>CM056995.1:331893367-334733367 GCA_029891345.1 Dryococelus australis | reverse complement strand
TTCATTACTTAGGGTACTTTTACGAAATTGCTATATAATTGAACCTTTTTACTATTGGTTTATTTCTAAGAAACTGTTAACCTTGTGTATAATTAATTATTTATGTAGTACTTTCAAGAAGTTTATAGTTAAAGTGACCATCCAATTTTTTTAATGCAAACTTTTTACTCCTATTTCACTCCTTCAGGGTTGAATTTTTGAAAAATTCTTTCTTAGTGGCTGCCTACATGGTAAATGTTCCCTTAAATGTTGATGTATCCAGGACCAATAAAAGAGGCTGGGCATTGATACGTAAGTCAGTCAGTCAGTTTTTCCTTATATATATGTCTATAAATAATATTATATTTAGTTATATGTATATATATATAATGGGGACTTCTTCACACATTTCACTTTTTCCGGAGAAAATGTAGGAACTATAATGTGGATGAAAGGGATAAAAATATATCATCCATGCTTCCTCACGACACAAATACACTGACGTGGTAAATTTGCTACAAATTTCATTCATTTATTACACTGCTCCTGAGAAATCGGGAGTCATCTTTACGCCCAAACAAAAACAAAAAATAAAATATACAGGTCATTCACAATAAAGTGAGAACGTTTGAAACCTCACTTTAAGATCTATTTGCATCTACACGGTGTATTCTTCCACAATATTATGACACCTCACACGGAAAATTTACGTCTTATGTGCACGAAGATGCTTGAAATAATTACTGCTTATGATCACGGAAAAATTGCAATTTACCAGCCCGAAAATTGCAAGGAAGACGTTGTCTTTACCACATAACTGCCATGTGTACCTGATTATACAACGCAGCCCGGCGATAACTGCCATGTGTACCTGATTATACAACGCAGCCCGGCGTGGGCTGCTGCATGCGACATCGCTGTCACATGGGTGGACTTCAGCAGCTGTTCGGAGCATCAAAATATCACCAGCTCGCTTCACGCACGTCTGGCGAGCACGAGTCAGCTTGGTGCTGCTGCACGCGTACCAGCGGCGCTTCGCCGAACTATGCTTGGGGCGCCAGCTGCCAGCTAGCCAATAGGCGGGCCTCCTGGGTTTCGCGCGCTTGAGACATCACTTCCTGCAATCTGCTTGAACATCGGTAGTTTTGTGACTTGTGTGCCCCATACATGGACATGTTTCAGCTTCAAACGAAATTATTAGACAGTAATAAAGTCACCCTTATAATGGGTAATGCTTACATTCAACAGACATTTCCTAAAAAGGCAATCTATTTTCCCATTGGCCATTTCCCTCCAAGGGGAAATGATTCATGTATTGTATTTAAGGTGGGTGCAAACTCTGCCTGGGGGTCGGATTGTCACTGCCCCATAAGGAGATTACCCAGCCAGTTAAGTAATGTACGACAAGTTAAGTATTCGGCGTAGCCCTTATGGCAAATAAGAAGCAGGTACATTTGGTGTCCTGGGTTAGGAGAAAGGCGCCATGTTGCGCAAGAAAATTTTTTAAAATGATTTAATGTTGGAAATGTTTTTCGATCACATAAATAATACTTGGCATAATTTAAATATGATCTTTTAAAACTGCTAGTCTTGCGCGAAACCAAGTGCCATTTTAAATGGGAGTTTTTGTTTCCCAGAAATTCTTACATAACAGTTGAAGTCTTATCCAGCCCTAAAATGTTAATGATATTCTTGTTGGAATTTTGCTAGGAATAAATTTGGATTCATCATGTTGTTGGCCCTCGTTTAGAGAGTTCATTAGGCCATGAATTTCCTTATAACTTATTGGTTTTGTGGTTATCCAACCTAATGTATGCATTTTCAGTTAAGCAAGTTAAATGTTGCTGTCAGTTTGAATCAAATTTGATACCATCATGTTAATTTTGGGACCTTTCATACACACACACACACACACACAGATATATATATATATATATATATATATATATATATATAGTGTAATCTGTGATTCATGTGGCCAGAGAAAGAAAATATTGTGATGCTAGCAGTTTCTACGCCCTTATCCCCACAAAGGTGTGGCAAAGCGGACTTAAACACATCCGCAATAAAAACCCCTTTAAGCACACAAAGGGAACCCTCGTTGAGCAGAAAAACTTCATTATCAGAGCAAAATTTAAAACCATGACATAAATTATAACACAGAAAATCCATGAAATACTGTAAAGATTCTTTTTATTTTGTATAGTTCTTTTCCATTCGTAATCAATAGAATAGTGCCAAACACGGGTAATAATGTTTTAAGTAAGATAAACTTTGTTTGGTTACATACCAACATATAAAGTGAATATACATCTGAAAGGACTGCAAAATATGCAAAATTCAACATCTTCCATGGCCAGACTTAAAAAGATATCGCAATCTGAAATGTACAATATTTTTTTAATAATATTAATATTCGGCCTACAAATTCCCCAGATCAAAAACGAGGATTTTACAAAAGAGGGGAAATCTTCCACGGAGCAATTCTACTGACATTCTGAGAGTTACGAAAAATCTTATAAATGTGTGTTATCATGAACATTTTGGCAAAAAACTTTTATACTGGAAATGGGAGTAGTTCTGCCATATACTAAATGACAATATTTCCCAACTTCCATTACACTTTAATTCTTTGGGCAGACATTGGGTTTTACAAGGCACTTGTGCCCAAATATAAAACTATCATGACCATCCAAACATTTCGAGGCCATTGTCCAAAATGATCAAAATGTATTTGTAGATAATTATTTTACTTCTACATGAGGTCTCAAATTCTCTCAATAAATTACTCCAAAAAATTGGGCCTGGCTAAACGATGGGTCAATTGGCCAACCAAATTTTTCAAAGGTGACATTAAAATTATTCATGCATATTTGCATTTACAAAGAGTATAAAAATGCCTAGCCTCAAAATTTGCACATTTGCATTATATGTTTGGAAGACTTCATAACATTAAAAAAAAGTTGATTTTTCATTAATACTTAATTTTAAAAAAAAACTATGTGTTTTTCTAAAGTTTTAATGATCGGCCCTTTTTTTCTTAGATCGTGACCTAGTAAGCTCAAAAAAAGAATACAATTTTAAAGTTTCTCTCTAACATGGAGCTTACAGCTCCTATTTAAAAACACAAAATGTGATTTGCCTAATTTTAGCCAAAATGGATCACCAAATTAAATTTCTATTATAAAGTCTCACTTATCTAGAATTAGTTACTGCTGTCCTCGAAGGTGGTGAATCGACCTAGAGCTACAAGCGAGGACCTTATTTATACAGCGAATCAATCAATACCCCTTATCGGGGTAGTATCACTATTCCACCAATTATTGATTACATGTCCAATTAAGGAAGCGGGCAGGAATGTTTATTATAGGGGTATCTTGAATTCACTGACGAATCAGAAAACCTTTTGACCATACAAGGCAGCACACAGGAAATTTCGTTGGGAGATGTGACATCATGCTGGACGTGTCGCACCACTGGAACGCGCACAGAGTGCAGCTGAGATTGCCATCACTGGCTGATCGGCAGGATGACATCACTGGTGATATTGCAATGGGTGGTCAGCCACACGCGCCACCGCAGCCGGCCTGCCACGCACAGAAAGACAGAGCCTGCCGCTCCTCATTAGGTGAGAATGGTGCATGGGGTGATATCGCTGTCTTTCATGACTCGCACCCAAGGACGTCGCCGCTAGCCGCCAGCTGCCGTCAGCTGGGCCACTCATGCAGCCCGCTGTCTTCATCACCAAACGACAGGTACGTGTAACAGCAGTAATTTTTCCAATTCGGTAAGCAGGCATATTTTAAAGTTGAAATCCAGGAAATTCGTGAAAACTGTCACACAGGAAAGAATTAGCTTTTTGCTATTTTATTTTTAATTAGCGGAACTCTATGTTAGGTCAGCAGTATAAACTGAATGTTCACAAAAATAAAATGTCAAGTGCATTGCGTACTGTTGTAGATATGGAGAATTGCAATATTGGGTGTGTTGCTTTCAATGTTTACTCTTAATCTTCTCCGATTAATCATCATGGAGGCTTATAGGCCCATAGCTATTTTGGTCAAAGGAAAAATTTATTGTAATCCAGATCTTTCTTGAATATCATTCACTATTGAAATTTGAAACAAATTAATATTTTTATATGTATTTTCCTTAATATTCGTTAGGTTGGTAATAATATAAATGTGTGTTTTGAAAAGTTGTTATTGCAAACTGAACTTGAAAAGAAAAGAAAAATATTTCTTAATAAATACTCCTGAAACTACTGATGAATTTTTCTTGTTACAAGTTGGTATTGATTTTAAGTACACTTTTGAAGAAAGGTTTCAAATCTTTTCTGCTTGAACGAGGGTTTTTATTGTTCCTTTTGGAAGTTTTTGATTAATGGATATTGTCTATCTTGCCACGTCCTTGGGGGTAAGGGCGTAACAATAATGGAATCTGTGTTGCAATATGCTCTCGTAGGGCAGCGTGTTTGAACCGTATATGAAAGTTAAAATTCATGATTTGTTGGGGATATTGGAGATGGCAAAGGAATGCACTTCAGTGGGTGACCTCGTTTTTTTATTTTTTTGTGATTTAGTGTATGTACTAATTTTTTATCTTGTCTACAGCCTAGCTTAAAAAAATTGTCTAAGTGGTCTTTACTCCTGATGCTGAAGGAAGCAGGACTGGAGGAGGTGGTAGAAACGGAGTCTTTTGATGAGTTGCGCATAAAAGCGAGGGCCCTGGTGCGTCGGGAAATTGCGGCAGGAGCGAGCTCTCTTGCTGTATCGAGTGAGCCCACTCCATTATTTAAAGTTTTAAAACCCATCCCAATGGAATTATCTACAAAAATCCCTACCTTGACGAAGTTGAGTTTGGATTCATCAGTACAGATTTTAATACAATGAAATTTAGTGCCTTCTATAAAGTTTTGTGAGAAACGTACAATTTTTGTTGTAGCCACTTTTGGAGCGCCAGACAAGTTGCATGTCATATTTAGTCAGGCCTGGGATGAAAATTGGGAATATGACACACTAACTAGTAAAGAGTTGTATTAAAGAGGTTTCTAGTGAAATTGCTGTAGCCAAGTTTCGGTTGCGATTATTAGAACAAAAGCAATGGTTAGATCAATCTATGAAAGATTTTGTTCGGGAAATAATGGACATTGTAACCGTGGTAGATTTTCCCTGTTCAGAGGACTATTTCACGCAAATAGTTTTTTATTACCTGCATTCTCGCAATAATAGATATTTTTTTGTTTTACAGCTAAACCAGATACTTTGAAGAAACTTTTGGATTTAGTTGCGGAGGTATAGAGAACCTTGAAGGATTGCTCGGAGGAGGGAATTAGTAGTATGGGTAGTCATCTTGATGGGGGAAAGGGGAAAACCTTTGAGAAGGAAACGTTAAAATTTTCAAAGTATTGTATAATCTATGGGAAAACGAACCATCTTGCAAAGGATTGTTCCCATGGAAAGTCTCTTTTACAAGCTTTTATTTAACTTGCCTTGTTAGTTAGTTAGTTTGTACGTTCGGGTGAAATCTTCTAAGTCAATTTTAAACCACTTCCCGTTGTCCAATTAAGCTGAAATTTTGCATAACTGTGCAGTTCCGATGACAATACGATGTGAAGGTACCACACTGAGCTGATCTGATGATAGAGCCAGAAGGTGACCATAGGAACTCTACAACTACATGCAGTAAACGTCGTATCGAGTTAGTTTTACAGAATCGAGTAACAGTAAACTGGAGATTAGAAGTGTCACTGCTGTTGTGTACGTGCCTTTTTTTGTAGCAGCAAGTGGTTCTGAAAACTATTAATATAGTTTGCTCCTGCAGTATGTAAAACGTATACTTAATTTGCGTAAGCATAGTAAGCACATATCTTGCTTCTTAACTATTCGCAATATAGAACGTATATCACATTTGTGTAAACGTAGGAAGAACATATCGTGCATAAGGCTCTTGACTATTCGTGCCAAGCTTGTATATACTAAATATAAATTGATACAAACACATTAATTTGTGGTAAAGTTTATTACAGCTGTTCGACCATATCTTCCAAGTTCTACAAATTGTGTAACTATTATAATTATTTCTCTATTTTTAGTGCATTTATAAATAAAATGTTGGTTTTAAAAGTTTTTTTTACATTTATTTTATTAATAATGCCTCTAGTGAGCAGCCCCGATCCAGTAAGACACCGACTCGGTCTTGGTATTCTCAAACTCAGAAAAACTTTAAAAATTGTAATCAAATCCAAGAAGGGTGGTGCCAGAAATAGGAATAGTATTCTAGAGGTGACTTGTTTTCTTTGTAAACAAAAGGGGCACATAAAATCCGGGTGAAAACTTTAAAGAAAAAGATTTTGGGAGAATCTTCAGTAAATGTGTTAGGATATGAGAGGAAACATAGGCTACTCTACATTCCTGTAGTAATTTTTGAAACCAGGTAGTTGTAGCAGCCTTGTTGGACTCTAGCACCTCTTGTTCTTTAATCAACCAGGATTTTTGTAATTTTTTACTTGCACCTATGCCAAAAGGGCTTATCCATATCGGACCAGGGGAAGAGTTAGGGTTTTCCCTTGCGGATGGAGGAATCATAAACTCTAAGTGTACTGCCATTTTTAAGGTTAGAATAGATTGGTTTACCTGGGAATTTCAGTTTCGGATCCTGCCAGGACATAGTCATGAACTCTTGGGTGTACATTTTCTGGGAAAAACTCAGGCTACTTTAGATGTGAGTAAGAAACAGTTGATATTTGCCTTTTTCCAATCTCAGCTTACTGAAATTCAATCTCAAACTTTTGATTCGTTATAATATTTTGGTACAGGTTTCCCATGATATAAGTAAGGTGAGTGATCGGGAGAACCAGTTATCACTGTTGCGACAGGAATTCTCTGATGTACTAACCTCTAAATTTGAACATTATATACATCATCCCATGGTATTAAGTCTCAAGGATTGGGATTCTGTATCTTTGGTACCTTACAGAGTAGCTCTTAAAAACTGAAAGTATTTAGGGAAATTATTGATCAATTAGAAGAATATGATATTATTGAAAGTTCTAATAGCAATTACTCTAGTCCAGCAACTCTATTGCCAAAAAAAAACGCACCAGGAGAATACCGAGTTATCTATGAATAGGGGAAAGTAAATCAAAAGATTTTTGTAGACCCTTATCCTTTATCAACAATAGATTCAGCTTTCCAGCATGTAGGCAATGTTAGATATTTTTATAGTTTTGACCTGAATTCTGCATTTCTTCGATATGAGTTGCATCCCGACTCCTGTAGTATCTTGGCCTTTGTAACACCTTGGGGCCAATACCAATTGATAAGGTTACCCATGGTGGTAAATTGGGGCCCCCAAGCAATGTCTAGGGTAGTGTTCAATGCGATAGAGAAATATCAGTATTATTTTCTTCTTACTTATATTGATTATGTATGTATATATAGCAAGTCCTTTGAGGAGCATCTCGAACACCTGAGAATTGTATTGCTTGCTTTGAGGGACTCTGGATTGACAGTGAACCCTGAGAAGGTTACTTGGGCAAACACCTATGTGAGATACTTAGGGTTTATTATTTCGGAATTTGCTGATGGATCTGGAGAAGATGAGGCGAGTTATAAATTTTCCTGTGCCCAAAAATGTGTGGGGGGTCCGTCGATTCGTGGGTTTAGGTGCCTTTTTTTCTAAGTTTATTCCATCAATTTTTGTCTCTGTGTGAGAAAAGATACTCAGCCTATGAAAAGGAAGTGTTGGCTACCATCTATGAGATGGAAAAATTTCGCGATTATCTTGAAAGTGCAGAGTTTGTGATGCATACAGACAACCAAACTTTGAGTTGGTTTTCTACCACCAACAAACCTTCTGGAAGACTTGCTAGATGGCTTGTTCGGCTTATGTATTTTAAGTTTTCCATAAAACACATAAAGGGAATAGACAATAGGGTGGCTGATGCGTTATCCTGCATTTATGATTCTGAGGAATTCCAGGTGGATTTCCCTGAATCTATAAATATCATTCAGATATATGTTTCTACATCCTTATTTTGTTCTGCAGAAGTACAGAAAAATGTCATTGAGTATGTGGATCAGAAAATACAAACTGATGAATTAGAATGCAGAAATTTAAATCCATATCATCGGTAGTTGGGGAAGAATAGGTTGGGGTTCTTCAGAATTTTCCCCAAGCATATTTAAAATTGCAGTAGCAACAGGGAGTTGACCCTGAATATTTAAAGATTAAGTCTGATACCAATGCAGGAAAAGAGGGTTCTTATGAGATCAGGAAAGGACTATTAGGATTTGTGGACCCTTAAACTCGTAATTATTTTTTGTTACTCAGTTTTTACGCGGTCCCATTTTTCAATACTATCGTAGCAGTTATTTTGGAGGACACTTAGGGCAAGATAAGATAGTGTATAGTATCAGAGAGATGTTTCATTGGCCAAGATTAAATAAAGAGGTGGAACAACTGGATAGAGAGTGTTTTGGATGTCAGAGGGCAAAGCACTGTAATGTAAAGATTTACAGTCCTTATAGCGCTGGAGTAGCTACATTTCCTTGGGAATGAGTCTATTTAGATGTATTTGGACCTTTACTATGTACGTCTGCTGGTTTTACTTATATCTTAGTTGCTCATGATAGTTTTACTAAATTGTTGTTTTTTTTTTCCTTTGCATAATATGAAATCTGCTGAAATTTTTAAAGTGTTAGGATAACATTTGTTTCCTGTGTTTGGGACTCCAGTTATTATTGTAATTGATGATAATGCATAATTTGTTGTCGCCGAGATATAGAATGTCGCATTTTCATGGGGGGTTAAGTTAGTTCAGACTACTCCATATTATCCCAAGGCAAATCTGATAGAGCGGTATAACCTAAATTTAAAGGTAGCTCTGGGAACATTTCAATCTGGATCCCATAAGGAATCGGGTGTAGTGGTGGTTCAACTAACTCTGACATTTAACAACATGGTGAGTGGTGCCATGAAAAAGGTTCCATCGGAATTGTTTTTTTGGGCGAAGCCTGTTTCACCCCTTGATTATTACCTGGGGGCTTCATGATTTCTGTCTGGATTCTTTTAGGAATAAAGATCTAGATGAGATCTGGAGAGAAGCTAATTTGAATTTGAAGAAGTATCATTCCAAATTGGCCTCCCGGAATGTGAATTCCACTGGCTCTGTGTCATTTAAAGTGGGAGACAGAATGTTTTTGGAAACCCATTTTTTGAGTAAGAAGGCAGCTAGTTTCAGTGCTAAGTTGGCACCGAAGTTTTCTGGTCCGTATCACATAAAGCGATTCTTAACCCCAGTGATGGTGCTTTTGGAAATTGAAGGCTTGCCTGGAGTTTGTAAATAAGGCTCATGTAACTCAATTTAAGTTGGGGACATCACAGTAATATGAGTGTATTTGAGGGTTGAATTCCTGATGTGATTTCTTTTGGGTTCGGTGTTAGAATTTTAGGTTAAAAGAGTAAATTTGTGAGCTTGTTAACATCATCATTTTTGTGCGCATTTGAAATGTTTTGATTTTTGTCACACCTGTTTGGGAGTCTTCATATGAGGCAGGGGGTGATTCGACCAATGTTCTCATGCCCATTTCATCAAGTTTTTCATCTCCATGTAGATTTTAAGGTGATCATATCCATTTAATTTAGTGCTAACCATTGTCGTTTAGATTTTAAGATGTACTTACGCTCTGTACCATTGGGATATTGGATTATAAGTTATTGATATTTAGTTACCTGTGGTTTTTATGTATTTTGCAAAGTAAATAATTTAAATTGTAATTGTATGTTAAAGTATGATGAGGAGACCCGATGGATGGTGACTCTCTGCATTTGAATCTGGATCTGGGTTGAGGAGTTGAGGAGGGCCCCCTTGAATGAGTTTCTGGATAGAATCATAACCCCACCCTTTCTTTAGGGGGAGGGGGGTGGACTGACGCCTCAAACGGAAAGTTTGCATCTTTTGAGCATAGAGTTGATTGGAAAAAATACTGCTTATCATCACGGAAAAATTGCAATTTACCTGCCCGAAAATTGCAAGGAAGGCATGGTCTTTACCACATAACTGCCAAGTGTACCTCATTTAAACGCAGCCCGGCGTGGGCTGCTGCATTCGACATCGCTGTCACTTGGGTGGACTTCAGCAGCTGTTCGGAGTATCAAAATATCATCAGCTCGCTTCACGCACGTCTGGCGAGCACGAGTCAGCTTGGTGCTGCTGCACGCGTGCCAGCGGCGCTTCGCTGAACGGCGCCAGCTGCCAGCTAGCCAATAGGCGGGCCTCCTGGGTTTCGCGCGCTTGAGACATCACTTCCTGCAATCTGCTTGAAAGTGGAGAGTTTTGTGACGTGTAATCACGTGTGCGCCCCATACATGGACATGTTTCAGCGTCAAACCAAATGAGTGTACAGTAATAAAGTCACCCCTATAAGAGGCAACGCTTACATTCAACAGACATTTCCTAAAAATGCAATCTATATTCCCATTGGCCAGTGGTAATGAACATCCTTACAAGGGGAAATGATTTGTGTTTTGTATTTAAGGTGGGTGCAAACTCTGGCTCGGGGTCGGCTTGCCACTGCCCCAGAGGGAGTTCACCCAGTCAGTCAAGTAATGTACTACAAGTTAAGTTTTCTGCATAGCCCTTATGGCAAATAGGAAGAAGGTATTTTTGGTGTCCTGGGTTAGGAGAAAGGCGCCATGTTGGCAAGAAACATTTTTTTAATGATTTAATTTTAATGTCACATAAATAATACTTGGCATAAATTACAAATCATATTTTAAAATGATTAGTCATACGCCAAGCCAAGTGCCATTTTAAAGGGAAATTTGTGTTTCCCAGAAAATTCTAAATTTATTATAAGATAATGAGTTCATATCCAGCCCTAAAATTTCAATGGTATTAATGCTGGAATTTCACTAGGAATAAATTTGGAGGCATCATGTTGTTGGCCTCGTTGAGAGAGTTCATTAGGCCGTGAATTTTCTTATAAAATAAAAATTATTAAATGGATGATAATTAAAATATGGAAATATCAAAGCAAACAAAACCATAATAATTTGTTGATTTTGCTGTTATCCAACCTAATGTATGCATATTCAGTTAAGCAAGTTAAATGTTGCTGCCAGTTTGAATCATATTCGATACCATCATGTAAATTTTGGACATTATTAAATATTATTCGGTTTTTTAATATATATATATAATGTTCCCAAAAATAAACTGTCAACTGCATTGCGCACTGTTGTAGAAATGGAGAATCGCCATATTGGGCGGGCTGCTTTCAATGTTTACTGTTAATCTTCTCCAATAAATCATCATTGAGGCTTATAGGCCCATAGCGATTTTGGTAAAAGTAAAAAATTATTGTAATCCAGATTTTTCTTCAAGCAAATTAATACGTAATATTCTTTGGGTTGGTACTAAGAGATATGTGTATTTTAAACGTTTGTCATTGCAAAATAAACTTGAAAGGAAATGAAAAAGAAAATTTCTTAATAAATACCCTTGAAACTACTCATGAATTTAATTGTTACAAGTTGGTATTGATTTTAAGTACACTTTTGAAGTAAGATTCGCAATATTTTCTGCCTCAACGAGGGTTTCTTTCTTGTTCCTTTTGGAAGTTTTTATCTACAGACTTTAGATTGTCCATCTTGCTATGTCCTTGGGAGCATGGGCGTAGCAATATGTGCATACAATTAACATTGCCGTTAGCATGATCACTTTATTCAAGCGACGGTCAAATGAAACTGTAACATTATTACAAAAGAAAATGTTTCCCGCGTTATCTGATTCTCACACTTATATCCATCAAGGAGCCCCAAAAGCGAAATAAACAATTTCGGTATTCACAAATGCTTATCTAACACATTTAACTCGACGTGAAGATGTTGAACTACTTTCTCTCCTTCGTTATTAACTTTACAGACGCATACCAGACAATGTGCTTGTTAAAATATATGTAGATATATTTCAAACGTGCTCACTTTACGTGAACAGCGTTTAGAAGCATACATCTCGCGCTGGGAGTTAGAGATCAAGAGACTTATATCACAATAACTCTCTATCTATTCGCTGGGTGATTTAAATCTTCTGGGCTGGATTGTACACGATTCGTTCTCTATCTCCAGCTTTTATTATAGTGGCTCGTAAATTTACAGGTCATGCTGTATTAAATGCGGCTCAATAACTTTAAAAAATATTATTGTACAACCGTTTTAATTTTATACCGGGAACGTTTAATTCACCAAGTTTGCTGATATTTAGTGATATTAATTCTCCGACGGCAATACACCAAATTTTACACTGATCTTGAACTGCAAAATGTTGTGTTTAAATTTACCCTGCGAAATCTTGTTTGGCGAACACGCGATTAATTATAGAGATCGCTAATTTTTTTTCTAGCGTTTGCAAAATGTAGTATTTATTTTGTACCCAGTAAGCGATCGTTCGGAATTCTGCCATACCACAGAAAGGCGCAATAATTAGAGATTCGAATAGTTTACATACTCATTCGGCGACATGGTGGTGGACTGGAAGTGAAATATATTTTTCTTTTTTATTCCGGAGGTACTGTGAGGGTTTTAGATCATATAATGAAGTGAAAATAAATAAGCTTCATACATTTATTTTGAATGAGTTTCTAAATGAAAATAGCATCCCTTAGTAGAGGGTTTTGCCGTCAATCGCTCAATCCTTATAGTGAAACTTTTTTTGGGACCACTGGCGTTAAAAGATAATCAAACACGGAAATACGATATGATAGAGGTGCGAAATACATTAATTAATTAATTTACACTTACGCTTACGTAGAAATGATTTACGAATTCAGTATTTACGGATATTGGAAGCTCAGCTAATGTGAATTTAAGTGACGTCTCATTAACTTAATTGTTGTAGAATACATATATAAAACGGAAGTAACATGTGTGACTGTCAGAAACTATGGTTAAGAAAATGCTGTTCTCAAGCAATACATAAACCAAAGAAAAAAATGTACTGAAGAGCAGAATCTTGAAGCTCGTTCACCAATTACGAGCGGTAACTGCCGGAGACCCGAAAATTTCGCGGATTCATCTCAGGAAAAGGTAAACTGCATTCAAGTGTGCATATGTGCTTGTGCTTCCATTGGAACATAGTTTGTTAGACACACCTCGAAGGACTTTCGACCAATAACGAACCTGCAAGGTAATCAAGAACCTAATCCCGTGCTACCAGGTCTGGTGTTAAACTGGAGCAACATCCAACGAACTACTTACTGATGCGCGGATGCACAAAGGACCGTGGAGTCTAGCTTGTTGCCGAATGAATCCGCGAAATTTCTGGGTCTCTAGTGTCTGCTAATGGCATTGATAGCTTTACATATATAAAGGCCCTTCTGCGTATAGTCAAAGAGTTCATGGTCACACGTAAGTTTTTGTTGTTCTGTAATGATTGGACGACAACTCTTTAAAACACGCTTTTTGCGACCGTGAATGCAGTAATAAACCAGAAGCAGAAGGAAGATCCAGTTATTGGTAGGGATATGAAAATCTCGCGAATTCATTTCGGGCCAAGAGAGGCGTCAGACAATATACAGCGAAGTCGCCTTTGTAATTGAATCACAGTTTATTATACACTCTCCTGGACCCCTCTGAGCCAATAGCAGAATTGCAAGGAAACACCTTACGAATCCCATAACTGCCAGGTATGAGGTATCACTGGCTACTCTCTGGGGCAGCAATCAATTAACATGCAGCTGAGTATCAACGCAGGACAGTGGCGCCTAGACTACAGGTAATTGTATTCACGAAAATGTTTTATCCCTACTTACAGGAGATCCAGTAGAAAAGGCTTCGCACTGTTCCAACAGCCTGTGAAAACAATTGTGTCTCATATGTTAGAGTACACCGATAGTTGTGAAATACAACTTGCTGCTGAATGAGATCGTGGAACAATAAAGACTAAGTAAGATAAAAGAAATACATGTGAAGTTTTTCTCCATTGCGTTCATTGTATAGTCTGTTCACGGTTACTCACAACTTTTCCCGAAGCCCTGCTCAAGTTCTACTTTCTAGGATATTCCCCTGCCTTATGCAAGCAAAGCCTAACCAAGTCTATAATATTACACCAGAGGGACGACGGAACGAACGCATAAGAACTACATTTTACTAGGCCCTACCAACACACCTATATTCTCTCCTTTTCATTCATATCAATTATAAATGAAATATTGTAATTTATAGATCAAATGTAATTAAAAGTTAAAGTTAACCAAAAATATATGTTTGTAAACACAGGTACAAAATGCTTGTGATACATTATTAGAGCTAGTGATTTTTCGCTAATAAATTTGAGTACATGGTAGACTTCAATACTATAAGCACCCAACAGCAGTTTGTCTTTTGTCATTGGTTGCTGCCTGCTTGAGAAGGCATTTTCATATTTCACCGGGCCACTCAGAATTCGGCAACATCGGCATGGCGCCTACGTAATTCGTGCACAGGCATTTAACAACCATCAAAAAGTAAATCAGCCAATCAAGATATGTAAACTACCCTACAGTGTTTTGAGGTATAACTTGTCTTGAAATCTGTTCGCGAAATTTCACTATCCTATACGCTATATTTTGGAAACAAACAGACACGTCAAACATGGGGTGATTTTTCTAAAGTTTAATTTTAAAAAGGGTTAATAAATCGCGAATAGACTATAGTTGTTTTTACACTTTTTAAGAGATATTGGCTCGTCTTAACAACGAGGACTTGAAAGCCGATGAGGGGGGAAATGGGGTGAGAATGAAGCAGCGCCGTGTTACAAAGGCCCTACGGGAGATCCCCGACAAAACCCGCCGATCAGCGGCATCGTCCGGCACGACTGCGAAAACCCGGGAGTGACCTAGCCGGGGTTAGAACTCTGTTCGCGCGGGTGGGAGGCGAGCAGTCTAACCTCTCATCCAACTCGGCCCCTTTAATAAAAGATAAATGTATACTGATTCATTAGGTAACACTGTCCCGTGCCTATTTCTGCACATACTGCTGATTCGAAGAAAATTTTTCCTTAATGTGTATAGTCTAACATTTTCAATAGCATATTTTAGGAATATTAAAATATATGCATAGTTATTACGAACAAATTGTTTTGTTGCCTCTGCAGGTTAAGTTTGTGTTCAACATAGAAGTATTTGCCGTGGCGAATTCCCACACAAACTCATATTTCCAGTGCGGCGTACCACAAAGACTGCGGAAATCATCGCAGACCGCATACATTGCTTTTTATAAACGTGGGATGTCCCTCCATCCGCTTTAACACTTAGCGTTCCGTGGCTTTAATGAATCATAATTTCATTTTCCTGCCGCATCAGTGCGACCCCCGCGAACCGTGGGGAGAACGACGCCATAATTTGGAATCCTCTTTGGAAGCTTACCAGAAACGAATGACGACGCCCATAATTCGGGTTCATTTCTCTCGCATTCTTCACTCCTTCCCTATTTCACTCCACCAAATCACGGAGGCGATTAATCATTCATAGTTTCACGCCCTTTCGAAGAGGAAAAGTCGTGTATCCGAAGGGCCTTGCTGCACCTAGCATATTCCGTTTCCTCTCTCGATGCGCATAATGCACACTGATCGAAACATTTCGCAAACGGAACTGAACTTCTTCGTAAATTGCGAAATCAAAAAAAAATATTTTTGGCCAACTTCTCGTGTTTGTAAATTCACAATGAAGGCCACAGAAATATACATGAACTGAAATTGAAACCGAGTAAAATGTTAGCCGCAAGAGCAACGTTTTTGCATATGGTAGAATAAAATTCAGTACTGGAAAGTTCACTTATCCCGCAGATTTAAGGCTACTTCCCTTAAGGCAACAACAAGTTTATTATTTTGACCCAAATTAAGAGGACACGTGCATTTAATTTCGTTTTTAGGCAGTAAACACACAAATGAAGAATTATGATTTAAAATTACAAAATATTGTTTGTAGCAGTAAACATTTTTTTTTAGATATTTGTTTTTGTAAACAGTTAAGTTTATTACTTTCTAGTAATTTATATATATATATATATATATATATATATATATAGACTGTGGCGTTGAATTCAGTCTAAGTAAAACTTTCAAAACGTACAGTACATATGTATGAACGAATTTCGTAACCTCCATGTATGTACTTACAAGTAGAAGCTTTCCTAAAACACTATCGCATCATATTAGCGATCGTCTAAGTCCTGGAACGCAAATTTCCCGACATCCGGATAGAAAAACTCGCGCCCCATGAAGTATTCTATTACAACAAGTGGACTTTCCCCCACTAGAGGGGGAAAAGTAAAACTGCTTTTTCTTGTGAATATGGCTGTCAGTAGCCAATGGTGCCACTCAACAACATTGTTATACCAACACATAAAAGTGGCATCAATAAGGCTTAAAGTGCGTAATCTATAAGAGCGCACATACTCGTAGTAGGCATCACGAATATATCTGTTAAATTGCCTATGCCTTAGTACAAAGGGATCCAGTAAACTAAAATGCATGGTCCTTCGAAGCCAATGAAGAAGCTGATAATTAAAGTTTATATCGGGAACACTTACATCTTGCAAAGCCAGGTAGTCCACCTTTGTTATATAACTTATATCAAAGTCTCTTTTCGCTTCCTGACGTTCAGGGAACCCGACAAGATGCGACTCTTCAGAATATTTTTTATACTCACTCTCATGGTCATTTCGATCCAGAAGTGGGTGTGGGAAAAGTCGTTGGCATGTTCCTAGATTTTATAAACAAACTTCTTAACTTGTATTTTTTTTTAAATCTGAAATATATATATATTTTTACGAGATAACAATTATTTTAAAGCTACCGTACGTGGCAGGAACTAATGTTCAGAAAGTAAAAAAAATACGAATAACTAAATAATTCCTGCATGGTCGTATTTCAAAACACATAATCTCAGGTATACTTCGCCATTGGATGGCTTCATTTGCTACGCTTCTTACATGCCAGCCAAGGAATCAGAGACGTTAATTACAGGAGATACCAAATTCTGAGTGCAGGACGCACCGAACACCAAAATGTCTCATCACGAAGGCACGCAGCCAATAACGGAAGGAAAACTACAAAAGTGCCCTTAGGAGAATGAACTATAGTTAAGGATAGGAAAATTTCGCGAATTCATTTCAGGACAAGATAGACGTCAAACACATATACAATGAAGCGACCTTCGCAATTGGATCACAGTTTATTAGACCCGCCCTGCACACCTCTGAGTCAATAGCAGACTTTCAAGGAAACATCTTGCGAATCCCATAACTGCCAGGTGTAGGGCAACAACCAATGAACATACAGCTGATGCTCCAGTATGCACAAGAATGAGAAGTCTAGCCTACAGGTCATTGAACTCGAGACAATTTCCTATCCCTAAGTATAGTCTATGTTGTAATATTGTAATGTGTAGCACCTGTGTAGGATGTGACATAGACAGGACTAGGTGTTAGGTGGCTAATGTGGAAAAGACTGCAGATTCACCTACAATGTGTAGTGTATGAACAGCAATTGTACATACTAGCCAAACTTTATTCCCAACGCTTACACCTCCTTAAGAAGTATGTACACCATATATCAGGATCACTGCAGTCTTCCTCGAACTTACCATGATAGTGTGGCAAAATATTTGGTAGCAGCTAGTTAACATATCACAATTGAAAGGATAGTTGAAATGTAGAAGACCTTCACTATTCTACTAGTGGCAATGATACTCTCCTTGAAAAATATCACTAACATAAAATTTATTGCAATATTGGAATATCTCAGACAAATATGCAGGCTTTGTGGTGCTCTAGCTGTCGAAAACACTCACGTATAGGTTCAACTATGACGTGATGAAGGCCCGATATGGAAAAGACAGCGAGCTCCTGCATACAGACACGGCATCATTTTTGTGCCAGATTCGAACTCAGGACTTCTACGAGGACATGGTTTCGGATGCAAATTTCTTTGCAGAATTTGACACCAGTGATTATCCCTCAAACCACAAGTGATTTTCGCCCACCAACTAGAAGATAGTGGGCAGGGTGAACGACGAGTGCGACAGTTTGACCATGACTGAATTTGTGGGACTGCGGGCAAACCTGTACACGCACAAATGCAGGAGAAAAGCTACGAAACGTGCCAAAGAAATTCAGAAATGCGGGAATTATAAAACAAAATTAGAAGTCTTCGTGGACCTTTTGATCGATCATACGATTATGAGAGTGAAGGTCAATGTAATTCGCTCGCACCAGCATGTGCTGCATTCGTAGTGCATCAACAAGATGGAGCTACGCTGGACAGATGACAAGAGACAGCTGATCGTTGTTGTTATATGCACGCTTCCCTATGTCCATAATATCCAGGTATCCTCCACATTTTGCCATTTATGTTGTTTTTTTTTTGTATATTTTTGTACATAGATGTCTTCTGAATTTCGTTGTGTGCGATTTCTTGTAGGCTATAGTTTTGTATATATTTTATCAGCATTTTGGCATGTTTTCTCTACATTTTTGTATGTGTGTTCTCTGCATTTGTGCATTTTTGTGCTATTTCTGCTTCGTCGTTTGTGATTTTTCAATATTTTTCCATTTTTGTATATATGTTCTCCTCATTTGTGTGATTTTTCTGCGCTGAACTGTAGGGTTTTCTGAATTGAAATTCCATGATTTTTTTTGTGGTGGCTGCAGCAAAATTAATTTTTTGGCAAGCACTTGTGCCTCCAAAAATTATAACCTGGATTCTAAAACCCCTGTTTATCATATACTTGTAACTCTGGTGTAAAGAAATATTTTTTTCGTATAAAAAATATATAATTTCTTCCAGCGGAACGACATGAGCAGCATCAGGAGACATCAGGAGACGAGGTAAGAGAGAGGCCTAGTTGTGGCAACTAGTTAGCGAACACAAGTAATTGATCGATTAAAGCACCAATAAAAAAATTAGCAAGGGTCGGTCGTGGTGGGACCACCGGAAATGTAAGTTTTTTAATTTTTTTTAATTAATAATTTTAGTAATGTTGTATAGTTATTAAATAATTTTTTAATAAAATTCGTAATAATTCTTTTGGGATTAAAACAAAATTCGGATCTTGTGTATTCAAGGTTATTAAAGATCACTGGGGGGTATGGATTTTCAGGTTTTAGTGACACTGAATTTGATAAATATATAACAAATCAAGTTTAAAGACCAATGCCACCTGGTTCTAATATGGCGGTAGGGTAATGTCACAACATGGCGGCCGGTTGGTGCCTGGTTCCTGTCGCAGATTCCGTTGCCCCCAAATCGCTATTGATATTCTACTGGTGTAACATGATAATGATGTAGAGGCAGGTGTATTTCGTGAAAAGATTTCAAGACCAGTTATACTTCAAAACACTTTTGTTCATTTGATTCGTGGTTGGATGATTTTGAATGTCCCGTGCATCAGGTGTCTGCCCGCTAAGCGTGGACCTTCAGTATCGGAGTACTTAATTCCGATTAGCCCAGTCAAACGAGAACATGTCTCATTTAGATACGCGACCAATAACCAAAGGAAGTTGTAGTTGTGGATTTACGATATTGGAGTCTAGCATGACCATAGATATTTTCGCGAAAAACACCTGTCCCTAGTGATAGGCCATTGACTTATGTTTTACCAAAATTTTTGAGTTTCGGTAGCGGCCGGGAGATTAGCGATTGGCAGCGATGTTCGATATTTGCTCCCACGTGTGTGATCGTGGAATATTTACAGCCCTGCGCACTCTATATGCAGCGGCCAGAACTTTTTTTTTTTCTGCGGAGGAGAGATCGCGCCGCCTGCGGGGCGATAAACAAGACACAGAAGAGTGAAGTATACGGATCGCGGAACTACAACTTCTAAATCGTAACCAGAGAGGGACGAGTCCATTCACTCGTTATATACCTTACCACGTCGAGGTGTGTTCGAAAGTCGAGATAAAGAGACCACACCTACTCGACAGATTCTTCTGTTCTCGCAGCAGTTAGAAGTCATCTCCTTCTCTGGCGTGACCACACGGACGCAGAATATAGAAGGATGTAGAAGTGCAACAGCCGCCTGTAAGACGAACACCAACCATACACACCAGCTAAACAGGCGTCACTTTGCCAGCAGCATTCCAGGCCGCTGTTGGCCAATCAGCGCTGGTGGCTCGGCCAATATAGGACATCCAGCAGCACCCAGTAGCCAGTCAGACTCAAGGCCCACTTCCAGGAAGCCAATCAGCGAGAAGGTATGCCCGCATCAAAGAAGCCGCCCCGCGCACATTGTTATACTTAGAAACCTGAAGAAGTTGCCCATTAATTTACGAACAAGCTAGAATCCAAAAACTTGTTCACTTCTGTTATAGGCTGTTCGCGGTAAAGTGAGCACTTTTGAGTCCGTAGTAATTTTCACCTTTCAGCAATTTTTTAAATTCTGTAACCACCTTTTTAAATAAATAATGCAATGCAAGTAATGAAAACTGTGTACTCGGAAGTTAACGTCTAAGGCTACAATAAAATATAACTATGGGCTAATTATTCAAAACGGGAGTGCTTTCAAAAGTGCTCACTTTACCGTTAATAGCCTATATTTTTACAAATGGTGAATGCGTTGACACATCGTAGAGAACACTAAGCCGAAAATAAAAATACAATCAAATGCATGCCCAATCATTACCTTGAGCCTTGAGAGCAAGCGGCCAAAAAGATGTTACTGGATGCATGGTTGTACATATTATTGTAGAATCTAACCTGTATGTATGTCGTTGAATTAGCGATTTTTTCCAGGTCTCTACCTGCAGTGTGCACAAAGCTTGGTAACTATGATACTGGAGGTTCACCATTGGCTTACGGTTCTTTAGAGTATAGGCGTAGCGTGACTCTAAATCTTGGGGTGGGGGGGAGGGGGCACATTACCTAAAGTATTTTTTAGTAAAACTACAAATCAAATGTGCAAATTTACAATAGCTTGCTTGGAAATGTATAACTACGGCAATAATTCTGTATAAAAGTTGGCTAGAAATTTCATCAACCTTTGTTACTGTTGAATTCGATTTCGGCATATCATTGAAACTAATAAAGGCAGACACACGTGTAGTAACAGAATATATTCAAATGAGGAACTGGTCACTAACACAGCTGTAAAAGTCTGCGTTACTGTTGAGTAAAAGTAAATTAAACATAAAACACATAATAAAAAAAATTTCGTTTGTGGATAAGAAATCAAAATGAACTTGAAAAATAATACAAAATTTAAGAACTATTACTAAAGTTTATACAAGCATCAGCCAATAACCAACATTATTTGAATTACATAGCAATGCAAACACATCACGTATTCAGTAAGATAAGAAATACAAATTAGGAAAGGCTACAAATGCTTGGTAAAATGAACGTAACGTAAAACACCTACAAGTTTTCGCTCTTAATAGGAAATTAAAATGACAATGAATGTGAGCACTGTTACACTTGCTACAGTTGTTGAAAAGCCTATCAGTCAAAATCATTTAAGTTCGATCGAGGTCTGAGGAATCTTGCTAACACATCGGATAACGTCTCATTAATGAAAGACGCATCATCATTTTAGTAAAGCATCATTCACCTCCCAGCAAAGACCAAAAACTTCTCAACAAGTCTGTCAAGTCCTTCAGTTGCATTAATTTTGATGTAGATTCTTGCTCGATTGCCATGAGTGCCAAACCACTGAGCCTGTCCTCTCCCATCGTACAACGAAGGTGTGTCTTCAGAAGCCGCAGAGTAGAAAATGAGCGTTCTGCACTCGCTGTAGTGATCGGTCATGTCAATGCAATTTCAAATAGCTGGAAGACATCAGGGGCATTTGCAACAAGGCGATGTTGAAGGAACAAACATGCAAGTTCTACTAGAGTGAAACGGGGATTGGTGAAATTAAGCTGTGCGTATATTCTGTAAAAACAAAGTTGTTGAAATAATCTTGAATTTATTTTATAAAATTCGTGTGTCTCTCTCGTAGCTGCTTCCATCTTAGGAGAAGTTCCCAGATGTGTTTTTTATTTTGCTGTAATCATCCTTTGAAGATCTAATTTTCAGATTAACTAGTATTTCATCCAAGCCTCGATAATAAATATTTATTTTGTGTTCTTCTTCTGGCGAAGCTGAAAAAAAAATGCAGCATTCACATCTCCATGATCGAGTTTTCTGGGAACTTTCCTCTTTCTCGTCATTGAAAATCTTGCTATATCACAACCTCTGGCACTAAATTCTTCACAAATCTCTTTAGTTTCTTTCCAGAATTGCTTAAATATTGCGTAATTTCGCTCTGAAGACAAACAGTGTACGAGTGCTTCTATTTTTGGAAATACTGATGAAAAGTCCAAAGTCTCACTTGTAGCTCTTTGGATAGTATGTCTGTGAGTGACAAAACACGATGAAGAAATTTCAAGCAGAATATAAATTCAAAAATTATCATCAGCTTCTGCAGCCCATCAGCTTCAGTATCTATGTTTGTATTTGAAGAATCATTTCATATTGTTTCTAGCGTCTCAACAATCTCGCAGAATTCTCCAATCACTGCTGACAATGCACAATGACGGACATTCGAAAGAGTTTCCGATAAACTGCAGAGTTTTTTGAATGGCTGTTCATTACTATTTTTACAAATACGTTCAAATATTGCATTCCTTTTGG
This sequence comes from Dryococelus australis, assembly GCA_029891345.1. NCBI lineage: Eukaryota > Metazoa > Arthropoda > Insecta > Phasmatodea > Phasmatidae > Dryococelus > Dryococelus australis. Next base: position 334,710,737 of record CM056995.1, on the reverse strand, counting down.
CAGATGCATGAATGATGTTATACAATGAGTTCTCAGCATTTAGCGTATTTCGCAGTGGTTTGACTTCTTCACAAAAGCGCATCATCACAGCTAGATCTAAAAGATGAGCGTGGCAATGAGTATACAAAGCTCTTGGCTCTATAACTTACTTCAATTTCTTCCAGGATTCCTTGATAACGTAATGTAAGTTTTCACCTGTTGTCTCTGTAACATCTGTAAAACACAAAGACCTTTCTCTAATTGTAACGCCTACATGTGTTTTGTATGGATACCGTGCGCATTCACTAACATGTTCCTTGGTGGCACTATCTATCTGTTGTTTGATCACGAACAGTAGAAAAACAGAGCAAGAATTTAGTTCCTCTACAATGTCGTGTACAAGCTCAATTTTGATGATTGAAAGAATATAATTTTGTATTTTACCATTTTTGTACAAATGAATGCACGACCTCGTATTTTCGTGGATCTCTTTTCCTTTGTCTTTATCTCTGAGCTCAACGAGTTCCAAGGAATTTCCCTTATTTACTGACGAAACTGATTCATAGTGTCCTCTTAAAGCTAAACACTGCTTCCCGAGAAACAAAATATTATCCACTATGAATTTTACGTACATACATTCTATTTTCCTGGACCTGTTTCGAATGAACGGTCGACAGTTTATCAGCAACAGTGTTGCCAGAAGATCTGAATTCAGTCAAAAACTGCACTGATTCTAAGTGAATTTCACTTTTTTCGTGTTTTCGGAATTTTTTTAAAGTTTTCTTCCAGTTTGTCATTCTTCCAGTTGTGAAAGCCTCTTCCCCTCGCCCTGATTTTTGTTGACAGAATATCCTGCATGAATAACAGAATGCCGAATCTTTCATGACTCTACATTCTAGCCATGGAAAATCAGAGTACCACGATTCCTTAAAACGTCTAGACTTTCGTTGAACTGTTTGTACTCTATATCCGCATTTAGGCCGATAAGGTCCATCACTAATACCAGCGGTTTTCGCAGCATAGCCAGGATCGTTTCCACCTACGTGTATAACTGTACTGACATTAGCATTGGCTTTGTACCCAAAGTTCCTAATTTAGGTTTTGGTTGCTCGTCAGTTTCAGCTGAGGAACTATTATCACATTTGGAACTTTTTTGGAAGAACTGCAATACAGTCTTTTTGTCTCGGCATTTTATAATTGTCGATTCTCAACTACTCACCGACGTGATGCCTGGCGCAAGCACATCACACTTACGTGTGATAATACAGCGCGAGCTCTGTAACACGACTGGCAAAAGTATTCCTGTTGATCGTTGCTGCGTGCCGTCGGTGTTGCACCGAGGCCAGAGGTTCTTGGAAGCCTAAGATTACAGGCCACCTGTCTTCCTTACATCGCGATGCGACGAGTCGAATGACAACATTTGAACTCTGTGCAGATTATTTTTCGTAAGTAACGTTTACGCTTCTTTTTTTTTTATTGTAGTACATACATTCGGATCACTATTCCACACACGAATTGGTATTTTTGTGTATATCAGAGTCGCAACGCGCAAAGTTTCGTTTTTTAGATAAAAATATTTATAATTAGCCCCTCGCGAGGCTACGCCAATGCTTCGGGGAGTATCACAGGAACTACTGTCCATTCACCAATGCAAGTGATAAGTAAAACATTTTTGAAATATAGTCTGGTGTCAAACTCTAACGAGAAATCACAGTATCTCTGAGGAACGAGCTACTAGCCACAGCGCGAGGCAAGACAGGAAGCTGTAGTCACTTCTTCATAACAACACATTGCGAATGAGTGGCCGATTGAACATTCGTAAAGGGGACCCTTACGCGATTCATTTTCTGTTTCACTGTATGTTCTGTCACCGACAGCCATGTACAAGTGCTTCTGTTAATAGCTGTTCACAATAAAATGAGCACTTTAGAAACGAACATTAGAAAAAAGTCACTGCCCCTGCATGCATATATTTTAAGGAGCGCACTGAGTGACATTCACCTAGTAAAGTTGGTAACGATGGATGGAATGTAGTTCCATATCTTAACGTAGAATGAAAAATCTTAGGTAGCCATTTGTGTAAACTTAAAATCATTTCTTTTGCTTTCTAATGTTTTAGTGCATCGAAGTGCAAAAATGAGCAGATTTGTAAAGTATTAACTTTGTTAATAATTTCACAGTTTCACTTGGCCGACGCATGAATAAAGTGATGAGGCATATGGCGATGTTGATTTTACATAAGGCGGAAGAATACACAACGTACATACAAGTAGATCTTAAGCAGGGCTTTCAAAAGTGCTCATTTTACCGTGAGCAGCCTAGAGTAAAGTTGCGAGTCAGTGTCGAACCCGGTTATGATACCAGCTCGCGTCGAATCCTAGTGAGGGGCGTTTGTGCGCTATAAGGGGTTAGAATAAGGATTTCCAAAAAAAAAATTGTATTGATGCAGGTGAAACTGTGCTGAAAGGGCTTCTCTTACTAAGGGAGATTGTGTTTTGTCTGGGGGCTCGGTAGATGGATTGCTCAGTGCGCGAACATGTTTTTCGATTACAGAGCATCCTCCGAGGTATAGAGAAATCGGGGCAAAGATCACCCAGCAATAATTACACGTGAAAGCTTGGCGGAAAAGTAGGAGGGTGGGAACAGCTGAGGTTTCTCTGCAACAGATGAGAACTACGTCTACACCGAGACGGCTTTGATCGAGATCCGGCAGAACTTTTTTTTTTTTTTTTTTTTTTTCCCCCCCTCGTTTGTTGCTCAAACAAATTTTTATGAAGCGGGCTCGTTAAGGGAAGACCGGTAGCTGTGTTAATATATTAACTTATGAATTATTAATTGTATTTCATATTCGTAGTTAAGCGTTTGCCGAAAACCTTGCTTATGGCGCAGTTCTTCACTTGTGTATATTGTGTTAGGATAAATAATATAATAGTTTCTGGTTATAGTAATCAGCGAAGCACTATCAGTAAGAACGTATTTATTATATATTTACTCTATTATTTATTTATATATTTACTCTATCTGCCCTGACAAAGTCTATTTCCAAAATTCCTTTGTTTTATGCAGGAACATTTCAGAGCGGACAGCTGCTTATGAGTAAGAATTGAAAAACCTGTGAATTTCCCTGGTTGCAGGTTGGTTTTTAAACAAATGTACGTTTCATTAAATTCATGTATTGGAGTAGATTTTTTTTATAACTAATCACGCAATGGAAAACTTTTAATCAATTTCAAACATGTAAGAAAACAAGTATGGAATGTCGTAGTACATACGACGTCTGGGAGATTGCAGCAACTCACTACGGAAGAAGTTGGTGAACAAAGATCGCATCTTCGAGTCACAAAACATGTGAAATTTTCCTGTCCGCGTTCGTCAATTTTTTACCACGTGAGTTCGTCAAAGCTCTAGTTAGTTAAGCTGCTCGATGCCAGCTTCCATGAACAATGTCGTTTTCCTTTATATTTGCAGTTTCTTGTCCTCCGTAGGAATGTCGACGCCTTGATGGTGCTGCCCTCTTCTTTCCGGATCGCTCTCTCGGAAACACAAGAAGCCAGCGCGAAAGCGACGCAGCTACACTCGTACAGTGGGAATTGAGTTTCCCATTTCTTGCGCGCTTCGTTTGTGATGTAACCTGGAGCTGATCGGATCTCGTCAAGACGAGCTGAGAGAGAAAGGAAAAAAAGGAATTCGTGTTGGATGGAAAGAGGGGAGGAGAAGAGGCAAAACTTTCTTGGAAGCTTGAAATAGAGTTTTCTCGCAAACATATTTTATAAGAGGTGTTTCTCATCGTCAGTGTGTTTAGCAAACTTTGCACAATAGCTCTCCGTGAAGAGTTATGCTTCCGTAACTGAGAGTACTGTAAAACTTCAATATTTATAACTTTATAATGATTATTATATGTCTTTAAATTTGATTTAAATGCCAATCTTTAATGCAATGTATAAGATGTTTAGCGTATGTTCAATGTGATATGTGTAAACTTATATTTATTTTGACAGTTGTGTTGTATAAGCTATCTAATCCTAATGATTATCTATGGTTTGTTTGCATGAGTATTTGTCTTTGTAACAAGCACTACGGTTTATTTTCTCGAAAGAATCAGGCTACACCAACCAACCTATCACATTTTATTGATTTCTCGAACCATAGTCTTTTACAACAAAAAACTTATTCATTTAATTTGGAATTAGTGAGAGATCAGCTCAGAAAAGAAGTCAGCCCTGAGTATGGAAGATAATCTATAATATTTGATTGGCGAAATTTGATATCTACGACGGTGATCCAGTGTTATTTGCGCACTATTGAAATGCTGAGCCTGTATATGTTTAAAAGAAGAAGTAATTCGACATAAGCTGTACGATGAGCCCGGAACACTCTAAGTCGGAACCAATTATTATTTCCTGATTGTCAGTTGAAACTGCTCCATCCGGAATCTGTAGAAAAATATCATTAATTCATCAGTTAAAAGAAATCTACTAATTCAAACAGTAGAAAACTATTTATTTATAGTTGGTTAATGAAAGTACATGTCTTTACAAAGTTCAAAAGGTAATCTACTATCTTTAGTTTGGTTCGGATTCTGTTCTTTAAAAGGTAAATATAGTGGTTTCAATGTACGAGGTTATCGATGTTAACTAGTAACCGCCATTTTACAATGCCACGAGACACTACATATTTAAGCTGTTATTTTTAGTGACAGACAAATCAGTGATAATTTTACTGACTCGATAGTGCGGTGATTCAATAAGATAAGTGGATTTACACCAACAAAATCTTTGTGGTCTGCAAGTCAACAGGTCAAATAATGAGGAAACGACAAACACAGTCATTACTAGTCAATCTGTCTCTTCAAAATAACAGTTTCATTCTGTAAAATCTTGTTTCATTGTAAAATGGCAGATAGATAGAAAACACCGAGAACACCGTTAAAACCACCATAGTATTTCTCTTTCAAAGCACACAATCTGAACTAAACTTAACTTGAATGACTTTCGAGCCTTACAAAGACATGTACCTAAGTACTGATAATATACGCATATTTCGACAACATGAAGTACTTTCACATCACGAAACTTACAGCCGTTCGCCATTGTAAGTTTATGTTACTACGCAAATGCGAGACCGTTTATCTCAGTGGCAAAGTAGCAGAGTTGGTAGAACGTCAGCCAAAAGAAACAAGAGAATTTGTTGCGTTTTGAGCTGGCGGGTCGATACCAACCACTTCCAAAATTTCCTTTTACATGTAGGCTAATAATTTTTTTGTGGACAAAATAATTGTACTTAATTTATTTCAAACCGTAATGAGCGGTTTTTTAATCATTGTGCTTTTTATTAATTTACTTAAAAATAACTTATTTTCTACAGTTTGTATTAGCGAATTTCATTTAACTGAAGAGATTAGTAGTTTTCTTATTCTACAGATTCTGGATGGAACAGTTTCAACTGACAATCAGTAAAAATAACTGATTCCGATTTAGAATGAAGGAAGGACGGCCCAGTAAAGAAGGACTTGGGGGCTTTCGACTTCGCACCAAGGACGACGCGGTGTCTGGTGTTCGGAGAGCCAATTCTGCGAGAGCAGTGCTACTGGCTGCGGATTCTGGCGAGGTTCCGGTTCTGCACCCACCTCCGCTGTTCCGGCCCGCAGAGGACGAGTTCGCTGAGCACCGCCCGGAGATGTGCTGTCCGTGATGAGCGGGATAGCTGTTCCTGAGTTCTACATCAGTGAAGGATGACTCCACGACATCGGCAGGATTTCTGTTATTTCCCGCTATCGACACAGATAAGACGTATGTTCCCCAGGCAAAAGTAAACCTATTTATGACACCAGCACCAATTAATTTTAATATTGGCAGGCTGGTGTTGTCTGCAATAGCATTTTGTAAAATTAAGATAGCATAGTAAGTTTTAACTAAAGTTAAGCAAAAGTAATTATTTTCTCTCTTCTATTGATTTATTCGAATTAAGACTCTCTGGTTGCTTACTATAATAAATTAATACTCCAATTGTTTTGAAATGCCCAGATAATCCAAATCTGGATGAACATACTGATTTTTTGAGTAGCAGCATATATTTTTTGAGTAGCAGCATATATTTAAACCGAGGCATACCATTAGAATAACCTATCAGAACCACTCACACATGCAACGATATTTTATCATTTCATTACACATTAATCTCTTATATTATGTATCACAGAAGTACTATTTTATAGCCGCAATATTGTGACACATATCAGAGGTGTTACAGTATTAATTTGAACGCCCAAACGTGTGGCTATAAACTCTCCACACATTGTGTCTATTTAACAACTGTTGCAGTATTACAATTTGTCTCCCCATTCGTGTGGCAAATATAATATTAATACACAACTGTATGAGTGTTAACATAACACATGACAGTACCTAATGCATATCTTGTTCGATACAAAAGATGGAATGTCCTTAAAGCTGAAATAATTAGAATTACTATTAACAAAAGAAGAACATTCATGTTTTTCTAAGTTGTATAGCTTGCGTAAATAAATTCTTAGATAGCATTGCTATTTGGTTTTTTTATTTTCCCTAGCAGATACATTGGAAAATTCCCTTTTTTTCCTGACACATTTCTAAAAGTTGTTTTTGAGACATGATGTATTATCAAAATACTGTCCGAAATACTGGCCAAGTGAAATATATATACTGACGCTCATAGTTTTAACCATGACAAAAAACGACTTGCTGGAACTATCCCCGAAAATTTTTGCACATGCTTTTAAAAATACTCAAGTAAGATTCACACAGCTAAAGGGATTTATATGTTTAAATACTGTTAATTGCAGCCATTTGAAATCTTTTATGGTTATTTATTAATACACACAGTATAACCATGAAGTGTAAACGTCGTTGCCTTTTCAAGTGTATCGTTTTTCTATTGCAATGTTTCCTGTTTTCAAATTATTAACAAGTATGTCACTTTACTTCGGCAAACAGTTTAACTTTTGAGATTGCATGAAATCTTAAATATTGAATGATTTTTCAACATTATTTCTATCATTGCACTGTGGAATAATAAAATAAATACAATTGTCTTCAGTAGCAAAAGGATGTTTTGACCACAACTGGCAGTTTCTTCTCAGTCGAGTTACAGGCGTGGGGGACATCAATCCCGAATTATTCAAATGGTTCGGGCATAAATGGAGCGCTCTTTAAACCAACATGTGAATAAAAATACTGCTTTGGGGTTAAGGTAACCGGCTACAGGAATATTTAAAATGTGGCAGCGCAAAATGAGGAGTTTTATCGTCCTATTAAGAATCGTGCTAAAAACCAAGGCAAGTGAAACGAGTCACAAGAGACCTTGCCATTTCGCGTTATAAGTAGCAAAAAGAAAAATGAACGGCTTCATTTTAGGACAAGTTAAATATTTTTACGTTTTTGTCTTTACTGGAATAGGCGCACGACCTATTTGACACCTCCTCTACATTCTGAAACAATAACAAACATTCAATAAATTAATTGCCAATCACAGCCTGCCACTCACGAAGCAAAAGAGTATAATCTATTCGAGGTTTCTTCACACTTCTTGACTCAAAACTTGAAAAATCACCCCATGTATGACGTCCTTGGTTATTTTATAAATATGTCATGTGTTACAAGCGTTTAAACACGTGTTGACATAGAAATACCGTATTCTTTATTAAATTAAACTTCTATTTTAATTTACATATCATATTTTATTTATAAATAATATGAATAACAATGGGGAGGAAATAGGCGTGTTGGCATTGCCTAGGAAAAATAGTTCTTATGCAAAATATTGTTACACTAAGAGCGCACGAATTCCGTGCGCTGTCCTATTGGTGTAATTTTCTAGACACGGTTATGTTTTGTTTGCATGAGGTGGAGGAATATCCTAGCAGTAGATCTTTAGCAGGGCTTCAGAAAAGTGTGAAGTAAGAATTAATGGACTATATAGTCGATATCTGCCTGGGAGTACAAATGACTGCGGAGTCTGGTCTACAGGTCACTGAACTCGCGAACTCTTCCGATCTCTAGTTATTAGTCAGGGCGCCTGGCATGGAAAGGATTCCACCCGGGCTTCAGTATCCTAGACGCACAATTTAAGTTTTATTTTTTTTTTTGTTATCGGCCGCGCATCTTCCTGTAAGGACGTCTAGGCCTTGGTACATGACTGGGCCTGTCAGAGTTAACTCACTTCGGTATTCTGTGATTACGGACAGGCACACAAGAAGCGTGACATTTAAACCGTTCAGTCAGTGTGTTCACGATCGTGGAGACGTTGCACATGAATGATATTTATGAGCAGTACTGTGCACAGCAAGACACCAGTGCCCAGTCTTCCTTGCGACCAATCAGATTTGTGGAATTTCCTACACCTCTTTGACGTGAATGGTTAATGCCGATATCATCTAGCAGGCACCACGTTGTACACTGGCTGCATGGAAAGTGCTGAGTAGAAGTACAGCATAAGACAATAAAGTAGGTGATCGCAACTTTCAACTCTGAAATTAATGTGTGGCGGAACGGGTTAGAATCACCATATAGCGGAAGTGGATCTGTGGTGAAGTGAAGAACTTTGGCCGGCTCTCGCCATCGAGATCTTGAGAGCCGACGAAGGTGATTGAGGTGGGTATAGAGCAGCGCCGGAATGAAGGAGCTGGGGAAACCCGCCGACCAGCGGAATATTCCGGCACGATTCACAAATGCAAAAATTCGGGACTTACCCGGCCGGGGATTGAACCCGATTCGCCTTTGTGGGAGGCGAGCAGGTTAACCAATCAGCCTCAGCAGCCCCAGAATTTGTGACTTAGTTTTCAGAAATACTACTAGGCGGGAATCCTGTCATCTAAAATTGGATGTCCATACTTGCAGGATGGCAAGATGGTGAAATGGGTTTTATTAGCAGAAATTAAAAAAAAAAAAAAATAAGGGATAGAAAAATGTTGCGAATTCATTTCGGGACAAAACAGACGTCAAACACATATATAGTGAAGTCGCCTTTGCATTTGGGTCACAATTTATTAGACCCACCCTGCACGCCTTTGAGCCAGTAGTAGACTTGCAAGGAAACAACTTGCGAATCCCATAACTGCCACGTGCGGGGCAAGAGCCAATGAACACACAGCTGAGACTCCAGCATGCAGAGGACGGAGGAGTATAGCCTACAGGTCATTGAACTCACGAACTCTTCCTTTCGCTACGTATTAGATTACTGCTATATATATATATATATATATATATATATATATATATATATATATATATATATATATATATATATAAACTTTAAATTGTGACGTTTCAGAGTTCCGATAAGTTTATCGACACCAGTAGCTTGCAGCCAGTGTGTCCCGACTGAAGCATATGAGTTTGCTGTGGCATGAAAATTCTATGACAAGTCGTAGTACATTGTCCTAATTTGATCCCTTTTATCGGCAAAACATGTATATATATATATAGTTCATACTACTGTAATTGCGAAGAAACGTGACATTTGATATCGCCTACTTGCTTCTGTTAACTTTCAGAAAAGAAATATATTATTTCCTGTTAATTGTGAAGGAAAGAGACATTTTACCTTTTAATATTTTCTCCTGTTAAATGCCAGAAGAGACATGGCATGTCAATTAAAAAACAAAGCGTATTTGATAGAGCAATAATAGCTGCTGTTAACTGCCGTAATGTATGTTTAAATGTTCCATTAGCATGATGTGAGTTCTCAAAGTTAATAAAGTTTGGCTGCTGTAATAGGTCAACAGATTGGCTATTTGATTGCGGTGAAGATTAACTGAAAATAATACAAGCTAGAATTGAGCCGCCTGTATTCTCGAATGCATAACTATCTGTTCCGTTGGTCGTTGCATTACCTTTTAAACCCGTCTTATTGGTTTACAAAGCACCGGACGCGCTTACTATATACCGTAAGAAATTTTCTTGTAAACTTCGTAAACTCCAATGGAAGTTATTAACGTATACATTGAATGGAAACAATACCACACGTCAAGCTGCAGATATAGTAGGAATGTTTAGCGTCGCTACTATACAAAGTTGGCAACTTCCTTACGCATTGACTGTTTCCTGAGCAAATGTAGAAACGCTACAGGCTGTTCACTGTGAAATGAGCACTTTTGAAAGCCCTCTTTATAATCTACTTGTGTACACGTACGTTGTGTATTCTTCCGCCTTATGTAAAATTAACATTACCATGTGCCTCATCACTTTATGCATGCGTTAGTCAAATGAAACAGTGAAATTATTAAGAAAGTAAATAGTTTACAAATCCGCTCATTTTTACACTTCGATGCATTAAAAATACCAGAAAGCGAAAAAAAAAAAAAAAAAAAAAAAAAAATTAAGTTATCACAAATGAATACATAACACTTTTTATTCGACATTAAGTAATGGAACTACTTTCCATCCATCGTTGCCAAATTTACTGTGCGAATGTCACTCAGTGCGCCCATTAAAATATATGCATGCAGGGGCAATGACTTTTTTCTAAGGTTCATTTCTTAAGTGCTCACTTTATCGTGAACAGCCTTTACAATAAATGTGTAGGGGAAAAAAATTACTGTTCACGTTTTCACACTGAGCGTATACACTGGTATAGTAAATTTCCGAGTAGTTTATTACAGTGTATTTCACAACGTTCGTTAGTAGACGGCTATCTGACAATATAATCTCCAGTTGAAAGGGTCCCAATCAAACGTTTTTTTTTCCTACGTAGAATAATTTACAAATTATCCTCTTAATTTTGAGTTAATTGCACTTCGAGTGTTTATGTCGTAATATTATATTACAGTGAACGTTACGAGTAGGGGCACGCTAATTTCGTGAAAAGATCTCATGACCAGTTATATTCCATTAAACTTCAGCTCAGATCCACCTTCGTGATTGGATGATTTACTTGTTACGCGTCTTAGGTGTTTGCTCGCGAATCACAGACGCGCTCTACAGGAGTAACCTAATTCCGATTGGCTAGCTAAGTAAGAAAACGTTTCCTCACAAAGAGACGCTACTACCAGGCAAAATATATCACTTGATAATGCCCGCAGGGTATTGACATCTAACATGCGCGGGAATCTTCTCGCATAATTCGGGTGTCAGACTTACGAGTTGGGGAAGAAATATTTCGTCAGCAGTGTCTTAAAAAAAAAAAAAAAAAGCCGATGTCATAAAGCAACAGCAAACTGCATATACGATTCAGTTAAATTCATACTACGTAACGTGATATTACGTCAGCAGCACTCGAAGTGCTGAACTCGCTAGTCCTCTGTACATTCGAGTCAGCGTGGTCGGTTCATTGCATTCCTCACCCGAGGAGGATACATTCATTTCCTGTTCTGGTTTGGTTGCACATGTTTCCGCCATTACGTCGTTGCTTGTTTATCATCGGCTGAGAATCCCGCAGATTGGGTCGAATAAACTGTGAGCCAACGACAAAAGCCATTTAAACGCAACAGCTTTTGAAGTCCCTTGCAATTTTTTATCAACATAGTGACTTCAAAAATTATACTTTTTGAATTGACTTACCTATGCGGTACACTAAAGAAATCAGTTTTTTTTTTGCCTCAACTATTTTTGATAAGCCCTGGAGGACGCTGAGCTAGTAAATATAATCTAATGATAGAAAGAGCGGATCAAATTAAACTTCGTCCACAGGGAAATTGTTCGTAGATAAAGCGATAGCAAATTAAAAAATGACATGTGCTATAATTAATATAAACTTGGCAAGTACAGCATGTCTAATACATTCACAAACTTCCCACGTCTTTAGTGATTACACCAATCTGCATAGTTTCCTAGGAATTAAAAATAGCGCAGTTCAGTGCCTGACTAGTGAGGTTTGTTTATTACACTCGATCAGTAACTGTCGAACCTCGGGGTTTTATTTTATGAATACAAACTGAAAGTGGAGTATACTCACGTGAACTGGAAGATGTATTACATGTGACAGAGAGAGAGAGAGAGAGAGAGAGAGAGAGAGAGAGAGAGAGAGAGAGAGAGAGTGCGGCAGTTGACCGAAAATAATTTCGCCTAACAACTTCATTCAACTGTCTCTTGACTTTGAAGTCGTTTAACCAACAGGCATATGTCCTAAAGTCGTTTTCCCGACAGGCAGCATGCCTTAAATCGTCGCACCTAAGATCAACGTCAACCACACTCATTACTCTGGCTGTCGTTTGACCTAAAACGCGAATTTGGGAAATATTTGAACTCAGGCAATAGGCAACTGAATGATAGGCAATAACCTAAAATCGTTTCGCATAAACCTAACTTCAGGAAAAGTCGTTTTTTCCAAAAATCGTGTGGTCGACAGTAGTTTGACCTAAAATGCGCATATACTGTACCGCCTCTCATAGAGAATGTCTTCAAGCAACAGGCGTTAGACCGACATGCACTAGATTAGGTCATTCTGCCAAACGTCATTTATCGAAAATGTTGTTTAACTGACAGTTGTCCTATCTCACGTAGGAGAGATAGGCTTAGTTACTCAATTCATATTTCATTAGTAAACTACAAATATCTACATGTAGCTATTATTAATTATATCGTTCAGATGAGCCATTGAAAGTTCACATTAGCAGCATTCATTCAGTCTGAGCCAAATGTTTTAGAAAGTATTATTGAATGAAACCTTTCTCCTTGGTGAAGTTCGTTTTGCAGAGCTTCAACAACGTATTAGAAATACTAACAACAACCATTAATAATATCTAAGTTTATATAAGTAATGTTTTCGCTGCTACTTTTCGAGTTCGGGATGTATCCACTTATTTAAGGCCAATGGTGCACGAAAGCAGAATATTTACGTAATTTTCGCTATAACTTGTTTTTCAAAGGGCTGATCGAAATTTTTGGCACGACAAGACGTAATTATTAATTTTTAACAACTTCTTGCATTGTTTAATAATCACTACCTTTATTATTGCGTGAGCACTGATGGAAGATGAGAAATACGATATTCTTTCTTATCTTCCATCGGTGCTCCGATAGCAGTAATTGTAGAGAATATTTATCAATATAAGGTGTTCGAAATATTCTTTACGTGTCTTGTCGTGCCAAAGATTTTGAAAAATTCTCTGAAAAACAACGTTTGTCCAAAATTAAGGTAAATACACAATACGCGGCTTTCGTGCACCATTCGCCTTAAGATAGCACTACAATGCGGAATTTCTCGACATTTTACACACTCGGGCTGCGGCCTTCGTGGCGTGCGGCGGTATGCTCCGGGGAAACTGGGCGGCTCAGTTGAAGATGGCAGTAGCACACCTGCGGAAGTCAGTCCAATGATCAAGCGCGGGGGGGGGGGGGGGGGACCCCAGAAGTGCTGAAACGTGCGAAGTTGGCGAACCTCCTTTCTGCTGGATTCTGCGGGCTGTTGACGGCTGGCGTGTGAGGAACGGAATCGGAAAGCATCGGAACTCGTTCGCGCCCCCGATGTCAGCCACGCCAGCGGATTCTCCATCCAGCTGGTCAGTTCCTGTAAGTCCCCCTCCCCCCTCCCAGGCAGTAGCTGAGGAGGATGGACTCGCCTTCACCCACGGCGCGGAGTTCCTGGCAGCGCTGCTGGCGGGAGAAGATGGCGACGGTGCCATGACTGGGCTGCCCTCACTTCTGGCTCACATAGCTGGACACAGGGGTGCCCAGACTTCTCTCACTGCTATCGATATTGCTGTGTGGGTTTTCAGGCGGCCCGCGAAGGAATATGGATGGCAGTATCAAATTAAGGGCTCATGTGTCTCTAACATGCTGGTCCACAAGCCCCGTCACCTCTCTACTAGTCCTTCGTCACCTATTAAATCAGCTTGGATTCCATACCTACTATCTGCTTTAGCATTTTCTATATTGCTCCCACGAGTTTAACTCCTTTTCTGTCGGTATGGGTTTTACCGTGTCTATACGGTTTTTACCATCCACCTTTTAATGTAACTTTAATACACGTACACTTAAGGAGTTAGGTATGGCCCCAATTTCTCTCGGCCGCGATGCTCGCCACCTATCCATGAAATTCCCTCCCCTTTACGCGTAGGGGGCTCAACACTGAGATGCAATTAGAACCCGACCCTACCATCGGAATTACACTTAACACTTAGAATAAGGTAGTTTAGAAAAAAAATACATCTTACATGCTGTAACCATCTATTTATAGAATATCGTACTTCCAGTTGTGCCCGAGCTTTTTCCAAGAGAGGGCATTTTACTTGTGCGGGGCAGGTTTTGAAATAATTTTGAATTAAATATAGGTTTTTCAAAACACTAAAGTTCACATCCGCCCACGCAAATGGCGTGTGGCTGCGAATGACAGAATTTCGATAGCGAAGTGACGTCATTCTGAATTGCCCAGTCAAGATATAAAATATCTTCATTACAAAGACATGCGGCGAATAACTTACGAAAAGCTACAAGTGTGCAAGTAGGCTATTGAAGTCTAGCCTGGTCAAGACATTTTCATTTAGTGAAAGTCCCGTGACTCTATACGTATTTGATGACATACGATGTATGCTTACTCATGATTATACCGAAAATAGAAAAAAAAAAAATTAAAACCGTGGGGTATAAATGAAGGTACAAGACAGTTACTTCATGTCGAGGGAATTTGTTAAAGGTATGTTGTACACTAAAAACGATATTAACGTAATTTTAAGTTTTATAAAATCAAATGAGAATTAAATACCACAGTCGGCTTGCTTTAGCCCATTATGGCAGTTGGGCCAACGCATAGAAGCTCCCAAAGTATTCAAATTAGCGTGCCTCTGTTATGGCCACGTAACTAACGAATTTTACCGGGTAAATTGTGGTATCTAGATGGAGGAGAGGAGTTTGAATAGAGGCGATTAATGGGAGGAAATGCATGTTTCCGTTAGCTGTGATGGGAAGAATTTATCTGTTGCTTTGCAACAACGGTACCCTCTAAATCAAGGTATTTATGGGACTTTCGTTCTCGCCAGGGTTACAACACAGATGCTCACACACCGAAGGTGGGTGCATTTGATCAGGAATATGTGCAATGAAATATTTTATAATATATAGTATTAATTATATCACTTAAAAAAATAATTTACGTGTCCATACTTATTAAAAAAATTTCTGCAGCAAGTAAAATGCATAACAAATTTCAGGATGGTGGCCTTTGGACGGGATAGTAGAGCAAATGAACATAATAATAATTTCACGGCTCTCTTTAATTTTTTAGAACATATAGGACAATTTTAATTTTAATGTCACACTCAATATGAACTTCAGATTTGAAGTTCGGCTACACAATCCAGGTCCAGAATCCTAACGCCAGACACTGTGGTGACATACACATTTCACCGAATCAATAAAAGAAAGTAAAATCTTTTGCGATTAAATTTGATCCACGACCAACGGCTGACTTCCAACGTTCGCCTTACAAGCAAATTGCATACCGAGATATATCTTATATTCTAGAAAAAATACGATAGTTTTGAATTTTTTGGAAACTAATAGCTGACAATAAAATAACTTTTTACATAGTTTAGAAAATATTTATGCCTAAAGTAAAATTTTTATTGATAACTCAGCACAACTCTCTCCATTTTCACTTTTTTTTTTTTTTTACCAAGTATAAACAATTCTTCAGGTATATAACTACCAACATAGCAGCTATTATACCCTTCCAATGAACCTCCTGTCCGGCCTTTGATCGAGCCATTTCTTAATACCGAATAAGTTGGCGAGTATTTCGTTATCCAATGCAATCAGGACGTTCCGATCCGTTTCAAACCTCACTTCATAACCGTGTGAGATAAAAAAAAATCTGTGACTTGTCCGATGATGCGATGAAACGCAGCACTAGGAGAAACGTTTGTCTATGGCTACAAAATGCTCATATTTTGTGCATGAACACAAATTTGTTGCTCTCGCTAAAATTCTTTTGGCTGAGTGAATTTTGAAATGAAATAAAATTACATTTCAGTCATCTAAAATATACATGGCGTGTCAGTACCTCTGAAACAAACTTCGTGAGGATGTCCCTTGCAAACTGTCTGTTAAAAAATTTCTGAGAACAATTTCCACCAAGGGTAAAAGGCAAATTGGAGTTTTAAGTACATATGGAAAGGGGGGACTGACTACAGTTATCGCTTGTTCGCAGGCAATTTTCTGCCACCATGTTTCATATTTGGTACGAGAAAGAGGGTACCAGAAAGAATTTTAAATGGTAGACCAACTGGCAGTACTGCCTTGTGCACAGACTCTGGCTGGGTGATGCAAGCATTTTCAACGAGTGGTTGAAATTTTTTGTGGAGTCTGTTCGGCCGTCTCTTGATCACCACTGCATCTTAGTTCTTAACTATCATGCAGCTCACTTGCATTTGTAATCTATTGAGTTGGCTCGTGAAAAGGGAATCATAATGGTGTCGGTGCCTCCCCATATGACACACAAGCTTCAGCCTTTAGATTTAACAGTTTTCAAGTCATTCAAGAATGGATTTAAAAGGATTGTGGACACTTTACAGGCGAATCACCGAGGTCGCAGAATCAACCAGTATGATATACCTCAGCTAGTAAATAAAGCCTTCGATAAGAGTGCTACTTCGAGTTCTGCAACATCAGGTTTCAAAAAGAGTGGGATATGGACCTTCAGTAAATATGTATTCTCAGAAGTTGATTTTACTTCTTCTGCAGTTCGCTTTGTACCCGAAGACCCATCCTTGGCATCTGGACGCCCGACAGTTTCTTGTAATGTGTATACTGCTTGCAATGCTGTTGTTTCCCCATGAGAGCTCAGCTCTTTATCAAAGTTATTCCACCAAGACTCCTGTTTTAGCAATTACTTCCAATCACGCATTTGATATCTCCGACAGTTGTCATGATGGACCTGCTGTCTCAGTCAGTTCTGACGAGGTTCCTGCTGTATCTACCGGTTCTTCAAGCAAAGCCATTGATTTACCTACCTGTTCTTCTTACAACGTGCTTACTGTTTCTTGGAACTATCTTAGTGAGCCTTCAGTTTTCTCTTATATTACTTTCAATGAGGATCCTGCCATTAATCCAGGTAATTCTAGTGTGTCTCCAATTATACATCTCAGTGCTAATACACAGGCTCCTGATGGAGTAAATATTAACTTTGATTGTGTTGTTTCATCAAGTGTTCTGCTTCTGCTTTCTGTGTTTCTACAAAAGACATTCGGCCACTCCCTAAAGCTAAAAGAGCAACAGAGTACAAAAGACGCCTTATTGCCAGAAGTCAGTGATATTAACAAGTACCCCATTTAAGAATGAACTTCTACAAAAACAAAGCAGTGATAAAACTATGAAGATAAGTTTATTGT
This sequence comes from Dryococelus australis, assembly GCA_029891345.1. Lineage (NCBI taxonomy): Eukaryota > Metazoa > Arthropoda > Insecta > Phasmatodea > Phasmatidae > Dryococelus > Dryococelus australis. Next base: position 334,693,459 of record CM056995.1, on the reverse strand, counting down.
CGCAGCTCAATGCTTCATGAAGCAATAAGAAGACAAGAAAAGAAACAAATAGAGACATGCATATAACTTTTCCAAAGCCGCCTGTGGATAATCCACTGGCAGAATAAAATGTGATGTACTTTATTTGTAATAAGCCATATACAAACAGTAAACATAAAGAAATGTGGGTTCAATGTAACATATGTCAACAATGGGTTCATGCAAACAGTACAGATTTTAACACTGCAAAAAGCTTTTACGTTTGTGACTTTTGTCATAAATCATAAACATTGTATTGCATTGAAATAGCAGAAAATGTAAAATGTTATTCCAGATATGCATCTAATCTCAATTGCTATATTTACTGGGGAAAAATTTGCATTATGATGTATTTCTATTTTGTCCTCACTATCTTTCCATTGTGCCCCCACTACGAGGGCAGAATATAAAGTATGCACTTTTTGAAGAAAAAAAAATCTGTTTTTAGTCAATTAAGGAAAACTGATAACTGATAAATCTTAAATCATATAATTCAAATATATAAGAGTTTTATCTCTAATGTCTTCGTTGTGTTTTTATTTTACATTCAAGGGTTAACCTTTTCATCTTGCCCCCTCTTCCCCTACTATCGAACTCAGCATGGTGCCAAATAATAACGCGAATTTTGCATGTCTCTAGTCATTGAGATTCGCAGTTTGTAACACAGACCAAACTACTCGTGCGTAATGTACACAAATGTGTACATTGGGTCTCAATCGGCTAACTCAAGGAATGAAACACATTTGCACGTCATCTAAAGATGGCGGAAAATCGCTAAACTGTTTTGAGCCAACATATATTCTGTAACACTCTAACTAGTTTATTGTTTCATGATTGGATGAACAAGGTATTTACTCGGCTAATGCCTGGTTGCATCATTGAGGATCAGCAATTATTTAGGTTCAAATACCGGTTTGATCCTGGTTCAGCGCATTTGGCTGTTGCACCATTGCGATCTGCGCGCCGAACTAAGATCAATCTGAACCTCGCCTTGAACCGCGCCTTTTGACAGTTCAGGAGAATGATCTCAGATCAATTACATAGGAGTGCTTTATTTTAAAATGTGAAAATTATATTGAAACGCAATTTTGTTTTAAAATGACATAAACATTCAAATATTCCGAATTTAAGCTCTCTTTGACACTTAGCATACATTTTGGCAAGGATTCATAAAGTGAACAGAGAAGAATAAAAGTTTGTGTTGAATGTAGTTTATGTGAAGATAAAAACACTGTAAAATATTTTTATTTTCTAGAAATAAACTTGGTAATTTTTAAATCGTTTAAAAATGGATTCGGTTGTTTTTTACTGTTGTATAATGTAATTTGAGAACTTTTACAAAGGCTTGAGTTGCAATGAATTTATTGAATTAAATATGGTATTAATGTTTTGTAAAGAGAAAATGAAATTCATGCTTTTTCCTTCGATGAAACAAAACGGAAAACTGGAAAAGCCATTCAGAATTTCAGAAAATGTCCCAGTTCTCCGCACGAGCAAAATCTCACGTCCAATTTATTGCTCACGAAAGAGCAGCCATAGCCGGCAGATGTTGTTGGAAAATACGCCAACAGGTAGCGCTAAGAACAATCTTATTTTTGAGAATTCAAAACAGCGTTATATACACTTGAAAATTTTTTCAGTAAAGTTCGTACAACAATTATTTTAGTTAAAACAAATAAAATATCGTACCATCTAGTTCTATGTACACTACCGTCTTCAATAATATTAGTATTAAAAATAACGATCAAATGTGTGCAAAGTGTTTCCAATCAAACAAAACAACTCAAATAGAGTTTTTTCACTGCATTAAACTAAATTATATAGTAAAATTCCCTAGTCTTAAGAGATCATGTCTACAAAAACTTATTAATTGTCTCCGAACCTCAAAATAAACAGTTGCATCATGACGTCACGAAATGAGAGCCAATGACAAAGAGTGTTTCATCTTTATTCTAGTTTCGATCTGAGATCAGGTGATCTACGATCGTAACTCGGCCGTTCGCGTTGGTGCAACACTCGTACATTGAACTCGGATCAAACTGAAGATTATCTTTGAACAAAGATCGTGCGATCTTGGTTCAGGGCTGTTAATGGTGCAACCGGCCCTAAGTTGTTTGCAGACCGATCACGAATGTTATACCTTACAGTATAAGAATTCTCATTGACCCACTGAAATAGGGCAGTGGCTTCATGTATGCATGATAGCCAATAAGGAAGGGAAACATTGAATCCTAGCCATCAGTCACCTTTTCCAACCATCATCTCTAACCATAATCTCTAACCATTTCATAAACGTAGATTAACACTGGAAAAAAAAATCAGCTTGAAATGACAACAGAGTCACACTAATTAATCAAAAACGGAAGTTTTTGAACAAAAAATCGCGGTTTTTGGAGGGCAACTGTGGGCAAACTGTATGGGAGGGGGGAGCCAATTCCCCCTCCCTGATCAACCATCCTTCCTATTTGAATCCCCCTCCCCCCAAAGTGCTCCTATCCCCCTGGGAGGAGTTGGAGAGACATGAGGAGAATTTTTTTTCCATTTTGTGAGATTGGGGTTGTGTTTTTCGCCTTCGAATCGGCCTGGAATGCGCATTTTTCGACAGATTTCCTTCAAATTTGGGGGAGGGGCGCCTTTCCGTGCCTCACCCTCCTCCCATTGTCAGTGAGGCCCTTCGTAAGCCCAAGGTCTAAGTCTTAAGCGTTAAGTCTTAACTCTTAAGTATTGAGTTTTAAATCTTGAGTCTAAAGTTTCGAATTTTAAATCTTACTTTCACCATAATTGCAACTGCATGTCGGAATGTGTGAGCGAGCACCGATAGGCCTGAGCGAGCACGTGCCGAAGTTCCCAGACGACATTGCACAATAAATACTAATTCGTACGGTTACCTGCTTCATCTTTGGGGGGCTCAGCCCGCAGTTTCCGTGGGCCCGACCCCTGGTATACCTGTAATCGGCTTTCAACATGGAAAGAAATAAACTTCAATACTAGCTTCAGAATATTCTTCTAGTTCATCAGAGTTCAAGTGTTTCCACAAAAAAATTCAAACATTATCGAAAGAATTATATTTTCTTTAGTAGGAACTGAATGCTACTGTAAGAAATAAACTTTTTGTTACAAAAACAGCAGAACACATCAGTCAGTTGTGTTTATTCCTCCCTATGTTTGATAAAATTTCTTATGATACCGATAACCAAACCGATTGCTCATTTGGTTCCCACGGTCATATCGAGGCCTAATTGTCTGTGAGTGAATGACTGAAGAGATTTAGTTGGCTCTTAACACTGAAGTCTCGAGAGCCGACATGGGTGATTGAGGTGAGTATGGATCAGCGCCGGAATGTGCGGGTGGGGGGGTAACAGGAGACCCCCGAGAAAAGTCAAAAAACCCGCCCATCAGCCGCATCATCAGGTACAATTGCCACATGCGAAAATTTGGAAGTGACCCTGCCGGGAATCGTACCCGGTTTGCGTAGGATGCGAGTAGTCAAACCACTACACTATGTAGCGACAACCGAGGCGCTTCACACTAATGTCCTAATGTTCGACGGAGTATAGTTTAACCTACAACATTGTTCATACAACTTTTTTGATAACATAATATCCTCAACGCCAAGATTCAAAATTTGTTTTCATTTTGTTTTCATAAAGAATTATTTTCTATGGCACATTAATGAGTTATGTATAATCGCCAGAGCCTCGTCTGAGTAAACTAGGTGTACCAGCTGGAAGCTGAGAGATGATTTGAGATAGGAGAGGGGATAGAAGACATATCACTAGTCATTGTACCCCGTTTTCTAATTTGTCTTAAATATTTTATATTTCATTCATTTAGTTCTTAGGAGCTAGGTAGTATAAATACATCCATCACTATCTCCTGTATGTTTTGGAACTATTTGGTATTTCGTTTTTCAGTATCTTAACATTGTCAATCTACTACTTTTGGCTTTCCAAGCGTGTACCTACAAAACTTAGTCAAGTATTACAAGTATAACAATATTTGGTTGGAAATTGGTTCATTGGTTTTTTAAATGATATAAAAGCCTCATACTCGCGTGGTACTGTCATACAAAACACCTGACTAAACAGGAATTGTAGATTCACGTTTGATGCTCGTAATAGATACTGACAGCAAAAAAAGGTATAATTGAAATTGGTTATTTTAATTCATATACCGGAAGAATCATTTAAAACTTACGTCACGAATATTTCTGAAATAGAAGGTTCTATTGATGTGTTGGTTACACAGAATTTAAGATAAGAAAATGACTCTTAATTGTAGCCCAAACGCAGATGAAAATAATTATTAAAATGTGTATTTCTTAAATAAAGTTACGTTTTTTCTTTGGATAGAACAATGCATATTCAGTCACAACGAACCAATGTCACCAACACTATGGGCGAGAATGAGGTTTCCATTTATGAAGGAAAATCACAAATTAAATACAACATGTAAATTGAAATTTATTTATAAAACGTTGAGCGTTAATTAATGAATCTTTGTAGGCTAATCTACCACAATTACATCCACACTGGCGAAGGCGCTTGGTTTTTTATCCCATTTCTATGTAACGTTAACATCTATTGCCGGCATATATCAAATTTGTTTACAATTGAAATATACTAATTACTTATGTCCATGAGTTCAAAAATAGTTCTGTGTTTACATATATATTATACATTATTTGCTGCGAGAGAGAGTGGCAAATGAGATGTCTTGCGGTTTTCGAAACGAGTCTCGAAGCTAGGTTAGTTTGCACTTGAACAAACTTTGTTTTAATGTTATACAATTAATCTCTGGTTCTAAAAGATCGCCAATGCACAAAACTACACAAAGGCACAAAGGTGGAACATCTTGTACTTCAACTTTTTTTTTACAAGTCATGGGACAAAATCTTTTACCTGCTGTGCTACTGGAACTCATTCACTACTTATCTTCCCCTAGTCCCATATCATCATGCTCGTGGGCCGCTCCTTAATACGAGAGCGCTTTGATTATCGTTGTGTAGTGCACTAAGATGGCCTGCAATGCAACCCGCAAACAAGAGCGAATAGTAGACGAACCAGGCAGCCCCGTTAAGGACAATTTTTTAAAATCCATTGTATAAATTAGAAAGCATAACGTGAATAGCATTTCTAAAAGTGATTATCTTATCTCAAACAGACTCTTTTTTAACGAACTTTATATAGTATTGGAGTGATGAACTATCTTATTAAATATAAACCATGTGTTATGACAGCCACTAAAAAGACAAAACTGTGCTAACATTTTACAGTAAACTTCACACTATGGACAATGATATGGTTTTCACAAGATTTAATTGCACTTCTAATATCTTATCGCCACAGGCGATTATAAACCTAACTCTTTAGAAAACTGCATGGAAATGTATTTTACTTTAAAATTTTCATTATTAGGTTAACCTTTACGAATAAAATTATGATGATCTTGTTTGTGTACCAACCACAATGCAGGTTGGCATCCACCATATGCTGACAACTACAATTGTAATCTTAATTAATTTCCATTTAATTTTGACGAAGGGTTTCAATGATTGTGTATAATGTGTACTTATATGGTTCTCTATAAGACGATATGTATAATAACTCTAGAATATAAGTAACTTGAGGTTGTAAATACACAAGCCACTCCGCAGGACGGCCAAAAGCGCCACGTCAGTATTGTACTAGATGCCACTGCTGACAATGAACGCGCGCCCGTCCGGCGCTGCCAACTGTCGAATCATTACTTCATATACCACTGGCAGCACTATTGCCAACATGTTTAAGTGTTCCTTTTACATTCCACATCACTTCTATATATTATTAATTGAAACTGTGGCATGTTGCTGAGCATTATTGAGAATTCGCGTTCAGCCAGCAGGTATGTTAACTTGCGCATAAGTATTTTCTCAAAGACTAGTATTTCCCTGGCACGTTGTCGAGCACCTTAGTACCACGCAGGCCCAATTAAAACTTCCTTCCCCCCCCCCATGTTCAACCGCCTGGTTCTTGGGGGGGTTCTTTAACTTAATTATTAAATGTGGCGTTGGACATACCCCCCTCTTTCCTGTGGTCTCGCTATACAACGTACATAGGTTTTGTTATTTAAGTTATTAAATATTCAAGGTCGACCAATTATTATATTGTTATGGCTCTGATATAAGTAATTTCAATCGAGTCTTATTGCAATTGTATACCTTGCCAGTTTCATAAAACTTAAAAGCAATAACTTATGAGTATAACATGGTTATAACTGCCTTGTACAGCGTTGACTGGAATTTAGCCTTGCGTCTTCGACACTGCCTTTAAAATAACTATCGCGTATGCCACGATCCGTCTACGTTCGTCCGCCGGCTTGAGTTCCCCGGCCTCTCCAGTACCACTACATGCTTGCCGTCGAAGATTATTACTACCCTGACTCCTATCACCACTGCTGCAGTTGGGACGGCCACCCTTTGGACGGGTGTGGGGGAGGAGGAGGAGCCAGCGTAGCGGAAAGTAAGGCGCCACACACGAACCTCCTAAGGTTCGACGGAGTATAGCTCGTGGAGCAAGATATTGTCTGCAAGACGTGCTCCACATAGCCGAGAACCTGGTGCGTATATAAGCGACGTACTGTGCGCCACAACCCCCAGACGGTCTCCGCAACTGAAGAAGACAGCCAGTATAATACTCGTCGGAGTCGACAACGAAGCTGCGGGCATCACTTTAGACCAGGCTTAGAGGAGCTCCAGCTCCAGGCCATTCTCTGCAGTCTGCCGTATTAGTGAGCGTAAATCTGCGCGGCAGTTAGGTGTAACACTACTTCTCGAGTCCCCGCTTCCCCAGTCATCCTAACGTAATAACTCTGGCCAGGGTTAGGCAGTTCACATGGAGTCTTGCAAATGCAATTACTTGTACATTTTGTAATTGATGAGAATTAATACATGCGTAATTTGATATCGTGTAATTAATGGTTGTCAGAAAACGTGTAATTATTGTTATAATAATAGATGCTGTGTTAATGAATTATGGTTTACCAATCCGTCTTAGAGTTACGTACCTCCTGAGTAGATGAGTAGACCGCCTCATGGGCTGAAGGTTATGTAATACATTACTGAGCTAGAATGCAGAGAGGAGTGTAGACCAGTAAGAAGGACAGTAGAAGACAAGACTACAACAACCACATTGACCTCTAATAGACAGTGAATCATTGTATGTACAGATACAATAAATAGTACTATATATTTTTTTGTAACGAACGTACGATCTATTGAGTCGGTACTATCAGTAAGTGAAATTCTAGTCATGAAAAAAATTTAATTGTCTGCTCTGCCATGTCGCGAATTCAGCGAATGTGTACGAAGTCTTGTTTGAGGTGAGATTCGCCGGAATCCTGCGAAAAACTGTCATTTAATCAGATACACTCTGCATCTGGAAAAATCGGCAAGCCTCCGTCAATTTAAAATGGAGCAGTTTTCGATCTGGTTGCCGTCAGTCCATCTATAGACTATTCGCGGTTTCTTCACACTTTTTGAATAAAACCTTTGAACAATCATCCTATATAGGCCTATGGCACGCAATGTAACACAATTTTACTTATATTTCATGTACCGTATGAATGATAATATTTAATTTATAGTTTATATGAATAAAAACAGGGAGAAAATAAGTGTGTTGGTAATTCCCAGTAAGAAATAGCTCTTATGCAAAACATTATTCCACTGAGTGCGCTGTCCATTTGGCGTAAATCTGTAGGCTCGGTTAAGCTTTGTTTGCACGGGGCGGAGAAATATTGTCGGAATAGAACCTAAGCGGGGTTTCAGAAAAGTTAGAAGTGTTCGTGGATGTATTATATATGCTATTCACAGTTTAGCGAGCATTTCTTAAGTTTCTCCTAGCCGTAGACCACACGTGCGGTAGGTCGATCTCGCTGGCTGCGCACAACCAATCTCCGTATCCCTAAATTGAATTGCTTTTCAGCCAACACGACTGGCAAAAACGGAAACCATTTGATTTTAGTCTAGGACACATTTTAATAAACAAGTAATCTGAAACGTTTCTATACTTATTCAAACTATTTTTGAATGTAGTTAGATTAAATTCAAATTTGCGAAAGTATTTTATTCATTTGAAGGTGCCTGTCTTTTGAAAATTAAGATATAAAAGAACACGTTCATCACTGTCGACCATGTGACTATGACAGTTGTGTTCCTTTGGGGTAGGATTAATGTTGGGTACATGCGCAGAAGACGAATAAGCGGTCTACCTCTTCTTTGGTCTATTTTATTGCAGCTTAATACGTTAAGTTTTGAGCGCTATGAAAAGTATACACAGTGTTTATTAGTCAAATGGCAAATTTGTATTCTCATTGGCTAAATGATACAAATAAGTTGAAATGAACGTTCAAACACGACCTTAAAAAGGGCCCACTTTACCGCGAATAGCTTATACTTCATGTTTAACTGTAAATTGTTACTTTGTCAAAATTTTCCTCGAGCTATTTATGCCATCGACCTCGAAAATAGCTCCAAATAACCAAAAAGGGTGGAGTGATGGGTGGGTGAGTAGAGTGGTGCGTAGGTAAGTGCGTAGAGAAGTAAGTAGGTGGGTAGATTTTTAGATAAGTGAAGTGGAAACTAAATGGGTAGGTAAGTAGAGCAATGAGTGAGTGGGCAGGTAAATGGGTGAATGGAGCAATACTAGGTAGGTGGATAGAGCAGCGAGTAGATATGGTGGCGTGGTAAGTAAATTGGTAGAGTGTTTGGTAGATTGGTAGAGTATTTGGTAGATTGGTTGAGTGGTGGGTAGGTGGGTAGTGGAGTGTGTAGGTGTGTAGGTGTGTAGGTGTGTAGGTGTGTAGGTGTGTAGGTGTGTAGAGCTTTGGGTGGGATAGTAGGTAAAGCAGTGTGTAGGTAGGTTGGTTGGTTGGTAGATAGGTAGGTGGGTAGAAAAGTGGGTTTGTGGGTAGAGAATTGAGTAGAGTTTCGGTTAGTGGAATGGGTAGAACAGTAGGTAGGCGAGTAGCTGGTTAGTGAGGTAGTAGAGCAGTGGGTTAGGAGGGTATGAGGGTAGAGTGTTAGGTATGTGGGTACCGCTGTAAATAGAGCAGTTGGTGGGTAATTATAGAGTAAGGTGAGTGTTTAGTTGTTAGTAGGTTAGGTGGGAAGAGCAATGTGTTGGTTGGGAGGTGGGTATAGCAATGTGTTGGTGGGGAGGTGGGTAGAGCAGTGGGTTGGTAAGAAGGTAGGTAGAGCAGCGGGTATGTAGGCAAGTATGTAGAGTGGTGGGTATGTGTGTAGAGCATTGGTTGGGGTTGTGAGCAGGTGTGTACAGCAGGAGGTGATTATATAATTAAGTAGGTGGGTTGGAGCAATTGGTAGGTGGGCATGTAGGTGGGAAGGTAAGAAGAGAAGTGGTTGTGGGTAGATAGAATGGTAGGCAGTTGGTTTTATGGGTAGAGCAGTAGGTATGTGTGCAGGTTAGTAGAGCTTTAGGGATGTGTTTAGGATGGTTGAGTAAAGGTGGATGGGTAGGTAGGTAGAGTGTTGGGTAGGTGGGAGGGTGTTTAGATGGGTAGAACTGTAGGTAGGTGTGTGTGTGTGGTGTGTATAGCGTAAGGTAGGTAAATTGGTATGTTATTTGAGTTGTGGGTAGATGGGAAGGTCAGTAAGTGGTTAGTACAGTGGTGTGTAGGTGAGAAGAGAGTGTGTGGGTAGAGTGGTATTTGAGTAGGTAGGTAAAAGAGTGGGTATGGTAGTGGGTAGGTTGATTCATAAGTTTGTATGCAGGTAGGTTAGTTGAGTGGTGGGTAGGTGATTAGAGCAGTATGTTTGTTGTTGTGTAGAACTAGCAATATGTAGGTGGGTAGGTAGACGGGTTTGTTGTTAGAATTTGTAGGTAGGTGGGTAGATCAGTAAGTTGCTATAACAGCAAGTGGGTAGAATTGTAGGTATGTAGGTAGGTAATAACAGTGGTATTGGTGTATAGTAGTGGGTGGGTAGTCAGTTAAAGCGACTGGTAGGTAGAGTAGTTGTTTTGTGGGTAGTGTGTGTAGAGCAGTGGGTACATGGGTGGAGTAGCAGGTAGATGTGTAGAGAAGTAGGTGGCTAGGTAAGAGGTTAGATAGTTTGGTAGCTCAGTGTGTAGGTGGGAAGGCAAGAAGAGCAGTGGGTTTGTGATTAGATGTTTTGAGCAATGGGCATGTAGGTAGTTAAGTAGAGTAATGGGTGCATGGGTGGAGTGGCAGGCAACTGTGTAGAGAAATAGGTGGTTAGTTAAGAGGGTAGGTAGGATCGTAGCACAGTGTGTGCATGGGAAGATAAGAAGAGCAGTGGGTTTGTATGTAGAGCAGTAGGTAGATGTTTGTGTATAGGTTCACAGTGTGCGAAATAAGATTGTGTCCGGAAATAAGATGGTGGACAAGACCATAGGTGAAAGGTGGAATCCAAGATGGTGGTCACATGACCAGAATGATAGAGCATGATGTGACATGATGGTGACAAATAAAAATGTAAGCCAAGATTGTGGGCGCCGAGGTGAAATGGTAGAGAATAAAGAAATGGAATCCAAGATGGTGGATGCCGAATTGGAATGTGTGTAGCATGAAGAAATGGAATCCAAGATGGAGGATGCTGAGCTGGAATGATAGAGCATTAAGAAATAAAATCAGAGATGGTGGCCAGAAATGGCTTAATCCAAGATGGCTTTCGGAGCATGAGCTGATCCCTGAGCGGGTGACAATCTTTGGTCCAGAACCCACTTTTTCATACTACTGACAGCTTATTTTTGTTTGGTGAAGGGGGGTTAATTCACGGAGCCTAAACTTGAGTGAGCCGCCACCTAGCATTAACAAGTATATGTCCATAATATTTCTAACTACTCTGCTATTTAAAAGCGCGACCACTAGTGAATCCAGAAAGTAAGTCAGAAGGCCGCTCTTCAAAGTAGCTATCATAATATATATCTCTCTCTCTCTATCTATCTATCTATCTATCTATCTATCTCTCTTCTCTCTCTCACCGAAGCAAAGGAACTTTGCGATTTTTTGGAGGAGGGCATTCCATACGAGACGGACCGGCAATAAATATTACTTTCAAAGCTGGACCTTCAAACATGTCTGATATGGAAATCGATGACCTACTAGACTCACTAGAAAGAGAAGTTACTTCTGGTTTATCAAATTTCACTCCTTTAGTAACAGTCCTTCGTTCGCATTCCCGGTAAGGGTGAGTGACTTCAACGACTGTTATTCTATTTAGAAACCAGTCTTTATTAGGTGGCCTTCATTAGAAACACTCCGTATATGTTTCTTTCAGGGAACGATTCTTTCCAAACCACCTTTGAATGGAAGAAACAAAGACGTGCCTACACACACACACACACTTAATGAAGGTGTCGCAATGGTACTCATATCTATATTACTCGAAAACAAATACACCATAAAACGGTCATCTAGACCTTGAAAAGCGAACATATCAACATTTGGGTAAAGAAGTTCGCGCACCACTTAATATTTGATTACAACACGCGCCTATAATTTTTTTTTTTAAGCTGAAGAACAGGAGTAGATATAGACGATATCTTATGTCGTTTAATTTACATAACTTCTCATTTTACTGATTACTAACTTTATATTATTTTTATTTATTTTAAAAGTCCTTAAACGCTAAGTGGATGGAGAATTTAAACCAGACCCCCCCCCACCCCTCTTTGTCAACAAACCTGCACCAGAGGCCGTTATTTCAGCCTGTGCCAGCGAACGACGTAATTTTAGTTGTTTTCACGTGTGTAAACAGATGTAAGCTATGCCTGGTGGGTTGCCGTCGATTAATAAGACACTTCGTTACATATCTACCCCTCAGTGTGATATTCGTATATACTATTCACGGTAAAGTGAGAACTTTTGAGAGCCTTCTCATTTGAAATAATAGCTTATACATATATATTTAATTTTAGCCTTAGACGTTAATTTATGAGTGCAGTGTAATATACACACTGTGTTTATTACTTATATGGCAATATTTATATTTTAAGGTGGCTTTAAGGATAAGAAAGGGCTGAAAGTAAATGTAACTAAGGCCTAAAAAATGCTCACTTAACCGTGAACACTCAATAATGTTAATGAAATACTAAGAGTTCAGTAATGAAGGGATTGTAAACAGTCAGTATCTTTAAGATTGTGACATTAAATAGCAAATAGCTTGTCATTTCTCTGTATTGGTTCTTCACTCCAATGGCGCACAGGACTGATATAGTCCAGTCATCGTTATTTTGAGACGGTTACGTCTCATTGCGCATGGAAAAATACCAGCCCGCCTACACGTTCCTAGTTGACTGCCTTTGCCTCGACATCCCCCTGTTACGTCAGCCGCCAGCCCGCCGGCTTGCTAAAGTACACGAAGCAAAATCATCGTTTCATGGCGAAATTAAAACAATAATTATGTACGAAAGATTTAAGCTTATAAGCTAACTGTTACCTACACGATCTAGAAGTGACTAGTATATTTGTACATTGAGTGCAATCCTATTTTTGCCTATTTTGGAACATAAAATCCTGGTATTTTACCCTCAAATCAAGCAATTTCAAGCCAAAATCAAACAATTTCAAGCCAACATCAAGCTCTTCCCAACGAGTCTCGACCCAAAAAAGCATCAAAATAGCTCAAAAACACCCAAAAATCCTCAACAATGCCCAAAAACCACTAAAAACACCATTTTTCAAAGCGGCTTTCTACCCCACACTAATAGTGAGCGCGAAATTTAGACCTCAAATCAAGCATTTTTACCCCAAAATCAAGCAAATTGGCCCTTTTTTTTTTTTTTTTTTTTTTTTTTTTTTTTTTTTTTTTTTTCAGAAATAGTCGCTCAGAATTTTTTCAAATATTTAGCCCAAAATTACGTCAAAATTAAGCAGATTTCTCGCTTTTCATGCCAACTTTTTTATGTTTTCAAGAAATGCTAATTTTGCAAGTGATTAATCCAAAACCAATCAAATCCATGCTAAAATTGTAATGAAATATTAAAAAGATTTAAATCACTACAATTTATATATTTTATTCAACAAATGTAAAACACTAATATGACTTCTAAATTATAAAATAAAGAAAAATCTGAAGCATAACCATTACTAATTCCATAATACCAACCATCACAACAATCCAAATCATATACATCGTCATTAAAATTTGAAAACTTATCTGATCTTAAATAATTTTTATTTATTTTTAAAACATTTTTGAAATGAACAATATCCAATTCTTTATCAATGGAAGTTGCTGTTTTTATAATTTCATATCCAATACCCCAAAGTTCTAAAAGTTATATAATTCGATCAATTTATAATACTTTAAAACTGATGTATCTTTAATAAAAAGCATTATCTACTATGAGAAATTCTTAATAATAATTATGAAAATAATTTTTTATTTGTTCAAATAATCTTCTATATTTCTAAAAATTCGTAAAAATTGTAAAAGTAACCACCTTGCTATATGTATTAAAATATCGAAACATTTTGATGTTTCATCCATTTATTGATATTAAAATTTATATATGTTAAGTAATTCTCTCTTTCATATAATCAAAAGTTAAATATCTTTGGCTAATTAGAACAACATTGCAAATTGTATTTGCTCCAACAGCTTTATTTAAATCTATGCTAATTTTTATATTTGTTAATTTTTTAACTACAGTTGTTTTTTATGTAAGCAATCAATAATATACAATGGGCTTCGCCCAAAAAATTAATAATAATTGATATTGCCTTCGAAGTTTACATTTGGTTTGTAATAAAGTTCACTATTTCTACATATAGTATCTAGTTTTGTTTTTGAATTTCTAAAATCACTATAAGCAGGGAAAATTTTATCACAAATACCATTTTCAATATCTAGATTACAATTTTCTTTCAGAAAAATTTCATTTCTACTATATTTAACATAAATAATTTTCACAGCACAATTTTTTTTATTAGTTTGAAAGCCTACAATTACAAAATCGGCCATGTCAGTTTTTAAATGATTAAACTGATCGTTTATATCAAAGTTAAAAAACAGTTGTCCCAGCAGGGACTTCTTTTTCTAAAAAAAACGTCAATAATCAAAACTAATAGGTATTTTTTGGATGTTTGTATATTTTCCCTTTAACTGCAATTGCTGTGTTAGATTAGTATTCAACAATAGGCAACATAGTAACTAATTTTTGAATAGTAATTTTACCTGGATCTGCATAGCTTTTCTGAACCACGCCATCTGCATATTTTGTTTCATAAACAAATAAATAACTGTTACCGGATGAATTTCTAAAAAAAGTAATTTTATAACCATCTTTCTAATAAATTTCATTGTTGGCATGAATAAAACCAAACAATTATCTCAGTGGATGCATTATTTCATTTGTTTTATCACTATGAACAGATTTCCTCGATATTTATTATCAACACCAGAAAATTCTAAATAATTTTGTTCACTTGGTGATCTTAATAAAGCATTCATTATTGTTGATGTTATACCTGGATTATCAACAGCTTCAATAATATTTCCATGTTTTGACATTTCTACTCTAGAAAACTGAAAAGGAAAAAACTTCGAACAAACATTGACGTTGTCTAATTATGCATATTCTGCTTAATTTCCTTCCTGATCTCTTTTTAATAATCTATATTGCTCATAAATATAAGCATAATTTAGAAAAGAAAAGCCATCTCCTATAGGAATATCGAATTCAATCCTATTATTGTAAACTTTTTAATTACCCCTGGTCTGATCAGTTGGGGGAACAGTTTGCCTATCAAAGCGCTCAATACCTTTATAACTCATTTAGAAGAAATAAAATTATATATATAAATAAATGATTCGAAGAGAGTTTCTAGAGTAAATTACTCATTGAAATATACAAAAATTATAAAAAACATCATGTAGTAGTAAAAAATTTAGAATATCCACCTGCTCCCGAAGAAACATAATTGGAAAGAGAACAGATCGCAAAATCTCCTAATTTTGAAGTGCGAATGGGAATTGTACCATTGAAAACTCTGACACAGTACACATCTGATACAACTATAAATCTTGGAAAAGAAATTTCCAAAAATTGCTTTTATGACACTATAAAGTTTGTGAGGAGATAATCATAAATTATACATTGAAAATACAGAAGTAAAGATAATTCATTAAAAGCTATTTGTTAATGATAAAGAATATAGATTAACAGACAGGCTTTCTAATTTTTTTAACAAAAGAAAGAGAACCACATATTAAGGATAAATACACAGAGGATAACTATGAAAATTACAAAGATATTGTTATAGAAACAAATGTTGCATTCCGAAAATATAAACCTCATAAACAAATAAATGCGAATCAAGTTGGAAGTAAGAGAATATAATTAAACCATTTTATGATTCAATTTATGAACAACATATAAAACTGCAATCAAAATCAGTGCCAAACACACTGCAAAGAATGATTTCTCCAAGAATGCCTATAATTGAAGGCATAAAGAATAGTTTGCCAAAAGAATATGTTTGGATGGGCGATGTTAGAGAATTATTAGACTGATTGTTAGTTATACATGGTGAAGAAAATGCTGGAAATATTACTAATTACAGTGAAAAAGTAAACTTAATTGATATGTTAAACAATAAATTTTCTGATTTGGTTATTAATCATTCAAAAGGAATTCCTTACCTTATATAAGTTTTAAAATTAATTCCAAATTCATTTTGGAATTGTGATCATCATAGTAAAGGTATTATAAATTTGTCACTAAACAATTTAAATTTACCTGAAATGCATATGCCTGGATATAATTATTGTGGCCTCTTCACAAAATTAAACAAAAAACTAGAAAGGGGTGACGATATCATAAATAAACTAGATGGAGCCTGAAAATTTCACGATATTGCACATAGCGATCATAAAGATTTAGAATATAAACACAAAGCTGATCAAATATTACAAAAAAAAGCAAAGGAAATAATGTTAAATAAAACACTTCGATTGGTGAACAAAAATTGCTTCTGCAGCTGTTGCTTCAACAATGTTTACAAAAAGAAAATTATCTTGGGGAATTAAAATTTATAAAATTATTAATATTTTTTTACTTATAAATAAATATGTGTATCAAGCTTAACTTTCGATATACCCATTGATCTATTAAGAGATTTGTGTATAAATACATGTTTAAACAAAAGATCAACTTAAGAAAAAAATAAAAACTAAAAGAAGGTAAATGTTTCTTATTAACTTTGGTATTTCCAATACTCAATAAATATTAATAACTGATGATGAACCCAATTGGTTTTTTTTTCACAAATTAATTGGGTTCATCATTATTAAAATTATTTTGTGTGGTTGGGCCAAAAAAGTTTTGAATGTTTTGAATGGCATCTTGTTGCAAACCAACCAAATTATTATTAAGAATTGGATACATGATTGCATTTTTATCATTTGTATGTTGTAAACCCAATGCATGACCGATCTCATGGATCAAAACCGCTATGAGCATTTTCCCCTCCATTATGCCAATATTCTTGTTTATTGATATGAATTTCAATAGGACTATATTGTTGATTTGGAAAAAAATGCATGAGCTAGTGCACTACCATGTGGAAATAATCTATAAGGGCAAAATCCACATAATCTCTGGTATCTATTTTGGTTTTGTTTATAAGATATAACAATGCCTGGAGATTGCATATCATTAACAAATTTCAAATTTGTGGGTGCTTGCCAATTGTTAAAAGCCTATTTACCTAACTTTGTAATTGATTTATTTGTATATGTGAAATTCCACTGTAATGTTTTTTAATTCCATTTGTTGGTGGTTGAGCAGCTACCAAGTATATCAACTTTAACACCACATATTGGCTTATTGAATAATTAAACATTTCTTTATCTAGTTTACCATAAATTGAAAAAATGTTATGATTTTCTTGAAATATTCTTAAAGAATTTTTGAACATTTCAGTATCAATTTTTGAAAGTGAATTTGCATCATTCTCTAGATATCCACATTCATTTAAAATTTGTAACACATTGTGTTCGATTCTCTTTTTTGGGCAGTGCAACATTTATACTTGTGATAGTGAGAATTATTATATAAGTCTTTGTTTATGAGCAAAATATTTGCTTTCATATTACATAAGGTTTTCAGGCAGTTATACCATGCCAGGGACCCCTCCGGTTTACAGTCTTTTACACATTGCCAGTGACCTGTTATTTTTTTGTTTTTACAACTATTTATATTGTATCAGTGACTCAATTTTTTAATTTTCTGGCCTTATTTTAGCCCCTGGATCATTCTAATGGAGAAACCCAATCGCCTCTCCACTTGGCCGGCCTGTTTTAATTTTTTTTTTTCAAGTGGAGAGGTGATTGGGATAATATTTTTTATCCTTTTTATATTTGTATTTTTTTATTTTATGCACTCCCTTCTCATATAGTGTAGGCACCCTGCACCATATGAGAATACTCAACTATATATCTGTTATATTACAATTGTATTATAGAGAGTATTTACTGGGGTTTGAAGAGAACAATTTATTTTCCATCAATGCTAATAGATTACTATATTAGCAAGAGCCAGATATTTTGGCTCAAATTTTGAAAGATTTAGTGATAATCTAATATTGAAATTATGTGTGCCTCATATTTACATTATTAAACTGTCTGCTCTGACCGGGATTCGAACCTACAACCATTGCATTTTAAATCAAGTATCTGGTCACTGAGCCAACGCAACAAGACAGACGATACAATGCTTAAAAGTCTTCATATGGCGAGCTGTAAGCTAGTTATAAAGAGTCGTGGAGAGTGTTTGCCACACTGCGAGTAGACAGCAATACAGTTGTGATATAATTATTCCAGTGGTGGCAAAAGTGTGCTGTCATCGCCGAAGTAGATAAAGGTTCACAAAACAGAGTGCACTTGATGAGTGCTTTTTTCCTGTTGCCAGTCGATAGGGGGATTGTCACCGAAGTAGATGAGGAAAACACACACTTCAACAGACGTGAAACTTTTGTAGATGAAACAGTTAAAACTTATACACAAGAATCGGAGTTACTAAAAAAAATGAAAAAAAAATGTTTTAAGTGTATGTAAAATACATATACTAGGCAAATTTTTGTTATGTAAAATGTTCGATTTTTTCTGTACTTCCATTCCTTCATTTTTCTACTCAAATATAATCTTATAAAACCATATCTTCTTCCTAACACCTTGCACAAATCTCTTTAAATTTTCCATAAGTCATATCTCCACTGACAAAATCATTATAAATGTGTTTTAGGTTCGTGTTGTCTTGTCTAAATGTACACAGAAAATTCATATTGTCTCTCACAAAATTTCTGGGTACTCTCGAATATGTAAGCACCAAATAAAATTCATAAATATTTTTATGCCTTCCCATAGTAAAATACTTAAGGATATCATCTTGATTCTTTAAAATCACATTGACAAATATAAGTACAGAATTATTTTCACAGTGGTCTAAAAGAATCATTCATCATTGCAATTTAAAAAAGCCATGTTTTCATTAAACCAGTTTGATATTACATCATAGTCATTTTGTAACTGAATATATTTGGCTTGATTTAAACTTTTTGAGCAAAAATACAATTAATTAAAATTTATCCATCCTATCTTATAAATAAAATTAATCATGAAGTTGGTTTCCCCACAATTGCCAGAACTGGCAATAATTGCTCTTATATTGTCAGGCAAAAGTTCGCCATTCTTTTAATTTTTGCATTTTGTTCGGAAATTAAAACACCGACACCCCAATCAACTTTTATAATTTATAACATTTTTTTTTTGTAATAAATTGATTATCAAGTATTCAAGTTTACAAATAATAGTTATATTCTTAATAAGAAACTTCCTTATGATATCATTCATAAAGATAAATTGGTTTGCTTTGAATAGTTTTCATACAAATTTTTTAACACCTAATATAGAAATCAATACTATAATGCCAATTGAAAAATTGAGAGATGTTGTTGATAAGAATGAATTTATCAGTATTCCTAGATGCAAATATGATATCAATCATTAAATGAAACTATAAATTCATTTGAACCATTTTAAACTAATAAAATTGAATTAACAGCAGACAATGTAAAAAACAGAATATCCATTAAATCAAAGTTTGATATTAATTTCAGGGCCAATTATCCGATATTCTTTGTTTTGAGAGAAATATGAATACTGAAAAAGACAAATAGTTTTAGGTACTAAAGTACCCTATTTTAATAAATTAAAAATAATAAATATTCACTGTAATTTGGCATACAGTATGTTTATAAAATATTATGAATCTAATTATTTAGAAACCAATATAATTGCTAGTTTTCCACCAAAAACAATGTTTGGTTCTAGAGATTCTATTGTTCACATGCCTGCATATCTAATTTTTTATCAAATTAATATCTAGTGGTTTAACCATGTTGTTTATGAAATTGGGAATAAAAATGGTAAACTGATTGATTTTGATGGTTCTGATATCGATATTGTTTTGGAAATTAAAGATGTTAAAAATATAATATAGTAACATAATAAAAATATATAAATATATTTGTTTAATAAACCCATGGTAATGTATCTATAATATCGTATTTTCCATTCATAATCATGCATTTGTCATAGCTAAAAAAATTATTTTGCCAAAAGACTTATTCACCACTTTTTTTTCTTTCTTATCTCTTGTGATTATATTGCTATTATAATCATGTTTTTCTTAGTTTTCGTACGAATTTACCCATTGATATCATGTTTAATTGTAAAGAATTTTCGTGATTTAGAGTGAATCCTTAATTTTTGTAACTTATTTTCCCAAAAAAGTTTCATAGCCATAGCTTTTTGGCCCTATACTTATTCAATTTATACCATAATTATTTTTTCCAAATTCGTCTGTCCGTTGATCAAGCATGCAGCCTGTTTTAACAGTATATTTGCCATCATCAATGTAAACTACATCGTCTGTGTCATAATATACTACTTTATCACCTAACTGATCTAACATTTTATATAAACATAACTGTACATTTTATGTGGCAAAAGTTGCTATAAATATGTTTGTTGCTGTGCTGTCTTCTACATAATTATCATTCTATTTATATGATAGTTCAATTAATTTTTCATTTATGTAAACAACATTAATTATTTATATTATATCATCTAATAACAATTAGTACAATTTGAATCAGTAATATATTCTGTTTGTGTTAAATTTCGTATTTGTCCAAATTTTCCCCAAAGCGAATAAAATTTTTTTTTTTTGCTAATAGCAAGTTTCCCTGGATTTTGATCAATTTTTTCAATGTTTAAATCGATATTTTGTTCTTTTTTTATAATTCGAATATATTCATATTCTGATTTGGAATCTTCTTCCCATGGACTAGTTTCTAATTTTATTTTCATAAAGGTTTTAGTGTAAATTCTGAACATGTTATTACTTTTTCGTTCAAAATGCCAAACTTAATTAATTTTAAGTAATTTGTAACATTTTTCAATAGCTTTTTTAATTCTAAAGTAGTCCATGTACCATTTAATGCTCTTTCTTTATCACTGTTTTTACATTCTCCTTTTTCTCTACAGCATATTTTGAAAATAAAGTAAACAATAATTTTTCTTGTGTCACAGGCTCCCTTACCACAGGCTCCCTTGCATGAGCTTCTCAAGGGTGACTTGAAGGGCTATACTATACTGACATGGATACCTGCTATTGAAAAGGCATTTGACGAATGCAAGACCAGCCTTGCTAATGCTGCCTTCCTGGCTCAATCCACCCCGACCGCCCCCTTGGCAATGATGACAGATGCCTAACACTTCGCAATTGGGACAGTGCTCCAGCAGCTTGTACCATGTGGTTGGCAGCCCTTAGCCTTCTTCTCGAAGAAGTTCAGCCCTGCTCAGCAGAAATCTGGGGCTTATGATCGGGATCTTCTCGCCATCTATTCTGGAATTCACCAATTTCGCCATATAGTCGAGGGGAGAGACTTCAGTGTTTTTGCAGACGACAAGTCCCTCATTTTCGCATTTTCACAAAGTCCAGACATGTGCTCACCCCATCGGTCCCACCATTTGGACTTCATTAGCCAATTCACAACTGACATTAGGCACATTGCAGGTTCAGCAAATGTTATCGATTACACATTGTCCAAGGTTGATTCTGTCACTGCTACACTCGATTACAAGGCTCTTGCTGCTTCACAGGCAGTGGATAAAGAATTAAAGCAGTTCCTGCAGAAGGATTCCGGCCTGCAGCTAAGTAAGTTAAGCCTGCAAGAGTCGTCATTCGAGGTCTTCTGTGATGTCTCCACCCCGACCGCACGACGATACATCACTGCGCCCTTTCGCCGGACAGTCTTCAATGTGGTTCACCAGTTGGCACTCCCAGGCATCAAAGCTACTACCAGGTTAGTCACTCAACACTTTGTATGGCCTTCAGTTAAGTTTGACAGCTGGTGATGGGCATGTTCCTGCCTTTCCTGCCAGTATACAAAAATTCCTCGGCATATATCATCATCAGTAGGCTCATTCCTGCCACCCTCTGCTCGTTTAGACCATGCCCATGTAGACTTTGTTGGTCCCATGTCGGTTTCACAAGGATTCCGCTATTGCATGACGATCATTGATGCTTCACCAGGTGGCCAGAAGCAGTGCCCGTGGAGAACATAAAAGCCTCACCTGTGGCCCGAGCATTCTACATCCCTTGGATAGCTCGCTTTGGCACACAACTACAAATCACAACTGATTAGAGTCTACACTTTTCAGAGATCTCAGGAAAGATCTCAGCAACATGACAGGCATGACTTGTTTGAGGACCACATCATTCCATCCTGCTGCTAATGGCATGGTCGAGTGCATGCATCGGCAGCTCAAGGCTACCATATGTTGCCACATGACAGAGCACTGGGTAGACATTTTGCCCAACATTCTCTTGGGAATCAGAGCGGCCTGGAGAGATGACTTGCATGCATCTTCTGCTGACATGGTGTATGGACACTTGCCGCGGCTGCCTAGAGAATGACTGATAGCTCACCCCAGTTCTTAATATATGGATGCCAAAGGTCTTATCAAAGAGTTACGGCAGCCCTTCAGTGAACTCCGACCTGTTGGTTGGCTCTAGTTATAGTGAATGAAAGCAGTTTGTCTTCAAGGACCTAGCATCAACAACAGAAGTCTTCATCCATCGCGGGGTGCCAAACGGATGTCCTCAGCCTCCATATGAAGGCCCCTTCCCAGTGCTGCATCGGATATCTAAGACTGCAACCCTCCAGATGAAAGGCAGACAGGTCACAGTCTCTATTGATTTCCTCAAGCCGTCATACACCACAAATGAAGATCTGGCCGACGATATTGCCACACTCATCTCAGCCACCGAACTGGGGACACCTACACCTCCCCAGGTCGCCGACAGAAAACCTCTGCCTCTTCCGCCAGCTACATGGTCGGGTAGACGCGTCCACATTGCCGACCGACTCAGGGTGGTTTTTCGTGACGTGAGTCCATCACTGGCCGGAGGGTGATGTGGTGGTACGCCACCACGGCCACTGGGTGAGCATAAGCTGATGGCGCGGCACAGAATGCTAATATACTGCGGCGAGAGCACTAATGGACTGTTTCGACACAAGGGGTGTGTGTGCATGAGCATGCACAAGCATCCTTAAGTCGATAGGGTATTTCCTGGCCCAAGGCTCGTCGCGACAAAGAGAGCAGCTGGCAGCCAGTTCCTAGCAACCAGCGAAGGTGAACAGTTGTACTTGTGTACTGTTAGTAAGTTCTGAATAAAATCTGTACACACGTGACGCGTGCTATGTTTTCATTGTCTCCCTCGGTTGCCCTTGCACTGACGTAGCTCGGTAGCTACAGTGAACCAATATATAAAACGCTTGTGATACAGGGCGTATTTAGGAAATAACTAAACAAGTAATTCCTGGGGTAATTGTTCAAAGGTTTGATTCAAAAAGGTCGAAGAAACTGTGAATGGACTATAACAACTATTTTTACTAGGTATTACCAACATACATTTGTTATCCTTGTATTTATTAATATTGACTATATATGAAAAATCATAATTTATAGATAAAATATAAGCAAAAAATCAATTTAAACCAAGATAAGGAACTTTCATGTTAACACACATATAAAACGTTTGTGGTACATTACATTCCAAGTAAACAACCACACACGTCATACATGGGTGATTTTACAAAGGCTTGATTGAACAAGTTTGAAGAAACCGCGAATAGACTATAAACATTCATTGGTCACTGTGTAGTTTGAGGCGCGATTGTCACCAGACTGTAAACTCTGAATCCGAATCAGTGATATCAGTGAGTGAAATAACGTTCACTGAATGTCAGTTGATATGCTACTGCTGACCGACGATTCAAACAAATTAACTGCGAACAAGTGATTTGTAGTAATGACATCCTTGACATTCAGTGGGACATCAGAAACAAATCAGTGAAATTAAACTACTATATTAATTAGTTATGCACTGATTATCAGTTTCTCAATTCTCACTGTTTTCGCTGGTTTGGCTCAATTCCCATTGATTTACGTTTATAGTGTAACATGCAATTTGACCCCTGTGTACTATGTCGTTTCAGTGTGGTTGATATTGGCGAAATATATATTTTTTTTTTCACAGTCCTTTTGTAAGGATATTTTACTAGCGTCAGCTGGTGGACGATGAATAAGATGAAGAACGCAAGTGGAGGAGGGATTGTCGCCTGTTGTTCAGGAAGGTGATACATCGTGAAGAACGGGGTTGAAAGAGGACACGGCGACCGGGCGGGAAAGACCGACTACGGGGAGAGCACATCGCCTGTCCGCCCCGGGGGATGGGGGTGTTGAAGTACGTCGACGTCGACGGCTACTGAGGGAGTGGGATCGACGTAATTTTTTCGATGGAGGCGGGGGGGGGGGTGGAACGGCCTACGGCTGCGGGTCGTCGATCAAGCAGCACGCTGCGATTACCTTCGCTGTCCGTCACACGTGCTACCTCATCACCACGTTAGGGTCGAAGAGTGGTGCACCCCCCCCCCCCCACTCCGGCACGATACCGAGCAAAAAAAAAAAATAATGAAGGTATACATGCGAGGGGATGGTAGCTTGACGCATCCTCCCGTAAACATTAATCACCACCCTCCCACGTCCCAAGCTCTCCCGTTCTCACTCGCCATTGAAGAAAAAAAAATCAGCCGAGAATAGTGCCAACAGGAAAGCTCAACAGTCGGGATTACAAGGCTGCATCATCCCGTATATAGAATTATTCAATTCAGTGTCATAACAGAATAGTTAGGGTATCATTGCTGAACATTTTTCAGGATAGAAGCATTGCATTTCATGGCTGTGCAAATTTTTGTACCTGATTGTTGATACTTGTTCCCTGGTTTTCATTAAAAGGCGAGAATGAATTAATATTCTATAGTCCATTCACGGTTACTTGAGCCTTTTCTGAAGCTCTGCTGAAGTTCTAGTTCCAGGATATTCCTCCGCCTCGTGCAAACTTAGCTTAACGAGTCTGGAGAATTTCACCAGATGGAAAACGCTCTACATTCGGGTGGACTCAGTTATAACCATATTTTGTATAAGAACTATTTCTCACTAGGCGCGACCAACATACCTATTTTCTCCCTGATTTTATTCAGAATACTTATAAATGAAGCATTATAATTTATAGATAAAATATAAATAACATTTCAATTTAACAGAAAAAACGTAATTTTTATGAACACAAGTATAAAACGCTTGTGACACAGGGCGTATTTAGGAAATAACTAAAAACTTCATACATGGGGAGATTTTTCAAATGTTTGGTTCAAAAAGGCCGAAGAAACCGCGAATGGACTATATTAAATTAATTGATGCATAAATATGCGTTAGTAGTTCATATATTATGCCCATAATGCCGACCTCCCGTGGCACAGTCTGGAGTGCAGTAGGTTCTGGGTTCGAATCCTAGCTAAAGCACGTGTGTTAGTTAAACTAAGTTTGTTAGCCGTCCCCTGATAAGCCTTCAGGCATAAAACTGGTGGACCTTAATAAGCTCTAATGGCCGGGATACAATTACCATATAACTAACACATTCGCAGTTATAGCGATAAGAACATACAAAGCACAACACCACAAGCATAGTGGCTTAGCTGAAACTGATGTAACGATAATAATATTACTTTGTTTATGTTGCTGCATTTTGTACCGAAGAAATTCAGTTCTGTATAGTCGGTAGTGGTTTTTTTTGTCAAAAATCAATATTTTATATTGATCTGAGACGGTTTTAAAAGAGAAATAATTTACATTTCAATTTTTTTTCTATTAATGTTACCTAAAAACGTTACAAAACTCCCGAGTTTGCGATTATTCAGAAATAAACAAAATAAAATATATGTCCTAGGAATGAAGTCAACATACACATTCTTTTGATTCGTATTTAGGTTCTTGTTTGTTAACGTAGTACAAGTGTCGGAGCTTCTGATTGGCTGAATATCATCACACAGCGACAGTAACACGGAAAATTAATCCAAGTTGAACTCGCCTTGTTACTATAACAGTGCTTAGGTAAGTGCTTATTGCTATGCGTGATTGTAGCCACTCTAACTGAAAAAAAAAAACAGTTTAACTCTTATGTATGTCACTGTACTGTGGTAATTATGAGTAAGGCAATTAGCTAAACTTCTATTGTCACACTTTCTAATAAATCCTCCTAAATTTAGATCACGAAAAAATAAATAAACATCTCAATACGGCAGATGACACGTGCTATTGCAGAAGCACCAGTGAACATTATATTATATTAGTTTTTTTAAAATAGTTGCTGCAGGAACAAAAAAGGAAAATATGGCTGACAGAACTATAACCATGCGATGCTCTGTTGTAAGCAACAGACTTAACGGTATTATTGTGTTCTCTTCGACGATTGCACTATATATTTATAAATTTTTGCCTTGGAACGCGGTGTCCTCCTAGCCGCGGTGTGCTCAGGTAATACACGAACATTTCCTTTTGGGTTTGTTCCACACCGTCTTAGAACTGTAACCTTTCCTTAATTACAGTAGGGTTTATTCGAGATAAAGTTGGTTCCGCTATACAGCGATGGGTTGCGATGCGTTGCGACGCGCAATCGAACGATGATCTGTCGGCGACGGACGCCTTCTGAGATGGTGCTGCCATCTATTCCAAAGGTGAGAACTGCATTTCCAGACCTCACGAATGTAACAAAATACACGTGAAAAACATTTACGCTACGTTTCAAGTCGGTAGAAGATAATCATGGCAGCATGAACGTGACATGCGATGAAAATCACACAGCAGTAGGCCTTTACAGTAAGAACGAGATACATACAAGACAAAGAGTAATTATCTTGATCTAAACAGACTATTTTTATGACATTTTCTATAAGCATAAGAAGCCTTGTCTTCTGTTTTGTGATATCCATGCAGAAACAATAAAAATACATATGTAAATACGTAGGCGCAAATGTAATCAGCGTTTTCAAAACATAAACAAATAGTGGTTTTTATTCTCCTTGTAAACAAACACTTATTCTGCTTCTTCTTCTTCTCCGTTGCAGGATATCGTCGACAATCGTCGATGCATTGCGACAGACTGCTGCTGCCTCATCCTGACTGGCTACAGCTCATCGCAAGGTCTCGAAGTGTTGTGGAAGCAGCTCAGTGCTGCCAGACGTAACAGAATTGTGGTTTTGTGTACTAGATTTTCTATCTTGGTACAGGCTACGACGCTTTTCTCATTCTGGTACTCATAAATACCAGATTTTTGTTGGTCATAAAAATTTTCTAATATTTCCTGATGTAGCGAAAGTATCTGTAAATTTAAATTATTTTGTAAAGTAAAATAAAAATAATTGTGTATCACAGCTGCTTTTGAATATCTAATATTGTATTGCACTTAATTGTTTATGTATATTTTAGTCAATGACTTAATGTATTTAAATTATGTTATGCTTTTCATTTTGTAAAATGAGTAGCTGTAGGTAATATCTAAGCAAGCTGAAAAAAAAACCATATTTAAATCTAACTAATAGCACCAAAACCATAAAAAAAAATTTTAACCATTGTTTAAAAAATATGCAAATTTAATTTGGGACTTAAAATCACTTCAAACCTAATTGCAATAATTGGTTGCCAGATTAAAAAAGGGTCGAGGAGGGGGAGCTCCTTTATATTAGAGAACCATAACTTTATTGAGAATACTAGAATTTTATGACGCATGATGCCAGAATCTCATTTTCCCTATCTGGCATGTACAGTTCTGTCTTTATTCCCTCTACATACTTTGGATCTAAATATATTCAAAATTAAATTTATAAGATATGTGTGTGATGTGTGCCTTGAGAGAAATTAACCATTTTTAGGTAAGTGTGTCAGAGGAATGATAAACTTAATTAATTATACAGACATACACTGGGCACTGCAATAACAACTATATATCACTACGATTAAAATATCCATTAAACAAGCAGCTATGCTACACAGAAAATGCGCCATGAATAAGCATAGACAAAACAATTTAATGAAGACATTTTAATAAATCAATAATCACACATGGCTCACTCAACGAACAACAGTTACACCTAAATTATTTTAATGAAGAATATAAAAACCTAAACAAATATACGATCACTTTTCTTGAAGTTAGGAAAACACGAAAAACCGGCTGTCAGTTCAGTGAATAATGACTTGACTCTGTCAACACTAGTTACAATATCACGACCTCGAGAACTGAATTTGGTATGTGTGCAGTAAGTTTTGGTAGGTTCTGGGACAAAGGGTCCAGGGTCCGACTCCGACCGCCATTTTGGAATTAATTTCTTTATTCTCTAGCATTCCACCTAGGTGTCCACCATCTTGGGGCACCATATTGGATTACATAATTCCACGTCGGTGTCCAACATCTTGGATACCATTTCTTCATGCTCTATCATTACACATCAGCATCCACCACTTGGACTCCATTTCTTCATGCTTTATCATTAAACCTAAGCATCCACCATCTTGGATTCCATTTCCTAATGCTCCATCATTACACCCAATATTCCACCATATGGGATTCCATTTCTTCATGATCTATCATTTTTCAAAATTTAGCCACCAGGCAAGCTGTATACCATTTTGTTTTTCTTATTTATTAATGCTCTATCATTCCTCCTTGTCGGCCACCATCTTGTTTTTACACTTCATGCTCTTATCATTCCACCCCGGCATACAGTTTATTGTATTCCTTTTCTTCATGCTCTATCATTCAACCTCGGATCCACCATCTTGGATTCAATTTATTCATGCTCTATCATTTCACCTCGGCCACCATCATATTGGATTTAATTTGTGTATGCTCCATCATTCCACTCCGACATCCACCATCTTAGATTACATTTTATTAGTCACCATCATGCCACATCATACTTTATCATTCTCGTCATGTGAGCGCCACCTTGGATTGCACCTCACACCTATGCTCGAACACTATTTTGTCCACCATCTTGTTTCCAGTCACCATCATGTTTTCCACTCTATGCACCTACACACAGATACCCACCTACTGCTCTACCTACCCACAAACTCACTGCTCTACTTACCGTTCCACCTACACACTGTCCTACCAACCTACCTACCATTACCTAACCACCTATTGCTCTACACAACTACTTGCCACTCCACCCACTGTTCTGCCTACCTACCCAAATACCACTCTGCCCACATACTGCTTTACCCACCTACCAACCACTCGACTAACCACTTACTGCTCTATCCTCTA
Source organism: Dryococelus australis (assembly GCA_029891345.1). Taxonomy (NCBI): domain Eukaryota; kingdom Metazoa; phylum Arthropoda; class Insecta; order Phasmatodea; family Phasmatidae; genus Dryococelus; species Dryococelus australis. The sequence continues at coordinate 334,664,675 of CM056995.1, read as the reverse complement.
CTCTAACAACAAACCCATCTACCTACCCACTGCTCTACTTTAAACACAACACAGCACCATATCCACTTAACCACAACACTACATACAGAATCACTGCTTAACAACTTTACACACCCACCTCCCTTTCACTCTACCTACCTAACCACATTTCAACCGCTCTACATTCCTCGCCACCTACCCAATGGTCTGCCCATCTAACAACACACTTTCCAATAGCTCTACACGCCCTCCCACCTACCCAGCATTCTACCTACCTACCAATTCACCTTTCACTCTACCATCCTAACCACATTTCTAAAGCTCTACAAATCTACACACATACCAACTGCTGTTCTTATCTAACCAACTGCCTACCATTCTACCTAACCACACACCTACGTATATTTTTACCTTCCCACCTACCTACCCACATGACCATTTCCTCACTCACCTACCCAACTACCTAACCACCTCTTGCTCTACACACCTAATCTCCTCTCCAACCAATACTCTACTCTCACATTTGCACTCTACATACATACCTACATACCCACTACTCTACCCACCTCCCCACCAACCCAATGGTCTACCCATCTAACGACCTACCCACTAAATACTCACACTCCTCTATAATTACCCCCAACTGCTCTACTTATAGCCATACCATCCTACCATACACTCCACCCTCCTACCCACTGCTCTACTTACTACTCCAACCACCTACCTACTGCTCTACTCATCCCACTACCCAAAATTCTACGCACTATTTTGGCGCCAACCCATTGTTCTAACCACCTACCTATCTACCAACCAACCAATATACCTACCCACTGCTCTACCTAATGTACCACCCAAAGCTCAACACACCTACACACCTACCCAATTCAAAAGCCACCTACCCACCACTCAACCCATCTACCCACCACTCAACCCATCTACCGACCACTCAACCCATCTACCCACCACTCAACCCATCTACCCACCACTCAACCCATCTACCCCCACTCTACCCATCTACTCACCATTCCACCCGTCTACTCACCACTCTATCCACCTACTTACCACAATATTTACATACCCAACATTCTAACTTTCTAACCACCTACCTATCACTCCACACACTCACCTACCTATTGCTCCATTCACCCACTTGCCTACCCACTCACTCACTGCTCTGTCCAAATAGTCATCATTTCGCTTCTCTAAAAATCTACCCACCTACTTATTGTTCGAAGCACTTACTTACCCACGACTCTACCCACCCACCCATCGCTACAACCATCCATCTAGAACTCTAACCACCTACTCAATTGCCTACTGCTCGGCCAACCAACCTACTGTCGACCCGCCTACCTACTACTCTAGCCACCGACCCACTTCACAACCCAAAATTCTACCCACATCATTGCCCAGAAGTCTACCTACCTCACTGTCTACCAACAAATTGCTTTACCCATCTACCCACCACTCTACTTACCTACCTACATATTCACTGCTCTACCCACTGCACTACTTAAAATTCTACCCACCTACCACTCTATTTACCTACCCACCACTCTGCGCACCTACTTACATAACAACTAATATATCCATCCACCCACTACCCTACCCTACACTCTATGTACCTACACACACCCAACTACCAACAACTCTACCCATCTACACACCCACCCACCTACCTACCACTATACCTACTTATCCTTCCACCTTTCATTCTACCATCCTACCCACATTCCTAATGCTTTACCAACCTACACATATACCTATTGCTCTACCCATCTAATCAACTGCCTACAATTTTACCAAATCATATTTCAACAGCTTTACTTACTCCTCACTGCTGACTCTTCGCTCATCTCCACACCCTCTAAACTTAGCACCTGAAGCAATGCAGGTACTGCACAACTCTCACACCCTCTTCACTACTCTCTGGTCCCTCCGCAGTTAGCTCCACATACTACGCAGTTAGCTCCACATAGTCCCCAATTAATCTACCCACATTCTGCAGTTAACTCGGCATGCTATGCAGTTAGCTCCACAAACACCGCAATCGACACCACAATCACAACCTCATGCACTGCAAATGGCATTGCATGCACCACAATTGGTACCACATGTATCACGATTGGTACCACATGCACCACAATTGGCAGCGCGCATGCCACAATTGGCCCCGCATGCACTGCAATTGACTCCACATGCACCACAATTGGCACTGCAATTAGCAATGCATGCACCACATTTGGGAACATACCCACCGCAATTGGCCCCGCATGCACCACAATTGACATATCACAGTCCATAATTGACACAGTACGCTGTGCACACATCTCAGCGTGATCCGCACAACTCTCTGCACCTTCTGCACATTCCTCAGAATTCTCCACACATCTCTCTGCCCCCTCCACAATCATCTCCGTACCCACAGCATGCATCTCCGAATGCTACACATGGTACTCCACACCCTACTTACATACCCACTGTTCTCCACACCTACATACCATCCCACTGCTCTACCCACCTACTTACCAACTGTGTTACCTGACTACCGATCTACTATTCTACCCAATACCACTCTTGTCACATACCGACATAACTACCATTCTACACACCGACTGTTCTACCCACTTACAATTCTACCCAACTGCCATTATACCCACCTACTGCTCTAACCACTTATTCAACTAACTACTTACTGCTATACCCACCTACCTATTGCTAGACCCACACACCAACCTACCAACTGCTATACCTACATACACACCACTCAACAAACCCACCTGCATACAAACTAATCTAGCCACATACCCACTACCCTACCCACTGTTCTACTGTATACCCAAATTCCATTCACATATTGCTCTACACACATACTACTCTACCCAACTCCCCACCACTCTACTAACCTACTTACATAACTCATCTATCCACCCACTCACAGCCCTACCCACCACTCTATGAACCTACACACACCCACTAAAATAAAACACTACATATCTCCCTTTCACTCTACCATCATAACACATTTCTAAAGCTCTACTAACCTGCACACATACATACTGCTCTTCTTACCTCACCAACTGCCCATTGCTTCACCCACCTACTCAACTACACTAACCGCCTCCTGCACAACACACCTACTCAACACTTCAACCAATAATTTACCCACATACCCACAACTCTACATATTTACCTACATACCCACTGTTCTACCCACCTACCTAGAACTACTCCACCTCACTACCCACCCACTATTCTACCAACGTACCGAATGCTCGTCTTACATTCCCACTTATCCATCGCTTCACCCATCTACCCAAATACCTGACAGCCTCCTGCTTCATACCTACACCTACTCACCACTCCAACTAATGCTCCACCCACATACCCACCACTCTACACACTTACCTACATACCCACAGTTTTACCCCCCTCCTCACCAACACAATGCTCTACCCATCTAACCACCTACCCACTAAACCCTAACCCTCCTCTATAATTATCCCCAACTGCTTTACTTACAGCCATACCAATCTACATAACACTCTACCTTCCAAACCACTGCTCTACCAACCACTCTAACCACCTGCCTACTGCTCTACCCATCCCACTAGCCAAAACTCGACACAATTATCTAGCCACGAACCTATTGTTCTAACCACCTACTTATCTACCAAAAAAATAACATACCTTCCCACTGGTATACTTACTGTCCCACCCATGCACTTACCTACCCACCAAACTATGCACCCACCCATTACTCCACCCATCTACCTAGAACCTAGAACCCGTCTACCTACTGCTCTAGCCACCAGCCCACTTCACAACCCAAAAGTATACCCACCTCACTGTCCACCAACCCATAGCTCTACCCACCTACCCACCACTTTATCTACCTACATAACCACTGCTCTACCCACTGCAATACTTATCAATCTACCCACCTACCAATCTACCCACATACCCACCACCATACTAAACTACTTACATAACAACTAATATATCCACTACCCTACCCACTGCTCTACCCACTGCAATACTTACCACTCTACCTACCTACCTATCCACCCACCTTTCACTATACCATCCTACCCACATTTCTAAAGCTCTACCAAACTACACATATACCTATTTCACTTCCTTTCTAACCAACTGCCTGCATTTTACTTAATCATATTTCAACAGCTCTACTTACTCCTCACTGCTCACTCCACACTCATATCCACACCCTCCACACTTAGCACCAAGGCACTGCAGGCACCTCACAATTCTCTGCACAACTCTCCACACCCTATGCACCCTCCGCAGTTAGCTATGCATGCTCCGCTGTAAGCTGCACACATTGCAGTTAGCTCTGCATGCTCTGCAGTTAAATCCACATGCTCCGCAATTGGCACAGTATGCATCACAATTGGCAACACAATTGAAACAGCACATACTGCAATTAACACTGCATGCACAGCAATTGACACCACACCCACCACAATTGACACCGCAATTGGAACTGCATGCACGGCAATTGGCACCACATGCATCACAATTGGCACCACATGCATTACAATTGACATCACACACAATGCAATTGCACCACATGGACCACAATTGTCACAGCATGCTCTAAAATTGACACTGAAAGCTCTGTACACTTCTCTGCGTGTTCTGCACAACTCTCTGCACCTTTCGCACATTTCTCGGAATGCTCCACACACCTCTCTGCTCCCACCGCACTCATCACCGCACCCTCAGCACACATCTCCGCATGCTTCACATGATGCTCTGCACATTTCCGCATGCTTCACATGGCAATCTGCACCCTACCTACATACCCACTGCTCTACCCACCAACCCCACTGCTCTACCCACCTACCTACTAACTGCTCTACCTTACTAGCCCCCAATTATTTTACCCCAATACCTCTCTTCTTAAATACCGACATACTTACCATTCTACCCACCTACAGCTCTAACCACTTAATGCTCTACCCAACTACCCACAACTCTAACAAACCGAACTACCTACCCACCTACCTATTGCTAGACCCACACACTAACAAACCTACTGCTATAGCTACCCACCTACCCACTACCCTACCCACTGTTCTACCTACCCAAATACCACTACACCCACCCACTACCCTACCCTCTACCGTATGAAGATACACACATCCACCTACCTACAACTCTACCCATCTACAAGCTCACCCACCTTCCCAACACTCTACATACCTACCCATCCACCTTTCACACTACCATCCTCCACCTTCCTGAAACTCTACTAACCTACACACATACATACTGATCTTCTAACCTTCCCCATACTCATTGCTCCACCCACCTACCCAACTACCTAACCGCTTCCTGCTTCACACCTACTCACCACTCCAACCAATGCTCTAACCACATACCCACCACTCTACATAATTACCTCAATTCCCACTGCTCTACCCACCTCTCCAACAACACATTGCTCTACCCACCTAACCACCTACTGCTCTACCCACATTCATACCGACCTACCCACATTCATCTAAACTCAAATACTCACCTACCCACCACCAGTTCTACCCACCACTCTTCATACCTAGCACTTGTCTTAATTACTTACTTACTTATGGTTCTATCCACTTACCCACTAAACACTCACACTCTATAATTACCCACAAACTGCTCTACTTACAGCCGTACCCATCTACCTAACTCTACACTCTTACCCTCAGACCCACTGCTCTACCTACAGCCGTAACCACCTACTCACCTACCTACAGCTCTACCCATCTCACTACCTAAAACATACAATTCATATTATCTGACTAATCAACAAAATATTCAAGCAATACATTTCGAGTTTTTATACTAACCATCTCACCTGTTATCATACCTCCTGCCCTCCTTTTTAATAGCCATACAGGCATGACACACTCAGATACAAAGCTATTCCATCAAAAAACTCCCCCCTGCAGTCAACCTAAATTACTACAATGTTCTCATTCACACATTTCAGGCATCACTTCTACCATACTGAGAGGCCATACAAGGAAGAGATACTTAGAAACCAGTCAACCAATGAGTATATCCAGCTTATAACATAGAATAGTTTAAAAAAAGAGACTGGCCTCACATCTCTAGCAAAATCTCTAGAGAGGTTATATATCTCGATCAGTAGATGCGAGTATGGCTGACCAATTTGCACATGAGATGAAGGCGAAGAGTGGGGCAAGAGGAGACTAGTTTCAACCTTGCTGCTAGGAATGTGCTTATCGACAATAAGGAATTTATCCATCATTGCGCTACAAGTCAACACCTACCTTTACCTAACCACCAAACAATAATGAAAAACAAAGTTAAATAGCAAGAATTGGGAAAAAATACACCCAAATTCATAACTCCAGCATACCTGTCATTAATCATTGCTTTAGACACCAGCCAAATATATCACTCATCAAACGAACCACTTGATTGTACCAACCATCCATTCCAATAACATCAATTGCTGACCACCACACCTCAGTGATACAAAACTAAAATTCAAGTAACACTTCTGACCAGGAGTATTGAATATTATACCAGCCATTTCACCCAACATACCCACCATACCATCCATATTTACCCAAGTGTACCAAGTCACTTTACACTCCAGACTAACCATTAAGGCAAACAGAGCTTTCAGTGTCAATTTTGGAGCATGCTGTCAATTGTGGTACATGTGATGCAATTGCAGTGTGTGTGATGTCAATTGTAGCGTGCATGCAATTCCAAATGAGGTGTCATTTGGGGTGGATGCGGTGTCAATTGCAGTGCATGCAGTTTCAATTACGAAGCGTGCAGATTTAACTGCAGAGCATGTAGAGCTAACTGTGGAGGGTGCAGAGTGTGTAGAGAGTTGTGCAGAGAGTTGTGCTGTCCATGCAGTGCCCTTGGTGCTTAGTGTGGAGTGCATGGATATGAGTGTAGAAACAGCAGTGAAGAGTAAGTAGAGATGTTGAAATATGGTTAGGTAAAATGGTAGGCATTTGGATAGAAAGGTAGTGAAGTAGGTATGTGTGTAGTTTGGTAGAGCTTTAGGAATGTGGGTAGGATGGTATAGTGAAATGTGGGTGGGTAGGTAGTTAGGTAGAGTGGTAAGTAGGTGAGTGGATGTGTAGATGGGTAGAGCTATAGGTAGGTGGGTGTGTCTAAGTTCATAGAGTGGTGGTTAGGGTAGTGGGTGGGTGGATATATTAGTTGTTATGTAAGTAGGTTAGTAGAGTGGTGGGTAGGTGGATAGAGTGATCAGTATTGCAGTGGGTAGAGCAGTGAGTAGGGTAGTGGGTGGGTGGTTATATTAGTTGTTTGTAAGTAGGTTAGTAGAGTGGTGGTTGGTAGGTGGGTAGATTGGTAGGTGGGTAGAATGATAAGTTTTGTGGTGGGTAGAGCAGCGGTTATGTAGGTAGATAAAGTGGTGGGTAGGTGGGTAGATCTATGGCTTGGTAGACAGTGAGGTGGGTAGACTTTTGTGTAATTTTGTGGGTAGACTTTTGGGCTGTTAAGTGGGCTAGTGGCTTGAGCAATAAGTAGACGATTCGATCAGTAGATAAGTTGGCCGAGCAGTAGGTGGACGAGCTTGTGGTTAGAGTTCTAGGTAGATGGGTGGAGTGATGGGTGGGTGGATAGTTTGGTGGGTAGGTAAGTACATAGAGCAGTAAGTAGGTGGGTAGATTTTTAGGTAAGTGAAATGGCGGGTAGATAGGTTGAGTGGTGGGTAATTTGGTAGAGCAGTGTGTATTTATGTAGGAATTTGGGTGGGACAGTAAGTAGAGCAGTGGGAAGGTATGTTATTTGTTTGGTAGATAAGTAGGTGGTTAGAACAATGGGTTGGTGGCTAGAGAATTGTGTCGAGTTTTGGCTAGTGGGATGGGTAGAGCAGTAAGCATGTGGTTAGAGTGGTTGGTAGAGCAGTGGTTTGGAAGGTAGGAGGGTAGAGTTTTAGGTAGATGGGTATGGCTGTAAGTAGAGCAGATGGAGATAATTATAGAGGAGGGTTAGTGTTTAGTGGGTAGGTGGTTAGATGGGGATAGCATTGAGTTGGTGAGGAGGTTGGTAAAGCTGTGGGTATGTAGAGTGGTAGGTATGTGGGTAGAGCATTGGTTGGAGTGGTGAGTAGGTGTGAAGCAGGAGGCTGTCAGGTATTTGGGTAGGTGGGTAGAGCAATGGATAGGTGGGAAGGTAAGAAGAACATTGGGTATGTGGGTAAAATAGTGGGTGGGTAATGAGTTAGAGTAGTTGGTAGGTAGGTGGGTAGAACATTGGGTATGTTGGTAAATATGTAGAGTGGTGGGTATGTGGGTAGATTATTGGTTGCAGTGGTGAGTAGGTGTGTTGTGCAGGAGGTGGTTAGTGTAGTTGGATAGGTGTGTGGAGCAATGGGTAGGTGGGGAGGTAAGGACAGTATGTATGTGTGTAGGTTAATAGAGCTTTGGGAATGGGGTATGGCTGTGAGTAGAGCATTTAGTTGGTAATTATAGATGAGTGTTAGGGTTTAGTGGGTCGGTGGTTATATCGGTAGAGCATTGTGTTGATGAGAAGGTGGTTAAAGCTGTGGGTATGTAGGTATGTATGTAGAGTGATGGGTATATGGGTAGAGCATTGGTTGAAGTGGTTAGTAGGTGTGTAGAGTGGGCGGTGGTTAGATAATTGGGTAGTTTGTTGTATCAATATGTAGGTAGGTTGGAAGGTAAAAATATATGTATGTGTGTGGGTATGTAGAATGATAGGGAGTTGGATAGATGGGTAAAGCAGTAGGTATGTGTGTCGGTTTGCAGATATTTTGGAATGTGGTTAGGATGTTAGACTGACAGTTGAATGGTTATGTAGGTAGAATGCTGGGTAGGTGTGAGGGTGTGTAGAGCTGTTGTAAAGTGTGTGGGTATGTGGAAAGACCATTGTGTATGAGAGGAGGAACATAGAGCTGTTGAAATGTGGTTAGGTAGGTAGAGTGAAAAGTAGGTGGATGTGTAGTCAGTTTAAGCAGTTATTCTGTATGTATTGTTGTGGGTAGGTGGATATGGTGGTGTGTTGTGGTTAAAGTAGAGCAGTGGGTAGGTAGATGGGTTTGTTGAAATAGTAGTGGGTAGAAGAGTTAGTGGTTAGTAGAGTGGTAGTTAGGTGAGTAGAGCAGTATGTGGGTAGAGTGGTATTTGGGTAGGTAAGTATAACAGTGGGTACATGGGTGGAGGAACAGTTAGGTGTGTAGAGCAATAGGTAGTTAGGTAAGAGGGTGGGCAATTTGGTAGGACAGTGTTTAGGGGGAAGTTAAGAAGAGCAGTGGGTTTGTAGGTAGATAGGCAGAACAGTAGGTAGGTTTTTGTGTGTAGGTGCATAGAGTGGGAAACAATATGGCAGCTAGAAACAAAATGATGTACAAGATGGTCGTCGAGCATTGGTGAAAGGTGGAATCCAATATGGTGGTTACATGACCAGAATGATCGAGCATGACATGGCATGATGGTGACTAATAAAATGTAATCTAATATGGTGGATGCAGAAGTGGAATGATGGAGCATGTATACATTAAATCCAAGATAATGAAGTCAAGGTTGAATGATAGAGCATGAAGAAAATAAATACAATATATTTTATACCGAGGTGGAATGATAAGAGCATGAAGTGCAAAAACAAGATAGTGGCCGACAAGGAGGAATGGTAGAGCATTAAGAAACATGGATAAAAAGATGGTATTCAGCTCGCCTGGTGTCTAAAGTTCGAGGAGTGATTGATCATGGAGAAAAGGAATTCAAGATGTTGAATGCCGAGGTGGAATTATGTAATCCAAGATGATGCCTCAAGATAGTGGACATCGAGGTGAAATGATAGAGCATGATGAAATTAAACCCAATATGGTGGTCGGAAATGATGTCATCCAAGATGGCGGCCAGAAATGATGTAATTCAATATGGTGGCCGGAAATGACGCAATTCAATGTGGCGACCGGAAATGAAGCAAACCACGATGGCGGCCGGAAATGACGTAAACCAATCAGGCGGTGGTCGGAGACAGAGCCGGACCATGTACCCTTGTCCCAGAACCTACCAAAACATACTACTTAAGTGTTAATCTGGTTGAATCAGTTTCATAAATAAATATATTATTTTTATGAGTCCTGCTAACTGTTCGTCGTAAGCACTGCTTCTTATAAATTTTTTTAATGACTCGGTAAGCTCTGGTTTTGTTCAAAAACGAGATTCAACAAGAAATTAAAACTTTGACATGTTAAAGTTCTCGTGTACTGTATCCGTGTTCTTCTTAATCCAAATTTCAGGACTTCTTCATAAACTGACATAAAATTAAACTTGCAGGAAGCATTATACCTTAGAAGCAAATTTACTCTGGCGCTGGCTTACTTCAGCCTTCGTCGAGACGCGGGAATCCCAGGTTTGTTTGCACCTCGGAATCAGAGTACCTCGAGCAGTTCCAGCCGTTCTCGGGTAACCAAATCAAGTACTCCGCCATCGTACGCCCCCGTTCGAAACTCGGGTCCTCGCACATCTCCGTCTCCTCGAAGTTCGGCGAAAATCATTTCCTGCAGCTTCAAACGTAAAACGTTCTATCGGACATTCCTTCCACTCACTTTCTTTTTCAACAGCCGTCTCGTTCAAAAGTTTGTTTCTTTCCTTACCAGCACTTGTCTTTACCGAAGTTTAACACATAGAGGAAGTTGTAATAAAAACTTCTAACTTTCCTTCCTACCAGGTAGTTATTAAGTTTACTATGGAAACAGTTTTAAAATGACAAACTTATTCAAAATTATCGTTACTACCTGGAGTGCATATAGGAATCTGTATCTTATGCAAATTTACGATTATAAGTGCATAAAATGGTATGCATAATCATTACTTTGAATTTCATCAAACATATGTAACATTTCATATATTTACAGACAACACTGAACCAGCGTAAAGCGGAGTTCGTGTCCTAGACTCGAACAGGTCGAATCTGTCCGGCAATACTGAAGATAAACCTTATTCTGGCCATTTTTACACATTTAATCTTGGTTGGGGGGGGGGAGGGATAGCCCGTTTTTACGCGTTCTCGAGTGACGTAGATTTTAAGGCCATTGGTGCATGAAAGCAGTATATTTATATAATATCTGTCATAACTTGGTTTCACAGTGGATTTTTCAAAATTTTTGGCTCTTCAAGACGCAAATAACAACTTTTAACACCTTCTTAAATTGTTAGATATTCACTGCCATAATTATTCTCGGAGCACTGATGAAAGAAAAGAAAGAATTGTTTTCTTATCTGCAATCAATGCTCCGAGAGTAACGAACATAGTGAATTTGTAACGATGTAAGAAGGTGCTAAAAGTTATTTACGTCTTGACGAGCCAAAAATTTTGAAAAATCCGCTGTGTAATAAGTTATGACAAAAATCTAATAAATATACTGCTTTCATGCGCCATTGGCCTTAAGTTTTAATTGCGGCCAGCATTACACATTTGTTTACTACCTCGCCGAGAATTTTGTCGCACGCACGTAATTATGAGTGGGCTGGGATTTCGTCATTACAGTGCACAATTTTTGCAGAAATTCTTCGTTTTCGCGTCATATTTTCGGCTTCATAGAAATTGCTGACAATGCACGATTGACGACAAATTTGCTTTTTACGAGTTTTTAAATATTTTTTTGCGTAATTTGAATTGCGTGTTGTCTGCTTGTTGTAAAATTCCGATACATATTTATATTCAATCGATAAGATCCTGCTTTTTTTTGCAAGCAGGAAATAGCACGCTATAAAAATCATTTACAAACGTATACAAATAGTACATCAGAAACTGAAATTATAACATGAAAATGAGGAATTTGTACTAAACGGATCGAAGACTAGTCTTAAGAGTGAGTGCCATGTTTTATTCAAGATACAGTAGTCATTTGGGGTAACATTGTAACCAACTATGGGTAATATTGTGTACAGCCTCCACCTTAACCCTTTGAGGAGTATACACGTATTTTGACGAAGCTACGTTAATATGGAGGAATATTTGCTCTCGAAGAAAAACTAACACGATTATTGTTTTGCTTTTTTCCGCTGGACTGTATAGGAATCTAAACAAAGCATTAGAGCTATACATCTTTTTCAATTCGTAAGATTAAGACTGTTCTTTCCGATGCTTCCCAAATTAACAGGATGGGCTGCAAAACCTGTTACATCTCTGTCACGCCACGTTAATCGGCGCTCAGTCAACGCGCCACTTCATTGGCCGACGGCCAGCCAGTAATAAACGTTGCAGAGTTCGGTAAGCGTGCGCAGTGTGACCAGGAACAACAAGGCGATGGTAAGTGGGAATACAGATATCAGCACATCTGATGTTGTTGCAGTAGGAGAATATAGGCAGCTCGCTGCATTGTTGTCCTCGGCGCCAGTCGTCCTCAAAGAGTTAATGTACGATTCATGGTTAAATATTCTATTTGTAAGGAATTCATTTAAAATGAAACTAGGCAGTTGGCACAAAGTTGGCCTGATGATAAAAAATTCAAGTGACTCTACCCCATTTGCGGAATTTTTCTGAGTCGATAAAATCCTTTACCAGTAGTCCTGAGGGTAGAAGTTTGTTGCTTTTACCGAGCTATGACCGAGGCAACCACAACTAGAGCACGCCACTCTATGGACTTTATTCTTTGTTCAAATAAAAATAATTTCAGTAATAATCTACAATTATATTATTTATAGGGAAATCAGATTTTCACATCTCTACCAGTCCAATTAAAAAAAATATATACAGTATATTACAGTTACTGCAGCATATAAGCACGTATCTCAATTTCCTTTCTCTTCACTCGCCGGCGGTCCACATACATACGCGCCAATCGACTCCCACGGAAGCTATGGTCACGATGCTCCACCCTGCATTATGCAACCCCCATTTTCCCACCGTCTAGTTTCGGCATGATACAGCCCTCTCTTTACTGCAAAGTCAAAACTCAAGGGAGTATAGTTTGTTCATGGCCAATTCGCAATACCTGTAAGCCTTATTGAGATCTTTATTTCTCATTTTATTTCCTCCCGCCCCATGTAACATTTAAGCAGGAATCAAACAGCTCCGACAGACCCAACACGACACGACGAAAACAGCAGCAACGGCACGACAGTTAATATGTCAGGCACCATCGCTGGTGCTGACGTTATGTGCGCCTACCCTGCCTTGCATCGGTGCCTTTGTACAAGTACCTGTAAATGTGCTGCCTACCTAGTAGGCATTATCACGCACATCTCCATCACTTTTGCCTTCTGATATCTTGAAAACGGCGTGCCCTAGGTTGTTGCAACAAGAGGGTGGCCACCCCTGTTATCTTCACTACTGAGGGAGGCATTAATACACGTTTGCTCTTGGGTTGACGTTCCGGGTCACATAACACATTATTTGAAGAATACTAATTTCATTTCACTTCTTTCACGATTTGAAAAAAAAAAAAAAAAAAAAAAAAAAAATTCAAACATACAATGCAAATAATACACACGAACTGTCGCCAGAAACAAACAGGTAGCCGTCTGTGCAAGGGACACGCAGCATTTGTGGTTTTAAGTTAGGCCGTTGGTGTTCGTCGTATACAGAAGTTTTAAATAGTAAGCCTTCCGGTCGGCTGGCAGGTTCGAACCCTGCATTCACATTGGCTGGAGAGACCAGCATAGGGTAGCCTGGTCCAGACAGATCGGAAGAGCACTCACTCTGCCACCAGATTTCTGCCAGTACATCCGTAGGTCAGGACGCTTGTCCGGAGTGGACGTAGCTTAGGCATTTTAATATAGTTTTGTTAAGGTGATTTGTTTCTTACAGCTAGCACTAGGAGTATTAATGATAGTAGAAGGGGCGTGCCGGTTCTGGCTCATTTGGCGAATGACATGTGCATGGGGGACCATCCTCCTTACACAAATTGTATAACGGGGCAATTTTAGTGAAATGTAAACTGAATTAATATTTTGATAATAGCTTAAAAGTCAAATTTATTCAAATCACGTTCTAACTCACACACAACTGATATACTCTCTGAGATCTGAGAATGTTCTGAAAAACATAAGTATAAATTTCAGTGTAAAAATTTAAAATATTGGAAAATAATTATTCATTTTTCAAATAAATATCCTTCCAAAGTTATACATTAAATATATATATATGGTCATCTGTGGATTGTAATGAACTCAAGACTTCTGGTTCTTCTTCTTCGTTCTTCCTTCCCAGAACTTCCTCATTTTTTCTCCAACTGCTCGTCTCTGTTCAGTCCACACTCTCATGGGTCTTGGTTTCGGCCGGTCCTCCGGAAATCTTGTGTTGTAGATCAGTCGCCTGATGTTCTCTCTCTTGTTGAACAATTCTTCTGTTATCCCAACTTTTCCTGCATCTTTCCAGGTCTCTGTCATCCATCATGTTGTGCATTTCAACTTTGCGATGTAGTTGAATATTTTCTTGGCGAGTCTATTCCCATTCATTCTTTCTAGGTGTCCATAAAATTTCAGTGTTCTTTTTCTCATTGTGTCTGTATTTCTATATAGGCCTTCATTTTTCCTCTTGATCTAGGCGTTGTCAGTGTTTTTGAGTGGTCCCAAAATTTTTCTCATGATTTTCCTCTCTCTTACTTCCAGTTCTTGCATTTCTCCTTTCTTGTTCATCGTCAGGCATTCTGATCCATATATTACTTCTGGTTTTATGACTGTATTATACTGTCTAATTTTGGCTTGGATGGACCTTGCTTTTGTATTGTAGTGTTTTTGTGTTATTCTGTATGCCAATTCCCATTTTCTGACCCTTTCTTTGTTTGTTGTGTTATCCAGCCTGTTTGGTTGGATCCATTCTCCTAGATATTTTAATTTATCGCCCTCTTTTTTTGCCCACGTTCTGTTTTCATGTATATTTCCATGTTTTGCCTGTAGTCTATATATTGTCTCTTTTCGTAGGAGATTTCCAGTCCTGTTTTTTTTTTTTTTACTGTTTCGTATAATGTTTCCACCATGGTTTGTGCATCTGTTTTGTTTTGTGTTATTATTGCTACGTCGTCGGCAAATGCCAGACATTTCTCCTAAACTCTTCGTTTTCCTTGTCCTATACTGAATCCTTTCACTCCTTTTTCTTCCAAGGCCGTTTCCCACGTCTTCATTATTTTGTCTAGTATAAGGTTGAAGAGAATTGGTCAGAGTCCAACCCCTTTGTCGAAATCCTGTTTCGATTTCGAATTCTTCGGAGATTTCTCTAAGAATTTTATTCTGGATGTAGTATCTGTGAGTGTCTGTTCTATTAGTATTCTGATATTTTGGTATATCCCTAAAGTGTTTAATGTTAAGAATACTGTTTGTCTGTCTATTGAGTCATACGCTTTCTAAAAGTCACCGAAGGTGACTACAGCGTTCTTATTCTGGAGTGTTCTCGATCTTATTATCGTTTTCAAATTGAAAACCTGTTCTGCGCAAGATCTTTCTTTCCGAAATACTGCTTGATATTCTCCTATATGGTGTCCTGCTTGTTGTTCTACTCTGTTTAATAGTGCCTTAGATAGTATCTTGTATGTCACTGAAAGTAAGAAAATACCGCTGTAGTTATTTACGTCAGTTTTGTCTCCTTTTTTGTGGAGTGGGTGAATTAGTGCTTGTTTCCAATCATCTGGTATTTTTCCTGTTGACCAAATTCTTAGAATGACTTTATTTATTTTCTCCACTGCCGATTTTCCTCCGAATTTCCACATTTCTGCTGTTATCCCGTCTTCTCCTGGTGCCTTAGTGTTCTTTAGTGATTTAATTATGTGTTCTATTTCTTCTAGTGTTGGTGATTCTGATGGTGGATTTTCTTGTTGTGGTTCTCGAAATTCTAACCTTTCTGTTGGTTCTTTACTGTTTAGTAATTTCTCAAAGTATTCTGCTAGTAGTTTGCAGTTTTCTGTGTTGCTCATTACCAATACTCCATCTTTGTTTTTGAAGTGTAGACTGAGTGGCCGGTATCCTGATAATTCTTCTTTGAATGTCTCCACTAACTAGAGACGCCTTATGCAAAAATACCTTGGGTCACGATGAGAAAATTATCTGTCCAAATCGTGAAGAACCAATGAAATATGAAACTTATCGGCCCCTCCGGCCGAGAAAAACGAAGCGGCGTCACTAGTAAAATGACGGTGCCATACCAACTCCTGACGCCATGGCGCCTGCAGGCGTCTCTATGCGACAATCGGCGTCTAATTTAGCACCAAAAATTTAACTCAGCAGGCCGGTCTTCCATCCTCTTCTTAACATGATGGGCAATCCTAATAATTTAACCTTTTTCTGGGGGCTAAATGATAGACCTGCTGTACCATGGTGCCTGGTAATTTACAAATTAAAATCTCGGCTATATAGGCGAAATCCGTCGCAATAAAATCAGCCCACCAGATGTCTAGCTTCCAAGACGAACTCGCAAAACCTGTCTAATAACACAACAAAACGGAAATAAGAAACTACTTCCTGTAGTCACCGGAAATACCTAGAAAAACTAGCGAAACAAAAATACACAAATAATTACTAACCACAAATAAAAGAAAAATTACAATTCCGATAATTATTAACACTTAATTATAGGTATTGGAGCAAATTGTGTTCATTTTAGAGGTTGGGAGTTGGTAGGAATTTCACCGGAGTTTTCTCACCACCTCTGATGTAAAGTTGTGGGTGTCGTGCATTATCAGGACGCGATGCCAAATTCTGGTAGAGCAAACTCCTTTCTCCGGGTCATATGCCGACGACCACGGCGATGTCCTTCCAGGCTCCGTCCGTCGTAATAAATACCAATTAAAATACTTTATCAAAAAACCCTGCACAGTGAAGTCTCAGGGCGACTCACGCCCATCTTTAGTTATATGTCGATAAAACACTGAAAATATGACACAAAAACGCTGACACATTACCCTCAAGATTTGGCGGGAAAGGTGGGGGCCCACACCCCTAAGCTTCGTAGGCAACCCGAATGAGAACGCATACCTCACGCGTTAATTCACTGGGTTCCATTAACTGTTCCTGTAGGAAACACGCCGGTTCAAGGTGCCGGGCTTAACAAAAAGCCCTAAGGCGACTAAGCTTTACGTGAAAACTATGCCTTCCCGAGCAATGCTATTCCACGGGAAGGAAGGAGTGGAGAATCTTGGGCGGCGAAAGAAAAATGAGGTTCCTGTAAGCTAGAGTCCATTGCATGGTAATTATTAGGTTGAAAAGTTGATGCGCCGCCCAAGTGCGCGAAACACGACCCCGTCGGCCAGGACGTCCGACTCCCCGAGACATCGTAGAATGACTTCCGGTCCAGCGCTGCGTGCCGGCCGAGGTTTGGCGGGCAGGCCAGTCGCACGGACTATTTTCTTACACACGCATTACTCTGTAAACGTACTCACGTTGCTCTAAGAACTGCAGTTAATATACAAATAAATGCCCTTGACATTGGAACCCTTTAGTAAGTACAAAGCAGTGAATGGAATGAAATGAGGGCGGAACACGTGAAAATGACAAATAACAGAAAATGACCAACACTGAAGCTAAAGCCCGCGGGGGCATTAGAATACTGTAGGGCTCCTTAAATTGCCGTTGCGTGAACGGGCGTCCTTGAGCGTTTTGTAATAAAGACTTATTTCGCTTACGCCTCATTTCATAGGGTCTTCTTTTGAAACACGTGCGTGCGGGCGCACGTGGGTTACTCTACACTTACACTTTCTTGCTTGCTCCCTTCACGAGCGCTTCCATCGGGCCCACGGCCGCACTCGGAACTAAGCTCTTCGCTGTGTCACCACTGCAGTGCACTACCCGACCGGTGCGCACGAGCGCCCGATCTGGTAGCTGCAGCGGCTGCAGGCGACGTAGGGCAGGGAGGGGGAGGGGCGAGCAGATGGCGTCAAATTAATGACAATCTCAAATATTATTTAAATATTATAACTGTAAGATTAAAAGTATAATTAAATAAGCTAAGCCCTACAAAAGGGACGGGTGTTTTTTGTTAAAATTACGTGAAAATACAAGAGGGTTTTTTTTTGTAAAAAAAAATTGTTAACATTACACTGTTGAAACAAAAATTGTAAACAAACTGTTGGATCAGAAATTAACCAAACGAACGATTTCATAAATCTTCTATACCACTACCATTAAAATATATTAATCTGCGATTGTAGCCTGTCAGGACATTGGGCCTATATTTCGCTTTCGGGATCTTTAAGGGGCCTCCCTATTAAAAAAAATTCGCACTTCAAGGAGACGTTCTCGCGGAAAGGAGCACGGCGACGGCGATGGAAAATAATAGCATAAACAAGCTTGGCGCGTGTTCTGTTTCCTCGGAAATTTAAACCGTAACTTTGTGGTTTTGATACAGAAATGTGTTCAGAAAAGATACAGTATTTTCTCTATAGTTTGAAACATAGTATTGCAGAAGAAAAAAAATATAGTAAGCAAGAGGATCGCTTAGAGCTATTTTTGGTTGATTTTGACACTTTTCATAGACCACATTTGCGTTTCGCTAATATATAATCCATCCACGGACTTTTCTGAAGCCCACCAAAAATTTCTACTTCCAGGATATGCCTCCGCCTCGTACAAACTAATCTTAGATATGTGCAGAAAATTACACCAAAGAACAACGCACCGAATTCGTGTGCACTCACTTGTAGCATTATTTTGTATAAGAACTACGTATTACTTACCAGACACTACCAACATACAGGTTTTCTCACTGTTTTTTATTTAATATATGTATAAATTAAGCATTATAATTTATAGATGAAATGTGAATAACATTTCAATTCAACAGGAAAAAAGTAACTTTTATGAACACAATTATAAAACGCTTGTGAAAAGTGGCATATGTTGGAAAGAACTTAACACCTCATATATGGGAAGGGGGAGGGGGATTTTCGCAAAGGTTTTATTCTAAAAGGGTGAAGAAACTGCAAATAGACTTTATTATATAAATAGGCAGCAAAATGTCAACACTCATTTCTGTCATAAAAAAAATTTACAATGAAATAATCCATAGTTTTCTAAAAAAATTAGAATTGACGCGACTGCTTACAATGAGGTCCATATTACAAATAGATGAGTGAGTGAAGAAATTTAAGGCGGCTCTTAACATCAAGGTCTTAAGTGCCAATGAGGGCGAAGCGAGGTGAGTATGGCGCAGTGCCGGATCGCAAGGCGGGAAACGGGAGATCCCCGAGAAAACCCGCCGACCAGTGGCATCGTCTTGCACGATTACCCACATGCGAAAATCCGGGGGCGACCCCGCCGGGAATCCAACGAAGCGAGAGAATCAACCACTACACCACCGCGGCACCACGGCCACTAGATAGAGAGGCCCCTTAAGTTCGCTAAATATTTAGCCACGTGTTTTACGTGCCTCGTCGTAGTCTCCAAATTCCAAGCAATGTTTCGGAAAAATTACATCATTTCACACGCGTACTGCGCTATCACGAACTGTAACGTATTCCCACCATACATCCATGATAGCTATCCTAGATTTCTCCAGGAACGAGTCAAATGCGTTGAAGTTCTCAGCTGGGTGTATAGTGATATGTCCATATATGCAGCCTGATGTATGGTGAATTCTTCATACAGTATCTAGATTAAACACTTACATTACAGTTTAGGAAGTTAATTGAAAAACGTTTTACATTAACGCACAAGACATTGAACTGCATGGAGTGCAGTCTTGCAGTCTGTAAATCTCCTCTACAAGACTCTCCAGAGATAACTATTTAATATTACGTCTCTGTAATAAATATTATGGTTCGCTGCATGTGCCTGTAATAGTTTAAGTGTCCATAACCAGCTTCTCTGTCCCTAGAATCATAGGAAAACTCTTCTTTCGGCCATTTTCACTTCCTTAAAGATACACGTCTGAACCAGATATAAAAACCAGATAGAAGTCTTTTCATGTGTAGGATTCTTACTTCCTATTTGTGAGAAGAAATTTTCAAAATTATTGAATAAATTTTGAATCTATGTTTTTTTACTGAAGGTCTGCTCAACATATGAAAATAGGGGCGCTGTTTCGTAATAAAACCCAGGTGGGTAACCCCTATTTTTCTGATAAGGGGCAATGTAATAACAAACCCCATTTTTCACTGGTGTACGAGCTCCATAAAAAAAAAAAAAAAACACTATTCACCTATTTGTTGCTTAATCACAAGTAACTCTTAATATTTGTAACGAAAATAATTTAAAAACTCTATTTTTGGGGTGCATAGATCCCTTGATAATCACTTAGGGTACATACATTTTCTTCTTATATTTTCGCCAGTAATAACCTGCCGGTGTCTGTTGATGCTGTTTGCAAGGCTTGGAAGCATGGGAGTAGAAGCCGTGGGGTTCATGGGGGACTGGATCCCCACTGGGGTTATAAGGACCTCCACTGGGACTATGATCCTTACATGGACCTCCGAATTATACAGCCTGATTCAAAACTCACCAAACATAGGAATGTGTCAAAATATTCTTTGCGCCACAAAAGTCACCAGTCAAATAATATGTCGATTATGCCTATGTTTTAGGTAACGTGACACTTGCGACGCCACAACTGTGATGCTTGTGCTGAGAACCATGTTCAAAAATTGCATGATGTGCTAGTTGAATGGGAACAATGCATTGGCATGTGCATTCGCAATAACGGGGGGCATATTGATCATGTTTTGTAATGAGATCCTAATAAATATTCATTTTTGTTAACTTCTATGTATCATCCTGTATATAAACTGGAGTTCCTGGTTTACTGTAAATTATTTATCGTCTCTTAAAACGTCAGTTAAGTTCAATCGGCATTTATTTTTTCACTTTAATATCAAACATATTTTTAAATGATGCATTGAGGATGAACTGAGTAGCATGACAGTACATGATATGAAGGGCATACAACTAATGGAAAGCCTTTAAACAGTGTCATAAACAAGATGACAAGCATAGGTGATAGACACATGATGTATGGATTATTATTTTTTAACTAACAGTATTGTCCCTAGTATTTGATTTAGCAAGACTGTAATTGATTAAATTTCTAGTTTCGCTGTAAAAATATAGTTCGAGTAAAATGGTAAAGTAACACGATAAAAAAATTATTTCACAAGATTTTCAAAACAAATTGATAAAAGATAATTCTATAGTAATGTACAGTAGTGCCTATAAGAATATCATGCGGATCAGTGATTACATTTCAAGACTGACTGCAGGTGTAAGAGAAGTGCTAGCGGTATAACATCAATTAATTTTTGTAAAGTAATAAATCTATATTCTGTGACTTTACAAAAAATGTTTAATAAATATGAAATGAAAGCTCACTCCCCAAGGCTTCCTTCACTCTCAAATGGGCGTGGGCATACAAGCCGAGCAGGCGTGTTAAAATAAGTGCTCTTTTAAATACAGAGCCCCCTCTGGAAAAAAATATGATTTCTACGCCATTGTTTGGAAGCACGTTGTATTTCCGGACGAGGATTTGAATGATATAATATACCCCGCTCTGGTATACTGCGGGGAAGTGGGGGGGGGGGGGGGGGGGGGGCATTACAATATTCTTGTACCCCCTTGTTCCTGCCCCTCGAACTGGTGGAGAATGAAATATAACAGTATTCACTCTCGCTAGGTCTTTGATGACGCATCTGCGTACTGTGCACATAACCCCCCCCCCCCCCGGCTCTTTTCCATTCTCCGTGATCCACAGCATCACTGCTACATCTCCCGCGCAAGCACTCAACTCGTGCTGCAGGGGATGCGAAAGAACGGCAGAAATTCTTGGAAAGTGTGGTTGAAAATTTGAGGAAGGGATGAGGGGAGGGTGCAGCGCGAAACCTGCTGCATTCGGGGGTGGAAGCGCCCGCCCGCATTGCGGTCTACAACGGGGTAATGACAACGCCTTTCTACCACCCCTTGTAACCATCTTCTCCCCTTCTATTCACCAACAAAGCTCAGGCCTCACGCCTGGCAATGTAAATTCCTTTCGCACTGTGCCCCGACTGAAATTACGGTAACAACTCACTGCGCTTTAAATTTCATCTGGCAAACATCCCAGGAGTTGGAAAATAACTAACACCACCCTAAATTTGTCCCTGAAATTGTTTTCATGTTCATTAACTCCGCATAGCATTTCAACGTTCCTGCAAATTTGCAGATTTTAAATTAAAGCTATAAATGACTGGCCTATGCCGATTATGAATATACCCATGTTCTATTGGTCACTATCGCATCGCACCTCCCATGTGGTATAGGCTGTTCACGGTAAAGTGAACACTTTTTAAGGCCCTTATAAAATTTTCCTTTTATCCAGTCTCCATCTTCCTACTGCTTTTCACTATAAACATTGCAATGTAACATATATTTATTTGTGGATAAAGCTTGCCGAGAGGGCCTTAAAAAGTGCTCACTTAACCGTGAACAGCCACAATACAGAGATCATGCTCTCAGTACTGTGCACTACTGATTATAATCCGCCTATTAGCCATTATAATGCAGTATTTGGCTGTGTCCCAATTGAAGGGTTAAATCAATAGTTACCAACTATTTTAGATTAGCCATAAGGGACACTTATGATAACCCAATTATTTTATCTGGCGAGCCCCAAATCCCGCTATGCCAACGTGAGCACCTTCGCAGTTCTGTGTGCCCTCCAGACCTCAATGAAATGTAACGTGCAGGTAATGCTTATACATGAGACAACATTTTCTCTGAACACACACAGAAACCAAATATTAGCTTCAACAATAATTATAATTTAGTGTGGTTGGAATTCCTGATTTAATTAACTTTAAAACAGACGACGCCAACACACTCACGCCGGAAGGAAAGATACGCTTCTTTCACGAACGCACGTCAATTGTAACTATCTGTGGCCATTAGACTAGGGCATCAGAGTAAACGTAACTGCGATCGCAGAAGTTGTTAAATACTCACACTGTGTTAATTAATATTCAGTTTGTTTTCGAAGAAGTATGAGACACGTGGTACGCATATGACGTCCCGCCTTATGTCCGCACGTGATAATAATTGCATTCCCTGCGTACGGGAAATCCCGCACAATACAACACTGTTGGCGATCCTAGTTACATGCCGTTCATTGTAATGTACAATAAACTGTGTTCATTTGAGGAATTCGCACTTTTTTGAGCGCTGCCGACTTGCTATCGCGTTGAAGTGAACTACGTGGAAGTTGTTGGCGATGTAATATTACATCGCCGATGTCTTCAAAGACAAACCACGGCGCATTTTGTATTCAGGCTTGTCAGAGTTAACTGAAAATTTTCCAGCTCGACCTTCGGAAAAAAATTACTACTATTAACTGTATATACATATTGATATAAACGCCATGGGGAAATGATGTTGCCAATGGTGTAGAATAACTAGTTCTCTATCTTAAAGTTACACAAGGAAATTATTTTATAGTTAATAGCTCTTTAATTTTTTCTAGTTTTATAAAATAAAAGTCGGTGTAACAATTACATAAGCATGTTTAAAACATTTCCCATCGCTTGATGGAGCTAAGATACCTACTAGTCGCAGAGTCAGTGGTAAAAGAAAAAACTGGAAGGATTCTCAGCAGGCTGAGAGGAAAACTATGCAAGATTTTTCAGAAATGCACAAAGAAGTGTTAAGTAAGCTTTTTGCCTAAGATAAGCGCAAATTTCCGGCTCTCTGCTCATTGTGTGCTTTCTGCAAATAGTCAAACATTTTCATAAGATCTCTGCAATGAAAGGCTTAAAATATCTGGCTATACTGACTCCGATGCTCATTATAATAATGCATTAAAGTATAGGTTGGTCTAGAAACATCAGCGGCTCAACCTTTTCACCAGGTGACGTTAACGCCGTAGCGATTGCCGCTATAGGCTATTCACGGTTTCTTCGTATTTCTTTAATGAAACCATTGAAGAACTGCCATTTATAGATAGAGTTGAGTAAAAGTTAACCAAAAATTATGTACGTTTATTTTACCACTAGAATAAAACGCTGGTGACACAAGATGTATTTGTAAGAGAGGAAATAGGCCTGTTGGTAATTCCTAGGGATAGGAAAGTATCGCGAATTCATCTCGGGACAAGATAGACGTCAAACACACCTAGAGTGAAGTCACCTTCGCAATTGGGTCACAGTTTATTAGACCCGTCCTGCACGCCTCTGAGCCAACAGCAGACTTACAAGGAAACACCTTGTGGTCCTCACGACTGCCAGGCGTAGGGCGATAGACAATGAACACGCAGCTGGGGCTCCAGTATGGAGAGGTCTGAGGAGTCTAGCCTACAGGTCACCAAACTCGCGAAATTTCCCTATCACTAGTAATTCCTAGTAAGAAACAGGTGTTACGCAAGATATTATTACACTTGATGCACACGAATGCGGTGCGTTGTCCAGCCGGTGACGTTTTACAGACTTAGTTAAGCTTTGGTTGCACGAGGCGGAGGAATATCCTGAAATTAGAACTTAAGCAGGGCTTCAGAAATGCGTGAAAAAACCGTGAATGGAGTATACTCTTCGGGCCAACAGCCAATGAACAAATATCTCACGTTGGGCTATACATACATTGTAAAAAAAATTGTAAAAATACACGTACAACCTTTCCGTAATTTTACATTTTCTGTGTATAATTTTTCAAAACAAGTACAGCAAGTGTAAATTTACAGCAATGTACAACTTTATTTATAACATAGTACAATGCTATTATAAAAACACAAATATATTGGTATGTTAACAATAAGAGAGGTTAAATATTACAAATTCGAAAGCACGTGTAAAATCCACGAACATGAAGTATTGAAACCCAAATCTGTGTATTTTTACAACTACGACAATGTTGCATTAAAACATGTACGTCAGTGTAAAAGTACAAATTTTTATATTTTATTCACTAGGTAGTAAAATATTACTGTAAAAAAACACAAATGTGCCGGTATATTGATATTTAAAAGGGTGTAAAATTACACTTGCAAAAGTATGTGTAAAAGTACACTAATTCATTCATGGCACTAAAACACCAAATATGTGTGTTTTTACAACTATCCCAATGTTGTATCAGCTCGTTCATCAGTATAAAATTACATATTTTCCTATTCCACTCAAAATGTAGTGCAGTATTACAGTAAAAAAAAGCAAATGTGCTGGTATATTGACATTAACAAGGATGTAAAATTACAAATTCGAAAGTATATGAGGGTATATTTACACATACAAATTTGCGGTAACTTCACATTTTTATGTGCAATTTCCTAAAACGAGTACAGTAACTTATTTGTAATTTTACACTAATATTCCTGTGAATTTAAATACAACTACAATTGTTTGCTTAAAACATGCGATCTGGCGGTAGGGAGTAAAAACTACTTCGAACTCCTTTTGAGTGTTCAAAAAGAAATCTTAACTCCCACTGATGGAGTATGCTGGCTTTTGTATATAACTACTTATTCTATATCTGAAATCAATGGCCACATTAGTTCCAGCTGCGATCTCGTCGGAGAAGGGCGTCTTGACAAAGAGCTCCGAGGAGAAGAGGTGTTCTCGGTACTTTTCAGTGCTGAAACACTAGCGTCTCCTGTAGTTAAGTGCATTTTTTTAAGGTTACTTTGAAAGGAATAGTTGTATCACTAATTTTCCCCTTTTAGAAAACAGAAGTAAAATTTTCTACTTGAGGTAAACAAAGCACTAGTCACCCGGCCCTCTCTAGTCTTGTCTCCGGTAAAGGGGAGAAGTCAGGAGGTGCGGACTTGGGCGAAAGTGCACACCAGACAACACGTAGGAGTAGGTACACTTCAGGTACACATGTAATATGGAGGGCACACTTCTAGGAAACTCACAGCTCTTGACTTCGCAAAATAACCTCGTGGCTAGCGAAAACATCGTAAGTATGGACAAACTGCAGCAACAAGCTGTTCTTCAAGCTCCAGTTGTTCCTCAAGCAAACAGCGGAAGTAAGAGAGAACAACTCGGACATGTAAATGAGAACACACCCTCACAGGGCAACGGACAGCCGCCAGCTGGTCAAACAAGCACCCCTGGTGCACCGCAAAACGCGGCACAGCCACTGGCCGCCCCAGAAATCCAGATAAAACCGTTCACGGTTTATCTTACAAAAGAAAATGCGTACCCACAACTGAAAAGACAGCTGGATGCACTCATGACGACGTCATGGAGTGCTGTCTGCATTGGATCAGACAGTATTCGAGTGCACACCAGTACGACCCAGGATTACATAAATTCTGTCCGAATTACCAAACAACTGGGATATCAACACAGCCTACTGCGCCAGCAATGCGAAATTCCAGTGAAATTGGTTTTCTGCCGCATCCAGGCAGATACTCCAATGGAATTCCTACAAGGAGAATTCGGGCGAATAGGAATGCCAGTCAAGAGGGTCTGATTTATCACAGATCGCAACAGGCGAGCAAATACCGAACTGGCCATTTAACTACCACACGGTAAAAACACCGAACTTGACACGAAACTGCAACACTTCGCAAGCTTCCTCATTAAAGTTGAGGATTTTCACAACCCGACAGGGCCCGCACAATGCTCCCGCTGCCAGCGCTTCAATCATGTGGCAGCAGGCTGCAATGCATCGCCGAGGTGTCAGTACTGCAGGGCCCCTCACTTAACATATGACCACACGATTATGGACGATCGCGCACAAGTGAAATGTGTAGGCTGTGGGCAAAATCACTGCGCCAATTACCGCCGCTGCGGAACTTACAAAAATGCAAAGTGGAGCCGACTTGCACCCGGAACTCGCCAAGCCCGCCAACAGCAGTCAAGGCAGGCTACTAAACAAAACCAGCGAATGGCAGCCCGGCAAACAATGCCTGCCGCTGTTCAGCCCCCGTCGGGTCACAACAGGCAGCAGCCCCCAATGCAAAATCACAATGGTAATGTGTTTATGCCCTCGTGGGCGCAACAACAGCAGCCATCACATGTACCTGTGTACAACAGGTATGCTTGGCTGCAAGGCGAGATGGTTTTCCCGGCCGTGGCGAATCAGCCCATTCCCCGCAACCCTAATGTGAGGTGGGGACAGAAACCTAAATCACAATCAAAGATAACGTCGCAAGAACAGGGTAAAAATGCCGAAAAACAAGCTGCAGCACCGGTCGAGATCGCCAAACCCTGCGCGAGCTCCACTGCTCCCCCCTCCCAGGCCCAGCCGGCCAATCGGGGGTCAGCCAATCAGAGCGCACCAGCACGTCAACAAAACTCGCGCTCCCAGCCGGAGCTCGCCACAACCACAACCCAGGCCATGGAGGTTGTATCGGTGCCAGTCGCTCCGACATGCCAACCTGGGGCAATCCTCCCCCGCCACTCCCCTGTGACACAAAACTTAATTATGGCTGCAATTAACCAAACCTTCACCAATGACGCGCATTTCAGTAAATACCCTGACCTGGCACAAGTGTTGCAGCCCCTCTGTGCCATGATCGCCATCTGGACGACTAATATGTCGATCCAAGACAAAATAACCACGACCATCGGCTCGTCCATTCACCTAGTCAAGAATTTCAACCATGCCAGTAAATCCAATTAATGCAGCTAATTTAAATCCACCCGAAACACACCTACACTCCATTCTCTTTTGGAATGCACGCAGCCTTAGCTCAAAAAAGGACGAGTCCATAGACTATTTGTCTCGACATAGAATTAAAATCGCGGCGATAAACGAGACACATTTTGCACATAAATCTCGCTTTTCTGTTCCAGGCTATGCCGTATATCGAAAGGACAGGCTTTTGATAAGAGGTAAAGGAGGAGGAGGAGTGGCTATTTTAGTACATACTTCCATCGCACATAAAAAATAAATCTGCCAGACTTTCCCATATTAGATGTAGTTGGCATTGAATTAAAATTAGGCCAACAACGCACTAAATTACTAGCAATTTATGCCCCCCTCCCCCAAGGGCGCTCGCTAACACTGGCCGACCTGGATTTATTATATAATCAAACAGGTAATACTTTTCTCGCCCTCGGAGACATAAATGCCTAACATCCAAACTGGAATTATAGAAATAGAACAGCAAATGGGATGCTCTTACTAAGGCACCAAACGAATAGAAATTATCAAGTTATGGCCCTAACTGAGCCCACTTATTTTCCACCAAATATTAACCAACATCCTGACATTTTAGATATTGTCCTTACTAAGCAGTTTACAACTGGGTTTGACCTACGCGTCGAACATGGCCTCTCTTCCGATCATTACCCAGTTCACATCGATTTTAATAATATTTCCACAGAAGCAAATGCCCCGAGAAAATTTATTGATTATACTAAGGCTAATTGGCCGAGTTTCTCGCTCTTATGACAGAAAATCTGCCGCAAATAAATAATGATTCCTTAGCAACTACACAGGATGCTGACGAAGCTATAACCTCCCTTACAAGCACAATACAGCAAGGCATGGCTGAGTGTGTTCCAGAGAAGACACACACACATAAACTTCACACTTTTCCGCAGTATATACAGGATTTAATCACTCCGAAAAACCGCCTAAGGCGTCATTATTCCAGACGCCGAGATCGGCTAACTAAGGCGCGAATCAACGAAATACAGGCTGTCATTTCAGAGGAAGTAACACTATGGCGGGTCAGTGTCTGGGATGCTAAAGTAGCTAAGCTAACACGACGCGAAAATAATTTATGGGGCTTAACTAAAGGCCTCTTAAATAAAATCGATCAAATCCCGCTCTTGCAAAACTAACACAGGATTTGTTATCACCCCTGAATCAAAGGCAGAAGCCTTTGCAAATGTGCTGGAAAATACTTTCCAGTCAAATTAGGATCCATCTCATAGAAATTTTATATGCCAAAATTATCGCGAAATTAAAATAAAGCAAAGAAAACCGACTGAAGACGAACCTGAATTGACACAGTCGCACGAAATAAAACTGGTAATTCGCCGCATGCATCCCAGAAAAGCTCCAGGAGCAGACGGAATTCAGGCTATTGTATTAAATAAAATACCCGAACTGGCCCTTGAGTATCTAGCTACATGCTTTACTTCTATGCTCAAGCTGGAATACTTCCCAAACGAATGGAAAACTGCCAATGTGATTGTATTTCCACAAAACAGGGAAGGATAAGAAACTCCCACAAAATTATAGGCCAATTATCCTTTTAAATACACTTTCTAAAGTTGCGGAATACATAATCCTAAGACGGATTAATTCTCATATAAGTAATAATAATTTACTTCCCGAAGAGCAGCTTGGCTTTAGACAAAAGCACTCCACAACACACCAATTAGTACGAATCACTGAATATATTAACCATGCTTTTAACTGGAAAGACTATGTAGTCGCAGTTTCCTTAGATATTGAAAAGTCTTTTGATCAAGTTTTTCATGCTGGATTGATTTATAAATTATATTAATTTAAATTCCCCGATTGCTATATTAAAATATTATCCAGCTACCTCAATCGCAGGACTTTTTCTGTCCAATGCGAAGAGGTGAAATCAGAAACTAAAACCATATATGCTGGAGTGCCTCAAGGCAGTATACTTGGCCCAGTTTTATTTAATCTGTATATACACGATTTACCGAAACCAGACCACCGACTGGTGCAATTCGGTTACTATACCGATGACACTGTCATATTTAGTCGCTCACACGACCTCGGCATAGCAACACGACGATTACAAACAGCCTTAACAGCTTTTCAAGAATATTACACGAAATGGCGGATTAAATCAATGTCGGGGAAAAGCGAGACGATCGTTTTCACGCGCAGAGCACTACCCGAAGCTGCGAACCGTCTGCAAATCACTTTATTTGGCGAACCCATACACCATAAATATGTTGTTAAATATCTAGGCGTACTTACGGACAGAAAGTTGACCTGGAAAGCACATAGACGCCAAATGCGTAAGTGCATACTCCAGACTCTCCGCCCTATTCCCTATACTTAATAGGCGAAGTTCCATAACACGAAACATAACAGTATTGCTATATGCCATGCTCATACGGCCTGTTATAACATATGCTGCGTCCACATGAGCCCATGCAGCTAAAACACATATCAAGAGACTGCAGATTGTGCAAAGTAAATGCCTGCGAATTGCTGCAGACGCACATTGATACTGCCCCATTATAGATATGCATAACGAAATCAAAATCGAAAAACGAGACTAGCACTTCGTCAAAATGACGGAAAAATTTTACAATGAATTTGCCACACATGCCAAACCGAAAATATCTAGTCTCAACGATTATGACCCCGACGAGACTCAGTAATATAAGTGGCCTAAAAGCATCTTAGCTCACAGGCCGCCTTAAAACACCGAAACTCGCAATGCAGGCCCTCAGCCATGCACCAGACTAACAAATTTATTCCGGAAACCCGTAATACTGCAATACACTTAACTTTAAATTATACTCTTTGACAAAATAATCATCACAAATTAGCAAAGCACTATGTGATCACAGAACAAGGAAGCTGGCTCTGTACAGCCTCTGGCTCGGAGATGGCCCTGTGATTTGCATTGCAACACACTGCACTACTCACACACTCATGTGCTGCAAAGCTTCTCTCATCTGACAACTGTCTGTATGTATAGCCCGTAGCCACTGCCGATTCCAAAGCAGTCACTCGCAGCAATACCGCCGCATAAAGGCTCTGGAAGTTAATCAGCAATAACTCCAGAGATTGGCTAGCAGTGAGATGGCTTGTGGCGTAGGGTGCTCTCTGCAGCGGCTGGTGAGGGTTGTGGAGTGGCACACCTACACTCTCACGCACTCATCGCCCACCAATACTCACAAACTCACACCTTACTACACACACTACACACAACTGCAAGCGAGGTCACGAGCAAGGTGATGAGCACATTACCCCTACTTAAAATCTCTCTTTTCCAACTCTTTACAGTAACTTTCTAACACTTGTTTCTGTGTTACAGGTCGATAGCAGACTCCTATCGGGTGGGTGGGTGGCTCGGTTCTGGCCTCCCACCACCAAGGCCGCGGATCGCGAACTTGGTTATCAAAACTGCACGGAAATCATTTCATTTTACCCTTCATCAAACTCACAAAGTCTATCTTCGCGAACTAACAAACACCCTACTTTCTCCAGCCCTAACCCAATAAAAGGAAGAATTTTATCCTCCGCCACTGCCGCATAGTTTTCTCCATGCCCTCTCCGCTTTGCCTGGTTTTCTATGCCCGTTTCTAGCCCCTTCTTCTTTCGGGGTGTGTCTATGGCTACAATTGCGGCCATGAAACCAGACAACCTTGCTGTAGCCGCAATGCATGCCCCCATTTTATTAATTAAACCTGACCTAAGGCGTAAAGGGCTTACACTGAGACGCATCCCATTCTCCAACCGTCTTAGCTACTAACAAGCATGCAGGAGGGCACACAGAACTGCGAAGGTGCTCACGTTGGCGTAGCGGAATTTTGGGGCTCGCCAGCAAAAAAAAACTGAAGTCAATCACTCATCGTTCTGGAGCTGTGGTCGGTGCAGGTCGGACGTGTCTAGCAGTCGCTCTGCCCTGTTTTTCGTGAAAGGGAAGTTATTGCTGTGCAGTGTAGGCGCACTTACCTGGGCGGGCGCCGATTTTGTAGCGAACAATGCAATAAGAAGTGTATTTTCAGTAAGAAGGGGACTGCGAGAGTTCTGCAACACCAGGTCTGTGCTCTCTAACGTGG
Source organism: Dryococelus australis (assembly GCA_029891345.1). Classification (NCBI taxonomy): domain Eukaryota; kingdom Metazoa; phylum Arthropoda; class Insecta; order Phasmatodea; family Phasmatidae; genus Dryococelus; species Dryococelus australis. The sequence continues at coordinate 334,633,081 of CM056995.1, read as the reverse complement.
TCAAGCGGCTGTTTTCCCCTAGCTGTGTTTCCGGTAGAGGGAAGCAGTTAGTGAAGACAGTTTGTGGAGGCTGTATTTTATTTAAGGGTTTATTTTAGTTTTATCCCCTTTTGAGATAAGATAAGAGTGTAAGTGCCAAGCCCTTCGGAGAACCGCACCCCCCCCCCCCCCCCCGCTCTTACGAACCTAGATGTCTGATCAACAGCTATCGAAGATAAATGAAGATGTCAAAAGTAAGAAGAGGAAAGCAAAGAAAATGAAGACAGCCGAGAGGAAGGCTACCTCCTCCCCCGCAGCGGGTGCATTGACGGTTAATAAGTAGTATAAAAATACTGGTTCTGACCCACCTGGCGTCAGGAGGAGGATTGCAGTATTGCATTAAAAATATTACCTGGCATCATGCGGAGGATTGGAGGTGCGAGGATTTCCAGTTTTCCCATTTTTACCGTTCAAAACGGGCGTTTTCGCTTACAAAAACGTCATTTTCTCCCTATTTAAGCACTTAATTTCTCCAATTTCCATCCCGCCGCCGGCCATTTTGGGAGCCAGTGCCACAAAGTGCATTTGCTCCATTTCGAGCATTGCGGTTGAGGTTTGCCCAATGTGGCGGAATCGGACGCAGCTTCTCTCAAATTCGGAGCTTTTCATTCCCCGGCGGCCATCTTGGTATCGACGACCTTTGTCTACCCAGGTCAATAGGTGACCATTTTGGCGGCCAGAGCCTCGCCGGCGGCGGCGGTGGGGCATCAAGGCATTGCGAATGATTGGATATCATGTAACACGGCATCCTTCTTAATTATGCTGGTGGGTGCATAACACTTATAAGCCAAGTTGGCTATAATTTCCAAACTGTTTAAGATATAGTTGTCAAATTTATAAATTAGGCAGCAACCACGACTAGGAGAAGGGATGCGGAGTCAAGTATGCCAGATGTACTTATAAGCATAGTAGGCATTAATTTCCGAACAATTTAAATTATAGTTGTCAAATACATAACATAGGCATCAACCACGACTAGAAGAAGGGATGTGGGGTCAATTATGCAATATGTCAGTGTATAAGCATAGGTGGGTGTAATGTCCGAACCATTCGAGTTAGATTTGGAAAATTCCGAACATAGACATTATTCACGACTAGGAGAGAAGTCACAGGGTCAAGTATGACCCATGTCACCTTAAAATCATAGTTGGCGGTAATTTCCGAACCATTTAAGTTAAAGTTGTAAAATCCATAGCATAGACATCAACCACGACTAGGAGAAGGTCGCGGGGTCAAATATGCAATATGCCAGTGTATAAGCATAGGCAGGGGTAATGTCCAAACCATTCGAGTTACAGTTGTCAAATTCAGTACATAGACATCATCCACGATTAGGAGAGGGGTCGTGGGGTCAAGTATGCCCCATGCCAGTGTATAAGCATAGTTGGGCGCAATTTCCGAACCATTTGAGTTATAGTTGACAAACTCATAATATATACATCCACAATGACTAGGAGAGGGGTCAAGGGACAACATGTATGCCCTATGTCAACTTATAAGAGTAGATGGCTTAAATTTCTGAACCATTTTTGTTATAGTTGGCAAATTCATTGCATAGACATCAACCATGACAGGATAGAGTGCTTTAAATTACGAAGCATTTGAGATACAACTATCAAAAACCATAAAATATGCATAACTCTTGCCCCAACAACAAGAAGGGACTTGGGGACATATGTTGGCCTACATGTCTCCCAATTCTTATTCACATCTGTCTCTCCTGTCCCCTCAGTGCCACTGCCTGGCTACACACACAATTCCTCGCCCATTCCCCTCCTTGGCATCTCGACCAGCGACACTCCACTCATCCTCGTGCTCTCTCTATTCCTTGTCCTCCCACTCCGAATACCTACACCGCCCCTGACCACACCATCCTCACATGTGCTTGCCGCCACCCGACCAGCGACTCACTGAGTGCCAACCCCTGAGCACTAATTGAACAGAGAGAGCAGACACCCTTTCTGAACATCACAGAATCACGATTACCATCCACATGTGATCAAGTACGACCTATGTCTACATCCCTGTGTCCTCTGCATGACGAAAGATGAGCCTGAATGTCATATTTGGTATACAAGTACACTGCCTCCTCCAGAGGCCTCTTAAACATTATAAATACAAATTCTAAGCACATGCCAAGTGGCTGACCACGATGAAGGCCACATGACCACTGACCATCCACAAGGGCCTGTACAATGAAGCCACACCACCATCAGGCAACCATGTTTGTTGTCAAATGCATAGTTGGCTGTAAGTTCCGAACTACATAAGATATAGTTGCCAAATTAATAAGATAGACATTACATTGGTTTGTTTTCCTAACTAGCATGCTACTACTACAAGTCATCCTAGGCGAGCACCATCTTGCAGCCCCCTGACTGCCAAACATATGTGGACCATCGATGTGAGTACTTCCTTACAGACAGTCTTTCAGTACTACTGGCTGTGCACTGATAATCCATATACCGAAACATCGATATATTTATGAATGTATGTATTTAATGACACGTCACTCGAAATGAATACACAGTCATCGATAGACAGCAGAGTCCCCACACATACAACAATGCATGCTAGAATGATAATCTATCTTATTACGAAACTTATTATCCCGTACCTTAACTGGTGTAGCAGTGAATACTCATAGGCTATGAGTGCATCTCGTCGTTGTCGTCTTCATTCTTGATGCGACCTCGCTGGAAGTGGAGACCACAATGACTGGTCCTGCCTTTCTGTGCTCGATAGATAGTGACCAAGCACTACATCCCCATTACCTCCCCCTAGAAATTGTACTTACCAGTATACTATTGAAAGGAACCAATGCATGTACCCTGAACAATCCTTGAGGTATCACAGGTTTGATTCCCGTAAATATGCATTGCTCTGAGTGCTTTCTTACATTGTCTACTGCAGTGCAGAAAAGAAAAAAGTACCAACAAACCCATATGTGCATATTGCACAAGTATATGACGTTTGACAAAAGCCATGTAATCCCATCACTAATACAAAATTGTCAGTTTGGCCGAGCAGCCTAAAGCACCTGACAGAAGATCTGATTCCAGTAAAAGGGGAGCATGAGTTCGAATCCCTGTACCTGACAAATTTTATTTATTAATTTTTGTTTTGTTGCCCTACTCGAATAAATATGGTATCATAGGTTTGGTTCCCATTGAGAACACATGCAGATGCCCATGAAGAGACTAGCATGTCTGTCACACTTTGTCTCCGACCTGCACTCATGTACCTAAGTAGGTAATAATAATAATAACAGGCAGGGTTCAGGAAGGGGTAACCCTGTTCTGTAATACAAGCCACACACACACTGTGACAACCCAAGACACGAACCAAGTAAGGAGGTATTGCAACACACACATCAACTATCTATGTACCCAGCTCCTAGACAATACAGAGAAGAGGTTTTACCTTAACGAGTGTAGCTGTTGCAGAAGACCTGAAGGACATGAGCACATTATCATCGTCGTGAATTCGCTGGAAGCAATGACTGCCCTGCCTTTCTGTACACGATATATTACCGATTACATGTTCGCCAGCAGACAATCACTCATTGGAGGGAAGCAAGGCCTATTACCATCCATGCACGGTAACTACTGCATCCCTACCACCTCCCCATGTCAATGAAATTACCGGTATACTATTGAAAGGAACAATGCAGGTGCAATTTCAGAACGCAGGTCGTATCATGTTCGAATGTGAAAAACGTAAATCTCAAATTAATCGTCGAAGCTATTTGAAAAGACATCTTGCATCATGTAAGGGCCATGCTGCACTACCTGTCAAGCATTTTTTGAAGATATTACCAGCTCAATGTAAGGGTTCAATTGAGAGCAGTTCTTTGGCCCCACCACGACACCCATGCGAGTATTGTAACAAGATGTTTACATGTGCATACGAAGCAAGGAGACATGCACAAAGTTCATGTAAGAAGAGCACCATCCGTATGTCATATAAATGCGATAAGTGATGAAGAATGAATGTGCATGTTGACACTTAAAATACATTAGAAACAGTGTAAGTCACAATCAATGGTTCAAATAGCCATTTAAAACTTTTTAACACAAAGCATACAGGGACTGCTGACGATGATGATGAACAACCTAAAAGTAATTCTCCATCTCCGAAGCCTAATATTAATGGTGTCTTCCTGATGGACACAACCATTAGTAAATCATCTAGAGCTGAGAACGAGTGGGTACTGTCCACTTAACAAATAGGCACATAACGATTTCCCTCACACCACTAAGGAATAGTTTCATCTCTGGCCAGCAGAATGTAGATGTGAAATACTGCAATCGCACTGCACTGGAACGAATAAGCAAATACCGATTTCCCTCACACCACTACAGCATAGTTTCATCTCTTACCAGCAGAATGTAACTATGTGCCACGGCACTGCAGACATGCACAATGTTCATGTAAGAAGAACACCATCCGTATGTCATATCGATGTGATAAGTGTCGAAGAATGTATGTGTGTGTTGATGTTTTAAAGACATTTGAAACTGTGTAAGTCACAACCAATGGTTTAAATAGAGATCTAAAACTTTGTAACAGAAAGAATACGGGGACTGCCGATAATGATGTTGCTCTCAAGCTGATACTAACAATACTCTCGTCAGGGTACCATGACAATGTGGCATAAAACAGGTCGGAATAGGCCGGTCAGCTCAATCGCTGTTCAGACCTCGAAGAGAGAGTACTTCTCCTAAGGGAAACGTGTTGTTATTCGGTGATGGAACAAGAAAGTTATTTGTGCTTCTACTGTAAGAAGGCCTTTCTGCAATAACTAGCTGCAGAGAACATGAAACCGGTTGTCATCATTAGAATCCAGACTGTACTATGTTCACATGTGAACAGAGTAAATCGCAGCTTCTCCGAAATGGCAACTTGAGACGGCATCTTGCAACCTGTAACGGTCGCCCTGCACCGCCTGCCAGGTGAAGATTAGCAAATAAACATGCAGGTTCATCTACTAGTTTTTCGCTCCCACCAAGACATCCATGAAACTATTGTGACAAGACATTTATAAGTGCATATGATGCTAGGAAACACAATAAGAGTACTTGTGTGACGAACGCCATTCGCAGGGCATATCAATGTGATAAGAGTCGACAAAGGTATGTACATGACGGGGATTTAAGTAGTCATTTGAAACTTTATAAAGGAGAGACGACTGTTAAACAACATAAAGATTATTCACCACGAAGATGAATATTGTACCAGAACTTGAATACATCGGCTGTAGCTGTGTCGCATACATCTACAGCAGAAGACGCGATTGTTGATAGTATACTCAATATATATCAAGAGGAAGAAGAAATGGTGGCCAAGGGTTCGGGTTGGTCCCTGACTTCGGTAAATGCTCTAGAGTTGAGAACTAGTGGGTACAATCCAATTTGCAAATAGACATATACCGATATTCCCATACTATAGAGAAAAAATATAACAATATAGCTTTGTATTAAGCCATTAGAAGGAGAGGTATAAATTACTCCATCAATAGTAATTCACACACAGTTGCTAAATTGACTTGTACGACATCAGTACTGCAAGGAGTCATCTGTGAGGAGGCAGCATCGGGAAGTCATTCGTGAGAAGTCAGCACTACATAGTAGTAATACATGTGTGATTGTGTTAACACATATGCTTGAAGAGGATGCAATCGAGTACAACTACATGTGAAACTTCCCTGATCGATCATCAATTACGTGGTAAACAATGCAGTTACTGTGACAACTCCTTCAGTAAAAGTTGCAATTCTTGTCGTTATGAACAGAGCGACTGTACAAAGGCACCGGCGTCTAGAATACACACATGTAATATATGTGGTGTGACATTCGATAGAGGTGATAATCTAAAGAGACATACTGGTACGTGTAAAGGTACCATACCTTTGCGTGACAAGAGAAGGCACGACAAGTCCAGTCTTCCTACTGATTCGTCACGTACACTAACGTTACTTCGAGCACCCATATCATTACATGAACCTGCATGGTGCTCCAAACCGGTGTGTGAAGAAGGAACTATGAGTGATGCAAAGCATGAAACATACAGATCATCAGAAGTTGTGATCAACACCCCTGCACAGCTAACATGTAAAATGAAAAACGAAAAAGCTGCTACTCAGGATGTTGAGAATTACTCTGTGATATCCAAGTCTGCTGAGAACGATAATGTGACTACCAAGTCTGCTGAGAACCATAATGTGACATACAAGTCTGCTGGTGATTATGTACCGACATCTGCAAAGCGAAAGCATGTTGCTGAGACCTTCTCCAATGTGACCTCCAAGTCTGCTGGTGATGGTGTGCCAGCATATGCAAAGCGAGAGTGTGTTGCTGAGACCTACTTAACTCAGAAGAATAACCTAGATGTGTTCATGTATAATGAAATCCCCAAGTCTGCTGAGAGTGGTAATGTGACCTCCAAGTCTGCTGAGATCAACCACGTGTCCTCCAAGTCTGCTGGTGATGATGACGTACCGACATCTGCAAAGCGAAAGTATGTTGCTGAGACCTACTCAACATGGAAGAAGAACATAGATGCAGTCATGTATCGTAACCCTTCTGCGAAGAGTGATGCGAAGTCTGACAACTCGGAAGACCCCAATTACCTAGTTGGCAGACTACGATGGTTGGTTTCATTGCAGAGAGTTGGATACCTGGCTGTCATCGGAGAGATATATTCTATTATTGACGAACTCAGAGCTGGAGGTTTTATTGAATGAATTATATGTGTATGTGTGTGAGCGTGTGCTGTTTCGTTATGTATACAATAAATATAAACATCAACAATATATAATTGTTTTTTTCTTGTCTGTAATTTCTACCAGCTAAGAAATGAACCAACCGCTATGTGGTGACGCTTCGGATCCCTAGAACTGTATTTCATCATCATCATTTACACCATGTTCCATGACAAGTGTTTTGGCATGGCTGTGGTATTTGGTAATGCATGCATGTTCTCGCATAAGAAGATAAAGTTTGAACTGGGTAATCAGATTTGGTTGTATCGGAAGTTAGTTGGTACTACTGACGATATGCATATTCTTGGTCATGCGGAACTGTATTTTGATCCATAATAAATATATTGTGCCTTAATAATCGGGCTAAGTTGTTCATTGTTTTTAGATTTTATTATTAAAAAGGGTTAAGCTATACATAATATTGTTGTCGTACAGTTGGTATAGTTGTGTATAAATGTTTTAATAGATATTCTTGTTTTACAGACGTCCTTATTACAGACACACCTGCTATTACAGACATACCTGACAATCGCCCTGCACCAAACGATACATATAGAATGAAACACACATACATGATTGATAGTTGACAGTGACATAACAGTTGTTGAAGGCAACTCATTCGGAAGAATACAGCCTTGTGCTGTATTGTGGTTATAGTTTCAGATTTGATTTAAGATACAATATATAGTATATTCTATACTGTATTTGTGCCATCTACTGTGACATAATTACTGTTGTTGCACATTTGCATTACGTTATTAATATTGTGCTTCTGGAGTGATTGTGATGGCATAAAAGTTGGTTTGACCGAATTCGGTTGATTGGTTCGGGCCTTATTGCGTTTACAGTTTTCAAGGTTATGGACTTAGAGTATCTCGGGTATTCACTGCAACGCCAGTTAAGGTATAAATTAACCGCTCATCTGCATGGTATTAGCGGTTCGTGGTTGTGTGTGTGTGAAAGTGTGTTTGTGTGAGTGTTTGATAGGATTGGTACGCGAGTGCATGTCGGATACTGACTCTGTAATTACTAACACTGTTGTAGACATGACGTTTTTATGTCGACTTGTATTACCACTCTCTACGAGAATCGAACCTGCGATACCTCGAGGATGGTTCAGGACACATGCATTATTTCATTTCAATAGTATACCGGTAATTACATTGACATGGGGTGGTGGAGGAAATGAGTACTTGGTCGGTATCTACTGTGCATGGATGGTAGTGGGGCCTTGCTTCTCTCCAGCGAGCGATTGTCAGTTGTCGAACATGTAATAGGTAATATATTGTGTACGGAAAGGCAGGGCGGTCATATGCTTCCTGCGAGTTCATAGCGATGATATGTGCTCATGTCCTGCAGGTATTCTGAAACAGCTACATTCCTTAAGGTAAAACCTCTTCTCTGCATCATCTAGGAGAAGGGTAAATAGATAGTTGATGTGTGTGTGTGTGTTGCGATACTTCCTTACTTGGTTCGTGTCTCTGGTTGTCACAGTGTGAGTGTGTGTGTGGCTCGTATTACAGAACAGGGTTACCCCTTCCTGAACCCTGCCGGTTATTATTATTATTACCTGCTTAGGTGCATGAGTGCAGGCCAGAGACAAAGAATGACTGACATGCTAGTCTCTTCATGCACAGTAGGACTGACGAAGATCTGCATGTGTTCTCAACTGGAATCAAACCTACGATACCATATTTACTCGAGTAGGTTACAGAAACAAAAATAAATAAATAAAATGTGTCAGGTGCAGGGATTCAAACTCATGCTCCCCTTTTATTGGAACCAGAGCTTATATCAGCTGCCTTAGGCTGCTCGGCCAAACTGACAATTTTGTATTAGTGATGGGATTACATGGCTTTTGTCGAATGTCATATGCTGGTGAAATACGCATGTATGGGTTGGTAGGTAATTTTTTCTTTCATGCACTCTAGTGGACGACGTGAGAAAGCACTAAAAGTGATGCATCTTTACAGAAATCAAACCTGCGATACCTAAAGTATGGTTCCGTTTGCATGCATTGGTTCCTTTTAATAGTATACCAGTAAGTACAATGACAAGGGGGATGTTAGTGGGGATGTAGTATTTGGTTGCTATCTATCGTGCACAGAAAGGCAGGACCGGTCATTATGGTCTCCGCTTCCAGCGAGGTCGCATCGACGACGAAGACGACGACGATGAGAAACGCTCATAGCCTATGAGTATTCACTGCTACACCATTTAAGGTAGGTGATAAGTAGTTTCGTAATAGGGAGATTATCGTTCTACCATGCATTGTTGTATGTGTGGGGACTCTGCTGTCTATCGATGACTGTGTATTCATTGCGAGTGTCATTAAATACATACATACATCGAAATTTCGTTACATGGCTCACGATTGCACGGTCGGTAATACTGAACGACTGTCTGAATGTAAGTAGACAGATTGGGGATCTGTGTATGTTTGGAGGTTAGTGGGTCTGCGTGATGGTGCTCGCCTAGGACAACTTGTAGTAGTAGCATGCTAGTTACGAAAACCAACCTAGGTGATGTCGATGTTATTCATTTGGCAACTATATCTTATTTTGTTCGGAACTTACAGCCAAGTATTCATTTGACAGCCAAGATGGTTGCCTGTGGTGGGGTGGCTTCGTTGTGCATACCCTCGCGGATGGTCAGTAGTGATGTGGCCTTCATCGCGGTCAGATGCCGAGGACATTGGTCAATCACATGGTGTGTGAGTAGAATTGGAATTTATAATGCCGAAGGGGCTGCTGGAGGAGGCAGTGTACTTGTAAACCAAATAGGACATTCTGGCTCATCTGTCATCATGCAGGGGACACAGGTACGTAGACATAGGTCGTACTTAATCACATGCAGATGGTAATCCTGAGCACGTGATGGTTGGAAAGGGTATCTTCTCTCTCTGTACATGAGTGCTCAGGGGTCGGCAGGCAGCGTGTCGCTGGCCGGGCACTGGCGAACGCATGTGAGGGTGGTGTGGTCAGGGGTGATGTATATATGTGGAGGGGGTGGACAAGGGCTAGGGAGAGTGAGAGAGAGAGAGAGAGAGAGAGAGAGAGCACAAGGACGAATGGAGTGTCGCTGGTCGAGGTGCCAAGGAGGGAAGTGGGCGAGGAATTGTGTGTGTGGCCAGGAGGTGGCATCGAGGGGAGAGGAGAGACAGAGGTGAGTAAGAATGGGGAGACCTGTGGTCCGACATATGTCTACATGTCCCTTCTCGTCATCAGGAGGGGTGTGCATATTTTATGATTTTTTGGTACTTGTATCTTAAATGCTTCATAACTTACAGCTATCTATCCAGTCATGGTTGATATTTACATAATGCGTTTGCCGACTATAACTCAAATTGTTTGGAGATTAAAGCCATCTATGCTTATAAGGTGGCATAGTGCTTACTTGTTTCTGCGACCCCTATCCTAGTCGTGGCAGATGTGTATGTTATGTATTTTCCAACTATAATACAAATGGTTCAGAAATTGCACCCAACTATGCTTATACACTGACATAGGGCATACTTGACCCTGCGACCCCTCTCCTAGTCATGGATGAAGTCTTTGTTCTGAATTTGTTAACTATAACTCGAATGGTTCGGACATTACAGCCCACCTATGCTTATGTGCTGACATATTGCATAATTGACTTTGCGTCCCTTCTCCTAGTCATGGTTGATGCCTATATTATGAATTTGACAACTATGAGCCAAATGGTTCGGGAATTATAGCCAACTATGCTTATAAGTTGTCATCGGGCATACTTAACCCAACATCCTTTCTCCCAGTCGTGGTTGATGCCAATGTTATGAATTTGACAACTATAACTTAAATGGTTCGAAAATTACAGCCAACTATGCTTTTAAGTGTTATGCATACACACAGACTTAAGGAGGCTACTGTGTTACATGAGATCCGATCTTTCGCGATGCCTTGATGGCCCCATCGCAGCCGCCGGCGAGGGGCTGGGCGTCAAAATTGTCGCCAATTGACCTGGGTAGACATGGGTCGTCTATACCAAGATGGCCTCCGGGGAATGAGAATCTCCGAATTCGAGAGAAGTTCCGACCGGTTCCGCCACATTGGGCAAACCTCAGCCACAATGAGCGAAATTGATCAAATGCACTTTATGGCACTGGCTTCCAAGATGGCCGTAGGCGGCGGAGGAAAATCAAGGAATTTCTGCGGGGAAAAAAATGGGGGAAATGATGTTATTGTACGTGAAATCACACGTTTTGGACAGGAAAAAAGGAAAAAAATGGAAATTCTCGCACCTCGAATCCTCTACATGACGCCAGGTAATATGCTAATTGCAATCCTTCAATCCTTCGCCAGATGCCAAGTGGGTCAGAACCAGTATTTTTGTACTACTTGTATCATATACCAGAATACACTTATGCCCAAGTGTGTAAGGTATTGAGAGAGCAGCTCTGCCAGCCTACTGTAAACCGAATAGTTCCACAGGGAATTTCATACCTCCCAACCACAATGGAGGATTACAGGAATGCGACTAAAATCCTGGATACATTGAAAGTTGGATTCTCGGTACTTACACCTAGGAGAGAGATGTCCCTTAAAGTAGCTCTGAAGGGGCTCAACAAGTCACAGCCTGCGGACTGGATCCCCGATGAGCTTGTTGGTCTCGGTTACGAGCCAATACAAACTGTGCCCTAATTTCTTTGAAGGACAGGCAGCCTCTCCACATGTGGATTGTGGAGCTACCTGCCAGTGAAAATTCCAAAACTATTTTTCAATTGCGAAGCCTCTGTGGCCTAATAATCTGTGTTGAAGAGTTTCAGCGCCTCGAAGGACCAGCACAGTGTTTGAACTGCCAGAGGTTCGGACACTCTGCCAGGGTTTGTCTCGCCCCTCCTCGCTGTCGCCTATGTGGCAAAGGACACACAACTGTAGCATGCGACCTGCTGAACAAGGACGATAGGACTCTCAGAAAGTGTGTGCGGTGCGGAGGAAATCACGCCGCAAATTACAAGGCCTGCGAGGCCTGCAAAGCCGAGAAGTGGCGCTTCCTGGCTCCAGAAGAGCGTAAAAAACGACAGCAGCAGAGCAGATACTCTGCTGCAGTAGCTGCCCAACCTCGCACGAGCTACATCGCGTCTGTGGCCTCCCGGGTATCCTACCCTCCCCCCACCCTCCAGGTCACTGTTCAGACTCCAGATGGCTGGACACAAGTACATGGGAAGCAGAGACGCACCCCAGCCCAGACATATATGCCCTATTATGATCAAGGCAGAACAATGCCAGTATCTAACGGCTATGGAGCTCTGACTCACTACAGCCAGCCCTCCCAGGTGGATTTACTGCCTCTAGCGAACAACCCTCGTCCTAGATTTAATTCAAATATTCCACCAATTAGTAAGAAAGGCAATAAGAATAAAAATTCTCGCCACCCCCTCAGCCGCCTACAGCAGGCACTCAGACCTGTGGGCCAATCAGGGCCCAGCTCAACGCCCATTGGACGAGCAGGCTACAGTTCTGCAGCAACAAAATAAGCCCGAAGGCAAATTTCGGCCAGTAATTCTGTAGTGCCACACACATCAACTGCCATGGAGACAGCTCCAGTAGATGTCTCCCCAGCAGATACAGTGCAGCTGTTCGCAAAAATAAAAAATAGCCCCCTCTCCCAGAAGATCCTCAGTTCTGATGGAGATCCTGGACTCCCTATGCAAACTCCTAGTTATTTGGATGGGTCTAGTGAGAAGCCAGGACGATAAGGCCCAGGCCCTCATGGGTTTTGCCATTTCAGTTGTCCCCAAGCCTGCCGGTGGCCGTTAGAGGGCCTGACAGCAGTCTGCCCTCTTCTAGGTTTAATTTAGTCAGTAATATAGCTTACTGGAATACTAATGGCATTCGCAGTAAGCAACAAGAGCTGATATATTTTATTTCTCGCCCCCAGATCCCAATAATTGCAATTAATGAAACATCTGAAACCACAGCATAGATTTTCAATACCAAGTTTTTAATGTTACAGAAAATATAGCGATAACTTAGGCGGCAATATTCTAATGTTAATACGCAATCCAATTCTATGTAACCCCGCGAAAATATTGCAACTTCAAGTACTTGAAAATTTGGGTGTTACCATTAAATTAGGAAATCAGCATTCTGCTATTTACTCAGTTTATTGCCCGCCAGGCCGCACGCTTCTGGGCGCAGATTTAGATGAATTAATTAATTATTATCCTGTCTTACTCCCTGTCGGCGATTTAAATGCCGAACATCACACTTGGGGCTGCCTCGCGCATACAGTCAATGGGAATACTCTTTTTAGACATCAGGAGCAACACATTTATGTAATTTATGCGCCCAGCGAACCTACCTTTAACCCAACTCAAGCTAATTATAGGCCCGATATACTATATATCGTGCTTATAATAAAGGCTTTAATATGGGCTTAGAGTTTAAAGTGCTCCACGAATTGACTTCGGACCACTATCCTGTCCGCTTGTCTTTCCACGAAGTGGAGACAGGCAATACACCAATTCGAAAAATTAAAGATTATAAACATGCGAACTGGCCTGGCTTCAGTGATTACCTGGACGAACAGATTAATCTACCAGCTCTCGTTAGTTTTTCCGAAGAATTAGACTCTGCTGTCGAGCACGTCACAGATCTAATTCAAATAGGTATAAGTAAGTTTGTCCCGGAAAAAAAAACACCGCGGACAGGGAGTTGATCTCGCGCAAAAATAGGTTGCGCAGGCGCTATTCCCGAACTAGATCTATGCTACTCAAAGCCCAGGTCAACGAACTTCGAGAGCAAATTGGATTCTGAAATCACTTTTTGGCAGACTGATGTTTAGAATAAAAAATTATCCCGTTTATGCACCCAAGATAATAGTCTGTGGCACATGATAAAGGCGTTTACTAAGAAGCGCGATCCTATCCCGCCTCTTCAAGGCACTGCAGGTGTGGCCTATACGCCCCAGCAGAAGGCTGAGGCTATGGCCAATCAGAATCAGTTTTCCAGCCCAATGCCTTTCCAGCTGATGCAGAATTTGTGGCTCGTATTTATAGGGACCTCCGAGTGTGTCTGCGACAGCCCACTATGGCTGAACCAGACCACACACATGCCGAGGTCAAGCGTATTGTAAAACGAATGAAGCCCCGTAAAGCACCAGCGTTCGACTCCCTCCAGGATATAGTGCTAAAACAGCTGCCTGGCAGCATGTTTGGGGCTATAGACCAGTGCATAAATGCAAGTTTTAATCTTGCTCAATTTCCCACTCCCTGGAAATGTGCCACTGTAATTGATTTTTTTTTCCCAAACCGGGCAAAGACCCGACTCAGTTACAGAACTACCGCCCCATCACTCTGCTAAGTTCGTTCTCTAAGATTCACCAACGAATCTTACTGCGCCGCTTCTACAGTCACATTCGCGCGTCTTATTTATTTCCTAATGAGCAATTTGGCTTTAGGAAAAATCATTCAACTGTACATCGGCTTGTCCGACTATCTGAACATGTGACAAACACCTTTAATTGGCGCCGTTATACCGTCGCAGTATTTTTAGACGTGGAAATGGCTTTTGACAGGGTTTTTTCACACAGAGTTACTTTACAAATTGTACCAAACTAATTTTCCAGACTGCTACATTAAGCTTCTGGCATCCTATTTAAATAGACGCTCCTTTTTTGTGTCTATGGAAGGAGCACCTTCCGAAAATAAATTTATTAGGGCAGGAGTCCCCCAGGGCAGTATTCTGGGGCCAGTCCTCTACAATATTTACACCCATGATATTCCGCACCCCCCTAATTGACATGTAAATAAAGAAGTTTATGCAGATGACACGGCCATCTACACCCGGTCCCGCAGATCTGAACTTGCCATTCAGCGTACTCAGGCACAGCTCACTGAGCTGGAAAATTATTTTCGTCTGTGGTGAATTAAAATAAACTTGGGTAAATACGAGGCGCTCATCTTCACGTGCAGAAACATTCCTCCTAATCCCCAGCAGCTTACTATCTTTGGGGAGAACATTCCTTTTAAAGATGAGGTAAAAAAAAATTTCCTAAACTGTAGTGGAAGATTTTAACTTGAACACTATATGGTAATAATACCACGTACCAGGCTGCAGATACAGGAATGTTTAGCATCGCTACTATATAAAGTTGGGAACTTCCCTACGCATATGACTGTTTCATGAGCAAATGTAGGAATGCTACAATGAATGTATGGGGTAAAAAATTACCATTCCCGCTATCTCACTAAGCGTTTACACCGGTATGGAAAATTGCCGAACAATTTCTTAGAGTACATTTTTTCCCCTTCCTTTATGGTGAATTATAGAAGACATAGTTGTCTTTGGACATACTTGTATTAAGCATTTCTGAGTTTCATATAAGAAACATCTTCCACAAAAAAAACACATGTGTGTGTGTGTATATATATATATGCATCTAATACAGTAGAAATATCTAACTACCAAACTATTTTATAAACTTCTAATTCCTAAGTCGGTTCTAATGGCAGTCAATTCCCGATTGGAAGCGACTTATGAAAATCAACCTTTGAAAAAACACTCTAGGCATAACATGTCACCTGTTTTTTCAATAACCTGTATTCCACAAATATATAACACTGTGGTTAACTTTAGAGTACTGTATTATTGAATAAATGATCCTTTACCTTAATATCTTCTATAACTTGAAATATTTATTTATTTTTTAAATATGAATTAACAACAGCAAGTGCAGCGACGTTTGGCAACGACCGGTAAGAAATAGTTCGCAGTTAAAATATTATTTTAACCTCGTTTTTTAGTATACTATTTGTAAATTAAACGGTACCTATCGAAATATTTAAATAGCCACGATGGCGACATATCTCATTTTTACAGTTTAAAATAACAGTGGAAAATATCGTGAGTAGGCCGTAATGGTACGGTATTGGTTTATCGAGCCAGAAAGCAATTGAAAAGCTGTCTGCTGGCGAGGCTTGTCGCACACACACACACACACACACTCACTCTCTCTCTCTCTCTCTCTCTCTCTCTCTTTCTTCGTCTCTTTCACACTCGGGAAATTTCACTTCTCTAGTAAGCACAGATTATACATGTTTTCAAGTGTAGCATATTTCATATTTATTACAGCAAAATATTGATTTTTGAATTTGTAATTTACAACTGAAAAGAGATTTTAATGTTTGAATACGTATTTTAGTATACTTAGATATGATGGTGGGGCAGTTACCTAGTGAAGTTGGCAGACGTGCCGAGCCGTGACATGACGTGTTTGCTTTTTGTCAATCGAAACGTAAATTATTCTTACTCCGAAAAATACTTCAGATTAATACACCACGTTTGTAGACGTTGAGTTTTTTTAAACCTACCTAGGTAAGTTACGATGTTGTGATAAATCTGCGTTTCCAAGGCAGTAATAAATATACTGTGACGTGTGTTTCGTTAATCATTGTATCTGTGAAATGGCGTGCCTTTGTGCATCATGGTCGATACGCTGGCCATGTGTGTGTGCGCGTGATTTCAAATATTTGATTAGCACTATTTATACGTTTTAACTGTGAACTGTTTTTATGACGAAGTTAATTATTTACATTCTCGTCTGTTTATTTATCACAACGTTGTGCCTTTGCCCTAAGGGGTTTGAAACACAGTTGTGTAACGTAATTTGCAACAATCCCGCCCAGCCCGATAAATTTCAATAAACCTAATAAACAGTAAGTAGCAATAATAGAAATATGAGCGGAATAAAAGTTATAGTAGACTTATTTGTGTGCATGTTCACCGCTATCTTTTAAAGTTTGTATGACAAAAATAAGCAATACGAGTCGCGTGCTTGAATTTAATGTGCCTTTTTCACTCGTTGTTCATTCGTTTTAATATTTATTCAAACTGAGGCCGTCCTTTTAGAGAAATCACCCAACACATCAATAACAAAAGGATAATTACAATTAGCACAGCCCTTTACCTCGCAGTTGTAACAGTGTCATACACAGTCACGGCAAAATACTAACGTACATTACATGTATTGAGCTACGTCGTGGAAAACACATATGTTAATGTAAAATAACCGTAAGAACTGTCTTCAATTTAGGCATTTTTAAAACGTCATAAAGCTGACCTAAATAATGTTAGAGGCCTAAACCGTGAATATTCATACAGAATGGCTTTTGGAATATGACAGAATTCTTTGAAAAGCTGTAAATAATAACACATTTGACAGGTATAAAAGTAGAAGTCACATTTCAATGTTTATTTTTAGGTGTAGCGAAAGTATACGAACATACGTACACACACAATGGAATGTCTACATCGATTTTGACAGATGCTATGGCAGTCACATGGCAATGTTTGTTTATATTTGGCGGAAGGATACGAAACGGGCCTGCAAGTAGATATTTAGCAGGGCGCCGAGAAAAGTTGCTTCTAATGGGGAATAGACTATACTTAGTTCTCCGAGACCCTTAAAATGGCTGAGATTTTAAGCAATAAAAATTAATTGACATCGTGTCAGCTGTTTGATGAATTTTTGTAACGACAAAGACATTTTATTCACACGAGTAAGGGCTGACTAGAAAATAAACTGGTAGAAAAAATTCCATAAACATACTGTTACGCACTGCAGCTGACACCAGCGCTATCCGGCGCGGTAAGGGGTGAACTAACTTGACCCTCTCCACCCCCTGGACTGACACGCTCGCTGCTTTGTTGTCACCCTTCTTCTGGAAAGCCCATGGATGATTTACTAGGGCGGTCAATCTGTCGCGCCGCTCTGCTCCTTGTTGGCGTCACAACCCCTTCTTCCTCTACTGGACATGCCGACAAATGTAGCGAAGGCGCAAGAATAGTGTGGGAATCGGGACACTCGGTGCAACTTGGGAATTAGCGAAACTTCTGGATGACGGCCTACGACTGTATAAATACCACTGCGGTCCAGCGGCCAGCAGGTTTGGTAGAGGCCATCTAGCTGAGTGCGGTAGCGAAGACAGCTGCAGACAGCGAGACGATGCCGGCGGACGAGGTGTTTGTGATGTGAATGAGTGAGAGGGCGTGAAACCCGACGAGTGAATGCTACTGTGCGTGAGTGCGCTCTGAGAACTCTGGAACATTGCGGACTGGCGGGACATGGACTAATATGAGGTGGGACTGAGTGGACATGTAATACGGATTTTATTGTAAATATTGGAACTTTAAAATATGGACACAAATATTACAAAATAATTGAATAGGTTTAGATACACTGTCTATTGGGACTGATTTTTAGTTATTCATTATCATTAATTTCTTTGAGGTAATTTTATATTGTATTAATTTAAGTAATTAATTGTAAATAGTAATTGTTAGCAATTTGTTGTGAGAAGTTGAATCGGGGGCATTTTGTTTGTGGTATTGTAAATCAAATTAGGAAATTATAATTAACACTTTTGTTTAATTAAGACCTCCATCCCTTAACAAACTTGGTTTAGCCCACTAAATTTCGAGAGGGAAATTGTAACGCTGGTGTTAGGAGTGGGATGGAGACATTTGATTAACAATAGATAAAATATCTTTAATTATTGTTTCAGCGGGATATTAACCAATAGGTCCAGGAATTCTTTAGACATTTATATGAATGCTAACCTGTAAAATGTCGGCATTAATGGGTGCACTTCGTGCCTTGATCGAAGGACTGAGTGGTCAAATAAGTAATGTAAATAGTCAGATTAGTAGTGTTAGGAATCTATTAGTAGTGTTAATGAAAATGTAAACATCAAGTTAGTAGTGTTAGTGAAAATGTAAATAGCCAAATGATTTGTGTTAGTGAACTTGTAGATAAGAAAATAGACCGCGTAAACGAAAATGTGGATAGAAAAATAGACAAGTGTTAGCGAGATAGTCAACAAACTGGATAAGAAATTAGACAGTTTGAATGAGAATGTCGACAGAAAGATAGAAGGTGTAAGCGAGTAGTTGAGCAATAAAATAGACTGCTTGGACAAGAAAATTAACGGTGTGAGCGATAGGGTAGACAGTGTTGAACAGGAAGTTAAGCAGGAGGTGAACGGCCTCAAGAAAGAATGGCAAGAATTCTTACAGCAATAGGGAAGACGACATACGGGGGCGGAAGAGGAGCCGAGATTGGTCATCACCGAGCCGACGAGTCCGGTCAGCGACGAGAAGGTCGAGGTCGCCGCGAGTGCAGCCACCACAGGGAAGGCGCAGCAATTCTGCATTCTGGGTACGTCTCAGCTAGGAATGGGTAATGATGTCATAATTAAGCCCGTCTAATACGATGGACAGACACCTTGGCACGAATACCGGCACCAGATAGAGTCGTTTCCACCCTGAATTGCTCGACGGAAGAGCAGTAGGCGTACTACCTGGCGGCTATACTGAGGGGAACTACATTGAGCATACTGCAGTCGCTGCCAGAACGACATCAACTTGAATACTCCTCATTGACGTCGGCTTTGGAGCTGCGATTCGGTGACCGATACCCGCGACACGCCCACCATGTCTAACTGCGAAGTCACGTCCAGCGACCAGGGGAACCACTACAGGAGCTGTGGCAGGACATCGTGATACTGGCAAATCTGTATCTAGAGGGGTGCTCTGAGGAGGCACGATACGTAATTGCAGTCTACTTTTTCGTGGATGCTATAAGCGATGCGGATGTGCGCCGAGCTGTACGCGTAGCATCACCAGACAGCATGCAGGATGCCCTGGCCGCGCATTGGAGGTAGAATCAGCTAAACAGGAGCCATGTTCCGGCATGCAGCACAGGCCACTTCCCCGTGCAATGACGACAATGGGGTTATCCTGTACCACAATTTAAGACATTGCTGCCAGAGTCTGTGCTAGGGAACCCAGTTTTTGTTCACCTAAGAATCGGGAATGTTGGGAGTGTGACCAGACAGGACACTTGAGAATCAAGTGGCCGGAAAGGAACTGCAGGACCCAACAACCAGACGTGAGTACGGCTGAGAGCTTGTTAAGAAAACTGGAGACGGTGGTATGGGAATTTTTGAACTCCGTAGAGACTGCGACACCTGTCCCTCGTCGAAGGAGGCGCCGAGAAGACTGGCACTGTGGAAAGGAGGGACATTTACGAGCCTGCTGTCCAGGGGTGCAACGTGCGTCTGGTCATCGAGGAACCGGCCAAGGAACAGATGCACGAACAATTCGAACTGACAGACGGAGTAACACCCATCCAAATCGCAGGCTCATCGAAAAAAACTGGCAACATCCTATCTAAAGGAACGGAGAAAGTTGTTATATGGTGATACGAATAACAAGGAAACTGGAGTCGGGCGGCGTAAGAAGTCATCCCGAAGTTAATGCAGGTGGGGAAACGAGATACGTCCAATTTACAGGCGGAGCTGCACATATGCATATTCAGGGGAAGGAAGACAGCCAGTGTCTAGTGGCATCAAGAGGAACGCTCAATGTTGTCCGAGAGTTGTAGATGATGAATTCAAGGAAGGACAGCTAGTGTGGCTGTATTTGTATACTTGCCGTTTTCAGAGAGCTTACAAAAAAATGTTTAATTTTGGTTACATTGGTGTTTACCAGTACAAAAAAATTATATTGAAAATTTTTGTTCCGGGGTACGATATTGAAATAATTTTTATTCTTAATCGGACAGTTAGGTGTATTTGCTCACACGGTTAGTGTTTGTATTTGACAACACTCTGGGCAGCCACTCTAAAGAAAATTGGAGTGTGCTGGTGGGTCGGTGTGGTTTGTGGTAAGGGATAAATAGGTATATAGTGTGTGTGTGTGTGTGTGTGTGTGTGTGACAGGTAGGAGGTTGCTTTGTTTTCCTCTAGTTCACCTGTCCTCAATTGTAGAAAAAAAAACCCAACCCAATTCCACTTTGTTACTTGAACATGTGTGTGATTGAGAATTATCTTTACCTATACCAGTGCAGTCATGAGTAGTGCAACTTGCCTACCTCGTACAGCTATGCTACTTGTTGACTTAGTGTAATATTATGTAAGTGTAGCAGAATACATGAACAGTGGTTGCACAGTTGTAAACATCTCGCAGAGTGTGACAGCCACTTTCAATCTCTAATGATTCACACTCACTGCCTCTGCACCAAGGATTAATGTCTGCAGCACAACTGCACCACTACCAAAACTGATTTCTACTCTGAATGAAGTAATTCGCCATATTACACTTTCAAACAACATAAAATTTAATTCAAATTTACTAGCAAGAAATACCATTGGAAAGAATCCAGCTTTGGGGTGTGTGAATTGGGATGAACTGCCTTAATGAAAAAGAAACTAATGATTTTCATATACTGCTTTTAATGTTTGTCTTGGAAAAATCATTAAAATTCTTGAGCAGTTACATGTACACTTTATTATACTGGATCTTGCAAAGCGGGTTTTACACTTCCTGGTTTCTCTGAGCATTACAATGGACTTGTCACGCTTTCTCACAATTAATTTAAAATTAATAAAATTATACTTTGGGCGCCTAGATCTTGGAGAGCGAATATAATTGCGACTCAGTGGCACACTTCTGCGTGTTTCCATACTGGTACTGACTGAATGGCGTATTGTTACACTGGAATCTCAGGTATGAAAACCATAAAGTTCACATTCGTTGGTTTTCTTTATAAAAGTTCACTCCAATGTTTGTGAGTGAAAAACCACATTTAAATATATTGCATGTCCACACATACACGCAGATAGGAACTAGGTATACTAATCATAGATGACTTTACTAAACCTACAATGAATCACAGGCTAACACCTTCTGAGACTCTCATAAAACTTGCAATAATTATTCAAGGGCTTCTTCTTTAAATGCCCATAGCTTGAAACACTTGTGCTTCTCATTCCAAACTACTTCCAAGCACTTTCACTCATTTTTGGCACATAATAACTTGACACATTGGAGAGCTCGTTAAAATAGGTGTTGATTTCTTAAAGCTTTGTTCATGGAGAAAGTTACTCGCCGAAACCAGCAGCTTTCTACCTGAATTTTGGCGCAATACTCCTGTATCCAATCACAGTCGGTTTCCTGTAATAATCTGTCTGAGATAGCAATAGCGGGAGTATGGCAACAAACAGAAATGTCACAATCAGCTGGCCGGCCCTTGCGTCACAAGGAGAAAAATTAACAGAAAAACACATATCCTTGGCGCCGCACAGTGGTCGATTTCCCTTCGCTATCAGGACAAAATTAAATACAGCTGAAAAATAATTTATATTTTATGTATGCTCTATTTGATATATTTTCATGTAAAAACACAAAAGATACAGAAACTATCGTAATGTATTAACGGCACATGATGTAACATTAATCGAAATAAAAATAGCTGTAAAGTTGGGTGATATATAATCTTAAAATACCATACTAACATATCTAGTAATATCTTTAGTTCAAAGAATTAAAACATATATTTCAAAATGTATAAAATTTAATAAACACAGTTGATAAGTCGAAACAAAATATTTCAAAGTAAAGGCGAAAAACTCAAGCCACCAATACCATGCTTTCGAATAGACTTTTAACAAAGCCAATTCCGTCGTTTATGATTAAGAATCAAATATATTCTCTATTATATTCTTAAATTCAATACAAAAAAATTTTTAACTAAAATAATCTAGTTTAAAGAACCAAATATATTTTGTTTCACAGTAAGGAGGAAAGTCCCTTCCCAACGTTATACTGCCTAGTACCACACTAATAAAACTAATAAACATTATTTATTTAGGGAGTCAGATACAATTATTCGATTATATTTAAATGCCGCACTAACAAAATCAATACAGTTTCATTTCTCAAGAATCAAGACTATTTTCAAACGAAAATAACAGGGATAATTAGTTAAAACATATGTTTCACACTAAGGGCGAAATTCCTATGCCAACACTATATTTTGAAGTAGCAGAGTAACAAGATTTATTCCTATGCTTACGATTAAGGATAAAATACAATTTTAGTGTATATCCGAATGTATCGTACTAACAAAAATAATATAACCATATTTCAATATGCTTAGAATGTGTTAAGAGTTTTGATTAGTCTAAACATATTCCACAATAAGCGTGAAAGTCTCATGCCAACACACTACTTTCAAACACCGTACAAATAAAATAACCAACATTATTTATTTAAAGGATTAAATATTTTTAAAATTTTTTTCAAATGAAATTAACAAAGTTAATTACTGAAAACGTAAGTTCGAAGTCACATTATGTCTCATGCTAACACTGTACTATCGTCACTTTGATTCATCAGTGACACTCACTTCTACAGAAGGTGTTAACAGTTTCAAAAATTCACTTGACAGAGAATAAGATTTTTTCTTGGCAATGATCTTAAGCTTGAAATCAGAGGATCAGAACTTATTGACAGAATGTTCAGCAAATCTTCAGCCGTACTTTCTCTTGACACTTTCCTAGTGTGGTGTTCCCGGTAAAGCCGATATTCTTTATGTCGAGCTTCTTGAACGTCATCTCTGACATTTGACCAATTGGTAAAATCATGTCATCCATTACATCATATCCACGAGTAAGAATTTTATGTACACTAGCAGGCATGTAGAACCAACTGTAAAGCTTTACATACATTTGATCTGTTTCAAAAGCATATATTCTAAAAGCATCTATATCAATATCATATCCACACGAGAGTGCTTTTAGAATCACTGACCAAACGATGAATCAACTCTTGTAATTTCCGCAGATTTTTTTGGGTTTTCAAAAAAGCAACAAGAAGTGTTGCCGATGTTTCTTGTACATCTTCATTGTCTTACAACATCAACAAGCAAACCCATTTCTGATCGAAACGATCAGTTATTTATTTCTTTCTTCGCCTGAAATCATTCATTTCCACTTCGCTACCGCGAACCTGCCATTTTTTATCTGTAGTCTGTAAAATTTACGCAGCAAACATTCAAAGAATCTTATCTGGGCGTGTAGTGCAGATACGCCGAATTTAAATATGGTTTTCTGTACTTTTCTTTTCACGATGTTTTGTAAGTTATTCATTTGTTTAGGGGATGCTCCACAAATGTAGCAAACTTGAGCTGAACGATTTTGCACCAATGCATTGCATACTTTACCATCCAACATTGTCTTAAGTACCACATGAATCTGTAAACATTCACTGTTTTCAATACATGCTTTTGTAGGTTTAAGCTGTCGTATTTGATTTTCTATAAACTGAAATTCGTCTCTGATGCTTTCTGGGGTTTATTTGATCAATCGGAAGTGAACTGGCCGACATCATCTTGTGGAGGATGTTCTGGCATTCCGTCAAATAATTTTTTTCTCTTGACTATCCTTTATTTCAAACGTTAGTTACAAGGGTACAACTGAAATCATGAGAACATCTAAATCTATACAACTTACATATGTTTCAGAGAACTTTTGTTTGTAACCAGAATGTCCGGAACTTCCATCACACCCCCACTTATGGGCCATCTGTAGAATATAATTACCTTCATTGAGGAATTTTTTTTTAAGTACAGTTTCCTGGACTACAAGTGAACGTTCTGCCGTATGATCTAATAGACTTTGCCACTGTGCCTCTCCTTTGGTATCTGTAAGACACAGTTACTCATGGTAGCTTTCCCCCATAGCTTTTAAAATTTGTCCATATGAAGTGTAGGTATACGCAAATCTCTTTTTGGATTCCCTTCGCAACGAAACATACTGATGTCGCGGAAGTTGTAAGTCGACAGTCAGTGCTAAGGCCTCTTTGGTATATACGGTTTCGGACCAAGACCTGTTTTTTTTTTGCTACCTCACAACTTCTCTTTGCTCTCTCAACTGATCGTGGGCTTCTCATCGTTGCACCTTTGATGATTTCTGCAACGTTTCTTTTTCCCTAAGGACCTGTAACTCAGCTGCGCTTGCTAAGGCGAGTTCTTCAGAAGATCGAGATTGAGTGAGAGTGTTCACATTTATAATTTTCGTTTCTGAACAATCCCGAGAGAAGTGTGTTTTTGGACGTCGAATCTGATGAAAAGTTTTTTCTTTGAGAACATGTGTAACTGTAATTGGTGTAAGTGATATTTCCGAGCTTAGCCATTGTGAATATTTCTCCAAAAAGCGCCCCTCGTTACGGTCACATTCTGCTGCCGTGTAATGGAGTCTTCACTATCTGTAACCATAAATGAATTGTAAAATTAAAATAATATTCACCACAAATTCAGTGTACGTTGCTTCACGACATGAAATAAATCTATATATCTTTATTTTATCGCAAATAATAATTAGGCCTCATCGTTTCTTTCGATTAAATATAATAAAATATTAATTGTATGTGCAATTTTTTAGGGGTGATTAACTTACAAAACTATTTTTAGAACGATTATCTTTTCTCTATTTATGCCACTATACCAGGTTCGATTTTAACTGTGTTGTGGCATATCATAAGGCCATATTAAAAAAATAATAAAATGAGTCTGTAATATTACATAAATATCCATGCAAATCTAAAGTAGTATCATGTAATCGAATTTAGTAAATAAATTGTGAACAATTAAATAAATACAAAATATGTTGTATATGTGTGCATCACACACACATTTGTTTTTTAGAACGTTTGTCTTTTCTTAATTTATGCCATCATAACAGGTTTTAATTAAACTGCATTGCTTTTATAAATATGACCTATAATGTTCCAAGTACAATAAGGTCAGAATATAAAAATAATAAACTGAATCACTAATATTACACAAATATTGACGCAAAATATTGATTACAGCAGTACACATAGAGAAAGTAGGGACACGCCAACATTTCCATGAATAAACTTTTGTCCCTAAACTAACTGCATGTCAGTCAATGTATTTGCATGATGTTATTGGGTATCAAATAACGGGTTTTCCGGAAAAAAATGTCACCTCTCTAGCTCTAATACTTTTCGTGATAGATTTTTTTTTTTTCGTTTTTAAAAAAGGGCTAAAAAAATCTGCGTTTCAGACTCCTTTTTTTTACGAAATTGGCTAGCCGTACAGCGATGCAGTTTTTACTGCATCTTTGTTATCGCATAACGATTATAAAATATAATACGACCTGGGAAAAAAATTCATCTACTCAATTGGTTACCTTTCAAACAATTTTTTTTTTTTTTTCGGGAAATTCGGTGGCAAAATTGGGAATTTTTGTTCCGCGATAACTTCCGATTGGCAACACTTAGACCTGTTTTGGTTTCATGGCCAGATAGGGCATCAGCCCTGGGCTTGCTCCCCATGATCAGAACAGAGTCATCAAAACCTTATATTTAATGGTGGCCTGTCATAACACTTCTGTATGGGCTTACCAAATATCCAAGTATGGAATGAACCTAATGTGTGTGTACATATATATATATATATATATATATATATATACACACATACATATACAGGCAACACTACTTTCCAAAATAATAGAAGAAATATTATTTCAATAAGTTAAATAAATATTCAGATCAAGTTTATGCTTGCATGCCAAGTTTTAGTGGCATACGTTGTATGTATCCAGCCATTTGCCATAACACCTGAAAAAACATAGAAATCCACCATTTTAAAATATTCACTCGATCTGGTTGAATAGTACAAAACTTTCATAAAATAAACACAATATATCTTTACCACGCATTTACAAATTCAGTAGAAACTGAATAATCCTCAAGTTAAAAAATAGCGGGAATAATTACTGTAACATACATTGACTTCGTTTTCCCTCCAAAATATATGTGTACACGAACGTTGAAAAAAATGCAAATAAAGTTAAAAAAAAAATGCGGTATATAAAAATGTAAACAAACTACCTCGGCATAGTAAAATTAGTTTTAAATCATAAACAAACAAGGTTATACGCGCTTGAAACCTAAATAAACATGCCGGGACTCATAAAATATACAAACATGTGCATATAATAAAAAATGAACACATTTTACAGAAACGTGAAATTTGTAAACAATACGAAAATATATGAACAAATAGACATAAATAAATACCGTGTCTGAGGCGCAAATATTACTCATCACAATATCAACTCGAGTCAATAAGATCGTAGCACACGACGCTTACCATTGTGCTGCCACATACCAATGTGCTGCCACATACCAATGTAATACACAGGTTAGGTACGGTTATGTTCACTGATTTTCAGTGTACTAACTCACTACATTTACAATTACACTACACTTGACATTCCATAAGTTTATTCCCCTTTAACTAATATATGAATGCATATTTTAATGTATTGCCCCTTTATTTAGAAAATATTTAATCTTAATTTATATTTTAAAAAATAGCCGACAAGTATAATTTTTGATCGTACTAATATATTATTCACCTCTCCTTATATGGCGTATAAGGCGGGAAATTTTCGCCCGTTTTGCTCTACAAACTTCGTGTTTCCGAAATATTTCAAGTTTTATTATAATACATCATGTGAGCATTTTATTCATGATAATTAGGCCAAGCATTTACATTATTACTAAGCTGTAAACATCTTGGGGTGCTTTCACACACTTATGTTGGCAAGTTGGCACGTATTATCATGACATTTCGAGGTTAAAAGGGCAGCCACGTATATGCTGACCTTGTGAAGCCAACATAGTAATTATTAACCCGTCAAGATAAGCCTGTGAAAGCAGAAACAGAAGTGTACCAGGAAGAAATGGTGTAAATGTGTGGCCTAGTTATCGTGAATAAAATACTTTAATAGTGACTGCGCGTGTACCACACCGAAAAAGTTAGTTGAGCATAAAATCGCGAAACATAAAATATCTCAGAAACAGTCAGATTTAGAACAAAGCAGTCGAAAATATCCCGCCTGGTAAATATATATATATAAGATAGGTGTGAATAATACATTCGTGCAATAAATAATTCTACTTGCAAGACAATTTGTTTTATAATATTAGCGAAAACGATTGTTTTTAATTAAAAAGAGCAATGCACTGAAACACGACCGCATGTAATTTTTATCAATTAAAGTAGAATAAAATTATATATGACCCGTTAAGTTCACTGTTGGAAATATGGAGAGGTTCTGTATTTTGTATGCACAGATCTCCATTCCGTTTTATTTCATTTCCGTATACAAACAACATATTTCCGTAACAATACCCGTGAATGTGCGGATATTTTCTAACAGCGTTGTAACCAGACAAACTGACTGGCATACACACAGGCAAGTTGGCAACAACGGTAGGAAAGTATTTCCATTTCCAGAAAATTTGGCAGTAACCGTGAGTCGACTATATACAAGCAGATCTTGAGCAACGCTTTCAAAAGTGCTCAGTTTAACGCGAACACATCTCATACTCATAGAATAACAGTACGGTCAACGTTAGAAACCGCCAACTTTTCTGCCTCCGCCAAATCAAGGAAATTCCAGGAATTGAATCGATTTTAAGAGGATCAGAGTGATATCAGGAAGGATTGCTGCACCATACATGTTTCCTGAGATTAGAAACATATCTTGATGGCTTCGGGGTCCTTTCTCGATCTGCCGTGGGAGGGAGCGGTGATGCATCTATAACCCATTCACGGGTACTTACACCTTTTCTGAAGCCATTCTGAAGTTCTGCTTTCAGGATATTTATTCCTTTGCCTCGTGCAAAAAAAAAAAAGCACGACCAAGTCCAAAAAATTAAACGAGAGAAGCAAGGCCCCACATTCGTGCGCAACCTGTGTAATACTATTTTGCATACGAGCTATTTCTTACTAGCTACTACCAAGACACCTATTTTCTCTCTTATTTTATTCACATTGATTATAAATTAAATGTTATAATTAATTGACAAAATGTAAGTAAAAGTTACATTTAATCGAAAATAAGATAATTTAGCGTTAGCAGAAGTATAAAACGCTCGTGGCAAACGACATGTTCAGGAAACAAAGACCTCATACATGATGTGATTTTTCAAAGGTCTGATTCATAAAGTGAGGCAACCGCATATGGATGATATCTAATGTATTCTTATGAATGGCAGGATGGCCGCGTGTTACCCCTCCTTCCCCTTTTCACAATAGGCACGTGCTGGCGTCACGGAGCGATGCACGGAAAGTGGGTCACTGGGTCAGAGGGGCCTTGCGCTGGTACAGCGCTGTTAGAACAGTGAAAAAGGGGGGGGGGGGTGCCCTTCCCCTTCGCGCATCCTGCGTTTCGACCTTCGCCCCTAGGCATCCGGGCCGGCTGTGAGCGGAACAAACACTCGCTTACAGTGCGGACGACCGCCGTACCGTAGTTGTGGCGATCCGTACCGTAATTCAGGGCCTTGTACGGTGTACTGCGTAAACACGCAGCAGCGTTGTTATTATAGGCTGTTCGCGGTAAAATGAGCACTTTTGAAAGCCCTGCGTAAGTCCTACTTGTAGGCACGTTGTGTATTCTTCGGCGTTATGTAAGATTGACATTTGTCATGGGCCTCATTGCTTTATGCATGCGTAGGTCAAGTGACATGCAATTATTAGAAAAGTAAGTATTTCACGAATCGGCTCATTTTTCCACTTCGATGCATTAAAAAAGCAAAAAGCGAAAGAAATAATTTAAGTTGTCAGAAATGGTTACCTAACACCTTTTATAAGAAGTTAAGATACGGAACAACTCCCCATCCATCGTTACCAACTTACTGGACGCATGCCACTCAGGGCGCCCGTTAAATTACATGCGGGTAGGGTAAGTGACATTTTTCCAAGGTTGATTTCAAAAGTGCTCACTTTATCGTGAACAGCCTTTAGGCGCGTTCTGCAATGACACGCGCACGGATACGGATCACGTAAGCGGACGCGTAACAGAATCTACAATGATACGCATGCGGACTCGGATAACGTAAGGATACACGTAAGAACGCTCGATATCTCCTAACTCTTCCGTGTACGTGAATCCGTGTAGCCTATGGGAATCGAGTATTTGGTTTGTCGATATCCGCTTCCGTGGACATTGTGGCATACACAGCAACAAGTGCTTCGTTTTTACAGCGGCGATTATAATTTTTGTTTTAATAAATAAGTGCACATGGTTCGGCAGTAGTATTTGCGTGTTTTTAAACACAGTAAAAGTTTACAAAATTAAATGCGTATATTATGAAACATATATCAGTCATTTGCAGCAGCTGAGTATTTTTGATATTGTAAGTTGCAAGATAGTACGTTTCTTCGTATTTTAGAATGGTTAAAATTCATCCCGAGTCGTGGGCTTGTTAAGCTTGCGATTCCGAGTCCGTTTTCTTACGCATCCGTGCACTGTAGAACGGGCCTTAGGGATGTTTTTTCACACCGAGAGAAATGTGTGTTCCAGCCAACGCAACATACTGCTCACGAAAAGTTTAGCATTGATCAGAAACCGGGATGTTATCAATACATGGTATAAAAGGAAGTCCCTGGCGAGCGTCTGTCTGTATGATTGCGCTAAGCTCGAGAACCACTGAACGGATTCGGATGCGGTTTCCAGTGTTATGATATGCACTTATCAAGGAGGGTTTATGAGTGTTAAACATGGCCGCAGCTCTTATAGGAGCTGAGCATTAACGGATTAGCGAATCAAGTCGGGAAAAAAATGAGCTATTTTGCTGCTTTCTAAGCATGCTCTACCAGGGCCGATTGTTATAATTCATTCATTGTTAGCAAGCTACATTCTTCCATATAGATATAGACATATATCAAGCGGGGCCAAACAGTCTCAGTGGATAGAGTAATCTCAAGAGTGGAGCCGCAGTGGACCAGTGGATAGAGCGATTCCAAATGCGGACGCATTGGCTCAGTGGATAGAAATATATCAAGTGGGGCCGCAGTGGCTCAGTATATAGAAATATATCAAGTGGGGCCGCAGTGGCTCAGTATATAGAAATATATCAAGTGGGGCCGCAGTGGCTCAGTATATAGAAATATATCAAGTGCGGCTGCAGTGACCCAGTGGCTAGAGCTATCCCAAGGTAGTGGCTAGAGCGATTCCAATTTTCAAAATAAATCAATTCCCAACGAAGCGGGAGTGGGTACAGCTAGTATTGAACAAAAGCAGTTTAACGTGTCATCACATAAAGGAGAAACAAACACAATACTCGTTTCCATCATCCCAGTATGGCACGAACAAAAGGCATAAACCGACTATAAACGTACACAAAGGAATTTCATCAGTTTAAATTCCAAACAGAAGGTCTTCTCAGATGCATTGACAAACTGCAAAAAGATGCAGGACGTCCACAATTCCCGAGGCACGCTTGCATCCGACGTGGTATGCCAAAAACAAGACCTTTAAACATTACGAGAAGTAAATTGTCCCATTCCACGATTGCGGCTGAATTGTCATTGGTGGTTATGAACAGTTTGAAGTCGCTCCTTTGATAAAGGATCACGCATTCCCCACGCAGTTCATGTCAGCTGAACAAGCTGGCCAATTCATTCTTCTGGTCCCAGCGGGGAATATGCTAATCTTTTCATTAGCAGTATATTTGCTTGTATGGGGTCAAAAATATATTCATTTGCCCAAAAAAAAAAAATTCCCTTCTGTAAACGAAACTTGAAAAGCAACAAAACTTATTTTATTCGTATAATAAATACATGATTGAATTGACAAAATCTGTGTTAAGCCAAACCAAAATAAACTGACAACAAAATATTTTGTTTAATTATATGTATATAACTATTTGGCCACTCATTTAATTTCCTGCGTTTAAAAAAAAATCTAGAGAATTCGTGTTATTGTGTGACAATTAGGGTAGTAACAGTGTTTGTTAGTGCATTTGAAACCCTGCTTCAAGTATGACACGCGTGTCAGTCAGCAAAATCAGCTTTTTTTTTTTTTGTGAGTACTCCTGTCCTGCCAAAGACTGTCCTGGCGGAACGATTTATTTTTCGTCCCGCCAGCTGGTGAAATGTGTAATGCTTACAATTTCCTGGAGTCCGATTCAATGCTGCTATTATGGAGTTGGTGTGTTTACAGAACTACATGGCGTTAATGAACTTGGTTAGTAAGTCTGCTTGGTTATCAGCCACGTCTGTATTTGGTAGCCCAGTTTAATAAACTGTTAGTGTTTGAAGAGCGGTTATCATTTGAAGAGGCAATATTTTTGCGCCAGAAAAAGGTATCATTTTTATACTCCTCCCCCCTTCCATCCCCGGCTAAAACGACTACCCCTCCGAGTGGCGCACATCTGAACGCTTCCAGGTGCTAAGCTATACTGAAGAGAGGCGCGCGGCACTCGTGGCGTGGCCGAGAGCTGTCTGGTGGCTACTATTGGCAATGAGTTCAGCCTCGCACACTCTGGCACCTTCCATACGCCTCTCCGCTATTCCCGCCGCCTCCTTCACCTTTTCGAGCCGCGTTTTCGCGTATAAATGTTCGTCCCCAGCCCGAGTAGTTGTGCAGTGTTCCTCTTAGAGTTGCGAGAGCTGGCCGACGATAGATCATGTCTACACCACTTCGTACTTCGGGGCTTCAGCATGCTAGACGCTTTTTCGCATAATATGAATAGACCCTAATACACAAGTTAAGTATTGCAATAAAAGTAGTTGTAAATGCCGGGGGTAGAGTTCCTCTTTTGGTAGTGTTTTTATAGCGATTTTTTATATGTATGGATTTTTGTAAGGAAGTTTATCTTCACTGTTTTGATTGTGTGGATGTTCAATATGATATATTTTATGAGAATGTTTATAAGAGGTAGATGCTTCCTTTGTATTTTTTTTTTTTTTTGGCGTGCTGTAGGAATGGTTTCCTGATTACGATTTGCCAAAAAGATTTTAACGTCAAGGAGTTTAGTGGATATTTTATGGCATTTCTGTATGCTCATGGTTAAGTGTAATGAGGGTGTATGCTTCTTGTCGATGGTATTTTTGAAATTAGTATTCCATGTTTAACTTTTAATGAAGTATCAGGCGTACTTTACTTTTAAAGTTGTACTGGTGTACTTTACTCAGGGAATCATTTTGACTTTTTTAATTGGCTTTCACCAGTGTATTTAGATTGGGTGATTTCTCAGGATATATTAATATTGTTGTTTTAATGTTTGTTCCAATGCGTGTGTGTTCTCTCCTTCTCCTAGTTCACTGATTGGTAGCAAGCAACAGAAATTTACAGATCGAATTTATTTTTTCCAAATCAAGTTGAAAATTTGTTGTTCTTGGTGATAATGTATAGATGGACTTCAATATATTTTGTATTGCTTCTGGAATTTTTGTGTCCACATTTTCTTAATTTTTTTATGGTATGCGTCCTTCTCCTTGCCTTCCTTTAGCTCTACTACGCTCTAAATGATCATAACACATTAATTGATGATTAATAATGGTATAAACATCATAATTAAAGACCCAGAAATGTAGCGGATTCATTCGGCAACAAGTAGACTGCAAAATCCTTTGTGTGTTCGAACATCAGTTAGTAGTTCATTCGCTGTTGCTCCAGTTGAAACCCATACCAGGTAGCACGGGTTTCGATTTCGATTTTCATTGCAGGTTGGTTATTGATTAAAAGTCGTTCGGGCCGGCTAACAAACTGTGGTTCAATGGATGCACAAACACCACATGTATACCTGGATGCAGTTTAACTTGTCCTCAGATGAATCCCCGAAATTTTCGGGTCTCTGGTCGTAATAAAACGAGTTCAACAGGAACTAGAAACAAATTGTAAAACTTGAAATATTTATTTTCGCATATTGTCCAGTATTCGAAATGTAGATATTCAAAACCATTCACGTTTGATCAGTACCTAGTCACTTTAACTGAGCTTGCTTAGGACGTAGCGGTTGGATACAGTCTCGGTTCGTATCGCAGAAAGGCTTCCAATTTTTTTTATATAAATTGAAATTTTTTTTTTATGCACGTAGGGCCAAACTAAACTTTAGTTGCACCAACCAAATATTTCTTTGAAGAAACCAAATAAAAAAAATTTAGTTTCAACATCAAAATATTTTACTGCCCTAATACAAACAATATATTTAGTTGCACAAAATAAATTTTGTTTTATTCAACGAAAAATTTTTCTAAACTGTAGCAGATTATTTTATAATCATCTGAAATATATAAGCGAGTTTGTAGTCACTACAAGGAAGGTAATTTTCACACAGTAAAATTTTATAGTAGCACATATGTTTTGCATAATCAGCTGTTAAAGTCAAAAATGTTGTCTTTTATTGTGTAGTAATAAGAGAAACTGAAAAATATATAACCGAAATACTGTACATCGTTTACTACTTCAAGATATATATAAAATTTCCTTACAAAAATTTATTTATAATTTGTTTTAGGCGTAAGAAGTTACGAGATGTAGAACATAGCATACTTGCAAGAGATTAGTTCTCGTTTTAAAGGACAAATGTCGCTAATAGGGTCAAGGTAATACTTTTAGTTCAATATTGCTAGAGTCGAATTGCAGAGGCATTAAAAATAAGTAAAGTAAAAGAAAATTCAAAGCTGCAACTGTTTATAGGTTGTAATGGGAATGAGCTGCAACAGAAAGTAATTTTATTAATCATAAATTATGTACAGTACGTATATAAAAAACTGACCAGTTATTCTCAAAAATTTGAAAGGATGAGGCAAAAGGTATCTCACACCCAAGTGAAGGGACAGAGGTCAAAAATGTATTTCTTAAACTTAATTTTTTTTTTTTTAAGTTTAATGTTAATGGTAGGGTGAAACTGAAATCGGATTTTGATTTGATATACATTGTGGTGTTCGCTGTCTTCGTATAATCGTAACTGTGCCGTCTTCTTTGGCTTATGTTTATTTGTTTATCTAAATGGATCGATGTCTCTTGTTCCAATGTGCGTTTATTTATATTATCTTATTTTGATTGCATTAGTTTTTTTTTGTTACTCTTTTCGTAACCATTGTAGGCAATGGAGATCCAATCAAAAACCGTATTCAGTTTAAAGGTGTCATGATCTCTCGTTCTTGTCGTATAAGTTTCCAATATTGTTGTAACAGAAAAATGAACACTATGTGTGAATACTCTAATCTTCACATTCGTACGCTATCTCGTACGATAAAATCCAACAACTTCATTATTTTGTCCTGAGACAGTGTTTTAAGCGCAGACAGGCACTATAATTTATTAATTATAATTAATTTATAATTTAAAATATTATATTTACAAACAACTAATTGTTATAATATCTTGCGCAACATTTAATAACCAATAAACTTTAAAAAACTAGTTCAAGTGAAAATTGAATGAGTAATTATTTTGGGTATAAACTATTGCAGAGTTTTACTGCATGCCACAAAAAAAAAACAAACTTAGACTGTGTCATGAACGCGCAAACATTACAGCAAGCCAGCCAAGAGAAGCAGATGTCAACGGTTATGTAAATAACACACAGGTAATCCCGCAAAATGGGGTAGGCTAGCACCACAAAGGTAAAGAGGTGAAAACGCCAAAATGAGTAATAAAATGAATAACGAGGACTATTTATGTATAATAATAATAATAATAAAGAAACTCTATAAAACGTAACGAAAACAATACAGAAAAGTCACCGAAGTAAAAACCCACAAATTGGTTGACCCAACACTCATTGGTTGACCCAACACTCATTGGTTGACCCAACACTCATTTGATTACTCTTTCTGGTGTTTCCTTCCCTCGTTTTCTTTGTTACTGCCGATTTTATACATAGGAATTCTTTGTTTGTTATTTGCATACAGTGTAAGTATAAAAATTGGCATGGTAAGTACTGTTAAAAATAATTGTATTTAATTATAGGTGTGTACAAAACACAGCAGTTCGGGATTCATGTGTTAATTTTTAATCTAAGGATGGACCGACCGAGGGAAATTTCGGATAGTGAGGTCTGCTGTCGCTGATCAGGTAGAAGCAAGGTTAATATCGGGCAGCAATGGTGGAAGAAAAGGGATACACCGAAAAACCCACCGATCAACAGTGTCGTCCATCACGCATTTTCCCAGAAGTAAAAGTGTGGGCTGAGCAGCGTTTCGTTCAGTGTCTGTGAGGGAGGATACCCCACCTGGTGGAAAATTCTACACATAATCTAGTAGCCTAGTAAATGTGTTGTGAACAGTGACCAAACATAGAGCAAGCTTTAAAAATGAAAATTATGGATTCAGTAAACTATCTCCCAGCCTGTTTCTCAGCGGAGTCATTATTCTAGTCATAGCACTAGAGAACCTTTGAAAAGTGGCTGTTGATATTGGCACAGTCAATCACTCTGGTATATCTCAGTTCATCATAACCAATATAAGACTGAAGAACATAGTTTAATGATGATACAGTGTCATTCTCATTGGAGGCCAAACTTCAGATCTGCTTGCAAATGATCTTGGTCATTGCCATATAAATACTGACACAGTATGTTAACGTCTGAATCATTTTACCACATTCAACACATGCAGTAATGTTTGACCTCCAATGTGAACAACAATGAATAGCCATTAACCTACATTGAAGGAGAACAGATTCCAAGTGAATGATTCGTTCGCAGAATTACGGAGCGTTATGCCCTCTAAAAGACAAAAGAGACTGTGTCTGCTTTGAATGTGGCCCAAGACAATCAACATATAATTACACTCCAAGGAATTTTACCTTATACATTACTTTACTTGTAAAATGTCCATTCATCGGAATGTAACTGACATAATTATTTTTCCACATCCCCTCCCTCCCCATAATTTGCATAATAGAGCCCCACCACGAATTTTTTTTCTAAAAGAAACGCTACGTTGACCCCGATGGGAAACGTATCCGGTTCAATGTGGCGAAGGGCGATTGCTATCACGACACAACCGTGACACTGATAATTTGAAGTCCCTGGTTATAAGCCGTTCTGACATAACACAGACTCTATTATAAGTTTAATTTTTGGAGTTTAGAAGCCTATATGTTCATCGGGGATGATGGGAGTTTCTATA
This sequence comes from Dryococelus australis, assembly GCA_029891345.1. Classification (NCBI taxonomy): domain Eukaryota; kingdom Metazoa; phylum Arthropoda; class Insecta; order Phasmatodea; family Phasmatidae; genus Dryococelus; species Dryococelus australis. The sequence goes on along the minus strand of CM056995.1, from coordinate 334,596,501 downwards.
TGCTAAACTAACATAAAACATTTTAAAAAATAAAATGCACGTATCTATGGTATACCCAAGAGTCTAACTTGGAACCTACGAAGATAGTCCTCTGATACAGCGGCTGTGTAAGTCTACACGACATACTTATAGGTTTTAGCCAACTTCCATGCTGCGGGAGCCCGTGTCAAGCGGGCAGACTGTATCAGCACCTAGCGAGAGCCCTCGACCGAGTACCAACTGCAATTCTGCATAAGGAATACAGTGGCAAGTGTTGAGTTCGTAGAGGGTGTGAGTTGGGGTTTATTAGCAGCTTGGTTGCAAACCTTTCATCATTTTAACCATTCAGAATTATTGTTGAGAAGGCTACAATTGTTCTGAACGTCAAATTGCCATCCATGAGATTTATGTAAGGCTATTTTAATGTTATAGGCTACCCACGGTAAAGTGAGCACTTCTGGAAGCCGTCTCATTTGGAATAACAGTCGATAAATGTATTTTATTTTAGCTTTAGACATTAACTTCCGAGTGCGGTGGAATATACACTCTGTGTTTATTACTTACATGGCAATATTTATTTGAAAAGGTGGTTAAAGGATTAGAAATAGCTGAAAATAAAAACTAACTAGGGCCTCAAAATAGCTCACTTTACCGTGAACAGCCTCTAATTAGAGTAACAACGTGCCCTTAGCTTTATTGAGGCTTTTACTCTTTCTGTCTAACCCTTTCAAGCAGAGCTTTACCTTAACTTGTACTGTCTTAGGTCGCATGAACTGAGACGGCGACATTGGTGCTTGAGGGAGATTCTCCTTGTTTAGTTGCGAAATAAAGCAACAGGCCCAAATACACAACAAGATGACGAATATAGAATATACGGGACCTTAACTCGTAATTAAACATTTTCCCTTTTAGAAACAAGAGTGAGTGAAGACGTTTGGGTGGCTCTTAACATCAAAGTCTTGACAACCGATGAGGGTGAAGTGAGGTGAATGTGGGTCAGCGCCGGAATGCAAGGATGGGGAGAGCGGGAGATCACCGAGAAAACCCGCCGACCAACGGCACCATCCAGGACGATTCCCAAGTGCAAAAATCCGAGAATGACCCCGATGGGAATCGAACCCGTTTCGCCTAGGTGGGAGGTGAGTGCTATAACCACTGTTCCACCTTGTCTCCACTTAATATAATAAACCACAAGCGGTACATACATAGCAAAATCGCGAAAATGCAACTCTCAATTGCCAGGGGTATCGGGTGCATACTCATATACAGACAATAGTCAATAACGTGGCAAAAAAAATTAAAAATTAAATATATATATATATAATTCGCAGTTAACTTTAAGTTAAATGTTTCCACTCAAAGTAGTAATCGCAGATAATTAACTATATAAGTTTTTTCTAAGTAGTAACTACTAGAAAGGGATTAACACTTTTTAGATTACGCTCGAGTGTAGTTCCAAAAAAGCGAATTTGAAAATTTCTTTGCCGTTCAGAACAAAACTCGCATGGATGATAGGCTAACGTCTAACATGATCTCACAAGAACACCACAGCGCAGAACAATGATATTACTAACCATAGAATTACTTATTTTATAGCTAGGGATAGGAAAATTTCGCGAATTAATTTCGGGACAAGATAGACGTCAAACACATATACAGTGGAATCACACACGCAATTGGATTACAGTTTATTAGACCCGCCCCGCACGCCTCTGAGCTAATAGCAGACGTGCAAGGAAACACCTTGTGAACCCCATAACTACCAGGTGCGGGGCAACAGCCAATGAACACACAGCTGAGGCTTCAGTATGCAGAGGACTGGGGAGTCTAGCCTACAGGTCATTGAACTCGCGAAATTTTTCTATCTCCGATTATAGCCCTTTAAGGGACACGATTGACTATATAGGCTGTTCGCCGTAAAACGAGCACTTTTGAAAGCCCTGCTTAAGATCTACTTGTTTTCTCGTTATGTAGTCTTACGCGTTATGCAAAATAAACAATGTCGTGGGCCTCATCACTTTATTCATGCATCGGTCCAGTGAAATTGTGATATTATTAGAAAAGTAAATATTTTCTAATCCTGCCAATTTTTACAACTTTGATGCATTAAAAAAACATAAAACGAAATAAATTATTTAAGTAGTAACAAATTGTTACCTAACAATTTTTATCCTACATAGATATATGGGACTACTTTTCCTCCATCTTTACCAACTTAACTGGGCGCACGACACTCTGTGTGCCCGTTAAAATATATGCAGGTAGGAGCAGTGACTTTTTTTATAGGTTGGATTTCAAAAGTGCTCACTTTATCTTGAACAGCCTTTAAATCCTTTCATACAAAAATTACATGTGATTAGGCCAAAATCAGGTCGGCTTTCCATTGGTTGATGACCGGCCAATAATGAACGCTGTAAAGTACAGGGTTGTGCCCGGTGTGGTATGGACCAATAGTAGGATGGTAATTTATAACACAGACACCAGCAGAGCCAGTGTTCTTGCAGTAATGGATATAGGCGACTCACTTCTATTTTGTCTTAAGTGCCAGTAAATGTGTGCAAACCATGGTATGTTGATTAAATTATGAACGTTTATTAATATCGGCTTGGTTTCAGCCTCTTACCCGATATTTCAAGCTCTAAACTCGAGTACTCTTTGGGTGTGTGTGCGTAGCTTTTGGAGATAAGATTATGATGGTGTAGTTTGTAATAAGCTCTTGCGTGTTAGTAGGGATAGGAAAATTTCGCTAGTTCAATGAACTGTAGGCTAGACTCCACAGTCCTGTGCATACTGGAGCCTCAGCTGTGTGTTCATTGGCTGTTGCTCCGCACCTGGCAGTTACGGTATTCGCAAGGTGTTTCCTTGCAGGTCTGCTATTGGCTCAGAGGCGTGCAGGGCGGGTATAATAAACTGTAATCCAACTGCGAAGGTGACTTCACTCTATATGTGTTTGGCGTCTATCTTGTCCCGAAATGATTTCGCAGAATTTTCCTATCCCTAGTGACTAGCCTTTAAGTATAAAGTGGGAGCGATAATTAATCTAATAAAATAAAAAGAATACCCCGGCGAGAAGGTGCATGAGGAAGGAGGTAGTACGATAGGGGTGGGGCAGAAAGCAGGGTGATGAATCACCGGCGGCGAGTTCAGCGAACGAGTGCTTGCGAGCAACTTCTTATCGCTCTAGTCGCTTCCTGCGCGCGACGCCCTCAGATTTAACACGCCCGGTTGTTACTTTCTTTTCTTCCCTACCCCCATTTTACGTGCTCCACATTCGCCGAGGAAACGCCCAGTCACTTTATTTAACACACCCTTCTTCACCCTCTTTCCCCGACCAACCCTTCCAGCGACCCTGTCGCGCGCATTCTTTGTGCATCCCAACCGCATATCTTGTGGTTATTAAGCGCCCTATGTACTGGAATGTTTTCTGTGGAATCGTTGTTTGCGCATAAACGCGTGTCTCGGTAAATAAATATTCTCTAAATACGAAGTTTTGCCAGAATGAATAAAAAAAACTATTATCTATGTCGCTATCTGTTTACTTTTATCATAATAAGTGTATTAATGGAGAAAGACATCGGGAAAGTGGTCAAATATCGCATTTTTAAAGCTTGCCTGTGAAGTTTATTTAAGCGGTAAGAGAAAATTACGATTATAAGCAGGTAGTTAGATCTGTGTGCATTCATGGCGTGTAATAAAACCCCCACAGTTACAGATCTAGTTTACACAGTAAAGCGTTAGGACGGAAACACTGCACGCCTTGCGCTTAGGAGCCATGAGGCGCTAGGCGTGCGTGTTAAAGTCACCCATATCGCACCCACGCTTCTTGACGTTGGATGCGCAGCTATATAGTCTTCTTAACAGTGGTGGAGCATCTTGAGAAGTCAAGACGACTGCCGTTTTATGCAAAAAAAATAATAAAAATCCTTCAGATCTAAAATATTATATCTTTAATTTCCATATTAATATAATATTGCTAGTGTTACAAACAAGACATTTTTTTATGCATGCTGTATTTATGTTGACAAAGAGCTTGTTCCGATAGTACAATTAATGAGCTACAGACATTGTGTTTAGTGGTCGCAGATATGAATCAGTCATAACGTAGAGATGTGGAACGGTTTCAAATTAAATTACCCCCAGGGAAGATCATTGGGCGTTGAACCTCGCACACGACAGTACCGATCAAATATAATCTTTCCTTGCAACATGTAGTCAATTATCTACACTCAGAATGATAGGGTTAAAGCGTAGGCTCTGCCAAATTGTGCACAATTTTGAAAACTTCTGTACTTCTATAGTTATTGATAAGGATAGGGAAATTTCGCGAGTTCAATGACCTGTAGGCTAGACTCCTTAGTCCGATGCATACTGGAGCCTCAGCTGTGTGTTGATTGGCTATTGCCTCACACCTGACAGTTATGGGATTCACAAGGTGTTTCCTTGAAAGTCTGCTATTGTCTCAGAGGCATGCAGGGCGGGTCTAATAAACTGTCATACAAATGCGAAGGTCACTTCACTGTATATGTGTTTGACGTCTATCTTGTCCCGAAATTAATTCGCAAAATTTTCCTATCCTTACCTATGTTGTCAATGTGTGCGAGTTTTGGTTAAAGTGTTTAATATTTTTGTCAGTGTATGTTTTAGTAAAAATGTGTTGTATAAAATGGCGTAATGCGTGTAAAAATGCGTAATTTTAGTGTACAGATTTGTAAAATTTCATAATAGTATGTCAAACTTCGTAAAAATGATTTTTGGGAAATTTCGTAAAATCGTAAAATTTTAAGCCACAAGCATTGTGTTTCTCCACATGTGCATGCACGAAGAATGCCAGCAGTCAAATATTCCGCATTCATCTATTGGTTATGGTTTTTTTTTTTGCGAGAGTCCCGCTGGAGTCTGGCGTACAGTTAGAGTTGCTCAGAGAAGCAGGGAGGGAGAAAGTATCGGGCGTAACCTGTAGTAAGCAACCTTCCCCATCGTTCGCCTGAAGTGATTTCGGGAAACCATGGAAGAGGACGAGAGTTCCAGGATTCCAACTCGTTGGTCCTCCGGGATGCGAGTCCGAATATTTACCACTGCGCCACCTCGTGCTCGTTTGCCTCTGTCTGATTACGTATTCTGTGTCCAGACTGTCGGTGGGAAACGGAGTGAGTGAAGAAATTTGTGCGGCTTTTAACATCGAGGTCTTGAGAGCCGATGAGGGCGAAGAGAGGTGAGGATTGAGCAGCGCCGGAATTAAATGGGCGGGGGGAAACGGGCGATCCCCGAGAAAACCCGCCGGACCAGCGGCATCGTCCGGCGCGATTCTCACATGCGAAATTCCGGGAGCGACCCCCGCTGAGGTTAGTAGTCTAACTGCATCACCGCGGCCCCGAAAACGTAGAAGGTCACTATCGACTGAAGGAAGGGGGAGAAGATAATGCTGACGTAAGGGATAAATTTATTTTACATCAGTGTCGCCCGAACGGAACGAGAATAAAGTGCGACGGAGAAGCGAGACGACCAGTTCATGTGTCGCCCGTAAATGCGAATCCATTTCGCCGCGAGTCTACGACGGCGCGAACGAAAGCGACGATGGGTGTTCGTCGCAGCTGACGACGCCCCCTCCGCTCCCCCCCCCCCCCTTCAACGCTCTCGTTCGCAGTGGAGGCATTTGAGAACACTTCGCGTCACCTGCCTCGATATCCTCCAGACCGCCTTGCGAAGAGCTGCCATATGGAAAGGCATATTGCAGCAGTCTCCTCAAGCCTGCTAACCGACTGCGAAGAGGGGAGAAAAAGAGGTACAGGAATCGAATGGCAAAACCTGCGGGAAATTGAATCTGCATCGTAGAACACTTGAGCATACAGAAGACAAACCTCAGCGTGTACGGCCAACACCAGCCGCACACGCAGGCGAAATGGCGTCACTGGTAAGCAACGTGTTTGAAACGTTAACTAAAGATGAGGTAGACTGATCTCGCTGGCTGCGCACAACCAGGGTCCGTGTCCCAACTTCGAACTACTTTTCTGCCAACACTAGCAAAAACGGCGTGGATTGGGATTTTAGTAAATACGTGCTTTGCTATGACTGTACACTTGCTCTAACCGACCTGTAATGCAGTTTTATTAAATTCAAATTCCTAAAAGTAATTTAATTATATAATAGTACTTGTCATTAGATCAAGTGGAAGTAGAGTACGGCTCTTAAACGATAGCGGCGGCAGCAAACCAATGTAATGCTTCGAATGACAGGCGAGCGAACTGCGTATCTGTTACAAAAAACGAGCCGACCCGATAATCCATTTTGTGGCACGCGCTGCTCACGTTGTTTCTATTTAGTTTCCGAATTTATCTGAATAATATTCTAGTATTTTACTGTCTAAGTTTCTCTAGGCATGACTCGGGGTGCATCAAACATTCCAGGTCAAGGCCAGGAGCGTATAAATAATGCGACGGGCTTCCGAGTGCAGCAGTGAACGAAAGGATGAATGGCTGAGTTTCAGCGATAGGCGACGAGTGGTGGGAGAAGTGACCAGCGGAAGGGAAATCTCTGACTACGAGTATCAAGCAGTGAAGGGTGTGGGTGGCAGGCTGGACTACTGGACTAGATGCGTGAGTGATAAAGCATTACAAATAATGGCAACAGACAGACTGGAAATGTGTTAATGATGAGTTATGATTTAATTAACTACAACCAAACAGAGACATTTAGATTGACGTCAATTAGAGCAAAATTGACATTAAATATTGCGCCCATTGAGAAATAAAAAGAGTAATGGTGGAGATAAATTAAAACTCTAAATAGTAGCTGTGTTAATAAATTAAGATCAGATTTGGTTAGTTTATTTTCATTAAGACCTCCACCCCTCACAAACTCAGATACGCCCCTCAGGCATCCATGTAACAATATAAAGAAACACTTAAATCTATGTTGATCATGCGGCATCGACAGTTGTGTTGATTTGGGCTTTAGAGTAGGTCAATGTTTGGTATATGCGCAGAAGACGAATGATCGGTCTTTCTCAATCTAAGTCCATATTTGGAAAGCCATTGGCCAGTTAGCACCTGGGTACTGACTCGCAGCATGCAGTAGCCAATCGGACACAAAACCCGTACCCAGAGCTTGTGTACTTATAATCTGTGTCTTTATCTTCTCATGCGCTAAGGAATACCATCAGGTTCAACACTATCATTAAATTCAGCTTTCCGTATGCCAAAGCATGTCTAAATATCACCGAATTATATCCATGAATTTCCAATTCATGATGTTACATCTGAGGTAAGAAGAAAATTAAATATTATGTCTACTTTAACCCTTCAGTATATTTGTCCACTGTAGATGACGATTTCATTTTCATAATATAATTAAGTATTTGTTGTATTTTATTATGTTTGTTCGTAGTTTATATTGCTATATATTATATTTACGTATTTTTATTATATGCAAGAATTCCAAAAATGGTTTAGTTTAGACATTAAATATAACATTTTTAATTAACTCGTCTGGTACAAAATGTGATCGGTTCCATTAAAATTATAATTTTATAGATTATAATGTGCTTTAGTATATTACCATTTTCTGTAAGAATGTTATTCAATATAGTGTTTAAGACTTAAGGAACTTCAAAAAATCCAATATTTTACATATTTCCTAAGTCATGAATAGAGACCTGCAAAATTCGCGTTATTATTTGAGAACATGATAAACTTAAACCAATTTTCCTTTGCATTACGTGTGTCATAGGACCATTCTTTATTTGACACGCCCCGGGTAACTCTGCGCCAGAAAATGAACACTTCACAATAGTGTGCCCTAATCACGCAGTTCATTTAGAAACGGTGTGACTTAACATTTACGCAGCAACTAATGGAGAAACGACGCCAGATCGGGTTTATATAATACTACGAATTTTATCTTTATGTCAAAAAATAACGCTAATTTTGCAGGTCCCTACATAAAATATTTAGGCATAAATGCAAATATTAAAATACATTTTTTTCTGAAAATGGCGTAATGAAGAATAAAACGTTCATGCTTTTCATCACAACAGTTATCGTGTTCAGTTTTTAAGCAAAAAAAAAAATATTTGTGAAACGTTTCAATCTTCTGCATTTCTATATTTTTCAAGAATGATGTGCCGCGCTATAGTATGAAGTATGCCTACATTATCTGCATATCGTAAAAGCTTCTCTACATCTTCTCTACCCACTGACTATGTTGTTATTCCGAAACTTTCACATATTACTATAGACCTCGGAAATTTCGAGAGTTAATTTTAATTTGAGGATAAACTATAATTGAAAACACATATTCGTATTAAATGCTTTCGCAGTTGGATAGCAGATTATAACCCACACCCTGGACGAACTACAGCAAATAACTAACCTGCAAGGAAACATGGACCCAATCCCGTGCAGCCTTGTTTGGTTTAAAACTGGAGCATTGACCAATTAAAAACTAACTGAGACTCGAGAACACAGAAGATTGTGGAGTCCCGCTTGTTGTCGAATCAATACGCACAATTTTCGTCTCTCTACAAATTGCTAGAAATTTGCGGTGAATCGAATTCACAACCAGATTTCCTCTTCAACTTATTTGGTGTAATTCGTGTTCGCTAACATAAACATGTGTCAGGAACACATCAGCGAAATTTATTTCTCATTGGCCGGAGTGTTTTCGGTCGCCGGGTGGCATTTTCGACAAACATTCGAAATGTTGGGGTTCTCGTCCCTCCCTGCTGCTCTAGGGATGGCTCTCTCTAAAGCCACAGTCACACTCCCAAATTTTCGCCTTCAACTATATTTGACAATCAAATTTGAAGACACAATACGGCCGGCAAATTTTTCCTCCCGACAAATTTTACGAATTAATCTAGAATGTGCTTGAAAATGTGTCACACTGTAAAGAAAAATTACTGGGAGAATCTAATTTAGATAATTGTATAAAAAAATTTTTCTTAGTGAGAAATTACTTTTTTTTTTTTTCAATGCATTCCATTATAGGAAGAAATGTAAGGAATGTTTTAATTAATTTTCACTAATTTCTACAGTCAAGTGTTCAATTTCTGAGATGTTTACTGCACGGTGTAATTTAATGACTCTGAGTTCGTAATATTATGAGCAATAGTCACTTAAAATAGCATTTATGCCCACAAAGCTCCTACATAACTTAATTATAGTTTCAAGCAATTTTGTTTTATTTTGAAGTTTCCTGGCGACCATATTTTTCGTGCACGATTCTGATTGTCTGGGATCGCCAAACCTCAAATAAATTTCAGAACCGGTCCAGTTATCGAATGTTGGATGGAAACTGAAGGCATCCAACTTTTCCAGACAAATGTGGCGTCGTTCATGACGTTTCGATGACGTCATAACTGTCCAACTTTATTCGACCAAACTTATTGCAAGCAGTTTGACAGAAAAACTTGCCAGCGTGACAGGGGCTCAAGAAGTTTCACAAATCCTCATAACAGGTGAAAGCAAGCGTAGATCCTTGTTGGCTCCCTCCCCAGCTTCTTGCCCGTCCCTTAACATCCTGAATAGCCTCTGCGCGTTAGAGAAAACTAAGATGATTATTATTTATGGTTAGGGACACCGGATTTTTACGAAAATATTCCATAGCTAGTTGTGTTTCATAACACTGTAGCGCAGATACATTTTCGTGATTGGATGAATTACGTGTTGTGCGTCTTATGTTTATGCCCGCGTCGGAGTAACCTAATTCTGATTGACCAGTCAAGCAAAAAAAAAAAACACGCTGCCAATAAGCAGACGAAAACTAGATATGCCCCTATGGCACTGAAATCTTTTGGCAAAATACAGATGTCGCTATCTATGGTATATATGTTTTCACGTTTCATATTCCGTTCTCGGTTAAGTGTTTTTAAAATCAAACGTTAGGAAAAATTATTGTCCATATTTCCATATATATTTTAACGCAAGCTCTGACTGGAAAATTCGTGGTTAAGTTGGAAATGAATTTGGAAAAGTAGTTTAATATCTTAACGCCGTTTTAACAATATGATATTGATATCTGTGGACGCTGAATTTGTCTCATTTATTTTCCGTTCGGTGTTATTCACACAAGAACATGAATTGGCAATATAGTGAGATATATGCATTTCGTTATGTGCAGCAATATGCACCTGGTAGCTAGCCCGCCGAGCACAAAGATATCACGAGGAATGGGGACGAAGCCTTGACCGAATAAAACATACTCCCCTCAAACGAGTCGAAGGCAGGGACGGTTCTTGTTCAATACGGGCGAGTATTGCAGCTGGGAATACGGAGAACGAGGTCTTTTGTCATCGAGACACTGCACCAGGAAGACGTCTAAGAATAAGGGCGTGCCGTCCGCCGAGATACGTTTAGTTATCACCTTTCGGTCTCATGTTGAACCCATTCGGACCAAGTTTACACAATTGTGTACATTACGAACGTGTAGGTAATTTCTGGTCTGTGCTGCACACTGCGAAGCAGCTCAGTGATCGATGATCTTTCAGGCGGGCAAATGATCCGTAAACCGTCTTACTGGTCTGGGTTATAATTGGTTCATATCACTGTAGCTGAACATACAGCCTACAGCTCATTGACTGTGACGACGAAACAAGTGCTATGTAGGCTAAGTACAGCACGCGTCATAACATTTTTTTTTGTTTGCAACACCTGGAACAGTAAATAAAAGTGGGTCTGAAAGGGTTCAGATGACGACGCTCCTTATGAACGATTTAGAGTTGCATGGCTTGAATGAAATAATTCACAATTTAAAAAAATTATTATTATAACAGCGCTACCAGTTATTCTATTCACAGCTCATCCGAGTTATGGATTAACTAAAAGATTCCGTAAGCGAAATGTTAATGATATTCACTTAATATAGTGACGATCAAACTTATGAAATGTGTTCATCATCTGAGCTATGCCTAACCCATATTGTACGTTTATGTAATAATTCCAAAAGTTTCGCTTGTTCGGCGCATTAACAAAGTGGACGTTCTAATAGTAATGTTAATGAAAATACGGAGGAAAGTTTAAAAAAAAATGTGCAGAGAAATAGATACTTAGCAGGGCTTTTAAATGCGTGTTCAGTTATAGTCTATTCGCGGTTTCTTCACCCTTTTTGAAGCAAACCTTTGAAAAATCTCCCCATGTATGACGTGTTCAGTTATTTCCAACATATGCCATGTATCACGAGCGTTTTATACTTGTGTTCATAAATTGAGGTGTTAATCATATTTCGTTTATAAACTATAATACTCCATTCATAAATAACGTGAATAAAAACAGCGATAAAACAAGTGTGTTGGTAAGACTGCCCAGTACGAAATAGTTCTTAAACAAAATACTGTTACACTGGGTGCGCACGAATTCGGTACGTTGTCATCTGGTGTAATTTTCCAGACTTGGTTAAGCTTAGTTTGGACGAGGCGGAGAAATATTCTGGGAATAGAACTTGAGCAGAGCTTCAGAAAAGTCTGAAGTAACCGTGAATGGATTATAACAGCGTAAAGCCTGTAGCTACACCGAAAGAAGGGTTTGTTCTCGAGCCAACGAAACACCAGTTTGCATAGAGCCAAACAAATATTTTTGAATCCCCAATAAATTATTTTGTCGAGTAAACAAAACCTAAAAACCAAATTTTTTTTTGGTTATACGAAACACACGCTTGAAGAAACGGGACCTCTGCGTTGGACCAAAAAAAAAACTTTCAAGAAAATATTAAGTTGATGCATCAACCGTATATATTTGATTGGTCACAAATTCTATAGCCTCCGCTCGAAATACAGCTAGAGAGATTTTTGGAACTTTTTGGTGACAATTAGGACTGTAAAAGTAATTGCTAATCCACTCATTGTCGCTTAGTTATGGTATAAAAACATAATAGTAAAAGTTCAACAGGAAAACAAAAATTAAAGCTGTAAGACTTGAAAAATAGATTTATGTAAATTGTTCAGAATTTAAGACGTGTATTTTTTTAATATTTCCTTTTCATTAGTTGTCACTTTAGTTGAGGTTGATAGGGCATTGTGCTTAGGCGCGAGCGATATAGGTTCGAACCCCTGTCAGGATTTCGTTTTTTTTTTTTATAATAACCGAAACCCTTTAATGTGTTTTTTTTAGTAGTATTTTTCGCTGACTATTTAAATTTCCCAAATAACCTCTTAAATTTTTCGCTTGATGAGTTAATATGCTGACACAGATACAGATTATATGAGTATTTATTTGCTACGGCATGCGGTATAATTTGATGAGATTTTACTAATTTTTATAAATTCAGAATATTTATTCGTCTATTCATGTGCCAGGGCTAATTAATTTGATGATTATCACTGTTTACAGTAGACCATCTATGTTTATTGTTTCGTATAGCCGTGATATTGAAGGCTATAGGCCGGTTGCCAAGGGCGACGGAGTTTGTTGCTAATTTAACGAAGTAGCCGCCCAGTGATTGACCGAATTCTAGCATCACCCTAACCCTTTCAGACCCACTTTAATTTATGGTTGTCAGGTGTTACAAACCAGAAGTTTTATGACCCGTGCTGTACTTAAGTCGACAACAACACCAGTTGTACTGTCTTAGCCAATGAGCTGTAAGTAATATGTTCGGCTAAAGTTATATGAACCAATTATAACCTAGACCAGTAAGATGGTTTGCGAATCATTTACGCACGTGTAAGATCATTGGTCACTGATCTACATGATGTGCAGTACAGGCCACAAATCACCTACACGTGTGTAATGTACACAATTGTGTACACTGGGTCTGAATGGGATAAACCATATCTGATGCTTGTGTGGCCATGTTGTCTTATCCTACCACTAGACGGGCCGTGACACGTGCCACGAGCCCGGTAAACTTTTTTGTTGCAGTGTTAGGGAAAGTGACGCGAATGCCGCAATTGTATAACAGACCATCAAGACTCACGCCCAGGACGACTTAGAAAAAAATAAGAGGGTATTTATCGGTTTGCAAGCTCGAGGAATATATTAATGTAGTTCGCCTCCCGCGAATCAACATGTGATACATAAAAGATTGTATGTCCAGTGTACCAAGGCCCTGTGTGCCTAAAAGAAGGGAAGATTATGAAGAAGATGCCTTGCGGGTCACTCACTGTTGCAATTCTTCATCCTACTGCATAAAATTTTAACGTGTGAGTTCGAAAGATTTCCGCTTCAACAAGTAATGGTTTATTTGAGATGGCCGCTGACTTAATTATCGTATTGTACAGCTTAGTACGCCGTGTTTGAACCGACACCAAGTGAATTTGCTTAACTATTTAACCTACGATCCCTGAGTGCTTTGAGCCCTGCTCCCAATTAGATTGGCGTGAGCCTTAATTAATTTAGAAGGTAACTATTTTTAAGGGCTATATATATTGACACTTGAAAAGTTCGCGAGTTCAATGACTTGCAGGCTAGACTCTACAGTATTATGCACAAATAAGGCAATGTCAACTGTACATTGGTTGTCTGCTGTCACGGGGAAAGGCGACGATTGGGCCACCGTTCTCAAGGCGGTGTCAAAGACCGTGTGGACCAATGGCTAAAATTATATATATATATATATATAAACACACGTGTTCTGAATTGTAGCTTGTCCAAAAATGAATCCGCGAATCCTTCAACCTCAAGCTATATACTATTTTATGAGGAATTAATCACAGGGTGAATTTACGACTGTTACGGCCACTTCACGCATATTAGGTGTAAGCCTTCATAAATGTCGTTATTGCAAATAATATCAAAGCCAATACAATGTTTGAGAAGTATGATTCAGTACTATGTAATTATTTACAGTAAACTATTAATGCATGCAAGTTATTCGGAGAGTGTTATTCGTAGTAGTAAATCATAGTTTTCTTAGTCTTTAAGAAGGAGAAAGTGGTTTTGTGTTATGTTCTTAAGATGTCTTCAGATTTATTGATAGTGAATCTTGGGTAAGTGGAGTATTCATAGAGAGAGAGAGCGAGAGAGAGAGAGAGAGAGAGAGAGATCATTGTTATTCATTCTTAGTTTGTGATGTTCCTGAATCCAGGCAGTAGTCCAGGATGTAAATGTTGGTGAAACCAGACTAATGAAACTGTGTCGGCTACACTTGACGAGTGTGTGGAGTATTCAGATTATTTGTAATTTGTTTGTGGCTGGTATCTAGAGACCTGCAAAATTCGCGTTATTATTTGGGGACACGTTAGACTTCAAATACGCGTAATTTTGCAATACGTTTGTCATTGCACAGGACTTAATTTGACCCGCTCTGGGTAACTCATCGCCAATGAATGAACACTTCACAACTGTGTAGTCCCTATCACGTACACTCCGGTCAGAAAGGGCGTGACTTCACATATATGAAGCAGCCAATGGAGATACGACTCCGGCCCGAGTATATACGGCACTGTGAAGTTTAGCCTGATGCGATATAATGAAGTGAATTTTGCAGATCTCTACTGATATCACATGTTAAAACATCTTCTCAGTTCACTTGGAACACCATATAGCTCACACCAATCGTACTGTAAGATAAAAGGTGGTATTTTGCCCGTTTACCCACATACACATTTACGCGGGGCTAGTCACACCCGTCCCGCTATATTGTGGAGCTATATCGCAACAACTACAAGCCCCCCCTCCCCCCCCTTCTCCAACATAGTATTGTGTATTCGTTTATTGCTACTTCAAGTCAGCCTTCATAGTCTGATTTGCTGGCACTCTAAGTTGTTTCCTTAACCCGTTGGGCCAAGTATTGATTTCTCAGTTCAGGTGTTGCAATCACGTAAATTTTTTGGTATGCGCTGTACTTGTGTTCAGCATCTGTCTTGCAACCAGTGAACCACCAGCTGCACACTTGATTATATTAATGCCAGAGCGGCGTAGGCAATCCCATAAATCAGATCGGTCGCAAGGAATATTGGGCACTATCGCCTTTCTGTGTACAGTACCGGTCATAAATATTATCCCCGTGAAACGCGTCCTCCATCGTGGACGTGCTGAAAAATTAAGAATTTTTACGGGAATGTACAGCACATGAAACGAATCCGTACTCGGTCGTGAGTAATCTCGTTTGGCAAAGCTCGTTTTCTTAGTCTTTAAGAAAAAGAAAGTGGTTTTGTGTTATGTTCTTAAGATGTCTTCAGATTTATTGATAGTGAATCTTGGGTAAGTGGAGTATTCATAGAGAGAGAGAGAGAGCGAGAGAGAGAGAGAGAGAGAGATCATTGTTATTCATTCTTAGTTTGTGATGTTCCTGAATCCAGGCAGTAGTCCAGGATGTAAATGTTGGTGAAACCAGACTAATGAAACTGTGTCGGCTACACTTGACGAGTGTGTGGAGTATTCAGATTATTTGTAATTTGTTTGTGGCTGGTATCTAGAGACCTGCAAAATTCGCGTTATTATTTGGGGACACGTTAGACTTCAAATACGCGTAATTTTGCAATACGTTTGTCATTGCACAGGACTTAATTTGACCCGCTCTGGGTAACTCATCGCCAATGAATGAACACTTCACAACTGTGTAGTCCCTATCACGTACACTCCGGTCAGAAAGGGCGTGACTTCACATATATGAAGCAGCCAATGGAGATACGACTCCGGCCCGAGTATATACGGCACTGTGAAGTTTAGCCTGATGCGATATAATGAAGTGAATTTTGTAGATCTCTACTGATATCACATGTTAAAACATCTTCTCAGTTCACTTGGAACACCATATAGCTCACACCAATCGTACTGTAAGATAAAAGGTGGTATTTTGCCCGTTTACCCACGTACACATTTACGCGGGGCTAGTCACACCCGTCCCGCTATATTGTGGAGCTATATCGCAACAACTACAAGCCCCCCCTCCCCCCCCTTCTCCAACATAGTATTGTGTATTCGTTTATTGCTACTTCAAGTCAGCCTTCATAGTCTGATTTGCTGGCACTCTAAGTTGTTTCCTTAACCCGTTGGGCCAAGTATTGATTTCTCAGTTCAGGTGTTGCAATCACGTAAATTTTTTGGTATGCGCTGTACTTGTGTTCAGCATCTGTCTTGCAACCAGTGAACCACCAGCTGCACACTTGATTATATTAATGCCAGAGCGGCGTAGGCAATCCCATAAATCAGATCGGTCGCAAGGAATATTGGGCACTATCGCCTTTCTGTGTACAGTACCGGTCATAAATATTATCCCCGTGAAACGCGTCCTCCATCGTGGACATGCTGAAAAACTAAGAATTTTTACGGCATGTACAGCACACGAAACGAATCCGTACTCGGTCGTGAGTAATCTCGTTTGGCAAAGCTCGTGCACCTCTCGTTTAAGAATGGTTAACGCTTTGTAGACTATGCTCGAGTTTAGCTCGAGCAAAGCTAATTTGAAGATTTCGTTGTCGTTCAGAGCAAAACTCGCATGGCTGTGTGCAGTCTTTGTTCGGCTAGTGTTTAGCACGACCTCGCAAGAACACGGCAGCGCAGAAACAATTATATTGTTAACGATGGAACTTTAATTTTGTATAACCACTAAAAGGGACATGAATGATTGTAATTCATTTTATACGATAAAGGACATTTAATTTGGTCAGTAACAGCTTGGATCTCCATTGGTTGATGAAGGGCCAATAATGATCGTTGTAGTGTAGAGGGGAGTGCCCGGTGTGGTATGTAACACTAGGACGATGTTGAGCTCTAACGCAGACACCAATAGAACCGGTGTTCTTGCGGTAGTGGAAATTAATTTGTCTTAAGTGCCAGTAAATGTGTGCAGACCTCGATGTGTTAATGCTGATAGAGACTGTCCACAGTAAAGTGAGCGTTTTCAAACTCAACATTTGAAAAATATCACTGGCCCTACCTGCATTGGGCACACAGATTGGCATACGCCCAGTGAATTTGGCTACGGAGGAGGGGAAACTAGTTCCATGTTTTAACATTGTATTAAAAACATTAGGTAAACATTTGTGAATATTGGAATTATTTCTTTTATTCTGTTTATTTTAATGCATATATGTTTAAGAATGAAAACACTTGAAAATATTTGCTTCCGTAACAATTCACGGTTCTTGTTGACCGAGGTACAAATAAAGGAATCAGGCCCACGTAAATGCCAATTTTATACATTAAGGAAGCATACAAAATGTGCCCACAAGTAGATATTAAGCAGGGCTTTCAAAAATACTAAGTTTAACGGGAACAGGCTATAACTAGAGACCTGTAAAATTTGCCTTAACTTTCAGTAACATGATAGACTTCATTTCCTTATAAACAAGTAATTACAATTAGTGATTTCATTGGCCGCTGCACTGTTATCAACGTCACGTAGCTTCCCGAACTCCTTATAAGCGATTGGCCACTCCACCGCTGAACTTGTATTATTGTCTCAAGAGTTCTCCGGGGCGTCCTAAACATATTATTGGACAATGGCTAAAGTTGGTCAAACGCATAATAACTTAGAGTTCAGCCTGTCCTTAAATAATAACACAAATTATGCAGGTCTCTGCCTAAGAGACCCGAGAATTTCGTGGATTCATTTCCAGACAATTCGGAATTCACACGCATGTACGTTCATGTTACGTTTGTAATTGGTCGACGTGTTGTTTGACACCTCCTGGAGATAAATGAGCCAGTAACAAACATACAATAAATCGTGCGCCGAACCACCATCTTTTACTACCACAAAAATTAACCAATAAAGACTTTACATCTGTACGAGAGTATATAAATCTGTGAAGTCTAGCCTACGGGTCATTTCTGGGGCGAATTTCAGGCAAATTTCTCGGGCCTCTACCTGTAACAACTAATACACATTACATCTTTCAAGTAGATGTAATAGGCCAATCCTGGCACACTTCTCTTTTTGGGGTTATTTCCTCTAAAATTATAACAGAAAATGCAGTACGTTAAATAGGGTTATTTCGCCTAAAAGTACAAGAAAAAGTTAAAAACTCAAAATCTGAAATTCAATGAAAAAACCATGAAAATCGTGTAGAAAAAGGCAAAATCAAGGTATTTGAGGGTTAAATTTAAGCTCTAAAACCTTTTTAAAAAGGAGGTCTCAAAAGAAGGGCAATTTAAACAAAAAAAAATAGCAGTTTTTCAAAAATGTGCTCACGCGATTTAACACAGGTAAAACAACAAAATTATGCAAAAATCAAGCAAATTTAAGGCTAAATAAGCAAATCAGATGAAAAGATAATTGATAGAATTTATAAATTTTATTTAACAGAAATAAAACACCAATAAGATTTGTTAAAGTCTAAAAATAAAAAAAATCTGATCCATAGCCTTTACGGAATCCATAATCCCAACCATCACAACAATCCAAAACATAAACATGATCTTTAAAATCAGAAAATTAGTTTGATCTTATATCAATTTTATCGATTTTTAAAACAATTTTGAAATGAACAAAATCCAATTCTTTATCAAAAAAAAATTCTGTTTTTATAATATCATATCCAATATCCCAAACTTCTAAAAGTTCTTGAATTTGATCCTTATCTAATATTTAAAATTTATATATATTTTATAAAAAAAGTGACCCTATTGTATAAATATTTTTGAATTTATTAAAAATAATAATTATAATATTAATTCAGGAAGTTGGTTCAATGATATTTGGGTTCCTTTATTTAAAGAAAAAAGTGTTGATTACTAACGATATTTTATGCTTTAATTATTATAGAAATTCCAGTTATATAATTCCAGAAAATATTGCAAAAATAAAATGTCGATTACTAGATTAGAAAATTTTTAATAGATTATTATTTTTTATTCGATCAAATAATTCATCTAAATTTCTAAAAATACGTAAAAAAAAAAATGTATGCGGCAACTCAACTTTGAGTCTATAAGGGTACTAAAATATCGAAATAATTTCTTGTTTTTGTAAAATCGTTTACATTATCCATTAAATAAAATTAAAATTAATGTATCTCGAGTGATATTTTCTTTCAAATAATCTTAAGTTAAATTTCGTTGGCTAATTAAAACAACATTACAATTTGTACCAGCCTCAACCGCTTTTTAAAATCAACACTAATTTTTATATTGGTTTTATGTTAAACTACTGCTTTTTTTCTATTTAGGCAGTCAATAACATATAAGGGTCTTAGTCCCCAAAATAAATAATAATTTATTTCGCCATGATAATTTATAGTTGGCTTATAATAAAGTTCATTATTTCTATATATAGTATCTAATTTTGTTCTTGGAACTCTAAAATCCTTAAAAGCAAGAAACAGTTTAAGCCAAAGATCATTTTCAATATCTAGATTCCAATTTTCTTTTGGAAAAATTTCATTTCTACCAATTTTAACAAAAGTATTTTTTACATTACAGTGATCAAACATGGAAGCATGCACATATTGCTCGGCGCGATTTTTTCTATTAGTTTGGAAACCCACAATTACAAAATCAGACATGTCAAATTGTAAATTATTAAACTGATCTTTTATATCAATGTTAAAAACAGTTGTCCCAGCAGGAACACCTTTTTCTAAAAATTGTCAATACTTAAAACCAATATGAATTGTAGAATTTTTACATATTTTTTCTTTATTTGAAATTGATGTGTTAGCTTCGTATTCAACCATGGGCCACAACATTTCTATTTTTTCAATAACAATTTTGACCTGCATCAGCATAAGTTTTATCAACCACACCATCTGCATTTTTTGTTTCATAAACAAATACACAGTTGTTATCAGACGAATTTCTGTAAAAAGTGATGTTATAACCACCCTTCCAGTAAACTTCATTATTATAACGAATAAAACCAAACAAATAGCTTAATGAATAAATTATTTCATTTATTTTACCACCACGAACAGATATTAATCGATATTTACTATCAACACCAGTAGGGTCTAAATAATTTTGTTCACCTGGTGATCGTAGCGAAATATTCATCATTGTCGAAGTTATTCCTGGATTATCAACAGCCTCAATAATCTGTCCATTTTTTGAAATTTCTACTCTACAAAACTGAAATGGAAAAAAAAAATTATAACAAACATCAATATTATTAATTTTTTCTTATTTTGTGTCATCTCAAACTTTATCTCTTTTTAGTATGCGATATCCTTACAAAACATAAGCACAATTTGGAAAAGAAAAGCTATCTCCTATTGGAATATCAAATTCTATTCTATTATTGTAAATATTCAAATTCCCCTGAATTTGATCAGTTGGGGGAAAGGTTTGTCTCTCAAAACTCTCAATGCTTTCATAACTCGGTTATAAGTAAACAAATTATATATAAATTGCAGAACCAAAAGGAGTTCATCGTGTGATATTGCTCATCGAGAAGTATAGAAATTATAAAAAGAACAATGAGGCAGAATATGAAAAAAAAAAAAAAAAAAAAAAAAAAATATATATATATATATATAATCTACCAATAATTCATGAATTACCAAACATTAGCAAAAATGTAGAACAAGTGAAAAAAAATAAAAATTTAATAATTTGGAATAGCGAATATGAATTAACAGTAGGTCTCGTTAATTTGTTAACAAAATGTACTTATGAAGAACTCGAAGATAGTTTCAATAATGTTGACCTTAAAAATTACAAATATATTATTTTAGCAACCAATGCTATATTTGAAAAATATGTTCCTAATACGAAAAGGAATAATCCAAGTTCAAGTAGTAATACGAAGTATATTAGGTTAATTAGTACAATTTATAAAGAATGTATAAAAAATTCACAGTCAAAATCATTACCAAATACACTAGAAATAATGGTTTCTCCAAGAACTCCTAATCTGTAGAAGGTCAAAAAAATTTAATAATTTGCCCAAAGAATAAATTTGGATGGACGATTTTAGAAAATGAATTGATAAAGTAATGATTATTCAGGGCGACGAAAATGTTGGAAATATTAGTTTTTACAATGAAAAAGTGAGCACAATGAATATGTTAGGCAATAAATTTGCTGAGTTTGTTATAAATAATCCAAAAGGTATATCATATGTTATAAGAGTTTTAAATGTTATTCCGCATTCATTTTGGGATTCAGAATACCATGGGAAAGGTGTCATAAACTGGGCATTAAACAATTTAGATTTGCCCGAATTATATTTGTTTGGTTATAATTATTGTGAGCAATTTACAAAATTAAATGAAGGACTTGAAAGAGGTGATAAAGGAGTATATAAATAAAATAAAGCATGCAACCATAATGATATTGCCTATCGAGATCATAAAGATTTAGTATCTATACATGAAGCAGATAAAATTTTACAAAAATAAGCAAAAGAAATTATGTTAGATATAAAATACTCCAATTGGTGAACAAATTGCTTCTTCTGCTGTTGCCTCAATATGTTTACAAAGAGAAGATTAGGATGGGGTATTAAAAATTTATTAAAGTATTAATATTTTTTTAACTTATAAATGAAGATAACAAATACTACTTTAGATATTCCTTATGAGGAATTTAAAAATGTGTGTATAGATAAATATTTAAACAGATAATCAAATTGCAAAAAAATAAAAAAATGCAAGAGGAGAACAATTACTAATTAACTTTACCACTACCAACAGTTAAAAAATGGTTAAAGAAAAAACTGGTAATGTTTTACATCACGGAGGAATTATTTCCATTGTACTCACCAATTTTAGAGTGGCTGATTTAATTTATAGTGCCGTTGAACAACCTAGTAAAAATAAAAAGAAATAGAAGAAAAACAGAGACATAATTTAGAAATGGTAAATAAATCAGGAAGTGGATTAAAACAAAGAAGGACAAAAACATTTGAATTTATCACAATTATCTAATGTCGATATTGAAAAATATGTAAATATATTTAATATAAAAAATTCTGAAATGTTTATATGATTGATGAAGTACCAAAAAATATGCACAAAAATTTCAACTAATCCTGGCACTTATTGGGTTTGCTATTTTAAAGAAAATAATAATGTTTATTATTTTGACTCATTTGGAGGCAATATTCCCACTAATTTAATTAATTATTACAAAGACCGAAACATCTATTATAATGATGATCAAATTAAGAATTTTAATTCAGTTATATGTGGACATCTATGTTTAATTGTATTACATCTTTTCTCGAGAGAATTTAAGTTTAAAGATATAATTTCTATATTATTAAATGGCAGATATATTTGGGGAACCATTAATCAAATCTTTAAATAAAAGCTTTGATAATATTGCTGAAGATTTAAAAAAATATGTAGATTCACAATACAATTCGAGGGTTTCTACTTTACAAAACAAACTAATCACCTGTTTTGAATTTACAAAAAGTTATGTTTATTTTTTGGACGTAGAATTGTTACTATAGCTGACCCCATTAATGGAAAAATATGCAGTTAATAAAATATTTTTTGATGTATGTGTGTGTGTCTATATATATATATGATTATGCATTAAAAAAGGATGTTGAATCAAAATATAAAATAATTGTTTCTGATTATGCTCTAAAAGAAGATATACATTTTCCAGTCAGTAATTTTTAACATTGCTTCCCACGATAAACCTGGTGCTGTACAATACCATGCAGGATCTAAATCATAAGAATTTATACATGTATTTATAAAATTTTCTAATATATATGAGAACAGTAATACATCACTTTTTTAATATAAATCATGGCATTCACCAAGATCTTTAATACTAAATTGGTTCCATATGTGTTTTGCATGCTCAAAATCAGTGCCAGTTATATCAGATTCGTTTAATTTATTGTAAAATTCTCTCTTTGGTAGAAGTTCTGTTTCTTCAAATTTTTTCCAACTATCCATATAATCATATGGATAAACACCTTTTTTAATAACTAAGTCTACATGTTCTTTTAGAAAATGTTTTTGTGTGTGTTTCATTTGATCTTTACATAAATTAGATAATAATTTATCTAAACTACTAGCCAAAAATTTGAATGTGTCTATGAATTGCATTTTCAAAATTTATGTTTTTTTTTTCTCCAAAATCTATAAACATTTCTTCATTATTTGCAATCAATTTTATATTTTATATCCTAACTCTTTAATAAATAAATGCGCATCATAGTCTGCTAAAATATGGAAATAAATTGGAACATAATTGGGTAATTTTAATTGTAGTTTACAATCATTACATACGGATTAATGAATGTTCCACTTATATGATCATGGTGGTGTACTTTTTTATTGTCCTCTCTGTATTCATATCCACATACAGTACATTCATATGCGTTCCTATAAGATATTTTTTTCTTCTTTTGTTAGTAGCTGCATTGGTTCAATTCATGAATATATTTCCCCAATTTCATCTACTTCTCTTTTTATTGATTGTATAAATATTCACCATAATTAGATACAGTATAATAACAAAAAGCAGATGCTTTGTGTAATTGGTATTTCATTATGTATGATTAATCATTTAATTTTAAATCAATGTTATTTATTTGTTCATTAGTAAGATTATATCGTTCTTTAAGTGCTTCTTTATAAAAACCATTATTAATCAAATTATCTGTTAAAATTGGATATTTCTGAATTATTTTTAAATTTTTATTTCTCTTGGGTTTGGTTTAGTTATTGATATTTTCTTTAGTATTGATTCAAAATCTGCATATATTGTAAATGGAACATTCGTTGTATCTTTACAATTTTTAAATTTTATTTGCTCTCCTTTGGGGAATAAAGTGATATTTACAGCTTCATTTTTAGACCAATCTTCAGTATGTTTTTTTTTCTTGGGAATAAAAGAATTGAAGACACATATCACATATATAAGATTTATGCTGTTTATTAATTTGTTGTGCAGAAAGCAGTTTCGATAAATCTTTTATTCAAAAGTAATGCGAGTTTGTATAGTTTTTTAAATACAGTAAATATATAAGCTTATCCTTTTTTTTTTTTGTGAGTTTTAGTGGATATACCATAGATTTATCATCAATAGAGTATACATTTATAGATGAATCCATTTGATTTTCTATTTTTGGTACATCAACCATTTTAATAGGATATTCATATTTAACTATTATTTTATCAATATTAAGCCCCACGTTTTTATTTTTAGATACTCTAGCTGAATTTTTTCTACTGGAAATAATGCAGATTTTATCACCCAAAGAAAGCTTTTTGGATCATTATTCATTACAGTTATGGACGCTTTTTTAAATCACTTCGGGTAGATCAATATACGATGAGACTCTTGGTGGATTATACTTATTTATTGCTCATTGTATTCCAATTATTTTATCTAAGGCCCATCCAGAATCTCTTTTTTTTTTAAATTCAGATAATTGTCTAAGAATTTCTTGTATTTTGAATTTATAAATTTTTTTAATATCTCCAGCGTTCAGTACTGTATAATTGGGTGATTGAAAAGTGAACAATTGTACTTGATTATTTTCTTGCTTATGAAAATTAGCATATAATTTAATACTGGTTTTCACACCTCTAAATATTTTAAGATTGTTGTGTATCATCTCAAAAATCTTATTTTTTGCTGAAGTCGAAAAATGAATGGGTTGTGCTAAATTAAAAGTATTTTCAATGTTATATGTTGTTATCCTACTTTTAAAAGCTTTATTAACTAAGTAATTTTTGTTGCTTCTTCTTCTATTTTTTCCTTGTTAACAAAATAATTATTATAGAATGGAGCTATATATGTTGATTTTTTTTAATCTTTGGGATATAATTAATTGATATTTGCGTCAAAGTTAAATTTTTAAAATTATTCTTTGTTCTTTTTATCTGCTTTCTCTTTCTCCGCCCTCTATAACCAGCGGCATAAAAAATGTTATAAGAGTTCTAATTAGATAGTTCTTCCTTAGTACAGTTATTTATTCTATCTTAAAATATTAAGCAATACGTCTCAACATTCTCACCCCCTCACCGTTCAACACAATTGTTATACAAGCCATAATTTTTACAGTTGTTTGTATAAGAGAAAAAAATTATAAATAAAATGTAATTAAAAAAATGCTTAAATTACTGAGAAACCGTATTTAACTTCTTGTTATGTCGATAATTATTAATATAATCACTTAGACATTTTTTACATGTAATCGAATATTTGTCCTTACTATTTTTGTTAAGAGAAAATAATTTAATTCATTTGTTCTCATTACACACTTTACATGTTTTTGTTGGATAATTATCATGATTTTCTTTTAAATTATCTAATGCTGTATTGTGTAATTGACTATATTTATGCTTTTTGAGAGATATATCATAAATATATTTTCCACATTTGCATATTACTTTCTCGTTTTTTTAATTCGTAACTACTAGTAGAATATTCACTATAACATTTTTGCAGATGTTAAAATGTTTATTTTTTGTGTGGTTATGTGGTGCAAAACGTTCTATGTTTAATACTTTGCCGCACTTTTTAAATTGTTCGTTATTATTTTCCATTTTATTTACTAAGAAAAATATTTTATAAAGTGAAAAAAAATTTTTTTTTTCTAATTTCAAAGTTTTTGCAGTCTTATTACATTTTTTTCCCTTTGAATAACACAAACAAAAAATGGAGGCTCTGTTCAACAAGTTGAACAATTCTTATGAATTGACTATACTATGTGTCCTCGAAATTGATAAATGGTATGAAGGTACAGAATTTCAAATTTATGAATTTAAGTTTTAAGTTCGGGAAAAAAATTAATTGCGTTTTAGATGGTAATTATAAAATCGCTTTACCAGATCGTTATGCAAAGATAATTGATGAAAATTGCTTAGAAATGATGAATGAGGGGCGAGGTTTTATAGTGTATAAAGGTTTAAAAGAAATTAAAAATGGAAAATATACATATGATATTGAGTTTAATATTTGAATTCTATCAATTATCCTTTCGTCTTATTTGCTTGTTTTAGCCTTAAATTTACTTCATCTTTGCATATTTTTTCTTGTTTTACCTGTATCAAATCGTGTGCGCACATTTAAAAAAAACTGCTAAAATTTCCTTGCTTTTTTTTTCTTAAAATTGCCAGCTTTTGAGAGCTCCTTTTTAAAAGCTTTTATAGCTTAAATTTAATCCTCAAATACCTCGATTTTGGCTTTTTTTTTTTTACATGATTTTCACGGTTCTTTCATCGAATATCAGATTTTGAGTTTTTAAATTTTTCCTGTACTTTTAAACGAAATAACCCTATTTAGTGTACTGCATTTTTTGTTTTAATTTTAGATTTAATAACCCCAAACTGTAAGGTTAGCCAGGATCGGCCTTTTACATCTACTGTTCCACTGGCCTTGAAACGCAAGCTCGACACAAGTTGAGTGCCACACAAGACCTATCACGATTGCAACACTTCAACTCATAAATTAATTCGAGACCGAACTAGTTTCGGCTGTCAAAACCATGATGTTAAGAGCCGCCCAAATCTCTTCACTCACTCACCGGTATGGGTTAACACTTCTATGCCCATTCTATACAAATGTCTATAAGTCGCGAAAGAAAATTATATTTGACTGGTACTATACACAACTAGACTCAATATCCAATGATTATAGGTGATGGAAAATCGCTCGAATTTCTTGGGTCACCATATCTTCTATAACACTCGTAACTAGAGGTAGTGAAATTTCGCGAAAAGATTTCAGCACAAGTTATATTTTAAAACACTGTAGGGTCGTTTACCTATCTCGACTGGCTGAGTTCCTTTTTACGAATCACGTGGGAGCCGTGCCCATGTTGCCGAATTTTGAGTGGCCCGGTCAAATGCGAAAACGCCTTCTCAAGACAGTAACGAATGGAAATAGTCAAACTGCTGCTGGGTGTTTTTAGTATTGAAGTCTATCGTGTTCTTATATTTTTTTCGCGAAAAATCACTAGTTCACATTATAGCTAGTTTATTCTCTCACGATTGGATGATCAAGGTTTCGACTTGGCTAAGTTGCATGCAGACCAATCACGAACGTTCTAACTTATAGTATCAGAATCCTCATTGCCCTAGTGAAACAGGGTAGTAACGTCATAAATGCATGACAGCCAATAAGGAAAGAAAGAAAGAAAACTGTCGGACATGTGTACAGTACGTTGAATCCTAGCAAAAAGTAAACTGGTCCCGTAACAAACCATCATCTCTTCTAGTGATGTTCCCTGGGGGTAACTGATTCGTACACCAAGGTACTGCTCTGCATTACGACCGATTCGTATCACTGATCGCCGGACACAAAGCCTAAATCTTATTGGTAGAGATAGGAAAATTTCGCGAGTTCAATGACCTATAGTCTAGGCTCCACAGTCCTGTGTATACTCGAGACCCAGGTGTATATTCATTGGCGGTTTCCCCAGAGAGTAGCCAGTGTTACCTCGCACCTGGAAGTACGGGATTCGCTACTCGTTTCACTGCAAGTCTGCTATTGGCTCAGAGTCGTTCAGGGTGTGTCTAATAAACTGTGATCCAATCGCAAAGTCAACTTCAGTGTGCACATGTTTGACGTCTATCTTGTCCTGAAATGAATTCGCGAAATGTTCCTATTCCTAGTTAACGCGTTTTGGAGTACAGCGAGTCGTGGAATTTCTTCGGGAAAAACCGGCGGACCTATTGATTGCTTTTAGATAATCCCGGTTTATTTATTTTTTTCCGTTTCAGTGCACAGCCTTTTTTGAGCTAACCTTCCTTGGGGCTTGTCTTACTCTTAATTTTAATGCAATTTTTTATAATTAGCCTGTTTATGGGAATTTATTCTTAGTTTTATGATACTGAACATAAAATCACGAACAAAACTATAATACTTACTTGTCCGTGTGTAAATAAAGCGCTGACTAAAAAACACAACAAATTGAAGACACCATATTTTTCTTGTGAATAGGAAACACGATACTTAAATATTCAAGGTATCGATGTTACAGTATATAGAAACTAAGTGAAGGTGAAAGATTTATATAAGATGATATAGAATTCAAGAGAAATTTGGGATAATTGCAATACAGATGGATAGGGATAGGAACATTTCGCGAATTCATTTCAGGACAAGATAGACGCCAAACATGTGTACGCTGAAGTTGACTTTGCAGTTGGATCACAGTTTGTTAGAAACACCCTGAACGACTCAGAGTTGCAGTGAATCAAGTAGCGAATCCCATACCTGCCTGATGTGAGGTAACACTGGCTACTCTCTGGGGAAGCAGCCAGTGAACATACATCTGCCTAGCCTATAGGTCATTGAACTCGCGAAATTTTCCTATCGCTGCCTATTGGTAGAGACCCGGAAATTTCGAGGATTCATCTGAGGACGAGTTAAACTGCACTCGTTTGTACATACGTGTTTATGCTTCCATTGGTCCTTTGGTTTGTTAGCAACGCCATGAACGATTTCCGACCAATAAAGAACCTGCAATGAAAATAAGAACCTAATCCCGTGCTACCTGGTCTGCAGTTAAATTGTAAAAACATCCAATGAACTACCAACTGATGCCCGAGTGTACAAAGGATTGTGGAGTCTAGCTTGTTGCCGAATGAAACAAGATCTTTGCCAACTTATGATCTACGCGGCGGAAGTGGAATGAGAAAGTAAACTTCCGTCTGAGCACATGGTCCCTCAGGGCGATGGTCGAGGTGATGGAAATCAAATGAAACCACCCCGTGGGGCGCCGGGCACGACCCAGGAAAAGACGGGGCGGGGTTTGCTGAAACATCTCTCCCTGGGCTCCACGATAGCTCTCTGACTCACCGAAAATCTGCAAAGAAGCCCAGCCAATGGGGTGGGGTGAGAAGAAAGGATTGAATGAGAGGGGGGGCGGAAACCACTGTGATCCCCCGGGCACCTGCACGTCCTGACCCAGATCCAGGAAGGAACTCCTAGCGGCGGCGGCCTGTTGGTCCAGGGTGGATGCTGCCGCACAAGGATCATCCAAGTACAAAACGATCAGCTCAGTACTACAGGCCGTTCACGGTTTCTTGCAACTTTTCTGAAGCCCTGCTTAAATCCTATTTTCAGGATATTCATCCACCTCATGCAAACCAAGCCTAGAAAATTACACCTAAAGGACAACGCACTGCGTTCATGCGTACTCAGTGAAATTATATTTTACATGATAACTATTTCTTCCAATGCATTACCAACACGCATATTTACTCTCTGCTTTTATTCGCATTAAATACAAACAAATGCAATGTATATATAGAATATAAGTAAAAATTCAACTTAACAAAAAACCAGCTATGTTTATATTTAAAAAAGAATAAAACTCTTGTAATGAATGGCATATTTAGCAAAGAACCAAAGAAGTCGTACATAGGACGATTCTTAAGTCCAAAGTAATTTTATTTATTCCCTCTTTTACGTCCTCGCTTTATGCCAGCTGTTTAGTGGGCTATGATTTACATACTACGTAATATAGAATTAATTTTGAAACGACTTGTACGTACATTTATTACTTGCCCAGGTCTTCCGCAACTTTGGCCACGTAGTTCACCTTTAGTCTTGAGCTAATTACTGTACTTACCACGGAAAAGAAACGCACGCGGGGTCAGCTTATGGAAGTGTTGGTGGGAGAATAGGACCTGATTGTAAGCAGCCAAAGACGCGACAGCTCCTCTGTTTTGTTCGATGAACTATAACGAGGCTGTTGTGGTGAGAAGGTCGGAGGACATGGGCAGGGATCGATGCATGACAAACTGGGTCATAACACGGAGTTGTGATTACCAGTGTCTGCTGAAGAGGTATTCCATGATGTTGTGGGGGAGTGGGGCCGAAGTGGGAGGGGTGGGGGGATGGTTGAAAGGATAAGGCGATTCTGGATATCGTGAAGCCCAATGGCAGAAAAGTGACGCTACTGGTCGGGAATTATCCCTTATGACAGTAATTGCAGACCATGGTATCACGCACTGAAAAATGAAATATGCCCTGGTTTTAGGCAGGGCACAAATTAATAAGGTATATAACCCTCTCACATTTTACATTATCAGTTGAATTTTTCACAACTTATATTTTGGAATGCGTATTGAAATTTTTACCTGGTAAAACAAAACTGTCTTTAATTGTCTTAAACTGTCTTAAACACATCCTTCCTTGATTATTTTTCGGCTAGTATCTGCAGAAAAGAAATAAAATATTTTGCCAGGGTAACTACATAGATACTATTGGTAATAACAATAACGCAATACTGACTTTAGAAAACGCAAAAATTAATATTATGTGCTCAATAGATCAGTTGAAACAACGTGATTTGTATTTTGAGGTTAAGATGAAAAATACTAAATTCCAAAACGAAGTCAATCGATCATCTTAATTAGAGTGGAAGGTGGAAAAATTTCAAAGACCCACATAATAATTATTTCCTTGTTCATGTAATGAGAATTATTTAACTTCCTGTGTAGGAGGTTTTTTCCCCTTCCAAATAAATAGTGGATTATAAAATTCCACTTCGTAATTTCGCAGTTCATTAATTTACTAGTCCTCAATTGCGAGTACCGTATGCTATTTTTGATAGTGATAAATATAATTTCACTTCGTAATTTCGCAGTTCATTAATTTACTAGTCCTCGATTGCGAGTACCGTATGCTATTTTTGATAGTGATAAATATAATTTTAGGTTTTCTATTTTCTGCTTGAAAAACACAACTTCATTAATATTTAAATTATTGCATTATATTTATTAACTTAATTTGCTTCAAAGTGGCTAGTTAACACCAATATGAAAGGCATTTTAAATCGTAACGTTTAAATGATAAAATATTTACTTTACCATTGTGTTTGTATTGTTTCTTGTGAATATTTCAAACATATATATTCCATTGTAGCATTCAGTTATGTTTAGTTTATTTTGGCTTTTAATCATGTCACAAAAGTCTTCAGCCTACCAAAACGAGTACCCTTTTATCCGGCAAATTATAGCATATATTATTTTTATATATATAAACTTTTTTACCGATTACTATATGTGATAGAAAAACGTCTGCCAACATTTCTTGTATGACACTGTAACAAATTTATTCTTTCATGATTGGAAGAACAAGGATTTGACTGGTATAAGTTGTTTTCAGACCAATTACGAACGTTCTGCCTTATAGTATTAGAATCCTCATTAGCCCAGTGAAATAGGGCAATAGCTTCATGCATGCATGACAACCAATAAGGAAAGAAAACTGTCTGATATGTGCACAGTACGTTGAAAACTAGCAAACACTCCCATGATAAACCATCATTTCTACCCAATCGCTATGTAGACTGTTAATATAAGAAGAACAATCATAATCGTATTGTTACGTAGATGTAAATACCAAGAGAACTCTATGATAAGACTCTGTGGCTTTGCTGGCTTACACACTTACAGATAATATAATAGAGCTCTTTGCTCGTGTTACAGAGCAGTGCAAGATTGTTCCTGAACTACATCTACAACTGAACTAAACAAACCAAATATCCTCATGCTGGCACACGAGTATGTTTTCTGCCCTCTTTGAGCCCTGATACACATGTGTTTTGTTGTCACTTCTCCAATGATTTCTTTTCAGTTCAAATCTGAATAGTACACTTAAACGAAATGAATTGGTTGTTCTTTCGATGAAAGATAACTCGGTTCTTTATTGCGCTGAAAGAGGGATCTCGCAAATATTTTAATACCTGCAAAATTCTCATTGTTATTTGAGGACACGTTAAACTTTAAACACTTTTACCTTTGCTATACTTTTGTCATTGGAACATACGTTAACTGACATGCCCTGGGCAACTCTACGCCAATAAATTAACACTTCACAATTGTGTGCTCCAGTAATGTACAGTGCAGTCAGAAAGGGCGTGGCCTCACGCAGCATGGATGGAATGATTGGACGAGTGACGGATTGAAGGTCAAAAATAACACGAAAGTTAAGACTGTTTATAACCCTCGTATATTCCAAGTCTCCAGGGCCTGGCAATATTGGCATTGAAATTAACCCCAATTAAGCTTGTATAAGTGTATAAGTGTTGGTGGATGCTGGTCCATACCCTGATTATAAGATACTCGTGCATGTGGTCGCTATTAGTATGATAGGTTTGGTTTAGTCATATATATAATATGAGTAGCTCACTTATACCTTCAAAACAGTCGAGGTAGTGAATAATGTGCAGATTCTGGCATTGTTTATTAATCAGTCTTCAAGGTTGGGGACTAGAAATGTAGTGATTGAGTGAAAGAGACTTTTGCATGTTTCCGCAATACCCTATGTAATACTTCGGAAAAATATTAAAGAAATAAATAATTCATAACTAAAAGCCATGTTTTAAAATGGAATAATAAATACAGATTTATGATTTGACATACCATATGACTATAAAACCAATAAGGCTACCAGAAACAAAGATATGGTTGAAGAATTAGTGGGCGTAACGGCCGAGCACCTTCGGGAACGTTCGACTAAACCAAGTCGATGACTTCCAAGCACCCTCCGAGTCGAGCCGAAGACCGCCAGCCGCCCAGACGCACATCTACCATTTAAAATACATTGCGCCAGACTTGCCTTTATCCTACTAGTGATGAGTTTAATTTTATGGTATTCCAACAACTAAAATCATAACTAGAAGAATTTTAAAAAAATGTAAGTGAAATATTGTAATTATGATATTCATATGTGACGAAAATATTAGATTTTATATTTGATATTTTTTTAAATTAATAAATGGTTAGCAATATGCCAATATTTACTATTAATTTAAATAACTCGAAGATAATTAGAATTCTCCAAAGGAGAATATATACTTGACCTGAGACATTATGCTGTTTATTCTTTCCATAACGTAAAGTTGCAGGGTTAGAATTTAGGCTCGGCTCTTTATTTTTATTTTTTTTATTTTTTCCGAAAAGTGTTTGATTACACCCTGCACAACCAGATCCATTGAGGCTACCCTCCAGTGCATCTTGTGAGCGGTCTTAAGCTTGGCGGGACTCGGAATATTAGTACGTATAATCCATTCACGGTTACCTCACTCTTTTCCGAAGCCCTGATAAAGTTATACTTAGATGATATTCCTCCGCTTTGTACCAACTAGGCTTAGCTAAGTCTAGAAAATTACACCAAAGGACAACGCACTGACTCCATGGGCACTCAGTTGTAATCATATTTTGGATATGAACTCGTTCTTATTAGGCATTAACAACACATATTTTTATCACGGTTTTTATTCATATTTACTCTAAATTAAATATTATCTTCTATAAATAGAATATAGGTAAAACTTCTATTTAACAAAAAAAAAAAAAGCATATCTTTATGTTAACATGGGTATAAAACGATCGAGATAGATCCGATACGTAGGAAACAACTGAATACGTTATACATGGGGGGGGGGGATTTTTCGAAGGTTTAATTCAAAAAGTGCCAAGAAACCGCGAATAGACTATGACGGATGACTAAATGTCTTGTGGGAGAGATTAGTATAGGGACATTTTTCGCCACAAGATGCGCAGTGTTCCAAAAGGTGGCTTTTAATGAAACTATTAAGCTGCGTGAATTATAAAAGACAAAGGTTTTACTTAGTTGCGAAGTTATTTTATATTTGATTACAATCGTCCTGTTTTTTTAACAGGGAAAACAGAGTAATCAGGTACACATGCACGACATTAGTCATTGCCTAGTGGCGAAAATTTATGGTTGATAAACCTTTAACATTGATCTTCCCGACCTGTAGTAGTAGAAGTGTGCTTAGCCAGGGCAACTTGCGAGAAGTGTGGCACAATAGGAGTAGTAGGGACGTGGGGGTTCTCAACCACGACTATAATGATATGTGGATGGAGCAGATCTAAAGATAGAATTTGCAATTATATTTTCCCCATCCAGCTATTTCGTTAATCCTAATCTGATAAATTTGTAAATCGATTAATTGGATTAAGGGTTAATCCATTTTTGGACAATTTTGAAAAATTGAAATTTTTTAAAATTTTTAATTTGTTCTGTATGTGTAATAGTTGAATAGTGTTCTATCTTTGGAGAGCGATGCTCACCCTTGGACGTCTGGCAATCCACTGAACAGTGAGGTCAATTGTATTGAGTATATAAAAGTTGATGTTGGTGCAAGAGGGACATAAGTGTTATGTTTTCGGGAAGAATGTCGGGGCCATCGATGCTCATCCTTGGATGTCTGGAGGTGTACTGAGGTTGGTGGAGCACTTGCGACTAATGGTAGTCTGGGTGAGTGAGGGGGGAGAGAGCAGCAGTACAATACGTGTGTTTGCTTCGAATGTCTGTATGGGAATGAGGTGTATATATGAAAAATGGCTGAAATGCGTAATTCAAAATGAGTGTTCTAAAATTATTATTCAAGCAATATGGAATAAGTATGAAACAAGCGACATCAAAAAATTATGTTTCCGGAATACAGGAGAAACAAATGAAAAGCACATCACATGCCACAAATATGAAACAATATTAAATAGTAAATGAAAAAAATGTCCACAAATATGACATAATTTACCACAAATGCATTAAAATGATATAACCTGATTATGTCGCACATAACAGAACTACAAATCATAATGAATGGAGCACACAATCGTTTTGAATGTTTAAAAAAATATTAATGCATCACCAGTTTATTAACCCACCCTATTTCCCAGCAATATAATTAATGACAAACAACTGAAATTCCTACGATGCTTAACTAAAATTCAAATTACAAATGAAATAATCACACACATTAAAGACATGCAGATTCAAAAATCACAGAAACAAAAGGCCCAGAAGAATTACACATGAATCAACTATTTAAAAAAATCTCACATGTTAAAAAATGCGAATTAAATTAATCATTTATTGCCCAAGAACCTACGTGTCATAAAATCATATGTTCAAAACAATGAAAAGCACCTACTAGATGAAACAAAATGAATTAAAGCCAATTTATCGTCATAGCAATCCACGGAAAAATGTGTATTAACATTCATGGAACCTAATCATAATAGCGCACATGTATCTCACTTCACTCCCATCTGCTCTCAGGACTATATAACCAGAATGAAATATTCTTGACACCAAAATGCACAAACACCCAAGATGCAACGAAATAGAGGTTTAACGAGATGAATGATAAATACAAACAAGAAACGATCTATCACTTTCAGATCACATGAAATGTAAATATTATCCATGTACCAGGAAATAAATATTAACACCAAATCGCACATGAGACAACAACTTACCCCAAATGCCGTGCATTCACTAGAAAAAGTTACTCGCTTATGATATAATTCCAATTATCAAATGTAAATTATGTTTAGGCCTAATACATCTATCCAATGATATCGCATCACATCTCGGCCCGCAATCCAACACAAGTGTATACATTCATATTGCTTCAAACTCCTCGGTTCTCTCTTACAACTGTGCTGTGTGTTTGTATGCGCACTCCTAATATAACTCGTCGCACGCCGGTGGACCATGCCTATTACACGCACCAGCCCGCCACATGCAGCTCACCTCAGCGATATGACAAAATTTGAATAATGAAAGTTTAATAAATGTCCTATCCTACATACCTATATGAACACTTTTGAAGTGAGAATAGTAGTGCATATTATGAACAAAAGCCCAACAGTACAAGTACAGTGCTCTCCCTCGCCTTGCATCTGCATCGCTCCAGCCAGAGTGGCTGACCAGAAGCAAATGACTTGTTCAGTTTGAGCACGTCTCACTGTGTGCATGCAATATCCTGTTTGAGACCAATGAACTGCCCTGACCTTTGACAAACCCAGTGGCAGGATGACGCCATGTCGCAAATAAACCAGCGACCACCTCAATGGAAATCAAATATAATATGTTATGAATGATATTAAAATTGGATTTCAATCACATGAAACTTATTGCCATTTCCAAAAAATTTACCTTTAATCTGTAAAACATATTTCCACTCTGGGAAATTTTACCATCAAATACAATTTAAATAATTTAGAAAACGAATCTCAATTCCAGCAAATCATTATTCCAACACGGTGAAATACAAACATGAAATACGTTACAATTTAGCAATTAAACATCTCCAACTAACGGCAAAAGTGTGTTCCAAATACTTTTATTAAAATATTACGATATGCGATACTCACCATAGTCCGATCCAAAGACCCAGAGGCTTAAAATTAAGTATGTGCTAGGTATTTGAAATGTTTAATTTCTGTAAGCTTTTAAAAATGGTTTTTAATCTGCAACACAACCTTCAAACATTTTATTACCTAACACAATTCGAGAAGTAAGTTAAGGGAGTGTGTGTGTACATATTCATTCTGACGTTCAAGTAATTTTGTTCAACATAGAAAATGCATTTTTGTACACATTTACATGCAGATTTCTCTACGAAAAAATTTACTTAAGTTTGCTACATCCAAACTCCATATACGTGAAAATTAAAGAGACTCGTAATACGTAGAGAGCTGAAAAATTCGTGAGTTCAATTATCTGCAGACTGTACTATACACTCATATGTACGAATTTGACAATATTGACTGTGCATTGGTGGTCTGCTATCATGGTAGAAGGCACCAATTGGGTACTGCTCTCCAGGAGGTTTCAAATACTGTGTGGACCAATAGCTAAAGTTATATAAATGTATGTGTAATTCTAGCTTGTCCCAAAATGGATCTGCGAATTTTTCAGGTCTCTAGTAATACGCCGATACGAAAAATCTTCCCATCCAAGATTTCTGTTATACCAAATATATCATAAATTTGTATATGTAGACAATTATACATTTATTTGATTTCAGAATACTATTTTTCGACAAAATATTAATGAAAAAATAACCAAATAACACATTTCGAGCCTGGATTGAATTGTAAAGTGACCAAATAATGATATTTCAATAAATTTTCGAAAAGACTGCATTTTAGGCAAAATCTAATGAAAATGGCAGTGACTTTGGATTCGATTACTATATACGAAGAAATATATTATTTTTTCTCAGTGTTAAGTCAACAGTTGTTGAGGTCAGCTCGTGCCAGAAGTATATCACCATGAGGTTTTGACTTACATCAATCAATAACAGATTTTGCTGAGATGTACATCATTCAGCAAGCTTCAACAAGGCGTACAGCATTCAGAATGCTTCACTGAGGTGTACATCAAGCTTCGAGATGTACAGCAGTTAGCAGGCTTCAACGAGATGTATATCTGCAGACACAGGTAATATGCACAATGGTCACTGTTGTGATGACTGCGATGAAGAATGTGGGAGAGTGTTCAATGCGATATTATCATATGGACAAAGCAAAATACTTTTAACCCTAGATATCGAGAACCAACTCTCGCTATTACCAAAAGTATTTATAATTACATTCGATTCCCACAAAATCCAAAATGTTTACCAGTTTCTCCCAGAGGAGTTAAGGGCAGACGAGGACATTGTATCAAACTTTCCTTTTGAAGATTGTCCATACGCGACATTGATGTTCTTTAATGATCCAACTATATACCATTTGAGAAGGGATTGTGTAATGCGCAGAATGCAAAACATAATGGAACTTTTCAATAGCGATCATCCCAACTTACAAGAGACCACTCAGGGGTTGATAAAGTTGATTCAGAAGCGACAACTGAAACATTGTAAACAAAATATGTAAAATAAATAGGCTTCTTAAATCTTATATCTAAAAATTCTGATGTAAGTGTAGGTAATAAGGAGACAGTCTAACAATGATTTGTTATGTGCAAGGCTTTGTAAACCATTACAATAAGTCTTTTATTGCAAAAGAAGTTGCTGTATCGTATGAAAATGACGATAACTACACTAAAATTTTACGCCTTAAAACACCTCAACCATGGTCTGTCCTAAACTCTGAAGTGAAAATGATGTTTCGCGGTTAAACATACGAAGTACATGATTTGAAATGGGATTCCAGTGTTTTAGAATATCACGACAGATTCAAGCACATAAATGGTGTATTTCTCGAAGAACATCCCATATATATACTGAGGAAAACACAAAAGTAATGTATGAAGATATTACGAATGTCCAAGTAACGATTCACTTGTGAAAGGTTGTGATAATCATCCATGTTCGAACAAAGTGTTTTTTTTTCACAATGTAAAAGCGAAGCCTTAAGAGAATACATGTACAAAAACCCATAGTATGTTTAAAAAGACCTGTTGGTTACAATGTGACAATTGCATCATCACTAGTTTCTGTATTGGTAGCATGTCTCAAAAGTTGACAGCCTTGTGTGGGTAAACTATGGTTCGCACTAAGCTCTTTGCATTTTTTAACTTTTATTTTTATATTGATTATTAGTATTATAAATTTTATATACATTTTTACTAGCCGTTAATATTTGGATCACGATTATGTATTTTATATTGTTTTCATTTTCAGCTGCTTTTTATATCAATTTTTGCACTTGTAATTATTCGACGTCCAGCTGTGCATGGCCGTTGAAACTCTTTGCTTTTTAGTACGTAGTTATCATGGGCGTCGGTAGTGGTGCACTGGTGACGGGTACGATAGGTCAGGGTAGACGTTTGCCAGCTGTGTAGCCTTATGGAGGCACCAAGTGTGTGCTCGCGATGTCAGCTGTTTTGCTCAGCAAGATCGAAAGGATGGCAACGGTACATTTTGCCTTTCGCGTAATGAGACTTCAGCTGTTACAAGTATATGAACGGTGCTAAAGATGTCGGCGTGTTGGTTGAATACAATTTTGTTAAGTTTTTGCACCAATAGCCTCAGCGAAATTTGCAGTGATTTTGTGTTTTTATGCAATGTTAGTTGCAGTACATTGTCTTATCCATCACGTCATGTTCGTAATATTCTTCATGTGTGTGTGAGTAAATTCACTTTCATGTAAATTGTGTTTCTGAATAAGAGAGGCAATTTGGTGGGATATATTCTTTGCTACACTGGACGGTGTGCGGCCGACATCAGCCCAGCAGACCACCCCATATGGATGCATTTGGACAGCAGGCTTCCTAGCCTGCCGGGATTGCAGCTGCTAAGAATGGCATGTATTCTTCGTGTATGCCTGGAATTCGCATACACAGGTTCATCGATTAACAGGAATTAAGGTATTGTGTCCTCAATAATTTCGCCCAAGAACATCGTAGGCGGTAAGGACTGAAAGTTTCCCCAATTTTGACTCTCGTGGTTTGTTCGCACGGCTCACAAGCAGCGACCACTTTTTATATGTGTATTTATATTTTTCAAAATCATTTTGATGTAAAATTTTGGCTTGTAGCACCAGTGCATCATTCATTAATTTTTCTTATGGTGCTACAAATTTACGACCACAAGATTAAGCTGAGTGTTCACCACGTTTTGAAATGAACTCAAAGTTTTGTATGAACAATTTTACATTGATTGGAAATAAATTACTTGGGTAAATTATCAATTAGTAGTGTCGCTGATCCTGCCTATAATTAAAAAAAACATTCGACAGAGTAACTAACAAATTTTCGCCAGAGCACAACTGCCTTAAAGTACAGCATATATATTTAATTTAAATATATTCATAGGGATGAAAAGACATAAGGGGTTTTCTTTAATACATTGCTATTTGTCCGTTGATGTGTAATAATCCTTCCCAGGGGGTTACGGCAAATGAGATAGACTTGAAGTTCCTGAGGCCTTAAGGTACAAGGGCGACTCAATTCTGCACCACTCTGGTGGCCTTTTTTGCCCTTTTTCGCCCTATTTCCAATTAATTTTCAGTTTGACCACCATGATCTCTTGGGTCTATAGAATAGATAAACCCACTTTGTTAGCTACATTAAGTGCGGCAAGCATAACTGTAGAGGAGAAGAAAAGTACTGACGAATTGTGGAGGAAAATGACCTCCTTTTTGCGCAGTACAGTTAAAAGTAGCAACCAGCTGAGTGCTAATGATAACATGTCCCTAGCAATACAAATACGAAACACTGAAATTGCACATACTATAGCACATTCTTCCCATAGATAAAGTTGACATTATAAATGATTGCAATATTGAGAATATTTGAAGTTTTGTTTACAAGTAGATAAGTTAAAGAGAATTAATATTTTTCGGACTGATATTTGTTTGATGCAGTCCCTAGTTAGTAAATGCAGACGTGTCGTTTTAGATGTGTTGTTATCCAGCATTTCATTGGGGGAAAAATGGTACTCGACGAAAAGTAGATTTGGGAGGAATTATGGTCCAAAAGAACTAAAGATGGGTTGAGTGAAAAATACGTTCACCATTTTCAAAGTTATGATGATGCTGTTATGAGTTTTTACCAATCAGTTTTTGATCACGGATGTGCCCTAAACCTCAGCCATTATGAAAACAAAATAGTGGAAATTGTTGTTGAGAATTTGGTGCCGGAGGTGTGAGCCCAGAGTACCTTCACGCAGTCGCCAGAGAAGTTGAGGAAATGGGCCAAAAATATTCAGAATAGTATTTATGTCAGACAAGAATTTGGAAAAGAAAAGTCTCACGAAATAAGTAATGGGCAAGCAGCCCAACCTAGTGTGGATAATGTACATAAGCAAATTTCTAAACAGACATGTAAATGTGTGTCTTGTGGTAGTGAGAATCAACCTATAGTGCAGCGAATGAATGTCAGAAAGTTTTTAGGTGCTGTAATTGTTATAAGCTGGGGTGTTTGGTAAGAAATTATAGATTCTCCAAAGAACAGTAACCATATTAAGGAAACTATTGCTGTTGTGGGGGGATGTAATGGGATTAAAAAGAAATTGCATGTAACCATAAAAGTGAAAGCAATGCAAATATTGAGTCTGTTAGATACTGGAGCTAATGATTATTTTATTAGTCAGAGTTTAGCCAGCTCACTAGTTAAGCATTTTTCTGAGCTGAAATAAAAAAATTCAATTTGGTCAAGATTTTAATTTGTGTGTGGCCAACAGACTCTAATTTAACGTATCTACCAAATTGTGTTTGCATTTTAAGATTGGCAAGTATTCTTGGACCAAAGAATTTTGGATTGTGCCAGTTCTTGTTAATCACATAATATAAGGTTTGGATTTTCTTTCTGAAACCAAAGCATGCATAGGGTTCTATTAACATGGATTGAAGTTTGGTTTTGACCTGAAATGTGATCCTATACATCGAAAACTGTGTAAGTCGAGTAGAAGGACTTGGGAAAACATTAATAGCAAAGGAGATGCCTTTGAGGATAGACAAACAGAAAAATTGAACAATTTACTATCTGATGTTCAAGATGTTATCACAAAGAGGTTAGGATGTTGCAGTCGCATTGCCTACGAATTATATGTTACTAATGACGACCCGATCAGATTAAAGCCCTATCAATGCTCACCTCCTCAGCTGAAAGTTGTGAGAGAAATCGTAACCGACTTGTGCAAACAAAATACCATTCGTCCTTAAATGTCTGCTTACACTTTACCTGCCTTTTCAGTAAGTAAGAACAAGAAGGGGCACTATATGCTAGTAATTAAATATCACCTACTGAGCAAAAAAGTTAAAGTTGATCCACTTCCCATGCCGAACATCGAAAACATCCTTCAATACATTGGTGAGGCAAAGGTGTTTTCAGTCATCGATTTAAATTCTGCCTTTCACCAGTGTCCATTACATGAAAAGAGTAAGCCCTTGACAGCTTTTGTTACCCTTTGGGACCATTTTGAATGGAACTGGGATCAGTTCGGAGTTAATTTTGGAGGACAATGTTTATCTAGAATTTTACAATTGGCACTGGAAGAATTTCACTTTAAATTTGTAATTTTGTTTTTATATCATATTTGTATCTTTTCAAAAAATCCAGAAGAACATCTTGAAAACATAAGATTGGTCCTCACGAAATTAAGGCAGTTAGGCTTTACAGTAAACCCTGAAAAGATAAGGAGCGGACTGAAATAAAATTCTTAGGAACTATTTTGTCCTAGCGGAAACTTGTAATGGACCATGATAAAATTTCGCCCATTATGAATTTTCCTCGTCCTCAAAACATAAAAGGTGTCATCTATTTCTTTGGAATGTTAGGATATTTTCCCCATTTCATAAACAATAATGCTGAGATTTGTGCCTCCTTAAACTCTTGAGAAAGAAATATTCCCAATTTGTGTGGACTGAGAAACAAGAGAAAGCCTTTAATGACCTCAAGTTTACTATTTAAAATTCACCAGTTTTAATTTTGCCTGATTTTGGGAAAAAGTGTGTCCACCTCAGCCTTAACCGTAAGGGTCCTGATGCAAGACATAGGGCACAGCCTAAAACCCGTAGCATTTGCCAGCAGGTCACTAAATAACCACTAACAACATCTTAGAGCATTTAAAAAGAAGCCCTAGCCTGTGTGTGGGGCATTGAGAAATTTGCCACCTACTTAGAACATCAGCCCTTTGATTTACACACTGAAAACCAAGCCCTCACATGGTTATATAGTCATCCCAAACAAGTAGGCAAGCTAGGCAGATAGATTGCGAAATTAAATAACTTCAGATTCAACATTGTGCACGTTAAGTGTAAGGAAAGCGTGATTGCTGACTGTCTAACTAGGATGTTTTATCATAATGATTATGAGGTCAAGGATAGCATTAGCCATGAGATGGAAGGGGTAGATAGTGATAGGGCAGTTGAATAATGCTGTACTTTGATCCGGAGTATGCCGGAATTTTTCACATATGTTCACACTTGGTAACGTGAGGACGACGAATGTAAAGGTATTAATCAGAAAATAGTGTCAGGTAGCAGCCCAAAGTATTGTATAGATAATGATCTTATTTGTTTTGCTGATGGATCCAACAAAAAGAAAATTTTTGTTCCAACAAAAGTTAGGGATTTAATCCTCAAGTATTTTCATGGCTCCACCAGAGAGGCCCACATGGGAAAGAAAAGGACTAATGAACTCATAAAAAGTGAATTTTTCTGGCCATGTATGCAGCAGGACATATATTCCTTTGTGCAATCTTGTAGTGAGTGCCAACTTGTCAAACAACCTCTGAATAGCAAATTTGGTCCACATTCTGTGCAACTCCCGACTAGGCCATGGGAGAAAGTTTATATTTAATTTTTGGGCCACTTCCTCGGTCTAGGGACGGAAATAAATGTATATTAATTTTGTGTGACGGTTTTAGTAAATTTGTTTTTATTCTTCCCTTAAAATATATGAAGGCTAGTCACATAATTAAAGCCCTTGTTTATAAGGTGTGGAAAAATTTTGGAGCCCTTGAACAGATACAATTTATTTTAATTCCCAAATGATGAAGGATATGTGTTTGGAGTGGGGAATTAAACACATAAATTCCAGTCCTCACTATTTCTGCCCCAATATTGTAAAATGGGTGAATAAGGACGATAAAACAGCCCTGCGTATTTTTTACAGCCAAGATCATCGAAGTTGGGACATAAACCTCCCAGATATCAGTCTTGCCTTTAACTCTGTTACTCACAGCGCCATGGGTTTTACACCCAGTAAAGTTTTTCTGGGTCGGGAACTTCCTTCTTCCCTATTAAATGTGTGGGGGATTCCATCTGAGGCCTTAGAAATGGTTAGCAACAGTGAAGAGCAAAACATATGGCAAAAGACATGTGAAAACTTAGAGAAGGTGCGTAAATATATAGAGAAAATTTTTTATAGGGACAGGCTTGATAATGTGTGCAATGTCGGCGATCTGGTGGTATGTAAACAGTATCTGCAGAGTAACAAAGCTGAGTATTTTTCGTCGAAATTGGCTCTCCCTTACCATCAATCCTTTAAAATGATTTGTTTTTGGGAATGGTCCCCGTGTTGCTGGGTATCCCCAAAAATGACTTTGTTGTAAACAAGGCTCACATATAACAATAACAAATTAGAAAGTTTAGCGACACTAACAGATGGCATGGACTTGAGAGACAGTGAATTTGAGTGTTTAAGTGAATAAAGTGAAGACATGGATATGAATAGGGATGTATTTCTATTTATTATACTCAAGTGTTGTGTGAAATTCGTAACTTGGTGCTATATAAATTTTTTATGATCTTATCTTCTTGATCTCTTCTAACATTTATATGTTTTTGGGGCTTTTAAATATTAAGTGTTTATTCAATGTGCTATTTGTTTAAATCCTAGTCATGACATTGATATGCAGTTTGAAAAACATAGGTTCTAGCGTAAATATAGAGTATGATTTGGTATGTTGTTACGATGTTTGGGCTCTGTTGGTTCCAACAGGTATTTTTTAAGGTGGGGAGGGAGAGTAATTGTTACGATTGCATCGTCACTAGTTTGTTTTTAGTGGCATGTCTCAAAAGTTTAATTATATTATTTCTTTTCATACCCTGCTTTGTTTATGCTGTTACTAATAAATATTTATTTCCATACTTATTTGTATGTAATGGTAAGTGACTATAATGTTGGTCGCTCTTTCTTTTCATCATCACACCTCTGTTTAAGTGTGTGTTGGTACTGAATAAAGTTCTGTGGGGAACAAAAAATTAGCTAGACACAATGAGTGGGCAAAAGCATCAAAGACTTGATAGTTTGTTAGAAGAACAAAATGAATCTGATTGGCAAACTAAATGAACGGCTAATGCAA
The DNA here is from genome assembly GCA_029891345.1 of Dryococelus australis. Classification (NCBI taxonomy): domain Eukaryota; kingdom Metazoa; phylum Arthropoda; class Insecta; order Phasmatodea; family Phasmatidae; genus Dryococelus; species Dryococelus australis. The sequence continues at coordinate 334,552,194 of CM056995.1, read as the reverse complement.
ACTCTCAGGATATTCTCGCTTATTATAAGCATCGCTGTTTCGATCTATTATTGGACGACCTTTACTTGAGTTATTTAGACACTGAATCATACATGTAAAGACTGTCGACTGTAGCAGATCGGGGCATGAATGCTTCCCCCAAACACAGCAAAGTAGATCACTTATTAGATGATTTGTATTTATCTGATATGGAAAATTCGTGTGATTCGGCCAGTATTTCATCTGTCACAAGCGAGTTCTGAGTCAGATAGAGAGAGTTCGTCTAGGGAAATGGAAAATAATTCGTTTTCCGATTCCTTAGTTTCGCCAGACATAACATACATGCTACTGTTTAATGTGTTCGCCTCCAGGCCAACTGATGCAAGAATACATAATGATAAAGTAGAATATGGTTGGAATTTTGAGCATTTTTCACGAGGTGCAGGTTAGCATTGGTAAAACCTCGACCTATCATGATTAGCGTCACCATAGAGCACAGGTTCTTGAAATCCTTCGTGGCAGAGAAAATGCTATAGGGATAATTTATTTTCAAAGTAAATCTCATCCTGTTCTACATTCGTCCAGTGTTGGTGAAATTTGCTATGAAACAATTAAGCCTTACTGACTAACAGACTTGAGGAGTTTAGTGCACATGGTAGATGCTAACCTTTGTTGCTAATATTGCATATGGATGTCCATATCTCGGCAATTAGAAGATATCCCATCGGTGCCACACACACACTAAATTACCCAAATTTATTGCCGATAAGAAAGCCTACATTAATGTGCACTGTCCTATATGCTATTTTGATGAAAACAGGATGTAAAGTCACACCATGAAGTGTAAGCTTCCTATTGACAATTTTGAGTGAGTTGAGTCTGACACGTTTTCATTGTGGGATTTTGTGAACACACAGAATGACAGTGACACTTGCTTTTTCGTGGAAGTTGATTTGTCTTTTCGAGACGAATGCCATGATTCTATATCTGATCTGCCTTTGGCCCCAATTACTGGCATACCTTCGTACAGGCACACAAAAAATTTATTTTGACACTTGCATAACAGAAGAATTATGTTATACACGGGGAAACACTGAAGCTCTATTTGATGTATGGAGCCAACCTTGACTCTGTTCATCGTGTTCTGTTCTTTGAGCAGAAGGCATGGATGGTGCCGTACATCGAATTTAATATTGACATACATGCTCAGGCTGCGAACAAATTCCAGAAAGTGTTTTTTAAGCTAATGAATAATTCCATACATGGAAAACTTTGCAGAAAGTACATTGGGAAAGGGACATAAGAGTTGTTACCAGGTATGACATGATCTACAGGGCTGTGGAGCTGATTTGTCCTCCTACATTTAAGACAAGGCAATTTATCGATGAGAATCTAGTACTTATCGGAATTTAAAAAAGCTGTGTTACATTTAAAAAGCCTTTGTACACTGGTGTGGCAATTCTCGATCTTTCCAAATTAACTCCTAATGAATTTCATTATCAGCACATGTGCACCAAATTTCCTCTGCTAGCCTCGCACCTCATATATTGTGATATCCATAGTCTGATATACTCTATTGCTTGTAACGACATTTACAAAGTAACTGCCACAGATTTTAACATGCAGTTTATAATTACAATAATGCGCTCTTTAATCCACAAAAATTCTCATGCAAGAACAAAGGCCTTATGGGAGTTATGAAAGATGAATGTGATGGTCACAAGTCATACATTTTATAGGTTTACATTCTAAGCTTTACACATACATTGTTGCGAATGGGTAATACATGCATAAGGCGAAGGGCATTAAATCTAATGTCTTGCAGAAACACTGTTACAAAGATTATCGGGAATGCCTCGAAAATTGCACTAGTGTCATGGGGACCCAATATCAGTTCCATTTGTGTGTTCACAAACTCTACACCGAACGCATGACCAAAGTAGCATTATTGGGTTTTGATGATAAGCGCTAAATTTAAACTGATAGAATGTCTTCTTTACCCTGGGGACACTATGGAATCCATAACTAATTTTTTTTCCACAACAGTAAACTTAGTACCACACTTACTCCAGCCCTGCCATCTACCAGCACCACACCCAGCCCAACTATTAGCAATGCAAGAAATTAGCACTACAATCAGCACCACAATTAGCACCAAAATCAGCACTACAATTAGCACCAAAATCAGCACCACAATTAGCACTGCAATCAGCACCACAGCTGCCTGCAATATCTACAGCATCTGCTGCATAAACATCAACATCCCCCTCTCCACTCGAGATGATATTCCTATCTTGAGCATCCTACTGTTTGCTTAGCTGCAGGGCATGTTACCAGATACCTGTCTCTCTTCAGAAATACATTGTATTTCTCCATCATCGATTAAACTATAGAATTACTCTTTTGTTACAATACCCCCTTCACAGCATGGGATCACGTAACATCGTATGAAGTTTTTTAATCTACAGTGCTCGAGCAAATCCTGTGAATTAATACTGCAATTAATGGACCGAGGGGATTGTAGAAACTCGAGCAAACCCTGTCGGCGCAGCTGAACTCGGAACACTTTGGCGAAACAACCTAAAGTTATCAAATGGACAAGGTGAGCTCGCCAGAAGGCGAAAGTGGTCTGGGAGAAAGAGAATTGCAGTTAGATACTCAGGTATAAATTTAACTGCCTCTTGTCCACACATCACGGTTAAGGAATGTCTAGTGACAGTAAGCTTCATTCTACAACACTAGCTGATGGAGTGCAGCAACTTTGTCTTGTAATACACTGAAATGTTATGTAATAAGGACAATTATTTTAACAGGTTTTAACATGTAATTATCAATCACTCTATAAAATCTTGTAACAAAAACATTTACTACAACTCTGAGTCAACACGAGGATGTTTTCTGCTACTTCTGGTCTAACAAGTACACTTTGTATAGGCAGTTCATGGTAAAGTGAGCACTTTTTAAGACCCACCGACCAAGCATTAGTGACTATTAATCATGTTTTATTGCAGACTCAGACATTAACTTTTGAGGGTGGTGAAAGTAAACACCATATATAAAACACATGGCAATGTTAATGTTAAAATATGGTGGAAATACAAAAATTGGCTAAAAGGAAAATTTTGGAAGGGCCTTATAAAGTGCTCACTTTACTGTGTATACCCTACAAAAACATTTTACAACAGTGCATTTGGGTTACGTAGTCCTGAGAGCCGATGCGGGTGAAGTGATTACATTTTTCTGTGGATTGTTTATGGAGGTAAGTTGGCAGTTATTAGTTTTGTTTCATATAATATGTGATTTTTTTATTGTTTTGAGTGAGTTAATTTATGACACATAGGTTCTTGGGCGACAAGTGATTCATTTAATTTTAATTTTTTTTTTATGTGGTATTCTGGTTAACAGTTGATTAGTGTTTAAATCTTCTGGACATTCCATTCCTGTGTTTTTGAGTGTACATGTACTTAACATGTGTGATTATTTCATTTGTAATTGGAATTTTAGTTATACATCGTAAGAGTTTCTTTTGTTTGCAGTAAATTATATTGCTAGGAAACAGGAAGGGTTAGTAAACTGACATTTCATTTATATTCTTTTTAACTTTCAAAGTGAATGTGTGCTCCATTCGTTACGCTTTGCAGTTCTGCCATTTGTGACATAATCGAGTTATTTGTTGTAATGTATTTGTGGTAAATTATGTAATATTTGTGGTATGTGACGTGTTTTTCTTTAGTTTATTTCATATTCTATAAAATGTAATTTCTTTAATGTCGCATGTTTTGTACTTATTTCCTATTGCTTGAATAATGATTTAAAAACATTCATTTAGAATTACACATTTCTGCCATTTCGCATATTTACACCTCATTCCTACACCGATATTCAAACTGAACAGACATATTGTGCTGCTGCTCTCTCCCTCCCCCTCCCTCACACAGCCTACCATTAGTCGCAAGTGCTCTACCGACCTCAGTACACCTACAGATATCCAAGGGTGAACATCGATGCCACCGACAATCTTCCCAAAACATAACACTTATACCACTCTTTCACCAAAATCAACTCTTATATACCCAATACACCTTACCTCACTGCTCTTCAAAAATAGAACACCATCCAACTATTGCACATGCAAAAATTTTAAAAATCCAAAATTTTCTAAAAATGTTAAAACATTTTCGTACTCGTGCCGGCACTGGACTTATTTTAGAATGATGTGATGACTAAAGATGAGCGGCAGCCCTTAAGGTAGCCGCCTGCCGGAAGAATTTTTCGTCTGAGGCCTAGGAGCATGGGAGCACCAAGGGAGAACACGTATGCGCATCACGCTTACTCGTAACCTCTAAGCGCTAATGACTGAACTGGCGGCCGTCTTGACGTCGACCACAACCCTCTACGAGAATTTCAGTGGTTACCATATCATTATAAGCCGTATAACTAGGGATAGGAAGATTTCGGGAATTAGTTTCGGAACAAGATAGACGTCAAACACATATACAGTTAAGTCACCTTCCTAATTGGTTCACAGTTCATTAGACCCGCCCTGCACTCCTCCGAGACAATATCAGACTTGCAAGGATACACCTAGCTAACCCCATAACTGCCAGGTGTGGGGCAACAGCTACTGAACACGCAGCTGAGGCACCAGTGTACAGAGGACTGAGGAGTCTAGCCTACAGGTCATTGAACTCGCGAAATTTTCCTATCCCTGCGTATAACTGAATGCACTCATATTAGCATTTGAAGCAGCTGTTATGTGTACATATTCATCATTTTCTAACGAAGAGAGGGCCAACATCCATTTCATGCATGGGCGTGCTGATGGCAATACACGGGAGGCGGCAAGATTGTACCACAAAAAGTATCCTCGCAAATGATGGGACCTCGTGAGAAATCGACTGCCTGGTGTCATCTGTTTTCACATTCAATGTGAGGGCTGGTACCTGGGACAGAAGGCATGAACAATGTTGTAATGATGCAATAGTTGCACATGTATGCATCTCATATCTCGGAAACGATTGTTTTCCGGATCGATTAATTAGGACTTTGGTCAATATTTCATTGTAATCGTGTGGCGGTATTTATGTGGCAAGAAATTTGGCAGGGGTTAACCTACCAAAAGCATTCTCCCCTTAACGACACCACAAGGAAGGAAACGCGCGAGGGCCAGGCTGCGGTGAGTTTGTGCATAATTGGATGTTAGTAAAGGATAGTAAAAGGCCTAACACAAAATTCAGCTTTTTACAACTTATATCACTAAACAAAACAGTATTCACTTGGTAAGTACGTATAGAAACTCTAGGTTTATGCAACTGAGGTGCTTGATATAGCTACGATATGTATAAAAAAAATTTCATCTCAGGTTACATCATTATTTCTTTTATTTTAAAAGATCTTATCATTTCCAACAATCAACCAAAATCCTGGAGAACAAAGATTATAACAGAAATATATCTAGATGTTTATATAATTTAAAATGAGTATTTTTGTTTCGCATATTTTTTTCAATATTTTTCTTTGTTACTTTCTCTATACTTCGGGATCCCGTTTGAAATTGAAATTACTGAAATTATTTATCGTGGGTGGCCCTTTTTGGCCGAGAAAATTAACACACGCACTATATTGTCTTTCTTTTCTTAGACTTTCAAATCCAAATTAATTCAGATTTGGGCTGGTATCGTCAGTGAGGCATCGGTAAAAAAAAAAAAAAAAAAAAAAAAAAAATTGAATTGTTCCAAGTACAGTCTTAATTAATCAAAGATCAGTCCAATACGATTGTTAGTGTCACTGCATGCGAAATCTAAATAAAATGAAAACAAATTTTGGCCTGGCGATACACGAATAGCAGATCAGGAACACATCTCCGGTCGAGAAGTTAAATCAATGGAGAAAGGGCGGCGAGGAAAATCCTCCGAAGTGACGTGCTGGAAGTCCTCACAGAGCAAGATCGATTCGACGGGACGAGGAAATCGAGTTACATCTCGCGACTTCTAAAACTTAGTTTACAAATATTACATTTAATGTAAAACAAAATTATAAAGGTAGCAGAATTGGTTATTAATTTTCAAATGCACCACATTATATGATATACTAATTTTACAAAGAGTAAGTACTCGTTTTTTCTGACACATGTCAAATATTTGACATACTGGTTGGCATAGTTTGAAAATGTATTTTATCAACAAACGAAAATTTTAACCTCAGATAGATATTTTATTAGCACACAAAATATTATTAAAGTCTTTAAAACACAAAGAACATCGGTAAAAGTTAATACACAATTCACTTATTTATCCGATAACATAGTTGACATAAGTATTAGGAAGTCGTTTTACATAAATTCAAAAATAGGTTTCCAAAATAATTGTTTAGCACAGCAATTAGTACTTAACCAATACTTTGACAGGAAATGGGATAACTGAAGCTGAATCCCACTGTTTTACCGATTCCAAAAGCGGTTATCCGAGTCACAGACTCACACAAAAACAAGAATTGAACAAATTGGAGGTCGTGGGCCAACAAGGCGTCACAATCTCACCTGGTTTCTTCATACCAATGATCACGAATCACAGTGCTTGGGATACATCTAGAGTACGTTGCAACTCCAGTGAATGGCCACAAGCCGGGGACTGGAGCAGTCAAGAACCATGTTGTTGTTGTTGTTGTTGTTGTTGTTGTTGTTGTTGTGCAACAGTCGTTGTCTTCAATGGTGGCGCTTTTTTAAGAAGAATTAATTGAAAAACCTGATGTGCGATAAGGAAATTGCTTTAATCTTGGTGCACGCTCTTTCTTGTGAAAATAAGACCAATCATTAAAATACTATGCAGAATTGTTTGTACCAAAAAGGTTTTTTTACTTGCTGAACACGCCTTTGCTCACTTGTGATGTGGAGCCATTTTAACAATTTCATATTTTACATTGTGCTGACGCTGGCGGCTTTCTCGGCGCCTGGGGGCTAGGGCTCGCGTCACAGGAAGACGTCCAGGTGAACTACTGGAGGCAGGAGGATGGGGTTGGACGGAGCGCTGGGAATAAAGCAGTGCTCTTTGTGACTCCGGAGAGGTATTTTTATTAGTTCCGCCCCAGCCGGCCGAAGAGGGCAAGAAAGAAATTCCGATAGCGGGTCGTGTGCTGGGAACAAGAATTACGTCCAGAGCGTCATCAGGAAATACGAAACTTCCAGTATACGAACGGGGCAAAAAATAATTAAATCTGGGTTACTCTTTTTGTGCTCGTTGTGTATGTGCGCGCGCGCGCGTGGAAGGGGTACGCCGGCGGCCATCCAGGCAACCCTACACCTCTTCTGGAGTGGATTCTTGATATCACTAGCTTCCTTGACGTCGCAGTCTCTTTCACGTACAGCGGAACGATTCTGTCTCGTAGCTGCATAGGAAAAGCCATCTATATATGTAAGTTTCTGGAGGTTGGATGTGTTGCATAAATACTTAGTTTCAAGGGCTTAGCTTGAGAGGTTGCTGAATGATGAACAATTATGCCTATAAGTTCGTAGATGCTGGACCATACTATACTTGTAACATGGGTTGATGCAAGGTGGCTGCGATGTAAAGTGCTTCGTAATGAAAGCCTGAAAAAGCAGGTTTATAAAGGTAAAAACTGTGCACGCTCAAAATATTTTCTAGGCGTAAAGGACAAGTAGTATATTGGCTTTAAACGGCCCTGTTTAAAGTACTGTTAAAGTAAGTTTAACGTACTGAAACGGAAAAGTTCGAAACACTAAACGTGTCTTATTCTTAATAAATTGACAACCAACATAGAAAATTTTTGAAGAGTGTAGCAGGAATATAAATACTAATTTCTGGAAATCGTAGCACAATCAGTAAACAGAGACAAAGAAACCAAATAAATTCGTTTCTTAATGGCTAGTTCTTTAAATCATATTTACTCTTTATGAACCGGACCACGGTCTATATGATATGCTTTGAGACCCCCTGACAATAACTTCAGCATCAAGTGAAAGAAGATGCCACTTACAATGTTGAACATGGAAATCGCTAAACCCATAAGGTGCGGCCCATTTCCAATAAAATAAAAACAACATAGAGTACCGATTTGGAAATGCAAATGTTTAAAAATACGTCGCAGAAACGTCACTGCAACATACTATATAGGCGATACTTGTGGCCGACACCCAGAAGGGTTATACAACAGGCTGGAAATGCAGGAGTCTGTGTGTTAAGGGACATATCAGTATGTCACGGCACTGTGTTTGCGAAGGATATCACAACACAGACGCATTCGAACGTAGTCCTGCGGTCGGACTGCACGAAGCCGGATGGTCGGCTCGTTGTACAGCCATTTATCTTGGCCTTGCTGTCGCCACTGCGACACGAAGTGGGCAAGCGAGGGATTAGTACAGGTCGCAATTCAAGCAGAGTAGGTGACAGTCCTGCCAGACGCGCTAGAGAAGATCTCCTCGCACGACGACTTTCAGTGGTAGAACGCGGTGCCACTTCCAGAGAGGTCCTGCAGTCTGCGGGGCCTGCACTACGTTTACTGGTCTCAACAAGAAACATTCGTCTACTCTGCGTATTGAACCCTCGGCATCGTGTGGCACGTCATCAATGCTGCCAGGAAATGCAATACTGGACAGAGGACTGGCAACTCATTGTATTTTCCGACGAGTCCCATTTCAATCTTTACGCAGACGATGGTAGCAACAGAGTATCGCGACTCAGAGGGCAACGCAACGATCTTGCACTGATCCGCGACCATCATTCGTCCCAGAGACCAGGTGCCATAGTATAAGAGCCATCAGTTATGACTCCCGGTTGCGTCTCGTGATTGTTGAAGGCACGAAGGCAGCACAGCGATTTGTCAATTAGATTCTGCAGTCCCATTTTCTGCCGTTTTTGCGCAGCATACCCAACGCTATAAAACAGAAAGATAATGCTCGTTCCCATATACCTCTCATCGCCTGACAGACTCTACAAGATGTGGGCACCATTCTGTGGCCTGCCAGGTTCCCAGATTTCCCCCCTATTGAACTCATGTGGGATATGATGGGTCAACGTTTATACAAACAATAACCACTTACCCAAAACAGTGGCTGATATATGTATGTGTGCAGATGTAGAAAGCGTATTGCGGTATGTGCGTCAGGAAGCTATCCTCTACCTGTATGGTGGAATGTCTCATCACATCGCTACCGGTATGGCCACGAGAGTAGGCTCTACCACATATAAAACGCTTGCTTTGCGGTTGTTAATTAATGCTCCTTCTATGCGTAAAAGACTAATAATAACTACTCATTTGTATGATCATCTATACACTATTCACGGCAATGTGAGCACTTTTTGAAGCCCTCTGATTTCCAATACTAGACAATAAAAATATTTTATTGTAGCGTTAGACGTTAACTTTCATGTCCTGTGAAATATATACACTGTGCTTATTACATACACGGCAATAAAGGCTGTTCACGATAAAGTGAGCACATTTTAAAACAGCCTTAGTAAAATGTCACTGCCCCTACATACATGTATTTTAACGGGCGCATTGAGTGACATTCGCCCAGATAAATTCGTTACGAATGGTGGAAAGTAGTTCTATAACTTAACGTCAAATAAAAAGTGTTAGGTAACCATTTTTGATCATTCAAATTATTTCTTACGCGTTCTGGTTTTTTTAACTCCTCAGTGTGTAATAATTTCGCAGTTTGACTTGGCCGACGCATGATTAAAAAGATGAGGCCCATGGCAATGTTAATTATACATAAGGCGGAAGAATAAACAACGTGCATAAAAGTGCTCATTTTACTGTGAATAGCTGATATGAGAATGCGATGGTTAAATAAAGTTCGACGTAAGGAAAGAGGGCGTAGCGATTTCCACGTCCAACAGTGTATTTTTAGCCCTACCAAAATAAAATGTACCAATTTACGAAAGTACGGAATTAACAAATGACGGCAATAGTGCACGAATGTAGAGGAACGTAAATCTTAGGCTACAGACTAGTAAAACTGAGTTATTGTGCTGTTTATTACAGACTGACAAAGTTTGCTAATTCTTTACAGTTCATAATATTGAAGTGAAGATGCGAAGAGGTTTGGGCGTCTGATAACAGCGAGGTCTTCAGTGAAGAATGTTTAATTTAAGAGAAGAGAGGCACTTAGGATCCGAATCAATTTTAGCCTAGTAGAAGGAATGCGAAAACACAGCTAAAAAATAGCGCTCCGCTGCAGCTTGTCGGAATAAAGTTAGTTATTTCTTGAATTGAACATAGACACTCCAATATCTGAGGAAACGGTTTGATAAATATTCTAAAAAATAGAAGAGAATTCCTAAATAACTTGGAAAACAATTTAAAAGGACCACATTTTAACCCATATGAAAACTTTTTTCTTTAAACGGAACGAATACATACGACTTCATGAAATAATAGCAAAATAATAAGGTTGTCTATTTGGACAACATTTGAGATTTCGTTTTACAAAAATACAACACGTAGCTATTTGGCTAACGATCAGATGTGCTGACTAAATGTATTTCTCATAATATCATACGCTAATAAAAATGATGGATGTAGTAATCAAATATCTTTACATATCTAGATTGTTGATATTGGGACGACATTCAGATGGGTTGGTGGTACCATATAAATGTTGCTAATCTAGACAGTATTAATGACAGGACTTTCATTTAATGGTATCCACATGTGATTTTATCCGCGATGTTATACATAAAGTTTCTACACCAAATACTCTGTCCCTACTACAGAGCAAGCAATTACTATAACAGAACAACTTCGTAAATATTTGGGTTGCTCCTTCAAGAACTTCAATAAAAGTTTTGTATAAACGGGATTTCTCAGTTTCTAGGATTCTCGTGGCCCAGGAAGAAGTATGGGATGAAAATAGACACTGTAAAAAATAGAATACCTCACTAGATTTGACGAATGTCTTTGTAATGGGCCTAGTGTCCTAACTAACATCCTCATGAGCGACCAATTACAGGCGGAGCAAAATATTTTTTGAGGCGTGTATAAGTACAATAAACCAACAGAACATTCTGATGCTACGAACAGAAGGTAACTTGATGATACCTTGCAACACGATTAGATAACTGTTCTATTGTCGATTCTTTGCTGAATTTGTTTCCTAGTCTGGGTGAAACCAGTCTAGCGAGAGTGGCCTTCCAGATTGCGCTGAACACTAGAACTTCACCTATTAATCTTAGGCTAGTTCTAGATAAGTTAGTTCCAGTATACGACTGTGAGAAAGCTTTCTGGAGTGTGCCTGCCTCTCCTGATGACATGAGGCAATAGTACGCTGGGACTATAGTTTCTCTGCTATCCAAGAGAGCGGACCAGTGGCATGGTGGAGCTTCGTCTTTGGTTGATCCGTATGATACAATGTTTTCCAGCAGAACCCCAGCCTGTTCTCACCACCACCTCCTCTCATATCCAATCTTCAATGGGGGATAGTGGGTGCACCACTTTACTTCTCAGACCATTCAGCTATGGATCCTCCATATGTTATTAGGACAATCGGCCGCCTCAGGAAAACATTGTCAAATTCGAATCATCTCGGTTCTCGTTACTCAAAAATTACATGCTTTCTTGAGAAGAGTCAGTTTTATATAATAAGTTCAAGTCGCATCGGAAAGATTGAATCAAATCTAGGGTTCTCATATCAACTCTCAATAATGCCATATAGTCCATTCACGCTTTTTTCAGCCTTTTGGAATCGAACCTTTGAAAATCACCCTAGGCGTAACATGTCAACCTGGTTTGTATAATCACTTATATTCCACAAATTCATAACATTGTGATTAACTCTAAATTTCTGTATTTTTGAATAAATGAAACTTTTCTTAATATCTTCTATAAGATTTAATGTTTATTTCGTCTTATATAAGAATTAAAAACTGCGAGAGCAGCAGTGTATTGGCAACGGCTAGTAAGAAATAGTTCTCAGTTCAAATATTGTTTCATCATAGTTTTTTGGTATGCTCTTTGCCAATTAAATATTTATATTAAAATATTAAAACATTTAAGTAGCTCCGATAGAAACATATTTCATTGGTACAGTTAAAAATAACCGCAAAATAACGTATGTAGGCCGTAGTGACGTGGTGTTTGTTTTTTCGATCGACGAAACTGTCGGTTGGGCGGAGCTTATCGCTCTCGCTCTCTCCCTCTCCCTCTCTGTCACTCTCTCTCGGGAAATTTCCCATCGCTAGTAAACTTAATTGTACATGTTTAAAATTGTAGCATATTTCGTACTTATCACAGCAAAATAATGATTTTTGAATTTGGAATTTACAACTGAAAAGAGATTTTATTGTATAAATAATTATATTATTTAGATGCGATGGCGCAACGCGCGACGCTTACAAATCCAGCAGGTTGGCAGAAGTGGTTTGGAAGGGAGAATATAGACTTTATCACTTTCCACGCTCTTGTTCCAATATGGCGGATGATTATAACCAGTTTTTACATGGCCTTACGAATGACAGTGATGTGGTGACATGTCATTGATACGACGTGTTTCTTAACGAAGCGTCAAGTTCGTACTCGTGTTTTTTAAACATTCTAGGCAAGTTACAATGTTTTGATAAATATGTGTTTCCCCAAGCCAGAGTGAAATGTGTTGTGATCGTTGAGTATGAAAGGGCGTGGTGGCTGCGTTGTAATCGTTACACAGGCCAGGCGTGTGTGTTGATTTCAAATATGTGCAAAATTTGTACGTTTTAACCATGAACTGATGTAATGACGAAGTTAATTATTTAAATTCACGTCTGTTTATCACAACATTGTAACTTTACGCTAGGTGTTTGAAAAACAGTTGTGTAATGAGCCTACTTTTCTGTGATTTGAATGTCTGCAACAATCCCAACGAAATACTAAGCCCACCCAGATAAAAGAAATTAAATAATAAAATAAACCTACTAACCTGTAAGTACCAATTCATGTAAATATTTGCGGAATAAATGTTAAGGTAGGCCTATGTTTTTGCATGTTCACTACTATATTTTACGTTTGTCGATGTACCATGAATAAGCGACACGCGTTGCATGCTTGAATTTAATGCGTCGTTTCGTTGGACTGGTTGTCCCTTCGTTTTAATTCTTATTCCAAACACTTATTAATAACAACAGGTTAAGTACTATTGTTGTTTCCGCCACAGTTGTAACAAACACCGTCGTGGCAAAATATTAATGTGTATTATGTGTAACGTGCTATATCGTGTGTAACAAATAGTTATAAAGCTGACATAAATATTGTTATAGGTCTAAATTGTGAACATTCGAAGGAAATGGTTTGTGCAATATGACATAATTCATTGAACAGCTGTAAACAGCAACAAACGCATTTTACAGTTATAAAAGTAGGAAATCACACGGCAGTGTTTATGTTTACGTGTAGCGGAAGGATACGTAATCAGTAGCCAAAAGTAGAAATTTAGCAGGGCTTCAGAAAAGGCCGAAGTTATCGTCAATCAACTATACAAATGTTATTGCCACTTACATAATCCAAATCACACATATTTTTCCATCATATTTCGTTATAACCGTGCAATTATTATATATTCACTTAGCGGCTAGTCTTTGTTTTGTACCATAAGGTCAATCGTCCAGGTAGGCAACTGAGGAGATCAGATACACATTGTCTTTGTCCATGATACCTTGAAAATCTCAGAATTTGGCAATCTCCAGTCAACAGTAGGTATTCCAATATACAACTGCGGATCCCTCGAGACTCCAGCCAATCTCAACCAGGACTTGCATAACTTCTGAACCAGTGTAATCTCCGCCAAGTCACCTAACTTGGTCCTTATGTCAGGTATGTGCGACCATGGAGACAGAAATTGTGTCACAGCACCCCGCTCTTGCCGCTGAAGATAGGCCCCGGCGTCTAGGGCAAGCAGCGGGTAGCAGGGCACAAGCATAAAACCCCAGGTTAACTCAAGGGATGCCACCTCTTCCCCAATCCCATAGGTCAACAGGGCCAAACTAACTGGAACCACGATCCCAAACCACTCATACTGCCATCAGCATACAGCAAACACCTGAACCAGCGTCGTCTTTTGTATCAGTCCTCCTCCTTCCAAACCGTGGTGAAGCAACGACTATGGCAGCCAACACATGCAGCCTAACTACTGAACGGAACGGAATCAAGCAGATGTAACAGTTTCAGTGGTGAAGTAGCTGGAGGAAAGCCGCTGTGATCGGGTGTGTTCCCGATCACTCTCTCATCGTGGCTGAAGCGCGAGAAAGCTAAACGCTAAGGACGCTACGATAAAATACCAAAAGTAGACCAAAGTGTGGAAGACCCCATATCTGTACACATCAGCAAGTAAAGGAGCTGTTATTAACAGCAATATTGCATTTTGATAATTGTACGCCCATTAGCGATGCACTTGATTAGTCCTAGTTTTCGTTTATGTTCATTTATTTACACAATGGTGCATGCTTTTTCCAGGAAGTATTGTGAATTTACACAATGGTGCATGCTTTTTCCAGGAAGTATTATGAATTTTTTGACAGTTTTTTTCTTACATTATGGAAAAAATTTTTGCAAAATTTTGCTACGAGATTATTACGTTAAGGTAAATATAAGAATAAAATGATTTCGTCATGTATATGTGTTAGTACCTTTTACTTGGAAATTATATTTATGTTTCTCTTCGCCGTTAAAATTGTAACCATATAACATTTCTTTGAAAACAGTTGCCAGTATTTTTTTTTTCGTATTACTATAAGTTAATTAAAACAGTGTTTTTTTTTTTTTTCGAAACACGTTACCGTGCAATTTTTAAAACTAAAGTTGAGTTTTAATGAGCAAGTACTGTAGGATTAAAATTTAGTGTAAATATAGAGTTATGTCAGTGTTTTGCGAGCATGCAATATTTTATTCGCAGTGATACAAGAAATTTTTTTTCCCCAGCTAGTATCCAAAGATTTAATGATAAATCGTACAAAAGTTATTTTACTATGTAAGGCAACTGTGAAGTGTAATATTACAGCTTCTTCTGTGTTCAGTTTCATTCAAATGAAACAATATTATCAGCCCTCGCAGTACGGTGCCTGCTGCAGATTGAAAACTCCCACTCGAGCGATGTGTGATCGTCGCTTGTCCCTGGAGGCAGTTTTTTATTATCGCTGGAGTGCATTGGTGGCGCTTGTTAGTTGCATTCCCGCATGGCTTCTCTCGAACTGCGATTCCCAGAACGAGTACAGTGCCTCCGACCCCAACTATTGTTATCGATGCGACCGTTAAATCCTGCCCCGTCCTCGCTGCCCGGATGAGCAATGTCGCCAAACTATTTCCCGGGAATCGATAACCAAACATCGCGCGCGCCGATGATAAAGAGACAATCCCGCGAAAACACACAGCCGATATTAAGCTTTTCGCGCTGCACCAACCCTGACGAGAGTGGAAAAAAAAAAAAAGAACACCGTTCTGGTTGGCTGGACTCGGGGCCTTGCTTCCTGGAATTTAATTAAAAGGTTAATTTCACACCTGGATTGTTTTACCATTGCGAACAACGCATTTGCGGTAAACTGAAAAGTTTCCATTTCATTGAATGCTTTTGGTTCAAAACTCCTGCAGTTGCTCTAAAACTCGGCATTGCAAAATAAATCGTCTTGGCAACAGTAGAAAAACTCGAGTATTCTAGAAATACAAATAATCTAATTCTGAACATAAATTAATCCAATAGTGCAGAGCACAAAATTTAAAAAAAAATATATTACATTTATTCCTCTAGAGGAAGTTCACTCATTAACGATAACGTCTCTCGTAGTTATGAGGTCAGATAAGTGCTGAAGTGTTTCGATTTGGAAAATGTCTCTGGTGATTTACTGCCAGTTGAATCCATTGGATCTTCGTTCATGCTTGTCCCATTGGTCTGATGTACTTCTCTTGGATTTTGGTGCCTTCTTGGACTCCTCACTAGTAAAATCTTTATCCACTTGCCTTTCCAACTCCTCGAAATTTTTCCTGATCATTACCACTTAAGGGCAGACGCTGTTTCGATCATGTCCTTCACTGTTGTGATGGTTCTCATGTCATCCGCTCATTTATTTCCTCTCTTTGTAAAACTCCCAGTATAACATTTTACTTAAGTTTTGCCCAGTTATAATTTCCCCATAGTGAAATCCTCCCATACATAGGTCGCACATCAGTAGCTCATATTGCAGGTAAAACACGCAGTTCGAGAATTAATTTCTTCAGATGTATCTGTTCGTTTGATTTAAAGACTCCTGGATAGTTCCCACAATCTTTCCATTATAATTCGATATGTCTAAAGATTCCCGGCATTTTATCTAGTTTTGTTTTTACAAGTTTATCAAGATAGATGTTTTCGTAGCTATTTTCAAACGTTACAGTGTTTCGAAAATTTTCATTTGCACGAGAGGCCATTTAGTGAGTATACCTGTATTTCTGAAACGTTCATAGTTACGTCAAGTTCTTGGCACACCAGAGCCAGGTGTCTCAATGAAGTTCGAAGCGCAACACAATTGATGACCAGTATGCAAGATAGTCTGAATACAGAAGTCGAAATAGGTAATTTATTTATGCAACTGTCTATAAGTAAGATACAATTTCAAAGCATTTTAATAATAGTTCATTCATGGGTATTTCGAACATTTCTGAAGATCTGCTGAAATTTTACTTTCAGGCTCTTCCTCCGCCTTATGCAAACAAAGTTTAACCAAGTCTAGAAAAATTCATCAATGGGACAAGACACTCCGTTTGTGCCTACTGACTTTGGTAATATTGCATTAAACTACTTCTTACTAAGCAGTAACAACACACTT
Source organism: Dryococelus australis (assembly GCA_029891345.1). NCBI lineage: Eukaryota > Metazoa > Arthropoda > Insecta > Phasmatodea > Phasmatidae > Dryococelus > Dryococelus australis. Next base: position 334,535,431 of record CM056995.1, on the reverse strand, counting down.
CTTTTATTTCTGTACTTATTAATTTGAATATAAATGAAACATTGTAATTTGCGGATAAAACTTAAATAAATTATAAATTTAACCAAAATTATATTTCTATATTGTAACATAAGTATAAAATGATTGTGTTTCTTGTACAATTTTTAGGCCACAAAAATTGTGTCGTATATGGGGCGATTTTTCAACGGTTTGATTAATGAAGCGTGACAATACTGCAAATAGACCATACGAATATTTTCTCGACGAAATATCTAGAGATTCCTTTTCGACCGTGGTCACAAAATGCCTCCCAGTCATGCAAACAGGATGGTTCAACGCACAACCAACGGCGATTTAAGTAGTAAAAATGTTTACGCAGTTGGAATGGAAGATTTTTATTTTAAATAGCAAATACAAATTCACAAAAATATTTCTACGATTTGCCACACATTCTTGCATTCATAAGCGAAATGTTCAAATATGTAAAAAAGAATAATATATTTTCTTGGCAGTCAAAAATTTGCCAGTGACATCTTGGAAATTGATTGGGATTTTTCTGGAAATCGCAGGTCACTCCAACCACCGAAAAATACACAGAGGTTCACCAGTGTCCAGTCACGAAACGACAAAGTCCAAATTGACTTAGTTTGGGCGGAATGTGTTTACTTGAGATTCGTAATACCCAAGAGAACAGTAAACAGCCAGCCAAGTTGTGTAAATTTTTAGTCACTATCACGACACGAGTCAGAAATGTTTTTTTGTAAGTCATCGCACAGGAATATAAAAATGTATTTTAAAATTACAAATAAATTTTTTAGATTTATTTTTAAAAATTTGACTTATTATTTTGCGAAAATAACTGTATGCACATTGAAGGAACTGCCATTGGATTTGTGTACAGGTACTTAATGTATAAATAAGCAAAAATATTTCATTAAACGTGTCCGAAAATTTATAGATTTTGTGTAACAGTAGGTTTAAAAAAGTAAACACCATAAGGATTCATGGTGAAAGCGTGCGGAGATAACTCTATTATAGCCTGTTCGTGGTAAACCAACCCTTCTCAAAATCCCTGCTTCGATTTTACATTTACGCCCTTTTTGTATCTGTTTATAGTATGTGGAATTTGAATTTCTAATATCGTAGTTAATTAATTCGTCTATAAAGTACAACTGTTATATTGTCAGGAACATAGACACGCTACATTTATATGCTTATTCGTTTTCTAGTGTGTATTAAACAAGAATAGAGTAAATTAAATTAATTAAATGACCACATATTTATAAGACATACTTACAATAAGCGGTTGATACATGTAATTACTTTCCCTAATCGCTGCAACTTTATTGGAAGCGTGTCAGTCGGTATTTGCGATAAAATATAGGCAGTTGAGGCTAGTGATTTTTTTTTTTTATAAATGCTGGTATCAACAGTGTTGGATCACCTCGAACCAGCTGACCAATGAGTAAGGTGAAGTTTGTTGAAACGCCTAGAACTTAGGCAGCATACTGACCACTGAAATGCTGCAGGTCGTGCATACAAGGCGGCCGCTAGTACCCAGGCAATACTTTCGCATTTCGACTAAAGAATGTTCACGATAAAGTGAGCACTTTTGAAATCAACCTCACAAAAAATGTACTGCTCTACCTGCATATATTTTGAAGGGCGCACCGAGTGACATGCGGTCAGTAAAATGGGTAACTATGGTGGGGAAGTAGTTCCATAGCTTAATGTCGAATAAAAATGAGTTAGGTAATCATTTGTGATACATTAATTTTTTTTTTCGCTCTATTTTTTATGCATCGAAGTATAAAAATTAGCAGATTTTTTAAAAATAATTACATTTATAATAATTCCACAGTTTCACTTGACCGACGCGCATTATTCGTGCGTCGAAATTCAAGTAGATCATAAGCAGGGCTTTCCAAAGGCGCTCATTTCACCGTGAAAAGCCAGTAGAAATATATTGCAAATCCTAGCGTTACTCAATAATTATACTAAAATTCAAGCAATTTCAAAACCAATATCAAGAAAATTTCTAATTTCCTGTAAAATCTTTCAAAGCGCAACTCAAAATCAATCAAATTTAAGGCCAAATTCAAAATCTATTTTCAACTTGTGTTCACTCTTTGTGTGGGGTTCTTTAAAGCCTTATTTGCAAGCTAAATCATTATATGTTTGATGAAATTTTAAAAATGTTCATACTTTTCTTGTGATATTTTTTTTGACTAAATGATTTCGCTTCCAAATTTAGAGTAAATTTAGCTTTTATGACCTAAATTTAGCCTCATTCACTCCTGCGAAGGATACTGATCAAAGAGGGAACGAATCACTTTTGAGAAAAGAAGTGCGCCTGATTGAGAATGCAGATTTGGATCAAATTAGATTGATTTTGGGGGTGAAACTGAAGAGATGAATTAAGTTTTCAGAAGAAATTGAAAAAAGTTGCATGAGAGTAAGAAATTTGCTTGAATTTTCATCAAATTATTGAGTTGAGCTAGGATCTGCAGTAGACATCTACTGAATTTATAAAACATGTTAAATATAAACGCAATTGACCCTTTTCAAAAAATGCTCACATAAAAGTGGCACAAATAAAGTTGACACTATCAAAGATGTTATGCTCGAAGCTCCACTAACATTTTAAAAATGACTTCTATATTCTCAAAATCGTCCATTATTACACGAAGTATAAATTCATCGTTAATGTTTTCGAAGAGTGTTAATTGTAGACTTTGTATATTTCAATGAAATTTGTAAACTAAGTCTCTGATTTCGTCAAAGGCATTATCTATTTTATAGGAAGGCGTAGTGTTACAACAATCTTTAAAATGTTTTATCATGCTGCAAGGCTACACATACATTTTTATTTATAAAACAAAAAATTTCTAAAGAGAAAGAGAAAAGCTCATTCAGGTTTAACAAAAAGATTTTTTATTCAATCAAACCACTTAACTATACATATAAAAAATTGTATTAAAATGTCGAAACAATTTATTGTTTCAGTAAAACCGTTTACATCCTGCATTTAATAAAATTAAAATGTTATATATCTTCAGTAATTCTTTCTTTCAAGTAATAATACGTTAAATTTAGTTGACTAATTAAAACAACATTACAAATGGTACCTGCTTCAGCAACTTTATTAAAATCAACACAAATTTTAATGTTTGTTTTATCTTTAACTACAGTCGTTTTTCTAAATGAACAATCTATAACATATAATGACATTTACCCCCAAAATGAATGAAAATTGGTTTTACCATCATAGTTCACAGTTCATTATTTCTATATATAGTATATAATTTTGTTTTTTGAATTTATAAAGTCATTATAAGCAAGAAACTGTTTAGTTCAAAGACCATTTTCAATGTCTAGATTCCAATTTTCTTTTGGAAAAACTTTATTTTGTCCATTTTTAACATTCATATTTCTCACATTACACTGATTAAACATAGAAGTATGGACATACTGTTCGGCCCGATTTTTCCTATTAATTTAAAAGCCTACAATCACAAAATCAGGCATGTCGAATCGTACATTATTAAACTGATCTTTTATATCGAAGTTAAAAGTTGTTCATTCAGGTACTTCTTTTCCTAAAAAAAGCCAATAATTAAAACTAATAAGAATTTTAGGCTCTTTGTACGTTTATTCTTTCATTGCAATGGCTGTGTTAGATTCGTATTCCACAATAGGCCACATAATTTCTAATTTTTCAATAACAATTCTACCTGGATCGGCATAAGTTGTCGGAGGTGTGACAACTGTGTCCTCGTATACACATAAACAATTGTTATCAGATGAATTACAGGAAAAAGTGGTTTTATAACCACCTTTCCAGTAAATTTCAGCATTAACTCTGTTAAAGCCAAACAGATTAGTCAATGGGAAAATTATTTCATTTAGTCTATCACTATGTACCTATTTTACTCGGTATTTACTATCAAAACCAGTAGCCTCTAGAAATTTTTGCTCACCTAGGAATCTTAACAAAACATTCATCATTGTTGAAATTAATCCAGGATATCAACAGTTTCAATAATATTACCATGTTTTGAGATTTCTACTCTAGAAAACTGAAAAGGAAAAAAGTTAGACCAAACATCAATATTGTCTTCTTCTGCATATTTTGCTGCCTTGCCATCTGCTCCAATTTTATCTCTCTTTTGTAAGTGAAATTGCTCATAAACATAAGCGTCATTTGGAAAAGAAAAGCCATCTCTTATAGGAATATCAAACTAAATTCTATTATTGTAGACATTTAAATTCCCCCTAGTTTGTCTCTCGAAACTCTCAATACTTTTATAACTCATTTAAAAAAAAAAATATTATAAATGAAAGAATCAAAGGATATTTCTCGAGTTAAATTACTTATTGAGATGTTCAAAAATTATAAAACGCACCATGAAGTGGAATATGAATTAAATATGAAAAAAGAGCTGTCATTGATTGATGAATTACGAAATATTGGCAAAATAAAAGTAGAGCGAGAAAGTGAAGAAAACAAAAATTTAATAAACACACTTGCTGTTGCAGCAAAAAAAAAATTATATTATCCACCAACTCCAGAAGAAACATCATTTGAAAGAGAATTATTCCCGAAATCACTTAATTAGGGCGTTACACCATTAAAAGATTGGCCACGTATAGCAGGTGTTTCTATTATAAATCTCGGAATATAAATTGCAAAAAGAATTACTGTTTATAGTGAAAAATATGGTTTACGTTGAGTTCGGGAAGATTTTCCATTTGTTAAGGATAAAGAATGTAATTGGACACCAGGACTTCGTAATTTGTTAGCAAAAAAGCACAATCAGATCTTGAGGTATATACACGACTATTGACCTTGAAAATTATCCAGAAATGGTTTTACTGACTAATACTTTATTTCAAAATTATAAGCCTAATCCGGATAGGAATAATACAAGTTCAAGTAGAAGTTCGAAGTGGAATAATATAATTAGTCCAATTTATGACTATATAAAACCTCAATCAGCACAAAGCACAGGCGGATTTGATGATTGAACAGATTATTTTTAATTTGGAGATGGCATAAAAAAATACGATAGTTTGCCAAAATAATATATTTGGATGGATGGTGTTAGAAAACTAATTGATAGATCGTTAGTTATTCATGGTGAAAAAACTACTGGAAACAAAAATTATCAGAATGAAAAAGTAAAAATTATGAGTATGTTGAACAATAAATTGTCTGATATTGTTGTTAATAGCCAGAAAGGAATTCCATATCTAATAAGAGTTTTAAATGCAATGCCTCGCTCATTTTGGAATTCTTAAAATAATGGTAAAGACATTATAAATTGGCCATTAAACAATTTAAATTTACCTGGAATGCATTTGCGTGGTTATAATTATTGTGGACCATTTACAAAATTAGATGAAAGATTGGAAAGAGGCAATACAGAAATTAATAAATTAGATAAAACTGGCAAATATCACGATATTGCTTACAGAGATCATGAATATTTCGGATCTAGACATGAAGCTAATGAAATTTTGTAAAAAGAAGCTAAGGAAATTATGTTAGATAAAAATACTCAATTGGAAAGAAAATTGCATCTGCTGCTGTTGCATCAACTATGTTTACAAAAAAAATAGGTTGGGCCATTAAAATGTATAATTAATCGTTTTTTTTTTTTACTTATTCAATATGTTTTTCCTATATAAATGAAGATACGAAGCTTAACTTTCGATATACCCATTACTTAATTACGAGACTTGGGTAGAGATAAATTTTTAACTAATGATTAACTTGATCGAAAAAATAAAAAATTAAAAGAAAGTAAAGGCTTCTTACCAACATTGTCATTGCCAATACACAAAAAAATATGAAACAAAAATCTGGTAGTGGTTTACACCATGGAGGATTTTTACCAATTTTATTTGCAGCTTAGGTGCACTCGGTGCTTTAGCTGGTGGAGCTAATGGAGTTTATAATTCTGTTGAACGAACTAAAAATATAAATAAAAAAAATTAGAAGAACAACAAAGACACAAGTCGGCAATGGGAAATAAAGCAGGAATTAGTGTAGTTGCTAAAAAAAAAAAAAAAAAAAAAAAAAAAAAAAAAAAAAAAAAAAAAAAAATTGAATATATACCCACTATCTAATATCGATATTGAAAAATATGTAAAACTATTAAATACAAAAAAAATTTCATAAATGCTTATATAATCCACGAATTGCCAAATAGAATGTTCAAAAATTAATATGCTGTAGTAAATTTCGACATATAAAATCCTGGCACTGATTGGGTTTGCTATTTTAAATAAAATAATGATGATTACTATTTCGATTCATTTGGAGGCAATATTCCTACTAATGTAACTAATTATTTTAAAAACAGAAATGTTTATTACAATGATGACAGAATTCAGAATTTGAATTCAGTTATTTGTGACCATCTGTGTTTAATTGTTTTACACCTTTTTTTCGAGAGAACTTAAGTTTAATGATATAATTTATATGTTATTAAATGACAAATATAGTTGGGAAACCATTAATCAAATCTCAAAAAAAAATCTTTGACACTAGCGCTTATGCTTTAAAATCATATGTAGAATCAAAATGCAATTCCAGTGTTTCTTCTTTACAAATTGAACTATCCAACTATTTTGATTATTCAAATCCATATGTTTTTTTTTGGGACGTAGAATTGATAACATAGGCGAACCTGTATATAATAAAAACGCGGTCAATAAAAGATATTTATAAATATATATATATCAGATTATGCATTAAATAGGGATATCAATTCCACATACAGTAATATTGTTTCTGATTATGCTTTAAAAGAAGATACAAATTTGCAATTCATAATACTATTGCTGATGGTATAAAACGAATAAATAATGTGAAGCAGACATGAAAAATAAAGTAGATTCGAAATATAAAACTATTGTTTCTTACTGTGAATTAAAAAAATATGTAGAATCAATATACAATACTATTGCTTCTGATTATGCCTTAGCATCGGATTTAGATTCGATATGCACAGCATTAAAAGAGGATATAAATTCAAGATACAGTAATAAAGAAATAGACGATAAATTACAAACTTTAAACCAATCAGTGTAAAAGTTAAAGGAAAAAAAATCTCATATATTTTATTTACGTGGAAAGTGGAATAAAAATAATAATGTTTTTCGCATAGACGATGATGTAAATTTCTTTTCTTTTTTGATTAATTGTACAGTTTATAAACGATTACTGGTAATTTACCTGATGATACTCTAACTGTTAATAAGGGAACTAAAAAATACATTATAGTGAACCTTTTGATGTTAACAGAGGTGAGTTTTAAAGTTTTAAAATTTAAAAAAATTAATTATCTAATTATTTATTGATGGACTCTTGACTACAATAGGAATATTCGTAAAATACAAAGCTTAGCTATATATATATATATATATATATATATATATATATATATATATATATATATATACTATTAAGTGGAGATTACTTGGTGTTTGGAGTGCAAGAAAGTCACTAAGAATAATAAAATAAAAACTGAATATGCAAAAAAAATGGGCGATTAGTTCACAAAAGCCCTATATGCAATTCTAGTAAATCAACATTTTTGAAGAAAAAAATATTGCCCGAAGTAAGAGAAGGCATAATAAATGAATTATATAAACCTGCAAGAAAAAATGCCCCAAGAAGAAAAGTAATTTCGTATGGAATTGATGATTTATGGCAAATTGATCTTGTTGAGATGGATACTGGTTATTTGACGGCATATCGCATATAAATAATGGTTACAAATATATTATGACAATTATTGATGTATTTTCAAAGTTTGCATTTGCTTTACCAAATGAAGATAAAACAGCAATGAATGTAACAAATGCTTTAGAATCTATATTAGTTAAAAGATAACCAAATAATTTAAAAAGCGACAATGGCTTAGAATTTTATAATAAGATATTTAGTGAACTTATGCAAAAATATAACATCAATCACTGTTCTACATTCAGTGAATTAAAAGCCAGTTGTGTGGAAAGATTTAATTGAACACTTAAGAATAAAATGTAGAAGAAATTTGCTTTGAATGGCAATTACAAGTGGGTAATATTATTAGAAGATTTCGTGAAAGAATACGACAATACAAAACACAGTACCATTGGCATAAAAACAATTGAAGTCAACAAGAAAAATAAAAAAAATTTAAGACAAGATTTTGTAGATATGATTACTACACCGAAATACAACGTTGGAGATATTGTCCGTGTGATCAAGAGTAAACAGTTTTTTTTTTTAGAAGGGCTATACAGCTATTTGGACAACAGAATTATTCACCATTTTTGAAGATTTAAATTTTGATGTACCAACTTACAAACTGAAAGATGACAAAGGAGAAGAAATAAAGGGCAGTGTTTACGAATACAAACTATCATGATGTATATTTGGTTGAAAAAGTTTTAAAAACAAAACGCGATAAAATTTATGTAAAATGGTAAGGTTTTTATAACTCTCATAATTATTGGATTAATGAAACAGATGTTTCGTGAATTTCTCTTATTATCACCTATTTGTTCAGCCGGTAAACTTGTAGAGGTTGAATTTAAATATTTTTGCTTAAGGACGTCTGGCAGACACCCTATGTATTTTAATTAAAAGCACAATAATAAGATTAACCACATCGGCTATATCAATGTGTTTTTAAGCATTTTTATTGTTTTTGCGAAAACATGGTCTATAATTTCAACAACATCTTTTCCTCTAAACCAAGGCTCATTGTTAACATCTTATACAATATTTATTTTTTTACTGACGAAAATTAAATTATATAATAAAAAAATTTAACAATTTTATTATTATCTTCTAGGTTTAAGTTATCTAGTTGTTTTTCTAGTGATTCGGCCATTTTGTACACAGAAAAATATGTTTTACTATACATTATTTTTTATAAAGAAAATAAAAAATTTAACCTGAACAAATTTTTAAAATATAGATCAAATTCACTGATAAATATAGCACTACTTCTTACTCAATTCGATAAAAATAATTTATATCATTAATCAATTGTTGCTGAGTATTATTATTTCCAACAATATAAAAATAGTTACGAAAACACTTAATGTGGCCATTCATTGTTTCTTTTATTCTTTGATATAAATTTATATAATTTGGAATATAATCAAATATCAATAATTCTTCGCAATTTGGATGTCTATCTTCTATTCTGTACAATTGTCTTTGAACATATTTTCTTTGAGTTCTTATGACATAGTAATGATATTCAAAATCATTATCAAATAATTTTAAAAGAACAGAAGTTTAAATTAAATTTTGATTTTGTGTTTACGATACAACATGAGGGGTCATTTCTCTGATTACCTCATTTCTGTGAGCAATTCCATCTAATGCTACATGAACTGACTTTTAAATTTTCTATACGTTGATCTTTAATTTTATTTATATCTCTTGTTAATTTTTTTAATGTGCTCTATTTGGCCTTCATAGAATTACATAACGTCTTTTTGAATCTTATATTCACCGTGTTTTCTAATTGATGGAAAAATTTCTTTAGTTATCCATTTAGTAAATTTTTCAGTTAGAGGCATGTTTTATCTACATATTTACTTATACAGGACCGATTCGTTGATAAATATTGCATTTAGTTTCATGTTTGAAAGCATCCCTATGGTAGGGACGGTTCTAAGTTCAGTACATTTCTTTTCATCACCATTATCAACATTATAACATAATGCATTTCTTAGTTTTCTGTATTCCAAAAGCCTAGTTACATCTGCTCCTCTAAACAAAGGATTATTTTCCTCATCAATAATCATAAAACCTAGTTACCTTGTAAATATGTTTGTTGTTGTTTATGTCTAGAATTCAGTCCATTTTCCAATATACGAAATTAGGTGCAAGTGAAATTGTTGAGTTCTAATAAGTGTTTTTATTGATATTCTTTTTTATACAGATAATGGAAAAATGAATAATATAATTTTATAAAATATAGATCAAATTCATCAAAAATTTAGGATATCTAGACCAGATTCATTAATAAAATGGGAATTTTTTTTTTACAACTAACCTCGTATTGTAGACGGGGTTTAAAATATCCAGGGCTCAAATTTATATATTTTTTCTGTAATTATATAGCTTTTAAGGAGTTAAACTAAGTCATTAACAATATTTTTCATTTTATTTATGATTTCGCTGTAAGATTTACACTTTATACCAAACATGGAAATATTTTTGCCAACTTTAGTCAATTTCTTTGTAAAAACTTACTATATTTTTGTTTTCTTTTTCTTGTGATCGTGTCAATATTTTGAGGACGTGTTTTATTTATTGGGCATCACAAAATGTATGTTTGTGATAACGAGAATTATTATATAGGTCTTCATTTATATACAAAAAATATTCAACAGGTTGTAAGGTAGGCTGAGGGATGCTTTCAAAAAATTTTCAACATGCTTCACGTTCCTAGTGCAGTCTATATTTTCAGCCTCATATGCGAGCTAAATCAGCTTATCTTGATAAAATTACAGCAACAAATTTTTTTCTTCTTTTCATTGGATTTTTTCTTTGTAAATCGAAGATGGAATCTCTACCCAACTAGTTGAAAAATTCGTTTGAATCCACCAAACTACAATATCTAGAGAAAAATAAGTAGTTTACTGAAACGGATCTTGAAATTTATAAATCTAATTTAGGTAAAAAAAAATTAACTGTATTCTAAATGGCAAGTTTAAAATTTCATTACCAGAGTGCTAGTGAAGATATTAGATAAAAATCCTTTGAATCTACTAAATCAGAAGGAAGTTTTTATGTCATATAAAGGCTTAAAAGAAATATAAAAAATGGAAAATTTACGCATGATATACAGTTCTCTTAAGTGCATGTTAAGCCTTAGTTATTTTTTTATTTATTTTCTAATAAATATGTTTCTTTATAAATAAACATGACCTCGCCTGTCTTCCCCTGCAGTTTGACTAGCGTTTTAAAAAAGGTGGAAGTGATTCACGGCCACCTTCATATAGATTAAATAAAGCCTCTGGAGCTCTTAAAATTTAGTCCACAAATTTAATTCAAATTTACAAAGTTAACAATTTTCACTCATGGATAACATTGACGATAAATATGAACTTCGAGAAATGGCTATATATCTATAGCAAATAGAAGAAGTGTTAAAAAAAATTAGTAGAGCATCGAATATAAACATTTTATTGGTGTCAATTTTATTTGTTAATTTATATGGTTTCTATAAAAATTTTAGCAGTTTGTTGACTGTTTTTATTTTTCTTTTTCTTAGCAAAATTCTTGCCTTATAAATAATAATGGAATCGCCACCCTTTTGCAAAATGGAAAATAATACGATATGTAAGCAATGTAAAAAATGTGGTGAATATTTAAACATTAAATGTTTTCCACAACATAAAAATACAAACGATAAGCATTCTAACACCTGTAAAAATGTATCAATGAATATTCTAGACGTCGCTACGAGTTAAATAAAGAAAAGCTACTATGCGAATGTGGAAAATCTGTTTGCAAGGTAAATCTCGAAAAACTCAAAAATACTAAATTGCACAATACATATGAAAATTTAGAATGTGATAATTCAACTAAGACATGTTTTGTATGCAAGAAGAATAAGCCTATCGTTATTTTTGCGTCTCATAAACACACAATAGATAAGCATTTTAACAGTTGCAAAAAATGTTATACAGAATATGCCAAACGACATTATGAGTCAAAAAAAGAGAAAGTACTATGTGGACGTGAAAAATATGTATATAATTATTCTCTAAAAAAGTATAAAAATAGTAAATCACACAATGCAGCCAAAGATATTATAAATGAAGTTCAGTATTCTCCGACTTAATAAATGTTATTATTTTATATTTTATTATATATAAATGACAATGCTCAACTCAATAAGTGATCTGACAGAAAAGAGCTTGCGCGGGTTGAGAATTATAGGTAAAGAATTAAAAAATAAAAAAATTATATAAATTACATAAAGATGATATTATTACAAGTATTACTGAAAAAAGAGAATATGAATTTAAAAATCCTATCGAGAATCTAATTGATTCAACAGTTGCGGAATTAAGAACTGAAGCTAAAAGCTTTAACATAAATAATATATAATTTAAGAAAAGCTCATTTAATCACAGCTCTTACACCAATAATTAAAGATGAACAAAGAAAAAGAAACTTTTCAAATTTAACTTTTCCAAATGGCAAAATAATATATAGAAAAAACCAAATAGGATTTAAAATAAAATTTCCCCTTTTCCACTCATGTATATGTGAACAACAAAAATAGAAAAACCAATCAAACTTACACAATCAAAAAAGCTTTTCAATGCAGGTTATCAACATTTGACATCGAAAATAATTTTAATGTAGGTTTGCCCAGGATTTTTTTAATTTCAGTAAAACCACAATTATTAAAAATAATACGTTATCGAAGCCGGAAAACTGGCGAGATACCAATATTTGAAAGGCATTCAATCACACACATTTACAATATTGAATGAAGGAGACATTAAAAAGATTTACAAACAAAATAAGAAATACTCGCATGAATAGAAAACATCGAAAGAAGTACTTCAGATTGGGCCTTACATAGCTAGTTGGGTTGAAACTAGCCATAAACAAGTATAATCCATTAAATGGAGCATCTTATATTGAACTACCAGAAGTGATTAAGAATAAAAACACATGCATCAATGTGAAAAATGATTATCAGAAATGCTTTCATTGGGCAATAAAGTCTGCATGGTTTCCAGCAGAAAAAGACCCACAAAGAGTATCTAAATATAAAAAAGTGGGTCTTAACATTGACAAAGCATTAGGTAAATATGAATATCCTATAAAAATTGTCGACATACAAAAAATAGAAAACCAAATTGATGATAAGAAGTTCAATGTATATCCATAATAGATTAGAAGAAATAAAAAGGACCAACACATAAATTTATTTTTTTCAGAGATGATAAAAATTCGCATTACTGTTGGATATATGCGATATGTCTTCAATTTTATTACTCCCAATAGAAACTAAATACACATACAGAAGACTGTTCAAAAAATGAAACAGTGAAGGCACTCTTGCCTTCAAAAGGCAAACAAATAAAATTTTAAAACTGCAAACACTCTACGAAAGTTCCTTTCGCAATACACACAGATTTTGAATCAGTTCTTAAGAAAATATCAACAACTAAACCAAAAATATCCAGTTTTAACATAAGATCATATCGATAATAGGTTTTATAAGTTGGTACTCAAAGAAAGATAGAAACTTACTGTTGAAAAAATAAATAGCATTAATTTGAAGATGAATGATGAATGATACGCAATGAAATATCGACTACATGAAGCTTCTGGATTTTGCTATTAAATTGTATCTAGCTATGGTGATTATAAACCTCCGGTTGTATATCGAGGCTCAATTGCACATTTATACATCAATGAGAAAAGAAGTGGATGAGATCGGGCAAATTTATTCGCAAATTGAAGCAATGCATCCCCTTATGAAAGAAGAAAAAAACAACACACAATAAATCTAGAAAATGCACTATATGTGATTGCGAATATTCTAAGGACAATTAAAAAGTGCATCATCATGATCATATATCTCAAACATTTATTAACCCAGCATGCAACAATTGTAATCTACAATTAATATTACCAGATTTCGTTCCAATTTATTTTCATAACTTAGCTGGATTTGATGCTCACTTATTTATTAAAGAGCTAGGTTATGATGAAAAAAAGATAAATTTACATGTGAACAATAAAGAAAGGTTTATCAATTTGGGAAAAAACAGAACATTTAAAAATAGGTTTATACATATATTTAAATTTATGGCAAGTAGTTCAGATAAATTATCGTCTAATTTAATTAAAGAACAAATGAAACATACCCAAAAATATTTTCCACGAGCTAAAGTACATTTGGTCTTTAGGAAAGGAGTTTACCTATACGATTATATTGATAATTTTAAAAAATTTAACGAAACTCAACTTTCCCAAACAGTGAATTTTCCAATTAATTAAATAAATCTGACATATCTGAGGATAAATATGAGCTTGCAAAAAATATATGGAATTAATTTAATATAAAAAGTCTTGGGGAATATCATGATTTATATTTAAAAAGTGATGTACTACAGTTGACAGATACATTCGAAAATTTTAGAGATACATTTATAAATGTACCCTGCGTGGTATTTTACTGCACCAGGATAATCTTGGGATCCAATGTTAAAAATGACTAAACAACCACTAGAAATATTGCATGATTATAATATGATTTTAATGGTAGAAAAAGGTATAAGAGGTGGAATATTACAATTTTGAAAGCGATATGTTAAAGCCAATAACCAATATTTAAAAGATTTTAATTCAAATCAAGGTTCTAATTATTTAACTTATCTCGATGCGAATAATTTGTATTGTTAGGCAATGTCACATATTTACCATATGGAGGTTTCGAATGGATTGATTATGCAGAAATTAATTTAGATTTTTGGCGAGAAAATGTATTAAATTTGAAGGATGATTCACAACATGGATAGATATTAGAAGCTGACTTAGAATATCAGCAAGAACTACATAATTTACACAAAGATATCCCTTTTTGTCCAGAAAATAAGGCAGTTCTGGAAATAAAGGAATCTAAATGATTTACAACACTTCACAACAAATATAAATATGTTTTTCATTATCGCCGTTTAAAACAGTGCTTAAATAATGGATTGAGGCTTACTAAAATACATAGAATATTCAAGACTAATCAGTCTGATTGGTTGAAGAAGTATATAGATCTGAATACATTGATGAGAACTAATGCCAAAAATGATTTTGAAAATGTTTTTTTTTTAATTGATGAAAAATTATGTATTTGGTAAAACAATGGAAAATATCACAGAGTAATTATAAGATTTGTTTCAAGTGACAAAATTTGCGAAAAATGAGTTACCAAACCCATTTTCAAAATAAGTGCTATATTTGAAGAGAATCTTGCAACTATTCACATGAATAAAAAAATGTAAAATTCAATAAGCCTGTTTATATTGGTATGTCCATTTTAGATATATCGAAAGCATTTATGTATGACTTCCATTATAGGGTGATGAAAGCTAGATATGGAGAAACAATTGAACTGTGGTTTCAAGATACTGGTAGCTATATATATATATAACATTAAAACAGAGGATTTTTATGAAGACATGCAGTCGATGTTACATAAATTTGATGTAAGTGATTATCCAATTACAATATTTATAACATGCCACAAATAAATAAAAAAGTTTTAGGCAAAATGAAAGATGAAAGTAATGGTAAAATAATTAAAGAATTTGTTGGTTTAAGAGCAAAGATGTATACATATAGAGTTGATATAAAGAAAACAAAAGATCGAAAGGTGTGAAAAAAGGTGTATTCATTAATAGTATTACATTTGAAGACTGTAAGAAGTGTGTGTTTGATGAGGAAATTCAGTATCGAACTATGGATTTAATTAGAAGTGAGAAACACAAAATATGTAAAGTAGAAGTTAATAAAATCACATTAAGTTATTGTGATATCAAGAGAATTATACTAGAAAATAAAATAGATACACTGCCATATGGATATCAAAATTTATCATTAATTTTTTTATTATCAACTAGCGCTGAAATGGCACTAGTCATATTGTCATAATTTTATTAACAAGAGGTGGGATGAATTTTTAATCCCACCTATTTCTGAAGGAAAAGTTTTATATTTTATGGACCTCTTAAATTTTCTAATAGAATCTGACCCCGTCTTGTACACTGGGTTTTAAATTTCCAAGCTAGTTTTGTCTTCAAATTTCAAACTTCTTTAAATTCCAAAACCATGTTAATATCAGAACCATCAAAATCAATCACTTTGCCATTTTCGTCTCTAATTTATAAAACAATGTGATTAAACCGCTCATTATTTATTTGATAGAAAATTGGATATGCAGGCTTATAGCTAATGTAATCTCTAAAGACAAACAGTTTTTTGGTGGCAATTCGCTATTATGTCTGTTTCTAAGTGATAAGATTCGTCATACTTTATACATTCCAAAGGCTAAATTACAAGTAACATTTATTATTTTAATTGGATTAAAATTAGGCAATTTAGTACCAGTGACAATTTCGTATTTTTCAATTAGCATATGTATTTCAAAGCCAAGCATTTCAGATAAGTGATTGTCAAATTTAATATCAAACTTAGATTTAACTGATAATTTATTTTTCACACTACCTGTTGCTATTCAGTGTTATTTGTTGAAAATGGATCGATTGAATTTATAGCTTATTTTAAAGACTCAATATCATATTGACCTCTATGAATAGTTATAACTTTATTTTTATCAACCACATCACTCGTTTTTTCGATTGTTGTTGTAGTATTATTGTATATATTTGGTGTTAATTAGCATGAAAACTAATCAATGCTATAGATTTATCTATATGAATTATGTCATAGTGAAGCTTCTTCTTAAGAATAGAACTATTATCTGTTAACATGAATACTTTATTATTCATTTATTACAAAAATTATGTTATTAAATGAAGAAAGTCGATTGGGGTGTTGGTGTTTTAATTCCCGAAGTAGATGCTAAAAAAAAATGCCAACTTTTGCCTGATGATATAAGAGGTATATTTATAGGCCTGAACAATTGCGGGAAGACGAATTTAATGATTAATTTTATTTATAAGACATGTTGGTTTAATTTCAATAAATTGTATGTTTGTTCAAAAAGTTTGAATCAACCCAAATATATTCAGTTACAAGATGACGTTGATGTGGTATCCAGCAAACTTAATGAAAAGATGGCATATTTTTTAAATAATACTGAGGAAATGATTCCACTTGACCAATGTGAAAATAATTCTTTAGTTATTTTTGATGATGTACTTTTAGATTAACAAGGTGTCGTTCACGAGTACTTTGCTAGAGGTCGGCATAAAAATATTGATGATTTTTATCTTGCACAAACATATTCCAGAGTGCCCAAACAATTGGTACAAAGAAATACAAATTTTCTGAGTATTTTTAGACAAGACTACATGAACCTCAAACATATCTATTGCTATTTTGTTGGCGGGGACATGTCATATGACATATTTAAAGAGATTTTTGCAAAGTGCTGGGGCGAAAATTTTGGTTTTTTAACATTAGATTTCAGTGGAAAAATGGGCAGTCTTGAGTATCGAAATTAAATAAAAGATTTGATTTTTTTAACTCTCTCTTATAAATTGTATACGAGAATACGCTATCTGTTTTTGCGGCTGTCGCCCCCGACTACCTACTACAGAAAAAAGCAATCTTACAGCGCACTCTGTCTCGATACGAGTTTTCCTTGCTTTCCTTCGCGACTGCCTCGCACTCTCGTTGCAATAGGACAAAGTTCATCTGCACAGTCGAGCGGTCTCGGCCACAACGAGCTCTGGTCGCGACAGGAAGCAGCTTATCACACAACCACACCGCTATCTCTACTCGCTGCGAACACATTGCAGCTTGCAGCTTTTCAGCTCCTTCCTCGCCCTGTCTCGTGGCTTAAGGGATATGGTGTTTGGTTTGTAATGCAAAGGTTGGGGGTTCGATGCCCCAGTCTGAGCAGATGATTTAATATTGTGGGTATGTGTGGCCGGCATATTCGCAATATTAGGTCATCACCAAACCATTCGAAATTTGAACCAAAAACTCGCTCTACTCCTGTTGTGTACGCAATTTGCAAAGGGAACAGAGCACAAACAAAAAATACCTATCTCCTCACTGTAAATAGGTAAGTTGCAAATATTGCACTGTGAGGAGATAAGGATTTCTCCACAGAAGTTTAGTCATTTTAAAAATTGTGTTTGTATGTAAATATTTTTTATAAATTCAGTATATGTCTATTGCATATTCTAGCACAACTCAATAATTAGACTAAAATTCAAGCAATTTCAAACTAAATTCAAGCAAATATCTAATATCCTGTAAATTCCATATATATATATATATATATATATATAATAAGTCACTTACTTCAAGTACTTGGGAGAAACCATCCAGCCCACGGGACTGAACACAATCTCCAACACAGAAAGAATAGTCAAACTACAAAAGGCGTACAAAATTGCATGGAATCACTATAACAAAAGCGCAGTATCTCGTAATGCGAAACTACGACATTACAACACAGTTGTTTCACCAGAAGTCTTATATGTGGCAGAAACCACAGTAGTCAGGGGAATGACTAAAATTCATGACATTGAGAAATAAGAACGAAATATCCTTAGGAAAATCCATGGTGCGGTCCTCCGAGACGGAACTTGGGTCAGATAACATACAAATTAATTATACTAAAACACAGACACCATCACAGATAAGTTTAAGAAAAGATGCCTACAGTTCTACGGACACTTATGCAGGATGGGTGAAGACATACTCGTGAAGAAAATTTTTTATATCGTTTAATGCAAGTAAATTAAAGACCAATTGAATGAAAGGAACACAAGAAATCCTGGAAGAACTGAAAATCTTAGAAGAAGAAGAAGGAGAAGTAGTAAAGGATAGGAAAACATTCAGAAATATAATTAGAAACAAGAAAATTGAACAAGAAAAATAAAAAATATATTATAGGAAGAAGGTGGACAGAGGAAAGGAAGGAAAAACATAGTGAATTAATGAAGAGGTTTTGGGAAGAAAGGATAAGAGAAAAAGGAAGTAAAGCAGTGATTGGCACAAGTTCACGCACTCTCCTGAAGGGAAATAATCGGAAATATTAATAATTATTATATATATACATATATAAATTTATTTATATTCCAGACTTATATTAACTTGGTAGCTTGGGCTTTGTTTAATGGTTTTTGTATGGCAGAAGGTAGAAGACAGACCGAGCGAAAATATTTTCAATAAATTCCTTACATAAAGAAGTTTACAATGTAGTATTTGTACAAGTCACTATTCAAGTAGTTCGAAGAGCACTGGAACTGGGGCTTTCGTCTCTTTTAATAGTTTTTTCTTCGTAATAATGGAGCTAAATTTACTTTGAAATGTCTTAACCTTTTATCACTCTTAATAGGAATTGAAGAGTCTAGATTTTTTTGTGGTAACAGCTTCGCTACAGGTTGGACAAAATTGCACTCCTTACCATCGCACGAGCACTGGATCGCTTGTTAATCCATCGGTTCGCCATTCCGATAGATCGCTGCCATATTTTTTTTCATCCTGGACGACGAAGGGTGGTCGAACAATCCACTGTTCGTACGATTTATTATTTAAATTCAAATTGCATATGCCGGGATTCGATCTCACGACCCTTGGGTCGTAAGTTTAAAGCGCTGGCCATTATGCTACTCGACCGTTGTGAAAATGAGGTTTTATTCTGCGTACATTTAATTGTTTTAATGTCTACTAAGTTTTTTTTTTAATGATTATCATTTAATTAATATACATACAAACAAAAATCGAATACTCCAGATGTAGCGTATATGAAACATTTTGCATTAAATGGTTAAAGAGATAGAAAACAAGAGAGTCGAAATACTGTGAAATGAAATTACTGTATAAATTATTTTGCTTGTTACTACCACCTCAAATAAGGGGAAATACCAGGCAATAATACTTACATAAGGAAATATCTATAGGGAATACAATATGTAGGCGCCTTAAATTCATTCGTGTAGTTGAAGCTGGTGACCAATAAAATTTGATTAGAAGTTAACTCTAACGGCTTCAATTTTTAGAGCACGAGCACTTTCTAGAGAGCGTAAGAAATCAGTATTAGATATAAAACGATTCCTTAAATAACTAAATAAATAAACATGACACTGCCTAAAATCTGTTTACAAAAGTGCTCACAAAATTCGCTTTAATCTTGTATCATTTTTGTAAGAGAGGCCCGCGGATTCAATTAAAAACATTAATTTTATTTTGCCTTTCAATACTTGTCAGTTTTACAGATGGCTTGCTTTTCCTAGTGTAGTTTCATTCAAGGCAGCTTATTTAAACTTTGGCTTCAATTATTTAATCGCAATCAAAATTGAAATAATGTCTCAACTTTACAAAATCCAGTGAATTTTCTATATTTTTATTACGGTTTTCATATTTATTGAATTTGCCTCTTAAATTTTATTGTAATTAAACTTAAAGTCACTGTAAATTGTGTAGGTTTTAATTTTTAAAATGATTGCATCGTGTGTGCTTTTACGCTATGTGCATTATTTGATAATGTAAAATATTTTAGTTGAATTTAATAACTACTTAAACAACGCAAATATATTAAAAAATAAAACGAGTGAGGGCTTTTTTACACCGGGCTATCTAAAACCACTGGAATAAATAACGTGATTTTGTAACAACGTGTAACTTGTTCCCGCAAATATTTGACGACAGTTTAAGGCCGATATTCCAGAACGTTTTTATAAGGGTTTTGGTACAGCTCAAGTCATACCCAGGCTTTATCAGTATTCCAGACGTCATAATGCCAGCTAAGGGCCTAGATAAGCCACAGCTGAAGCCTTAATCTCAGGGCACCGATATCGCTGATTTATCCTTGGCGCTAACGAAACCTACGTATGCGCAGATCGCATTTCATTTTTCCGGAGCTGGCAGCGTGACGAACATGCATCAATTGTATGACGCGTCCATACCGTTATAAGCTTTGATGTAATTATTTATTCAAAATAAGGCAACCTACACGTTTAAGTTATTTTGCAAATAAAAGTTAAAGTCAGCAAAAATACTGTGTAATATGTAAGACTTGTTTTAAAGGCTTCCGTAATCAGTAACAACGCAAAGCACATGATAGCATTATCACTATATATACCGTCCATGCATTCTAACTGAGCGAGCGTCGTGATAGCGCATCTGGTAGCGTGTTCACGCAGGCGTTTCGGGTTCTTGTCAGAGTGCAAAATTTTTTAATTTTTTAAAGTTAACTAGAAGTTAAATGTTTTGGCTCATATTATGTTGAATAATGTATATTTGTATAAATAACTGAGCCGAATGTTAACATGTTTACCCGTATATTGTTAACAATATGATCTAATGGCGATTATTCGACTGTAAGGTTTTTTTTACTGGTTATAATTACATCTTTCATAATTTATTCAACGAAACCCACTATTCACGTCAAAAGGTATTTGCGTCTCTCACATTATATTTGAAAACTTTACACTGTAAAAGAAAGTAGTATATCGTGCGTTCGAATTATATTCGTGAGCCCGCATTCTGCAAACGGGAAAAGGATGTATTCAGAGGCGAGACGAGATACGTACGACTTGGCACGACTGACGATATGGCTGGTTTGTCGACGCTTGCTGTTGGAACTCAGAGCTACGTCGTGTTTTAAACTGTTTTAAAGAGTTACAAAGTTGTGTTTCTGACGCTTCTTCGACGTTTTTACGTGGAGGCTTGTGTGTAGTACAGCGAGTGTCGTATCGATTACTTAAGTGACGAGCGTGTGTTTGCACGTGCACGTGTCGTTGGCCCATGGGGTAGCCTTTTATAGTTTCATATGCGACAGCGGGAACTAAATGGTTTAAACCGCGAAGAGTCGTCACCGACAATGGTAATTTTTAAAAGGTCATTTATCATAACTTTGTAACGTTTCTTTGCAGGTTCGAAACACAATAATGAATTCATTTGCTCGACGAATCTGTGATTTTTAACCTTCGCTACAGCTCAACAAGTTGTAAAAAAAAAGATAAAAGCTAGACTTCAGCCAGTAAAATTCATAGAATAATAACGAAGTAGCTCTAACGTATGCACTACAAATTTGTTGAAATTTTTATTTCAGGGAATATTTAAAACAGCACGTATATCAGTAGAGAAATTTTATTAGAACCCAGGGGCGGGTAATAAATTTTTATTACCAAGACCGAAAATAAGGTTATGTATTCAGTTTCCGAGCTACATATTGCGCAAATGAAAGACTGCATTTTTTGTTCAGTGTTTTCACATTGGGGTTATGAATTTACTCGACGAGTAATTTTATCCCTTAGCACCGCCTGACGTTTGCATAACGATGCAGTAGAGCTGAGATTTTCCGGACCGCTAAATACCGTAGATTTATTATTAATTTGTAGCTTGCATATAACCATAAAATTGTAATGCACGTGAACAATTAAAAGTTCTCGTCTATCATTTTCACATTACAAACACGAAATATAGGTATATAATTGTTCCATAGTTGTCTCGTAATAAATAACTAAGTAAACGTATCACATCAGACCGTTAATAATAATTATTGTTTTTATTGTTCTATGCAAACTAAATTTCAAACTGCCAACGCTACATATAACATAACAAATAAACCGTGCAGGTATTATTTTTTGCAAAGCTATCGTATATAAACGCGTCACAGTGTCGCGTTCATTTGTATATAGCCTCGCACGGGGCGGCGAATATAATAAACCGCGCCACATCCGATACCATCTCAGGGCATAGATAAGACACGTTCAGAAATGCATTCCACGAGTTAAGGATTAGTCGAGGCTTTTCTGTCGCCCGAGATGGTAGCACACGTGTCTTGCCAAACTGAATGTTCTGGAATACCGGCGTTTGTGTGTTTGCTAAGTTACGATTACACTTCCTTTTTTTTTTTATCACCGCTTCCCAATTCACTTGTTTGACGAAGTTCATTCATGATTGCTTTCAGCTTTTCTGAAGCCCTGCTGAAGTTATTATTTCAGGTTATTCCTCCGCGTGTCGGAAACAAATCTTAACTAATTTAAAATTACACTATAGGCTTTTCGCGGTAAAATGAGCACTCTTCAAAGCCCTGCTTAAGATCTAGTTGCACGCATGTTGTATATACTTGCGCCTTACGTACAGTAAAAATTGCTATGGGCCTCATCACTTTATTCATGCGTCGGGCAAGTGAAACTGGTAAGTTATTAGAAAACTAAATATTTTCACAAATCTTCTCATTTTTACATTTTGATGGATAAAAAACTGGAAGAGAAACGAAATAATTTAATTTACCTTAAATGATAACTTAACACATTTTATTCGACGTTAAGATATGGAACTACGTACCCTCCATCGTTATACCAATTTTACTGGGCGCATGTCACTCATTGCGCCCATCAAAATATATGCAGTTAGGAGCAGTGACATTTTCCTAAGGTTTTCTAAAGTGTTTACTTTATCATGGACGGCCTTTAAAGGGGCAACGCAACGCATTCGTGCGCTCTCAGTTTAATAATACATTACGCGCGATCTTTTTCTACTAGGCATTACCAAGACACAATTTTTTTTCTTTCTGTTTCCATTAATTATAAGTTAAATATAATGAAAATCATAAACTTTCACATGCTGAACGTAGAATTATGTTGTCTGCTGTACAACAGAACTTGTCACATAAATATGAAGTAATAATTCCAAAACTAACAACCTAGAAGTTCTTAAATAAAATAAAATAATTAAAATTCTAAGAGCCCAGGGACGCGTCGCTCGCGCGCACAAGGCGCCGAACCGGCGTGCAGCGCTTCTGTCGTCACACTTTCTTGTACACATTAGATCAATATAGTCTATTCGAGATTCCTTCACACTTTTTGATTCAAACCTTTGAAAAATCACCCCATGTATGACGTGTTTGGTTGTTTCCTACATATTCCATGTATTATAAGAGTTTTTGTACCTCTGTTAACATGGAATTACCTTCTTTTGCGTTAAATTTAAGTCTTTCTTTATTTTATCTATAAATTGTAATAATTCATCTAAATTAAATACGAATAAAAACAGAGAGAAAACTTGTTAGTTGGTAGCGCCTAGTGAGAAATAGTTCTCATGCAAAATATTGTTACAACTGAGCGCGCACGGATTCGGTGCGTTGTCCTTTGGTTACGCTTAGTTTGCACGGGGCGGAGGAATATCTTGGAAGTAGAACTTTAGCAGGGCTTCAGCAAAGTGTGAAGTAACCGGGAATGGATTATAACCGTGGGACTTTATGAAAGCTCCGTGGATGCAACTACGACTGTGTGGTTTTAGTATTCTCCCCTCTCTTAAGTAAACCGAGCACACAAGCTCTAAAAAAAAAAAAAAAAGCGATGTTTTGAAATTTCCGAAATTTTTTTCTCTATGGATACACTTAATATGGTTAAAACAAAACTGTACGAGATTTGTTGTTTTTCTTTCTTTTCTGGGAAAAAAAAAATCTTGTATGTCTAGGAGATTTATTTTCTGAGATACGCCTAAACGAACCAACAACGAACGAGCAGAAATTATGGCCCGACTACTTAATCTCACATTTTCACAGTGTAGTGTTTATGTGATAGAAATATAAACTCTGGAATAAAATTATGTTAATTCCATATTACAGTTTTGATTACGAGTGTCGTGCACTTTTGTTTATGACAAATTCAGTTAATTGAATATTAACCTTCTAGCGATAAAACTAAAGCGCTGGTGACCTTGTATTGTGAATAGTTATATATATATATATATATATATATATATATATATATATATATATATATATATATATATATATATATATATATATATATATATATATATATATATATAAGATTCTAAACCGACAAAACGAATGACGCAAATTGCAAAAAATAATTTGTCAACTTCGCAAAAGATTTCGGTTTCACGTAGTCGTTTAGGTTTAAGAGAACTTGCAGTTCGAACACGGCCTACGACTTGGTGACCTTTGACTAGACTCTAGCGTTAGCTACGACGTCCAGCAACTCTTTCCCGAAGAGGATTATTGAGCTAGCTTGATCAGTTTGTAGCTCCACTAGCTGTCTATTGCGGGTGCTGCGTATCAAACCTGCAGCCATAGAGTTTAATAAGGAAACAATGTTAAATAAATTCCTTTTAAGCCAATTTAAAGGAAATATACGTACATATTATACGTGACGTTTCTTAAGGAAAACTGACACGTCAAAAAAACCTTACCAATTTTAAATGTTAATATACTTTTCTAAACCTTAAAATTAAAATTTACATCTTGTAAATAAATAATTGAATGAAAAATATTTTTTAATATATTAATGTATTAGTACCTTTTTTGTGGGACAGTTACGTTGAATAAAGTTTTTGTTAGAAATACCTATCTTTAAAATTGACGCACAGAGAAAAAAAATGTAACGTATGCGCGGTTTATTCACACTTTTTTAATCAAACATTCGAAAAATCACCCCATGTATGACATATTTGATTGTTTTCTAAATACGACACGTATCGCAAGTGTTTCATACCTCTGTTAATATGAAATTAACTTTTTTTTTGGTTAATTGAAACGTTATCTATATTTCATCTATAATTAAGAACATTTAATTTATAATTAATATGAATATGACAAGGAGAAAATATGGTACTGGCAATTCGTAGTAAGAAATAATTTATTATGCGAAATATTATTACAGTGAAAGAGCACGTGTAATATTTTAGGCTCAGTTAAGCTTTGTTTTCATGAGGCGAATAAATATTATAAAATGAGAACTTTAGCAGGGTTTCAGAATAATTGGATGTAGAAATGTTTGTTAGTAAATAATGATCTAATAATACCATAAAACAAGTTCGACTGAAAACCAAAACATAAAGCTGTAAATTTTGAAAAATTGATTTACGTTCGCTATCCCGTGTTTGAAATGAATTTCATCGAAAGCATTTGAGTATAACCAGGAGTCAATTAATCTGACGTTGCTGGCGCGTATTGTCCATGCGCGAGTGATCCAGATTCGAATCCCCGTCGTGTTTTCAGTTTCACTAAAAATAACCGAAACTGTTTAATAATGTACGTAGAGGGCCTACAAATAGTATTAGTTGCACCAAATAGATCTTACAGTTTAGGGCCAACCAACGAAGAACCACAAAAGAATTTGGTTTCGGCAAGAAAATATTTGATTGCCCCTTTCCGCAGTGTGAGCGATAGAGTGCACTGGCGTGAAAAGTAAAACGCCCCCGCAGTTTAGCGTCAGCGTAATTTACTATTAGAAACTGTACGGGCAACGAAGGAAACGACGTATATAAATATTTACACACATTTACCGGCACGTGTAAGTTATGAACATAAGCAAAAAGTTTGATCAGGGATTTGGAACAGGAACCCCGTGGTCCTTAGAGATTCAGACCATAAATAGTTTACAGCATTAATATTGTCGTCTTATACGTGGTTTTACGGGGCCGCGGTGGTGTGGTGGTTAGAATACTCGCTTCCCACCTAGGCGAATCAGGGTCGATTCCCGGTGGGGTAGCTACCGGACTCTCGTATGTGGGAATCGTGCCGGACGATGTCTCTGGTCGGGCGGGTTTTCTCGGGGATCTCCCGTTTCCCCCGTCCCTTCATTCCGACGCTGATCCGCACTAACCTAAGCTTCACTTTCATTGACTGTCAAGACCCCCGATGTTAAGAGCAGCCCCATTCTCTTCATTCACTCTACGGTTGCCAATCTGAGATACATAGGAAAAAAACGGTGGTAAAGTACTAACTTTTCTAAATTAATCATTTTTCTTCTCGTGGAAAGTAAACTAGTAAATACAGTTTTAACTCGAAAGTTTTAATTCAAAGAAATAACACATCAAATATATGACAACTTGTATAGGCTGTTCACGGTAAAATGAGCACTTTTGAAAACCCTGCTTAAGATCTACTTGTATGCACGTTGTGTATTCTTCCACCTTATGTAAAGCTTGCATTGCTATGGGTCTCCTCACTGTATTCATGCGTCGGTCAATTTAAACTGCGAAATTACTAGAAAAGTAAACATTTTATACATCTGCTCATTTTTTCACTTCGATGCATTAAAAAAAAACAGAAAGTGAAAGAAATAATTTAAATTATCACTAATGTTTATCAAACACTTTTTATTTGACATTAACATATGGAACTACTTTCTATCTATCGTTACCAACTTTACCGGATGGTGGCATTTTTCTAGCGTTGTTTTCAAAAGTGCTCGCTTTAACGTGAATAACCTTTAACAATTAATTTTAAATACATTTTTATTACAAGATAGCAGCATTATATACGCTTAACAAACATCGCTGCAACTGTATGGCTGTGCGTGATGGAACGTAGCTGGTTTGAAGCATCTCGGATGGCTGTAGGCTACCAGACGTGCAAGTTATGTAAGTGCCACCACGGAGGAGAGTTGTATAGCATGTAACGACCTTGAAACGCTGGGCTTAAATAGTTTATTTGTGAGCATGCCGTTGCAGTTTAACCTTCTCAACCCCTCGCTAATTCTCGAGCGCAGGTGTTCGTAAGCACGTGACATCGAGGTTATATCTGGCTGTCGATAAACATCGTTCTCTGATGCGCGTTATAATTTGCACCAGTCATTCCTAAACCAGCAGAGACAGCGTGCACTATAAAAGTAAACCTTAAATACGTTTATGAAAATATAAAAAAAACCTTCCCAGGGTTGTAAATACGTTCTGAAATACGACTGAAAGGATTAAATGTCGCTTGGCAAAAATAGTTTACCCTAAAATCTGTTAGGGCGAACAATTTTTAGGACACAAGACGTATAGCTTGTCTTTCACAGGCTATTCACGGTCTTTGCCGTTTTATAATACGTCACGACTATTTTACTGTTGCTTCATTGCAAGTGTAACAATTTTTGAAACAATTTTAAAACCTCATTTCAGTACTTATTAAGTATAGATGATTGCTAGTAATATTTAATGGAGATTGTATAATATATATAATAATTTATAATTGTCCGTGTTATATAATTCTTCATGATAAATATGATATTTCTTTATTTATTTATTAAAGATCATATGTGTTAGCAGATGGTAAAGGCCGATTTTGGACCACGTAATTGAAAACAGCAAATTTTAAGCAAAAATAATGTAAATTTCTCGTTTTCAAGTAACATTTCCATGTTTTCTATAAATGCCAAAAAATAACTTTATTTTTATCAACCACATCACTCGTTTTTTCGATTGTTATTGTAGTATTATTGTATATATTTGGTGTTAATTCGCGTGAAAACTAATCAATGCTATAGATTTATCTATATGAATTATGTCATAGTGAAGCTGCTTCTTAAGAATAGAACTATTATCTGTTAACATGAATACTTTATTATTCATTTATTACAAAAATTATGTTATTAAATGAAGAAAGTCGATTGGGGTGTTGGTGTTTTAATTCCCGAAGTAGATGCTAAAAAAAATGCCAACTTTTGCCTAATGATATCAGAGGTATATTTATAGGCCTGAACAATTGCGGGAAGACGAATTTAATGATAAATTTTATTTATAAGACATGTTGGTTTAATTTCAATAAATTGTATATTTGTTCAAAAATTTTAAATTAACCCATGTATTAAGAAACAAAATGATTTTAATATTTTATAAAGATAAAGATTTATAAAGATAAAAAGGCATACCTTTTTTGTAATAGTGATGAAATGACTCCTTTATATCAATGTGAAAATTATTCTGTAGATATCTGATAATGTTATTTTAGACAATCAAGATATAATTCGCGACTATTTCACTAGTGTAAGACATAAAATTTAGATTTAGTTTAATTAGCCCAAACATACTCAAAAATACCTAAACAATTGGTAAGAGATCATATGAATTGTATATTTAGACAAGATGATACTAATTTAATGCACATTTTTAATGATTTTGTTGGTGCAGATATGCCCTATGATAAATTAAAAGAAATTTATGAAAATGTTGCGACAAAGTATATAGAGTTTATAATAATAGATTTGATGAGAAAATTAAGAGACAGAAATTATATAAACAAACATACAAACTTTATTATATTTTACAATTTTTTTCAAAATGATCCATTTATTCTAAACATTTTTATGAATGTATTATTGAACGTAAAACATAATGTTGAATGTGTTTTATGTTGTATTTAAAATATATAATTTCATAGTAGTATTTAAAAATTACAAAACATAGGTTTTATTTGTCCAAGAATTATGAGAATTATCAAATCTGAACTATTTTACATATAAATTTTTACCTTTAGTTTTAAGACTTTTTCAATTAAAATGTTCATCAGGATAAATAGTTTTCATTACTTTATATCCATAAAAAATTTCCTATCATTTCTTATCCTTTAGTATCTTTTAATTTGTATGTTGGGATAAGATAATTTAATACTTTAATAATAGTAAATAATTCTGTTGTCCAATTAGCAGTATAATATTTTTCAAAGGTTTGTTTAATTTTTGCTAACACAAACAATATTGTCAACTTTATATACCGGTTAAGTAAACATGTTATATGTTTGAATTAATTTTTTTCATTATTATTATTTACTTCAATTGGTTTCATTCCGATAGTTCTATGTTTTGTATTGTTATATTCTTTTACTAAATCTTCTAAAATAGATGTCCATTTATTATTTCCATTCAGAAAAATTTCTTCTATACTTTATTTTATTTTTCATTTTTCGTTTAACTCTTTCTATAATGATAGCTTTTAATTCACAAAATGTATAACAATTAATAATAATAAATGTTTACATAAGTTCTTTAAATGTTTTATTATAAAATTTGGAACCATTATCACTTTGCAAATTATATGGTTTTCTTTTAATTAATATGGATTCTAAGCCATTTACTAAATTTTTAGCTGTTTTTCCTTTAATTGGCATTGCAAATACATATTTTGAGAAAACATCTATAATTGTCATAAAATATTTGTATCCATTGTTTATATGTGATATACCTTTCAAATTATCAGTATCCTTCTCTACAAGATCGATTTGTCTTAAATCATCAATTCCATAATAAATTAATTTTCTTCTTAGAAAATTTCTGCTCTCTGGTTTATATAATTCATCGATTATTCCTTGTCTTACATTTAGCAAAAATTATTTTAAGAATATTGATTTAATAGAATTACATACAGAACATTTGCTTTTCTGAACCAATCGTATATATTTAGTATTTTCAATCTTTATATTGTTATTTTTGGTAACCTTCTTACACTTTAAACACCAAGTGTTCTCCATTTAATGGGATCATAAATCTGGCATTGTATTTCGATATGTTATTTTTTTATTTTAAAAGTAAAAATATCGCCTATGTTAACATCAGAAAGCTTACTATAATCGATTTTTGTAGATCCTTTTATAAAAGTTAGAGTATCATCAGGTTAATTAATATTAGCTGTAATTATTTTATAAACATTGCAATCAATCAAAAAAGTTAAGAAGATTGCATTATTATACAAGTGAATATATTATTATTTTATTCCACTTTGCAGACAAATAAAATATATGAGATTATCCTTCCTTGCATTTTTCAACTGTTAAGTTAATAAGAGTATCACAATAATTCAAAACAGTTTGATTTTAATTTTGTAATTTAATCAGCTATATCTTTATCGAAGTATCTTTTATAGACAGCACCTTCTCCATCTACAGGATCAGCCATATTATTAATTATACGATTTTGAATAGAAATATAATCCGCTGTGTATACAAGAACTTTACTAAGTTTATCTCGTAAAGCAGAAACAATAATATCTTGTATTTTGATCTACATGTGCTTTTAAATCAGAAACAATACTTTTGTATTTTGAATCTACATGGTGTTTTAATGTATAATCAGAAACAATAGTTTTATATTTCAAATCTACATTTTTTTATCATGTGTAAGCAGAAACAATATTTCTGTTTTTCGAATCTACATCCTTTATTAATGCATAATATGATATATGCATATCAAAAAATCTTTTATTGGCTGCATCTTTATTATTTATAGGGATATCTATATTAACAATTCGAAGTCCTGGAAAAGAAACATATAGTTTTGTATAATCAAAACAGTTGGTTAGTTTACTAAGTAAAGAAGAAACACTGGAATTGCATTGTGGATTTGCATATGTTTTTAAAGCATAAACACTAGTATCAAAAAAGTTATTTAAAGATTTGATAAATTTTTTTTCCAAGTATATCTGTTATTTAATAACAAAGGATTATATCGTTAAACTTAAAATCTTTCGGAAAAAGATATAATACAATTAAACATAAATGTCTACATATAACTGAATTAAAATTCTGAATTCTATTATCATTGAAATAAACATTACTATTTTTGAAATAGTTAATTAAATTAGTAGGAATTTACCTCCAAATGGATCCAAATATTAAATATCATTATTATCTTTAAAATAACAAACCCAATGAATTCCAGAATTTGTTGAAATGTCAAAATTAACACTACAGCACATTCATTTTTGTGAATTATTTTAAGTAATTCATCCATCATATAAACATTTCTGAAACTTGTAATATTTTATCTTTTTACATATTTTTCAATATCAATGTTAGATAATGGCGATATATTCAATTTCTTTTTGGTCGTCCTCTTTTTAATCCACTTCCAGATTTATTTTCCATTGCTAAATTATGTCTTTTTGTTCTTCTAATTCTTTTCTAGTTTATCTAGTTTGTTCAACAGAATTATAAATTGAAATAGCCACTCCTGCTAAAGCACCAAGTCCAATTAAAGAAGCAACTATGAGGGAATAATTCCTCCATGATGTAAATCACATTCTGATTTTTCTTTTAATATTTTTTTTTATTAATGGAAGTGACAAAGTTAATAAAAACCTTCACTTTCTTTTGATTTTTATTTTTTCTCTCAAGTTGATTTTTTTTTTAATTTATCTATCCCCAAATCTGTTAGTTGAGCTATGGAGATGTCGAAAGTTAAGCTTTTTATCTTAATTTATAAGTAATACATATTATTAATAAAACATTTTAATTCCCCATCCTAATTTTCTTTTTGCAAAAATAGTTGAAGCAACATGCAGCGGAACCAATTTTTTACCAAATGGAGTAGTTTTATCTAACATAATTTCCTTTGCTTCTTTTTGTAAAATGTTATCATCATTATGACTAGATTGTAAATCTTTATGATTTTTATAACATGCTTCATCTAATTTATTTATACAATTATCTCCTTTTTCGAATCTTTCATTTAATTTTGTAAATGGACCACAATAATTATAACCAAGCAAATGTATTTCAGGCAAATTTAAATTATTTAACGCCCAATTTATTATTCCTTTAGCGTGGTGTTCAGAATTCCACAATGAATGCGGAATTACATTCAAAACTCTTACAAGATATGGAATTCCTTTTGGATTATTAGTAACAAAATCAGAAAATTTATTTTTTTAACATATTCATTATACTTACTTTTTCATTGTAATAATTGTTGTTACCAGAATGTTCTTCGCTGTGTATAACTAATAATCTATCAATTAATTTTCTGACATCATTCATCCTATGTTCTTGTGGTAAATTATTGTATATTTTATACCAACTTCAGATTTCGGAGAATTTGTCATTCTTTCTGGTGTGTTTGACTGTGAATTTGATTCTTTTATATATTGATCATAAATTTACTTTATTATATTTATGAATTTGCAATTTCTATTTGAGTTTATTTTCTTATTGGGATCATATTTTTGGAATGCATTATTGGTTGATAAAACAATTTTTCGTGTAATTTTCATAGTCATTATCAGTATATTTATCCTCTAAATATTCTTCTTTTGTTAGCAAATTAGAAAGTCCTTCTGTTAATTTATTTATGGCCTAGTAAACAAACCTCGTATCTCAGAAAATTGAATTTTTTCAGAAGGAATGAAAAATCTAAAAATC
Source organism: Dryococelus australis (assembly GCA_029891345.1). Lineage (NCBI taxonomy): Eukaryota > Metazoa > Arthropoda > Insecta > Phasmatodea > Phasmatidae > Dryococelus > Dryococelus australis. The sequence goes on along the minus strand of CM056995.1, from coordinate 334,502,831 downwards.
TGTCTAAAGTATTTCTACTTAGAAAATGTTCGTAAATAACCACTTTTGGCACATTTAAATGTACACACTATCAGGAATTTAGTCAAAGTTTTAAATCTTTTGAAGGTTTTACATAACTTAATGGACTTAAGTGTTTTGCAACGTTATTTCCATGGAGATACGAATTTTATCATACCACACTTTAAACAATAGTTTTCACTGAAATTAAGCTAACAATTTGTTTTGGATAATTTTTATTTCCTTTTATGAATAAGAAAATGTATAGTTGTGACAATATTTAAATTTTATAACATACAAAAATTATTTTATGGCAATAAGTACACTTCAAATCAGCCATTCAATTTTTGGTGTACATAGGACCTAGTAATGCTATTTGTACCCCACTATTTCTCAAATGGAATGTTATTATAAAAACTATGAAAATTTTCCTCCATAGTTTCTTAAAGTGATTGCAGATGTTCAAATTTCAATTTCTTCACCTTAAGTCTTTCTTTGTGCAGCCTAGGGAATTTTTCAAATGCCATGGCAAATTGTTTTCTCTTCATCCGGTTTGGTAGAATAGTCCAGTTTTCTGAGAACAGCAGCTTGTAGAAAATATTTCCAACTGGACAATACCTCAAGGCTCTCAAATCAGTCAAAGTTGGTTCTCCAGCTTTTCGTCCGGGTCTAATGGCATAATGGCAGTGTACAAGTGATGTTGGTCGAATTGTTTGAAGTGCTCGTGGTTTACATACTTGACCACATAAGGACGTGGATTCTTTCTTGCACTTTTGCAAGCATGTACATAATCTGCTGGAATATTAATAGTCTTATGTTTTAGTTGTCGCTCAATTGTAGCATGTATCGAGTCTGCCTCCATTTGGGTGTGTCCCTTCTCCAAATTTTTTTTTTTTCAATGACCACATTGTTTGTCATTGCGACGTGCAAAAGAGCATTTGACAATGTAGTGTTCCCATTTTGATAGCAGCAATTATCGCTGTACAAAATCAATTTATTTGCATGGTCTGCTAAAGGCAACTGCGATCTCACAAAGCTTGTAATAATTATAGAGAATGCATTGGCTGTTAGGCCCCCTTCAGCCTTATTCCATAAGAAACAATATCCATCATGTGACTTTAGATCAAATATTGTGAAATTGTGGACAGCCAGTTTAGTTTTGTATTAAAAACTGGAAACATTTAAATTAGGGCAAAGCAATAACGACCTTAAGTCCATTGTGTAGACACACTCTTCTCTAACTTTATCAGAATCCTTTTCCTCTCTTGCATCTCTTTTTTTTCTGCTGATGGATATCATATTGGTCTTGTGACAAATTGCCAAACTTAAATGCAGCACAAAGATCACATTCATTTTTCTTCGACCTGTACAGACTTAAATTCTGTTCTTCAAACACTTGTTAGAAAGTGCAAGATGAGAGTGGCTCAACTCCTCTGTTTGTACGCCAATCATCTGTGTAAAACTTGTACAACCGCATTTTTGATAACAACATTGGCTCCAAATATTGTTAATTGGATGATACATGGCAATAATGAGATTCAACTTTGCTTAATTTTGAAAAAAAATTCTTGTATGATTTTCTTCATTCTGGTTTCCGGAAGCTGTGAAGTTGGAAATTCCTGTCATCATTTTCTTGTCTTTCTTCCTCATTTTGACGATCTTTCTGCCAATTTAAAGCTATCCACTCTCCAATACTCGGTGTGTTAAGGAAGATTCTTTTACATAGTCTTATTTTTTCTGTTCCTTTCTTCAAAAATTATTTGCAAGAAAATGTTTGTCTGGATGTTGTTTCATTTTTCCTGCCTCTCTGCCTTTTAGTTGGGTTCATTTCAGTTAATGACCCAATAAAGTATTTCTTCTCACCCCATTACAACTTGCAGTACTCTTTATAAAATGGTATTCCCTGTCAGATTCAGTCAACGAAAAACACATGATTGCTATGTTTTCTTTTCTCGTGCAGTTGCACCTAGGATTAATGTTTATTTTTTTCATTCCGCTGAACATCGTAGAATCATTGACCATTTAATGTGTGTTTCCCTTGTATTGTTGGCCAAGCTTACGTGCAATTTTTGAGTTGTTTGATTTCCATAAACTGCTTTTCACTTGATGATGCTTCCTTCTCCGTTTAGTTAATGTAGTTTTCTTCATTACCAGAAACTTCTTACGCTGGTAGTGGCATGTAATCTGGATCTACAGTATCACTATCTTCAAATCTGGAACCCGTTGACGTGTTTACACTATGAAGCCCCAATACTCATTCAACTTTGTCATTAACTTCTTTCTCTCGTGAATTCTTGGTACTTTCACCGTTATTTAACTCTACATTACATTCCAAAATTACTTGACTCTCTATGTCTAGTTCTTCTGTAGTAACACCTAAGTCTCTGATTAAATTTTCTGAAACACTTTCATTATTGCACATTGCTTTGTCCGTTGATGATGGAAGGAAAACTGGATTACAAATATAATTTGTAGCGATACCTACATGTTTTAAAGAAATGGAACTTTCATGATGCATAGATACATCAATTTCCAAAATATTTGAAGTGATGATAATTTTCTGACTTTCCAACTCTACACTTGAAGTATTCAGCATCGAAACTGGAATTTCAGGGTCGATGTCCATAGTTTGCTCCCACGACATGGTTTCGCAAACATTGTCCATGTCAGTATCTAGCTGTATTTCATTTCTTGCAACATTAAATGTCTCCGTTTCACCATACTTCAAAGCACCAGAGTTTGAATTTGCACTCAATGGCGACAAAGTCCCGTCACTATTAACTATAAATACTCCACAGTCTTGTAAATTGCTCTGTTCTGGTGGCTATAATGCAATTGCTACAATGTTCTGTGCTCTCGACATCCTGAAAGAAGAACTACTTATTTTAGTATGTTAAAACAACTGAAATATTTTTCACTTAGCATTTCTCCGTGGAAATTAAACGTCAAATTTAATTAAACATCTTAGCTCTACAATATACAATGTAACACAGACAACCTTGTTTGTAGCAAACTTCTTACTCCAATCCGTTCATTACGTAACAAAATTTTCACATTAAAATTATTTTATAGTATAATATTAAGAAGTAAAATGAACTATAAAACTTACTTGCTTGAATAAAGTTCCTGCTGAGTGTTTCGCTACATAATTACCACAAACAATGCAAGCGCACTGCTATAATGCTTCAATATCCATGAAGGTACTGAGGAGTTCCCAGGTTTGCCAACTCAAATATTTATATGTGGAGTTACGAGGAATACAAAAACGTATTTTCTTCATTGTTGTGTTTTAACTGGAGTTGTGAGCTTTGCTGTGCGTGTCAGTACCACCAATAATTGTCACTAGATGGCACCAAAATATAAAAACTACCAAAAGTGGAGTTACGAGGTTTTGCTAATTAGGCCTTCGATATATTCTTTACCTCTAACAGTTATTTTAACATCATCTATCTCAACTTTTGTATTAGCAATGTAACAATTATGCCCCTCCGCTCGTTATCAATACTTTGCATCAATAACATTAATTATTTCAGTAATTTATTTTCCGAGATTTATAGTAGAATCTTTCAGTGGTATAATACCAATTTGTTCTTCCAAATTAGGAGATTTTGAGAATAATTCTCTTTCAAATAATGTTTCTTCTGGTGTCGGTGGATACCTAAATTTTTTGCTGCTATTGGAACTAATGTATTTATAAGTTTTTATTTTCTTCACTTACATGTTCTACTTTTTTTTAACCTATATTTTGCAATTCTCCAATTAAAGGAAGTTCTGTCAACTTACTTTTTTCATATTCTGCTTCATTTATCTTTTTATAATTGCTATATTTTTCAATGAGTACTTCAATACTCGAAACCCTCTTTGATAAATCTTTCGTTTATTTATATTTATATATATATATATAACTTGTTACTTATATTAGTGTTTTTCTTATAAATGAGTTATAAAATTATTGAGAGCCTCGAGAGGCAAACTTTTTCCCCAACAGATCAAATTGGTAAAAATTTAAATGTTTGCAATAATAGAATATAATTTGATATTCAAATAGGCGATGGATTTTCTTTACCAAATTATGCTTATGTCTATGAGCAATTTAGTTTACTAGAGAGAGATGAAGTTGGAGATGAGGCAAAATATGATAACTTAGATAATGTTGAGGTTTTTTCGAACTTCTTTCCTTTTCAGTTTTCTAGAGTAAAAATTTCACAACATGGAAATATAGTTGAAGCAGTTGATAATTCAGGTATAACATCAACAATGATGAATGCCTTATTAAGATCACCAAGTGAACAAAATTATTTTAAATTTACTGTTGTTGGTAATCTATACTAGATAAATATGTTTCTTCTCATATAACAGATGAAGTTAATAATTTTTCTAGTGATAAAACAGATGAAATAATGTATCCGCTGAGATATTTGTTTGGTTTTATTCGCGATAACAATGCGATTTATTGGAAAGTTGGTTATAAAATTACTTTTTTTCGTAATTCATCTTATAACAACTGTTTATTTCTTTATGAAACTTCAAATAAAGATGGTAAAGTTACTAAACATCGTCCTGATCCTGGTAAAATTTGTTATCCAAAAATTATAAATTATGCTGCATATTGTTGAATATAAATCTAACACAGCCATTGTAACTAAAGAAAAAATACACGAAAATCCAAAAATACCTATTAGTTTTGAATATTGACAATTTTTAGAAAAAGCAGTTCCTGCTGGATCAACTGTCCTTAACTTTGATATAAAATATCAGTTTAATAATTAAAAATTTGGTATGCTCGATTTTGTAATTGTAGATTTTCAGCTTAATAGAATAATCATGATGAACAGCATAAACATGCTACTATGATTGATCATAATAATATAAGAAATATTTATGTTAAAATCTGTAGAAATGAAATTTTTCCTAAGGAAAACTGGAATCTAAACATTGAAAACGGTGTTTGTGTAAAATTATTTCTTGCTTATAATGATTTTATAAATTCAAAAACCAAACTAGATACCAACTATAGAAATAGTTAACTTTATTATAAACCAACTGTAAACTCTGATAATGATATTAATTACTATTCATTTTGGGGCGAAGACCGTTATATGTTATAGATTGTTTATATAGAAAAACTACTGTAGTTAAAAAAAAAACTTAAAAATTAGTGTTGATTTTAATAAAGCTGTTGAAGCAGGTACTGTTTGTAATGTTGTTTTAATTAGTAAAATAAATCTAAACTTGTGATTATTTGAAAGAAATAATTACTGAAGATGTATAAAATTTTAATATTATTAAATGCATGAATCATTAAAATGTTTCGATATTTTAATACAATTTTTTAGACTTATAGTTAATTCGTTGCTTTTAAAATGTTGCGAATTTTTAGAAATACAGATGAATTATTTGATCAAATAAAAATACTTTTCATAAATATAATTAAATTTTTTCTCAGTGTCAACTGTTTGTGCAATCTACTTTTTTTCTTAATAAATTTTCTTTTTTTATAATAAAAACGAATAGGATTGCGTTACCTTGCAGTTCGAAAAACTTTTTTTAAGGTGGTGATGTTTCAAATACATAGAAAATCCTATAGAAAAGATAATGCATCTGAAGATCTTATAAATTTAGTTCACAAATTTCATTCAAATTTACAAAACTTACCAATATGAACTTTGAGAAATTGGTGAAAATCTAGAGCGAATAGAAGTTTTTAAAAAATTAGTAGAGCTTCGAATATAAACTATAGTGAATAATAAAATAATTTTTCACTTGTTTTTAGCTTAAATTGCTTTACTTTACATAGAATCAAGAACATAATTAAATTTTGGCATTTCTAGAAAACATGAAAAAGTTGCTTGAAAACGAGAAATTTTCATGAATTTGGCTTAAAATTTGCTGTTTTTAATTATGTGGACTAGAATCGGCCTCTACCATCTACTTGTATAAGTTACTTATTTCAGTATATTTAAACATAGTTTATCAATATTTCATCATTTATATATTTTTCTCGTAACTTTGATTTCGATTAATTTTGTTTTTATTCCAGTGTCACCTGCAATCCCGTTTTCCATACGAGATTGTTTCTCCACCAACCGGATATGCAATGCTGTGTTGCAAATTCTTTCAGTTACCGTCTGGAGCTACACCTTCCACTCACTTCCCTGCTAGCTGCAGTTCTCGCAAATTTTCTCGGCGTAGCCCTGCCGCTTGGCGCGTGATTTCACGTTTAAAAAAAAATGCTCCTTTGCCCACGTGCTATGTTCCCCCGCTTCTATTCGCTTCAGCACATTCCGTCTCTTCTGGGCAGCCTGCCACACCTATCGGCTACGTTTTTAAATTTGTCATTGCTCTTTTGTTTGACGTGACCGAGTGCTTCCACAACTTTGTTTCTGGCACTTCTGATTCGGCAGGGGAGCAAGATGGCGCATGGCCACTGCGTTTCCATCTGTGTGTTCTTTGAAACTTAGTTCCTATGTGAACTGGTAGTCTTACAATAATGTCGTCCTTTAGTGCTCATAATTTCGTAGTTAGGTTGTGCATTTATATTTATTTCGGAATTTTTTGTGATGGCGACTACACTGAGTCCCCGGTTATCTTTCTCCCTCATTGGTGAGTAAAGTTTTCAATCAACTATTTTCTCGCTTTTTTTTAATTACTTATTAATTTATCTGATTATTTGCACTCTTTGCTGTAGCGAGGGTCTAAGTAATTCAAATAATCCTGGTTATTGGACATTCTCCCAAGTTTTGTGTTTGCGGCAAAGTCCTGCCTTAACCTCGCAACTATTTATAACGACGGAATGTCATAGCTGTTGGGCTTTTCGTCTGCTCTCAGGGCTAGTCCCTGTCTCCGAAGACAGTTCTATTTTCGCGCAAGTGTTCGCTGGACTCTAGCTAAGTGGGTGATTTTTTTTTTTTTTTTTTTTTAACTATCTTCACGCACATGTAACTGAACGATTTTTAACGGTTTTCGCAATGTCTGTTTAATATGTTGATAATAACTTTTAAATTACATATTAATTAGCAGCTCTATATGTTCGGAATGCATGCCAGGGGCATACACTTTGTTTTACTTGATAATAATATGAAGTTCTGGGCTATTCAGGGTAAAATGAGCACTTGTAAAAGCCCTGCTTAAGATTTACTTGTATGTACGTTGTGTATTCTTCCGCCTTATGTAAAATTTGCATTGTTAGGACCTCATCACTTTATTCATGCGTAGATAAATTGAAAATGTGAAATTATTATAAAAGTAAACATTTTTAAAATTTGCTCTCTTTTATACGTTGATGCATTAGAACAAATAAAGCGTAATATAAGTTATCACAAATGGGTACCTAACACTTTCTATTTAACGATAAGATATGGAACTACTTTCCCTCCATCGTTACCGAATTTACTGCGCGCTTGGTAGTCAGTGCACCCATTAAAATCTATGTAAGCAGGGGCAGTGACATTTTTCGGAGGTTCATTTATAAAGTGCTCACTTTATCGTGAACAACCTTTAACAGTTAGTGAGTGGCATCGTGAAGGCAAAGAAACCACTGTGCAATGTAAAAAAATGCCAGTAAACTTCCTGAACGGTAACTGACGTTTTTACCTCATACAAAGTATGAGAAACTTATTACATTTTAAGTTGCAAATATAGGAATGATATCAATACCAAACTGGGAACTTTACTACTCATTAGGCTCTTTCCTTAACAAATATATGAGAGTGACGACGGATAAGTACTGAGACAATGATTTGTTTGAGCCTATACAATAATTGTTTCTATACGGCCTAACAAATAAGTAGTTGCTCCAACAAAATATTTTGCTGACCGAACAAAATCCGGAATTGCAATAAAACTGATTTCGTTCATCTAACAAAACATACACATGAAATGACCAGACTGTCAAGTTGTGCGAACAGAATCTCAGCTAAAACTAAATATTTGTTTAATTTGTCTGGCAATATACAAACAGATTCACACTTGGCTGAAACAAACGTTTCTATGAATGAGTGGAGAAAATATTTAACACTCGCATTTCCGCTGTGTAAGCGTATGCAAAGATGTGAATTTGCGAGTAGTGTCTTAGAGTGTAGACACGTGACTAGAGATAGCGAACAACTTTCCATCAAATGCTAGGAATAGCAAAAATATTAATACGTAAATTACTACACGGAAAGTATACAAAAATCGTAAAGAAAGTCGCAATAATTTTTTTCTGCCTGGCTGACAGCTTTCAGTGTCGATACACCCCACAGTCTACTGAAAAAAAAAAAGAAAAAAAAAGCAACGTCATAAATGGTCGCAACACATCATAGTCATTAGAACTTTTTGTCGCAAAACCTCATATTTCTTGGTGGAAATTTACTTCATAACGTAACTAAACAACATAAATTAACATAAATATGTTAACGCGCGCGAAGCGTGCCGCAAAGTGGTTACAGCACAATGCTGCGTGGATGCAATTCACACAGGCGAACCAAATATATAATATATTTGCAAAGGAACGTACGCGCCATGACCAAAGTTAAATTCGAATCAATTTCTCTACATGCAAGTACTCCCATCCCCACGTCTCCAGGCGGCAGGCTTCATCATAAGAAAACAACTAGCAGCCCAGATCGCGTGTGTTTTTATTCTTTCGGAATTAAAACCTCACGTCATCGTGTTAATTCAACTTGCTGGAAGGAAAGACCTTGCAGTTGCACTTTAAAATGATAAACGCAATTAAAAACGGTCCCTTCTCCGAAACAGATGACTCTTAAGGCGCCAGCAGTTGAGAAACGCTATCGGAATGTAAACGGCACTATCCCCGCCAATAGAACTCGCTGGTCCAGGGTTTCATTACCTACTTTTTAATACCTTTTTTTTTTTTTCGGTGGTTTGGAGGTTTTTTTTTTTTTTTTGGCGCTCATCACCCTCTTGTGTTCCACGAGAGTGGAATTGCCCTGTGTGCGATCGTTTCGGCCCTGAGGTGGGGTGGGGGTATAAAGAGAGCGGTGTTAGGTCAAGAAGGGACAAGAACGATTCGCGGTGTTTCTCAAGAGCGCTGTAGGTCAAGATGACGCGAAATGCATGCCGGTACGCCGCGAGAAGAGACTGGGTACTTGTTCTGTCACGCTTGCTAAAGCGGAATTTGAATTTCTACTTTTTTTTTCCGTTGGTTAAAGGACGTTAAGTGAGAGGGTCGAGAGATTTAGGCGGCTCTTAACATCGAGTTCTTGAGAGCTGATAAATGTGAAGCGAGGTGAGTATGGAGCAGCGCCGGAATGAAAGGGCGGGAGAGGAACGGGAGATCCCCGGGAAAACCCGCCGACCAGAGGCGTCGTCCGGCACGATTCCCACATGGGAAAATCCGGGAGCGACCCCGCCGGAAATCGAAACCGGTTCTCCTAGGTGGGAGGCGAGTTGTCTACGCGTTTGTTAATATGCCCTTTCGTGGTTGGATGATTTTGAATGTCACGTGCATCAAGTGTCTGCCCGCGAATCATGGACCTTCAGTATCGGGGTGCTTCATTCTGATTGGCCCAGTCAAATAAGAACATCTCTTCTCGCTTAGACACGCTGCCAATAACCAAAGGAAGTTGTGGTTTTGGAAGTACGATATTGGAGTCTAGCATGGCCATAAATATTTTCGTGAAAAACACCTGTCTCTACTTATATTATATCGTCCGTGTTTGAACAGACCCTTTTAACTTGCCATAAGGTCAGGTGATCCAAATTAGTAGACTAAATCAATGAAGTATTTGCTATTTTAGTATTGAGTTTTACGTATGCAACCTAACGTGCTAAAAATACTAAATTGCTAAGTCTCTACTATCCCTGAACAAGTGACAGCCGACGGCTTCCGAACTAAACGCTATTAAATACTAAAATGCTAATGAACTAAATGGGGAATTCGAACACAACCTTCGTATTTTTTACATACACTGATGCGATTATAAACATCGCAAGTGTCATTATTACCAGCGATTTAAAAAAATTTTGATTCGTTGGTTTTTGAACAATCAAATGATTACAGCACACATTTTCGTCTATTTGGCCTGAAATAACAACCAAATTGCTACAAACATTTACAAGTTGAACATAAAACGAGTCAATACAAATGTGAACTATAAATCGTAGCTATTTTCGTAACAAAAATTATTTTATTTTTCTAAGTCAGTAAATTATATATGTATCATAGTATCTTTAACATGGAATCATGTATGAAAATATGGAATGTATATGTTTCAATTTATTGAGATCCAGTATACACTGTGACGGAGTATGCTCCATCACCAATGTTGAATGTATGCTTTTCTTGTGTGATGGAAAGACAGTTTGCTTTTTCAGTTGAGCAATTATGGATATCTCTGGCGCTTGACCCCTGGCATCGCGTCTGCACTGCAGTACATGTTTGTTAAGCTGATTGCACAGCAGAGTGTCAAGGAGCCACCGGCCTGAAAAATTTGGTGTGATTGGCTATTGTATTTGTGCTATAGGCTGTTCACGGTAAAGTGAGCACTTTTTAAGGCCCTTCTAAATTTTTCCTTTCATCCAATTTCCATCTTCCTGCTGCTTTTTAAATATAAGCATTGCAATGTAACCAATAAACACAGTGCATACATTTTACCACCATCGAAATTCAATGCCTGAAGCTGCAATAAGATGTATTTGGTTGTGGTTAATGGCTGTTGGGAGGGCTTTAAAAAGTGTTTACTTTGCGTATAATTAAAAAGGTGGTTGATAAAGAGTGCACTGGTGTGAGGGCCTTGGGTCTCTGGAGAAGAGGACGTGCATGGAGGGAACCGCTGGCTTAGTGCCTGGGACCATCTGCTGGATGAAGCGCCGGGAGCCTGGACTCCCGGTTGGTATGAGGAGACTTGTCATCTCCGGGACTTGGACCGTCAGACAAGGAGATGCTGCAGGTACGTTCGCTCTATGATGCAGAAGCTAAGTATATGCTGTTCACGATAAAGTTAGCACTTTTTAATGCCCTTCCAACATATCTTATTTCATTCTCAGGCATTAAATTTTGATGGCGGTGAAATGTATACACTGTGTTTATTGGTCACATTGCAATGTTTATATTAAAAAGAAGCAGGAAGATGGAAATTGGATGAAACGAAAAATTTATAAGGGCCTTAAGAAGTGCTCACTTTACCGTTAACAGCCTATATAAGCCGGTACTCTGTTGAATACTTACTGGTGAGGCGGGACTTAGATTATTCTGTGGAATGGTGTTTGAGGACTAAGTCTCCGGCAGTAGAGAGTCTGGGCTTAGTATATTTTACGCAGAATAGCAAGAAGGACTTAGCCTCAGACAGTGGTGAGTCGGCACTTTGAATATTCTGCAACATAGTGTGTGAGGACTTGGTCTCTGGCTAAGGTGAGTCAGGACTTTAGGATATTTTTCTGCAGAGTAGATTTACTTGCTTTCTCGCAGATGCAAGTGGGGAGTTGTCTTTCGATTCGCGGGAAAAGTGAACTTAGGATTGAGATGCCCGTCGTGAAACAGTACTTCAAAGGTGGCGAATGCGAGGTTCGGGTACTAAGAATGGAAGGTAGAATTCGCTGACACTGTCGGTTATCAGGGATGGCGCAAATTATTCAAGAGTTAAAATGTTATGGTTTTGTATGACTGTGTGTTAGCTGCGGATATGCAGCATGAGCACTACCTACACCCTTGGTGTACCGGTGTACCCTCAGGCTCATGCATATGGCTGTGTGAGGGTGTGAGAGTTATTGGTGTGATGAGTGAGCACTACCTACACCCTTGGTGTACCGGTGTACCCTCAGGCCCATGCATATGACTGTGTGAGGGTGTAAGAGTTATTGGTGTGATGAGTGAGCAATACCTACACCCTTGGTGTACCGGTGTACCCTCAGGCCCATGCATATGACTGTGTGAGGGTGTGAGAGTTATTGGTGTGATGAGTGAGCAATACCTACACCCTTGGTGTACCGGTGTACCCTCAGGCTGTGTGAGGGTGTGAGAGTTATTGGTGTGATGAGTGAGCACTACCTACACCCTATCGGTGTACTGGTGAGGGCAATACCCTCAGGCTCAGATATGTGTGGACTGGTGTGATGGTGAGTGTGTTGGGAAAAGTGATCAAGTGGGATCGCGTTCGGGAACATTTCTCTCCTGAGACCAAGTGACGGCGATTGATTCAAATATTATTGTAGTTTTTTATTATATGTTTATAATTATTGGTTTTCTGAGAAATTATTGGATGTTTTTTTAGATGCTTTATGGATATCTTAAAGGTATTACGGAGCGAATTGTTTTTGAAAATCAAATGTTGTGTACATGAAACCCAGTGAGTTTGTATAAAATTGTACAATTGAATGAAAAGGTTTTAAAAGAAAAGATATTGGACCTAGTAAATAGATATGAAACACAAACTGTGTTTGAAATTGTGTTATACACCAGTTAATTTACGTAAGCATTAAAGTAACAATCAATGATTATTTTGCTTGAAATGTTTTGTGGTTTTTTGATATTACTGGCCTTTCCCTTCCTCTTCCTAGATAGTGGTAGGTAGGTGGATGTTGGGAGGGAATATGTGACGGTAGGATGTGCAATCACAACAAACAGGAATGAATGCATGTTAGATAGAGTTGGGATACTACTATAAAATAATGAACATTTTACTATGCAAATCTCTTAACTTTCTACTAAAGGTGAGGCGTGCACATCAAACCCAAACACGCGTACTACCGAGCGTGTTTTGGTAGTGTTGAAATATATTAAATTCGCATTCGGAAGGTAGTTGTTTTCCATGCGGTAAGGTTGAACTGGGTTGGTTTTTCATTCTAATTCTGGGCGAATGTCGGCACAGTTCCTTCATATGGACCTTTCTCAAGAAACATGTATTGGAATATGATTCTTGTCAGCCACAACTAATCGGACTGAGTAAGGTTCACTCTGGATTATTATTAATATCGCTTAGCAATGTCCCAAAATGATATTTCAAGTGTAAAGTAAAATTCAGCGAAAGTTGAGCAAAGTTATCGTAAAATGGGTTTTGGGACGAGAACACAAATATAAATACGATAGGTTTATTTCATTTAGGATGTAATCAGTATATCCCTTTCAGATCCACTTGAATTTGCGTTTTCAGATATTGAAAACACAACATTTTTTTTATGCATACTGTACTTAATTCGACACACTTGTTTCGCTGTCACAGCCAGTGAGCTGTAACCTATAAGTTTGGCTACAGTTATATGAACCAATCATGACCTTGGCCAATAAGACGGTTTGTGAATCATTGACCCACATCATTGGTCATTGAGCTTTACAGTGTATAGTACAGACATGCGTAATGCAGGCTTACACAATTGTGTACACTGGCTATGTATAAGATATTCTGTAAAAAAAAATACGCTGATTATAGTATGCAAGGTTAATTTTAAAAAAATTATATTTAAATAATTAGGTAATAAGCTACATTTAATATTATCTTACCATGAAGAATATTTTCGAAAAATGTAGCAGTATATACTACATCGTGACTTTTAAACAAATAGTAAGCATTTTATTACCTATTCTTGGGTTTTATAATTTGTGCATGTAACCAGGACATGCACTTTTCCTTCCAGTTCGTTTAATCATATCCAACCTCATGGCGTTGATCGCTTACTCTTCGTTACTTGCCAAAATAATGTGTGTACAAGTTCTACTCTGGCACGATGCTCAGAGTAATAACTCTGCAGTTTTGGGTCATCACCCATAATGAGTAAAATATTTAACTAGAGTATTTTGGGACTGCAAAGAATAAAGTTTACTTCCAGAGTAATGATTTGGAACGCCGCCCTTGTTGGCACTGATCTAGCATCCAGGATTAGTACTGAGACCTCTGGAACCTTGAGTCGGCATGATATCAGTCATGTCACGGAGATATAATTAGGTGGCTTCAGCATACCATTCTAATTATTCCAAATGTATGCCTATCAAAAAAAGGATGTTATGTATTATGATGCTATTGTTGGACTCTGTCCATTGCCAACCATGATGCTAAATAAAAATTGTGCAAGCACAGAACTCAGCAAGAAAAAAAACGAAAAAATAAGGTTTTTTTTTCTTTTTGTCTTGCTGAATTCTGTGTGGGAAATATTTCTATTTATCTTCACGGTTGGCAATGGGCACAGCAGTCCAATCATTCCATTATAATAACAAACACTTACAATTTCTATTGAACTTCAGTAACTAAATATGGTAATCATTTAACCGTAAACATCAAACGATGAAAAATAATTTATCAACTCAATTAAAAAATCGGATGAAATACAATTTTCTAAGAATGGTAAGTCTTGAAAATGCAGATTTGTAGTCTCATTTTAATTGAGAATCGCATTAAAATCTTTGTGTATTTTTTGTTTAATACCAATTGTTTTAACTTTTCCAACGATACTCTTCATGTATGTAAAAAACCTAAGCGGTAACCCCTCAGTTTGTCAGAAAAAAACATGTTACATATTTTAATGCTTTATGACCACATCTGACCGAACCTATACTCTAAAAAATCCAAACGTAGTTTTCTGTACGAAAAAGAAACCCATTTATTTGAGATTGTTTTGTTTACAACAACACAGTATAGCTTTAAATCAAAGAGGTTACTTAAACATGTTGTTTTCTTTATGCCGATTTTGTTTTATGGAAAAATTTGATTTCTTTATTGGAAAAATATAATCATTATTTAAACTGCTTTTGTTCACAATGAAGGGATATTACTTTCTACCAAATTTAATGGACTAACACCCTCAAATCTAAGTCTTGTGTACATATTATTAACATACTTGTTTATTATTACGTTTCCACCCAAACACAATGTTTTGCATATTAACATATTAATATTTTCTCGCCTATGTCACCCTTGTAATTTTATTTATTTTGTAGAATATTTATTATTATTTATTTTATTTTTCACAGTTAGAATATTATTATTTAGATGTAAGATGGCAACATATTTATGTTTAGCTTGATTAGCCTAGCTAGTTTTTATTTTTGTTTGTGTGTGTGTATATATATATGCTTAAATACATATTTTGGTCTCGTTTTTTGTTACTGTTCCCGGGTTATGGTATTTTCTATTACAGTGTTGAAATCATTTATTCTATGGTGTGTTAGGAATTAGGCCGTTGAAAATTATTCGTGTGGGAAGTTTTTTTTTATTTTTTTATGTTTGAGTCCCCATTGGCCACAGGTTTGAAATCTTGTCTTCCCATTGGCTGACAGGTTTAGACCCCTTTAAGCTAGTGTCAGTCAGTTGAGCTGGACACACTCTTCTTCTTCAGCCATCACCGAGAATGCACGAAGGGTAGGACCATCGCCAGTATGTGGGTTGAGCGGAGGACTTTAAATTAGTTTTAGGGTGTTAGTTACTTCCCCCTAGTATCTATAAGTGATTATTTGTACCAGCAATTAAGAGAAAGTAGAAATTCACCCTTGTGTTTCACCCGCAGCGTGTATAGATGCTACCAGTTTAAATACTATGTCCTGTCCAGTAATCCTACGAGAGCACCTACGTCGAGTCCCGGCCTGATTTACAGCTGATTTAAATACAACAGAGAGGCCGTCATCATCAGATAAGCTGTTTATTCATTACGTACTTTTAGTGGCGTTCTATCGACAGCTATAACGGCTCGAACTGTCCGCCATCTTGGTATTCAGTGCGCAGGAACTCAGCATATGTTTACCATGTCAAACCTTGAGAAAGTTTTAATTGCTAGGCTGAGCTAGGCTAATAATATGAAATACTTAAGTTTGCATTGAACATTCAACTTGTGGGACAGTGATATGTTGATTTCTAAGAGAGTTATTTAACTAAGACATTGGCAGCCTTGCACTCTTGCTACACAAGTAAACATGCTATGTAGGTACCGCCACTTTCAGCGAGTGTAGGTTAATTGTCCTGTATTCTAGTGTTTCTCGTATTGCCATCCGAGTCTTCAAATTAGATTTGAATTAAAGTTTTCAAAAGCAAGTTTGAATTATCAAAAATAAAATGAACCAATTGCAAACTGAACCATAGGTGTTGTCGCCTCCATTCTTGTAGTCGTAGAGTTGGCTTGCATTTTTATACATTTTTTTTTTTAATTTGCATTGATTCTAACAGTGTTATTTCCGTGTTATGTATTTTGGTATCATGTACACAAATAGTGTACCTATTTAAAAAGCATGCAGAGAGAAGGCGTGAGCTACGTACGTCAGTGTATTATGCAGGCCTGGGTGTAAACCGGGCATTCCTCAGCACTCATAAGTAAACTCCTCGGATAGTCCTATTCTGCAGCACATATAACTTGGACTGAAACATTTTTGACAAAATTAATAACACCTCACGTAATAAGAGCTGATTTATTAGTTTGAATAAGTTGCTTTCTTTCCTGATGAGTGAAGTACCTATGCAAACACAGTACTGTCACACTACTAAAATATTTTTAGTGGACGTAAGTGCCATGGGCAGCTTAATCCGGACTGGAGACAATGAGATTGATCTGCAGAATTAATTATATAATTTTGCAAGAACCTGCAAGTAATATTCCATTGGGAGTGCAAGATAATAACCAGTGGCAGTATGTGTATGATTGCGTTCATGCTGAAGACCCAGCCAATTAATTATATAATTTTGCAAGAACCTGCAAGTAATATTCCATTGGGAGTGCAAGATAATAACCAGTGGCAGTATGTGTATGATTGCGTTCATGCTGAAGACCCAGCCAATTAATCTGCTCTGGGCAAACGTCACGTTTAACAACAAATTAGATTTTAAAGTGAAAATTCATTCACTCCTGACCAACGCCTCTAGTCATCAACATAATTTATGTGTGTAGACGTAACACCAAGGTATGCATCGCATAACATAATTGGCTATCCCAACGTGGAGGCCTAGCGTATTTGGTACTCACGCTTTCTTGTACAGCTCTAGTACATAACGTGATTGGCGCCCTCACTCGGGGCCTTTGAAGTTTTCAGTACGTAACTGTTGTCCCGGCCCAAACATTCGTAAGCCGATAAGTATATTCTGCAGTTGCGAAAATGCAGTTGAGAAAATTTATAGTCCTCCTGCAGACGTTTAATGTCAATCTGAAGTTCGGTAATTCTCCACACCACTAATCTCAATTCTTCCCAAGAGGTGGCATTGTTTTCTGGCCCACATTACTACCTCAAATAATGTGTCGATCAAAGCAATACGAACGCAATAAGACAAAGTGGTTGTGTGGTGCATGGTGTTAGGTTAGTATCACAATGTGTGTGAGTTCGAATCTCGGAGCCGCACTAGTTTTTTTTTAGTATTATTTTGAAATATTTTTTAATCCCTCCTATTTATAAATTACATTTTTCAGAGCACACATTTTCTTTACAGTGTAATTAACATTACCACAAAAGTGTATGCAAGGTTATCATAGTCATTACTATATAGATAAAATAAAAATTATGTTGTGGTATGGCTACTTTGCAGTGGTTCATATGTAAACAAATTTTTCTTTAGCGGCAAAAAATTATGTTTTGCAGAAAATAAAGCGTTTTTACGGTGTACAGGATGTTCACGGTAAACTGAGAACTTTTGAAAGCCCTCTCATTAGGAATAAGAGTCAATAAATATATGTTATTTTAGCCTTAGACGTGAACGTTCAAGTGCGACGGAATATACACACTGTGTCTGTCACTTATATGGCAGTATTTATTTAAAACGTTAGTTAAAGGATAGAAAATGGCTGATATAAGAAAGTAACTAGGGCCTCGAAAGTGCTCACTTTAGATGAACAGCTTATACATGACAAGTTTCTCTTAAATTCTGTTTTTGTTTCCTGAGATGTAAGACTACAATTGAACTATTTTGGAAGATGGGCATTGTGAAACGAAGTACACTTATTTTTGTAATTGGAGACACTCCGAATGGGGTGCTTTAGCTAAGTACCTCACATGCGGGAAACGCTGTTTCAAGTACAACTAAAACAATTCTATACTTACTGCGACTTCACGTAACTGTGATATTTAAGTGTGGAGGGAAAGATAACATATTCAAACAAAATTCTAGTGTAATAATTAATTAAGTTTGAAACTCCACGTTTGATTCTTTCTATCCAAAGATTTGAATATGCAGTTTAGAAGCTTACATGCATGGTATTTTCAAAAAGCCCAATTTCATCTATGTTTTGTAAACTTATTTTAGGTGTTTTATATAGCCTTAACGTGCTTCAAACTTTACATACAATCAGTTTTATAGTCCGTTAGGTACATAAAACGTAGCCTTATTTTCGGGGTACTAAAAAATTACAAAATTACGGGATTAAATTTCTCAAAAATTGAAGTCTCCACGAGATTTTCCGCATGAATTTCAGTTAACTTACATAAAAAGCTGTAATTTTTTATGGCATGCAATTTTATGCATTGGTTATGGGCCTCTTAAAATATTAATATTTGTAATTACAATTATTGTTGCATTTGATTTATTAGATACTTTATTATACTATGTATATAGAACACTGTCACGATGGTGAACTAAGGAACGTATAACTTCACAAGTAGTAAGTCCTCATTACGTTTAAATATTGTAAAAACCATTTTAATGAACCCAGATATGTTTGAGATTTTTAAAGGCTACTATTTAGTAAAATAAAAACGTACATTTTAATGAATAAAACAAATTTGTGGATCTAAGTAATTTGTAGAACAGATAGGATTCACTAACTTTCATACATACAATGCACTAACACACAAGCTTAGATTTGTGGTTTGAAGATTATAATGTAAATATATATATATATACATTATATATATATATATCTTCCTTGACAACCTCTACTAGAGTGAAAAGTTTGGTTGTTAAAAGCATTTCATTGGTTCCACACGTATAAAATTTCACCATGAATGTTTATAAGTTCATTATTTTTAAACAATTTGTGTATACAAAAATCTCATAGAATTGAGATGTCAGCCATGCATATGGCAGAATGTGTGCGCTAGATAAATACGAGGTGTCTGATCGATTCCTTAGGTAATTATTACTGTCGCGTTTTCTCCTAGGGTAGTTTATGAAAGTATAAGTATTTCATTAAAAGTACCATTTATTAAATATTCATAGATTTATCAGATTTGAGCGTCATTTAACAGGGAGGTGAGGAAGAAGAGGCCAGTGAATGCAATGTCAGGAGAAACGTGTTTCCTGTATGAGAAAAACCAAGTATTGCACCTCCGGGTATCGAACTTGTTTGGCCGTGGTAGGAGGTAAATGGTTTGGCCCCAGCACAATCATTTTGTCTGTTTAAATATATGTTACGGATCTACCAAATATGACTTGTGAACTCAGAAGCATGTGAGGCTGCCACATCGTTACGCCGTGACTCAGTTCAAGCAATTATCTCTCCAGAAATGATCTTTCGCCTCATCTACGAGATACGTAATATTTTCATTGGCTTTGGTGCTCTAGTTCCGTCTATTCGGGACACTCCCCTTTTTGTCGGAACACAACAATTGTGTACCGAGAATACACAATAAATGTTTACGCAACTGTTTTAGTAATCAACAACGAACACTTACAAAATTAAAACGTCAGTTGTCAACTTCCTTGAGCCCTATATCAAAATTAAAGAATTTCAATGAAATTCGTGTATTTTTCTCTTAATGTGGATGGTAAAATTTCTTTATAGCAGACAATAATATCCACTTTCAACTGGTTTAAATGCGACGTATTGCCGAAATTTTACGTATCCATCTTGAACAAAAACATTAAGCTACAGTTGTAAATAAATAGGACGGATGTAAGAGAGCACAACAGAACTTTGCGAGTATAAAACTACTTTATATCGCTGACTTCTTTCGCTGTCGTTCTCTCTACAAGCATTCGGGACAGAGAGAGAGAGATTCTCTCTGTGGGATATTTATGATTTACGGCGTAGTTGTGAGGAAGCGTGCTCCTTTTAGATTGCGAACGCATCTAACTGGAATATAAATAATATATTCCAGAGAGTGCTCTCCTGGAAAATGGAGACACGGTTCGTGATCTAGTTAAAAAAAAAAGGTTGTGTGTTATCAAGAGATAATACACAAGTACATGTCCCTATTCCTGGAAGGTCAAAAGTATTTTTAAGTGTACCACGTAAATACAATTACGGACAACAGCACAACCGCATAAACGGAAAGCAAACAAATATCACGTATTCTTTTATGAAAAACCAGCGTAGTTTTCTCACTACAAGAATAATAAATTGTTAAAAATTTCTGTATGGCCTGAGAACGTTTTACGTAAATGTATGCACAGTTAAAATACGGAAAAATGTTCCGTACTGACGAGAATTTAAAATTGCCCATGTGCATGCAGAACACAAAACCTCTATGTATGGACTGTAACTTGAACGCTACAATTTTAAGATATTTAAATATTTTTCTTAAATTTTTGGGAAAATTTCTTAAATGAATGAAGTTAATGTTTACTCTAACTGTGATTCTCAAACTGCATGTAGCGGTGCTCTTGTGTCCCAATTTCATACAAGAAGAGTTCTAGGGAAGTAGCTGAATAATGAGTATAAATTAATATAGAGAACTATAGGTTACTATCTGGGCATATAATTTAACATCCTGACATTACGTGAAATATAAAAGGGTTGGGATAGCATTGTTATTGTGACTACATTGGCTACTCTGTTAAGAGCCGTTTATTGTACTGGGTTTGTCCCACCTTGAGATGTATCTCAAGGTTTTTGGGTTACGGCGTTCGGTACAGCAAGGCGTAACGTAGTGCAATGCAGCATAAAATCGCCTCGTTGTGATAGCCAGAATTTTTACGTTGTACACCACATAACAAAATCGTAAATTGTGTATGATGTTGGCAATATTCGTGATCCAGTTAGCGAGTAAAAAGAAATAAATACTGTCCCCAAGAAATATGTTTGCTCAGCTATACTCAATTCAGGACCCAGTATGTTGAATACGTAAGAACTCACCTTGGACAACCCCACTCTCAATACAGGCGAACAATTATTTGCCACACCAGCTGTGAAGCTTATTGAACATAACTACGCACACAGCAAGACACATGTTTAATCATTTTGAACTGAAAAAATGTAGGGGAGGGATAGGATAAAACGTGCATACTCAGAAAAGATGTAAGAAGTGTCAAATCCAGCTAAAAATTATTTACTCACAAATATATTTAAAAAAAGTTAAATCGCAAAAAAAAAATGTGTTTTGTCTTAAGCTGAAAAGATAATTCAAATAATCAAATATCCCTGAAATGCAATGAGCAAAGAAAAAGAATAGTGTTCAAACTAGGCTGCCGTTAGGAAGTGGCCATGGTTAACGGTCATTTTCAAATACCATTGCGTGACACGTATTAACAGTCTGACTTAAGCACTTTAAATATTGTAGTCCTCTCAAATAAAAATATCTTGAATTTAGTTCAGAAAAATATAACTTGATTGTTTCAAATAGGTAAAAACACTTAACTTCTCTCTCAGGTAAAATTGTGGTTAAAGTGTGCTGAAACTAATGTAGGAACCTTGCCAACATGGCGCCGTGAAGAATGTTCTATGCCAATGGCGTAACGTAGCAAAGTCAAAGATGAAAGAAATTTAAAAACTTGATGAAAAATAGTTCTTGCAGTGAAATACCAGGTTGCAGGCGAAGGCAGGACGGCGTTTCTTGCAGAAGGAACGGTTGGAGGAATTGCAAGTCTGGGAGGAATTGCAGGCCTAGCTAGCTACGTTAAACTCCCAAACAGCTGCTTAAACGATGCGGAGTGCTTACTATCTCAACTCGACGCAAATGCACAATCAATAACAGAAGCAAACTTTATGAGCTAAAAACACCCTAACTTCTAATCACAGAATCTCCGCTACGCGAAACTGCAGGACGAGAGCGTCCTGTCCTAGCGCACTACGCAGTTGAAGGTTGCTGGCAGAGAGAGCGAACTTCCAGACGACCCGCGCGGCCTAACCCGATGTTAAGCTCTCCAGACAATCGGCGTACAGGATTCGCACATGCTAGCCAATCGCAAGGCTTCCTGACTCGCGAACTAAAATGACACACTCCAAATGGCCTAAACCCCTGTCCCATAGAGTTACGGGTCTCGTAGAAGACTAATAAAAAATACAAAAGAAATTCCCTGTAACACTCGCAATAAAGGTGAGACCAAAAATTCGAAATATTAGTTGTTAATTAAAATATAAACAAAACAATATCTAGCTATCTATTTCAACTTAATATAAATTATTGCCATTCATACATCTAAGTTTAAATATCCTAACCATAAGAAAAATGAAAAACAAAAATAATTAAAATTACGAGAAATAAAATGTATGTGAAACATAGGTAAAATACAAGTATTATGCATGACAGTGTCCAATGTGTGAACCAAACATTAGCTATGAAAAATAGACGCATATTGCGAAAAATATTGCGCCACAAAGACTTTGTGATTCATCCATCTCGGCCGGCGTCACGTGAAGAAAGACGCCATCCGTCATTCTGTATTGCCCTCATATCGGCGTCGCGTGGTGCAACCTGACCTGATTCCCCGAGCTGGTAGAGGGAGTTCCCGCTTACCAGGGTTTGGCAATGCGAGCTCCGATTGCGGAAACTGCTGTCCTGATTTCTCTTTCAGTGTGATGGCGCGTTCAGGCGGGGATACTACTTAAGGTGCGCCCACACCATCGTAGCTAAATGTATATATTTATGTATGTATAAGTATGTAAATATGCAAGTATGTATGTTTCAAGTAGATTTTGTATATGTATATAAATTGTTCGTTTTATTATTTGCCCACAGATTTTCTTATTGCAAAAAGGCTGGATTTTTTAAAATCTATTTTGAGATTCTTATTTTTAAAATAAATGTTGAATTAAGTATCATATATCGCTAGTTTTTGTCAGCTGTTTCGTACTGAAGTTGCTGAAAGTCTTTTAGTTGGGCGGGAAACTATGGATTTCGGGTGGGGAGGAGGGGGGAGGAACTGACTTTATTTCGAAAGTCGAAATAATAACCGTTATTAATTTTTATGCTATTACGCTGTAAAACTGCTTTCTTTGCAGCAACAAATGACATGTAGGCACAAAGAAAAAATTTGTTTGAATATGAACCACTGCAAAGTAAGTTTGCCGCAAAATCATATTTGTTTGATTTATATAGCCTAGTAATGACTATGGTAAGATTGCATTGTCGTTAAAATAGTTCAGCAGACGTCTTTGTAGTTATATCGTTACACTGTAAAGAAAATCGGTGCTCTGAAAAACAACTGTGAATATTAAATAAGAGAGAAGCGACAAATCTTTCAAAATTATATTTACTGAAATAAATTACTACAGTGGCCCTAAGACTCGAACCCGCGCCTCTTTGCTGTCAGTTTAACAGTCTTCACCAGCCGACCACTCTTCGAATTACGCTGCGACTACTTTTATGGAAGCGTATGTCACATAAGCTAATAACATGGGCCATAGTATAATGTCACCACTTCCCAGAAATTGAGGTTAGTGATTTCGAGAATCACTTGTAATGTGTGGCCATGAACTCACTTTATACGTAAGGCGATCAATGTCAGTAGCTGCCATGGAGCTTCAAGATATTGCTGTATTGTATATTTGGAGAATCACTTGTAATGTGTGGCCATGAACTCACTTTATACGTAAGGCGATCAATGTCAGTAGCTGCCACGGAGCTTCAAGATATTGCTGTATTGTATATTTTTTCTGTGGTTAAAGTTTTGCTAAAGAATAGCATTCTCATAATTGCAATTTTTTTTGTCAGTCTACTCAATTCGTACTAGTTGAGTTATCGATTCCTGGAAACACGTGGTTACATAGCAGTTCTACTTTATTGTAAGTAGGGAGATTGTAATTTCTGGATTCAGTACCTCTCGTTATATCGTAGTATACGTTATCCCTTTACAACCAGAGATCCTGGGATAAAATTAATTATGAAGACTGAGCTATTGATGGCTTGAATCCAGGCTAAAAATTTTATTTTCACTGAAAAGTTAAATTAAAATAAATATATGAAAATGTTTGGCTTTCGTTACATATATTGCATAAATCGGAAGTTTCACAGTACCCACTAGTAGAAAGGAAATAAAGGTTGAGAAAAATTATTATAATTGGTGAATCACTGCACTTCGGAATGGCATTAAAAGTCTGCAGGAGGACTGTATATTTGCTCAGTTGCAGTTTTGTAACTGTACAATATATTGGTCTACGAATGTTTGCGTACGGGACAGCAATTACGTGCCAAAACATACAATGAACGACCGAAAACATCTCAAATTGCTTAAGCGGTCGTACGAAGTAATATTTCTTTACAGTAAACAATAACCATTTCAAAAAAAATAATTTATTCTCTACAAAGGAAGGTAATAGTCCCATAAAACAAAACGTATAAAGAAAACTTTATATTAACTCTGCAAACCTATATATTTTTGCTATCGTCTCCTATAATTAAAGAAACATTTTGTTACTGTAAACGAAGCAGCCTCAAAGAAATGGTACTGTACTTTGCCGTGCAGAAAACTTTGGAATTAATTATTCGTGTGTAGTCTAATCAAGATCATAATTTTATATAATGGATAAATAATTTAGGATGCTCTTAGGAAGTAACTGTACTGTATTTTACTCTAAAACAGTTTCTTTGTTAAAATTGGCGAAGAAAATACTTGTTAAAAATGAATCAGTGCATGATAGCTTTGCCACAAACAACAATTATGTTTGATCTATACATTAATGGCAGTGATAACCTTGTTTCGCCGTTTCAATAGCTGAGCAGTATTCTTCATGGTAAAGCCACTTAATGTGTTTTAAAAGTTAAACAATTAGGTCAATGATTTTAAGAATTCGTTATTTGGAAACTTAGTGTTTAGCAAGTTTCGTTACGTACCAAAAACTAAAATATATGAAATCACAGTTTTAATAACACTCAAATCTTTCGTTTTATATAATGCAAAGATTTCTATCTGTAATGAAAACAATGCCATAGAATATTTTTATGTGCTATAAAGCAAGGCAATATTGCCAAATGTAGAAAAACTATTAACAACTAACCTAAGTTTATTTAAGTAAAGCAAGGTTTGGAGAAATTTGTTTCCTTTGCTACACGAAAAACGTTTCTACAGTACACCTAGAATAGTATGTAAAACCAGTCGTTAAAACCAGCAATCAGGGCAGCCGACCTAAATCGAACCGACTGCCTACTGGATGTGAGTTTACTCACGATAAATGTTGTTCACGATAAACTGAGCTCTTTTGTAAGCCCTGCTTGCGATCTATCTTCACATCATGCATTCTTCTACCACACGTTAAAACCAGCAATCAGGGCAGCCGACCTGAATCGAACCGACTGCCTACTGGATGTGAGTTTACTCACGATAAATGTTGTTCACGATAAACTGAGCTCTTTTGTAAGCCCTGCTTGCGATCTATCTTCACATCATGCATTCTTCTACCACACGTTAAAACCAGCAATCAGGGCAGCCGACCTGAATCGAACCGACTGCCTACTGGATGTGAGTTTACTCACGATAAATGTTGTTCACGATAAACTGAGCTCTTTTGTAAGCCCTGCTTGCGATCTATCTTCACATCATGCATTCTTCTACCACACGTTAAAACCAGCAATCAGGGCAGCCGACCTAAATCGAACCGACTGCCTACTGGATGTGAGTTTACTCACGATAAATGTTGTTCACGATAAACTGAGCTCTTTTGTAAGCCCTGCTTGCGATCTATCGTCGCATCATGCATTCTTCTACCACACGTAAAACTAACACTGCCATGATCATTTTATTCGTGCGTCCGTTAAGTAGAATTTTGGGATTATAAGATTAATTTTTTTACAAACTCGTTTTTCCTTGCACTAATAGATATTTAAATAAAACAGAAACAAAGTACATCACTTGAGCAATCACAAATGTGTACTTAATAGATTTAACTCCACCTTAAAAAATATAACTACTCTCCTTCAGACATTACCAAATTGACTGGGCGAATGCCACTCAGTGTGCCCGTTGAGATGTATGCAGATACGAGCAGTGGAAATTTCCATAAGTTGATTTATACAGTGCTCAGTGACGATCTCGAAAGTGTTCGACCCATAGAATACAAATGAGGTAGACTGCTTATTCGTCTTCTGTGCATATAACCAACATTGACCTACCCCAATCATACACAACTGTCAAAGTCACGTTGTCAACAGTGATGAACGTGTCTGTTTACATCAAGCACTAATGTATGAATAAAATACTTTCACCGATTTTATATTTAATCAATCTGCATTGCAAATTGGTCAGAGGAAGTTTACATACACCTCTGAGCTTTTGCTCGGAGATCAGTTCTCTAACCTGAAATCCAAACCTCGCCGTTGTCGCTAGACGTGTTGGCAGAAAAGCGGTTCAATGTCGGGACACGGAGATTGGCTGTGCGCGGCGAGCGAGGTCGGTTCACCTCATCTTTAGTCTACGGTTCGATCACTCGAGAAGCAGTTGCGTTGTACTCTGTCGAAGGTATTGTAAAACACCGTCGTCCTGCTAGGAGTTCGGACAGTGGTCGCGTAGATGATCAGATCACTGAGGCGTGATGATGAACACGTACCGTAAGACGTGCTTTTGTGCCAAGAGAACAGGACCCACGCACAAAATAAATCATTCTACTATAACTGGGACGCTCGTATTTTTGTAAATCGTGTAAGACACTAGATGATTTAAAGAATATCGTCGTGTTCCAAATCTAACCTTCCTGTATCTACTGCTCCCTAAAACTCAATAAATATTTTTCGCGGCTTCCCTACGGAATATTTGATTTAAAAATTGGCGTGGTTTGGCTTTTAAGTACATTAAAATCCGTACTCGTAATCAGATATATTCAACTTTAAACTCTCCCAATTTTTTAAAAATCTATGTTATTAATATTGTTAAGATTTCCTTCAATCTGTTTTTAGTTCATTTACTAAAAAATATTATTTAGAAAAAAAATTTTTTTCATTCTAATGAATAATTGATTAATAAATCAAAGCAATGTATAAAATATCGACACATTTTATTGAATCATTAACATTTGCAATATAATAATTAAACAGTCATACAAATTCGGATTTATAAATTATTTTATTATATCTTAGTCGCGGAATTATTTATGTGATATTTTAAAAGTTGATGTTAATTCATTGAATAACATAAAAACAATTATACATCTTCAGTTATATTTTCTTTTAATTTCTTCTACTAGTCTTATCCTATTACACATTTTATGCTCAAAAATATTTTTATTAAAATCGACACTAATTTTTATATTTGTTTTATCTTTAACAAACCCTAATTTTATGATTTAGTATGTCGAGTATATATAATGGTCTTCTTGAAAAAAAATTGATTACTATACTCACCATCAGGATTTAATTTTGGTTTATAGTATAGCTAGCTGTTTCTAAAAATTGTTTGTTTTTTTTTTTTTTTTTTCTCGAAAACCATGATATGCTAGAGACATCTTATGAAAGACAACGGCATCGAGATCTAGATTCCAATTTCCTTTCGGAAAAATTTCATTCTTTCCATGTGTAACAGAAATATTTCTCACGTCACAATGATCGTACATAGATGCACGTACGGTACATTTTGAATATCATTATATTTTCTATTAATTCGCAAAGCAACTGTTACATGATCAGGCACATGAAATTGTAGATAATTTAATTGGTACTTTATATAAAATTTGGGAATAACTTTTTCTAAGAATTGTCAATAATTAAATCTAATAAACATGAATGGATTCGTGTGTATTGTTCTTTAATGGCATTATATGTGCTTGCTTCATATTCAAAAGTTTGTCACTTAATATTCCATTGTTGAATGACAATTCTTCCAGGATCAGCAAAATAATATTCAAATATTACATCAACTTTTTTTTTTGGCTTACACGTAAATAATTATATATATATATATATATATATATATATATATATATATATATATATATATATATATATATAATAACGAGACAGAGTATGAAATTTAAAAAAAATAATTGTCCGTAATTCAATCATTACAAAATAATGGTAAAAAATGAAAATATTAGCATAAGCCAATTTAAGACATCGTTTTCACACTCCAAACATTTATTTTTTTTTATTATTATTACTCATGTGTCACTGGCCCACAAGCCTTCAAGGCAAGACAGCAAACTTTTGCCAAATGCAAATTTCACACACATGTACAGGTGCTGCAAGTCTAGCCTGTCATTAAATTAATCCGAAACATATCTGTCTGAAACCTCTGCAAAGAGAAAATTATTTCTGCCAACTTTCTTAGATTAAAGATCATGAGCAAAATAGTGGCACTGTTAATGCCTAATTCTTCCAAGAATAATAATGCTGTACACGCATATTGATCTCGCCCAACGACATTCAGACAAGTGATTTACGGTGATTTTTCTTTGGGGCAAATTAAGATGCCTCTTTTCACACCAAAATGTATAATTAACATTGCAGTCATTTAACGTACGTGTGATTACTAATTACTCTTGATCGCCTGGTTTTGGTTCATGAGAGGGGATGATGTATGTAATATTTACATGGAAGCAATGGAAACGCCAGGAAGCCACGTAAACAAATACATAATTGTTGTTTAAGTAATACATACATTCCGAAGTTATTTGGAAATTTAGATTCCCATTGCATGTCTTCCGTTGCGCAATTTCAAAGAAAATGCCACCGCCCTTAAACTCCGCCTCTCTAGGCAAGCTGCTTACAGTTCCCCCGGCTTGAACTAATACGACGCGACACGGCAGGATGCTGGGATGGCGAGCGGTGACGTCATAGGCGCGCGCGGGTCTGCGAGGAGGGTGAGAGACGATGGTGGTCGGGTGAGTCAAAAGAGGGGAAGGGGGGGCAGCTCCCGGGCCGCGCGGATGCAGTGACGTCACGGGGGCGGCCTGGCGCGCATGCGCACGCGAGGTGATGCTCGGCGGGTTGCCGGGAAATGACGGGGCCAGTCCCGGGTCTGCGGCCGAGCGGAGCACGAACCTCCTTAAGAAGCCCCCGCGGCCCGTCGACTCCCGTGCGGCTTCTGTGTTTTTTCTTCTCTTTTTTTTTCTCGCAAGGCGTCTCCGGGGAGGAGACATGGACGGAGGTGCCAGAGTCATCCGGCGCCATCGCCCCGTCCAGTAGCAGACTCCCTATACTGCGGCGGGCGTCCAACCTCCCTGGGCTTCCACTGCAAGGCAGGAGAGGCTAGCTGCCTTGGGCTGCTGCGGCGTACCGGACTGGGGAGAGAACACTGCAGAGGATTCCCGTCTGCTTCTGTGAGTACCTTCTCCACCTCTCCTTGGCCGTAGTCCCGCCGGGACAGCCTCTGCACACGACCCCGTAGGCAAGGTCATGGCGCACGCCATCTCGGACCTTTTCTACTCTTCTCAAGTCTGTTGCTTGGTTTGAATGCAGAGAGAATTTGTAATAGGGAAATACGTATTAGTGAAACTCGGTTTTTGGCGTTCCTGTTATTTACTGAGAAGAAAATACTTTCTTATTTGCTACCGAAGCCTTATGTATCATTAATGTATAGCTAGGGGCAGTGATATTGCACAAATACATTTCAAAACACTCTAGGGTAGTTCCAGCTGTGTTGATTGGCTGAATAATGTTCTAGTCCATGTTAACTGTTTGCGCACGAATCACCAAGGTTCAGTGTCAGAGTTAGAGAATCCTGAGTGTCTCGATGAAATGTGGAAAGGACACCAGAAGTCAACAGAGCTATGATAACAGCTGAGGTGTATACTTAGTATTGAAGTCAACTGTGTGCTCCAGTTTTATTCGTGAAAAATCACTGGCCCTATGTAGAGCCTGTTTCCTGGAGAAATCGGCAAACTCAATAATGAAATAAAAAATTACTGAAAAATAAATTATTATACTTGCGTCGATACAGAGCTTGTTTAAAGTTTGTATTTTCAAAACTGGCTTCCAAAACATAATTTCATTAACATTTGCTTATCTATATACAATTCGCACTGCTTTCAAACCAGGCAACAGCCATAAAGTCCCCGCCTAGCTGGCGTTGAAGCGATTTGGTTAAAAAAAAAAAAAAAAAAAAAAAAAAACTCGTGATTAATAAAATGCTGGATCTTTGCAGTGCCGCCTAGATACGAACAGCATTTAAGAAACGTTATGTGCCCAAATACCAGTTTAGAGTTCTCATTTCAACTCCAACGAGCATTTCTTTGGAGTTTGAAACTGGCTAAGAACGGATGTTTCGGGATTTAGTTCGAGCTGCTGAAATTTCTATCCAGAAAGTTCATTCATCATACTTTCATCTGTCGGCGCTTAAAATCACGTTCATACCAGTCGCCGACAGAAATTCTGCACGCCAGTTGAGGGCGTCACGCGTAAAGGCGATGAGGCGAGTTGCGAACGAGCAAGTGTCACCCTTAGAGGTCAACGCGTTCCGAGGCCTCGAACACGCGAAGTAACTGCGGGCAGGCGGAATATTCAAGCCCGATTCACACTACGTTCGTAAACTTCGCGCATCCCTTTGAGAGCAAACTAGACGGCAGGCTAACGCACTCTTAGCGTTTATTGTATGATTGACTCATGGCGGGTTCGTCATGCCCTGGCCAACTCTTTAGCCTGTAAAAAATGCGAAGAAATAACGGTGCCGTATCACGTGCAGACAGTTTGAATATAAATATTATCCTCGCGCATGGCAGCAGCACGTGAATAAATAACTGCGACTCGAGTATGTTAAGTAAAGGCTGTTGAGGGTCACTTGAGCACTTCTGAAATCAACCTTTGAAAAATGTCACTGCCCCTACCTGCGTGCATTTTAACGGACACACTGAGTGGCATGCACCCAGTAAAGTTGGTAATGATGAATGGAAAGTAGTTATAGGCTGTTCACGGTAAAATGAACACTTTTGAAAGCCCTGCTTAGCATCTACTTGTATGCACGTCGTGTATTCCTCCACCTTATGTCAAATTAATATTGACGTGGGCCTCATCACTTTATTCGTGCGTCGGTCAAGCGAAACTATGCAATTATTAGAAAAGTAATCATTTAACATATCTGCAGATTTTTACACTTCGATGCATTAAAAAAACAAAAAGCTAACGAAATAATTTAAGTTATCAGAAATGGTTACCTAACACTTTTCATTAGACGTTAAGATACGAAACTACTTCACATTCATCGTAAGAAACTTTACTGGGCGCATGTCACCCAGGGCGCCCGTTACAATATATACAGTTGGTGGCAGTGACATTTTTCCAAGGTTGATTTCAAAAGTGCTCACTTTATCGTGAACAGTCCTTTACATGCCTTAACGTTGATTTAAAATTTTAGGCAAACGTTTGTGAATACTGAAATGATACACAAAATGTAAGAATTGACAAAATTGTAAAATATTTAATTTCATATTAAATTCAAAGTTTCCCTTGCTGCAAGATGAGTTCGCGAAATCCGTGGACTTTTTGCTAATATCCCTTCGGTACTGAGTCCCTTACAAGTATGGTTTTCGCGTATTTTGTTGCGTGAATAAATAATTATTAATGCGGACTGTATTACAAGAACACTGTTTACAAAATCGTAGTACAGGGCGTTGGAGACCCTTATCCTTCCTGCCTGTGAGTAATTATGCAGGTTTTATTTGTTGAGTGTTGCTAAAACGTCACTGCTTCTAGTCAAATCTCAACGCGGATTCACGAGTGTGTAAAATGATTTTTCAGCAGGACTTTGATCGTGCTTTTTAATGGCTTCCTTGTCGACTACCGAAAATAACAAATAAAGATTTCAAAACTGTGAAGTGGAAGGGCACAGGATTCCGATTGACAGTTAACACAATTACACTATGAAACGAAACCGAAGGAAATGCTTTGCGAAGCATACGTTTCCCATGCATACTGATCGTGCACAGGAAATTTCTTTTGTGGAGTAAGATCTTGTACTCGATTTATAAAATTGCATATGTAAATAGACGTTGGCCTATTTAAGTGCGCGTGTGATGCCTTTCTGTGGTTTTAACTACCCACTCAAGGTTCAACATCACGCAGCACCGAACTTGTACACTTCTTGTGCAAACAGCTATGCGATATGAGAAGTGCCGAAGTGCAAGCCTAACCTATAAGTAAATCAGAGCTACAAAAGTAGTTTTAACAGGTACATTATTAAATATTTCTACTCTAAATCCTTGCACTTTATCGCGCACAATTTTTTGAAAGAAAAAAAAGACCTATTTCAAATATATTATATCATATACCTTTACTCTTATGGGAGTAATGTTTTTATATTGTGATTTTTGACTAGAATAATTGCACGCTAGTCCTGGCGGAGTACTAAAATGAGTACGATCAGTCGCTCTTAACATAATTCCGAAATCATATCCTTGTTTCACTGTTAGGTGTGAGCTGTTATTGTCCACTTCCAGTTTGCATTACAACCAATCGTATTTTAACTTTGCCTTGACTTTTTTTAATAACATGTATTTCACAACTGTTGCAGTGAAACGGAGAAGGGAATAAATTAATCTCCTTTATTTTATTCGAGTGTCACGAATTCTTTTTTTTTTTTTTTTGAAAATACAGCAGTTATTCTTCCTCGTACGCGTTTTGCGTAAAGAAAAATTACATAACTATATAATAAATCTAAAAAAAAGTTAATACTACATTGTTATTTAGTGAAGCAGCGCAGTTTGATATCAGAGTCGTGCTATAACATTTTTTTAATTCTTACACTTTATATATGGTTGCAATTACGAGCACTTTAATCACATTTGTAATTAAGATTATACTATCTAACTGAATATCTTAAGAAAAAAAACATTGAGTACATGAGCACTAGCAAAAATGTTTTAAAAATACATTTTATTTTAATTCGTAAATGTGAGTACGGTAATAAGTGAAACAAAACAATAAAAACCTTTAACGACAATTAATAAGAGTAAGTAATTTAATTATATAAACTCTATTATGAAATGTGCTGTGAATTTCCTGTTAACATATGTGATACACTTTGCAAGCTAAGTATAATTTATTTAATCGCATACGTTGAAAAATTGTAACGAACAAAATATTTACAAATTTCTTGGATTTGTTTCGAGTTATGTTTCGAAGCTGGCTAGCAAGAACACGAATTTCGACATCGTAAGCCCCGAGTCCATCGATTGTTTTTTTTTTAAAGCGTCTGAATTACACAAGATGTCGTTTCAAATTAAGAAAAGAGTTGGATTTTATAGCTCCTGGGCAATTATTTCTTGAAGTCTGAGATATCCTGTATTTGAAATTCACGAATAAAATTAACTAAATCACGAATGATGTATGAATTAAAGGAATTTTAAAAGAATTGCGTTGATTAATTTTAAGAAGAGCATGAAAAAAAAAATATTAAAATGAAAATGTAGAAAATAACATTAGAAAATATTATATTTGACAATGTTGAAAACTGCAGAAAATTTTATCTGCGTGCCAATACAGTTATATTGATGTATCTCGCTGCATTATATTTCAGCGTTAATTATATTTTATGCTGGTAAGTTGGTTTTTATAATAAGAGTCCTCCAAATAGTATAACTACAATTTTAACTCTTGATTACTGGAAAGACTGTGGGGTCTAAGTTTTACTTATTTGAAATAATATCATGTGCAACGTTTACAAGATAAACAATGCTTAACACGAAATAACGTTTTTTGTCTGCTGCCCAACGCTTTTAACTGCCATTTGTAGTCAGCTGAGTCGGTGGCTGCGGAATTCACTAGGCAGCCAATAACACGAGCGCAAAGAGAAATTCATGTGGCGCCGTTGGTTTTAATTAAATCTGGGCGGGGGTTTTCTCTTGCAGCCCCTGTGAAGTCGAGTCCAGGCTTCCCGCGTAGCTATCGGAAATGAGCTAGCGTCCCAAACTTTGCAAGGCGGTAGAAACGAAGATAAAATAAGAGTGAGTTTTTCTCAGAAAACTTTGCAAGGACATAAAAACAATATATTTCAGGATAAACAGTCAGTCCTGAATTCGAATTTTCGACATTTCCTGTGGGTTTACGGAAGGGAGATTTTTTCGTTTAGTAGCAAAATTATTTCTTTTCAGAACGAAGGAGGATTTTTGTGTTTCAGCATGGATAATTTTGGAATATTGAGTAAATAAATTCTTGATTTTTACGCTATTCATCTGACAAGAAGTTTGATTTATTACAAAACAAAACCAAACAAGCACCAATGATTGAACTCGAGTTTGAGCTCATTACTTGTTAGCGACCTAGGCTAAGGATGGCATCGCATACTTGGAGTGAAAGAGTGTTTAGAACTTCAATGTACAACATGGAAGTGAAAATTGGCCCATGTACAACGTGGGCCAATTTTAATGTATTCGCCATGAATAAAAAGTCTTACACTTAAAATTTATTAACTATGCAAATATATAAAATGTGTAGGAATTGAACATTATGAAACCAAGATCGTCTTACAACTGTAATTTGTCTTAAAATATACATAATACATATCCTTTCCTTGGGAAACATATATTTTCGTTTCCGTTAATAATATACGTTTTTTCGAAAATACTGCAGTGGAAATGTAGGGCACTGAAAGGCAAAAATTTTGTTATTTCGTACTTTTGTGCCGATAATGGTTTAACTTGTTCATATTTCATTAGGTGTCACTGTTACGGAATGTAAAAAAAAAAAAAAGTATATATATATATGTTTTATAGGTTTTATTAAATTACCATTTCTTAATGTTTAAAAGTAACTATCCATTCACGACGACCAGAGTTTGGCTTTATTTTAATAATTGAATTTAAAGTATCTGTAGCTGCCACTGAATTTATGAAAGCGAACTTTTGCTGGGAGCAAATTAAATAAAAAAGATAATTCTTTAAGTGCCTTCTTTTAATGTTTTGTACGTCACTTGTTTATACATTTGTATGATTCAAAATAATAAGATTTATTTTTTGTTTAACATTTTATGATGTTTACTACATAAGCTTGTTTTATTTCATGTTTCCGTCGTAAACATAAATTAATTTTTTTCGTTAAAACTCAAATCCTACATATTATTTTATACGAGTACAGGTTTTGGATGGTGGATTTTGTTTACCGTAGTCGTGTCATTTACAAACAAATTATCATGTAGAGAATTATGGAATTTATTTGCAATATTCGTGTCATTTACAAAGAAAAATATCCTGTAAAGAAACCTTGGTAATAAAATAGATTATGAAAAATGAATGTTAGGTACTTGATTTATTCAGTTAAATGCTTCATATTGAAATACTTTTACCTGCAGCATACTTGAGAAAATATTTTATCTCTAAACGAGAAAGTTCTCTTTAATCATTTGAAGGGCTAGTAGATATCGCCCTCTTTACTCACTGAAGTTATCATGCTTTTTCGATATTTCTGCTGCTTAAATCACCAAAGTAAAAGCGTAAAGAATTAGGGAAAATTTATTTCACGAGTTAAAGAGATTATTCTAACAAATTCACTCCTGGATTTACTTTTAAATCTTGAATCACTTCTCTAGTCCGTTTAAAACGATGTCTTCCCTGCATAGTGCAAAAACTGTGAACAGGGCTTAAACCTTTTCTTCATACTGCAGATATTTCAAAATCCACACAATTTTCGTAATCGTGTTACGTTCCTACATTTACTAAGTGGAAAATGTATCGTTACAGAATATCACTGTTATTAGTTAGTAAGCGGGCGGTATCATCTCAGTATTGCAAGCAAGGTTGCTACTAACGGCATGCGAATCTCGTTGCTGAGAATTTCAACTAACCAGAGGGTAAGTTGTCATCTGTAAAGACAGGGAATATGACTCAGTTTCATACGACATACAATTTAAAATTCTCAATCGAGTCTCACGACCTCGACGTTAATATTCGTTTAAACATCTCCAGTTAACTCCTCTCGATCACTTATGTATAATTTTCTGACAGAAAATTTTTAATTCAATTTTTTTGTAATAGTACATGAATGTACATTCGTAAGTCATCACACAAAGAAACTAATTATGGTTTTAAATGTTTTTTGTAGTGTTAATAAATAAAATTATTTGATAACAAATCTCCAAAAATATTATCTTGGAACTGGAGTTTGTGGCATTCTGGAAGATAAATTTTCATTTATCTGCCCGTCGCCATATATTTAAAATGTCGTTTACATGAAAGTCTTTCAATGATACCACTAAGTAATTCAAACAAATAATAATAATAATAATGACGTGGCATTTATCAACACACATATCATTTCCCGAACTGGGCTAATTTTTTCAAAGATAATGTAATAATCTTCCCGTTCACTACTTTTCAACATGTACAGCAAAATAATATGAATACGTCTTGGAAGCTATCCCAAGATAGCATGGGGGCTGTTATTGTGTTTGCAGCTTTTGCTTTGATAGGCGGTTTGGAATCATTTTCCATTCCCCCACGGCTGTTAATCTTAGCAAGTGGGGAGAGAATAAAGAAACTGGTTGCATAGTAACTGAATAAGTATTGTCTGTAGTATGGGCGGAGAGTCAACGAGGGGAAAATTAACTATCCCGTGCAACTGCGGATGGAATCTTTAGTCCGTGAATTTTCGCTGCGAGCTAGACATGCCAGCAGACTGATCAAACCTGGTAGTTTTTTTTTTCCCCCAGCTGCATTTTGACAAGAAATACTAGACTTTTACATAGTATTATTTTAAAATCCTACAGCTTTCAGAAAAGTATCTTTCTGTGATTTTGATCAATAACTGAAACATATGAATACGCAACATCAAACCTGTGAATATTACACATATACGCCGTATTGTGTGGTATTTAAGTAAGTACAGTAAACACGTGTAACTGTGGATATTTATCTTATGTATATTTCTCGTACTGATAATACAACAAACTGACTCAGTAGTGGAATTTTTTAAAGCCTTTTATCCACACTCATGAGACTTTTCAAATTCAAAGCTACGCTAAGTTTGGTTAAGGGAATTGCGTATCAGCTCCTGTAATTATGCAGCCTTTAATCACTTATACGTAGTAGTCGATAAGTTTGTGTATGTCGCCGTACTGCGTGGTTGCGTACCTACACTCTGTGCGCCAATCACACCACGAACGTATCGGCTATGGTATAGATTGTTCATGGTAAAGTGAGCACTTTTAAGGCCCCAGTTATTTTTCCATTTCAGCCATTTTCCTATCCTCCAACCATCATTTCCATATCCTTTAGTCACCATTTTATATCAATATTGCCATGTAAGTAATAAGCACAGTATGCATATTCCACCAGACTCAAAAGTTAACGTGTAAGACTACAGTAATAAATATTTATTGACTGTTATTCCAAATGAGAGGGCTTTCAAATGTGCCCACTTTACCGCGTGAACGGCCTATTGCATGTTTCAATAAACGAAACGGGAAAAATAATAATTACTGAGCTTTACATTTTCTATTCAATTTGAGCTTATAAATGCAAATTAATTTCAGTTAATGTTTGTCAATGTAAAATCCCACGAAACATCTATTTTAACAGCACATATTTTTTTTTTTTTTTAGCAGTCACGTAATCAGCTTCATGCAGTAAACAAGTGCCTCCATTGTTTGGTCTGCAGGGTTGGGGGGGGGGGGGGGGGGTGCACGAAATTATTCGCGCAGCACCGACAAAAGCGACGAATAAGAAAACCATTCGTGTAGGGATTTTTTTTTATTTGAGACGATCACGCTTATTAAAAAATTCTTTAGAGCAATTTAAATCTCTTTTGTGGAGAATTTGTATTCACTTTACCGTCCCTGGAAGTAGAAAATATGCTTATGTATGTAAATTACAAGCTATAGCAAAAATATAAATAAAATGAGTGTCCGTGGAGGCAGAAATAAAGAGACAGGAATTAAAAGTATTCCACTGTAAGGTATGGAGGAAGAGTATACAGATTATGCAATAGTAAAGAGTGTTATATACCAGAAGTGAAAGAGGCGAATGCAGTATCTTACGCCTATCTTTTTTACAAGTGAACATGAACACATAGAAATTTGAGGGTTTTTTTTGTTGGAAGAATTAAAGGATGTATTCATGCTTGATTGTATCACATTTGCGGTTAATTCTCTCGCAAAACGTTACTCAAAATGTAAAAACAAAATGCTCCAAACATAGAATACATCATTCTGAACACAATGTCGTAAGCATATAGTATGGTCGCAACTGAAAATTCTTATTTACTTGAATATAACGAAGCACATTTTTGCTAAATTGGAGCACTGTTGCTTGGCTCCTCCTGATGACGGCAATGCCTAGCGGACCTTCGGGAGCTGGGAGGCTTGTTAGAGTGGGGGAAGACAGGGACTTTGACAGGGGAGGGGAAGGGCAGAGATTCCTTGCTGGGCGACGCACCCTGAGTGGTTTACAGATGGGCAGGGCTGCTAGGATTTTTGCTGTGGTCCCAGGCGCGTGTGTCTTGCTCGACACTAGCCCTCATTTGTTACGAATAGAACATTCTTACGCCGATAAAGATCGTTTCTATAAACTGCGCGTGGTGAAATGTGCAACAGAACACAGAAGTAATTTTCATTTCATAACAGTACTATAATTTTTGTTATGGAATCTGACAGGCGGCAAGTGCTATTCGCATAATTAAATGCAATGTGCCAGTAAACTGTAATACATTTAGTTTTGAGAGAGTAAGTGACAGACAGTTACGTTTTTACTAAGAGTGAAGAGTTTTGTTTTAATCTCACATATATATATATATATATATATATATATGTATATATATATATATATATATATATATATATATATATATATATATATAAAACCAACTAAATTGTTTTTATTGGCATTACTAAAAATATGTTCGTATTAGTATGTCGATATTACTGGCGCAGCTAAGCAGACAATAATACCACTAAGAATTTAGTACCGAGTCTTTACCCGAACTAAAGTTCCACAGTAATCCGACATAATTTTTTTAATAGGAAGGTATTATTTTCATTATTATAAAAATATTTTAGTATTAGTATGTCGATATTACTGGCGCAGCTAAGCAGACAATAATACCACTAAGAATTTAGTACCGAGTCTTTACCCGAACTAAAGTTCCACAGTAATCCGACATAATTTTTTTAATAGGAAGGTATTATTTTCATTATTATAAAAATATTTTCTTTGTGGATAAATAATCTTTACGCAGGAATTAATTAATTATAACCAAGAACAATCAATGCCATAATAATCGTAGTTATATTTTCAGATACAAATTTACTATGACAATGTTAGTTTTTGAGACTATTATCAACTTCAAAGTTTGAGGACTTTTATTTTAGACGTGTCATAGATATGAATAAAATGGCAGAAACTCCACCGCATAACCGGACTTCAGTTATCCACACTCGTTTTTTTTGTATATAAATTAATTACTGTCCAATGTTCTTAGCAAGCGTAATTAACATTTGCTATGGTCAAAAATGTAAAATATAATAACTAGTTCATTTAAACTGCAGTTGAAATAAGTACTTTGTTCAAACACGATGTATTTACAACATGTGTATACTGTTAGCAATAAACTTAATGGAAAGTTGTAAATAAACATGACATGCGGGAGAGAGCACGAAAGAGCGCAGCGAGTAACCAACTTCGTGATCTCTGGTGCTCTCGCTCTTTCGAATTCTCTCGGAGCAAATTGGGACGGTCGGAGAGCGCTCTGTGTGACGTATGTGTAACGTTTCTGCGAGGACGAGAGCACGATAGATGCTCTCTGGGCGATTTGAGACACGGCCTAAGTGTGGGAATGAGACATTTCAGAATTTAGAGTTGCTAATGACAGTTTTGCTGCCCCGTCGCGAAGATTATGTGAAAGTGATATTGTTTTCAGTTCAACGAAAAAAGGTACCGTCTCATATCTCACTAAGAGGCGTCGTGGAGTGAGAGACAGCATAGTAGGGAGCCCACGAGAAGGCAAGGCTAAGGAATGCGGTTGTTTGTCATCGAGGGCGGCCCCTCTCCCAGCCTGTCGCCTCGTGCATGTATGTACCTGCGGTCCTAAAAACATTAGCTGTATCACTACACAACTTGACTGGTCGCAAGTCTAAGACATTTGTTACGTTGGGCTTATAATTAATTATTGTTATTGTATGGAAGGCGGCTAAACACTGACGGCTGTGCATAACATATCTGAATAACCAAATTATTAGTATTTAAAACCGAAAAGCAACAAAATTATGAAAATAAGTTATCCCTACAAACGTATGTCAACCAGTAAACAAAAACATGCAAATACATGTATATGCAAATCCAAAAACACTCTGAGACACTAGTTTCATGGTAACGAAAAACAGAAAGAAGGAATTTATACAGTTACATGCATTTATATTTTGATTCAATCCAAACGTCAACATGCAAGCAAATAATGAATTACGCAAAAGACACACACACACACACCTTCTATTTAAGTATGCATAGGACGGCCCGTGTCTGACAAGGGATTGGCAAGCTCTGATTCAGAAGAGGAAATATCTTCATCACTTGAATCACTGGAGTCACTGCCGCTGTCAACGCATATAATAAAGCTGTCGACAGCTTCTTCCATCCGGCCATCTGTCTCCCAGTAGTGTTCCTCTATTTTGTGAATATGTAGACAATAACCTTCCCAGTCTTGCTTGGTGACACAGGAGATCGCTCTTCTTGTTACATCTTCAAGCTTTGCTAGACTGAAGTCACCTTTCACATTGCTTTCGCGTACAAGTCTCTTGGCTTTTGCCCACGCCAGTTGGATTGTGTTTAGCTCGCACATGTAAGGCGGTTTTCTTATAACGTCATGGCCATGCGTTTTTCAAAATCCCACCTATTCGGTATATTTTTTCGCCGCCTTTATGCCTTTCAATCAGGCTGAAAAGTTCACACTCCCTCGTGTTTTCGCGGAATTCTGCATTGTTATATTCCAACCACTTCATCATTTCCTTCTTGACAGAATGCTTTGTTGGGGGTTTGTTTCGTTGCACACAGTGATACGGAGAATTATCTAACACGACTACACTTCGAGGAGATAAGGTTATAACATTTCACTAGTTCACTTCTGAAAATTGTCTTTATTCATCTGACCACGATTGTCTCCAGATGACTTCCCAGCCTGAAATATTAATAAAGTGCCGTTCAGAAATCCACCTCGAGTTCCCGTGTGCAAAATAATCAAGCGGTTTGATGAACACATGTTAGTCGGAACACCAAGCTGATCTTTGCTTTGCCAACATTTTATTGAGGGTTAAATTGCTGTCTACCCACGATTCATCAATGTAAACAATTACCCACCCCGCTTCTCTTCCCTGTAACGTCGCATTGCTTTTTAAATATTCACAACATCAGTGGGCAATGTTAGGCTGCTCAATTAAAATCTTTCTTCTGTTGCCCCGACGTTTCCACTTAAATCCAATTTCCTTCAAAATGCGCCTCAAAGTGTGCACTCCCCATGGAAAGTTTATTTAGTCTTTAATGGGGCTCGGCAGTTTGGGACATGTAGGTACTCTCTTCTGTACTATATAAAAGTGTTCAATTAAATCCCGTATTACCCTCCTATCAAAATCATCACAAGTCACATTTCTATCTTCCGGACACGAGCGACGTTTACCTGGTGTTGAGAGCGATGTATCTACTGCCATAGTACTTTCTTTGCGGACCCTACTAACTGTACGAACAGAGATACCTGCGTAATTGGATGCACGCAGGTTGACTTGGCTTAATGAACGTTTTACTCGTCCATCACGCGCCTCTTCATCAATTTTTTTTTTTAATTGTATGGCTGATAATGTTACGTGCCGATCTGTGACTAGTTGTACCTTTCTTCCGCATGGGCTCCATGTGTCGCACTCTTCCAACGACTTGCCATACGCTCCCGTAACATAGGCAGCTTGTACTACTGACAGCTGACAGCACTACACAACCCAGTTCACGAAGCCGCCGATTTTTCATCATTGAGGCTAAGCCTCTCAGCGCGGGGGAAGTACAGACCGAGGCCCTTGTCTTCCCAAGCGGTAGTCATTTGAATGGATCAGGGTTAGGGGCAGCTAACCCACCCCGCCCTGATCCCCCATAGTATAGGCACTTTAACCTGGCACGCGCGGCGCTCGCATGTCAGGAGTGAGGTTTGTTTACGAAGCCGACTAATGGTCTACTGCTTTTATAGTCGCTAGTAGCGTGGCAGCGCCTTTACGGCGGACAAGCGCATCAGCGAGGCTCAGGCCGTACGGCTCCAACCACTACACCTCTCCACAGACATGCCTTCTCTTCAGTTCCCATCTTTAATACACATACGCACGCACCTCAAGTTTCAATTTCTTCACAGTTTATGAGCTACTAGCTGACTACGAGATTACAGTAAATATTGTATCGGCAGAAAAATTAATTCAGCACAAAAAGTATGTAATGGAAGTTATTAAAACGAAGTAACAACCTTGTCGAAAATATATCTTGTCGACTCAAAAGTGAATCGCTGCTGAGATTCTCGACACAGGTCATCAAAAAATGTAAACCATTATTCAGGCACAAATTAAAACATGTTTTGTTTTGTTCAAACACTTAAACGGATTTTTTTAAAATTCTGTCACTATTTAGAGATAATTGCTAGACATAAACAACGAATAATCAATCCTGCAGATACTGCTGCCTGTCATATCCTTTCTGTTTTCGCCCTGTACAATTTCTCTGATTAAGATCTTCCATGCTTTGTTATTTTGTCTATAAGATATCTATCAAATACCTTGTACTTTTAATAACCTTCAAGTTTGACATTGTGTCTTTCTTCTATTTACATGTTTTGGTTTGATAATAATTCAATCGTTTCTCTTTTACACTCTTGTACAAGCATTTTACTCAACATTAATGTTTCAATAGAGGTAAAACGTGCGAGCAAGTGCTCAGTTACATGAAATTAAGTAATAATTGTGAAAGTATAGTATTTCTATTCTATGTATTCTTTCACTGTTTCTATTATTGACTGTCACTCTTCGGCAGCAATATACCCACGTATAGATTTTGATTCGGATAGCTGCTATTATTATACAAAACACGACGCAGTACCACATAACTAGAATCCCGAAAAGATGCGCATCTAATCACCTACTTAAAATGGGCAATAATAATACAATACAATTAATCTTTGCTGTTTATATACTAAAGCACTGAAGTTTTACGAACGTATCCCATGTGCTGTCAGATATTGGTACATCAAGGGCGAGGGGAAAAGAGAGAGAGAGAGAGAGAGAGAGAGAGAGAGAGAGAGAGAGAGAGAGAGAGAGAACAATTTTTATCCCTTTACTTCATTTATAAACAAAAGCTTTGTTTCAAAATGATTTTTACAGTAAATTTTTTTCACGTTTGCTTAAATGTCTGTTTCACCGGAATCATTAATAAGTGCGGTTTTTAACATACCAACTTACTACACGCCAGGGTTACGGTAATCTGGACTCAACGAGCAATGATCCATATGTTCCAGAATCCAACGATGTGGATGTTGAAGTTAACGTAACTGGGTCGCCTGATGGGAATCATCAATTGTAGCATTTCCCCCAAAAAAAATGTTTTTTTTTTTTTCCTGTGACCCGGTTATTATTACTATTTCTTTTCGTGACCCACTAAAAACTTATTGTCTATTTTGAGATGTGTAGGTGAAATAGAACATTATTTGTATGTCGATATAGTTTTCATGTACTTTAGTAATTACTTATTATATAAGTCTTATATGAAATTATTACAAATATGATTGCAAAAATGAAATTGAAATAAGATGAAATTACTATCAAGAAGTGTAAAGCTGTTTTTTGCTACCCGGGAAGTTTTCTTCCTGGCCCGGTATCGGGTCGTAACCTGCCGTTTGGGAAACGCTGATCTATTGTCATCTCTGTCTTCATCGGCGTTAAGTATTCAAACGAGAAACGGAACATCTGTCAAAGAAAAAAAGAAGTGTCGGCAAAAAGAATTAGTAGGACTGAAATTTGTTCAGTTAGAAGAGGAAAAAAATTAAATAAATGACAGATGACATCCACGAGTAGCATGGCAAGGAAATTTACTTCTTCGGTAGTCTGTTGCCACATATTAAAAAACTACCAGACGACTAGTAAATGTTACATCAAATGGAAATCCAGCAAGTGGCGTACACAGGCGTGTCTATGCCCACATACCGAATACCAACCATCATCCACTGTATTTCATCAAGCCCAAATGCAATCGTCTTCCTGCATATCCACCACCTGCAGTAACCGTTCCGAACATAACGATTCTCTCCAACATTGTACCTGCATACGACTACACTATATCTGGACACACGAACAGCGATATGGCGACCTCTAATCCTGACACTTATGTTCGCAGGGACCTACACTATTTCTGGACACACGAACAGCGCTATGGCGACCTCTAATCCTGAGACTTATGTTCGCAGGGACCTACACTATTTCTGGACACACGAACAGCGATATGGCGACCTCTAATCCTGAAACTTATGTTCGCAAGGACCTACACTATTTCTGGACACACGAACAGCGATAT
Source organism: Dryococelus australis (assembly GCA_029891345.1). Taxonomy (NCBI): domain Eukaryota; kingdom Metazoa; phylum Arthropoda; class Insecta; order Phasmatodea; family Phasmatidae; genus Dryococelus; species Dryococelus australis. The sequence continues at coordinate 334,458,404 of CM056995.1, read as the reverse complement.
GGCGACCTCTAATCCTGACACTTATGTTCGCAGGGACCTACACTATTTCTGGACACACGAACAGCGCTATGGCGACCTCTAATCCTGAGACTTATGTTCGCAGGGACCTACACTATTTCTGGACACACGAACAGCGATATGGCGACCTCTAATCCTGAAACTTATGTTCGCAAGGACCTACACTATTTCTGGACACACGAACAGCGATATGGAGACTTCTAATCCTGACACTTATGTTCGCAGGGACCTACACTATTTCTGGACACACGAACAGCGATATGGCGACCTCTAATCCTGAGACTTATGTTCGCAAGGACCTACACTATTTCTGGACACACGAACAGCGATATGGCGACCTCTAATCCTGAGACTTATGTTCGCAGGGACCTACACTATTTCTGGACACACGAACAGCGATATGGCGACCTCTAATCCTGACACTTATGTTCGCAGGGACCTACACTATTTCTGGGCACACGAACAGCGATATGGCGACCTCTAATCCTGAGACTTATGTTCGCAGGGACTGGTGAAATGTAGGCTTTTCATGCAAGTGGCACGAATGTCTCCAATTATAGGCCTTCAGTAAGCGTTTTTCATCATTTGCTTACTATGGTCCATTTACGGTTACTTCCAACTTTTATGAAGCACTGTTAATGTTAAACTTCCAGGATATTTCTCCGCATCATGCAAACAAAGCTTAACCGAGACCAGAAAAATTACGCCAAAGGGACAATACACCACATGTCATGCGTACTCAGTGTAATAATATTTTGCATACGAACTATTTCTTACTAGGCGTTTCCAACAAACCTAATTTCTTTCTCTTTTTATTCGTATTAATTATAAATTGATTTTTATAATTTATAAATAAAATATAAGTAGAAGCTCAAATTAACCAAAAATAAGCTACTTGTATGTTAAAACAAGTATAAAATGCCTGGGATACACGGCATATTTAGGAAATAAATACAACATACATGAAATTATTTTTCAAAGGTTCTATTCAAAAAAGTGTGAAGAAACTGCGAATACGCTATAATAATATGTGTGTAACAATATTGTCATAAAACACACTTTCACCATTTTAGTTTCAGGATTTTTCCCAGAATGTTTACATTAAAATATATTGATCACATATAAAAACGTAATAATTACGAGTAAAGAAAAGAAAACTTATCTTATTGTAATAAATGATCGTTGCTTCACCTCTGCTGGATTGTGTACGAATTTGGCCGTCTAATGTTTATTCCCTGTTCTACGATTTGTGGGATGTAATCAAATGTTTGCAACTGATATCCTACAATACAGAAATAATTTGTCGGGATATGAAGGCAATTTCTCGTACAATCGGCTGAATTGCCCTTGTTCTGCTCTGTCAGTATTCATGGGCGGGACATTCCAACTGTGGTATCAGCTGTAGGCCTACTTCACTTCGGCAGTTGTCGGTGTATGTCGGAATACATCGCTTCTCCGACCACGCTGCTCTCTGCGTTGCTCACCTCTCCACTATAAACAGTACACACTACACACTCTCTGCTCTCCTCTCTGCTACACGCAACTCTCTCCCCGCCGAGCCACTATAAACGCAGACTTACTATGGAAGACAGGAAAGACTTGAGGAAATGGAAAAAGACTCACCTGTTTTTGTCTGCTCCAAGGAAGAAAAAAAAATTCAATCTTGCTGGCTACCAATGTTTTTACTTCTGTGAAACCACGTGTTTCTGTTATGTACAAAAATTCACCAAACAGTATAACTAAAAGAATGGTTTTTCATGGTGATTTTATAAATAATTCGATTATAATAGCATACAATTATTATTCCCAAAATTACCTATATTTAATAAAATTATACTATCCTTCAGATATAAAATAACATAAATGTTGATTACATTCAAACCCTTCACAATATGGGTTTTTTTAAAAGTTATAAAATTACGTAAATTGTATTCCTCCTTTAGGATTTCTGTGTGAAGATTTTAACTTAACAAACATTTTTAGTTTTGAAACGACTATGAAAAGAAGTTATGTAAATCTCTGTAGTAGCGTGGGTGCTGAAATGTTTTGTCATTTTCTGTTCGATTAGTCATAGAGATAGCAGCAGCTGACTAGTAAACTCACATCACCGCTGCGTAAGTGTGAAAGTAAGTGACGATGCGCAATACCTTATTCAGATGCCGTATATTAGCTGAAATAGCACTCGGGTACCTTTATTGGCGTTTAACACATACGCCTACGTTGATAACCACTGAACGTAACATTTCCGTCGGGGTCAATTCAAATTTGCACACTTAAAATTTGCCTTTTAAACTGAGCTCAGGCCCTCCTGGCCGGCTACGATATGGACCCAACGAAGATAAGATGGAGAACTGAACGCTCGTTCGCCATTCCAATTCATTGTGAGTTACAAATTCTAATTGTACGTACAGGCATATGAAATTACTGCTGGTGCATTCCTTAAGTGTATAAACTAAGTGATATCAGCTGATATTGCCAACTTAAGCTGATTTTCATAATATTCAAATCTTAACAACATAAAAAAATACAAAACAATAAACATATCATAATTCTAACATGCTGGTTGCGTGTATCATGTATAACATATGAAATAAAATAAAAATATTAAATAAATATTTTATACGCTAGGACACATCATCACAACAGTGGTATTTTGTAAAATAAGTATGTGTCTACTCCAAATTTGCTTATCGTTTCAAGTTAATAATATGTCAATCAAATGAGTTACTTAACCTGATGTCACAGGGTGGATAAATTATGATGAATATTCTCACTGTCTGGACATAGGACTGTGAGAGTATGTATGTCGTGGAAGTTACCCTAAGTAGGTTAGTTGGCCCGGTTCCTTGGTTCGTATAGTTATTATTATAATCAATTTCTTACCAAGCTCACTGTTATTGATGTAGGAACAGATACATATACTGGCTCGTTTCCTGACACCAGCCCGGACCAAACTACTTATGGTACTCACACCCACAGTGGAACATACCGTTACCAAACAGCATGTGAAAAAAAAAAGTAGATTATATAGCCCAAATGTAATGAAAATAAATTACGACTGTTTTTATGTGCGTGTGTAACAAAACCCAGTTAGTAATTACATTTGCCCTGTGCCAACCTGGCCTGAGCAGGAAATACTCCGTCTATGGTAGACACCTCTGGCAACAGGCACACTTTACCGTGCACACCTTGTGTGCCAAATCACTTAGCATAAGTTTCGAAATAATTAAAATTTAACATGAAGACACTGACATATGGAACATAGGAAATGTGCCACACTACTGCGAAACAAGGACACCTAGCATAGCACTTTTACTAAAAATCCTTATGGCAATCAGCAAAGCGTTAATTATTTTGAATCAATATAATTTTGTTACAGCTAAAAAGCCATGTGAAGTTAATTTGTTTACTTTCTGGATATTTTTATTTAAAAGCCAGTTTTTTATTTACGTTTAGTGAGATTATGACGTCATATATATATATATCCATCCCATCAGGAAATGACGTCATAATCCCACAAAACCTAAATATATACTTATCACATATATTTTATACATCACATATATATCGCATATATTTTACACAATATATTCACATGTATACATAGTCCTGTAATTCGTGTTTTTTCATTTCACCAACTTCGAAAGTGAGAAATAGCGAATAGAAAATTATGAACTCAACACTCTATTGGTACTGGATATAATGCAAGTTTAATATTCATGCCGGTGAAATTATTACAGTGAAATAATTTACAGCTCACGTAACAACTTTGTCACACAGCAAGTCGCTGAAATACTTATCAAGCAGGATGTGTTTTATTACACGATTATTGTTTTAAAATACTTTTTATTCTACTTATTTTTGTTCTGATGACATGAAACGAGAGCAAATTCTCTAAGTATTTGTAACAAAGGAAAGCAGGTTCGTGCCATAAAAGATATTGAAGTATTTATCATCGTAATTTTATTTCATATTTTATTGCAATCTACGAAGTCGTGCTCTATAGTAAATAGCAGCTATGTATTTTGAACAAATGAACGTGTATGGTCTCCTAGTTGAAAATTAACAATAGAAACCAGATATTAAATATTTTACCCTACACAAGTAATACAATATTTCAGTCCACACTGATGATGGCTCTTCTGCTTTGTTCTATAAACGTTGGAAAAATAATAGCTACTCGACCCGGATTAAGATAAAAAAAATCCAAGACAACAGCAGTTCATATTTATTTCTACATGGTATTTACGATGTAACGTCACAGGCAGGGTTGAATTTAGTGCGGGCGGGTGGCCACGCAAAGCAGTAATGATGCATAAACAGTACATCTCTTAGCTCTCGAGAGTGTTACATAGGAACCTCAAACTCAAGAGTTCACCCGCTCTCAGACCTGAAAATAAAACGGCGCACTGGTGCGGAGTCTCGGGGACGGGGTGTGGTCAACTCAGGGCAGGTGATGGCCAGAGCTAAGGGTGTGGAGGGGAGGACAGACTCGCATTACTCTCCCTCCAGCGGCGCGTCACATTCTCTCTCTGTGAAGGGCCGGGGTAACATCGCCGCGGAAAACCCTACACGACCTGTTCCAAGTCCAGTGCTTGCGGAGCGACCCAGGGTGGGGGAGGTCCGGTCTCAACCTACAGGTCAATAGTCGAGTGCTCACATTCATATTTTGTGGTGCTCAAGGGTCTTGCACAGGTCCGGAGCCAGGGGTTAGCCTGGAAGATACAAAAGAGAGCCGATGCCACTCCTCGAAATTACCCTAAATATAGGCCATCATGAAGAAAACGAAACGAGAAGTTCGGTCCTATAATTTAAACTATATTGCTTTAATGTGACCATATGTTATATGTATGGTCATATTACATATGTGGTCACATATATATACACACACATGTCATGTCATCAGAACAAAAATAAGTAGAAAGAGAAGTATTTTAAAACAATAATGATGTAATAAAACACATCCTGCTTGATAAGTATTTCAGCGACTTACAGTTTGACATAGTTGTTACGTGAGATGTAAATTATTTCACTGTAATAATTTCACCGGCATGAATATTAAACTTGCGTTATATCCGGAACCAATAGAGTGTTGAGTTCATAATTTTCTTTTGGCTATTTCTCACTTTCGAAGTTGGCGAAATGCAAAGCATAAATTACAGGACTATGTATACATGTGAATATATTGTGTAAAATATACTGTATGTATACATACGTGCTAGGCTTTCGTTTCTTCAGGATGTGTTCCAGCTGCAACGTCATGCTAACAAAACAGTTACGCAGGCTGAATTTCGTGTAAATTTTCAAAAATATCTGTGTAATTTCTTTCTCTTTTTTTTATCTTTGGTGAACTACGAAAAGAAGAAATTATAAAACACTTATTATCAGCTCACCGTCATACTATATTTCGCTGGGTAAATTATATATCCTCATCCAGAAGAGTATATGACAATAAAAATAAATATATGCAAAACGCAATACGACAATGAGTATAGGATATATACTGTTTAAGGTAAAATGAGCCCTTTTGAATGCCCTGTTCAAGATCTACTTGTATGCAGATTGTATAATCTTCCGCCTTATGTAATGTTAACATTGTCATGGGCCTCATCACTCTAATCATGTGTCGGTCAAGTGAAACTGCGAAATTATTAGAAAAGGGGAATATTTTACAAATTTTGATTATTTTTATATTTTGATGCAATTAAAAACTAGAAAACCAATGAAATAATTAAGTTATAACAAATAATTACCTTTCACGTTTCATTCGACGTAAATATATGGAACTACTTTCCATCAATCGTAACCAACTTTACTGGGCGCATGTCACTCAGTGAGCACATTAAAATATATGCCAGGCATGAGCAGTAACATTTTTCTAAAGTTGATATCAAAAGTACTCACTTTATCGTGAACAGATTTTAAAAGAGAATTTCTGTGAAAGCGTGAGAAAGAACGGGGGAAAAAAATCAAAAATATTCGTAGAATTGTGGCCAGTTAATTATTTTGAAGGAAAGAAAATTATCGGAATTTGTCAATTGTATGTACATTTTAAATTTTATTTTTATTTTGACATTAATGAAGTGGAGTGGCAAAAAAATTGCGCTGGGCTATGCATAAAATAAAACTGACATTAAAGTTTTTCATCTGTATTTGGATTTGAAGGCAACGATGAGTATAATCTTCCGAACTCATGCACAGCCACTGAGTTATTGGATTCAGATAGATAATCGTAAATAAAAATATTTATATACAACTTACGTATAGACATGCTTTTTATAAGCTCCAGTTATTGCTGAAGTGTCTGAATTGTTTCTGCCTATCACATATGGTTCACGCATCATGCAGACTTATAATATTTAAAGATATAGCCGGGAATGGCTTGAATATCGTAACTGCCGCAGGATACTCATTTTCGGATTACAGTATCTTCGCATGTCCCGAGCTTTGTTCGGCACCAACATGAGAAGACACGGGAAATACTGGCAGTTTATAGATTTCAGAAGTACAGAGATCAATTTATCTGCATTGCATATATTAAGTACAGATTACCAAAAAAAAAAAAAAAATCGTCAATTTACTTTAAATTCTAACAGCCTCATGGATTAAGGGTTTCCAGTTGAATTGTGTTATCTGTCTTCAGATACTGCACAAATTTGTTGTTAATCATTTCATGCGAGTGTACTTGTAAAACGGTACATTTTAAGAAAAAGGTCAGGCCTCTTTTTTATTGTTATTATTTTGAGAAGTGGTTTAATAGTCAATATTACTAAAATTACGTTTCTGAGCCACACAATTTAATGCAAAATTACAGATTAAAAGAATATTCGTAAGAACGAAATTATTGGCATTGTTTATGCGCTTTTCTTTAATACACACAATTCGAAAATAAAAACATTAAACACAGCAAATAATTTTTTGTAATATTTGCAAATTAGTTGTAGTCCAACTTTAAAAGCGTGCGATGACCCTGGAAATCACTTTGAACTATAAGGCTTGCAAACGTCTCCACTAATTAGGCATATAATCGTATGTTTTGATGATCTGCGTGCTAGTCAACCACACAAAGAATAGAAATAATGATGCATTATTGTGGATGGGTAATTTCCACATACTGAACTGTACCACAGTTTTTCTTGAATAGGAATAGAAAACCACTTGCTAAAAACTTCTTCGCAAACATCAACCCTGTGTGTACAATCGGGTAAGGCCGAACCAAAGAACTCACGACTTTAATTCACACAGAGGTGTACTCAGGATTTTTTTTTTCTGGAAGTTGGTGAGAGTGGGGTAAGAGGTTAGAGAGCTTTGGAGTAAAGTGCACTGTATTGCTATCCTATCTCCAATGTCTTCCTTACTAGTGGGTAAGTTTTTTTGGGGAGACTGCAAAGATATAAATCATTACATTTCTTTGTTATTCATCATTTTTTCTGTAAACTTGTTGAGACAAACTCTATGAAACAGCCAATTTGTTATTGTTACGTGAAACCAACTCAAAGACAAAAAAAAAGCGTTATGTAGGCTACAATATAGGAATGCACTGCACATAGATTTAAAAACTACAGTGAAACTGCTCATTATTGTTGTAAACTAGAGGAAAATAAGTGTAACACATTATTAATATGGATCTATTTTTTTCGGGGAATGTTTGTCTTTTTTTTACGCACATTTTTGGGGTTGGAGGATTCGAATCCCAACACCTCCCTCCTCTCCAAGTTGTACCACTTGATTATTATGTACGGCCGCGGCAAGACAATTGCATGGTGGACATGTCGGTGTTATTTAGTTACAACCTCTGTGTCCACTGCCACCAAGTTCCTCGGTATAACTCGGTAATACTCGCCGAAACTCAAAGAAAACAAAAATTGTATTAAATGCTCAGAAACAAGAGAGTAAGAGAATGTCAGCTCTGCCCTAAAAACCTTCGAAAGGTAGCATTTAAAATGTGGAAACTAGTTCCACCTAGCCGCAGTCATCATACGTCACTGCCTTTGACATAACATTAAGAAAAACAATTACTTACTTAATTTTTTTCTTTTACTTGGATAGCAAAATCACTATTTTATACTCGTAACAAACATTCTTTGTACTCAGAGTCTATAAACAGTGCATGCGATGTCACTTACGGCAAGTGAAAAAAATATTATTCTATTATTTGTATAACTATCACATAGCAAAACTACTGTTTTACATATTTATAGACAAAAGTAAAGACCGTATCTTTTGCAGCAATGGCCCGAAAAAAGGAAATGTTTTGCATGCTTCTGATTTATGGCTCTCCCTGAAGTTTTATAAGATAGGAAACTTTTTTTTTTTATGGAAGTCACTAAATGAGTAAAAATTCCCTATATCATGCTGTGAAAATTTTTGGGTTCATATTATTAACGAATTCTAATTACAGAAAAAACTGGCATTTTAACTTGCAGGAACTGTGCAATCTATTTTGTCTTCTTTTCAGGAAAATAGCAACTTAGGTACTTCTTGTACTGAAGAGTGTTTAAAAAAAATATAAACTGATTATTTTTACTATCCAACGACCAAAAATACGTGACTTGATCATCAGCTCTTTTCAAACTGGAACACTAGCATCTCCGCTTAGGGTTGCCAGATTGTTTTTTGTTGAAGTCGCCTAAATAGCCAATTTTTTTGTCGCCCAAATGTCGCCCAATATGATTACACTTTATATTAAATGCATTTTTAAAATATATTGTAAATTTTCCTGTTATACTTTATATGAATGAAACAAGAAACATTTTAAAATTTAAAAATCATAAAGGCCTACACAAAATTTAAAAAAAATATGCTTAACGCATAAACAATAGCGTGATATTCAATTCGCTTATTCATTGTCCGCAGCGAGCAACAAAAGTCTGAACAAAAGACCCTCTTCAATATGTATCCACAGTGGTTGGCGTTTAAAAAACGGGCCTTACTTATGGGAATTGATCACCTTGTTCAGAACCAAAACAAAATATCATTTCTAAGTAAATAATTCAAAGTAGCCCAATTATCGCAAATTCATTGCAAAAATCTCCCAAATTGAGTTAGTCGCATTTTCGTAGTTTTTTGGTCGCAAAAGGTGGTACATCGCCCAATCTGGCGACCCTGTTTCAGTTCTTTGGCAGTTGAACAACAAAAGACACGCGAACATATTCAGCTGTGCGATCTACGACTTCAGCAAAATGTTCAAATAAGTGGTGTAGTAGGTGTCTCGATGAACGAAACCCAACACGTGATTATGAACATATTTATTATATATGTAATTTTAGTTAAAATGGCGAAGTGCGTTTATCACCCAACGTGCTCCAGTGTTGACGTTAAGGTCTTCTGAAGTGCCGAGGCCTTGTAATCGTTGACATTTTAAACTCTTTTATGCATGTCGATATTTCCTCGTAACCAAGTAAATTCATGTTATGATTTCAGGCATATCAAATATTTTGTTAGATTTAGTTCACTGAGTCTTGACGTACACGTAGTCAATGCTTGCGTTGTTTGCCTTTACGAAGGAAAGATAGGCTTATCGTTACGCTAATTAGTAAACCTAGTAACTCCACTTTTTTACCAAATTGACATTTCAATGACAACTTCTAAAACAGAACTAGTCGCATTTTGGTGTAAAACATAGTAACTCCAGAAAATTTATTTTGTATTATATTTGAGGACATACAAAACACGTAACTCCAGTATGTAATTTTGCATGTTGGCAGGCCTCCTAACTCTAAGCTGTAGGTAGCATTGTTATAAAGGCATAGAAGTGCATTTCTGTGTTTGATGTAGTGTTTAAAGTGGTTAAACATTATTTATATGGGTTACATACTTAAATCATACAGAAGCAAGTATTAGTAAACTTATTACGTCCTAAATAAAGTTACGTTTCATGTACAAAAAGCTTCAAACTCTGTATAAACAGGAGCAAGGAGTTACGAGGTTTACTAATTATTTTTGTTGAGCAATTCCATAGGTTATGCTTTCATGTAGCATGAGTTAATAGTTTTGAAACCTAAAAAAACTATCGTCATTTTAATACAAGACGCTTAAAATAACAATAATCTCACAAAACATGTTCTCTTATTACGCCAGAATTTATCCAACAACGAATAAAACAATTATAATTTTATCATCGATCCGGTAGGTTTCACTGAGGCCTAGTATGGCAAAATGCATTGTCCATACAGTTCGTAGCACTACACGCCGCAGTGAGATATTTTCTGAATCAACAGATCTGAAATGTACTTGCATATTTTCAGAGTGTCAAAAGGACAAGAAATCGTAAACTTGGTGCTGGAATAAAAAATTTTCCTTTGGCAAAAACAATTGGCCAGATGCAAAATGAATTTATTATGAGACCGTGATTAGTGTATACCTAATTTAGATGTAGACGCAGACATTGAAAATTGTCCTATCATTTGGAATATTGAAAAAACACAAGTAAACGTAGATGAGACAAGTTAAGTCACTAGTGATGGTTTAGACCTGAATGAAACTCACCTGACCTTACCTTCATTAGACTTCAGTTTCGAACCGAGTCTTGACGAGAATTATGTTAATAATATTGCAATTATAGAATCTTTGGTAGGGGAAATCTCAACTCAAAACGAAGAAATCATACATCAAATGGAAGGCTCAATACAACCTCAATCTGACTCACCTGTTTCTCCTTCGGATCAGCATGTTTTTGAAAATCTTTCCAGCTTGGCGTGTCCTCGCACCGCTAACGGAGAGTTAGACCTAATTGAAGTTGATGAGAACAGGCCTAACGAGACGGAACCTGATAATGGCGGTGCTAGTAAACAGCTTTCGGGGGAATGACGACCTAAATGAATTAGATCAGAACTACAGGCCTAATGAGACTGAACCTAACGACGATGTTGGTGAAGAATCGGATGATGGATCAAGGGCATCAGAACGTGTGAAAAGACACCAAGTGAACACATCAACTTGGAAGATAAATCAATGCGAAGAAAATTGAATGTTAGGGAAAGACTATGTTGGAAGGGGAAAAAAAAAAAAAAGGAAAATGAACGGTATACTTAGTGTCAAAACGTGCCAGAACAATAAAACAAAGATGTAGGTAAATGTAACCGGAAAGCTAATAGTTTACTTCAATGTGCTACTATTACAGAAAATTATAGAAAAAAAAGTGTTTGATGAGTTCTGGAAATTGGAATGGGCAGCAAAAAAAGGTATTTGTTAAACTTTTGACAAGAAAAATGAATACGGCTAGAGCTAGAGACCGAAATGTAAATACAGCAAGCAGAAGAAAGAACTTGTGTAAATATTATATTTAAAAAGGTAATAACATAGTATGGGTTTGTAAAACCATGTTTTTACACACGCTAGAGATTGGCGAGTGGACTGCACTCAACTGGCAGAAATAAAATGATTCAGAGGAAGATGATTCAACAGACGATAGTGGTTTGGCCATAGAAAATGAGCCTACCGAGTCCGCGTCTAAAAAGATAGGAAAAGTCAAGGAAGTATAATCATTACACGAATTTGTTTCTAACTTGCCTAAAGTTAAGTCACACTTTTTCTGAAAAAGGACATCAAAGTTTTATCCTGAACCCTGTTGGAAATCCAAAGAGGCCTTGTTCCTGTTTTATAAGAATGAGTGGAGCACAAATAAAAATGTTGCTCCGTTATCTGAATGTAAATTTTCACAATGTTTTGAAGACAACAACTTGGCTTTGTTTCAGCACAAAAAAGATCCATGTAACACTTGTGAATCATTTAAAACAGGAAACGTGAGCAATTAAGAATATGAAGCACATATTTCAAAGAAAGACGAGGCAGCGGTGGAAAAGGATCTAGACGAAATAAACCCAAAATATGTAACTTTCATAATGGACTTACAGTCTTTATTACTTTGTCCTAGATATAATGTATCTGCACTATACTACACAATGAAGTTATCTGTCCATAACTTCACGATATTCAATGTAAACACAAAGGATGGGCTTTGTCACCTCTGGAAGGTGGATTAACTTCAAATGAGTTCTCAACCATAATTTCAAACTTTATGTTATCTCAGCTACATTTGCCTGAGATCAAGGAGACAATTGTGCTGTTCAGCGATGGGTGTACATACCAGAACCGGTGGTCCAGTTTATCGAATGCCTTGCTGCATGTCGCATCAACAAAAAAAATGTAACAATTGAAAAACAATTCTTGGAAGTCGAGCACACGCACGTGGAGGCAGATGCCATGCATTTACGCATTGAACGTAAGCTCAAAAACAAGAGCATCAGTGTGCCTGTAGGCTGTTCGCAGTAAAATTAGCACTTTTGAGGCCCTAGTTACTTTTTTCTGGCAACTATTTCTTATACTTCCAAAACTTTTGTAAATAAATGTTGTCATATAGGTAATAAACATGCATAATGCATTTCATCGGCCTCGAAAATTAACATCGAAGGCTGCAATAAAATATAATTATTGAGTATTATTTCAAATGAGAAGGCTTTTTCGAAAAGTGCTCACTTTACCGTGAACAGCCTATAACTATCTGTAAAGAAGCCCGTGCAACTGCTGCACCATATACAACTGCAATATGTGGACCACAAATTCTTCAAGAATTTCTGATGAAAAATGCATTTTACAAAAGTATCAGGCCAGTAAGAGGCGTCGGGTCTCCACGAGTTGTGGATATATGTGCTTTGAAGTATCTCCCTGACCAAACAATATGGTTCAAGCTTAACTTTTCAGATGAATGGGAAGATCCACCCCAAAGAAAAAAAACGCAACGGTTAATCCTACAACACTGGAAAGCTTCCCAGATCTCTCCACACAAAGGATCCCTATAAAGAAGAGGAAATTTGAATACATGCAAAATTTGAAAGCCACTTTACAATCAGATCACATTTGTTTTTATTATAATATTCATTATTACTAAACCATGTTTTGGAATTAGAGAATATTTTCAGCTCAATTTGAGAAAAATATAGCCTAATCTGTTTCATGTTGTTTATTTCGAGAGAAGTCAAATTTGTGCTTTTGTACTTTTCTACACAGTGCCTTACTTGTAAGCAAACAGTAGGGCCTACTTGTTTTCATGTAATTATATGTATAGATGTGATTTCTAAGTCAATAAAACTCTTTACTGTGGGGTTTAGTATCAATTTATTTCATTTTGATGCCTTAATAAACGTAATGAAAAACACGTATCTCCAACATAAAGTATGTGAATAACTCTGAACTCCTACAGAAAGATATTTAAGTGAAAAACATTAACTATACACGTTTTAAATGAAGTATGAAGGTACGATAATGTTAAATTTTAGGTTACCAGTAATGTTTTTCATGTGGGGAAAATGTGGCAATGTTTCTTACAGCTACTGTAAAGTTGACCCTTTTAAAGTTACGAGGTTTCCTAACTAGGGTAACGTTATGAGATCACTTTCCTAGGTATGTGTAGGTGTCTGTGTGCGTGTGTGTATGACCCCCCCCCCCCCCCCAAAAAAAAAAACTCTTTCATTTTTTGAACGCGTGAACAGAATTTGACGAAACTCGGTACATATATAGTAGCTACTAAGTAAGGACGCCTAAATTTTATAGTTTTCGACCACGCCAGGAACTTACTTACAAAATGGAAGCCATTAAAAAATTTATGGCGATATGTCATATCTCGGAAACCATTCAACCGATTTTAACTAAATTTTGTATACTAACAGCGCAAGTTGCAAGCATTAAATTCAGAGGTAAATATTATTGTTGATTCATTATTTTGGGAGATAGCGCCACATGAAAAAATAAATATTTTCTGTTATATCATGAAAACTACTAAACTAATTTTTGCCAAATTTGGCACGTATGAAATACTATTATAGGCTAGGTAAATATAGGTAATTAAACTTTATTAGGCAGTTATTTTCAAAATGGCAGCGAGACAAATATTTTAGGTTTATTTGTTATAAATACCATACCATTAGACCAATTTAAACAAAATTTTGTACAGTGACAGTATCTGTTACAAGAACAAAATAAACCAAAAAACTACTTTTGGTCGCCATTTTCTAAGATAGTGCTACATGAACCAATCAAGCTTTTGTGTAATTTCTCGGGAAACGATTGACAGATTCCTACCAAATTTGGCAATCAAGTAGTACTGTCGCAGTTGATATGTATAAATATGTTTCAAGTATGTCAGACACTTATTTTCAAAATAGTAGCCATATAGCTTGTTTAGCATAATATGCTACATCTTCGAAACCATTAAATCAATTCCAACTTTACTTTGTATGCTGAAAGTATATATATATATAACTAATGACCGGCAAAATTCGCGTTGCAATCTAGCGTCAGACAGAACTCCAAGTTATTGTGCATTTCACCGACTTCTGCCATAGGCCGGCAGTAGGTCTTGACACGCCTCGCGGGACTCTTGAGCCAATAACGTAACTTCAGCGGCGGAGTGACCAATATTCTTTAACGAAGTCGAACAGGTAGTTGACTCTACTTAAAGGTTAGCGGCCAATAAAACCACCTACTGCTCGCTTATATATAAGGCGGTGGAGTTTGTCCGGTCACCGAAATATAACGCGAATTTTGCAGAGCTGTTTATATAACAAACATCAAATGTGTCTGCATGGAGCATCTTTTATCCTTCATTTTATAATATAGCACCACACGAAAAAATCGAGTTCTTATGTAATATCTCGGGAAACAATTTGCCGATTCCTAATATGGCAGAGAAGTAATACTACAGTAAGCAATGTTAGCTGATATGTTTTAGGTATGTCAGATACTTATGTTCAAATTGGTGGCCACATAGTTATTTCAGTTTTGTATGTTATATCGTCGGAACCATATAATTAATTCCAATGAAACTTTGTATGACGGCTGTATATATTAAGGCTACGTAAACTGATATATTTTGAGAGGGTCTAACACACATATTTTCAAAATGGGGACCATGTTAACATTTCTAGCTCCGAATTTTTTATCTACAAAACTGTAGAACAAATTTCAACTCAACTTTGTATGCTGACATTATCTATTATAAATATCGTGTACAGAGCCTCTTTTTAAGCAATTTTGTAAGATAGCCCCATTTAAGAAAATAATTTTTTATACCATATCTCGGAGACCAATCAAGCGATTTCCTCAAATTTTTCACACCATTAGCGTAATGGTAGACTATGTAAACCTATGTGTTTTAGTGGTTCAGACAGTTATTTCCAAAATGATGGGCTGAATAAATATTTAAAATTAGTGAACCCTATCATTCAAAACATTAGACTGATTACTAGAGGACTGAAAAATTCGCTTTATTATTTGAGGACAATTTAAACTTAAAACACTTTTACCCGTGGAATACGTTGGTCAATGGACCACGCTTTAATTGACACACCCTCGGCGAATCTACGCCAATAAAAGAACACTTCACATCGTGTTCCCCAATCACGTACAGTTCACTCTGAAGTTAATGCTCCGAATCCTACCTCCGTGATTAAGTTGATTGCAAGCTAACTTAATTTTACGAGTTTTTCTGAATTCTAATCCCGCGTAAGTCACTCGTGTATTTGTATTGTGTTTGTACTGTTTCACATCTTTCTGGTTTCATCTCCAATGATTATTGCTCTCATTGAGACGTTAACTTACCATGTAAGCTTTCAAGAACTTCAATAACATTTATTTGTACCCTTGTTATCAGCAACGTCTTGTTTAAATATATCTATCGAAAATAATTCCTTTTGATCCCTTTGTACTAATTTTAGGAACTTAAAATGTAATAGGTTTGGAGGTAATATGTCCTGTTTTTTCTCATATCTCGCGAAAACAAATTATTTCCTGTTTACTGGCACGTTTACAATTTATTATTATTTGCATAGAATATTTGTTCCGAAAATGCTTCCTGTTTGGCCACATGTGGTTTCGTAAATCAAAGTTTAAAAATTGATCATCAGAGATATCTGAGGTCTGAAATGGCTTAGCTAGCTCCGAGTTGCAGTTCTTTGACATTATGCTGTACGTTAAAAGGCTACATGGTGTCAAGTTACCCGAGGGTCTGTCACAGAAAGGGATACAGCAATTCAAACAGAGAACGTGAAATATCCAGAAATGTAGCGTCCAGCTTCTTTGAAAAACTTCTTGAAATTAGCGTACAATGGCAAACTAAGCAACTTAGGTAATGTGAATCGTTCTGACGGCGATTAATCCAAAATATCATATTCCTAACATTTCACCACAAGTTCTTTTTCAGAAGCTGTATCGAGATTTTTACTACGAAAAAGTAAAAACAATAGCTTCCTAAACTATTTTTAATGGCCACGGTTTCATGGAATTTATTATATTCTAACTGTTAAATGTTAAAAGGAAATAAGAAATTTTGGCGAATATCTTTTCATATGCATTGACAGTAACAGCAGTCAAATAATATCGACTTCTTAAAGTTTAGTAATAATACCCTATTCCTTACGATCAACAAGATATAATATATTATTTTTGCAAACCTATTTATTGATAAATATGGCAGAATCAGTTTCTCTCAACTATTGTGTTTCGTAGACACAAACAACATAATGTACCTGAAAATAAATAATACAAGGATTGTTTTTGCTGAAAAAAGAGCATTTGGAATTTAAATTAGTAAATCAAAAATAATTTTATGATTTTAAAATTCTTATATAGCAACACAGTAATTTGCTTTCAGCAGTAAACCAGTGTAGCACACGTATTTTCCGACGTTTCTGAATACTTTTTTTTTTTTTTTTTTTTTTTTTTTTTTTTTTTTTTTTTAACACAGCTCATGTTTTGCATTTTTATAATTAAATTCTACGATTTATTATTAATATGTAAGATGGCAATATGATTGCTCTAGTGTATTTTCATATTTGAGATTAGCTAGATTTTAATTGCTTTACTGCGTATTTTTTATGGTCTCGCATATTTATAATTCTTTTTGATTATTTGTTTAGTTAATTAGCAGCTTCGAGACCTGTAACCCTATGTTTTTAGGACGTTAGGGACATTGGAGTGGCATTTTGAATCGTTTTTGGATTTGAAGCCCTTTGATTGGTTGGAAGGTTCAGAACCTTCCTTAAGTTAGGATAGCGTTGTAGTTTGGAGGCACTTAACGTCAACGTCTTGAACTGGTAGGAAGGCGGTAGGCCGCACGCCCGAGTGGATGTTTGTGACAGGCAGTTTTTAATTAACTAAGGATAGGGAGTCCGCGTATCACCCTGAATACTAGTCTGCATAAAGAAGATATGTCACGCGAGGTATTAAGTCGGCCTGAGAGCGCCCCCTTGAGACGCCCTTTCCCCGCCAGGGTGCAGGCTACTTAAACATACCTCACTCGTCCAGCTACACCAATTAATCCTACACTTAGCCACGGGGCAAAAGCGATCTCGGCTTCAAAACTTTTGAGCACTAATTTCATGACTAATTGCAAATAGAAACATTGTGGTTCATTATCCAACTTAAAGCAGCACAGTCTTTCTTTTCCATCAAAAAATAGCAAGAGGTCAATACTAGTTGAGTCTATTGAAAGTTTCTTTTTTTGTTGCCATTATTTAATTTAAAAAATATTTGCTTAGATTTACACCTATTTTTCATCATTGGGACAAAGTTAGATAAATACCATACGGCAAAAAAAAAAGTCTGACCGCAATGTCAAAGTTCCACTCCATTCCAGTTAATGTTTACGGCGATGCAAAGATTTTCCACGCAACACAGTTATTTTCATCACAATGACAAAAGTTTAAATTACTTATAATGTTTGACCATATTCAACTCGTAACTGGTAACCACTATTAATATTGAGCCTCAACTTTTATTTATAATGTTAACGTTACTGACTGTTCTCACACAAGAATTAAATTCTTGGCTCCGGTTCCCTACTACACGAAATGCATTTGAAGTCGCCCTCTGAATGGCCCTCGCACGGGCTATGACGATCTTTACACAAACAGTGAAAAACAATGACGCTGACGCCCACGAAAATAAACGGGCGTAGAACATCTCGCCGTCTCATATCTGCTGAAATTTGGCCCAGCGAAGAAGCGAAGTCTCCGAAGCAAACCTCCAGCTGGTTACCTGCGACGGCAGCGGCGGCAGGTACCCACACGGACCTCCTTGTATGCAGTAATTGGATCGGCCCTGGTTGGCTAAAACTGCATCCTTCATAACGAATTTCTCTTAACACTTCAAGAAGTTTCATCCTGTAGTATGAAAATATATTCGTTGCCCAATTTACAAGCAAAGTTTTTCTATGAAGGTAAGGATTTGAAAATGATTTGTCTGTAACAATTTTATTTGCTGAGATGAACTAGTTTTCTGATACTGGTCCATTAAACACACTTCACGCCTAAGCGGCTTGGAACAGATCAAAGTGCAATTCGATTACTTCAGTGCTCAAGTTCACTGATAGTGTGGTGGGTCACAACCAAAACACCCCTGTCGGGGTGTTATCTGACAATCCCTCGCAAAATTTCCTTCTTCCCTACACAGCAAACAAACCTTCCTGTTCGAGCACGCCTCCACCTTATGGCCATCTTCCTGATAATTGAAAGACACTACTCACTTGGACTTCTCTTTCTAAAATCAAGCCCTAATTTTAGGTTTCTTAAGACTAAAAGCTCCTTGACCTGCCTTAACCTCATCACTACCGTCGCCAACCGTCATAGCATTTATTTCCCCTTTCGTGTTCCTTCGAAAACAATTTTCAGATTTATGATTCTTTTTCTCACAGAACTCACACATTTCCACTCCTTGTTTTACATGACCTGAGGTAAGCTCAATAACTCTAGAAGCCTAAATAGAAGCAGAAAATGCCTTCTATAATGTGGGACTAACTTATGAAATATGACTTCAGTTATGTAATTCTCAACGCAGGGACTCCCGAGAGAGTATATACTAACCTCATAGTTCCCAGGACAAAATCTCGCACGATCTCTCCTTGCTTCTGCTCCCTATTCAAAATCTCGAATTTTTCTTGACTCGGATGTATATTTGGAGCATCTCGTGAAAGCCAAACCTCGTTAAGAAACCCCACTTCCCAATCTTCTTTAGTAGCTTTACTCCATACACTTCAGGAATTATAAACAGACAGGTGGCATAAACAACCCATCGGGGACATACATTAAGGGCTATCACCTTCCCTAATTCTCCCAATAAATACACTACTTCCGACAACTTCGACCCTTTCAACCCGGGAAGCCTGTTTTACAGATCAGAAGGGGAATGTCGGAGGAGCTTGAAAATTGATACGGACTCGCCCGTACTGGCCTCTGGTGGCCTCTCCTTTGATGGCTCCGAGTTCTCTCCCTCTCGTACCATACCATGCGCCAGTTTCCTGAAATCATCAATGGTGTCAGTTTCTTCAAATGGAACGCCTACATCTGTCAGCATCTACTGCAAATTCTCCTTGCTAAGCCGTTGCACCTACGCTGTTCTGTGCCATGTAGACATGGTTGAACATACGCTGTAAGGAATAAAGTAAATTGGATATAGTTATCTTGCAGATCCCAATCAATTATAAAAAAAATATTATATATGTCTTAATTTAATGATCTCTACTTTTTAATGTATGTATACTATTCAATTATCTCCTTCAGTTTATGCTGCTGCTTACAGTAGATATTATTTTATGTTATTTCAAACAAACTGGAAACTCTTTGCACAAGGTCACTAATGAATGAAAAAATTAAAGAGGAGCATAATTTAAGTCTCCATTCTTGATATATGATACTTACCACTGACAACGCCCACCTCGAGACCAGTTACCCAAGCGCGCTCTATACGCATGCCACGCCCCATATACGCATGGCACGCGCTCTATACTGGGCACACACTTAAAATTAACGTGACATCACCACAAAGGCGCGAACACACAGCCAGTTAAAAACAGCTAGAAACACAAAAGCCTTGCCAGCGGCAGCCTGCAACCCGTCACACACTTCTGCTCCGCGAGTAGCGGTGCAACAAGATTCGCAATGAAAAATCCATACAAAACATTTATATATTTTTAAAACACTATTCAAACGTGACGGACTCAAAACCGTCACAATAGATACCAGCAAAATAGTGAGCACAGAAAAGTTCTGCAATCGAAGCTCAGGACAGCAGTGACTAAATTTCAGTAACAGCATCTGAATGTTATGAAAGTTCGTAACATTTCTAGCGGCTGCAGGAACAATAAAAGAAATTGCTGAAGATGTTCGTATAATATACTTGATTGTTCTGAGGTGGTAACAGTACGTTCTGCTGTACAAACTATATTTGCTATAACAGAAACAATCTCAAGCAGTAACACAACAACACAACTGTCGATGCTGCTTTAACAATAATTAAGTAGTACCAACAACCAACCAATACGTTTACTGTACTTAAATAGTTTATTTCTGGTATCTACACACTTTCTGAAAAAAAAAATTGATAAATCATCCCACGTATGGCACTTTTTTGTCGTTTCCTAAGTAAAGACTTTCGTTTACACTAGTATGCTTGCTTCTTGCTTAAATAAAACTTTCGCTTGTATGTTGTCTGTGAATGTCTATATTTATTTCATAAATAGTGTAAATAAGAAATAAAATGCAAAGAGATATGTTGATAATGGCTATTAGGAAAAAGTTATCTTGTGAAATAATAATAAATAGAAGGATTTTTTTTTTACGTTGCGTGTATCTCACCTGTCATATTTATGTTTTCAGAAGTGCATTGCTGGAAACACTTCTAATTGTTTTGTACAAAATATATTTTCTTTTTGTTCATCTGTCAAACGTATAGACACAATCCGTTGGTTACTCCTTGCCATTTTTTCCAGACCTGTTTAAATTTTTGGCATCTGGTGGAAGGATACGTAATGAGTAACCTGAAAGAATGTTGTGTTCCAGTAGTCAGTATATACTAGTTAAATACATGCATATACATACGAATCTTATCCTAGTCTGTTCATATGTGTAATTTAGGATTTGTACTTGAAATTTGAAGGTTCATGAGTTAGTTATAGTCCTTGCAGTAGAGGCCTGGCAGATGCCGTGTAAAAATGGTTAATACAATTCGTTAGGCTAAATATTTTAGATGCTAAATCCTTCTATGTAGAAATGGATTAAAACTTCACAGAAATTGGCATTTATTCACTTCAGTCTGTACGTTAGAAATGCCTAATCCATGGAATTAGTTTATACAGCACAGAACAGAAATTAACGTTATGCAACACAAAACAAGAATTATCGAATTATAATTACGATCTGGCAACTGATATTAAATCACACACTTTTTATTTGTAGCCACTATCACATAAATCTGTTATAAACTCGCGTGGAACATCAAATAAGCGTAGGCAATATTTCATTCAGAGATACGTCCGGAAACTGTTAGCGGGAAATTATAAATCGACTTTTAAATTTGGCGTTCTCTTGTAACCTCTAAACAATCACGAATACGACCAAAACAAGTGTAGCTACTGACGTAATTAAGCAAGTACGCCAGTAAGTACGAAACTGTGCTTAATTTTCAAGTATAGACCGTCTGTACACTATAGCCTACTGGGAATTCGGACAGCGCTATTATATAACTAGTGACGTCACAGGCGGAGCAGAATAAGGACACGTGTATGCCTAGGGAGAATCCGCACCCAGCCTTAACATTTAGCTGGTCTTCAGAATAGTCGAGAGTAAACAGAAATATATTATTTCAGAGGTCTAGGAAGGTTATGAGTTCATATGTTTAGTTCACAACTAATATTTCGTCTCAGTTTGTGATCTCAGAGTACAGAATGAATTTTTTTCAAATTTCCTAGAAAACACGAAGTTCGAAATACTATTTACCTGAATAATCTAACTGCGTAGTTGATTTTTCTGCTTAGTTCATCAAATGCGTGACTAAATAATTTAAACATCGACTGACTTATACAAAATAAAAAATTGTACAGAGTGCAAAGCATTCTTTGGACACTAACTGCCAAATTTTTTCTTGCATCACTACAAAGCCCTATTCTATGAAATATACAAATTATTATAAGTATCTCTACGTGTAAAATAGATTTGAGGTTTATAGTAGTAATTTATTATTAAAATTCAATTTTTTCTTTAATACGTTGCTCTTTAAGGTGTAAACTTTTCAGTAATTTTCTCGTAGTGTTACAGAAATTATCTCAACTAGATTCCGAAGAAAATTGTGTAAATTACAAAGAAGATTACAGTGTATACAAAGTGTTTTTTAACACTAGAGCTTGCATTTACGAGCACAGCTCTTCAATTACGCAGTCAATTTTTTGTAAATGCATGTAATTAGCTTTAATTTATCGGTAAGTATTTATTATTTATCATTACAGTGACATATATATATATGTTACGAGTCAGTCGCTGCACATTTGTTGTCCAGAATTTCACAATGTGTTTATTGGTAAACACAAAAATTTGAAAACTTGCGGTTTATTATAATATGCTATTTGTAACATAATTAATGATCAGTGATTCGGATATTACATCTGTGTTTCAGAGTAGGGAAGATAGCTAAAGTACTGAATCATATTTCGAAAAGGGATTTTTTAAATAATGAAATTAAAAAATGTGGTATCAAAGAAGGGTTACCATTTTTCTAATCAGAATGTCTTTTTAAGATATATGTATGTATTTGTTTTCAAAATTTTTGCGTTACCCATCTTTTTTATCTGTTCCCTTTCATATTGAGGAAATTTACATTCTTGAAACTAGTTTATTTGCTCTTTACCATATCTCTCTTTTATTGATTATCAAGCATCCAGTGGGTTTCACATCGGATAAAAAGACTTGGTTTATTTTATAATTCCAGTAAGTTGTAGAATTGATACGGGACTAAAAATATAAATTGTCTAACGTTATTTCTAAATATTGCGCCTTTGAATTGAAGTCAACAAGTAGAAGATAAAAAATAAAATAATCGTTTTTATCACGACGAGTGGATGTCATCTTTTCTGGCCATTTTATTTTTTCCACATTTCATACATTAATTACATTATACCTTCCGATTTTCGTTGAATCGAGTGACCGTGCCTCTAGTCCTGTGAGCAATGCATGTCTAAATTCTAAGGTTGTTTTGAATGGGAGCATCTCACTGGCTTAGACGCTAAGTCTTTTATACACAATACGATTACATACAGACAGCAAACGCGAACTCATTCTTACAATATGAGTACGTTTGTTACCTTTATGAAAAAGTTGTGATAGCGTCTCATTGCCGTCAGTCTAAGAGTGTGTATCAAAACAATACATGCAGTGAGAAATCCTTCTTACAAAGTACCTTACTACAGGGATCCCGTATTTTTTCTGCTAAATGAGCGGGATCAAAATTGAATCAGGCATCTCTTTACTGTTACCTTATTTCGGTAGTAGATAATAGTCGATTCGTTAAAACTTTAAGCAGTTATTTTTTGTAAGATGCGACATGTTTCTACCATGTGACCATAATATGGTTGTAGTTCTAGCTAATCTGACTGAGAGTATTATCCACCGAGAAATATTTGCTACCAGTCCAACTGCGAAAAAAAAATCATACAAAATGGTTCTCTCTAGAAGCTGCATTGCTGTAAAGTAAACGTCCTTGCAATTTCTGAAAAATCAAAATATTTTATGTAATTTTTTTCCTTATTTTATAGGTGAATGCTCTTTTTTTTAAGTATGTAAATTACATAAAGGCCTATGCTTCAAATTGAATTTGCGTGGTAAAATACCAGTATTTTGCTGCTAGCCAATAACATACATACACACGTAATAACAGACGCCCTTTGTGCATTTCGGTTGTAAGACACATTGTTTAGTGTTTTCATACAATTTTACTCAGTATGACACACGAAAAAAACGTCATATTTATTTAATGTATGCCAGCCGGTAAACGCTTAAACAAAGTATATGCTGTTCACGGTAAAGTGAGCACTTTTGTGGCCCTAGCCACTTTTTCCTTTCTTTGTCCTATTGCCACCTTTTAAAATCAATATTTCCATGTAAATAATAAACACAGTGTGTATAATCCACCGCACTTAAAAGTTAACGTCTAAAGAAAAAATTAAATATATTTACTGAATATTATTCCAAATGAGAAGGCTTTCAAAAAGGGCTCCCTTTACAGTGAATATATAATAATAAATAACTCGGTAAATAAATCCAAATATCCTCACGCTGCAAAATATCCTGCCAGTCCACCTTTACCAGAGCAACTTCTCTTTGCGACAGACACTACCTATAGTTGATTCACGACAACTTCGGCCTTTTCTAAAGCCCTCCTACAGTTCTACTTCCAGGATATTCCTACGCCCCGTATAAACTAAGCTTAACTAAGTCTGGAAAACTACACCAAAGGGACAGCTCACGACATTCCTGCGCACTTACTTGTAATAATATTTTGTATAAGAACTATTTCTCAATAGGCGCTACCAGCATACCTATTTCCTCCCTGTTTTTATTAAAATTATTTATAAATGAAGCATTATAATTTATAGATAAAATATGAATGACATTTAAATTTAACAGAAAAAAAGTAACTTTTATGAACACAAGTATAAAACGTTTGTGATACAGGGCGTATTTAGGAAATAACTAAACACTTCATACATGGGGAGATTTTTCAAAGGTTTTATTCAAAAAGTTCGAAGAGATTGTCAATGGACTATAACATGTACAACGCATCACGTCTTCAAAAAGAAAAAGAACATGTTACACGCAGATGTTCTACAGCCGTCGCTAAAAGGTATTCAAATTTCCTCGTAGCGATAAACCTTCTTTTTGCAGATGCCAAAGAAATACACTTTTTTTTTTACAATTTTAGAGTGCAGTTGAAAAAGTTTCCCGCGAGTGTTAAGTACTCTACACGAAAGGTAGCTTTTTTGAAAGAGCCAGTAAGTTGGTTGGGGGATAGGGGGTTGGGTAACGGTAGGGGACTGTTTCTACCTGAAGAACGAATGCAAAGAATCTTACATTCTCCTTCTTTCAAAAGAATCTGTGCTGAAACCCTCCTCACTTAAGTGGGCATTGCTCTGGGATATATTTAGAAGTAAATAATAATAAACGTCAACAATCTAGCTGAAATAAAATTCTTTATCTGCTGCATTTGCCATTAACAGGCGTTAAAAGATAACTCAGGTGTTGTAAAATGATTTCTTACTTGCTACTAGTAAATTATATAATTACGTAAAATAATAGTCCATTACGTAAAGAATATTTGTAACACACATAAATGTAAAGCCTTCTAGTAACTATAATAAAATGAAACCAGAAATTGTAAATGTTTTATTTAGAGAAACCCTGATTTACGTCCCAGACTAGGCTTTAAAACATTGTAGGTTTGTGCATATTTCTATATAGGAACGCATTTTATTTGACATTCCCTGTAAAGGTGAGTGAATGAGAAACAGGTGAAGATGGAATGAGCGAACCATGCACAGCCACTAGCAGTTGCTTTGAATTCAAAATGGATACTTTAAAAAGTTGTTAATGGATTGCCAGGGAGTTCCGTAAGTTTCTAAAACACTATTACATTTTTCTCGTATGAAAACGTTCGTGGGCGTGTTGTACAGTGCCTAGGGCACCTGTTTCCCTCGAAAATATCCGGCGAAGAGTTTTACTCCAAAACAAATACACAGTTCTGGTTCAAATACACAGTCCTGATTGTGAGTTTAATTTTCGCGAGTCCTAGGTGTCTGCCCACGAACCAACTGGTTTTCAATGTCGGAGTAACTTGATGCTGATCGACACAGTCAGGTAACAAAGTTTCCTGTTGTAGGTCGTTCACGGTCAAATGGGCACTTTTGAAAGCCCTGCTTAAGGTCTACATGTATGGTCGTTGTGTAATCTCCCGCCTTACGTAAAATTAACACTGCTGTAGGCTTCATCGCTTTATTCATGGGTCGCTCAAGTGAAACTGTGAAATTGTTATGAACGTAAATATTTCGCAAATCTGTTCATTTTTACACTTCGCTGCATTAAAAAAAAAACACAGAAAGCGAAATAAATAATTCAAATTATTACAAACGGTTACCTAACACTTTATATTCGACATTAAGACATAAAACTACTTTCCCTCCAACGTTGCCAACTTTACTGGACGCATGTCACTCAGTGCGCCCGTTAAAATATATGCAGGTATGGGCAGTGACTTTTTCCTAAGGTTGATTTCAAAAGTGCTCACTTTATTGTGAACATCCTTTACTAATGACTAGGGGCCGGAAAATTTCTCGAAATCAGTTTTAGGACTAGCTAGGACGCAAACACGTATGCATTTCTGTTATGTTTGCAATTTGATCACAGTTTATTAGACGCGTGCAGGTGAATTTCCCTGAATAGCCGACCTACCAGAAGACAATCACCGAATTCCGTGTCACCTGGTCTGAAGGTCAGACTGGTTATACAATCGGGTATCAGCCAACGAACAGGAAACTGATGTGGAAGGTGGGTGGAGAGATTTGGGAGGTTGTTAACATCGGCGTCTTGAGACCTGTCGATGTGTGTATGGGGCAGTGTCGGAATGAGAGAGCGTGGGGAACGGGAGATACCCGAGAAAACCACCTCTCGGCCATCGCGGCCCTGTCCAACTAGCATAGGCCATAATTGGTCCATGCAACTGCAGCCAAACATGTAGCCTACAGCTCATTGGCTGTGACAACGAAACAAGTGCCGTGTCGATGTAAGTACAGCACGCGTCATAAAAATTTTGTTTTTCAACACCTGAAATAGCAAATCAAGGTGTAACTGAAAAGGTTAGGTTCATGTTGAAAAATCTATATGAAAATCGATGCAGCAATTATTTTTAAATTTTGTTGTCGCCAATATACACCAATCATCAAGCTCGCAGTTCGCTGGTTGATTACGTAAGTAAAGGATGCACAGAAATATTTATTATTTGTGGCGCTGTTAAATACCCATCTATGAAGGGCGGAAAGAGTTTTTTTTGGGTTTAATATCTAAATGTTTTGTTTATTCAACGCAGATGTTAAATATTCCCAGCAGATCAAGTGAGTGAAAGAGCGAAAAAGTACTATAAAGCTTACTAGCCGAATAATGAAAAAATAATACTCTCAAGAGAGTGTACATAGAGGGACGGCTATAAATGTTCTGTAACAGTTACCCTGGCAATTAAAATGCGAGGACAATGCTGCTGGATGGCGAGTTTTCTCGGGGATCTCCCGTTTACCCCGCCCTCTCATTCCGGAGCTGCTTCATACTCACCTCGCTTTATTCTCATCGGCTCTCAAGACCTCGGTGTTAGGAGCAAATAAAATCTCTCTACTGCACTCCATTCCGTTTCTGTGTACTTCTCCATTCTGTGCCCTAACTGTCGTTGTAAATGGGCACAAACATTGTTCTCTTACAGCCTCACTTTTTTACACCAGATTTAGGGACAAGAAGAGGTTTACAATATTATGGAGAGTTTGGCATGGGGAAAATTTGTGCGGCAATGTGCGCTGGAGTTTCAGAGAGGTCACTTTTAATATGCGGCTCGAATTGTGATACATACTTGCCCCAGCCAAAATTTTAGATACGGCCTCTAGTTCGAAAATTTTATTCACGCCCTCTATTTGTGAAGACCAGGCAATAATAATTCATCAGTGGTTGGCTTTGAGAGTTTATATGCGAGCTCATTTGAATGGGAAAATGTTACGAATAAATATAGGGCCTAGCTGTTATTAAAAGTGATTCCATACTTTTGTCATTTTCCTTACGGAAACTGTACGGGAAAGCCCTAAGATTGATATTTTCAAACATTTCGCTATTTTTTGTTCGATTTAGTTGTAAAATTTGGTACGACAGAATATTAACTAACATAAAAACACATTTCGTTAAGTAGTTCTAAGAAATAAGTTTATTCC
Organism: Dryococelus australis; assembly: GCA_029891345.1. Lineage (NCBI taxonomy): Eukaryota > Metazoa > Arthropoda > Insecta > Phasmatodea > Phasmatidae > Dryococelus > Dryococelus australis. Next base: position 334,430,608 of record CM056995.1, on the reverse strand, counting down.
TTACGGACGTTATAGCACAATAGAGATAAAAAAATTTTAAACAATTATATTAATTTTATGAAAATTGCAAATATTTCATTTACTTACATACAAAACTGAAAAATCCTGTATATATGCAACTCCAGTGCACCCTGGAGGCGAAAATGTTTACATGCCAAACTAAAAGCACTGAGCTTCTCAATCTATAATTGGGGGGGGGGGGCGGTGGTGTAGCAGTCAGACTACTCGCCCCCACCTAAGAGAACCGGGTTCGATTCCCGGTGGGGTCACTCGAGAGATTTTCGCATGTGGGAATCGTGCCAGACGATGTCGCTGGTCCGCGGGATTCCTCGGGAATCTCCCTTTTGACCACCCCCCTCCCCCCGAACCGGGCATTCTGGCACGTGAGAACACCTCACCTCGCCATCATAAGCTCTCGAGACCTCGACGTTAAGAGCCGCCCAAAACGTTACACTCTAGACACACTCAACCGGAATAGAATAAGCCCTAAGGCTCCCGCCTAACTCGAGTTTCTTTTCCGCGTTTGAGGCTGAGTATCGCGGGTGTGACAAGGGCTACAGTGCTATGCTCGTCAACAAGTGCCCCATCGCCGCTAGGCGCAAGATTCTAAACTGGCGTACAGTGTTCTCGTCGCATTTCGTGTACCTATGGGACTTTCAGCGCTGATCACATTAATTTATTGGTGGAAAGTGTTTAAAGACTGTTCACGATAAAATGAGCACTTTTGAAAACAACTTTATAAAAAAGTCAATGCCTCTCTCCCCCCCCCCCCCCCTTCCTCATGCATATATTTTAACAGGCGCCATGAGTGACATGCGCCCAGTAAAGTTGGTAACGATGGATGAGAAGTAGTTACGTATCTTAACGTCGAATAAAAAGTGTTAGGAAACCATTTCTGATCAATTAAATTATTTCTTTTGCTTTTTGTTTTAATGCACCAAAGCTTAAACACGGGTAGATATGTTAAATATTTACTTTTCTAATAATTTCACAGTTCCACTTGACCGACGCTTAAGTTATGAGGCCCATGGCAATGTTAATTTTACATTAGGGGGAAGAAGACATAACGTGCATACAAGTAGATCTTAAGCAGGGCTTTCAAAAGTGCTTAGTTTACCGTGAATAGCATTTAATGTGATAACGACGGCGGTGGCGAGAGGCAATGGCGGGTATCGAATTACAGGAGCGCACCACGGTCTCTGGTCGTATCGATTTCTGTCGATATCTGAGGAATGTTCTGGATTACTGAGCTCTTTCTCCCAGCGCATCTCGGGGTGCATTGAACCTTCCAGAGGGTGTCTCTGAGACTATAAAAATGGCCACGGGGCTTCAGGTCGGGAGTCTGAGTTGGAGCTGATGGATTCCGAGCGATAGAAGAGCGAGTGGTGTGACCAGCAGCGAAGAAGGGAAGTCGGCGAATGTGAGTATCAATGTTTTGAACTACGCGACTGGCAGGCTGGACTATTGGATTAAATGTGTGAGTCAAAGATATTATAAATTATAGAAACAGATAGACTGAACACATGCTAATAATGAGCATGACTTAATTGACTGTAACCAAGAGAAACATTTCAGAAGGACCTAACTTAGAGTTGATATAGATATTAACTATTGCGATCACTGTTAAATAAAAAGAATAAAAGTGGAGACAGGTGACGTTGCACATAGTAGTAGAGTGAATAAATTAGAAATCAAATTTAGTTTATTTATTTTATTTTATTATTGAGACCCCCGTCCCTTACAAACTCAGATACGTCCTACAGGCGTCTGAAAATGTAATAGTATATTCTGAGATACAGCACTATTGGAAAGCCGTTTTTGGCCATTTTGGAGTACTCTGGAATGGTATTTCTAAGGTGCGTGACATTTCGAAAGTACTCAAAAGCCCTCACATGAAGTGTGTCTTCTTTTCGTAGATCAGCACATTGGGCGCACGATTAATAGTTTCGTGAAAAAAAAAAAAGTTTATTTAAAACACTCTGCAATGCAGTTCAAACATCAGTCAGGTGAGAGCCTTAACCATAGTTAGCGACACCCACTTTTCGCAAACAGAAATCACGACTATAGTTTATTCACGCACGATAACTTCGGCCTTCTCTGAAGCCCTGCTAAAGTTCTACTTCCAGGATATTCCTCCGCCTCGTGCAAACAAAGCTTAACTAAGTCTGGAAAATTACACCAAAGGAACAACGCACCACATTCGTGCGCACATCATTTGTAATAATATTTTGTATAAGAACTATTTCTCAATAGACTCTACCAACATAACTATTTTCTCCCTGTTTTTATTGAAATTATTTATAAATGAAGCAATAAAATTTATAAATAAATTATGAATAACATTTAAATTTAACAGGATAAAAAGTAACTTTTATGAACACAAGTTCAAAACGTTTGTGATACAGGGCGTATTTAGGAAATAACTAAACACGTCATACATTGGGAGATGTTCAAAGGTCTGATTCAAAAAGGCTGAAGAAACCGTGAATGGACTATAGTTGTATTTCACAACACTTTAGCTCAGATCCACTTTTGTGATCAGATAGTTTCCGTGTAACGCATCTGAGGTGTCTGCTCGAGAATCACAGACGTGCAGTTCTGGAGTTATCTAGTTCTGATTGGCTAGTCAAGTAGGAAAATTTCTTCTCACAAAGACACGCCACCAATAAGGCAAATAAATCTCCTGGAACGCCCGTAGGGTACTGTAATCTAGCGTGTACCGAAATATTTCGCAAAATTCGGGTATCCATAAACATAGTTAGAGATGATGAAAAATCGCGAAAATATTTTCAGCCAACATATAATCTAACATTCTGACTAGTATATTCTATCATTATTGGATGAGCAAGGTTTTGACACGGCTAAGTTTAATGTAGACCAATCACGAACGTGCTGCCTTATAGTATCAGAAGTCGAATTGGTAGTTATAGGAAAATTTCGCGAGCTCAATGACCTGTAGGCTAGACTCCTCAGTCCTGTGCATTGTGGATCCTCAGCTGTGTGTTCGTTGGCTGTTGCCCCGCACCTGGCAGATACGCGATTCGCACTGTTTCCTTGCAAGTCTGCTATTGGCTCAGAGGCGCGCAAGGCGGGTCTAATAAACTCTGATCCAATTGCGAAGGTGACTTCACTGTATACGTGTTTGACGTCTATCTTTTCCCGAAATGAATTCACGAAATTTTCCTATCCCTACTCATTGGCCCAGTGAAATGGGGTAGTAGCTTCATGCATGCATGTCAGCCAATAAGGAAAGAAAACTGGAGGGCATGTGCACAGTATGTTGAATCCTAGCAATCAGTCGACTTTTCCCGCGACAAACCATCAACTCTAACCATAGTGCAAGAGCCTTGGTGGCGGGTGAACTCCAGAAACTTTAGGCCCCTGCAGTCATCAGGAGTGGTGGGAGTTCAAGTGATGTGAGGGCGTAGGGCTGGAAGGGAGGACTAGCCGAAGAGGGGTTCGCCAGGAGTCAGGGACGACGACCAGGGACCGCAGGACTGCCTCTGAAGTGGCGTACCTGGCATCTCGATGAGCGTTGCCGCCGAGGGGTTGACGCTCGGGGATGGAGGGGGGATTGGGTTGACGTTGGGATGCGGGCGTCGCATTCACCGCCCGTAATGAGGACGCGGGTGAAGGGGGACAAACCGCGGTCGGCGTGCCCATTCGATTGGCCGTCGTTCGTCGTGGGGCGAGGTCCGCGGAAAATACTTCTCTCTCTCTCTCTCTCTCTCTCTCTCTCTCTCTCTCTCTCTTGATCCTCCTGCCGGAGCAAGCGACTCCAGGGGGGGTGAACAAGTGAAACGAAATGAAGAATTTGGGCGGCTCTTAACAACGAGGTCTTGAAAGCCGATGAGGGTGACTGAGTTGAGTATGGGGCAGCGCCGGAATGAAGGAGTGGCAGGAACGGGAGATCCCCGAGAAAATCCGCCGACCAGCGGCATCGTCCGGGCACGATTCCCACTTGCGGGAATCTGAGAAGTGACCCGGCCGGGTATCGAACCAAGTTCGCCGTGGCGGGAGGCGAGCAGGCTGACCGCCATGTGGACCCGGTGTGAACAAGTGTCACGTGCAAACCCTCGCCTCCAGTCTCTCGCGCAGGCGCTAACCGCTTCGTTTCTGCGCACTCGCCTGTTCTGTGGCCAAGTACACGAGGTTAGACCGTCGCCGGTTCGAGACCAACCCTTGTCATTGAGACCTTGACGAATGCAAGGGCCGCACACGCCAGCAGAATATCTTCACCGGGTAGCAGCGTGTCGGTACGCCGTAATCTTCATAGGCAACGCTTTCACAATCATCGATACGCTTATTTGAACGAGTTGGCTAGTCTGAGTTTACCACTGTAATGTAGGTCGCTGTGACGACAGTACTGTATATGGTGAGAGGTATTATATCCTCAGACGATATTGGCGTCGCTGTGTCTTAGATGTGGGCGCGCCCATTGTCTGATTGACTGCGCGAAGCTCTGTAAATGTGCCTTGAGGCTTAAAAGCTACCTTGCGAAAGTTTCCCTATCGGTTCGGCTGCCGATTGGCGAGTAGGCTACCAGGCTCTGATTGGCTAACGGCGCGGCATGTTACTGTATACAGTGACTCCATTTTTCTGGCGTGTGCGGTTGGAATTTGTGGTCTAAGTAGAGCCACGAGAATTTCGCGGATTGAGTTGGCAGCAAGCTAGGCTGGACAGCTCTGTATAGACTCGAGACATCGTTTGCTTATAGGTTTTTGTGATCAAGTGAGGCCTCCGTACAGGACTGTCAAACACTCGCTCCTACCACTGCTGCTTCCTGTTTGTGACTGGCTCACAGATAAACGGGGCGTATCTAGTGAACTGACGTCCAATCACAACATTAGGAGAAAAGAACAAGTGTTTGGAGTGTAGTTCGCCTCCGAATGAGTTCGCAAACTACTCGTAGCGCTAGGTATAAGTATAAGTAGAGACCTGAAAAATTCGCGAGTTCAGTGACCTGCTCGCTTGACTCTACAGTTGTATGCACAATTATGCAGATATCAACTGTGCATAGGTTGTCTGCTGTCACAGTGGAAGGCGACGGTTGGGCCACCGTTCTCCAATGGCTCAAATTGTATAAACACACGTGTTTGAATTCTAGCTTGTCCCCAAACGAATCCGCGAATTCTTCAGGTCTCCATGTATAAGTGTATATTTCATCTCTGTGTTCTTAGCACTTTCAACACGAGACCCATATGTCATACGGGTACCGTATCTCTTGTCTTATTGAAATTCCTACAACCATAGAGTTTTAAAGTTATTCCTTAGACCAGTAAGACCTGAGCATACGGCGAATGAAATGTCCTCCGAATACATCGTGTGGCTAAAAGAAGCTGCTTCATCATAAAATAGGCTACTTGACTGTGCATGATGAAGTGATACGAATTATGTACTAGAATCGCTCGTGTTGTTCGTGCACTTGAAGATTGCCACACCCTCTAAGAAAGCGGACCATTAATAGATATTTGTTGGAACGACTGGAAAGTTCCCTGTACGCAGGTGCCCATAGCAGAGACGTAAAGAAAAACAAACTGTAATGACGCAGAAAATAATATTCAGTCTATTGGCATATAAGTAGTATATATAAGGAGCTTTTAGGACCACTTTTCAACCACTTTTCATATAATTAAAATTATTATCAAATAATTTAAATTAGAAATATATTTATAAATAATTAAATAATTGAAATAATTATCTAATAATTGTAACGCCCTGTAGCGGTACTTGCAGCACGACACCAAGTATTAAACTCACAAAAACAAGACAAGCATCTTAAATGAAACAGGTTAGAAATTGTGTGGCGTTCTGCAAATATCACAAGAAACATGAGTCGTTTTAGTAAAAAAAAAAAAAAAAAAACAAAAAAAAAACACAAGAATCTATAATATGACATAAAACATTATCTTTAATATTACAAAACCTTTTCATGTATGGGCTGTTTACTTGTCATTAGCATAGCCAATAATACTGAGAGTAATTACAATATTATATAATTGAGATTAAATACCATCATAAAAAGTCCACGTAAAAAATTCCTTTAAAACACCGAGGAACATTCTAGCACAAATGTAATGTCTTTCTATGATCGTAACTTTATCCAACGTTAAAACTCACAAGTCTTGACTATTCTTATGGCTTCACAAAACATTTTAATTGTCCACGAACAATTTTTTGTTTTTAATATCAGTGAACTTGGGCGTAATCTCAAAGCTCGCAATATCACAAAAATATATTTAAACATCGAATGCATTTAAAAACTGTCTTTCCTGGAGTAGATGAAGTCTGACGCAAATATGTCTCGTCATGATACTCATTTCCACTTATGTTAGCATGTTATGTTTCTCTAACATGTTACGTTACTGGAACCAATTTATATTACGAAGTCTGACAATTTTACATCTCGTACTGAAAATTCAAACAGCCTTTTAAAAACGATTAAAATTCCCACCCTATCCAGAAATTTGGCAATTTCAAATTTTATTACACCAGCTACCAAGACGGGAAAACAAAGTTCCATTTTCTACTTTTGTGGCCTGAACAGCCTTAACAATGAAATTTTCACACTTAGTATGAGCAGGACCCCAAGATCTGAGTATCCCCGAGCACCCAGCTTTAGTCCATTCACGGTTACATCAGCCTTTTCTGAAGCCCTGCTAAAGTTCTACTTCCAGGATATTCCTCCGCCTCGAGCAAACTAAGCTTTTCTAAACATGGAGAATCACACCAGTGGGGCAACGCGCCATATTCGTGCGCACTCAGTGTAACAGGATTTTGTATATGGGCTATTTCTCACTAGGCGTTACCAACATACCTATTTTCTCCCTGATTTTTATTCGGATAATTAATAAATGAAGCATTATAATTTATAGATAAAATATGAATAACATTTCAATTCAACATTTTAAAAATGTAACTTTTATGAACACGCGTATAAAACGCTTGTAAAACAGGGCGTATTTAGGAAATAACTAAACACGTCATACATGGGGAGATTTTTTTTTCAAAGATTTGATTAAAAAAGGCCGAGGAAACCCTGAATAGACTATACCGAGGTATATACTTATTAAAAATCTATGCCTAGACCCCTCCACAATTACGGGGTTAAGCGACACAGTTTTTTATTTAACCTGTCATACACATCTTACATTCCAGAATTTACGTCCACTCCAAGAAATATCACTTTAGTGGTGCTGTCTTCAATTGAAAGTAGCGCTCCTACAGTGCTGCAGGCGACAGTGGCGCCTTGGTGCGGTGTCTCAAAGAACCTCGGTGTGCGTCGGGCAGTCAGCTAAGGAACAGCGCCATGTTCGTCCACCTCGGGCATCCGTGATCTGTGTCCTGCCTCAACGCCCAGCTGTTCGTCCGTACCGCATTACGCCGTGTTATTGATCGATGCATCCTCCCGCCAGTAAGCAGTATACGGTAAGGAGACATATAATTCTTCAGCTATAGTTTTAGATTTTTGCAGAATTAGACGAAAATTGTTGCCATTCATAATGCTGCATCGTTCCTTGGTGCGGGCAGGAACATGGCATTACGTAGTTGTATCGGGTCAGTTCTGTTGGGCAATGCGGAAAATTTTGGAAATGAGACGACCCTTCTCATCATTTAAATTAAAAACTGTTTTATTTTAAATAATTTAAAGATTAAATATATTAACTTAAATTAGTTTTTAAAATTAAATTTTATTTTTAAATTTAATCTTTAAACTTAATTTCGAATTTCCAAGTTTGAATATTTGTTTTATAAAATATTTATTTTTTAAATTTAGGCAACTCGGCAGGGCCTACCAAAATTTCGGCAGTAAATATTAAATTCTTAAATTCACCATGTATAGGTACACCCGAATATAGTCCAGACATTAGGTGCTCAAAAAGGGCAAATAAAAGAAAGTTTTGGTGTAGTTTTGATATTTGGTACCTTCATGTTTTTCTGTGTCGCTGAACATGAATCTGAGGTTTGCCAACAAGAATTTTCCTGGTAAATGGTACTTTTTAATAATAAAAAAAAAAAATTAAAACACTACCTTTTTCAGTTTATTTTTTCAAAACAATTCCAAAACTATGCAATTTACGTAAACGTCTGCCACATGTGACATTTTGTGTCTTAATTTTTTTTTCTCTGATCAATGGTTTAGCCGTGAGAGTGTCGCAAAATGGGTGTTAAGAGCAAAAAAACTCTGAAGAAACGGAAATTACGGCACTTTACATCTATGTAACATGAAAAGTAACAATTTAACTCAACGATGACCATTAATTAGATTAAAGATCGTATAAATGACTACATTTTATGCATTTGAGGTTTTCATCTAATAGGTTTTTCCCATCTGCAGTTTTTCCTGCTTGGTTACAGGTAGTGTGAAACAGCGTTGGCCAAGCGCCTACACCACCGCCCTGCAGACCACGTCACTGACATACTCTATTCCCCCCTCCCACCAGTCCCGCCACAGCTAGAGGTAGATGTGACAACAGGGCACTAGCTTATGAGGAGACCACATTCGTGTCTCCGTGTGTAGTGAGTATCCAATGTGATTTTTGCACGATGTCACTGTGTTTTACTTGTGACTCTTCTTTAGAAGATGGAACTTCGGTGTCTAATGTTAAAAGTCGGGTTATTGCATCGTTAATCAAGGCAAGTAAATAAATAAAGGATGGAAAGGGGGTTTTCCTAAGTGGGAAAACATCAGTAGATATGCATGATAAGTGTAGAAAATCATACGTGAATGAACGGGTGATCACTGCTTATGTGAATAGGGTTGAGCAACAAGGTGCTAGTAATTCTCAAGTAGTAAGGTCATCAATCCCTGAGATTAACTTTCGAACTAATTGTTTTATATGTGGACTGCGTATTTCGCATGAGTTCACTGCAGCACAAGCCAGACTTCCACCAAGCGAGCGCAATACCGTGTACAGTGTGCGACACATGGAAGTGAAAACTACAGTTCTGAACGCAACAAGAGCTCGCAATGATGATAATGGGCGGGCCATGAGTCAGCGCATCGAGCCAGTGGATGACTTCATAGCAGCAGATGCTCAGTATCACAGCAAGTATTTTTAAGATGTTTATGGACGGCCGAAGGTCCAAGAACAGCAGAAACGTGGTCCATTTGACGAGGAAATCGACAGAGCAATGCAAAGTCTCTACGGTTACCTTGAACACAGCGATGACGAGTGCCAGTTCTCCATGGAAGAGCTGATGAATCAGATTACAAGAAGTTATCAACCTGACGTGAAAACTGTCAAGGCTCGCCTCATTGAGAAGTATGGGGATGATATACTGATCACAAAGAATCAGAAGAAAAAAAGCCTCTTGTGTGTTTCAATAGTGTAGGAGAGAAGATATTGACTAACTCATGGTATCAGCAAACTTGCAAATCTGATCGAGAAGAGAGACTTCGAGTGGTTGAAGCAGCAGCAAAAATTATTTGCGGAGATATTAGATTACAAGTATATGAGACCCAAGAGTATCCTCCACCAGAGAGTTTCCTGGAAGAGAGTGAAGTTGTAATTCCTGAAACTCTCAGCTGTTTTTTGGCAACTCTGATTGTAAAGAGAAAACGTGGTAATACTCGAAAGTATAAATATAAATGCAACGCTCTTTCTCACAGCATCATCACTTCTGTGAGGCCCAAATCATTTTTATCGAATCTACAAGTTTGGCTGGCATCATTCATGTACAAGAAGAGTGGATCCCGGAAGTTGTTAGAAGTATTGAATTTAATGGGGTTTTATAGCTCATACCAGGAAGCAGTACGTTTTGAAATCTCACCAACCATGGAACCGGAGATCAAAATGAACCAAGAAGAATTTTGTCAGTTCGTTTACGACAACACAGATTTTAACAGTCAAACAATTGATGGTTACAATACTTTCCATGTGATGGGTGGGATGTACACTGTAGCCCCAGCAACTGCAGTACCTGCAGGTGAAAAAATTCCCAGATTGATAGAAATACCAACATCTGCTGTTGTCGGAAGTTTTGGGACAGTGGCTCTGAAACATTTTGAGTCAAGGTCTCAAAGCAATTAAGACTCAAGATCTCATCAATGAATTCCCAACCTCCAACTTGTAAAAGAGAGATTCTTTGGCTATATAGTAAGTATTAAGACTTCACTATAACACCAGGATGGAATGTTTTCATGAAGCAAGTGACAGCAGATTTCTCATCGGAAAAACCATTTACCACTTATCTTCCCTTCATAACTGCTCCTCCCACTGATTACGGCACAATCTTCACTGCATTCTTGCAAGCTGCAGAGAAGTGCAAAGCAAAAGGCCAAACGATGTGTATGGTGACCTTCGACATACCCTTGTACTTGAAGGCATGATGCATCATTTCTAATTGCACAGACACCTTCAAACTGTTTGGCAAACGCTGCCATATTTCCATACATGCTTACGCTAAATGCGCTCACCTATACATACAAGATATGCTGAACTTGAAGCAAACAATTCGCGTCGAAGAATATGAAAAAATTACCATTCAGGGCTTCTTCACAATTCAACGAGCAACTAAGTTCTGGTGTGGAAACTGGACGGGCGTGACCATTGAACAGTATCTCATGAAGAACATAAAAATTCAAGGTGGTCTCACACACGGTCATGGGGTAGGGGAAGGCGTATTAGCAAGGTGTACAATGGGAATGACGTGTATGCAGCATGTTTCTGAACAGATCGAAAATTACTGTGGTGTTCAATTTCATTATTCAGAACAGCATGTAGGCCTGAAGGATTCAACAGTTGTACGAGACAACCAGGATGGTACCAATATGTACAAATGGTTACTGCAGCATTTCCCTTTCCCTGAAAACACTGATTTATACTCAATAAGCACTGGTGTTTTGGCTGATGGACGAATCAACTCCCATAGGACTTGGGACTCAGGAATTAAAGACATCAACTGAGTTGTTGGTGGTGACTTTGGAACTGTCAATTTTAAACAGAGCGACAGAGTAAAACATATTGCTGTAATGACCAGTGTGACACAAGTAGACGACGAATTGGTTCCTAATTAATCCCAACTTTATTCCAGCGAATTTCGGGTGCAAAGCATTCGGATGAAGACCTTGAGGAGATTTTGACGTACGATTTAGGCCCTTATTCCTTGTCCCTATTCGGCAATGTCTTAATAAAAGGAACCAAAACTACTCTGTACAGGGCATTCAAACCCCTAACAAACAAGCGGTTCAGCGGCAGGGTTCAATTCGTCATTGATGGTGATTTTAAAGGCATAGGGTTGTTTGGCCTAATAATCAGTATTTTTCTTCAATCTGCGACAAATATGTTGAGTACGTGAAGTCAAAATATCAACCACTGGCAGTAGTTGTCTTTGATGGCTACCCTGATGACGTACAAGGTGGTACAAAAATTGCTGAGCATATGAGACGATCAAGGAAACATGCATCAACTGACATATTGTTTGATGACAGAATGATACCTACAATGTACAAAGAAAAGTTTCCTGCTAACAAAAAAAACAAGGGTCGGTTAATATCTATGATGATTGACAAACTCTCATCAGCAGATATTACATGCAAGCAAGCAAAAGAAGATGCAGACACCTTGATTGTAAACACTGCTTTGACCTTGGCTCCATCAAATGAGAAGGTGATTGTAGTTGGGGAGGATGTAGACCCCTTGGTCATTTTGATAGGTCTCTGCAGGGCTGAAAACGTTTTCTTTTTAAAACTTGGGAAGGACACTGTTTCTCCAGCGACATTTTTTTTAACTAATGCTGTGAGTTCAACTGTTGCGGAAAACATCCTCTTCCTACATGCTGTGAGAGGTTACGCTATAACATAAGCACTGTTTATGCAAGGGAAAATGAAGTTCCTCAAAACTGGAATCCTCAAAAAAGAATCCACATGTTGCTGATGTTGTTAAAGTATTCAAAGACTCGAACGCTACTCAGGAGATGGTTTCAGCTGTTGGTAAACGTTTTCTTGTCTCACTCTACGGCTATAGTGGAACGAATTTGCCTTCGCTGAACCACCTAAGGTATGCTTCATACAAGAAGTTAGCCTTTAGATACAGTTCGATCATTGCTGTTTTACGACCATCTGCAGCTGCAGCACGACAGCACTCTTTAAGAGTATATCACCAGGTCCAGCAATGGCGAGGGGTTGAAAAAAATGCTGAAGAGTGGGGATGGAAGAAAACAAATACTAGCCTTGAGCCTGTGTTCACTGTTCTACCCCCTGCTCCCCCTGCTTTTATGAAGCTTCAAGTGCACAAAGAACTGCCAACGAAGTTGTGGGTGCAAAAAGGCAGGGCTTTGTTGCTCCAACATGTGCCACAACTGCGATGGGAGCTGCAACAACACCGCAGTGGTGAGTCAAGACGAGGAAGACGAGCTAGACGTTGAAACCGAGCAGGAGATGGATTGGCCACCCATTGATCCCGTGGACCCAATGGAAGAGAAGCAAGCCATTCCACAAGGTATCAAATATTTACAATTAAGGAAACATTTATTCTATAATATTGGTAGCAATAAAAACACCCACTAATTCCATACGTCTATTTTCTATGTTGTAAATACGATGAACAGCAGGGGCCTTCAAGTGAAAGAATGCGGAAATAAGATTTTTGCATTTTTACTTTATGTAAATGTACTTATTGTTTCTTACTAATGTACAGTGCATGATTATATATAATTAAATAATGATTCATAATGAGTCGTATTTATTATCAGGCAAATTCATTGTAAAATGTAGTCAATCATATAATCTTTAGTATCATTAATGGTCAATGTTTGCATTAACTGTTTAGTTTCCATGTTACATCGATGTACGGTGCCGTAATTCCCGTTTTTTTTTTTTTTTCAGAGTTTTTTGCTTTTAACACTCATTGCGGCGGCACACTCATGGCTAAATGATTGATCAAAGAAAATGACTTTTAAGAAATAAAATATAGGAAATGTTATACTCTTTAATTTCATATATGGTCGACTTTCATGTAAAATGCATAGTTTTCGAGTCATTTTGAAAAGAAAAAAAAAACAGAGAAACGTACGCTTTCTATAAGTTTCTTGCACAAAAAAGTATTTCCCGGGAAAAGTCTTGCTGGCAAACTTCAGATTCGTGTTCAGCGACCCAAACAACATAAAGGTACCAAATATCAAAACTCCACCAAAACTTTCTTTTATTTTCTACCAAATTACTGGACTAATAAGCAAAAGAAAACCGCTGGTACGCCCGTATAGTATTGAAATAGATCATGTGTGGAAATCTTTTCCGCGATATTCCGGTGTCCCTAAATATAAGTAAAATTAAAAAAAAAAAAAAAAAAAAAAAAAGCAAGTACTTTTATGTTAACACAAGTACAAAATGCTTAAGATACGTGATATATTTAGGAAAAAACCAAGCAAATCGTTCGTGGGGTGTTTTCTTTTTTCCAAAGGTTTGATTCAAGAAGTGTGAAGACTCCACAAATAGACCAATTATTCCTCTATCACGTAAATAAATATTGCTATAGGTTGTTCACTGTAAAATACGTGCTTTTGAAAGCCCTGCTTAAGATCTACTTGTAAGCACATTGTGTATCCTTCGGTCATATGTAAAATTAACATGGCCATGGACATGATCACTTTATTCATCCGCCAAGAAAAGTGAAAACGTAATTATTGTAAAATTAAATATTTTACCAATTTTATAATTCATACACTTACATGCATTAAAAATTATTGTATTGTTAACAAATGTTTACCGAACACTTTAAATTCAACGTTGAGATATAGAACTTCTTTTCCTCCACCAATATCATCATTCGCATGCCAATGCGTTTAAGTTTTTTTTAATAGAGTATCAGATTCCTCATTGGTCCAGTGAAATGGGACAGTAGCTTCATGTGTGCCCGTTGAAAATACACGCAGGTAGGGACTGCGACGTTTTACAAGGGTTGATTTCAAAAGTGCTCCCTTTACCGTGAACAGCCTTTAGTACTTTCAAACACATGAACATTGTTTCTGGCCCCCTGACGCACAACAGATTGTCATGCCACAGAGAAAATAAATACACAAAGTCGAAATAGCGTGATGGTTCCTTCGATGTGTGCGTACTCATTCTCAGATTAGTTTTGCGAGGTTTAGTGAACACAGCCGCCCCACCTTGAGACTACAAACAATCCGCAGGTTGATTACAAAACCCGCACATAAATAGGGAGACATCAGGAGCACACACACACGCTCTCTCTCTCTCCCTCCCCCCCCCCCCCCCCGTACGCTAAAACCTTCGCGCTGCCCCTCCAGGTTGCTGCAGGCTGCCCGACGGAGGTGTCGAGGCACACGATAGCAGAGGGCTGCGACCCAGGTGGACGAGTCCAGAGAACACTTCACGGCTACAGCCTTCCAGATGTAGGACTAGAGGAGCTCTGTCCGTTTCGCTATAACCAAACAGTGGTAAGACGACTAATCATTCGATGCAGGCCTAGGTTTTGAGAATCCGATACAAACCATAACGTTACCAGCGTGGATATTGTATATAAGGCTACGAACCCTATTAAGAGGGTCTTTATTGTCAACATTAAATAAATATGAGTAAGTTAGGGTTTTTTGTTGTATTAATCAGATGGTAAATCCATACGACAAATTATTGCATATTTTGGGATTAATAAAATGCTTAGTGTTTTATAATCTTCTGTGTCGCTTACATTTATTAAGAGTCTGAGCTTTGCTAACCCCACGTAACTGGATCTTGAGTCAGATAGTGTTGATAATACAAGTTAGATTAGCATTGAATAGGAGTAAGAGTAGACCAAGATACAAGCGTTACAGAGGGTTTGGTAGAGGACTATGTGTCTGTTTGGGTATCGCGTGTGGAAAAATGTACCCTATTGGAAGAGACCCGAGAAATTCGCGAGTTCAATGACCTGTAGGCTAGACTTAACTGTCTTATATACTCTCATAGAGATATCAACTGTTTATTTCTTGGCGTTGTTGTAGTAAATGGCGATGGTTGGGCGCACAATTTATTACATTTTTGTTATCTGCTCATGTATCTCCAGGAGGTGTCAAACAACACTTCGACCAATTACAAACGTAACATGAGCGTACATGTGTGTGAATTCCAGCTTCTCTGGAAATGAACCCCGATATTCTCGATTCTCTGACTATTGGTACGGACCTGCAAA
Organism: Dryococelus australis; assembly: GCA_029891345.1. Taxonomy (NCBI): domain Eukaryota; kingdom Metazoa; phylum Arthropoda; class Insecta; order Phasmatodea; family Phasmatidae; genus Dryococelus; species Dryococelus australis. The sequence goes on along the minus strand of CM056995.1, from coordinate 334,415,477 downwards.
ATTCGCCTTATATTTTGGCACTAAGCTCAAAATCACAGTACTGTATATACCCAAGCGGGCGTCGTTCCTCCATTGGCTGCTTCCCAGATATGAATCCACTCTCTTTTTTAATGTGAACTATACCATACGTGATTGGGGCACACGATGTGAAGTGTTTTTTTTTTAATTGGCGCAGATTCACCGAGGGTGTGTCAAATAAAGAATGGTCCAGCGACAAACGTATTCCACAGTTTAAAGTGTTTTAATTTTAAACTGTCCCCAAATAATAACGCCAATTTCGCATGGCTCTACCTATTGGCTAAGCTACTGGCTGACAATCAAGTTACCAGGCACTGACTGGTGAACATTGTTCCGACGCGTTGTTGGCTAGCGTAGCCATTTAGTTGGCGTGTGCGGCTGGAGTCCACAGAATAAGCGGATATTTTGCCTCTGTAGTCTTATTTACTCTGTGATCATAATAAAATCAGTACAGTTCCAAACGAAAAAATGTTTGCTGCGGCGCCAAAAATTACGTTTTTTTTTTCGTACATACATGAAAGAGTTGAGAGTTGGAAAGTAATTTATTTTTTAAGCGTCGCCCACACTCTAAACGCGAGAGTCCAGGGTAATTACGCCCACGTGTTCGCAGGTGCTAACGCCGACAACAAAAGGGCCCCGAAATCGGTTAAGTGGCGTGCCAACGTTAAGTGTACCTGCATAACGCTATCACTTTTAACACATTCAGGTCTGCACACATTTACTGGCACTTAAGACACATTAGAAGAGAGTCACCTATATCCATTACTGCAAGAACACCGGTTCTGTTGGTGTCTGTGTTAGAACTCACCATCGTCCTATTGGTCCATACCACACCGGACACTACCCTGTACATTCGAGCGTTCATTATTGATCGGTAGGGATGGAAAAATTTCGCGAATTCATTTCGGGACAAGACAGACGTAATTCAAATACACAGTGAAGTCACCTTCGCAATTGGATCACAATTTATTAGACCAACTCTGCACGCCTCTGAGCTAATAGCAGACCTGTAAGGAAACACGTTGCGAATCCCATAACTGCCAGGTGAGAGGCTACAGCTAATAAACACACAGCTGAGGGTACAGTATACACAGGACTGAGTTGTCTAGCCTACAGGTCATTGAACTCGCGAAATTTTCCTGTGCCTATTGATCGGTCATCAACCGATGCAGAGCCGGTCTGATATTGACCCAATAACGTGTCCATTATCGTATTAAAGTATTTACAACCAATCATGTCCCTTTGAGTGGCTATGAAAAAAAGAAATTCGACCGCTAGCATTATCATTGATACTGCGCTTTGGTTTTTTAGCAAGATCATGTTTAAACACTAGCAGAACAAAGACTGCACATCCACGCGAGCTTCGCTCTGAACAACAAAGAAATTTTCCAATGATCTTTGCTCTAGTGTAGCTAGTCTACAAAGTCTTAAACGCAAGATATGATGACCGCAACTTAATAGTCACTTGATACATTTCTGACAAATTTCTGCCACTTGCCTACTAAAAATATGCGTTTTTCAAACTGATACAATACATGGTATGTGCCGAATTTTCAATTCCACAAACCTCCTGTTACTTCATAGCCAATAAATATATTTTTTGGTGCTACGTATTAGTGGTGTTATAGCGTTTTTCAGTGAAGTAGATAACAGCTTGCATATTAATTTTCTACACACCTACAAAATAAGCGTTGGTAGTAAGGCATAGTTCCTTCACGGACAAGATTCCAGGATTCGGGATTCGGGATTTTGACCGCCATCTTAGATTCCGCCATTTTATATTTTTGCCCAAAAAGCACTGGCTGCCACTATCTTGGTAGGCGACCACCACCCTGTGACCTTGAAAACCAAAATTCGAGAAAAATGCATAAAAGTAAGCAAGCATAATACATTACAGACTACTACCATCATATCAGATGCACACTACCTCGACCTTGAACCCATGACCTTGAATGACCTTGAAAATAAAAACTAACAAGAACACATAACAATCAACAAGCATAACAATCTACCACCGCCATATTTGATGCAGACTGTCTTGACCTTACTACCATGACCTTGAATGATCTAAAAACCAAAACTCGAAAAAAAATATATGTGAAGAGGCAGACGCTATTCGAGACGATCCACCTTCCACTCAGCTGCTGTCAAATTAAACCTCTCAGCTTACCTATCTACTGCTTATAATATACAAGTGTGCAAGCCTTATGGCATCATATTGACTTTGAACCAATCGTACTGCACCATTAATACATTTTGCAGACACCGACCTGCCAATCACCAAGTTACCACATGAATGCAGCTAACCAATCACATGCAAGCATTGAAACATTACACACAGGTAAGTAGGCAGACTTAAGATGCTTGTTCCTTGATCACATTAGCATGCATTTGTATCTTCAACAGTTTCTTCCAGGCAAGTTCTTCGCTCACCTATAAATCATGGTCACACTTAAATTAGACAACTGACTCCTGTTGTCCGACCGACCCCTCACCCTATCAACCTCATTGACCCCATTGACCCATAATGACCCATGACCCATAGTGACCACTTATTGCGGTGATGACCCCTAATGACTCCAAAACGACCCCCTAAGTGACCAATAATGACCCATTTGCGGAGCAAAATGACCCAGGGCTATTGGTCGATGCGCAACATGGATTTTGTACTGAACAATGTAGCACCACGACAGCCCAACACCATGCTTCACGATTGGTCGTCGCATGAAAAGTAATCTTCCCCTGACGCGCCGCGCGACCGGTGCCAAACTGTGGCCGGCGATATACGAATGAAGGCGGTCTCGGGCCGAAATGTTTCGCACATAACGTAAAAAGTATGAAGTTGCTAGCTTGGTGTAAAGACTGCACGTTTGTTATTGCGTTACGTAACTGAGCCACCGAAGAAGTGTGCCGGTCCTGTTGTAATGTTTTCTTGAAAACTTGTTCCCGGATGCAAGTGCCGGGAGTGGTAGATAATCGTGCGCAGCGACGTAACTGCAGCGGTGCAATACTTTCAATCGTACGTGGCTGGTGTGTGCACAAATGCCACGAGCATCGGGGCGCATTCAGTGCGCCGGAGTTGCGGTCAGCTGACGAGCTGTGCGACCAAGTCGTCCCGGCGAGCGCTGGGGCCTGCGACACGACGCAACAACGAGGATTTTCCTGGGGCTGTGTGTTGTCCCGTGCTGCTACGTCACTGCTAAATTACCAGGTACGAGAGAAGCGAATCTTGGCGTGGCCAGTACTGTCTGGGCCGTATATTGTTCTACGTCGTTAAAGTGTTGTAAAAGTTTGCGGTGCGGAGCGCACCTCGTCTGCAAGCGCCTTGTACTGTGACACGTAATATTAACTGTATATAAGGCCAGGAATATTTTATTAATTGCGTTGCCCGTAAACGTAACTTTTTAGTATAAAATGGTCACCACTATAGCATTGAATTTGGAAGCGCAAATGTTTGTTATGTATGAGACTGAGTGTTAAACCAAATGAAGATAGCAGACTGCAAAATGTTAGTAAATAAAATAACTTGTAATTTAAACTGAAACTTGGTGTGCTTTATCAGTTACTGTTTCAATCCTCTGCCCGCATATTTGACGGTTGCAAATATTAATATCAAACTGATGGCCTATTGTGTGAATAATAAGACTGCGCAACGTTTACACCGATACTCTAGTAATTAAACTTAACAACGAGTTTGCTACCTGTTCTTAAAATTTGCTGCTCTTTTCTGTAATTGAGTTCATCAGCTACTCACGAGTTATGTTTGGAGGTTTAGGGTACGTTTGGCAAAGTGAGTTAGCATTTGAGTATCCTGAAACCCGCGCTGGGTAGAAGGCGACTCAATAGAGTGCAGCTCATTCGCTGTGACAACGAAACAAGTGTTGTGTAGACTTAAGTACAGCACGCATCTTAATTTTTTTTGTTTGCAACATCTGAGACCATAAATTAAGGAGTGTTGCAATCACGATAATTTGTACGCGCTGTAAATGTATCCAGCCTTTGTCTTGCAAACCTGAACAAAGTGAGTAGATATAGGCCTAAAAGAGGGATTCTCGACCAAATTATATTTTAAATTCAAATAAACGCAACCCAAGGTGAAAAATAAAAAAAAAGTAATTACTAGTAACTTTTTTAATTAAAATTTTAATAAATTTTGAGAAAAATTTCACAAAATCAAATTTTTCAATAAATTTTTTTATGAAAATTACAATTTGCCTTCCAAAAAAAAATAATTCTTTTCAGAATTATTTTACAAATGCTCACAAGCTTTAATGGCGGTTGTCCGGATTGAACATTAATTTAATCGAGAATCGGCCTGATGTCTACTCTGGTAAATTTCAATTTTTCGACAAAATAAATATTTCATAAAAATTTTATTCCCATTTTTAAACAAAATAAATATTTATGAAAAGGTACATAAAAAAATATTTTATTCATTTAATGAAATTAAAATATTATAAAACTGTTTCAAAGAAAACTCAATATTATCCATTATTTTATCTTTTCTAGTTTTTTTCTTAACAAATCCTTATAACAAAGATAATAACCTCTTTCATTCACAATTTTCAAATCACAATTTTCAGTTTAAGCAAAATAATTTTTAAACTTTCATGCAAAACACATGAGATTTTTTTTTACCGTATTTTGTATCTATAATTTGATAATTATATGTTTTATATTTTTTATTCTAACTCATGTAGTTTTGTATACTCGATTGAGTTATTTAAATTGTTGAGAATTAAATCATTTATATAATATATTCAATAGATATTTTTTAAATAAGATTTTAAAATGTAGTAATAAAATAACTATAAAATAAAAAATATAAATATCTAAATAAAAATATGAACCAAAACTAACAATAATAAATAAACACTAGAAGATAAAAATTTAAATTTAAATAAAGTCTTACACTAATAAATTTTTATTCAAATGGAAAATGTATAAATATATATATATATATATATATATATATATATATATATATATATATATATATATATATATATATATATACACACACTTTCAACATATTTTAGTCATTAATTAATTTTTTCCTTTAATATTATAAAAATTATACTACTTCAGGTTTAAAAATTATTTTTGTTTTCTTATATACAACCAAATTGCTATACAGTTAAAAATAGTAAATGTTGGTAACAGACCACGAAGTTTATAAAAAGTATTTTCTGCAAGTTCTTCATTTATTTAATAATATATTCTGTAATATTTTATTTCAATTAATCATAAGTAGGATTTCTTTGAATAATCAATATAACATTACATATTGTATGTTCAGGAACATCTGTATTAAAATCAACGCTAATTTTGATATTTCTATTATCTTTAACCGAAGTTGTTTTTCTATGGGCACAGTCGGATAAATATAATGGTTTTCTAAGAAATTAAGGGCAATAATTACAGACACTATCATGATTATAAGTGGGTTTTTAATCAATTCAGTGTTTATATAATTCTTAGTAGTTTTAATTCATTATTTCTGAACTCATGATAGCTAGATAAATTTTATGAAAGAACCCAGCATGGAAATCTAAATAGCAATTTTCTTCAGGAAAAATTTAATTTCTGTAATTTAAAATAGAAATATTTCTGACATCGCATTGATTAAACATAGGAGCACGAATGCATTCTTCAGCACGATCTTTTCTATTAGTTTGAAGACCAACAATTACATAATCGGACATATCGTTTTGAAAATTATTAAATTGATCATTTAAATTTAATTTTCTTATATCTTGAGGAACCGTTTTCTCAAAAAAAAAAAAAGCCCATAATTAAAGCTAATATGTGTTATTCTATTATTTTTATAACTAGCAGTATTTATTTCGCATTCTAAAATTGGCTTCATCATATCTAATTTTAAATAACAATTCTTCCTGGATCAGCATCATCTTTAACAACTGTTCTATCAGCATTTTAGTTTAATATACAAATAAACAATTATTATCAGATGAATTCCTATAGAAAGTTATCTTATAACCACCTTTAAGGCATATTGTGTTATTATATCTAAGAAAACCAAAGGGTATCTCAATGGATAAGTAATTTCATTTGTTTTATTAGAATGAATAGATATTACTGGATATTTATTATCGACACCAGACATTCATAAATAATGTTTTCCTAGTGGTAATCTAACCAAAGAATGCATCATAATAGTAGTTACACCAGGATTATAAACGGCTTCAATTATTTGACCTTGTTATGATATTTCTACTCGAGAAAATTGAAATGGAAAAAAAATAAATTATAACGTTCATCAATATTTTCTCTTGGGCATAATATCCTATATTCAAGAGAGCTATATGGATTTCACCGTAATATAATGACGTATGCATTCTTTGAAATCACTACTAACGTAACATTCCATACCAGCTATTTTCAAAAAGTTAAATGCGTTGCAATATAACATCCGCAGCTCTCAAATTATAAATTACTATAAAGAGCGCGACGAAATAAATATTACTTCATATATACATGATCACTTAAATCAACGACTTCCCTTAAACACTGTTGATCTTGTAAACTACGTAATGCTCGCGGATACAAGGCTACTGCGTACGATTACATCATACATACTGCTTGGATTATAAATAGGGATAGGGACATTTCGCGAAATAGTTTCAGGACAAGATATACTTCAAACATGTGAACACTAAAGTTTACTTTGTAATTTGATCACAGTTTGTTAGACACGCCCTGAATGACTCTGGGCCAATAGCATACTTGCAGTCAAACGAGTAGCGAATCCCATACTGCTAGGTGTGAGGTAACACTGGCTACTCTCTGGGGAAGCAACCAATGAACATACATCTGGGTCTCGAGTATACACAGGACTGTGGAGCCTAGCCTACAGCGAAATTGTCCTATCCCTACTTATAAAATCTCCATGATACATCCCGTAATATATTCATACACTTGTCAATGGCACGTATCAACTTCCCAGTGTTAGTATAAGTTACATTCGTTTGTTTCAGTGTGAGCACTGGCATTCTAAGTGTTCATCATTACGTTGAATTTTAAAAATTACTTTCAATTTACCTTTTTTCTCAGCACTATAATCATCACGAGTTCTGAAAACTTGCCGATCGACAGTATGCAGTTCGAAACAAATTGTGCGCCGTAAATTATGCGCAAATTCTATCTCGTCATTCGCAAAGCTAACGCTTTAATAACAACGAAGGAACTACGCTGACGGGAAGGGAGTAGGGATAAATACAGCAAAATAATTTTGGGTCCAGCGTGCACGATCGTACGGAGAGGAGTTAGTTATTTATTGAGTGAACTCCAGGCAGCGAGGCAATAATTAAACATCGGCCAATAAATTGTCAAACCTCGGTATAATGAAGCTGTGTCCACAATGTGGCTGCAATTTGAAATTATGCACGGGTACTGGCAGCATAACAGCACCTCGGAGTATTATGAAATCCAACAGAATACACGTCCTTCGCCGCATGCAGATATGTTTAATAACGGCACTTCATTAGGGGTACGAGAGTTTGGAGGGAGTCAATAACTTGCGGGCTAGACTCCGCAATACTCTGTTATAGGCTGTTCGCGGTAAAATGAGCACGTTTGAAAGCCCTGCGTAACATCTACTTGTATGCACGTTGTGTCTTCCCGCCTTATGTAAAATTATCATTGCCATGGGCCGTATCGTTTTCTTCATACGTCGGCCAAGTGAAACAATAAAATTATTAGGAAGTTTATATTTTAAACATCTGCTAATTTTTACACTTCGGCGCATTAAAAAAAACACAGAAAGTTGTAGAAATAATTTAAGTTAGAACAAATGGTAAACTAACACTTTTTATTCGACTTTAAGATATGGAACTAATTTCCCCTCCATCGTTTCCAACTTTACAGGGTGAATGTCACTCAGTGCGCCCGTTAAAATATGTGCAGTTAGGACCAGTGACTTTTTTTCTACGGTTGATTTCAAAAGTGCTCACTTTATCGTGAACAGCCTTTAACTAGAGTCACAGAATATATTAACAGAGACCCGGAAATTCCGCGGATTCATCTGAGGACAAGTTAAACTGCACTCACGTGTACACAATGGTTGTGCTTCCATTGCACCGTAATTTATTAGATACGGCCCGAACGACTTTCAACCAATAACAAACCTACAAGGAAAATAACGATCTAGTCCCATGCTATCTGGTATGTGGTTAAACTGGAGCAACAGCCAATGAACTACTAACTTATGCTCGAATGCTCAAAGGATTGTGGAGTTTGGCTTGTTGACAAATGAATCCGCGAAATCTCCGGGTTTATATAGATAAGCTCGCAAAGGCAAAATGGCGTGGCGGTTCGTTTACCCCTCTGAGGCCCGCACAAGTTTACTGACACTAAAGGCAAGGTTTAAATTCGCTGTTTCTATTCTGCATTACAGCAAGGTCAACTGTGCTGACCTCTGTATTTCCACTTCCATCTTTCTATCGGACCTGGCTACGCCGAGTCCTCTTACTATACTACGCCACGTTTATTATTGGCTGGCCTTTGGCCAATGAAACAGCGAGTTGACAGTGAGCCAATCAATATGTCGCGACGGAAGCAGCACGTTTTGCAATCCTTTGTGCTCATTTGAGAAACTATTGACCCCGTAACTAGAGACCTGTAGAATTCGCGAGTTCAATGACCTGCAGGCTAGACTCTACACACCCTTATGCACAATATGCCCATGTCAACTGTGCATTGGTTGTCTGCTGTCATGGTGGAAGGCGACGATTGGGCCACCGTTCTCCATGAGGTGTCATACACAGAGTGTGCCAATGGCTTAAGTTATATAAACACACGTGTTTTGTATTCTAGCTTGCCCCAAAATGAATCCGCGAATTCTTCAGGTCTCTACCCTTAATATGTTATCGCGAGTATACTCGTTCGCGTACGACGTGTTGCAAAGCATGTAATATCGCAGCAAGTGTTGTACAAGGTGTTATAATAAAAATATGTGCAATGTAATTTTATTTATAATATAGGTGGTTTAGGGTTGTAACTATAGATGGTAGAGCTTAACTGTAATTGATGGGCTTTATTCATGATGTGAGGCATAGACAATATATTGTAAGAAGTACTGTGACAGGAGCTACTTGAAATGTTATTAAGTTATTATTATAATTTAATTTATGGCTATATTACGCCATATCTCTTTAAATCTAAGTCGGACAGTCCCCACCTGAATCTCGATGCCGGAGGCTGTTTTTAGCTCTACGGATGGGGTCGGATAGCCCGCACACTCATGGCTGCGATCATCCCTGTAGTCTGGCTGGTCGTGAGAAGATGCCGCGCCGCTCCTCGCGTCTGCCTATATCGGTGCGTCGTTTAACTCTTTGACATAGCTGGTCTCTTTCCCTGGTTGGCGGAGACGGTTAATGCTTTGACGGAATCCCTGGCGTCCTGGTTTTAGTTTGAAGGTATGAGGCCGGTTTCCGAGTTTGATGTACTGTTAAGGTCCATTCATAACAAAGGTTAGGATCTAGAGTCAATAGATACATCGTCTTTCCCTGGGTAAGGCTCTTGGCTGCTGCCGGTACACGATAACCTCATTAATGATTGCTGCCGGTGCCATAGACCAATAGAAGTAGTTTTCACACATTCCATAGTGCGCGTTGTTACAAGGAATTCGTAAGTACGTCTCAGATCAAAAAAATAGCGTCTTTTGCAACACCCGGAAGAAAAAAAAATCATTCGAGTGTATATTAAGGAATAAAAAAGAACAGTTTTAATATTACGAACTAAAATGTTGACTAATTGTATTTTTTCACTTGGATTCCGATAAAGTCCATCGAAACAGTAAGGCTATAGAAGCGAGAGTTTTGTCGTTAGGAGAGAAATAATTTTCCATATAAACACATCCCAGAGTCTATATAATGAGTGGGGTAGTGAAATTTCGCGAAAATATTCCCAGACAATTTGTATTTGAAAACACTGTAGACTCGTTTACCTATCTTGATTGGCTGAATTACTTTTCGACACGTGTTATACTGTCTGCACACGAATCGCGTAGGAGCTGTGCCGATGATGTCAGGGTTTCACGGGCAGACGCCTACAACGCGTGGTAGTTAAAATCATCCAATCACGAAAGGGGATCTGAGCTCTAGTGTTTTGGAGTACATGAAGTCCTGAAATCTTTTCTCGAAAAACAGGTGGCCCTACAAATACGCCTCTCGTAACAATACAAAGAATAAATGTTACAAAGGATGTAACTGTGTTATACAAAGGTTTTTAAATGTACAAAGAACTCCTCATTAATGTTTACTATTTTTTAATTTATCAATGAAGTGCCTTTAATGGTTTTCTATGTGGAAAAAATGTGAATTAATTATTGATTAAAGACTGTTCGCGAAAAAAATTGAAAAATTTTTAAAACTCTGCTTAAGATCTAAGTGTATGCACAATGTGTATTCTTCTGTTATATGCAAAATTAACATTGTAGTGGGCCTGGTCCCAATGTTACCTTCGTCCATCAAGGAAAACTATTAAATTATTAAAAAATTGAAAAGTTAAAATAATATATATAAATAATTGTTAATTCTCAAACTTGCGTATCTATATGCATTACGAAACAGAATGCAAAAAATAATAATAATTTCGGTGTTCGCACCTGTTTACCCGAGACCCGAGAATTTCGCTAGAGACCCCGAGAATTTCGCGAGCAAAGTTATGTTCATGTTAAACTGTATCAGCATGTACCACGAAGTTTCGTTCCTATTGGGCCACACTTTTTGTTAGACACGTCCTCAGACGACTTTCTGCTAATAACGAACTTGTAGGGTAAACAAGGACCGAATCCCGTGCTACCTGGTCAGTGATTAAAATGGAGAAACAGCCAATGATGAACCCAACTAACCGAGGCTCGAGTTCACAAAGGACAGTGGAATCTAGCTTTTGCCGAATTTATCCACGAAATTTTCGGGTCTCTACCTATCAGCTATAGTTAGAGATAGGAAAATTTCGCGATTACAATGACCTGTAAGCTATGCTCCACAGTCCTGTGTATACTCGAGACCGAGATGTATGTTCATTGATTGCTTCCCCAGAGAGTAGCCAGTGTTACCTCACACCTGGCAGTATGGGATTCGGTACTCGTTTCACTGCAAGTATGCTATTGGCTCAGAGTCGTTCAGGGTGTGTCTAATAAACTGTAATCCAATTGCAAAGTCAACTGCAGTATGCCCATGCTCGACGTCTATCTTGTCCTGCAATGAATTCGCAAAATGTTCCTGTCCCTAGCTATAACTCTAGGTCATAATATGGAACTACTTTATTTCCGTTGTTGCCAAATTTACTGGGCGCGTGTCAGTCAGAGTGTCCGTTAAAATATACGCGGGTAGGAGAAGAGACCTTTTTCCAAGGTTAATTTCAAAAGTACTAACTTTACCGTGAACACACGATAACTTCGAAGAATGACTTCTGAAGCGATTTGTAATACAAAAAAGTGAAAAGATGGCCTGTAAAAAATCATTAAATAACGTGCTATGCTCTAACAGAGCCACATTTTGACCAACTAATCTCAAACATAAGCAGTGGTAAAAATAGTGTATATAAATCAAATATGGCGTCCAACTTTCCCCCTCAGAGGTACCACCTGTAGAGATGATGGTTTATCGCGGGAAAAGTTGACTCTTTGCTAGGATTCAACGAACTGTACACATGTCTGACAGTCTTCTTTCCTTATTGGCTGTCATGCATGTATGTAGCTACTACCCCATTTCACTGGGCCAATGATGCTTCTGATACTATAAGGCACAACGTTCGTGATTTGTATGCAAACAACTTAGACGAGTCAAAAAACCTTGTAAATCTAATCATAAAAGAATAAACTAGTCAGAATGTTATCGAAGATATGTTGGCTCGAAAAATTTTCGCGATTTCCCATCAACTCTGCCTTCACACACGCGACACTTCTCATATTTCACAAATGCGAGTGCACGTCATGTTTTTCTATGAACGCGCCGTGGCAGTGAGTAGCGGGTGGTGGACTGTTAGGGCGTTGAGGGGGGGGGGGGGGAATTCTCAGACTGGTTGGGGGGGTGGGTTCAAGGTTGCAGGAGGGGGGGGGGGGGTCACAGAAGTGAGGCTGCCATCAATAAGTCAGGCAATCGATGGAGCCGGCCTGACAGCCGGGCTTCTTCGCAAGGTCGCGAGCGACGCACCGCCCTGTTTAAGGGGGGTTGACGCCGCGTCAAGGACGACTTGGGACGCACCGCAGGGATGAACAAGGATACAGAAGCGAAACAATCGCCTGTGCAGCGAAATACGCCCTGCACACGCCAGCAAAATGGCGTCATCGGCCAGCGAAATGTTCCGCGCCTGGTAACCTAATCGCCTGCCGGCATCCCAGGCCAGTAGAGGACCTTAAGCAGTAGGTGAAGGCTGTTCACGATAAAGTGAGCACTTTAGAAATGAACCTTGGAAAAAAATGCACTGCCCCTGCCTGCATATATTTTAATGTGCGCAATGAGTGGCATTCACCTAGTAAAGTTGGTAACGATGGATGGAAAGTAGTTCCATATCTTAATGTCAAACATAAAGTGTTTGTTAAACATTTGTGATGACTTAACATCATTTATTTGTTAAATGTTTAGTTTCTTAATGATTTCACCGTTTCATTGAACCGACCCATGAACAAAGTGATGAGCCCCATGGCAATGTTAATTTTACATAAGGCGGAATAATACACAACATGTATACAAGTAGATCTTAAACAGGGCTTTCAAAAGTGCTATTTTTACCGTGAATAGCCTATACTTAGGGATAGGAAAATTTCGCGAGTTCAATGACCTGTAGGCTAGACTCCTCAGTCGTCTGCGTACTGGAGCCTCGGCTATGTGTTCATTGGCTGTTGCCCCGCACCTGTCAGTTATGGGATTTGCAAGGTGTTTCCTTGCAAGTCTGCATCGGCTCAGAAACGTCCAGGGCGGTTCTAATAAACTGTGATACAATTGCGAAGATGACTTCACGGTATATGTGTTTGACGTCTATCTTGTACCGAAATTAATTTGAGAAATATTCCTATCCCTACCCACATGTGACGTGCTTGGTTTGGATCCTAAATATGTCAGGTGTCGTAACAGTTTTAAAATTTTGCTAACACAAAATACCTTAATTTTTTATTTAATTGTACGTATACTTATATTTTGTCAATAAATTAACGTATTCCACTTACATTTAATATGAATAAAAACAGGGAGAAAAATGTGTGTTAGTAATGCCAAGTAATAAATAGTTCTTATGCAAAATATTACTGCGCAGACTGCGCGCGAATGCAACATGCTGTCCCTTTGGTGTAATTTTCTAGACTTTGTTAAGCTTTGTTTGCCCTATGCGGAGGAATACACTTTAATTATAACTTCAACAAGGCGTCATTAAAGTTGGAACCGTGAATAGCCTATAACAGGGGCGTATCCAGAATTTTTTTCAGGGAAGGGGGGGGGGACTGATGAGTATTAGCATTGTCAATAGTAGTACATTGTTCACAAGTCACAGTAGAAGGATAGAAAAGGAAAGGTGGATAGAAACTATTTATAGAAACTCGCTCACATATACATACAAATTTACAATAGCTCAACGCAGTAGTCATGTGTAAATTGCATCATAATCACAGCCACATTTTATTATAGTAAGAAGGCAACACAGTATAATCATTTTTTCCCCGTTTATTCAGAGAACGAAGTTTTGATGTAGACCTATAAGATGTAACCATATGTGTGGTTAGTAACAAATAAATAAATATAATGATTGCCATTTTAATGTACAGTGTAAAAAACTTGTCATGTGGGTAATAACAAATATATAAATATAATGATTGACATTTTGATAATAGGGTTCAAAAAAGTGTCATTGGGGGGGGGGGGTTCAGCCTCCTCAGAAGCCCCCCCCCCCCCCGGATACGCCTCGGCCTAAAATGTTGTGTAGTTTTCTAGTAAAATTATTATTATATTGCGACGGTGTACCTGAAACACCACACAATTTTTCGTCAACTACGCTGCTAGGTTCCACGTCCTACCAGGGTGTTGGCAATGGTGTGATCCAACATAGCCCTACCTGTCGATGCCTCCTTCGACGCCCGTTGGCGGGGGACAGCAGCCGTGGGCCGGTCCACCTCGCTGGAGCGCTATGCAAAACTGGACGACGGGCCGCCCCCCCCCCCCCTCCTCCTTCCAACGACACATGTTCTGCGTTACCTGGCGACGGCGCGACGCTTCGGCTACGTCATCAGCATTTGAATTATCGTCGGCAAGAAATCGACGCTAACCTTCTGGGAGTTTCCAAACGCCCGGCGTGTAACGGACTCTGGAAGCTTGCCAGACTACTTATAGCGGATCGTGACAACTGGTCGAGTGGGAACAAGGGTGGGAGAGGGGGGGGGAAGAGCGTCGCAGAGAGAACGCTGATAAAATACGTGAATTTATATCTTTTATGGTAAATTTTTTGTAAATATGTTATCTTTGGTGTGTTAACTGTAAACTTTTAAGCCCAGTAATACTCAAATTTGTAATTTATATCTTAATCACTTTAGATTGTTACAATTCATTTAGTAATATTTTAATACTTTTCAATGGGTAGTATTTAGCGAATTTTGAAAACAAAAAAAAATGAAATGAAAAATAGATAGCCCTCAAGCAACTGGGGACCTTTTGTCATTTGTTCCTATGGGACGAGTTTTACTTGGTTTTTAAATATATTTGTTATCTGGGAGAGTTTTAAGTATTCATTACGATATGAACGTTGAGACAAGGAGTTTCATGGATTGGAATTCTCCGCCTGTTTGCCACTCCAATTTTACCGTCGACTCCCCTGTTGGCCTACTACGATTTTGCCTGTCTTGTCGACTGATCGCCATCCCAGCTTTGTTCATCGATATTACGCATTTTTCTATATTTTAATATGACATGTTAATTATTTAATTATACTTGAAGACGCGCTACCTTTTGAACAAATGACGCGCGATGGCGCCGAAAGCGAGCGCTACTTGTTGCTGCAGTGACATTCCCGACGCGCAGACAGATGCGACCACTTGGTTCGCGCACCAAAGCAGGACTGGAAAATGGCCGGCGCACGTCACCGGTGTGTTTACAGGGCCTGTCCGCCTGGAGCGCTAGAAGCGCAGGGACGGCCGGCAGTTGTGGGCATCGTGCATAAAGAGGGCGCTAATGTGATCAACAGAATATTCTATATTAGTAAAGATTAGTCTTGCGTTGTAATTTTTATAAGGGTGGCGCTAGTTTCGCCGTCAATTATTTCTGATTTGAGGACAGGCTGTGCCAATAGGATTGGCGGGGCAATTCTTCCCTGTTAGTTTTTGACTATAATGGTCCCTTCAGCGAACTGGTCAGGCAGAGACCCTGGCCGTTGAGGGTGAACAGTACTTCACTGCACACAATGCGATAAGTAACAACCTTTAGGGCCATAAAGCCAGATATCTGTAGAAATGGGTGTCGTAACCCTGTAAATTGGTAGACACTTCAGAATTTCCTGGTAATATCTAAATTATGTGAGAGCATAAAAATTACTCAACGTAAAAATCGAAGAGGAAAGAATATTATTATCTTCAAAATGAAAATTTGTCATCTCAATTTTGGCCATGGATTAAGGAAAATAAATTAAGAAAAAGCATTGTGATAATGCGTTAACAGTTAAAGTCTTTAGTATTGTAAAGGATGTTGAAAATATTTACTCATATGTAGTATTTTGCTGAAGATATAAAATATGTACAGTACATTACTTTTGTAAAGAATTTGATTAATTTTATAATTTTCAGAAGTTTTTAAGATTTAGTGCAATTACAGTGTATAAACAGATACCCTTTCCAGTGTTAGAGATCGAGTTCAAAGTTTTTAACAAGGGAAAGTTATTCCCTGTTGAAATAACATACAATATGAATACCCAAGATAATTTTTGAGACTGTTATACAGGATTTGTTTTAAAAGTCTACAAAATATTTAGGTATTGTGTTAGCAGGCATTTTATACTCCGGTTTTTGACTGTTACGAGATTGTCAAATTTTGGGAATTTTGTATATGACATATTTTGCATTGATTTGTATATCAGGAAATTTCCTAAATGGATTGGAAATGTAGAACCATGTGTTAAAATGTTTCAATATAGAACTCTTCAGAACACATGTGTGTTCACCTGGTAGTTTGTCTGTTTCACCTTTTTAAGCCATTAATAGAGATGTTGGGAAATCGCGAAAATTTTTTGGGTAAAAATATAATCTATAATACTCTAACTAGTTTATTCTTTCATGCCAGGATTAACAAGATTTTGAATCGGCTTAGTTTTTTGCAGACCAATCACGGACGTTGGGTCTTATAGTATCAGAAGCATCATTGGCCCAGTGAAATGGGGTGTAGCTTCATACATGCATGACAGCCAATAAGGAAAGAAAGCTCTCGGACATGACTGCAGTATGTTGAATTTAAGCAAATCGGCAACTTTTCCCGCGATAAGCCATCATCTCTAGCCATTAGCTCTTAAGGAATATTTATATTATGCTGTATATCGACCTAGTCATTGGTTTGTCTTTGCAGAAAGTGTCCTTGCTTGGTACTTACCTGAAGGACTAAGCAAGGGCCTCAACGTCATGGAAGGAGGAAGAGGCTTGGTCTCTGTCATGTGGTAGGTGGGTTTCCTCCGGGTGCTCTCGCCTCAATATTAAGGAAATAATTTCAGTATATATGCATCGCTTTGGTTATTATCAACAGAGAAATATTCACACGAGTATAGACCAAACTACACTAGGAAATAATCCCCAAAGTGTGTAGGGCGGCACGTTGAGTAATCCAGTCTTTTGTAGTGACTGGATTAAAAATGCTGCTGACGTGACAGGAGCTTATTCGCCCGGACGCAGCCAATGGGAGACTTCGTCCGGGTGGCCTCGACAAGGGAATACTTTATTAATATAAACGACCAGCTGGCTCAGGATTGTTTGAATGATGACTCAACTCGGCCCTATCGATGCGTCGTGTATTTTCGCCTCGTCCATCGTCGTCTCATGAATTCTTCAGCGTGCGCACGAACCTGTCAAACGCGGCAGGAGATCGCAGGCGAAAAGGGCCATTGTAGGCAGGGAGTGGCATCGTAAGACTCCGAAGGCGAAACATTCGTCAAATTTGTCACCCTACACTGAGAGAAAATGTGATTAATGTCTAAAGTTTTATGCTCAAAACTAGGGACAGGTGTTTTTCGTCAGAATAATCATGATCATGATAGACTTCAATATCCTACGTCCATAACCACAACTTCGTTTGGTTATTGGTCAGGTGTCTACGTGAGAAGACATGTTCTTATTCGACGGACCTATTGTAATAAAGTACTCCGATACTGAAAGTCCGTGATTCGCGGACAGACACGTGAGACACATGATATCTGAAATCATCCAACTACGAAAGTGCATTTGAACTAGAATGTTTTGGAGTACAACTGTTTCTGAAATCTTTTCGTGAAAAACACCTGCCTCTACTCATAACTAGCGATAGGAAAAATTCGCGTGTTCAATGACCTGTAGGCTAGACTCCACACTCCTGTGTAACTCGAGCCAGAGATGTTTGTTCATTGGCTGCTGCGCAAGAGAGTAACCAATGTTACTCCACACCTGGAAGTATGGCTCTCGCTACTTGTTTCCTCGCAAGTCTGCTATTGGCTCGGAGTCGTCCAGGGCGTATCTAACGAACTGTAATCCAATTACTTCAGTGTACACGTGTTTAACGTCTATCTTGTCCTGAAATGAATTCGCGAAATTTTCCTATCCCTACTCACAATTAATATATACTGTTAAGATGGGGATAGCAAATAGAAATGTCCATGGTACCGATTAGATATTGTTAACCCACCGACGAACTGACTGTTATGGCCAAGTCGATGTATTGGTCTGTAATTGGTCGCAGTTTAAGGGACTGTTTCGCTTCTAAGTACTCTGTGGTATTGTCACGAAGAAATGGGTCTAATTACTGAAGGAAAGTTCGGGTGCGCATATAGGAAACTGGAGTCTAGTTCGCACGTGAAATCTTTTCGCAATAAACAGATGGCCTTGCGCATGATCGTGACGCCTTAACACGTAGGAATGGAAATGGTACACACTTCGCGTTATTTTGTGACTGCAGACTGAATTCCAACCTGTTTCATGCTAGTTTAACTTCCACCATTGGCCAGCGACTTTAATGACACATCTCCAGGAAGCAGTCACGCGGGTAAATAACGCCGTGTAGTTGTCTGTAACCATTGGAATCTCGGATTGCGCTCAAGTAAGGATAGGGTAGTGAAGTCTAGCATGTTACTAAATAATGAGCGAATTTTGCACGTAGCTGCACATACAGCCACCGAACACACGAAAGACTTGTGACTTATACGAAGATGAAGAAACAACTTTAAGAAATTAAGGGAGGTTCTAAATAACCGATGTTGAAAGTCACTGAATGTTCCTATTAAAACATTAAACACTTGATAAACCTTGCTTGAGTGTAGCTTGAGCAAAGTAAACATGAAAATTCATTTGTTATTCAAAACAAAACTCGCATGGATGCGCAGTATTTGTTCGGCTAGTGTTTAACACGAACTCACAAGAACTCGACAGTGCAGTAACAATGATATTGCTTACGATAAAATTTATTTTTATAGTCACAAGGGGACATTATTAATTGGAAATCCTTCTATATGATAAAGGACATTTGTTTGGGTTAGTAACAACTCGGCTCTCCATCAGCTGATGACCGGCTAATATTGAACACTGTAAAGTACAGGGTAGTGTCCGGTGTGGTATGTACCAATAGGACGATGGTAAGTTCTAACACATACATCAACAAAACCGGTGTTCTTGCAGTATTGGATATAGGCGACTCACTTCTAAGTTGTCTTAAGTGCCAGTAAATTTCGGCCTTGATGTGTTAACACTTTGAGTGCGGCACAGTTCCTCTGACAATTTAGACACGCTGTAAATGAGACGCGTATGTTCACGAATGCATACCCATCGGTTATCTTGGTCTCTATACTCCTGGGGACGTGGTGGCTGAGCGGTTAGCCTGCTTGCCTCCCACAAAGGCCAACCGGATTCAATCCCCGGTTGGGTCACTCCCGGATTTCCACAAGTGAGAGTCGTGCCGCGCTAAGCCGCTAGTTGACGGGATTTTCTCGGAGAACTCCCATATAACATTCCCTTGCTTTTCGGCGCTGCTCCATTCTCACATCACATCATCCTGATTGGCTCTCAGGACCTAAAGAGCAGATGAAATACCTCAATATCTCTGTATTCTCGTTTACTAGAGTCATGTTGGTTCACACAACATCGGAAACGCTTACTATATATCTACTTAGGGATAGGATGAATTTTCGATATTAATTTCGGGATAAGATAGACGTCAAATACATATACAGTGAAGTCACCCTCGCAGTTCGATCACAGTTTACTAGAGCCGCCCTGGACGCCCCTGAGCCAACAACAGACTTGCCTTGTGAATCCCATAACTGCCAGATGCGGGGCAACAGTCAATGAACACACAGCTGAGGCTCCAGTATGCAGAGGACTGAGGAGTCTGGCCTACAGGTCATTGAACTCACGAAATGTTCCTAAAGGCTGTTCACGATAAATTGAGTACTTTTGAAATCAATCTAATAAAAATGTCACAGCTCCCACCTGCATATATTTCAACGGGTGCTCTGAGTGACATGCTACTGGTAAAGTTGGTAACGATGCAGGGAAAGTAGTTCCACATCTTAACCTATAAGAAGTGTTAGTTAACCAATTGTGACAACTTAAATAATTTCTTTCACTTTCTGTTTTTTTTTATCCATCGAAGTGTAAAAATGAGCAGGTTTGTAAAATATTTAGTTTTCTAAATACGTCAAAATTTTTCTTGACTGAAGCATGAATAAAATGATGAGGCTCATGACAATGTAAATTTTACATAAGGCGAAATAATACATAACGTGCATAAAAGTAGATCTTAAGCAGGGCTTTCAAAAGTGCTCATTTTACCGTTAACATCCTATATGCCTATGTATAATGCTCATTACTGGCTGTCTCTCTGCCAATATTATGACGATCTGTAAAATATTTACTTTTCTAATAATTTCACAGTTTCACTTGACCGAAGCATGCATAAAGCAATGACGCAGCGTGATAATGGTAATCTTAGATAAGGCGGAAGAATACACAACGTGCATACAAGTTAGATCTTAAGCAGGGCTTTCAAAAGTGCTCATTTTACCGTTAACATCCTATATGCCTATGTATAATGCTCATTACTGGCTGTCTCTCTGCCAATATTATGACGATCTGTAAAATATTTACTTTTCTAATAATTTCACAGTTTCACTTGACCGAAGCATGCATAAAGCAATGACGCAGCGTGATAATGGTAATCTTAGATAAGGCGGAAGAATACACAACGTGCATACAAGTTAGATCTTAAGCAGGGCTTTCAAAAGTGCTCATTTATCGTGAATAGCAAATAAGAAAATGTTTTCTCGCCTAATCACGCGGTTAATAAGTAAAATAAAGATGCCGATATGCCCACACTGTACTGTAACATGAGCGGAAATATTTTCGCGAAGTTCGGGTTTACCTAATTGTATAAAATTCATCATGCATATTTGAGTAAGTCACACTTGAGTATATCTGACTTAAATTTACGTTGTACAGAACCCAATGAACACTGCTGACGAAATAATCTTTCTTTGTAAATGTCTTCAAAGAATTCTGATTGCGTAATGCTATTGCAAACTGCATACACATCGGTTAAATTCAACGGACATAATATTTGTTTCATTTTTAAAACGGAATATGCCCCAGGTAACTGCCAGAAACGATTTTATTCAGAAAATAAATGACATTCCGTATGCAGTCAAAATTATTTACGATAAAATCGTCCCCAATTTAACTTATAGTAATATTAATAAATATGCACCTAATAATAACGATCCTTTATCACATCTTGTAAAAGTTAAGTTTAAAGAAAATGCTACCTCTTCGAAATTAGATTAAATGCCCAGCGAATTCGTATACGACTATCAAGTAGTTTTTTTCGTCTAATCATCAATGGGAGTTAATGAAATTTCAAGAACGTCTTGAAATCTGTAAAGTTCTTCAGAGAGAATCCATACAAAGAGAAATAAATGAAATTCGCATGTAACTGGGATCTATTAGTTAGGTATTGAAAATATAAGGCAAAAGAGATCTAAACATTTTTGTGATGGTTGTTAAAGCTTTAAAATTAATCCTTTAGAGATGTTAACATATTTTTCTATGGGGACCGCTCTCCCTTGAACAATTTTATAAAGTAAGATATTTCTAAGGGCCTTAATACTTCTTCTGATTGGCTGTAGTTTCCATACGACCAACGTTTTATGATAATGTTTCGTGTAATGAAAGTCTTCGTCCTTTTTAAATATCTATAGACATTTTCGCATTATAAAACGGCACCAAATCAGACTCCACAGTCCTCGACACACTCGAGCAGAGGCAACTTGTTCATTGGCTGCCGCCACAGTCAGACATCATTCTCCTGTTCCTCCCAGCCCCACGGAATAAAGCTACACAAATGCTGAATGTTTACCATTGGTTGCGATTTCTGTAGGGCGTATTGAATAGGCGGAGGTCCAATGATACACGTAGACCTAACACATATGCCTACTTATATGCCGTCTACCTTGGTACCGAATTACCTATATCAAAGAGACCTGCAAAATTCGCGTTATCTCTCAGTAACATAGTAGATTCCACTGCCTTATAAACAAGTGTGACCACAGTTCGTGATATCATTGGTCGCTGCGCTGTAATCAACGTCAAGTTTATCCCCAATCTCCCTAAAAGCGATTGGCCACTCCACCGCTGAACTTGTATTATTGCCTCAAGAGCTCTCCGAGGAATGGCAAACATATTTTCGGCCAATGGCTGAAGTTGGTCAAACGCATAATATCATGGAGTTCATAAATAATAACGCGAGTTATGCTGGTCTCTACCTATATCGCGAAATTATCGGGTTTCTAGCAAATATCTGTTATACTTCCATAATGTGGCTCTCCGAGCACAGTTATTTTATATACTGTAAATCTAATAAAATTATTTTTCAAACAAAATATTTACATTAGCTTTCTCGTATATTATCAGTATATAAGTCTTTACATAGGTGAGTTACAAGAAGCCAACTTAAGTTTATTTAGTTCACTTATTATCTGCTACACTTTTTGCAGAGATATTTTGAGGTTAAATAAATGCTCATAATTCTATACATTTTTATCTCACCTGCATTAGTACCAAAGTTGCATACTTTAACTAATGTTACCTTGAAGAAACGGACACTGTACAACTTTCATGCTAAAAAAAAAAGATTCCAAGGAAGTTGGCCTATCCATACGAGAACATGAAATATGTGCGCAAATGTACATTTCTAAAGCTGTATTACCAATTTATAAACATGAATTATGAGGGAAGAGGCATGGAAAGTCAAAAATGGATAACTATGAAGTTTAATAAGTGGATGTAAATGCAAAAATATTCAGAGGAAATGTGGTTTGGCTTTTGCGGGAACCAAATATCACTGGTTCAAGAGTGTTAAAATGAGAACAGTCATGTGTTATTTCGTACGTTGAACACAAAAAGCAATGCCTATAGGTAGAGCTAGTGATTTTTCATGAAAAAATACGAGAGCACAGTAGACTTCAATACTGTAAGCACCCAAAAGCAGTTTGTCTTATGCCATTGGTTACTGTCTATTTGAGAAAGCTTTTCCATATTTGACCGGACCACTCAGAATTCGACAACATCGTCACTGCTCCTACCAGTGGCGGCTGGTGACTTTTGAAGCTGGGAGGGCTGTGGCGATCCTAACTCAGATCATTACAAATAGCATTTTAAAATAGGCACAATGATAAATACTTTGCGTACGACAGGCTTATGTAAGTGTAGTTTGTGCAGCTAAATATAACAAATAAGTGCGGTTGTTTGAAGGAAAACGTATCATCAATCGATTTGTAATTGTCAACACACTGTGGCCACTGGTTCAGATGTAATCACTAGCGCAGGTATTTGTTTGTTTAAAGTTTGTGTAGGTTATATACCTTCCAACCAGTACCCATGCGGTGTGGTACATTACTCGAGACGATGGGAAATTAGATAATTATACTAATTCTACTATACTAATGAAGATGATAACTTAAATATACTAAAACACATATTTTAAAAACGCAATACTAATTTACACACAGTACGTACAAAATGCATGTCAAATTTAAATTAGAGGATGAAAGTGGCATATATTAATTAACGTATTTGTAAAAAAAAATCCAGTCGTCAACCTGTACGCGCTATCTAACTGGCAATGAATAATCATCTTACCAATCACTGAAAATTCTATGGCATTATTTAAATGCTGTGAACATGTGTCTTTTGTCATCCAAATGTTTCAAATCTTTTACCCAATTGACAGTCCACGCAGGATCACTAGGTTTCTCTAGCAAAAAAAAATGTAACAAAACAACGCATTTCTAACTTGACACCCTCATAGCCAGTCCGCGAAACTATATTAACTTAACGTTGAATTCTCGCATACGCGAACCACTATGTTTAACATCGGGGCTTTGTTGCTTTGATATATGTACCTGTGGCATTTCTGGTCCACAATTTATTAACTCTAGTTTATTCCCGTAATTCAAAATCTTTGTCGTAATAAGGTTTTAAATAATACTCACTGAATTATCCATTATTTACAAGTTTACACAGCACGACATGAACAACTCTTCAACACTGCTTCTGACCGATGTTCATGGCTCATCATTAACAACAAACTTGTTAAGAATATTACACACTATGTTTGAAGCTCACGCGACTTTTAACGATATCTATACTTAAAATGTATTCGAAATAAATACAAGCATTGTTAAGAAATGTGTTTGACAACTGCAAAAGAACGAAGCGCGAAAATGCTCCTACAAAACATGTAGTATATAACTGTAGAACACATTCTGTTTACAGCGGAATTCGAAGTTCCAGTTTTGGTAGCCCTGTAAAGTTCCAGGAAACCGTTTTTGTGTGTGAGCATGGGCGCGCCCAGCTCTCTCTGATTTACAGCCTCCCTCCCGCAGCGATGCTATTATACTGTTATGGCCGCTGTCTCTCTCTACTCGTTCCACCCTCTTCGGGGCGAATAATCTGTAGCCCCGCCACTCAACATTTCCAAAAACGTTTCCCTCGTGACAAGAGACTCGTCCATCTCAAGAACATTAGCTGCGAAATAACATCCGTATTCGTACACAGTATTATTTGCTGAGTAGCAGATAAGTAGAGGTCTGCGTTCTGAGATTTTATTAGGAGGGCTACGCCCCGCAGCCCTTCCTCAGCAGCCGCCACTGGCTCCTACATGTTTCGTATGCAGACAGTTAACACGTGTCGAAAAGTAATTCCACCAATCAAG
Organism: Dryococelus australis; assembly: GCA_029891345.1. NCBI lineage: Eukaryota > Metazoa > Arthropoda > Insecta > Phasmatodea > Phasmatidae > Dryococelus > Dryococelus australis. Next base: position 334,391,025 of record CM056995.1, on the reverse strand, counting down.
ATGCGTAAACGACCCTACAGTGTTTTGAAATGTAACGTGGCTTGAAATCTTTTCGCGAAGTTTCACTACCCCTACCTATAGGCTATTCATCGTAAAGTGAGTACTTTTGCAAGCCCTCTCATTTGGAATAATATTCAATAAATTTATTTTATTGTAGCATTATACGTTAAATTCCGAATGTGGTAGAATAAACAGACTCAGTTTATTACTTACATGCCTAAATTTTTTTTAAAAGGTTGGTAAAGGGGAAAAAATGGTTGGAAAGAAAAAATAACTTGGTCATTAATAATGCTCACTTTATCGTGAACGGCCTATACAAAGCTGTCGTCCGTGATCCTATCTACAATTTTACTTTATTTGTAGAAACCCTATAATCTCGCGTTATAATTGAGTACCGAGTTAGATGGCAGGCCATTGAGATCTGCCTGAGGCAGCAGCCAATGATCAAGTGACCTCTGCTCGATTGTGTATAGCACTGTAGAGTCCAGCTCGATACCATCTTATACTTAAAACGTGAGATGGTAGGTTCTCTATTTATTTACAACCAGACAAATTATTCTTTAGCCAAGCACTGTGTTTGCGCTGTTATAGGAAAAACGGTTTGCTTCAAGAGCTCAGCTTCTGCCGAATTAGGTCTTTCCTACAGAACGTACAATGGAATATGTAAAATAATATTCTGGAATTTCGTACAACGTTTAAGGTAACAACTAGTCTGAAAATCAATTACTGTAAAGTGCTGTGAAGATTACTCATTTTTTTTTTTAAGTTTACAATCTTGATAAACTTTATGTATCAATGCACCTTTTCTTTTGTAAATAATACAATCATTAGGGACACCCGGATTTCGCGAAAAGATTTCATGAGCAGTTGAATTCCATATCATTTTAGGTTACATCCACTTTCGTGATTGGATGATTTACGTGTTACGAGACTTACGTGTACGCCCGCAAATCACAGACGCACTCTACAGGAGTAACCCAATTCTGTTTGGCTAGTGACGTAATTAAATGCTTCATCACAAATACAGGCGAACAATAAGGAAAAAAAAAAAAAAAACTGCCGATGTGCCCGTAGAGGATTAAAATCTAACATGTGTCGAAATATTTTCGCGAAGTTCGGGTGTCCCTAACGATCGATGGGAGGGAGTAACACTCCTTGCTGTCCAGAGGGTGGAGTTTTCCGCCTTTGAGAAGCGACTAGTATGTAATGGGTGTGTGGCGGGGGTTCCTTGGATGCCACCGGAGGAAGGACCACGCAACCAGTATGTGTAAGACGCAGGTTATCGCAGCTGTTGTCCGGGGCAGTGGTGAGGGACCAGCATGTAACCGGTGTAAGGCTCTGTCTGGTGGGAGTGGTTTTGAATACGGAAAGCACACACACACACACACACTCTCTCTCTCTCTCTCTCTCTCTCTCTCTCTCTCTCTCTACCCTTCTCGCGGCCGCGGCTTGTCATGCTTAAGGCCTGGTAGGGTTATGGTTAGAGACCTGCTAAACACGTGTTATTATTTAAGGACAGACTGTACTCCAAGTTATAATGCTTTTGACAAACTTCTACCACTGACCAAAAATATTTTTGGCACTCCTCAGAGAGCTCTTGAGTCAATAATATAAGTTCAGTGGTGGAGTGGCCAATCGCTTTTAACGCTGGGGGCTAACGCAATATTAAACTCCCGTTCGGTTCTGTTCTGTCCTAAAGATCATCGCCAAATTTTATATATATAAAAAAAGGTATTTATTCAAATTTGGAATATACTTCTTTTTGTCAACTGTATTCCAGGTGCCATTTTTTTCTCCCCCATCTTTTTGGTGATTCTCTTAAAATACATTTTTCCTTTTAGAAAATTTACAATTTACAAAAATTTAAACTCCAAGCTAAAATTTTGAATGTTGTTGTCGAAGAGAAAGGATGTGCTACGTTTGTTCCAGACAGACGCACCATCATCGACACCAGCTGTTACGCCGAACGCGTCCTAGAGCAAAAAATGCAGGAGAAAAATTTCCGGACACGGTGATATCGCTCGCTGAAGTTTCTGGGTCCTCCGGCAAGTTGGATCATTGGCTAGCTGTCTGCTTCCCCCTTCCCCCGCCGCCACCCTATAATCAAACACCGCCCACGCAACATTCTCGATGCTATAAATCCCTCTCCCCTCACCTTCCGACGCTCCATGCAATATCCTTCAGTCCGCAGTTCGTTTCCTGGTACGTACGATGGCATTAAGCCCCGGGATCGTTCCGGCGAGCGGAGTACCCGAAGTATCTGGCTATTTCCCGCTGCTCCTGAGTGGATAGTCGAGTGGGCGCTGGTGGAAGTGGTATTTGCATGGCGAGCCGAGGAGCGCTTGTTGCTGGATGAGCTCCACGACGAAGCGCTCTGCAGACGCGGAAGTACCGCGCTCCCAACTTACAAGAGCGTGCTTTCGCGAAGCCGTAACATAACTTCAGCTACATCCATCGCCGTGCATTCTACTACTTCTGAACCTTCCCCCGAAAAAAATCATAATCAACGAGCGCGTTTGTTCGCATACATCCCACTCTAAATTGTGAACACGAAATAATACTTTAGTAAACAGAAAGCAATTTGTCAGTAAGAAGAAAATGAGCGTTCTTCATGTAATCACTTGAAACCTGAAGAATTCTCGGATTCATTTTGGGACAAGCTAGGATTCAAAACACGTGTGTTTATATAACTTAAACCATTGGTCCACACGATTTTTTTTACACCTCCTTGAGAACAGTGGCCCAATAGACGCCTTTCACCGTGGCAGCAGACAACCAATGCACAGTTTACATTGGCATATTTGTGCATAAGACTATAGAGTCTAGCCTGCAGGTCACTGAACTCGCGAATTTCTTATGTCTCTAGTAATCACTAGAGGCCCATGAAATTCGCGAGTTGAATGACATGTAGGCTTGACTTCACAGCCTTATATACTCTATTCACACAGATGTCAACTGTTTATTGGATGATAATTGTGGTAGTAAAAGGCGGTGGTTGGGTGCACAATTTATTGCATTTTTGTTATTGGCTCATTTATCTCCAGCAGGTATCAAACAATACGTCAACCAATTACAAACTTAACATGAGCATACGTGTATGCGAATTCCAACTCGTCTAGAAATGAACCCGCGAACTTCTCGGGTCTCTAGTAATCACTACAGACCTGTAAAATTTGCGTTATTATTTAAGGACAATTTTTATACTTAAAACACGTTTACCTGTAGAATATGTTTGTCATTGGACCATGCTTTATTTGACACATACTCGGTGAACCTGCGCCAATAAAAGAACACTTCACATCGTGTTACCCCAATCACGTACAGTTCACTCGGATAGTAAGTGACTTCATATCTGGGCAGCAGCCAATGGAGGAACGACGCCTGCTTGAGTATATACATTACTGTGAATTTAAGCTAGATGGAAAAAAATTAACGCGAATATTGGATGTCCATAGTAATCACTATAGAGCCGGAGCCACTGTGGCTGAGCGGTTAGACTGCTCGCCTCCCACCATGGCGAACCGGGTTCAATCCCCAGCCGGGTCACTCCGGATTTTTGCATGTGAGAATCGTGCCGGACGATACCGTTAGTTGGCGGGTTTTTTCGGGGATCTCCCATTTCCCCCACCCTTGCATTCCGGCGCTTCCGCGTTCTCACCGCTCTTCCCTCTATCGTCCAATACCTCGTTGTACCGAGCCATTCGCATCTCTCAACTCAACCTGCCATTTCGTGCTATAAAAATGAACTAAGCTAGATTCGCTTTCCTCTACCCTCTCGGCAGAGGTCACTTGTTCAGTTTTAAAATATACGACGCGACAGTGAAAACGAATTCCCAAAACCAACAATATTGCAAGATTTCACAGCAACACAGAATACAGAACAGGAAAACGTTATTTAATTTAGTTATCGATGTGTATGGGAAAAAATGTTCATAAACAAGTAAACGAAACAAAAAAAAAAACTGCGATATTGAAACATACAAGAAAGCTAGTCTGAGATCACACAGCACGACAGTATAGGTAGGGACCTGAAAAATTCCCCGAGTTCAACCCCCAGGATAGACTACACGGTCTTATGTTCAATCGTGTCGATATCAACTGCCCATTGGTTGCTTGCTACCACATTGGAGGACTATGATTAGGCGTGCATTTGTTTCACGTTTCTCATTGGCCCAGGGTTCTCCCAGGAGGTGTCAAATATAGCGTGGACCAGTGTCAAAGATGACACAAACATAAGAGTTTTCCAATTCTAGCTTGTCCCAAAATTAATCCGCGAATTTTTCAGGTCCCTAAGTATAGGCTTTTCACGGTAAGCGAGGCACTTTTGAAAGCCCTGCTTAACCCATTCTGACCCAGTGTGCACATTTGTGTACAATACGCTAGTGTAGGTAAAGTTTGGTCTTTGCTGCACACTGCGAAGTTCAATGATCTTACCTGTGGGTAAATGATTCGCAAACGAGTTAGCAAGCAATCTTACTGGCCAAAGTCACAATTGGTTCATATAACTATAGTCGAACATATAGTCGGCACGTAATTGGCTGTGGCAACGAAACAAATGTTGTGTCGACTTAAGTACAGTACACTTCATACAATTTTTTGTTTGCACCACCTCAAACCGTAAATTAAAGTGGGTCTTAAAGGGTTAAGATCTACTTGTATGTGCAGTGTGTATTCTTAACCTGCGTCAAATCAACGTTACCATGTTCCCCATCACGTTATTCGTACGTTAGTCAAATTAAATGTGGAATTATTAAAAAAATTCATGTTTTACATAGCTGCTAAGTCCTAGTCTTTGCAAGTAATTACAAAAGTCATAAAAACAAAATTAGTTATTTCAATATGCAGATGTTTATTTAACATTTTTAATCCGAAGTTAGTACAGGGAACTATTTTCTCTCCGCCGTTATCAACTTAACTGGGCACATGACAGTCAGTCGGGGCCACAGTAGCTTAGCGATTAGCACGCTCGCCTCCCACCAAGGCGAACCGGGCTCAAACCCCGGCCGGGTCACCGGATTTTCGCAAGCGGGAATCGTGCCGGACGATGCCGTTGGTCAGCCACTCTTGTCGAGGATCTCCCGTTTCCTCCGCCCCTTCATTCCGGCGCCGCTCTATATTCACTTCAATCACCCTCATCGGCTCTGAACAGCTCGTTGTTAAGAGCCGCCCAAATCTCTTCACTTTACTCCAGTCAGGGTACTCGACAAAACATATGCAAGAAGGGACAGCGACATTTTTCAACTATTTAATTTCCAAAGAGGAGATTCTTCGTGAGAAGATAAAAGGGAAACACATGTGACACTTTATACCTGAACCAAATATTAAGGGAGGCATGAGCCTATTTAAAAAAAAAAAAAAACTATATTTTAAGCCGTATTTGGCAAAATATCGGCTCTTACGTTGAAGGTTCCGATAATATACAATAATTAGTGATACACGAATTTCGCGAAAAGATTTCCACTCATGCTAAATTTTAATACCCTACGAGTGTACCAGCAGTTTCCTTTTGCTTATTGGCGGAGTGTGTCTGTGGGAAACATTTTCTCAGTTGACTGGCCAATAAGAATTAAGTTACTCTGTACGTCTCTGATTCGGGGACAGACATTTAACACGCATAACAACTAGACCACCCAATCACAAAAGTGGATCTGAGCTAAAGTGTATTGAAATACAACAGGTCGTGAAATCTTTTCGCGAAATCCGGGTACCCCTAACAATAATGTTCCGAGTTGTCATTGTATTTTACTTCAATACCGATATTTTGCACAAATAAGGTTTAAAACCTCGTTTTTTAAGGTCTCATGCCTCACTTAATATTCGGTTTAGGTATAATGCGTCACATATGTTTTCCTTTTACTTTGTCATGAAGAATCGCTTCACGCAGTTTGTCGGTCTAATTACACTACGTGATAGTTTAACACTAAGTTCAATATGGCGGCCACCTTCTCGGATTCACAATCGACAACGACTGTGCATGCCTATTTCAGTCGCCTCTACTACATCTTGTGCATCCTGAGTGTGTGCGGCAGCATCATGGATTCGTGCGATGAGGATAGTTTCTGAATCCACGGTAGTCTCGTACACTAGCGACTTCATGTAGCCCCAGAGAAAGAAGTCCATCTTGATGAGATCTGGGGAACGTGGAGGCCAAGGTACAAGCCCCGCACAAACGATGGAACTATTCTTTTCCGACTGCGTGTTTATAAGAAAAACTTGTTCCATTGAACGTGTGCTACTAACCCTGGAGCGTTGTAGCATGATTTTCAAAAAATCCTGAAGTTATTGCTATTTAAGTTTCAAAGTAAGAATATAGTCCTGTAAATGACGCAAGCCGGATATTCTCCACTCCCATGTCCAGCGGCTCAACACAATACATCGTGATTCGTGGCTCGATAAGGTGTTAAGAGTCTGAAATGCGTAATGTTTTATCGCACCGACCCCGTATCAGGCGAAGGCTTGTCAGCCATCACCCTATCTGAAAGTAAATACTGCTACCTGCACAAGGTTAAGACTTTGATCAACTCTCAGGTAATATCACCAACATCCTACTACGAATAAATTTTATATGTATATATATATATATCCCAATTAACACAAAAGGAACAGAAGCAATAGCAAAACATAAACCGATAATTAAGGTAAAAAAGATTTGTTATGGATTAAAATACAATTCAGCATGACCATGAATATGCATGTCACCAGTCGTACCAACCAGCTTGCGATACAACCAAATCTGATCACCAATTTCAAGCTCCATCTTCTTACGCGAAAACATGGAAGCGTTACCAAATACACTAATAACAGCAGTAAAGTTAACAGTCAATGAAGTGATTTCAGGTTTATCGGTCACAGCTCCTTCATGGAATCTAAGAGCAACCACTTCCTGTGAGTGAAACGACCACTCACGAAAAACAAATTTTCTGTTACTTTCACTATTATACATTACACGCATTATATACCCAATGTAAATATTTCTGCATTCATATAACCAAGTGTACACACTTCATAAAGCACTTTTAGTAAATTTTGTATAGTAATAAATAGCAACACCTGGTAAATCACTAACCCGCCTGGGTCAGTTGTATCTCAAATAAAGAGACAGATTAATTTTGCATTTATGATGTAAAATTACTAGGGACCTGAAAAATTCGAGTTACTTTTTGGCATCAAACTCCAATTCAGAGTACTGTATATACTCAAGCCGGCGTCGTTCTTCCACTGGTTGCTGCCCAAATATGAAGTCGCTCCCTTTCTGAGTGAACTGTACGTGATTGGGGCACACACGATGTGAAGTGTTCGTTTAATGGCGCTAATACACCGAGGGTGTGTCAAATAAAGCATGATCCGGTAACAAACGTATTGCACAGGTAAAAGTGTTTCAGGTTTAAATTGCCCTCAAATAATAACGCGAATTTTGCAGGACTCTACAAACTACGTAATTGTGGCGATTTTCTATTACTTACAAGGTCAAACTCGTGTTCTAACTGTCAACACACCCAGCATTCTGTTTTTAAACGACGCAGAGATTAAATGTGACACATTATTCCACAAAATCTCACGCACAAGCTTCATTCCAACATTAGTCTCACCTAACACCTGACCACAGAGTAAATAAATACACAGAAAAGAAATTACGTAGCGTCTACTTTGGCATGGCCATGCCCATTCTCTGATTAGTAGAGACCTGGGAAATTTTGCGGATTCATTCGGCAACAAGTTAGACTCTAAAATCCTCTGCGCACTCGAGCATCAGTCAGTAGTTCATTGGCTGTTGCTCCAGTTTAAACCCAGACCAGGTAGCACGAGATTCGGTGCTTATTTTCTTTGCATGTTCTTTATTGGTCGAAAATAGTTCAGGGCGTGGCTAACAAACGAATGGACCAATTGAAGCATAAACACATATGTACACGTGAATGCAGTTTAACTTGTCCTCAGATAAATCCGCGAAATTTCTTGGTCTCCACTGATTCGTTGTGCGAGGGTCTGGGAACGGGTCTTCGTGTCTGATTGGCTACCACGCGCTGCGGAAGGTACCCTATTGGCTGGCACGAGGCGCTAATTGGCCAACGGTGTTGCGACATGTTGCTGCCTAGTGACGCCATTTTGGTGACGTGTGCGGCTGGAGTTCGCGGTATAAGCGGCTGTTCCACCTCTGTATTATTATTTACTCTGTGACTGACGGTTCGCCACAAACAACCAGGACTGGCATAGGCTGTTCACTTTAAAATGAGCACTTTTGAAATACCTGCTTAAGATCTACTTGTATGTACGTTGTGTATTCCTCCAACATACGTCCAGTTAACATTGTCATGGACCTCATAGCTTCATTCATGCGTCGGTCAGGTGAAACTGCGAAATTATTAGAGAAGTAAATATGCTACAAATATTCTCATTTTTACTTTTCGACGCATTAAAAAAACAGAAAGATTACCTAAGACTTTCTATTCGGCATTAAGATATGGAACTACTTCCCATCCATTATTATCAACTTTACTAAGCGAATGTCACTCAGTGCGCCTGTTAAATTTATACAGACAGCGACAGTGACTTTTTTCTGAAGTTGATTTCAAAAGTGCTCACTTTATCGTGAACAGCCTTTACCAGTAAAGCCAGTTAGACACAGCTACTCTATCCTGGCAAATCTTATAAAATATGCTGATGTCATTGTTTTACATAAAAATGTTCTTGTTTTGGGCTATTTTTTCACGTTACTGTCTCAAAAAGATAACAATTTTGAGTTGTGACGATCTTCTATTTACGGAGCGAAATTTAAATGGTACAGGACGATCAAAAACCATTTGTAATTACACTAAAGTAGATTATAAAGCACAGATTCCCATTTCAGTGGAATAAATGGCACTAAAATAAGTGAAATGTTGACTCCTGGTCGTATTTGTCAATGTGGACAAAGAAAGACATATGCCATGGATAAATGCTCAATATATATGTGAAATAAAGAATGAATTGCAATGCACCTTCTGTATACTGGTAGAGTAATCAGGGATGGTCCAAACTAAACACAAACGTGCTCTTAAATGCGCACTCGGGATTCGATTCCACGAACCGTTACACTGTAAGCTGGATTCCAACCAGCTACGGTAGTGGGATCAACGAAATATATAATATCTTCGGAAACTGTAGTAAAAAATAAAAAGTGGCAAGCAAATTTGAAGTAGTTTCAGGTATATAAATAATATGACTGTCAACCACTAACATCTGAAAAATTATGAAAAGTAGTTAATCCTAAAAATCATTTTTTTAATACTGTAAATACACACATAATAAGCTTAGAAAGAACAAATAAATTCACATCATTTCAAATGTTTATTGTAAATTTTAAAAAAGAACTTCAGTGTTTCATTTATGGTTGAGTTGAGAGTTGGGTTGAGAGATTTAGGCGGATTTAACAACGAGATCTTGATAGCCAATGGGGGTGAAACGAGGAGAGAAGCAGCTTCGCCGGAATGCAAAGGTGGGGAAATCGGTAGATCACCGAAAAAACCTTCCGACCAGCGGCATGGTCCGATTCCCACGCGCGAAAATCTGGAGTGACCCGGCCCGGGATTGAGCCTGGTTCTCCTCAGCCTCCTCGGACCCTTCTTCTAGGGAACTACAACTGTCTTCGTCCAGTTCGCGACATCCGCCTGGATGCTAGCTAGCCGAGGTTCCCGTTCCCATTCTCTCGCTTGCCTTGAATAATAAGCAGGCACAATATAAATAACGCACCACACAAGATTTGTTGTTGATTCGTAGGAATAGGAACAAACTAGGCGCCACTCGTCAGAGGCAAGCTTCCGCCGGTAATAGCTGTACCCACGGCCGCAGTTTTAATGGCATGAACAGCCGAGGGCTTTTTATTCCCTTCACGAATGCTGGAACGCGTCACAGAATAGCTATGCACATAAAATAATAATCAGTAGATGTATATTGCAGATCCCAGCGGAACTCAATAATTTGACTAAAATTCAAGCAAATTTCTCACTTTCAACAAATTTTTTTCCAATTCTTCTGAAAACATGATTCATCTCTTCAATTTAACATCCCCCCTCCCCTCCCCCCAAAAAAATCAAGCTAATTTGATCCAAATCTGCATTCTCAGTGAGGCGCACTTTTTTTTTTTTAATATGCTTCGTTCACGTTTTGATCAGTGTCATTCTTGGGAGTGAATGAGGCCAAATTTAGGTCACAAAAAAGGCTAAAATTTACTCTAAATTTGCAAGCCAAATCAATTAGTCAAACTGCTTCCTGTCGCAGCTACGGTTCGCTGTGTCCGAGAGTTCTCGACTGTACCGATAAACTCTGTACTATTGAAACGAGAATGCGCGGCAGTCGCCGAAGTAGATAAGGAAAAGATGGGCTTCAAAAGATGAGAAGCTTTTTATATGTGAAACAGTTAAAACTTATATACAAGACTCAGAGTTACTGAAAACAGTTTTAAAAAATATTGTATTTTAAGTGTATGAAAACACATACACTAGACAAACTTTTATGTTATAAAATGTTGGATCTGGTTTCTGCACTTACCACTCTCCATTTTCTACTCAAATCTAATGTTAAAAAATCATAGTTTTCGCACCAGCACTTTTGACAGATCTCTTTAAATTTTTCATAAGGAATATCGCCACCGACAAAAGAACAATAGATATGGTTGAGGTTCGTGTTGTCTTGTCTAAACATACATAGAAAATTTGCATTGTCTTGTACCAATTGTTTGGGCACTCTGGAATGTGTTTGTGCGAGATAAACATTATCAATATTGTTATGCCTCTCTCTAGTAAAATATTAGCGGACTACACTTTGTACATGTAAAATTACATCATCAAAAATAACTAAAGAATTATTTTCACATTGGTCAAGTGGAATTATTTCCTCCATAGTATTTAAAAAAGAAGCCATCTCTTCATTAAGTTTGCTGGATACCACATCAAGGTCATCTTGTAACTGAATATATTTGGGTTGATTCAAACTTTTTGAACAAACATGCAATTTATTAAAATTAAACCAACCTGTCTTATAATTAAAATTAATCATTAAATTCGTCTTCCCGCAATTGTTCAGGCCTATAAATATACCTCTAATATCATCAAGCAAAAGTTGGCATTTTTTTTAGCATCTACTTCGGGAATTAAAACACCATCACCCCAACCGACTTGCTTCATTTAATAACATAATTTTTGTAATAAATGGATAATAAAGTATTCAACTTAGCATATAATAGTTCTATTCTTAAGAAGAAGATTCACTATGATATAATTCATAAAGATAAATCTATAGCATTAATTAGCTTTCACGCAAAATTTTTAACACCAAATATATACAATAAAACTATAACAATGATCAAAAAATGAGTGGTGTGGTTGATAAAAACGAAGTTATAACTATTCCTAGAGGTCAATACTATAAATGCATTCGATCCATTTTCAACAATTAACATTGAAATAACAACAGACAGTGTGAAACATAGAATAACGATTAAATCTAAGTTTGGTATTAAACTTGACGACCACGTATCTGATATTCTTGATTTTGAAAGATAAATTGCTATTGAAAAGGACAAAGTTGCCATGGGCACTAAAATGTCTAATTTTAATCCATTTTAAACAATAACTGTCCACTGTAATTTAGCATATGGAATGTTCATAAAGTATGACGTATCTAAACACTTAGAAACAGACATAATTGCTAGTTTTCCACTGAAAACCACATTTAGCTTTAGAGACTCCATTAGCTATGAGCATGCATAGCCAATTTTTTATCAAATTAATAATGAGCTGTTTAATCACATTGTTCTGGAAATTAGAGACAAAAATGGTAGATTATTTGATTTTGATGGTTCTGAAATTGACATTGTTTTGGAGATTAAATAAGTTTTAAATATTATACGATTTGATTAGAAAATATATGGGGGAACTGCTGGTCCCCCCTTAACAGGTACATAGAATATAATAATTTTCTTTTATAAATAGGTGTGATGAAAAATTCTTAACACCTCTCATTAATAAAATTATTCATTTTGAAAATACAATACAGTAATTTGTTGATGATGATAAAAAGAAATCTACTTATCTTAGAACCATGCCTAAAATAGGGTTGTTTTGAAACACAAAACCAAATGCTATAATATTATATTAGAAAATGAATTAAAATGAAATGTGTTGATAGCCATATGGCAGTGTATCTATTTTATTTTCTAGTATAATTCTCTTATCACAATGACTTAAAGCTATTTTATTAACTTCTAATGCATATATTTTGTGTTTCTTGCTCCTAAATAAATCCATTGTTCTATATTGAATTTCCTCATGAAACACACGTTTCTTATAGTTTTCAAAAGTAATTCTATTATTGGATACATTTTATCCCCACCCGTTGTTCTTTTGTTTTCTTTATCCTCAACACTATATGCATACATATTTTCTCTTAAGCCAACAAATTCTTTAATAATTTTACCACTACATTCATCTTTTATTTTGCCTGAAACTTTTTTATTTGTTTGTTTCATGTTTATATATATATTATATATATATATATATATATATATATATATATATATATATATATATATATATATATATATGTATATGTGTGTGTGTGTGTGTGTGTGTGTGTGTATAGTCATTTGAATAATCACTTGTATTAAATTTTCACCTGTATTTAATTTATCTAACATCGACTTCATGTCTTCATAAAAACCCTCTTTTATTGTTATAAAAATAAGAGTGTATATCTTGAAAGCACAATTCCATTTTATCTCCATATCTGGCTTTCATCACTTTATAATGGAGATTGTACATTAATTCTTTCGATATATCTAAAATTGGCATGCCAACATAAATAAGTTAATTAAATTTTACATTAGTTTTATCCAAGTGAATGGCTGCAAGATTCTTGTTAAATATAGTACTTCTTTTGAAATTGGATTTAGCAACTAATTTTTCGCAAATTTATCACTTGAAACCAGCCTTATATCTACTCTGTTTCTGATACTTTCCATTGTTTTACCAAACATAGAATTATTCATCAGTTTGTAAAAATCATATTAAAATTCATTTTTAGCATTAGTTCTCATCAATGTATTCAAATCTATGTACTTCTTCAACCAATAAGACTGATTAAACTTCTATATTCTGTGTATTTCTGTAAGCTTCAATCAATCATTTAGGCATTGTTTTAAACTGTAACATTGTAGTACATATTTATATTGTTGTGTAAAGTTGTTAATAGTTTAGATTAATTTGTTCCTGGAACTGCCTTATTTTTTTGGACAAAAAGGGATATATTTGTGTAAATTATATATTTCTTGTGGATATTCTAAATAAACTTCTAAAATGTAGCCATGTTGTGAACCGTCCTTAAAATTTTATATATATTCTCGCCAAAAACCAAAATTGAATTATGTATAATCAATCCATTCGAAACCTCCATATGGTAAATATTGTGGCATTGCCCAACCATATAAATTATTTACATAGAGATAAGCTAAATAATTAGACTTTATTTGAATAGAAATAATATAAATATTTGTTATTGGCTTTAACATATTGCTTACTACATTGCCATATTCCACCTTTTATACCCTTTTCTATCATTAAAATCATGTCATAATCATGTAGAAATTCTAGTGGTTGTTTAGTCATTTTTAACATTACATCCCAAGATAATTCTGGTGCAGTAAAATACTATGCAGGGTCTAGACCATATGCAATTATACATGTATCTCTAAGATTTTCTAATATATCTATCAACTGTAGTACATCACTCTCTTCATATAGATCGAGGAGTTCTCCTAGATTTTTGATAGTAAATTGATTCCATACTTGTTTTACATGCTGATAATCATCATCACATATATCACTATCATTTAATTTATTGTAAAATTTACTCTTTGGTGGAAGTTGAGTTTCGTTGAATATTTTAAAACTGCTAATATAATCGTTTGGTAGACTCATTTCCTAAAGACCAAATGTGCTTTATCTTGTGGAAATTGTTTTTGCTTATGATGCATTTGTTATTTAGATAAATTAGACGATAATTTATCTAAACTACTTGCCACAAATTTAAATGTGTCTATAAAACTCATATTTAAATTTTCTAGTTTTTTTTTCTCAAAAAGTGATCAACTTTTCTTCGTTATTCGCAAGTATATCTATCTTTTTTTTCATCACAACCTAGCTCTTTAATAATTAAATGAGCATCATACCCAGCTAATTATTGAAATAAATTGGAAGAAAATTGGGCAATTTTAATTGTAAATTACAATTGTTTCATGTTGGGTTAAAGAATTTTCCAGATATATGATTGTGGGGGAGCAATTTTATTGTCCTTAGAATTTTCACAATCACTTACAGTGCATTTTCTATATTATTGTATGTTATTTTTCTTATTTTGCAAGTGGATGCATTGCTTAAATTTGCGAATACATTTAACCGATCTCACCACTTCTTTTTTCATTGCTTCTATAGAATGCTGATGTGTATTTCGGCCTCGATATACAACTGGTGGCTTACAATCACCATAGCTAGATACAATATAATAGCAAAAACCAGAAGCTTCGTGTAGCTGATATTTCATTGTGTATGATTCATCAGTCATCTTTAAATCAATGTTATTTATTTTTTCATCTGTAAGTTTGTATCATTCTTTGAGTATCACCTTATAAAATCCATTATCGATATCATCTTCTGTTAAAACTGGATATTTTTGGATCTTTTTTTTTCTCTCTTGGGTTTGGCTTAACTGTTGATATTTTATTTAGAATTGATTCGAAATCTGCATATATTGTGAAAGGAACTTTCGTAGAGTGTTTGTGATTTTTAAATTTTATTTGTTCGCCTTTTGAAGGTAAGAGTATCATCACTGGTTCATTTTCAGAACAGTTTTCTGTATGTTTATTTAATTTCTCTTGGGAGTAATAAAATTGAAGACACATATCGCATATATAAATTCTACTTTGTGTTCATTTTTGTACAGAAAGCAATTTAGATAAATCTTTTATCCAACAGTAATGCCAATTTTTGTTATCTTTGAAAAAATGTAAATTTATATTTATCCTTTTTATTTTTTGTAAGCTTTAATGGATATACATTGAACTTCTTAACATCAATAGAGTATACATTTATTGAGACATAAATTTGGTTTTCTACTTTTGGTATATCGTTAATTTTTATAGGATATTCATATTTATCTAATGCTTTGTCAATGTTAAAACCCACATTTTTATTTTTAGATACTCTTTGTGCATCTTTTTCAGCACGAAACAATGCAGACTTTATTGCTCAAAGAAAGCATTTCTGATAATCATTCTTCACATCGATGCATGATTTTTATTCTTAATCACTTCTGGTAGTTCAATATAAGATGCTCCATTTAATGGATAGTGCTTGTTTATGGATAGTTGCAACCCAACTATGCTATGTAAGGCCCAATCTGGAGTACTTCTTTCAATGTTTTCTATTCGTGCGAGTATTTCGTCTTTTGTTTGCTTGTAAATCTTTTTAAAGTCTCCTTGATTCAATATTCTAAATGTTTGTGATTGAACGTCGTCAAATATTTGTATCTCGTCAGTTTTCCAGCTTCGAAAATTGTCGACAAGTTTAATGTTAGATTTCGCAGCTCTTAGATTTATAAGCTGAACACGTAATATTTTAAATACTTGTTATTTTTATGTAATTAGAAAGTTCCTGAGCAAAACTACATAAAAATTATTTTCAATGTTATATGTTAATAACCTGCATTTGAAAGCTTTTTTGACTTCGTGAGTTTAATTGGTTTTTCTATTTTTGTTGTTCACATATACATTAGTGGAAAAGGAAGAAAATTCTTTTAAATCCTTTTTGGATTTTCTATGTATATTATTTTGCCATTTGGAAAAGTTAAATTTGAAAAATTTCTTTTTCTTTGTTCATCTTTATTTATTTGTGTAAGAGCTGTAATTAAATCAGCTTTTCATAAATTATATATATATATATATATTATTTACATTAAAGCTTATGGCTTTAGTTCTTAATTCTGCAACTGTTAAATAATTTGTATTCTCTATAGGACTTTTAAATTGATATTCTCTTTTTTGAAAATTACTTGTAATAAGATCATCTTTGGGCAATTTATATAATTTTTTTTTTTTTATTCTCCGCCTATAATTCTCAACTCGCTCAATCCCATTTTTTTCTCGGAATACTTATTGAGTTGAGGATCGTCATTTACATATAATAAAATACAATGTTATCAAATTTATGAAGTCAGTGAATGCTGAACTTAATTTAGAATATATTTTGCTGCATTGTGTGATCTACTAATTTTATGCTTTTTCAGAGAATGATTATATACATATTTTCCGCATTCGCATAGTCTTTTCTCTTTTTTTAAACTCATAATGTCGTTTAACATATTCGGTATAACATTTTTTTGCAAGTGTTAAAATGCTTAACTATTGATTTTTTTGAGACGCAGAGGAATTGATAGGCTTATTCTCCTTGCATGCAAGACATGTCTTAGTTGAATGATCACCATGTAAAGTTTCATATGTATTATGCGATTTAGTATTTTTTGAGCTTTTCGAGATTTACTTTGCAAACAGATTTTCCACATTCGCATAGTAGCTTTTCTTTATTTTACTCGTAGCGACTTCTAGAATATTCATTGATACATTTTTACAGGTGTTTTGTGTGTTTATGTTGTGGAAAACATTTAATGTTTAAAACTGCACCACATTTTTTACATTGCTTACATATCGTATTATTTTCCATTTTGCTAAAGGGCAACGACTCCATTTTTATTTATAAGAAAAGAAATTTACTAAGAAAAAGCAAAATAAATACAGTCAACAAACTGCTAAAAATTTTATACAAACCAAATTCATTAACAAATAAAATTGACACAAATAAAATGTGCATATTCGATTCTCTACTCATTTTATAAACACTTCTTTTATTTTCTCTTGATATTCACCCATTTCTCGAAGTTCATATTTTCCATCAATGTTATCTAAGATTGATAATTGTAAGCTTTGTAAATTTAAATGAAATTTGTGCACTAAATTTTTTAGATCTTCAGAGGCTTTATCTAATCTATATGAAGATGGCTGTGAACCACTGCCACGTTTTAAAACGCTAGTTAAACTGCAGGAGAAGATAGGCGAGGTCATGTTTATTTATAAGGAAACAAATTTAAAAAAATTAAATAATTCATAAAATGCACTTTAGAGAACTCTATATCGTGCATAAATTTTCAATTTTTCATTTCTTCTAATCCCTTATATGACATAAAAACTTCCTTATCATTTAGTAGTGTCAAAGAATTTTTATATAATAACTTCACATAGGGCTCTGGTAATGAAATTTTAAACATTCCATCTAGAATACAATTAATTATTTTTTTATCGAAATTAGATTCATAAATTTCCAAATCCGTAGCGGTAAACCATTTATTTTTCTAGATCTTACATGTTGGTTAATTCATACGAATTGTTCAACTTGTTTAGCAGAGATTACATCTTTGATTCACAAAGAAAAATTTATTAAGAAGAAGAAAAAATTTGGTGCTGAAATCTTATCAAGATAAGCTGATAGCACGCATATGAGGCTGAGAATATTGACTGCTCAAAGAACTTGTACCCATCCCTAAAATTTGTGTTAACAAGTGTATCGCAGTAATTCAAAACTGATTGGTTTAAATTTTGCAATTTATTAGCTATTTCTTTATCGAAATATCTTTTATTGAGCGTATCATCTCCATCTATAGGATCAGCCAGACTAGTAATTCTACGGTGTCGAAAAAAAAAAAACATAGTTTTTCGTATATGTAAAACTTTACTATTTGATCTTGTAAAGCAGAAGAAATAATATTGTATTTTGAATCTACATATGTTTTTAAATCAGAAACATTAGTATTGTATTTTGATTCGACATCGTTTTTAATGCATAATCAGAAACAATAGTTTAATATTTCGAATCTACATATTTGTTTAATGTCTGTATCGCATTATTAATTCGTATTATACAATCAGCAATAGTATTACTGAATTGTAAATTTGTAACTTCTTTCAGGGCATAATCAGAAACAATAGATTTATTTGTAGAATAGACATCCTTTTTTAATGCATAATATTCTATATATATTTCGAAATATAGTTTATTGACTGCGTCTTTATTATCCACAGGTTCACCTATGTTAACAATTCTACATCCTAGAAAAGAAACATACGATTTTGTGTAATCAAAACATTTGGATAGTTCGCTTTATAAAGAAGAAACACTGGAATTGCATTGTGAATCTAAATATGATTTTTAAGCATAAGCAGTAGTGTCAAAAACTGTATTTATTGATTTGATTAATGGTTTCCCAAATATATCTGTCATTTACTAACAAAAAAATTATATCATTGAACTTAAATTCTCTCTAAAAAAAAGATAAAACAATTAAACATAGATGTCCACAAATAACTGAATCAAAATTCTGAATTCTATCATCATTGTAATAAACATTTCTGTTTTTTTTTTTTAATAATTAGTTAAATTATTAGGAATATTGCCTCTAAATGAGTCAAAATAGTAAACACCATTATTTTCTTTAAAATAGCAAACCCAATGAGTGCCAGTTAATTATGAATTTTCGACATTTACCACAACACATTCATTTTTGTGCATCCTAGTTGGTAGTTCATCAATCATAAAAACAGTTCTGAAATTTTTTTATATTTAATATTTTTACAATTTTTCAATATCAACATTAGATAGTAGGTATATATTCCATTTGTAAGTAAATATATATATATTATTAATTAGACATTTTAATACCCCAACCAAGTTTTTCTTTTGAAAACATAGTTGATGCAAACACCAGCAGATGCAATTTTTTTAGCTTCTTTTTGTAAAATTTCATAAGCTTCGTGTCTAGATTCTAAATTTTTGTGATCTACATAAGCAATATCGTGATATTTGCAAGCTTCATATAATTTATTTACTCCTGATTCTCCTCTTTCTAATCTTTCGTTTAATTTTGTAAATGGGCCACAATAATTATAGCCAGACAAATGCATTTCAGGAAAATTTTAATTTAATTAAATTATTTAATGCCCAATTTATAATGCCTTTGCCATAGTGTTCAGAATTCCAAAATAAATGTGGAATTGCATTTAAAACTCGTATTAGATATGGCATTCCTTTCTGGTTACTAACAACAAAATCAGAAAATTTATTGTTCAACATACTCATAATGTTTACATTTTCATTGTAATGATTTTTATTTCCAGCATTTTCTTCACCGTGTATAATTAGCAATTTATCAATTAACATTGTAACATTATCCATCGAAATATATTCTTTTGGCAAACTACTGTATTATTTTATGCTATCGCCAAATTTAAAATCATTTGTAAAATCCTCAAATCCGTCTATGCTTGATGCTGATTGATAATTTATATAGTTATTATAAAACGGACTAATTATATTATTCTACTTCCAACCAATACTTGAACTTGGATTATTCCTGTTCTCATCAGGAGTGTAGTTTTGAAATACGGCGTTGGTTAGTAAAACCATTTCTGTATAATTAGTAGTATATTTAACCTCAAGTTCTGATTGTTTTTTTTTTTTTTGCTAACAAATTACGAAGTTCTGGTGTTCAATTGTAACAAATGGTGTATCTTTATTTAGCGTTACTTTTGTATCGCCTATGTAAAAATCTTCCCCAACTCCACGTAAACCAAATTTTTCATTAATAACAATTATTCTTTTTGCAATTTCTATTCCTAGATTTATAGTAGAAACACCTGCTATAGTTGGCAAATCTTTTAATGGAGTAGCACCCAAATTAAGTGATTTCGAGGATAATTCTCTTTCAAATTATGTTTCTTCTGGAACTGGCGGATAAAACATATTTTTTTTTTTTTTGCTGCAACAGGAACAAGTGTGTTTTTTTATTTTTGTTTTCTTCACTTACTCGTTCTACTTTTTTGCCAATATTTCGTAATTGATCAATCAATGGCAGCGCATTTTATCTTATTTCTTTCATATTCCACTCCATGGTGCTTTTTATAATTTTTGAATCTCTCGATGAGTAATTTAACTCTAGAAACATCCTTCGTTTCTTTCATTTATATATAATTTTTTAGTTATGAAATTATTGAGTGTTTCGAGATAGAATCTTTTCTCCCAACTTATCAAATTAGTGGGAATTTAAATGTTTACGATAATAGAATTGAGTTTGATATTCCTATAGCAGATGGCTTTTCTTTTCCAAATGATGCATATGTTCATGAGCAATTTAAGTTACTAAAAAGGGGGTAAAGTTGGAGCAGATGGCAAGGCAGCAAAATATGCAAAAGAAGACAATATTGATGTTTGATCTAACTTTTTTTCCTTTTCAGTTTTCTAGAGTAGAAATCTCAAAACATGGTAATATTATTGAAATGGTTGATAATCCTGGATTGATTTCAACAATGATGAATGATTTGTTAAGGTCTCCAGGTGAGCAAAATTATTTACAGGCTACTGGTTTTGACAGTATATATCGAGTAAAATCTGTACATATTGATAGACTAAATGAAATAATTTTCCCATTAAGATATGTGCTTGGCTTTATCAGATATAATGCTAAAATTTACTGGAAAGGTGGTTATAAAGCCACTTTTTCCCGTAATTCATCTGATAACAATTGTTTATGTGTATACGAGGACACAGTTGTCACACCTCCGACAACTTATGCCGATCCAGGTAGAATTGTTATTGAAAAATTAGAAATGATGTGGCCTGTTGTGGAATACGAATCTAACACAGTCATTGCAATGAAAGAAAAAATATACAAAGAGCCTAAAATTCTTAATAGTTTTAATTATTGGCCTTTTTTAGGAAAAGAAGTACCTGAACGAATAACTTTTAACGTTGATATAAAAGATCAGTTTAATAATGTACGATTCGACATGACTGATTTTGTTATTGTAGGCTTTTAAATTAATAGAAAAAAATCGTGCCGAACAGTATGTTCATGCTTCTATGTTTGATAATTGTAATGTGAGAAATATTTATGTTAAAAATGGACGAAATAAAATTTTTCCAAAAGAAAATTGGAATCTAGTTATTGAAAAGTGTCTTTGTACTAAACAGTTTCTTGCTTATAATAACTTTATAAATTCAAAAAACAAAATTATATACTATATATAGAAATAATGAAATTTATTACAAACCTACTGTAAAGTATGATGATAAAAATTAATTTTTATTCATTGTGGGGGCGAATGCCATTATATGTTATAGATTGTCCATTTAGAAAAACCGCTGTAGTTAAATATATAACAAACATTATAATTTGTATTGATTTTAATAAAGCTGTTGAAGAATATTAAATTTGTAAAGTTGTTCTAGTTAGCCAACGAAATGTAACGTGTGATTATCTAACAGAAAGGATTACTGAAGATATATGTATTTTTATTTTATTAAATGAACGGTGTAAACGGTTTCACAGAAACAAAAAACTGTTTCGATAATTTAATATAATTTTTTTAGATGCATTGTATAGTTGTTTGATCGAATAAAAAATCTTTTTGTTAAACCTGAATGAGCTTTTTTCTTTCTCTAAATACATTTTTTTCTTTTAAAAATAAAAATGCCTGCGTTGCCTTGCAGCATGACAAAACTTTTTAAAGATGGTTGTAATATTACGCCATCCTACAAAATAGATAATGCCTCTGACGAAATCAGAGACTTAGTTTACAAATTTCATCGAAATCTACAAAGTTTGCAGTTAACACTCTACGAAAACATTAACGATGAATTTATACTTCGTTTAATAGGGGACGATTTTGAGAAGATAGAAGACATTTTTAAAAAGTTAGTAGAACTTCAAGCATAACACTTTTGTCTGTGTCAACTTTATTTGTGCAACTTTCATTTGAGGATTTTTTGAAAAGAGTCAATTGTGTTTTCATGTAAACATTTTTTTATAAATTCAGTAGATGTCTACTGCAGATCCTAGCGTAACTCAATAATATGACTAAAATTGAAGAAAATTTCTCACTTCAAGCAACTTTTTTCAAATTCTTCTGAAAACATGATTCATCTCTTCAATTCCACCCCCCAAAATCAAGTTGATTTGATCCAAATCTGCATTCTCAATCAAGCACACATCTTTTTTTTTTTTTTAAGATGCTTCGTTCACTCTTTGATCAGTGTCCTTCTCGGGAGATAAGGCCGCCATATATAGGTAAAAAAAGGGTAAAATTAACTCTAAATTTGCAAGCCAAATCAATTAGTCAAAAATCACAAAAATGTGATGAAAATTCTTAGAATTTCATCAAAAATATGACGATTTAACTTGCAAATAATGCTTTAAAGTACCCCTCACAAAGAGTGAACACAAGTTGAAAATTGATTTTGTTTTTGGCATTAAATTTGATTTATTTCGAGTTGCGCTTTGAAAGATTTTACAGGAAATTATAAATTTGCTTGAATTAAGCTTGAAATTGCTTGAATTTTTATTATAATTTTTTAGTTGCGCTAGGATATTCAATAGACATCTACTAAAATCGACGCAGACTTTTCAATTAAAAGAACTCTTGTGCACAAGGACCTAAATACTACATTGCCATTTCAGTCATGGAGTTCGATATATATATATATATATATATATATTTATTTATTTATTTATTTATTTATTTATACACACACAGGATTAATGGAATCTATTGAGACAAACTTCAAGAGGTGATTTCTGACCGAAAAAGGAACAGACATGTTCATATCAACATATATCTGGAAATGCATATTTGCCAAGTTAGATGACACTGATTAACGACATCATTCTCACATAATAACACTCACAGTGTGTTTTTGTGTGTTGCTGATTGTGTGATTGTGTAGCCAAGGCGAAGTACAATGGTCGGTTATTCATTTCATAAACAAGCCAAGATGGTGTTCGCATACGGTCAAAAATACATGGAAATGGTAGAGAAGACTTGCGGATTTACCGAGTCGCGCACCCTCACAGACAGTACCAGACAATTCACAAAAACATTTGCAGCCATTTTCGGGCTTCTGTGTGAGCATGTTTCCGTTCATACAGCCCACTTCCTCCGTAATGTTCGTCAACACCTCAACAACAGCTTCCTCCGGAAGACGGATAGGACGAGGAAGCCCTGTTGCATGGCCCGCACGATCACCGGATTTAAAACCCCTTGATTTTTACTTTTGAGCAGCGGGGTGGGGCATCCGAAAAGTGATATGTACGCAGAGTCAGTTCCTGATGTGCAGACCCTTGAGCAGAGTGTCCGTGTAGCCTGTGACGCTATTCGGGTACAGGCCGTGAATATTCTAAAGAATGACGCAATCCTTGATGTGACGTGGGAACGCCTGCATTGCATCCCATGGTGGCCACTTTGAACATCTGTTGTAACACGGAGGCACTTAATTTCATGCCAAGCAATGTGTACTGGTACTAATCGATTTATTGCAGCATCGCCGTCGATCTCCGGAGATATGTTGCCATGTTCCTTTTCCCCTCAGCAATCAACTCCAGAAGTTTATCCCTTTGGCTTCCATTCACCCAGTATGTGTGTGTGTGTGTGTGTGTGTGTATATATATATAATATATATATATATATATATATATATATATATATATATATAAAAACTGCGTCGGTCAAGTGAAACTGTGATATATTATTACAAAATTAAATATTTTACACATTTGCTAAATCTTACAATGACACGCAATAAATAAAACAAATCAAAGGAAATCTATTCAGTGCTCACAAATATTTACCAAACACTTATAATTTAACATTAGGAATTGGAACTACTTTGTTTCCGTTTGGCCGCATGGCACTCAATGTGCCCGTTAGAATATATCCAGTTTCCAGCAGTGACATTCATAAATTATTATATCAAATACATTACGTATGTTTTAATATATTATATTGTAATATTTAATTTATATGAGTGTATGTGTTGGTGTGTGTAGGTATTTCCACAGAAGGCGGATTTAATGTGAGTGAAAAGATTTGGACGGCTCTTAACAGAAGGTCTTGAGAGCCGATGAGAGTGATTGAGGTGTATGGAGCAGCGCCGGAATGAAAGGACGGGGGAAACGGGAGATCCCCGAGAAAACCCGCCGACCAATGGCATCGTCCGGCACGATTCCCACTTGCAGAAATTCGGGAGTGACCCAGCCTGGGATTGAACCCGATCCACCTTGGTGGGAGGCGAGCAGCCTAACCGCTAAACCTTTGCGGCACCAGGTGGTATAATGAATTACACTGTTCACGGGAGAAACCCGGGTCTCAGAGGGAAGTCCTTTAAATAATGGGAGAACTTGTTAGTTGTTTGGATTACAATACAGATATTCCGCAACTGCTGCCAATATCATCAAACAAAAACACAAAACACTGAGTATTATACTGATGTTTGTACAGCTCCAAAAAAAAAATTGAATTGCAGTGCTTACAACTATACAGAATGTGTGTGAAAAACACTGACAGAATCAGCTTGCATATTTCTTACGACAAAACAATTCGAAAACATATGTGCGACATATGGTCGAAGATGATTTCTTTAGGGTTGTTGTACGCACCAGTCAAGGTGGAGCTGAACCACAAGTTTAATGTAAATATTACAAAAAACTTTGGAATTGAAAAATGATATTCAAGATAACTGAGCTATAACCTGTCCTGGTGGTGGGCACTTTGAACAACTCCTTCAACGGATAATACGATATGTGTGTTGTGTGTTGCTTGCCTGCCAGTTGCAGAAACTCAACTGTTTCGACCTTAATGCATGAATTCCTTGTAAACGATATGGTTAAGAGTGGTAAGACAAGACGGGCCTTTTTCGTTGATTTAACGTGCTCATTCATTAGCCGCAAATATCTGTAAAATTCGCGGATTAATTTTGGAACAAGCTAGTATTGGAAAACTCTTACTTTTCTGCCACTTTTGCCATTGGTCCACGCGTTATTTGACACCTCCTGGAAAACCTTGGACCAATAAGAAACATGCAACAAAATGCACGCCCAGTAATCGCCTTCACTGTAGCAGCAAGCAACCAATGGGCAATTCATATATGCACTATTGCATACAAGACCGTGGGTTCTAACCTAGTCGTCGTTGAACTCGCGAATTTTTCAGGTCCCTATTGGTCCGTCATTATGAAACGAATTAAGCTTCGGCATTACATCCATCTACGTGACGACAGGGTTGCAACCCCTTGTAGTCTCCATGACATAATTTAATGGCAAAGACTGATTTTCCAGTAGTCACACATCGTTTGATTGGCTAATGCGAGTATTGAGCCATTTTCTTTTGGCTAGATTGCTGGCCGGCAAGTAAGTTACCAGGAGCTGATTTCCAACCTTTTGCTGGGAAGTGTCGCCACTTTTCTGGCGCCTATGGCTGGAGTTCACGACTATTCCACCTCTTTATTCTTAACACTTTAAGGAATAAGGAGTCCCGACCGGGTAAACGATGGAATCACGATTTCTCTGTCCTTACAGACAAAACGCACATGTAGAGAACTCCGAAATTCGCGTTATTATTGGGCGACAGATTGAACTCCATGACGTTTTATGTTGATTTACTGTTTCCATTGGTAGACAAATGGTGTGGCTCATTCCCAAGGATGCTTTTAGCCAATAGTAGAGGCTTAGATATTGGGCAACCGATCTCCAGTAAAACGGTCACAGGGGTATATGTCATCGTATAAATGCCAGTGGTAATCAAATCACGAATTGTGCTCAAGTAGATACAAGGAAGTGAATTCTAGCATGTTACCAAATAATAACGCGAATTTTGCAGGTCTCTACTCACACGTAAATGTTTCTATTGCTTCGCTAGTTATTACGAAGGTCTTATATGAACACCATAAAACATATGTTTTAAATTTCACCGACGAAAATTTAGTTTTATTTTGGGTACCAAAATGAACGTGACAGACTGTATATCGTGTAACACGTGGCAAATTTCTGTAATTGGGACACAGTTTATGTACCCATTAGCTGACGGCTAGCCAATGATTGGACTTGTAAGTATGGTAAGCGTTTCCTGTGAACTTTCGGCCAATAGGGTGTTGGTAAGTAGAAATGCACAACCCAGTGCCCCTGTGGTAGAATGTAAGGACGGTCCCCTTCTATAGCTTCTCGTGGCACCTAATAAATAGTGGCGCATGTTTTTCACAAAAAGATTTCAAGACCAATTGTACTCCAAAACACTTTAGTTCATATGCAGTTACCTGGTTGGATGATTTTAAATATCACGTGCCTCAAGTGGCTGACTGCGAATCAAGGACGTTCGTTATCGGAGTACTTTATTCTGATTGGCCCAGTCAAATAAAAACGTGTCTTTTCACGTAGACACGTGGCCAATAACCAGAGGAAGTTGTGGTTGTGGACGTAGGATTTTGAAGAATAGCATGAGCATAAATCGTTTCGCGAAAAATACATGGCTCTACCAAAAACATGTGCAAACATAAAAGTCCAGCATTCTACTCCGTTATAATCACCACTTCGGCTCCAACCCGTACTGGCTGGTTGCTAAGGGAACGATCTGATCACACAAAACCAACCATTATTTTTACAATCTGAGTGATACCTCAGCCAGACCATAAATTGTAACCAGAGCCGAGCCATGGTTGTTCGAGACGAGCAATAACATCGGGTGCCTCAATGCGGGCGCCAAAATTTGTATTGTAATTAACATTTCTAAATTATGAGAACAATATCATACAAAATACTTTTGCTTGTCAAACTTATTTTAATAATATGAAATGAAGTTAATTTTTGTGTTTATAAGCTCTGGCGATTTCATAGATAAAATTACCAAACACAAAATATCGGGGATTCCTATGGGAAAAAAACTAATTTCTTCGCACATTTTGTTTCTTTCTGCAGTCGTGTGCAAACAGCACTGCTGTCTTCTGACCCAAATTACGCTCCTCTGTAGAAGCAAACTGGACTACGTCGCTGACAGGGTACTTGCCAAATTTCGAAGTGAAAGGGGCCGCGATGGCTAAGCGGTTAAACTGCTCGCCTCCCACCAAGGTCAACCGAGTTCTATCCCCGGCTGGGCCACTCCTGGATTTTCGCATATGGGGATCGTACCGGACGATGCCGTTAGTCGATGGGTTTTCTCGGGGATCTCCCGTTCCGCCGCTCTTTCATTCCAGCGTTGCTCCGTATTCACCTTGCTTCTCTTTCATCGAGTGTCAAGAACTCGCTGTTAAGAGCCGCCCAAATCTCTTCACTTATTCACTCCAAGTAAAAATATTGGGTGGATGGGTGACGCCATCACAAATAAGGGTGGCTAATAATGAGGCTACCCCAAGCTTACAAATAAGAGGGTGGGCCATGTGTACAAAATAGTGTTTGTTATTGATACTTTATGAGCTTAAACCGTTACTACAGTATTTTATTGGCCGAAAAACTGACGCGAATGAACAATTGATTTTTTTTTGGGACACACGTGTTACAGGCGTGATGTAAGCTATTTGATGGCAACTGCGTGTGCATATTCTTTAGAAACTTGAAAACATAATACGGCCCAAAAAAGAAAAACAACTGATGAACATAAAACTGATTGCGTAGTTCTAAAATCAACCTTTTAATTTAAAGAAATCCCGCCAAAGCATATAACTTAAATATATTTTACATAATCACTAATTGTAGTACTTGAAGTATCGTCAGCTGGAAGCTGACGAGAGTTGTTCCACATTTAGACATTTAACTGAAAATTAAGTTTATAACTAGTTGAGATGAAATATTTTTCTTTTCATTTCAGACAAGTTTATGATATTATCGGCTCTGAAATGCCATTTTTTTTCTCATAACTTTATGGTATCAATTGGTAAATTCATGGAAACCGGTTACTGGAATGTCGGCAGTTTCATTTTCCCAAACGTCGAACGGTACTGCGAATGGGATTGAAGGAGAACACGAGAAGAACTTTTGGAAGTTCTCAGATAATCGAAAATCAGCAATGTTGTACTTAACGCTTGCCAATTATTTCTTCCGTCGTTCACGGCAAAATGTGTAAATATTAGTATCCAAAAATACAAATATGTTGGAGTCGTATTTTCTAAACCTACTTTTTCTCTGTAAGTTACAATTTTTATGTCATATCTTTCAATAAAAATGAAGCGTTAAACAAAGTTAATGTTATGTATTCATTTGTCACCAATAAATTATGCACACCCCAACTACGGGTCATGATGAATAGTTAATTAACAGCAACGATATAATACCGTAGACGCACCACTGGATATGTTTATTACGTTATTTTTTTTCAAACATTAACGGTGTATCCAGGACAAATATTCATTATCCTGTGTTTGTTTTGAACACTCTTCAACATTCATACATTTGATGTATTGCCATTTGATTATAATTAAAATTGAGTATAGTAGTTTCTGTATAATCAGTTTTCCAAATAGCTATTTTTCTACTTTCGATCATGCAAAAAATTAAAAACTAACTTAAAATGGAAACAGAACTTTCACACTGAAAAAGAATACTGTATTATGTTACTTCAAGTCATTTCTTAATCTCACAGGTAATTTTCATTTATATTTATTTAATTCAAAATTTATGTGTGTTTAATTCATTAATATGTATTATTTTCATAAAAATAATCTTTTTCCAAGTACGCTGTAAAAAATGTGTAAATTATACTGGGTAAATTCTTTGTAAATTTACAAATACTTGTAACAGTACAATGCTTTTTCCTATAAAACTACTCGTTTGTAAAACTACAAGGGCCGTGTTTACAATATACCTCAAGAAATGTTTGTACTATACTAGCCCGTTTACACGAGCTTCAGCAAAATGGCGGACACTCAACAACGTAAAACCGTATATAGTTGTTTGTGTAAAAACTATGGGTGATGTAAATTGTAGCTGCGTGTAAAAAGAAATGCACTGCAAGTTTGAATAACGTAAAACATCTAAAACCACTCAAATAATCATAATAAAATGACAATTTAAATAAAACGTGACCGCATTATTAATTAAATGCTAATGTTTCCTAGCTACACGGAACTCTCTTAAATCAGTTCTCAATACCTCGTTGTTATGAGCCGTCCAAATATCTTAACTCAACAACTGAGCTCTTAAATTGAATATATATATATATATATATATATATATATATATATATATATATATATATATATATATATATATATATATATATATATATATATATATATACACACACACACACACACACACACACACTTCTTAACCGATTAACTTCAATATTATTTTGTAGGTACTTACATTTATATTAAGAGTGCAAATGAGATTTTAGGTTGTAAGTCAAGTTGGTTTTGTGCTTAAGGGTGCTGACTAATAATACAAGGGGTGTGGGTTTTAGTCCCCGAAATGGCAAAGTATATTTATTTTGTAAATTATATTTTTAAATATTTGTTTTGGTTGTTCTCTGTTATTAATTTTATTAATTCGTCACATTTGTTTTCTAGAAGAAAAATAGTAATCTTGTGTATGTACACTTCTCAACAATATCACTTGTGATACAAGGCTATCATTTGTAATATTCCAAATAAAAGTTTTGCAGATTTTACAAGAAAACTCTTTGTAGTTTTAGAACGGATTTTTTTTTTTTTTGATAACTGGGTTTCCAATCATTTTTCTAGTAAAAGGACAAAAACATTTCAGAGTGTGCGAACTGCAGTGAATAGATTCCGTAGGTCGTCTTAACTCATTTTTGTGTTGACGATTTCGTTTGTGCCTTCAATAACTACTTTGGTATTGGTATTATCTTATAAGGTGAAATGGTAAGTTCTCTATGGCTAAAGCAGTTATTTATTTATTCGAGACCAAATTCAGCCCAAAGCTGGTTTACAATTGGTACTTTTTACAACTTAGTATATTCTACATAAGTTATACAATGTTTTTATGATATATGTACTACACATTGTACAAAGGGCACAAGCCTATAGTATGACTTTAATTTTAACCTTAATTATTTAATTTTAATTTTAATTTTAATTTAACTTTAATTATAATCCTAGTCTATGTTGACAAAAATATAACTTGCGTACGATAGCTCTACTTAAACTGGCTCTGAAACAGAAAGGACTTATATTTCACCCTGAACGAGTCCCGCATTCATATCCAGGGGCTGTAGCACCTTTTAAGAATCAATCACTCACATTGACCACTGAGCCTCGGACAAAATATAATATTTATGTGCGACATGTTCATAATCGCGGATGCAGGGACGACATTCGTACTTTATACAGTACATAAAGGTTCGCGTTACAAGATGGCGCCAAGCTAACAACACAGCCCTCTACATACTCGAACAAAGGTCACTTATTAACTGACCGCTAACTATAAATGGACTATATTGGTTATATGCTCTGCAAGGAGTGTCAGATGAGCAAAGATCCAAAGATACGGATGAAATTAACAAACACTTGTATGCCGACTACCTTCGTACCGAAACATAAAACGAAATAACTGGGTCTCTGTTAACGCTAAACGTGTAAACAACATACATTCATCAGGAGTTCTCTGGTGTCTTCGTCAGTGAGCACAGACTATTGAAGAATACAGAGGTGGAACAACCACTTATGCCGCGTACTGCAACCGCACAAGCCAGCATTTAAAAAAAATTGGTCGAAACTGGTTAAACGGTATTGCAGATATTGTAAATTCACCTAAAATATCTTTATTGTTACCATTTTGAAAATGGTGTATTGTCCAATTAAATTGCATATATGAAAATAACATTCTATTGTATTACTTATATGCCAAAATATGGTAAGAATCAGTTGCGAAATTACCTAGATATAATGTAAAATAATTATTTTTCATGTTACACCGACCTAAAAAATGGCGGATTAAAACATTCACTTTCTAAATTCAACATTTACACCATGCTCTGCCAACTTACCCAATTTGGTCTAAATCGGTTAACTGGTTCCTTAGATATAATGGAAAAGATTAATGTCTTAATTTGTACTCTCTTACAAAATGGCTGACAAATAATATTATCTCTTTCTAATTTCAATTTGTATGCCATCTACAATAAATTTACAAAATATGGTTGAGATAGGTTGAATAGTTCCCGAGACATGACACAATGACATACATTTTACCATTGTCGCCATTTTGAAATTAAGTTCCCAACTTGATCGAAAACTTAAATATTCCGATGCCGTTACTAATACAATATGTTTACGAAGTTTGGTGAAATTCTGTTATCAAGTTGAACATTTTAGAGGTGAGGGCAGCGTATATTCCAGACGGACATTTGTGTGATGGGTTAAGCCTATGATTATTTCTGAGGGTTGGTTAAAAATAAGCTACAAATGTTTATTTTTTTCGCTGCTTTATGTATGCAGACACGAGAAATTGGAGGATAAATCACTGCTCGCATATTTTTGGTTGATGTAACAATATCGCTCCTGAAATAAACAGGAAGCTTGCAAATTACGAAATGTATTTAGATCATTTTTGGCATTATATTATACCTACCATTAGAATTTCGATTAATACTACGTAAAGGTGAGGAATCCAGAGAAAATTATAAAACATATATACTCTATGAATAATAAAATACCCATAAAAACAGGAGACACGAGTTTTGGCCCCGTCGCAGGCAATATAGTCTATTCACAGTTTCTTCACACTATTTGAATCGAACCTTAGGAAAATCACCCCATGTATGACGTGTTTGGTTGTTTCCTACATATGCCATAAATCAAAGTCGTTTTATACTTGTGTTGACATAAAAGTGCCTGATTTTTGTGATATTGAACGTTTACTCAAATTTTGTCGAAGACATCTTAATATCTCATTTTTAATTAATACGAATAAAGACAAAAAGAAAATAGGTGCGTTAGTAATACCTAGTAATAAATCGCCCTTATGCAAAATATTATTATCCTAAATCCTCCGAATGCGGTGTGTTGTCCCTTTGGGTGTAATTTCCTACTGGACCCGGTTAAGCTTTTTTTTTGTTTGCACGAGGTGGAGGTATATCCTGGAAGCAGAATAATAGTAGGGCTTCAGAAAGTGTGAAGTAACCTTGAATTGACTATTCGACCGTTTATCAGCCGCGATGTTGTGTATGCCCGAATCTCTGTGCACTTTCTCGCCGGGACAAAAAGCTCCTCTTTTTCCCACCCTCCACGCATCGACTGGGTGACTCCCTCACAAGGGGGGGGGGGGGGGGTGAACTCGAGAAAAACAAAGGAACTGCGATTATAAGCCCGAAATAAGCGGCCCCACGACCAGGCTTAGGGAACTACGTTGAGGTCGAGAAGGGAGGGTGCAGGGTTGCTCGGGGAGATCTGGACCACTGTGGGGTTCCAAAAATCTTCTTCCGCGGCTGGACTTATTCTGCGCCCTGATCTTTTGTGCGGAGAAGAGACACCATCCACCAAAACCCCACCCGCTCAATCACCCCTTCTTTCTTCTTCTTCCCCCCCCCCCCCTCCTCATCATACCGCAATCTCGCTGCAAAACACGGTGGGCTGCGCTCGGAGAGAAAGAGACGGATTACTTTGTTTTTCCGCACGGAAGAGCCAGACAATGGACCCCTGGCTCCTTCGAGGGCTCTCTTATTTTCGATCGGGCGTATTAAGGGATGGTAGGGGGGGAGGGTTCTCTGGCACTTTGACCCCTGTCTTCCCTTATCTCACCCCTCTCTTCCCACCCCCAGAAAACTTTGCTCCCAGGGGGACGAAACGATAGTGATCCAATGTCAATCGCGGCTCGGGGTCAACAACTCTCATCGCTGCAGCTCTGAGAAATAAAAGGAAAAAGAAGAAAGGAAAGATATTAGTCCTTTAACACCCATACCGTCACCTCCATACGTGAGACCTTTCATCCCGCCGTCTAGGGATCGCATTTCTTTATTGTGCTTTCGACTTTGCCACTCCTGAAAAATCATTCTCAGCTGTTTCGAGAGCATAATGTATCGTGCGAAGGAGGCCACGGTTGCGTAGTGGTTAGACTACTCGCCGGCCATCTAGGCGAAACGGGTTCCGTTCCCGGCGAGTTCACTCCCGTGTTCAAGCGTGTGGAAATCGTGGCGGACGATGCTGCTGATCATCCGGTTTACTCGGGGATCTCCCAGTTTCCCCTCGACCTTGATGCAATCCGGCGCTGCTCCATACTCACCTCGCATCTCCCTCAGCGTCTCTCGTCACCTCCCTCCCGCCATCTTGGATTTATCGATTTTTCGCCGATGCTACTACTTTAGAAGGTGTGTTGAAATTTCCCGCAAGACATATCCTAAACAGTAGCTTCCCAAACTTTATCGAACTGCCATAGCTTCGCTGCACTTATTAATTTTTAGCTGGTATCTGTCAACGCGAAACGCGAGGATATTTCTTGCGAACGATCACAAAGGCGACGATATCAACAGTAATCAAGAAAAACTGACCCCAGACAATGCACTAAGCATTGCTGCGTGCTTTGTCGTTCCGAAAAAAACACGATACAAAACTGTATTTCCAAAAATTCCATAAAGCCAAAATATTTTCAATCACTCACTCACTTTATCTTGGGAAAAAATTAACAGCTTGTTAATTTTCAGTACAATTTTAACATATGTGAAGGATAAAACATGAAGAACTAAGCTGAAGTGTACCTCGGGATAAATTAGAGTTATAGATGTTTTTAAATGCAAAACTCGCATTTAGCCAATTTATGACTACTTCCAGCTCTCCTGAAGCCCTGCTGAAGTTTTATTTTCAGGGTATTCCTCCGCCTCATGCAAAAAAAGCACAGCTAATTTTGATGTGTTTCTAGGGACTTTTGTGGTAGATATGCTATGTTTACGAAGATATTTAACACACGAGATAATTGTAGAGTGTTCTATGTATGAATAAATTACATGCTTTGAATCGCAAATTTCAAACGACTATGTGTATATAAGTGGAATTAAGTGACTTTCCACTATGGAATTAAACGTAACATGAGTCTCGAGCTTAGAAATAAGATTTACACGAGAGAGAAGTATAACACAATTATGTGAGTGTGGAATTAATTATCTACAACAAAATGTCCCTATAAATTACTTTAATTAAACAACAGTATTCCTAGAGACATTAACAAATTTACACATACCAATTACACGTACCTTACACGATTCAGCCTAGTGAATGGCATCTTATGGCAAAAAAAACCTCTGAATACGATTAAAAACCAGACACAATCACGTACCTGAAATGATATTAAAATAAGTTCGTTCGATGTATGAATGAGTAGCACTTACGTCGAGATGTGAGTAGATATGTGTAACGTGTTTTAAAGGCAACTGAGCAGAGATTTATGACTGGCAGAAAATCTACCACACTGCTATTAAAGACTTGATTCGTCCTACAAGTACGTGAATGTATAAAAGTGAATTATTTAAAAATAACATACATACTACAGATTTCTTCAGCAATCTTTATTCCTGTTTCCAGCAATCTTACAAGACATTTTAAACTTTATTCCCATTTTCCAACGACTTTTAAATAACACAATAGTGTCTGTCTATTATGATAAGAAAAGTATATAACGATCTACAAGAAAGTAATTAACAACAGAGAATCTTAACCCAAATGATTTGTTTCAAAATAATCAACTTGTGTCGAATCGTAGAGCTTAATCCAACATTACTTTATATATAGCAGAAAAAATGCACAAACATTCTCGAAGAGAAAATTATTTTTAAAATAACAGATGTACTACAAATTTCCATAAATTGTGGTAAATAGAGCACACTTGTTAACACAAACGCGATTGTAAAATGCTACGAAGTTTCGTCTACCGAACACAAAAATGGGATTTACACGATTAATGCACTATCACACGAAAATTAAATTTTTTTCCCCCAGTAAATGAAAAAAAGTTTCCCGATAAAATAGTATTATATTAAAATAATTATATTATAAAAGTTAATCGAGGCTATCACTAGAGATGAAGGGAGGTGACCCACTGCTCGTGTGCGATAGTCGCATGTCCATAGTTACGGTAACCCGCGATTGTAACCTCGTCGACCGCCAACTGCCTACCTGCCCGGTGAAGACGAGAGAGAGCTGTTGAGGTGTACATCCGTCTAGTCCAAGCTTTGGTGACCAACTGAAGATGGTGTCAACTGCCTAGTTACATTCAGATTGGCGGGCCTGCCTGCTTGTAGCCATCCCCTCCCAACCCAACCTCCCACCCTTTTCCTGCAACCCTCACCCGCAGAACCAGCCAGAGTCCTGGATGCCAAACACCCCCTACACCCCCTCCCTTCACCATCAGCCCATTTTTTTTTTCCTACAAAAACTTCAGGGAGTCTCCAACTTCCAGACATCCCTCAAGATACCAAGATGGACTCTTCCAAAACTTTTATTTGTTTGCAAAACTATGCTTGACTCATGAAAAATGGACTCCCGAAAATCTGCCCTGTCCCGTTTTGTGACTTATTCCCCCAACCACCACCTTCCCCCGAATTCACCATACCTGGAGCTGGTCAACAACCTTCAAACCTTTGTGCCAAGGAGATGTTGAAAAATTCTCGCATTTACACTCTCAAGTGTTTGAACGTGTTTTTGTATCGAATAAATTTTAACAACTCTCACTATTTAATTACTTAACATAATTTGTGAGAAAATGTACAAATACTACCTAATCACGATCTAGGCAAACGACTCGTATGAATAATCCATATAAATTTGTCACAAAATGAATAAATCTAGGAAAGATCCGAGTCCCTACAACTTCCTGGGAGATAAATGATGAAATCAATACCCTGTTACTTAGCATAAATGCAGTTTATCGATCCGAAATAATTTTAACAAAAACTAAGTCAAAAATGTATCGCAGAGAAAGTTGAAAAAAAAAAAAATTCTCATAGTGAGCACGCCTAGACTAACTTCGGAAAACTATATTTTCGAACCCTAGCCAAATTAGATACGGATTATTTAAAATAAATACAATATGGGCCCAAAATTTAAAGTAACGTAAAAGATTTCTACACTATAAGCTATCGAAATAAGTTCTTACATATTCCCGTAATTAACACTACTAGAGAAACTAAATTCAAACATTAATCAATGATTATTAAAAAATACATAAATTTATTAACACGCGTAATAATATTCTATCTCCTATCGTATTTTATGTTACCATGGTTAAATACGCGAAAAATGGAAATATTTAAAAAAATAGAGCTATGAAGATTGTGAGCGAGGTGTGAACCCCGAGAACATCATTGCGGGATGGGGACAGCTAGGTGAACTACCGGGTCGTTGCGAGTTCGTAAACAGGAGGGGCCACCACTTTAGGCTGCCGTGACTTTGTCCGTCTTTTTTCTATCCTGTAACAGAACGCTACCCGATGGGGGACTATCTCCTTCCTTTGTCAACGGGGAATGCAATACCCTGGTGAACTGTCTTCAAACGACCAGCAGAACTCTCGCTCAAGACAAGGGCTGCTAGCAATGCTTTATACGTGTCCTGAACACTTCGCAGCTATAGTAATCCTACAGGCTTCACACGGAATGTCGTACACATTTTCTTTCTGAATAAACATTAAATTAGGTGGTTTAC
Organism: Dryococelus australis; assembly: GCA_029891345.1. Lineage (NCBI taxonomy): Eukaryota > Metazoa > Arthropoda > Insecta > Phasmatodea > Phasmatidae > Dryococelus > Dryococelus australis. Next base: position 334,354,489 of record CM056995.1, on the reverse strand, counting down.
ACAATCAAGACAGATACTGAGTAAATAACATTTCTAGATGTTTTAAAGATTCCCATGAAAACCGCCAGTGTTTGTTAAACCTATTAACTGCATTTTATATTTGTCTTTAAAATTCGTTTACTATAAGTAAATTATTTAGTTTGTCTAGTTTTCTGTTAAGATGCAAAATCGTTTACTCATTGCGATTCTCCATAGTCTTTACTATGTTACATAATAACGATTTCGCAATTTTTAGATAATATTCACACAAACTGATTTCACAGCGAGACATTGTTCGCTGTTATGGAAAGCGCTCCGACAAAGTGATTCGGCAATTGTTGCGAACAAACACGCACTATTTAAAACGACTGAAGGAAAAACAACATTTTCAGTTCATATACAAATATTTCTGTTCACTAAAAACATATCAATTAATCAGGTAATTTTGATTGTGTTATGTTGAAATGCCATTTTTAAGATTTATATGTAGAAAAAGGTCACACCCAGGAATAAATAAATGTTCTTCAGACAAACAAAGCTACGACCCCTGGTGGATACAGTAATAAAATATATTTTTGCGAAAATACTGACTCACTCATTTCTCTAAGATATATGTTTTATAAAATTCCAGATGTACAGTTTGGAGATAGATCAAACACACATTCACTTTGAAATACATGTTTAATATATCCCATTTTGTTTCAAAAACACAATATTTATTTACATATACAAAAATCACATTCTTCTTAAAATATTTATTTACATATGAAAAAACGCAATCTTCTTAAAAATATTTATTTATATACAGAAACCACACTCAATCTTCTTTTCTGGGGACGAGGTTGGTAACATTTGGTTGATGTTGCACGAAGACAAACTCGTTGCTCTCAAATCTGTGTGAATTTATTCACAGCAGATTCTAGATGAGGCATTGGTTGTTAGAATTTCAGATTAGTTATTTTAAGACACTATATGTCAGTTGATTGGCTCACTCTTGATATGGCTGGCAGCTTAATTGACTCGTAGATGCTACTATGTCATTTGAGTACCCAATTGGTGGCATTGCATATAGCAGAGCTGAATTTATTATGGTATTCAGTGTAGTGTTACGGGAAAAAAATGTATACATGTATTCTATGATATCCCACAGGGATACACCAGCCAACTGAATGAAGCGCTGAAGTACAAGAAGTGTAAAGTATGCAGAGGAAATTTGACATACATATCGTACTTACATGAGGCAAGGCTCACAGTTCAGAGTCTCTACACATATTCTAGGTTCCATGGAACAGGAAAAATTTACGGATTTCTAATCGTATTAAAATATTGTGGAAAAAAATATTTATGTGTGCATTGGAGCGAGTGAAGAGATTTTAACGACTCTCGAAAACAGGGGTCTCGAGAGCCGATGAGGGTGGAATAAGGCGAATAATGAAGCAACTTCGGAATTGAAGCCTTCTTATCGCTAATAAAGTAGGAATATTTACCACCACCGGTGAACGACTGGTATTGGCTTACATGAACATCCATTTTTGATATCAGTTGTAAAGTCCACCCACTTCCACGAGCACTAAATTCTTCAAGTCTGGTTATTAAGTAAGGTACTATGTTTTGTCATAACATTCACCAACAACGGATGAGTGTATGGCAAGGAGGGAATTATTTTGAAAATGAAAGGTTTGAGTAATGTGTTCCTCGCTGTGAGGGATCTCAAATACTTACACCTTACCGTTACGCCATTTCTAACTGGCAGAGGTGATGTCATTATTAAGCTTAATAAAGGGATCTTACACCTCTCGAAAAAACGAAAAAAGTCCATATCACTGCCAAGCCTGTCCTTTACTATCTCCACGTCAGTTAACCTGCCGGCGAATGCGCTAGCCAGTATCTCGTATCTGAGATTGGATGATGAACTTTTCACTGAAGCTGGAGACTTGGAAATCAAATTACTTTTCATCCCTGAATTAACATATTGTATATTTGGAGGTAATTCAGTGGGTGGAGCTGAAAATGTTAACTGCAGAGCTAACTGCAGAGCTGTCTGCAAAGCTGTCTGCGGAGTTGTCTGCAGAGCTAACTGAGGAGCAGATTGTGGAGCTGTCTGCGGAGCTAAATGCGAAGCTAACTGTAGTGCTAAATGCGGAGCTAACTGCAGAGCTGTCTGTGAAACTGTTTGCGGAGCTGTCTGCGGAGCTAAGTGCGGAGCTAGCTGAGGAGCAGATTGTGGAGCAGATTGTGGAGCTGTCTGCGGAGGTAAGTGTGGAGTTAACTGAGGAGCTGTGTTTGAAGAGTTGTCTTAGGATATGGTGTTGTTTGCATAGAATCAGTGTTACAACTTCTACCATGTCTATTCAAAATATCGCTCGGTGTAAATTGTATCTGGCATAAATCACACTGAAACTGCTTTCTTGAATTTTTCATTCCACAACTCGTTCTTTCATGTCGTCGTTAGTTACACAGAAGTGTAAATTCTTTACCGCAAAAGTGACATGGCAAAGACATCATTTCTTCCATACTATTCGAAGATTAGAATGAAACTGCAATACTTACACCTTTTATAGGTTAGTTATGGGCACATTCAGGAAGCAATTCGATTACATTATTCGTTTTAAATACAATACATCTGAATTGTAGAAGGTGTTAAACATGCATTTTTAAACATAAGACATTTGAATCCCAGAACGTATGTTTAAATACTTTTATGTAGTAAATTGCTTTCAAATTACTAAAGGTTTATTTAATAATTATCCCACACACAAACCTTTATGTACAAACACATTTAGATTTGAATGTTAAATGCACGCAAACAAAGTTTACATAACATTTGATTGTCAGAATATGGGAATATGACAATTCATGCATTCATAAAATCAGTAAACAGAAAAAAGAATTTCAAACCATTTATTTCGATACATTTGGTTACAGAATACATTTTCTCATCACTGTGAGTTTATAAAGACATTTTTTACATCATATCTTTTCCAGTCTCTCCTTGGAAATATTTATGATATTTTCATCTCTTTGATTGTTATAATTTTTTCGTATGATCAGGTGTGTGTAATATTATACATTCTGGTAAATAAGGAAAAGTTTCATATAATTGCGAATACACTTCTTCGATGCTCGCTGGTAGACTTGTATTCGGACACATGTGGTATACAGGACAATTTTTCAGATCTGGACAAGATATTAAATTATTGCATTTTTCACCCTCTAAGGGATATTGCATATTTTTTTAATGAAACAACCCATCGCATATATCTCCAAAATGGTGTATTATTCCGTTAAACTAAAAAGAGTAATTCACACTTGAGTTTCCAGGGGTGACAGAGACATAAATATCAGTTGTGGAAGAAAGACATGATGACAGGAACATCACAAAGACTCTAAAACTATTTATTTCCAAAACAAAGTTCAAATGGTTTGCTCCAGTATGTTAATAACTTGCTAATATTCTATTTACATTTGGATTTCTGTATGCATGAGCATGTAACTTCGTTCTTGTCTTGTTGATCCATGTTTACGAAAAAGTGGATTACATACAACCAAACACTTTTTATATTAAAATTCACTGATCCTAAATGATGTCATATGACTCGAATAACATCCACAGGTGATTCGGGAGGAGAATCATCATACTCTGTTTCACCCTGGTCAGACATCATTGCCCAAGTAAGCATTAATTTTGAGTTCTCCTCTGCAGAGAAGAATTTCGAATTAGATCCATATGTTTTACACAATTGCTTGAATGAGGTGCAATTGTATTCTTTTTGATTATCTATTACTTTCCTGTTATACACTCTTTTGAAAATGCATTTTTGCTCAACTCCACTTACATATATTTGACATTTATATTTAGGTAATCTTTGCAAATAACTTCAATATTCTCATACTCTGTTCATCCACTTCCCCATTTTAAACGTGGTATAGTTAGTAACACATCTATTAGTTTTCTTGTATTTGGTAGATAGATATTTACAGTCAAATTGTGATTTGAAGCTGAATATAGTTGTATGTTCTACCATATCAGTGATAGCTAATTATTTTATGATAAATTGTTTTCTGCAGAGTGAAATCCTTGCACATTGCAAATCATCTTGTCGTAGCAGTGGTTCGTCGTCTACTGACAATTCAATATTTTCACATTGAAACTTGCTAATCTATCATGAATTATCAGAGTGTAAGCGTGCATATTTGCTGATTTGGTGTATTTCCAATAATTTCAATTTGTGAATCAAATACACCATTGGTAATTCTATCATCATGTTTGCTTAAATCAAATGCAAATAACAATCCTCTGGTTTTAAATTATTCTCGTTGTAGGATTGGTGAACTGATTTTGTTATAATTAATTTCCTGAAACATTGTATACAAATATGAAATAAGGCATTCCCCATTTTCAAAGTTCATATTAAAATCTGCACAGGGTAAGCTTGATAGTGTTTAGATACAGTTTAATATTTTTCATATCACATTTATCAAATATTGATCTATAAGCTTTTAAATGGTTTTATCAATTTGATTGATAACATATAACAACATATCTCAGTTTTTCCAGTGAAAAACTTGATTTCCCATTCCAAATTACTTTTTGTGATGTCTGTAGAGTTGGAAATGTCTTCAAACCCCATGATCTGTATGCAATGTCTAGCTACATTCTTCCCTTTTCCGATAAACTTTAAAAACTTTACACGTTCATGAGTGTTAATTTCAATATGTGGTATCAACTGTTCCACACTGCTTAATTCAGATGTTACGCCTTCCTCATTATTAGCCGAATTGTATATAGAATTCAAATGCATATTGCTGAATATAATAACTAATTCTTGTTTAGCATTTAATATGACATATTTGCAGTCCTCAGCAAATCCCAAAACCATACTTAATGGTATAAAAACCTCACATTTTCTGCCTGGGATTATTTGTAGTGAGTAATCACTAACATTGCCCCACCCAGCCATAAGCCCTATGTAAATGTTGTTTACAGTTCCTGAGAAATAGTTCTTCATTGTGGAATTAATTCCAATATCTCGTGTTTGATCGATTTCCACTTCATTTAGCAGATGTGCAATTCTGTCGATTAAATTAAGTATTCTATTTCTTACTATTTTTGTAGTTGCTGGATTACTTGTGTCAGCTGTCTTTAATTGTTCCTATGAACCTTAAACTTGATTTTGACTGTAATGTGTAAATATAATGATTTTGTTTTGAAATCCTTATTTCCGATGGAAATGCATATGGACCTGCTCATAATGGTTCATACACATGTATTTCCATATTGGTGATTACATTTTCATAGCTGATAGATTCTTCAATATTAAGTGTGTCTGCCATTTCTATTAAAGTCTATTCATGGTAAAATAAGCAGTTTTGAAAGCCCTTCTTAAAATTTACTTGTATGCAAGTTGTGTAGTCTTCCGCCTTATGTAACATTAACATTGCCATGAGCCTCATCACTTTATTCATGCGTCGGTCAACTGAAAAAGTTAAATAACTTGAATAGTAAATGTCTAACAAAATAAGCTAATTTTTACACTTCGATGTATTAAAAAAATAAACAGAAATCGAAATAAATAATTTACATTGTCATAAATATACACTTAATCACATTTCATTCGACGTTAAGATATGGAACTACTTCTCATCCATAGTTACCAACTTTACTGGGTGCATGTCCCTCAGGTCACCCATTAAAATATATGCTTGTAGGGGCAGTGATGTTTTTCTAAGGTTGATTTCAAAAGTGCTCACTTAATCGTGAACAGCCTTAAACAGTATATCCTAATTCTTTTAAATGCAATAAGTTGCTTCGTGTTAACTTCAAGGGTAACTTATTTGAAGTGAGCATTTTATGCTTGCATTTACGTCTTTATATACTTTCTTTCTTCGAAATATGTTCCTTGGTGACATAGTTCTTAAAAGAACCACCTACTTTACGTGCGAATTTACTATTGTACAAAATACCCATTATGATTGTAATGCTCAATGGAATGCAACTGTTTATATAGCTTTTTTTTATGTAAACGAACAGTAATTTCTTCATTTTAAAAATTAATGAGCTTACTGTCTTGTTCGACAATTGTAACAACTATTTAATCTACACGATTCACTACTACTGGAAGATATATCAATGTATTAGATTTTTTAATTATTTTATTTCCTGGAGCTACAGCACATGTGAATTCATGTATTGTATTTGTCGGTTTTCCATTTAAATGTGAACCACTTACAATATTAACATTTATACGACATACATCTAATGACAATATATTAACCTGATAATGCTTGCAATTAATTAGCTGGATATACTCTACGTTCATAACCTAACATATTTGCAATTGAATTGTCTTCCGAGAAATAAATATCGATGTTACTATACATTGCACTAGTTAATGTATTAAGATTTTCACGTAATCAGAAATGTACGTACATCTCCAGGTAATGCCACTTTAATGAATGTTTCAAGGTCATCCAACTCATAATATCCTATCAGTATCACATTCTTGTATGTTTTATCACCATATTATTATTCACACATATTATTAGCCATAAATGATTGGTTATGCATATCAATGTTTGGTATGCTTTTGTAAGTAATGAATTCGATTAGACTTATTTTCCATTCTCCATCTAACTCCAAAGCTGGGGAATACACCACACGCAATTGCGAAGAATTTACACTTATAATCAACGTAATTGACATATTACTAATATGTTTTATAATTACAGTTACTTATGTAGCCTATTTATAGCCAATAAACATAAACATAAATGTCCGCAATTGATTGCATTTGCAAAACTGCCATAAAACAATTGTTGATTTATGTTTTAATTAATGCAACCCAATGCATTCCTTCATTTTGTTTCCAATCTAAATGATCAAATATACAGTCAAGAAGATTTGGTTTCTTTGGTAAATCGTCTCTCATATACACACCTCGGAAATAGGGAATATCCTGTTTCTTTACAAATACATTAACATCTTTAATTGTTAATTAAAATTTTGGAAGACTATTTAGGATTATTATTAGGACTATTTGCATTTTTTCCCATATTTGGAGTTTTTTCGTCCTTGTCCTACTTTATAAGGTTTCAAATACATTCCTTTACCTTTTGATAACTCTACTAATAGCCTAAACCCCTCCGAGGATTTATCCAAGAGGTGTTAATGCTGGAAATAGCAACGGAATGATTCCTGCTTTCTTTGTTTTTCGTTTCGTTTTGCATTTTAGGCCGATGTCTCTCTTCACCTTCGCGCACATAGCTTTATCAACAACCCAAGCTCCAAGCTTTTCACCTGAAGATGTAGATGGATTCTTCCTTAGATTTGCTGCTTTATCGGCTAGAATTGTATCCGCTATGTGTCTTTCTTTGAAATTGTTTGTTCGATAGTAACATATATTGTGTTCTTTACACGCGTTTTCCAAAGAGTTTCTTCCTTGATCGTTCCATGCCAAACGTTTTGCAAGTTTAGTACCTGGCCCGCAATAATTTTATTTTGGTAAATGCAATTCAAGTGGCAATTTATTAATCAATGTATTCAATACACTGCATCCTTTTTTGATATGTTTAGTACGAGCCATTGTTTTCTACTGAACGCGAACCTATATATAGACTTGCATTTATAGTTTTATGTTTAGTATGATACATTAGTTTTACATTACTATGTTACATTACTATGTTGCAATATGTTACATTAGTACATTATGATATGTTACTAATGATGCATTAGAATGTTATATTATGACATATTACTACACAATACTTTACATTACTGTGTTATGATACATTACAATATGTTATGTTTAACATTACAATATGTTACTAATGTTACATCATGTTACTATGTTAGACCATGTTACATTGGTACATTATATGTTACTAACATTATGTTAGTATGTTATAGTATGTTATATTACATTACAATATGTTATGTTACTACATTACAATATTTTACATTGGTACATAATGATATGTTACTAATGCTACATTGGTATGTTATATTATATTATATTACATTGCAATACATTATGTTATATTGTGTTACAATATATTATGTTAGTGCATTATATTATGTTAGTACATTACAATATATTACATTAGTACGTTAAAATATGTTATACTGTCTATTTGTATAGAAATGAAGGTTATAAAACAAATGTAAATCTGCAGGTAATTGTAAATATGGAAGAAAATGTAATTGAACAGAAACATGGCATTGTTTTATCATCAAATATATGTTGTATAATAAGTGGTCCTTCTTCATGTGGAAAAACGTGTGTTATTATGTCGCTGTTGGAGCATCCGAATGGACTTTAATTTGAAAATGTATAAGTGTTTTCTAAAACAATACAACAAGAGAAATATCAATGATTAGCGACCATTTTGTCGTTAATTGCAGGAATGCAATATTTCCCTTTTACAAATAATGAAGATATAGTGCCTCCGAATGAAGCATTGCACAATTCCGTTTTTGACTTTTGACGATGTTTGGTGTGAACTGCAGGGTGAAATAAATCAATATTTCAGTTTTGGTCGACATTAAAATGTTGATTGTTTCTATACATCGCAAAGTTACACATGTATACCGAAACATAATTTATTGCGATAATGTAAATATGGTTATTGTGTTTCAAATGGACAATATGAATCTGCAACATATTTGCAATGATCATGTTTTAGCCGATATGACATTTACAAAGTTTAAAGATATGTGTTTTTACTGCTGGAAAGAAAAATGCAATTTATTTTGTGATTATACTAAAACTTCCCCTATATAAAGGTAGAAATAGGTCTGGTTTTGACATTTTTTACTTCCAGGCGAAGGACAGTAAGCATTTCAAAGTTTGGACATAGCGGTATAAAACACAATCATTAAAACAGCGGTTTAACCAAACACCATGATGGAAATTGTGATTTGAACTGACATATATTATGTAATATGGGCATGGCTGTGAAAGATACTGATGTGGTAAATAAACATTACATAGAAAACTTAAACACTATTACACCAAATGTATTTAAATCGCAATCAAACGATATTCAAGAGAAATTAATAAAGTTAGTTGATTTGAATGACAATGTTTATAAAAACACGAGTGTAATTGCATACATTTGAAGCAGTATTAGCACTGATTTGCAGAGTAATGAATTTAGAATAGAAGAACATTTAAATGCATTTAGTAAGGATTTTAACGGTATGACAAACATAGTTTTTACAACACAACTTACAGAAAAGTAAGAAAATTCAAGAGGCAGACATGTTTCATGTAATATGAACAAAACATGTCTGCCTCTGCGACCCGCCCCAGTGCTGCTCCAACTCCGAATGTTTTCCCCCTCATTGACTCGTGAGATAAAAGTTTCGCCCGCTCCCGCACACACTCGATTCTTGGCTATCCGTTAGTTGGTATTGTACATGAGGTTTTAGAATGACTCGCACCCATATATTTTATAAAAACGCATCGATGTAGTCGATTGCCTTTCGCAAATAAAATTGGAACAAATTATTGCTCAACAAAAAATAATAAACTTTAGCGAGATTATATTTTCTATATGATAGTATTCTCGAAATTAAAAATTGGGAAAACTATGTGTAAAAATACTCAAAAAAAAACAGATTGAATATGTAAGCACGTGTTGTGTTTTGTATCGTAATAGTTAAAACTTGAATAAAGATGTGTGTTTTTCATTACTTAAAAGAATTTTAGAGAGTGAAAAACATGTGTTATACTTTTGTATGTATGAAAATTAATCGTTGATTAGTTAAATACGTTTGCTGGAAAATGGGAATTAAGTTTAAAATGTGTCGTAAGTTTGTTAGAAAATGGGAATAAAGTTTAAAATGCCTTGTAGGATTGTTGGAAAGTGGAATAAAGTTTGCTGGAAAACGGTTTATAGTTTTAATTAAATTTATTGTGCGTTGAAGACATTTGGAACACATTTCTTAGTGATGAGGATAATAAAGTTTTATCGACAGGACTTGTATTTTTTTTTTCATTCCGCTGCTTATTATAGTCAACCTGTTGCATAAGGTAGAAACGACAGCGAGTCAGGCGAAATCTCTCGGGGTACACATTCAGACGGCTACTGGCCATCAAGCCGAAGCAGGGAAGCCCAAACTAGAAATACGCATTCAGAATACTGTAGCAGAGGAGATGTGCATTGTTGTGAAACAGATACTGCAGGAGTGCTGAAGCTGGGGTGTGTAATACATGTTTTTTGCAACACCAAGCTGGATCAATAATGGAGTTTTTCAGAATACTAGAATTTCATGGCAAGTCACCTTCAGGACTAGGAGTGGGAGGGTTCTAGACCCCAGGACCTCGCAAACATGGATTGGTGGGTAGGAGGTGTAGGGGTGACTGTCATCCTGGACTCTGGCTGGCTTTGGTGGCGAGGGGTGCAGGGTAGGGGTGGGAGTTGGGTGGGAGAGGATGGCTACAAGCAGGCAGGCCCCGATCTGAACGCAACTAGGTAGTTGATGCCATCTTGCTACATTGCTGAAAAATTGACAATCGCAGGTAGCCCGGGGTAGCACTCTGGCGAGGGGTGGGAGGTGGGAGAGGGTGGCTACAAGCAGGCAGGGCCACTGATCTGAACGCAACTAGGCAGTTGATGCCATCTTCAGTTGGTCATAAATGCTTGGACTAGACGGATGTATACCTCAACAGCTCTCTATTGTCATCACCGGGCATGTAGACAGTTGGCAGTCGACGAGGTTACAATCGCGGGTTACCGCAACTATGGACCAGTGACGATCGCACACGAGCAGCAGATCACCTCCCTTCATCTCTAGTGATATACTCGATTAACGTTTAGTAATATACACTTTTTAATATAAAACTATTTTATTGGAAAACTTTTTTTTTTTTTTTTTTTTTTTTCTTTTCTTTTCAATTTATCGGGAAAAAAATATAAATTTTTGTGTGATAGTGCCTTTATTGTTCGTCTAATGAACACAGAAACGGGTTCTGTGTTCGGTAGACGAATTTTCACAAAATTTTCTAATCGCATTTGTGTTAATAAGTGTGTTCTATTTACCACACTCTACAGATATTTGTAGTACGTCCGTCATTTTAAAAATAATTTTCTCTTCGAGGATGTTTGTGAATCTTTTTCTTTTATATTGATGTGAGATTAAGCTCTATACTTAGACGTAAGTTAATTATATTGAAACAAATCATTTGGGATAAGATTTTCTGTTGTTAATTACTTTCTTGTAGATCGTTATATATTTTACTTATCAGAATAGACATACACTATTGTGTTAGTTAAAAGTTGTTGGAAAATGGGAATAAAGTTTAAAATGTCTTGTAAGATTGCTGGAAATGGGAATAAAGATTGCTGGAGAAAATTTGTAGTATGTGCGTTATTTTTAAATAATTCACTTTTATACATTCATGTACTTGTAGGACGAATCAAGTCGTTAATAGTAGCTTGGTAGATTTTCTGTCAATCGTAAATTTTTACTCAGTTGCCTTTAAGATGCGTTACACATATCTACTCACAGTTCGATGTAAGTGCTACTCAGTATACATCGAATGGCATTATTTTAATATCATTTCAGATACGTGATTGCGTCTGGTTTAAATCATATTCAGAGTTTTTTTGCTGTAAGATATCATTCACCAGGCTGAATTGTGTAAGGTACGTGAAATTTGTACGTGTAAATTTGTGAATGTGTTTAGGAAAACTGCAGTTTAACTAAAGTAATCTATATGGACATTTTGTTGTAGTTCATTAATTCCACACTCACATTTATCCCGAGCCACACTGTTTTAAGTTTTTTTTTTTTATTTGGTCACTATTACTTCAAAGAACCAAAGAAAGGTCCGATTGTTTTCTATTCTATCATAGCACTATACTGGATGTTGCAATATTGCTTGTCAATACTTCGGGGGAACATTCCTCATATCTGGAGGATAAGAAATGTTATGTGGACATAGGTCATTTCGGGACAAGATAGACGTCAAACACATATACAATAAACTCACCTTCGCAATTCGATCACATTTGATTAAACCCGCCCTGCACGCCTCTGAGCCAATAGCAGACTTGCAAGGAAACACCTTGAGAATCCCATAACTGCGAGGTGCGGGACAACAGCCAATGGACACACAGTTGAGGCTCCACTATGCAGAGGACTGAGCAGTCTAACCTACAGGTCACTGAACTCGCGAAATTTTCTTATCCCTATATATAGCGTACAGTGTATGGCCCGCGGGCTGGATCATGTTACTGTGGAATTTCATCCCAGCTGTAATTGGCAGTCCCACACCAGCCCCCGAGGAGCCCTGATTTGAATCCACTAGACTTTTATTTGTGGGGACATTTAAAGTCTCTTGTGCATGCAACCCGAGATGACGATGTGGACAGGCTTCGTGACCGTATTGTGGCGGGCTGCGAAACTAAAGTCTGTTCACGATAAAGTGACCACTTTGGAAATGAACCTTGGAAAAGAGTCACTGCCCCTGCCTGCGTATATTCTAATGGACGTACTGAGTAACATTCGCCCAGTAAAGTTGGTAACGATGGATGGTAAGTAGGTCCATATCTTAACGTCGAACGAAAAGTGTTAGGTAACGAATTTTGATAACTTAAATTATTTATTCACGTTCTGTTTTTTTTATGCATAGAAGTGTAAAAATGAGCAGTTTTATAAGATGTTTACTTTCCTCATAAATACGTATTTTCACTTTACCGACGCAAGAATCAAGTGACAAGGCCCATGACAATGTTAATTGTACATAAGGCGGAGGAATTTACACCGTGCATACAAGGAGATCTTAAGCAGGGCTTCCAAATGTGCTCATTTTACTGTGAACAGCATATATCAGGAATACACCAGGGATGCATCAACGCATCCGGGAGTCCATGCAACGGCGGGTTGAAGCATGTGTGCGTGATTTTTCAGGGAATTTTGAACATTTCCTGTAGTGCCGACGATAAGCTGTCACACATGTGTAACTTCCTGTGCCGTTACCTATAGTTCTAGGTGTAGAGTCGTGGTGTGTTGTACCGTGTATCATGCAAACGTTCGCTGCAATGACATTCCACAGTAACATGGTCCAGCACGTGTGCCATACACTGTACGTTATGTATTATGGGTTGTAGTGCGGAAATAAAGCATTTGCGTACTTATGTTCATATAACATTTTTTAATCCTACAGATGTGAGGAATGTTCCCACGAAGTATTGACATGCAACATTGCAAACAGCCTGTATAATGGGTCGAGAGTTACGAACAATATTGAGAGAATAAAAAATTATAGTTAGTAAAAACATGCGTATATTAATGCATGTTATGTTCCAGCAATCATTCATCGTATGTACGATTGCAAGGGCGAAACTTAAATTTAAATTCTTTATCCCTATAAATATAAACAGTAGTCGGGAAAGTTTGAGATTCGAAGATCCGGAATGAAGTTGAGCAAGTGGTATTAACACATATGTTGGACATACCTGGCCATAGCTTTCATTTGTTCAGAAAAGAAATCATCCAGCATAAATATGTGAACACACACAAAAACGTGCAATGCTATATGCACTGCGTTGGGAAGGGCAACACCTAGGGATGGGAAAATTTCTCGAGTTCAATGACCTGTAGTCAGGGCTCCACAGTCCTGTTTATACTCGAGACCCAGACGTATGCTCATTGGTTGCTTCCCTTAGAGAGTAGACAGTGTTACCTCACACCTGGCAGTATGGGATTCGCTACTCGTTTCACTGCAAGTCTGATATTGGCCCAGAGTTGTTCAGGGCGTGTGTAATAAACTGTGACCTAACTGCAAAGTAAACTTCAGTGTGCACATGTTTGACGTCCATCTTATCCAATGCCTTACAAATATGTCAGATTACTTATTGAGATATGTGTTTTTGGTGTAGTAATATGTGTAATGTGCTAGTCTTGCATTAAACTATACTGCTTCCAACGGGACGTTGATCCATCTATCATCTAATACTTTTAGAACTTCATCAAAATTATTTCCATCCACATAGAAGAAAGTAGGCTCATAAGCAGTTCCCCTAGTATTTCGAGGAATGAGTTGGCAGCTAGCTAGGCTTGACAGTCCTATCTACACTCGAGACACTATCGTTTGCTTATTGGTTGCTCTGATCAAGTTAGGCCTCTGTAGAGTACTGTTACACACTCACTCACACTACTGGTTCCTGCTTATCACTGGCTCGCAGTAAACGAGGCGTGTCTAAAAAAACTGCCGTCCAACAACAACAGTTGAAGAAAATAACAAGTGTTTGGAGTCTATATTGCCTCCGAATGAAATCGCGAAATACTCGTAACTCTACTAATAACTAATAAGTCGTTATGTCAGTAACTTTTTGTTTTTGAAATTGCGCATCATAATGTGTCCTTTTCAGACAGATCTTAATAAAATATTTCTATCAAACATGTGGTTGGTTTATGCAAAATGAATGTACTATATGTAGTATTGCTCAACGTGTTTCAGTATTCCTTTTGTATTTTGGTTTGAGCCACAATGATTGTAGCTTTGATTATAAATATAGTCACTTATTTCAAAGAACTTGCGTGTGTGTGTTTGGTAGTTTTGCTAACCAATATTCTGCTTCAAATTGGAATGTTTTGATATATGACAGTTTGGTCGTAGTTATTTTGGAAAAGAGACCTTCCCTCGTCCTACAGTGTAGGCAGAGGGAAGGGCCTCATTTTTACTACTAAAATTACAAAATAATCGATGGACAACAAACTAGATATTATCATGTATCTAGACGATTATATTCATTCCATTATGATAAGAATTTTTCTAAATTATTTTCAAGTGACGCTAGCTTGGTTTTTATATTCACAAATATTATTTACAATTTAAGGCTACCTATCTATTAATTTCCAAACTACACTTTTTTTTAAATAAGGGTTGAATAAAACTAGCGTCTATATTGCATTATGCATGACTGCTATTTATCAAATAATAAAATACCCTAACAATAGTCTGCCTACACGGTTACTGATATGGTACCTAAATCAAAGCAAAAAGGCTAATTGGTGCCATTAAAATATTTTGGTTTTTGAAATATATGTTTATTATGTTTTTGTTTGCATGTAGATACACTACTTCACGATTCTCATATTCTGCAATTACAACCTAACACGCACCCGCCATTTTTTTCCGTAATGAAACTCAGTAGCGGAAGCCCTAAGGGCTCCGTTTTCGTTTCGAGTGTGATATCGAACACATTGACGTCAAAAGAACACTTGAAGGCGCTTGGGACACCTCCTTTAGTCAGGGAACGAACATTACAGTAGCAACTAACACTTTTGTTGAAATAAAACGAAACGAATAACTTAGAATAACCCCCTGAGCTTCAGGCTCGAAATTCTGAAATGGGATTATGAAGTCTGATAACGATGTATCTACAAGTGCGGTAAAATATTGATTTTGTATTTTTTGTCGTTCTTACAAGTTTTGTTTTTTTTTTTTCCTTTGGCTGACAGCGTCTGCTTTCTACTTTTGTTCTAATATATATATATATATATATATATATATATATATATATATATACACTAGCGGACCCGACAGACGTTGTCCTGTACATATGTCTTAAATCTCTCCCCCTCTCTCTCCCCCTCTCTCTCCCCCTCTCTCTCCCCCTCTACCGAATTGTGAATCTAAACCATTCTCGAATCCACTTAAACACACACAAAAAATTTCATCAAAATCGGTCCAGCCGTTTAGGAGGAGTTCAGTGACATACACACGCACAGAAGAATTATATATATAAAGATATAGGTATGTATTGCCGTTTGCGTATGTAAAGTTTTTGTCTGACGTGTTTGGTAGCCATGGTATTGGGATCCAATTAATGCGACTTTGATGTCCCTGGTTTCGTCTACGTCATGACCTTTTCATGTTTCATTGGCCTCTTTGATGTGCCTTCCGCGATGCTAGTAACCACGTCTGCTGGTAATTGCCGATCTGTTTGGTAGCTCATCACGGGCAGCCGCTTTGGCTGTGCGTACGTCATTAATTCACTTTGACCCGCGTCTAAGCACGTGCCCGTTTTTTTTTTTTTTTTTTTTTTTTGCTAGGCCCTGGACGCGTTATGCATAATTCTCTACACAACCGTGTCAAGGCTGTTCACGATCAAGTCAGCAATTTTCAAATAAACGTTCAGAAAAAAAATCACTGCCCCTGCTTGCATATGTTTTAGGGGGCGCAATGAGTGACATGTGTCCAGTAAAGTTGGTAACGATGGAGCGGAAAGTAGTTCCATTTATTAACGTCTAACAGGAAGTTTTAGGCATCAATTTGAGATAACTTAAATTATTTCTCTAGCTTTTATGTTTTTTTTTTTTAATGCTTCGAATTGTGAAAATGAGGAGATTTGTACTACAATATTTCCTTTTCTAATAATTTCTCAGTTTTACTTGACCGACGCATGAATAAAGTGATGAGGCCCTTGGCAATGTTAATTTTACATAAGGCGAAATAACACACAACGTGTATACAAGTAGATCTTAAGCAGGGCTTTCAGAAGTGCTTGCTCATTATACCGTGCACAGCCTCTAACCAATCTTGCAACACGGAGTAGATATGTCACGGGGACTAAGAAGCGCGGCCGTTACTTTGATGTGCACGTACCATTTCGCTGATTGGTCACGAGGCCGCGGTGGCTGAGCGTTATACTGCCCGCCTCTCACCAGAGCAAACCGGGTTCTATCCCTGGGCAGGGGTAACCGGATTTTCGCAAGTGGGAATCGTGCCGGGCGATGCCGTTGGTCGGCGAGTTTTCTCGGGGATCTCCCTTTCTCCCCGCTCTTTCATTCCGACCACCGCTCCATACTCACCTCAATCACCCTTATCGGCTCTCAAGACCACGCTGTTAAGAGCAGCCCAAATCTCTTCGCTCGCTCGCTCTGCATTGAGATTTATAGGAAATTAATCATAAAACGCGGAAACGTACGGTCGTGGCTCTAAAACAAATTCGTGATTTAAATCCCATCGTAGCTAATAGACTTCACACATTTTGGGACTATTCTCAAGTGTAAATATGACATAATTTAAAATTACTATTTCTCTTTCCTCTAACCCTTTCAGACCTGAATAGAATTTACTGTTTTACGTGTTTTACACTAACGACGTACTTACTACGTTGCTACAACCATTGTGCTGTATGTTTTGTTTTCTGAAATATAAATAAGAATAACTCATAACCTACAACATTGGTATGGTTTCCGAATCTGTCACCCACGGGGAAGATCATCTGTAGGAACACCCGAATTTCGCGAAAAGATTTCTGCACATGCTAGATTTCAATAGCCTGCCGGCCTACCAGCAGTTTTCATTTCCTTATTGGCCATGAGTCTTTAAGAGAAGACATGTTCATACTTGACGGGCCAATCAGAATTAGGTAACTCCAATCCTATACATCTGTGATTCGCTAGCACACATCTAAGACGCGTAACACCTAGATCAGCCAATCAAGAAATATAATCTGAGCTAAAGTGTCGTGAAATACAACTGGGAAATATTTTCACGAAATTCGGGTGCCCCTAATAATTGGGAATTGATAGGGACAGGAAAATTTCGCGAATTCATTTCAGGGCAAGAAAGACATCAAACAAGTTTGCATTGAAACCGCCTTTGCAATTACAGTACAGTTTATAAGACACGCCTGGTACGACCCTGAGCTGATAGCAGACTTCCAAGGAAACAATTGGCGAATCCCATGCCACCAGTTGTGGGATAACACACGCCACTCTCTAGGGGAGTCTCCACTGAACAAACATCTAAGGCGCAAGTATACACAGGACTGTGTGGAGTCTAGCATACAAGTCATATGATCAGCGAAATTTCTGTCACTAGCCATAGAGACTCGCGGTGTACAGTAGCGCCAAATATAGCCTCCTGTGCTTTGTGCACACGGCTATAATCCATTCGTAGTTTCTTCGCACTTTTCTGAATCCCTGCTAAAGTTCCACTTCTAGGATATTCCTCCGCCTCGTGCAAACCAATCTTAACTACGTCTAAAATTACACCAAAGGACAAAGCACCGACTTCGCGCGCGCTTACATGTAATAATATTTTGCACGAGAACTATTTCTTACTAGGCGCTACTAACACAGATATTTTTTCACTGTTTTAATTCATGTTTATTATAAATGAGGTTTTTAGTCAATGAACAAAATAGAGGTAAGACTTGAATTTAACGGAAAATAGTACGCATTTTTGTCTGAATAGGTATAAAACGCTTTTGATGCATGGCATAATAGTAGAGTTAGTTGTTTTTCGCGAAAAAAAACTATGATAACACGGTAGACTTCAAGACCTCTGCTAGAGAAGGGGTTTAGATAACTGACTGGGGCCACTCAGAGATCGGCAACATCGGCACGGCTCCTATGCGATTCGTACGCAGAGAGTTAACGCGTTTCGAAAAGCAATCCAGCTAATCAAAATACGTAAACGACCCTACGGTGTTTTGAATTCTGACTTGTCCTGAGATCTTTTCGCGAAATTTCACCACCCCTACATACTAGCAAAAAACTAAACACGTCATACATGGGATGAATTTTCAAAGGTTTGATTCAAAAATTAAGAAGAACCCGGGAATAGACTCTAATATATATATATATATATATATATATATATATATATATATATATATATATATATATATATAGAATTGCTAAAAAAAAAGTTTGCCAATATAGTTCCATACCTTCACCGAGTTTCAAAAACATTTTTAAAAATAAAAATAAAAAATCGTAAATAAAAATAATAAATTCTCTATTTTGACTCGAATGGCCTCAATGGATTTTATGACATGCTACGTATTAACCCGTTCAGTCAGTGTATTCACGATTGTAGGGACATTACACATGAATTATATTTATGGGAGATACTGTGCACAGCATTGTACCAATATCCAGTCTCCCTTGTGACCAATCATGTTTGTGGAATTTTCTACGCCTATTTGACATGATTGGTTAATGCCAATATCATCGAGCAGACACCACGTTGTATGAACACTGTTTGCCAGGAAAGTGCTGAGTAGAAGTACAGCACACAAAGGCTGTTCACGGTAAAATAAGCACTTTTCAAAGCCCTGCTTAAGATCTACTTGTATGCATGTTGTGTATTCTTCCACCTTACGTAAACTTAACATTGGGATGGGCTTCATAACTTTATTCATGCTTCGGCCGAGTTCGAGTGAAAATTTGAAACTATTAGAAAATAAGATATTTTTTAATCTGCTCATTTTTACACTTCTTTGCCTTTTCTTTGGTTATTGGCAGCACTCGTTCGTGAGAAGACATATCTTACCTGACTGAACCAATCAGAATAAAGTTGTTCCGACAGTGAACGTCCGTGATTCGAGGGCAGACAGTTAAGAAGCGTAACAATTCCAATGATCCAATCACAAACGTCGTGCTGAACTAAAGAGCTTTGGAACATAACTTGTCCTGAAATATTTTCGTGAAAACTTGCGTCCCTATGTATTGGTGTAAACAAAATAGCCTCAAAGAAACAATTTTCTTTTTGCAAAAAGGGAAATTTCGATTGATTTTTGAGTGTCTGGAAGTAAAAAAGTTATGGAAAAGTCCTGAAATTTTCATCCCGTATGGGCCTATCTATCTCCAGCCGTAGGCTGTCTTGTGATCTCCCAAGTGAAAATGGCAAGACAGGTTTTAAAATGTACATTTGGGCGTGGACCGTTTTGACGGCCTGTATTTGTTCAGACAATGAAGGTTTGTTCGTCCATACGTTCACCACTCACAGCCCCCGTGTGAACGTAACATAACGACGTAGTTGGTTAGCTAATAACCGGACTGTTTTTTTTCTGTCTTTTTGTGTCATTCCGTATGCCACTTAAAACATTAATTTATACCTCGACCTAATGACCTGTAAACATCGTTCGGTCACTTAATACTGTGAACTTGTAGGAATATAGATTGTTAAAGTTTTGCCAATAAAAACACGGTGTATTTATATTAAAAGGAATCCACCTAAACCCGATTACAGCGGCAACCAATTTTAAAAACTTTCGTTTGACTAATATTTAACGAAACAGCAGCGTTTCTTAATTTGCTTCGTTTAGATAAAATAAAATATTGCGGGAAAAGATATATTCTTACTAACTTCCAAATTACTGTGTGCATAAGCACGGCTATCAGTTTTTTTTTTTTTTTTTTTTTTTTTTTGCAAATACATTTACACGTAGGTTAGACTTCAATAGCCTAGCTGCACGTTTGCAAAGTTATGTGTGGATTTTCCACCAGCAATTCGTACTGTTCTTAATTAGCATAGAGTCAGTATTCGAAACAAGAGTCTTGTGTATCACTAGCTATAAAATATACATTACTAACGATCCCCTAATCATTCCCATCTCCCCTCGCTTGTTTATTCATACTTCGATCAAGTATGACAGAATTTTCTTCCTGAAGACCAGTAATGTACTTAAAAAAGCTACATTTACCATGAAAATTATTTTATTTTTAATGTATACATCTGAATAGCAATAATTAACAAATTCACTTTATAGTTCATTATTTAAACAATTTGCCTTCATTCTCTCTAAACCTAACGTTACGTTTCCAGTCATTATGAGTGTTTTTTTAGTCTTGATCTATCTTTAACATGGTAGCTGGTGCAGTAGCTAATTTTATGTAAGAAAATGTACTAACAATAAAAAATAGTTAAAGGAAAAATAAAACCATATTACATAAATTATTTATTTTTTATTCCAAACCAAAAGTAATTGCAGTTACAGGAAGATCTGTATATATATATATATATAATATATATATATATATATATATATATATATAGCCAGTATATACTTTCTTAATTTAATGATTATATACCACTTGTAATTAGGTAGAGACTCACAGTGATAACTAGAGACCTGAAAAATTCGCGAGTTTAATGACCTGCAGGCTGGATTTTATAGTCCTGTGTACAAATATGCCAATGTCAACTGTGCATTGGTTGTCTGCTGTCACGGTGAAAGGCGACTATTGGAGCACTGTGGGCCAATGGCTAAAGTTGTATAACACACGTGTTTTTAATCCTAGCTTGTCCCAAAATGAATCCGCGAATTCTTCAGGTTTCTAGTCATAACAAGTTATCGATGCTATGAATTGCATATTTCTAAGGACTGGTAAATTTCGTGCTAGATTTCATTTACACATACATTATCACTATGTTTGTGATTGGATCCCACCTTATCAGTAGCGACACTCGAATTTCGCTAAAATATTTTAACACATGATAGATTTCAATACTATACGGACGTACCAGCAGTTTTCTTTTTCCCTTTTTATTCTCTCTCCTCTTGGAACATCGCCTCGCTTTCTTCACCCCTATTCCTAACCTCATCTTGCCACGTGTGAAAATTCGGGAATGACCCTGCCGGGGATTGAACCCGGTTCGCTTTGGTGGGAGGCGAGCATACCCATTCATTTGAGTAATTTACACTCCTGAGTGATGATGACGCTGCAGAGAACAACATGAGAACTGCTGGCGAAGTATCTTCAAAAAATGCTGATGTCATGATATAGTCCATTCACGTTTACATCGCACGTTTCTGAAGCCATGCTAAAGTTATAATTTTGTATATTCCTCCGCATCATGCAAATAAAGTTCAACCAAGTATAGAACATTACACCAAAAGGTTAACGCAAGGCATTCGTACGCACCCAGTGTAATAATACTTCGTATGAGAACTATGTCTTACTAGTCATTACTACAGACCCGAGAAATTCGCAACTTCAATGACCTGTAGGCTAGACTTCACAGTCTTATATACTCTCATAGAGATATCAAGTGTTTATTGGTTGATTGTTGTGGCACTAAAATACGGTGGTCGGGCGCACAATATACTGCAGGTTTGTTATTGGCTCATTTATCTCTAGGAGGCGCAAACAACACGTCGACCAATTAAAAAAGTAGCGTGAACGTACATGCGTGCGAGATTTCAAACTTGTCTAGAAATGAACCCGTGAAATTCTCGGTTCTCTAGTCATTACTAGAGACTCAAAACACGTGTGTTCATATAACTTTAGCCACTGGCCCACACGGTGTTTGACAAATCCTGGAGAACGGTGGCCCAATCGTCACCTTCCACTGTGACAGCAGACAACCAATGCACAGTTGACCCAAGGCATATTTGTACATACGACTGTAGAGTCCAGCTTGCAGGTCATTGAACTCGCAAAGCAGGTCTCTACACTCATTAACAACACACCTATTTTTTCCCTGGTTTTATTCATATAATTAGAAATGAAATATTGTTATTTATAGATACGGATAGGAAAATTTCGCGAATTCATTTCGGGATAAGATAGACCTCAAACACATATGCAGTGAAGTCACCTTCGCAATTGGATCGCAGTTTGTTAGGCCCGCCCTGGACGCCTATTAGCCAATAGCAGACATGCAAGGAAACATCTTGCGAACCCCATAACTGCCAGGTGCGGGGCAACAGCCAATGAACACACATCTGAGGCTCCAGTATGCAGAGGACTGAGGAGTCTAGTCTAAAGGTAATTTAACTCGCAAAATTTTCCTATCCTTAACTATGTGGCAGAATGTTCGTGATTGGTCTGCAAACAATTAGCCGAGTCGAAACCTTGCTCAGCCAATTATGAAAAAATAAACTATTTAGAGTGTTCTAGAAGATATGTTGACTGAAAAAGGTTTCGCGAATTTCTATTATCATTAATTTTTTATGATTAGAGACCCGGAGATTTAGCTTATTTATCTGAGGAAAAGGTAAACTGCATTCACGTGTACATATGTGTTTGTGCTTCCAGTGGACTATAATATGTTAAACACGGCCCCGAACGACTTTTGAACAATAACGAACCTGCAAGTAAAATAAGAGCCGGATACCGTGCTACCTGGCCTGGGGTTTAACTGTAGCAACATCCACTGGACTACTAACTGATGCTCGACTACACGAAGGATTGTGGAGTCTAGCTTGTTGGCGAATGAATCCGCGAAATTTCCGTGCACTTATGAAACTGGCAATAAGAATGGCTTGTGGGTATTATTTAGTCATGCTCAGTGAAATATTTAACAGTCAAGTTATTTTTTTTTTCTTCTATGAGAAATTTTACAACTATATTTTTTCATTGTGTGTTCTCGCTTACCAAACGAATTAAAATTTGAGTTTTTAAGTGCCAAATATTTTATAATCTGGGAGATATATATTTATTGCTTGTCGTATAGACATCGTCTTAAAAGCTGCTCACTTTAAACTGAGACTTTTTGAAATCCTTGACTTAAGATCTACTTGTATGAAGATTGAGTATCCTTCTTGTAACGTCTGACTATCTAACATGTGCGATTTGCTTTTCAACGCATTTTAAGTTAGCATGCTAATTTATAACACCAGTACACGCACTTTTTTTTGTAAACAAATATTATGATTGTCATTTGTTTCACATGTAATATTGTTATATCATAATTTTATTTTCTTAATCATACGTAATATTGAAGTACACGCAGCAGCTGAAATGAGAATTTTCCATCTGTGAATTGTTATAATTTTATCTTGTTTTATCAGGTTTTAAGTAACTTGTTAGTTGTGTGCAAGTTGGCAACATTTAGGCGCACCTTTTGAATCGTCACGGTATTGGAAAGCACCCTGGGTTAAGCTCTATGTACTCTGTATTAAATTGAATATTTAACTGCAGCCGATAATGGATGGTGACGGAATGTTCCATACCCCATCTTGAATTAAGTTGGTCACAACGTCAGCAGGCCAGTGTGGCATTAGTTCTGCGTTAAAAGTATAAATCAATTTTTTTAAGGTTAATTGGACCCAAATAAGTATATTATAATTTTAGTGATAAGCCAACGGTACACGGTACTACCGTCAGAACATGTCTACATATAAAATAAGTGTGAGAAACTCTACATTTATATAAAGTATGATCCCACCTTAATGTTCAGTGACCGTTACACGTACTTGAGAGTGTTTAATAAATTTTAAAGTAAGTAGCATCATTTCCCGGCACTTTACTGTGGTCACAAAGTGCCTGAGATTTAAATAAGCATCTGATTGCTCTACCGATATAAACTGTGCTAGCCAGGAGAATTTGAAATATGGAATTATACAGGCTCGTAATTTATTGTAACGGCCAAGTATGAGAACGTTAGTGACCTTTATTTTGAACTGAATTAAATCTACTCTACAAAACTTTAACTGTGTGCAACATTCAAGATGTCTAGACAATTTTTTTTTTTTTTTAACTTTCAAATACTCTATTCACTTAATTGGCATTTGTAGCAGGCATAATGAGAGATATCTTTATAGACCTAGTCCAACTGCTGCGTGCATATTCTCTGCATTTTAAACACTACCAAGGAATGAAACTTTTCAGGCAATTTATTTCTATGATATTTTTTCCAAATTAAATTATTGCTTAAAAATTGGTGTTCTTTCATTGCTTTAAATAAATACATAGTTGGTTCCTATGTCTTCCCATGTGTTTTGTAGTGTTGTATAGATATGTAGGGAGCTGCACAGAAGCTGATTGTAAGCAGAGCTATCCAGGTAATTGAAACTCTTTTGTAGTGTTGTATAGATATGTAGGGAGCTGCACAGAAGCTGATTGTAAGCAGAGCTATCCAGGTAATTGAAACTCTTTTGTAGTGTTGTATAGATATGTAGGGAGCTGCACAAAAGCTGATTGTAAGCAGAGCTATCCAGGTAATTGAAACTCTTTTGGTGTGGAATTCCGGCAACTTTAACGATAGGTTGCGGTATGCAAATGAACTGCCAGTTGGCTAATATTTGATGTTTATTTTATTGCTCTGTATTTCTCCCAGGTCGTTCGACTTTAATTATGCAGTTCTGTATGTATACATTACATTTGACTAGAAAACCAGGGCAGTGTTCACCCGTTTACTTAGAGGGGCTAGTGCCCATACGTGGGGCATAAATAAATTATTTCTCTCTCCAAGTCCCCCCCCCCCCCACCACCCACGCACACACAAACACACGGACACCCACAAGTATTTCTTACAGTCTACATTCTACGATGCGAATAATTAACATTGTCATGGGCCTACCTATTCAAAATTATGGGATATTTATAAAAGTAAATATATTTAACAAATTTGTTTTTATATGCTATTCACGGTAAAGTGAGCACTTTTGAAAACCCTCTCATTTGGAATCATAGTAAATAAATATAATTTATTTTATCCTTAGACGTAAAATTCTGAGTGCAGCGGAATATACGCATAATGTGTTTATTACTTAAATGGCAACATTCATTTTTTAAAAAGTGGTTAAATAATAAAACTGGCTGGAAGGAAAATGTAACTAGGGCTTCAAAAGTGCTCATTTCACCGTGAAAAGCCTATATTTATCTTTATGTGTATTCAAAAATTATAAAGGAAAAATAATGATTTTTTTTTATGAATACTTATCCAACACTTCTAATTCAACGTTACGGAATGGAATTACATTCCCTCCGGTGTTGCCAACTTAACTGGGTGCGTCACGGTCATTGTGCCCGCTAAAATATATGCAGGAAAGGGCAGTGGCGTTTTTGAGACGTTATTTAGTGTCCTGAAGTAACCGCGAGTAACCAATGAAGTGTTAAACGACTTTTTTCCCCTGTGTTTTCGCCTGCTGAAGCCGTATCTCCGGCACTTGTAAGCGCGCGCAGGGACAACTAAACAGTTTTCGCGTGCCGGACGACAGGTAATTTGCTGGCGGCACGCGAACACACCCCCCTCAACTTCGCCGTCTCTTTTCCCTCTGGGCCACCGGCGTTTTCCGGTACACCTGTTATCTACTTCCGCGATAAGCCATCGACCGTCGCGCGCTTGCCTTTAACACGCCACTTAGCTGACTTTTAGCACAGAAAGTGAGTTACCAACTCACCTTTTGATTTCCCAGCGGTGGCTCTGAGAGTGATTTAACACCGACTGTGTTACCTAAATACTCCACGGCTAACTGGAATGCTTGTGAAATTAACCCCCGGTAAAAAAAAAAAATAGTCACCCGTTATTTTGCTTGTTTGAACCCTTTCAGACCCATTTTAAATTGCAGTTTCAGGCGTTGCAAATAAAAAAAAATTATGCTGTGTCAAGACAATACAAAACTTGTTTTGTTGTCGGATAGGAAAATTTGGCGAGTTCAATGCTCTGTACGCTAGATTCCACAATCCTTTGTACAGTCGAACCTTAGAGGTTTGTTCATTGGCTGTTGCCCGAGTGCCACCTCACACCTTCAAGAATGGCATTCGCTTCTTGTTGCCTTGCAAGTATGGTATTGGCTCAGAGTCAACCAGGGCGTTTATAATAAACGCTGAGCTAATTGTAAAATTGACTTCAGTGTACATGTGTTTGAAATCTATCTTGTCCTGAAGTGAATTCGCGAATTTTTCCTATCCCTAGCTATTATTTAGAATTCGCGGATTCATTTTGGGACAAGCTAGAATTCAAAACACTTGTGTTTATATAACTCCA
This sequence comes from Dryococelus australis, assembly GCA_029891345.1. Lineage (NCBI taxonomy): Eukaryota > Metazoa > Arthropoda > Insecta > Phasmatodea > Phasmatidae > Dryococelus > Dryococelus australis. The sequence continues at coordinate 334,328,042 of CM056995.1, read as the reverse complement.
GCTATTGGTCCACACAGTGTTTGACACCTCCTTGAGAACAGTGGCCCAATAGACGCCTTTCACCGTGGCAGCACACAACCATTACACAGTTGACATTGGCATATTTGTGCATAAGACTATAAAGTCTAGCTTGCAGGTCATTGAACTCGCGAATTTTTCAGGTCTTTGTTTATAGGTTTTTATCTGCTACAGTTATATGAACCAATTACTCGACCAGTTATGACCTATGCCAGTAAGACGGTTCGCAAATCATTTACCCACAGGGTGAAATCATTGATCATTAAGCTTCGCTGTGTGCAGCGCAGACCGAAAATTACCTACCCGTGCGTAATGTACACAACGGTGTATACACTGGGTCTGAATGTGTTAATACATCGGGTGCTGACAACATAACGTTAAGACACCTCAATTGAATTGAGTTTGCGGTTGTATAGCCTATTCAGGGTTATTTCACAGTTTTTGAATCAAACCTTTGAGATATTTTCCCATGTATGATGAGTTTTGTTGTTTCCTCTATTTGCTATCTGTCACAAGTGTTTTACACTCCCATTAACATAAAAAAAATATTATTTTTCATTGAATTGTACTTTTACTTACATTTAATCTATAAATTATATTTCATCTATAATTAGTATGAATAAAACAGGGAGAAAATATGTGTGTTGGTAATGATTAGTAATAAATAGTTATTATTTAACTATTATTAAACTGAGGACTCACAAATAAAGCGTGTTGTTACTTTGTTGTAATTTTCTATAGACCAAGTTAAGCTTTATTTGCTTGGGGCAGAGTAATAGCCTAAAAGTATAACTTTGGTATGGCATCAGCAAAGTTAGAAGGTACTATGAATAGATTATACAGTTCTTCCCCTTACAGTTGTAACATGGTTAAACATTCTACTGAATAATGTTATTGTATATTATGTCTGATGTGCTATATCGTTAATAACTCTAACATGTTAACAATAACAGAGTTCGCAAGCTTAAAAATATGTAAAATAATAACCATAAGAACTACCATCAATGCAGATTTTGTTAGAAAGTCATAAAGTTTATAGGCTTAAATTATGAACATTTATACTAATGCATTTTTACTACACGGCATCCTTTGAACGGCTGAAAACAGTGAACCAATAATTTGACTGTTTAAACGTTAGAAGCCACATGAAATTGCCTTGATTTACATATAACAGAATGAAACGTAATCGGTACCCAAAAGTAGAAATATAGCAGGACTTCGGAAAATTGTGAAGTAACAGCCTATGGCCTATATAGCAGACAACAAATAAACAATCATGGCCCGAGCATATAGAAGGACTGAGAAGACTATATTGAAGCTAAAATAATGTGCAAAATTCGCGTACTTCTACCAACCAGTTGCGTACATGGGAGAACACTGGGAGCTGAGTCTGCCCAGTGTACAGTATAAACCAAAATTAATTCTCCCGTTAGTCGTGTGCACTATTGTGCGCTGAAAGGAACGATGTGTACACTTCCGAATTACCAAAATTGTGTGTACGAGTTTCCAAAGTAGTTAGTTTCAAGCCACAAAATGGGGACTATTCATAAGCGAAATGGCTTGGGGTTCCTTTCATGTAAGCGTATTCTGTCACTCGTACGTGGCACTAACCTGTTGAAATGGGCCTTTTGTCTGATTAGTTACTGCACACTGTAGAATAATTTATATAGTTATGTCTGGCGTTTAACAAATTAGTCTCCAGGTGATGATTTATAAGCGGCGTTCCTCAGTACTACTGACCGAAGAGTAGAGGGACCTGCAAAATTCGTGATATCTTTCGGTGACATGATAGACTCCGTTAACTTATAAACAAGTGACTAAAGTTCGTGGTTTCATAGTTTTCTGCACTGTAATCTACGTCACGTATCTGCCCGATCTCCTTAAAAGCGATTGGCCACTCCACCGCTGAGCATGTATTATCGGCTCAAGTGCTCTCCGAGGCATGACAAACATATTTTTTGGCCAATGGCTGAAGTTGTTCAAACACATAATAACTTGGAGTTCAGTCTGTGCTTAAATAACAACGCGAATTTTGTAGGTCTCTGCCGATGAGGCAATTTTGCTTGCGTGTGAGATTGGTAGAGACCTGCAAAATTCGCGTTATTATTTGGGGACACGTTATACTTTGAACACGTTTGCCTTTGCAATTGGTTTGTCAATGGACAATACTTTATTTGACACGCCCTGGGTAACTCTACGCCAATAAATGAACACTTTACACTTGTGTGCCCCAATTACATGTAGGTCAGTCAGAAAGAGAGAGACTTCACAACTATGCAAAAACCAATGGAGAGATGACGCCGGCTCTAGTGTATACATTACTGTGAATTTTAACCTGATGCCAAATAATAATGCGAATTTTGCAGGTCTCTAGTGATAGGAGAAACGCTTCTGATTTCTAATGAAATGTGTACTTACTTTCAATTCATGATTAATGTGTAATGTTTGGCGCCCTTAAAGTTTTTTCTCGTGTCGTATGTCACAGTATACGTGTAATCATGGTTGACGGTGAACGTGGGAGACACCAACAACAAAAACCGCAAACAGAAACCCTTTTCATTGGTAGTTTTCGTCATGCATGTTACTAATAAAATATTGTGAGTAGGAGTAAGAACAAAAAAATATTCCTTCAGCTACGTTTAGAACAAAAAATTTACCCGAGTTTCCATAGTGTTTGTGATAGTAGACGTGTTGTGCTTGAAGAATGCATATGGTTGACGTTGTGCTCAGAAAGGAACCGTAGCTTCCAATGCAATTAGTGTCCTCCTTACGAACATGCTTATTTGTGGAATTTTCTCTGGCGTTGTTCCCGGCGAGTTGTTTACAATTTGGAAGAAGCGCGTTCGACACAAATAAGCTCCTCGTCAAAAACATCACATCATTGCGACCCTTCAGTTATCGAGAATGCGTGACAGAACGAGTTCGTGTATAAGTTAGGGACTTAACCCATTCAGACACAGTGTGACAAATATGTACCTAACGCACGTGCAGGTGATCTTTGGTCTTTGCTGCACACTGCGAAACTCGATGATCAATGAGTAGAAACCTGAGTATTTCGCGCGTTCATTTCTAGACGAGTTGGAAATTCACACACATGTACGTTCATGTTACGTTTGTAATTTGGTCGACGTGTTGTTTGAGACCTTCTTGAGATAAATGCGCTAATAACAAACATGCAATAAATTGTGCACCCAACCACCGAGTTTTACTGCCACAACAATGAACCAATATACAGTTGATATCTGTATGAGCACATATAAGACTGTGAAGTCTAGCCTATAGGTAGATATAGGAAGAATTCGCGAGTTCATTGACCTGTAGGCTATACTCGAGCCTCAGATGTTTGTTCATTGGCTGCTGCCCCATAGAGTAGCCAGTGTTACTTCACACCTGGCAGTATGGTACTCGCCACTTGTTTCCTTGCAAGTCTGCTATTGGCTCAAACTCGCCCAGGGCGTGTCTAATAAACTGCGATCCAATTGCAAAGTCAAATTCAGTGTACACGTGTTTGACGTCTATCTTGTCCTGAAATTAACCCGTGAACTGTTCCTATCCCAACCTATAGGTCATTGAACTCGTAAATTTCTCGGGTCTCTACCAATGAGTAGGGACGCCCAGATTTCACGAAAAGATTTTACGACCACTTGTGTTTCAAAAACACTTTAGCTCAAATCCACTTTTGTGATTGGGTGATCTAGATGATACGCGTCTTAGATGTATGCTCACGAATTAGATACCTGCAGTATCGAAGTAGCTTAATTCTGATTGGCCAGTCAAATAAGAAAATATATTCTCACAGACACACGCCGCCAATAAGCAAAAGGAAACTGCTGGTACGCTCGAAGGTTATTGAAATATTAACATAACGTGGGCCGAAATCTTATGGCGAATTTCGGGTGTCCCTACCAATGAGCTCACCTGTGTGTAAATTATTCACAAGCCGTCTTACTGGTCTAGATCATGATTGGTTCATATAACTGTAGCTGATCATTTAGCCTGGAATTTATAGGCGGTGACGACGAAAAAAGTGTTTTGTCAATGTAAGTACAGGACGCATCATAATATTTTTTTATTGAAACACCCGAACCTGTAGATTGCAGACCCGGAAATTACGCGGATTCATCCGGCAACAAGCTAGACTCCATAGTCCTTTGTGTGCTTGAGCCTCAGTTAGTTGTTCATTGGCTGTTGCTCCAGTTTTACCACTGACGAGGTAGCACGTTATTCGGTCCTCGTTTTCCCGACAGGTTCATTATTGGTCGAAAATCATTCGGGGCGTGTCTAACAAAATGTGGTCCAATAGGAGCGAAACTTCGTGGTATTTACATGCGGATAAGATTAACCTGTCCTTAAATGAACTTGCACTATTTCCGGGTCTCTATAGCATATTATCCCTAGTAAACTCGTTCACGTATGACTTGCAAAATAGTTGAAATCACGATCAGTAATGTACAAGTTCAGATGCTAACACTTAAACAGACATCAACTTTTTCCTTATTATTTCTATTGGTTACTGCTGGCAGACCAAAATACTTTTATTGGTTGCTGCCAGTGCCATAGATAGGGATAGGAGCATTTCGCGAATTCATTTCAGGACAAGATAAACGTCAAACATGCGCACACTGAAGTTGACTTTGTAATTGGATCACAGTTTATTAGACACGACTTGAACGACTCTGGCAGACTTGCAGTGAAACTAGTATCGAATCCCATACTGCCAAGTGTAAGGTAACACTGGTTACTGTCTGGGGAAGCAACCAATGAGCATGCTTCTGAGTCTCGAGTATAAACAGGACTGTGGAGCCTAGACTACAGCTTATTGTACTCGCGAAATTTCATATCCCTAGCCATAGATCAATATAAATTCATATTATAGTTTCCAGCGTGTAATTTATTAAAAGGAGTTCTTATCTACAAGTAAGATCAAAAATTCGATTCTTTGTTAACACCTGGAACGAAAAATGAATGCTTAAGTTAAATGGTTAATGTGGATCTGAAAGTGTTAAGGGGAATTATGCACGAAAGTATTATATTGAAACGATTTTCCTCTTAAGTGGTTTCTCAGAGGGTTTATAGAAATTTTGGCACTACAGGACATAAAAAAATTTAGCACACCTTCTTACACTGTTAGATATTCACAGACTTTATTATTCTTGGAGATCAGATGGAAGACAAGAAATAAGGTATTATATATTCTCTATTAGTGCGTCGTGAATAATACAATCAGTACATTTTGGACAGTGGAAGAAGGTATTGGAGATAATTATTTCTCTCTTGTCGTCCAAACAGTATTTCGAAAATACCCTTTACAAAATAATTGTTACGAAAACTGTGTAAATATACAGTTTTCGTGAACAATTGCCATTAACTCCTTAACTTAAGCATTATTAATTTCAGCCACTGCAACATAATAAATTGTCGCCTGACGTGTACGTATGAACTACATAAACTTGCACATGAATGATTATGGGAACAGTTTTGGTTGAGTTATTGTTAGAGACCTGGAAATTTCGCCAGTTCGATGACCTGAAAGCTACACTCCACATTCCTAAATACAAATATGCTGATAATTGGTTGTATGCTATCACAGTGAAAGACGACAATTAGACACCGTTCTCCAGGAGGTGTCAAACACCTTGTGGACCAATGTCTAAAGCACGTATTTCGAATTCTACCTTGTCCCCAAATGAATCCGCGAATTCTTCAGTTCTATAGTTATCGACTGTTAAGAGACCACGCCATTTCGCGTTATTAGCTGAAACAGACTGTTCACGGTAAAGTGAGCACTTTTGAAAGTCCTTCTTAACAGCTACTTGAATGCTCGTTGTGTAGTATTCCCCCTACGTAAAGTTAACTTTGTCATGGGCCTCATCACTTTATTCATGCGTCGGGCAAGTGAAACTGTGACAGTAAATATTTCACAAATCTACTAGTTTTTACACTTCGATGCATTAAAAGAAACAGGAAGCAAAAAATAATAATTAACATCATAAATATTTATCTGAGACTTGTATTCGACATTAAGACATAAACTCCATAGTTACCAACTTTTCTGGGTGCATATCACTCAGTTCGCCCGTTAAATACATGGAAGCAGGGGTAATGACTTTTTCTAAGGTTGATTTCAAAATTGCTCACTTTATCGTGAACAGCCTTTACCACTCTATACTCCATCGTCCTGTTCATACTCGTACAAGGGTCACTTGTTCATTGGCTGCTGCCACAGGTAAAAGCCATTCTCCTGTTTAACCTGGCCACATAGTACATATATCCACAGAGGCGAAATGGCACATCGGTTCCTTTGATGCGAGCGTACTCATTTCCTAATTGTTTGTATTGCGCGAGGGTCTGGGAACGTACCTTGTGTCCTATTGGCTACAGCACGACTGGCGAAATGACAAGAGAGTAGAGACCTGATAAAATTCTCGAGTTCAGCGACCTGCAAGCTAGACTCTTATAATCTTACGCGCAAATGTGCCGATGCCAACTGTGCATTGGTTATCTGCTGTCTCGGTGGAAGAAAACGATCGGGCCGCCGTTCTCCAGGAGGTGTCGAACATCGTGTGATCCAATGGCTAAAGTTATTTAAACATACGTGTTTTTTTTTTTTTTTAATTCTAGCTTGCTCAAAATGAATCCGCGAATTCTTCAGGTCTATACAAGGAATTTATCAATAGGGATATGAAAATTACGCGAGTTCATTTCGGGACAAGATAGACGTCAAACACATATACAGTGAAGTGAAGTCACCTTCGTAATTGGATCCCAGTTTATTAGACCCGCCCTGTACGCCTATGAGCCAATATCAGACTTGAAAGGAAACACCTTGCGAGTCCAATAACTGCCAGGTTCGGGGTAACAACCAACGAACACACATCTGAGGCTCCAGTATACACAGGACTGAGGAGTCTAGCCCACAGGTCATTGAGCTCGCGAATTTTTCCCTGTCTATAGTTATCAGGCGCTGTTCAAAACGAAGAGTGTTCCAACATGTTGCTAGTGACGCCAGGAGTTCACGTGCATCTCTGTGTATTTATCAGTCTCTGTGGTAGCCATGCGGCTCAAGTACGGTAATTCGGTGCAGCGAGGGACATCTTCAGGGAGGACGCGCACGGAGAGGGTTACGAGACTACGGATGACGAGTGTTTGTGCGGTGAGTACGGATGACACTGCGTGGTGCACGAGGAGTTGAGTGCTACTGTGGGTGGGGGAGCTCGGAGCACACTATGGCATTCCGGACAGATGGAATCTGGACTGGATCAAGGCGGTACTGTATGAATGTGCGATAAGTACTTCAATGTAAATATTGGCACTGTCACACATGGTCGTATCCCAGCAAACACGGAAAATACGGGCCAGCATCCGGCCGGTAAAAGCTAGCCGACCACTCTGGCCAGCCGATACTGGCCCGATGCCATATTCCGGAATCGGCCCGATGCAATATGGACAGTCTGCTAACTGTTGGCTGACAGTGTCAGGCCTGTAACGGCTGTATTTCGCTACGATGCCGGGTGTGCAGTGGCTTGATGTCCAGAAATAAGCAGTATACCCATTAAAAAACCCATAAATTTCGATTTAAAATTTTAGTAATTGTTATTTCCTCTTTACATATATTCATTTCATTTACTTCTCGATACATTATATGATATGAACATATTTTCATTCCCGAGTGCGGGATTCAAACATAAGACCCTTGAGTTGACAGTCTACCATGCTAACCTAAACAGCATAGGGTAAGTTGCTGATACTCTCCAGTAATTTCAAATATACCATGACACAAATTATTACACAGCAATGTATAAATTCCATGAAAATATAACAAATAATTTAAAAACACGGATTATTTAAAAACAATTTCTTCAGAGGCTTGCAAACAAAATAGTTTTTGTTAGTTTTTAATATATCAGTCGGATTGTTGTAAAAACTGAAAAAAAATTTCAAACTAAACAAATGCCATTAGCTACCATGTGACATATATATTTATAATCACGAAAAATCACGCAAACGGTTAACACACAGTCTCAAAAAAGACATCATTCCATTAACAGCTAGCTAACATCTTGCCTATTCAAAACACTTTCCGAAAGCTTGTCAGCAAAATGACAAAATATTTATATCTTCATTGTGATAACGTCGAAAACGTTACTGGGCCGGAATAAAGAAGATGATGGCCAGCTTACCGAAAAGACAAAGATGCTATATCGGAATCGGCCCAGAATATTATTTGAGCTATTGGCGACAGGTTGGCTGTGAGATATCCCACTCGGCAGCCTGGTGTGGCTGAAACGACGCTGCATAGCATAAGTATGTGGAGTAACCGAGATTCGATTCCGGAACATTGAAATCCGAAGGTCTCTGTTTTTTTTTTTTTTAAGTCATGCTTTTCTAAAATGCTTTCGGTAACATGTAAGACTTTTAAGCACATACTCGTGTGTACCTCGGGACCACAGTCGTTTTTAACATGCACTGGAAACCAGCTTATATATATGTATATGTGTATATATGTATGTATGTGTGTGTGTGGTCCACACTTAGCCATTAGAGTTATTCCGAGTTTTAGCATTCTTCTTTTGTTTTCTTACCTTGTGGTTTCCATGGGCACCGATCTCCTTGGACCGGGGGAGTGGAAGATTACTGGCCCTCGGAGCCCCATGCCCACTTCCACCACGAGGCGTATTCTTTCAGCCCCATGCTCTACTGGGCATAGCTGTTCTCCTTTTAGGAGAAGTTACTATCCATCATGATTTAATATATTTAAACCACTGCCAGCACGAGTATATCCTCAATCTAACCTCCGAGTGCTAGGTAAGTTGGTGAGAAATCAGCATAAGCGCTTTCGGGGCCGTGCAACCAACCCCTCCAGCTGAGGGAACCTCTAGTGGGCACATGTTCAGCCAGTAACAAACAGGAGGAAATTTCGTGACCATACCACGTGCAACAAGCCGAATAAAAAAAAAGAAGCTCTCATCATGGCAGCCGCCAAAGAACAAACCCGTTTGCCACGAACATCTGAGGAACTGAAAAGTCAAGATCGCTGCAAAATGAATTTGCGAAATTCAGGTACCTATAGGCTATAGGTAGGGACCTGAAAAATTCGCGAGTTCAATGACCTCCAGGCTAGACTCCACGGTATTATGCGCAATTGTGTAGATATCAATTCACTATTGGTTGCTTACTGTCATAGCGGAGGACGATCATTTGACGTGCGTCTCGTTGTATGTTTTTCACTGTCTCAGGGTTCTCCAGGAGATGTCAAATACCGCGTGGACAAATCGCAAAGGTGACACAAACGTATGAGTTTTCCATATCTAGCCTGTCCCAAAATTAATCCGCTAATTTTTCGGGTCACATTCTATAGGTAGGGTTAGGGAAATTTCGCGAGTTCAATGACCTGTATGTTTGACTCTCCAGTCGTCTGCATAGTGGCGCCTCAGCTGTGTGTTCATTGGCTGTTGCCCCGTACCTGGTAGTTATGGTATTCGCAAGGTTTTCCTTACAAGTCTGCTTTTGGGTCAGAGGCCTGCAGGGCAGGTATAATAAACTGTGATCCAATTGCGAAGGTGACTTCACTTTATATGTGTTTGAAGCTTATCTTGTCCCGAAATGAATTCGCGAAAATTTTATATCCGTACCTATAGGCCGTGTTATTTTTTCTACTGTCAGCAGCTGAGTCTGCTGACAAGATTTCCTTTATTTACTGATAGTGCTGATGTGTTACTGACGAGAGTGGTTTTGGGGCCTGCGTCCGAGGCTACACTCCATGTTGAAACCACTGATGTGAGGAAGGTAGTCTTGGCAGTTACAGACGAACTATCATTGCGGTGGTAAACAACGATATTTATAATCAAGAAAGTGTATTTCTGCTATTTTCAGAGGATGCAAAGAGAGTACAGTAAGGATGGGTTAGTACTGAATTATTTTCCCCTGAAATAAATGCCCATATTATTATTTTTACAAATCAATCTCCCTACCATGGAAAGACACAGCCGTTGCTAATGGCATGGCGACAAACTCGTCAAGGCCGCGGTGGGTGAGCGGTTGCTGTAGAATGCTCGCCTCCCATCAAGGCGAACCGGGTTCGATTCCCGGTGGGGTCGCCCTGGGTTTTCGCATGTGGGAATTGTGCCGGACGATGCCACTGATCGGAGGGGTTTTCTCGGGGATCTCCCATTTCCCTCGTCCCTTCATTCTGGCGTTGCTCCATACTCGCCTAGATACATCCCCATCGGTTCTCAAGACCTCATTGTTAAGAACCGCCCAAATATCTCCACTCCACCCGTAAAATTTAAGGTACCTCTGGTCGCTGACGGCCGCGAATGTCTGCCAGAGGATGGCCACGCTCCGATGGTTACGAAGGAAGGGAAGCCCTTCATGGACACGCTCGTCAGTGAGAGAGAGAGAGAGAGTGTGTGTGAGAGAGAGATAGCAAGAGAGAGTAATCGCCGCAGCGCTGACGTCGCAGCTAAGGTAAAGCTTGTTAGCATGTCGGACGGACCACCTTGTTACGAGGATGGGAAGGGGGTGGGGGCAAGGTATCGCTGTCTACAACATTGTTCTCCAACCCCCTTCTTCCCTCCTTCGTCCTATCGTCCTTTCCACCCACAACCTGATCCTCTCGATTAGCTGTCCCTCCGACAACGACGCTAGTTCCGACAATGGCCACCAAGGGCGCCCCCACCGCCATTGTTACACCACGGAGGAGAGCCCAGCTAATTGCGAGTAGGGCTATCCTAGGGAGAAATTCTTTATGTAGCCACCACCACGTAGTATGTGTCTAAATAAGCTTTCTGGAAGATACCCTCCGTTACTGATAAGCTGCTACGCTCAATGGAGATACTTTGACTATTTGGTAACTTTGAACAAAAATTAATCAGATGTGGCAGGACATCTTGGGATGTTTGTAGTGCACATATGTTTTCAGTTTATTTTATTAAGTATATTTGAAATTAAAAAATCTGTAAATCACCACTACCGACAAAATTAATGTCTTAAATAAATTTTACTACATATTTTGGTGGTCGTTGTTAACCTCTTGATATGGATACATTGTTCAGACACACTTAAATATTTGGTGTTTTAAAGAGTGGTCGAAGTTGCCTCACACTCTGACCACTTAAAAATAAATCTCCTCTTTGAAAACGTATTCAAAATAATGGACAAATAACTATGTTGAATTGTTGTCAACCCCATATGTGCAACACTTCTATTAATGTTAATTCAATACACACTTATAAAATGTTATATTTAGTAACACAAATTGGTTAAAGTATCCCCCAATTGACGGCACAGTTCATTCACGAGATATCCACCCCTATCCCCCTTTCCAAAAAAATCCGTACTTTTTTACGACAGAAGTGGAAAGAAAGGCCACCTGCATCAAAAGTCAATAGGTGCTTAATAAAAGAACAACAAAACTGTATGCCGCGATACTCAGTGTCCAATGATCTTTTCTGGCAGGTGGAGCCGCGATGGTGTGGTGGTTAGACTGCTCACCTCCCACCAAGGCGAACCGGGTTCAATGCCCGGCCGGGTCACTCCCGGATTTTCGCAAGTGGGAATCGCGCCGGACGATGCCGCTGGTCGGCGGGTTTTCTCGGAGTTTCTCCTATTCCCCCACCCCTTTCATTCTGGCGCTGCTCCATACTCAGCTCACTTCACCCTCATCGGCTCTGAAGACCCCGATGTTAAGAGCCGCCCAAATCTCTTCACTCGCTCACTCATTTTCCGGCAGGTAAATGATTCGTAAACCTTGTTACTTTTGTTCGTTATGACTGGTTCACATCACTGTTCGCCTAGCACAAAGACTATACTGTAAAAAAAATTCTGATAAACTTCCTAAAATGTAATATAAGTGTTTTACTTAAACAGAGTATGGAAATTGTACTACGTAACAGGCTAAAAATATGGAAAAGTTTAGAATCGCTACTATACACAGCTGGGAACTTCTTTACGCGTTTGACACTTTTTCCTTAGCAACTGTAGAAACGTTGCCATGGATTTATGGGGAAATAGTTTACCATTCGCGCTTTGTCGCTGTACGTATACACTGATATGGTAATTTTACAAATAACTTCTAAGCGTGTACAGCTTACTGGTTGTGATAACGAAACAAGTCCTTTGCCACATTTAATCGTTGATTTCCAAAGTGCTGTGTTAAACGTGAAACGTCTTTAAGTGAACGGCGGCTTTTTAATGGCGAGCGTGGACCGACAAGCAGTGTAATTACTGTAAGTGGCCCGGTGGGAAAACTTACTGAAGAATACTGGAGGCTGTTTGCAGTAAAGCGAGCATTTCTGAAATTAACCTTTGAAGATACGTAAAAAATACGCTGTTCTCGGTAAAATTAGCACTTTTGAAAGCCCTGCTTAAGCTCTACTTGCATGAGTATTGTGTATTCTTCCGCCTTATGTAAAATAACATTGCCGTGGGTCTCAGCACTATATTCATGCGTCGGTCAAGCGAAAATGTGGAATTATTTGAAAAGTAAATATTTTACAAAACTGGTAATTTTTCTAATTCCGTGCATTAAAAACGCAGAAAGAGAAAGAAATAGTTTAAGATATCACAAATGGTTACCTAACACTTTTTATTCGACTCTCAGATGTGGAACTACTTTCCAGCCATTATTACCAACTTTACTTGGCGCATATCACTCAGTGCTTCCGTTAAAATATATGCGCGTGGGGGCTGGAGTCATTTTTTTCTTTTTAAGATTGATTTCAATAATGCTCACTTTATCGTGAACAGCCTTTAGATGTGCTATGTCAGAGTGCACTTTGCTACGCGGGCTCTCAGTTAACGTTGGCAAGGAAGAAATAAAAATTGTAGTAAGAATCTACATTTTGTGGCGGGCGTAGTGAATAAATTTGGTCCAGTGAGGTGTTTCTTGTTTTGCTTGTTCGCATTAAAGCAATAATTTGGATACAACAAATTTAAATGCATAACAATTCCACGATTTCGCCTGGGTGGCGCATGAATGAAGTGATTAAGCCAAAGGCAATACTAAACGTGCATGTGGTGGAAGAATACAATGTAACCAAGGAAGTGTATCTCCTAAGCCACGCTTTCATAAGCGCTGTGGTTTACCACGAGCAATCCACGCTGCCTTTTCTGCACACCGCAGGAAAATTCCAACAATGCAAATGTCGACGATCCGTTTCCCCTGCAAAACGACTCAGTGTTTATGTCTGACGACAACGAGGCATTAGGAGCTCGAACCGTTTAAATAAACTGAAGCGCCAGTAGTACTGGGCCACCCGCTGGAGCTGTCTGCTCACAGAGGTGAGCAGATCGCGGTCCTCAGCTGGCAGCTCTCGGAAGATGTGGCTCAGGATCTCGTCCGGAAGAGACTGTTTTCCTCGGCTGTGCTCACACTGGCTCTCGCACTCGCACTCCCTCCTTATATAACTATCGTCACTCGCACTTATCGATACTGTCTGCAATCGATTGTTATTCCGCGTGAAAAAAAAAATATTTACCTAAAAAAATTATATATATATTTAAATTAATAATGGCTTGATTAGCAGGAATGATGGTGGGTATGATAGTAATATATGAAAAGAGTGAGGTATAAATTTTATCTGAAGTCAACAGTTTTAACTTGAAATTTTAGCACCGTTTATTCTAAAGTAATGAATTAATAATTTCTGAATTTATACATATATTATATATATTTACTGAAAATCCTTACAGTTAAAAAATATTGGTTCCCGTACCATTCCACTGTTGTCAGTAATGTAGAAAACAAACAAAAGAATGGCGGGCGGTTGTAGCGTGCACGGTTAGAGAGCATGCATGTGCAAACACTCGTAAACAAACACTCGCTCTCGATGGACATTCGGAACAGCACTCTCTGACGTCATCGCCGAGTGCGAGCGCGTGAGATTGTGCATTTCTTGCTATTTGGAACACGACCGTAGCCGTCTTCCTCCTCGGGATATTTCTTCTCTTATGCAGTACATGCTTCTTCTCCTCTCTCGGAGAATAGAATAGTCTGGTAGTATATAGGAGAGAAAACGTCGCGGGGAGGAAGACGAGCAGGAATAGAGAGTTGCTTCCGGACGAGATGCCGGGCCACCTCTTCCGTGAGCTACCAGTGGAGGACCACGGTCTGCTGACCTCAGTGGGCAGACAGCTCCAGAGAGCGGCCGAGGACCCGCACTACTGGACCTACATGACGGCGGTGGCTCCTGGACAGAGCCTCAAGGCCGAGCTGGTCTGCCGGGTCCTCTGGAGCTGCGGCCATCTGAGGAGAACAGTGTCACTGTGCCACAAGCTGCTGGGGCGCTAAGTCGTACAGAGCTGAACATATTAAAATGGCACCAGTACCCAGCTGAAGGCCGTTACTGGTCTTAGTTACTTAAATTTAAAATAAATTCGAAAAATAGTCGAAACATAAAATTTTGTCGCGTTATAAAAATAAAAAAATAAAAAAATGGTTCAATTTTAAATTACAGAGGATTAAAATTATATTTTGTTACAGACTGAAAGAAGAGGTTAAGTTATAATTTTAAAATGTAAAAAGTTAAACCTCCTCTGCCTCCACCCTTGAAACCTCGCCCCGCCCCCCTCTCCGCAGACAGAGGGGCCGACGGTTGTAGTCGTCGTTTTCGTGATGTGTCCGTCATGTGTTTGACGTTCGTGTTGTACGTATGGTGGCGCAAGAGAGAGGCTGCAGGGGACGAAGCGGTGCCCTCTCGTCCGCCACTGTGGAGATGAATCGACTTGCAGGTGGCCGCGTACTTCGCCGCCAAGTCAAGGCTGAAGTAACTGCGCCAGTGCATAGCTCTGTGTGGATTACCCAACATGAACATACTTTAAACCGATATTGACCTTTATCTTATACATTAAGAGGAATACGAACCGGGACATGCCGTGTAATTGAAATCACGGAGAAACGACTGGACATGAGGCCAATGTAGAGACTATTTATTATACCTGAAGTGTCACACGAAACAATAAATGCGATATACAGACTTTGTGTTTTTAGAACCTATCTAGACACTACAAACGATCCCTAAATCACAGCCTACATAAGTTCAACTTATTGAGCGCTTAAGAACTTCTGTGAATATGGATTTGATTTTCCAGTGGCATGAGATCTTGAAAAAATAAAAGAGTGACTAGTTATGAAGGCCGTAGTGAACATGATATCAAGGAAGTTTGGAAATAACAAAATTTGTTAATATGTCACAAAAGAATTCAAAATTAAAATCGTTTTAAATATCTTACAAAAACTCAGTTGATCTAATAGTTATTTACACAATGACCATCCTACCATAATTTAGATGTATATTATGTTTTAATCGTCTATTGACTACCCAGCTTATCTAGGGTGGCTTACAGTATAGATTTACATAAACATATGCATGAAATAACAGGTAGATACATATCTTGCCCGGAATTTTCAACTGTAACAACGTTTTTCGAATGTAATCGTTTAGGTATTCCTACAGAGACAGTTTATCAAATTTATTATAATGTTCGAAATTATTTATTGAATCACTGAAAGTAAGTTCCAATTAAAACTAGTAGTTACTGACATAACTAATAAGCCTACGTTCCTCAACTTGGGTGCAATTAAGTTTTAAATAATTTCGTAAAAGCTGAGTTGATAGGTAGGACTTGTCTCGTTGAAAGCAATATCATTAGAGATGAAAAACCACACACATATGCAACAATAGTGAGTCAATTACAAATACACACGTGCCTTACCTCGCACCATAAACTAGTGTGCAATCAAAGGCTTTACGGATGTCCGATTCGAGCAACAACTTCGAATTTACCCGGTCTAATATTTCGAATGATAATATTAACGAACCTTAAATATTTACAGGGTAATTATTTTAAAAATAAGTACCTGAGCCACGTATTTAAAATTGCCTACCAAAGCGCTACTTGTGAGAAGAATTTGGAGGAAAATCTGTTGATTGGTCCCTGATTTAAGACATAAAAATTCATATTTTTCATGTGACGATCTTCATGAATGGAAAACAAAAATTTTATGTAGTAGCACATTCGATGATTGTATACTGCCGGTATACGAAGTAAAACTTCAATAGATTACGTAGTTTCGTAGATATAGCACACTAACCGAAAAGGATTTTATATCAACCATTCTGAAACTAAATGTCTGTCACACATAAAAAATTATATAGTTACATGACCTACCACAGTAAAACTTCTTTGCCGAAATTGGTAAGAAAGGATTGGTTGTTTCCAGAGACGTTACATAAAAACTTCATTTATTTTTCGGTTAACTTACAAAATGGCAGAGAAATAATGTCCTCTATAGAAAAATTTGACGGTTGTAATAGATACTGCTGGCATACAAAGTTAGGTAGATAATCTGTTTGTTTGATAAATGTTACTTAGCTAAAATATTTATGCAGCCACCATTTTGAATAGAAATGCCTGACATACCTAAAACACACTAATTTACATCAACTACCGCAGTACTTGTGTGCCAAATTGGGTTGGAATAGGTTCGTTTTTTTTTTAGCTAAGACACACTAATTTAATTAACTCATGTGGCGCTATCTTACAAAATGGTTGACAAAAGTGAATATGTGTTAGCATATATATTTTCCTTGTAATAGATACTTTCAACATGCAAAAGTTCGTCAAAATTAGTTAAGTGGTATGGTAGATATATGAAATAAACCTATCATATTAGTATGTCCGCCATTTTGAAATTAAGTACCTTAAAAGTTTAATTACTAATGTTCAGCTGGCCTATCATAATGTTACCTATATGCCAAATTAAATGATAATTGGATTAATAGTTTTTGAGATATAATGTACAAACTTTATTGATGCTTTCTTCCAAAATGGCAGGCAAACAACAATATCCATATCAAAATTTAATGTTTTTATGATGCTCTGCCAGCATACAAAATTTGGTTTAAATCGGTTTGATGGTTCTCGAGATATATCACCGAAAATATTAAAATAGTCATTATTTTGAAAGTAAGTGCCCGGTGAGTTCGAAAACTAAAAATGGCATATGTCCTTAGTAAGTACTATGTATGTACCGAGTTTGATGGAATTTGGTTGACGTGTTCAAAAATTGACAAAAAAAGGGGGGGGGGGACAAACGCGCACAGTCACACACTCGGACACACAGGCAAGAAAGTGATCTCATAAGTCATTATTTCCTACGCAAAGTAGGCTAACAAAGAAACAGAAAGCGAAAGATATAATTTCATGTATTCTCATATACTTACCTAAAGGCTGTTCATGTTAAACTGAGCATTTCTGAAAGCCTTGCTTAAGATCTATTTGCATTCACGTTGTATATTCTTCCGCCTTATTCAATATTAACATTGTCATGGGCCGCGTTACTATATTCGCACGTCTGTCAAGTGAAACTGTGAAATAACTAGAAAAATTATTTTTAACAAATCTTCTGATTTTTACACTTCGGTGCGTTAAAAAAACCGAAAGTGAAATAAATAAATTAAGTTATCATAAATGGTTACCTTGCACTTTTTTATTTGACGTAAAGATACGGAACTACTTCCCATCATGCGTTACCCACTTAGCTGGGTGAAAGTCACTCAGTGCGCCCATTATAATAGGCCTATATTCCGGTCGGATCAGTGACGTTTTTCTAAGGTTGATTTAAAAGGTACTCACTTTATCGTGAATGGCCTTTAACACTTTTATTCCAACGTTAAACGAGGCATTAGTTCTTCCGTCATTACCAACTTCACTGGGTGCATGCCATCCGCTGTGCCCGTTTAAATACTGCGTATCGAAAGTGATCATTTTACCGTGAATGCCCTATAGAAAAATTCACCGCCCGTCAGTGATATTGAGCCAGGTCGACGCCCGTTTTGTCAACACTTAGACTGGGAATTTCACTAGGCCGAAAGTGAAAAACCACCAGAATCCACTATATTGAAAACTTATATACATAATCGCCGTCCAAAAAAACGACAATATTATTACTTTGCGTTAAACTTAAAAATGATGGCCTAACATTTTCTGAACTAGAACTTTATGTTTTTCACATTTCAATTTTAACAGATACACATGTTGTGCGATGAAATATTTCTCTTGCAACTGTCCATTGTACACCCACAATTTTAGATTTTTATCCTCCCTTCAATCAAGATTTTTCCCGAGTTATTTTCGACTTGTGTAATGTTTAAATTATTGCAAATAAGTGAAAATACAATAGTTGTTAATAAATTCACTGAATTTGTGATAAAAGTAAATCGCTAGGATTTCAGTGCACTGTTAAGGGTTTTCAAAAATAATCTTGTATCATCCACTTTTGCAGAATCTTTAACTTGAACACTTGAATACAAAACAAATAAGTGTCTGTGTGTGTGTGTGTGTGTGTGTGTGTTTATACATAAATTACATTCGGCATATTAAAATCTACTACGTTATCCACTGACCACTAAATAACAAGTTTGTGCTCGAGGTAGGAGTAAAAAATTCCGGGGATTTTCCACCAAATTTCGTAGATTTAAGTTCCTTGTGGAGAAAATTGTTTCTGAGGGTCAGTGGACAATATAGTAGATTTTTTTTAACGTCGGTGGCATATTTTTGGCCAGTTTACCGGAAGCAAAGAAGTGTAATCCCTGGATTGTCAAATTATTATATTAAAACGTGAATATGCTGATGCGACAAAATATTCGTAGCATATACGTCTGTAGTTGCCATACGTTATTCGGTAACATTGCATTACTATACTTACTTTTTACGTCGTCGTTGCTGCCTCAATTCCTCGTTAACTTGGTCACGATAATTAATTACTAGGGATGAGAAAAACTTCGCGGATTCATTTCGGGACAATATAGACGTCAAACTCATATAGAGTGAAGTCACCTTCGCAATTGGATCACAGTTTATTATATCCGCCCTGCGCGCCTCTGAGCCAATAGCAGACTTGCAAGGAAACACTTAGCGAATACCATAACTGCCAGGTGCGGGGCAACAGCCAATGAACACACAGCTGAGGCTCCAGTATGCAGACGACTGAGGAGTTTAGCCTACAGGTCATTGAACTCGCGAAATTTTTCCTATCTCCATTAATTGCATAATTTGCGCATTTTTGTCGGTTTAAATGTGTCAGCGAAAGATTAATTTAAATAATATGCTAATCTATAATTTTCCTAAGTTGAATTTGTATTATGGTTTCTCTTATCCATTCGATGATAAAACACATATCCATAACTAGGTGGCTTCTGATGGTCTTTCACGAGTGGCCTAGTGTGGTTTTCGTTGTAAATGTATATGCGCGCGTGTGTGTATGTATAAGTGTGTGACGACAGAAGATCCATAGGGGAGGGGTTTTTTTGGGGGGGATGAATGGGGAGAGACGCACCGCAAACATCGTAATCCTCTTTCATCCCCTTCTCGAGTGGCCCTGGCGATGGCGGAAGATGCGTGCTAATCTGTTTGCCGGTGACAAGCGGGTCCTTTAAAGGCGAGTTCTTCGTCGTACGGGGTCTGAGGGCCTTCTCCCTCGAACATCAGTCGAAGTCGCTAGGCCTCTTCTTCACAACAGCCCAGGGGCCACGGTGGCTGAGCGGTTAGCCTGCTCGCCTCCCACCCAGAGGAATCGGGTTCAATCCCAGGCTCAATCACTCCCGGATTTTCGCATGTGGGAACCGTGACAGGCTATGCCGCTGGTCGGCGGGTTTACTCGGGGAACTCCCATTTCCCCCGCGCTTTCATTGCGGCGATGCTCCATACCCGCCTCGATCGCCCTCGTCGGCTCTGAAGACCTCGCTGTTGAGAGCCGCCCAATTCTCTTCACTCGCTTACGACAGCCAATGGCTAGGGACCTGCAAATTTCACGTTATCATTTGGCATCAGGCTAAACTTTAGAGTACTGTATACACTGGAGCCGGCATCGTTTCTCCATTGGCTGTTGCATAGTTGTGAAGTTACTCCCTTTCTGACTGAACTGGTCGTGATTGAGGCACACAATTGTGGAGTAGTCGTTTATTGGCGCAGAGTTACAAATGGAGTGTAAAATAAGGCATGGTCCAATGGCAAATGTATCGTAAAGGTATAAATGTTAAAAACAAAGCAATTTTCATCGAAAATCAAGCAATTTAAGCCAAAATCAAGCAAAATTTTCAATGTTGCCAAAACTACTGTGTCAATTTGTGCCACTTAAAGACATCACAATTTAAGCAAATAACATGCAAATTTCTTGCTTTTTAAGCAATTTGTTACTTTTGTTTAGAAATGTCAGTTTTGCAAGTAAGCAACCATACAACATCATGCATAGTTTTTCCATTTTTCATTTCTTTTAAACCTTTATATGCCAGAAAAACTTGTTTCCCATTTATCAATTTTAAATCATCTTCATCAATTATCTTTGCATAGCGATCTGGTAAAGTTAATTTTATACCTATCGTCTAGAATACAATTAAATTTTTTACCTAATTTAGATTCATAAATTCGAAAATGTGTGGCTTCGTACCATTGATAAATTTCTATATCCCTTAGTTTGGTGAATTCATATGAATTGTTTATCAAAGCCTCCATTTTTGTGATTATTTAAAAGGAAAAAATTATTAAAGAAAAAGTATTTTTTTTACTCTCTTGATGAATTAATTTTCTTAATAAATAAAATGGAAACTATGCTCAAAATGAAAAATAATACCACATTTAAGCAATGTAAAAAATATTTCGAAGTATTAAACATAGAAAGTTTTTCATCACATAAACACTTAAAAGATAATCACAATAGCACCTGTAAAAAACGTTCTGCTGAATATGCCAATAATCAATGGGTTAAAAAAAGAAAGGACTATGCGAATGTGGAAAATATGTTTCTAAACTATATCTCAAAAAGCATAAAAATAGTAAATCGTACAATACAAATGAAATTCAACATGATTATTCAACTAAGACATGTGTAGCATGTAATGAGAACAAATCTATCGATTCAGTTTATCCTTATAAGGCAACTAAAGACAAACATACAACAAAATGTAAAAAAAATGCTTTAATGAGAAAATACAGTGTGAATGTGGAAAATATGTTTGTATTTATATATATATATATCTCAAAGAGTATTAAAAAACTGAATCACACAATACAATAGTTGATATTCTAAATGAAATTCAACATGATGATTACCCAATAAAAACATGTACAGTATGTAAAGAGAATACATTTATAAAATTGTCTTATCTTCATAAAAACACTAAGGTTTAACATATAAAAATATTCAAAAAATGCTGGAGTGAGAAATATTAGCCTATCACAGAAGAAGTTAAATATTTTAAAAGATTATTATCAATAATTTAAGCACTTCATTCCAGTATTTTCATTATTTTTTACAATTCTTCATCTCTTTATTATTTAAAATGCTTCTAAATTTTTATTTCTTTTAAATAAACAAATATGGCTACGAATAATTCAGTAGCAGATCTGAGCGAAAGGAGAGTGACCGAGTTGAGAAGTATAGCTAGAGATTTAAACATAAGAAATTGTCTAAATTACGTAAAGATGATCTTATTACACGTATTATTACAAAAATTCGCAAAGCAGGAGAAAATCTAAATGCTTTAACAATTGCGGCATTAAGAACTAAAGCTAACGCCCTTTAAAATAACAAATATAAATTATTTAAGGAAAGTAGATTTAATTGCAGCTATTATTAATGAGCAATGAATAAGAAACATTGCAAATTTGCCTTTCCTTATTCCAATACCAATGAATTATATAAGAAAGATAGAAATAAATTGAAAAAAAAATATTTAGATTCTCTAATAATCTATTTGAAAAACAAGATAAAAGGAATTAAAAGAAATATTCCCACTTTCTAATAATCTATTTTTAAAATTAGAGAAAATAGAATTAAAAGAAATATTCCCATTTTCTAATAATGTATTTGTAAAACTTAGAAATAAAAGCCAACGGGTAAAAGAAGGGATAACAAAGAATATTTTTACAAATTTACCTTTGGCTGATGCAAATATCAACTAATTATATCCCAAGAAAAAATAGAATTAACAGAAATATTTCCATTTTATAATAATTTGTTTGTTTACAAAAGAAGAAGAAGTACCAATTAAATATACTTAGTTAATAAAGCCTTTAAAATAAGGATATCAAAATATAACACTGAAAATTCTTTTAATTTTGTAGAGCCTAAGCAATTTTGACGTTCTATAAAAAAACTATAGCTTTTAAAAAATATGCAAGAATCTTAGAATATTTAGAAGGTTAAAAACCAGTATTGAATTATATGCCAATTGTGGCAAACAAGAAAATAATAGAGTAGAATTATTCACATTTCAATCACCCAACTATACAGTATTGAATGAAGGAGATATTGAAAGGATTTATAACTTCATATACCAAGAAATAATAACACAATTATCTGAATTTCGAAAATGAGGTTCTGGATTGAAATAGATAGAATAGTTGGAATACAATTAGCAATAAATAAGTATAATCGATTAAATAGATCATCATATATTGAACTACCAGAACTGATTAGGAATAAAATAGCAGGTATTAATGTACATAAAAATGATCAAAAATGCTTTCTTTGGGCAATAAAATCTGCATTGTTTCCTGCAGACAGTAATTTGGATATATTTACTAAGTATAAAAATGTAGGTCTTAATATCGACAAAATACTAAATGATTATGAATATCCTATTAGCATTGATGATATACCAAAAATAGAAAATCAAATTGAAACATATATAAATGTTTACTCTATTGAAGGTAAGAAATCCATGGAATATCCACTATAACTTACAAAATAATAAAAAGGATAAGCATATATATTTACTTTATTTCAAAGAAGGAGACAACTCACATTACTGTTGGATTAAAGACTTATCGAGACTGCTTTCAATGCAAAAAATAAATAAAAACCGTTGTAAAAACTTATGTATGTGATATGTGTCTTCAATTATTTTATTGGCAAGAAAAATCAAATAAACGTAAAGAAGACTGCTCTAAAAATGAAGCAGTAAAAATCACTTTACTCTCGAAAGGAGAGCAAATATTTTTCAAAAATTATAAAAATAAAATGATCGTTCCTTTTGCAATACATGCCGATTTTGAGTCAATTCTAAAGAAAGTATCAACAGCCAAATCCAAGAGATATATATATATATATATATATATATATATATATATATATATATATATATATATATATATATATATATATATATATTTAAATTAATCCAAAAATACTCTGTTTTAACAGAAGATTATATCAATAAAGGCCTTTATAAGGAGATACTTACAGAAATATATAACCTTACTAATGATCAAATAAATAACATTGATTTAAAGTTAGACCATGAATCATACACAATGAAATATCACTTACACGAGTTATCCGGTTTTTGCTATTTATTGTATCTGGTTATGGTGATTATAGGCCACCAGTTGTATATCAAGGCCCAAATGCTTATAGAAATTTTATACAATCAATTAAAAGAGAAGTAGAAGAAATTGGGGAAAGAATATTCACGATTTGAAACAATGCATCCACTAACAAAAGAAGAAAAAGTATTATATAGTAAATCAAAAAAATGCACTATATGCGAATGTGTATATACAGAAGAGAATAAAAAATTACGACATCATGATCACATAAGTGAAAAATTCATTAACCATGTATGTAATAATTTTATTCTGCAAATAAAATTACCCAAATTTGTACCAATTTATTCCCATAATAGCGGTGTATGATACACATTTATTTATTAAAGAATTAACATATGATGGAAAAAAATATAGATATAGATGCAAGTAATTAAGAAAAGTTTTTTATGTTTGAGAAAGGAAAAGAAAATTAAAAAATGAAATTTATAGACATTTAAATTAATGGCCTGCAGTTTAGCTAAATTATCATCGAATTTAATTAAGGCAAAATGAAACACACACAAAAACATTTTCCTAAAGATAAAGTAGATTAAGTTATGAGAAAGAGTGCTTATCCATACGATTATATGGATAGTTGGAAAAAAATTAACGAAACCGATCTTCCATCAAAGAGTGAATTTTACAATAAATTTAATTAATCTGGCATAACTGGCGATGATTATGAGCATGCAAAACTTGTATGGAATCAATTTAATATTAAGAATCTTGGTGAATATCACAATTTAAATTTAAAAAGTGATGTTTACTGTTAGTAGATATATTTCAAAACTTTAGAAATACAAATATAAATGCATATGATTTAGATCTGTCGTGATATTTGTCAGTGCCAGGATTATCTTGAGATGCATTGTTAAAAATGACCATACAACCACTATATTTATTGCACAATTATGATATGAATTTATTGATAGAAAAAGGAATGCTGTAAACTATATGTTAAAGCACATAATAAATATTTAGATGATTTTGACTCTAATCAAGAGTCCAACTATTTAGAATATCTTGGTGCTAATAATTTATATGGCTGAGCAATGTCACAATATTTACTATATGGTGGTTCCGAATGGGAGAATTAATTATACAGCACTTCATTTTTACAATGAACATATATTAAATTTGGAGGATGATCCACCACATGGTTACATTTTGGAAGTTGATTGGGAATATCCTAAGAAACTACATAAATTTCATAAAGATCTACCTTTTTGGTCAGGAAAAAAGGTAGTTCTAAAAACTAAGCAGTTTAAATTATTAACAACATTACATAAAAAATAAAGTATGTAATACACTACCATCATTTGAAACAATGCTTAAAGAATGGATTAAAACTTACTAAAATTCATAGGATATTAAAGATTAATCAGTCTGATTGGCTGAATAAATATGTAGATCTGAATACAGAAATGAGAACTAATGCAAAAAATGACTGAAAAATAATTTTATAAGCTGATGAATAATTCTGTGCTCGGCAAAAGTATGGAAAATATTAGAAACAGAGTGGATATAAAACTAATAGCAAATGAAGAAAAACATGAAAAATTAATAGCAAAACCAAATTTTAAGAAAAGTGCTATATTTAATGAAAACCTGGCAGCTATACATATTATTAAAACAAATGTAAAATTTAATAAGCCAATTTATGTATGCATGTAAATTTTAGACATATCGAAAGAGTTAATGTATGATTTCCATTATTAAGTTATGAAACAAAAATAAGGAGATAAAATTGAACTGTGTTATCGAGATTATATATATATATATATATATATAATATAAAAATATTATACAAGTGTTTACCGAAAAGATAATACATATAACATGCCTCAAATAAAAAAAAGTTTTAGGAAAAATGAAAGAAGAATGTAATTGTAAAATAATGAAAGAATTTGTTGGGTTAAGGGCAAAAATGTATACATATAGATAAAAATTGTGTATGAAAACTAACCAAGCTATCAATTTTCATCATTGATGATATCATAATGAAGTTTTTTCATTAAAATATAATTATTAATTGTTAACTTAAACACTTCATTGTCCATTTATAACAAAAATTATCTTATTAAATGAAGAAAGTTAAATGGGGCGTCGGTGTTTTAATTCATGACAATAATTTCAAAATAAAAAAGAATGGTGAATTATTGCCTTATTATATGAGGGCTATAATAGTAGGTCCAAGCAATTATGCAAAAACTAATTTGATGATAAATTTTATTTATAATTTAGAATGGATAAATTTCAATAAATTGTATGTTTGTTCAAAGAGTTTAAATTAACCAAAATGTATTGAGTTATAAAATTATTTTAATATGTTATCCAAAAAGCTTAAAGTTAATGAAAAAATGGAATACTTTTTAATAATACTGAGGAAATGAATCCTTTATATCAATGTGAAGATGAATCTCTAATTGTATTTGATGGATGATATTTTAGACAATCAAGACATAGTTCGCAATTAATTTACTAGAGGAAGAAATAAAAATTTTGATGATTTTATTTAGCTCAAACTTATTCAAAAGTACCAAAATAATTGATAAAAGATAATACTATTTTTTGTGTATATTTAGACAAGATGATAGAAATTTAAAGCACATTTATAATTATTTTGTTGGTGGAGACATACCTCATGAAAATTTAAAGAGATTTGTGCCAAATGTTGGTATGAAGATTATGGCTTTATTACAATAGATTTGAGTAGAAAAATTGAAGAGAAGTATAGAAATAAAATCAGAGACTTATTATATTTTAAAACTTTTTGTATATAGATGAAGACATATAAATATTCTCACTATCACAAATATAAATTTTGCACTGTCTATAAAAGAGAATCAGACAGAATGTGTTATCAACTTTTTAAATAAATATGGATATCTTGAGGATGATTCAAATTCACTTTCAAATATTGACAAAGAAAAATTTTAAAGTCCTTTAAGAATATTACAAGAATATCATAACACTTCTTCAGTTGATGGTAAACACGTTAAAGAAACACTTAGTTTAATCAACAAGCCAAGATGTGGTGTTAAGGATGAGATAAATCGCGCGAAATGAGTAAATCAGAGTAATGTCTCCTCATGTTGTATCACAAACACAAATCGAACTTTAAATCCAGCTTTCATTCTTTTAAAATTACTTGATGATGATTTCTGAATATGATTACTATGTCATAAGATATGAAAGAAAATATGTTCAAATACAATTGTATAGAATAGAATAGAGATATCCAAATTGTGAAGAATTATTGATATTTGAGTATATATGAAATTCTAAAAATTTATATCAAAGAATGAAAGAAACATTGAATGACCACATTGAGTGTTTCTCGTAACTATTTTTATATTGTTGGCAATAATTGTACTCAACAACAATTGATTAATGATATTAATAATCTTTATCGAATTGCATAAGAAGTCAATTTTTATTTTTAAATTTACAAAATATCTGTTTTAATAATCCAAGAGTTATGACATTTATCAAAACCCAACCATTTTACATACATTTTATTATCTTTAGTTTTTAAGACTTTTTTTTAACCAAATATTCATTTGGATAGACAGTTTTCAAAATTTCATATTCATAAAAACTACCCATTATTTCTTCTCCATTAGTGTCTTTCAGCTTGTAAGTTGGTATATCATAATTTAACACTTTAACAATTGTAAATAATTATGTTGTCCAATGAGCTATATATCCTTTGCTGACAAGGACATCATCACCAACTTTGTATTTCGGCTTAGTAAACACATTCGCAAAATCTTGTTATCTAAAAAAATTTTCGTGTTTCTTATTAACTTAAATTGGTTTCATATCAATAGTTCTATGTTTTGTATTGTCGTATTGTTTGACTAAATCGTCTAATATATTGATCCATTTTTAGTAAATTTCGTGTACGTTTTATTCTTCATTGTTTGATTATATCTTTCTACAACACTGGCCTTTAGTTCTCTGAATGTAGAATACCGATTGATGTTATATTTTTGCATAAACTCTTTAACTGTTTTATTATAAAATTCTCAACCATTATCACTTTGTAAATTATGTGGCTTTCTTTGCTTCAGTATAGGTTCTAAAGCAATTGCTACATTTTTAGCTGTTTTATCTTTAATAGCTACAGCAAATGCAAACTTTGAAACATCATCGATAATTGTCATAATATATTTGTATCCATTATTTATATGGGATATGCATTTCAAATTTGCCAGAATCCATTTCAACAAGATCAATTTGCCATAGATCATCGATTCCATACGAAATTAATTTCATTGTGGGGAAATTTCTTCTTGCTGGTTTATGCAATTCATTTATTATACCTTCTCTTACATTTAGCAATTTTTTATGTTAATTTATTATAATTGCATATAGAACATTTTCTTTTCTGAACTAATCGTCCATTCCTCGTATTTTTAGTTTTGAATTTTTTTTGTGACTTTCTTACACTTCAAACACCAAGTGTTTTCCATTTAATAGAAAAATTTATAAATTGGTAATATTTATATTTCACGAATATTCCTATTTTAGTCATATACCCATCAGAATATTCAGATTTTTTTTATATTAAAAACCAATTTATCACCTCTTTTAACATCAAATGGATTACTATAATCAATCATGTTATAAACAGTACAGTCCATCATAAAAGAAAAGAAAATAGATTATCTAAGTGAAAATTAAGGTTTTTATTCCAATTTGCAGGTAAATAAAATATGTGAGATATTTCTTCAACTTTCGAGTTCAAATTTTGTAATTTAAGATCTAATTCTTTATCAGAATCTTCTTTACTTTTTTCAATTTTCAAGTTAACAGGTGTATCACAATAATTCAAAACTGATTTGTTTAAATTTTGCATTTTATCAACTATTTCTTTATAGAAATATCTCTTATTTACAGCATCTTTTTCATCTACAGGTTCAGCCATATTATTGATTCAACGATTTTGAAGAGAAACATTATCTGTTGTATAAACAAAAACGTTGCTTATTTGGTCTTGTAAAGAAGAAACAACGATATTATATTTTGATTCTACATATGATTTTTAATCAGTAACACTAATATTGTATTTTGAAATGACATGGGTTTTTAATACATAATCAGAAACAATAGTTTTATATTTTGAATCAACTTCCTTTTTTAATGTTTGTTTTGCATTATTTATTCGTTTTATACAATCAGCAATAGTGTTACTGAATTGTAAATTTATATCTTATTTTAAAGCATAATCAGAAACAATAGTTTTATATTTCCAATCGACATCCTTTTTTAATGCATAATCTGCTATATATATTTCGAAATATCTTTTATTGGCCGCGTCTTTATTATAAACAGGTTAACCTATATTAACAAGTCTACACCCTAGGAAAGAAATATAAGATTTTGTAAAATCAAAACAGTTGGATAGTTCGCTTTGTAAAGAAGAAACACTGGAATTGTATTGTGAACTTACATATAATTTTAAAGCATAGGCACTAGTGTCAGAAATTTTATTTAAATATTTTATTATTGGTTATCTGAATATATCCCTCATTTAATAATAAATAAATTATATCGTTTAACTTAAAATCTTTCGAAGTAAGACATAAAACAATTAAACATAGATGTCCACATATAACTGAATTAAAAAATTCTGAATACGATCATCATTGTAATAAACATTTTCGTTTTTGAAATAATTAATTAAATTATTAGGAATATTGCCTCCAAATGTGTCGAAATAGTAAATATCATTGTTTTCTTCAAAATAACATTTTTTGAAATGTCAAAATTAACAACTGCACATTCATTTTGTGCATATTTCTTTGGTAATTCATCAATCATATAAGCATTTCTGGATTTTTTTATATTTAATATTTTTACATACTTTTCAATATCGACATTATATAGTGGGTATATATTCAATTTTTTTTTGCCTTCTGCTTTTTAATCCACTTCCAGATTTATTTTGCGTTTCTAAATTATGTCTTTTTTCTTATCATTCTTTTTTATTTTGTTTAGTTTGCTCAACAGAATTATAAATTGCATTAGCTCCTCCAGCTAAACCACCAAGTGCACTTACAGCAGCCAATATAATTGGTATAATTCGTCCATGATGTAAACCACTGCCTGTTTTTTCTTTGGCCATCTTTTTTGACTGTTGACAATGATAAAGTTTATATGAAAGTTTTACCTTCTTTCAGTTTTTTATTTTTTCTTTCAATTTGATCTTTTGTTAAAAATTGATCTATATTCAAATCTTTTAATTCCTCCAAGGGAATATCCTCACTTATAAGTAAAAAAAAAGTATATCATTAATAAAATTTAATGCCCCTTCCTAATTTTCCTTTTGTAAACATATGTGAAGCACCTCAGCAGAAGCATTTCATTTTCTCCAATCGGAGTATTTTTATCTAAAAAAAAATCACCTTAGCTTCTATTTGTAAAATCTTGTCTTCGTGTCTAGATTCTAAATCATTATGAACCCGATAAACAATATCGTGATATTTGAATGCTTCATATAATTTATTCATTCCTATCTCTCATCTCTCTAGTCTTCCATTTAATTTTGTAAATGGTTCACAATAATTATAACCAGGCAAATTCATTTTGGGTTATTTGAAATTATTTTATGCTCAATTTATAATGCCTTTTTCCATGTAGTTCAGAAATCCAAAATGAGTGTGGAATTACATTTAAATATCTTATAAGGTATGGAATTCCTTTTGGATTATTAACAACAAAATCAGAAAATTTATTGTTCAACATATTCATTATGCTTATTTTTCATTGTAATAATTATTACCAGCAGTTTCTTCACCATGAATCATTTCAATCCATTGATTAAATTTCTAACATCGTCCATCCAGACATATACTTTTTGCAAATTGTTTTAATTTTTTTATCCCATACCCAGATTTAAAAGATTATGTAAAAATTTCACTTTCGGGTGTGCTTGGTGCTGTTCTTATATAGTTGTGAAAATTTGGACCAATTATTTTTTCGTACTTCCAACCACTACTTGAACTTGGATTATTTATTTTATTATTAGGAAGATATTTTTGGAATACAGCATTGGTTAATAAAACCATTTGTGTAATTTTCATAGTCATTAGCAGTGTGTTTACCCTTAAGGGCTTCTTGTAAATTTACTGTTAACAAATTACAAAGTCCTGGTGTTAAAAAATATTCTTTGCCTTTAACTTTTATTGTATAATTTTTTAGCTCTACCATTGTATCGCCAAAGTAAAAATTAAGTCCAACTCCACATAAACCATATTTTCATTAATAGCTTTAATTATATTTTGCAATTTCTGTTCCGAGATTTATAAGAGAAACATCTGATATAGGCGGCAAATCTTTTAATGAAATAATACCCATTTGCTCTTCCAAATTAGGAGATTCTTGTTCTGAAAATAATTCTCTTTCAAGTGATGTTTCTTATGGAGTTGGTGTATAATATAATTTTTTTGCTACAACAGGAACTAGTGTTGTTATTAAATTTTTATTTTCTTCTCTTACTTTTTCTACTTTTTTACCGATATGTTGTAATTCATCAATTAATGGTTGTTCTTTCTTCTTATTTTTCATATTCTTTTTCATAGAATTTCTAATATTTTTTATATCTTTCAATGAGTATTTAACTCGAGAAAACTCCTTTGATTCTGCCATTTATTTATAATTGTTTACTTACAAATGAGTTAAAAAGATATTGAGAGCTCCGAGAGGCAAATTTTTCCTCCAACAGATCAAACTAGGGGGAATTTAATTGTTTACAATAATAGAATCGAATTTGATATTCCAATAGGAGATGGCTTTTCTTTCCCATATGATGCTTATGTTTTTGGCAACTTATGTTACTAAAAAGAGATATGGTTACAGCTGATGTAAAATATAGAAAAGAAGACTATGTTGATGTTTGTTCTAACTTTATCTCATTTCAGTTTTCTAGAGTATAAATCTCAAATCATGGTAATATTATTAAAGCTGTTGATAATCCTGGATTAACTTCTACAATGATGAATGTTTTGTTAAGATCCCCACGTGAGGAAAAATTTTTACAAGCTACTGGTTTTGATAACAAATGCCGAGTAAAATATGTACATAGTGATAAACTAAATGAAATAATTTACCTATTGAGATATCTGTTTGGCTTTATCAGAGCTAATGCTAAAATTTACTGGAAAGGTGGTTCTAAAATCACTTTTTTCCGTAATTCATCAGATAACAATTGTATGTATGTATATGAGGACGAAGATGTCACAACTCCAAAAAGTTATGCTGATCGAGGGAGAATTGATATTTAAAAATTAGAAATGATGTGGCCTATTGTTTTATACGAATCTAACACAGCCATTTCAATTAAAGAAACATACACAAAAAGCTTAAAATTCCTATTAGTTTTAATTATTGGCAATTGTTAGAAAAAGAAGTATCTGAAGGAACAACTTTTAACTTTGATATGAGATAGGTTTAATAATTTACAATTCGACATGCATGATTTTGTAATTGTAAGCTTTCAAATTAATAGAAAAAAATCGTGCTGAACAGTATGTCCATGCTTCTATGTTTGATCATTGTAATGTGAGAAATATTGATGTTAAAAATCGACGAAATGAGATTTCTCCAAAGGAAAATTGTAATCTAGATATTGAAAACGGTCTTTGCAGTAAACAGTTTCTTGATTATAATGACTTAAGAAATTCTAAATCAAAACTAGATAGAATATATGGGAATAATGAACTTTATTATAAACCTACTGTGAACTATGATGATAAAACCAATTTTTATTCATTTTGGGGGCAAAAACCACTATATGATATCGATTCTTCATATAGAAAAGCAACTGTAGCTAAAGATAAAACAAACATAAAAATTAGTGTTGATTTTAACAAAGCTGTTGAAGCACATACGATTTGTAATGTTGTTCTAGTTAGCCAACAGAATTTAACTTGTGATTATTTGAACGAGAGGATTACTGAAAGTATATAATTTTTTTAATTTTATTATTGGAAAAACCAACAAATTGGTTTGATAATTTAATACAATATTTTAGACTTATAATTGAGTGGTTATATTGATAACTTTTAAGAATTTTTATAAATTTAGATGAATTATTTGATCGAATAAAAAATCGTATATTCGAATTATAATTTTCTCATTGTATCACTTTTCTTATAAAACATATATAATTTTTTTTATATTATAAATGGATCAAATTATAGATCTTTTAGAATTTTGGGATATTGGATATGAAATTATAATAACAGCAACTTCCATTGATAAAGAATTAGATATTGTTCATTTCAAAATTGTTTTAAAAATCAACAAAAATGAATTAAGATCAGGTAAATTTTTTTATTTTATAGAAGATGTTTATGAATTGGAATGTTGTGATGGTTGGGTTTATGGAATCACTAATGGCTATGCTTCAGATTTTTCTTTATTTTTTAGACTTTATTTATTAGACTTATTGGGATTTGGCTTTTGTTGGATAAATGTATAAATTATATTAATTTGTATCTTTTTATTTGATTTTTAGCGTAATTTGCTTGATTTAGATTGCTCGCTGCAAAATTTACATTTCTAAAAAATGTGAAAAATTGCTTAAAAAGCCAGAAATTTACATGATTTTGCTTAAATTTCGATGTTTTTTATGTGGCACAAATCGACACTGTGTTTTGGCAAAATTGAAAATTTTGCTTGATTTTGGTTTAAATTGCTTAATTGTCGATGAAAGTAGCTTGTTTTGGAAAGCTCCGTTTTAAAAATTTTAGAGCCTAAATTTAGCCTCAAAAATATTAATTTTGAAGCATAAAGCCTCGAAATTTCAATGAAAATATGGATCGGTGCAGAACTCCCTTTATATATCTACTCTGCCAGTGACGTGTAGTGTACCATTGCAAGGTGAGCTAGTGTTGGCTCTGTGTTATACTATGTTGCTTGATAGTTTACACTTTCGCATTTAAAAAGTATTTCTGCAGGTGACACCACAGGACTAGTGTGACACGTCCCTTGCTTCTCGCTTGTGAGTGGGCGGAATACGTCCAGTTTCTCTAGACAGTACGAAGGTTACTGGCTCCTACTGCGTTCGTACCGTCCAACACTTCGCCTCACGCCACTGGTAACACCTCAGTTACAAGTACGAATTCAACATAGCCCATGGTATTAAAAAAAAAAAACTTACATTTCCGTAGGTCCCCCCCAGCATCACGCCTAGATGATGACTGACACCCCCCCTCCCAACCCTCCATGCACGTTATATCGTGTGCGGCCATCGTAATATTTTCGTCTGTCATTTGTTTACATATTGCTGGAGGACCCATTCTTGTTTTCGGCTCAGGTCAGGAACAAGATGAGATTTCATGCAGGAGTGTTTGGCGTAGGGAAAATTCCTGCCGCAAGGCGCGCTCTTGTTCCAAAGAGGTGGATGTTAAGCTGGCGATAAATGAAGAAATTATATTCTTAAATGTATATGAAAATCCGTGTTTGGATCGAATTGTGTTATATTCTTGCCCCAGCCAATATTCTAGGAATTAAATATATTTCGTAACCATCATTCACTTCCTCCAAAGATTTTTGCAAGAGCAAACAGTAAAACTACAGCTGTGTTTGGAACTGAGCGTTCATAAACAAGCTTAGTTCAGTGGAGAAACGTTATGAATTTAAGTGCAAAATTATTATAGCTATTTTCAATAGTATCTCTCTACTTTTCTCATACCCCTTAAAGAATATGCGCAGGGAATCCTAGAAAAAAATAATATTTCAACACATTCATACCCAGTGTAAACAATTGTGTAAATTACAGACATGTAAAGGCTGTTCACGATAAAGTGAGCACTTTTGAATTAAACCTTAGAAAAAAGTCACTGCCCCTGCTTCCATATTATATTTTAAAGGATGCAATGAGTGGCATGCTCCCAATAAAGCTGGTAGCAATAGAGGGGAAGTAGTTCCATGTCTTAACGTCGAATAAAAAGTGTTAGGTAAACATTTGTGATCAGTTAAATTATTTCTTTCGCTGTTTGTGTTCTTTAAAGCTTCGAAGGTTAGAAATTAGCAGATCTTTTAAATATTTACTTTTCTAATAGTTTCGCAGTTTCACTCGACCGACTCATGAAAAAAGTGACGAGGCTTACGGCAATGTTAATTTTACATAAGGCGGAAGAACACACAACGTGCATACAAGTAGATCTTAAGCAGGGCTTTCAAAGTGCTCATTTTACCGTGAACACTCTATAGGTAATTTGTTATCTGTACTGTACACTGCAAAGCTCAATGGGTAGGGACATGAAAAAATTCGCGTTAATATTTGGACACATGTTAAACTTTTAACACTTTTACCGTTCCAATGCATTTGTCATTGGACCATGCATTATTTGAGACGGCCTGTGTAACTCTGCGCTATTAAATGAACACCATAATTGTGTGCTGCGATCACGCGCAGTTCAGTTAGAAAGGGAGAGAATTCACATGTATGCAGCAGTCAACGAAGAAACGACGCCGGCCCCAGTAAACACAGCACTGTGAAGTTTAGCCTGATGCCAAATAATAAAGCAAATTATGCAGGTCCCTATCAATGGCCAATAATCTTACCTGTGGGTAAATGATTCGAAAGCGTCTTACTGGTCTATGTATTAATGCTTCCATACAACTGTTGCCGAACATATAGCCTACAGCTCATTGGCTGTGACACCTGGACAAGTGTTATGGCGACTTAAATACAGCACACACCACTTTTTTTTTTGTTGCGACCGTAAATTAAAGTGGACCTGAAATAGTTAACCATTTCACTACTGTTTTCCGTTCCGTTATCATATTTAAATAAAGTGATTGTGCAAGCCAGGGTTTTCCCCAAGTCCAGTTCACGACATAATGATAGGGATGTGAAAAATTCGCGAATTCACTTCAGGACAAGATAGATTTCAAACACATGTACACTGAAGTCACCTTTGCAATTGGCTCAGAGTTTATTATACGCGCCATGGTTGACTCTTAGCTAGTACCATACTTACAAGGCAACAAGAGGCGAATGCCATTCTTTCAGGTGTGAGGTAACACTCGGGCAGCAGCCAATGAGCAAACCTCTAAGGTTAGACTGTACAAAGGATTGTGGAATATAGCATACAGGGCATTGAACTCGCGAAATTTTCCTATATACATAATGATAAACAACATGGGAGCATGTTACGTTATATTCCCAGTCTAGCGCGAAGAACAAAGCTCATCCTTTAAGTCGGCTCTTACACAATGCAGTTAGGAAGATTGTACATAATGAACTGCAATCATCCCATTTAGTTACGTACAAAACGGAAAAGTCCGGTACACATGCGGCAACCATTGCAGTCTGGCGACAAAATTTTTTAGATGCCAAACTTCACTCTAAATCTGAATCAGTGAGAATTTCAGTGTTGCAATCAGTCAAACGTGTCTGACTGATTCAACAGTCACTTCAGTGAATTTAACTAATGAATCAGTGAAAAATGCCAGATTTACTTCATTTATTGATTCAGTGACATTTTCCAATGATTCGTCAGTCATTTTCTTCACTGTTTACTCAGTGGTTTATTCTTGATTGATGGATCAGTTAAAGAGCGTGTACAAATGTCCGTCAAACAATGAAAACGCTCTTCTGTCGTATCAGTTATTCACGGTAATGTGAGCACTTTTTGAAGCACACTCATTTGAAATAATAGTCAATCAATATTTTTTATTGTAGCCTTACACGTTAACTTTCGAGTCCGGTGAGATATATACACTGTGCATTTTCCTTACATGGCAATATTTATTTTTAAAAAGTGGTGAAAGATAAAAATTGGCCGATAGGAAATAATAACTAGACTCTCAAAAGCGCTCATTTTACCATGAACATCCTGTGCCATAGACTAAAGATGAAGTAGACCGCTTATTCGTCTTCTGCGCATGTATTCAACATTGACTTACCCCAATCCTACACAACTGTCAAAGTCACATGGTCAACAGTGATGAACGTGTTGGTTTACATCTTAATTTTTAAATGACAAGCACTATTATATTAATAAAATACTTTTGCCAGTTTGAATGTAAACGAAAAACATTACAAATTAATTAGAGGAAATATAAAAACATCTCAAAAGCACTTGTTTACTAAACAGTGTTCTAACCTCAAACCCAATCCACACCGTTTTCGCTAGACGTGTAGGCAGAAAAGCAGTTCCATGTTGGGACATGGAGATTGGTTGTGCGCAGCCAGCGAGATCGGTCTACCTCATCTTTAATCTATGGTCTATACGGGCAATATCAATACTGAAGACAATATGAGAACAACTTGAGCAGTGGCGGTAATAAAAAAAAGTAGCAATTACGTGAGGTAAATAACCAAAACCTTAAAAAATAACTATATGTTAATCACAAACAAAACCACTCCTAGATGTATTAAAAAGAACAGATGCTGACAAAGAAAAGAAATGAATGTGACTGGTGGCAACACAGTGATTGACAATGTGTGCACAAAAAGAAGAGGTGGGGAAATGAATGTGACTGGTGGCAACACAGTGATTGACAATGTGTACACAAAAAGAAGAGGTAGGGAAATGAATGTGACTGGTGGCAACACAGTGATTGACAATGTGTGCACAAAAAAAAGAGGTGGGGAAATGAATGTGACTGGTGGCAACACAGTGATTGACAATGTGTGCACAAAAAGAAGAGGTAGGGAAATGAATGTGACTGGTGGCAACACAGTGATTGACAATGTGTGCACAAAAAGAAGAGGTAGGGAAATGAATGTGACTGGTGGCAACACAGTGATTGACAATGTGTACACAAAAAGAAGAGGTAGGGAAATGAATGTGACTGGTGGCAACACAGTGACTGACAATGTGTGCACAAAAAGAAGAGGTGGGGAAATGAATGTGACTGGTGGCAACACAGTGATTGACAATGTGTGCACAAAAAGAAGAGGTAGGGAAATGAATGTGACTGGTGGCAACACAGTGATTGACAATGTGTACACAAAAAGAAGAGGTGGGGAAATGAATGTGACTGGTGGCAACACAGTGATTGACAATGTGTACACAAAAAGAAGAGGTGGGGAAATGAATGTGACTGGTGGCAACACAGTGACTGACAATGTGTGCACAAAAAGAAGAGGTGGGGAAATGAATGTGACTGGTGGCAACACAGTGACTGACAATGTGTGCACAAAAAGAAGAGGTAGGGAAATGAATGTGACTGGTGGCAACACAGTGATTGACAATGTGTGCACAAAAAGAAGAGGTAGGGAAATGAATGTGACTGGTGGCAACACAGTGATTGACAATGTGTGCACAAAAAGAAGAGGTAGGGAAATGAATGTGACTGGTGGCAACACAGTGACTGACAATGTGTACACAAAAAGAAGAGGTGGGGAAATGAATGTGACTGGTGGCAACACAGTGACTGACAATGTGTACACAAAAAGAAGAGGTAGGGAAATAAAGTTAGTCGGGAACACTCAAGCAAGAAGGGTATTATAGGCAATTCACGGCAAAGTCAGCATGTTTCAATGCTCTCTCGTTTGGAATAATAGTCAAAAAATACTTTTTTTGCCGTGGACATTAACTTTCGAGTGCGGTGGAATATACACACCGTGTTAATTACTTACATGGCGATATTTATTTTAAAATGTGGTTTAAAGATTTAAAAAAATTATAACTGAGAGGGAAAGGCAACTAGGGCCTCAAAAGTGATCAATTTACAATGAACAGCCCACATTGGTTGGTTTTTTTTTTAATTTAACGTTTTATTGAAAAAGGGGTGTATATACTGTGACTAGAGTATAATTAGAAACCCAGAAATTTCGCAAATTCATCTGAGGACATGTTAAACTGCATTCTCTTGTACATACGTGCTTGTGCTTGCATTGGTCCGTGGTTTGTTAACCACGACCCGAACGTCTTTCGACCAATAATGAACCTGCAAGGAAAATAAGAGCCGAACACCGTGCTACCTGGTCTGGGGTTAAACTGGAATCCGCGAAATTTCCCGGGTCTCTAACCATAGTACTGTATTTCACTATATTTTGAAAATGTCAGTTACAAGTGGAGTGTGCATTACGGGCACATAAACGTCACTGCACGTGTTTTCGCTAAGGTTATTTATTGCCTCCGCGGTTTTACGATCGGGCTAAGGTCGACCTGCAATTTCCAAAGAGGAACCCACCACGGGCGGGGGGGGGGGGGGCAAGGTCACATCCCTGTGGTGTAATCTGCCCTTAGAGGCCGGTAATGCGAGCGGACAGGTACGCGCGCGGTTTATGGGCCTTTTTCCTCCCCACAGGTCAAGTGTCGCCAACATAAAACTGCGGCCAACATTCCGGGAGGAATAACATTAAGCCGTGGCGACGAAATATACCCTTCAGTCTTCTATCTCCGAGAAAGTAATTCAAGTATCTTCTACAATTATGAAATATATTTAAAATCTTTACAATTACATGAGCGCGTCATATCTTGGACAATAGTGAGTCGAAGTTAAAAATAAAAACGGAGGGTCCTGTTAACAACTGCGTAGTACGTGTAACCAATCAATTGACATTTCGAATAATATTTCTCCATTGTAAAATTACAAAATCGTTTCTATTTCACACCGAGCTCCTTAGGCATATTTTATATTCACATGAGAAAGCATAAAGACTGGGGGTGAGATTTAGTAACAGAGTATGACACTTCGTCGAGCTGTTTGATCACTACAACTAGGTCAGATCATCTTTCGACCAGGGAGTCGTTAATTCCGCAGCACAAGGTTGAATTCTCTTGGAGATCAACCTGCACGAAAGACCCGACAGCAGATGACACGCACACACACACTCCGTCAGTGCGGGCGACAGTTGACCAGAAAAACCATAATACTGGCGCTGTCGCGTCTTCAGCGACCACTCGCGGGCTTCTCTGAGAACCTCGCACTGAGATCCACCACCCGTGGCGAGGACTAGGTCATTCCCTCACCTCCACCGTTTGTCCAAGACAGTAGCTGACCCGTGTCGCCTATCACTGCGCCGACTCTACACCGGGTTGGGTACCTTGAATTTATCCTCCGGTATGTGGAGTTTCAGCCAGTGCCAGCACGAGTTCAACCGAATAGATAGATTCATTTGAATGAAGAGTGCAATGGGGGTGAATTACTAGATGGAGATTTTTGGACAATTGCCATTGCGAACTAGCCTCTGTCGTCTTCGGTGTTGTCCTAATTTTTTAGCAGGTTTCTAGCCTGTGTTGTTTTCTTTGTGTAATCTGTTGATAGTGTACATACATACTCTGATCCCTCTTGGAGTTCTCCAGTGTTGCATACATATTCATTTTCCCGTCCATAGGTTATTGTGCATCTTTTTTTTTCGTGCTAAGTCTTATTTTCCTTGACAGACATCTGCATCGCAATGATGAATGTCCGAAAATCTCCATCTGGCCAGATCGATTCATCTACATACACTGCAAAAAATTCCTGGTAAACTTCCTAAACTGTAATGGAAGTTTTTAATCTATGCACTGTAAGGAAATGACACTACACATTAAGCTGCATATATAGGAATGTTAAGCATCGCTACCGTACAAAGTTGGGAACTTCCCTGCGCATTCGACTGTTCCTGAGGAAATATATGAACGCTTTCATCTAATGCCGCATTTGACAAATTTCGAACCTCAGCCTGGTTCTGCAATATGCCGTCCATTCCATTCGTACATCCTCTGGGATTCTCATACTCAGAGGCACCTGTGATCAGCTTGAGGCACTCGCCAACATCTACTGACTGTCCAAACCAGTAAAGGCTGTTCACGATAAAGTAAGAACTTTTGAGATCAACCTTTGAAAAATATCACTGTCCCTACCTGCATATTTTATAACGAGCATTCTGAATGGCGTTCTCCCAGTAAAGTTTGTAACGATGGAGGGAAAGTAGTGTCATGCTTTAATGTTGAATTAAAATTTTTAGGTAAGTTAAATATTTATGTATACCGAAATGATTTATTTTGCTTTATGATTTTTAATGCGTATAATTGAAAGAATAAGAAAATCTGTACAATCTTGTTTTGTCCAATTATTTCACAGTTTCGCTTGACCGACGCATGAAAATGGTAATAGTTAGAGACCTGCAAAATTCGCGTTATTAAAGACAGACTGAACTCCAAGTTATTATGCGTTTGACCAACTTCAGCAATTGGCCAAAAATATGTTTGGCACGCCTCGGAGAGCTCTTGAGCCAATAATACAAGTTCAGCGGTGGAGTGGCCAATCGCTTTTAAGGAGATCGGGCAGATACGTAACGTTGATTACAGTGCAGCGGCCAATGAAATCACGAATTGTAGTCACTTATTTATAAACAGTGGAGTCTATCATGTTATCGATACATATCGCTAGGGATAGGAAGATTTCGCGAATTCATTTCAGGACAAGATAGATTTCAAACGCGTGTGCACTGAATTCACATTTGCTATTGAATCAGAGTTTATTATGCACGCTCCAGAAGACTCTGGGCCAATAGCAAACTTGCAGGGGCACAAGAAGGAAATCCCATACTGCCAGGTGTGGGCTAACACTGGGGTAGCAGCCAATGAACGAACATCTGAGGCTCGACTGTACAAAGGATTGTGGAGTCTAGCCTACAGGTCATTGAATTCGCGAAATTTTCCTATCCCTAGATATCGAGAATTTTGCAGGTCTCTAGTAACAGTACATGTGGTGAAAGAATACACGATCTGCATACAAGCAGAACATAATCAGAGTTTTCAAAAGAGCTGAGTTTACCGAAAACAATCCATAGTGGGTTTTAACCACAGTTCCTTCCGATCTCCAATAATTTCTTCACTTTTGAAATTCAGGGTTTGGACCCTGTGGCCCAACTGTCTTGGGCGCTCGTTTATCCAACTTCTCGCATAGTGAACGTTAATCGGTATAGCCTGTTCAGGGTTAAATTAGCACATTTGGAAGC
This sequence comes from Dryococelus australis, assembly GCA_029891345.1. Taxonomy (NCBI): domain Eukaryota; kingdom Metazoa; phylum Arthropoda; class Insecta; order Phasmatodea; family Phasmatidae; genus Dryococelus; species Dryococelus australis. The sequence goes on along the minus strand of CM056995.1, from coordinate 334,286,731 downwards.
CCTGCCTAAGATTTACGTGTATAAACGTCGTGTATTCCTCCGCCTTATGTAAAATTAGCATTGCTACGTGCGTCATTAACTTATTCGTCCGTCGGTTAAATCAAACTGCGACATTATTAATAAAGTAAATATTTTAAAAATCTGCTCATTTTTACACTTTGGTGCATTAAAAAACAGAAAGAGAAAGAAATAAACTTAAGTTATCACAAATAACTACCTAACACTTTTTATTCGACGTTAAGATTTGGAACTACTGTACTTGTCATCCATCGTTACGAACTTTACTGGGCGAAAGTCACTCATTGCGCCCATTAAAATATGTGCATGCAGGAGCAGTGACTTCTATCTAAGGTTCATTTCTAACATGGTCACTTTATCGTGAACAGCCTTTGCCATCTGTTCAGCGGGGCAGTTGCACCTTGTCCCCTGGAGGGAATATGGATGGACGGGGAAGTAACCTCAACAGATGGAGTTCTTCACAGCAGTACCTCAGCTGTATGGACGACCGAAGGTAGCCATCCCACTGCGGGAAAAGTGAGAAATGTTTCGCACGGTACTAATACACTTGATTAAAATCGGCAGAGAAACGACTTAAGGATAAGTTCTACAAGCTTCTTTTAGGAAAAACAGGAACTAAACTTCACCACTAGCGTCATAATATTATGTTAAGTTCATTATAGTTGTTCTTGTTTCAAGAACAATCCAAGCATCGTTAAATTTACTCTCTTGAACTTAACTGTTTTCTTTGTAGTGGCAAGCGAGTGATCTGTAGCAAGAAAAAATATCCAGCAATACAAAAAATTAAATACAGGACACGAATACACAGTTCTATTTAAATACATATATGCGTTTAGTATCACGTAGTTGGTACCAACAACCTACCATGATTGCTGTCCCTATGTTAAGAGGTTTGGAAAGTGATGGCTACAGATACTCTGTACTCACCGCGGAGTGGATACGAGATAGAGCGCGCATTCTAGCTACATAGTAACCTGTCTCCTTGTCCCAAAGGTGACCTACTTTTCTTCCAACAAAATTTCAAAACCAAGAGGTTTCGACAAAGGTTAGCATACTGTTTACACAAAAAAAATGCTATCTCATGCCAATGCACTACTTTTCACGAAGTTTTTACCCGAATACAGTATAATGAAGCTAAACCACACGATTTTTTTTTTCCACATAAAAGTGCGGGTTGTTGTAAATCTGAATTTTAATAAACGAAACCTTTTTGAACATGATTTTGACAGTTATTTTAATCATTTATTATGCCAACGTTTGTGCACATGTTCATAATACTATACTGGTCTGATTCGTCTTTAGGAGGCTTATATGGTTTCTATAGACTTTTTTTTTCATTGTCTCTCTACATTGTCTAGTACGTTTTTTTCGCTCTATGAAGTGATGGATGCGGCATCGAGATTGAAGTAGCTGATCATTAAGGAATTTCATTTCGTAATTTCTTAACATTTGTTAGCCGTGAAAATATTGCATACATTTTCATATTCAGTAGAATTTGCCCTTTGGTGATTCGCTGTACTTAGGCTGCCACATTGGGCTAGCCAGTATGAGATTAGCCCAGAATAATACCGACTGTCGTGTGTTGGTAAGGTCCTTACATTGTAATTGCCAGTATGAAATGAAGTGATAGAACTCTCGTGTAAAAGTTACCATGTGAGTATGTGGTGAAAAAGGTGATGACCTTTAACAGGGTTTCACTCAAACATTCCAATTACATCGACACTCGTTTACTTAGTTTTCCTATCTCAGTGTGGGTAAAATGTACAGGTGTGAAATCTTAAATGTAACTTTATAACCTACCAAGTGTGCTGACCATCTCTCCGAAACACAGTGCCCGGTCTGAGAGGGCTTGACTTAGTAGGACTTACAACCAGGACATTCACGTCTGGCAGGAATACAAATTAGCACACAATTTGTGCACTTAAACCCTTCGAGAGAAAATTGTTAAGCTATGTAAAATAGTAAGTCAGGAATAAGTAGAAGACTATGTCAATAGCACAGGAACCAGCAACAGAAATAATGTAGACGGCACCACAGGATGTATCTTTTAGTCCAATTACTTTATTGAGGTGCTTATGATTTTCAGATTAATTTTTGTTATTAAAATTGTATTATTATCTGGACTATTTCTTGACAAATGTCCTCTTGGAAATTTGCAAAGCTAAAAAGAAAACAACACGCTCCTAATTGCCATGTAACTGACCGTACCTCGCCTTGAGTTCCGGGCCACGTAAAATTATGTTCAAACACTGAAGTTTTTAAAACTTGAAATACAGTTTAAATTTAAAAAAAAAAAAAAATCGGTTCACTGCAAAATATATCTTCAGTGTGCCTAGCTCGCGGTGATTGAGAAATTACACTCAGGTTTACCGTGGGCAAAGTCTTACACAGCTGGTTCAAATTACGTAGAATATTTAAGATGGCGTCGCCAATGAAAAATTTTACCGTTTTAGAACAAGTCTGGGCTGACGCTAAAAAAAAAAAAAAAAAAAATCTACTTCTGTATTATTTACTACACTTATCTCAGCAGGTAAACTGTGCTCTCGTTAACCGGCCTCGAACGTACTGCAGATTTAGATTGGGCCGAATGATCTCGTAATCCAAATCTGGACGAGCCGACGTCGAAGAATGACATCTCTCTTACTCGTATGAACCTATATATCTCCTATCAATCTACCTAGAAATATGACTCATGTGACACTCGCTGATTGCTGGTCACAAATTATATTTAAAATATTTGAGAAAAGCTATAACACCTTAATAAAATTTAATAAAGCCCTACTCCTCACCCACCTCCTGGTGCGAGTCCTATGTTAGACGTCTGGCAGAGATGATGGTCAGTTTGAGAGAGAGAGAGAGAGAGAGAGAGAGAGAGAGAGAGAGAGAACGCTTTGCTTTTTAATGCTGGATTGGACATTTTAAAGGGACCTAAATGTTCCAGCCAATGGTAGGCCAGGACTCGAACCTGGGGTCCAATAGGGATTAAGTAAATACCTTACACCCCCCCCATGTACGTACCAAGTTACATCCCCTAACTCTCCATTGAGAAAATAGCATAGAATAAGGTGGTCTCAGCAATGTATACAACAATGAAATAAAATAAACAAAGCATGAAAGTTCCGCAAAAATGAGACCTGAAAAATTAAAGGACATTATTAATTTAAAATAACAATAAAATATGAGAAAAATTTAAATGCCTATCCTTAGACAAGAATAAATTGCCACGTTACATCTAAGAAAAATATCCTGAGTAAAATATTGAAAAATAATAAAACGTTAAATCTCGTAGGAATGCAGATTACATTAAAATAGCATATGCGACAAGTGTGGAAAACATGTGCAACAGTGAGTTACAAAATTTTGCTGTTTTCAAATACAGAGAATTAGCATAAAATATAATGTTCATTTTACGAGGGTTACAGCCGTTTTTGAAATAACTCGAGATTGTCTCGGAAGGGAAAGCTACTTCGCTCAGAAGCAGTCCGCCTTAGTTTCGCAGCTGTCCCGTTGTTCTAGCATCGGAGAAGGAAAAGGTTGGTAAGGAAAACTCCATCTCGTCGGTCCATTTGCCGGTAATGAGTTTTCCTGCGTAGTTGGCCCGTGCGAAGGAGACGGAAAGAACAACAGTCTGGCACCAAAGCGGAAAGCCTGGTACAAAAGTCTATTTGTGCTTTGAAATACTGGCTGCAAATGTGCGTTGACTATGCATATTTAGTTTGCGTAGCCTACCTAGCACATTTTTAGCGCCTTTTTGTACGGACGCGATAGATATTTTTAACTCATACGTAATGTGGCCAATATCACTTAAACTCTTAAACTACTGGGCAGATTTTCATAATTCAAACACCTTTATGCCACAAATCCATGGCAGAATGACCACAAAACGAATTTATATCTTAAATCGAAAACTAATTTTACATCATAAAATACTTATAGTAGCCATGAACTCCGTGAATCTAATATTCTAAAAAGACATTACATCATCAGAGTCTGTGCTTGTCTTCACCTTCACCATGATGGGATTGGGTGGAAATAAGTGATATTCCCCCCTTACCCCCTTCATAAAAGCTTTGTACATATTTATATTTGTAAATAGATATGTATGTGTGTGTGTGTGTGTGTGTGTGAAGTTGGATGTATTTCCTAAGGAAGCTCTCTAAGGTTCGCTATAATTTTCATAAGGCTTGTTGCAGAAGTCATTATGTTCTCCTTATATTCTTTATTACACAATTTATATTTAAAGACGCAAATGGATGCCTGATTAGGGCATATATATTTAAAACCAAATAAAACCGCGATTTTATAATATGTATGTATTTATTAGTCAAGGATTAAAACTAACTTCAGCATGTCCAAGTACATGAATATTGCCAGTCTTACTAACCAATTTTCAGTACAACATAAACCAATCACAAACTTAATCTTCTTGCGAGAAAACAGCACAGGAGTAGAATATATACTAATACAGATAATATCACGTGGTATACAGATACGATACGGAATACAGATACGGAATACGATAATATACAGATAATATCACGTGGATCGACATCGTTCAAATCCTTAACTGTAGGATTTTTAGCATTAGAACGTTTTCGGAAGAAACAAAATTCTAAAAGACACCACTACCAGCCTTAGCTGTAATACCTTGAATACCAAAACGAAACAGAAAAGTCAGAATAATATAACTTCTTTTAATCAGTAGGATCATTTCTAGGAAAACAACGTAAGCACAAATTTTTTTTATTGTGACCATCCTTTCAAAATGGTGGTCAATTCAGGACACGTTACTGTATTTAATTGCGTGAAGTTGGTATTTCAACACATTAAGAATGAGTTGAATTAGTTAAATGATAACAGTATGGCATATAGCAGTACAAGAATAGCACTTTGAGATATCACATTTAAACTTAGCTTGAGGATAACATCTTTCAATATGGTACATCAAAGAAGATAGCAATTAGTTTTTTTTTTGTTACAAATAATGATTTTTGCTTGCTTTCTAGGTTTGATTCATATTGTTTTAATTATTGTTCTATATATGTAATGTGCGACACCAAATATAGCGAGGCAACATTCTTGGGACTAGGCAACTGAACCATTGAAATTTGCTTGGCCCATGCTCTGTGAATCAATAACACTGGCATGTTAATTGTTGAAATTATGTTGGATAGTATTTTGAAAATTTGAGGCCATTTCATAGCCCTTCGGGCAAGGACCAAGCAAGGACACTTTCTGCAAAACACATCAACGACCAAGTTAAAACCGACAGACATAAATATTTCCTAACGGCTAAAAGCTTTAAAAGGTGAAAAAAATTAACTATAGGCTGTTCACGATTAAGTGAGCACTTTTTAAGGCCCTCCAACAGGCATTAACCGCTAATAATATATATTACTGCCGCATCAGGCATTAAATTCTGGTGGTGGTGAAATGTATACATTGTGTTTATTGGTAGCATTGAGATTTTTATAGTAAAAAGCAGCAGGAAGATGGAAATTGGATGAATGGAAAAATTTATAAGGGCCTTGAAAAGTGCTCACTTTACCGTGAACAGCTTATACCAGGTAAACACGCATTAGTTCAGAAAAATTCTATATTGAAACATTTCATCACATGGTTCTAAAACCTTCTTCACCAAAATACCTACATTTCAAACACAAAAGAAAAAATTCCTAGCATACAATAAATACGAAATATTATATAAAATTTCCAACATTTCATACTCTTATAACAGACTAAAAATGAGAGTATAAAATGTCTGCAAACACAATACCTGAATATTTTGTAGGCTTTTAAAAACAAATCCACTCTAACAGTCAAACACTCTTTTGGATATTCACATTACATGTTATTTCCAAATGGGAATAATTTCCCTTATAAAAACTCTCACCTCGATATTTAATACTGACAAGGGGATCTTTATGCATTGCAATTGCACAAAAGCTTAAAGAACTTCTGTATATTGAGAAATGATTAAGAAGTTAATCAAATATTTTACAAAATAGTTGTACATATTTTATATTGTCAACAAAATACTACATAAACGAGTAAATATGTTCAACTTCATTTACTTGAAACTTAAAACATTAAGGCATTAACATTATGTTTTTAGCTTAATTTCTTTTCCTTAATACAAGAGCATTTTTTATTTTGAGATAGCAAAATTTCATCTTAGATTTTATATTGAGTAAATTTTTTGTGTTATAAAATAACTTAGATGTCACCAGGAAATTTCAAAATGTCTACCAAATCTACAGGGATAAAACCCTAATTTCTAGAGAAATCTGGTCTTATGGCCCTAAAGTTACTTATCTCATTATCTGGAGTGCTGACTGGTCACCCCCAACGGCTAGGTCTCCGCCCGAACAGCCCGTTGGAGGGATTGTTTAAAGTAAAAAAAATTAACAGAGGAAAACTTCCCCACCAAATTTCTTATTGGCTTAACCTGTCCTCCAATCGAAAATAATTTCCGGCGAAACTAGCGCCACCTTTATCAAAAATACCACTCAAGACATGTCTTTACAAAGTATAGAAACTTATGGTAATCACATACTTTCCGGCACAGTAGAGCTCTCTTTACGGCTGTTGCCCACAACTGTTGGCCGTCCAGCGCCCCCAGCGCCCCAAACGGGCAGGTCAGTAAACACACAGGTAAAGAGCGCCGGGGTTTTCCAGTCCTACACAAGTGTACGAGCCAAGTGGTCGCATGTCTATGCATTGGGAAACGTCACTGCAGCAACACGTTTTTTTTTTTCCACGTTCGGTGTCAAAATATATCATTTATTCAAAAGGTACAATGTCTTGAAGTATAATTAATTACTAAACATGTCATATTAGGAAGTATTAAGTGTAGAAAAATGCGTAATATTGATGAACAAATCTGATATGGCGATCAGCCCACCTAACACGCAAAAATCGTGGCGGGCAGGAGAGTTGACTGTTAAATTGGAGTGGTGAGAATTTGCAATGATGAGACTCATTGTCTCAAATAAAATTAAAAATCTTTATATTCAAGGTGGAGCTATCTTACAAAACTGAGGACAAGAAAACAAAGAATAAATAATGGATTTATAATACAGCGTCCTTTTTTTTTTATACGGCCTCCATTTTAAAACCAGTCATATATAAAAATGATATATTATTACATGCATACTCCCTCACTGGACGGGTGCCGTGATATGTACTGTCCCGGCGCTGTGGGAGTGACACACAGCGACCCTCAGGCAGATTCGATCACCGCTACGTCGCCCGACGGCCTGGGGGAGGGGTGGGTCGCTGTGGGAGTGACACACAGCGACCCACCCCTCCCCCAGGCAGATTCGATCACCGCTACGTCGCCCGACGGCATGGGGGAATGATTGACAGCTACCTGCACTTACGTCACTTCTCCCCACCCCACTTCTGGAGAAGTCGATCGAGGCTGCGGGATGTTGAATGAATTTTATAGTTATCTCATCTCTCTACACGGCTCGACGGGTATAGGCAATTCACGATAAAATGAGCACTTTTGAAAGCCCTGCTTAAGATCTACTTGAATGCACGTTGTGTATTATTCCGCCTTATGTAAGATTAACATTGTCATGGGTCTCGTCACATTATTCATGCGCCGGTCAAGTGAAACCGTGAAATTATTAGAAACCTAAATATTTTATACAAATCTGCCCATTTTCAGACTTTGATGACACAAAAAAAAAAGTTATAAATGGTTACCTAACACTTTGAATTCGACGTTAAGATATGGAACTACTTCCCACCCATCGTTTACCAACTTTACAAGGCGCTTGTTACTCAGTGCGCCCGTTAAAATATATGCAAGTAGGTGCAGTGACTTTTTACTAAGGTTGATTTGCAAAAGTGCCCACTTTATCGCGAACAGCATTTAAGGAAGATTCTGGGCTAGGTCCAGCTACACTACAAACACCATTGCAGTTGGAAGTTCTACAGTTTCTGTGGTGGCTAATTGGGTGAAGTGTGGTAATCAGGTGAAGTCTGGTGCAGCGAGGAACATGACCGTAGAGGATGGACGACGGCGGGTTGTGCGAAACGGGGAATACAACAGACGCGTGCGTGTGTGTGTGTGTGTGTCTGTGTGGACGAGAGGACGTGGTTCCCAACGAATATATTGTTACTGTGCTTAGAGGGCGCTTGGAACGATCTAGAATATTCCGGACTGGTGGGATGTGGACTGAATTAAGGGCGGGGCTTCAAGAACATGTGATACGGACGTACGGGACGCTAATTTTGCAAGGGGATCGCAGCTGTGCAGTTATCATTCGACTTGCCTCCAGCGAGTTGAATTTTGGGTTCGATTCCCCTGAGGAAGGGAAAACTTGGTGGACTTTGCCGTTGGCCAGTGTATTCTCGGGATGCTCCCGTTCCCGCTGCCGTCTTTCGTTATTGGCTTCTTTAGAGCTTATGACAAACCTGTAAGGCAACAAGGACCGGATTCCGTGATGCAAAGGCGTGAGTAAAAGTGACACTTTCTTTGAAGAGCGGATGCGAGCGTCATCTTCCATATACTAAAGATGAGGTAGACCGATCATGCTGGCTGCGCACAACCAATCTCCGTGTCCCAACATTGGACTGCTTTTCTGCCTACGCATCTAGCAAAAATGGCGTGGTTTGGATTGTAGGTTAGAAAACTGATTTGTAAACAAATACATTGAAATGACTGTATACTTCCTCTAACCAATTTGTAATGCAGTTTGATTATATTAAAACTGGTATAACTATTTTATTAATATAATAGTGCTTGTCATTAAGAAATTAAGATATAAACAAACACGTACATCACTGTTGACCATGTGACTTTGATAGTTTTGTAGGAGTTTTGTAGGATTGGGATAGGTCAATGTTGTGTACATACGCAGAAGATAAATAAGCGGTCTACCTCATATTTAGCGTATGGCATCTTCGCCAGAAGAACGCCTCTTGCAGAAGAACGGCTCTTGCAGAAACTACCGCGTCATCGTCGCGGCCGCTCTTCAAACAGCGACAATAAGCCAACTTCCCCGCGTATCCGTCGGGCCTTTTCCAGCCCCCGCGAGCAGTTACCGCCTGCAGGAGTAGGGTATTGGAAGGCCGAAGGGAGGCAGGATTCCCCGAGCCGTTAGGGGTGATGTGAGAGAAGGTTAACGAAACTGCCGTGAGAGAGAATACCTGCGGGGCCCGCCTTCGCCTCCCCGACGATAATCGCATAGCTGGGGAGCATTAAGCCACCCTCCCCCCCTACCCAATCTCTCCTACACACACTACCACGACGTCTACCCCACGGCCGTCTCAGGAGATCGATATGCAAATGGCGTGAAGGCACACCTGCTGCGAGCGAGGAACTTTGTGTTGGTGAAGGGAAAAGGAGGAGGGTTGAGAGGGGGGGGGGGGAGAGATGAGATGTGCGCCCCTCGTCGGCCATGTCGTCTTTTGCGGAGCCTTGGGAAAGGAGATGAAAGCTCGGTGCAGGACATCCCCGGGAGAGTTGCCACGTTCTATGCTCTCGCGTGACGTCACTGCTTCTCCGCTGCGACGGGCCGCGTCCACGTATATGCGTTATAGGTAGAGCTAGTGTTTTTTTTTTTCGCGAATCAATTTCAGTACACGATAGACGTCAATGCTATAACCACCCGACAGCAGTTTGTCTATTGCCATTGGTTGCCATCTGCTTGAGAAGGCGTTTTCATATTTGACCGGGCCACTCAGAATCCGGCAACATCGGCATGGCTCCTACGTGATTTGTGTGCAGACAGTAAACACGCGTCGAAAAATTAACTCAGCCAATTAAGATATGTAAACGACCCTCCAATGTTTTTAAATATAACTTGTCTTGAAATATTTTCACGAAATTTTACTACCCCTAGTTATATGCATTGGCCAAGAAAAAAAAATTATTCCTTCTCCATACTGTCCAACTTGCAGATATTAACTGTATAACAAAGTTTACAAGTAATAACAAAGTTTTTGCAAAATGCCACCTTAAAGTGGATATTGTTCTTGAAGTATAGAAATAAAACAAACCAAAATACTTGAAAAAAATTTGACGAGAGCAACTGATAAATCTTGTACTTGTTAATTTTAAGGTATGCTTAGCAAACGTTATTTCCCAAAAATGCAGGGGTGACCACGAATCATAAATGTCCAAGAATTATATTATTTTCAGAAAATTTTTGGAAATGCAAAAACGTTACTTTGTACGTATTTGTTGACGTTTTGAAGTAGCTCTTGGTATCTTCATTCAGTGTGAATTATTCAATTTATGAACGTCATGTTTGTTTTAATTATTGGCACATTTCTAAAACAGTGTTTTTTTTTTGCCATGTATTTACGCAAAAACTATGCGCTCGATTTTTTTTAAGGAAAGATTTATCATTGATAATGTCTAAACTTGAATGGAATGGAATATTTTACAAATATAAAATAACACGTTTGTTCTTGGCCAATTGCCTTATGGCGACCGTTACTTAATGAAGTGGCCACTTTCAGCAGCTGCACTCATTTGAATATTTAAGGTTATGTTTTTATACAGAAAGCATTTTTTTTTGTCTGGAAATAAACAATTTTATGACACTGTAATCAAAATGTATTATTTTTATTTTCGCAGTTATACTAACTTATTTTAAGTTCAGTTCCGTTCTTTCAAAATAATTTAGGAATGGTTTTGGAGTTATAAAAGAAACTTCTTTAACTTTTACCGGTTTCCTCGCTAAAGGAAATGGGAGTTGAGAAAAAATTTTCCCGCTTATCTTATTGAAAGGAGCGAGTGAAGATATTTGGGCGGCTCTTAACATCGGGGTCTTCAGAGCCGATGCGGGTAATTGCGAGATGTGTGTGAAGTGGCACCGGAATGGAAGGACGGGGGGAACGGGATATCCCCGAGAAAACCGGCCAACCAGCGGCATCGTCCGACACGACTCCCACTTGTGAAAATCCGGGAGTGGCCCGGCCGGGGATTGAGCCCGGTTCGCCTTGGGTGGGAGGCTAGCAGGCTAACCGCTCAGCCACCGCGACCCCGCTATTGAAAGGATAATAATCCGCTTCGAACGGTTAGTGCGAATAAAAAGCTTTTTCTTTCATTCGATTGTGTTGAATTTCAAGATCAACTATAATTATTTGTGAGAGCTAAACTTTTCCCCACATACATACGTAGCATTGCTCTAAAGTCGATTTTCAATTATTACAACAAATTTCTTGTACACTATGTTTTCGCCTTTTTGATGTCGAAGTGTGCTCATAACCGATTATGTATAGTTCTTCTGATTAGGCATAAAATTAGTTCATGTCTCCACTGGCAGGTATTAGGTTGTGCAGTAAATTATTATTTACAAGACAAGATAACTTCTTCAAAACCGTTGTTATTTTTTCCATCATTGTAATGACAATGACATATACAGTTCGTAAAGTAGCTACACTAGTCACCATTTGTACAAACGTCACATAAAAGGAACAAATAATTTTTTCACTATTATGACATTCTTAGTGAAGTGTAGCGTAAGTCAGAAGAATCGAAAAAAGAATTGGAACTTTTAAACATCAAGAATTGGACCATATATCTGGTGGACTTCTTTTTTTTGGAATTTAGAATCTATATCTAGGAATAGGACAATTTTGCGAATTCATTTCGTGATACTATAGACGTCAAACACTTATACAGTGAAGTCGCCTTTGCAATTGGATCACAGTTTATTAGACCCGCCCTGCACCCCTCTGAGCAAATAGCAGATTTGCAAGGAAACACCTTGCGAATCCCATAACTGCCAGGTTCGGGGCAACAGCCAATGAACACACAGCTGAGGCTCCAGTATGAAGAGGACTGAGGAGTCTAGCCTACAGGTCATTGAACTCGCAAAATTTTCCTATCCCTCTCTGCCTCAATGCATGTCTCCTTGCATGATTTCCTTCCCTTTTAGTCGTGAGGGGTTCGCCCTTAGATGCAATTACCACCAAATCCTACCTCAGACGTACATCTAACTGCCTATATAAATTGCTTTAGTTTGAATGTCTATGTTTGGAGCATTCTGTATTTTTTTTCTTTCGGGATATAACTGTGTTACAGAAGGAAGACTCAAATTACTCACAAACAGCCAGTCTCTTTAGTGATGTTGTCCTAACACCAGTATATGTTTGGAGGGTTCTGGGTTTGAATTCTATTTAAAATGAGTATGTTTATCAGTTTTGGCATACATTTGTGATAGTTCAATATTGATTCTACCTGGTAATACGAAAGGCATGCAGCCATTAACGAATGACAAATTCATCTTCTAAATGTGGTATCTTTAATATGTCCCAAGTAGCCAGTTAGAAAGTTAACGAAGCTTCCGGTTATTTTATAGTAAACTGTCTTACTGCGAAAATATCATAACTGGTTTTTGCCTTTTCTATTATTATTTATTTCATACGGTTATCATTCGCATCAAACTTGTAGGTATTCTTCCGGAGAGTTTTAATTTGGCGGAGTAACATGCAAATTCAGACTCAAATGTGTGGACAATGACAGGGTTGGTAATAGTAGTTTTGCCATAGCAGCCCAAGACCCATTCGTATTTTTCAAGATTAAGTTTATATTTGAGCTGTATTAAACTCTTTGCGCCACTTTAGGAAACATTCACGAGTTGTGTCCAATAAATGCTGTATTGCCACACTGTGACGTCGCTACCAAAACTTCGTCAAATATATCATAGTTTCGACTGAGTAAACGGTTAGACGCACAATAAACATGTGAAACTTTTAATTAACTGGTCATTGTATGTATTCTGATGTTATACGTATGTAAATGGATTTTCGTCAGATCAGTGCAAGTAAAATATTATATTATTTTTGCTTCATTTTTAACGTTGTAAACATAATTTGTGAAGTACGACGTATTTTTCATGCAGAGTAGGATTTTCAAGTGCCAGAATTAGCCTGTAAAGTTACTAACGTTCTGAAATATAGACAAAAGTAAGGCTTGCATATGATCAAGTCACAGCTCATTTGCCTAAAGGGATGTCAGCCATGTAAACCATCCTAACGATAACTATACCGCCTGCATTAATTCTCACCCTGGGGTGGAAATACCCAAATTCTATTCCCACAGTGTTGACATAACCTCATCAGTGCACCGGTTACGTGATCCTACCCTTCTGCCTTCCAGGCGTCAAGCAAAAAGCGAGACTAAATAACAATTATTAATCAATCAGTCCTCAGGGCACTGTCAGACGCAGCTGAATGTCCAGGTAAAGTTCAAGGTCATCGCCTCCTGCCAACACAGGCGCGAAGGATACAATATAGTAATAAAGGGAAATATTTCAAATTCCAAATTCTGTCAAGCCTGTATTCATCTGCAAATAAAGAAATTTTAACGCAAGCTGTACTTTAAACACGCACACAACTTTTTTTTGTCACGTCCAATGAACTGTGCACTGAGGGAAAATCGAACAAAGCATTTTATTATATAGGGCCAAATATATATTTAGTTGCCCTAACAAAATATATTGTTGAGCAAACAAATCTGTAAAAGAAAAAAAATTCTTTTGTTCTTCTGACAAAATATATGTTTGAATAAACAGAATCTCTGTGTTGGGTAAAAAAAAATTGACTAACTAAATATTTTGTTTACTCGACTGTATATATTTGTTTGGTCACTCATTTGACAGCCTCCGTTCGAAAATACAGCTAGAGATTTTGTTTGTATGTTTTATGATAATTTGGATAGTAACAGTGTTTGTTAGTGCATCTATTGATGCCAAGCAAAGCTGTAAAACTTGATATATTTGTATGCACACATTGCCCAATATTTGCAGCATGTCTATTTAAAAGCTTTCCGGCGTCATAAGTTGTCACATTAGCTGAGATTACTAAGGCGTAGCGCGCGGACGCAGATGACCTAAGTTCGAAAGTAGGTCGAACTTGTAACTTTTTTTCAACCCAAACTCTTTAATGCACGTGTAACCAAACAAATATATAATTTCAGCAACCAAATCTTACAGTTTGTGGCAAATAAATGAGAACAACAAAATAACTTGGTTTCAGCAACAAAATATTTCATTGCCCCTATACAAACAAATGATTTGTTTGCACCAAACAAATCTTGTTTGATTTAGCAAAACTTTTTTCTTAGTGTAGGCTTTTGTGTTTGGTCAAAGAAATAAGAACCATTAAAAACGTAGAAAAGTGACATGGTTCACGAATCAGTAACCCACAGGGAAGATCAGTGTGTTATGGTATGGGCACGCCCTTTTTGTGGCGCTTGTATGAACGCACTAGCACACATCCAAGGCGAGCGAGATCACTGAAGCGAAGCGTCGCCACGACAATCAGGACACGAGCCGCAGGAGCAGTTTGCAAACATACGGAGTAATTTGTGAACTACCAAGTATATAAGGAAGCAAAGGAGTTTATTTCGGATCTAACAGCATCCAGCTGACGACGTGGCAACATGGACCAGCAGATGGGGTTTTGTCCACCGTAGCCGTAATACCAATCAGTAGAGATAGGAAAATTTCGCAAGTTCAATGACCTGTAGGCTAGACTCCTCAGTCATCTGCATACTGGAGCCTCAGCTGTGTGTTCATTGGCTGTTTCCACACACCTGCCAGTTGCGGTATTGGCAAGGTGTTTCCTTGCAAGTCTGCAATTAGCTAAGAGGCATGCAGGGCGGATCTAATAAACTGTAATCCAATTGGGAAGGTGACTTCACTGTATATGTGTTTGGCATCTATCTTGTCCCGAAATGATTTCGCGAAATTTTCCTATCCCAAGCAGTCAGCCTTTGGCAACACAAAGGTAAAGCCGTTTCGGCATTTAGAAGAAAGACTCTTACGTAGTTGCATTGCTTGCTTTATTAGATAATGTATAAATACGTGCAGGTAAGGAGTAACTTAACGTAACACGCTCCCCCATTGCATTTTAAAGTATTTACATAAAATGTAAAGTTTTTTTATAATTTATAATGTAACAGTATGTACTGTACATGACGTAGTGAAATAATAATGTGTTCTCCATCAGAGTTACGTTTCCCCACATAGCTTGTGCGACCCTCATAGGGGAGATCAACAATTGATAGAAACCCGGAAATTTCGCAGGTTCATTTGAG
Source organism: Dryococelus australis (assembly GCA_029891345.1). NCBI lineage: Eukaryota > Metazoa > Arthropoda > Insecta > Phasmatodea > Phasmatidae > Dryococelus > Dryococelus australis. Next base: position 334,271,646 of record CM056995.1, on the reverse strand, counting down.
AACAAGTTAAACTGCATTCACGCGTACGTATGTGCGTGTGTTTCTATTGGTCCTTAGCTTGTTAAATACGCCCCAAACTACTTACAACCAATAAACGAACCCGCAAGGAAATTAAGAACCGAATCCCGTGCTACCTGGTCTGGGTTTTAACTGTAGCAACATCCAATGGACTACTAACTGATGCTCGAATGCACGAAGGATTGTGGAGTTTAGCTTGTTGCCGAATGAATCCGCGAAATTTCTAGGTCTCTAATCATTGGGCATTGAGCGTCGGAGTGTACAGTACTGGCCCGAAAATAACCTTCCAGTGCATTATGTGTGCTGTTTTGTACACTGCTTCTGAATCAGCCTTTAACGAATTATTCAGACATTAGTAAATACGAGGAAATATTCGCTAAACGTGCCTTCAGTTCACGTAAATGTGCACCATAATCCCGATTAATGAAGCTGTTATTGACAAATACTCCGGAGTCCTTCATACACTCGTGTGCATATTCGTAGAGGTCTGAAGAATTAGCGGATTCATTTTGGGACAAGCTAGAATTCAAAACACGTGTGTTTAAATAACTTTAGCCATTGGTAGAGCTAGTGATTTTTCACGAAAAAAATTTGAGTACACGTTAGACTTCAAGGCTATATGCAGGCAACAGCAGTTTGTCTATTGTCATTGGTTACTGTCTTCTTGAGAAGGCATTTTCATAATAGACCGGGCCACTCAGAATACAGCTACATCGGGACGGCTCCTACGTGATTCGTGGGCAGACAGTTAACACGTGTTAAAATGTAATTCAGCCAATCTAGATAGGTAAACGATCCTACAGTGTTTTGAAATATAACTAGTCTTGAAAGCTTTTCGCGAAATATCACTACCACTAGCCATTGGTCCACACGGTGTTTGATACCTCCTTGAGAACGATAAGCCCAATCGTCGCCTTTCACCCTTGACAGCAGGCAACCAATGCACAGTTGATTTCTGCAAATTTGTACATAAGACTATAGAGTCTATCCTGCAAGTCACTGAACTCGCGAATTTTAGGTCTCTACATAGCCTATATGTAGGGATAGGAAAATTTCGCGAATTCATTTCGAGACAAGATAGACCTCAAATACATATACAGTGAAGTCATCTTCGCAATTGGATCACAGATTATTAGACCCGCCCTGGACGCCTCTGAGACAATATCAGACTTGCAAGGAAACACGTTGGGAACCCCATAACTGCCAGGTGCGGGGCAACAGCCAATGAACACACAGCTGAGGCTCCAGTTCGTATAGGATTGAGGGTCTAGCCTACAGGTAATGGAACTCGCGAAATTTTCCTATCCCTACCTACATGTTAAGAAATATCGAACGGTAAAGTTATTTTTCCTCGAAAACAGAGAGCGGTGGAGCAGTGGTGGTGACATTCGGGAGGACACAGGTTCGGTTCCCGGTCCGGCCATCCTGATTCCGGTTTCCATTGGTCTTCCGAAAATCATTCCACGCGAGTGACGGGATGGTTACTTCACGCAGTCCATGGCTGATCCCTACCTACCACGTTCCTCTATCTCCGAGCAACTTTCTCCGTTTTTAATTGCCTCACTGTCGCCAACACGTAAAGCCCAAACTAAAGGATATTGACAGTTAAGTGAGCACTTGTGAAATCAACCTTAGAAAATAGTCACTACCCCTGCCTGCATTATTTTAACGGGCGCCCTGAGTGACATACGCCCAGTAAAGTTGGTAACTATGAAGATAAACTGGACAAATAACATAACGTCGAATTAAAAGTGGTAAGTAACCATTTGTGACAACTTAAATTATTTAGCAGTGCACCAAAGTGTAAAAAATGAGAATATCTGTAAGATATTTGCCTTTCTAATAATTACAAAGATTCACTTAACCGACGCATGAATAAAGTGAGGAGGCCCATGGCATTGTTAATTTTACATAGGACGGAAGAATACACAACGGTGCATACAAGTAGATCTAAAGCGGGGCTTTCAAAAGAGCTCAGTTAACCCCATTGACATATTATCCTGAGTATGCTCGTTAACGTATGACGTGTTGCAGAATAGGTAAAGTTATGGTCAGTACTGTACGAGGTCAGAAGTTAGCGCCAATCGAGACAGCGTATTTGTTCCTGAATATTGCTATTGGCTACTGGTGGCACACCGGATTTCAATTACTGGTTGCTGCCAGTGGCATGGACCAATGGAAATTATCTTCGTTGGTTCGATCTTGTAAGTTTTTACAATGAATTCGCAAGTACTTGTCAGACTAAAAATCTCGTATTTTGCAACACTTGCAACGAAAAACTAACGTGTAAGTCAAGGGGTTAACGAAGACTGTTTTACACTCATTCACGAAAGAGCGAAACCCGTGGAGAAGTTTCCACTGAACATTTCTATACGTGCTGCCTGACATGTGGTAATATTTGCATGCAGTTTACAGATTTAAAAACGTCCGTTATAATTCGGGAAGGTCATTAAAACATTTTATTCAGGGTACACTCGAGTGTGAACTACTTTTTTTCATTTACTACTGGGGGGTGGGGGACTGCGGTGATGTAGTGGTCAGAGTGCTTGCCTCCCACCTAGGCGAACCGGGATTCCCGACGGGGTAGGGCATCGTGTCAGATGATAACCGCTGGTCAGCGGGTTTCTTCAGGGATGTCCCGTTTCCTCCACCCCTTGCGTTCTGGCGCTGCTCCGTACTCACCTCACTTCACCCTAATCGGTTATCAAGACCTCGATGTTAAGAGCCGCCCAAATCTCTTCTGCACTCCTCATTCTCTCTACTCATGTGCTGCCGCTTGGAGAGCAGCCACGCTGTTAAAAAAAAAGTCCGTATATTTAAGGAAATGTACAGTAAATGTACGGAAACGCAATCCGTAATGACGAAGGATGGAGTTAAGTCCGGAAATACAAAATACGGAAAGTCTTCGTGTATCGTACAACTTCGGGTTTCCGGGACGAACAATGCCGAGTCTACCCGAAGTCTTCTTCGCTACTGTCACAAGAAAATTATAATTTCTGCGGCAGTTGAGGTTATCCACGCCACTAAGACCTATTCTTTTAACACATTGAGGTCTACACACATTCACTGACACTTAAGACATATTAGAAGTGAGTCACCTATATCCACTGCTGCAAGAACACCGGTTCTGTTGGTGTCTGTGTTAGAACTCACCATCGCCCTATAGGTCCATACCTCACCGGGCACTACCCTGTACTTTATAGAATTCATTATTGGCCGGCCATCAACCAATGGATAGCCGAGCTGACAATTGACCCAATAATATGTCCTTTATCGTTTAAAAGGGTTTACGATCAATCATGTCCCTTTGAGTGGCTTTAAAAAAATACATTCTATCGTCAGCAATACCATTGTTACTGCGTTGTGGTGCTCTTCGGAGGTCATGTTAAACACTAGCCTCAATAAAGACTGCACAGCCATGCGAGTTTTGTTCTGAACAACAAAGAGATTTTCAAATTTGCTTTGCTCGAGCTACCCTACAAAGTCTACAAAGAGTTAAACCATCAAAAAGTATCATCAAGCGCCTTTAACACTTAGCATCAATTAAGTTACACTAACTTTAACATTTAGCATCAACTAAGTTACACTAACTTTAATAGGAATTGAGAGAATGGCTGAAGTGAATGTTCGTAAAAAGAAAAGTTGTACCACGGAATGCACGTGAGAGTTGTAGGTGAGTGATTAAACTCGTGAGAGTTGTAGGTGAGTGATTAAACTCGTGGGTTTGTAAGTTTTTGGCTCGTGTTCAAATCTTACTCGAGTATAAAATATATTACCTCCTTCAAATATCTTTTTTATGCACAGTAGAACACCCACATAACGAAAATTAAAAACTTTTTTACTATATCCTTTTGCTGAGAGCACTTTTGAGGACCTAGTTACTTCTTACTTTCAATCATTTTGTATATTTGACTACTTTTTAAAAGTGGAAATACAGAAAACTATAGGCTGAGAGCACTTTTGAGGACCTAGTTACTTCTTACTTTCAGTCATTCTGTATCATTTGACTACTTTTTAAAGTGGAAATACAGAAAACTATAGGCTGAGAGCACTTTTGAGGACCTAGTTACTTCATACTTTCAGTCATTTTGTATCATTTGACTACTTTTTAAAGTAGATATTGCAATGCAAGAAATAAACACAGTGCGTATATTCAACCACACTCGAAAGTTAACGACTGTCTGGTGCCCCAGTGTGTAGCCAGTTTAACCTCAGACAAGGTGGCACCGGATTAGGTGCTGGTTTCCATGCAAGTCTGTTATTGTATCAGAGTTTACCTAGGCGTGTCTGATAAACTGTGTTCCAACTGCAGACGTAACTAAAAACACGTCTAATCTTGTCTTAAAATAAATGCGCGGAATTTTCCAGTACCTAGGTATTGCGCATCCCAAGCATCTAACGTGGAAAATGGCAAACAGATCCTGAATAGCGGTAGCCTACTTATTTTTATCTAAGTTGGATTATTCCTTCTGATACTGGAATTCATAAACTTCTTAAGTGGGGAAAAAGTTTGGCTAGAGTGTTGTGTAAACAAATAACTGAATTTCCTTTATGTGAGTATTATCACTAAAAAGGAGGAGGATGTTCTGAAATATTTGCTGTGAAATACTTTTTTTTTTGCGCAAATATGTATGTCTCGGTAAATACGGCTTTTTTTTTTTCTTCTGATAATTTGCTTAAGCGGCAGGAGGAAAGTACAAAGATACGGGCGTAGTTTGATCTATGTACTTTCATCGCGTGTAATAAAGTCGCACCGTTACAGATCTGATTTACACAGTACAACGTCACGGCGGAAATACTACACGTCTGCGCGTAAGAGCGATGAGGCGCTAGAAGTGCGTGTAAGTGTCGCCCGTATCGCTCCTTCGCTTTTGACCTTCCACGCGCAGCTACCCCTCTCCACTTAGCTAACGCATGGAATGGATTGTAAAGGTTTCGTACTAAACACGTGATTAAAAAAACGGTTGGATATTTTATAGTAGTGTCTGAAAACTAAATGTATATAAGATACGTTTTGTACCAAAAACCAGTTTCAATCTCTCATTTAAAATCCTAGGGTGATTTTTTTTTGGGCGCGAAAACAAATAAAATGTGATCTTTCAGAATCCGACAACCTTTTTGTCGCGTAAAAATACGTCATGTTTCAGTAATGAACGTGCAACGTGCAAGATGCATTAAAACAGCTTTGCCAAGTTTAAAACCTAATTTGAAAACTTCTTTGTTGTTCAGAAGAAGAAAAAAACTAGCATGGCTGTGCAGTCTTTGCTCGGCAAGTTTTTAACACGATCTCACAAGAACACCACACCACTGTAACAATGATATTACTAACGAAAGAATTTCTCTTTTATGGCCACGATAAATGACATTTGATTGGGTCAATATCGGATCGGCTTTCCATTGGTTGATGACCTGCCAATAATGAACGCTGTAAAGTACAGGCTAGCGTCCGGTGTGGTGTGGACCAATGGGACGATGGTGAGTTCTAATACTGGCACAATCAGAACCAGTGCTCTTGCAGTAGTGGATATAGGTAACTCACTTCTGATCTGCCTTAAGTGCCAGTAAATGTGTGCAGACTCCAATGTGTTAAAATATAAAGTCACGCCGAATTAAGAAATCTCGAAGTTTGTGTTTTCCGACGCACGGTAATGCATAGAGAGAGATAGAGAGATAAATTATCAGGCCTAGGTTTTACGCTGGACGCCGCACAACCTGAGACCATGCTCGGTGCTCTCAAGATATTTTTGTCACGTCAGGGTTCGCATCAGGCGAGACGTAGGTGTTCCGTCGTCCTCGTCACATCACGAACGTGACGCCCTAATGAGCTCGTCCAGCGACGACCCTGTCAATAACTGAATCAGCTTGAAATTCCCCGGGTCTCTACTCGTTACTCCTCGTCCCTCGGACGGCGAAATGAAACGTAAACATTCGGCCACCTCCCAAAGACCCTCACGAAGACTCGTTTCCCCGGGGGCAAACGAAATTTACTAGCACCGGAGTCACATGTGGAATGCCAAGCGGGGCTGCGATCGTAAAAAGAATGTTTCATTCCGTCTGGGGCTTGTCTCCCCCCCCCCTTCACACCCTCATCGTACCCCTTCGCGGACTTCAGAAATTTCGTCGGTAGCTCCTCGAGGTCCGACGAAGGTCTGGTTGCGAAGGGGCACGATGGAGGAAACAGACGGAGCCAATAAGATTCCATTCCTCTGGTGGAGACCTCATTCGTTCCCGCTGGATGCTGCGATCACTTTAATGACCGCCTCTTCTCTATATCTAGTCTCAATGGCTTCCTGAGCTCGTTTCGCTTTCCTCTTTTGCCCCCTGGTTCCCCGGGATACATTTCAGCCGCTCCATCACTCTTCCGTCTATCTCCCCGGCTCATCTGGCGACTCCTGAAGTTCATCCGGGCCTTCTCCTTCATCTCCCTTATCTCTCTCTCTCTCTCTCTCTCTCTCTCTCTCTCTCTCTCTCTCTCTCTCTCTCTCTCTCATGTGCACGAACACACTTAACTCCCTTCCTCTCGAAATCACACACACACACACACACGTACACATTGGCGTCTAAAATAAATGGCGAATTTCTCTCTGATCTCCTTACACAGCCTTTTTAAAGAAACTGCTATGGAGCACTGCACCTGACTAAACAACGTAAATAAATCATTAAAAAAATTGTACACACGCCTTGAAAACTGTCAGAAAAGTGTGATTTATGTTGTATATGAAATAATAATGTATATTATTTTGCAATATTATAAGATATTATACAAAAATATACTTTTTAAATCGAAAAAAATAATCGATCGATATAGTACTCATTTTTAACAAAAATTTAAGCTCATTTCCGTTTTGGATGCTTCGGGAAGCTGAATTTTCAAGAAAATCTCCTTAAAATCAATATCGTCATTGTGTTTACTATTATTGTCTGTAATAAAATTGCAATAATAATGTAGAAAATCATTTTCATAATGGCTTTATGTGCATACATTTGTTACAAACATTTACGGCTGCAACTGACGTAAATAAAGTTATTTATAAAATTTATATGATAAATTATTACTATGATTTTATTACACACAAACATAGTAAACATTATTACTAGGGGCCTGCAAAATTTGCGTTATTTTCTGGCGGCACGCTAAAATTCATTGTCTTATACACGTTCGAGATGGTGCCTCTTGTTTATTGGCTTATACTCCAGTGAAGACACATTGTCCCTTTCAACATGGTTGAAAGTGTTTGGGCGAGCCTCTCGTTAATGATTTACTATTGCCTCAAAGCCTTCCTAGGAGTATCCGAACAAACTATCGTCCTATGAAAAAGGCTATACAAAATCACAAGTGTTTAAAGTATAGTCTGTCTTCAAATAATACCGCGAATTTTGCATTCCTCTAATTATTACGATCTTTCTTTTAACAAGGTTTGCTTGCAAGTTATGTTTTCCAAAGCATCCAAAACGCAAATGCGCTCAAATTTGGTTAAAGATGCGAACTCTATCGATCGATTTTATTAAATTAAAGAAGTATATTTTATTAAAATATTTTATAATGTTGCAAAAAATATACATTCTTCTTTCATATGCAGCATAAATCGCGCTTTTCTGACAATTCTCATTGCGTCTGTACTACTTTTTAATGAGTTATTCACGTTGTATAGTCGGGTGCAGTGCTCCGTAGGTACTGTCTATCTCTTATAAGATGGCAATATTTTGACAGTCAGTAAGCGGCAACTTGAGGTAAACGAAGCAAACAAAGTGCCGTTTACAAAATCGTATATCAGATGATGCACGAACGAACAACAGTTAATATTAAGTTGGCTATTCTGAGTTCACTGGCGACACACTTCAGACAAGTGTAAAATACGCGATAGCAAATAGTTCCTACATTAATAAATATATTTTGTTTTGCGTGATCACAAAACAACGGTTGTAAGTGTTACAAACTAATCTTCATGCTAAAGTAGTAACGTACAGGTGTTCAATATGAAATGCTCAATGAGACGATTCACAGCCGGATGAAACGCGACTTCAAACGTTAGATATGTTCATTTCGTATTCCCACTTTCCATCCATGCTTTCCATATGTGCCTTATATTGCTTCCAAAAGCCTACAGAAATATTGCACGATAATATTGAATTATTTTTTCTAATAATTTGACGAAATATATATTTCAAATTCGTGTCGTTTCGAGACAGTAATAGGAGAAAAGTCAAGTTTCAAATAGCAGAATCTAGAGGCGGTGAACCTGCTGCCATATGTCGGTTCACACACTTAACCATGTCGTGCGCGCCATCTGTGAGTTCTTTCTCGAACCTAACCAGCTATAACGCTCAAATGAATATGTTTCGTATGTAAAATAACAAATTTACTAACAGATACCAATAGTTTTCTTTTTCCGCGAGCTCTGCGTAATTTTTAAGTAACATATATTTCGTGTTCAGCGATTTTTGATTACTAGTAATTTCTATTGGGCCAGTGTATGTCCTATACACGCCATGTTTTTTTTCCCGAAACCGATTTCCTTGTTTTCGTGTAGCATCCAATTAACACACCAGCTTATGGCTAAAAGATACATAAACTAAAAGTAAACATTATTTGAACCGTCATAATCTTGCCATATTTTACTTCATTCGCGGCGCATGAGCTGCGGTGTAGTGAAGTGAAGAGATTTGGGCGGCTCTTAACATCGAGGTCTTGAGAGCCGATGAGAGTGATTGAGGTGAGAATGGAGCAGCGCCGGAATGAAAGGGCGGGGAGAACGGGAGATCCCTGAGAAGGCCCGCCGAACAACGGCATCGTCCGGCACGATTCCCACATGTGAAGATCCGGAGTGACCCGGCCGGCGATTGAACCCGGATCGCCTTGGTGAGAGGCGAGCAGGCTAACCTCTCGGCTACCGTGGCTCTTAGCTGCGTTGTAGAGTGTTTGAAACGCACGTCTTTCAACGTAACTATTAAACGTGCGTCCAACACGCGGATTCACGATAACAACATACACATCGGGCGAGGGCTGTTGAGAATTTTCAAGACGTCATACATATTGCAAACACACAGTTTCACATCACTCCAAAATATGAACAAACTGCTTTTCCAATGCGTTGTATCAATATATACTAGTCAGATGCATACAAAATTACTTAAGTCCATTGCATCAGGCCCTTCACCAAGGGCTGATAAAAAATGGGGGGGGGGGTCCCCCTTCCCCCTTAAATATTTTTTGACCCCTCCCAAATTTTAATTTAGCAAATTATTTAATTTCCTGTTAAAAGCCCTTAACACTACGGTCTGCCAAAAATTACGCCAGTAAGCGTTTACACTAAGCATTACTCGTGACAATCTCTTCATATTAGTTTTTCAGAGCTAGCGTATTTTTTAATATTCGTACTCAAACCTTTTATAAACATAATACAAATTTGTTGAATAATTTATATACCATTTAAATATGATGGAATATTCTTTGTTTATTAAATCTAAATTAATTATAGGATGTGAAAACTACTCTTCAATTGAAACATAAATCTCTCTCCCTCGCTCTACACGCACTCAGGTAGGGTTATCATTGATCCCCTTCCCCTGTTATCTTGTGGGCCCACCTTAACCATTTAAGACATACTTTACTTTACGGTTTCAGGTGTTGCAAACAAAAATATATGATGCGTGGTGCACTTAAGTCAACACAGCACTTGTTTCGTTGTCACAGCCAATTTGCTGTAGCTATATGTTGAGCTACATTTATACGAACCAGTTATGAACTAGACCAGTAAGACAGTTTACGAATCATTTACCCACAGGTAAACTCATTGGTAGAGATACGAAAAATTCGCGAAATAACTTCAGGACAAGATAGACAAACACGTGTACACTGAAGTCACGTTAGCAATTGGCTCAGAGTTTATTATACACGCCCTGGTTGACTCCGAGCCAATACCATACTTGCAAGGCAACAAGAAGCGAATGCCATTCTTGCAGGTGTGAGGTAACTCTCGGGCAGCAGCCAATGTGCAAACCTCTAAGGTTCGACTGTACAAAGGATTGTAGAATCTAACATATCTAACATTGTGGAATCTAACGGTCATTGAGCTTCGCAGTGTATAGTGCAGACCTACATGTGGATAATGTACAAAACTGTGTACACTGGGTCGGAATGAATTAAGATGTTAACCTGGCTACGGACCTGCCATCAATAAAATAATAGGGTCACCCCTGAAGGTCCCATGGGTGCACGCAGTGCGACGAGAGCACTGCACGCCAGTTCAGATACTTGCCCTTAGCGGCGATGACGCACTTGAACCTAGTGGCAATGTCGCCCTTATCGTTCTCGCGCTTCTCGGTCTCAAACGTTGAAAAAATTAAAAGCTCGAGGTTGGCGGGAACCGTAACAGAAACTATATCTGGCACCGTTTGTGCATATGGCTGTTCACGATAAAGTGAGCACTTTTAAAATCAAACTTCGAAAAAAGTAACTGCTCCTTCATGTGCATATATTGTAACGGGCGCACCGAGGGACATGCGCCCAGTTAAGTTGATAAAGTTGGATGGAAATTAGTTCCATATATTAACGTCGAATAAAAAGTGTTGAGTAACCATTTGTGATGGCTGAAATTTATTTCTTTCGCTTTCTGTTTTTTTTTTTTTTTATGCATCAAAGTGAAACATTGACCAGATTTGTAAATAATTTACTTTTACAATGATTGAACAGTTTCACTTTGGCCGACGTATGAACAAAGTGATGAGGCCCATAGCAATGTTAATTTTGCATAAGGCGGAAGAATACACAACTTGCGTACATGGAGAACTTAAGCAAGTCTTTCAAAAGTGCTCATTTCACTGTGAACATGATATGGTAAAGTTCTTCTGCTCTTACACTCTAAAAAATTCTTCGCATTTTAACAGGAAAATTCCTTGAAAACCCAGTTGCCAAGAAAAACATTCGTAAGACCACAGTTTTCTTGTAAAATCTGCGAAACATATTTTCCCAAATATAAGTCGGATCGCATATAAGTAGATTATTTTTATTGTAAGGTGCTGACGCTGGAAAAAATTTTGGGACAGGTAAAAACAGTAGGTTAATACAATCTTTAGTTATATGTAAATTTATATTTAGTTAATTTTTCTCATTATCACTAAAAAGCTTTCAAGTCACATTGACTCTTTAAATTTACACAGAGTATATTTTCCCAAGTAAAAAATAAAAGAAATTTTGTACTGAACATAGCTCCTGTACGTACATATTGCCATAGTCCAATCACGGTTTCTTCGACCTTTTTGAATCAAACCTTTGAAAAATATCTCCATGTATGACGTGTTTAGTTATTTCTTAAATACGCCCTGTATCACAAGAATTTTATACTTGTGTTCATAAAAGTTAATTTTTTTCCTGTTAAATTGAAATGATATTAATATTTTATCTATAAATTATAAAGATTCATTAATAAATAATTTGAATAAAAACAGGGAGAAAATAGGTATGTTGGTAATGCCTAGTGAGAAATAGTTCTTATACAAAATATAATTACAACTGAGTGCCCACGAATGTGGTGCGTTGTTCCTGTGGTGTAATTCTCCATACTTGTAAAGCTTAGTTTGCACGAGGCGGAGGAATATCCTGGAAGTAGAACTTAACCAGGGTTTCAGAAAAGTGCGAAGTAACCGCGAATTTATTATACGCTCGCTGTTTCGGAGTCACGTACACACTACTGAAAGCATTGCGGCGCTCGGTTCTTACGTTACAGCGAGAGCTCGGTACTGTGTACACGCATGGCTAAAGGATATTTGTACTGTCGCCTGTCCTACACCCGAGGTGCATCCCAGTTGGTTCAGGCCGGAATGGAAAGTAGATGAAATGAGATGGGGCGAAGGGTGCGTGTACACGCATGGCTAAAGGATATTTGTACTGTCGCCTGTCCTACACCCGAGGTACACCCCAGTTGGTTCAGGCCGGAATGGAAAGTAGATGAAATGAGATGGGGCGAAGGGTGCGTGTACCGGCGATGCGATTGAGTGGCGAGAGACGCGGGAGTGTCTTGAGAAAGGGTGATCAGCAACGTCCGTCATGTTATCCACATACAGGGAACCTCTACGCGTATTCGAACTGAATAGTGTTTATGGGAGGCCGTTACGTGATCACACAGGTCCCTTAAAGTTCTTAGTTGTAATTCAGCGTCAAGTTAGACTGCATACAAGTATGTGTTATGCTCATAATTGTGCTTAAAAGATGCATAGCTGAAAGTAATTTTAAAACGAATTTGGTGATCTCGTAATTTTTTAATTAAATCAGTACTATAAGATTTTAAAATATCTTCTAAGCACGTTAAAAATTCGGCTCTTGATTGCCGTTAAAATTACAGGCACGCGTTTGCGTAAACAGACAAAACCGGCGTTTGACAGGAAGTGCATATCTCAATTCAGAGGAATGCGCTCATTATAAGAAGCGTTTAGCAGCACTTATCCGGCTCTGAAATCACAAGTTGGCGTATGCCAGAACATGCATCCAAGGCAGCGCGGGCTTTTGACAGTACAGGAATTGATCAGAACTGACGGTGCGGCGCGGCGAAGCGGCCCGAAGCGTTGGAGCCACGCTGGAGGAGGTGTTACTGGGTTCCATCATGTGTGTGTGTGTGTGTATGTGTGTGCAGGGCCGGATCGCGAAATCCGACTGCAGATGATTCATGAGGCAATCCCCAAACACCAGCCCCGAGTGCCGCAGACACGTCCGAACATATATCACGCCGGAGAGGGTGGGATGGTGCTGGAGGATAGGGGTTTGGGGAAGTTGCAGAAGGGAGGGGTGGGGAGGCAGGGCAGTTTGTGTGGGCGTAGTTGTTACAAGAGTGTAAGGACGGAACTGCAAGAGCCGCTTTGGAAGAGCGTAAATGTCATCCACAACGTTTTAATACCCTCCCCGTGCATACATTCCACTCCGACCCGTATTTCATTATTATAACCTGGATCCCATTATCCCGTGAGATGCCTGCTCAACGGACCCAATTAAAATACATAATTGAATTCCTCTGGTTAAAAAGCAAAAATGACGTCCCCGTTTTTCGTTGCAGCGCTGTGTTGCAAATATTTAAAATCCAGATTTCGGTTTAACTATGGGTATTTAGCGTCTCTCTGACGTCATGTGCTTTAGTCGCCAGACTTGCTCCGGTCACTGGGTGGATGAGAGATCGCCTCTCAGGCACTGATTTCCGGTAGTTCCCACGCGTTATCAGGACGAGAGCATAAACCCAAGAAAGTAAGTCACAGGACGCCTAGGCAAATCTAGCGCTTTGGCTGAGGCAGGCGGAAAACAAAAACGCTATTTCTATGACATTCAATGCAAACCACTAGTTATTGCTAGAGGCATGAAAAATTCGCGTTATTATTTTGAGACAGACTATACTTCAAACACTTGTGATTTTGTATAGCCTTTTTTATAGGGCCATAGTGTGTTCCGGCCACTCCTAGGAAGGCTTTGAGGCAATAGTAAATCATTAACGAGAGGCTCGCCCAAACACTTTCAACCATGTTGAAAGGGACAATGTGTCGTCACTGGTGTGTAAGCCAATAAACAAGAGGCACCAACTCGAACGTGTATAAGACAATGCATTTTAGTGTGCCGCCAGAAAATAACGCGAATTTTGCAGGTCCCCAGTTATTGCTCTTTATCTATTTAAGGAATATATTCGTCTTAGTTATTATTGACCTTTTTTAAACATTTAATTTTGTGAAAAAAAATATAAAATAAAAGTGTGTGTGTGTATATATATATATATATATATTTATTTATTTATTTATTTATGTATTTATAATAAATCTTTAACTTTCCAAGGCGCAAAGATGTTGGTTATCGCAATTATGATTTAATCGTTCTCACAACGAGATCAATATGTTTTTATGAAACGAAAAACGGCGAATTTAACAAAATTCTCAATTGCTTACAGTTGCTACACGGAAATACGCCAACTTCCACACAACATCCATGGTGACAGTAACGAATGCCATTTAATGTGTGAGATAAATATCGCACAGTGGATCAGGCAGTTTTTTTGTATCTTTGAAGATTTGTAATACTGCAATTTTTATAATAAGCCTCAAATTTTACACTGTTTGACAGCGCCGTCAGTCAAGTCTTAGAACAGATATAATATTGCCCATTTATTGAGCACGTTTTATTTTCCAATTTAATTCACGATACACACAAATATCAGAGGAAACATCAACATAATAATATTAACGCCACAAATCTGTGCACAAATAAGCTAGTCGGTTTATTTGAGTTGATAAGTCTCGTTTCTCGTTCGCTAAAGACTAAAATGGATATATGCTAAGTGATGTCAGAGGCCGGGAGTAAAAACGAACATATTTTTGCTCACGAAGAATTTGGAAACCAGCCTTACACTCTGTGCACTTTTAAAATGCGTTCGCTGTGCTTGCAAACTATCCTTTAGTTAGTATTATTTTTCGTGTACATCATGCGAACAGTAGATTGCGGATAAATATAAAATATTCGTACTTTTACAATGAGAACGTATAAAGTCAATATTATCAAGTTAGTACTTGAAAGTACATATTGACTGTTGTTTTATATTTGCATGTAGCGAACATATGAGCTGCTATACTGTGTGTATGACAGAGGTGAAGGTTAATTTGTATAAATGCATGATTTATATTGTCCTTTGTTATGTAGTGTGTACTAGGTGTCTATACTTGCGTCAAGTAAAACCAAAGAAGTTTTAACGTTTCTTCAAACGTTATGGAACTCTGCTATTTGTATTATGCAATGCACCCCGACTTCAAGTTCGACAAAAGAGATGGCCCGTTGCGAATCATCGTTTAGCAAATAAAACACTTCGAAGAGAGAACGCCTGTTGTGATGAGGGCAAGAGTGAAGAGATTCGGGCAGCTTGTAACATCGAGTTCTAGAGAGCCGACGCGGGTGAAGTGAGGTGGGTAGGGAGCAGCGCCGGAATGAAAACCCTCGGACAGCGTGATCGTTCAGCACGATTCCCACATACGAAAATTCTGGAGCAACCCTGCCAGAATCTAATCAGGTTCGTCTTGATGGGAGGGCGAGTAGTCTGACCACTATACCACTGAAACCCTTTGAGGCTCAGAGCCCTATTATCTTCCCTGAGATGGGCTATTTCGTAGACCGTGTTACAATTTTAAGATTTGAATGGTTCTCATGCATATTTCCTTACACAGAGCGCCTAGCTCATTGCCAATGAGTAGAGACCCGAGAAATTCGCGAGTTCAATGATGTGTAGGCTAGACTTCGGTGTCTTATATACTCCCATACAGGTATCAACTGTTTATACGTTGATTGTTGTGGTACTAAAAGGTGGTGGTTGGGGGGCACAATTTATTGCAATTTTGTTATTGGCTCATTTGTTTCCAGGGGGTGTCAAACAACACGTAGAGCAATTACAAACGTAACATGAATATACATGTGTGTGAATTCCAACTTGTCTAGAAATTAACGCTCGATATACTTGGGTCTCTACCAATGAGAAGGGTAAGAAGATTTCGCGAGTTCAATGACCTGTAGGCTAGACTCCTCAGTTCTTTCCCTACTGGAGCCTCAGCTATGTGTTCATTGGCTGTTGCCCTGCATATAGCTAGGGAACAGCAAAATTGGCGTTATTTTTTCGCATCAAGCATAAATTCGCAGTACTGTATATACTCGAGCCGGAGTCGTTCCCCTATTGGCTGCTGCCCAGATATGAAGTCACTTCCTACCTCAGTGAACTGTATGTGACTGGGGCACACGATGTGAGGTGCGCGTTTACTGGCGCAGATTCACCGAGGGTGTGTCAAATACAGCATGGTCCAATGACAAAATCTTTTAAGTTTAAATTGTTCTCAAATAATAACGCGAATTTTGCTGGTTTCTACACATAGCAGTATGGGATTCGCATGGCGTTTACTTGCAAGTCTGATATTGGCTCAGAGGCGTGCATGGCGGGTCTAATAAACTGTGTTCCAATTGCAAAGGTGACTGGACCGCATATGTGTTTGACGTCTATCTCCTTCCGAAATGAATTCGCGAAATTTTCCGGTCCCTACCAATGAGTCAACAACGAAAACAAAGTGCCACAGAGTCGAAAACAAAGTGCCACAGAGTCGAAAACAAAGTGCCACAGAGTCGAAAACAAAGTGCCACAGAGTCGAAAACAAAGTGCCACGGAATAGGTAAGTACAAATAGACCAAATAACGCGGTGTTGGCGTTTCCAATTCGCCGATTGGCGGCGCGAGGGTTTGAGAGCGGTACTTGCGTCTAACTGGCTGCTTCCAGAAGTGAAATTTTACCTACTGGCTGAGCTGCCGCTGGCGGGAAGGTTTTACAGGCGCTGATTGGTGCACGGAGTTCCGCCATGTTGTTGGCCGGTGACGCCATCGTGCTGGCGTGCGCATCGGGAGTTCGAGGTATAAGCGGGTGTTTCACCACTGAATCGACAAGTTTTCTGGGCTAGCGATGCGTTGGTTTTTAGTACCGCGCGCGTCAGACATTTCATATCTACAAAAGCCGAAACCATGCAGTCTCTTCGCAATTTCTTCATATTTTTTTATTAAACTGTTCTGTCAGTACACATTTATTGGCCCTTAAGATGGATTAGAAGTAAGTCACCTACTTCCGCTACTACAAGACCACTGTTTCTGTTGCCGTCTGTGTTAGAACTCGCCATCGTCCTATTGCTACTTACCACACCGGACAGTAACCTGTACTTTGCAGCGTTCATTATTGGCCGGCCATCAACCATTGTAGAGCCGAGTTGATTCACCAAATCAAATGTCCTTTATCGTATAAATGTATTTACAATCAATTGTGTCCCTTCGAGTGGCTACATAAAAAAAAGCCGAAAATAGACTGCACATCCTTGCGAGGATTGTTCTGAACAACAAATAAATTTCCAAATTAGCTACAAAGTGTTAATCAAACCTTCAAAAAAATCGCCCCGTGTGTGTCGTGCCTTGTTGTTTCCTAAATAAGAATTTTATTACAAGCGTTTAATAAATGTGTTAACGTAAAGGTACCTTATTTTTGTTTAAATGAAATGATTGTTGATATTTTGCTTATATATTATAATATTATTAAAATAATTAATATGAATAATAACAGTGAGAGAATAGCTCTGCTGGCAATACCTAGTACGAGATAGTTATTACGTAAAATGTTATTACACCGAATACACACGAATATAGTGCGTTGTCTGGTTGGTTTAATTTCCTAGACTCGATTACGCGTTGTTCGGGTGAGGCGCGAAAAATATCCTGGTAGTAGAACTTCAGCAGGGCTTCTTAAATGTGTGAAGTAACGGTTAACGGTTAAGTGAGCACTTTTGAAAGCCCTCTCATTTGGAGTAATAGTCGATAAGTATATTTCATTCTAACATTATAAATTTAATTCCGAGTGCTGTGGAATTAACAAACTGTGTTTATTACTTCCATGGCGAAATTTATGTAAAAAGGTAGTTAAATTATAAAAAATGACTGAAAGCAATTAGTTACTAGGACGTCAAAAGTACTCGCATTACAGCGAACAGCCTATAGAAGAGTTCAGTCCGGTTCACTGTGGGGTTCTCGGAAGTCTCAACACGAAGCCCCGCAAGCAGAGGCGCCTTCTTCAGGTGCTGTGGTAGGATGGTGCCTACGACCTCGGGTGTGGAACAGTGGAATGGTGAGGGGGAGGGGTTAGCGAAGAGACCGCAGCTGTGTCCGCGTATTGATTCCACCAGCACTTTCCCTCCCCCTGCACCATCCTCAGCCTATTCCCCTCCCGCCACTACAAGGATATTTGTATAATATAACTACATCGGTTAAAGGCGCGCAGTCGATGTCCTACAGCTGGGTTCGCGTGTCTCTAGGCACCTTTGAAAATCCCGCTTGAGAGGAACCTTTCCCCTCTTCTCATATTTGAGGGGGCCGCGGTGGTGTAGTGGTTAGACTACTCGCCTCCCACCAAGTAGAACCGGGTTCGATTCTCGGCGGGATTGCTCCCGGATTTTCGCATGTGGTAATCGTGCCAGACGATACCGCTGGTAGGCGGGTTTTCTCGGAGTTCTCCTGTTCCCGCCCACCCCTTCTTTCCGGCGCCGCTCCGTAAATCACTTTTCCCTCATCGGCTCTCAAGACCCCGATATTAAGAACGACCCAAATTTCCTACTCACCCTCTCACCCCGCCACGTTGGACGATTGGTTTCTGTAGCTTGTTTATATATTTAACAAATAAAATTTCGATATTGCCCAGGCTAGACGCCAATGTACTACGTACACACGTACTAGATTTTCTTTGATTATTGACTACGTGTCTTTTTGGGAAGACAGTTTTTACCCAACAGGGCCAATCAGAATCGAGTAACGGTGGCGCTGAATTTCCGTGATTTGCAGGCAGACACTTAAGACGCGTGGCAGTTAGAAGCACCCAACCACGAGAATTGATCTGAACTCTAGTGTTTTGGAGTACTGGAAGTCCTGGAATTTTTTTCGCGAAAAACAGACGAGCCATATCGACTGAACTATGAACTTGCATTTATTATCATGATATTGATTTTGCCAATTTTTCAGCATGATTAAAACTTCGACGTGATTATTTGTTCGTAGATCCCGTGTCATGCCACACCGCAGTTAAAGGTCGATACTATGGTCGCGCCGGCCTAAGAACGGATTTGGCTCCGCCCAGCCAAATGAAAGAGAGAGGCTGAACGACTTGCAACGCACCAACCGCAGGTAGCTGGCAGGTGGGCAGACGAATTTGCAGGCACTCCCTCCCATTTGTCGTTCCACCGTCGACCAATTATTTCCTTTCCCGGAGAGAAGTGACCTGGCATTGGCAGAGCTCCCAAGTCCTCATGTATAAACAAGCTATAAAAACCAGAAACTCAGTATGGAGGATGAAGGTTGCCCTTAGCTTAGACGTGCAGTGGCACCCACTGATGTACAGCAAGTGACTGTACAACTTGCATGAGTTCATAAACCTCGTAACAAATTATCCCGAGTGTACACATTCACGTCTTGCATGCTGCGTTACTAAAGAAAGTTTTAAGTAGCTTATTAAAGAAGAAAAATACCCTATACTTTCTAACACTCAATTTTTTTGCTAGAATTTACATATTTAAACTTAACTAATACTTTTTATACTAACAATTAAAAATCAAATATTAAGTGGATTTCCGTTTTGGATACTTCAGAAGGCAAGTTTTGTAATGAGAAAAACCTTTATTAAACAAGACTGTCGCAATAGTTACGCTGTTTTGATATTTTAAAAATTAGGAATAATAATTACAAGTATTTATAACAATTGATTTTATGTACAAACAAAATGATAATTTTTGTAGCTGAAATGTATTAACTGTAAATAATATTTGTAAATATTGTTACTCATTTGTTATTAGAAACAATAAAATTAATTATAACGACGAACTTGCTTGATGAATTGCTTGGGGACGAGGATTGCGAAATGTGCTTTCTAGAAGATTCAGAATTAGAATCTGAATTTAAAAAGACTCATTATTTTAAATAAGTAGATTCCGACAAAGTATTTTCTGGGGTTGAACATGTAGGCCTATGCTTTCTTCTTTTATATGTAACCTACACCATACTTGCAGTGCTTGTCTACCTTGGTACAGAACTATAACGCGAAATAGTAGAGTTTCTTCTGATTCCAGTGCAGTTCCAAATTAAATATCTGCACATTGTGAAACCCAAAGTTATACTTATAATTATATTCTTTAGGAAACCAACTTTTTGGTTGGCAAAAACAGTTCACATTGCGTATGGTCGGCAGTTAACACATCGAGATCTGCACACATGCTGGCACTTAAGGCGAATTTGAAGTGAGTCACCTATATCCACTAATGCACGAACACCGGTTCTGTTGGCGTCTTTGTTAGAACTCACCATCGTCCTGTTGGTGCATACCACACCAGACACTACCCCTGTATTTTACGGCGCTCATTATTGGCCAGTCAACAACAAATGAAAAGTCGAGCTGAATTTGACCCCATTAAATGTCATCTATCGTATAAAGAGATTTGCAATCAAACATGTCCCTTTGAGTGCCTATAAAAAAGTAATTTCATCGTTAGCAATATCATTGTTACTGCGCTGTCGTGTTCTTGTGAGATGATGTTCAATAATAGCCGGACAAAGACTGCACATACATGAGAGTTTTCTTCTGAACGATAAAGAAATTTTCAAATTAACTTTGATCGAGCTACATTTGACCGTAGTCCACAAAGTGCTAAAGAAGGCACAGAATACCTTATAATACAGAATTTAAATAATGGCGTGTACTGCGAACTCCAGCCACACAAGTCAGTAAAACGATCTTATTGGCCAATAGTACGGCAGAACGTGATGGTTCACCAATCAGCTCCTGGGTGCTAACTTCCCAGACGTCAGTCCGGTATACAGGGCACTAATGCATAACGTGCAATAGCCAACTAGGCCAAACACCGAATGCATTTTGACAACTTCCGTTTTCCGGGATCAAAAGAAAAAAATTTACATTTATGAAATTGCCCTTGTGAGAAACCGTTGCGCTAGCCATGCGTAAAAGCAAAACACGTGACACGCAAGTTTTTTTGAGAAGAAAATATTCTGTTCGTTGACAGGATTGCAGGGCTAACCAACATACCTAATCACTAACGATAGGGAAATTTCGCGGATTCATTTCGGGACAAGATAGAAGTCAAACACATATTCAGTGAAGTCACCTTCGCAATTGGATCACAGTTTATTAGACCCGCCCTGTACGCCTCTGAGACAATAGCAGACTTCAAGGAAACACCTGCGAATCCCATAACTGCCAGGTGCGGGGCAACAGCCAATAAACACACAGCTGAGACTCCAGTATGCAGAGGACTGAGGAGTCTAGTTTACAGGTCATTGAACTCTCGAAATTTTCCTATCCCTACTAATCACTAAGGCCACCTGTTTTTCGTGAAAAGATATCCGCACATGCTACACTTCAATACCCTACGGGCATTACTGACAATATACTTTCGCGTATTGGCGGCGTGTCTCTGTGAGAAGACATTTTCTCACTCGACTGGCCAATCAGAACTAGGTTACTCCGATACTGTAGGCCTGTCATTCGCTGGCGGACACCCAACACGCGTGCCATCCAACCGCGATACAGGTTACGATCTAACGTGTTTTGGAGTACAACTAGTGGCGGAATCTTACCGCGAAAAACATGCGGCACTACTAATCACTTTTATAATGTTTTGGAGGATTCGTTGCTTCCGTTCAAATAACGCACTTTCCACTCCAGCAGCTTGCGCCATAACTTGCATGACAGTTAAGAAAAGCAATATTTTTTTTCGCAGTCAATAACTTCAGTGAAGGATAATATTGTAATTTCTATACATGAAATCTTTTATTCGTAAAGGTAATGTCCATTACTTGAGCGTGTACGGCAATGTTTTTGCAAGTATTATTCGGTGATTCTTGAATAAATTGGTATTTTCAATAATAAAAAAAATGTATATCTTTTCGTACCATAATGTTATCTCTGGAAAGTCGAGGAAAAATTATTATAATTACTTAGGTGCTGCACAACTTAATTATGAGAGTAATGGTACACGTATCTGATCATGCAGAAATAAAAATGCTGGCCAGCTAAGTAATGAAGGGATACAGACAACTATTACCTTGTGAGTCACCGAACGTTGCAGTTTCTAAATGAAAACAAGGCGTTTTCAGTGCATGTTTAAAAACTATTTTGCGTGGTTCATAAACAAAACATATTTGAAGGCAGTATGGATTTGACGTCTGTCTAACAATGATAGTATTTATAATTATTATTTTTAGTATACCATGTATAACAAGTAGAGACCTGAAGAATTCGCGGATTCGTTTGGAGACAAGCTTGAATTCAAACACGCTTGTTTATATAACTTTAGGCATTGGTCCACACGGTGTTTGATACCTCCTGAAGAACGGTGGCCCGATCGTCGCCTTCCCCTGTGACAGCAGGCAACCAATACCACAGTTTACATCTGCATATTTGTGCATACAACTGTAGAGTCTTAGCCTGCAGGTCATTGAACTCGCGAATTTTTCAGGTCTCTACTAACAAGTTATATCCGCAGAATTTGGAAATTTGTTGGATTTCCATTGACCGTGGGCCCTAAACACTTTGTAGATTACGCTCGAGTGTAGCTCGAGCAAAGCGAATTTGGAAATTTCTTTGTCGTTCAGAACAAAACTCGCGTGGATGTGCAGTCTTTGTTCGGCTAGTGCTCAACGTGATCTCACAAGAAAACGACAGTACAGGAACAATGATATTGCTAAAGGTAGATTTACATTATTTATAGCCACTCAAAGGGACATAATTGATTGTAAATCCTTTTGTACGATAAAGGACATTTGATGGGGTAAAAGTCAGCTCGGCTCTCCATTTGTCGATAACTAGCCAATAATTAACGCGGCGAAGTACGAGCTAGTGTCCCGTGTGGTATATACCAATAGTACGATAGTGAGTTCTAAAAAAGACACCAACAGAACAAATGTTCTTGCAGTAGTGGATATAGGTGACTCCCTTCTTATTTGTGTGCCAGTGTACCAGAAAATATGTGCAGACCTCAAGGTGTTAACCTTTGTAAGCATTGTTCAACGCCGCGAGAAAAATATTTACAGTCGGTCGCTAGAGGTGTGCTGCCAACGGAACGACTGCACGCCCGTATACAGTGACTTGCGTGTAGACGCGACGATGCATGTGATGCGCGTGCCTGGGTAGCCCTTAACACCTTCATCTGCAGATTCTCGGCATGTAATTTTTTTTGTAAACTTATCTACCTTTCGTGGTCGCGACCTCGTTTTTGTCTTCTGAACAAACGGCCGTAGTCACGTAATTCAACCACTGCACTTCCACGACAGCGGGTGAGAATATAATCTCAAATTCTTTTCATCTAATGAGCAAAATAGTATTCATAAGAACCCTGGAGTCTCTCTCCTTTGCCACGTGAAATGGAAATCCCTCCCCGCAATCAAGAGAGAAGGAAAAAATCTTTTCATATCCTCAGCTCATTAAAATGCCCCCATCCCCTCAGAACATGATATACACTCCTCTTTATTTTCGTTTCCATTCTCCGTCGTCGCATTCAAAACAGCAGCTATGGAAAAGAAAAAAAAAAACAGAATAAAAGAGCGCTGTGAGAACTTCAGACACAGTACTATGGCTTCCTTCGCCCAGTAGAGATGAGTATCTACAACACTGAAACAATTTCCCGTGTGATATCGCTAGGGGTAGTGAAATTTGGCGAAAATATTTCAAGACAAGTTATATTTCAAAACTCTGTAGGATCGTTTACCTATCTTGATTGGCTGAATAATTTTCCAACACGTGTTAACTGTCTGCACAATAATCACGTAGGAGCCATGCCGATGTTGCCGTATTCTGAGTGGCCCGGTCAAATATGAAAACCCCTTCTCAAGCAGGCAGCATCCAATGGCAACATAGTCTGTTCACGGTAATGTGAGCACTTTTGAGGCCCTAGTTACTTTTTTTCTTTCAGCCATGTTTTATTATTTAACCACCTTTTTAAATTAATACTAGTATGTAAGCAATAAACATAGCGTGTATATTCCATCGCAATCTGAATTTAACCTCCAAGGCTACAATGAAATATATTTATCGACTATTATTCCAAACGAGAGGGCTTTCAGAAGTGCTCACTTTACTATGAACAGCCTATAGATAAACTGCTGTTGCGTGCTTATAGTCTTGAAATATACCGTGTGGACCATATTTTTTTCTAGAAAAATCACCAGCTCTAGATATCGCCTATGAAACCTTCGATCGTATGACAGCCTACCTGGTGGATTTAATGCTTTTTTTTTAATCCCTGTCCACATGTGCACATATTCGGAAGTAAACGTTTACTAAAGTAACTGGGACCGCGGTGGTGTAGGGGTTAGAATACTCGCCTCTCACCTAGGCGAACTTTGTTTGATTCCCGCAGAAAACCCCAACCACTCAATTGCAGTGACTGTCAACTCCCCTTCCTTCCATTCCGCTCATTTAAGCAAAAATTAGTCTTACCAAAATCCTTCCACCAGCAGAGTTTAAATATCAGAGTACAATGAATTATTGCAGTCACAATGAATTGCGACAATTCAACGATCCCCTTATATGAATCGGAATACAAGGTAATTAACCCCCAATATTGTAAGAAATAATTCAACAAACTCTTAGTTTTCTTTTCCTTTATCTCCATGCTTCTTTTGTTTTTCTTTTTTCTCATAAACTGCCCATATAAAAATACCAGCATTATGAAAATACAAATAGACAAACAGGCTTTAAAAAAGTTACAATCATAATGTTTGTTATGAAAATTTCACGAAGTTACAGTTTACAATGGGCTCCCATAACAATACATACTTATCCCAAATATCGTAACATTACAAATTTACAGAATATAAAACAAACTTATACTTAGAGATAGGAAAAATTCGCGAGTTCAATGACCTGTAGGCTGGACTCCACAGTCCTGTGTCTACTCCAGCCTCAGATGTTTGTTCATTGGCTACTGCCCCATAGCAAGTGTTACTTCACACCTGGCAATATAGCACTTGCTACTTTCTTCCTTGCAAGTCTGCTATTGGCTCAGAGTTGTGCAGGGCGTGCCTAATAAACTGTCATCCAATTGAAGAGTCAACTTCAGTGAACACATGTTTGAAATCTACCGTGTCTCTACTTATAGTAAAAAAATTTCCTATACATTCCCTATAAAATCCCATCATAATACACAGCAGGATACGTATTCTGCCAAGTTATTATGTTCTCATCATGAATTCTCAATCCATTCTCTCTTCCAAGACGAAAGAAAATCCCTTTTACAGTCGGGAAACATTGACCAGGGTATTCAGGAACATCCCAAAAAGTTTCGTTGATTCGAGTCCAGAAACAATCAAATCTTGATGACGTCTAAGGTAGCATCAGATGGTTGCTAGACGCCATTCATGCAGTTGTGGGGGAGGGGCATCGGTGCCACAGTGTGTAATTTTAAGCATCCAGCTGGCCAAAAATCGTATTTTCCACCCCTGTCTTAAAAGTGTAGATCTTGAACAGACTGTTTGTACAAACTTTCGAGATAACATTTCGAGTGATGACACGCTCTTCTGCGTGGTACGTTACCCTCCAGAAGGCCTGGATCTTGTCGTTTCCCGGATCATATAAGACAAGCCCGAGAGGCAGGAGCTAAGTTGACGTTTTGGACATGCACAGTGCGGGCTATTGTGTTTATTTTTCTGTACCAAAACATGCTGACATTTTAAGATTTAATTATGTTTTATATTATTAGGTTCTGATTTAGTTGAAAATTAGAATTTCATTGCTTCGCTGGAGTGTTTAAAGGTGAAGTGCACAATGTTAGTGCAGTACCTTATTATACGAGTTCGTGTTAATATTTAGTAGGTATTGCCATCGTCTTCCGTGGTGATGCTTTGTGGACACGTTCTGTATGCTTTTCTTCGTAAGATAAAGCAATTGCCAGCCGCAACCAGACGCATAGATAAAGGCTATTAATTATTTAGTGGCACCATGCGGTCTGTTACTCGAAGAGCAGTATTCGAGCTGTGGAGCACGATGACGTAAGTACACGGAGTAATGCTATTTTTCAACTCATAACAGGTAATTTGGGTATTCAGAAGTGCCCTGATGACATTTCCAAGTCATTAAAAAACTCAGTTAGCATTTTGTGGGCAAAGATACATTCTCGGTGGACAAAATATGGCAGAAGTGAAAATATATTCTTGAAATACTGTGAAAAATGACTGGATCAAGATGTCACCAAGTGTTTACAAAGTACTACAGTCTACTAGCCAACAATGCCTAGATGTGACGTCCCGAGGACGTCCGCGTAAGCTATTTGAAGAGTCGAGCACGAGATTTAAGAGGAGGAAAACTAAATCACTTCTCGAAGAAACATCACAAGAAGAAATACTTTCTGCTACACAAACAATTCTTCGAACTTCCGTGAAAAAAGAGGCTGCCGGTATTGTAGGAGAACTTGCATATGCCTCTCCTCAACGAGCAACAAAACTTAAGAAAGAGCGAAGTAAGTTCTTCCAGAAAAACAGACAATGTCACTTGATGAGGCTCTCTCCTTGATGATTGAACTACAGTTGACTTCTAACCAATACAAGGAATTAAGGGATAATGTAATACCATATAGAAGTACTTTGTATCCCCCCTACTACTTAGTAAGAAAAGATAAAGAAGAGTGTTATCCTAAAATGATCTTAATTACAGGTGACTCTGCAGAAGTTAAATTACAAGCAATTATAGATCATACAGTCAGCAGAATTTGTAGAGTACAATAGGGTGTTATGATTCGTGTGGCAGATCAAGAATATAAATATAAACTTCTAACGAAGTGGGGTTGTGATGGCAGTTCTGACCAAAGTCGCTATAAAAAAATATTCCCAGGGCGACTCGACAAGTGACGAGTCTTTGTTCACCATCTCACTTGTGCCACTTCAGCTCTTAGCTTACTCTGCTACTGGAGAAAACAATATCATTATTTGGCCTTCATCAGTTTGTCACTGCAGACCTATAAAAATTAAATTTCAAAAGGAAATTGCAGATTTAATTAGAGAAGAAGTAGAAAACATTAGCACAGAAGAGAAGAATTTGTCGCCGACTACTGTAATTCCAATGGGTGACATAACAGCAATTGTTGAACATGAGCTGCATTTCACTATGGTGGATAGAAGAGTGTGCAGTGCCTTGTCTTCATATAGGCCATATCAGAGGTATTATATATGCGGTGCATTCCTCAAGAAGATGAAAAGTAACACTGAAACAGTCGATTCAGCAGTAGACCAAACCACACTTCAGTTCGGACTATCGCCCTTACATGCATGGATTCGATGTTTCGAATGCTTGCTTCATATATCCTATAGGCTAGGTGTAAATAAGTGGCAAATAAGGGAAATAAAGGATAAACAACTGGTTGTAAATAGAAAGAAGAACATCCAGTGACTACTCGTTTATATGCCGAAGCATAGCAGTGGGAACACAAATAATGGAAACACAGCTAGAAGATTTTTCAGAGAGGCTATCATTCAGATATAACAGGAATAGATATAGAGCTGATCAACCATCCATGTGTAATTTTAGAAGTTCTTTCGTGTGGGCATGCCATCAATATAGAAGCATTTGGCATATATGAAAAGGAAGCTAGGGAATTGTACTTAATGAAGTATAAATGGTATTATATGCCTTTGACATTACATAAGCTGTTAGTTCATGGAGAGACTTTGATAGGATACTGCATACTGCCTATTGGCCAACTGTTTGAGGAAGCCCAGGAAGCGAGAAACAAAGATACCAGGTGTTTTAGAGAAATATTTACTAGAAAAACTTAAATAAAAGACACAAATACCGACCTTTTTCACAGACTATTGATCTCTTCGGACCCTTACATTACAAGCTTAAGGAACTCAAGGAAGAGAACATCTTTGCACATCTCCAGAGATGCCCTGCAGTTACTAGCTGAGCCTTCTGTATCCAGTTATTCAGACGAAGATATCGACAGTGAGGGTGCCGATTCTGATAGGACACCATCTAATGTCTAAAACAGTGAGTTGCATAGAGATGTTACCTTTCTGTTATTATTAATATCTGAATAGCATGCTCTATTCAGCATAGCATTTAATTCTGTAGCAATATATAATAATATTAATACTAGCTTTGTGTGTGTGGTTTCGCCCATGTTTACTATACAATGCAGCTACTGTTTTCTTTTACCGAAGAACTTCATTGAACACCACATTAGTGATTCTGCCTCCAGGTGTTAGAATTAAAAAGTTGCTAGGTGAACTTGCTCTGGAGCAGTTCTCCTCAAGTCGACCCCTGCCCCTTTCAGCAACTGTTTAGGAGGATGGTGTACACTCTTCCCAATGCATTATCCTTCTTTAATCCCGTCCAGCCTTGAGGAGAACTCGGAAACATATGTTTCCCCTTTTCACCCTCTTAGGGGTTCAATTATGAAGAAATCCTACTATATTTTTAGGTATTTATGTACGCAATCTTTCGAAGCTAAGTGCATAACGATATCTCATTGGGTTAATGAGCTATATAGGAGAAAACCAAAATAAATTTTATCCCTTTTAACATGCATAGGGGTTGAATTTCAACAAATTCTACAATTTGTTTTTACAGTTATTTATAAAAACAACCTTTTGAAACTAAGAGCACAGCTATATGTCACCAGGTTAATGGGCTATTAGGGATAACTCGATAACATATTTTATCCCTTTCCACTCTTACGTGTTGAATTTTTAAAAATCCTTTAATCAGTTTTTAGATATTTATAGGCAACCTTTTGATGCTATACATTTTACCCACTTTTACCCCCATAGGGTTTGGAATTCGTAAGGTCCAGAACGTCATTCTTAAATATTTATGCAGACAACTGTTTGAAGTTAATAGCATAATGATACCTCATCAGCCTAATAAACTATCAAGAACTCTAAGACAAGTTTTATCCCTTTTCATATATTTTAGGGGTTGATTTCGAAAAGTTGTAAAAAACAGTTCTTAGATATTTATGTAAGCAACATTTTTAAGCTAAGAGAATAACTATATCTCATTGTGCTAATGAGCTACTGCGTACGACTCCAATACACATTTTACACACTCTTTGCCCTCTTAGGGGTTGAATTTCGTAACATTGTAAAATGATTTATTAAACATTATGTATGCAACATTTTGAGGTTAACAGCGTAATGGTAACTCTTTGGGTTCATGAATTGTCGAGGATGATTCGAAAACACAATTTATCACTTTCCCCCCTCTAAGGGGTCGTATTTAAATCAAAAATTGTTCTTAGTGGGTATTTGCATCCTAAGGAAAAATCATGCCTAACATTTCATGCTATTGTGTTCAGTGGTTTGAACTTTGTGTTGATGAGTGAGTGAGTCAGCCAATCAGTGAGTCGGTCACTAATATTATATAACATTGAGGTTACAAACCCCATCTTTTGCAAAATTCTTTGTTGTATTTACCTGAATGGTGCAATGTGATATCGCAATCTACCATATAAGCACCATACCAAATATTACGAACATTGGCCGAATAGTTTTCGAGATATGATTTTTGACCAGCTGGATAGAGGAAATTACACACTTTGATGCGGGGGGGAGGGGAGAGGCAGTTTCAAGCCACCGCGCCGACAGTCTGCGCTCTCCTACCAACCTACGCAGCCACGTCGGTACAAACGTCCACGACGACTTACGTCCAACGGGTCTCCACGAAGGCAAGCCTTAGCTCCCTCGTCGATATCTCCCCGTGTAATGACGTACATTTTTCTAAGCTGATATTAATGCTGGATGTACGGTGTTCCGCACCGTCACAAAGTAACTCAGAAATAGCTTAATTCACGTGCGCTGAAAAAGAAAAGGTTTATTGCCAACATTCCCACACACAATTGCTTTGATCATACATGCAGGTACATTTAAAAGTGCTGATTACTGAAAAAAGAAGTGATACTTATAATTTGATGGTCTCTTTAACAGTTACTAATTTGACAGGCAGCAACAACACTTGTAATATGGATATCCATCGCGAAAATACGAATTTTTTTATGTTATGGAGGTTACCGTTGCAGGGTTTTAGAAATGCCAATTTTGGCATCTCAACATTGAATGCGATGTGGCTGTATTCTCAGTGTGTGGTGGACCCATGACTATCACCCTTGCACCTCTTCATCGCAGGCCAAACATTCCATTTAAACTCAACATTGTATGCACACTTACAAGGCTTGAACAGCACAGAAAATCAGCAAACTGATTAACACATTGAGGTCTTTACACATTACTGGCACTTCAGGCGGATAAAAAGTGAGTCACCTATATCCTCTGCTGCAAGAACGCCAGTTCTGTTGGTGTCTTTGTTAGAACTCACCATCGACCTATTGGTCCATACCACACCGGACACTAACTTGTGCTTTACAGCGTTCATTATTGGCTGGTCATCAACCAATGGAAAGCAGAGCTGATTTTGACTGAATAAAATGTCCTTTGTCGTATAAAAGGATTTACAATCGATCATTCATATCCCTTTGAGTGGCTATAAATAAAAGTAATTCTATCGTTAGCAATATCATTGTTACTGCGCTGTCGTGTTCTTGTGAGGTCATTTTAAACACTAGCCATGAACACGATGGAGATTTTTGGACATTCGCCATTGCGATGCAGATGTCTGTCATGGGAAAACAGGACTGAGCACGAAAAAATACTTTAAAAAGACAAGTAACCTATGGACGAGAAAATTAATATATGTATACGACACTGGTTTTTTTATATCTTTGGGATTGAGTGGTCGCATTTGTTATTTTATACCAAAGAAAGTTCTTTGCCTGAATGCTTCCTAGCTGCCTTAAAACTCAGTCAGAGGTATAGTGGACTAACATTACAAAACGCCGACTTCAACAAAAAAATTGTATTTTAATCTCAATCAAAATCCATAGATAGGGATATCCAAATTTCGCTAAGAGATTTTCACAAGTGCTATATTTCAATACACTGTGAGCGTACCAGCAGTTTCCTTTTGCTTATTGGCGGCGCGTGTCTGTGAGAAGATATTTTCTTAGTTGACTGGCCAATCAGGATTAAAATACTCCGATACTGCACATCTCTGATTCGTGCGCAGACACTTAAGACGCGTAACATCTAGATCACCCAGTCACAAAAGTGGATCTGTGCTAATGTGTTGTGAAATATAACTGATCGTGAAATCTTTTCACAAAATTAGGATGTCCTTGCCCATAAATATCCTACCAATCCACGGTATGTTTGATCAACTTCGAAGTTGTGTAGCTGCTAGACAATCGGCCATTTGTTCATTGGCTGCCGATTCTGTAATAGTCAGTCCCTTCTTTGACAAGACCATGCGGATCTCGGACACTCCAGCACTGAAGGTTTTCCACTGGTTAACCGTCCTTTGAGGCGTGTCGCATTGAC
Source organism: Dryococelus australis (assembly GCA_029891345.1). Lineage (NCBI taxonomy): Eukaryota > Metazoa > Arthropoda > Insecta > Phasmatodea > Phasmatidae > Dryococelus > Dryococelus australis. Next base: position 334,240,676 of record CM056995.1, on the reverse strand, counting down.
AGTTTTCCAATAAGAAAAGTCGAAAGGTCGTACAATTTTTCGAGGTCTACCCTGGAATTGAAAAAGAAAAAAAATATCACGAAGTCACGGGGTCTCTACCAACACACGTTATTTCAAGTGTGCTATTGGTAGAGACCTGCAAAACTCGCGTTATCTTTCGGTAACATGGTAGACTTCACCGCCTTATAAACAAGTGATTACAGTTCGTTATTTAATTGGCCGCTGTACTGTAATCACCGTCACGTATCTATCTGGTCTCCTTAGAAGCGATTGGCAACTCCCCGCTGAACTTGTATAAATGGCTCAAGAGCTCTCCGAGTAGTTTCTAACATATTTTTAGCCAATGGCTGAAGTTGATCAAACGCATAATACCTTGGAGTTCAGTCTATCATTAAATAATAACGCGAATTTCGCAGGTCTCTTGCTATTGGCACAAAAGGAATCCACTTTTGGAACTCGAAGGACGGTTAGTGCACAGCTGCCGTGTCAATCTGGCCTTTATTTCCTCTGTGAATTCGCAGTTGAGAACAGATTATTTCCTGCTGACGCCAATTGTATGAATCTGGAGTTTGAAGCACTTATCAGTTAACTTACTCTTTTATTCAATGCATCTGCTTGCTTCTCGTTCTTCTAACGCTTCCTCATTTCCACCGATTTTCTCGACTGAATTTGCAGATATTTGAACTTTCTACTCTTTCCAGCTGCCTTCCCCGCACCTACCCCTCAATGGCAGTAATGTTGGGATCCTATTTTGTTAGTGAATTTATCTCTTCTGTGATAGTATAAAGGGTACGTTCAAGTGTGTCAGTATTTTCTTTTTTTAAGTACGCACTTAACTTGACAGCACACTCTGCCAAGCAGATACTAGAAAAGAGGAAGATAATGGCCAAGGAAAGTATTTCGCAACATTGGAGGTGTTAGTCTGATCGTGGAAAAGTCAGATCAAACTTCTTGCGAAATGAGAACTCAGGCTTAGGAAAGTTTTGTTTTTATGTCTTCCATAGGATTTTTAATGGCATCATTTTATCAAATAGTTGTGTAATTTATTGTGTTTTTCCGACATGCTATTAATGAATATTTATCATCCAAAACTGATGAAGTTATTTTAGTGCAGCATCATGTTATATGGTGTCGAATAAAGTTTCTTTTGAAACATTAGCACTTCACGGAGCACTTTCGGAAGCCGTCATTAAGTCTACTTGTATGCACGTTGTGTATTATTTCACAATATGTAGATACAGTAAGAATTCCCATGTGCCTTTATTCATGCTTTGCTCAAGTGAAATTGAAATTATTTTTAAAAAAAGCGCGTATTTTACACATTTCCTTATTCTTAGGGGCCACGGTGGCAGAGCGGTTAGCTTGCACGCTTCCCACCACGGCGATCCGGGTTTTCAAATTGGCTTTGCTCAAGCTACACTCGAGCGTAATCTACAATATGCTAATTGCCTTTTAATCACACGATATATATATATATATATATATATATATATATATATATATATATATATATATATATATATATATACAGGAACAATAATTTGATATCTAGCCTGGTACCAAGATACAAAACGATTTCATGGATCTTCCAGTTAGAACACGTACAGTTGTGGACCTATTGATTTTTCGCGAAAAAATATGAGAGCACGGTAGTCTTCAATACTATAATAAGCACCCAGCATGAGTTTGTCTATTGCGATTGGTTGTTGTCTGCTTGAGAAGGCGTATTCATATTTGGCCGGGCCACTCAGAATTCGCCAACATCGGCACGGCTCCTACGTGATTCGTCTGCAGATAGTTAGCACGTGCAAAAAAAAAGGAATTCAGCCAATCAAAATAGGTAAACGACTCTACGGTGTTTGAAAGTATAACTTGTCCTGATATATTTTCGCGAAATTTCGCTACCCCTACCTATGGGTAATCTGCAGGGCCACCTGATTTTCTCGAAAATATTTACTCGGATGCTAGAGCTCAACATCCTATGTGTACAATTGCAGCCTTCCTTTGGCCACTGGCCGCTTGTCTTTTTGTGAAGAGAGTCTGTTGCAAGAGCGAGCCAATCGTACTTAACGTTTATCCGATACTAGCATCCGTGATTCGTGGGCAGACATATACGACGCGTAACAATTCAAATAATCCAATCATGAAAGTGGTTCCGAACTAAAAGTGTTTTGGAACACAACTTTTGTCGCGGATGTTTTTTGCGAAAAACTGGTGCCTCTAGAAATTTGTTTGGTGAGCGTTACCGAAACTCTCGTCCGCAACTCTCGTTTATGAACGGCTAATTGTAACGTCTTCAATTACACATGCATCGCGTATTTCACTGTTTTTTTTTTCTTTTAAAAAAGTCCAGTGCATGCCAAAATATTATAGGATCGCAACACCTCGACCATACGAGTTAGTAACGAATGAACTGTAAAGGCTGTTCGCTATAAAGTGAGCATTTTTGAGCTCAGCCTTAGAAAAAAGTCACTGCTCCCACCTGCATATATTTAAAAGGGCGCACTGCGTGACATGTGCCCAGTAAAGTTGGAAACGTTGGTGAGAAAGTAGTTCCATAACATAGCGTTGAATTAAAAATTTTAGCGTTGGGTAATCATTTGTGCTAACTTAAATTATTTTTTTCGTTTCCTGTTTTTTTTTATGCAATTAAGTGTAAAAATGTGCATATTTGTAAAATATTTACTTTCTAAAAATTTCACGGTCGCTCGATCAACGCATGAATAAAGTGATGAGGCCCATGGCAATGTTAATTTTATATAAGGCGGAAGAATACATAACGGGCATACAAGCAGATCTTAACCAGGGCTATCAAAAGTGATAATTTTACCCTGAACAGCCTATACAGTAAATTCTAGGTTTCTTCGGATGTTTTGAAACGAACCTTAGAAAAATCACCCTAGGCGTAACATGTCAACCTGTTTTTCCAATAGCCTGTATATCACAAATATGCAACACAGTGATTATCTTGAAAGTACCGTATTCTTGAATAAATGAAACTTTGACTTAGTGTCTTCTATAACTTGTAATATTTATTTCGTATTAAACACGAATTAAAAATAGTGAGACCAGCGATGTGTTTGCAACTGCTAGTAAGAAATAGTTCACAGAAAAATATTGTTTTAACCTGGTTATTTGGTATGCTATTTGTAGGGACACCCGAATTTTGCGAAAAGATTTCCGCTCATGCTAAATTTCAATAACCTACGAGCGTGCCAGCAGTTTCCTTTTGCTTATTGGCGGCGTGTGTCTGTGAGAAACATTTTCTTAGTTGACTGGCCAATAAGAATTAAGTTACTCCGATACTGTACGTCTCTGATTCGGGGACAGACATTTAACATGCGTAACAACTAGACCACCCAATCACAAAAGTGGATCTGAGCTAAAGTGTATTGAAATACAACAGGTCGTGAAATATTTTCGGGAGATTCGGGTTACCTAGCTATTTGTAAATGAAACGTTGCCTATTGATATATTTGAATTTTTAGGTAGCATTGGAGGAAATATATTTTATTGTTACAACTAAAAATATCAGCGCAATTTACCGCGTGTAGGCCTTAGTGACACAGTGATTTTTTTTTCGTCCGAGGAAGAATATACAACCGGGGGGAGGGGGAGGAGCTCGTCGCTTTCTCTCTTTCTCTCTATCTCTTTCTCTCTCTCTCTCTCTCTCTCTCTCTCTCCGGAGGGGTCGCGGTGGCTGAGCGATTAGCATGCTCGCCTCCCACCAAGGCGAACCGGGCTCAATCCCCGGCCGGGTCAACGGACCTTCGCAAGTGGTAATCGTGCCGGACAATGCCGTTGGTCTGCGGGACTTCTCGGGGATCTCCCGTTTCCCCCGCACCTTAATTCAGTCGCCGCTCCATATTCACTTCAATCGCCCTTATAGGCTCTCAAGACCTCGCTGTTAAGAGCCGCCCAAATCTCTTCACACACACTCTCTCTCTCTCTCTCTCTCTCTCTCTCTCTCTCTCTCTCTCTCTCTCTCTCTCTCTCTCAGTCTCTCTCTCCCGGGAAGTCTCGCAGCGCCTGTAGTAGTAGAAATTTATACATGTTTTCAATTTTAGCATATTTTTTACTTATCACAGCAAAAATAATGATTTATAGTTTGTAATTTAAACCTGAAACGAGATTTTATTGTGTTAATACTTTTTATAATATTTTTAGATGCGATGGGGGGCGGGGGGGGGGGGAGGGCCGGATACAAATCCAAAGTTGCCAAAAGTGACGATTGGAGACGCCGAGTACATGACATGACATGTTTCTGAACGAAACGTAAAGTTCGTACTCGTTGTGTTTTTTTTAAACCTACCTAGCCAAGTTACGATGTTGTGATAAATCCATTTTTCCATGGCGGGAATAAATGTACTGTATCGTGGGTCGTGACCGCTGTATGTGTGAAAGGGTATTGTTGCTATTGCGTTACGTTGGAGCAGAGAAGTTTTTAATAAGAAATTGACTGTCTGAAAGTCAAGTCCGTTTATCACATTGTTATAACCTTGCCCTAGGTGTTTGAAATACAATTGTGCAACGCGCTTACTGTAATGTGATTTCAATGTTTGCCAGAACCCCAGCAAAATAGTAAGCGCTGTCAGACCAATTTAAAAAATAACGAAATAAACCAATCAAACAGTGATTACCAATGCATGTAAATAGGGATAGGAAAATTTCGCGAATTCACTTCAGGACAAGATAGATTTCAAACACATGTACACTGAAGTCACGATTGCAATTGGCTCAGAGTTTATTATACACGGCCTGGTTGGCTCTGAACCAATACCATACTTGCAAGACAACAAGAAGCGAATGTCATTCTTGCAGGTGTGAGGTAACAGTCGGGCAGCAGCCAATGAACAAACCTCTAGGGCTCGACTGTACAAAGGATTGTGGAATCTAGCATACAGGGCATTGAATTCCGCGAAATGTTCCTATCCCTACATATAAATATGAGCGGAATAAAAGTTACGGTAGGCCTATCTGTGTGCATGTTCACAACTATATTTTAAGTTTGTCGTTGCTACGTACAATAAATAAGCGTCACGTGTTTGTGTATTTGAATTTACAGTGGTTTTCGTTGGACTGGCAGTCCCTTCGTTTTATTTTTTATCTCAACTAAGGCCGTCCTTTTAACGATATAACCCAACACATATTAATAACAAGAGGTTAGATGCTGCAGTTCTTTCCCCCGCAGTTATAACAGGATTAAACACAGTCGCGGCAAAATATTAAGACGTATTATGTGTACTGTGCTGTGTCGTGTATAACAAACACGTCAACAATGTAAAATAATAACCGCAATAACCATCGTCAACATACACATTGTTAAAAAGTCATAAAGCTGACATAGTTATGGTTACAGTTGGAGACCTGGAAAATTGGCGAGTTCACTGACTTACAACCTAGACTATACTGTTTTATGTCAACAGTACATTGAGTGCCTGCTGTCGGATTGGAAGGCAACAATTGGGCCACCGTTCTTCAGGAGGTGTCAAACACCATGTAGACCAATGCCTGAAGTTATACAAACACACGTGTTTTTAATTCAAGCTTGTTCCGAAATGAATCCGCGAATATTTTAAGTCTCTACTTATAGACCTCAATTATGAACATTCTTACGAAACTTTTTGAAATATGGCTATAAATTCTTTGAACAACTGAAAACAGTAACCAAGCATTTGACAGTTAGATCGTTGTCACATGTAAGTGATTAAGTTTACATGTAGCGGAAGGATGCGTAATGGATAGACAATTCATTTCCAGACAAGTTGGAATTTACAAAAATTTACGTCCCTGTTACTGTTCGACGTGTTGTTTTACACCTCCTGGAAATAAATGAGCCAATGACAAACACACAAGAAACTGTGTGCCCAACAACCACCTTTTTTTTACTGCCACTAATAACTAACCAATAATCACTTGGTATCTGTATGAGAGTATACAGTGAAGTCTAGCCTACATATCATAGAAGTCGCGAATTTCTCGGGTCTCTCGTAATCGGTAACCAGGCAGAACTTCAGTATGGCTTCAGAAAAGTGTGAAGCAACCGTTAATGGCCTATAAATAGGGACAGGTAGAACTTCAGTATGGCTTCAGAAAAGTGTGAAGTAACCGTGAATGGCCTATAAATAGGGACAGGTAGAACTTCAGTATGGCTTCAGAAAAGTGTGAAGTAACCGTGAATGGCCTATAAATAGGGACAGGAAAATTTCGCGAATTCATTTCGGGACAAGTTAGACGTCAACCACATGTACAGTGAAGTCCCCTGCGCAATTGGATCGCAGTTTAGCAGACCAGCCCTGCGCGCCTCTGAGCCGATAGCAGACTTGCAAGGAAACACCTTGCGAATCCCATGACTGCCAGGTGCGGGGCTACAGCCAATAAATACACAGCTGAGGCTCCAGTATGCAGAGGACTGCGGAGTCTAGCCTACAGGTCATTGAACTCGCAAAATTTACCTATCCCTAACTATAACTAGGGACACCTAAATTTCGTGAAAAGATTTTACGACCAGTTGAATTTCATAACACTTTAGCTCAGATGCACATTCGTGATTGGATTGGTCCTGTGTTATGCGTCTTAGGTGTCTGCGGACGAATCACAGACGTGCAGTTTTAAAGTTACGTAGTTCTGATTGGCCAGTCAGGTAGGAATGTGTCTTTACACAGAGACGAGTCACCTGTAAGTGAAAGAAAACTGCTGGTACGCCCGTAAGTTATAGAAATCTAGCATGTATCAAAATCTTTTCGCGAAATTCGGGTGTCCCTACCTATCACTAGAAATAGGACAATTTCGCGAATTCATATCAGGACAAGATATACGTTAAACATGTATACACTGAAGTTGACTTTGTCATTGAATCACAGTTTGTTAGACACGCCCCGAACCATTCTGAGCCAATAGCAGACTTGCAGTGAATCAAGTAGCGTTTCCCATACTGCCAGATGTAAGATGCCAGATGCCAATGAACATACATCTGCGTCTCGGGTATACACAGGATTGTGGAGCCTAGCCTACAGGTCGTTGAACTCGCGAAATTTTCCTATCCCTAACTATAACAGATGCCCAACTTCACAACGCTTTACAAAACCATCGCGAGTTTCCCGAGTCTAATGGAACTCCACGCGCCCGTGTTTGCAGACGGGCCTGATCCGATAGACTCATTCGGAGCCTCGGTGTCCCTCGGGCGCCATGTCATGGAAGATTTCCGTCCCCCGCCCCTTCCTTCCTGCTCGACACACCACCCTGAATGTGTTCCACCCCCCTCCCTCGCACCATCGAAGGCGATTTATGAGCCAGGAGCTCGTGACGAAGCGCTGAGCAATTATCAGACGCTGTATTAAGCCATTACCCCTCCTGTTCGGGTAATGGAGGCCGGCCATCGGGATTACTTCCCTGCGCGTCCATCAACGATCCTGTGCATAATCACGTCCGGCATCGCGCAGGCCGGCCACTCGATGTGTTTGCCCGGGGGGGGGGGATAGGGAGCTAAAACGATTACGTTCGAATACTGAAAAAGTCGTAATATCCTCCGATTATAGCTCTTCCTCCCCAGCCGAATGAACTACAACCGATAGAACCCCCCTCCCTCCCCCCTACATCACTTACCTGACGATACCCAGCAATCCACGTAGCAAAGACGAAGTTAATTTCAGTAACAGTGTCCTCTATCTCGGATGTTGCATTATTTAGTAGCTTTAATGGTCTGCACTGTACACAGCAGAACATACCGTCCAACGAGAAAGGTTCCCTACGTTTTGGAGACATCGTTCGCCACAGAGATTATGTTATGTAGACTCATTAACCACTGCTGTCAGTAACATAAAGCACAGATAGATTTTGATTGGTCCCAATATAAGACAAAATGTCCTCTGGCTATCAGTACAGTGCCGAGCAAAGATTTGTTTGTTCCAACTCCTAAAGTTATACAAACACGCATACACATACACACATATATATATATATATATATATATATATATATATATATATATATATATATACATATATGTGTATATATGTGTGTATATTGATATACATATATATATATATATGTTTCGAAACACACACACTCAGATCCACTTTCGCGATTGGATGGTTCCAACTGCTGCGCGTCTTATGTACCTTCCCGTGAATCTCAGACTTTCAATACCGGAGTAACTTAATTCTCATTGGCCCAGTAAACACCTCACTGTCTTCCGACGAAGACAAGGCGCCAATAGTGGAAACGAGATTGCATGAGCGCAAAAAGGATGTTGAAATCTAGCACCCATATATATATATTTTTTTTTTTTTTCGCGAATATCGGGAGTCCGTAGTCATAACCAGGAAAAAGGAAATCTGAGTAATTCAGTCGCCTACGTACTAAGATTCGACAGTCCTTGAAAACTAGCCCCTGAGGTATTTGTGGTAAATGTAGAATGTTCACTTTTGAAATCAACATTTGAAAGATAATTAGTGCCCGTTATAAATATGATGAAGTAAATGCTAAAAACCAAGCCTTAATTTAAGTTGGTAGTGAATTATGAAAAAGAAAGTTCCAAAGTTTGACGTATTCCGAGTGTAAATTTTAAATTCATGTATTCACAGTTTCTAGCAATTGTGTTCATCTATGCTCTCCTTGTTGTGTAATCTGTATATACAGCTCTTCCAGCCATTGTGTTCGTCTATGTTATCCTTTATGTTGTCTGTGTATACATCTTTTCTAGCCATTGTGTTCGTCTATGTTTTTTGTGCCTTCTGCACATACATATGTTCTAGCCTTGTGTTGTTCTGTGTTGTCTTTGTTGTGTCGTCTGTGTATATATCTGGTCTAGCCATTGTGTTAGTCAGTGTTGGCTTCGTCATGTAGTCTTAGCAAATATTAGTTTGGCCACTGTTAGTCTGTGTTGCCCTCGTGTCGTCTGTGCATACATATATCTAGCCCCTTTGTGTTCGTCTGTGTTTTCCACAGTGTGGTGTGTGTAATTATATATATATATATTTGCTTTAGCCATCGTGTGTTGTCATTTTGTTGCCTGTGCATACATTTGTTCTAGTCATTGTGTTGGCTTATATTGTCTTCGTTGCTTCGTTCAGCTTTTTTTTGCAACTTTCTAGATACGACATCCTTATTGTTTGTCTGTTGGTTACTCATGATGAAGTTTTTGTGTCGTCTTTTTTTTGTGATAACTGACTCGATTCCTTTTGTGTAATTATTCGTATATTCCATATACATTTGCTTACAACAGCCAGGATTGGTACGTTTGTATTTGTATCATTTTTGTGCCAAACTGATATGTCACACTGTGGGTTTTCTGCGATTTGCGACAGAGTTACGATGACTTATGTCCTAGTTAAAGGTTACACTCAACATTTGCCCCCAATTCGTGGCTTATTAAAGATCACATGCACTATACTGCTATAAGAATAAAATTAAATAAAACATTTCGGACATATATATAGGGTAATATTAACATTGCACCCGACTATCTCCAAATTTAAGCACAACATGTTTACAACTCAAAAATGTTTTGCAACAGGATCATAGACATAGCATTCCATTGTATCATTACAAACGACCGCGTGCATTAACTGTTTAGATTTTGTTTGAGATCATAACACTGTGCACATATCACTTTAGGAAATTCTTTCAAAAATTCAGTTGGATTCAAACGTTACTTAACGTTGAAACCAAAGATTCTGTGACCACTATTATTATTTATTACTAGAGACCTGAAAAATTCGTGAGTTCAATGACCTGCAGGCTAGACTCTATAGTCTTATGCACAAATATGCCAATGCCAACTGTGTATTGGTTGTCTGCTGTCACGGTGAAAGGCGACTATTGGGTCAATATTCTCAAGGAGAAGTCAAACACCGTGTGGACCAATGGCATAAGTTATATAAACAAGCGTATTTTTAATCCTAGCTCGACCCAAAATGAATCCGCGAATTCTTCAAGTCTCTATATATTACTTAAAGAGCATCGTAAGCAATTTAAATATTTTAATGTTATTTTACATGTTCATCAGATAATTTTATAGTAGACTTCAGTGCCATCATGTTATCAACAAACGTAGATCACATTGTTATACCGGTTGAACTCAAACAATATCAGTAAATACTCGGTGAGTATAATAAATATAACTGGAACCGAAATGTCACCGCATCATGATCTGTTATGTTCATCACGGATACGGTAAAATGAATTTGGGCTGCAGATATTCGTGTGTAAATGTTCGAGCAGGAATCTGCGGGAATTTAAAATAACGTCAAGAACTTTGCGGAGAATCAATACATCAGCCGGCTTCATTTCCTGCTCGGTTTAAAAAAAAAAAAAAAATCCCGTTACTCTTTATCGCGTCGGAATGACGGACAGAAAGCACTGCTCATTCGCTGCTCTCTACAATCGCCAGAGATGTCGACTTTTCACAAGAGTATTTTTTTTTTTCGATAAGCTTGTATTCAACCCACTTCTCTCCCGTATTACTAGAGACCGGATAAATTCACGAATACTATATTACAAAGTCATCTGTACTTTCGTGTCGTTGTCACTGTTCATTTGCTGCTGCCTTAGTGAGATACCACTTCTGATATATAGGATTAGTCGATTTATGAGGGAAGTTACCCGGGTGTTTACAGTTCACCTCCAAATAAAACTAAGCGCCCATATGAACATATTTTATAGTGTCAATGGTTCACGAGGTAGAGCTTGGCAAGTTACTAGTTGTACTTAATACCCCCTTTTAGTGTCACTGCAGCCCTGCCTGTATGCCATCAGAGATTCATTCATACAAGAGATCTTAGAAAAGTCCGCCTTACATCTGAATGCACACCTGCACTCTTGACACCAATGAACATTTGACACGTTCAAGCAACTCATGTGTGCCACAGATATGCTGGCAACCCTTTTTCCACATGCTGGCGAAGCACTGAAATGTCCGTAGCAGCTTCCGTGTAATCAATGGTATTTAGATGTCCCCGCAAGTAACAGTAAGTGTCTATTGGATTCAGATCAGGGGAACGTACAGGCCAGGCAATTTGTTCTGCTCGATCCATCCACCTGCACGGGAACCACTCATCCAGATAGGATCTGCCCACTTTACTGAAATGTGTTGGCATCCTATGATGCATGAACTAAGCTTTGTACGCGAACAAGAGTGTACCGACTACCACAATGACATGAGCCCGTAACTCGGAAACCACCTAACCTAGGGCATATGTTCGTATAGGCGTTTAAGTGCTATATCGAGGTGTACTGTCCACGCCATAGTTGCCTCTCACATAAATGGACACAATCTAAATACTTAGAGGTACGCGTTTTTCACAAAAATATTTCAATACATGTTTTACTCCAAAACACTTTAATTCATATGCACTTTCATGGTTGGATGATTTGTATTGTTACGTGATTCAAGAGTCTACCTGCGAATCATGGATGTTCTGTATAGGAGCATTTTATTCTGATTGGACCAGTCAGATGAGAACATGTCTTCTTTCGTAGACGCGCGGCTAATAAACAAAGAACGTTGTGGTTGTGGACGTAGGATATTGAGTACAGCATCAGCATAAATATTTTCGTGAAAAACACATGGCTCTATGTATACTCGATTGGCCATGTTTGGCCCATCATCTTGTCGCAGGTTTGTTATTAGCTCAGTATCTTCCAGAATGTATAAAATATGTTGTAGCCCAATCGCAAAGTCTCCGAAGGAATTAGCTAAGTTTCCAGTACCGAAGGTGTTATCCATGAGGTTTAAGATGAAGTTTGTATTTAGGCTCCTTAGATTGCTGCCTGCAAATCGTATACGTTCAATTGTTGGAATAGCCGGATCCTTCGTGTCTGGTCAAATAGAATGACTTCCACTAACTAGTATCCAATGATTTCTCTTTAACTTTTGGCTCCAGGGTAGACCTCAGACTGTTGCACATAATTTTAACTTATGTGACTGGACTATAGGGAGGAACACTATGGTTTTTCGTGAGAATACTTTACGCACACCATAGACTTCTATGTGCAGCGCTCTGAAGTGCAACTTTTCTTTGGTCAGTGGCAGAAAACCTTTGTGAAATGACATTTTATTACCTGACTGGGCCAACCCAATATTGAACATTCACGATTAGAAGGCATACGTTTCAAACGTGTAACAAGTGAACCCATCCAATAATAGAAGTGGATGTGAATTGAAGAGTACAACTTGTCGTGGAATATTTTCTCGGGAAACAGGTCCCACGTACTGTAGTTAACGTGACACGGTCAAGAGGATGGAGAGAAAATGGTATAGGCTGTTAATCGCTATTTCCGACTTCTCAGAAGATCTGCTGAAGTTATACTTCCATGATATTCAGCCGTCTCATTCAGAGAAAGCTTAAGAAGTTATATAATTACATCAAAGGAAAAACGAACCGGATACGTTCGTACTCAGTGTAATGATATTTTGCGTAATAACTATTATTACTAGGCAATACCAACACACCTTATTTCTCCCTGTTTTGTTCAAATTAACTATAAAATAATTATGAAAATTTGTAGATATATTATGAGTAAAAGATCAATTCAATTAAAAAGGACGTAGTCTACTAATGTTCACATGTAACGCTTGTATGTAATGCGTACATGACACATCTGTGAAACAACCAAACACTTCATACATGGAGTGATTTTTCATGTGTTTGATGAAAAAGGTGTAAATATACTGCGCATAGACTACAAACTTCAATCACAGAGTAAACGAGTGCGGTGGTTCCTTTCAAGTGGCCGTACCCACTTTCTGATTAACTGTGCGAGGCCCTGGGAACGGACCTTACGTCTGATTGGTCACTGCGTGCTGGGGAAGGTTATCTATCGGCTGGGCCGCCTCCTGGCAAATTCGATACCAGGCGCTGGTTGGCGAACGGCGTCCCGATGTGTTGCTTAGCGAGTGACGCCATTTTGCTAGTGGACAAAGTGACTTTGACAGTTGTGTTCCTTTGGAGTAGGTCAATGTTGGGTACATGAGAAGAAGACGAATAAGCTGTCTACCTCATATTTAGTCTATGGTCATGCCAAGGAGGGGAATGGCTATAAACCTGCAAAATTCACGTTATCTTTAGGTAACATGATACGACTTATAAACAAGTGACTAAAGTTCATGATTTTATTGGTCACTGCACTGTAATCGACGTCACGCATCTGCTCTCTGCTCGATCTCCTTAAAAGCGATTGGTCACTCCGCCACTGGAGATGTATTATTGGCTCAAGAGCTCTCCGAGGAGTGCCAAACATATTTTTGGCCAATGGTTAAAGTTTGTCAAACGCATAATAACTTGGAATTCAGTCTGTCCTTAAATAGGCCTAAAAACGCGAATTTTGAAAAATCTCTAAGAATGGCTTGTAACAGCAGCGCCTGACCATGAACGAATGTCCAGATCTCCAAAAGCTACAAATCTCTTAAGTTGAGCCTGCTGCTTGAGTACGCCACGAATTGGAAAATCATCTGCCAGCAATTCACATTGTATTAAATTAGTTTAAAACGCCGTTTCTTCCGCTAAGTTCCATTTCTCTAACACTGTATTCGGATTACTCATGTTGTCTTGAAAATTTTATTCCCAAGATGTCTAATTTTCGTAAAAACAAAAAAAAACTGCACGACAATGCAGTAGATCTTAATTTTATTTTATAAGTATCTCAAACATGTATTTTATAAGCCATGACGGCAGTGGTATGATTCGCGTGCAGATGCCCAAGACGCGTAACACGCGAACCATCCAATTGCGAAAGTGGATACGAGCTAAAGTATTGTTAAATACAACTGGTCGTGAAATCTTTTCGCGGAATTCCGGTGTCCCTAGACATGAAATATCACTTATAGTTAGGGATAGGAAAATTTCGCGAGTTCAATTACTTGTAGGCTAGACTCCTCAGTCCTCTGCATACTGGTGCCTCAACTGTGTGTTCATTGGCTGTTGCCCCACACCTGTCAGTTATGGTATTCGCAAGGTGTTTCCTTGTAAGTCTGCTATTGGCTCAGAGGCGTGCAGGGTGGGTCTAATAAACTGTGAACCAATTGCGAACGTGACTTCACTGTATAGGTGTTTGAATTCTGTCTTGTTCCGAAATGAATTCGCGAAATTTTCCTAGGCGTACTAATAGTCTATTCACGGTAAAATGAACACTTTTGAAAACCCTGCATAATATCTACTTGTGTGCACGTTGTGTAATCTTTCATAATATGTAAAATTTACATTTGCATGATCCTCGTCACTTTATTCATGCGTTGGTCAAGAAGAAAATGTAAAATTATTATAAAAGTAAATATTTTACCAATTTACTTAATTTTACAGTTTCATGGATTAAAAAAAAAAAAAAAAACGAAAAGCGAAAGAAATAATTTAAGTTAACACACACGTTTTATTCGGCGTTAAGATATAGAACTACTTTCCATCCATCGTTACAACTTTGCTAGGCACATGTCACTTGGTGCGCCGGTTAAAATATGTGCAAGCATGGACAGTGACTTTATTCTTACGTTGATTTCAAAAGTGCTCACTTTATCGTGGACAGTCTTTAAAACAAATAGAAAAATCAGGAAACTGTGTAAAAAAAAATTAAACGACGATAGCTACAAGTGACATAATTAATGCTGCCAACTTTCTTGAACAACCACAGGTCAGCAGTAAACAAATATTTCCTTATATTTAATGGTTTTAAAACTAACATCATATTGCGATAAATAAATGTCACGTGTGTGCTCAGAATTAGAAACCACGCACAGGGTAGTTTGTATTCAACTTATCGTCGAATATGTTCGCTCTTACTGGAAGAGCTGTTAAAAATATCCATGTGTCTTCATCGTATGCTTGCTAAAGAGAGACGTCTTGCCAGATAATGCGACGAGAGTGTGCTTTAAACTCAGACACTGCCGCAGCCTAGAATTAATGCCTACTTAACTTATGAAGTAGTAGTTTGCTTCTGACTTCTCGGGGGCCTCCATTTATTCCTGCTCCGTATCACCGGAGCAGGAATAAATGGAGGCCCCCGGAGGTTCATTGGGCATTAATATTACCGCCTACACTCCCGCTGAATTAGCGGACGTAGTTCACGTTGTGGTGAACCCAGTCGCAGATGCTTCGGTGGCTGTAAATCTATTCGGTTCGGACACCCGAGGGGCCCCAAATAATTCAGCCAGTTCTGCCCTGGGCGGTTGGCGTCCCTTTGGAAATATATATTGTTCCGAAACCGGCAAGGGCATGTTCCGGTGGTTGTTATATCCGAGGCGAGTATGCGGAATAAGCAGTACTTCGAGATGCTCCCGCGATATGGTTCATAATATGAACATCTGGCACAATTAACATATGCTTCTAAGATCACTGAATTTAGAGGTCCTCAAATACAACAGGTAGAGATAATATTTTTAATTGTTCCTTCTTGGGTTCGAACACTCTAAGCCCGAATCATTGAATAACATTCACAGAAGGTCAGTTGATAAGCTACTGCCGACTGGCGAATCAAGCAAAATAACTGAGAACAAGTGACTTATGGTAGTGGAATTCTCGTCATTCAGTGGGAACCACAAACAAATCACTGAAATTCAGCCACCATATTAATTAGTTATGTGACACTGATTATAAGTCGCGCAATTTGTACTGTTTTCACTAAATTGGCTCAGTTCATAACTGTTTCAAGTTTAGAGTGAATGAGATACACATATTTAATAACTGACATCTCTGCTGGATAAACGCCGTTTCACATGTAGGCATTACACGTGACACTGAAAATATTTGATAATTCACTTGTGAAAGCCAAAATTACAAGGCTTATGGAGCTCATAGATGATAGAAACTAAACCTCCTGCAGATGTTGATGGTTTACAATATAGAGTTAGAAGTTACGAGGTGCTTCATGACTAGCTGTGTCTCACAAAAATCTTTCGTGGCAACGTAGAATTCCAAAACACTGAAGACTTCTCGATATATGATTGTGAGTCACTGCTATCTGGCTTATCTATTTGCATAAGGATTCACAGACGTTCAGAATTGGGGAAACAAAACTCCCATTTGCACGGTATATTGAGAGAAGTATATCCACTCAAAGGCGTCAAAATAATTATATTTTCAAACTGAAATGTAGCAAGCGGTCAACTTTTCCCATGACAAACCACTATCTCTACCCATGGCATCTCTATGAAATCAGATAGAAAAGTTTTACTTTTTTATGTTCGATGGATGTAAATAAATATTTACTTATATTTTACATGCGTTTGCCCCTGAAGTTCTGTAAAATAAATGTTACTACACGTATCTTAAAACTAAATATGCTAATACATTTCAGCATCTTTTGTTTCCTTTATCGTAAATAGTTCTGTTTGTTTTCTACAGGATGAACAGGGGTTAGAAGATCCCTGAGTATTACATATAAAGTTGGAATTACTAAGCATTTGTGTTTCGGAGCCTCAGCTATCTGCCTGCGAATCACAGATGTTCAGTTGCTGGAATAGCCAAAGACATTACGCTCAATGTGAAAAAAAAAGAAGGCAGTACTTATAATTGAATTGTCTTATCTCCCTCTGACTTTCCACCCCAGCCCCAAAATAAAATAAGTGATAAATATCCGGTTATAATCAAGCGGTCTGGTCGCCGTTATCCTTTTTTATACATAAGCGTAACCCTGGCACGTGTATAAATCCGAAAACGTATTCACAGAAAATAGGACATTAATAGTCTTAGCTAGGAATTAGAGATCCCTTAAAAATAAAGTGGTCATTATAAGTGAGTTCTAGCTTGTTTCCTCCCAGTGGTCCAGCCCGGCTGCCAAAGTAGTTCAACCGCATTGCCACTGTATGTAATTGGCGCTAGTGTTCAGTGCTGTTGCTGTTGAGAAACCACACCAATTTTGCAAGTCACCTCGGATGTAACCAGATTCGTGAATGTCTTGATAAAAAAAACATCGAGTGGGGAGTGAACCCAGGGCGAGGCAACACTCTCCTAATGATGGGCTTCTCAGCTGGGGCACGTAGGTGCCCGTCATCCCCGGGCATGACATGAAACGAGGCCCTAGGATGAACCGGTGCTGGAATGCAAGGGCGGGGGAAACGGTAGTACCCCGAGAAAACTCGCCAGCAAGCGGCATCGTTCAAAACGATTCCCACATGCGAAAATCCGGGAGTGAACCTGCCAGGGATGTCTTGATAAAATAACTCAATTTAATTCTTTTTTATTTACAGTTAAATAAAAATACATACTCATTTTGTTCACAAAGTACAGCTGCCTTTCCCTAATTCTGACTCTTACTATTCTTGAGCGCTTATTCTTCACAAAGTCATTACAAAATACGATCAAAATAACCATTGTTAGGGGAGAGGTGGATAGCTGCGTACACCTAAGCGTTATTGCATAAATGTGAAAATTTAGTTTATATGATGAGACGGGTCATCTCATTTTGGAAATGTTCCGCCCTGCCCAACTGAACTGGTCCGAGACAAGTACGCAACGCTATGTTCCTGCCCGCAACGAGGAACTACGCAGTTTTATGAGCGGTAATAATTTACGCATTTCCTGCAAAAATCTATAACGAGGGATAGGAACATTTCGCTAGTTCAATGGCCTGTAGTCAGGGCTCCACAGTCCTGTTTATACTCGAGACCCAGAAGCATGTTCATTGGTTGCTTCACCAGACAGTAGCCAGTGTTACCTCACACCTGGCAGTATGGGATTCGCTACTCGTTTCACTGCAAGCCTGCTATTGGCTCAGAATCTAACAAACTGTGATCCAATTGCAAAGTCAACTTAAGTGATCACATCTTTGAAGTCAGTCTTGTCCTGAAACGTATTTCGCGAAATGTCCCTATCTCTATCTATAACTATTGCTGAAAAATTTGTTGTCTCCATACCTTGTGGCTCAGTGGTAACTCACTGGACTCGCTTTCGGGAAGACGCGGGTTCGATTCCCGGTCCGGCCATCCTGATTTCGGTTTTCCATTGTTTCCCGAAATCACTCCAGGCGAATGCTGGGATGGGTCCCTAACAAAGGCCATGGCAGATTCAATCCCATTTCTTCACCAATCCCTCTTCGTTGTGCAACTTGCATCGTCTCTAACGACCTCGCTATCGACGAGACGTTAAGCCCAACTACCCACCTACCTTCCTTACCTAGTGCTGCATGCTGGAGGAATGTTACGTCGATCGATATTGCAAGCGGCACGGATAAACAGCTGTGCGCTTGCGGCAGGTCGGGTACTGCGGGGCGCCGAGCGCCCGTTAATGGCATGTTTCAACAGCAGACTGTTCGGCGCGGCCGAGTTTCCCTGAGACACCGCACCAAGGCGCTACTGTCACAGGTAGCACTGTAGGAGCGCCACTTTCAATTGATAGACAGCGCCACCAAGGTGATTTTTCTAGGAAATAGACATAAATTCTTGATTGTACAACTTATATGATTGGCTGAATTAAAAATCATGTCGTTGACCCCTGTGACTGTTAAGGGGGTTGGGCATAGACTTCTAGTATATATACCCCAGGTTGCTGTTTTTTTGGGAAGACACAACTCCTGAGGATCTGCTCAAGTTAAATATTAAAACCTATGTTATTAAGGCCCATTAGGTCAGAAGGTAGAAAATGTAACTTGAACGAATCTCACTCTACTGAATGATAATTGCGAAGTACGTGGAGGGATTTGCAGTTGGCCAGCGCTGCCACCTAGCGGGAAGTATGTAAACCATTACACGTCCGTGGTTATGCACTGTCCGTGGCTACCCACCTCTTCCCTATACATTTACACCATACAAACGAAACGAGGTCCTACTTCCTGTGAGTCTGGTCTCTTCTCCGTCGATTGCTTCATGGCGCGCCGTCGCCCTTCTTCTCCCAACACGGTTACGCTGCACGCACGCGGCACCAATGGCCGGCCAAGACTGCCGACACGGAGGCACGGCGCACAGTTTATAGTGGGAGATGACCTGGCCCAGAGGGTTCTTCGCACCTCGAGTCGCGTAGTGGCTCCCATGTCGTTGCACTCGTACTCCGGGCGGGGGTGACCTCAGTTCAGTTAGCGATTACCAGGCTGGAGGGGCGTGTGCATTTAACATACTGGCCCAGAGCCCCGCCACCTCTCTACTAGATTCTTCACTCCAATGTTAAACAGCATGGACTCCACACTTGCTATCTTCTTTGGCATTTTCACTAGTGCTTCCACGAGATAACTCCTTTTCTGTCGGTATGGGTTTTACCGTGTCTATGCGGGTTTTACCGTACTCCTTCTTAATGTAGCTTTAACTACACTAAGGGAGGTAGGCATGGCCCCGAGGTGATGGCCATACCTACCCATTCCCTCTCGGCCGCCATGTCCGCCTCCTTTGTATTCAATTCCCTCTCCTGTATGCCTAAGGGGCTCAGCCCTGAGATGCAGTTAGACCTGACCCTACCTACGGACTTACACTTAACACTTAGAATAAGGTAATTTAGAAAAATATAAAAATGGTGGAGGCACCCTCCCCTCCGCGAGGAACCGTTGAAGTCAATTTGAGTAGGAGAAGCCAACCACTGACCTCTCCATAGAGTACTTAATAACACAGAGGCGGAATGGCGGTGAGTGTTGCGTACTCCAGCCACGCATGCCAACAAAATAGTCTCACCGGCCAGCAAAATGGCGTAACGTCGATAACCAATCATCTCATAGTGACAAGTTTGCGAGAAGGCAGCCCGACCAATAGGGAATATTTCACCACGTGAAATAGCCGAACAGACTCAAGGGCCGTATTATGTGGTAATTTCTGAGGTAATAAGGGGGGATAGGGAAGAGTGCACGGAGGCGAAGCGACTGCGAGTAACACTATAACCTATTTGCTGCTAAATTTTGGCACTATATCCATATACTAAAGATGAAGTGAGTGGATTTTCGTGTTCTGCACATGTCTGCAAAAACATTGACTCAACCATAACCGTCCAAAGCACATGGTCAACACTGAATAACGTGTTTGTTTTCTTTTGAGTTTGATTTTTCAACAGATCGACCTCTTTATATGAATAAAATATTTTGATCAACTTGTCTCAGTAAGTGAGTGAAGATATTTGGATGGATCTTAACAGTGAGGTCTTGAGAGCCGATAAAGGTGACTGAGGTGAGTATGGAGAAGCGTTGGAATGAAAGGGTGGGGGAAAATGGGAGATCCCCGAGAAAACTCGCCAACATGCGGAAATCCGGAAGTGACCCAGCCGGGGATTAAACCCGGTTCGCCTTGCTGGGTGGCGAGCAGACTAACCGCTCAGCCACCGCGGTCCCAACTGATCAACTTGAGTAATGTAATTATTGTCAATTCATGGCTACTTCCATCTTTTTATGAAGCCCTGCTGAAGTTCTACTTCCATGATATTCCTCCGCCTCATGCAAACAAAGCTTTAACGAGTCTGGAGAATTACACCAAAGGGACAGCGCACCGCGTTCGTGCGAATCCAGTGTAATAATATTTTATATATGAACTATTTCTTCTTAGGCATTACCGAGACACCTACTTTCTCCTTGTTTTATTAGTATTAAGTACAAATGAAATATCATAATTTACTGATTGAATTTTAGTATGAAGTTCAAATTAATTAAAAAATACGGTATTTTTATCTTAACAGTATAAAACGCTTATGGTACATGGCAAATTTAGGAAACAATCAAGTATGTCATACATAAGATTATTTTTCAAAGGTTTGATTTAAAATGTGAAAAGAAGCCGCTAATATACTATAGTTGTATGTCAGCGTAAATGACTTTTCAAAACACCTAATTACACAAAAGGTTCACGGTAAAATGAGCACTTTTGAAAGTCCTGCTTAACATCTGCTTGTATGCACGTTGTGTGGTCTTCCGCCTTATATAAAATTGTCTTTGCCATAGGCCTCGTCGCTTTCTTCATATGTGAGTCAAGTCAAACTGTAAAATTATTATAAAAGTAAGTATTTTAAACATCTGCTAATTTTTACACTTCGACGCATTAACAAAACAGAAAGCGATAGAAATAATTAAGTTATACCAAATGGTTATCTAATACTTTTTATTTGACGCTAAAATATGGAACTACTTTGCCCTCCTTCGTTGCCAACTTTACTGGGTGCATGTCACTTAGTGACCCCGTTAAAATATATGCACGCTGGAGCGGTGACTGTTGTCTAAAGTTGATTTCAAAAGTGCTCAATTTATCGTGAACATTCTTTAACCTCAGAAATGATCAAATTATCGTGAACATTCTTTAACCTCAGAAATGCTCAAATTATCGTGAACATCCTTTAACCTCAGATATGCTTTCCACGTGTTCATTTTGATTGTAGTATTGTCATAAAATCAGTCCAGTGGTGGAACAAGGTCAGGGACTACCGCGCTTCTATCACGTGCTATCTACCTTGCCTTCCTAGATATTGCGCTAATGCCTCAGGTTCCTCTAATTATTTTTTGTTCACAGCCCATCCCTCATAAAGACGAGTCTTACTCCGAAAAATAGAATAAAATGTTCGTTATGAGTGATTACACTCTAAAAAGTTGCTGTTCTCTAAAAGGGAATTTTTTGAAACTATTTTCCAAAATTAATTTTGTAACGTTGCAAATAACAAAGGGTGAAATGGAGAGCTGGAGTGTAGAGTTTTGATAAACAAGTACTGTAGAATTCATGTGTGTTATAAACTTGGAGATAAGTAAATTAATGAGTACGTTCCATAAATCAGTGTGCTGTAAAGATAATAGTTAGAGCCCCGAGTATTGAGTTGGCAGCAAGCTAGTCTGGACAGTCCTCTATACACTCGAGACATTATCGTTTGCTTATTGGTTGCTATGATCAGCTGAAGGACTCTGTACAGGACTGTTAAACGCTCACTCACACTATTGCTGCCAGCTTATTACTGGTTCACAGTTAAATGGGGCGTGTTTAAAGAATTGTCGTCCAATCAGAACAGCAGTATTTGTAGTCTACCTCGTCTCCGAACGAATTCGTGGAATACTCGTGGCTCTAATAATAGTTCACTTGTAGCGTGCAAAAAAATGTTGGCTCTTGATTTTTAATTAATTGCTTTTAAAATGTACAACAATGTTTACTGTGGGTGTATGCGACAACTTCGTAAGCAGTGCGAGTGTCGTGACAATGATATATGCACGTTTATTATTTTGCATTTAAGTGCTGCGATTATGCCAATGAATAGTGGTAGTGAGATTTCGCGAAAATATTTCAAGCTAGTTATATTTTAAAACACTGTAGGATAGTTCACCTATCTAGATTGGCTGGATTATTTTTTAACACGTGATAACTGTCTGCACACGTATCACGCATGAGCAGTGCCGATGTTGCCGTATTCTGAGTGGTCCGGTCAAATATGAAAAAACGCCTTCTCAATCAGACAGCAACCAATGGCAACAGACGAACTGCTGTTGGGTGCTTATAGTCTTGAAGTCTATCGTGTGCTCAATTTTTTTTTCGCCGGAAAAATCACTGGCTCTAGTGATTACAGATGCACGATGCAAGTTAGCCCAGCTCTTCACCGCTACCGTCGAAGTTTCCATGCGACTTTACCTCCGCTCAGTTTCCATGTTATTGTCTAGGCTCGTCTCGCCTTTCCTTGCGCTCATCTCGAGGACAGGGTTGAAAGTTTTCACCCTCCTTCTCGGGCGAACACAAAGGAAAACCAAACACGAAAGGGAAGACTTCGGCTTCCCCTTGAAATAATCCCGTAGAAAAAAAAAAATCGTACTTCGTGATTGTTCGACGAAAATTTCAGAGCGTCGAGGCGTTACGCGCAGGCGGGCGCCCTAGCCCTACAGTTCTGCCAAGAGCGTCACCCGAAACTTTCCCTCGGAAACTACACCTGATTGGCCGTAATGGGAAATAATATGAAAGGCGGGGTGGAGGAAGGTCCCATAAATTTGCAAGTTAATGCCGGCACAATATTAAGGGCAGAGGGTGGTAACTTCATTATTTTTTAGCCTCGAGTTTTCATAATTACTCTGGCACCTCCCCCATCCCCCAGTCACCCTTTTGTCACGGAGTTTCGCCTTCATTAACCCAGATAAGCGTAGGGGCTTCTGGCAAATTCGCAGAGCAACGCGCAGACAGATAAATTCTCCTGTTGTGTTTCACAGGGGAAGAGAAATTGAACCACATCGGCGAGAATGTGGAAGAAATGCATAAAAATGTAAATTTTTGATTCTCCGCGATGTTATCCGATAGTTAATTTAGGGACCAGTTAGAATTTGAACTCATCTGAATTTATATTTTTTCTTTTGCAATTGGTTCGCGACATATTTGACACCTCGTCGAAGACTATGGCCCAATTAAAAAAATAGCCAACGAAATGCAGTCCCAAGCATGGTATCTCACTATAGAAGTAAGCAACCAATCAAGAGATACCCTACCATTATGCGTTTTAAGTCGATACCAAGCGAGACTTCACAGTCCCCTACACACTCGAGCAAAGGTCATTTGTTCATTGGCTGCCTTCTACAGGCAGAACTCACGCTCCTGTTACACCCGGCCACACGAAATGAATCCACCACAGTTCTGCAGGTTAACTATTGGCTGTAAAGTTATGCAGGACAATAATACGTATGAAAGTAACATATATGATTTTTACCTCGCTACCTAATTATAACGCGGAATATTAGGATATATACCAATGAAATTTGACATATTCTTACGTTCACAAACTAATGTAGAGTCTAGCCTAGAAGTCATTGAACTCGCTAATATTTCCTGTCTCTTAGTATTGGCTATACGAGAGGAGGTGGTTCAATAGATAATATTTGACAGAGCTAGAGCTCAGACCTCCAAATTTTCTAATCTCACTTCTAACACACATTTCAATGATTTCATCTTTGTTTTAACCTAGAATACTAAACTTGATTTGCTATACATTAATAGTACACTGGCGTACGTACGTACCCCAAATAAAAATTACACTTACAATGAATCAAACAAAATTTTGTTCACAAACATAGCAAGCAAATTGTGTAACAATTAAATGGTAATACAAAAACCCCATAATTGAACAAAAACTGCGTTAAGAGAAGTGTGAACCTGCGCTTCCTAGGTCAAGAAGTGTGAACCTGCGCTTCCAAGGTCAAAAAGTGTGAACCTGCGCTTCCAAGGTCAAGAAGCGAGGGAGCGATACGGGCGACACTAACACGCATGCCTAGTGCCTCATCGCTCCTACACGCAAGGCGCGCAGTGTTTCCGTCGTGGTCCTGTACTGTGCAAATTAGATGTGTAACAGTGGGGTTTTACTACACGCGATGAAAGACCACATATTAAACTACGCTTGTATCTTTGTACTTTTCTCTTGCTGCTTAAAGAAACTGCATGGGCAAGCATTAAAAATGCGATATTTGACCATTTTCGCGAATTGTTTTCTCCGAGAATACACTTAATATGTTAAAAGTAAAAACATAGAGGTATAGATCATTGTTTTTTTACCTTTTCCGGCCATACGTAGTATTTACAAATCATATATTCACCGAGATACGCGAATACGCGCAAACAACGATCTCACAAAAAAATATTCCAGTACACACTCCTCTTAATGAGCACACGACGGGCAAACATTTTGTTGATGGTCGAAACAAATTAATTTTTCTTACATAGGGCACAGTTTAGCTGTGATTTTCTGTCTCCTGACCAAGGGCAGAAGGTGCATCGTCCTGTGGAGGGTTTTGGCTATCTTGGTGCTTCTTCTGTCACGGGCACATCCGAGATCCGACTTGCAGTTTCACGGAGTTTGCGTCGTAAATTTGGTGCAGCCAGTCTTCTCACCATGCATATGCGGCCTCATCGGGTCCATGGCCAGTGTTTTGGAGACATTCTCTTCGATTTGTCACAGTTTCATGGTCGTTTGCGATACACTGAGAAAAGTGTATTCCTTAATCAAACAAAGTTTGTTTGTCTCAACCAAGTTATTTGTATGGGGGCATTAAAATATTTCGTTACTAGAACCAAATTATTTTGTTGTTCTTATTTGATTGCCCATGGCAAAGATTTGGTTGGTGCAACAAAAGATTTGGGTCGTGCAATTAAATATTTGTTTCGCTCCACGTACATTCAACAGTTTGGGTTGATACAAAGAAAATTTGGATGCTTAACCGAGACTCGAACCTATCTCACCTGCGCCCGAGCGTTACGCCTTTATAGCCTCAGCTAACATGACTACTAACGAGGTAAACATTTTTTTAAAAACCAATAATGAAAATTCTGGACAACGTGAGAGAACTAATATTACAAGTTCGACAGCTTTACTTTTCAGATTCCTATTGAACTTGATTTATTAGTGTGTTCAGCGACTGCTGCACATCAATAGATGCACTAACAAACACTCAATTCGAAATTATCTACACATTTTATCAACTATTTGTTAATATCTCTGTTTTGTTATTTAAAATATGTAGTGAGTGAAACAAACTCCATCAACATATATACAGTACCGGTCAAAAGATTAAGACCACAGTGAAAAACCTATACTTTTGCCGCAACAGTCATTTCAATTTCCTTTCTACCTCTTAGGCATATAAGAACACATTTCCTCAAATTTCATGGGTTAAGCTATGCGGTTTAGATGTTATGCATTTTTCAATATTGTAATATAACACCAGAACACCTACACTTTACTAAATAAAAAAAAATTGTGTTACAAGTTGTTGCAGATATTATCAAAAATATTTTTTTGGTAAATGTAGTTATATATATATATATATATATATATATATATATATATATATATGTGTGTGTGTGTGTGTGTGTGTGTGTGTGTGCGTGTGCGTGTGTGTATATGTCATTTTTAAACTATAATGACAAGTCCTCAAAAATACTGTAATTTTTTGTTGCACGTTTTAAATGTTCAAAAAATCAGTGGAAAAAAAAAAACCTATTTTCCATTGTTATTCGAAAATATTTTATTAGACTGTTGAGTGAGCTATCGAAGCCGACGTTATCCACAGAGGTAGATCCACGTCTGCATTACCTGTAGGGATAACACTGGCTCCGATAGATTACTCGACTGCCTAGTAAAATATTTTCGGAAAACAATGAAAAATTGTATTTTTTCACAGATTTTATGAACAGGTAAAGCATGCAACAAAACATTACATCATTTTTGAGAAATTTTCATTATGGTTCCAAAATGACACATGCATTATTACATTTAGCAAAAAATACTTGTGATAATATCTGCAACAACTTGTAACAAAAGAATTTGTTTATGTAGGGAAGTGTTGGTATTTTGGTGTAACATTACAGTATTTCAAAATCCATAACTTCTAAACTGCATAGCTTAACCCAATGAAATTTGAGAAAATATATTCATGTATGCATAAAAGATAGAAAAAAAAAAGTATACATCTGTTGCGGCAAAACTTAGCGTCTACATGCAATTCCGTGATCTTTCGCTGTGGTATTAAATTTTTGACCGGTACTGTACAGTAATTAATATTTATTTCTTGATTTTATTTCTGAAATTCATACATGGCGATACAGTCAACCTCATCTTTTGTTCTACAAACTACACCCTAAACTTTCTTTTCTGTGTACGTGACTATACTGCGGCGAACCATCGTGAGGAAAAGTTAATTCTGTTTGTATGCGATGCATGCGCACGTAATCCGAAGGGACAGTCTCAGATCCTTAATACGCATTACTGAGAAGAGCACTGAGCCAGAGCTGCCTCAGACCGCATTACCACTCCGGACGCCTGGAGAATCAATTTTAATTTGTGGACGGACTGGAAATTATTCTCCGCGAAGGTAACGGATCTCATTCTCATCTCCCTGGAGAAATCTCGGGCCAACTCGATAACCTACATACATATTGGATTATATATACGCCCTCTCTGTTTTCGTTTCAGCCATAAAAGAAGAGCTGAATCCCAAAAAAAAGTTTCATGAAAAACGAAAGAAAATTAGATATTTTCCGTGGCATCAACTTTTCGTTAGTTAATTCTATTTAAAAAAAAATTAATAAATATTAGAGTAAGGGCAATGAAAATTTTAATGTACGATATTCTAGTCTAACTTAACAATTTTCTTTCA
This sequence comes from Dryococelus australis, assembly GCA_029891345.1. NCBI lineage: Eukaryota > Metazoa > Arthropoda > Insecta > Phasmatodea > Phasmatidae > Dryococelus > Dryococelus australis. The sequence continues at coordinate 334,213,685 of CM056995.1, read as the reverse complement.
ATTTCTATTTTTTATGACACTGCATTATACTTGAATAGACGTCTAATTAGTGTTACGAAAGTAGAACGAGGATATAAGTTGCAAAACCACCAAACTAAATGTGGTGGCAAAAATCCGAGGGATGTCTTTCGTTCAGGCATTATGTGCGAATATTGTGGAGTTCTCGCCTAGAAGATGTCATATGATGATAATGAAGTCTTTAAGTAACAAGCTACAGATTTGTGGATTTTACTAAAGTCTTACAGAACGTTACCAATATACGTACATACATATTATATATGTTTATATATATATGTGTGTGCATGTGTGTGTGTGTATCAGTTGTACCGGTGAGTTAGTCCATCCGGAATTTAATTTTCGTGACTAGCTGTTTGAAAGCCAAAGTAAGTTTATGACTTCTCCTGCTAGGTACTTTGTGTGAGACGCTGAAATAATTTAATTTTTTTTTATCCCCAGCGGTTACTCCCGCATGCAATTTACAGTTGTTCTCAATTGAGTAAGCGTAAGATGGAAATTTAATACAGCTTTTCATTTCGGCAAAGAGGACCGGGGCATCGCATGAGATTTTAGAGATATCGATGATGACTCCATTACACCATACTATAACCATTTTGATTTATTTTAAGGTTTGAAGTTCTACAAATCCTGTAATTACTTTATAGGCATCCATACACGACGTATTTCGGAGTAAATTCACGCCAAAAACTCATCGATTTCAAAGCATACTGAGGATTCCGTGATAGTAAAATTTTACTCCCATTTTACACATATCTTCAAAAACGCTTAATTTAATTTTCATGCATTTGTATAAGTAGCATTTTTTAAGCAAGGATCACCACGGTATCACATCAGACTTAAGATATGTTCGGGGAATCGCAAAAGTATAATTTATATATTTTCACCCACACCCTTAATCATTGGATCAATTTTTTTTTTTTTTTTTTAAAGATCCCTACGCCCTAAGAGAAAACTATCCCTAAAATTACAATTGTCTATGTCCAGCAGTTTGTACTGTATATTGATGAGTCAGTCAGTGAGGAAGGAAACATACAGACATATTATATAGTGAATAGTAAAATATCTCGTTTATGAATACATAATTATTAACACATCAATTTCACGTTCTAGTTGTTTCAAAAGAGGGGATTTTTTTGGTCTGACAAATTCCGTGCGAATTTCTTGTAATAACTTATCCGATAGAACAAGTGATTGTCGTACGCGAACGAGTCGTTCGAAACGAACGACTCGCCGTCGAGAGCGACTCGCGAGTTGCTCTTCTTTAGAGAGTCGAATCATTCATGTCACGAATGATGAGAGCTAAGCTCGGCGATTCGCTCCGCTCAGTCAACCGAAAAGGCGGCATCCCGCCGGCTCGCGAAGGATAGCGAAACTGTCGGTGTGGCATTTGACAATCGCGTTCAAAGGGCGCATCTTCTCTTTTCACGATCACGCAAGCTGTAAAATCGGAGATATGATTACCACGAATGCGGCCTCGTATTTCTAAGCGTGGAAGAAACAACCAAGCATAATAAGCGTGAGGTTTTCAAAATATTTTATTATATTGTGACATCAAAATAGTTTGGGAAGATTTCGTAAATATCGTTCACTGCCCCCTCTCGAGTTTTCTACAAATTTCAATTTACCAAAACTTTTTTCCACTCTAGTAACAATGTTAAAACTAATATACGTGATAATTATGCTATATTTAACATTTTGAATGAATTCAAAGACAACAAAAATGTTGTGATGGTAATTACAATATACCTGAAGCTGTGTATAAAATGCCCTGTATTATGCGATCGCATGTATTTACATCAGCGCAGAGATGGGAGCCTCTCTTCGCATCTATACTCTCGACTCTTCGAAACCCGACTGACTCGCGAACGAGATTACTCTTACGAACGACTCTCTACTAAGAATGAGAGCGAGTGAACGAGCTCTTTGGGATGAACTGGTAAGACACGTCACAAGATAGAACCAATGGAAATAATTTCTATTGGTCCATGGCACTGGCAGCAATCAATACTAGTATGTCAGCAGCAGCCAATAGCAATAACCAGGAAAAAATACGCTGTCTCTATTGGCGCTAGCTTCTGACCTTGTACAGCACTGACCATGACCTTACATATTTTGCAACATGTCATTACGTTAACGAGTATACTACGAATAATGTGTTACGTGGTTAAGTATATGCCATATTATGTAGCGTATATGACAACATTTTACGTTGAAACTGAACTTTGAACTCGAACTGCAAACACTTTAATTCTCTACGAACAACCAAAATGCGCCGTGAATGGAAGAAGTGACTATGCTAAACGGGCCGGGTTAAAAGGAAAAAAAAGCCATTAATTTGGGTCGACGAGGGGAAGGGAGCATATCGTGAAGAGCAATGGAGCGCAGTTTTTTTTTTTTCCTTTTCCCTGCTCTCCGTGGTTTGGGAGTGTGGGAATTTGGGAACTGATATGAGAGAAGCGGTTTCATCCCACTCTTGTGAAAATACTGGACCATTACTGCAGTAATGAAAGTAACATTTAAAGCCAAGAATTAACCCTTTTCAACGGCTGCTGCATGTAAAGTCGACACAAGGCTATCAGACCACAGCTTGTGAGTTCCATTGGTATGAGGGTAACAAGGTGTTTAAAAATAAAAGCGGACTCTGACATTAATGCCCCCCCCCCCCCCCGCACCGCCCTCCCCCTCAAATTACGGTGTATATTAAAATTATACAGTTAAGACATGAGATATCATATTTCTAAGCCCTGCGTGTCAAATAGTTTACGTAACTTTTATATCTAATTTGTATAAGATAACTGTTATTTGAGCTATAATGGGCAAGTATTCGTAAAATTCCGAAGTACGAATAATATGGCTGGCCGACCGTATCACATTGTCTTAAGGGTCCTGTGTACTGAAACGTATTCTGTGAAATCGTTGTTTGAACGTACGTAAACGCGTATCTCGGTAGATAAATATTTTTTGAAATATGACTTTTTGTCAGTAAACATTAAAAAAACTATCATCTACGGCCGTATTTTTTTTTTTTACTTTTGTGATATTAATTGTATTCTTGGAGGAAAAAAAAAAGCGCGAATGTGGTCAAATATAGAATTTGTAAAACTTGCCTATGCAGTTTCCTTAAGTGACAAGAGAAAAGTACAAAGATACGGTCGTAGTTTAATCTGTGGGCTTTTATAGCGTGTAATGAAACCCTTATGTTACAGATCTAATTTGCACAGTACAGCGTTACGGCGGAAACATTGCACGCATTGAGCGTAGGAGCGATGAGGCGCTAGGCGTGCGTGTAACTGTCGCCCGTATCGCTCACTCGTTTCTTGGCCCAATTTTTAATGGTTACAGAATCTCTGAAATAAATGGTGGGAGATAATACATTTCAGATATTCGAAAACTGATGATACTCTTCCATGTTAACTCGGCCGACGATATTTTGTTTCACAGTGTGTTCATGTCACTTGCAGTTGAGGCGAGTTGCGCATAATTAAATTATACGTGATTGAATTGAAATATATTTCTCCGCCGTAATGCGGCTATAGCAGTAAGCATATTTGCAGTCAGATATTTAGATATTTATTTTCTCTCTGTGATCTCTATTTGGCCCTCATTTCTAGCAAACCTACAGTATGTAGTCTAAAAAAAAAACATTTATTTCCTTGTGTTAGTGAAAAAAAAACATTTTTTAATATACTGCAGGACGCAGTTTTCTACTCTAGGTCTCTGAGTTACACTAGATCGCTATGCTGAGATTATTATTACACGTCATTCCACAAGTAGAGAAATTAAAAATTCTTAGTTGTGATTACTACGGCGAAGTGAAAAATTTTATTGTGAAGACAGAGTAAATTACTTAAAGATCACTTCGTAATTACTATCATGCAATTTTGTGGTGGGCATGCGAAATAATTTTGCGTTCGTTAAATAAATGACGATGGCGAAATTACATTTTTTTTTTTTTTCCAATTGTTCTTCTCGTGGCACAATCCTTCCGTTTTCTCTATGTCAAGGTATAAGCAAAATCTCCGCTCTTGTGTCATCCGGAAAGAACATGCCATTTATACAGAGATTTGCGTAATACGTTTTTTGTTTCTTTTCCTTAAGTAACAGATTTGCATTACAATTATTTGATAATGATTGTTCGAAATTGCCCTCCATGGGCCCAAATTAATAGCAGTTACTGTTAATACTAAACGTCAAATTAATTTCGCACCCGTCTTGCGTACTTTAAAACATAGCACAGCTCACCAAACTTAAGTGCTGTTGCGTGTTCGCGTTCAAGTAATCTAAACATTGAAGCAAGATCATGAGACCACGGAAGCGTAGAAAATCTTTTTAGAATAATAGTTTACACTGCCCCATATCTTATACGTTGTGTCGAAACACATCATTGCATAATAATATACTTTTTTTGAACTAAACCTCTTTCGATATGTTAAATTGATAAAAAATTTTCAATCGAAGATTTGAGTAAAATTTGATTTTAAAACCACTATTGAACTTTGAAATCACTTGAATTAAATTTTGAATACCCTGATTATAATATGTTAAATGAATACAGAAACCTTAGAGCTAAATACATAGCTTGTTCTGCAAACAGAATATACATTTCAGTCGACAAAAACCCATTTCTTTATTAGGACTACACCAAACCAAACATGCCTCCCAATCCTTCAATCATTTCATATTTTTCCAAAATTTACTTAATTTAATTGGTTTATTTTGCGGTTAGAATATGGATACTTTTCTTAAACATGACAGTGCATTAAATATTTTATAAGTAAACATTTTCAACAAAATAACACTTAAAATTAAATTTTGGAAATGGGTCATATCAGTGAAATCCAGTTAAAATTACTACAAGCAGAATTGGTGCAGCTTACTAATAATGACAGTTTCAGAATTTCACTGAATAACAAGTTCGATGTAGGCCTCACTTGAGAACAGCTTCGTATATTTGTAAAAATGGAACAGCTAGAACCTTTTTTAACTCATGGCATTGGAGTTCTCTTACGAAGTACAGACATCACAGGCCATTCGTTCATACGCACAATATCGAATAAGTAATTAAATGCATCATTGAGCAAACAGTATTGAATAAACGCAGTTGGTCCTCGAACTGTTTCAGACGAGTAATTCTACGGACACGAGTATTTCGTGAATTCATTAGGAGACGAGGTAGACTCCAAACACTTGTTCTTTTCTCCTACTGTTCTGATTGGATGGCAGTTGTTTAGACACGCCCCGTTTAACTGGTAGCCAGTAATAAGCAGGAAGCAGTAGTGTGAGTGAGTATTTAACAGTCCTGTACAGAGGTTTCACTTGATCAGAGCAACCAATAAGCAAACGATAACATCTCGAGTGTATATAGGGCTGTCCAGCCTAGCTTGCTGCCAACTCAATTCGCGAAATGCTCGGGGCTCTAGTAATCACAAACAGAGATTTTCAAATGCTCTGGTTCGACTCTACTTGCAGAAGACGGCGTTTGAAGAAGTTCCAGAAGCGTCAGGTATTAGTGTCAAATACATTAATATTGTGCTGTGAAATACCAGGTTAACCTTATCCACGAGAGTTAGTGCAGACATTGTGATAGGAAGACAGGGACTGAAACTGCAAGCAAAAGTAGACAGGATGATTGGTTCACAGCATTTGCTGCGAAGACTATGTAAACTATCTATGCTCCTAAGGTGAGTCTAAATAGCTATCTGTAATAAGTAGGGATAGGAAAATTTCGTGAATTCATTTCAGGACAAGATAGATTTCAAACGCATGTGCACTGAATTCACATTTTCTGTTGGATCAGAGTTTATTGCGCACGCTCTAGAAGACTCTGGGCCAATAGCAAACTTACAAGGGCACAAGAAGCAAATCCAATACTGCCAGGTGTTGGCTAACACTGGGGTAGCAGCCAATGAACAAACATCTGAGGCTCGACTGTACAAAGGATTGTGGAGTCTTAGCCTACAGGTCATTGAACTGGCGAAATTCTCCTATCCCTAGTAATAAGTAGAGACCTGAAAAACCCGCGAGTTAGAATGTCTTGTAGGTTAGACTTCGCAGTCGTATGTACACGTACAGCGATATAAACTACACATTGGCTGTATGTTATCACAGGTGATGGCGATGATTGGGCCAGCGTTCTCCAGGAGGTGTCGAACGTCGTGTGGGCCAATAGATAAAGTTATATAAAGGCACGTGTTTTGAATTGTAGCTTGTTCCGAAATGAATCTGCGAATTTTTCAGGTCCCTAGTAATAAGGTGTGCAAAATATCAAAATATTTTCGGAGTCAAAACATTTTCATTTGAAAAGAATATGTGCTACTTGTTTGGACATAAATTTTATAGAAATTCTTGCTAGTCCTTATAAACATTGATGAACATACGTTCATTCTTTTTGAGACGGGTCGTCTCATTACCAACGGAAAATCACCGGCCGCTCGTCCCAACTGAATGCTTCGCGGCGCCTCAACTACGTCACCATGCCTGCTAAAGGCTGTTCACGATTAAGTAAGCACTTTTGAAATCAATCTTAGAAAAATGTGACCGCTCCTACCTGCATGCTTTTTAACAGGAGCACTGAGTGACATACGCCCAGTAAAGTTGGTAACGATGGATGTTAAGTAGTTCCATATCTAAACGTCGAGTAAAAAGTGTTAGGTAATAATTTGTGATAACTTATATTATTCATTTCGCTTTACATTTTTTAATGCATCGGAGTGTAAAAATGAGTAAATATTAAAAAACATTTACTTTTCTAATAATTTCACAGTTTCACTTTACCGACGCATGAATAAAGTGATGAGGCCCATGGAAATGTAAATTTTACATACGGCGGAAGAATACACAACGTGTATACAAGTGTATCTTAAGCATGGTTTCCAAAAGTGCTCATTTTACCGTGAAGAGCCTATAGCCATCCTTGCGTGCCCTCCTACATGTACGACGCAATATCGATCGGCGATTAATTTCTAGCAAAATACCTACACTAAAGACTTAAATGATTTTGCGAAGGATTATTTCCTTACCTTTGATGACTGGAACCGATGTGCGCTTTTTGGCAAAAAGAACGGTTACGTGGTGTAACGTGAAATTCATCGGAGCCCAGGAGCGCGATGGACGACAGCATGAAGGTACTATAGGCTATTCACGGTGAAATGAGCACTTTTGAAAGCCCTTCTTAAGATCAAATTCTATGAAAGTTGTGTATTCTCCCGTCTTATGTAAAATTAACATTGTTATGCGCCTCATCACTTTATTCATGTGTCGGTTAAGTGAAACTGAGAAATTATTATAAAAGTAAATATTTTATAAATTTACTCATTTTTACACTCCGCTGCATTAAAGTAACCGTAGAGCAAAATAAATAATATAAGTTATCACAAATGATTACCTAACACTTTTTATTCGACGTTAAGCTACTGAACTACTTTCCCGTTCGTCGTTACCAACTTTACTGGGCGCATATCACCCAGGGCGCCCGTTCAAACATATGCAGGTAGGAGCAGTGACTATTTTCCTAAGGTAGATTCCTTTAGCTATACTATGGCAGTGACGCTGGTTCACTGCCTTTCCGCCTTGGAGCGCTGTAGTCGCGCGGCCCGCACGGAGGCGCGCGAAGTTTCGTTGTATAGACTGCGCCACGAGTGTTAGAATTCTGGGGAAAACGTGATTTTCTTGAATATGCTATGAATTTCATTGGACAGAATTAAATTAATGTCGTTGTTTCCAAAATGCGGTGGGCCGAAATTCCCTACCAAAAGTCGTATAACTAACCCCGCAGCCAACTGGTCGGAGAGACTCGGCTGCTGGGGACCGGACCAAAAAGATAAGTAAAAAACTACGCATATGTAGGGCCGATCAGGCCAAAAGGTAGAAATGGACTTTGTTGTGTCTTTATTGCTGGTAGAACATGTATTCGGTAATTTAAATAATGGACTTTTATGGAATTCCAAGATAGTATTCAGTATCTTAAAATGTATAATATTTCATATGGCATTTAGGTTGATGTAAGGCAACTGCCTATGGAGCAGTGCACGCGACTATACAATGTGAAGAACTCGTAAAAAAGTAGTACAGACACCATAAAAATTGTCATAAAGTGTGATTTATGCTATATATGAAAGAAGAATGTATATTTTTTCAACATCATAAAATGTTTCACTAAAATATATTTTTTTAACGTAAAGAATAATCGATTATAATAGTCTATATTTCTAACCAAATTTAAGCGCTTTTCCATTCTGGAAGCTCCAGAAAGCAGAATTTGCCATAAAATCTTTGTCATGGAATATATTAATAATGTTTAATATGATTGTGTGTATGAAAATTGTAATAATAATGTAGGAAATAATTTTATAATAATTTTTATGTGCGTCCATTTGTCACAAACATTTATGGCTGAAACTGGCGTAAATAAATTGAATTATAAAATTTGTATGATACATTATTAATATGATTTTATTACACATAATAACAGTAAATATTATGACGATCTTTCTTGAAGAATATTTCCTTGAAAATTAGGCTGTCCGAAGCATCCAGAATGGAAATGCGCTTGCATTATATTAAAAATTAGACTATTTAGGCCGATTAATTTGAAGGTTTAAAAAGTATATTTCAGTAAAATATTTGATAATACTGCAAAATATATACATTCTTCTTTCATATACAGCATAAATCGCACTTTTCTGACCATTTTTATGGTGTCTGTGCTAATTTTTTTATGAGTTCTTCACGTTGTATAGTCGCGTGCACTGCTCCATAGACAGTTGCTTTACGTCAACCTTCAAGCTGTTAGTGAAACTTGATAAATGTTCCAGCCTAGTTGCATAAATGTCACGTAACGTAACAATAAGGAAACGTAAAGTAAATAATGATAATGGAGTTAATTGTCATTCACTTTCTAAGGTGATATATCGTCATAAGCGTTTCAAATTATATTGATTTTTCCTAAAGATGTCTTTTTAAAATCTTTAATGTACAGAAAGTGTTAGTATTACAGGAAATTAAGACAAATATGTTAAAATGTCCGAGCGGACAATATTACGTGTAGGTCAGAGTTCCTTAACGAGACTTTGTAGTTTTAACGTAAAATCATGCTGTGACATAATAGTTTTGAAAATCAAAATGTTAATGCTGTTTTATGATTGTATTTTTACATCAGCCTGTGGAGAAGGAAAGTACCAGAATAGTGAGATGATTAAATGGTTTTGTATGCCCAAGAATCTACCATTTTTTAAAGTTTTATGGATCATGTCCGTATTGTGGTTAAATGGCCACAATCCTCATTAATGATTTATAATGTTTTAAGAGGATATTTTTTAGTAATCAAATTATTCCAGTCAGTATTATACACTTCTAGTGTGAGGAAAATTGTAATGCATGAATATTGTAGTAGTTTGGTAATTTATTCGAATATAAATGATTTCCCCCAACAATTTGTTTGTGTGCTCTGTAATATTGACGAATTAAGCGTTTTCTGCTCTCAAAAGTTTTGGCAATCTTCTGAGCGTCTTGGGTCGTTGTGTTTTGTGAAAGCAAGTGCCTGCATTGCAGAGCGTAGCAAGGACTTCATGCTTTATTACTATGATAATCATCATTTCGACTTATGAATTTCCTTCGTCTTCCGAATTCACCTGGAAATGCTAAATGAGAATACGGCAGAAGCTGTTGTCTGGTCTAACCTGATTGGCTGCAAGTTTACCAGCACGGACATTTCTGTTACGCTGAGAAAACTCAAGTATAGCTCCCTGTAAAATTGGAGCAGTTAAATTTTCTTTAGATTAATGAATTTGACTGCCAATCTGCTTAAACTGCTCCACTTGAATCAGTATTTTTCTACTGATATTTTCAGTCGCTGGTATTCATTGATTAAACAGCGATTTCTACTCATCCAAATGTTTAATATTATGCTTATGAAGAAACTGTTGGGGGCCAAAAAAAGTCTGCGTTAAAGACCTCATAACATTAAAAATGGGAACATTGTGTGATAATTCAATATAACTATTATGAGAGGTTTTTTTTTTTTTTTGCCTACGCAAAACCAACACAAAATACAAGAAATTAATTTGGTGACTACAAACTTAAATAAATTAGCTTACATAAGGTGTCATGATACTGTATTGCTTTTCATACATCGCTGTAAACTTAGCCGGATGCACCCCAATCACTGTATACGTTAAAATATGTTCCGTTCTTGGCAAAAAAAAATTTTTTTCGACGGCTGACTTAAAAAATTTGTAGTTGACAGCGAACCGGCACTCTAAATCGTTTCATAAATAGTTGTTTAGCGCGCGCTTAATATGCTGATCTACTAAAAGAACAAACACTTCAGACTGCGCCTATCGATTACTTTCAAGACATCGCGTACGTCAGAGACATCAATTAGGAGCACTTCAGCACACTTAAATAGGGTTTTCGAAATCGTTCTACCTCCCAATTCTCAGGTCGGATACATACTAAAGTATTCCAGGGACCTGAATTTAACCTTGTTATAGACTTTAATCAATTAGACGATATGCGATCACCGCAGAGTCCTTATGTGCAGGTAGCGCAGCGTTACGTAAAAAATGCACGCCAGTTAAGAGCCCTGTTCGTAATGAAAATGGCGCAGTAAATGCATGTGTCACAGTCGTCCTTATTGCCTCCACGCTTCTCGGCCTGAAAAGCGGATAACAGCTCCATGTACTAGATAATGTTCCTAAAAATATTTTACACGTATTTATCAGAAATACATCCGTTGTATTTGTGATATAAAATAATAGCCTGAAAAAAAAGTATTGCTTTGGAGGAACGTGAAATTAAAAATGGAAAGAATTGTCGGGTATGAATGTTACATTTTCTTTTTGTACGTTTATCAAAATGACACAAACTTAATATGTAGGTATAAGAAATTTTCGGGAGTTCAATGACCTGTAGGCTATCAGTCCTCTGCATAGTGGAGCCTCAGCTGTGTGTTCATTGGCTGTTGCCCCACACCTGGCTGTAATGGGATTCGCAAGGTGTTTCCTTGCAAGTCTGCTATTGGCTCAGAGGCGTGCAGGGTGGGTCTATTAAACTGTGACCCAACTGCAAAGGTGACTTCACTATATATATATATATATATATATATATATATATATATATATATATATATATATATATATATATATATATATATATATATATGTGTGTGTGTGTGTGTGTGTGTGTGTGTGTATGTATGTATGTATGTATGTATGTATGTGTGTGTGTGTGTGTGTGTGTGTGTTTGACGTCTATCTTGTCCCGAAATAATTTCGCGAAATTTCCCTATCCTTACTAATATGTTATGCTACAGCTAAAAATAATTGCTAATAATTTTAGAATGCCAAAAAAAGAATATTTTTTTAAACAATGATATGTGGTTTGCCTATAATTCAATTTTAAAATTTGAGATCAAATTTAAAGTGCAAAAAGCTAAAAATCAAACACTTACCGAGGGTGAACCGAGTGTAGGATTTCAGAGAATTTGCTTCGTGTTGTAAGTCCATTCACGGTCACTTCTAACTTTTCTGAATCCCTGCTTAAGCTCTACTTTCACGATATTCCTCCGCCTCGTGCAAAACAAAGCATAATTAAGTCTAGAAAATTACACCAAAGGGCAGCGCACCGTATTCAAGCGCAGCCACTATAGTAATATTTTATATAAGAACCATTTATTACTAGGCGTTACCAACACACATATATTCTCCCTGTTTTTAATCATGTCAAATATTATATTAATAATATAATCTATACGTAAAATATAAGTAAATATTCAATTTTACAAAAATTAATATACGTTTACCTTAACCTAAGTATAAAACTCTTTCGATACATTACATATTTGAGTAAAAACCACGCACGTCTTATACGGGATGATTTTTCAACGGTGTGATTAAAAACGTGTCAAAAACCGTGAAGAGCCAATACTCCTGTAACTTTAATAAACAATTTAACTCAAACGAGAAATTGTTTTAAAATATCTTTTTTTTTTCATTCGTACTAATGAAAATGTTACCTTAAATGTCTCATATTTACGATTTAAAAAAATTAAGAATGGTGTTTTTAAAATGATTTTGTGTTTTTTTTGCTTTTATGAATGTCATATTACGAAACCACAAATATCACCAGAATATACGAAAAGGTGGATTTTGAACAGCTTTAAACGCAAACTTTCCGTAGCTTTTTGTTCACGTGTTCGTCTGCGTGGCGATACGACTCGCATCACGTGACTGGCAGTAGTATCGCCTGAGGGTGACGGGGAAATGGCTGTGTTAAGTGTGCGGGGATTTCGGTTTAGGTTGGTGGGCGTGCGACGAGGAAGGAAGGCAGGAGGAGTGGGAGGTTGTCGTCGATGGGTCCTGAGCCCCTTTCAGGCGAGGAGCAGACTCCATTTGCACGGCAGAAGAATGGCGGCTCGCCGAGACTTGCTGGCGTGCGGGCGCTGTCGCTAAAAGCCCCTGGCGGGGGGGAATTGTCGGAAGCATGGTTGATGGAATGGTGTGACGGAGCGGGAGATGAAATAAGCCCGGCAGTCTGATATGCTTGCGCAAGTGGCAGAATCACGGTGAAAATGGTTGCCACCTCAAGTATAACCCACTATTCAATTTTTTCTTCTTCTCGACGTATGCAATTTTCTAAATCCTCTCCGGCGATTCCCGAATTGTGTTCCGCGGAACCTTGTGATTACGCCTAAACCCCCTAAGGGTTCCGCAAGATCGTTCGACACTAAAATTTAAGAACAATTAAAAATAAATAATTACATATAACCGGTGATATTGTGAGCCAGTTATACAAAAGTATAAACGTTACACTCAAACATATTATAATTCCGTACTAAAGATGTCGTTTCGCCTCTCACTGCAAAAAAAGGTGGTAGCTCTGGACCAAAATATAACTTTCTGGTGATGTCAAAATGTTAATTTAGACATAAGTGCTGTATTTATTTGCACTAAAATAAAATATTTGGGTTACGTAAAATAGATTATTTAAAGCCTACTTTACTATGCAAACCACGTTGTACTGTATATCCTTCCACCATGTCTGAAATTATCATTGCCATTGATCTGAACACTTTATTCACACATTGGTCATAGGAAACTGTGAAATTATTACAAAAGTGAATATTTTAACAAATTTACCAATTCATATATTTGTTTGCCTTTAAAAATAGTAAGCAAAGGAAATAATTTTATTATTAACATTTAATAACCCATTACTTTAATTCCAACTACTTTTCTACGTCGTTATTAACTTTTACTGGGCGCATACGAGTTAGCACGCCAATTAAAATATATGCAGTTAGGGGCAGTAACATTTTTCAAAGGTTGATTTCAGAAGTGCTGAAATAACCGAGAACAGGAGGGCTATTACACAAAAAAAAAATTAGTTTTCTTATTGATTATTATACCAACAAACACGGCTGACGACCCCAACACATAACGCTACAAAGTTGTATGGAACACATTTTTGGTTTTCTTATATTCCCATGGTTTTATAAGAGTTTAATGCCGTCGGCCATACTGTCGTAGGATGTCCTGCTATATATTGCCCAGCGTCACAAAAACATGTTTCATGTCCTTGCGCGAAAACTAACAGGTTAACTGGTATCGTGTGTAGGCCCGATAGTAGTTACTCTCGCGATTCAAATTATTTCGTAACTGTGTTACTTTATTAGGTGCACATGTTATAAGATGTAAGACAAATAAGTAACATTTGTCTAATTCCTCAGACGGTTGAGAATAGTTTAACACATCGCGCGCAAATAAAATTTTATTATTTCAGACGACTTTTTTCTTTTCTTTTTTTTTTTTTTTTTTCTGAGCTTTCGTCCTTAGAATTTTATCGCCACCTGTTTAATTTACGTTGTGCAGCGGGCCTTGGATATCAGGTCCAACGAGGACACTGGGTATTTTGCAGATTCATTGGTATAGGTAGTACTTCAAGAATGTATGCCGTAATATATTTATGACTGAATCACAGTCGTTCTTACCCGCCCTCGAAGACTCTTCAGCCAATATTAAACAGCAGGAATACTGTGCCCGTAGCATGGGCAACCACGTTGAACAAAAAACAAAGCCCCTGGCATAGCAGCAGCCAATAGATCAACTGTTGTGGAGTCAGTATGCGATTACAGAAAAGTTTAGGACGCTGCCAGGTATCTCTGCGACATACACGCTTGCCCACCGCGATCGGAAAGGGAGTATATCTGTCTGTAGGCTGTTCACAGTAAAGTGAGCACTTTTGAACAGCTGGTTACTTTTCCTTTCCGCCATTTTTTATTCTTTAACCACATTTAAAAATAAATACTGCATGCAGGTTGTAAACGCAGCGTGTATATTCCACCGCACTCGGAAGTTAACATCCATGGCTAAAATAAAATATGTTTATCGAGTGTTATTCCAAATAAGAGGGCTTTCAAAAGTACTCGCTTTACCGAGAATAGCCTACAGTCAGACAGCGTTCAACTGCCGCTGATTATTGCTATCTGGTGACAGATGTTACTTAAGTTTCGGGACAGAATTGTATGACGTGGCTGGTATGACACTGCAGAATTAATGTGGCCTGGAGATAATGTGGATGTTTTGGAATTACTGGCGAATTATAAGTGGCAACCTGCTGTGCGTACCTACGGACAGATTTAATAACAGGTTTGGTAATTGGACACGTCCTATTATTTGTAGCAGGTTCCACACCGGTTTTCGAACCTGGGCAATCGCGTCACAGTTTCAGACCGTTGTCACCACTGCTTGAAACGAGTTGATGAAGAAACATTGGTAAGGTGGAAACTATTTGAAATAGATTTAAAATTCAACAAACACGAATAATATTGGCGATGACCACTTCTAATTACTGTTTAAAATCGTCCTAATTACTTAAAACACTCCCTACGCTATGAAAACTAAGCTGTTGTGAGAACCAATGTATAGTGGTAAAGTTGCTGCACCTGGGATGAAGTTTTACATTTGAGCGTCCAACATCTACTTTTTTTTTTTTTTTTTTTTAATGTTTCACAGGGATAATATAATAACTTGCTACGTAAAGATAAAGCTACATTTTGCAAACGGATAACAATTTTTGTCGCAGTTAAAATAACATTCGTACCAACCCTCGTGACTTCACATCATTTTCAAGAAAACAAATTAATCTACGCCAGTAAACAATGAATTGAAGTAAAGGTCAGCAATAATATGGCAATATTTAGATGTTGTAGGTAGTTATTTGTAGGCCAATTCGAGTTACTGTCTTGTAGCAGATCTACGAATGGGAACTGCTGTCGTGTGATATGAATACTCCATGGCGGCTCGTATAGCGGCTCTGGCATGCCCGATCCTCGCAGAAGCTTGTGCGACAACCAAGTACGGCAGCAGGTATCGCGCGACATCGGCGCCAGGGTTCGCAAGCACGAGGATTAAGAATCCAGCGCCGCTGAACTCAGTTCGCGACATGTCATGTAAGCGGTCCTCTATGCGCGGGAGTGGCCTTAGTGGCTACACTGGCTGATACCATGGCGGATCTAGCTTGTTAACTATTTGGTCACCCCCTCCAGTTGTAGGTGTCCATCACTGGTTCGGGATCCGGCGGGATGCGTTTGAACGAACCGCAGGTCAATCATCGCAGCAACATGAATGTATGTTTATTTTTTAACTTCAGCCTGAGCACTTGTGAATTAACGAAGTTTGACGTTCTCTGTTAGATAATACTTGCAAAGTTTAGAGTTAACTCTTAGCCTCTCCGCCTCTTTCGTGGCCGTTACATTGTTCGTACAAGTTATCGATACCTTAGGTTGTTTTTCGATTAAAGCAGACCTATTTAGTTTTATTTTCCCCATGCCAGTTACATCATCTTCCCGAGCCTACTTTTATACTACTGGAGCCGAGGTAGAAGTAGGAACACCGCTACAATAAGCCACGAAAAAACATAATTTTTATTTCTGAATTGTATGAAGGAGGAATTGATAGTTAAAAATAGTTCTAAACATTTCTCTAGTGTTTTTATGCGTACAACTAGAGCAATTACTATGGTCTTACTTGGTGTTCTTTATGAAGAACCCAAAATGTAAATATGCTCAAATTTCGAATAAAAATTTAATTTAACTAACTGATATTTAAAACATTAAAATAAGGTAATCCTAGCTAAACATTCAATAATGTTACCAAATATATTCATTTTTGACTCTTATGCAATGTAAATCGTACTTTTTTTTTTTTGACAACTTGGGTAGCATGTGTACTACTTTTTATAGTCTTTTCACGGTTACTTCCAATTTTTTTCTGAAACTCGGGTAAAGTTCTACTTTCAGGATATCCCTCCGCCCTATACACATAAAGCTCAACTCAGTTCATAAAATTACTCCAATGTGACAATGCATCACATTCGTGTGCGCTCAGTGTAATAATATGTTGCACAAGAACTATTTCTTCCTAGTCATTGCCAACACACCAATCTTCTCTGTGTTTCTATTCGTATTATTTATGAATGAAATATTATAATTTATAGATAAAATATAAGTAACAGTTCGATTTAACTAGAAATAGAGTACTTTTGTGCTAACAGAAGAGTAAAACGCTTGCGATACACGGTATAGCCTGTTTAAGGAACAGCCAAACACTTCATATAAAAGTTGTTTATTCAGTGGTTTCATTCGCAAAGTATGAAGATACCGTGAAACTGCTACAGGCAGTTCACGATAAGGTGAGCACTTTTGAAATCAACCTAAGAAAAAAGTCACTGTCCCTGCTAGCATATACTTTCACGGGCGCACTGAGTGACATGTGCCCTGTGAAGTTGGTAACGATGAATGGAAAGTAATTCGATATCTTAAAGTCATATAAAAAATATTAGTTAACAATTTATGATAACTTAAATTATTTATTTCGCTTTCTGTTGTTTTTTAATGCATCGAAGTGTAAAAACGAGAGCAGATTTGTAAAATATTTACTTATCTATTAATTCCACAGTTTCACTACTTGACCGACGCATGAATAAAGTGATGAGGCCCATGGCAATGTTAGTTTTACATATGGCGGAAGAATACACAACGTGCATACAATTAGGGCTTAAGCAGGGCTTTTAAAAGTGCTCATATGACCGTGAACAGCCTATATGAGTTATGCGCGTTATAAAGTCGCACGCAGTCTTCCGTTGGAAGGCTTCTACATCAAGCGACGACGAAAACACCTGAACTCAACTCTGTGCCACTGGGTATTTAATATTTTCGTGGAGGGGTTACCAACCCCTCGCACAGGTCTAATCCTGAGTGACAAAAATTTCCCTTTCCCTTTGCTGAAGGTGTCATTAGGAGCTGGGAACACGTTTTCGCCCTCTCCGCGTTTCCTACACCGGGAATAACGACGAGGACGTGGGAGTGGAATTTGCTGCCACAGCCAACTGTTAGTTGGCTAGACAGTGGGCTTCACTCGGTGAGTGAAGAGATTCGGGCGGCTTTTAACATCGAGGTCTCGAGAACAGACGGGGATTGAATGATGGGAGAAAATGGAGCAACGCTGGAATGTAAGAGCGGGGGGAAACGGGAAATCCCGAGAAAAACTCGCCGACCAGTGGAATCGCCCGGAACGATTCCCGCTTGCGAAAATCCGGGAGTGACCCGTCCGGGGATTGAATACGGTTCGCCTAGGTGGGAGGCGGGTAGTCTAACCACTAACCCACCGTGGCCCCCGGCGTCACTCAGGATTTTATATTCTCGTTGCTGCTGCTACTGCACAGCTCTAGTACATTTTACGATGAACTAGGATTAGTATGTGGCATTTAAATTTGTATGCGGTTTCGCTTTAAAATTGGGACAACACTATATCTATGTATAGTATGGAACAACAGATAAATGTATACTACGGATGTAATTATTTATTCCTTTGATGACAGTAAAGTTCTGCATGTTCTTAAAAAAAGGTAAAATTGTATTTTATTTTTTTTTAAAGAAGAGCTTGCGGACTGCACCAATTTACTGGAAATAAGTACAAGGTTGAAGTGAGCTGCAAATATTCTCGACTACAGATATATCAGTTGAGTTGGTCTCTATTTTTCCGCTTGCCATCGTCCTATTGGACCTGGCTAAGTCAAACACGCTTATTGTACTCTGTAGTTTGGTATTGGTGGTCGCCGACCAGCGAATTCGCGCGTCGACTGTATGCCATTTAATGTGTCGCGACGGAGGTATAGTTTGTTCACGTTAAACTGAGCAGATATTGTATCCTCTTACCATGTGTTGGGGCCACGGTGACTGAGCGGTTAGCTAGCTCGCCTCCCGCCAAGGCGATCCGGGTTCAATCCCCGGCCGGGTCACTCCGGATTTTTGCACGTGGGAATCGTGCCGGACGATGCCGTTGCTCGGCGGGTTTTCTTGGGGATCTCCCGTTTTCCCTGCACTTTCATTCCAGCGCTTCTCCATATTCGCCTCAACCACCCTCATCGGCTCTCAAGGCCTCGATGTTAGGAGCCGTCCAAATCTCTTCACTTAACCTCACTGCCACCATGTGTTGATTTAACATTGATACGGTCCTGATCAATTTATTCATGCGTGGGTCACGTTAAGCTGAGAAATTATTAGGAATCTTATTTTTTTTTTTAAGAATTTGCTCGTTCTAACACTCGAAATCATAACAAAAACAGAAAGAGAATGAAATATTTTTTGGTACCAACAAATGTTTACCTGGCCCTTTTTTTCAACGTTAAAAAATTGAACTACTTTCCTCCCGCCGTTGACAGCTTCACTGGACGCATGCTAGATGTTGTGCGCATTAAGATGTATGTAGATATGGTCAGTGACATTTTTCAATGGTTGATTTCAAACGTGCTCATTTTACCTTGAACAGACTTTAACATGCCTTACCATTCGTCGTATTCGTTTAATAAATCATTAAGAAGAACAGTTTTATCTTTTCGATTTGAATGTGTTGACTACTTGAGATTTTTCTTTTTACTTCGATTCTGACAACGCTCAGCGAAACGGTAAAAGTATACGAGTGTGAGTTTTGTCTTCAAGGGCAAAGGAATCCTCATAGAAACGTAGCCCGGAGTATATAGCGCATACTCAGAGGGTTGATGATGAACGTTGTGTGCAGAAGAAATCGGCACACGATAAGGGAACTCCGTCAGGTAAAGGAAGACGTCCTCCGTTGTTGAGGCTGCATTCCGCAATCTCGCAAACAGCTACTGTCAATAATATAAAATCCAAATGCATATTTACTGTCCCCGACACACAGCAGATCTAGTACAGTTCCAAACACAAAATTTCTCCCTTCGGCGCCTAAAATATCACTTTTACATACGCACGAGAGAGTTAAACAGTTGCTATACTTTTCAGGCCAGACGTCGCGAGCACGCCTTCGTCGACGTTTGGAAACTGTCGATATTCCATTAGCAGCAACTGGCATGATACCGTTGACTGTTCGGTCCATTTTCGAAACCACACAAAACCTGATTACCTTTGCAAGCGAAAAAGACTGCAGGAAGAATCATGCCGTGTGATTCAATGACCCCCTGCAGAAGTACGATACTATAGAAAAATACGGCGGTTCTAAGAAGAACTATTTGTCCCTCTACGTATTCTACTTGTGTCTTATAGGCCCCTTTGTTCGTCGCGAGGCGCAGCTCGGCGAATCCGCACACAGCCAGCATCAATATTTCTTTGTTTGCCGTCGTGGCCCCGGCCGCGAGGATAAAAGGAGCCCAGGGAATAGTCAGGACATGCTCCAGCTAACGCGAACCGCAATATGAATCCTATCCTCGTACGTGCGCGTATTTGGTCCGGCTTAGGTTTCTCTTCCGCTTGAGGGAGACGGGTTGTCCTCCCCGGGGGAAACAGTTATGTACCTAAGGTTAGGAGGACCATGCGTTTGTCAGTCAGTCCCCGAGAGTGTTCACACTCACACGTCAGCATGTTCTCTCCCCCTCCCTTTTAGTATTTTCTCTACCCACTAATAAATAGCATGGTTCCTATAGGCTATTCGCGGTAAACTGAGCACTGTTGAAAGCCCTGCTTAAGATCTACTTGTATGCACGTTGTGTAATCTTCCGCCTTATGTAATGTTAACATTGTCATGGGCCTCGTCACTTTATTCATACGTCGGTCAAGTGGAACTGTGAAATTATTAGAAAAGTAAATATTTAACACATATGTTCATGTTAACACTTCGATGCATTAAAAAAAAAAAAAAAAAAACAAGAGCGAGTGAAATAAATTAAGGTACCAGAAATGGTTACCTAACACTTTTTATTTGACGTTAAGAAACGGAAGTACTTCCCGTACGTTGTTACCAACTTTATTGGGCGCCTATCATTCATGGCGGCCATTAAAAGATATACAGGTAGGAGCAGTTAATTTTTTCTAAGGTTGATTTCAAAAGTACTCACTTTATCGTGAACAGCCTTTACCTGCCTGTATCCTGTAGCACTTTCTATTAATGCGTGTAACAATTTTTAATTCTTTTCTGTCGAAAGGGTTTTCCCTTTCTCTTACCGAGTTTTCCCTTTCTCTTCTTAGTTATAGTAGTTTGGCTGTAAGTACACTCAGAGAGGCTGTCAGGGCCTAAACGAGGCCATGACATCCCAATCCCTTGCTGTCGCAATGCATATCTCCTTGCATGATTTCCATTCTCCTTGTAGGCGTAAGGGGCCTAGACCTGAAACGCCCTGAATTCCCGTCTCTACAGTGGGCTCGCACCTAATACTTAATTTTAGAGTAGGTTTTAAAAAACCGTCAGCATGTTTAACTATCATTCTGGAGACTGCGAGCTCCTTTCCGGTTACAATGCAGAGTACTTGCTCGTATAATTCCTTAAAGGTGTTCAAATATATAGAAAAGAAATTTCCATGAAATGTAATGGTTTCGTGGCATTTTGACGTAAAAAAATATAATGAAATATCCCATTGGATGAAAAAATAGATAATTACCTTTCAGCACTCCTACGCGCATTTTAAACTTAAATATTTAGCCAAGTTATTTAAACACTACATTTTTTTCATATTAAATTTTACTTGCAGTTATAGTAACGTCATGAATGGAACCATTTTTCTTATAAATTCCAAACTTTTATCGCCTGGTTACTTTTATTTCGAATTTTATCATATATGGTTAAAATCATGTTATGACCGAACACAAAACACTAAATAAATTTCCACGAAATTTCTTTTTGTTATTCCAGTGACTTCAGCAATAAATTTTAATTGTAGAATTAATTATGTACGCTTTTGAAGCTTGAATGGTAGAAGATATTCATTTGAATTTCCACAGTTCCCGTAATTACGTTTTGTAAATTAATATTGCGTGTAAAATCAAAACCATTTTCAATACAGTAAAAATATTTTTAATATGCCTTTGGCACTTGACTGTCCGTAATATGAACCGTAACTTAGTGTACGAAGATTTGCTCACCTTTTCGCTTTTTAAATTAAGATCTTGCGTAGTACAGATGTATAAAAGCTATTATTATCATCATTATTATGGAGATGCCACCAGTACATTCCTTATCCTCTTAGCTCACGACTGCCTGCTAAAGTCGGTTCGTGCTAATTCGGTCACTTAACGCATATCTGCTTAGTCCCCACTTTTTGCCTATTTCGCATACTTCAGCAACACGTGAAAATTCGCGTTAAAATGTAATTATTTTTTCTTTAAGGGCCCCATTTTTAGGCCACAAGTACACTCGAAAGAGGCTTTCAAGCTACAACTAAGTAAACAACTAACAAACACCACATGAATGCATACACGCGCTCATATATTACCCGGGATCCGAACACTAAAACATATTAGATCGAGTGCGCCTTAGCAAACTCGTCCAACAAAGGTAGCCTAAACGCTAACACCGCCATTTACCTCAATATTTGTACCCGCGAGTCGACTAGCAGTCAATAAATTTTTTTGTAAAATGTTAGTTACGTCAGTTTAAAACAGTTCTTTGAGTAATGTGAGAAAATAATTTGTGACGGGCGGCACCACGTCACTGCACGCCTTCGAATAACCATCAAACTTACAGCTAGAAACTCTCAAAGTTAATGGGCTGGACCACGTCGCACACGCTCTCGAAAATTTTACATCTAATAAGTAATTAGCATGCCGGACCGTGTTTGGTTACCTGGTAACTTGAGCGGCGGACTGTCCGACATGCGCGAACAATTTATCACGTTGATTTTGCAGTTAAAAACCTCCAAAGTGACGCAAAAGTCATAAATAATTAAACTGTGATGCTCTCGCCAGGTTTACGTTATCTTAAGAAGATTTAGAAAAACCTAGGGTGACAGTAAAACAAGTGGTACTGTGGCGAACTGATGTTTCAGCGGTTCGTCGCCGGAGCGCAGCACCGTCGACGGCGAGCGAGGAGAACGTCTTGCCCTGGTGCGCACGCACCCCAAAACTTTGGCGTCTGGTTACGCAGTTTCCTGCAACTTGATCAAGACGCCGGAAGTTTGATGACGTACTGTAATATTATTGGTGTTAGACTTTTCAATTGTCAATTTGATTGGTAGCGCTAGGGGCGGACTTGTGTATTTAATGCCTGTTCGCGCTTCCTTCTGGGTCAGTCAGCGGCCTCGAGGGTGCAAGCTTCTACCAGATAAGTAGCATTCTTGTTTGATACACAAATATAGGCTCCTCAAGCGAATAGGTCGGTTACGTCATTCTGACGTTAGGCGAAGGCCATTATGGCCGGAAATTTTAAAATATTTTAATGCTTGCGAAATGTTGGCCTCTTAACCGAACTTTGATACTGTTACCTTCTGTAACCAGTTTTGTAAACAACCCACAAGGAAGTATGTGACCAAGTCTTAACAAGGTTGTAGCCACTGGTAACCAAAATATTATGGTATTAGCATTTTAAAAAACGAGTCTAGGTAATGGTAGGCTATATGCGAGACTCTGTTGTATGTACTTTACGAAGTTTAGTGAATTTTGCAAAATTATGTTTACTCGCCGGAGTTAAGGCTGGCATTGCTGAGCAGTTCCTTCCATTCACTTGTGATCGCGAGTAGATTAGGTATTAAACATTGAGGTTGCAATGTCATTGACCTCCGACCAGTAAGGTGTTACCAAATTGTGTTTCCTGGTGTAGGAACAAAAATTATTCCGTTATATCAGAAGTAAGTGTCGGTGTGACAGACATAGATCAGCCATTTTGTAACGATGGTAAGTTAGAGTAATTTACCCGATATATTTTTTGATGGCCTTCCTTATTTACTAACTATATGGCCAGTTAGAGGCACAAACATAACCTGTGTGGAATTTTACAAGTATTAGCTGAATAACAGCGAATTTATTGTACCTGAAATTTCTGGTTGCATTTTACTCTATATTTTGGCAACCAGGATTTTATGTAATCTTTTTAATAAATTAGTTACTTAAAGAAGAGGAGATAATGTTAGCTTTTCCATATATATGTTTGTCCATGTTTAAGATTAATGGTAAATGAAAATAATTGAAAGAATCATAACCAAAATAAAAGAATATTACCACACTTCCTGGTTTCTGTTACAAATCGTTTATCACTATCAACTTAACCTAACACTATACAGAAAAATTATTTTATGAATGGCTTTTGCCATTTTAGTGTTCTGTTGGATTTGCTAGGTCTTTATGCAAATCCTGCCTTGCTACGTCCTTGGTTTAGGACGCAGCAAGTTCATAAATTAAATCAAACCTTCAAGCATTACATATATGTCAATACTCCCACGATCCGTTGTCGACATCACTGGCAAGTGCTCCATTCTCTGTTTGTTTACGTTGAAACATGGAAGATACGAAATTCGTTTTTTAAAGGTTAATTATTAAGAATTTTTAATTCGTGAAGTGAAAAGATTTGGGTGGCACTTAACAGCGAGGTCTTGAGAGCCGATGAGGGTGATTGAAGTGAATATGGAGCTACGCCGGAATGAAGAGGCGGGAGAAACTGAGATCCCCGAGAAAACTCGCCGACCAACGGCATCGTCCGGCACTATTCCCACTACCGAAAATCCGGTGACCCGGCCGGGGATCGAACCCAGTTAGCCTTGGTGGGAGGCGAGCGTTCTAATCGCTCAGCCACCGTGGTCCCTTTTAATTAGTAGTAGACTAGCTACTGTGTTTGAAGTTTTGTTCTTTAACATCTGCCATCAAGATACAACCTCATAATCTAAGTATAAGTTTAAATGCTTTCAGAATATTTTAAGTATTTCAGTGCTTTCAAAAATGTGTTTGCTGTTAATGTTGGGTCATTTGTTAACGTCAAAATAGCCAGTCCTATTGTTATAATAACGGTGTCAGAATTGCACCATTAATATCCTTCACATTAATTAGAGAATTTAAGATAATAATATTCTATGCAACGATAATTTATATTAAAATTCATTTTTTCCCTTCCAGTTTGTGGAAATATCTTTCATCCTGTATAGATAGAGCTTCAGACAATTAACTATAGAACTTCCCCGTATTTAGAGTTATTTCTCATCGGCTACTGATCACATCATCCTGTAGAAGTATTCTTTGTTAAATTTGCACAGCCCGCATTTCGTTGATAGTGTATGATATTTAGAGTAAGGATGTTTTACCACAGCCTGATCACTCTGTATCCAGAGTTTCAGGAAATTGGTTATATATAAGTTCATCCTAAGATCACCCGATGCGTTGCACCCGTCTACAATCTCGTTGAGTGCGCAAAGTTGATGATGGAAGCGAAAATACCTTTATCTCGTAATAAAAAAAAATAGTATCGTTGGAGCACAGATGACGCGAGTATGCAAAAGAGGAAACTGCGGCGTACGTCACGACCTGCAAGTCTCACGCACCAGTGAAACAGCGAATATTATAAAACAATTTAAATACACTTTCTACTCCTCTCAGCCATTGGCCATCACAGGGTGCGTATTTCTCAAGATATTCTTCCCTTTTTGTGGCTTCCACCATGTAGCCCTCTCGGACCGAGGAAGAGGATTACCCGGCCCTTGGGGCACCGCATTGGCTTCCGCCACTCAGGGTCGTTCTCTATCCGGCCATCTGTCACCTGCCCTTTGTTTTCCCCTTCATAGGAGAAGTACCCACTACTTAGTGGATACCTGGGCATATAGCCTAGGCACTGCCAGCACGAGCCCATCCCCAATCTGACCTCCGGGTGTCGGGAAAGCGAGTGGTTCTGCAAACACATCCCCCTTTCACCGGTGCTGTGTCCCTCGTCACATTCAGCTTTTGACCCTGCTGACCGTAAAGAGTCGGCCGGCCCATCTCCAATCACCGCCATCATGATCGTCCATGATACATGCTTAGCTTTCTTTCGGCTACTACCAAGCATAAAGAACGCCCGATGTTTCCCTACGTTTGCTAACCTCAATCAAGAGATTACCCAGCGGTGCCACAAGGAGGCACAAGGCCCCTTTTAGCTAGGAGAGACTAGTAGTAGTAGTAGGGGCTGGATGGTTCTATTTCACATTCGATTAATCGGATTATCAATTTGATAACAAACTGATTGATCGGATTAATCCTTAATTCGATCTTAATCCGATCAAAAATGTTCGCTATTCTTAAAATAATTCGATAAAATAATTGTGATTAATTGATCCAATCAATTTAATTTAATTAGTCAGTCCAATTTTTTTTTAATTTTGTGTGAATTGATAAGTTTATAGTTTGGTGCAATAGTGTGCTAAGAGACTTAATTTAATTTTTTTATTTTTGGATAGCGTCCAGTTACGTCCTCACCGTTGAAGCTCTATTATTGTACTGAGGTGTGATGTGTTGGCGAAGGGGTATATATGTGTTGATTGAGGTTGGAGCAAGAGTTTTGTAAGGGTCTTAATTGTTTTTCTTTTTTGGGTGTTTTGGGGATCGGCTTGGTAGGTTCTCACCATCGAAGCTCTGGGGTTGTACTGAGGTGTGATGTGTTTAAGAAGGGGTGTATAGATGTATTGTGTAATATTAATTTTTTATGTTATTGAGTATTTCATCTGGCAGTCGATTGAGGGATAAGACACGTGCGGCGATATCTGATTATAGACTGAGGTTATGGTGTATTTAATGAAAATATTAGGAAATACGTAATGAATTAAACAAAAAGACAGGTGAATACGATTTACGTGCACAAGGTCAGTTTCCTAACCAATCCTGTATGATTTTAAGGCCAAACAAGAGAAACTCTTGGATGGAGCTTTGAATCCAAATTGGCAGCTGTTTCCCTTTAAGTTTGCTTAAAATAGGGTCTTTTCCCAAACGTCGTTAAAATTTGGCATTTTACAAGTCCAATAGAAGTCATTTCAGGCTGGAATCGTAGCTATCATAAATATTTTGTCAGAACATAGTTTTTTTTTAAATAAAATATGTTTATATTTGTTTACATATAGACATTTCTGTTAGATGGTGTAGCAAAAAATCTCGCATGGAAACTTTATTTACCCGTACATGAAACTTTAGTTATAAGTAGAATTTGAGAGAACTCTACACACAAAATACGTATTTTTCCCTGCTATACACAATTGTTTGAATATGTAGGTTTTCCATACTTAAACCTTTGGCTTATATATTATGAACATTTATTTGTTATTTAATCGAATAATACATGTTTTAAAATTGTGTTCTTTGAATATTAAAAAGTCAAAATTACGTAGTAAAAGTCTTTGACTCGCATAAGATATATTTAGTGAAAATATCTCTTGTATTTGTCTTGTACGAAATTATTCGTATTTTACTGGAAATACTTTAAACTTAATACATTTAGTGGAAAATAGGATAAACTTTTAAACTTTTGACTTAAAATTTCTTCTAAGTTACTGGAATAAAATTCATTTCTTGGAATTTTTTGGGATTAATGAAAATTCAGATTAAATCTTAGTGTTCATGAAATAATAATTTTTTTCAGTGGGACTTGTGAAAAATTTTATTCGCTGCCAGTAAATGTTTGAAACAAACGAGAGTCTGGGTTGGAGGCTACAGTAAAGGGTCAATGCTCCGTTTGCGGCTCTAGGGGGAAGGCAGGACAAAGATATGCTTTGAGGAAGATATGCTTTGAGGGAGGGGAGGGAGGGAGCTTTCTAATGGTATCTTCCAAAAACTGGGCAGGGCAGAAAGAAACCATTTTTAGTTTCGTCCCAGATCTCGCTCAGCACAGATGGATACTTACACAGTTTTCGTGCCAATATTTTTCGAAATATTTTCATTTCTCACGTATTTATTCTCCGTACCATTAAATGCGATCGGTGCTACAATTTATTATTTACCCCTGTTAATAATTTCGGTTTTTTTTAAGACGTCGATTATCATGTCAAGTACGTTTCTGAAGCCGATCTACGAGAGTTTGTAGGATTTCAACTGCCGTTGTGTTAAGTGTGTTATTCCCGAAGCTGGTCTCCCGTGACATAAACGGAATTTGTGTTAAAAATTGTTCGGACCGATGTAGTGCGTTTACGTGCATCTATATTATTTTTTTAATGTTACTTAGTATTGATTTCATCGTTTTTCATCGATGAAATCTCTCGAATGATTCCTTCGTATCTTTCGTAGATTAAATCCTTCCACGATGCGAGTCTCCTAAAGTTAAACAGAAGTTGTGTTAAAAAAAAAATTTTATCTTGGAAATGGGGTAAGTGTTTGACTTTGTTTTAGCTATAATTCAGAATGCGAGTTTATCTTCTGTTTGTTAATATGTATTTGCTGTGTTAACTGGAAGTGCTAAATCCTTTCGAAGTAGATTGTGATTATGTAACATTCCTGTTTTTAATTTACGTCATAATTAAACCAAGATGTCTTAGATGCTATACGAGTCTCGCTAAACTTCAACGCAAGTTTTATTGTTTGTTTAGAAGTGAATTATTTTTATCGATAGGGAAGTTTATTCGCAGCGGTAAACTACGTTCTATATTCCAAGTGAGTTATTTTTTTTCCCCCTTGGGGAAATGAAATTTTATATTAATCCTTTAAAATGTGGCATTGGGGCAAGTAGTGTGATTTGGATGACTTTGTATCGGCATCTGGCATCGAATTCGGATTCGGGGGAGCCGCCACCTTGTTAAGTCACCCGGATGCCATCTAGAATGTAATTGACCTTTCACTCCAGATCCATAAGACCTTTGACCTTTACCTTGAACTCGAGGACCTTTGGCCTCAAAAAACACTTAAATAACCTATAAAAATTTAAAAAAAAATCCGAAAAATTTATTATTATAGGTTATTTAAAATTATTTAAAAATTAATAAAAAAACATAAAAAAGATCTTCAAAATGAACCATTTTTTCCAGAAATGCTGACAGTGATGAGCGACCCAGGTGACCAGGAGACAGGGATCAGTACCTATGACCTTTGTCCTCGACCTTTGACCTTGAAAATACAAAAATAAAAAACCACCAAAAATTTAAAAAAAAATCTTTTCCAAAATTTATAAAAAATGCATTTTTAAAAATTTTGTTGAAAACATTTTTAAAATTTTAAAAATTCCGAAAATCGTTTTAAAATTTATTTCTATAAAAACTGTTTACGAAATTCTTAATTTAAATGTCTTTTAGCCCAGAGGTTATTTTTCCCTTTTTTCCCTCGAAATTTCCCTTTTCCCCTAATGAATTTCCCTTAGAAAATTTATAAAAAATTAATTTAAAAACTTACATTAGTTCCATTCGTTCCATCCCCAGAAGACGACTGACTCCCTCGCCTCTCCTATACTCATTCCGCCATCTTGTTTTTTCGTGCATCATTTGTTTATACATTACTGGAGACCACAATCTTTGTTTATATGTTACTGAAGGCTGCCATATTAGTTTGATTTTCGTTCGTCATTTTCTATACATTATTGGAGGCCACCATCTTGGTAGGCAACCACCATCTTGGTAGGCATCACCTATCCGCCATATTGTAAACCTATGAACTTGACCTTGATCCATGAAATTGAAAACAAAAACTCGATAAAGATACATAAAAGTCAACAAGCATAGTACATTAAAGACTACCACCGCGATATTAGATGCAACTACCTTGACCTTGGCCCATATGACCTTGAATGACCTTGAAATCGAAATCTCGAGAAAAAACACATAAGTCAGGAATCATAATACATTAAAGTCTACCACCACAAAATTAAATGAAGACTATCTCGACCTTGATCCATAGACCTTGAATGACCTTGAAAATAAAATTCTTAGAAAAATGCATAAAAGTCAACAAGCATAATACATTACAGGCTACCACCACCTTATTAGATACAGACTACCATGACCCTATCCCTGTGGCCTTGAATGACCTAAAAAGCAAAAAAATTCGAGAAAAATCTATGTGATGAGGCAGAAACTAATCGATACGATCCACCTTCGGTGTAGCTGCTGTCACACTAAACCTCTCAGATTACTGCTTACAATATACAATTGTGCAAGCCCTATGGCATCATATTGACTTTGAACCAATTGTACTGCACCATTTATACATTGTACAGACACCGACCAGCCAATCACCAAATTACCTCATGATTGCACCTGACCAATCACATGCAGGCATTGAGACATGACACACACAGGCAGGCTTTAGATGCCAGTTCCTTAATCACATTACCATGCAGTTATATCTTAAACAGTTTCTTCCAGACGAGTTTCCTTCTCTCATCTATAAATCGTGGTTACACTTAAGGTAGATAATCGACTCCTGTTGTCGGACCGACCTCCTAACAAACTAACCTATTGACTCATTTACCCATTGACACCATCGACCTTATGACCCATTGACCCCATTGACCCCATCGACCCCATTGACCCATCGACCCCATTGGCCCCATCAAACACATCGACCCTATTTACCCATCCACCTCATTGACCAATAGACCCCATCGACACCATTGACCCATTGATCCCATCTACCCCATAATTACCCATGACCCATTGACCCATAATTACACCTTATTGCGGTGGCTGTGACAGTGGTGGCGGCGTTGGTGGCAGAGGTCATGAATTGTGAATATGAACGCCATATTTTTACTGCTATGATCACAGAGCCTCGACCTGCTTCACCACATACTGGTTATTGCTAGTTAATATTCTGCGATCGAGTTTTCCCCTATGCGCAAGAAATGCATGCTTGCATGAGAAGACAGTTTGTGCAAGAGTCCTTTTCGTGTGTTTAGTCTGCTGGAGTCAGTCTTTCCATCAGTCGCAATCACAATCTCTCCATCAACCTCACAACCCATAAAGATGCAACACACGCACACCAATCCCAATCCTAATGTCAATCTTTAGCAATCATCACCACCGCCGCCGCCACATGGCCACATGGGCCGGTGGTGAAAGGTCAATGACATCTAAGATGGCGGCCGGGTGATGTAATAAGATGGTGGCTCCCCCGAACCCGAATCCGATGCCAGATGCCGATGCGCCAAAGTCATCCAAATCATACTACTGGGGCAAGTTTTTTTTTAAATTTCATTTGAAACATTTAATGTTGATGTACACTATACTTTTGACTTCGTTGTAGGTATAATTCAGAATGACACTTTCTCTTCAGTTTGAATTTATTATTTTTTTCATGTCTCTAGTATTGTGAATACCTCCCAGTGGAAATATAAACAGTTGAATTCGTAAACAGGACATTTTTAGTTTTTTTAATGTCGACAACCGCCTGAAGCATACGTAGTCTCTGTTTTCCCGACACACTGCTTATAATTCGTCGCAAATGCTATACAGGAGTTATTCCTTCACCAACCTCACAGCCGAGCAGATGTGTTTTAAAAACTTTTAAGGTACGCTATTGTGTCTAGTATGGTTTAATTTATATATTAGTATGTGTTTTGAATTCGTTGTAGATATAATTCGTTAAATGATTTCTTTTCTACACCAGGATAGCTGGTCCGGTAATTGGCGTGGAAATAAGTTTTTGCAATTCGTTTAGTGAGTTATCATTGGTTTTGTTTATTCTGCTGTTTGAAATATATTTAGTTATTATATTATTATAAATTTTGTGGTCCATTTGTTATAGTTTTGTAATGTGCGACGTATTCGGTTTAAGTCATTATTCATTTCATTAATTTCTCTCGTGTTTTGCGACTTGTACTTCTGTCATGTGTAACATCATCGGTTTAATTCAAGTAGTGATGTTTATATTTTGGTACGCGTTTTGAATTCTATTAGCTAGTTGCATTCTTTATAACACCAGGATAGCTGGTCTCTGTAGGGAAATAGTTTGTTACTTGATTTTTTTAATGACACCAGGATAGTCACGTAGTTGCGTTCTTTTAGTTGGATTTTTAAACAATCTTTGTGTATTTGACAGTCAGTCGTTCTTAATATCTTCTGTTTGTCCCCGAGTCTCTCTTGTCTGGCATTAATATCATACAGGACAGGTTAGGAAACTGACCTTGTTGGTGTGAGACCTACTCACCTATATTTTCATTTAATGCATTATGTATTTCCTAATAATTTCATTAAATACGACATAACCTTAGTCTATAATCAGATATCGCCACACGTGTCTTATCCCTCAGTCGACTGCCAGACGAAATACTCAATAACATAACAAAATTAATATTACACAACACCTATATACACCTCTTCCCTAACACATCACACCTCAGTACAATGCCAGAGCTTCGAGGGTGAGGACACACCATGACGCTCTTCAAAAATAAAATAAATAAATAAAATCCCTTAGAACACTCTTGCACCAAACTATAAACATCAATTCACACAAATTTCAAAAAATTCAGAAAATCTAATTAATTAATTTAATTGGATCAATCAATAAAAACGATTTTATCTGATTAAGATTAGCGAATTTTTTGATCGGCTTAAGAATAAATCCGATCAATCTATTTGGTACCAAATTGATAATCCGATCAATCAAATGTGAAATAGAACCATCCAGCTCCTACTACTGAGGCTATAAGGGACGCTTCACTGGCGCATTCCGGTTTCACACCAGCATTTATTTCCAAGCCAAAAGCCGCGATAGCTCCGACTTTTCTCAGATCAGCCCCTTCATACACCGAGTCGCCAGGGACATATTTACATCCAGAGGGAGTATGCTTTCTACTAAGTCAACCAGTCTCCCACCAGGCCTCAAATATCTCGGCGCTCCACCAGGAGCATAGTCGGAAGTGGAATAGGCTTCCAATTGTCAGCCTTATCCCTGCCAGGCAGCGCCTTACACCCATTGCAGGCTGGGTCTGGCGCTCTGAAAGACGTCTCCAACTCCCAGGGGGCAAAGAGGGCGTGTTACTCCCTCCCCCCAGCGAATATTATACAGCAAGGCGTAGTCAGATGCAACTTCTAAGATCCTCGTGCAGCTGAGATGCGACTGAATACACATTCCACTGATGAAAAAGCTATGTCAATTACTTTATGTATACTTTAAGGGAATGGTGCGCGCAAGCCGTATATTTATATAATTTGTGTCATAACTTGTAATACAGTGAATGTCTCGAAATTTTTGGCTCGACAAAACGAAGATAACTATTTTGAGTACCTTCTTACATTGTTACAAATTTACTGTGTTCGTTATTCTAGTAGCACTGATTGAAGATAAGAAAACAAAAGTTCTTTCTTATCTTCCATCAGCGCTCCGAGAATAATGACGGCAGTGAATATCGTATTGTCGAGTCAAAAATTTCGATCAACCCTTTGGAAAACGACTTATATCGAAAATCGGGTAAATATTCTGCTTTCATGCACCATTCCCCTTAAGGAGAATGCCTAGTAGAGTCTATTCAGCCATTCGTCACTCGTTTTGAATCCAACCATTGAAAACCCACTCAATTTATTATGTGTTTGGTTGTTTCCTAATTATATTTCGTATCACAAGCTTTTTATACTTGTGTCAACCTAAGAATGCCTAATTTTTTGTTAAATTGGATTTTAACTTATATTTTATCTACAAATTATAATATTAAATTAATCATTAAAATGAATTTAAAAAGGGGAGAAAAAGAGTGTGTTGGTAATGCCTAGTATGAAATAGTTCTTATGCAAACTTGTATTACAGTGAGTGCGCACGAATGCTGTGCGTTGGTGTAATTTTCTAATACTTTGTTAAGCTTTATTTACATGAGGCGGAGGAATATCCTGGAAGCAGAACTTTAACAGTGTTTCAGAAAAGTGTGAAGTAACCGCGAATGGCCTATAAACAACATTAGACGCCTCAAGATCAATTCCAGCCATAAGGAAGTTTGGCGACGGCGATGTAGAACAGCATAAACAAGGTTCGCATGTGTTCCGTTTCCTCAGAATTTTGTGCGATGACTATATGATTTTAATGAAAAAATCTGTTCAGTAAAGATGTAGCATTGTTACTATAAAGTTATGTAATACTTGCGAATAAATATCATAAACAGAGGGCTATTTACATCGATTTTTTGCTTAATTGACACTTTAGAGTGACCACATTTATGTTTTAATAACCAAATTTGTGAATTGGCAACAAAATATCGACTTTCCTTTCCGTACTAAAAAAAAAGTTTTAAATTGGAATATTCTAGTTTTTTTTTTTAGTATAATGTACACAACTGCTAAGAATAAGACCCGTATGGCAACAACTAGGCAGGCACCTTAACATTTAAATAATATATGTAAATATTTAAAGAATCAACGCATTAACCAAAAAATTGGGAATCCCTCCTGTTTTTTAATATGTTCAGATCGAACAAGTTATTTTAAAAATTAACTCGAAAAGAAGTTTTCGAAAATTTATCTTTCTTATTACTTCCGAATTCAATGCCTTCTAACCGCAAATCGCGAACCCCAAAAATTTTATCTGATAAATCCTATAACATTGCCATTAATGTTATCTTTATCCAACCTAACTATACTGAAAGTTAAAAAGTTTTGAACCCAGCAAAATACCTCGGTTTACATGGCCAATCAAAAATATAGTTGATATTCAAACAAAATATTTTGTTGCTCAAACAAAACGTCAAATAAAATTAATTTCGTACAGCTAGCAATTTAGAAGAGGAATTTTCTTTGCTGGATCAACAAAACACGACAAAGAAGACATATTTGGTTGCCAATTTTTCTGGCCATACATGAAAATATTCTTTGATGGCTCATACAAACTTTTCTGTCAGTGCGAACCGGCAAGGAAACAGGGATAATCACGTCTAAGAAGAGAGTGTAGAATGGGTTTAGTTACATTAGTTACCACCATTACTGCTACTGAAGTGTCAAACTACTTTATATATATATATATATATATATATATATAAATTATTGTTGCGCGGCGCGGCGGCATCGTAGCATTCTAGTTCGTGTAACGACCACCGTTTGCAGCGCCGCAATGTGTGTGTTCTCTGTACTCTCGGACTCCAATTACTTTCTCCTTTAGTTCGATCACTCCCTACCCCCTCCCTTTCCGGCGTTTTGTGATGTTAAATCGACGGGTCTAACGTCGCTTGCTGTTCACGGCTGCCCGAGACATCATCTCTAACGCTTTGTAGACTATGCTCGTGTGTAGCTCGAGCG
This sequence comes from Dryococelus australis, assembly GCA_029891345.1. Lineage (NCBI taxonomy): Eukaryota > Metazoa > Arthropoda > Insecta > Phasmatodea > Phasmatidae > Dryococelus > Dryococelus australis. The sequence goes on along the minus strand of CM056995.1, from coordinate 334,179,278 downwards.
AAGCTAGTTTGAAAATGTCTTTGTTTGTTCAGAAAAGACTCGCATGGATGTGCAGTCTTTGTTCGGCTAGTGTTTAGCACGCCCTCGCCTGAACACCACGCCGCAGTAACAATGATATTGCTAACGATGGAATTTGTTGATTTATACGATAAAGGACTTTTTATTGGGTCAATATCAGCTGTGCTCTCCAATGGTTGATGACCGGCTAATAATGAAGGCTCTAAAGTACAGGGTAGTGTCCGGTGTTATATGGACCAATAGGACGACGATGAGTTCTAAAAACACCAACAGAACGGGTGTTCTTGCAGTAGTGAATATTGGAGACTCACTTCTAATTTGTCTTAAGTTCCAGTAAACGTGCGCAGACCTCAATGTGTTAACAGCCGTCAGCTAGGACCGACCACCTCGGTCTACTACTACAATGAGCTTTGACTTTTTTAAATTTTGTTGGAGGCACAGCGCTTTCTAGCTTACGTCGTCGGCTATTATAGGCTATTCACGGTAAAATAAGCACTTTTGAAAGGCCTGCTTAAGATCTACTTGTATACACGTTGTATATCCTTCCGCCTTATATAACATTGACATTGTCATGGCCCTCATCACTTTATTCATACGTCGGTCAAGTGAAACTGTGAAATTATTATAAAAGTAAATATTTTACATATCTGCTCAATTCTACACTTATATGAATTAAATTTAAAAAAAAAAACGAAAGCGAAAGAAATAATTTAAATTATCGGAAATGATTACCTCACTTTTTTTATTCGACGATAAGATACGGAACTTCTTCTAATCCATTATTACCAACATTACTGGGTGCATGTCGCTCAGGGCGCTCGTTAAAATATATGCTGGTAGAGTCAGTGACTTTTTTCTAAAGTTGATATCAAAAGTGCTCACTTTATACTGAACAGCCTTTAAACTTGTAATATTTAAAATTCATTTGGTGAATTAGCTTGTGACGCCGCCGAGAGGGAAATTTTTCTGATGAGTAGTGCATGATGACTATTTTTATTCGAAAAAAAGGCATTTAGGAGTTTAATCGGGTGTATGGTTTGGTAGTGTGTGCTAATTTTGCTGTGGGAGCGTGGTGTTAGTTCTTATTCAAAATTATATTTGGTACCACTTTATTTTTTTATTTTTTATTTTTTGTTGTTTAATATGTACGTAGCTGGAAGGAAATGTTGGCTAGTGCTCTGTACGTTGGGCTAGTTTGTGTCCGCTACAGCCCCCATTTGCCCGTCCCCAGGCAACCTTGAATTGTGTTGTCGGTTCAGTCCACTGCTTTCCGCTACAGTATCTTTTAGAGGCTGTTCACTATAAAGTGAGAACTTTAGAAATGAACCTTAGAAAAAAGTCACTGCCCCTGTCGCATATACTTCAACGGACGCACCGAGTGACATGTGCCCAGTAAGGTTGGTAACGAGGGATGGAAAGTAGTTCCACACCTTAAAGTCGGATAAAAAGTGTTAGGTAACCATTTGTGATATCTTAAATTATTTATTTCGCTTTATGTTTTTTTTTATGCAGGGAAGTGTACAAATGTCCAGTTTTGTATAATAATTACTTTTCTAAGAAATCTACAATTTCACCTGACCGACGTATGAATAAAGTTATGAGGTCCATGGCAACGTTAATTTTACATAAAGCGGAAGAATACACGACTTGCATACAAGTAGATCTGAAGCAGGGCTTTCAAAAGTGCTTGTTTTACTCTAAACAGCCTATAGTGTGTAAATTAGCTTCTATAACTAGGAGCCTCGATGGGATTTATGAAAATTATGGAAGCTGCCTCCTAGTTAATTACCAATTTTTATGGAAATTTTAAATACTTTACGCATGAGACACAGCTGCTACCTCACGTTTTCCGCACATGGTGCTTTAACCCTATCTTGTCGTTTGTATTTTTAACGTGTTTATTAGCACGTCAGCAAAGCATTGTGAAATTCATGAGAAATATAAGCCAATTAGGAAAGGAGTTGAATGGTGAAGTTTTACCTCTACCATTTTCAAGTGTAATTTTTTTTTTGTCGTTATCGTGCAGAAACAGATGCACGTAGTTTTCAATATTATACATAATTCGTTACGAGAATATTTACATGTCAAGCCCCGTTTGTGATTTGGCAATTTTATTACGTAGCCAAGAATTGTGTGTGAAGCAAAGGTTCATTTTCATTTAATGTCTCCGATTAAGAATTGTTCCCCAGTGAATCCTTCAGTATTGAATTGAATGTTGATGCTCATAATTGTGGCGTGTGTGTGCAATTCCATTTATGAACGTTAATTGGTTTTGCCAGCTGTTGTGGCATTGAATTGAGTAATTTTGCTAAGAGGCTTCAGATATCAAAGGAAGTATTTAAACTACTTATTATTCACGTTAATCCATACCATTAATATCTCTGTGTGCATTTACATTGGTTTCAGTGTATATAGAAATGATTGTGGTTCAGCCGAGTGCTGTGAGGAACACAGTCCGAGTGCAAGTTACAGGTGCATGCAAATCATTTATTGTTTTCATCATCAAATGTTTAGTATCACTTTGGAATTTTCATGTGATTTTATCAATGTTTATCATTTGTTATTGTCGTGCCTGTTGAATAATCAGTAATTATTTCTTGGCATTGCCTTATCAGAAATATTTTAGAAACTGCGTACCTGAACGATCTATGTTATAAATGATTCAGGGGCTTCTAATAAACTCATTTGATTAAATTTATGTGTCACAATTTGTACATTCTGTCCGTGGTGTAAACTTAGTGTACCCAAACATCATACGTATGTGTGACACGCATATGTTTATTGTTTGTTTACGAAACGGGCGACATTTATCTCTACAACTAGAGTAAGCGATCCGTCAAAGAGGATTATTTGCGAAAACTTCGCGAGTATTAACTGTGTCGTGACGAGAGTTTTGCACGTTTATCATCTTCTCATAACTACATATTTCGTAAATATGTTTGAGATGTTCCTTTGGAAGAAATAGTGGTTGGATGTGGTGTGTGCGTTTGAAGTATCTACATAGGCTCTAGCTAAAATATGATATTTTGGCGAAATAAGTAAAATTTTTGTCTGATATCAAAATAGTGATGTAAAATAATCTTCACGGCAAGTAGAAGATTGACAAGAACCTCATAATCCCCAAATAAAATCTCGAGAAGCACCTAAGAAGGCTGTCGAATAATGAAGCTCTATAAACTGATAACGCCCTATGAAGAGACGCAAGTGACATAAAGATCGCTTTTTAATTGTCATGTTGAACTAGGGATAAATGCAAGACAAGAATTTTATGTTTTACAGCTCTCCAAATATATGCTTATCTACTGAAACATATCGTTTCGTGGTTGATGAATGAGTAGGCTACTATGCAAATTGCCATAAGCATGGGCGCCAAATGAAATATAAATGGGTGGAGAATCGATGGATAAATAGTTAGATACATATATAGCTTATGTAAATGCCGCACTTGGATCATATGTGTTTGTGTGTGAGAGAGAGAGAGAGAGAGAGGGTGTGTACAGAAGAACACATTTTACCTTTGTAGGAAGCCTTGCCATGTAGTCTAAAAGATCTGGGCTCCAATATAAACGTTACTTCCATTGCTTTAAACAGCATACAAGAAAAAATTGACACTTCAGAGCAATAGTAATGCAAAATTACCAGCAACTCTACAAATGAGAGACTGTCCATAGGTGAAGCAAACAATTTAATGGAAATGCTTTTTTGTGCCCGTGTAATCAACTCAAAATCATATTTCAGTGAGATAGAAATCAGCATAAAAATGTTCCCCTTTGCCGGTTGTAAAATAGCAATCTCCCCAAGTTATCAGGCAGCTGGCAGATAAAAATCATAAAAGTGCCAAATTAAAGTGTCCTTTGTCGAGATGCAACTCTGAATTAATCTCGACAAACAGCAAAAAGTTTCTGTTTTTGCCTGGCTTAATTAAATTGTTTACGTCGGTTGAGAACACAAAAATCTTAGCCGGAGTTTTTCCGTGGTAAATATAAAAGAAAGTACTGAATAGACGTTCCCTTTTTCTTAAGCCTTGGCTTCACCTCAGGAACACAGAATATTATTTTAAAAAATTGGAGAACATGTACCATTTCTTAGCAATTTTCACACCTTATTCACTCAATATCCCTCTTCTGTTAAGCCCTTTCTAACTGCCACGGCCATAATACACTGATTTAGCAACATACTTCAGGTCGATGCCGTCTTTTCACCAATAATTTGACGGATACCACACTAGGGGCCAGCAACCCTGGCTGTCCTACATATTGTCTTACATAAACAAAATGGAGACCAGGTTCATTCGTAATGATAAAGCCAACCTCCCGTGGTGCAGTCGGTTGGAGGCTCTGGGTTCGAGTCCCGGGTAAGGCATGGGTGTTAATTTAAGTTAGGTTATAGGGGAATGTTGCCTAAGGCGTGCCATTTTTTACATTATTGCATTAATTTGAGCCAATCTTCAATGTACTGCTCCAATATTGATTTAGAACGAAGCAGCATACATATATGCATACATATCTACATTAACATGTATAGTTAGCTGAAATAGCGAACCAGAAAAAATTTCTTAGTGTAAGACTGCAATCGGTACTATATATAGGAAACAAGTATCCAAAATCATACCGCCAGTATCGTAAATCGTACCGCTACAAACAGAAGTAGTCTAATACTAAATGTTGTCCATGTAAACAGCTATAATGATGTTTTAAGTGTATACAAGTACATATTTCACCCTAAATAAAACAAACAAACAAATAATTTACATTCAACACAAATAAAACCTTTCAGGCCTGATTTAACCCCTGCGCAGGTTTCATGTACCCAAGTTTGACACTGTAAACATTGCACCATATTTTTTACGACATTTTCCTCACATACTGAACAAAACCAATCGTCTTGCACAAGTTCTATGGTTAAATTGGATGCGAACGAAGTAAAAGGTGCATTGTTGTCTGGAGTTGTTCTTAAACGCTTATTTGCATATGCAGAACGTCCCTTCCCTTGTGTAGATTTATTATCTACTATGCTGGTCGTCTTCCTTCTGCTATCTTTTGCCGCCATCAAATCAAGGTTGTACGGACTGCTTGTCAGTACAACAGCTTGTTGAGCTCCCCGCCTTGCTGGCGTGGACACATGTTTGGGATATTTTGGAATCGAAGAAATAGCTTCAATAGAAACATTCAACTTTGAGATCATCTCCTGCTGAGTAGGCCTATCCTCGTTTTCATTGGAGTGGCATTCGTTTTCTTGCAGATTTGCAGCTGCTAAAAAGTCTGAATCGTTAAAAATATTATTATCTACCAGCCAGATTCTACAGCCACGAAATCCGTTAATGGCGTTCTGAATAGTTGCTACCCTTGCATAGGCCTCTGCTACCAGTTGGGTAACCTGATACTCGATAACACACAAACCGGGATTTGTTCGAAGCCATTTTTTCAACTGCCTGGGTGTAATAAGTTTCTAATGGCTTGAAGAAGAAGCTGTTCAGAGGTTGTAGTCGATGAGGTGCGTAGGCAGGCACTGCAACATTAGGACGCCATTGGCTCTTGCAAGTTCCAAAGCTTCTACATTCTTCGAATGTGTCGAATGACCATCTAAAATTAAAAGAACCTTTTTGTCGGTGTTTGGTTTGATGACAGCAATAAAATGTTGTAACCATTTTACGAAAATATCACTGATAATGTACCCTGTTTCCGATATGTCAAAAATGCCGCCAGAAGGGGCACCAACCTGCAGCTCATGCACAATTCTCATGCGTTTTAAGGCGTACATAGGTGGAACATACACCCCCGACGCACTAGTACAACACACTATTGTTGTATTGATACCTCTTTCCCCACTTGCAATAGCTCCCACCTGACGCTTTCCTTTCATAGCCAACACTTTCTGGCATCTTTTTTGTACAGTGCTGAAACCCATCTCATCCACATTGAACATACGAGTAGCATCAAATTTGTTTTCATCTATAACTCTTTCCAGGATATCAAAAAATCCTAACACATTCTTCTTGTTGAACCCCTTTGCACGTGCCATGGAAATGGACTCGGGCTCACGTAGCGCAAATTCTTTATGACGGGCTTTAAAGTCATAAAACCATCTCTTCCCTGCCATTTCTGTCAATCTGTTGAAGCTGTGTAGCATTTCATTGTGCTCTGCAATTTGGAATGCTAACTTCCTGGCATCAATGATTGTTACCCCAAACAGAATATCTTCTAATCTTAACATATGATCAACGAGTTGTTCCTCTACTTCGGGTGGAAGGGTGGTGGTACGGCCTATGGCTTTTACGGATTCGTCAGCAACAACATTCTTCCTGTCTAAGTGCCTTTTCAATGTTGGCTTTGGAATGTTGTATTGTCGACAGCATTCATTAAAACCCATGTCCCCGTTTCTATAAGACGCAAGAGCCATTGTCATCTCAATTTCAGTCCAAGCTCCATATTTCCTTTTCGTCATTCTGTAACACACAACGGGCATGTGTTTTAGTTATATTTTATTTACAGTGACTATTAAAAACTTTTGCACATGGCAAATATGAAACCTGGCAAATGTAAGACGTGTTCAACTGAAACCCATTGTCCTCGTATGTTGATGTACGACCATTGAGAAAAATGTTCCGTAAACAATGCACAGATTTAATGCGGAACCTGTACTGAAGTTTGTATGAGATCAGTGCATAAGACTATGCAAAAGGTCATTTAGATTGTTCATAGTGTTTACACATACAGTCAGCAATAAACGGGTTTCATTGTAACTTGCCTTGTAGCTGTATCCTAAATCGTACCGGTACGATTTGCGAAACTACGACGTGGTACGGCTTCGGCAACTCGTCATCAAGCAAAACAAACATATGAAACATAACCTCTAATTGTTTGTCGTCAGATATAAATTTGTTCAAAACGTGAAGAACAGTTATCTTTAAAATAATAAATATATTTTTAAACAATAATTACTTACTTTTCGATTTCGTACAGGCTTACAACTGAAGTTCAGAAACTTCATCCAGAAGTGAAAATAATCACAAACTCCAATAACATCGCTAAACGTGTTTCCACGCTTAAAGTTATTCTTTGGGCTGGCCGGGAACTACACCAGGTTCGTCTTGTAGCCACAAGAGCGCAGTGGTATTCACATTTCCTGAAATACGGAGGTAGTACGATTTAGGAGGCGGTACGCATTCAGCTACTTTCCTTTGAGTTAGTCTGTAAGCCGTCCCCTGCTAAAATTTGCAGCATAAAACCGGGGGACGTTAAAAATCCCTTTGCGATACAGTAATGATAAAATTTTCACAGATTATTCCAAATTCAAAAATAGCCTAGCATGGGTGTATTTAAAAAAAAAAAAAACTCTTAATTATGACGTCATGCGTCACTGCCAACTTGGGTGAACTGTAAATGTTACCAATACGTAGCAATGATCAAATTTAAATAAGCTGCGTATGAACATAATAAACAAAACAGGAAAAATAACAATACAGAATAAACTACATTATCTTCTCAAAAAATAAATAATTACGTTAGACTAAGCACGTTAATGACCAATAATATAATTAGATACGTATCGGTTTAAGCCGATATGAATGCCAATGAGATTCAAAATAGCGAGACGTCACACTGCTTATGCCCATTTGTGGTTCGAAACTCGATCCTATATCGAATATAAGATTTCCACAGAAAACTGTTGTACCCTCTTCTAACATCTTTGGTTGGAAGCTTAAACTCGAATTGTGCAACCAAAGATGTTAGAAGTGCAACAGTTTTCTGTGAAAATCTTACATCCGATCTAGGATCGAGTTTCGAACCACGATGGTGCAACTTGGCATAAGAGTTTGGATTCTCGGTGATAACGTATACACGAAGTTTGTATCCTACCGCATTTAGAAGAAATGAAATTTTCAATGGCATATTCCGAACATTTTGTTAAAGAACCCCTATCAAAATTATTTAGTGAAAAAATTTTTATGTTATTTATATTTGTTTATAATAATTTTTTTATGCATGTATATAAATTATTGACCAAAACATAATATCGCTAGAAAATATTATTTTTTCTTGCTACAAAAATTTTTGTTAAAATAACGTTCAGTATACTGTTCTCGTCGTGTTGACTTTAGCGTCGATGTACATAAGTGTAATGTTATACGCCGAGACAAAAAAATTCTGTAAAATTTCTCAATTTTTAATTGAACACAAATGTCAGAAAACGACGTTGTATTTGTCAGGCATTTGTTAGACAAATTTTTATCAATTATTTTTTTTACATTTTTAAATTTTATTTTAGTAAAATGTGTTATAATATTGCAAAATATATACATTTTTTATTTCATGTACAGCACAAACCGCACTTTTCTGACAATTTCTATGGTGTCTGTACTACGTTTACTATGGGTTCTTCACGTTGTACAGTCGGGTACAGTGCTCCATAGGCAGTTGCTTTACTTCAACCTTAATAATCAGACACAAACGCTTTGTGTCGAAAGACTAAAAGTACAGCGTAAAAGCACCGTGAAAGTCCAGGTATCCTCTAAACGAAACCAGTTAATTTAAAGAATACAACGTGATGTTGATACAACTAATAAGTTTTCTTTCATCTGGGTCGTTATTTTCAAGTAAGTTTTTAAGGCTCTCGCTGGCTCTTTCTGTAAAGTAGATTTGTATATACAAGCAAGATGGAAATACGTTTCGTCCACGCTTGTGCAGCGCATATGAAATGTATTAAATTGTTTTTATTCTTTTAATAACTACCTCAATAATAAAAAATAATAATTTCATCCTTTCCGTGAGATTAGAATGGCGATAACTAAAAATCATTCTTTTACCGAGTAAAAATAAAATGTTGGTGTTTCATGACATGTTATTTTTCAACCCACAAAGTTACTTCAAAATATTTCAACACGCTGCAAATAAATATTATTTCAGCTTAATATTATTCCAGCATGTCCGGAAGTCGCCTGAATATAAACTTGATACTCAACAAAATAAAGCACTGGGCACGATGTCAAACAGCTTTGAAATAACGTTTAGAATACACATTTCCCGTAGTCATTAGTTTGGTCCAAAACATTAATACATGTTATACGTAAATGTTATGAATAACAAGAGAAAAATTCATTTTCGTATCAAACAGTATTGTGTACATGTACATACATTGTCGGAATTACGACGGTTAACTTTGTTGCAAGGCTAAATTAAATGTCATTACCTGCATATTATTTTCATATTAAATTCAGCTTGCTTGATATAAGTTGGTTACAGAATAAAACAAATTTTTATTCACTTTTTGCTTTTCACCGAGAAGGAAGTTTCAGGAAGGAAGTAGACTACGTACTGTATGATATCAAAATTTGAGCGCTAAAAACCTCTAAATGTTTTACATTAAAATAAGTATACTTGTATATTAGAGGATTGTTTGACATTGGGTTAATGTAGTTTCTCGGCCACTTAGACCTACGGCCAAAATTTTAGTAAATTATTTCCGTACAAACGAGGCGAACACACTTCTCCCTCCACTCCTGCTTATCCGCCCCTTGATTCTGATTGGTTCTGGTGTGGTTCGTAGGTGGAGTTTAGCTTCAAATTGTTGATGATCTTCCGTCACGCTGAACAGTCGTCCAGACCCACACATGTGCCGTCCATTGGCGGATTGTACAGCTCGTTTAAGTGAGTGAAGAGATTTGGGCGGCTCTTAACATCGAGGCCTAGAGAGCCAATGAGGGTGAAGCGAGGTGAGTATGGAGCAGCGCCGGTATGCAAGGGCGGGGGAAACGGGAGTACCCCGAGAAAACCCGCTGACCAGCAGCATCATTCGGCACGATTTCCACGTGCAAAAATACGGGTTCTCTTGGTGGGAGGTGAGTAGTCTAACCACTACACCACATCGGCCCCTCCAGCAGTGGCGTGTAGTAAGTTTTTTTTTTTTACAGGCCAAGCAATTTCTACTATCAAACTCAACATCCAACTTTGCTTACCCTACACATGTATCTACCGTTTTTATAACACCTGAGATTAGTTATAAAAAAAACGGAAACGAAATTAATGTAATAATAATCAAATAGAATATTATTTAAGGAGTATATTACAAATTATGAGAAAATTCTCGTTTTCACGAACGCTTTCATCCACTTTCCAAGGAAAAATGAAGGACTGGACGACGCAAACAGAACGACTGCTTTCCCTGCTGAAGAAACGTAGTTGGTGTCGCAAGAGCTCGAGAGTGTGGCGTGTTGTTGCTTACGAGTTCGATTCATCGCTAGTCGTTCCCTTTTTTTTTAGAAACATACTAGATAGCAGCACTATGCGTGTACAGTACAGGAGTTGCGAAAACTCTGTTCTTCTAATCGGAAACGGGATACTCAGAATTCAACGTGTTTAAAGTTAAGGCGAAAACTATAAATGGTCAAACGTTTCCAAAATGTAGGGATAGGAAAATTTCGCGACTTCAATGACCTGTAGTCTAGACTCATCAGTCTTGTGCATACTGGAGCCTCAGCTGTGTGTGCAATTGGCTGTTGCCCCGCACCTGTCAGTTATGGGATTCGCAAGGTGTTTCCTTACAAGTCTGCTATTGGCTCAGAGGCGTGCAGGGCTGGTCTACTAAACTGTGATCCAATTGCGAAGGGGACTTCACTGTACACGTGTCTGGCGTCTAACTTGTCCCGAAATGAATCCGCGAAATTCCTCTGTCCCTACCAATATGTATAGGGTAAGCATTGCTTACGTAGCATCTATGGAATGAACGCCACTGCCTTCCAGCTTGTTTAGACTCGCGAGATGTCAGTGCCTATTTTACTAGTGTGCTGCCATATTTTTGGGCAAGCGTGGTTGCCGTGTGACAACTTTGCGCCCTCGGTGGGCGGGTGCCAGGTGGAGCTCTGCGCATATGGGCGGGCGTCAATATTTCGCCGACTGCGGACTCGCGTGACCCCCGGGGATCCGGCGAGATGTCTTGACCTCCGTGCCGCAAGGAACGCCGTCCCGGTTTGAATTATTCAGCCGATGACGAGCCATTAGCATGCGATGGTCCTGCGACCTCGCCCTCGGCTTGTCAGCGGGTTTCCGACGGGAGGTTACTGTAGGGATATGAACTGTACCACAATTGAATAGTGCATTCTACATGTTAAATCCAACAGTTTAAAACTATTTCGTGTTTAATTTGGGACATTGTTGGAAGTTTGTAAGAACTAAAGTGGATGTGATAAAGACATTACATTGACATTTACAAAGTATAAAACATTTTGTACTTAGTGTCTTTCTTCACTAAAGGTACCACAATAAATATATTGCTACGACAATATGTTATGTTAGCTGTTTAAAACTACTGTGAGTAATAATCCAAGTGCCTACAAACCAAACATTGTTTTATTTATTTTTCATGAAACACACAAACATTGCGTTCGAATTACTAGTTTATATTCAGTATTATCTAAATTCGATGTTGAAAAAAAAAAGAGAGTATTTCAGATTTTTGTTTGTAGCAGCATGTTAACTTGCAGAAAATATTATCACTGCATAATGCAAATAATTGCAACATGCAACACAACATATGTTATTCATAATAATCACTGGGATACGAAAAATGTTGCCTGTGATATAATATAATCCTAAAAGCTCACTTATTTCACAAGTTCTTTCAGGTCATCAATTTCCTTCACTTACTATCGGGAAACACTTCTCACTGCACCTGAAAAAAATTCTGCAATTAACAATACTATGCATTATATTGCAGCAATCTAAAACTTACATTGCATGCTGTAAGGAATATAATACTGGTAATTTACTTATTGGCAGTCATTGCCGCTTTACGTGGCTTGCACGTATGCCTCTTTATAATTCAGATGTTCCAGTTATTTTACTAAAGCACGTTTAGTATCGTTATGTTTGTAAGTTTCATACTGTCTCTTCCTTTTTGGAGACATGCCCTACGCCTTGATAATGATATTATCATAAAATACTGCAGTAACACAATCAGATGTTTGGTCTTTTACAGCCCACAGATAAACCAACACATCAACAAACCATATGTGCATACTCTATGGATATTTAATGTTATGTTGCGCTATATTTATGGTGAAGAAATAATAATCTACACCTTTATAGTGTGCGGTGCTTCATGTGGCAGGCGCAGGAACATAGTAATACTACCTGTGGTGGAGAAAGGAACTAACTCGTACATTAAATGTGGTGAAGAAATGCACTAAGTCAATGACTTAGTGCATTTCTTTGGGACAGGACCACATTCAACACATTGTTTACCATGTGTGTACTGTGCAGACTTTGTTCCTTTCCATGCCACAAGTTTCGGCTTGGCCATATTGGTTTATTGCCATTAAAACCACAAAATTGCAACTTTGTGACTTAGCGCCTTTCTCAAATATACGACTCAGTTGTGGTATTTCTGCTATAATTTAGAGCTCGGTACGATGTACTACAGCAAGTACATTATTGTACGCAAAACACTATAATATAAATTAGCACGGCTATTATTATACCTTTCGTACCATAACCATAAACCTTTTGTTGAACACACATATATTCACCACAATGGTACATATTTCATACCTCAGCGTAGCAAGTATAGTCTTTTCACGTTTTCTTCGCGCGTTTTCAATCAAAATATCACCCCATGCATAACGTATTTGGTTATTCCCTAAATATTTTTATATATTACAAGCGTTTCATACACGTGTTAACATAAAATTGCCTTATTTTCAGTTAAATTAAATTTTACTGACTTTTTCTTTTATGTTATCCCATGTTTAAGTAACATGAATAAAACCAGAGAGATACTGGGTGTGTTGGTAATGCCTAGTAATAAATAGTTCTGATGCATAATATATTCAAGTATTCGGCAAAGATGATACTAGCATAGATGCTGTATGGATTCAGACGAAGGGTGTATTCGCTGTACTGTCTCTTAGTTATCTATAATTTCACTCTTTGTATTTATAGGAATCTGTGTATTTATAAGAATCTGTCAATGGGTGCCTTCCTCCGTATGCGGATGAAAGCTTGCTAAAGCAGTTTCAATGTCCTGGTTAATGACTTGTTGGTATGATACTGCAATTATTTTGATTGTTGTTTGGAAATATTTATAGGAATTACTTACATTTATACTTTGGAAATATTGAAAACTAATAATGATAAAAATGCCTGAAATAATGCGCACTTCAGTATCATTTTTAAAACTATATTTAGTGCAATGTAGCAGAGAGGCTCTAAAACGTTTAAAAAAAATAAAACTGAAGCTATTTATTAACAACATCACAGAGTAAATAAAAAATGGCTTCCAAAAGAAAATATTTTGATAATGTACAACAATTTTGTACAAAATACGATAATTTTCGCAGACGTGTGCTACTTGTTCAACTTCGAAGGAATAGGTCTCTGGAGGGGAGGTTGGAAGAGTTCGGCATCCTTTTGCCCCAACACGGCAGTGTCAGCTTGGGATGGGTCCGCGCCTTGCGTGCCAAACCCCTTGAGGAGGACAAACGGTCGGTGAAGGGAAAAGCGGGGAGAGGGAATTAATCAGTTGGCCCACAGAAGCTAAGCGCCAGGCGCCTTCGTGGCACGAGCCTGTCAAGGTCAAGGATGGCCCAACTCCCAACTGACGCTCCTGCGAGTAAAGTCGATATCCTGCAGCGCACACGCCAGACGGTCGTCGAAGTCCACAAGACTCACGTTCGGCCGGTAGAGGGTTCGACATCAACCGGCTGAAATGGGACGTTTTATATTTACCCACCAGAGAGTTCATCACAGCTGTTAAATGTTTACTCTGCAAACCCCTATAACTTGTGCATTAACATGCGTAATATTTCACACCGAATAAAAATATTGCAGATTAAACACATTTAAAAACGCAACAATACAGCCCAGCGCGAGAGTCGTGGATAACCAATTTACTTAAAAAAATATAAACTCTTGGGCAGTGGACAAGACAATACACGATACGTTAAAACAGTGCGACACAGCAACACAGAGTTTAGTTCAAACCGAGTGAGAATTTTGATGTGCAACCGAGACCACTGCTCACCCAAGACAAAAAACAACTAACCCACACAAAACACCAAAACATAAATAAAAAAACAGCCCAACTAACACACAACATTTGTCCACAACTCATCGTTAATTACGTCCTAATGCTCGTCGACTCAGACAGAAACACTAAATCATAATGAGCCCCATCACGGCTTCGACGTCCAACGGGACGACAATTGCGGCAGTTGAACCATGTGGGGAATCCTTTCACAGCCATGCCAGGATCATACAGCCCCGATGAGCACAGCACGACACGACAAAAACCGCAACCACGACCATTTTCAATGTGCCTGCTCGAATTTACATCCCGACAGTTTTAACTGACGCGACACGAGTAGAATTTTTCGGAACCATTTAGAAGGCGCTAATTAACTACGCTAGTTTCAAAGGTGGTGGGCAAACGGGAAATTCGGAATACATGATGGTGACAAAGTGTTATAGCCAATTCATACATAGGCGAAATTATTATTTATAATAGTTAAATACAATAATTTTCCAAATTTGTTTCCTTTTAAACTACGTATTTCCAATTGCAGGGAAAGCTTATCATACAATTTCATTTTGCAAAGTTGTACACTCTGTGCGACGTGCCGCACGACACGACGAAGAATAGAAATAATTTATAATCGAAAACTGCTGGTCGTACGACAGAATTGTCGGGCTTGCGTCAGATCTATCTCGTATTTCATTGGTTGTTTAGTTTTAAGTGTCGTGTCGAGCTTGCCGTGGCGTGCTGGTCTGGTCTATGTGATTCCGGCATCAGGCGACGGCAGGGCGTAGAATAAGAAGAGCTCCAGCCGTGCAACGACCTAAATAAACTACATGAATCGTATAAAAAATTATGACGCCCGAGGGGAGGGGAAATCTTGGAAGGAGGGACAGGGGAGGAAAGAGAACGGGATCCGAGCCGAGCAAAGAGTATACGTCGCGTCGATTTGAAAGCAAAGAAAATGTCTTGTGCAAGGCTGCCAGTGTCTCAATACGATATAGAAAGCCGAATTTTTATAATTAGGGCAACTAATTTTTCGCGAATAAATCGAAACACACAGCAGATTTCAGTGCTGCATATATACATCGGCTGTTGTCATGCCACCATTGGCCGCTGATGTCTTTTCCACATTTGCCTCAGGATTCCGTAACTCCTACCTTCGTGATTCGTGCAGACAGTTACCACGGACCAGAACATGCTTCAGCCAATCAACAAAGCTGGACGTTCCTGCACTGCTTTGAACTGTATCTAGCCTTGAACTGTTTCACGAAGTACCATTGCCCCTATATATATATAAACCCTACAAAGTTAAATTATATAAACTTACGCAGGTTACGATTTCACTGGCACAAAATAACTCTTATTAGACAGTAAATAATTAAAATTATGCGAGTACTGAGGCCCCTCAAAACCACGAGATACCGTCTGCTCAAAAGTCATGCGAAGTGTGTCGGATAAACGGAGAGGCAATTACATGCATGCCATTGCCGTCCTTTTTCAAGGTGACTGGCTTCTTCACGAACTGTATCATGAACTGGCAAGGGTATGTTTTTACCGTAGAGCCCCAATGATTTGTGTTATATTGTGGTATTGGGTTTCCGCACTTAACTGAGCATTTTTAAAACGAGAGTCTGGACTTTGCTGTGATTTTGTGTTTTATACTAGGGACAAGGGAATATCTGTGTTTTTATACTTAAGCGAGGGAAGATTTATGTTAACTAAACTGTAGTTATTTATGAGGACTAAACATTTCTTTAAATAATTATTATAAAATACAGTAAATATAGGATACTGACGAGGGAGGTCCTAATAGTTATTTAGTAAACAAGTATCATTAGAGACACCCGATTTTCGCTTAAAGATTTCACGACCAGTTGTGTTTCACAACACTTTAGCACAGATTGGATGGTTTGCGAGTAACGCGCCTTGGGTATCTGCACGCTAATCACAGACGTACAGTATTGGAGTTACTTGATTCTGATTGGCCAGTAAAGTAGGAAAACGGCTTCTCGCAAATACACACCGCTAATAAGCAAAAGAAAACTGCTGGTACGCCCAGAATAGCATAGAAATCTATCATTAGCGACAGGAATATTTCGCGAATTCATTTCCGGACAAGATAGACGTCAAACACATATACATTCAAGACACCTGAGCAATTAGATCACAGTTTATTAGACCCATTCTGCACGCCTCTGAGCCAATAGCAAACTTGCAAGGAAAAATCTTGCGAATCCCATAACTGCCAGGTGCGGGGAAACAGCCAATGAACACATAGCTGAGTCTCCAGTATGAAGAGGATTGAGGAGTCTATCCTACAGGTCATTGAACTCACAAAATTTTTCTATCCTTATCTATAGGGATAGGAATATTTCGCGAATTCATTTCAGGACAAGATAGACCTCAAACATGAGCACACTGAAGTTAAATTTGTTGTTGGATCGCAGTTTATTAGACACGCCCTGAGCGACCCTGAACCAATAGGAGACTTTCAGTGAAACGAGTAGCGAATCTCATACTGCCAGGTGTGAGGTAGCACTGTCTACTCTTTGGGGAAGCAACCAATGAACACACACCTGAGTCTCAAGTATACACAGGACTGTTGAGCGTAGCCTACAGGTCATGGAACTCGCGAAATTTTCCTTTCCTTATGTATAGTTTCTGGTGACGTAATTGTTCCGAACACCGAGCCGCCGGGAGTGGAGATCCACAGGTACTTCACTGCTACGTTTTACAAACTATAGAGTTATCGTCGCAACGTGTTAAGGAGTCTTCGCCTGGCCTAGATACCGACGTGTCACCGCATTTCGCTGGGCTTGTCCGCATTTACTGAATCATAACGATGCGTGCGTGAGTGGCCATCACCACCGCATATAGGCTGTTCACGATAAAATGAGCGCCTCTGAAATACCTGCTTACGATCTACTTGCATGCACGTTGTGTATTCTTCCGCATTATGTAAAATTAACATTGCCATATACCTCATCACTTTATTCATGCGCCGGTGAAGTGAAATTGCGAAATTATTAGTCAAATATAACATTTTATAAATATGCTAATTTTACACATTTTATGCATTAAAACACAGAAACTGAAATAAATAATTTAAATTTTCACAAATGGTTACCTAACACTTTTTATTTTTTATTCGGCGTTAAGTTATGGAACTGCTTTCCATCCTTCGTTACCAACTTTACCGAGCGCATGTCATTCAGTACGCCCATTGAAGTATTTGCAGGCAGGGGCAGTGACATTTGCTAAAGATGATTTCAAAAGTGCTCACTTTATCGTTAAGAGCCTTCATAAGCTTTTCCACCCATCACGTACATTGAATAGTTTGGGCCTATATTAAAGACTTGTACTAGTTCGACCAAGTTTCGGACCTAGATCACCTGCGTCCTTGCGCTACGCCTTAGTAATCTCAACTAATTTGACGACTGAAGACGCCGGAAAGCTTTTAATCAGATATACTGCAAATAATGGGCAACGTGTGCAAACAAATATTTTCAGTTCTACGCCTTTACTTGCCAGTTTCTTGTTGCATTGTATTGTCCATGTGTTTATGCGATTGGTAAGCATCAATAGATGCACTAACAAACACGGTTACTATCCTAATTGTCACAAAAAATACAAACAAACTCTCGAGCTGTATTTTCGAACGAAGACAGTCAAATGAGTGGCCAAACAAATGTATTCAGTTGATTCAACAAAATATTTAGTTGACAGTTAAATTTTTCTTGGCCTAACCCAGAGATTTTGTTTATTTAAACCTATACGGTATTTTGTTACACGAAGAAAAGCAATTTTATCAAAATATCGTTTGCTCAACAATCTAAATATATATTTGGCCCTATACAAACCAATATTTGTACGAATTTTTCAACATAGTTTCGTAGAGTAGATACGTACGTAGATATTAAGTGGCGTGGTGGTTCCTTTCATGCGCGTGTTGCTGTTCAACGTATGACTGCACAAGGCTTTGAGAACGGGCATTGTGTCTAACTGGCTACGGCATGCTGCGTAAAGCGCCTTCTTGGTTAGGCTGCCGGCTGGTGAGGGTTGATCCCGGGAGCTGATTGGTGGACAGCGTCGCAACATTCTTGTGGCCAGTGACGCCATTTTGCTGGCGTGCGCTGCTTATGTTGGCGACATAAGTGGCTATTTCGCATCTGTGTTCGTAAGTATTGCTCCCGGCAGGTATATGGACGCGTCTGAGCGAGGGGTTAGCGGTATAGCGGTGTCGCCGGAGAAAGAGGGAACCCGGGTCGGAAAGCGGATAGGAGAAACCCCCCCGAAAGACTAGGGAGCTCACATCCCCAGACCTACTCTGTGACGGTATCCAACGCAACAGGACCCGCATAGATTAACCTAGGATAGTTGATGAGTACTTGTTGTAGTTTAAAACTAAGCTATAATTAGAGGCGCTCTATCACTACGCATTGCAATACTTTGCTAATGGTAGGCAGCACTAAATTATATGTCAGTTTCGGGTTTGTCATTGGACCTTCACTCATTCGACACGCTATACGGTACCCAGGACCACTAGCAGACTTCCAGTGCACTCTGGTAGCTTCATTTCGGTGTGGCCGGATGGAATAGGAGAATGGGTTCTAACTTTGACGGCAGCCAACGAAAAACATTGCTCTGCTAGAGCATGTTGTGATGAGACAAGCGTTAGGTTTATAAATAAGAATAATAATCTTGCTCCATCTTGTTTTATTGACTCAATCTTTATATATATATATACATATTATATATATATATATATATATATATAATATATATATATATAGTAATGTGTGAACTGGGGTGTGAACATATTTAGATTATTATTTACTTAGATTGGTTTGTAATGATGTTGTGATGTTCAATCTGCCTTCCACACACTAACATACACGGGCCAAGCTAGCTTAGAGTAGATAATTTCGAGATGACTCTTTCCAGAAATAGTTACACCAGTGATCATAAACCACAACTTTTATGCTAAATACCAAATTATTTCCAGGATGATAGTCGTACACCAACTCAGTAGAAGGCTAAACTACCATACGGTCATGGTACTTTAGTCAAACTCGATAGTTTAGCATGCACAGACTCGGGAGTAACTAACTACAAGGATGGAGTCCAGAAGAGGATTAAAATGTTTAATCTTTGATAAAAACTGCTGGGATCTCGTCAATATTAGACATGCAGTTGTTTGAGAAAAAAAATAGTTTAACTCGATAGCAGTATTATTGATAATCTTATGGTGGCATATGCGTGTACCTTAAGTGGTCGTAAGGGAAGCAAGACACCCTGTGAGTTGGTAAGAAACATAATTTATTAAGTTCTTAGCACTTTTTAAAAGCAAATATATAAAATCTTCTTTAAAAATATATATATATTAATTTAATCTCGCACCGAGTAAACTAGAAGCAGGGCTAGTAATTTCGGGGAATTGATTTGTTAAACAAAGTTTTAACACCGGCCTCTTATGGCAGGAAAAATGGCGTCACCTTAAGCTACTTTCCAAAACTAAAATCGACGACAATCTTATCTGAATTTCTTACTGACTTTATACTTGTAGATCGGGATGTCTCACATGATGAATCTGCGTCAGGCAGATCGGGTACAGTCTGACGAACATTTTTCCTTAATATTCTAGCCAGCGGGCTGCGGTACAATTAGATACAGTCCATAATGGTACCACTCGGAATGCCACGGAAGGCTATCTAAACTAAATTAAATCGAGCACTACTAGCGCATCAGACCCTCTTCGTCTCTGCCTGGCATCCCGGTAATCTTCTTTTGGTCTGGAAAATTATACAAAATCACTCGCGGACTGCCCTAATATCTACATTTAAAATCATATCGGGGCCGTAACATTAGTTACGCCCCATCTTACATCGCAGTTGAATTCCCTCTTCCCTCTCTAGCAATAACGTAGCTTAATAGTGACGCTGCGTTACGACCAATCACAAGGCGGCTGCTTCCTCGTTCAATCAACAGATTGCGTTGCCCCTGACAACGGGCCTTAGTCTCCAACAATAATGGCTGTCAACCAAATGTCACATAACAATAAACATTTTAATCTCTTAATATTTAAAAAAAAATTAAGCACAGTAGCCTTAATGCAAAAATTAAGAAAAGTAATTATTTTGAGACGCATAGAAATTAGCACGTCATAGCAATAAATGAAAAATAAAATATCAGCAGTAATAAATTATCATGCGTTTGAATAAAAACGTCTCGATTTGCATGTGATTATTTAACGTATCATTTGCTATAGCAAGATGGTAGCCAACAACTGCAGTACGTGAAATGAACACATGTAAATTGTCACATAATGTTGCCACATTGTGCAAGTAAAATTTCATAGCCGATGATATTTTCTTCTTAGACTGTTGTTTGTAATTTTCGTTCAGGAAGAACGTATATTAACATCGTTTATGAAACACGCTGTTTATAAGCGGGTGGTGAAGAAACCCGAGACACAATACTGAACGCCGACAACGAGTTTATTCCGGGGTGAAAATAATCCGTGCGATACCCAGGCGTTACATTTCAGGCGGGCGGTGCCTGTGAACGCATTGCCGGATTGCCGAGGCATCTGTGTGAAAATTGCGGGGAGGGGGTGTGTGGCAATCAGCGGCACTGCGGATTATGTAGCGGGAGAGACAAGATGGCCCCCTGCAATGCAGTCTCCCCAGCTCGACAATGGTTGTCCGGGGGAGGCGCCGTTCGCTACGATACAAATGGGGCACATTAAAATCTCTGCTTGGCGCGGGGGTTGCATGTGGGATGTGGGACGTCCGGGGTTAACAGGATCTATTGGCTTGGGGAGGAAGGGATGAGGGATCTAGGGACCGGAGGGATGGGGAGCAAAATTAACTGGCCCACATTTGCAGCGGGACATTAAACGTGGGCGGGTCCCGACCACTCCGCACTCCAAGTTCGTATTTTACGACGTGCTGTCGTGCCATAGAATAACTAGGATTAAACAGAAGCGGAAATGTTAGTCGTGGACTCCGGCGGAATTGGCCAACGCCCTTATAACATGACGCCAGGTTACCTACCAATCATCACCTTGTATATAAACCTCATGTAGACAAAATGGCTCTGAACGAGCGGAAACAGAAAAAAAAATAATGCACCACTGGGAAGAAGCGACCAGTTAGAGTTTATAGCAGTGCATGCATTCCGCTGTTAATCCCCCTTCTTTAAGGCTGAAGTCACCCGGGACATATAACCACTTCCCTTCAAACACGTTGAGTTCTATAATATTAATATTGGTTCCAAAACTTGTTGCAGTTGAATTCACGCATTGTTCAAAGTAAAATGGACGCGTAAGTACACCAGAAATACTTATCTTCCTGTGCTGAGCTCCAGCTGGCTGCTATAAAGTGAATGAACAGTGTTATTAAAATGGCTGAAATTAACTGCATGTCCTGCATTCGTTCTAATTAATAAAAAGCCAAGTGAAATAGTCATATACATACTTAGTATTATTATAGTAAAAGTAATGTTAGTTATTTTGCAATATAAAAAATACCGCGTTATTAAGTATTGAAAGCGATTTACGTGAACATATTTCTGAAGTTAGAACTTCTCTTCTTTGCTTTTAGTTACAAAAAGTTATAACCCTGCGAACATTTTAACAACGTAGCTACACATTTAATTACATGTCATAAATAATATGACAGCAATAACGTGTCATTCACAATAACAAGTTCAGTTTTACTGTAATCGCGTCCTAAAAATTTATTTTCCATTCCAATCGACTGCCTCGCCAGTTAACGCGACATTTTTTTTGACAGGCATTGATCGACCCTTGCACCAGCTGCCAATGGCATCAACCATTTTTCAAAGCGCAACTTCATACCTGCCAGATGGTAGCTGGACCAACATGACGAGTCAATAAAATGTTGGGCCGAATGCGATACAGAGAACACTAAAATAGCAAAACGCAGTTATTCGTGCACTGGTTACGGTTACATCAAAGTTATTACCTCGTTATGACTGTTCCGTGGTTATGCAGGGGTACGTGATAAGACAGCATTTCCTGATTACAAGTATAGGTTGCTAACAACTGGGTAAACCAAATAGGCGCTAAGAAATTTCCGTATCATTCGGTGGATTGCGCTCGAAGAATTATCACTCCGGCTTCCTCGTGGAATAGCGTATACGTTCTATATTGCGCCAAGCTTTTATATCATTTGTAGTAAAGTTTATTACGGCTGTTCGCCCACATCTTACAAGTTCTATAAATTTTATAACCACTCCTATAATAATTTTTATCATTTTGTTTATTTTATAGATTAAATATTGGTTTTAAAAGTTTTTTTTTACGGTTAATTTAGCTTTCATTTTTTAGTCTGACCTCTGTTGATCATACAGGTATACTATTTATACATACATACTCGTCCGTCATTGGTATCGCTTGCGATCAGGCCAGTTTCACTGCACTCTTTTCATGAGTAGTTGAACCGGCATGCTGAATATTCATTATTTATTTTACACGTGTGTCTGTCGATATATTTGACGTTTCAATACGAGCTCGCGAAGATCGGAATCTTCAAATGGTATTCCACGTACACACACGCGGTCGAACATTTCAATTCCTTTTTGTGTTTCAAAGTTTGGATGGTCTTTTACCTACATGACCGTGTATAGATGAGGACTCCCCCGGCACTGAAACTCTACACTACACCAGTAATCGACAACTCGTCCACCAAATACATCGTGATTGCTAGTGATTCAGTGGGTGCCGGGCAGACACCTCACAGACACCTACCTACATACAAACAAGTGAAATTAAATAAAAACTTGTAAAAACACTACTATAAAAGAGAGTAACTAGATCAAATGATGGGAATTTGTATTTATTGTGGTTGTTATTTTGGCAAAAAATCTTACTGATTGCAGCAACAGAACAGAAAATGTTTTTAATAGTTACAAAAGTAAATAAGATTTTTCCAATATGTATGCCTAATATACCTGCAATTATATTTCGTATGTCCTTATGACTTCTTTAAAACTTGTTACCATGCGTCTGTAAAGTAAACTGTTCGAACATTACCCGAATTCGTACTACAAATTGCATAAAACGAAAGGAAACTGAATTCAGGAACACTAGAGACCAGCAGAATTAGCGGATTCGCTATGGGACAAGCTAGAATTAAAAAACACGTGTGTTTAATATAGCTTTAGCCATTGGTGTTTGACACCCACCTTAGAACGGTGGCCCAATCGTCGCCTTTCACCGTGACAGCAGACAACCAAAGCACAGTTGACATTGGCATCTTTGTGCATAAGACTATAGAGTCTAGCCTGCAGGTAATTGATCTCGCAAATTGTTCAAGTCTCTAAGGAACATTAATTTGAAAATTAAACTATTAATAAGATATTTGAACATGGAACTAATTTTCCTGATTCTCTGCTAAGTGTACTAAGCTTACTCCAGTCACTATATGGGCAGACATTTTTTTAAAGTTGATTTCAAAAGTATGTAATTAATCATGGTCGCCTGAACTTAAGTTTCCCCGTATTAAAGGTGCATATTTGAGTTTATTGAATTATTCTTACTGTTACAATCCTCACCCAACATATTGAGATTATAGCTTGCTTTGATATCTACAAAGAGTCTAGAGAGGGGGGAGGTTTGGGGGGGGGCGGTCTGAACATCAGGGTCTTGAGATCCAATGAGGATGAAGCGAGGTGAGCGTGGAGCAGCGCCGGAATGCAAATCACGAAGGAAAAGGGATATCCCTGAGAAAACCCGCTGACCAGCGGCATCACCCAGCACGGTTCCCACGTGTGGAAATCCGGGAGCGAACCCGCTGTGTAGGGACAGGAAAATTTCGCAAATTCATTTCGGGACAAGATAGGCATCAAACACATATACAGTGGAGTCACCTACACAATTGGATCACAGTTTATTAGACCCGCCCTTCACGCCTCTGAGCCAATAGCAGACTTTCAAGGAAACACCTTGCAAATCCCATAACTGCCAGGTGCGGGGAAACAGCCAATGAACACACAGCTGAGGCTCCAGTGTGCAGAGGACTGTGGAGTCTAGCCTACAGGTCATTGAACTCGCGAAATTTTCCTATCTCTACCGCTGAGGTTCGGGCCCGGTTCACCTTGGTGGGAGGCGAGAGCTCTAGTCGCTTCACAACCGCGGCCCCTTCGCACAGAAGGAAAGATTCCGCGGGGTGCGGATTTGTCTGCGGATCCGCTCGGCCACCAGGCTCGCAGGAACAATGTGACGTGTTTCCGGCGGTACCCTCTCGTGGTCCGGATGCGCTCACGACAGTCGTATCTCGTTGGTGGAACTAGGTCGTGGTTGGTGGGTGGCTAGGTGTAAAGAGGGGGAGAGGGGTGTAGATGTTCTTAACCATCAACTCGCGGTACATTACAACACCCTCTCAGGCTTACGCGTGCTGTCTCAACGTCTTGGAGGAAAGTTACGTGGCTCGTAAATTTGCGACAGCGCGGAGGTAAAGTCTCACGGTGTATGGCGTTCACGTAAGGTGCCAGGGCAGATAGCTAACGCGATTTCACGACCGCCACACATCGCCTGCGATCACGGGAAATAAAAGATATCCTGGATGGCACCTTCCTTTATGTTTTTCTTAGCGTAACCCCTGACACATAAACTTGGTTTACTGGCAAGCTAAAGACTTTCAGGCACAGTGTATGAGTTATTTCGTGGTTATTTTTATGGGTTCTCCTTTCTCACACGCTTCATAAGTATGTGTTCCGTAATTCATTGCTGTGTTTTTGACGAGTAGTTAGGTACAAAAAAATCATTCTTGACTTATTTTGAACACAAAATAGACTTTAAACACAAGGGCCACTAAACTAATCGCAGAGATCAAATCACACAGTTGTCATCTAAAAAACTTTCTAATAATTCTAAGTGGCACCTGTGTACGAACAGCATTTGAGAAAGTTTCTCGTGTCCAAAAGTCAGCCTAGTTTTTGTTTTCTAGTTTGTGTTATATGCATATTTTAATGGTGAAAATAGGATTAATATAGAACACGCACAGATAATTCGAACTTTTCTGAAGCCGTGCTAAAGTTCTAATTCCAGGATATTTCTCCGCCTTGTGCAAACAAAACATAACTAACTCTAGAAGATTACACCGCATTCGTGCGCACTCTGTTCAGTAACATTTTGCATGAGAATTATTTGTTACTAGGCATTACCAACACACCTATTTTCTCGCCAACCGTGAAAAGACTATGCAAAGCGATTCACAATAATATTTTGGCATGTAACGTTTGGCACAGACTATTCATCATGGCACTCGGATGTGCAGCTCATATTTGTCTTCGATATTACACCACAAAAGTATACGTTCACCCCACGAAGATTTGTGAGGAGAGTCGTTGAGAGAAAGATGCCACGTCAGTTCATTTCCTTGCTTGTGAAGGCGATCAGACATTCGATGCGAATACAGTACTTAGTTCGCATAATTTTGCATCGAGATTTACACACGAATCGAAATTTTTGAAACTCATGGTTTTTATCATTTAAATAGGCACTACTTGGTTGCGTATGAATATGTCAGTATAAAATATTACGTACATAAAATTGTCCAGTTTCCTGTAACGTTTGAGGATTTTAAGAGTTTCCAGCATGTTACACTGTAAAATTTTCGCCTTCAAATATAACGGACAGTAAAATTTGAAGACGAAAAAAAGCCATCAATTTTTTCCATTCATCAAATGTTATCCAATAATCTTGAATGTGTTTGTAAATGTGCCACGCACTCAATTTTTTTTTTTTTTTACTGGACGTATCTAATCTAAATGTTTATTTGAAAATCATTTTTAAAGCGAGGCACTGCCACTGCGTTTCCACATAGTCCTTTACAGGAAGACATGTAACGAATGTTGTCATATATTTTCACTTCTTTACTTAATTCAAATTTTATTTATCAGAAATGTCTCCCGCACAATGGAATTTAATGCATCTGAGTTCTTAATATTAAGTGCAACATTAACTTAAAATAGCACTCATGTTCAAAAAGCTCCTACATAAAAATTAATTATCTACAGACCTATTTCGTTTCCAGCAAATTATTAGTTATTTTTAAGTTTCGTGACACCCATTTTTGTCGTGCACTATTCTGATTGACTGAATCTGCCATAAATCAAAGACGTTTCAGAACCTGTCCAATCTTCAAATGTTTGATTGCAACTTAAGCCGTCCAACTATTTCAAACAAATATGAAGGCGTTTATGACGTATTTGACAGTGTGACAAGGGCTTTACAGGTGCCTGATGCTACTTTTTTTGTTTGAAGGAATAGGTTTTTGAGGGAAGCTTCGTGTACTCACGACTTTGTTCGTTTACGAAACCTGCAGTTATAGGAGATAAGGAGACATTCCGTATCTTACATTTACGGATCTTGGTTCCGTTTTTCCGTCAACACGAATAGAATATCCGTATATCACGCAAACATTTCGGCATAAGTTTCCGTGAATACATGGACATTTTTTACAGTGTAATTTCTGTCCACAACAGTTCTCGGCGCTTTAGTTGATGTGCACCCAGGTGTTACGTAGAAAGGAAAAAGAAGAGATTTTGGACAACTCTTAACGTCGAGGTCTTGAGAGCCGATGAGGGTGAAGCGAGGTGAGTATGAAGCAGCGCATGAATGCAAAGAGTGGGGGGGGGGGGGAGATCCCCGATAAAAACCCGCCGCCGTCCGGCACGATTTCCACGTGCGGAACCCGGTTCGCCTATAGGTGGGAGGCGAGTAGTCTTTCTGACCACTAACCCACCACGGCCCCTTCACGTGTTCCGTGCTCTCTTGTCGTTCTTCGTAGGAGAAGATGAAATAACGGGATGTGACGCGCGGTAGAAACCTCAGCGATGCTGTCACGTCAGCTCGCCTCTCGTGTATTCTCGCAGGTCGAGTCGAGTGGGGCGCTCAGCACGGCGCTGTAACGCGCGCCATGTTTCTACAACACCCGCGGGGCGACGAGAGCTAATTGCGTCGCGATCGCTGTTGCTTGGTCGGGCTCTCTTCGCTGCCGTGTTTTCCTTCGTGGCGAGGGCGTGTATCGTGAACACACAAAGCCAGAGTCCATGTCGTGGAGCCGACCCGCGTGTTCCCCTCGTGCTGTTTCACTGTTTAAAAAAAAAAAAAAATTCTGTCAAGAGGTTAGATTTTTAAAAACTTTTTCCATATCACTCACCTCGTATCGTAAAAACAAAATTGAAGCCATTGTAATACGTTTAGGATTTATAGTCTATTCGCGGTGTTTTCACACTTTTTTTAATCAAACATTTGAAAAATCACGCCATGTATAACGTGTTTAGTTGTTTCCTAAGAAGTCTACATATCGAAATCGTTTTACACCTCTGTTAACATAAAATTATCTTAATTTTCATTAAATTAAAGTTTCATTTATATTTTACTTATAAATTATTTTAATTTATTGATATTAAATATGAATTAAAATAGTGGAAATGCACGTGTGTTGGTATCGCCTAGAAAGAAATAGTTCTCATGCAAAATATTATTACAGCTGAGTGGGCACGATTTCGGTGCGATGTCCTATGGCATAATCAGTGGAGCTTAGTTTGCGCGAGGCGGAGGAATATCATGGAAGTATAACTTTAGCAGGGCTTCTGAAATGTGTGAAGTAAGCATGAATGGATTATAGACAAACATTCACCACGCACTGCATAAAGTGACTAGAAACCTGAACCAAAAATAAAACTACAAAACAAAAATAAGAAAATATTTCTTACCTATACAACTACGCGAAAGATACGGAAAAATGTATTATTATTATTGTGATGATACGAACAAATTGATTGATGATTTCAATATGGCTGCATCGCTTGTGGCGCAGGAAACGGCGACACTTACAGTCTCTGATCGGAGCTACTACAGTGCATAGAATCAAAAGATTTGCATTACCCTGCGATAAATCCACTCACATTTGTTGCAAGTTATGCTCCGATTCACGAACATTGCGACATGGAAAACTCTGGTCCTACAAATCTTCGTAAGGCGACAAACTCGGTGACAAAGCAGGTAAAAATGAAATAAATCCTACCTGCACTTATTTTAACGGACAAACTGACTCTTACGTGCCCAGTTAAAGTTGGAGCCGACGGAAGGTAGGTAGTTCCAGACCTTAAGTTTGAATTATAGGTGTTAAATAAAAATTTATGAATTGTGAACTTTTTTTGTTTAACTTTATGATTTATTGTTTATGAATATATGTGTAAGAGTTAGGAAATTTTAAAATTTTAACATTTCAAATAATTTCTCAGTTCAACTCGAACCAACGACGCATGAATAAACCGACGAGATTTTACAAATAGTTGAAGAATACACAATGTGCACACAAATACATCTTAAGCAAGACTTTCAAAAAGTGCTAAGTTTACTGTAAACATCCCGTAATGAATAAAGTTACATGCAATACATCGCACGCGATCTGCCTGTAATACATATAAAAATATAATGAGAAATAAATAATAAGATGCCTGGCAAGTAGGGTGTGTGTATCGTGACATGCAGTGTTCTGAGGACACTTCAAGCCTTTATACTCCACGCGAAGAGTGACGCATATGAAGGCGCCATTGCACGAAACACTAATGGTTTTTGTATCATCGTCCATGAATTGAATGTTTCGATTTATAATGTTTTAATTACCACGAAGCTGAATAGTACGCGGACAGAGATAACAGCACAATACAAGAGTACAGCAGTTACATCATGCCAGCCAAATTACTTGGCTCTCATTTCGTCCTGGTTTCTAACAAACGCAGTACAAACAGAACGTGACGAGAGCAATGACCGTGACAAATAAACAAAATGATTACACGTGGAAACTTTACATACACTAAAGTCTCATCGCTTTATAAAACTTTTAATGAGTAAGGCACTCCTGGTTATTATTCCGTTATAAAAGCGGGAAGTTAAAAGTGTATTAAAACCAAGTATCATTATATTTATTTTGCATGTATGGCTGGATGTATTTGATACATACTTTTTTTTTGTATAGGTGTTGGATTGTTAGGTGGTTTGTTTATTAGTCTGGTTGTGAATGCGTGTTAGCGAGTTTCGTTTACAACTTCTTATCTAATGCTCATTTGTGAGCGAAATATGTATAACACATGAGCTGGCATGTAATCGTTTTGCACCAATGTTGTTTTGCGTGCATCCTTAAGAAGAACATATATGTACTGGTCTCTGTAATACACTTTGAATAGTTAATGAGAGTAGTTCACTATGGTATTTTCCACGCCTGTGCTTTCTTAACGTGGAAGCGAAGTTGCAAGGTTTTGACGCTTTTAGCGTACAATGTATTCTAATAGAACGTTCTTTTGTGGCTAACGTTCGTCTTTCTGCGACGCATCATTTGGCGCACTAGAGCTTCGCTTTGTTGGCTGTTCGCCTCATCTCAGTGGTATCGATTGATGTTATGGTGCCTGTTTGATGCCAGCCGTGTGCTTGATACGGATGACGCGACTTTCATGGAAGGTATAAATGAGATTGTGTCGCACAGGCTGAGAGCATGGCCGTGTTCCAAAGCGATGACGCTTCATTATTATAATTACGGCTGGAAATGCTTACCGTGATTGAAGGAGGCTAGATGTTTATTTCGTTGTATAGTTAGTCATACGACACTGTGACACTCCATAAATGAACTTCTGGTTTAGGGACTGGTGTTGTTTATTGCCAAATACGCATTACATCCTGAGGCAGTAAGGCATGCTGCAGTACCACAGGAATAGTTCGACGCAGTGGCCTGCGCTGAGAGAAAAGTCAACAAAATATTTACAACAATGCCTAAAATTTATTGAGTTGACCCAACAATACATTTTGTTGAATAAACCAAACTTCAGAAGCAACAAAATTAATTTTTCAATGTAACAAAATTCATGTTTGAATAATCAAAACCTCTTGGGCCTAAGGAAATTAGACTGTCAACAAAATGTTTTGTTTAATCAAATGTATATATTTATTTGGACACTCATATGTTTGCCATTGTTATAAAATACAGCTCGAGAGTTTGTAACAGTGCTTAGTAACGGTATAAATAGCCTAATAAAACAAGTTCAACAGGAAACTAAAAATAAATTTTTAAAACTTGAAATATTTGTTTTCGCGCGTTGTCCGGTATATGAAATGTATTTATTTAAAAACTGCCCTATCTCATCAGCCATCTCTTTAGCTGAGGTTGTTTAGGTGCAGCGATCCAGCCCAGGTGGTATAGGTTATGATCTCAGTAGGACTACCAACGTTGTTTTATACTAACCTAAACTCTTCAATTTACGTTTGACCAAACAAATATTTTTGGTTGCACCAACCAAATATCTGTTTGGGGCAACCAAGAAAGAACAATGGAATTTGGTTACAATAGCGAATTATTGTATTGCCGCTATACAAACAAATAATATAACTTCTCCAAACAAATTTCGTTTGATTCAACCAAACTTTTTTCTCAGTCTGAGCGCGCGCGCGCGCGTGTGTGTAGTTGCTCTCCCCCCTATTCTTCCGCGAGACTCGACTTTACGTAAGCAAAATTTCTTCGTTTTCGTGTGATAACTTAGGTTCCAAAGTAATTATTGAGATTTACGACTATATAAAATTTATATTTCACGAGTTGATTTATATTTCTACACTTAGTATTTACTGTGTAGTGTTTGGTAGTCGTAAAACTACAGGTGCGTGTTAATATATTCAAGTTTATACTATGCTATTTGTGGCAGAATTTTACGCTGATAGATTTCACAGCGGTGTAGTTACTGGAGGACCTGTCATCTCTTCACTGCCCTTTGTGGCGTATCACACAACGATAATCCAATATCACATATTGAACAAGCATGTTACTGCGTTTTCAATGTACCACATTTATTGTGGGATTGGTTACCACGTGATGTTCCTGTTATTCGCCTACACTCTAAGTTCGAATCAGTGGAAAAATCACTGATTCGCAGTGAATATCAACTACTCCAATCAGTGGAAATTGCACAACTCAGAATCGGTGGAAAAACCACTGGTAGTTTCAGCGAAACGATTTCACTGGTTGAATCAGTGAGAGCCAACTGCGTGCAGCGAATTACACATTGTTTTTCTTTGTTGAATTCAACCAAATGGTTACCAGAAATAAACATATTTCCGGTAGTCACTGTTTATATTGTGGAATTTGAAGTAATTAAAAAAAATTCACGGTGACCAGGATTTAAACCCACAGAACACTACTGACAATATGTTCTGTTAATTACAGATCGAGCTACCAAGTCAACGTTGATGATAACGGTGTAAACATGCGTATCATCGTTTTCTATAAGAAATATGTAGATTTAAATTGCATGTACTTTCTTTTAGTTTTTAGTTTAATTGGTAACATTAGGTTTGTTAAAACAAATAGTACGTATACATGCACTCACTTCAAATTTAATGCAGTTTAAATGTTCGAACCGAGCGCTATGATGATTACATGAAAACGAAATGGAAGACCTAAAACTAAAAAAATATATCACAATGTTTATGTTGCCTCTTAAAATGGTATTATAAAAGATTATAAAAATTATATTTAATGGGTTTTAGTCATGTATGAGTTGTTATTTCATTTGGTACACATTGATTACCCGATCCATCATTCAAAAATCGAATTACTGAAAATCAGCGAACGAAATGGTTGACGAAACAGTAAAAAATGTCACTGAATCTATAAGTAAAAGAAAACAGGTAATTTTTTCAACGATTAATTAATTAGTTGAATTGACTGAAGTGGCAGTTGAATAAGTCGAGCGCTGGAGCGCTGTTAACTGATTTGGGAAATATTTAACTGGTTTAAATTATTTGAGCGCTTGTGAAATCATATGACTAAATGATCCCTGTTTGTAGTTGCCGGAGACCGGGAAATTTCACGAATTCAGTGACACGGTTCTACCTGTACCAAAGCCACCGTTATTCATTCATTGGCTTTATCTGTAACGATAAAAAAAAACTTTTTCACGCTTCATTGAATTAAGAAATGCGTACCGGGAGAACCATTTAATCACCAAAAGAAACTAAGAAAAAATACATCCCTCACGAGGACACTGATAGTCCAGCAATAACTAAAGAATAAACGAAAGACTTCTATGTCAAAAGATGACCAAAGCTAAACTATATTCGCGATATCTTCACACTTTTGAATTAAATATTTTGAAAATTACTTTATGCATAAGGTGTTTAGTAAGCAATAGGGAAATGAATGTTGACGGTCAATGGCGTGGGGCGTCGGAGCAGGCCGGCCACCATCTAGTTACGTCACCATCCGCCATCCTGGATGTCATTGACCATGACCTTTACATTGCCCCGTGACCTCTACCTTGACCCCGGTGACCTCTGACCCCAAAAACCAACAAAATTGCTAAGAATTCTAAAAAAATTAAAACGAAAAGTTTCATTAAAAGCCTTTTAAAAATTTAAAAAATCGTTTTAAAATTTATAACAAATTTGTTATTAAAAATTTTACTAAAAAATCACTAACAAAATTAAAGAAACTTAAAAAATTTATTTTTATATAATTTTATGTAAAAACCTTTTAATTAGAAATCATTAATCCCGGAGGCCATTTTTCCTTTTTTTTCCAATTTTCCCCTTTCTCCTTGAGATTTACCTTGAAAAAATTTTTATTAAAGAATTCCTTTAGAAATTTTTATTAAAAAAATTAATGCATGTTTCTGCCTCTCTCACGTCCGTTTGACCACATTCGTTCAAGTGTCGCCAATTTATATTGCCTGTTTATTCGGCAGGCCTCATACCCGTAGTCATTGATACTGGCTAATTGGTCCGTTCCCTCCACTCCCACCCCTCCACACCAATGTTTCTCATTGGCTAATTAGTCACCTTTGTTCCATCCCTTGCAATACATTTAAGTGCACAGTTACCCCACCAATTATTCTCATTGGCTAATTAGTTACTCTGCTCCATCCTCTCCACCCATTAGTCACATCTGTTTCATCCTCGCCAATGATTTACATTGGTTAATTAGTCACTTTGCTCCAACCCCTCCGCCAAAGTCAATGTTTCTCATTGGTTAATTAGTACTCCAATGCTACCCATTGGCTGTTTACTCAATTTGTTTGACCTCCTCCACCACGTGACAATCCTCCCGATTGGATGATTGACTCGGGTATCTTCGGAAGACTTCGTGCCACCAATGTTTCTCATTGGCTAATTAGTCACCTCCGTTCCACCCTATCAATCAGGGTTTAGTCGACTACCCTCCACCACCTCTGTTCCACGTCGCCAATATGTCTCATTTGTTAATTAGTCATATCCGTTTCACTAATCACTGTTTAGTCGGCGATCCTCCACTACCTCTGTTCGACCCCCTCCAATCCCTTCGGCTGGCTTTACAAGGCGCATCCCCGAGGGCCTCCGGGATAAAGTTGCACCTCGCTATTTCAAGAGGAGAGCTCGGTGCTCATTTCTGAACTTGTAAGTGTCAAACGTCTGTTACAGTACAGAAGTACAAAAGTCAAGTACAGAAGAAACCCTCAGCAACACAGAAGATACAGAAAACAATATTCTTCAGCTCATCCGCACGATAGTGGCACGAGGAGCAACGTCATCTGCGGATAGGAACCCACGATCATCAAGCAACCTGCTACCGCCCCCATCCATTAGTCAACTCATACCAGCCCCTGGGATACAGTGTATTCTCATCCAGTTTCGCAGACAGTCCCATCAGCTCCGACGTCGAAGACAGCGACATCGTATAAGTGACCGTCGCCGAATTTTCTCCATTCAGGTCAGAAGACACGAACAAGTACAGTGAACTGAAATGGGGGGACCGGTGTGTAAGTTTTCGAGACGCTAGAGGCGTTCTTCAAATTCAATTTTGCGATGGCACAATTCACTGGCTATGCTGCTACGATGAGTTCGAAGGCTGTTACATGCTGACACACTAACTTGCGAATACAAAAACTGCTACGTGAACAATTTATGCCCCGACTCCACGCTTTCCTGTTCGCTGGAGGAGTTGGTAAAACAAAATTGCTACGTTCACATACGCAAGGCAAGAACGTACGTCGTGATAAGGCATGGATTTCCGGACTGGACCTCCAACTGCACGCCGTGTGCATGCGAAGTGTGCCTAGGCTCGAGGCCGAAACCTCTCACAAAGTCTTCTCGCCACGATGGAGCGCGTCCAGGCGACAATTTTAACCCACACAGTTAGACAAGTCTAGGTGCACATCGGCAATATCGTTACGTAACGCAAGTAATCTTGTTTCAAAGTTATTCAAACACTGACGAATCTTATCACCATCGGGTTGTAGGAGGGAGTGTGATAGCATCGAGCTGCAGCGGGAACCACATGTCCTCCCATATTTTGTCATTGGTATGATCAACATCAGAGAATGGCAAGTATCGTATCGGCGCAGGCGAGTCTGTCACTCTGTGAGTGTTGTTTGCACATGTAAAAAGTCATTTCGGTCGATCTACGTTCTCGCTGCGGTATGTCGACAGCTTCCAGCAGCAGTGATGGTGCTGACAAATGTAGCCAACCCACCCGTCTGGAAACCACGAAAGGGTGGTGACTGGGGACTCTGGAAGGACACCACCTGGGAGGGTGCCGCCTGATTGGACGCAGCCTGGAAGGGTGCTGAATGTAAGGGTGCCGTCTGGGTGCTCCGACCGAATGCCGCCTGGAAGGGTGCCGCCTGTAAGGATGCCGCCTGAGTGCTTAGTAAGGACGTCTCCGTCGCGATGCCGGACACTGCTATAGGTGCAGTGCTGGATACTACGATGGTCTCCGGTGGTGCATTGACACGCCGTCCTGAGATGGAGGTATCCGCCTTTTCGAACAACTCTCCCGTCGCAATTACGTGGGCATCGTCACACTCGGACCAGAAATCAAACAGCCACACGGCGAAGAGGGGTTCTAGCTAATGCCCATAGCCACAGCACAAAAAAAAAACCTTCAACGCCGATACGATGACGAAATCACTTGTTGGCTGTAGGCAGGGGCCTCAAGAAAAAAATCGTGCATCTGCTTACACGTGTCACACCAGGGCACGGCATCATCGTCCTTTGGCACAGTGTCACCCCGTTTCTCCGCCCGATGCGCCTCGTACCATACACGGGGGTGCGGTTTCCGAAGGTACGTAGGCTCTATTTCGTACTAAGTACACCCTGTGCATAGTGCGTACCCTCCAAAACAGGTCAAGCACTTTGTAATATTCACCGACATACCCTCCATCACACAATGATGTACAACGATGGTGCATCCACTTCCAAACTAAAGCGTATAAGCGAGGGTCCAAATCCACCCTTCCTTTAATGCTCCATATACTCCCACGACAGCCTGCCGTCCCTTCAGGATGTACTTGTTTGCTCACGAATACAAAAAAGTAACATTTAAACTCGCCTTTATTTCTAGATAGGAAGAATCCTTAAATAAGTTGGCGTACTAGTTCGCCTTTTCTTAGTACCGTATACATATTGTTTGCCATTAAAGTATTAAATGTTATCGACGAAATTCTGCAAATAGCCAATAGCGACGTAATGGAGTTGGGGGGCAGCCACAAGTAGGTAAATGGAGTGGGAGGTGTTCCCCGCCAGAATAGCCACGTCGCATCTCCCAGGTGAGAGGACACTGGCGAGAGGACACTGGCGAAACTGCGTACAAGAGCGGAAATGCAGCTAGCCGCCAGGAAACACGTATTAATTCTAGCGGAAGGTTTTTTTTATTTGTTTAAAGAACATGCGTGACTGGGCAGGACCGAATGGATGTCGTGGAAGGACTCCATCTGTTCCCACCGACCAAATCCTTTAGATAAGACTTATTTTCTCCGAACTTTATTTATTTAACAAAAAAATATTTAAAGTAGTAAAAAAAAGATTTTTTAAAATTAAATAAAATACACAACCTAGTAAGTTTTAATATACATGCATATTTTATATTGACAAATTACAAACAAACAAAAAATGCGACAGTTTTATTAATTTTTCTAAAAACTCTATCTGCCACTCAAAATATGTTCGTAAAAAATTATTAACTGTCTTTGACGATCGATCCGGCGCAGTAGATCTGGAATCTTCGGAAATTCTACTTCTTCTTCCAAATCGAGGTCAGCTGCGGACAAACTTATGTCGGCTGCGACAGCAGCAGGTGACATCACAAGTGAAAGTTTGCGGCGGCGCACTTTACAGTCCATTGCAGGTCCCCTGGAATTTTTCTTCTTATGCAGCGTAAGGTCGACACGACAAGACTTTCGACGTTTAGTGGAGACAGTTGGAGTCGGCACGCCGTTGGTAGTATTTTTTCTCCGACATACACAATTTGGTGTGAAACCATTTGGTGTGGAGCCATTTTGTGTGGAGCAGTTCTGAAGGGAGCAGCCATGGGCTGAGCAGTCGGGGGCGTGAATTTCGATGTTCGTAGAGTCACCACGGCTCGAAGTTGCTGCGAATTCAAGAACCTGGTTCACCGTTGCTAGAAGAGGCGCATCCCGCTCATGAGATGAACCAAGCAATTTCCAGGAGTGCAGCACGTTATTAACTGTTGCGCAGGTTCGCCCAAAGTCGTTGAATATAGCCAGTGGTGCCACTTCGTAGGTAAGTAGCGATCCAGACTCCCAGAACGAATTGGCGATTTTAGAGTCGTCCGGAAATGACAGGGCGTACAAGTTCTCCGGATGAAATACATGAAATACATGCCACTTGTAAAGTAACTGCACATTTCTCGAAGGGCTGACCAAAGAACTGGGATAGTTTCTTTCCTTATTTTACGATGAAAAGAACAGCCATGTTCGCTCTGTAAGTTGATAGTCTCCTCTTTCACATTTTACTCGATCTTTTTTTTTTCCTGTTCATGGAGTCTTTCAGATTACAGTATATTATTACGAGTGAAACGTACGTATCCACAACTTACACATATAACTACATATTTGACAAATATACATATATATACACACATACATAAGTCACTAACTGATTATTTTTACCAATCCGAAAAAACAATCATACTCAAAAATCCTGTAGTGGAGTATCAAGCAGTAGGCAACGGTGTTTGCGGGCACATTTTCCTTGGTAATTATCTCGATATGGCAGTCGATCGTACCATTCTGCACGTGCTTGTTTTGCTTCGATGTATCGAATAACAGCAAATGTGCCATGTCTCGGAAATCTTCGGGGTTCAGGACGGGACGCTCCTCGCGTGCGTAGTACGAAGATTGTAGTTGCGAATTCATGTAATATACCAGCAGGTAACGTCCATTTTCAAGTTTTGCGTTCAAATCCAGGTACTGATAGCTTTCACTATTAAAAAATATATTTACGTTTTCGACGTTGCAGTGGTCGGACGTAGACTTGTAGGCTCTGCTACTGTGCTGTTTGTCCATCTGAAGCCCGAGTACGACGTAGCGTGGTTTTACCGTGGCCGATGCCATATTCACAACCAAGTGATTTCGCGTGGCAGCAGGCAAAGCCTGGCAGGTGACCAGGCTCCAACTTCTGAATGCTTTTCGATCACTTAGTCTTTGTTGGCATAATTCAACAGCTTTACACTTCACGTGTGCTAGGGGTCACGTGTGGGACGAACCGTTCTATGGTGTCCAAAGTAAGAGAGACGGGCTGCGGGTTTTCTCCTACTCCCAACACAGCATCCAAATGCGATGTGGATAGCATTATCACCAGTTTCCTGCCTCGCTCCTATTATTATCTTCTTATAATCCTCGGCAAATCCCACTAGCATGGAGAGCCGAACGCACACTTCGAACTTGCTTTCGTCGTAAATGGGAACACTGTAGGCATGTTCGATTGCTCCCAGCCTCTCATCTTGGCTAGGGGAGATGGTTAGACGTGAGCGATAGGTAATGTTTTATCGGTGAGGTTATCCCCACATCAAGAGACTGGTCGATCGCTCGAAAAGGTGCAGGAGTACATTTCGTACCAACTTGGTGGTGGTCGGGTGGGTCCCGTCCACCTTCGTTAGCCTGCCTCCTATGCGCACAAAGGACTGGCTAGGCGGGGTATAAATATCTTGTCGCCGTAAAGCTATTCTAATCTCCCTCCCGAGAGCGAAAAGTCCGGCAAGATATGGTTCGTAACAGTGCATTTCGATTTTATAAAGTTTATCGTCGAATTCTAGGCTCTGATCCACGTCGAGAATTCCTTCTCCCACGTCGATTTACTTTTAAACTGAAGTAGACCTGGAGAAACTTTGTGTTTTCAGGTGTTAGCGCAACGCTACCTCTCAGCTTTCTGACCTCGGGTTCGATGTACTGCAGGTATTTATAGGGTTTTGTCTTCCCAGCCAAATTTAGTCCCATCATTTCAGGTGTAATCTTAGTGTAATTTCTTCGTTTTGGAAATTTATGAATTCCTCGATTTGGTCAACGTCGAAATGGCTACTTCGTGGGCGCTCTTTGCAACGATCAGAACGTAAATGAGCGTTCTCGGAGATTCTACTATATTATATTCGGGACCTACGGTGGCAGCAAACTCGTAAATAGTACTGCCCGGTTTCCCATTCATGTACCTGCAATTTGCCAAGTTGTAGTTTATCCGTGTGACATTGACTGTAAAAATGTTTATGGTCCACGACGACTCGTGTTTCATTGCAGCTTCGTACATTCTGGCTTAAAAACGCAGCCTGGGTCCGATGGTATCCGGTACCGTGAAATCTATATGTGCGGAGCAAAATATTTCAGCCTTCAAGGTATTCGGATTCCCGTGCAGTTCGAATGCAATGTCGCGCGGTGCGATTTCTTTATGAAATATTCCATATCCTTCAGCTCGTACGCTCCGGTTGGAATGCTGATTTCTTTTGCTTCTCCTGCCACTATGTACCGAAATGTGGAATTCACAAAATTCCTTCTATGTTGGATATGGAGTTGTATTTTTGAAACTAGCCCCACATAGCGTTTACCCTCCAGCTCCAAGGGAGGGTAAAAGCTAGTCCTTAGCTCGGACGTTTTACAACTCAGAATGATGGACACCGACATACTGATGAAATCGGTATGGCTGGCACAACGCTTTATATACCTCACGAATTATATTGAGTTTTTTTCCTCCCCAGTTTATCACTACAAATCACGATCGCTTAAACATCGCAGGCATAAGTGTCCACAGTTTCACATGTTGGACATCTGCTCTAGCAGTTCGGTAAGAGGGCGCAAGTTCCCCAAACTGTCGTAGTATATTACTTGTTTTCAGTGCTTTACATTAGCTACCCAGTGCGTGCCAGACCCAGCTGTCGTGTCCAGATTAATTATGACGCACTCATTACATTTTGGTTTAGCGGGCAAGGCATCTCTCGGAAACACTCCTCTAAAATTAGGTATTTTCAATTTGATCTCAAACATATCGAAATTCATGTTCTTCAGTGGACGTATAGGCAGCGTCACTTTGATTACCTTCTTCGATTTATTTCCCTATTTTCTTACTCCCGGCATTTGATCTCCCTCCTCCTTCTCCTCTTTCTCTATACGGGTGGCGAATAAAGAGTTCTTTGCCGTTTATTTTGCCCATTACGATAGCTTGCAACGTCCTATTATGGCGACAGATCTCCTCTACCTATTTTCTGTCGTTCGAAGCCCTCTTCTCGGCGCTAACGATATTCGTGATTGCCCCGGAGATACCGACCAGAGCGCCGATTGCATGTATCAGTGCGGGCAGTAACCCTCCTACCTTGTTCTTCGTCCCTTTCCTTTTGGTCTTTCGAGGGTTTTTCTGCGAAGACTCTTTGCTTTGTACGTAATTTCATGCATAGTCTCACCTTGGCTTTCATGATGTTAGATAAATAATGTGCCTACTGTTCAAATCCTTGTTTAGGGTAGCAATGTCGGTTTTTTTTTGTTGCTTGCAAATAAACCTCATTCAGTGTGTTAATAACTGTGTCGTTGATTAGCCTGGTTCCACGAAACAACTGGCAGGGACGATGATCCCACGACCGAATTTCACTGTCTTCACCTCACGACGAATCGAATTATACTTACCTTCAAATTATACATATTCTTCTTTATTACTTGTTTCGTCCCATAGCTCAATCACCCTATCGTCCCATCTCCCCATCGCCCCATAGCCTCATCATCCCATAGTTCCATAGCTCCATAGA
The DNA here is from genome assembly GCA_029891345.1 of Dryococelus australis. Lineage (NCBI taxonomy): Eukaryota > Metazoa > Arthropoda > Insecta > Phasmatodea > Phasmatidae > Dryococelus > Dryococelus australis. The sequence goes on along the minus strand of CM056995.1, from coordinate 334,139,172 downwards.
CTCACAGCTCTATACCTCCATAGATCCTTAGCTCCATAAATCCATAGATCCATATCACCATCACCCCATCGTCCCATCGCCCCATCGTTCCATAGCGCCATTACCAGATAGCTCCATCACTCCATAGCTCCATAGCTCCATAGACTCACAGCTCTATACCTCCATAGCTCCTTAGCTCCATAGCTCCATCACCCCATCGCCCCATAGTTCTATCGCCCCATCACCCCATTGTCCCATCTCCCATAGTTCTATCGCTTCATCACACCATAGCTCCATAGCTCAATCTCCCCATCGCCCCATCGCCCCATAGCTCCATAGCCTCTTCACCCCATCGCCCCATCGATCTTTCGCAATCTTTCGGTTTGTGTCCTCCGTACATATGTATATAAATTGCATTCGTTCAGCAACTGTATAATGCATTTGTCGTATGGCGCATGTCCGATGCTGGTTAAAATGTATAAATACGATCATTTTATACATTTTTGTTTCAGTATCATTTTAGACTTGGAACAGTACAGACGTAAAAAAAATGTCAATAATGATGCATCTGCTGTGCCGCTTCTGCGGTAATGAATTAAATAATGACCCACGGAATGAAAAGGTCGAGTGTGACTTTTGAATTTCAATTCTGCCAAAGACATTTTTCTAGGAGTGATGCGTTAAAGACACATTCTAAAACTTGTAGCACTGGTTCTCTGCAAGTACAATCGGCGCCATCTGATCCATAACATCGCAGTGGTGACATACGAATCGCCAACCAATATGTTATCCTACCCATACACACTCATGCTGAAGATGAAGCTGTCTCCCACGAATCACGTCACGGTGTCCTGTTGCCTGATTTGTGGCCCGTCGGGTTGTGGCAAGACATGAGTCCTACTGAGCCTGCTGGAGGAACCGAATGGGCTTCGGTTCGAGAACGTGTACATTTATCCGAAATCGCTCCAGCAACCGAAATACCAACTTCTGGCATGAGTACTGCAAGCTGTAGAAGGAATGAAATATTTCCCGTGCAGTGATAACAATGCCATCGTGCCGCCGAGCGAAGCTCTATTCAAACTCGATATTTGTCTTCGACTACATTACCTGCGAGAAACAAACTCGCATTCAGGAGTATTTTAGCATGGGACGGCATACGTACGTGGTCCGCGTGTACCTCGGCCAGATTTATTCTGGCGTACCCAAACAACTGCTTGGCGATAATGCTATTGTGTTTGTGCTGTTTCGCATGGACGACAATTATTTACGCCACGTTTGCGACGAACAGGTCAATACGGGCATGACATTTGAAGAATTCAAAAATATGTGCGCCTTGCGCTGGAAAGAGAAAAGCGGATTTTTGTCAGTCGTAAAGTAATGTCCACTATACAATGGTAGGCACAGGCGTGGTTTAGATCAGATTATCCTAAGAACGCAACGATAATTAGCGGAAGCATTTACAAATTTTTGCGACATCGATTGCCACGATGACCACGAATGTGGCTAAAATCGCTTCGCTCCAGCACGTAGAGAAGACTTGTCTCTTATTGGTCGAAAATTGGAAAGTGTAAAAACCAAGTGGTTGAAGATTTAGTAGCTGTCGACGAGCACATAGGGGGCGCGGAGGCTCGGATAATAGACTTTATCAACGTATCGAATGCGCAGAGATGAGAAGAATTGAAGGAGATACAAAATATTTTACTGTCAAACCTAGCTACGAAAACCGATGTCGAGGCACAGCGATAAAGCAGAAAGTTGTTTCGGGGGGGGGGGGATGGAGGGGATGGGTCAAAGAGATTAATTATCCAATCAGAATAATTTATGGAGTAATTGTGTACTTAAATATATTGCAAGGGATGGAACAAAGTTGACTAATTAGCCAATTAGAAACATTGGCGAGGTGTGGTGGGGATGGAGGGGAACCGACTAATTAGCCAGTATCATTGGCTAGGGGATGGAGGCCTGCCGACTAAACAGCCAATAGCAATTGGCGACAGTCGAACGAACGTGGTCGAACGGATGTGAGAGTGGCAGTAACATGCATAAGTGTTTTTGTTTTTAATTTTAAAGGAATTCTTTAATAAAAAAATGTTTCAAGGAAAATTTTGAGGGGAAAAAAGGGAAAGTTCTAGGAAAAAACTGATAAATGGCCGCCGGTGATAAATACTTTTTAATAAACCAATTCTTTAAAAGATTTTTTAACAAAAAAGTTTTTTTACTAAATTTTGAGGGATAAAGGGAAATTTCCTGGGAAAAAGGGGGAAATGGTTGCCGGTTTTAAAGACATTTTAATAAACAAATTTTTTAAAAGATTTTCTAACAAAAAATTTTTTAGGTGAATTTTTAAAGAAAAAAGGGAAATTTCGAAGGAAAAAAGAGAAAAATACCTGCTGGTGTTAACGACTTTTTAATAACAGATTTTTTACATAAAATTTAATAAGAAAAATTTTATAACAATTTCTTAAATTTTTTTAAAGATTTTTAAATTAAATTTTTTAATACTAAATTTTTCATATATTTTTAAAGTTTTTTTTATTATTAAAATGATATTTTTATTTCATTGTTCGTTTAAACTTTATATATATATTTAAAATTTTCTGATTTTTTTTTGTTTTTGAGGCCAGAGGTAACCGAGGTCAAGGTCACGGGTCAAAGACCGAGGTGATGGTTAATGACATCCAATATGGAGGACGATGACGTAACAAGATGGCGGCCAGCCGGTTCAGGCTCCGACGCCCCACGCCCATGGTCTTCAACATATATTTCCCCACTACTTTGGTAGTTCCTAAATATTTATCTTTAATTATCTCAAGCTTTTTGCATTGCTATTAACACAAGACTGTCTTATTTTTCATTAACCTGTAGTTTTACCTGTATTTTATCAATTAATCATCACATTTAAAATGATTATCTGTAGTGGAGAGATTTGGGGCGGCTCTTAACATCAAAGTCTTGAGAACCGGTGGGATGTAAGTGAGGTGAGCATGGAGCAGAGCGGGAACGTAAGAGCGAGGAGAAGCGGGAGATCCCCGAGAAAACCCGCCGGTTAGCGGCATCGTCCGGGACGATTCCCAACTGCGAAAATCCGGCAGTGACCCCGCCGGGAATCTAACCCCCGGCTCACCTAGGTTGGGAGGCGAGTAGTCTGACCACTACACCACCTCGGCCCCTGCAAATGATCATCTCGTATTCCATAAAAGACGCTGATCCAGTGGTAAACGTATAGATCTCGGCTAGCAGAACCCCGTGTGAGTCCCGAGGTCACAGCCACCAAAAAATTACGTCTACGCGGGTGTAGTCTGTTTGCTGTTTCTTCACGCTATTTGAAACAAACCTTTGAAAAATCGCCCCTTGTATGCTGTGTTTAGTTATTTTCTAAATACGCCATGTATCACAAGCGTTTTGTACCTCTGTCTACATAATTTTTTTTTATTTTTCATTAACTTGAAATCCAACCAATATTTGATTTATAAATTGTACTGTTTCATTTTCAATAAATATGTGTAAATACAGCGAGAAAACATGTGTGTTGGTAACGCCTAGTAAGAAATAAATATCATGCAAAATATTACAACTGAGTGCGCACGAATTTGGTGCATTGTCCTTTGGTGTATTTTTCTAGACGTATTTAAGCTTAGCTTAAACGAGGTGGAGAAATATCCTGGAAGTGGAACTTCAACAGAGCTTCAGGATAGTGTGAAGTAATCGTGAATGGATTATATACAAATAAATGCGACGTCCATCTGGCTGACTGATAATAACCGGGAAGTGTAGGTGTCTCATCTCGCAACACTCTCACGCCAGCGACATTTTCGAAGCAAGTGGCGAGTCCCCGCAAGACGCCAGCAGGTATCCTCGAGTAAACAGCGACGAGAAAGTAATTGCTTTACTGCACTAGAGCCGTCTAAGCACCCGAGCACCGCTCTTAACGGTTGCTCAATAATTCACGAGTCTTGAAGGAGGATGGAGAAGGGGGGTGGGGAATTCAATTACCTCGAGGATGAAGCTGGCAGGTGGTGCTCCTGGAAGAACTCTCCAGGAGTCTGGAGTCTGGAGACTAGAGCCGTGCTGTGCAAGCGGTGGGGCGCAGACCCAGGGACTGCGGAGCAACAGGACCACTTTTCACTTGTGACCGTCACAGTGACCTTCGTCAGTCACTTAGCTTCATTGGTAGAGCCCCGAGTATTTCGCGGGTTGAGTTGGCAGCAAAGCTAAGCTGGACAATCCTCTATACACTCGAGACATTATCGTTTGCTTATTGGTTACAATGTCAACTGAGGCCTCTGTACAGGACTGTTAAACAATCGCTCACACTATTGCCTAGAGCTACTTGCTGGCTCACAGTTAAACGGGGCGTATATAAATAACTGTTGTCCAATCAGAACAGTAGGTGAAAAGAACAAGTGTTTGGAGTCTACGCCGTCTCCGAATGAATTCGTGAAATAATCGTGGCTCTATTCATTGGTTGGAATCATAGGCTAAAGATGAGGTAGGCCGATATCGCTGGCTGCGCACAACCAATCTCCGTGTCCTAACATTGAACTGCTTTTCTGCCTACACATGGAGCAAAAATGGCGTGGTTTGGATTTGAGGTCAGAAAACTGATTTGTAAACAACTGCTTTGCTACTTCCTCTAGCAAATTTGTAATGCATTTTGATTACATTAAAGCTGGGAGAAGTATTTTATTAATATAATAGTGTTGGTCATTTAAAAATTATGATATAAACAAACACTTTCATCACTGTTGACCATGTGGCTTTTGACAGTTGTGCAGGATTGGGGTAGGTCAATGTTGGGTACATGCGCAGAAGACGAATAAGCGGCCTACCTCATCTTTAGTCTATGGTTTGAATCGGGGAGTTCACGCCGGGACACTTCAGTGTTGTGGCCGGTCACGGTGACGCAGGTGCCTAAGCCCATCACTGGTGACCTGACATGTTTCACTGCCCGAAGGCCGGCACACCCTCCATCCTCCCGCACTGCAACTCTTCTCTCCTCGGGCAATTCCCTTTGCTTGGTGGCTTTACTCGGTATTCTACTGGTTTTCTCGGTAAAACCCTACCTCTTCACCATTCAAAGGTATTGCAACTCCTATTTTAGGAGCCTTTACGCGTATACCCTCTCATGGGTCATCGTAAATTTGTTCTTCTTTCCACTTATCGTATTACTCAAGTCTTCTACCAATTTTATTGTCAAACTCATTCCAGGTCTTGTGAAGAACTTTACCTATCGTTACATTCTCTGGTACTAAGCGAACGCCCTTAGCTTCAGTAATATCTTCCAACCATTGCCTTATGTCTTGTTTTTACGGTGACCGACAGAGTCTCTGAGTTTGGACCAATCACTGCTCGAGTTGCACAGGTATAAGGCTTCCGTCTACCTGGAGCTATATTCCGCGTCTGAGGCAGAGAAGCGCGCGAGTCACAGGGGCGACGCTGCCACGCTTATCAAGTGCGTCATCGCCACTAAGTGCAAGGCTCTGAACTGGCGTGCAGTGTTCCCGTCATGCTGTTTCCACGTATGAAAATTTAAGCAGTGTCCCTATATTTTGGTTTGTGAAAATTATGTAGCCCAGTCCGATACAGAGCCCTTGAGTATTTTAGTATGTATCTGACCTGTAAATTTTGAGCTACATACAGCGTTTTGAAAAATCCATTTTTAGCGATGAAGAAGTGCTCTTAAATGGTTGTTACAATTGTATGGGGGAGCCTTAAGTAACATCCCCGTCTGAACCCGGCCCCACACTTTCACAGTAGGTAAATCAGGACGCCAGGAATTGCATCAACTATTGCTCAAATAGCCGATTGCAATAACCCTCAGCACCAGCCAGTAAACGGGGACAGCTTAGCAAATAACGCGCCGATATAGGCCGACACGAGGCGTGGTGCATCGTCTTTCCACGTCAAACCAGCAGCCAGAGAAGATCACATAACGGGGTTGTCCGATAGTCGCTAGCCGCCCTACTAGAAACAGTCTCCGTTTGACTAGTTACTGGTGGGACGGTCGGTCATCTATAACCCACTAGTTAGTGCCATGAAAATTAAGTGATAGCACGGGACGATCGGTTTGCCCTACTGGCGGTTCTCTCTGGGGGCCGATCATTGTGGTTGGAATCGTGTTGGTAGTGGGTGACTCCGTATGCTGGAGAAGGTCTGGAGAGATTCCCACTCTTTTTGACAGACCGGGCGGTGAGCGGCAACCTGCTCCGGTTGTGCCCTGGAGAGGCACTAGGAGTATGGGTAGAACCCCGGCCAGACCACACGCTTGGTTTCTGAGGGCGAGGGTCTCAGAACTTCTGTGGTAGAGGTGCCAGGACGTGCCGACGTGCCATGTTTGGGCTTAGGATCTGGCCAACGGTCGCATTAATCCTGGTCGCCTTGCGGTGAGAGGACGTGATTCTCTTCCCAGCCTATTGGGAGGCCGAAGCGCGGTAATGCCTTATGGCTAAGAGCGCTGCGACAAAATAGAAAAGTGCAGTGACCAAGAGGTCTTACTGTATGTAGTCTACGGCGTCTTGTTTAGGTGGGGACTGTCTAATTGATTCATTACCAATAGTTGCGTCAATTAAACATAATAATAATGTAAATTAAAGTAATATAATCTTACATCAGTCAATAGTGCTCCCCTGAGTGTAACATTTCAATATCATGTAGTTGTAAGTGCCTTATTGTTATACGTGTCTCAAATATCTAAATAAATCCCCTCAGTATCAGTTAAAACTCCATCACCTTATCTTCTCATTCAGCTACGTCCTTAGCCCCTTTCATGTGTGAAGTTGACTAAAGACTGTTCACGATAAAGTGAGCACTTATGAAATAAACCTTATAAAAAAGTCACTGCTCCTACTTGCATATATTTTAACGGGCGCACTAAGTGACATGCGCCTAGAAAAGTTGGTAACGTTGGAGGGGAAAGAAGTTCCATATTTGAACGTCGAATAAAAAAATGATAGGGGATCACTTGTGATAACTTAAATTATTTTTAACGTTTTCTGTTTTTTATGCCCCGAAATGTAAAAACTAGAAAATTAAAAAAAAAAAAAAAAAAAACTTACAATAGTTTCACTTCACCGACGGATGAAGTAAGCGATGAGGCCCATGGAAATGATAATTTTACATAAGACGGAAGAACACACAACGTGCATAAAAATAGATCTTAAGCAGGGCTTTCAAAAGTGCTCATATTACCGTAAACAGCCTTTAGATAGTTAACTTTATAACAAGGTGCTTCTAATGTCACGTCTTGAAAGCACCGACTGGCCGCGTATGAAGTGTGTGTTGTTTTAGTATATTAGTGCATTGGACGCACGTGTGATAGTTTCGTGGGGAAAACGAGTATCCCAAATACTCTGCAACGCAGTTCAAACAACAGTTAGGAGGGAACCTTAAAGGGGCGTGGCTGTTTTAGTTGACGAACCAAGTTCTCTCCATACAGTTCCGTGAGTATCTTCCTATCCATCCTGACCATCTCTCCAAAAAACCCATGCGGCACGTTGGAAGTTTCCTTGGGAGATTCTGCGGAAGCTTGAATGGGCGATGGCATGGAAGGTTCTATGAAATATTTAGCCAACTACTTGCAGTTTCCGTGGAAGTTTTCGTTATTGGTCGAGTGCAATTTTCAGTGGAAAATGTCCTACAGTGTTGTAATTTCAACCAATGAGGGAGAGTGTAGTGGAGTACGGTATTGACGACAGTTAGATTTGGTTTATTTTCTTTTAAGGAACTGCAATAGTTAGGGATAGGAATATTTCGCGAATTCATTTCAGGACAAGATGGTTTTCAAACTTGTGGACACTGAAGTCACCTTTGTTATTGTATCAAAGATTATTATGCACGCTCTAGAAGACTCTGAGCCAATAGCAAACTTGCAAGGGCACAAAAAGGCAATCCCATACTGCCAGGTGTGGGGGTAACACTGGGGTTGCAGCCAGTGAACAAACATCTGAGGCTCGACTATACAAAGGATTGTGGAGTCTAGCCTACAAGTCACTGAACTCGTAAAATTCTACTTTCTCTAGCAATAAGGCCATTAAACAACAGAGGAATAAATACCTCGTTAGTAGAACAGGTTAGAGAATGTGGTACACTGCCGCTATAACAACATTATTTGGAAATTATGGTGAATATCCGTGTTAACACGAAAATCAGCGTATCGTCACAGAATAAATAGGCTTCATGCATTAACGGATACACCGGAAGCTGAGAGTGAAGTCCGTAATGAAATGTTCGCGCAGTTTTTGAGTGGCTTGTAACCCGCAAGGCCAGAAATATAGACATGGGGTAGTTCAAAATTTAACATTTCTGAGTTCTTTTACAGGACTCAGTGTAAAAATGCCATAGGAAGAGGCAACATTGTGCAGTCAAACAAGTAACTATCGTAAGCCATCGTTTCAGACTCCTCTGAAAGAGTCGAACACAGTCCCTCTTGTTTCCTTGCACATCCTAGAAATGATCATGTCTGTCTATGTTATATAGAGAAAAGCGATGGCTGGGCTTGATTCACGATGAGAAACGCGTACGTAATAAACTTATACAGAACAAAATAAAAGTAGGCATTCTTTACGACACGGTTCATGGCCATAGTGAAAGTTTCGTGTATAGAGCACCCTCGACGTGTGGACGTATACATAACGGCGATATTGTATTTCATGTCATGTACATAAGGAATTCACAAACTAGAATTAAAGAAGGTAAGTATAATATGAAGAAACATATTGTGTTAATTATAACCTTTCAGTTTCATATTTGAAAGTAATACGTCTGAAGTATGGTCTTTATGTACTTCGCCAACAAAATCAAGTGTGACTGGTAAAGATAAGTCGAGTGCACTCACTATGAACTACACTTTGTATGTACACATTCTATGCGGAAATCTCTTACGTGCATGACAGTGATCGTTAACAGAGACTTGCTCGCCACACAACGGTGCCACGAGCATAAGTAAGAGATTGCAGAGCTGCCTTCCATTGAGCAAGTGAATCTGGCGTCGAGGAAGCATAGAATTCGTTTAACTGTTTTCCCCCTGCCAGAGTATTCATTAAATTCAATTGCGTTACTGCATTTTGTACAGCAGGTTTTCACACAAATTTACTTTTGAGTCGCCCAAATTTCAGTCGCAGAAGTAAAGGAACGATGAGGTCACCTCATCGACGCTTTTCTCAATTCTCTGAACTGGAAGGTAGTCTTCTCATCCTGCTGTGTGAAACGGCGGGACTTCAGAGTTTACGAAATCATTTTCTTTGTGGAAACATTGTATCAATATTCAGCTTTGGAACCTGTACAAGATTGGCAAGTATATATTCCCGTAGTATATATTGGATATAGCTGGCTGAAAATGGCAATTTCACTGACAGCGAAGGGGTTTCAGAAAATATTAGATATATGTGAGATTTTTTAAACTGTAGCCAGAATTAGTGTGAAGTGTAATTGCCTTTTGTCAAGAAACAGTTTGATAAAAAATTCACACAGGTTACTGTTTTAAGGTTTCTTCACGCGCCAGGCATACGGACACCTTACCTACCTTTCCTATTCCAGGCTAATGATGAAAATGCTAATGGATGATGAACATGGGGATTATGACGACAAGAATGAGGAGTACCCAATTCTATACAAAATAATTATTTTTAATCTACAGAGGATATGACACAAAAGAAAGAAGTTAAATCAGTCAGTTGCATAATTGCTAAAAAAAATAGTTATAAGATCACTTCAGAATATTGTTTTCCCCAAAAATTAAATTGTTGTGGTGAATGAATAACTATGAAATATGTAGTGGATTTATATAGAATTTATTATTGTTCGCTTTCTGAACATGGTCATCTTGACCTACCGAATAAAATTTCCATACGCACTAGAAGAAATGCGAACCTTCAATATCTACAGAGATGTAGGACTGAGCGCGCCTAGTTTCCAGGCACAGAGGTGATGCTATTAAGTATACATGCAAAAGTCGCTATGTAATATTCAGCTCTTGAAAATGAAAAGGCTGTCCCAGCAAGGCAAAATACATCATTCATATTTCACACTACACCACACACGGGATGAATACGAAACTAGATATTCCAAATCATTGTTTGTTTTTTTTCCTCCACGTGACAATTTTTTTTTTAAATTGTGCAGGATATTTCCTGCAGATCGATTTATCCTGAATACATCTGTCACACTGGACATAAATTTCTAATGCTATTTCTTCTTCATTTTAATTTTTCTGTAACTATTTTAAAACGAATTGTGCATGCCACGTTGTTCATTGTTAGTATCAAAGGATACCCAGAAACTTCCATAAGTTAGTTATCAAATGACGTTGAAAGGCATCTGGCTTATTCGATAGATATTTTAAAGTGTAACTGATGATTATGTGAGACAAAAGTATTATTTTGACTGCATATAAATTCGTAGTTTTAACTGTGCAACCTCTGACATATGTTTTACAGCAGAGTGACAGAGAGTAAATTTGTGACTGGCCAACGAAGGGAAATAGATTCTCTATCAATGTAGGTAATTGAAAATCATATCACAAGAATATGAAGCAATTTTATTGTTGAATTATTCCATTGTTCTCCTTAAAGTGTGCTTTTTAAGTAACTTTGGAGTTTGTGCGACGTACTCACTGTTTCTCATATAGAAATAATTCATGTGTAAAGTTTTCAGACATTATCGTACTCCATAATATCGCCAATTAAAAAAAATAATAAGTGAAAGCTTAAGTATTGTATTGGCCAGTTAAACTGGTATTTCACATTTCAACCCTTCAGTAAACTCAATGTTGGTGAATTTTATTTAAGTAAATTCATTTCGGGGAAGAATTAATAGATTAACTATATTTTGTGTATAAAAATATTGTGAATTTCTCTTATACATATTTGAAGCAGTTATAATGAACAGTAACCTGTGCCAGTGCTAATGAAAACTCAGCTGCATCTGAGTAAGTCCACCTATCCACCTGCTCCTATGTTCACGTCATGTATCTACAACACCTTTCTTTATCTTAGCTGACGGTTGTCAGTTTCTGAACTTGGTGAGACTGTTTTTAAAACAACATTGATGAGAGCTGCTATTTTATGCTATTCTCAGTACAGAAAGCACTAGAGCAACTACGCGCTACATAAAACAGATTTTTTTTTCAATTTTAAGTATATTGAAAGCGACGGGAAACAAACTTAGGACGCTGCTAAATGTTATAATCGCTAAGAAGTATCCCAAGATCTACCAAGTAAATCAGAAGACTGAGTATGTGTGAAGCATCTAATTTAAAAAAAAAAAAAAGAAAGTTTTTTTTCGGTGGACACTTTAAAATTAGCATTTTTCTTCATTAGTTTTTAACTTAATCAACCGGAATTACAGAACCAATTAAAAATAAACCTATGGTAGCGAATTGATAACTTAATTTTCTCATTTAAAATACAGCTAAGTTAACTTACGGTAATTAAGGCCCATATGAATACATGCACTCACAGTTCAAACATATAATATAAGTGACAAAAAATGTTTCAAATTCAACTCACCTCTACAGGCGTAAGACAGTAAGTGAATAAGCGTTTTATGCTGGGTATAATTAAATTAGTTAATATAATAAACCCTTTATCTACTCTTCAAGAACAGGTGCACCAACTAATAGTTGTCACTACATCGTGGATACTAGGTAAATATCGATATGCTTCTTCGGGCAAGCTCATTTGGCGGTGCGCAAAGTTAACTTCACAAATCAATATTCGGCCTTGGAAAAAAAACAACGTCAGTGGTTCCAATGAGCAAATACGGTAAATAAAGAGGCTGCTGCTGAAGGTCATTGCTATTTGGGGTACTACTTGACGGAAAAACGAAGTCGTTCAATCGTTTCACGTATATGTTCCTTGATTCACTCTACGATATCTCAGCAAGCAGGTTTCTGTTTTAAGAAGTGTGACAATCCATTACTCTTAGGCACAACATTTAGCATGTGGTTCAGAATGTCTAATTACTATCATGATTTAATTTAATTAAAAATTGGAATATTTTTCTTTTTTTCTCAGCTGCTAGAAGAAAATTGGTGAGATGGTTTCCCGTTATACAACACACCTAAATTATCCGAAAATTATTTTTATCATTGTTAATGTGGAAGGTTAAGTAAAATTCAGCTTCTGAAATTTTTTTAAGATTAATGTGCAATCCCGTGTAATGAACATATTCTTTCGAGTAATGGGTGTATTTACACTTGAAATAAAAAGTAAAACACCCGAGCTTTTGTAGCGACCCGTACAACGCTCTCTGTGGGTATTTCAGCAAACAACCTTTCACAGTAATACTTAGCCACGTACTTGGAATATGATCATTGCGGGTTCCTTTGTTCTTCATTCATCACAACAGTACGTCGACAGATATTTTTTTTCTTTATTTTATTCCTGCAGAAAATGCAGGACGTAATCAGCAAAACTAGATGAAATGTATTTACCTATACGAGATACGTTAAGTCTATTGCCGCAAAAACTATTAATTTAGTTTTTATTCATGTCTTTTTTTAAACCCAAAAGGTTATCAGTGAGAGACTTAAATTCTGAATTAACAAAACGTAGGTATTAATGTAAATAATTATCTTTAGTGTAGGTCCTGTATGAGGTTTTTGACCTAACATTCTAGTTAGCAGTTAAACACTCTTTATCTATCACACCATCCCCCGTGTTGAAATCTGCAGTCATTTGATATGTAAATTTCCTAGTCTCTTCATTACAGACACCCCCCCCCCCTTTTCCGTGGTAGAGTCAGTTTGCAGAAAACTGATAAAATTCTTATTTTATTTGACAATAAAGAGTTCAATAGTGAACTATATCTACTTGGGAAGATACGTCAAAGATAAAATCCCCGACACGCCGATTACGAAGTGAATATTGTTGACATTTTATTACAGAAATATACATAGAGAAAAAGTAATTTTAAAGACATATTAAACAAAGCCTGCTTAGATTCATTAGTGGCGAATCATTTGCGGTGGTCGAACGTGACTGCAGTAGAACCCAGTCTTCAGGAACTGAGTGCCACCGCCCTGCTCTACGCCGGCCTGTTCCAAGGCTGCTCGTTCACTGAGCCGAACACCATATAGATGAAGAAGGGCACAGCCGAGATGGCACTGGACGCATAGAACACTTTACTCCACGCCGACAAGGTTTGCTGCAACACACCACGGTACACACTACTTATAGCCGGTTGCCTGATGAAGGCGAGTACACGTCACAGAACTGCAGTCGGAATGTAGATTTTCTGCCTGGCTAGGCCACCAAACTTTCTGCAGAGCTACAGTAAAAAGCGCCTTGTTGAAGAACTGCTCAGTATTATCGAGAGATGTCGGTTTACGAAGAACATTACAAGAAACTTTCCACGTCCTAAAATCCTCCAAATTGTCATGCTCATTGAACAAAAGTTCAGCGGTGCCTGTCACCGCAGAGATTTGGCCACATAAAATCTCTTGAATTAAAGTTATTATTCTCTGTCAGAAACTCAGAAACTATCGCCCAATAGATATAATTTTTTTAGCCTATCTCCCATGTCAGTAAATAAGTCAAACACTTGCCGGCACTTCGCCAACGGCTCCAGTGATCCTATTACCGTCCCAGAATCTTTGCTCTATCCCTACTCTTCTCGCAATCAAAGGCTATTTTCTTTTAAACATTACGTGATTTCATCACTTTCCTTTACAACCATATCAAGTACGATAGTCTTCTAGGCCTAACTGCACCATTTAGACACTGCTAACAACGCCACCGCACATTGGTCAAAAATATTTTTGTGTACATTCGGGTCACAGCGTCAAACTTAAAATCCATAATTCACTGTACACAAGAAGGTATCATAGCACACAGCCATAAATATCTTAAATCTAGACACAGTTTACCTGTAAATCTGCACTCAATTTTTAGAAAAGAACCAAAGCCTGAGTTATTAGATATCTAATAGCATCTTAAAAATAATTGAGACATTACTATCAGACCCAGAGAATTTCCTTTAACACAAATTCAATGTCCTACCGCCTGAAAAGGCAGTGATTATCCTCTTAAATACATATTTCAGCAAGATTGCGTGGGTTTTCTCAATATTAAATTTTTATTTTATGTTATCAGCCCATTCTAATTTATTTCGTAGCTCAGCCTCTGCCTTCATCTCTAGTCTCTCACAACCTTCTGATCGTTCTGTAGATCCTCATGCCGCCAAGGGTTAGCCTTATTTTTGGTCTGTATTTCCTTGAGAGTCTCCTTAGAAGAATACATGGAAGCAAGAAGGATTCTCACATGCAGGCTAAGGAAGTCCTCACTGTACTTCCTCTCCCTCGCCAGCAGTGCCCTATCTAATATCCTGCAATCAAGATCACCAGGTAAGTATTAAACTACCATAGGTTTGTAATGATAAAGCAGGATTATTCTCCTAAAATGAAAAAAAAAACTGTGATCCTCCCCTTTGAAACAAACATTCCACTAGCTGCCAAGTTGTCTATAAAATTCTCGATATGCTATTCGTAAGCAGACACCACCCAAAATATTTTACAGTGTATAACAACCCCACTTTGACATCAATAGGCTAAGCAGGGAGTGTCCTACAAACTAAACTAATGCAATATTAAACTAACAACTAAAATTGCACACACAGCCCTTGTATACCCATAACACGAACCCAGAACATCGCAGTCTGAAGGTAATGCCTCATTTCTTCGGCCTGAGAAGTTACCTGAATAGTTTTGAAATTAGATGTGATATTCTGTATTGTTGACACCATTGGGCGACCTAGACGAAAAGCCACCTTTAAGTCAGCAATTTTTTTTTTTGAGCTTAACACTTTCAGGCACAGATAAATATATAACGTTCAGTGCTGCAACGAAAATAAATTTTGTGCGGAACTTTACAAGTACTAGTATAAGGCGTTTCATAACTCGGGACCAATAGAAATGTGTTTGTGTTTTATGTTATTGGCAGCAGATATTTTTAAAGCTAAGGAATATTGTCTCAAGAACTAACGATGTCGCCCACTATGTTTAGGATCTTCCCTGTAGGACACCGTTTTCTATGGTGTACAGTTCAGACCATTAAACATCCCTTCTGTGTAGTATCCAAATTATAAAACAACATGCCTGAACTAGGGTTAAACAAACTGATTTTGGTTTAGAACTGTAGTCGTCTTAGTATAATTTTCTCATGCGTTTTAGGCCCGACAACAGAAACGTTTTGAGCTTGATGTTGGTGTGAGGAGCTGTTTACGAACATAAGGGATAGTTTCAATAATATACGGTATCTCCCTTATTTGACACAGCTTTCTTGCAGTGTATATTCAATACGATTAACCCACTTCTTATGCAATGCCAGCTGTAGTTTACCCTGTGACTGAACATGTGAACTTGTACCTGAACGTTTTGGAATGACAGCCAAATACACTTACCTGGTCGTTGATGATGGCCCCGGTGAGCATAGGCGCCCCCACGGCGACGATCTGCTTGAAGGTGCCCGCCAGCCCCGACAGCGTGCCCACAAAGTTGATAGCCAAGTCCATCTGGTTGAGAATGGAGCCGCCCAGGAAGGCGGAGCTGCAGGACTTGGCCACCACCAATAACACCACTATGGCGGTGGTGTCGCATGCCATCTGCGTTATGGCGATAAGAGCAATGGCTGGTCCGATGGTGGCTGTGACACGACATATCCATCGCCTGCCAGGCTTAAGAGGATTCATCACAAGAAGAAAATTTCTACTGTATGCTCAGCGGTGGACCACAAACAGCTTGCCATCTCTTCAAATACAACAATGCAGTATTGGACATTGGCCAGTCTCGCTCCCATTCCAATGTGACTTGCGTTTGGTTTCTCTACTTCAAATGCTCATTTCATTACTTTTACGGCAAAACACACAGCGAATTCATATTAATAATATTTCCAAATGTTTCAGCACTGACACAGAGAATAATCCATGATAGCTTAAAATTTCCATTACAACATTGCTTCTAGAGGCCCAAATTCAAGAAATGTACAACAGAAATTTGCATAAGCAATGGCGAATATACTAGAAAAATGGCCAGCCCTTCTCCCACAGAAAATAATATACAAAATATTGCTACAAGAATATTTCCACTAGAGTTGTTATATGGAATACTTTCTTATAACTGGCAGCCGAATTGTATATGAAACAATTGCGCGTGCTCTCGTGCGAGTTATGAGCGTATAAAGCGTGCAGTTTCAGTAGCAGGGATAAGTCCTTCTAAAGCTTTGACTTATCAATTATATTTATTGTTTAATTTTTTCATATTTAAATGTTTTAAAGGAGAGATATTTCAAAAATGGGAATATAGCTCCTTAGACACTTAGTTTATAATGTATACCACATCTTAACTTTATTCTTAACTCTTACACAGTAAACACCCTAACCTTCATGGAACATCAGCCAACCCAGTGGCTGAGGGCCTAACAGTTAGGTAGTATGCAGCATCAATACACTTACATAAATGTCTAAGCAAATTGAGCCTGGATCACCACCTCTGACTGCTCAGTTGTCCTCATAAGGCTGGCTGGGTTAAACCATTTCCAGACTTCCCTTAATTTGAAAAATATTCTCATGTAAAGGTCAGCAATGCCAGTAATTACACCACTGAGCCGGTCTTGACATAATATTACAATTTATCTATATAAGTATAATATTACCTTGTCAGAACTGTCAAATGTCACACAGCGAATACAGATGGAAATTTTTGTAGGAAACTTAAAAAACAAAAAAGGGCAATGATTCTCTTGCAGTAGACACAAAAAAAAAACCAAAGTTTGTGTAACCTGTGAGACAAGCTCATGTGCATAGCAGCAAGCAGCGGAGCTGCCCACTGTTATAACCACATTGCACAAGTAGTTATTCTGTATATTTTGCCTCTACATTCACTTGGCGCCAATATGCAGTACTAAAGCAACAAAAATGAGATACTACACGTTGCTTCATTCTTCTATGAGGAGGGCGGGTCTTATCTCAAGAGCTAAAGTAAGTTAAGTGATGACAATGATACTTGCTCTTGACACTGAAGTAATTTGAATATGCGTGAGGACAAAAACTTAGCTCTGTGTTTTGGCTAGCTGTCTCAAACAATAGCAAGATATTGTGAAAGACTATGAAATTATATTGTTTGTAATTAATAAACTAAACGGAACTTACAAAATAAAAGAAAATTCGCTGATCAGTTTACGTAAGTTACTAAGCATCCATTACTATATCATATTGGAAATTTTGAAATAATATTAACAGCCTACGTGGTATTTCAGAATATATAAAGATGTCGTGCCGATAGTATTACCAAAAGATGGTAAACGTACTTTGGAACGTTGAGCAGAAAACTAATAATGTGAACCTCCGAATTTGCACAACTTCATTCTCTCATCACGAGTTCGCTGTTGAGTATATGGAAAGTCATTATTTGTTACGTTTGCCCATTGTCTCTCCTTTCTCCTCCTATGTAATCTGACTGTGCTGTTGCTGTTGCTCTACAGCCTTGCAGGATCGATCGTGAGATTGGTGTCAGATTTTTAGACAAATATATTTTACTGCTACGGTTTTTCTTGCTCTAATGGCCATAAAACGAAAATCGATTTCAGTGACCACATGTTTAAACATTACTATTTCATTATTACTTATCGTTCTTTGCTGCTAACACAATTAAAAGCTCGCCGAGCCGTGTGTATGAGATGCCTTTATGGTCATATTATTTAAGATTAATTTCAAAACTTTCTATATCCGAGGGAATGTACTGTACATATAATCGTCTAGTCACCTATATGTATATGCTTCCCAAATGGCATGCAAGTTTACAGTTGACTTGAATGTGACATTTTACTTTTTAAGTATTTACAAGACTTGATTTATACTTGTGTCAAGTGTGTTACAGTAAGATCGACTAGCGCAAGTTTTTGACATACTTCTTTCAAAGCTTGTTGCCTGTGGTTCTATCGCCTAAGGCTCCTCTTTAGCCAAGAACCAGCTCCAGTTCAAGACGTCAAGGAATCATTTTAATTCGTCTCGGAGAATGTGTTTTTTGTCTGGCTTAGCATTTTTCTAACAGTGAGGTAGTTAAACATGGTTACAGCAGCTTGGTCGATTAGTAAAGGATAAATAACCGGTCACAGCATGTATTAATGAACTATTCTGGCATTCGCATGGAGTGAATCCGGGAGACCCGGAGAGTAATAACAATTTTAACTCGAGACGGCTAGACCGGAAACCAAACCTATGTATTCCCGGATTCAAGCCCCACCTCATTTCGTAGATTTGAAAGTACTCAGATGACCAAGACAAAGTATTCATGGTCTTTATAAGAGAATTACAATTACGAAAATGTAGGGGGCTTAATGCTTGTTCCATGCTACCAGGATAGCTGTGGAAGAAATAAAAGATTCGCCCACTGCAAAAGAAAGGAAAATTATTGCAAGACGGTTGAGTACACCAGCCCTTGTTCGGCTACAGGGGAGGCCAAACGGCCCTCTCTCAGAACAATCCCTTATAATGATCATCCTGAACTCCTTTCCTCTGCATCCGTCCTGTCCAGGAGGCACTCAGTTTTCCGTGCCTCCTTCGAGCGAAAACAGGAAGCAAATGGAAGAAGATGATAAATGTGGAACGGATGTGAAGGAGAGGTACAGAAGAAACATGAAATTGCCTTTTTGCCACGAACAGTCACTATTGACGGATGTTAAAAAATTTATTTATTTAAATTTAAACATTTCTGCCAAAAGTTGGTTAGCGCCTCAGCCAGAGTCCCGCCCAGTCGAATCCGTTCCGATTCCCGGCGAGGTCGCCCAGATTTTCGCATGTAGGATACGTGGCGGACGTTGATACTGGCCGGCGGATTTTCTCGGAGCACTCCATGCTTTCCCGCCCTTGCATTCCATTACTGCTCTTACTTTACCTCTTTCATCTTCACCAGTAGTCAAGACCTCACTGCTAAGCTCCAGCAAAACTATCTCAACTTTAACCTGAAAATGTCAAAATATGTAAACCGAGAGAAAATACATTGTATTCAAATAACAAGATACAAAGGACCTAAAAAACAAAACAGCCAAAGAAACGTTGACACTAAATAAAATACAAATAGAACCTCAGTGTTCACAATCTCTCACAAGGATTTTGATCAGGAAAATCTCTTTAGTTTCAGACATCCATATAGGACAGGTCCAGAGCGAGCCACAGTCAATTAAATGGATGACTACTAAAATGGGCCTTTTAAATTTTATGTGTTTCTATAATCAGTGTAAAGAACGAGACTGAAAGTAGGCAGCTAGTTACTCGAAATGGATCTTCTATGTCTGGTGTTACGAATTATCTGGGCTAAACGAGAGCCATATGCTGATCTGTGTGCTGAAAGTCAGCAAAGAGTATGTGGTCCAGGCAAGTGTTCTATTCTTCCTTGTTCCTTGAAGCAACGCAATATCCACTCTCTATCCATACCCGGGGAAGGGTCAGCATGAATGAGATGGGAGAAGATGAGACAGCACCGAGTGGAGCCGGCCACCATATATCTATGACACATCTGTTGTTCCCAGCCAGCAAGGAGACAGGATGAAGTACATATGAGATCTGGTTAGTGTTTAAAAGCTGGGAGTTCTTTAGCGTCTGTGGCAGTGAAGCGAGGTGAAGAAGGAGCTGTGGCATAATGTGGCAAGAGAAACTGAAGGATCCAAAAATTTTCACCGATCAACATGGTAGGAGACAAGGTGATCTGACCATGTGGTGTAAGGTGTTTTGTATGGTTTAATCAGAGGTGATGTAAACACTGGGGAGCAAAAGCGAGAACTCTGAGAAACCCCTGAAACAGTAGTTGTGTCGCCATACTGTTAAAATGGAAGTCCCTGTTAAAAATATTCCTAACGTGATCCTATCTGGGTACCAAATAAAAAACCTGGGTGATATGCGTATGCAATGTACAAACTTGGTAAATATGGAATCTACGTGTCGTAATGGAGAGGATCATCTGTACTCATGATCTCTAATTTGTCACACTCTCATGTCGAGGTGATCGGATCAGTGTTGATTTGAGTCCAATCTCCAGTATGACTCAAGATTACTTAGACCCAAATTGGTTTCCAAAGAATTCGACAGTTATGTTAATCAAGAAGTAACTTTGTCTTAAGCATTGATCTGCGTAATCGTACACATAAAACCCACGCGTTGATGCTTTTTTGCGGGGAACTAATTAACAACTTGCATGCTTTGCATATGGTCTTTCCCGACCGAACACATAACCTGTGCATTGCATATAACTGGTAACATGGCATACTACTTGCACTGAGGACAATTTATGTCCCATCTAGCTTCCCTTCCCCAATGCTTGCTTGGCTAGTAATATGCCTACATTTTCTTACACTACACCTGCACCTAAATCAACCAATTGCTTGGTTTTAATTAGAATTTTGTCTGGTGTGAAATAAGATCTACGAACACACATAATGTTGCAGTGAAGTGGATTTCAGATAAAGGAAGCTGGTTGTCTTGAAAAGGCATGCAGAAATAACACTAAATTCATTAATACCAGTCGATAATCTTAACATTTCAGTTCACTCAAAATTACGAATATCTCTAAAGTCTGTTTTCCCATAGTCATTAACAAGTCACCAATTCTGAAGTCTTTAGCCTAACTAACTTGTCGTTAAGTCACTATCCCCAAAGGCGCTCGCCCAAAAATATTTTGTAGCAATGACTTAAGAGCGAGGCAGATCAATGAAATGATAGGATTAGAAACTGGAACAGATTGTGGACTTACCCTTGAACTGGAAAGGGTGGAAGCATACTTGCGAGCCAGAGAGACACCCTTAAACTAGTCCTTTACTGGCAATGAAGACATTTAGTCTTAGTTTTCTCTTGGTCTTGTTAGAGGTACAGTCTTTGAAGGCTAGTTTGCCCTCAAATGAAGTTACGTAGTTTTCAAAACACCAAATTTCTGTAATTAGGAACAACCAAATTTTGCGAAAAGCATTTTTGTCTGGTCGTATTTCAAATCAAGTTAGCTCAGATACACTTTCGCGATGGGATGTTTTTAATTACTACACAGTTTAGATTCCTGCCCGCGAAACACGTATGTTCATTGCCACAGTTGCTTAGTCCCCGACCTGCAGAATAAAATATCAATATGTATTTTCACGAAAACACACCACCTATAACCACAGGGAAACTGCATATGAGCGCATATGATTTTGAAGTATTGCCTGCGTAGACTACTTTACGGGAAAATCACGTGCGTCTATAATTATCAAAATAAGCTGAAAGCATTCCGCACTCACTACAGGTGATGAGCTGGCATTATTTACTTACCCACAGCGTTGAATATCCTGTAGATATTGAGGAGGCCCAGGTAGTTCTTCCTCTGGATCCATTGTGACAGAATCGAGAACCCCAGCTCAGTGAGCCACCCAAACAGGAACGGCAACGCCGCGATGAAGCCAGTCTGTGGAGAAACACACGAAAAATACGCCAGCTAAATAACACATGGAGGTCTGTAAACATTTAATGGTATTCAAGACAACGTAGAAGTTAATCTATAATATGTAAAACTTTAGTAACACCATTACTCTTGCACACTTTGTTCGACCTCAGCACAGTCCTACTGCTCCAAACCCCACTACACATTCTTATTTTACTAATAATTATTGGATGACTGTCAACCAATAATTAAGTCAATAAACTGTCTCCCAATTAAAAGAATCCCTCCATTTGTAGAGCATCGTGTTAATTTCATCAATTTTAAAATTGTATTTCTTTATTTGCGACATTTATTGTTGGTGGGTTGTGTTGTTCCTGTATGACGATAATACACACTGTTTTTTTTTTTTTTTAATTACTCTGTTTCCGTGCTGGTTATTCTTCTCGAATGTAGATAAATTCTTGAAATATGAATCCTAAGCTTCACGTTAGCTTAGTCCAAAAGATTCACTATGAGGCTACCCATCAAAGATTTAGGCGTTAGTGTTATTTTATCTGTCACACCCAGCATTAGTCTGGCTCAGTACTACCCCAGTAACAAAATAAAAACGAAGCAATACGCAAACCAGTACAGGATAAAAATATAAATGGTTTCTTCTCTGACATTTGCCAATGAACAGTTGGCAGTTGCTCGAATATTTACATGACTGAAAACAAGCTGAAGGGTTACTTAATATGCAAAATGTTATACATACAACTGCAAGTGCGCCTTTCTTCACTGGCCTATAATTTGCTGCGTAAACCATAAGCACTTTAACAAATAACGTCTAATAAATTAAGAGAAGATAGTTTTACCAAATCTTCTGATAGTAACCTAAACGTTATTAAATTTTATGCAACTATGCGATTCATTAATTGTTGCCCCAGTAAAAAAATATATATATTTTATTCCTTTCATCTGTCTCTCGTAATTATACCACTTTATTTCCACGAATTAATCATGAAAACTAAACTAATACATTTTTTTTAAGTTTAGTCTATTCATAGAAAATTCTGTATAATATTTACGTTTTTTAATTTTTCGATAATAATTAATTCAGCTTTATTTGTACTGGAAGTCCGCATTGTGTCTTCATCACTTTTAAACAAAAAATTTAATTAATTTTCGACAGCCAAGATCAATCTGTAACTTGTTCCAAGTTAAAATTCATAAACCTGCACAATCACAGCTTTAAATGATTTTGAACTCCATCTCCAACCCAATTACTTTCCACAATGGGAATGGTACAGTCAAATAATTGAACCTTACTCTACTTGCTTTCACCATTTAACCACAGTTTTTTGATACATCCTGGATGTCTTTGGGCTGGTAAAAACCAGCCTGACAAAAAATAATCGAATCGTGTAAAATCACAGTAGAGGGCAGTGGAGTCTAACGATAAGTATTTTCTGGCCGCTTCCATAGAATACTGAACAACATAAAAGCGAAACGAATGTGTATATTGCGAGATTCTGCCATATACGTCAGAAAAAAATGGCTCCGCTGGCCAGCAGTCTGTCGGAAAGACGTCCACCAATCAGCTCCCGGACACTAGCTTGCCAGAAAAGCATCCTCACCGATTAGAATCTCCCATAACGTGCAGCAGCCAATCAGACCCAATGGCCATTTCCAGAGCTTAGCTTGGCCAATGAGCGACAGAGTATGCACAATGTAAAAAATAATGGGAAAATTCCCTGATAAGTGTTAGGTAATATTCGCAAACTTGTGGGGGAAACATAGTTTTCCTTACAGATAAGATAAAATTACTACACTCTGGAGTAAAATTAATGTACAGAGTAGTGAAAAATCCCATACATGGATGAGAAAATTACCTTACGACGCGTGCATCTCTTCAGTATTCTCAAAATCTATGTGGGGGGGGGGGGGGTTGGCACGATTCGTGCCACCTACCAGCAAGTGTCGAGGATTTCAGTGTCGAAGTTTCGGTTTCTATTAATCAGAGAATACAGATGATAAAATAATTACCAGTACTAATACTGCGGGATATTTTTAATATAATTTTATTGTACATTATAGAAGATTTCCTCTTACTTATAAGGGATTCCCCCCCCCCCCCCAATTTTGTCAGTTACATTTCCCGTACAATTCGGAAATATTACTTTACTTGTTATGCAGGCCTAAATTTACTCTACATTTAAGAAGTAATTTTACGTTACATGTAGAGGTAATTAGCTGCCCTTACATGTAAGGGGATTTCACATCACAATTTTTTACAGTGCAGTTTCGCTTCTGTATAAGCCACGCTGTGCCTCTGCGGATGAGTATAATATATAAATGCGTAGGGGGTTGGACCCAGGGCGAGGCAACACCTTCCGAGTGACGGGCCTTCCAGCTGGGACCAGCAGGTGCCCGTCGTCCCTGAACAATGACGTGAAGTGAGGCCCTAGGATGGAGCGGCGCTGGAATGTAAGGGCGGGGGAAAAAGGGGGTACCTCGAGAAAACCCGCCGACAAGCGGCATCGACCAGCACGATTCCCGCATGCAAAAATCCGGGAGCGAACCCCGCCCGGGTGGGATACGAGTGCACTAGCCACTGCCCCACCGCTGCCCCCTACGGATGAATAACGACAGCGTACTCACGTTTTTAATGTTGTAGTGTAGCATGTTCTTGAGGTAGTTGGCCAGCTCTGTCTTGTACATGTAAGTGATCCAGGTGTAGGCGATGTGCATCAGCACGTGTGCCCAGACAGCCGTAGATGTCAGTATTCTGAGCCAAGGAGCTGGCAGACGAGCCTATTGGCAGAAAAAAATAACACTTCTCACGCACTAAGAACGAAAATGTGACTGAAGGGGGCGAGTTTTTTTGGTACCTGTTTTTCACGAAAATTTTCGACGGCTGGTCATACTACAAAAACATTGTAGTTCACGTACACTTTCTTGATCATGCTGTAAAAAAAGTTTCCTTACATGTAAGGGAAGCTAATTACCTCTGCATGTAAGGTAAAATTACTTCTTAAATGTAGAGTAAATTTACCTCACAAGTAAAGTACTATTCACTTATCGTGCGGAAAAGTACTAGACAAAATTGGGGGAAAAATCCGATACAAGTAAGGAAAAATTAATTATATTGTATAATAAAAATATATTTAAAGATACTCCAGAACATTAGCACTGTTAACTCTTTTATTACGTTTATCCTCTGACGAATTGTAATCGAAACCTCAACATTAAAATCGTCGACACTTGCTGGTGGTCGGGCGGGAGCAATGGTCCTCTATTATGGTAGGGCGATGCGCTATTCATTACACCACGACTACAGCGTAACAGCATCACTGAATATTAGCGTGTTAAGAGATTGTTTCTTCCGCCTGTCCCCCTCCCCCCTCCCTACTTAGCTGTTGAGACAATGCTGAAGAGATACTAAACAAAAAATAATAATCTTAAGGTAAAAAATATACTAAATTCAATTATACAATAGTTACAAGCGGACGAGGAGATCCACGCGTCGTAAGGTAATTTTCCCATCCATGTACGGCATATTCCACTACCATGTACGTGAATTTTACTCCGGAGTGAGGTAATTTTACCTTTCATGTAAGGAAAACTATGTTTCCCCCACAAGTTTGCAAATATTATCCCACACTTGTCAGGTAACTTTTCCATCATTTTTTACAATGCAGAGGTTTTTGACTGTCCCAATACTTAAGTGTCTGCAGATGAAAAAAAAAAAAAACATTCACTGTCGGAGTAACTTAATTTTGACTGGTTCGGTAAGATAGAAAATGTCTTCCCACAAAGATAAGCAGTCAAATTAACCAAAAGGAAGTCCTAAATTTACACATAGGCGCAAATATTTTTAACGATAAACAGGCGTGGCCTTGGTATCTATTCATCTACAACTGCTTCGCGTTTAAAAATTAACCGCTTTATTTCCATTTTTTTTCAAAGAAATTACTACTAACTACTGTTATGACTAATAGGCCCAAAATTTCGCGAGTTAATTTAAGGACAAGTTAAATTTTATCCGCATGTACCATGAAGTTTCGCTTATTTTGTGCCAAAAGTTGTGAGACACGCCCCCGGATCACTTTCGACCAATGACGAACCTGTAAGGAAAAAAGGCCCAAATCTCATGCTACCTGGTCTGTGGTTAAACTGGAGCAACAGCCAATGAACAAACTCACTGAGGCTCAAGTACACAAGACCCTATGAAGTCTAGCTTGTTGCCGAATGATAACCGCAGAATTTCCGGGTCTCTAGCTACTACTCGAGAATTGCGAAATTCGCGTCATTGTGTAGTTATACGTTACACTTCAAGCACTTGTACATTTGCGCTACGTTTGTCATTGGACCATATTTTACGATACATGAGCTGCATAATTCTGTGCCAATAAGCAAGCACATCACATTGGCGGGCACGGATCGCGTGAAGACCTGTCGCAAAGGCAATGGCTGCCCACATATAGGCAGCAGTCAATGAACACATGAAGACAGCTCTATTATATACAGGACTGTGTAATCTAGCATGATGCCAAATAATAACGCGAATTTCGGAGAGCTCGTTGAATTGGGTATATTTAGGGCCGCCTGTTTTTCGCAGTAATATTTTCGCACAGGCTAAGACCTCAACTTCTTACTTGTGAGCTTGAAAATTTTCTTCGACTTTTGGCCACTGGACCAACTGGAATAAAGTTACCCTGACACTGAACGTCCGTGATTGGCTGACAGACGCTTAAAACGCGTGCGAGTTGACATCATCCAACCAAGATATTGATTCTGAAATAACGTGCTTTAGAGTGCACCTAGTCGTGTAATCTTTTCGCGAAAAACAGGTAGGCCCTACTCTTACGTATATTTCAATACACACTGATTAACATACTTTCAGCAAGGTCGGCAGGTATGTACTGTAAATGAAGCAGTTCTATATCTAAACACCGTATTAAAAGCGTGAGTGAAGTGATTTGGGCGATACTCTTAACATCGAGGTCTTGAGAGCCGATGAGGGTGATTGAAGTGTATATGCTGCGGCGCCGGAATGAAGGGGCGGGGGAAACGGGAGATCCCCGAGAAAACCCGCTGACCAGCGGCATCGTGCGGCACGATTCCCACTTGCGAAAATCTATTGACCCGGCCGGGGATTGAACCCGGTTCGCCTTGGTGGGAGGCGAGCGTGCTAATCGCTCAGCCCGTATTAAAAGCGTAACGTTCTAGTCTACGAACAATGAACTAATCTAATTTATCTTCCGCCTTCCGTCGGTTTTTACGTACACACGACGCACGAGAAATAATTAGCAAGCTAGTGACATGTTTGGGTTTCTAACATGTTCACAGTTGAACCTGCACGACGCGTGAATAAAGTGGCTGGGTATATTGAAGTGTTAATTTTACATGAGGTGGAAGGATACAGCATGTGTGTGGGTAAATGCAAGCAGTGCTTTCGAAACAGCGAATTTGCGGTGGATTATTTTGAACATGGACACGGGTTTGGAAACGTTTCTACCGAAGCTGGCGGGGGGCCACACAGAGCAACTTTTGTATCCGACCGGATTGAATCCGTTCACTCCGGATTTTCGCGAATGGGAGTCGTGCCGGACGACGGCGCTGGTCGGCCGGTTTTCTCGGGGATCTCCAGTTTCCCCAGCCCCATCTTTCCGGCGCTGCTCCATACTCGCCTCACTTCACCCTCATCGGTTCTCAAGACCTCGATGTTAAGAGCCGCCCATAATCTCTTCACCCCCTCGCTTGTAGCAGACCAGGACGCAATGCTGAACAAACAACTGGAACTGAAAACCAATAACTGAAAAGTTAAATTACCGCACGCTTTTTTGCACTGAAACTGTAATTCATGGCGGTAACGGCATTATGCAAAGTGTAAGCAGTTGATTAATACACTCTATTTGATACTGTTTACTTGTAGTTCCGTACTTTTAGGATCTGGGTTCCAATTTCTAACATTATCTGATGGGTGCCAAGTCCTAGGAGTTTCTGATAGGAATTATGAAACACTGGTTATATACAATACATAACATCGCATTATCTCATAAGTAGTTTATACATACATAAATAACGTCAACCTAGATGGTAATACCAACATAATTGTCTGTTATCGTTCTCTCAGTGATTGCATCTACAACTGTATATAAATTTATTACAGCAGACAGCTTTGTTTCTATTACAGGACAACTTGTAGTTTGAGTAAGGAACTGAAGGTGCAGATATTAAGTCGCTGTACTAGCGATTGCTTGAAAATGAAGAAGGAAAGATATTTACGAAAAAATTATCCCTAATGCAGTTCGACGTTGACGAACATAGTCGGGTATGTAGTTTCTTGCTGGATGCGTTAGTCACTAAAATAGTGAGAAAACGTACTTACACCATATTAAAACGCCTAAAACCAACTTAAATGAATTACTATAGGTACGTTGTAATTTAATGTGTTGAATGATGCAAAATTATTTTTGATGGAGTGCACACTGAGAGAAAATCAAACAAAATATTTGCTTGTATAGGGCAATAATATATATTTAGCTGTCCTAACAAAATACGCTGTTGAGCAAACAAAATTTGAAAATCAAGAAAATGACTCGTTCGTCTAGCACAATATATGTTTCAATAAACGCAATATCTGTGTAGGTCCAAAAGAAAATTTGTCTTCAACTAAATATTTTGTGAATCAAATGTGTATATTTGTCTGGCTACTCATTTGACTGCCTACGTTCGAAAATACAGTTCGAGAATTTGTTTGTATTTTTTTGCGACAGTTAGGATAGTAACCGTGTTAGTTAGTACGTCTATTGATGCTTAACAATCGTATAAACACATTAATAAAACTATGCAACAAAACTGGCACGTAAAGCTGTAAAACTTGAAATATTTGCTTGTATACGTTGCCCAATATTTGCATTATATATATATATATATATATATATATATATATATATATATATATATATATATAAAAGTTTGCCATTCTGAACACTTGTCACGTTAGCCGAGATCACTAAGGTGTAGTCCTCGGATGCAGGTGATCTAGGTTCGAAACTCAGTCGGGCTTTTACAATACATTCATATCGGCCCAGACTGTTTAATGTACGTGTATAGCCAAACAAATCATTAGTTGCACGAACCATATCTTACAGTTTGCGGCAACGAAATGAGAACAACACAATAATTCGGTTTCAACGATATACTATTTCACTGCCCCTATACAAACAAATAATTTGGTTGCACCAAACAAATGTTGTCTGATTCAACAAACCCTTTTTATCAGTGCAGAACAATGTAAAGCACGTATTCAAAAAAATGCAACGGAAGTATTTTATGAAATACTTGGAATACTTAAATTAAAATTACAACTACCAGCCCTACCACTGTGGCGAATTTGTTTACATACTGGTTTCCTGTAATGCGGTGTATAGCCCGAAATTTTTTCATGAGAAATAGCGGTGGGTTGGGGGGGGGGCTGCTTAGCAATTTACGTGAAACACGCAATTACCGTTTACGAGTGACGTGCAGATTTCAAGTCAGCTTATGACGAATATGGTAGATAATGTGCAATATACGGGTGAAATTAATACCGAGTGAAATTACTGCGGCGTTTTTACGGTTAACCTCCGACGCATGTGTGTGGACTAAATGAAATTTATACCTGCGCACAAAACAGTGTACGCGAGAGACAATTGGTTCCGTTTGGGAGACAATAGCCTTTACTTGGTAACGATCTCCAATTATTTTGGTTGTTGGTCCTCACTGCGTCAACAGAGATTTCCAGTGAATTACTCTGGGCTGGATCTAACACCTCAGTACTTCCCACTGGTTTTCCAGTAGGTTAGAGCTCATCAATCATAGTTTAAGTAAAAATAATTTTACTGGTTTGAATAACTTAACCAAATTTAGAGCGATTTAGTAACTTAAACTATATAACCTTGAGAAGAGTTTCTGAATCTGCATTACACAGGCTGTATCCAGACAGTTTCTGACAGCGGCAGTTTCAGCCAACAGACAAACTTCATCTTAGTGGCAATTCCGTTCAGTGACAATCCTGGCCAGATCACTCGACGGGGGACTGGCGGGGTGTATTTTCTAAATACCAACACCAATTACAGCCAGCGCATTGCTGTAGGTTTGCCAATGGCCGCTCCGAACCACTCGTATTTATTTTTGGCCGCGGCTTGCGAAATGGACTAACGTAGGCTTTCCATGGGCTCCATTGCGTGCGTTATCGACAGGAATGATCTATGCACGGTATCTCCGGGCTTTAAACCTTTGAAAAATCTCCCCATGTACGGCCTGTTCTGATGTCTCCTAAATGTGTCATATATCGCAAAAATTCTGTTTTCTGTAAATATAATTATATTTAATTTGTAGTTAAATTTAACATTTTCTTGCATGTTATGTCTCAATTATAACATTTAATTTATAATTAATACGAATAAAAAAATAAACAAAATAGGTGATCTGATAATGCTAGTAATAAATAGTTATCATGCGCCATATCATTCAACTGAGTGCGCACGAATGCAGCGCGTTGTCTCTTCGGTCTAATTATCTAGGCTTTATTAAGCTTTATATGCATTAGGCGGAGGAATAGCCAGAAAAGTAGAACTTTGTCGAGGCACCAGAAAAGTTGGAGGTAACCGTGAATGGACTACGTACTTAAAAGTACTCGTCAGAGCAGAAATTTGTTTCTGTTGTAAACAGCTTAAATTTAAAGCAAACACATCAGCGAATGGGTTTACGGCGTGCAGGATGAATGTTACGCTGTAAGAAATGTTTCGCAGATCTACCGCATCATTGCGGACGAGTGGTAATCCCCCCCCCCCCCACCAAATTCATTCACTGTATCTTTACTACGTCGATTAAGGAAGGAGTCAAATGCGTAGAGAAGTTCCAAACTTTGTATACAATCTAATCACCTTTTCTTCACACGAATTGAAACCAAGCCTTTTGTAAAATCACTCCATGTCCGACGTTGTCACGGTGTGATCAGACCTTGGGTGGACTGCCCGCCTGATCACACCTCCACACACTGAACAAGGACACAAGCGGGATTGCTGTATACACCGTGCGAAGTGATTTGTAGAAACCCTCTCTACCAGACCAGTAATCGGGGCCGAGTATGTTATACAACGCGCCCCATATAGATCAGCGTGACACGGGGCAAGGCGTCTTTCCTCGTCAGGCCATCACCACGAGAAAGATATGGAGATGGGCATGTCCGGCCGTCAATAACAGCCTACAAGAAACAGCCTCTAGCATAATGATTAATGTGGGGAAATTTACAATTAGAATCGCAATAGTAGTGGTATGTGATAATTAATCGTAACGATGTAAATTAGCATAAGGATAATCCAATTAAGCTCCCACGATTAATAATCATGTAACTTGATATTGTTTGATGAGCATGTTCAATAAACCCCATCATTTACTGCTGTGCTCTACGTAATAATGCCTCATTACTCAGGTACGCGCTTAGCCCATTTCACGTAATAATTTGAACAAAAGTCTAATTCATAACAACGTGCATGGTTCGTCATGTATCAGTGTTTAATAAATTAGTCAACGTAAAACTATCTTATTAATGGTTAAGTTAAACATTGACTTAACTATTTTATATTTAATATGAATAAAAACATGGAGAAAATAAGTGTGCTGGAAGTGCTTGGTAAGAAAAAGTTCTTACGTGAAATTTTATTAGAGTCACTGCGTATTAATGCAGTACGCTGACCTTTGATGTTTTTTTATAGGCTTGGTTGAGCTTTGTTCCAATGAGACGGAGGGATATCATGAAAGTAGAACTTGAGCAGGGCTTAAGAAGAGCTGGAAGTATCTGTGAATTGACCGTAGTAGCATTTCTATATTTAATAGCACGCCTAATGTATAGTAAATTGTCCATTCGAAAAATAAATTCGCACCACCGGGAATACAGAGTTACTAGGTTGGTCACGGCCGAAGAGAAGGTATGTGATGAAAATACTCACACTGTCTGTACAGATCACGCCTATAATTCCGACGTGTCTTCATAGTGTGTGTCTACTGTCGCAGGGAACGTCCTTCACGATTAGAGACCTGCAAATTACGCGTTATTATTTAAGAACAGGCTGAACTCCAAGTTATTATGCGTTTGACCAGCTTCAGCCACTGGCCAAAAATATGTCTGGCACGCCTCGGAGAACTCTTGGGGCAATAATACAAGTTCAGCGGTGGAGTGGCCAATCGCTTTTAAAGAAATTGGGCAGATACGTGACGTTGATTACAGTGCAGAGGCCAATTAAGTCACGACTTGTAGTCACTTGTTTATAAGGCAGTGGAGTCTATCATGTTACCGAAAGATAACGCGAATCTTGCATGTCTCTATTCATAGAGACATTCTATATTCGCCCACCAGGCTAAACTTCACAGTACTGTATGTACTGCAGCCGGCGTCGTTTCTCCATTGGCTGCTGCATAGATGTGTGGCCACGCCCTTTCTGACTGAACTGCGCGTGATTGGAGCACGCAATTGTGAAGTGTTAATCCTTTGGGGCATAGTTACCCAGGGCGTGTCAGATTAACTATGATCCAATGACAAATCTATTGCTAGGGATAGGAAAATTTCGCCATTTCAGTGCCCTGTATGCTAGATTCCACAATCCTTTGTACAGTCGAGCCTTAGAGGTTTGTTCATTGGCTGCTGCCCGAGAGTTACCTCGCACCTGCAAGAATAGCATTCGCTTCTTGCTGCCTTGCAAGTATGGTATTGGCTTAGAGTCGACCAGGGCGTGTAATAAACTCTGAACCATTTGCAAAGGTGACTTCAGTGTACATGTGTTTGAAGTCGATCTTGTCCTGAAGTGAATTCGCGAATTTTCCCCTACCTATTACAAAGGTACATGCGTTTAAGGTTCGATTCGTCCCGAAATAATAACGCGAATTTTGCAGGTTTCTATCATGAGTAACTAATTTAAAAGTGGTGCGAATGCAGATTTTTTTTTTTCGATGTGTGTCTACGTAGGTTAAGAAATTTCGCCTACAGGTAAAGAAAGTTTGCTGGAAAAAAAAAAGTGGTCGGTGTGGATGAGCTGAGGCAGGAGCGAGCGTACCCGCGACTCCTTGTTGACAGCCATGAGTATGTAGTCCTTCTCCTGTTGACTGATACTGGGGTGAGTTCGTGGCGAGTCGTGTACCACGAGCACCCAGAAGATGTCGTAGGCCAGGACGACGGCGCCGTAGAAATAGAACACGAACTCCCAGCCGTACTCCACGATCAGCACCCCGGACAGGCTGGACGACACGATCAGGCCGATCTGCTGCGCTGCAAGTTTCACTTACAAGTCTACACATGCAAAACTCGCGTCATTAACTTGGTGACAATTTAAACTTTAAACTTGCTTACCTGTGGAATACGCTCGTCATTGGGCCATGCTTTATTTGACACTCCCTCGGTGAGTCTCCGCCAGTGAAAGACCGCTTCAAAAAGGTTGCCCCAATCGCGTACAGTTCACTTAGAAAGGGAGCGACTTCATATCCGGGCAGCGGCCAATGGAGGAATGGCGCTGGCTTGAGTATATACAGTACTATGAATTTACGCTTGATGCCAAAAAGTAAAACGAATTTTGCAGGTCCCTATCTATAATTTATTCACGGTGAAGTGAGGACTTTTGCATACTCTCTCATATGGAATAATAGTCACAATAAAAATATAGTTTATTTTTGCTTTATAAATGAACTTTCAGGTGCGGTGCAATATAACACTGTGTTTATTACTTAAATGACAATATTAATTTTTAAAAAGGTGATTATAGGATAAAATATGGCTGAAAGGAAAACTTAACAGGTTCTCAGAAGGTCTCACTTTACCGTGAACAGTATATAGTGGAAATTGCGCCATTAAACAATATCCAGAATTTGGTCGGACTTTGTCCATTACCTATAATAAAGAACTGGACAATTTCGCGAATTCATTTTAGGACAAGCTAGGCTTTAAAGATATGTGCATTTCTGTTATGTATGCAATTGAATCACACTTTATAAGCCACGTCCAGGTGAACTCTGAGCCAACAACAGACCTGTACGGAAACAAGCACAGAATACCGGGCCTCCTGGCCGGAGATAAACCTGGCTGAATGGTTGCATAGCCAATGTCCATTTGCATATGGAACAGAAAAAATTAATGTTTTCATCGGCACAAAACGGGCTCTGTCTAAAAGCAACATCTGCTACCTCCTTACGTGTATCATATTTACGGATCAATGAAAACTTTTTAGAAGTAATTGCTAAGTAACATCACTATACAAAACTTTTGCTGAGGGATACATTCCCAAAACTTATTTCTTGGGATTGTTAGGGATAGGAAATTTTCGCGTATTAATTTCAGAACAAGACAAGATAGACGTCAAACGCATATGCAGTGAAGTCACCTTCACAATTGGATCACAGTTTAGTAGACCAGCCCTGCACGCCTCTGAGCCAATAGCAAACTTGCAAGGAAACACCTTGCGAATCCCATAACTGCCAGGTGCGGGGAAACAGCCAATGAACACACAGCTGAGGCTCCAGTATGCAGAGGACTGAGGAGTCTGGCCTACACGTTATTAAACTCGGGAAATTTTCCTATCCCTAGTGATTGTAAAATAGTTTTCAGGGAAAATTCTTACGAATAAACGTTATATAAGAACATTTTGTATTGAATACTGTTTCAGTTTGCGTAATATAACTTTAAACAATTTTATGTAAATCTTTAAAAATCCTCATAGTTGTATTTTTTACTTTAATAACAGAGAACTAAAGTAGTATGATTATGGGAAGTCGGTGGAGGGAGGGGGGTGCAAGGGCATCGGGCATCGAAGCCGGATTCGCCAGCCCGCCATCTTGTTACGTCATCCGTCCGCCATATTGGATGACCTTGACCTTCTTCCTGTGACATTGACCTTGCCCACAGTGACCTTTAACCCCAAAAACTGCAAAAGAATTGCGAAGAATTCTAAAAAATTCATAACAAAAAGTTAGATCATAAACCTTTTAAAAAATTAAAAATCGATTTAGAAAATTATAAAAAAAATTCTTATTAAAAAATGTTTTAAAAAATCGTTTAAAAAAATTAGAAAAAACTCGTTTAAAAATTTCGCTTGAAAAATTTTATTTTAAAAATCTCTTTATTAAAAAGCATTTAACTCAGGTGGCCATTTTTTCCTTTTTCCCCTCAAAATTTTCCTTTTTCACCTCAAAAATTCTCTTGAGAAAATTTTTTATTAAAAATTTGTTTCAAAATTTCTTTATTAAATAGTCTTTAACCCCGGCGGCCATTTTCCCTTTTTTTCCTAAAATTTTCTCTTTT
The DNA here is from genome assembly GCA_029891345.1 of Dryococelus australis. Lineage (NCBI taxonomy): Eukaryota > Metazoa > Arthropoda > Insecta > Phasmatodea > Phasmatidae > Dryococelus > Dryococelus australis. Next base: position 334,104,484 of record CM056995.1, on the reverse strand, counting down.
TCCTTAAAAATTTTATTTAAAAAATTCGTTAAAAAATTGTATTATAAAAAACTGATGTATGTTACTGCCTCTCTCACTCCAGTTCACCAACATTCGTTCGACTAACCCGCACCACTCCAGCCTTGCAATATGTATTTACGTGCACAATTACTCCATCATTGATTCTAATTGGCTAATTAGTCGCTTTGCTCCATCCCTTCCACCCCCGCCAATCTATCCGATTGGCTAATTACTCACTTTTCGCTCGATCCAATGTTTCTCATTGGCTAATTAGTCACCTTTACTCCATCCCTACCACGTGACAAGAACCCCCCCCCCCCCCTTTTTTTTCACCACGCGAATGGAAGATTGACTCGGGTATCTTCGGAAAACTTCGTGGCGCCAATGTTTCTCATTGGCTAATTACTCACCTCTGTTCGACCCAACCAATCAGATGAGTCTGGTCTGACAAAAAAGTCACCTCCATTCCAACCCGCCAATGTTTCTCATTGACTAATTAATCGCTTCGCTCCATTCCCTCCAATCTCTTCAATTGGCTTTATAAGGCGCATCCCCGAGGGCCTCCGGGATGAAGTTGCACCTCGTTATTTCAAGAGGAGAGCTCGGTGATCATTTCTGAGCTTGTAAGTGTCAAACGTCTGTTACAGTAGCCATGTCATCAAGTACAGAAGAAACCCTCAGCAACGCAGAAGATACAGAAAACCATCCTCCTCGAAAGAAGAATAATCTGTGGTAAGGTGTTTGAATCAGCAGTGCAAGATTGCGGTAGTAACGATTGCGCGGTTCGTATGTGCCGTCCGCAAAGGAAGTTCCCGACAAACATTGGAAATATTAAAAAAAAAAGAAATAGCGGACGACAGACGCACAGCAAGCACGACAGAGAAAATTTGCGAAATTGTTCACGAAATTAAAAAAATTGACAAACTCTTTAATGTATGTTCGGAACGGTGTGGCGGTGCTTGGCGCAGTTTGGAGGTTGCAACACCTTCCAAGCCATGGCCAGAGGTGCTTGTGTGTGCTTGCGCATACGAGCTTTGCTCTATCCATAGAAGAAGCCACGTGATCAAAACCTCCCATTCCTCCCGTCATTTTTTTTGTGTTCACGTGAAACATACTGTGTAAACAACATAACGATGTACGTGATTAATAGTATGAAGGGGAAAGAAAACTATCTTAGGCACAAGGAAAACCATTATTATCTATTTTTAATGTTTTTCAGTAAAATGTTCGTTAAATATACATTCATCTTGTAATAGTCATGTTTACCAAGTTTGTCAGCAAATATGTTTATCGTGAAAAAAAAAATTATTTTCAATTGGTTTGTGTGTAAATACAATGTATATATAATTTTCTTTCATTTTTTTGCAAGTGCGATGTATGAATGTATTTATATCATTTTCTTTCAGTTCTTTTTTATGTACAAGTATGATGTGTATATATATATATATACACACACGCATGTATTTATATTATTTTCTTTCAATTATTTTCTTACAATGTAAAATAAATCTTTTTATGTTACAAGCGCGGGCGTAATATTTTTTTTTATGCGTAGTAAAAATCATGTTTAAAAAAATGGCAAATTATGTCTGCCGCTGCTGCTGCCGCATGCAAGCGATACTGAGAGAGAGAGAAAGAGAGAGAGAGAGAGAGAGAGAGAGAGAGAGAGAGAGAGTCGGGTGCCGTCCTTGCGTCGTGTGGCAGAATGAAGGCCGCCACGCAAGCACTTCCTCTCTCTGTCAGCATTCTTGTTCCCCTTCCGTCTTCTCACACACACACACACACACACACACACACACACACACACACACACACACACACACACACACACACTTGCATGAGCTAGTTTATATAGGTCAGTTCCATTGTGCAGTGTTCAATTTTATTATAAGTGAATGACGCCTATTAAAATGGCTATTTACTGTAATAAAAAGAAGTACAATAAATTTAAGAGTTTTTTTTTACGATTGTAGGTAATAGGAACTGTTAAAAAAAATATAAAAAAACTATTTCGTGTACTTGTCCCGTTCTCCAAGGGAAAAGAAAGTGCAATGTATACAGATTTTTTACTAAAAAAAACTTACTTACGTTTCTGTTTACACAGGGAAAAAACAATAACCTACTAAACACACACAGAATTATAAGATAAATAACACGTAGTTGTATCGAACTTAAAAAAAAATGCTATTTTTTTGCAAATTTTGCAAGTTTTGCAAATTTACTAAATCATTTTAATGCGTCCTGGCTAGACCTGGACGATAGGTAATTTGTTATCGATGAGGTTATTCCTCCGTCACGAGAATGGTCGATCGCGACGCCATTAATCTCTTTCATTATTCGCTCGAAAAGGTGCAGGAGTACATTTCGTACCAACTTGGTGGTGGTCGGGTGGGTCCCGTCCACCATCGTTAGCCTGCCTCCTATGCGCACAAAGGACTTGTTGGGCGGGGTGTAAATATCTTCCCCTTCCCCTTCCTAGAGCGAAAGGTCCGGCAAGATACGGTTCGTAACAGTGCATTTCGATTTTATCAAGTTTATCGTTGAATTCTAGGCGCTGATCCACGTCGAGCGTTTCGTCTGTCATGTCGAACGTTTTCACAGGACTCTAAAGGCTAAACTGTGAAGACATTTCACGGCGAATTGAAACTACAAGTGGTTGACACTACTTCCGAAACTTATACGTGAGTATAATTCTACCGTTCATTCTACCACTCGCATGAAGCCTGAAGACGTGAAAAACAAATTCTCCCTGTTTCGGACTGTGTACGCTTTTCCAAAAAGGAGGGGACCCGCGCAAGCCAAAAGTCAAGATCGGTGACTTGGTGCGGATTTCGAAAAAAAACGTGGAATTTTTCACAGAGGCTTCCCGTCAGAACTGGTCTGCAGAGCTATGCAAGGTGGTGCGTATACGACATGCGTACCCACGCATGTTTTACCTAGAGGACCTACATGGCGAACCCATCACTGGTGGATTTTACTCCGAAGGGATCTGGCCTACACGGTTTCCAGACGCGTACTTGGCGGAGAAGGTGCTGAAACGGAGTAAAGGTCGTGTGTGCGTACGGTGGCTGTGTCACTCGAAGCGTGATGATTCCTGGGTCGACGAGAAGAACATTTTGTCGTAACACTCCTGCCCCAAGTAACATTTAATGCAAAACTGACAATTTTTTTTATTGTAGTAAAGCTTCGCTTGTCTTACGGAGTCGTTTTTGCTTTTTTTTTTTTTAATTTATGTCCTCTCCCGATGCCTACGGGGCTGTTGTGTGTATGCGCTCGTGGAGTATGAACAATATACTGCACGTATTGAACTGTGGTGGGTGTCGAACCTGGACTTTCTGTATGTCTTGGGATTGTGTATACATTTTTTCATAACTGAGTTTGTTCCCCTGGCTATATAAATAGTAGCACGTATTTAGTTCCACCTGTATAACTACAAGCAAATAAATTGGGTTTGTTCCCCAGGACTATATAGTGTCGTAAGTGTTTTCCCCACCAGTACTGTACCATATTTTCTCACGTTAGTGTGTAAAGTGTAAACATTTCTTGCCAGTACTGTACCATATTATCTCTCGACAAACTTAGGCCTTACCTATTTCCCGATTGGGGCGCGACATATCTCATGCTAATTGACTATGCAGTCGCTCGCTGTTCGAACGCTGCATGCGTACACAAGACATTAAGTGTGAAATATTTTTCATGCATTGATAGCTGGCGTGAATACAGCTATCTCTCTGCCGGCTGGCCGGCAGAGGATGTCGTGGCAGGATTCTACGTGGCAGTTACACATCCGTCCAGCTGCAAAAATTATCGACTTTGCAAACTTCTTTCCGGCCCGCGATGCATGCGAGTAGAGACAATTTCAGTGGCACATTCTATTATCTTCGTAACATTTAGTATGCAATTTTTTGTGACTGCTCACGTCTGTATCTCTTTTCCTTTAAATTGTACCTTCCAGTCAGTATACCTATTCGATGTAGTAACTTTTAAACATATATGTATACCAGCCGTGTATTTTTTTTAACCACTGATACTAAATATTTTCTTTACCAGTGGTGTTTTTCAAACAAAACATTATTTTCAATATGGTAAAGTTGGTACAAAACATTTTCTTTACTAACAGTGTTTGTTTGAAACTTCGAAACAAAACCATTTATTTAACTTACGTAAGCAGGGTGTAACATGAGATACAAGATTTTTTATAAACCTCCAGTTATTTATTTACACACACACACACTACAATACTGTTCTGTTCTACATACGTAGCATACGAAGGTTCTTCTCCTCGTCAGTAATAAACACAATGTTTTTTTTTTTCAGTTTTCAGGTCATTACATACACGTAATATTGTTTTATACGTGCCACGAACTATAACACATCCAGAGCCTTAATGCGTGGGCATTGCACGACGCACATTATCCATTTTCACAGTCGTGAAGCCATGCTACATACTTCTCTGCCAGCTACCTGAACGAAGGACATTGTGGTTTTTTTTTTTTTTTGTTTGTAGAGGTCTACAATTTTCTTAGCGGCAGGACACGCACTGCGAATCGCCGACTCTTGTCGACACACGTGCATGGGGTAGTAGGGAATTACGGCTTCCTCCAACACTGTGAATGTCACCGTACGGAATATTTCCATCGCTCCACCTAAGTCCGTGCATCTGTTGCTGTTGGCGGCATACCTGTTGCGTGGTGTGGCCGGGGTCCTTACCCTTGGCATTGTGTTACAAACTTAAACACTTTGGTTTGCTCGCCATCGTGGCTGTACGAGAAGCCAATCTTCTTGATGACGTACGAGTCCAGTGTGCGAAACCCTTGAATGTTGCAAAACATTTTTTTTTTTTTTTTTCCTCACAGACATTATACATTTTTTTGCAAATGTTATTTCACGCTGTGTTCACTCGTGTTCTGGGCTAGCTTCCTCGTCGCTGGGCACTGCTTGCCAGTAGAAGACTTGTACGGAGTCTTCCGCGGGGAAGTTGGTCGCTGCCAGGGCCGCCCTGCGTGCCTTGCACCATCCCCTGCGGGTGTGGCGTGTCGGGAACTGAGATGGCGTTGCAGCCCTCGAAACACTCTCTTGCACGGGAGACAGTCCCGTATGTCTTCGTCCAACTGCAACTACTTGAATACTGTCGACATTTCGCACGGTGCGTACGTGAGCAGGAACTATTTCGGCAGATGCGGTAACTCGTCCCGTTTGTGCAGGGCACTAAGTGATCGTACCCTTCCGAATGCCAAAATGGCCGGAAGGATTTTATGACCGTTTGGACAACATGCGTATATTTCTAAGAGCGAGGTGCATCATCTTCCCGGAGGCCATCGGGGATGCGCCTTATAAAGCCAATCGAACAGATTGGACGGGATGGAGTGAAGCGACTAATTAGCCAATAAGAATCAATGGCGGGGTAATTGTGCACTTGAATATATATTGCAAGGCTGGAGTGGTGGGGTTTAGTCGAACGAAGTGGGCGAATGGGCGTGAGAGAGTCAGTAACATAAATCAGTTGTTTACACAATTTTTTTAACGAATTTTTTTAATAAAATTTTCTTGAGAGAAATTTTAGGGCAAATAAGAAATTTTAAGGAAAAAAGGGAGAAATAGCAGCAGGGGATTAACTACTTTTTAATAAAAGAAATTCTGAGGGAAATTTAGAAGAAAAAAAGGGGGGAAATGACTGCCGGGGTTAATGACTTTTAAAAAAAGAAATTTTTTTAACTACTTTTTAACAAAAAAAATTTCTTGAGGGAAATTTCGAGGGAAAAAAAGGGGGAAATTACCTCCGGTGTTAAAGACATTTTAATAAAGAAATTTTTTAGCGAATGTTTAATTTAAAAAAATCTTTAGGGAAATTTTGAGGGGAAAGAGAAATTTGGAGGGAAAGAAGGATAAATGGCCGCCGGGGTTAAAGCCTTTTTAAATTAAGAGTTTTTAAAATTAAAATTTCATGAAACTAAGTTTTATAAAAATTTATTTTTGACGATTTTTTTAAATGTTCTATAATTGTTTAATTAAATTGTATAATGATAATATCTTTATAAATGTATTATTCGATTTTTAATTTTTAAACGATTCTAATTAAACTCTTGTTATAATATTTTTTAATTTTTTCGATTTTTTTATTTTTGGCCTCAGAGGTCACCGGGGTCAAGGTCAAGGTACCGCGTCACATATAAAGGTCATCCAATGTTGCAGGAGGGTGGCGTAACTTCCCATAATCATACCTCTAACTATAACAGCAACACATGCGTACGTAAAAATCTACACAGCCCTATGGTAAGTGACTTCAAAATTGAAATCAATGAAATTGTTCGTCTCTACACTATACAGCAGTTATTTTTGTTACAGTTTCACAAGTGTAATAAGCAATGATAGAACTAAGACTGTTCAGTTATTAACGAAGATGAGCACAAAATAACTCACTAGAGAAAACAAGTCCCACTAACGTTTGCCTCTCATTTGGTGGAAACCACGCAGACATCAGTGCATACCTTGTTGGCTGTTCAGGACCCTGTAAGGAAAAATAAATTCCGTGTTTGCATTCTACATAGCGTGTAACTTCAGACACAAGTAAACACTACATCGCAACTATGAAACATTACTTAATTTCACTTCTATAACTTCGAGATATTTTCAACAACTAATTGCGTTCACGATTTTACGAAGTAGTAAGGTTAAGTCTGGAAATCATGGAAAGTGGACATTTGGTCTTTACATAACTGTTTTACTACATTTACTATAGTTTAATTTTATGTGTTTAACGTATTTGAAAATAACTTTTTTTTTTCTCAATCAATAACGGTTTTGAATACTGCAAAGCATCACCGCCGATTATATGAAATCAGCAGATTAGAAGGTCGACTATAAATAATTTGCCAAAGCAGAAATTTTTGATACTATCATTGACGTCCTCGGAGATTATAAATTAAAAATATAAATAAATGCTGTTGTGTTGATTTCGTAAGCTCGTTGGCATCAAGTTAACGCAACTCTGTCCGTTATCGAACGAATCGACTGAGAAGACCAAGAACGTGAAGCGATGGCGTTCCGACTGCAAGCTCCCTTTAGCACCGCGAAAATGAAGAAACAGCATTTACAGCCCTTTTGTGATTTCGGTAGCGAATAACGATTTCTGTGGAGGGCAAATAAACCTCTGGCGAAAGTCCTGCGAGGTCGTTGGCGCAACGAAATTAAGACTCCCGTCTACCTGGACCTGTTTTCCGCGTTTGAGGCCGAGGGGCGCAGGAACGATAAGGTCCACGCTCCCTCGCGCATCAAGTGCGATTTCGCCGCTAAGCGCAAAGCTTTTAACGGGCGTGCAGTCTTCTCGTCGCCCTGCGTGTGCATACGGGTCTTTCAGCAGTGACCCTATTATTTTATTGGTGGGAAGTCTGTAGGAAGGTTAAATGCAGGGCCCTTGGGTAGTTTTGTATGTATCAGACGAGTATATTTTGAGATACAACGCTTTGAGAAAGCCTTTTTCAGCCATTTTTGAGTGTTCAAAACTGGAGTTTGTAAGGTGCGGGACGTCTTGAATGCCCTCAACAGCCCTCTTCTCAAGTGTGTGTTCTTTTCGCAGATCAGCAGATTGGACTCATGATCAATATTTTCGCCGAAAAACGTGAATGTATAGACTTTTCACTTTAAAATGAGCACTTTTGAAAGCCCTGTTTAAGATTTACTTGTATTCACGTTGTGTATTCCTCCGCCTTGTGTAAAATTAACATTGCCATGGGCATAATCACTTTATTCATCCGTTGATCAAATGAAACTGTAAAATTATCAAGAAAGTAAAAAAAAATATCAAATTTGCTCATTTTTACACTTCGATGCATTATAAACAGAAAGCGAAAGAAATAATTTTAAGTCACCATAGTTGTTACCTAACACTTTTTATTCGACGTTAATATATGAAACTACTTTCCATCCATCGTTATCAACTTTACTGAGTGAATGTCACTCAGTGCGCCCAATAAAATACACGCATGATGGTGCAGTGACATTTTTCTAATGCTTCTAAGGTGCTCACTTTATCGTGAACAGACTTTAACGGAGTTCAAGCGATTATACAGAACATCCTGAGGGTATGTGGTTAGTGGAGTTAATTGGCTTGGAGTGGGCAGGTCTGGGCCGCACTTAAACTCGTGATCTTGGGAGCCAATGAGGATAAAGCGAGGTCAGTGTGGAGCAGCGCCGGAATTCAATGGCGGGGGGAAAACGGGAGATCCCCGAGAAAACCCGCCGACCAACGGCGTCGTCCGCCACAATTCCCACTTGCGAAAATTCGGTGACCCGGCTGGGGATTGAACCGGGTTCGCCTTGGTGGATATAAGAGGTAAATTTGCAACAGAAAGTAAATAGCACTTAGAATATAAATAAGCGGTCAATGTTATTCTTTGAAATAATGGTCACCGTAGAACAATTAAAATGCGAATCAATGTTTTGGCATTGGTATTGGTTTTGTGAATCCTATGGCACCAACAAGTTGAACAAACAAGCTTTTTGAATAAATGACTAGCGTAAAGCAACGTAGAACGATTCGTAAAGAGGATAATTTGGGTAGTGATGGTAGAATGTTAAAACGCCTTCACTATTATCAAGCATTTGAAAGTTTTAATATTAGCGGATTGTTTGTTAAGTATATAATGATGTGACAATGGTTCAACAAGTTCCCTAGTATCAATAAGATAGTGAAACTTTACTATCATAAAGATAATATTTTGTTAATGTAGAACAATTTGTAACGAAGTTATACGCAATTTAGATGGTTCTGCAAGGTTCCTACCACAACACAAGTTTAAGGAATGCTGAAACAGACCTTTGAAATATTTTTTGTTAGCTAATGAAGAGGCTGAAGAAACGTTTGTAACTTCCAATCTTTTAACAACATTTTTTGATAGAAAATGTTTAGGAGATAACGTAATGCTGTAGTTCTGATTATGTCAGAGTCCTAGACATGACGTAATAACGCGGTGATGCTAATAAACAGTCCTAAGTAGTATGTATTTTGTGGCGATGGCTCTGCTAAGTCCCATGACAACAAGAAAATAAAAAAAAATGATTACTATTAATATAAGAAACACTATCATTTCGCACTATCATTAGGTACCAAGTAGACAAGCATCTAAGTTTCACGGTTGTCTCGAATCTCTAATAACCCTACACTTCTTGTAGGACTCGCCAACTAAACACTTAGCACACGTTAGCTTCATCTCATGTGGCTGGGTTAATCAAGAGAACGGGTCCTGTCCACGGCAGCAGTCAATGAACAAGCGAAATCTCCTCGAATGTATAGAGGACTATGGGATATAGCAAGGGACCGTCTTATAACACGAAATAACAGGGTCTGAAATTATTACCCCTTTGAAATTATTTTAGATGAAGTCTTATGACGTAATGCAGTACTGAAGTGACCACTACGTGAGTGTCGTGCTGTGATGATAGCAGGGATGTGAAATTTGAAAGTTAAAAAATGAATACACGTCTGTGAAAATTATTGTATTTTGTACAACATTATAGTATATCCACGGAAATTATTTTGACAGCTATTTCAGCTCTACTACTGTGTGTTATAGTATTTATTACTTCCCGTTTTAAAAATGTTTCAAAGGTTGTAAATTTGCTATGTTATACAAGTATGAATAATACATGCTAATGAAGTACTCAAAAACTTAATGCAAGAGAATAACCTTGAGTAAAAAAATTATAGACAGCGCTACAGTTGAATGTCTGAATTTATCAAATTTCCACGGAAGTGTTGTCTTGAACAAATACTCGCTATCTTGAGGTATAAAGAACTATTGTGGATGAAAATGAGTGAATATCATTATGTGCAATCAAAATTTCGAAGTCATTAGTTTTAAATTAAGGTATTTTATCGTTCTGTATTGGGTTGATAATAGCACATTGAACAGAGCTGTAAGTTATATTATAAAATATATCATTACCAGTAGGGTTCATATCTCTGTTCGGCGGTTCTCCTGGCAGTGAGTTGGGTTGATAGATTTGGGCGACCCTTAAAACAACGAGGTCTTTAGAGCCGATTAGGGTGAAATGAGGTGAGAATGCAGTAGCGGCGGAATGCAAGGGTGGAGGGGGAACGGAAGATCCCAGAGAAAACCCGCCGACCAGCGACATGGTCCGGCGCGAATCCCACTTGCGATAACACGGGAGTGACCCGGCCGGGTATCGAACCCGGTTTGCCTTGGTGGTAGATGGCCAGTCTAACCGCCGCCCCGAAAGTATACCCGTCGGGGAGCTGTCTCGGTCGGGACAGAATAGCTCGCCACCTTCCTAGGAAGTGTGAATGATGCTTTTAAATAGAAATAGAATTTGTGGCTTAAATTACGGGCGCCCAGACAAACAGCCGCCCTCCGACAAAAAAAAATTATATAGGTAACTAATATACTGTTTGTTAAATTGTAGTGGTCATGATAGAAATGAACACCCTGGATGGCTCTACTGCTAAGTAGGGTTAATGACATAAATAAACAAGAGTCTAACCGTCCAGCCACCTTGGCGAGGAGACGAAGCAGTCACTCACCATGAAGAGTCCTTGCACGACCTGGCTGACGACGAGCGCGACGACGCTCCAGTGCGCCAGCAAGGGTACCAGGAAGTGGCAGATGGCGTTGGCGAGGTAGGACAGCGCGACCACCAGCTTGGGCCTCCACAGCTCGGCGAACCTCGCCCCTACGAACACGGTGGCTACGGTGCCCCACGACGAGCCGGACAGCACGTAGCTCTTCGTCAGCTCGTCCCAGTCGAACTGCCCCGTGCCCTGCGCATTGAACGTCGCTCAACTTCGCCTCACCCCTACTTTGCCCTTACTTTGTTTAGGGTCTTCATTCATGTGATTGTGTGTCCTTCTATAGGCATCTTGTGATCATTACCATTGTCTTGTACGCAGTGAATAGTATACAGGGACAGCTGTCTTTCGCGAAAAGATTTCAATACCAGCTGTACCCCAGAACACTTTAATTCATACGAACTTTCGTGGTTGGATGATTTTAAATGTCACGTGCCTCATGCGTCTGTCCGCGCGAATCACGAACGTTCAGTATCCGAGTACGTTATTACGATTGGCCCAGTCAAATAAGAACATGTCTTATCACGTAGACACGTTGCCAATAACCAAAGCAAGTTGTGATTGTGGACGTAGGGTATTGAAGTGTAGCAAGGCCATAAATATTTTTGCGAAATACACCTTTCCCTAATTATGCCCCTTTGAGTGTCTATATAAAAAAATAAATTATGTCGTTTGCAATAACATCGTTCCTGCGCCGTGGTGTTGTTGTGAGGTCATGTAAAAACACTAGTCAAACAAAGACTGCACATCCATACGAATTTTGTTCTGAACAACACAGAAATTTTTTGATGAGTTATCCTTAGGGATAGGAAAATTTCGCGAATTCATTTCAGACAAGATAGACGTCAAACACGTATACAGTGAAGTCACCTTTGCAATTTGATCACAGATTATTAGACCCACCCTGGACGCCTCTAAGACAGTAGCAGACTTACAAGATAACACCTTGCGAACCACATAACTGCCAGGTGCGGGGAAACAGCCAATGAACACACAGCTGAGGCCCCAGTATACAGAGGACTGGGGAGTCTAGCCTACAGGTCATTGAACTCGCAAAATTTTCCTATCCCTAGCTATGGTCGAGTTACACTCGAACATAGTCTGCAAAGTGTTAACACATTAAGGTCTGCACACTTTCACTGACACTTAAGATATATTAGAAGTGAGACACCTATATCCACTGCTGCAAGAACACCGGTTATGTTGGTGGCTGTGTTAGAACTCACCATCGTCCTATTGGTCCATACCACTCTGGGCACTACCCTGTACTTCACAGCGTTCATTATTAGCCGGTAATCAACCAATGGATAGCCGAGCTGGTAATTGACTCAATAAAATGTCCTTTATCGTATAAAAGGGTTTACGATCAATCATGTCTCTTTGAGTGCCTTAAAAAAAATACATTCTGTCGTCAGTAATATCATTGTTACTGCGTTGTGGTGCTCTTCTGGGGTCATGTTAAACACTAGCCTCAATAAAGACTGCACATCCATGCGAGTTTTGTTCTGAACCACTAAAAATTACTCAAGTTTTCTTTGCTCGAGCTACACCAGAGCATAATCTATAAAGTGTTAACCAGGGCGGTGTACCTTCTCGACGGTGGCGGAGCTCTGAACCGTGACGTTGCAGACGTCGGCAGAGTGTCGATAGTTGTTGTGCGGCTGCTGGGACTGGCTCTTCACCATGGCGACGACGGCGAGGGACATGCAGCCCACGGAGATAGTGCTCAGCATCTCGCCCACCACCATCACCGCCGCGAACACGTATCGCCTCGGCACGTAAGGCAAGCCTGCAACAACGTAGCTCCTCTACACTTCGACATGTATTCCATCACTTGGGGGGGGGGGGGCATCAACTAGAGATGTGCCAGACCGCTTATTCGTAGGGATAGGAACATCTCGCGAGTTCACTGACCTGTAGGCTAGACTCCTCAGTCCTCTGCATACTGGACCCTTAGCTGTGCGTTCATTGGCTGTTGCCCCGTATCTGACAGTTATGGGATTCGCAAGGTGTTTCCTTGAAATTCTGCTATTGGCTCAGATGCGTGCAGGGCGGGTATAATAAACTGTGATCCAATTGCGAAGGCGACTTCAGTGTATATGTGTTTGACGTCTATCTTGTTCCAAAATGAATTCGCGAATTTTCCTATCCCTACTTATTCGTCTTCTGCGCATGTACCTAACATCGACCCACCCCAAAGGAACACAACTGTCAAAGTCACATGGTCAGCAGTGATGAACGTATTTGTTTATATTAATTTTAAAATGACAAGCACTACCTATAATGCTAATAAAATACTCTAACCAATTTGAATTTAATCAAACTGCAAAGCAAATTGGTTATATGAAGTGTACATACATCTCAAAGCATTTGTTTACAAATATGTTTTATAACCTAAAATCCAAAACATACCGTCTTCGCTAAACGTGTGGCAGAAAACCAGTTCAATGTTGGGACATGAAGACTGGTTGTGCGCAGCCAGCGAGATCGGTCTACCTCATCTTTAATCTCAGCTTGATTATGGGGAAGTTAACAGATACTTTCATGTAACGAGTTACATAGTTCACAGATTTAAGTAGGAAGTAGGAAACACTTCTCAGTGTCATGTTATTCTTTGAAGACATGAGCGAAGAAATATCTCTTCTCCGGCAGTTTTCATAAAAATTCTCTGCAGGGTGATATTACGTCAGCAACACTCAGACTGTGAATTACTTAAATTGAAAGAATTTATTCTACATTATCATACGAAGAAAACAAAATTTGATCGAGGGCGCTTTCCAACTCGCCATTATATTGCCAGAGAGCAGCCCATTAGTGTACGTTGTACAGTTTTACGGCATGGTAAGTGTTTCCGGTATTGTGTGAACCAATATGACAACAGTAAACGTAAATACAGAGAGCAGCAACGTTAACTGTTATGCAGTCGTTAACACAGACTACTCCTCTCTAGCATGTATTAATTGGCAGTAAATCTGTACTACACTCAAGTGTTGACACTTTGTGAAATACGCTCGAGTGTAGCTCGAGCAAAGCTAGATGAAAATTCCTTTGTGGATCAGAACTATACCACAGAAAGCAGCAGTGTGATCGAGTCGCAAACATCACAGTAAAAAAAAAGTTCGCAGCACTTCATCAGCGAATAATCGCGTGATAGTAGCTCGCAAGCTGTTCATGAACTACTCGGGAATATATACGTGTGTGTGTATATATATATATAATTCCATAATTAAACACGTTAATTTTTTTTCCGTGTCTGTAGCCACTAGAATAAACGTATGTCGCTTTAGACTTCCCCAAGGGTCTCTCAGCGCTCACTGATGGGGCGAAGTCGATCAGTAGTGTGTGCAGCAGTGTGGCATGCGTCAGTATAATTGGAAAAAGTTGAATCTAAAGAAATTAACTTTACTCTTTACCATATTCACTTAAAACTGTAGTTAAATGGTCGTCAATGTTTTTTTTATTTGTTTTATGAAAAAATCTTACGGTTTTATTGTCCCCCAAAGTTTTATTACTTGCTTCTATAGTTGAGTTGAGATATTTGGATGGCTCTTAACAATGGGGTATTGAGAGCCAATGAGGGTGAAAGATACTATAAGTTACGATATCAAATATTTTTTTTAATTCGGTCGTAATAGTTAGGGCCAACTGTTTTTTCGCGGATAGATTCAACGACTAGTTGTATTCCAAAACACGTTACTTCAGAAGCAGTACCGTGGTTCGATGATTTTAGCTCTCGCCCATCTGAAGTGTCTGCCAGCCTATCACGGACGTTGATTATCCGGGTAACTGTATTCTGATTGGCCCAGTCGAGTTGTATTCTCACACAGCCACGTGGCCAATAGCGTAAGGAAATTTGCAAGCTTGTGCGTAAGAAGTTGAAGTCCAGACTGTGCGTAAGTCGTTTCGGGGTAAACAGATGGCAGTACCAATAGTGCATTAAGCACTGAAGTCAGTTTTTTTTTTCAAGTGTGTGGAGCTGGAAAAGGGATTTTTCATAATTTGATTTCGTAAATACCCAGTAAATCGTGAACCAATTGTTGGAGAACTGAAAAATATGCGGGCTTATACCGGGACAAGCTAGAATTCAAAATATCTTACTTTTACGCCAGTTTTGCGGTTGGCTCACGCGTAATTTGATACCTACGAGAAAACATTGGGTCAGCACAAACATGCAAGATAATGCAGGCCCAATCGTTACCCTACACTGTGAGACCAAACAACCAACCAGTAGTTGATGTGTGCATGGTTGTAGATAAGACTGTGAAGGATATCCTATAGGTAGAGTCCCGAGTATTTCGCGGATTGAGTTGGCAGCAAGCTAGGCTGGACAGTCCTCTATACACTCGAGACATTATCGTTTGCTTATTGGTTACTATGATCAACTGAGGACTCTGTACAGGACTGTTAAACACTCACTCAAACTACTACTCCCTGCTTATCACTGGCGCACAGTTGAACGGGACGTGTCTAAATAACTGCCGTCCAATAATATCAGTAGGAGGAAAGAACAAGTGCTTGGAGTCTACCTCACCTCCGAATGAATTCGCGAAACACTCCTGGCTCTACTTATTGATATTTCACCGAGTATTTCGCGAATTCCTTGTGTGACGAGGTAGACTACAAACACTTGATATTTTCTCCTACTGCTGTGATTGGACAGCAGTTGGACAGCCAGTAATAAGCAGGGAGGAGTAGTGTGAGTGAGCTTTGAACAGTCCTGTACGAAGGCCTCGCTTGATCGCAGCAACCAAAAAACAAACTATAGTGTCTCGAGTGTATAGACGACTGTGAAGCCTAATCTGATGCCACATCAATCCGCGAAATACTCGAGGCTCTACCTGTAGGTCAGTGAAATTACGAATTTTGCATGTTTTTAACAGTTGTATGTACATATATTATCTGTGGGGAAATTATAAACTAGAGACGGAGAATTTCACGAATTTATTTGAGAAAAGGGTTGAATTCGAACACATGTACCTCTAAACAACTTTCCGATTGTATCACACCTAAGATTCTGTAACATGCCCTGTGAAAAAATTACAAAACTGCAAAGAAAATTACGTAATTCCATGCTTTCATCTGTGTCTGTGGATTTCTACTCCCGTGAATTTTCAAGCCCCAAGTAAAATTTCACTAGCGGTGTGCAAAACTCAGAGGTGTGCAAAACAAAAACAATCAAAATGTCCGGTGAATTTTCACTCTGACATTAAACCTGCTCATAGAAAAAATTCCTTGGTGCTCAGAAAAGGGGCTGTAAATATTTACTAGGGAAATGTTTCTCCACGAGTTGTACGTACATAACATGTCGGAGAGAGGTGGTCGAAATTCCCTATGAATGTTTACTGGGGGAATAATAATTCACAACAGGCATGATCGTAAAAAAAAAAAAAAAAGCCCTCAGTGCTCAGAAATAAGGGTGCAAATATTCACTAGGGAAATTTTACTTCCCAATTTGTGCAAAAAAATGTCGGAGAGACGGGGTTAAAATTCCCTAGTGAATGTTTACCGGGGCAGTAAAAATTCACGGTGGCCATGAATTTTCACTATTGGATTTTTACGTACCCAGTAAAATTTTACTAGTGAATTTTAAGGGGATAATTGAAAACTCACTGGGGTAGGAGCCAGCGTTCAAGTACCCAGGTTGGGATGTGCATATTATAGTGCAGTCTAGCATGAATAATGCACACTAAAGAACGCCTCTCTAATAATGTGCATTCTTTGCATTTGAAAATATTGATTAAGTTAGACTGATACATAAAAGCCTACATCAAACCGTATCTTGGAAGTCGGATCATTGTGATAACTACACGCCTCGAACTGGCATGAACTACGTGAACGTGTTACCTTCAAACATGTTGTTTTCCAACTTGTGTCTTCCAATTTAAACTTCTTGCACGCGTTGCCTGCAACCTTGCGGCTAGTAGTGATAATATGAGAACCAAGACACTGAGGTGAATACGTCGCAGCAGATAACACATGATATTGTATTATCGGCCAGACTTTGGAGAGCTTTGTTTTCGTATCGTTTTAAAAACAATATAACCTATCAAACTGGCCGCTTCCCACTCACCTATTTAGGATACTACTTAGTAAGAAAATTGTTGGAGTGAGTGACAGTACTAACGAAACCCTTAGGACAACAGTGCCTAGAGCTAGTGATTTTACGACTTCAATACTATAAGCACCCAACAGCAGTTTATTGCCATTGGTTACTGTCTTCTTGGGAAGGCGTTTTAATATTTTACCGGGCCATAGAATTCGGCAACATCGCACGGCTCATACATTATTTGTGTGCAGACAGTTAACATTAGAGACCAGAAAAATTCGCGAGTTCAGTGACCTACAGGCTAGCCTCACAGTCGTATGTACAGATTTGTCGATGTCAAACTGTGCGTTGGTTGTCTGATGTCACAGTGGAAGGCAACGATTGGGCCACCATTCTCCAAGAGGCCTCAAACACCATGTGGACCAATAGCTAAAGTTATATATACACATGTGTTTTGAATTCTAGCTTGTCCCACAAAGAATCTGTGAATTCTTCAGGTCTCTAGTTAACATGTGTCAAAAATCAATTCAGCCAATTAAGATAGGTACACTTCAGTCATAAAAGCCTCAGTGGCCAGCAAAATGGCGGAGTGAAGTGGGTAAATTTGGGCTGTTCTTTAACATCGAGGTAATGAGAGCCGATGAGGGTGAAGTGAGGCGAGTATGGAGCAGCACCGGAATACAAGGGCGGTAGAAACGGGAGATCCCCGAGAAAACCCGCCGATCAGCGGCATCGTCCGGCACGATTCCCACATGCGAAAATCCGGGTGCGAGCGCACTGGGGGGATCGAACCCAGTTCGCCAGGTGGGAAACGAGTCCAGTGGAATTTTTTTTTGTATTCATACGTTTCTTGTGACATTATAGCACACACGCAATGGGTAATGTTTAGACACCTGAATAATCTGCGGTTTCATTTTGGGACAAGCTAGAATTCAAAACACGTGTTTTTATATAACTTTAGCCATTGGTGCACACGGTGTTTGACACCTCCTGTATAACGGTGGCCCAATCGTAATCTTACACTGTGACAGCAGGCAACCATTGCACAGTTGACATCGGCATATTTGTGCATAAGACTGTAGAGAGCATCCTGCAGGTCAATGAACTCGCGAATTTTTCAGGTCTCTAGTAACGTTGGATTCTTAGTTGCTGTAGGCAGTGTTATTGTACCTTTTTTGCCGCTGTGGTATTTAGGCGTTGTTGTGCGCTCTCGGATTGACGTATACTCCTGGTAACCAATAGTTCAATTGCGCAGTATACCAGATCTGCAACGGGGTGGATCGTGCAGGCGATCGGAAGCTTGGCCAGTGTGATAGGAATACTCCTCTAGACGACAGTTTTGCAAATTTACTAAATCATTTTTAATGCGTACTGAGAAAACAGAAACGGTGTATTTTTTTTTCTTTTTTTTTTTTTTTTCTTTTTTTTTTCCGAAACTCAAAACTGGGTATTGTGACGTTTCTATATTTTCATCATGATGTATACGAAATATTGCATATTGTTTATCAATTATAAACTTCCATTAAAGTTTATTAAATGTACTCCGATATAGTTTGCTGTAAAACGATGACGAAGAATTTACGAATTTTTAAGTCATTTTTGTACTTATTTCTTACGTTAACAAGAAATATGCATTATTGTTCAGAAGGCACTTGAAAAAATTTTTATCTCAGAAAACAATGTATGTCCCATTTGCATACATAAAGTTAATATTAAAAAAGCAGATGTTGATGTCTTACTAGTAGTCTTTTAATTTTGGTGAGATAATTATAATAGCAGATTACACCTATACACAGGAAAGTCCACGAGTTCAATGGCATACAAGCAAGACTTCACTGTTCATTGTATTTGAAAATCAACTAATGGTTCATTGGCCTCAAAGTGTAACCAGGTTTACATTAGAATGCGTAACACAAGCTACGATCCTCATTTTCTTGAACGTTATTTATTGACTAAGATTGAACCATGTTTTATCTCAAAATTTACGAACCGATCACAAAAGTAGCCAAAATATACATACGTTTGAAAACAGAATTTGCATAAATGATTTCATAAAACCGTTTTGTGTGTGATAATACCTTAACTATGATGATTTCCTAAATATTTTCACCGGTTGGCGAACCGGAGATGATTAGTACAAATGACGTCACGAAACAGAACAGAATCGTAAATTGTAAATTGTAATTGTAAATAAACAACCGTCCTGGTCAGGTGAAAGTAGAGTTTTAATGATAAATTCTGAACAGCCTGTTCAACATAAATTGAGAAGATGGGTTTGAGGGATTCGCTAATGCAGATGTAACGAGTTAAATTATTAGAAAATTCAGGGTGCATCAGTATGCTCCTTCAAGTTTTTGATCTGAAAGAATTTCACAAAAGCCTAACTACCTTAACGAGTATGTGCCTAGGTGGATCTCATTGCTGGTAATGTCTTGTCATTCAAGTAATGTGAAAAGATTGTCTTGGCTCATAAAGGAGATGTAGGAATGTATATACGTCAAGGTTGGCAACAGTGCATGTGTAATGTAGTAGCCTAGTTGCCATTGTGAGTTGTAATCATGGTGCTAATACGTGCACGTATTTATATTGATGTGGAATTAAATAAAGATTCATTAGCAGAAAAATTTTAATTCCCACGTGTTTTGCAAAATTCTCTTGACCTATCGACATTTATGACTGGACGCGACGTTTTTCGACATGACTTAGCATCTTTCAGTATTAAGACAGGAGGATTATCGTTGAATAAGTCAAATGGTGACTTTGATCCACAAACTGGCAAGATGCATTAGAAAGATAACAGAGGCTTCTGACACATAAACACCTCGTTGAAACTTTACAATTGGTGAACTATTCCCTTGATAAATTACTGCAAACTTGGCATCAAGTATCTCTTCTGTAAGTCGCCGACGTCTGTGACTTTGACTTACTTGTGCGCTGATAACGGCGAGCGGCAATGGGAGAAAGCCGACTGCATAATTTCAGTGTGTTTCTCAGAATATTCCACAAGCTGAATTACATGATTCGTATTGAAATTTTAAGGGTTGCATTGGTCTGTAGGCTAGACTCCTTAGTCTTCAGTGTATTTTAGCCCCAACTGTTACAGTTTGAATTATATTTCGTTAAGTAACTCGTGTAATAAAACGTTTGGTATCTAACCTCTGTCACCAAAATTCGCGGTGTTCCCCCATTTTCTGCTTATAATATTCGTTAAGTCTTTATAAAACTTGTATTATTTCCGTACAGTCAGCTTGACAACGCTTCATTATAATTCGTTTTCTTATAAATTTAAAAATTTTCTTAAAAGCATGACTTTGTGACTGCGTGAATACGTTTTACTATGCTAGACCAACTCTGTGTTTCCAATAAAAGAGTATATCAATATTAATTTAGCGTTGTTGTAAACGAATTTCGTTGAGTATACAAAGATGGAGAAAAAATACTTCCTCTGAATGTGGAAAACACTATTTATAGTTCAGCACCTGTCTTCGAGAATGTTTGTTCTACTGTAGATATATCAACAATATATTCATATTAATTATTTGTTTCTCTTGTGGCGTTAAAAGAATAGGCCTTTATTTTAAACCAAGTAACAATTCAGTGACTGAAGCATAAATTTAGATAATTATTTAAAGCATTTGTAATACCTTTACTGAGAAGAATACATATTTGAATTATGGAATAGTTAAATGTGTTCGTAAACGGCATTTGACTAATAACTTAAAGAGTTCAAAAGCTATTTTGATAAAACTTTTTTATTTAGATTAGTCATCTAGTACACAGAATTATATAACTATTCGGTGACGCCTTCAAAAATCACGCATCATAGGACATTGAAAATTATTTTTGTGACATCTCTGTAATTTAACATGCGAGAGGGTAACAAAACGGAATAATCCCAAAATAACATGGTTTTCGCGTGGAAACCATTTCGCACTGACAATTGTTAAACTTTTTTTTTTTTTCGGAATTATTTTCGGACTTTATTTTTTTTTTTTTTGTGTCTCGCTTGTCAGCAGAAACAAAAGGAGTTTTCGCGCCTTTAATCAAATTGTGGAGTAGGAGGAGAGGACGAGAGGCATTCGTAGTGCTTCTGGTGTTCCCCGTTTCTAGTTGCCAGACCCGCCGCCCACGCTGCTGGTGGCGCCACTGTCGCCGGCGAGAGATAAAAAAAACTACCGCCTCCTCTTCCCGGGTCGTTTATCACGGTTCTCTCCGCCCTGCGTCCGCCATGCCCGTTTGTCGTTCTCTAGTTCGCTCTTTCACCATGTGCATTCCGTTCCTGTTTTCGTTTCAATTTTTTTTTTTTATTACCGAGTATATATATATGTAGCTCACATCTCGCAGTTTCGCCAAGTGTCCTGTCTGACAAATAAGATTGTCATTTCACAGGAGGGAGATGGGCAAGAAAGTGGAGGAGATACAAGTAATTTAGATACACCAAACTGTATTTCAATACCTTTGTTGAATGACTGAAGAGATCTCGGCGGCTCTTAACAGGGGGGTCTTCAGAGCCGATGAGGGTTAAGTGATACGTTTATGGAGCAACCCCGGAATGAAAGGGCGAGGGAAACAGGAGATCCCCGAGAACACCCGCCGACCAGCGGCATCGTCCGGCACGATTCCCACTTGAGAAAATCCGGGAGTGACCCGGCCGGGGGATTGAACCCGGTTCACCTTGGCGGGAGGCGAGTAATATAACCGCCCAGTCACCTTCGCCCCACCTGTGTTGAAATTCAGACATCAGAGTATCTCCGGAGTGACGTCGCAACAGCATGCAGAGAAGGAAACGATCAGACTGGACTGAAGAAACGTCTTAGAGATTGGATTTTACGTCACAGCGGTAACCCAGCTCACAGAAAATCTCGAGACCTAACGTGGCTGTAACGGGCTCCGAACCAATCAGCGTGGCCCTGTTGGTTTGGGTACAAACGATTCCTTACACGGACTTTTCGTCATGTGACGCCTTAAATTTTTCATCGATTTTGCTTCTTATAGGCTGTTCACGTAAAGTGAGCACTTGATACCAACATTTGAATGAAAGCACTGCCCATAACTTCGTATGTACTACTGTAAACACTGGCGTGCAGGCTCCCAATTAAGTTGATAGTGAATGAGTGAAAATAGTTCCAGATATTGTGCTTTATACACATTAGAGTATGGTTTGGCTCATTAGTACCTAACGCAATTAGGTTCCTAGAAACTTCACGTATTCACTTGACCGACGCGTGATCAAAGTGACTAAAGGCTGTTCACGAAAAAGTGAGCACTTTTGAAATCAACCTTAGAAAAAAGTCATTGCCCCTGCATGCATATATTTTAACGGGTGCACTGAGTGGCATGCGCCCAGTAAAATTGGTAACGATGGATAGAAAGTAGTTCCATATCTTAACCTCGAATAAAATGTGTTAGGCAACCATCTGTGATAACTTAAATTATTTATTTCTATTTTAATTTTTTTTAATACACCGAAGTGTAAAAATAAGCAGATCAGTAAAATAATTACTTTTTATTAACAATTTCGCATTTTCACTTGACCGGCGCGTGATTAAAGTGATGAGGCCCATGGTAATGTTAATTTTACACAGAGCGGAAGACAACACAACCTGCGTGAAAGTAGATACTAAGCAGAGCTTTCAAAAGTGCTCATTTTACCGTGAACTGCCTGTAGAAACATGGCAACGTAAGGTTTACATATGGCGGAAGAATACTAAATGAGGAGAAAAGTAGATATCAAGCATGTATTTCAAATTTTCCCCTCGCTCTCCAGATGTCAGTTTTCCCACCTGTTTTTTTTCCCTTCACTGAGAGAACTTTCAACTCATTCGGATGGACACAAGAGACTCCTGTCTCATCGGCATTAAAAATTCGTGATGGACTAAAAGAATATTTTTCCATCAAGTCATTTAACTTGTAAAAAAAATATGCCCACCTGTTCGTATTAAAACCTGCTACCCGCTGCAAACTGGTGGATTCAGCTGTCCTTAAACTCAAATCTTGGTGTATCTTCATAAAGTTAAAATAAAAGTCTTTTCCTGCCATCGTAGTAGTCTTGTTGAAACGGTAATTGATTTTCAGCTTCTCCGCGAAATTGTATGCAAGCTTCAAAAACTTGGTTTTGTTGAGGGGCATCAACTAACTGTCGAGGGTCTTTATGTGGTTACATAATTCGACTTCATGGATGTCTGTAAATGTTCTTTTAAATGATCCACTGTTGGCTGTACATGACATCAATACTGCCTTCTTCAAGAGCTTTTATTCTATCTCCTAAAGTACTTTTGGGGATATCAAAGCAATCACTTGCTTCTCGTATTGACATGTCTTTATGCTTTACTTTACTAACAGCTAACATCATGTCTTCCTCTTTCTATTTGCCACGCATCTTCCCCATTTTCACCTGAAATAAAGAAAATATCTATCAGTGCCCACAACGAAGTCTTTAATAATCTAGGTAGACCTGTGGTTTCCATGGAGTGGATACAGAAAGTGTGACGATCTGAATATCGTCACCAGGAGTGGTTATGTTTTTATTTCCGTTGGTAACTCTGAGTAACCAAAATGGTCAATCATTTAGAAACCTGTTTTTATCTGTGTAGCTTTGTGTTACCGTTGATACATTTTGGTAACCATAGGTGTTACATATTGGTCTCTAAATTTTACTATGTACATTTTATTAGAAAAGGCCGACCTTATTCCTATAATATCTTTATTTATGATTGCATGTTTGTGTATCAAGTATATATTTTTAATATGAAAGTATGATATAATAAATATGGTGAGATAACCTTTAGGTTTATTGTTTGAAAACAAAATGTACGATTAGTGTGAAGGATCGCCGTTAGGCTTCACTCCTAACGGGCGCGTGACGTCACCTGGCCGGCTGCGTGGGTGTAGCGCCAGCCAGTGTGCGATAGGGTAGTCAGCTATGAGTCGAGCAGCAGGCCAGTTGCGGGCTGGACGCCGAGCGGGTTACTTGTGAAAAGTAAAATGCAGACAGTTCCGACTGACGTAAAGTTGCTTTTTTGAGAAATATAAAGAGAACTAAACACGACTACTTAAATTACGCTAATATGTACGCTGGTCGTGTGAAAAACACTTCTATTTAGAAGTTGTGCATGGGGCTCACCCAGTGCTTAAGAATGTTTAATTACGAGTCCGTAATTATGCGCGAGCTTTATTCGAACGTCAGCGCTGAAGATCTGTCGCTGGGCAAGGCGACCGTGCACAGTAGTATGGCTGGCGAGATCCGAGACACATTCGACGGCAACTGAAATTCACCGAGTCTGTTCCCGAAGCGTCGCATCGGGGAGTTCTCTGTATGTAAGGCTACCGGTGGCTTGCTCGCCGTCTTGTTCCTGTGTGCACGTGTTGACCTGCTTTTGAATAAGATACGTCCACGACGTCCTTTTGGCGACGGGGTTTGCTGAAACCAGTTCTTATATTGCCATCGGAAGTCGTCGTACTCTGTAAGGGATGATGATCCCACTACGAGCGAAGAGCCGCACGATTCCTAACGAAATATACTGTCATCAAGTGATAGGCCAAGATATGTTAAATTGTATTCATGCGGTCAGAATGCAAATTAATTCATGCTTAGCGATTTTGATGGTGTTGTGTGTGCGAGCAAATGGAGCACATTCTTAAAGACATGCGTTTTCATGAAGTTAATCATAAGATATATAAAATATCATTTTTAGAGGGCCCATAAATTTTAATGTGTTTTTATGATAACTGTGAAAAGGGATGTAATGTTGATGGTGACAGTGTGTTGGCCAACTTATTAAACGTACGAAACTCACTGAAACCGGGCCTAAAAGAACATTCTTTCTGAATCACCTTAAAGAACGGTTAACTAAATGATTTGGAATAGTAATTGCGCAAATTTATTAAATGGAGTGTAGTAATAGCGTGTATCTATGGGCTGCGGTGTATGGGAAACTTTAAGACGAGATTGCTTTTCGCCCCATCGGGGATACTGTACAGGTGTTTTGTAATTAAGAATGCGAGTAAGGCATGATTGAAATTCCTGACGCCACCGAGGGGCTGAAGGCGTCTCAAAAGATGGTAAGAGGAGGGAGGTGGAAAGTCCATACAAATTACATGAAACCATAAAATAAAGTGGCTGAATGGTGCCCACTACCGACAAAAAAAAAAGTGAATAGTATGAGTTGTAAAAAAACTGCTGTTGCCCTCCTCCCCCTAGGACAGTCTCTCTCACTGTTAAGGAAGAAATAGGAATATAGAATGTTATCTTAGCCAGTAGCAAAACAAAATATCGAACTTAAGTGGTTAAACAATTACATACACATTTTGTAAATTTTTGACACCTTAATAAATTATTTTTTCTCATTAGACACGTACATAACATGTACAAAAATAAAGAAATACACAGAATTTGAAAAGGGGGGAGGGCAATGTACACTTTGCCTTCCTGCCTTCCCAGTTATTGAGCCACTGGTATTGGCAGATAGGTCGATGAAGTAACGACTGAAGATGTCCGATACCACCCGAATGTAGAGCGAAGTATCAGAAATCTCTATAATAATTATCGTTGGAACAAACCTAATTTTAAAACGTTTAATTATTTACAGTATACCTTTCGTTTAGTATACTTGAAAGACAATAGCACCTACCCTTTTTGCCACAGTTTGCTGGTAAAGTTATCTACTGGTCGACAGAAACGAAGCATATACAACAAAACACCAACTCACTCTGAAACTACGCTATCTATGATCTCAATACCGCGAGCTTGTGATTCGCATGTCTAGA
Source organism: Dryococelus australis (assembly GCA_029891345.1). Lineage (NCBI taxonomy): Eukaryota > Metazoa > Arthropoda > Insecta > Phasmatodea > Phasmatidae > Dryococelus > Dryococelus australis. The sequence goes on along the minus strand of CM056995.1, from coordinate 334,079,087 downwards.
TAGCACTACTAGTCGCTTGACAAGTGCTGCTCCGCATGTCGATAGCTGTGAATTATATTTGTCTGATACCAGTCGTCTTCCGGTATCACCCGACCTTCCTATTTCCTAGGAAAAAGCAACGCCCGTGTTGGTGCTGCCTTGTGGACCTGTACGGCACTGACCATGATTTCACATATTCTGCAACATGACAAACGTGAACGAGTATGGTCGGGATAATACGATAAGGGGTTAATATGTACGTCATGTGGTCTTGAACTTGACTCTTTCAACAATAAATTATGAACTGGAATCTGTACTGACAACCGGTTTGCTGGAAAAAAACTTCTATAATCCATTCATGATTAGTTCACACTTTTCTGAAGCCCTGCTAAAGTTCTATTTCCAAGATATCCCTCCGCCTCGTACAAATTACGCACCGAATTCATGCGCTCTCAGTTGTAACAGTATTTTGTATAAGAACTACTTCTTACTAGGCATTACCAACACACGTGTTTTCTCACTGCTTTTTATTTAAATTAATTATAAATGAAGCATTATATATAGATAAAATATGAATAACATTTCACTTTAACAGAAAAAAAAAGTAACTTTTATGAAAACAAGTATAAAACGCTTGTGATATATGGCATATGTTGGAAATAACTAAACACGTCATACATGGGTATATTTTTCACAGGTTTGATTAACAAAGGTTGAAGAAACCGCGAATAGACTATATATGAGACTGTAAAGAGGTGAATATTTCACGGTATGTCGCACTTTACTTATATGGTGTCTCCGTTTTCCTTGCCCGTTACGCTGTACTGACGAACGTCTGTTACTGGTCCAATGGGCTGGCTGGAGAATGTGGCCACCAGCTTGATGTGCACCTATAACTAGGGATAGGAAAATGTCGCGAGTTCAATGACCTGTAGGCTAGACTCCCCAGTCCTCTGCATACTGGGGCCTCAGCTGTGTGTTCATTGGTTGTTGCCCCACACCTGTCAGTTATGGGTTTCGCGAGGTGTTTCCTTGCAAGTCTGCTATTGGCTCAGAGTTGTCCAGGGCGTGCCTAATAAACTGCCATCCAATTGAAAAGTCAACTTCAGTGTACACGTGTTTGACGTCTACATTGTCCTGAAACGAACTCGCGAAATGTTCCTATCCCTACCTATAACACCAGCCACGCCACTTGTGATTAGTGAAGTTGAGTGGAGAGAATTGGGCAGATCTTGACATTGACGTCTTGAGAGCCGACGCCGGTGAAGTGAGCTGCGCCGGAGTGCATGGGCGGGGGAGGGGGGGACGGGAGATCCCCGAGAAAACCCGCCGACCAGTGGCGCCGTCCGGCACGATTCCCACATTCGAAAATCCGGGAGCGACCCCGCCCAGAGTCGAACCTGGTTCCCCTGATGGGAGGCGAGCTGTCTAACCACTACACCATCGATCCCGCGTGATTGGTGTTTATACAGTAAGTTCGTCTTGCTCAGTGACATATTTTATAGCGAGTGGTTTTATTTTGGTCAAACGATACATTTCGAATAACATATGTCCACTGCGCTTACCAAACTGAATAATGTAACTGAGTACGTAGTTGTACGAGATGCGACAGATGTCGCGTCGTGGCGAAGGCGTTAATACGGTATGTCACTTTGCTTCATATCATAATTTTAGGTGTAGCAAACAATGGAGAATCCCGCCCGCCAACACAATGTACCCGTGTTAACACGTTGACACACTATAGTTTATTCGCGGATTCTTTACACTTTTTGAATCAAACCTTTGACAAATATCCCCATGTATGACGTATTTCATTGTCTCCTAAATACGCCATTTATCCCAAGCGTTTTGTACTTCTGTTAACATAAAAGAACCTTAATTTTGGTTGAACAAAACTTTTACTTATATTTGATTTAAGAAATTTATTTTCTTTATTTATAATAAGTACGAATAAAAAAAACAGGAATAAAATATGTGTGTTTGAAATGCCTAGCTCTTACGAAACATAGCATTGCACTGAGTGTGCGCGAACTTGGTACGTTGTCACTTTCTTAAGCTTTCTTTGAATGAGGTAGAGGGATATCCTGTAAGCGGAACTTAAGCAGTTCTTCAGAAAATTTGAAAGTAACCCTGAATGATGTATACTTTCTCTCGTGACGCCAAAAGTTCACTGCGTTATTGTTTCTTATAAAAAAAAAAAAAACACTTCATTTTATGGAAAAGTGCAGGTAAAAATTTATTAAGAAGTGTCCGTAAGCTCTCCGTAAAATTAAGGACACATTGGTTTCCAGAAACGGACTTTCCGTAAATTTCGCGGATCATCTCCGTTAATTTCCAAGTTAGTTTTCTGTACTTTCCGATTTAAATAAAAAGAGATAATGAAAATGTATTTAATTTTCGTTATGTGGGTGCTCTACCGTGTATAAAAAATTATATAAAAAAAGTTAAAATATTTTGCACTTAAGCGAGGTTTGGACTCGAGTCGAAACATTCCCGAGTCCACGACTCAAACCCATTTTTTTTTTTTTTTACCTCCATTTGACGTTGTGACATTTCTGATGTTGACGAAGCTTTAGTGAGACCGACTTGTTGACGAATTCCCAGTGCGACAATCGAGCTGAGCATCTGCCACGTCGGGGGCCCCGGGGTGCGGGCCCGCGACCCTCCGACTGCGGGTCGGCCACCCTACCCCTGAGCTATGATGGCAGGGCACTTACAACGCTCACGTGAAATTTGTAGTATAAGTTTTGAATTTATATGTGAAAGACAAAAGCAATAATTCAGTTTCTATAAAATTTAGTGTATTTTTAGTGTTGCCGACTGTTACAGACGCCTGACGTTATTTTTTAATGTTTGAAAGAATAGGTCATAGTCGCGTGTATAACCTAAACTGCCGCAGAAACGACAATTTTCTTGTTACAGTGGCGAAGAAAGCTTCGTGTAGAATCGGCATTGTTCGTCCCCGTAATTCGAAGCCAAAGGGAATACGGAAACTTTCCGTATTTTGTATTTACAGACTTAACTCCGTTTTTCGTCATCACGGATTGCCTTTCCGTATATACACTGTACATTTCCGTAAAGCATTCCGTAAGTATACGGACATTTTTAACAGTGTGTGTTTTCTTCAGACCATTGGCGTTATTACACTGTCATGTGTTCTACCGGGTTTGTCTAGTCGTGAAGGTCAGGAACAATTTCTCAAATCCAATGGCTTGTAGACCTATACCAATCTCTGCAGTTATGTAAACATTAAAAGCTTCAGGTATGTATTTTCCCAGAGCCTGATACCCCCATGGAACAGCCCGTTTTAATCTAAAGCAAATAACCCGGGATCCGGCCATTGTTTCATTACTGGTTTGTTGTTTATTCTGGGCCTTTAGGGAGTCTCTGGTAAACTAGGGATCTTACTGTTAAATGGCGAGATTATTGACGTGTTTTAAGTTAAGTTTATTCTCGAAAGAGCTCGCGAAAATTCCCGATCTTTATTAACGCACGCAGTACCATGTCTGCACTCTACGAAGTTATTCGCAAATGTACTATCTGAGTGTATACGTAGAGTGAGAAAACGCTAACGTTAAAGTTATTTCCCTAGCATTCAAGCCACATTTTCTCAGGAAACAGTCAAATGGGTAGGAAACGTCTCAACTTTACATAGTAACGACGCTAAACAGTCCATGTTTGCAGCCAGATGTGTGGTGTAATTTCCATACGATATGAGGGCAGAGACCAGAGAAATTTGCGAGTTCAATGACCTGTAGGCTAGACTTCCAAGTCTTGTATACTCTCATACAGATATCAACTGTTTGTTGGTTGATTGTTGTGGTAGTAAAAGGCGGTGATTGGGCGCACAATTTCATGCATGTTTGTTATTGGCTTATTTATCTCCAGGAGGTGTAAAAAAAAAAAACGTCGAACAATTTCAAACGTAACATGAACGGTAATGTGTGTGAATTCCAACTTGTCTATAAATGAACCCGCAAAATTATCGGGTCTCTATATACGGGATGAAAACTTCCAATTCAGTTCAGGAATATTATCATAAAAATATTTTTTAGAGTGTTTGGCACGAATTCAGGACGCTGAATACTGAAGCAATAGAAGTGAAATAGCGATATTTACCTCGAATTCCAGCCACGCACATCAGTGAAAGGACTTCACTGGCCTGCAATCAGGCAGAACGTTGTTCATCAATCAGTTCCTGTAGACTGACCCTACCAATAAGGAATATTTCTAAGGATGACCAAGGCATGCACTTCTGCTACCTCGGCCTTTACGAGCAAGGTGCCGAAATGACTTTCCGTCGGCAACTTTCCGGAGGTAGAAGCCAGTGGCGTATTTAAGAGTGTGCTAAGGAGGCTTGAACCCGTCCCTCGGAGCTTCATTTTACACTGAATAAAGTGAAATAGGTTGTTGTATAAAATACACTGTTAATGATGCAGTATTAATAATATAAACGAAGCTTAGCCCAGTGTGGAAAGTTGCTGTAAAGGGACAACCCACCTCATTCGTGCGCACTCAGTGTAATAATATATTGCACAAGAACTATGTCTTACTAGACATCACCCACACACATATTTTCTCTCTGTTTTTATTCATATTAGTTATCAATTAATAAATGCAATGTTATATTTCAGAGATAGCAAATAGGCAGAATTTCAGTTTAACCAAGAACGAGGTGATTTTATGTTAACGCCAGTATAAAATTCTTGTAATACGTGACGTATTTAGGAAACAACCGAACGCGTCATGCACAGGATGATTTTTCATTCAAAGTTTTGATTCAAGAAAATGTGAAGAAACTGCAACTATCCTATGTACACTCAAAATAGCAGTATTACATCTTACCCTATCCACAACGTAGTTACATTTATAAGTACCACTAGCATGACGCTTACTGCTATGCATGTGATTTCATTGTAAGGCACAGTGTCTTTTGTCCGCTTCTTAACATTTTGTAGACTCCACTCGAGTGTAGCTCGAGCAAAGGCAATTTAAAAATTTTGATTGTTCATAACAGAAATCGAATGGATTTGCAAACTTTGTTCGGCTAGTGTTTAAAATGACCTTTCAAGATCACTGCAAGTCGGTAATAATGATATTGCGAACTACAGAATTTATTTTCTAATGGCCACTCAAAGGAACATGATTGATTTTAATTCATTTTATACGACAAAGGACATCTGATTGGGTCAATATCAGCTTAGCTCTCCATCGGCTGATGACCGGCCAATAATGAACGCTGTAAAGTAGAGGGTAGTGTCCGGTGTGGTATGGACCAATAGGACGATGGTGAGTTCAATCACAGACACCAACAGAGCCGGTGTGCTTGCAATAGTGGATGTAGGCGACTCACTTCTAATTTGTCTTAAGTGCCAGTAAATATGTGCAGACTTCAATGAGTTAATGACGACGCCACTAGTAGCGTCATCATTTTAGAGAGTAACAATAAAGGTAATGATCTACCGCATATATTTGTGCCTACTACTAATGCCCGCATTCCACGATTGAAGATTTCTTGGACGATTCCATGGAAGCCTACGTGACCACTTGTGCGGATGGCTCAATAGAAGATTTGTCCGGCTGCTTGCCGTTCTCATGGACGTTTTCATAATTGGTTGTGTGCAATGTTCGATGGAAGGTTTTCCACAAGGATTAGATTTTAGCCGATCAGAGAGGGGGGCGGTAGAATAATTTTGTGTAATTTATTTTGAGAAAGAGCGTAAAACAATTTAAAAAAAATAGATAGTATTTAAAAAGCCAAGAAAATGTCTACTGATTCTATTGCGTGAAAATTAAGGTAAACATTCACGTTTATTTAACATAAAAGTAGCAGTCATAACAACAAGACTATTTGCACGAACACATAATACTGAAATCTTGAGTGAAGATTGTTCCTGATCCACAGTTTCAGAGGTAAATTATAAAATATGCATTCGTCTTTACTTCACTCTAAATCTGAATCAGCGATTTTTTTCACTGTTTCAGTCAGTCAAACGTATCTGACTAATACAACAGTTACTTCAGTTAATTTAAATGATGACCCACTGAAAAAAATTCCACACTACCTTCACTGATTGATTCAGCGACATTTCCCACTGATTCGTCAGTCATTTTTTCCACTGTTCTCTCAGTGGTTTATTTTTTGACTGATGGGCCAGTGAAACATCTGGGCAACTTGCTCCGTCTCTTATTATTGTTGAATGATATCAGTGAAACTGCGTGTAAAAATGTCTGTCGAGCATCGTTTGAAAATTACCTTCAAACAACGTGTAGCAACTGAAGTAACAACGAATAAACGAATGAAACAAATACAAAATGCTTTCTAAAATGAGTTTCGTCTTTCAAAACGCCATTTTAACGATGTAATATGGTCTTTCATTACAATTCCATGTATTTATCACAGTACTCTGTTTGAAGGTTTAAACTGCATTTAGTGTGGTGAAGAGAGTGCACTCATATCTACTATTCGTTTTAACAATCCTAACGGTACCAATCAAGCCAAACACGAAAACTACGAGCAAATAACTTCAAACTAGACGATTTCGCAGCGAATATATAAGACATATATTTTCCTCTCTCGCATTCAGCTTGGCCTGGTAGCTGAGATGGCAATGCAACGGCCTAGAGTCGAAGCAAGCGTGCGTTCAATCCCGGCTACCTGCGACACTAGTTTTACTTTGTTTTTAATTACGGTAAATTGCACAATATAAATAGTAAACTATCGTAAATATGTTTATTTCGCGTAATTATTTGCCTACATTCAATAAAAGCAATATTTAATTCACCACTGCAGTCGGCCGTCACTTATATAATCAGTGAAATTGTTTCACGTCACTAATTCAATCAGTGAAATTCTTCACTGAAACAATCAGTGGTTTTCCACTTATTCTAAGATGAGCCAATTTCACTTATTAGAGTAGTTGAACTTCACTGTGAATCAGTGGTTTCCCACTGATTCTAATTTAGAGTGTTATGTGGCAACTATAGTAGGTATTGTTGGACTGTTCCAAAGAACCCTTCATAACTGCTTACATGCAGGTTCAAGTAACATGTCTCACGAACGCTTCAGCCCGAGCCTGGACGGACAATTTTATCGTGGCATACGGGCTTAAGTATCCTGTGGGGGTGGCGTTAGCTGAGCGGTTATCCTGCTCACCTCCCACCTTGGCGAACCGGGCTTAATCCCCGGCCGGGTCACTCCCGGGTATTTCCATGGAGTGGAAGCCGAGACACGGAAGTGAAGCCGAAAATGAAAGACAAAGACAGGGCTAGTAGTGGCAAAAAGGTGCATGTTTTACATTGCTTACTATGTAACTTTCGCCACTCATAATATGGCGGTTGACGTAAACAATGTGTCTGCGCATGCGCAGTTGAAAGAAGCAAACAAGGCACCGGCTTAGAATTTGTAGCTTAAATTACGGGCGCCCAGACGAACAGCCACCCTCCCCCCAAAAAAAAGAATTTATATAACTTATATACTGTTTGCTAAATTGTAGTAGTCATTATAGAATTGACACCCTTGATGGCTGTACTGCTAAGTGGGGTTAATTAAATAAATTTAAAAAAAGGCTGTTGCCACTCCATCATCTATTACCTCCATGGGAATTTCCCAAGTGTAAATCGTGCCGGACGATGCCGCTGGTCAGCGGGCAGCCCTTGCATTCCAGCGCTGCTCCATTTCCACCTCGCTTCATCTCATCACTCCCCCAGAAGGCAAAGGCAAACCACTGCGATATCATCCTGGCTAGTTGTCTTGGTCGCGACATAGTCTCCATTCCCGCGTTGTGACCTTGATTTCGACCAACCTTCTGGTTGCTAACCTCTACACACACAAGCGCACACACACATTCACACGCACACACATACACACGCACACACACACACACAAGTATCCTGTATTAAAACTTTCGCACTTATAAATAATTGTCATAAATTCCGAAATATACATATAGAAACGGAAGTAGAAACCGGAAACTATTTTTCTCACGTGATAATTTTCTTACAAGTTATTCATATACGTAAATTATTCAGAAACGTGTTACCGTTTTAGATTTATTTTGCCGAATCTTTGCTTTTTTGTCACACGTAGGCGCGGCCTTGAATTGAAATAAATAAAGTTCTTAGAAGTTTTTATTTTCTAAAATTGTTCTTTCTATTGTTTCCGTTCACAGTAATTTTTTATAGTCTCGTTGGTTTACATTTTACCGCGTGCCTTAACATTGTCGCTATTTAAAGAGATCACTTGATTTGTCCCAAATGTTTTCCATCCTAATTTTGGAATATTTCAGCACAGTCCAATCATGTAGCATCAAGATCGTTGCCGGATTCACGGTAAAAATTCAAAGAAATATGAATACTATTTAAGTTAATTTCAATTTGTGCCATTCCTATTTATTGTTTTTTCCTTGTGTTTATCACCTTCAAAGCCGTTTTTTTTCCTGTTGTAATTATTTATAGTTTTTTTTTTTTTTTGCTAGCTGTTCTATTTCTGTATTTTAAAGTTGTGTAGTTTCCAGTTTTTGGTTTTTCCATCTGTCGCTTCTGTTATCGGCATTCTTGAAGGTTTTTTTTGTAAGTTGTTACTTGTATTTATTTTATAAGCTTATATTGGTTTTGGTTTGTGTGACTCACCTTTTTAAGATATTGGCATTTGGGAATATAGAAATTTGGGAGGCGTATATATGCAGGTTTGTTGTTACGTCCCAAGGAAAACTTACCTTTCTTCATCATCCTATTCTAAACAAGACTTGAGGACTAGCGGTGCCTTAACCCATTCAGACCCAGTGTACACATTTGTGTACATTAAGAACGTGTAGGTAAATTTTGGTCTGTCCTGTACACTGAAAAACTCAATGACCAATGATTTTACCTTAGGGTGAATGATTCGCAAACCGTCTTTCTTGTTTATGTCATAATTGGTTCATATAACTGTAGCCGAACATATAGCCTTCAGTTCATTGGCTGTGACAACGAAACAAGTGCTGTGTCGACTTAAGTACAGCACAAAGCATACAATTGTTTTATTGTAACACCTGAAACAGTAAATTAAAGTGGGTCTGAAAGGGTTAACTCAATCTCGCTGGGATTGCCCAAGAATGAAACACTCGCGAGGCATAAATTGGAGTGCCAAGGCGGATCCTAGCTCCATACTCGTCGCCCCTCATTCAGCCAACAGTTCTCTCATCTCCCCTTGTGACGTAGCACGTTCCAACCACTGTGCTTTGCTAACGTGTTTAACTTTGCCCACGGCTCGGGTTGGTGGGAGGGGTGGGGGGCGGAGAACGAGGGTGCAAGACACACAGGGGCAATTTACGGAGGTCTACAGAAGGAAGATGGCAGAGGCAAGGAGACGGAAATTCGCATCGTCGAGAACAAACAGTTTTGCTAGGAGGGCCGGTTGAAAACGTCTACGGGTACCGCATACCCCCCCCCCCCACCCACTCAAAACAAAAACCCCGTCGGAGAACGCAATATTCGCCGGCAATGTGCGCTCGCTTGGGTGCTTTGCCAACTCCCCACAGCAAGAATTGACTGAGCATCCCCCCTCTTCCACGAGCCTCCCCGTGCCATGGTATCAAAGTTAAGCTCCTCTCTGCTACAAGAACACGTAAGCAAGTGTCTTATGGTGGTGTGACTGCCTAGGCCGACAAACGACGTGCTGTGCTACTGAATGTCTAAAGTAGTGTAGAGACTTTCAAGGACGCCCTTTAATATTACGCTACAAATAATTGCGTCGCCGCTTGAATTTCAATTACACACTACTGGTAAAGAAAAATTATTATTTTTTATTTGTACTAAATATGGTTTAAGTTAAACTTATGATTGGATACCGGGAAATTTTGCAAGTTAATTTAAGGGCAATTTATTAGACACGCCCCGGACGACTTTCGACCAATAAATAGGGACAGAAAAATTTCGCGAATCATTTCGGGGCAAGATAGACGTCAAACACATACAGTGAAGTCACTTTCGCAATTGAATCACAGTTTATTAGACCCGCCCTGGACGCCCTTGACCCAATAGCAGACTTGCAAGGAAACACCTTGCGAATTCCATAACTGCCAAGTGTCGGGTAACAGCCAATGAACACACAATTGAGGTTCCAGTATGCAGAGGACTGAGGAGTCTAGCCTTCAGGTCATTGAACTCGCGAAACGTTGTGGAGTACAATAAATGCGTTGAGTGTATTGTAAACTGAAAGACGATATAAGGTTTTAATATAGAGTACAGCAAAACTGGGCCCTGTTCCATAAAAAGTATGGACCAAAAAATTACAATACTTGCAAAAATATAGCGTTCCAAAAAATATGTACCTGTAAACTTGTAATTATTAGTCCACGCATTACAAGTTATAAGTAAAGTGTCAAAAATCGCAAGTTTTTTGTTCCATAGTATTAGTACTAGATGTTTACTAGCAATTTGAGAAAAATTTTCTACAGGAGATTGAAGATTGGTTAAAAGTATTATAAGTGTTTTTTTGTTTGACAAGAGTGAATTTGAATGATAGTAATATGTGGTCAAGTGAAAGTAGTGACAGTTCCATAGTTTTAATCATTTGCAAATCTAATCCGAATTCGCAGGAAACATATTTAAGTGCTGCATGACTTTACACTTTGAATGTACTAGTCATACAACTTATGAATCACTTCAAAATGATTTTAAGTACAGTACTATTTCAGTTACCAACAAAAAAAATTCTCTGATTCTAAAATGAAAACACCCTGCCCGCAGTTTTCTCTGTTTGGGTAATATTATAATACATTTTTATTTTATGACGTCAGTCCTAAACTATTTACCAGTTTCACCTCTCATGATGTCATCGTGGATGTACCTCAACTCACGAGTAAGATGGGTGAATTCACTTGAAATTTATTAGTGAAATCTGCCCTATATTACTATCTGAACTTTTAAATTATTATTCGTATAGTAACGTGGAATAGAACCCTGTTGTTTGGCGCGTTGTTAGATAGATACTAATCACTTTTGCATTGTCTTGGGTGTCTCTAATTCTGCACCGAACCCAAAGTGGCGACATATGAGTGTTATAAAATAACTCATCAGATGAAGTTACCCGGCATATTTAATGTTAAGGTTGTGTAGGTAATGAGATATGATGTAGACCTATAACAATAAAGTCTTGGAAGCACTATATTTCAAAATTGCGGACAGTTGATGCTGTTGCTTACTAAATTCAGCGCACGTATTACGAAATCCAACACGTTTGGTATCATTTAAATCGATATGACGTGAGGTTCTAAAGTACCATAAAATATTACAGTAACTGAACATGCACTGAAATATTTGTTCCAGCCAACAGAGTATTTGTTTGTAAAGCACCAAAATATGTATTTAGTTGCCCCAACAAAATATTTTGTTGAGTAGATAAAACTTGAAAAGCAACAAAATTATTTTTGTTCATCTAACAAAATATACGCTTCAACTAACAAAACATCTTCTGTGTTGGGCCAAAAAAATTAGACTGTCGACAAAATATTTTGTTGAATCAACTGTATGTATTTGTTATGCCACTCATTTGATTGCCTTCGTCCAAAAATACAGTTTGAGAGTTCGTTCGCATTTTTGTGACAGCGTTTGTTAGTGCGTGTATTAATGCCTAATAGTAATGTAACATCCTAATAAAATAACTTCAACAGGAAACTAAAAAAGCAAAGCTGTAAAGCTTAAAATATTCATCCACATGCATTGTCCAGTATTTGAAATGTGTGTATTTAAAAACATTCAACTTTCGCCTGAAGTTACTTTAGCAGAGGTTCTTGACGTGTAGTGCTCAGGCCCGGCTGACCAAGATCCGAGTGTGTGTGTCGGATTCTAGATATTATTATATTAACCGAAACTGTTTAACGTACGTAGAGCCAAACAAATATGTGGTTGCGCCAAAAGAACTGGTGTCACCCTTTTATGTATGTGGACGGGATGTTAGTGGCAAACTCTGTGGACGGGATGTTAGTGGCAAACTCTGTGGACGGGATGTTAGTGGCAAACTCTGTGGACGGGATGTTAGTGGCAAACTCTGTGGACGGGATGTTAGTGGCAAACCCTGCGGTATTCTTTTTAGTCTAACTTGTTGGCAAATTAGTCCGCGAAATTTCTGAGTCTCTAACGAATAGGGACCACGGTGGCTTAGTGGTTAGCCTCCTCGCCTCCGACCAAGGCGAACCGGGTTCAATCCCCGGCCGGGTCACCGGATTTTCGCATGTGTGCAATTCGTACCGGACGATGCCGTTTGTCGGCGGGGGGTTTTTTTTTTTTCTCTCGGGGATCTCCCGTTTCCCATGCCCTTTTCATTCCGGCGCCGCTCCATACTCACCACAGTCACCCTAATCGGCTCTCGTGACCTCGCTGTTAAGAGCCGCCCAAATCTCTTCACTCGCTTCACTCACTCCAACGAAGATTTATGGCAGAGGAATTTGTATTTTTGCAATGATTAAACGTAGTGTATGCACATGTCCGACAGTTTTCTTTCGGTATTGGTAGGACCACATGTTTATCGCGAAAATATTTACGGGAAGGCTAGACCCCAATGTACTATACTATACGTGAAGTTTTCCTTTGCTACATTTCCTTACCTGACTGGGCCAATCAGAATTATTCAACTCCGACACTCGGTGTCCGTGACCTGCATCGCGTGACAGTTAAAAATCATCAAATCACGAAAGTGGATCTGAGCTCTAGTGTTTTGGAGTACAAGTTGTTCTGAAATCTTTTCGCGAAAAACAGGTGGCCCCAGTTATTTGCTGTCGTTCATGTACGACGCTACTATCCCGCATTTCACTGTGCCAATGACGATTCTGATACTACAAAGCAGGTTTGCAAAGAACTTAGCTGAGTTAAAACGTAATCTGATCATCCAATCGTACAAGACTAAACCAGCTAACAGTGGTATAGAGGATATGTTAGCGAGTAGTATGACCAATACACCACCGCGGCCTCATATACGCATAGGGTAAACGTGGCGGGCGTTGCCGTTGGCCGGTGTGTTTTCTCAGGGTACTCCTGCTCTTGCAATCCACCATTGCTCCGTCCTCGCCTCACTTCACACTCGCCGGCGATCAAGACACCGCTGTTGAGGGGGATCAGTTGCCGCCATCTTGAATTTTCAGAATTTTTACTTTTAGAGGACTATGTACGGAAACGTTTTCTGTGAAATCGTTGTTTGCGCGTGAACGCGTATCTCGGTAAATAAAAGTTCTGGAAGTACGAATGCTTGCCAGAAAGGATTAAAAAAAACTATTGTGTATGTCCCTATCTTTTTACTTTTATCATATTAACTATGTTAATGGAGAAAAAATTAGTGAAAGTGGTCAAATATAGCATTTTTAAAGCTTGCCTATGCAGTTTCCTTAAACGACGCTCGAGTTTAGCTCGAGCAAAGCTGATTTGAAAATTTTTTTATTGTTCAGAACAAGACTCGCATGCGAGCAGTCTTTGATCAGCTAGAGTTTGACACGCTCTCGCAAGCACACGGCAGCGCAGTAACAATGATATTCCCAACGATATCGAATTAATTTAGCCACTCAAAAGGACATGATCGATTATAAATCCTTTTATACGATAAAGGGCATTTGATTGGGTCATTATCAACTCGGCTCTCTATTGGTTGATGACCGGCAAGTAAATCAACGCTGTAAATGCAGGGTAGTGCCCGGTGTGGTATGAACCAATAGGACGATGGTGAGTTCTAGCACAGACACCAACAGAACCGGTGTTCTTGCAGTAGTGGATATTGGAGACTCGCTTGTAATGTGTCTAAAGTGCCAGTAACTGTGTGCAGACCTCAGTGTGTTAGGCGGCCAGATAAAAACACAACGATACAGGCGTAGTTTAATATGTTGTCTTTCATCACGTGTAATAAAACCCCGCTGTTACCGATATAATTAGCACAGTACAGCGTTACGACGATAACACTGCACGCCTTGCGCGTAGGAGCGATGAGGCGCTAGGCGTGCGTGTTACTGTCGCCCGTATCGCTCCCTCGCTTCTTGACCTTGGACGCGCAGCTACATAGTCCGCATTAACTTGCGATACAGATTTTATGTTTAGTTTTGGGGTTGGCAAGGCATAGGGCATTGCTTTGCACATGTCCTAAAATTGGACTACTCTTGCTAGGGTCACTCCTGTAACCACCCGGCGAAAAAAAAAACGCATTTCTTGCAAGCAGCCACCAATCAAAAAATAATAAACGTGGTAGAGTTGTGATGAGCTTTGGATACTATTATTTATGTAATGTCGCGCGAAAAAAGAATCATTTCGTTGATCCTTCTTATATGGAAGTTACGGTAAAAATATTTTAAAAAATTCAAGATGGAGAAACCTGATCACTCTGAAGACCAGACTATAATCTCTCAGCTAAACTCAGTGATCTGGAAACTGTGGAAACAACAAGCCTTGGGTTTGACTGGCTGTTGGACGCTGAGGAAGGTTCCCTATCGAACTATTTGTCGCGTGGCAAGTTGGCTCTCCCAGGAGCTGTGGCTGGTTGACTCCCAGGAGCAGTGGCTGGTTGACTCCCAGGAGCTGGCTGGTGAACGACGCTCCGTCGTGTAAGGCTACTTTGCTGGCGTACGCGGCACGAGTTTGCGAAGCACGTCATTGTCACAGAGTACTTGGAAATACAGAGGCGAGACTATAGACTAAAGATGTGATAGACCGCTTACTCGTCTTCTGCGCATGTATCCAAAATTGACCTACCCCAAAGGAACAAACGGTCAAAGTCGCGTGGTCAGCGGTGATGAACGTGTTTGTTTATATTTAGGGTCAGGAAAATTTCCCAAGTTTAAACCATTCAGACCCAGTGTACACATTTGTGTACATAATGCACATGAATGCTATTTTTTCCTTGTACTGCACATTGTGAGCCTCACTCACCAATGATCTTTCCTGTGAGAAACTGATTTGCAAGCCATGCCACTGGTCGAGGTTATGATTGGTTATCATTACTATAGCCTAACAGAAAACCTACAACCCATTGGTTGTGATAACGAAACAAAATTTTTTTCAACTTAAGCGCATCACGGATCATATAATTTCTTGTTTGCAACACCTGAAACCGCAAATTTATGTGGGTTCTGAAAAGTTTAATGACCTGTTGGTTAGACTCCACCGTCCCGTGTACACTGGAGCATCAGATATTTGTTCATTGGCTGCCGCCCCAGAGAGTAGCCAGTATTACTACACATCTGGCAGAATGGCACTCTCTAGTTATTTCCTTGCAAGTGTGCTACTAGCTCAGTGACGTCCAGAGCGTGTATAATGAACTCTCATCTAATTGCAAAGATGACTTCAGTGTACACGCGTTGGACGTCTATCTTATCTTGAAACGAATCCACGAGATTTTCCTATCTCTATTTATATCTCAAAGCATATGTTTACAAATCTGTTTTCTAACGTAAAATCCAAACCACACTGAGAGAAAATCGAACAAAATATTCGTTTTCTTTGTATAGGGCTAAATATATCTTTTGTTGCCCTAACAAAATATATTGTGTGAGAAAATAATCCGAAAAGGAATATATTTACTTTTCTTCGTCTAACAAAATATATGTTTGAATAAACAAAATCTCTGTGTTGGGCCAAAAAAAAAAATTAACTAAATATTTTGTTGAATCAACTGTACATAGTTGTTTGGCCACTCATTTGACTGCCTTCGTTCGAAAATACAGCTCGAGAATTAGTTTGTATATTTGTGACAGGATAGTAACCTTGTTTGTTAGTGCATATAGTAATGCTTAACAATCGTATAAACACATTAATATAACAATGCAACTAGAAACTGACAAGTAAAGCTGTAAGTAAAACTTTAAATATTTTTTTGCACACGTTGCCCAAAATTTGAAGTATATCTATTTAAAAGCTTTCCGGCGTCATCAGTTATAACATTAACTGATATTACTAAGGCGTAGCGCTCAGACGCAGGTGATCTAGGTTCGAAACTCGCGCGAAATTTGTAACTTTTTTTATCGGCCCAAACTGTTTAATGTACATGTAGCCAAACAAATCTTAAGTTGCACCAACCAAATCTTACAGTTTTGGGCAACCAAGCGAAAATAACAAAATAATTTGGTTTCAGCAACAAAATATTTCATTGTCCCTGTACAAACAAATAATTTGTTTGCACCAAAAAATCTGGTTTTATTCAACGAAACCTTTTTTTCAGTGCATACCGTTTTCGCTAGACATGCTGGCCGAAAAGCAAGTAGGTAGGTAGGTAATTGGGCTGAACGTCTCGTCGACAGCGAGGTCATTAGGGACGGTGCAAGTTGCGCAGGGAATAGGGACTGGGGAAGGATTGGGGAAGAAATCGGCCATGGCCTTTGTTAAGGACCCATCCCAGCATTCGCCTGGAGTGATGTCGGAAAACCACGGAAAGCCGAAATCAGGATGGCCGAACCGGGAATCGAACGCGGGTCCTCCCGAATGCGAGTCCAGTGAGATGCCACTGCGCCACATCGGTCGGTGGCCGAAAAGCAGTCCAGTGTTGGGACACGGAGATTGGTAGTGCACAACTAGCGAGATCGGTCTACCTCATCCTTTAGTCTATGGGTAAAACAGTCACTTATCCCGTAAACTCCAGTCGCACACGCCAGCAAAATCACCTTACTGGCTAACAACATGTCGGAAAGCTGTTCGCCAATCGGCGCCTGGTGACCTACTCGCCAAGCCGGAAGCCCGGCTAATAGGTAGGGGTAGGAAAATTTCGCGAGTCCAATGCCCTGTATGCTAGATTCCACAATCCTTTGTACAGTCGAACCTTAGAGGTTTGTTCATTGGCTGCTGCCCGAGTGTTACCTCACACCTGCAAGAATGGAATTCGCATCTTGTTGCCTTGCAAGTACGGTATTAGCTCAGCGTCAACCAGGATGTGTATATAAACTCTAAACCAATTGCAAAGGTGACTTCAATGTAAATGTGTTTGAAATCTATCTTGTCCTGAAGTCAATTCGCGAATTTTTCCTATCCCTAATAATAGGGAACCTTTCGCAGCACGTAGTAGGCAATCAGACCCAAGACCCAGTCCAAAGCCAATCATCGAATGTGTACGCCACATCAAACGAACCGCCAAGCCATTTCACCTCTGTGTAATGATTGGGCGTAGGAAAATTTCGCGAATTCATTTCGGGACAAGATAGAAGTCAAACACATATACAGTGACGTCACCTTCGCAATTGGATCGCAGTTTAATAGACCCACCCTGCACGCCTCTGAGCCAATAGCAGATTTGCAAGGAAACACCTTGCGAATCCCATAACTGCCAGGTGTGAGGCAACAGCCAATGAGCACACATCTGAGGCTCCAGTATGCAGAGGACTGAGGAGTCTAGCCTAAAGGTAATTGAACTCGCGAAATTTTCCTATCCCTACTAATTATTTACTCCGTGACTAAGTACTCTTAAATATTCTGTTGCGAAAATTTTCTTCTCACGTGATACTTGCGAGCAAGCCATTCACGGTGGTTCTTTCTCGAACGGGACCTTCGGTGGTGTTGTGGTTACTCTACTCGCCTCCTACCAAGGCGAACCCGGCTGCGATTCTTATAGCGCCGGACGATGCCGCAGGTCGGCGGGTTTTCTCGTGGCTATTCCGTTTCCCCCCTACTTTGCATTCCGCCGCTGCTCAACACTCACCTCGCTTCACCATCATCGGCTCTCAAGACCTCGATGGTAAGAGGCGCTCATATCTCTTCACTCACTCACTCACTCACTCACTTGAAAAAATCCGGAGTGACCCGGCCAGGGATTGAAGCCGGTTCGCCTCGGTTGGGAGGCGAGCAGTCCAGCCGCTCTCAGCCGCGGTCCCATCAGTGGCCAGAGCTAGAGTCACATATACCTCACACGCAATCAGTCAACGACTGAATCGAGAACACGGCCAAGCCATGTCACTTCTGGGTATTTGGGTTATTCTAAGACCATACTCCGTAGGCAGGCAATCAATCTCGTCTTCGAGGAAAGTCCCGCGACTTGTGGTAGTTCAGGTAGCACGGGAGATGTAGGGAGCTTGCTTCTATTTTTCTCTCGTCCCACGTCTTGTGTTCCACCTTCGCTGAAGACTCGGGAAAGAAAACACGATAAAATTGGCCGGATTGGTCGCGGTCGGAGGGGAGGGGGGGGTTAGCTCAAAGTGGCATCTCGCGCCCGAGACTGGAAGTTGCAAGCTCCTTCGCGGCGAGGGAAAAACTCAACCCTCGCCTACCCATCAACTTCAACTTCAACATCCGTCCTACCCCGACACGACGAAAATTGCAACCCCGCGAAAGTTTGGGCATGGGGAGAGGGGCGTGAGCGGCGACGGGAAAGAAATTATCGCAAGCATGCGGCATGCGTTCTCTCGTTGTTTTATCAAATCTGTCTGTGGTCCCGCCATGTTCACAACAAGCAACGCTCCTAAAGGTTGTCCACGGTAAACTGAACGCTTTTGAGAGCCCTGCCGAAGATCTACTTGAATGCACGTCGTGTGGTCTTCCGCAACAGGCATTATTAACATTGCCGTGGGTCTAATCACGTTATCCATGCGTCTCGTCAGTCAAGTGAAATCTAGGGATATGAAGATTTCGTGAGTTCAATGACCTGTAGTCTAGACTCCACAGTCCTGTTTATACTGGAGACCCAGATGTATGTTCATTGGTTGCTTCCCCAGAGAGTAGCCAGTGTTACCTCACACCTGGCAGTATGAGATTCGATACTAGTTTCACTGCAAGCCTGCTATTGGCTCAGAGTCGTTCAGGGCGTATCTAAAAAACTGTGATCCAATTGCAAAGTCAACTATAGTGTTCGCATCTTTGAAGCCAGCCTTGTCCTAAAACGAATTCGCGAAATGTTCCTATCCCTAGTGACAATGCTAAATTATTAGAAAGTAAATATTTTACAAATTTCCTAACACTTACACTTGTATGCGTTACACTCTAAACCTGAAACAGTGTGATTTGGCAGTCGGCTGTACTTTATCGACTGACATTTGTTGAATGTTATTTCACTAATTGATATCACTGATACGTAGGGATATGAAAATTTCGCGAATTCATTTCGGGACAAGATAGACGTCAAACACATACACAGTAAAGTCACCTTCGCAATTGGATCACAGTTTATTAGACCCGCCCTGCACGCCTCTGAGCCAATAGCAGACTTGCAAGGAAACACCTTGCGAATCGCATAACTGCCAGATGCGGGGCAACAACCAATGAACACACAGCTGAGGCTCCAGTATGCAGAGGACTGAGGAGTCTAGCCTACAAGTAATTGAACTCGCAAAATTTTGCTATCCCTACTGATACGAGCTTAGAGTGTAAAAGAACAGAAAGATAAAAAATCTTTTCAATATTCCCAGAGAGTTTTCTTACGCTTTTAATTTAACTTTATGGCATGGAACTACTTTACATCCGTAGAGACACTGAGAATTCGCGGATTTATTTTGGCACAAGCTAGAATTCAAAATACGTGGGTTTATATAACTTTAGCCATTGGTCCACACGGTGTATGACACCTCCTGGCGAACGCTGGTCGTATTGTCGGCTTTCGCTGTGATTGCAAATAACCAGTTTGTAGTTGATATCGGCATATTTTTACAGTAGGACTGTAGAGACTAACATACAGGTCATTTAACTCGCGGATTTTTCAGGTTTATATACATCCGTTGTTGCCAACACTGCTTTGTTCTTGCCAGTTGGTGTGCCTGTTAAAATATGCGCAGGTAAGGGCAGTGATTTTACTAAAAAAAAATTATTTCAAACGTGCTCAAGTAACCGTGAACCACGAATAATACGACAGAGGCATAGAAATCTACGTCATTTGGAACTTCTTCTTTTACTCAATTATATGCAGAGATCCGAAAATTTCGCGGATTCATTCGGCAAACAAGTTATACACTAGAATCATTTGTGGACTCGAGCATCAGTTAGTATAGTAGTTAGTATAGGAGCTGTTGCTCCAGTTAAACCCCAGATCAAGTAGCACGGGATTAGGTTCATATTTTCCTTAGAAGTTCGTTATTGGTTGAAAGTAGTTCGGGGCAGTATCTAACAAAATGCGGTCCAATGGAAATACAAACACATGTGTACACGTGAATGCAGTTTAACTTGTCCTCATATGAATCCGCGAAATTTCCGGGTCTCTAATTATACGAAATGTCTTCGTTTACTGTTGTTCCTGAAACTTCGTTTACTGTTGTTCCTGAAACTTCGTTTACTGTTGTTCCTGAAACTTCGTTTACTGTTGTTCCTGAAACTTCGTTTAATGTTGTTCCTGAAGCTTAGTTTGCTTTTAATTCCTGACGTTTCGTTTACAGCGGAGCACATGGAAGCGAACACACGCCACCGATCACAAGAGAACAATTCTCTCGTATTTGCTACCGTTCGCTCCTGTTCTGATTCGGCTCTGTTCATGCCTCGTTTACGCCGGGAGCGACCGGACGAGAGAGCAGGCGAACCTGCATCAAAAACCAAAACCACGGAACGTTGGCGTTCACTTCGTTTCGCCCCGGTGAGAACGGGGAGCTATAGGTCATTCACTATAAAGTGAGCACTTTTTAATGCCCTCTCGTTTGGAATAATAACCGATAAATAAATTTTGTTGTAACCTTAGACGTGAACTTCCCAGTGTGGTAGAATATACACATTACGTTTATTACTTACGTTTCCATATAAATAACTAAAAGGAAAAAGTGAGTAAGGCCTCAAAAGTGCTCAATTTACCATGTACAGCCTATATCACACCAATCTTTAGTAAGGTTAATTCAACTCAAGTTAGGAATAAAACGAGTTTTCTAATTGGAGAGTTTGGCATAGGGAAATTTTTCACCGCTAGATTCGCAGTGTTACGACGAGGTCTCTTTTAATTAAAATTTTAAGGTATGTGATTAATAAAATATAATATTTTACTTACCTACGAAATTATTTTATAGTCGATTTATAATTGTTACAATTATCATGTTTTTTAAAGTAGAAACTAAGAGAAAAATCCGGTACACATGCGACACTAGCGCTTACCTAGTGGCGAAAATTGTTGGTTGTAAAACTAGAAACATTGATCTTTCCAACCTGCCGTAGAAGTGACCCTAACATGAGCGAACATGAATATCCTTTTGATTGAGGCCTGAAGAATTCGCGGATTCATTTTGGGATAAGCTAGAATTCAAAACACGTGGGTTTATACAGCTTTAGCCATCTGTCCACACGGTGTTTGACACCTCCTGGAGAACGGTATCTCACACTTTTCACTGTGGTAGCAGACAACCAATGTGTAGGGACCTGCAAAATTCGCGTTACTTTCGGGCATTATGCTTAAATTCACAGTACTGTATATACTCAAGTCGGCATAGTTCCTTCATTGGCTGCTGCCCATATATGAAGTTAATTCCTATTCGAGTGAACAGTACGTGATTGTGGGAACACGATGTGAAGTGTTTTTTTATTGGCGAAGATTCACCAAGAGTGTGTCAAATAAAGCATGGTCCAATGACAAATCTATTCCGCAGGTAAACGTGTTTTAAGTTCCAGTTGTCCTCGAATAATAATGCGAATTTTGCAGGTCTCTACTAGGGACACCGAATTTCGCGAAAAGAGTTCACGACCAGTTGTATTCCATAACACATTAGCTCAGATACACTTCAGCTATTGGATACTCTAGGTGTTACGCGTATTCGGTGTCTGCCAGCAAATCACAGCTGCACAGTAGCATAGTGACCTTATTCTGATTGGCCAATCAAGTAAGACAATGTCTCCCCGCAGACATAAGCAAAAGAATACTGTTGGTATGCCCATAGGGTATTGAAATCTAGCATGTGTGGAAATCTTTTCGCAAAATTCAGGTGTCCCTAGTCTCTACCAATGTGCAGTTGATATCGGCATATTTGTACATAGGACTGTAGAGTCTAGCTTACAGGTCATTGAACTCGTGAATTTTTCAGGTCTCTACCTTTTGATGACTTGATGGAAGATTGACAACGGACAGATGACCAGCGATTGTGAACCTAACCTGAGCGAACGCGGACGAAGGGCGCTTGTTCGCTCTCGCATATCGTTCATGCCAACAGTTCGCTTCTGTTCACACTGGTGTAAACGGGACTTGACTGGACTGTACTTGGGTTCGGTCGCGCCTGGATGCAGATTGTATTAAGCTGGGCTCACAACCATCCGTCAGTCGCCTGTCCGTCCGGCGGTCACGTGAACTTCAAACAATCGCAGGGCAATTTTTTTTTTCCTACCCGTCCATCCGTCAAATATTTCCCAAACTTTAACACTCGACGGACGGACAGATGGGCCACCGCCTTCTGACGACATTCCGTAAATGTGAATACGCACTTTGAAATAAAATGCAATGTGGTGGAAGTGTGTTTTATATTTGTCGGTAAATTCAGAAATTCCCAACGTAAACAAATTTAATATACAAGTTCTTATCTCGTGAAGAATTATCTGCTCTAAATATTTCATTCTTGAAAATGTATTTCCAACCAAAATATATCTCCAACTAAAGAAAGAACACACTAAAATTTTGTTCACACTAAAATTTTGCCGTGTAGAAGGATCGACGGACTACGGATTGTTGTGAATCGCATTCAACTGACGGACGGAAACGCTGATGAATTGACTGACTGACGGACGGGCGACTAACAGGTGCCACGGACCATTTCTGAGTCCAACCTTACTGGCGGAATATCACACTAGGCGCGCCAGAAGGAATTGAGGTTCAATGGCGAATGTAGTGCAAACGTGTACGTCCTTTAAAATGATGTTGAGAGTGAATTATAAAAAAGGGTTTTACGTCTTGTAGTATTTCGCACCAGACTACACTTGACAGTCCTCTATGCGCTCGAGAAACTGTCATTTGTTTATTGGTTGCTGCGATCAAGTGAGGTATTTGTACAGCACTCTTCAGTACCCACTCACCCCATTACTTCCTGCTTACTATTGGCTCACAGTTTAACGGGGCGTGTCCAAACAACTGATGTCCAATCACAATGGAAGGAGGAAATAACAATTAATTCAAGTATACCTCGCAACAGAATAAATTCGCGAAATACTCGGGGCGCTAGTCATTGCTAGAGACCAGAGAATACCGCGGGTTCATTTCTAGACAAGTTGGAATTCTCACACATGTACGTTCATGTTACTTTTGTAATTGGCCGACGTGTTGTTTGACACCTCTTGGAGAGAATTGAGCCAACTACAAACATGTATGAAATTGTGTGACCAAACACCACCGCCTTTTAGTACCACTGCATATCAACCAATAAACAATTGATATCTATATGGGAGTATATAAGACTCTGAAGTCTAGCCTACAGATCATTGAACTCGCGAATTTCTCAGGTCATTGCTAGGGATAGGAACATTTCGCGAATTCGTTTCAGGACAAGACTGACTTCAAAAATGTGAACACCAAAGTTGACTTTACATTTTGATCACAGTTTGTTAGACACGCCCTGAACAACTCTGAGCCAATAGCAGACTTGCAGTGAAACGAGTAGTGAATCCCATACTGCCAGGTGTGAGGTAACACTGGCTACTCTCTGGGGAAGCAACCAATGAACATACATCTGGGTCTCCAGTATAAACAGGACTGTGGAGCCTAGACTACAGGTCATTGAACACGCGAAATTTTCCTATCCCTAGTCATTGCCAATGTCAATTTCTGATATGGTGGAATAATACACAATGTATTTTACGAGTCAATTTTAAGCAGGGCTTTCAAAAGTGCTTAGTTTATCGTGAACAGCCTATGCAAGGACTGCGGAGTTAGACCGTGCGGTCATTGAACTCGCGATATGTCCCAGTCCCTCCCCGCTCCGCTTGGAGCCCGAGCGGCTGGCTGGCGCGCAACACATCTCTTCCATCGGGAAAAAGTTTTCTGCTACGCGCCACAGAGCGTCCCCCTAGTCGCTCACTCACGCCGCAACTCCTTGCAGACGCAGCAACTCCTGCTAGACTTTACGGCCCAGACAGCCCGTCTATCGACTTTCCGGCGCCGATTTATCCCGCCGGAGTTTTAACGGCGCCTGCCCCGGGGAGCTGACAGCGCCGCCCAGCTCCGGGGAAAAGGAAAGTTTTCTGCGATCCAGTAAACAACTGCGCGCTCCTATAGGGATGCTCACGGTAAAATGAGCACTTTTGAAAGCCCTGCTTACGATCTACTTGTATGCACGTTACGTATTCCTCCGCCTTGTGTAAAATTAACATTGACATGGGCCTCACCACTAGGGACAGG
This sequence comes from Dryococelus australis, assembly GCA_029891345.1. NCBI lineage: Eukaryota > Metazoa > Arthropoda > Insecta > Phasmatodea > Phasmatidae > Dryococelus > Dryococelus australis. Next base: position 334,054,894 of record CM056995.1, on the reverse strand, counting down.
TGTTTCTCGCGACAATAATAATGGTCATGCTAGACTTCAATATCCTACGTCTATAACCACGACTTCCTTTGGTTATTGGCCAGGTGTCAACGCGACAAGCCATGTTCTTATTTGACGGGACCTATCGTAATGAAGTACTTCGATACTGAACGTCCCTGATTCGCGGACAGGCACGTGACGCACGTGACATTTGAAATCATCCAATCACAAAAGTGCATTTGAACTTAAGTGTTTTTGACTACAACTGGTTCTGAAATAGTTTCGCGAAAAATACCTGTTTCTACTCATCACTTTGCCATTGGCCTCTTGATTCATGCGTCGGTCAAGTCAAATGGTGCAGTTTTTTGGAAAGTAAATATTATAGAAATCTGCTCATTTTCACACTTTTCTGCATTAAAAACGAACAGAAAATGACGTAAATAATTTAAGTTATCACTAGAGACCTGCAAAATTCGCATTAATATTTGGGGACACGTTAAACTTTGAACACGTTAACTTTTGCAATTGGTTTGTCAATGGACAATATTTTATTTGACACGCCCTGGGTAACTTTGCCCCAATAAATGAACACTTGCAATTGTGCGCCCCAATCACGTGTAGGACAGTCAGAAAGAGAGAGCCTTCACAACTATGCGAAAACCAATGGAGAGATGACGCCGGCTCTAGTGTATACATTTCTGTGAAATTTAGCCTGATGCCAAATAATAACACGAATTTCGCAGGTCTCTAGTTATCACTAATAGTTGTCACTTATGGTTACCTAACACTTTTTTACTTGACGTTAATACATGGAACCATTTTCCATCCATCGTTACCAATTTTACTGGGTCACTGGGTCATCCTGTGCGCCCATTAAAATGCACGTGTTCGGGGGCGGTGACTTTTTCTAAGGTTCATTTTAAAAGTACTCACTTTATCGTGAACATATTTTATAAGGCTGTTCACGGGGAACTGGGCAGTCCAGTCTCATCAGTCGCACTTTGTGGTTCTCGGGCCCTGTGTGTCGCTGCCTGACGACGGGAACAGATAGCAGTTCCCGAAACGTCACATTCTTTCGGTTTTGGAAAATGCTGCTCTGTTTGTGCGAGCTTCTTCGCTGTGTTTGTTTTATTCGTGTAAGTAGACCTTGTCTTAACCCATTCAGACCCAGCGTACACAATTGTGTAGATTACGCACGTGTAGGTAATTTTTGGTGTGTACTGCACATTGCGAAGCTCAGTGGCCAATGATCTTACCCGTGGGTGAATTATTCACGAACTATCGTACTGGTAGAGACCCCGAAAAATTTGCGAGTTAGTGACCTGCAGGCTAGACTGTATAGTCTTATGCACAAATATGCCAATGTAAACTGTGCATTTGGTTGGCTGCGGTCACGGTGAAAGGCGACTATTAGACCGTCGTTCTCAAGGAGGTGTCAAGCACCGTGTGGACAGGACCAATAGCTTAAGTTATATAAACACACGTATTTGAATTCTAACTTGTCCCTTAATGAATCCGCGAATTTTTCAGGTCTCTACTTACTGTAATAGGTCATAATTGGTTCATGTTACTGTAGCTGTAAATACAGCCTACAGTTCATTGGCTGTAACAACGAAACAAGTGTTATGTCGACTTAAATACAGCACGTATTATCAAAATTGTTGTTTGCAACACATGAAACCGTAAAATTAAGTGGGCCTGGAAGGGTTAAATAAGTACTTTTTTTCGTGCTTAGTTCTGTTTTTCCATGAAGGACATCTGCATCGCAATGTCCAAAAATCTCCATCTAGTCAAACTGAGCACTTTTGAAAGCCCTGCTTAGGATCTACTTGTATGCAAATTGTGTATTTTTTCACCGCATGTAACATTAAAAATATGATGGGCCTTAACACTTTAATCATGCGTCGGTTAAGTGAAATCGTCAAACAATTAGATAAGGAAATATAATTTTAAAAAAATTATTACACCTAACTGTAGTAAAAAAAAAAAAAAAAAAAACAGAAACAAAATAAAATCATATAGTATTCACAAATATTTACATAACACTTTTAATTCAACCTTGAGACAATGGAACTACTTTCCCTCCATCGTTACCAACTTTACTGGGCTTATGCCATTCAGTGTGCTCGTAAAAAAATATGTACTGGTTGGGGCAGTGACGTTTTTCAAAGGTTGATTTCGAAAAAGCTCACTTTACCCTGAACAGTCTTTGGCTGCTAATACCTCCTGCTCCAACATATCTTGTATAGCCTTATATAACAGTACCTCCTTACTTTTTTTAGCCCTTTATGACCCACTGTAATTCACGGCTACAGGTGTTGCCAACAAGACATTTTATTATCAGTGCTATACTTACATCGACACAATACTTGCTTTGTTGTCACAAACAATGAGCTGTAGACTATATGTTCCGCTACATTTACATGAGCCAATTATGATCTAGACCAGTAAAGACGGTTTGCGAATCATTTGTCCATAGGTAAGTTCATTAGTCATTGAGCTTTGCAGAGTGCAGTACAGACCAAAAATCACCTACACGTGAGTAATGTACACAATTTTGTACACTGGTAAGGGGGTAGTGAAATTTCGCGAAAAGATTTCAGGACAAGTTATATTTTAAAAAACTGTAGGGTCGTTTACCTATCTTGATTGACTGAATTCCTTTTTGGCACGTGTTAACTACCTGCAGACGAATCACGTGGGAGCCGTCCCGATGTAGCCGTATTCTGAGTGGCCCGGTCAAATATGAAAACGCCTTCTCAAGCAGACAACAGCCAATGGCAAATAGACAAACTCATGCTGGGTGCTTCTAGTATTGAGGTCTATCGTGAACTCATATTTTTTCCCAAAAAATCGCTAGCTCTATGCACTGGGTCCGAATGGGTTAATTAAAACTTTCAAAAATCACCCCATATGTGGCATGTTTGGTTGTTTCACAAATATGTCATATATTACAAGTGTTTTATACTTCTGTTAACATTAAAGTTTTAATTTCACTTAAATCGAACTATTATTACATTTTATCTACAAATTATAAAATTTAGTTTTTTATTCTTATGAATTAAAACAGATAGAAAATACATGTGTTCGCAATGCCTAGTAAGTAGGGCCAGTGATTTTTCGCGGAAAAAAATCAGAGCACTCAGTATACTTCGATACTAAATATGCCTACACCTTGGCTGTTGTCATTACGCCATTGGCTGCTGGTGTCGTTTCCGCTTTTGACCGAGCCACTCAGAATTCCGTAACTCTGACACTGAACCTTAATGATTCATGAACTAACAGTTAACACGAACCAGAACGTGGTTCAGCCAATCAAAAAAAGGTGAACGACTCCACAGTACTTTGAACTGTACATTGTCTCGAAATCTATTCGCGAATTATCGCTGGCCCTAGACATGAGGTCTGTGTCAGAGCCTCGCACAGCCAATCAGATAATGGTACGACCACATCAAAAGAACAGCAAACTTAATTGGATTTCTGTATACTCTTCTATTCTGTGGTTTTGTGACGCCGCTTGCCTTCCTTTGGCGATCGCCTTTCGCCCGAAAAAAGTGGTACGCGTAAAGCTGAAAGAGAAGATATTTTGCATCTTTATTACTAGAGACACTGTCATTAGTGACACCCCGAGATTCTCGAAAATATTTCATGACCAGTTGTATTTCATAGCATTTTAGCTCAGATTCACTTTCGCGATCGGATGATTTGCGAGATACGCGTCTTTGGCGTCCGTTCGCGAATTGCAGTTGCACACTTCTGATTGAGCAGCGAAGAATAAAAATTCTTCAACACAAAGACACGCTACCAATAACCAAACAAACACCTGACATGCCCGTAGATTATTGAAATCTTGCATGCTCAGTAATCTTTCCACGTTACAATTTGATAACATGCTAGACGTCACACTAGTATATGTTAGTTTCACATATTTCAATGGACCTGCGCTCATCAAACACGCCCTGGGGAAGTCCGAACCAATAGCACGCATTTAGCTCTTGGGCGACTAATTCCATGTGGGCGAGTCGAACAGGAAAATGAATTCTGACTATTAGAGCAGTTAATGATTGAATGGCATCTTCTCGTGTTAACAGAGTTTTATCTCACGAAATGATAAGGTCTTTAATCATTAGGCATTTCAGGAGTATGCGCGTATATTCACGCTGCTACTTTTGTATGGAAGTAGCTTTGCTCTCGAAGACAAAACTAACACTTTCATACTTTTGCTTTTTCGCTGAACTGTATAGGAATCTAAATGCAGCATTACAACTATCCACCTTTTCAAATCGTACGATTAAAATTGTTATTTTTAATATTTCCCAACTCAACAGGACGGACTGCAAGACCTGTTACATCTGTCGCGCCACATATATAAGGCCACCTGTTGTCCGCGTAAAGATTTCACGACTCTGTGTACTCCAAAACGTGTTAGCTCAGAACAAGTATCGCGGTATACGTATCATACGTATCTTAAACGTGTGCCAGCCAATCACAGACGTTCAGGGGCAGGGTAACTTTATTCTAATTGGCCCTGAAGATAAGAAAATGTTTTCTCGTACAGACACGTGGTCAAAATAGCGAAAGGAAATTTGCAAGTATGCACGCAACAAGTTGAAATCTAGCTTGTGCCTGAATCTGTTCGCGATTAAAGGGTGGCCTTACACGTTAATCGGCGCACAGTCTACGCGCGACTTCATTGGCCGAACGGCCAGCAAATAATAAACGTTGTGAGCGCAGTAAGAGAGTGCAGTGTAGCCAGGAACAACAGGACGATGGTGAGTGGAAGTACATATATAAACACAGCTCATATTGCTGCAGTGGAAAATATATAGGCAGCTCGCTGAAATCTTGTCCTCGGTGCCAATAAATTTGTGTCGACATCAAAGGGTTACTTGCATTTATTCTGCACGTGTCCCTGTTTCCTTGTGCTGACAATATTTCTAAGCGTTATTTGGATTGTTGTCTCTTTTGCCTTCGCCTCACGTTGTCTTCGTTCGATGGTCCAGTGTTATTTGTCTCGTTCGTTTGATTGCTTGTAGGGGCAGTGATATTTCGCTAAAATATTTCGAGACAAGATATAGTCCAAAGCACTGTAGGGTTGCCCAGCTTTGTTGATTGGCTGAATAATGTTCTGGTTTGTATTAACTGTTTGCTCACCAACCACTAAGGTTCATTATAGGAGTTACGGAATCCTGAGTGGCTCGGTCAAACGTTGAAACGACACCAGCAGCCAATAGAGTCAAAACAATAGCTGAGGTGTATACATAGTATTGAAGTCTACGTGTGTGCGCCAATTTTATTTTATTTTTTTTTCGCGAGAAATCACTGGCCCTAATTATTTGTCCTCGTTACTTTCCTAATTCTCGTTGTGAATTCTGACTTAATACTTACTCAGTAACTGTATGTGTTATTTACGTGCGTTTTGACAATGGTTAAGCTTGACGTCTACGACTGGGAGTCAGGCACTTAACATGCAGAGCAGCCGAAAGTAAACCATCGCGGAATTGTTTCTGAGCTGAAGTATTCTGAAATACTAAACTGGATCTCTTTACGTGGAATTCGCGTGTTGGTAAGAATCACCTTCACACACACGCATAAAGGTATGCTAATAAGTCTAGAGACCCCGATAATTTCGTGGTTTCATTTCTAGACAAGTTAGAATTCACACATATGTACGTTCATGTTACGTTTGTAATTTGTCGACGTGTTGTTTGACACCTCCTGGAGATAAATGAGCCAATAACAAACATGCAATAAATTGTGCACCCAACCACCACCTTTTACTACCACAGCAAACAACCAATACAAAGTTCATATCTGTATGAGAGTATATAATACTGTGTATACAGGTCATTGAACTCACGAATTTCTCGGGTCTATACTAATTACAAAAAAAAAAAGACGTGAGGACTACACACGATAGGCGAAAAAGCTCGTAGCCAACCACCTTTTTCTTCAATAACTGTCTGTACAAACTATAAAAACTTTTACACCATGCATAAGGTATCAAAAGATCCAATTCCAGAGCCTCGTTCAACCAATAAGTTACCGAGTATGAGTAATTTTACCTGCAAGGAACTGCCCACGAAATCTCGCTTCCGTGTAGGTGTCTATTCCGTAAGCTAAAGGACACTCAATCCTCTAATAAACAGCGCTAAAGGACACTCAATCCTCTAATAAACAGCGCTAAAGGACACTCAATCCTCTAATAAACAGCGCTAAAGAGAGGAGTAGAAAGTAGTTAAAACACATCACTACAGACCTGCAAAATTCGCGTTATTATTTGGAGACAACTTTAAAATTCTAACATTTTTACCTTTCTAATGCGTTTGTCATTGGACCATATTTTATTTGACACGCCCTGGGTAACTCTGCGCCAATAAATGAACACTTCACAATTGTGTACCCCAATCACGCGCAGTTCAGTTGGAAAGGGAGTGACTTCACAACTATGCAGCAGCCAATGGATAAACTAGGCCGGCTCCATTATATACAGTACTGTAAAGTTTAGCCTGATGCCAAATAATAACGCTAATTTTACACGTCCCTGCACACCCCAAATCGGCAGCAGCCAACATATAAACACAGAATAAATACATGCACAGAAATGAAATGGTGTTGTGGATATTTAATGTGGACGTGCCCATTATCGAACTGGCTGCGCCCGAATTCCGCGATGATATTTCGCGACCAGTTGTATTTCATAACACTTCAGCTCATATACACTTTAGTCATTGGATGACGTAGGTGTTACGTGTCTTAGGTGTCCTCACATGAACCACAGATGAACGGTATCGGAGTTACCTAATTCAGATTGGCCCGTCAAGTAATAAAATGTCTTCTGGCAAACACAGGCCGCCAATAAGTAAAAGAAAACTGTTTTTTTGCCCCTAGGATATCGAAATATAGCACGCGCTGAAATCTATTCGCGAAATTCGGTGTCCCTATATTAAGGTATTTTTCTGTGATAGTGAAATATATTTTTTGCATAAAACTTTTATTTCCATACGTAAACCTTAGAAAAGACTTTCATGTGTGAGTTTTTTTTTTATTGCGGCATATATCCCCAAGTGACACTTTTCTGTAACGTGAGTCTAAGAAATGTTTAAAACATTCCCGCACGGAAGACGTAAAACGACTGCCGTGAATCGCTACTCTCCGAAAAAATGTTTATTTTACTGTGTTAATAGCGTGGGTTATTTACAGAAATGTTTGAAATGATACTACATACAATAAAATATATTGCTATGTTTAACAGCCCGTTGTTATACTTTTACTAGGGATAGGAAAATTTCGCGAGTTCAATGACATGTAGGCTAGACTCCTCAGTCCTCTGCATTCTGGAGCATCAGCTGTGTGTTCATTGGCTGTTGCCACGGACCTGGCAATTATGGGGTTCGCAAAGTGTTCCCTTGCAAGTCTGCTATTGGCTCGGAGGCGTGCAGGGCAACTCTGATAAACTGAGACCCCAATTGCGAACGTGACTTCACTGTATATGTGTTTGACTTCTATCTTATCCCGAAATGATTTCGCGAAATGTTCCTATCCCTTACTATTACTCAATACAATTCATAAAACATGTTACCAAAGTATGTATTGACCGTGTGACAATGTTCACTAAGCACACTTTGCTTCCATCAGTTCTACCCCCTCCACATCGCTGTCAAGTGACATCATAACGTCAGGAGGCGGAGACTTCTAGTTGCCCATTGTCGAATCTCAAATAAACTGCAACCTGAAAAAAAAAAAAAAATTAAGTTGAAACTAAAGTTTTGTTAAAATAACTTTATAGAATTTGTCCGAATAAATATTTTAAGTTAGATCTTTTGTACGTTATTTACTGGGAAAAAAATAATAGTGCAATATTTCAAATGATTTTGGTATTTTTGTCAAGTAATCATTCGAGACCCTAATATTTCATGCTATAAGTAGGGATAGGAAAACTTCGCGAATTCATTTCGGGACAAGATAGACGTCAAACACATATACACAGGAGTCACCTACGCAATTGGATCACAGTTTATTAGACCCGCCCTGCACACCTCCGAGCAAATAGCAGACTTGCAAGGAAACACCTTGCGAATCCCATAACAGCCAGGTGCGGGGCAACAGCCAATGAACACACAGCTGAGGCTCCGGTATGCAGAGGACTGGGGAGTCTAGCCTACGGGTCACTGAACTCGCGAAATTTTCCTATCTCCAGCTATAAGCTTACACCATAGACTCCACAGTCCTCCACATACTCGAGCAGTGGTCACTTGTTCGCTGGACGTCGCCACAGGTAGAACTCGTCCTCCTGTTCCGCCCTGTCATACGGAAAGAAGACACCGGAGTGCTCGATGTTTATCATTCGTTGTGAGCTTTGCAGGGAGTTCTGATGAGCGTAGGTACAATGATACACTTGAAAATAACATTATCTTAAATGCCTTCTACCTCGCTACGGAACTATGAAACAAAATTATAGGGCCTTTGGTAATCATTCATATCTCACAAAACCAAAAATTTTCCTCAATATGTGTTGGTGTTGAAAGCCGTAAAGAGTGTATGTTAGCTGGTAACAGCCCCACTTGCGTGTGTATATCATTTGTAAAAAAAAAAAAATGTGGATGTAAATTATCTGCACAGTTTCAAACCTCTGCGAATGTACAATGATATCCTTTGTGAAAATGTCTTCTCCGTAACGTTACAAGAGCCGTATTTTTAAGACATCTAGGAAAATACTTTAATAACCAGGCATCACTTTAAGTCGTGACTCATCCATTCACCATTTGTGCACAGCAAAATATTTCCGTAAATTTTTCCTAGAAATTCTTTATGAATTAATAAGCCTTTGTAACAGTGCAATAATATGCTTTGTAAAATTTATTCTCTATTAAGTTGGAAGGTCTGTATTATTAATATATCAATAAAAATGTTTGTAATGATCAGGAATCACGTTACACTGCGAAATCAGAGTTACAAACTGTTACAACAGTGATAATTATGTCAGTTCAAATGAGTGAATTATTAATGACGTTATAACAACTAATAATAATTTTAAAAGGGGAGTGGATGTTTCCTTTCAATGTTCTTTCGAGTGTAAAAAAATTTCATTTTCTTTTGTCTATACTTTCCTAGAGGGAAACAGCTCATGCGATCACGCTGCTATGTATGTTTACATTGTCCGGTACATTTTGAGGACAAGCGAAGAAACAATAGAAATAATCTGTAAGTTTGAAATTTCAATAACCGATGCAATCATTTATAAAACAATATACAGCAATTATAAAACTACAGTTATGCCAACTGTTTATTCCACCTGCAAAATTAACATCACTGTAGTACAGTCATTCTCTGAATCAACAACCTCATTCCTTCCCAAAAGGTGATATCATAATTTTCTTGTCCGAATTAATACAATGAATGATTCTTGAAATAATAGCTTGCATTTGTAATATACAGCTGAAAAAATTTTTTTGCACCACCGAAATCACTGAGTTATAATCCATTCACGGTTACTTCACATAAAGTTCTACTTCCAGGATATTCGTCTGCCTCGTGCAACCGAAGCTTAACAAGTCTATAAAATTACGCCGAAGGACAGTGCACCGAATTTGTACGCACTCAGCTGAAATAATATTTTGCATAAGAACTATTTCTTACACAAATTTTCTCTCTGTGTGTATTCATATTTATTATAAATAAAATAGTATAGTTTATAGGTAAAATATAGGTAAAACTTTAATTTGACGAAGTCAAATACTATTATATTAAGAGAAGTATAGAACGGTTGTGACACATTGCATGTTTAGGAAATAACTAAATACGTCATACATGGGGTGATTTTTCAAAAGTTTGATTTAAAAAGTGTGAAGAAACCTCGAATAGACTATACTCAGTTGCTCTCATCCAAAAAGAAAGTATGTGACGAAAATACACACTGTCTGTACAAAGAATACCCCGCCAGACTTAACGAATGTAGTTTTGTAATCCACATTCCGTCCCAGCAAACATCCTTCATGCGCTACCAAACAGGTGGAGCAAAACTTTTTTTTAGTTGTGTAAACGCTTACAAAGTCTAGAAATCCACAGGGGAGCAGTATTTCGTAAAACTATAGAACAAAAAATTGTTCAGTGACCAGTACGTAGGGATAGGAAAATTTCGCGAGTTCAATGACCTGTAGGCTGCACTCCTGAGTCCCCTGCGTACTGGAGCCTCAGCTGTGTGTTCATTGGCTGTTGCCTCGCACCTGGCAGTTATAGGGTTCGCAAGCTGTTTCCTTGAAAGTCTGCTATTTGCTCATGGGCGTGCAGGGAAGGTCAAATAAACTGTGATCCAATTGTAAAGGTGACTTCACTGTATATGTGTTTGATGTCTATCTTATCCCGAAATGAATTCAGGAAATTTTCCTATCACTACCAACACCCTTAAATTGCCAGCAATATGCATGCAGTGTATATGTGTGGTCGTGTGTGGACGATGATAATAGAGGAAGCAGAGTTGCGCAGTTGTGGTTATGCGTGTGCTGTGCTGCTTGTGTGCTGGCAGCCGAATGCGGCGGTGATAGAGGGCCGGCGATGGTCGGGAGGCGGGCGTCCGCCCCCGTGCCGCACCACCATGCCCGCGGCCCCTCCGCCCTGAGCGCGCCGCCGCCGCTCTAGGATGCTCCGTGGGGAGGCGATGATCATCCTCAGCGCCGACGACCCACACGCTCTCTTCACCCTGGAGACCTTAACGCAAGCGGGCATCATCTTCATCATGGGGGTCGCCATCATCATGAGCAACCTCCTCCTCATCGCCACCTTCGTCAACTTCCGCGGTGAGTTCACGCCCCCACGGCGACTACTAGATCTATGGGCCATGTGAAATTGTTTTATAATACGGCACCAGGAGCTACGATCCACAATTCTCTGCGTACTTCAGCAAGTCATTTGTTCACTAGTTGCCGTCGCAGGCAGGTCTCTTGGGAGTGTAGGGTGAGTGATGGTCAATAGTACACGAGAAAGTGACATACACTTCTTTGCTGTCTTTATTGTTATTTCATTATACTGTAATAGCCCGAAATTACCGGGCACCAAAGGTAGACAACATACAAGAATAAGTTAGTCCCACGTGTGTCACAACCTGCCCGACTCACGGACAATAACTAACATTCACCACTCTGGTAGCTTTATTCCATGTGGTCAATTAGGACAGGAGAACAAATTCTCCCTGTGGAGGCAGCCAATCAACAATTGATCTCTGCTCTGGTATGCAGGGGACTGTGCAGTTTACATTGGTGCCGTTTGATAATCGTGGGTCTCTACCAAACTTTTCTGCAACAACTATAACTGTGCAGTGGCCTAACTAAAAATTCTAATGCTTTTGCATAGCTTCAATTGCTGCTTGCCTGAAAACCCGGTAGCAATTATTATTTTATCATTTTTCTGCTGTTTTTTTTCTCAAGCCATATTCCATTTAGTTTGTATTTCGTTTTCTGTATTGCGATTTGCTCTCTGCAAAGTTTTTTCGACACCGCGATGTTCAGCTCTTCAACTTACAATTCTGATATTTTTTGTACAGCGCGACTTTGCTGATACTAGATAAATGTAAGATAATTCTAAATTAAAAATTCTGGAGTCACTAAAATTAAACCCATTTCTTCATAAAAATAGCTAGAGCACTGTTTCATATTTTGTACGAACAGAGTATAATAATTAAGATGTAATGTTGTTACCAAACAATGAGTTTAAAAATTATGAATGTTTCTGCGACTTAATTTGTTAAATATTTGTCATGTGTTTGATAGGCATTTGTTTATTACAGTGACTTCGCTGTAACCAAAATAAATTGTGTAATTCTGCACAATTGGATGTAGCAGCGATGTCCATTAATGCCAGTGTGTTTTTATTTTATTCTGCATCCAAGTTTTAATATCTGCGAAATTAGTAAAACAGCATGTACGCTGATGTGTATAAAATTACAGTACCTATATAGCATGACGTATGATAACTTACCTGCATTTTTTATTCCATGACAAGAAAAATTACACAGACATCGCAATTGTAGTTTCACCTAACAGCGTGTTAATTTTTTACATTCAGGAAGGAAAATAGAAAATTATAAATTCGCTTTTTTTATATACACAATGTCAGTATTTTTTCACTGCTTCACTATATGATTCACACATAATTTTACCATCCATTTCAGCTATTTTACAACTTATGTTGCGTTAACCCACGTACTAGGCAAATTAAATTTAACTCTTTTCTCTTTATTCTACTACGTTCTATAATGTTGCAGCAACAGAGTTAGCAAAAATGTCTGTTAAATGCTGGATCAATAATAACTTTAAAGCTGAAGTAGTTATATCAGTATTTATATTCGAACAGCCTGCATACTTCATCAAAGCGGGAATATTTCTCTGTAAATGCAGTAACGAAGATCAAAGTAATTCCACCCGGTACCGCTTTATGGCCTTGTGTACTAGTACTGGAGAGCGGGGTAAAGTGGCCACTCTAAGGTAATGGTATATTTGTATCGTCTGCTGAAAATATAATAAAAATAGAAAATTACCATCGTTACAATATATTTATTGTACAAACAACAAAACATATTAACTTTTTAAGTATTGCGAATTATTCATTTTTATCGAATTTAAAAAATTTGTGCGGTCACTCTGCTCTGCTACACTGTAAAAAAAAAAGTGTAAAAATACACGTACAACCTTTTGGTAAATTTACATTTTCTGTGTGTAATTTGTAAAAACAAGTGCAGTACGTGTAAATTTGCAGCAGTGTACAGCTTTATTCATAACATAGTACATTAATATTATAAAAAAAAACACAAATGTATTGGTATATTAACAATAAGAGGGGTGTAAATATACAAATTTGAAAGTAAGTGTAAAAATCCACGAACGTGAAGTCTTAAAACCCAAATCTGTGTATTATTACAATCACGCCAATGTTGTATTTGAAACATGTACATCGGTGTAAAAGTACATATTGTTCTATTTCATTCAAAAGGTAGTACAATCTTACTGTAAAAAAAAAAACAGAAATGTACTGGTATATTGACATTTAAAAGGGTGTAAAATTACCCATGCAAAAGTATGTGTAAAAATACACTAATGCAAGGGACTAAAACCCTAAGCTTGTGTGTTTTTACACCCATGTTAATGTTGTATTAAAACACGTTTATCAGTGTAAAAGTACATATTTTTCTATTTCACTCACTAGGGAGTACAATATTACTGTAAAAAACACAAATGTTCTGATATATTGAAATTAAGAAGGGTGTGCAATTACAAATTCGAAAGTATGTGTATAAGTACACTAACTCATAGTACTGAAACCCAGGTCTGCATGTTTTTACAACAATGCCAATGTTGTATAAACTCGTACATCAGTGTAAAAGTACGTTTTCCTATTTCACTAAAAATGTAGTACCATCATACAGTAAAAAAATACACACAAATGTACTGGTATATTGACATTAACAAGGGTGTAAAATTACAAATTCGAAAGTATATGAGCCAATATTTACACATACAAATTTACGCTAACTTTACATTTTTAGATGTAGTTTCCTAAAAGGAGTCCAATATCTTTGTACAGCTATGTATTGAAAAAGATCTCACGGGTGCAATAAAACACAACAAAACAAAATAAAAACTATTTGTAATTTTACACTAATGTTCTTGTGAATTTAAATATAACTACTAGTATTTGATGCGATCTAGCGGTAGGGAGTAGAACTACTTCGAACTCCTTTCGTGTTCAAAAGGAAATCTTAACCCCCACTGATGGTGACACTGACACGGCCCCGGTCCGCGGACCCTGTGATTAGTCCAAGTGTCGGGTGGCAATTGTTTTTACAAACACCCTGTGAGTTATGGGAGCTGCGGCTCCAGGTCTCACGACACACGTGTCATTCCGGTGGCATATGAGGGTCGGCGGCACTGATGGTATATGCTGGCTTCTGTATATAACTACCTATTCTACATCTGAAGTCAGTTGTTATCTTCATTTTGGAGATAACTGTTACAACTCTATTAATGTACAGAATTTTTATAATTACAAGTGCAGTGAATCTGCGATTTCACTTTTTTGTTAGTGAGAAAATACATGTACGCGATGGTGAAATAACAATTGTGATGTTTGTGTAAATTTACAGCATTTGGCAGGAAATCTATAATTTACATAGTCAAATTTCATGCACGGTGTGCATGAAATTTAACATCATAATAAGTTAAAACTACAAACTGGTATGGTAATGTTACACCTACATGTAATTAGGTATGATGAACATTAAACAGTAACAGACTGGTGTAGTAAAATTACCATAACAATGATTGTGTTAATTTACAATGTGTGGTAGAAAACTAGTAGCAAGTATAGTAAAATAACATGTACAGAGTGATTTAATGTGATGATTAGTAAAAGAAACTGACAGGTATGATAAAACTACACTAACAAAGTTTGTGTAAATTCACATTATGTGGATTGATATTGGTAACAAAAAAAGTACAATGACTCGTACAAGGTACGTGTGAATGAACATAGTTGTTAGTAAAAATAATAACAAGTATAGTAAAATTACACTGGCGTTGTATTTGTAAATATACATGGGGCACACAGTAAAAGTACACGTACACATGTACGTGTAAAAATACACGTACATTCGTGTAAAATTACACTTTTTTTTTTTTTACATTGTATGTCGGCCACTTACTTTCCTCACATTTAATAGTTTCTCTCCTTTGCTATATAACCTACATCCATCAGATGGGAACCGAATTAAATACCAGCACGTCGCGAAGTAGAATGCAAATACGCTTCGGTTATTGCCAAGCGTTCGGAAAATTCATTTAGTCTATTATTCCGTCTGTTTGCTAGAAGCGGTGGTGGTGCTCCTAGCGTTAATTTTCGTGTCGTATAGTATTACTTCTCCGTTTGATAACTGCGATCTTGCACTCTCAAGTAGCGGATGTTTCAACTCGATAGTTCAAACTAGGTTGCTGGCCACTTCGTCTGGAGTGAAACAAAGTATACTACTAAACTTTATGACAGGTGCTTTTAAATACTAATACATATTGTTTAAGTGGGATTGTAGTAATTAATTATAAACCTACTACGTTCTGAGATAAAATTAACTGCATTCACAACTTCCTGTGCATGAGTCATGGAAAATATACAAAATCTTTAATATAACCAATGACTTGTAAGACAACCAGCTCTAATTCTCTCACAACACTAACGACTTCCCTCTTAACTCTTTGCGATCAAACTGCAGCACATTCTAGCTGAGTAACAACTATGTCCACTTTACCTGCACTTACAATTTTGCCCACTATGGTCTTTTTTCATAAATCACAAGTAAGAATTTTTAAACCAAAATTACCACAAATTTGTGTTATGCAATCAAAGAGTATAATTAGTACTTGTACTTGAGTTATGTACACATTTCAATATCTTATCTTTATATTATTTTTAATAAAGCACTTCATTAATGTGTTTTAAACAGGGAGTTATATTGGATTCCTGGGTACATAAGTGTAAAACTGCAGATACTACATTCGCGTTTGTATATTACACGAATAAATTTTAAGTAACAAGATTAATTTGTAAACCACTACTCACAGGTACTTCTCATATTCTGCTTTTTCCCCGTTTACCAATGGTAGCAATGCAAATTTACCCATTGCTCATTACTGTAAAATTATGGAGTATAGAATAAACAAATAAATTTATATTCCGTGTTTATACAGTAACCGTGTAGTACTAATATTACACAATGTAAGAATTCAGTAGCTGTAGTAGTGATATATATATATATTTATTTATTTATTTAATTATTTCAAACTGTGCAATTAAATATCAACATCATGGTCAGTAAAGCTATGCATTCATGCGTTTAACAAGAGTTTTGTAATTCTGTTTCGAATTCTAATAACATTAGTATAAAATCACACCTACTGTAATTGTTTTCAATAAATATACATCAAAAATTTAAAACTACCGAAAATTAGTTTGAGAAAATTTACAGATTTTTTACAGTATTCAACAGTACTTGGAGTCGGCAAAAAAATGCGATGATTTGGTAATGTGTGTGTTAATTTTTAAGCAAAGACGTTGACAAAACATGGAAACTATATTATAAAAAAAAATTATCAATTTTGCAAACAAAATGCGTTACGCAATTATTTTTGTAGAAAACCCTGCCAAACTGAATACAAATAGACGTTGGCTTATCGCTGGAAAAGATGGTTGCTCATTTGCATTCGACAGACCGTACCCGAGTCAAGACAATTTCCTTCCGTTATTGCTTGTCATTCATGTATGAGGCTACCATCCTGTTTTGCTGGGGCCAATGAATATTCTGATACTTTAAAATAGAACGCTTTTAACTGGCCTTCAACTAAACTAAGCCAAATAAAACCTGTACCATCCAAGCATAAGAGCGTCAAGCAGCTAAAGTGTTTTCGGAGAAACTTAAGAAAAAGAAATATTCGCGAATTTCCAGTTACTTCAAACTTTTCTGAAGACCTGCTAGAGTTTTACTTCCACACTACTCCTCTTTCTCGTGCAAAGAAAGCTCAACCAAGTCTAGAAAATTTCACCAAAAAGGAAGACGCAACGCATTTGTGTGCACTCCTATATCTACCTATATCAACCTATATCTATAGGTTGTTTACTGTAAGGTGGGCTCTTTTGAAATCAATCTTCGAAAAAGAAATTCACTGTCCTTTAACAGCGTTTATTCTACCGTACACATTGATATTGGCCACTGGCGGTAAATGCTTTTCAAGGCCCTCCCAACATGCATTAATCGATTATATATATATATATATATATATATATATATATATATATATATATATTATTACAGCCTCACACGGTAACTTATGAGACTGGTGAATTTCATACAATGTGTGTTAGTCACGCGACAATTATAATGTAAAGAAGTGGTGGAAACATATAAATTGGCTGAAAGGAACTATTTATCAAGTCCCTAAAAAGCACTCACAGTAAATATCCTATACACAACTTCGCGTTTAGGTTGACAGCGAGTAAGGCGAAATAATTCTATACATTTCCTTTGCATTGCAAGTATAATAATTAAATTTATGGCATATCAAGTTCATTTTCTTCCTTTAAACCCTTTACAGTACGAACTGGCATGTGATTAAGGCATGTATCTTTTTTTTTTTATGTTCACGTTTTCACTTGACTGGCGCATGAGTAAAGTGATCAGCGCATAGCAACGTTAATTTTACATAAGGCGGAAAGATACAAATTAGGTAGTAAAGTAGATCCTAAGCTGGACTTTTGAAAGTGCTCACTTTACCGCGAACAGCCCGTAGTAACATTTTGCATGAGAACTATGTATTACTAGGCATTGCCAAAATAACTATTTTCTCTCTGTTTTTATTCGTACTATTTATAAGTACGGGTAGGGAAATTTCGCGAATTCATTTCGGGACCAGATAGACGTCAAACACATACGCAGTGAAGTCACCTTATAAATTGGATCACAGTTTATTGGCCCCGCCCTGCACGCCTTTGAGCCAATAGTAGACTTGCAAGGACACGCCTTGCGAATCCCATAACTGCCAGGTGCGGGGCAACAGCCAATGAACACACAGCTGTGGCTCCAGTATAGAGAGGACTGAGGAGTCTAGCCTACAGGTAGTTGAACTTGCGAAATTTTCCTATCCCTATTTATAAGTAAATCGTTTTAAATTTTAGTTAAAATATAAGTAAAAGTTTGATTCAAATAAAAATAATAAATTTTTATGTTGATAAAAGTATAAAACATTTGTGATATAATCCATTCACGGTTACTTCGCACTTTTCTGAAGCCCTGTGAAAGTCCTACTTCCAGGATATTCCTCCGCCTCGTGCTAACTAAGCTTAAACAAGTCTGGAGAATTACACCAGAGGGACAACGCACCACATTCCTGCGCACTCAGTTGTAATGATATTTTGTATAAGAACTGTTTCTCACTAGACGTTACCAACGTACTTATTTTCTCCCTGTTTTTATTATAATAATTTATCAATGAAGCATTATAATTTATAGATAAGGTATTAATAACATTTCAATTTAAAAGGGAAAAAAAGTAACTCTTATGAACACAAGTATAAAACGCTTGTGATACAGGGCGTATTTAGGAAACAACTAAACACGTCATACATGGGAAGGGTTTTTCAAAGGTTTGTTTCGGAAACTGCGAAGACTGCCGTGTGCCAGTAATAATCGTGGGACGAGCGAGAAAGTTCCTAAGCCCTGGCGTGTCCTTCAACATCACTTCTGTGTATGTGTGTGTGTGTGTGTGTGTGTGTGTGTGTGTGTGTTTTGTCTCAAGAGAGAAAGTTGGATTCTGCCGGCGTGTCCTCCGCCGCCGTATGTACGTGGGCATTCTCGTCACGCTCCGGCCCGGGCCCATCGCATTGACAAAGCACGACGTGTCCTGAAAGCGAACGGATCATTCCTATCCCGACTCCCCCACTCCCCAGGTCGCAGCCGAAGGGAATTGTTCCACTATTGGGCCGGTATCGTGAGGATTTTCGATCTCCCTCGTCCTTCATGCGGGAAACATGGCAAACATGAAATAATACAGTAGCAATACTCCGGTGTAAGTATAGAAAGCTGATGCAGAAATTCGATGAATTAGCCTACAAGGATTTCTGAACAGAGCTGGAAGCGTTAGTTCATGCAGCAAATTTTTAACTTGCCTGGCGAATGGCATACTTAAAAAGAAGCCGGTTTTTTTTCATTAATTCTATTGTTAAAACTTTTTTTCTTCAGAGGAAGAATGATATGTTTCGTATTTGAAGCACATAATTTATTTAGACATATTCTAGTACCCTTAAATCGTAATCAGAAAGTCCAGTTGTCTCTATGACTAAAATTTAACTAGATGAATAAACATTTTAGTCGAAAAATTAGTACTATTTTATATTATGTTCAAAATTGATAACTTCTTATGGTTGAAGCATTTATATATATATATATATGAAACACTAGTATAGTAATTAGAAGCACTCCATCTAAAATAAATTTTTTATCTATTGGTAATTTTTGATAGTCAATTTTAAAACAAACCTAACAAAAGTTTGGTTTATGTTTAAGACATCCGCAATGTTTTTCATTCCAGAGAAAAAGTAAATAACGGGTTAGTTAAAGATCATTTCAAGATGATTAATCAGAAACGTTAGATACACATGTTGTATTTCCAAATAATTCATGGGGTATAGTTCCCCATTCACAATTGTGTCTGTCTTATGTTCGTTTAGGAGATGTTGCTCTTTGAGAGGTTTCCATTATATATATATATATATATATATATATATATATATATATTCTATAGTCTATAATATTTCGTTTTGGGCTAGGTTGTATACATTGCTCGGTCACTCTAACAACCAGTAATCGGCTCTCATGGCCTCTCTATTAAGAGCCGTCCAAATATCTTCACTCACTCTGACACCAATTGTGTACATCTGACGTATAGTTCTCTAGGACTCGTCGAAGCAACTGAAGGATAATTACAGGCGCAGCAAAAACAACTGCGAAAATTTTTGAAGTCCAGCGAAACCAGGGATCCAGAGGGAGGGCGTTTTGGAGCGACTGCCCCACTGAGACCCTTCCAGAATCCAAAGATATAAATAAATTAAATCGTAAGAGAAAAACAAACCAACGCACCATAACCTGTGACACAGAATATTTAGGAATACAGAAGTGAATTGGTGGCATGTACTGCGAACTTCAGACACACGCGCCAGCAAAATCGGCAGTATAGGCGAAATATCCTGGGTCCTAACTTGACAGACGGCGAACCCGTCTAATAGGAGTTACAATAGCCCATTACATTCAAGTCCCACTTCAACAGATTTGCCCGGCTAATAAGTGACGCACTCTTTCATGTAAAAAGGAACTACCTAGCTAATCTACTTCTGTGAACTTGACTACACTTTGTGTGTGATTTTTGGGCTGAGGTTATGTTCTTTATCTTTCATGTGTTTTTCCCTGCACTTGTGTCATAAGAAACACGTGGGCAAGGGGTACACTCCAAATTCGAATCAATGGGAAACCACTGATTCGCAGTGAAATTCAACTAATCGAATCAGTGAAAATGGATCCACTTACTGTGAGAAAAAGGAATTATCTAAACAACCAAATAAATAATGTTGACATTTATTTTGCTGTTTAAAAGCAACACTGGGTTATTGAAGTAAATATAGTGATTTTTTTGTTTTGAGCAAATCATTTTGTTGGTGTATTTTTTCAAATCAAACGAATAATGTTTTGCTGACTATATCATATTTTTCATGTATGGTATGCTCCTATATATATATATATATATATATATATATATATATATATATATATATATATATATATATATATCAAAGTTGCAAAAAAACATATACTTGTTTTTAAAACGCCTACACACGCTTGCTTTCACAAAATGATTTATTTAAATCAACTGTATATTTGCCAAACTATTTTGACATGGTAAATTTAAACATTTGTATACGTCCATCTGAACAACGAGCTTGGTTGGTGAGCGAGTGCAAGATGGCAGACCAAGAAACAAGAATGCTCGTCATTTCATTGGGGTTTCAAAAATTTACTCCTGTTTTTGAAGGTATGTGGAAGTTTTGTTTCTATTTCTTGTGCTCCTATTGTCAATACGGATTAATCCCAGTGGTATTTCACAGTGCTTCAAAACGTTCGTGCTATACTGCCCTTGTTATAAACATAAACTAGATTCGAAGTAATAAAATTACTTTTATTGCTTTACCGAGCTGCGTTTCGAAATAACAGCGCCCAGAAACAAGGAGTAACAGCGAAGTGGATGGACGGGCAGAGGCAATTATATTTAACACCGTAATATTCACTTGCAATATCATGTAGTCGTAGTGGCGTAATGGATAGCGCATCTGCCTACCGCGATAGAGGCCCGCGCTTCGCGCCTACCCTCCGGCAGGCGTCACGGATTTTAGAGCTAAGGTTTCGGTTACGATTCGTCAAAGGTCCTAGGTTATAAAAAATATCAACAGTACTAAAACCCCGTGTATTTTTAGTATAATTATATTATACAATATAGTTAAAATTATATTTTTTACACTGTGGTTAAAAGAAGTAACAATAATAGTTAAGTCGAATAAATGCATGTCTGGTTTTACTAAATGATTTGGTAAAGAAATATATCTTAGTAGCCAAACCAAATAAATTCACGTTTGTTTGAACACAGGACTTTATTTGGTTCGACAAAATGATTTGGTTAAAAGTAATTGCGTTATTAGTCAAGCCAAACAGCTGCTTGGTTGTTTTAACACAGACATGTTGAAGTTCAACAGAATGATTTGGTTAAATGAAACTACTGTTATGGTTCTACCAAACCTGTGAACTGTCTTGATTCAGCATTGTATATCGGTTATTATTACAGCAATATAACATTGTTGAAACAACTAAATAATATCAAACAAATAATTTTGTTGCACCAAGCAATGATCTTGTGTGCTACTAGACAAATACATCATTTTGTTATTTCAAACAAATTCCATTAGATTTTACCAAATATTTTTTCTCAGTGTAGAATCAGTGAAAACCCACTGATCGTTTCCGTTAAAAAAATTTTCACTGACTGAATTAGCGACGTGAAATTATTTCACTGATTGAATAAGTCACGGCTGACTGCAGTGGCGAATTAAATATTGTGTTTATTGAATGTAGCCAAATAGTTGCCTGAAATAAACATATTTACGATAGTTTACTATTTATATTGTGGAATTTACCGTAATTTAAAAAATTATAAAATAATTTTCGGAGGTGGCCAGGATTGAACTTCCATGCCCTTTTCACGCCCTTTTCACTCATATATATATATATATATATATATATATATATATATATATATATGAGAGGAAAATATATGTGTAATAGTTGCTCCACGAAATCATACAGATTTAAATTGCATGCTCTTGCTTTTCGTTTTTGGTTTAATTGGTACCGTTAGGATTGTTAAAACGAATATTATACATCAGTGCGCTCTCTTCATCACGTTATATGCATTTTAAATCTTCAAACAGTGTGTTGTGACGATTACATGAAAACGAAATGGAAAACGTAAAAACTGAATGAAAGGCTGAGTGTTAATATGACCCGATAAAATGGTTTTTTGAAAGACGAAACACATTTTAGGAAGTATTTTGTATTGATTTTATCATTTTATTCACTGTTATTTCACTTGATACATGTTGTATGACGGCCATTTTTAAACATTGTTTGGCGGCCATTTTTACATGCTGTTTAACTGATCAATCTGACAAAAATAAACCACTGGGTAAAGAGCGAAAAAAAATGACTGAAGAATCAGTGGAAAATGTTACTGAATCAATAAGTGAAGGAAATCTAGAATGTTTTCACTGATTAATCAGTTAAATTCACTAAAGTGACTGTTGAATCAGTCAGATACGTTGGACTGATTGAAGCAGTGAAGTTCTCTCTGATTCTGATTCGGAGTGTAAGCGCCACACAGCGCCATCCTGTGACCTCGGCAAACAGCTGCAACTTGCGAGGGGGCGTAACCACTTTTCCAGCGAACCTGTTCGCCGCAGATAACGAGGAGTCATTGGTGCCGATAAGGCACGCGCCCGCCCGAAGACCCTGCCGGGGGGGTAAATACAAGAGGTGTAAGTGGCCCGCCCTTACGGAGCAGCTCCCCCGGGGAATATCCCGCCCTCATTACTCGAATTCGCTCTAGAATGCTTCCCCCTTCGCCCGGCTGCCGCGGCTTCCTCATCTGGCGCGCGCAACTGGTAATTGAATGAGACGCGCCCAAAAACCCCGACGCACGGAGAAGAATGCTTGGTTGTTGAGTGGGATACCGGGAAAAGCCGGGGAGGGGAACCAAAGGCGAGTACTAATTAGCGAAACTTCACCATCGCAAACCTTACACCAACCTATGTACCCCAAACCCTCAAAAGGCTGAGATGTCGTACGGTTCGATGCCAAGTTTCGCTTCGCCGAAAACCTCCACCCTGCCAGACCCCTTTGGAAATCTAAACGCTGCCACCAGCTGAGAAACGAGACGAGAGAATGAAATGAGGATGGCGCAGTAGCATCACAGAGTACGTTATAATACAGAGCTAAAGCGACCGCTTACAGAAGCCAAGTATGGGAGAGAGCAGTAAAATTTCATCTCAGAAAACTGCGAAGAGTACAAAATGAAATTACTGCGAAATCGTACTACGTGTTACTAGAGTGAGCGAGAGAAGAAATTTGAGTGGACCTTAACATGGAGGTCTTGTGAGCCGATGAGGGCGAAGCGAGGTGAGTATAGAGCAACGCCGGGATGAAGAGGCGGGATAAACGGGAGATATCCGAGAAAACCCGCGGATCAGCAGCATCGTCCGGAACGATTCCCACCTGTGAAAATCCGGGACTGACCCCGCCAGTAATCGAAGCCATTTCGCCTAGGGAGGAGGCGAAAAGTCTAACCACTACAACACCGTGGCCCCTAGAATAGATTAAAGAAGTAAACAAGAAATTCAGTAATATAAAAAAAATGGCATTCTGGCGCACCTGGTGTATGGCGGAGGACCCGAGAAGATCAATTAGCATATTAAGGTCCCTGTGTATAAAAATTTTCAAAAATGTTCCTCTCTTCCCGCGGAAAATTCCAGAACGTATAATTCCATCTGACGGCGGCCATTTTGGCAGCCAGTAGAAAAATCCCCCCTCAATCGATTTTCATATTACCCGAATGAGCACATACGTCGATGCTGGCCATTTTGGTGGCCAGGAAAGTCACCCGAAAGCGGTGGCGGCCATTCTGGCAGCTAGGAAAAAAATTTCCCAGAGTTTGTCAAAACCGATTTCCTATTACACGAATGAGCGCATAATACGATGGCCAGTCGGAATTATTGCGGTGGTACTGACGGCCATATTTGCAGCAATCATGGACTGAAGTTCGCGATTACCACTGCCAAAATGGCACCCACACACCGACGTCCATCCGCAATGAGGCCCCACCCAACACTTACCCTTCCTAGAGGTGTCCTCAGGACGAAGCCCTGCGGTGACCATCTTGGACATGCAGGATAAAACCCGCCCAGAATAATAATGACCCAGCCAAGGCAGGTGAATGTGAACGTTATACGTATCTGGATCTTCTTGGAATATGTTAATAAGGAGAGAGAGATAAATGTCACCGCACAATGAAACGTGACAAGAGGAAAAATGACCCACCCAACCAGGAGGACGTGAACAGGATATGAACCCCTGCGGGAATGGAATATTAATATACCACCCCACAACCCTCTCTCAGACGTGATATGTATAGCCCTGTCCCAAATAGCATTATCAATAAGGGGATGCTGGCAGGAGAGTCACAAAAACCGAGGTCCCCACACTCACCAGACCACCTACCTTTCGCATGGTAGGAGTATATGCAGAGGTAACAAAGGAAACACATACACTATTAAGGGCAATGATATTTATTCACAAAAAAACAGTACAGCGACTAGAAACAGTACAGACATTACACAGTCATTAGCGATAATTTGGGCATCCATTGGTTGAAGTGGGAATCATAGTCCAGCCAATTCACGAGGATCTGGTCGTCATGCCTGTGGATCACTTGCTCCACTAAATTGTCATGAGGATACTTCGTGACATATATTTCGTAGTTGTAGAAAGAACCAGTGATCTCTTGGCCAACCATATCGGCGACTGTGTAGGTGTGTGGTGCAATGTCTATCACCTTGGCGACGCGGAACATCTCTAAACTCCAGTTCAGATAGTATGACTTATTAAAGAAACCTCTGCTTTCGGAGATATAGACATAATCGCTCACCTTGACCCATAGTTAGCACAGGTCCACCATCTTGGAGTGCCGTTACACAGTACCCAGTAGAGAATCAGCGTTGGCAGCAGTAATCTCAGTCGGACGAAGACCAGTCGTTCTATGCTTACGTGCATTGTACTGAGTAAGCAGTCGAGGAAGCAGATCCAACCACCGGTAGCTACCCTGTGCTGAGAACGACTTCCACATCAGACCCTTAAGCATCCGGTTGAAACGTTCGATGATCGAAGCCTTGAGGTCACTGAAAGTAGAGTAGTGATGAAACTTCTTCGTAGTCATAAGCGCACGGAATGCAGGGATATAGAACTCTTTCCCACTGTCCTTCTGGACATTCTTTGGCACGACTGTCTTGTTCAAAACCAATTTCATTGCGGCAGCAACATCAGCACCATGCTTCCGATGCACAGGGACAGTCCAAGCATGCTTGGAGAAACAGTTGATAACCATCAGGATGTATCGAAAGCCCTTATTGATGTGTGCATGAGGAATCGTTTCCACCAAGTCTGCCTGAAACAGGTCATTAAATTCTAAGAGAAGCACCTTATGCCTGGGGAAGATACGTCAAGCAGGGCGATGCAACTCGGCGGCAATCTGTGATTTCGACATAGTCGCAGGTCAGGCCCACTCCTCACAGGATATGCTGGCTTCACAGAGCTCTTCCAAGATATTGACTATTTGGTTTGTGTGAGACGTATTCCCAGCTTGGCGGGATGCAACAAAGAGATGAAGACATTCCACAAGCTCATTCAAATCGTCCCAATACATGTAGTCCAACAAGCTGCCACCATCAAGCTTCAAACCTGATCTGCTCACATCGATGTTCGGAAACAGGTCTCCGATAATAGCGAATTTAGGGTGGTCGTGTCCTTATATGCAAGACAGCTAGCATCATTTTCCACCAAATATGTATGTGTGAGGTGTAACAATTTTCGGTACTGCCGAAGCGCAGCATGGGAATAATCCCTGGACACATGTTTAAACAGTAGCTCGTAGAGGCCAGGTGAGGCTTGCACTATGACGTCCGCTACCTGGATAATATTGTTGGGTAGAAAGAAAACTTGTTTGTCGCAGAGGAACCACTTCTTTCATTGCCTGTACACACTATAAGTAGAACAGTTCAGACGAGACATGTTCAAAGCTAGATATGACGAAGCACCATAGAGTGTGCATTGGATCGCACCTTCTTGTGTTTCAAAGATGCCAGGGGCACATCATCTTCATCAGTGATCACCTCCTCCTCCGCCACAGTCTTGTGTTTCGGTGCGAAGTGGGGCTCATGCCTTCAGAGCAGGGGGAACAGGTGTTGGTGGCTGCTACGTGTCGGGCCGCGACATTATTTGGCTGGAAGACCTTCGGCAATACCACATCACGTCCCATGTGCGCCCTCTTTGCGAGCAGATACTGGTGGTAAAAGGAGCACCCACAACATCGATTTTCTTCTCCAAAGATTCAAACTGTCGGCTGAGGGTGGTGGTAAGCATTTCCACATTGGTAGAAGTCAACGAGCTAATCTGGGCCTCCATCTTGGTAGACAGGGCATTCGTGTTGGTCAATATCCGCCCTTCCACGACCCGGAGACTGGGCACAGACTTGACTAGCCCGACAAGGTTAATATCCATACCTGTGACCAGTACATTGGTATCATAAATGTGGTCCTCCAGGGCGGTCATCTTCGCACCCAAGCCGGATAGTTTGTGCATATCTGCGGTCAATGTCTGTAAGCTAGTGGTAAATGTGTTGAATAGCTTCTCGTCCACACCACTAAGCCTTGACTCCAAGACCACGATCCCAAACACATCCGACTTGAGTGAGCGAAGATGAGACTTGATGGTGGTACATGTGGTACATGGAGGTTCCATAGCCATGGAAGTAACACTGTGGACAAAGGAAACATTCGCCGCATCGCCATCTTGCTTAGGTTCCCCGAGATGCTTGGCCTGCTTTCCACCAAAAATACAGTTCCCATCATTAGTAGATGTACTACAAAAGTCCAGTGCATGCTTCAGGATGCTATGGCAGAACTTGGACATGGTGTAGCTCATAGT
This sequence comes from Dryococelus australis, assembly GCA_029891345.1. Lineage (NCBI taxonomy): Eukaryota > Metazoa > Arthropoda > Insecta > Phasmatodea > Phasmatidae > Dryococelus > Dryococelus australis. The sequence goes on along the minus strand of CM056995.1, from coordinate 334,028,031 downwards.
TCATCGGTGCAAGATAATGAACTGATCGAAGCAATGTGAAAACTGGCCCTTATGAGGTGGAAGGTCATTGGCGATGACGAGAAACCCATGAGGGCGCGCCAGCAACAGAAGCACGTATTTTTTAAACTATCGAAAGTCATATCGGTGTTCACATGATCGGAGTACACATGATGGAGATTCAGGTAATCCATACAAAACAGAACAAGGAAATTGGCATTGTCATGCAGAAGTTGCTTTGGCATATGGGAATATGTGAGACAGAGGTAAATCATGTGCATAGCGACATGGCGACCTATGCTAAAGTACTGCTGCATTGTGTTCTGTTTCTCACATGCGATATCGTCGAATATGAACACAGAGTTAGGCCTAGCATCGCTCAGCAGCACAGTGTCAGCATTGTCGCTAAACAGGAAATACTGAAGCTCATTCACGGTCTGTAGAACCAGTGCCAGACAAAGGTAATTGGGCCATTGGAGAGACTTCGAGTAGAGATACACATTCTCAAAGCAGAGACCATTAATATGTTGCAGAAGGCTGAGGAGCACACACTTCTTCCCACAATTGCTCGGACTGGCAATAATAATTTGAACAGTGTTTGGTATAAGTTTCCTATGATACGATTCCAGGGCCATAGATCATTTTCAGCAGTGATGATAACAGAAAGTGTGGTAGTCTGCGACACAATCTCCATTGTACTGAGACATGACCTCTAAACCAAACATACTTATGATTGTACAAAATGTATAAATGATGCGCATTCCGACCACATAGAGTTAGTATGCAGTAATTCATTGTGGGAGCAAGGTAAAGATGTGACATGGACTGGTGAATATGCTGATCAATAACCTTAGGTTCGAAGCACATATTCCCTGTTACAAAGTCTGTGGGTCTGGAACCCAGCTAGTGAGGAGACTGAAGCAAGGTGACGCACCAATCAACCCCCTCGACGAGGTATGTTATCGACGAGTTAAGCATATTGGGATCTTGCAGTTTCTCCTACTGGTAATCGGACTACTCGGTAGTCTAATCAGAAGGGCCAGCGGGATAGCAAGAGCGGTGAACAGTGCTAAAGGAGAAAACCAATGGATCTTGGAAGCGATCACACACAATAGGGAAATGGAAGCTCTCGCCTGGGGAGCAAAAATACATCAAAGCTTGTACCTCCACCCATACAAGCAGGGGGGTGATGGAAGGAAGTGATGGGCAGTGCCAGGATGTCCTACCTGACGCACCTTTCACGAACATTGATATTCACAAGTGCCCTCAGAAACTGCGAATACCCAACTTCAAGGGCGTCTTCATGGGGGACCACCTTCCCCACCGCCCATGGCGAGCAGAGAGAGGGGTGATAAACCTAGATACCAGTCGTGGTTCCAGGATGCACTGGACTGCATATGTGAAGCAAGGATGTAGGGTCGATTATTACGACCACTATGGTAACCTAAGGGCCCCACCCGAACTGAAAATGTACATGAGAGGCACTAGGATCGATTACGACCACAGGGCTGAGCAGCGGCCACGGGAATGGAACTGTGGACACCTATGTATGAGATTCCTACTTAACACCGGATGCACCTTGCATGCTAATCAGTCATGTCCGTAACACTGATACTGTCCCACCACTGAAACTGAAGGGGGCGTGGAAAATCACTATAATAGGCTTTCAAGCATATTTCTCCATACCAAACATCAATAAACGTAACTGCATGTTTCGCTACATAAAGTATAATGGGAAGAGACATGAGGTGCACATACCCACCAGATCGTATGAGGGTGGAGGATATTGAAGAGTGCCTGAAGTGGGAACTGGGACAGGACATCGCGATCAAGCAGAATGGCTATACCAACATGCTATACAGCAAAATGTCCACAACTTCCCACATATACTTCACACGAAACTACATGCTCACAGCTATGTTGGGGTTCGAAAATGCAATGTACAAAGCCAATAACCTGCACAAACCGACCCTGCCCACAAACATATTCCCTGTGAACAAGATACAAATAAATTGCAATTTAGTGACCGGCTCATACCTTATTGGTCTGCCCAGCCAAACACTGCATGAGTTCTCGGCGACGGTGCCGCCTGGGTTTAAGTTGGTGGACATGCCGAAGATACCACTTTACATCCTGGTTGTTGCAGAGAGTATACAGGAAGTGCTTGTGTTTATCGTCGCCCAGGACAGCAATTTGATCAATTTCTAAAGTGAAGAAATCACTGTCTGGCTACATCTATGCAAAGATAGGGCCAAACTTTAAGCATGGGAAAGTAATTAAAGCAGCTTACTGGACCAAACCAGGCATCAGTACAGGGCGAGCATCCAGTGTGCTAACATCAACAAACATGAGTTTTATGCACAGATTGGGACTATCTGTGATGCAGTATGGACGGAGAGATTCTAAATATGACAGAGCCAGCGGGATTCGAAGACTCGATCACTAAGGTGGAACTACATGTGTGCATGCCTTATCCACTAGGTCCATACTCCCCCTCGTCCAAGGTACGGATACCAGTCCAAAACCAAGATGTCTACACTGAACCCTGTAATTCCTATTTGTGGTTTCGGGGATGATACTGAAGGCTAGAGACATGGTACCAGCAATGATGAAAATGGTTAGGAATGGCTTTCTACACATGGTAAGCCGCATCATGTATGAGCTCAATAGTAGCAAAGTAGATGCGACACATGGTGTAGGCATCCAGCAACCATCAAGAATTACCTCTTGCTGACACAAAATGGGCTTCCCATGACAGAAATGGCCAGCTGGGCTATCGGGAAGGACTACAAGGTCCCGGTCTACCCACAGGGGAAATTCGAAGTTTGCATTCCACTGGCTATACTGTTGGGCTTTACCAAGGACTACAAACATGTGATCATCAATGTGAAGCAGGAACTGGTTATTCTCATGGCCAATATACAAGCTAACACCTTGCTGGATACAGCAGCCACATCTGAAGTCATTATGCTGGCTATCTGGTCCATTGAATGGCTTCTGTCACACATGCTGATGAAAATGTCATAACGGGTGAAAATGTTGATGTATGCCAAGAAGGGTAGGAACATCGAAATGGCATTCCACATATGGAGTCTAAAAATGTACCCAAGCACCATACATTCCACAAGTGTCATCTGAAATGTAAAAACCAGCTTCCCAAGCAAAAAGTCACACTATATAATCATAGTGTTCCAGCTGGGAAAACAAAACACACTTGGCACAGACCCCTCGAAATTTGACCATGCAAGTATCAAAAATGTGAAGATACACCTCAACTTGGAATACTATCCCTATGGTGACCTAAATATTGATTTCACAAATGTCATGTACGTGGTAGCATACCAGATGTATGCCGACTTTCAGTGGGCCTACTATGGCCATACGCAGTCCCCAATGCTAGCGCCCACACAATATGTGAACGTGGCCCCTCAGCTCATGTTCGACATCAGTAAGCTGGATGATAGTATACAGAGCAGTGTCATGAACTGTAGAATCAAAATGACTGCTGTGGCTAATTTGCCAGCCAACACCCAGGCCAATGCCCTGATAATTCACTACCGGCTCATAGCGTACAATGTGCAAGACCACAAAGTTCAGGTAATGATGTAAAGTATACTTATAAACTACCCACCACCTCCCATCATCTCAATGTATGTGAATATCCAGGGCTGCATCTTGCAGACTGGCTTCATAGTTAAACATATCTGCATAGCCTACAAGGACAGTGGTGTGGCTTCATGTGCCTTCCCATGGCATGTGCTCCACGAGAAAAGTGAGGTGACAAATACATGGCTGGAGAAACATTACCACGGCATACATTGGCATGGTGGTAATGTAGCCTACGATAAGATACAAGAGTTACACACCTGCATGTTGCCTGATGGCACCATCTACATCGCAGGACAAGAACAGAAGGGATGGCTAAGTATCCGTTGTAGTAGCTGCATCATGGTGTGCAATCTACAGACAGAGTACAACCCTTGTTGTGGGTACTGAGGTTTTGGTACATGCAGCAGTACACATGCATCGAGTGTGAGTGGGGCTGGGCGTGTCCAGATATGAACATACTAGTACTGGGTACATGGTCCCTGGTCACTGGAGGGGGCAAACAATGACCATCGGACAGAGTATGCCTACATATAGGTACAAAGACTCGGTACACCATGTCGGCTGCAGGTGGTCATGACCACCACTATGTACAACAGAGGGGAGGACACCATAAGGCTGGTGCCCAATGGTATATAAAAACCTGACATAATGGATAAGACAGACAACTGTATTGTGCGCACTTGTGAAACGATGGAGGCTATGTTCATGAAACTGTATGGCAACAGCCAGTTCAATGCATTGACCGGCCTTACATTGGACAAACAGTACATGACAGAAGACTTCCGGCAAGCCAAAACAGCTTATGGCTCATGCATCACATGCCTATTGCATGGCACGGTCTGGGTGCGACTCCCAAAATAGTGTGCACAGCTCAGCAACAGCAACATGGCAGTGACATGTTCTTAATGTATAGCAGAATAAAGCCCATAGGCAATGGCAAGATGATGCACATCGTTGAGTTATCATAAATGCGACATCGCCGGCTCTCTCTCTCTCTCTCTCTCTCTCTCTCTCTTTCTCAACATAAAATGTGTCATGCCTTTAGTCTGCTGGATGTGGAAAAGTACGACAGCATCATGGTCGGCTACCACCATATGCACTTCAAACAGCCGGGATGGCCAGACCAAGTGGAATGTTGCACCAGGCTTGAACACTGGGTGAATCACAATGATAGAGATTGTCATTTCCTCTTTTCCACACCCTGTAGTATTGTGGCCTGACTGGTCTACTACCTATGACCGAACTCCGAGCTACCATGTACCACTACCACCCTGATGTAACGTGCAAAACATGCTGATGTACACCAAGTATGGTTACAGTGGACAATTGCATATGAGCTTTGCCAGCTGACCAGACTTACACGCTGGACTGAGTCTTGCACCGGCGAACAGTATACAACCATCATGAAGTGCGGCACAGTGACATGGAAGATGCCATGTATGCCGCCCACTTGCAAGGTGTTTCTTGGAGTACGTAAGAGGCCATGAGCGCTACATCGCATGTACAGTTAGTGTCATGGCATCCTCCAAGAGAGGCATGAGTTTCGACCTGCAGTTGATGGGGTACAGCTTTCGGAGAGACAACCACCACCACCACTACCGCCATTGGCTTCGACAAACATGAGTGTGTGCAGGTCGGTCAGAAGATGCTAAGCTTTATAAATGCTATTACATGAGCTACCAACACAATGTGTTCAAACTGTAGCTCGGGTATGAGCAGGTCCAGGTGAGGTAATGGAATCTACCACATGTGGGGCTATCAGGATTCCTGGGATGAATTCCACAGTGCAATACACATGTGCAGCAATTATGTGTGGTAGTCCATTTGCGCCCAAATAGTCGTCTCCCTGCCACTGGGTACTTCCTCAAGGCTCACGCAGACATTGAAGACATTACAGAACACTGACATATGTTCAGGCAAGTCGACTTTGCCCTGCTCGAGGAGGATGATAAAACATGTCGATGGAGTGAGGAATGTATGGTGTACATACATACAACAACAATGGGGAACAACAAATGGTACCTACCCTGCAGTGCACATGTAAGTTGCATATACAAGTAAGAACAAGTACTTCAATTGAACAGTATGGATGGCATCGACGATGCACAAACAACCAAAGTCGAGCCTGTGAAGGAAGCAGTGGTGGGGGAGTCCTATAAGACAGGTGTAGCTGGCCTAGTCGCCTTCAGTCCGGCAGTATGAGCCTTCCATTTCAACCCAATGAGAGCTATGCTAGCATGTGCCAGGGTATTATATTGTGACATACACCCTCCCCGCCCACCAGGGGGAGGAGGAGAGTCACTACAAATAGGTGTGCGAAGCAGTCATCCACTGGCTTCTTGCCCACATCCCAGCCATGTACAAGCATCGTCAACAGCAGGTGGTATGTACACTGCCAGGGTGCTGAACTGTGCACCATCTACAGCCTGATATGCCACTGCCCTGTGATGCAGATGAGGTAGGGGCACACACATTTCTATACGATGCCCTCCATACCACGGCAACGTATCCGCCACCCTTGGTGCTGCCATCCACCACAGACATGGAGAGCAGCCCCTCCCTCCTCATGGTCACCCATCCACCACTACCGACCATCATAATGATAGATGATGATGGAGCAGCAGTGACACCAGCCAGGAGGAGGCTGCCCAGATGCTGCTGGATGCTCACTGGCCAAGTGATGCAATGCAGATGATGGCAGAATTGACATGTGGAATTGACAGCAGTCATTAAGCATCAGCATCACCAACCATATCAGTGGCCATGCCCCAGCCACCGAGGTAGAAGGGGCAGGTGGATGCCACCACCAGCACCACTAATCACCAGTCTTGTCGATGCAGGCAACTCCACCAAGGGACCTGTGATGGTGGATGCTGCCACCTCCACCCACCCTGTGAGGAGGAAGGTATCAACGGCCATGAAGATGCCTGCCTGGGACCCTCGGCAGAGGTCAGCAGCACTCCTGAGATTCTGCCTCCTCTTGCAGAATGAGAGGAAGGTAGTGGTATGACGACTGTTCGAGACAGTGCTGGTCTCCATGTATGGTGTACATGTCTATGGTAGTGGGCAGCCAGGACCTGGGCTTGATGTGTATATATATATCACTTTTTCTTATTATGTGTGTTCTTTTTGCTTTGTGGGAGGCAGATATATGTATGTTGATGTTGGTAACTACATAAATACGTACTATTTTCTATATGATGTAAGTATGTGTTTTTAATTGGCATGTGTGTGCCCATTCACTCATACTACTACTATGTTTACCTGTTATTGTCTCCAATAAAGTGTGTGTATATGACATATGGGCACAAACTAGAAATATTGTGATAAGGTAACAAGTTAACAATAAGGTAACAAGGTAACAATATGTGTATATTGTGCACAAACACATCCATGTCCTCGGTGACCCACCAATGGTGGCAGCAGCAGGAGGTGTGGTCCACCCACAGACAAAGGCACTGAGGTCCTCAGAGTGCTGCCTTGTCACCTGGACAGGTCCACCACCACTCCCTGCAGCCTTACCATCGGAACGAGACTGCCGCCTGTAAAACATACAACCTTTCCTGCGTTCTGCTCAGGTTTGCCACCCCCACACAACACACACTAAGGCATGTGTCAGGGAAGGGCTCGGACTTGTGATCAGCTGTCCCAATAAACTGTCAGCACCACCATCAAGTAATCATTTGAATCATATATACATAGAGTGTATATATAAGATACAAACAATATATGTGATGTAGAGCAGGCGGATTATGTGGGATAAGTAGCCTTAAAATGCAGGAAAGGAAAAATGACCAGTATCAGATTGTAAATAAATATGAAACAACACTGAGGTGGAAATATAACAAAGAAAGATGACAGCACAGAGTAAAGGGGGGACAGGTAGAGGCTAAAAACTATGTAAGAAGAATTCATGCATCTTTGGTATGGGCGACCAGACCCTTCACCAATAAACAAATGAAACATATACTGACATCCATATTCATGTTACTCCTGTTGGGATATGTGCTGTACCCCAGGGAGGGTGAAAAAAACAGTTCCCCAGGTCGGAGATCCAACATAGATGGCATATCCCCAGGTCGATTTTGTGTGTGCAAAATGCAGATGAGTATTTCGAAATAAGACAAGATGTAAAATACTGGGAGGGGTTGTGAGTAACAAAGTATATGTAGTCATTTAGCAGTAGATATATAAACAGATACGTAGATGCCATAGTGAGTGAATGTGAACCAGGAAATTTATTGCATGTACTAGTATCATGCACTCAGCAAGGGATGGATGTGATGGGATGTCCCCTGCCATAGGTGCCGACATGCTACTAGTACCATATTCAAGGAAAAAGCAGCAATACATGTGATAGCATCATTATACAGCTACTATATGTCCTCTAGTGTGCCTCCAAATGCTAAATGTGCATCAGTATACTGGTCATACACATGTGCAGTACTTGGACAGCTCCCCACATGTTCTCCAGTGCACCACCAGCCAAAATATGTGACAGGGCAGATCAGGACCCCCATACATGCTCTCATATGCCAGAACAAACCATAAAGTATACAGGAAATGCTGAAGATGTCACATGCAGTATACTTAGGGGAAAATTATCTGAAGTGGGGGGAATCAGAGTGCGAAAAATAAGAACCAATTGTACGCAAGGTAACATAGCATACAATTGGCCAGCATGCCTCACCAGCTGTAGTATGTTCTCCAATGTGCTGTAAATGCTCACAGAGCAGACACAAAACACGCACTGGTGACATGCTTGACAAGAACATTATACAATTCCAGTATGTACTTGAGTGTGCCATCTATGTAGGCCAACACACCAGGTAGGATAAATAGGACCCCTACATATGCTACAGTGTGTTGTAACTGGAATAGGAGAATGCCGTCATACCTGGCAGGATTCTTATACAGCTACTGCTTGAAGCTCCAGCATACAAGGGCAAACTCATATGCACACACAGATAGTATGTTGTGGGAGGGGGAGCAGAAGCACTTCAGTTTAGACGTTCCCAGAGCAAGGAACTGCCTCCTACTATGCATCCCAACCTGGTTGCCCTCCCAAGGGCAGACACATATATGATTATATGTTCCTGCCTCAGCATGTGTCCAATGGAATTTTCCCCACATAGTCATAGGGGACAGTGTGTAATCCTTCATACAAGATCTGATGCTTTTCATTCATCCACGACAGTGTGAGCTTATTACTGCACTCTGTGTGGATGTGGTGGTGGTGATACCTAGTGCTATGGATCTGTGCTCTCATTAATTGGTGGTCCAGAAGAACCTGACTGTAGTCCTCGATGGTAATGACTCAATGGATGACATGATTCTGAACCCCTTTGGTCTGCTTTATGATCTTGTCCCTGCATGCATAAGCATACAATTTGGCCCTCAGCATGATGAACTTCGCCATGTTGTTTCCACTGCACTCATCCTTAATCTTGTCAATGGTCTTTGCATTGGTGTTGGAGTAGCAAGGATGAGTGGGAAGGTAGTCAATTAGACTGAACTTGGCCATGAACACCAGGTATGAGGCCAGGTCATGGTATAAATCCCAGCACGATATAGCCATGACAAAGGAATCAGTATCCATGAATACCAACCCCAAATCAGGGCCATACCATGCCTTCATTTCATTATAATGGAAGCAGTACATTAGGGTCTTTGACAGGTCCAGTACAACAAAGCCAGCATATACTGGTTTGTCGAACAATATATGCTCATGGTCAAGCTTGACTAGGGACAGTATTTCACTGTGTATTGTTCGACAAAGGAACACCGGCTTGGAGATGAGCTTCTTTGCCCACACCTCACTGAATACAAACTCTATCTGCTTATGGTTGCATTTCTCCTCTATTAACTTGCTGTACATAGCATTGTTCATTCATTTGAAGAAGTCCCACTCGAAGGTGTTCGTGGCAGCCTGATATTCCTCAGTGTTCAGTTCTATGTACGGCTTCAGCCATGCCTTATGGCAGAACTTAAGAACACAGTAGACAACCTTTAGCAATATCCCATGAGCTAATGCTAGCTTGAGGGTGGCATGTGTACACAATGTATCGCATCTTCCCCTCAAACATGGTCATCAGCTTGGGCTGTCTATACCTGGGTGAAGGGGGTTGGGGTCACTTGCTGACATGCAGGAAAAGCAGATCTCGATGGTCCTTGTGTAACATAGCAGGGTAGTCTATGTCCACTTTGTTTGTATCCAATTGAACTTCATCCAGCCCAGATATCCCATCAATATCCAAGCTGGTTCATTCAAAGCTCCAAAGGGCAGGAGCTGGAACATCGACCAGCCATACAAATTGATGGCATCCACATATTGGAGGTAGGTAGATGACCAAGTGGCATCATACATGGCAGGCAAGAGCTTGTTGTTTGCTACCATATGATATGTGCTGCACTAGGCCAGTCCTCCCATGAAACCAGCCTCGATAAACAGGTGGGTGTGTAGTCTACTAGGATCTCCAGCTCCACACCTGTCTTCTGCAACATCGCATCGAAGGAGAATGCTGGGGTGCTCTGCACCAGACACATATCAGACCTTATTTGGGCAGGGCACATGGAAGTTCTCAAAGATGTCACAGAGCAGCAGTACATCGGTCTTCAAAAATAGCTCTGGCTAAGCCTTCAGCGATTGGCAGCCAAAGGTCGCCAAGACCATCTGTGCATGGTGGTACTCTTCCTCACTGATGGTGGTGCCAGTGAGCCTGATGTTGAAGGCACCAATCACCGGCAGCTGTGGATCATTGAGCGTCCCCAATGACTTGATGTAATTATATGAGAACACCCCTTTCCGAGTCACCAACTCAAACTGTCAAGGATCGGTGAAAAACTTTGCAGTGGTATGGAAGTCAGCAGATGGCAGCTTATGGGCAAGTATTACGAGGCTGGAAGACATGAATCTATATGTGTCTATAAACTGGATGTTGAAGTTGTCATTAAAAAATTTACTAAAGGTAATTAATTTATTCTTGGTGTTTGGGATGATAAATATGTCCTCCATGTCATAGTCAAGCTGGGTGATGACGAAATGCACATTGTAAGCCAAATTGTGGAACAGAATTGAAGATGCTTGGGGCAGTGTCAGAGCTTGTTGTAGTTGTTACATGCTTCCCCAATAAACACCCCTGTGAAGTGGTCATGATCACCCACCTTCCAGTTGATGGCTCTGGTAAAGGGGCCCACACAGAGATAGCAGGTGGTGGCCCTATTATAGCCAGCCCATTTGCCTGGCATCAGTGGTTGCATCAGCTCAGACTGGCTATAAATGTCCTTCACCAGAGTGCCAATCCTTATGATCACCTCTATGAACTTTGTCACTGCACCCTCCATGGTGTAGTGACACACTCTGTCTGTGGGGAGGCTGGCAGTCTTGGTGGCAGGCATGAGATTGTTGTCCACCTTGACACACCCCATAGCTGAAGGGCACATGCTTTTGGTACCTATAGGTGTACAGCATTGTAGGGTCCTGCTCACATGACTGGTTAGGCTGCAGGTATGCCTCGAAATCCTTGCTGACATGGTGGTAGTTCTGAAACAGGATTACATGGGTTGACCATTCTCCTTAGTGGGCATGTTGGCTTGGATGCTAGTGTGTTCATTGCAGTACCTCATGTGCTCAGCACTGGTGAGCCCTGTCACCCATGGTTGGTTTTTGTACACCTACAGACATTGCTTGTATATGGTGATCGCTCTATGGTGGTTTGTCACCTACAAACATACAAGTCAGGAGAAATTGGCTATGAGGCAGTAATGCACATTGCCATCTCACTTGATAATGAGGAAGAGATCGAACTGGTTGGCTCACTCCTCCTTTGATACTTAAGCAGGATGATGGTGTTGTCTTCCTCATGAGCATAGATATTGATGTTGACCCCTGGATTTTTCTGCTCGAACAGGGGCACTTGCAGCAAATGAGTATGGAATGCCATTCCAGTGAAGTTGGATGCAGCCTCCAAGTCGAGGTACTGCTGGTTGAAGCAGTCATGGTCCTTCCCCTCCTTGTAGCATGCCAGGATCGCCCATTTGAAGCACTACTGGCTGTGGTTCTTGGTGTTTATGATGGCCTTCTTTGTGGGTATCACAGCAGGCAGTGTGATGTAGGAGGAGGCTTGAAAGGGGTCTAGCTTATTTATGTTCAGCTGAAGCCTCTTGCCCATGGTAATCATCCAGCTTCTGCACTTCCCCATATAGTCTGCCTCCTCTTGGCATATCTTTGTGATGGCAGTCATCACAGCATCTTCTACTTTGTATATGTTGAAGAGCACCACATTTCTCATGTTCAAGGCTTGTTGATTTGACTCATTCTCATGTGGCTCAGGCTTACCATAATGATAATCTAGGAAGATGTTAAATTTTATGGTGCCCTGAACAAATATCTCCTGCTCCAATTGACCGATGATGCTGGCCTTCATACTCTCTAGCTAGCTGCAAATATCAGTGGCATTGCTCGAGGTATTCTCTCTTATGTATATCCACATCACACCCCTTATCACACTCGCCTCCTCCACAAAGCCATGCTCATTGGCCACGCCAGCCCTGCTGAAGACATGGGTGAATTGTGGGCACCATCCTTTGGTGGCAATCTCACATGCAGGCATGAAGGACGATGGCTGTGCAGCAGTTGAGGACCTGGCTAGGTGGGGAAAGGCCCTGGCCATGCTGTTGTTGTGGAAGGCTGATCATTGGTCTTGTGTGAGCATTTAATAGTGGTGGTGCAGGTCTCATACACTTTAGACTGTGAGCATGCAAGTTATATTGCCTGGTAAATTACCTACCACAGCTCCCACACTCCAGAAACTCATCATTGGGATTGTCTTTACAACTGCTTTCATGTCTCCTAGCTTCACAGGTGCATTATAAGGTCACATTTCAGAACTTTCAACAGTCTGTAGCAGCTTGCTTGGATTGCCCTATGCACGTGACACAATATCTGCCAAGGTTTTGGCATGGATATAGAATTTCCTGCACCTATCGCAGATGAGTGGCTGCTCCTCCCTGAAAGGATTGAGGGCGCAGTTCCTCTTGTGTCGAAGACAGTTCTTGCAATCCATAAATGGGAGATCACAAAATCTGCACTGTAGTGCCAGCCACCATACCAGAGCTGCAAGAGTAGGTGATGAGTAGCTGAGAGGGGGTGAGAGATGATTTTGTAGAAGTAGCTTATGATTATGGACACTGCAGTTGTTATGGTGATGATGATGATGACAGTTGTGATGGTTGTTAGGAAATGAAGGTGAACAATGGACATGAATAAGTCATTGTATTTAAAGTACAGGTTAGTCAACAATGGAAGGCCTCTCTCCCTCTGCTTCTTCCTCAACTCGACTGGGGAGCTGTGTTGTGAGCTATGGAGCTCGTCTCAATACCACTCACAATACAGGTAGGCCAGGAGAAAATGAATCCCTATGGACCACAGTTTAGGCCTAAGGAGCCTGTGATGGGAATGTGACAAAACCTTAAACCTAACATGAATAGTTACATGTACTATAGTAGGGGTAAAACAAATGAACACTATTGGGAAAAATGTATTCATTAGTATGTGTGAGGGGATTAGCACTAACATAGGTTGTGGTGGTCACACAAGCAATGGATTGTCTCTGATTTTTTTCATGTGGCAATGGGCAACTCGGGGTACTCCACAGGCAAGCATTCCGATTACACCCTACCCCAACCCAACACCCAGGCATTGATAACAAGCCAAAATTGCTTTACAAAGTAAATTGTGTGGCACAGTTTTGTCTCTGGGTGCTCCTGTGTACACCATGCCAGAGCAAGCCACTATAACACTATCCTGATGTAATGCCTGGCCACTAGGTACCAACTGAAAAAATTTCATATGACAGTGAGCAACTCGGGGTGCTGCTGCAAACTCCATGTGCGAGCTTGCTGATAACCCTCTATCACCCTACCCAATACCCAGGCACTGATAACAAGCCAAAATCTAAATATAACATAAATAAAATATTATTGTGTGGAATGGGTTTTTGGTATCTGGGTGCTCGCACATGCACCACGCCAGGTAATCCATCGTAACACTATCCCCAATGTAGCACCTGGCCACTAGGTAGCAGCTACTCGGGGTGTCCTTGCATGCTCTATGCACGAGCATTCTGATAATTCCCTATCCCCTCCGATGCAACACCCAGGTGCTGGGAACAAGCTGATACATACAAAATATTTTTATTATTTTTTGTGGCTTATTAAGTCGAGGTCTTTGGAGCAGTGAGCATGTGGTGATGTGAGTATGAAGCGACACAGGAATTAATATACAAATTAAAACTTAATTTTATGAATTTTTTTTTTGGGCAGCTCTTAACATCGAGGTCTTGAGAGCTGATGAGTGTGTTGTGTCGTGAGTATGAAGTGTCATCAGAATAAAGGGGCAGGAGGTCCACATGAAAGCCTGCCAACCTATAGCATTGCCTGACATGTAATTTATTTATAACTTATTTTATGAAGCATTTTTTTGGCCAGCTCTTACATTCGGTCTTGATGTGAGTATAAATGGAATGAAGGGGGTAGGAGGTCCCCAGTACGCCTCCACCTTTTGAAAACAACATTAAACAAACCAGTGGCCTGACCAGGGCTGGAACCCAGACCACCTTGATGGGGAGGAGTGTGGTATGGTACTGCATGCCAACCAAGAGCCCCCTGTCGCCCCTGATGCACTTGTGCACACCTGTCCAGTTAATATAGATTTTACTAATGATAATACCACAGGTTATGGCTAATCACACACTCGCATACACACATGTGCATACAAATCGTGTACTTCTGGTTATAAATGTTACCTTCCTATTAAATTTCATATTTTCACTTGACGGATACATGAACAGAGTGTTGAGTGACTTTTAAATAAATATAGCAATATAAGTAGTAAACACAGTGTGTGTAGGTTTCACCACACTCGAAACTTAACATCACAGGCAAAATAAAGTTTTTTTTTATTCTATGTTAAAATATGGAACTAATTTCTATCCATCATTACATACAAATGTTATTCAGCGTGCTCATTAACATATATGCACGGAGGTCAGTGACTTTCTACAGTTCATTTCTTAAGTTCTCACTTTATCATGAACAGTATTTAAGCATGTTTGCAATAACAAAAAAATTTCACTACCCCTACCACTTGTGAAAGTAACATCCAGTAGGCTGACTGGGTTTGACTCGGGTCCCCTTAACAGGATTCTTGTGTGGTATAGTAAAGCTTGTTAGCTGCTAGCTATGAGTGTGATTGGCATTGACAAAACATAATATCATGGCCACAAGTGTTCTTTGTACACACATCGGAAATATATATCCGCAATGCTTCCCAAAATTAGTGTCACATTGTAGTGTGACAGGAGAGTCAGGTCTGTGTGTGATTTGTTGTCGCAGTATTCGCCCTGGCATGGGGTGGAGCTGGAGAGATGGCAGCGTTTTTTACTGGCATGTTGGTGGCAAAAGGGGGGTGGGCCTATTGATAATTCAACCGGACGTTATGAGACAGAACTGCCGACGTTTATCGCCGCATTGATGCGTGTCAACAAGCTACTGTTTTCTCAACCAGACATCGCGAGGGAAACACACGTCTCGAGGGGTAACTAATGTGTTGGACAGAGCATGAGGAGATGAAGCCAGATGTTACACACACACCTGCTAGCAGATACACGATGCGAAAAAGATTGGAGGGCGGAAGTTCCACCACAGTGCCCTGAATATGGCAGAGCTTGGAGGGGCATGATGGTGTGCAGTCACCTGAATGTTGTGGTTTTTGTGTAAGGCTGAGGATTAATTTGATATGCTGCAATACCACATTGAACCCTATCACTACTCGTTTCTCATTCCCACATGTTAAACAGACCATGAGTGATATGGCGTGCACTTTAGCACCATTAACATGTGCTCATTTTTTTATAAATTGTTTGTCCACATTCCTCCATGGGGGGAAAATAATCTCACAGTGCTCTAATATATGTATGTACCTTTTTCTTCCATGGGGGAATAAACGTGTACTTATGTTGGAACCTGGAAAATTACTACTATAGGCTATTCATGGTAAAGTGAGCACTTTTGAAAGCCTTCGCTGTTGGAATAGAATTCGATTAATACATTTATTTTATCCTTAGAAGGGTAATTTCAGAGTGTGGCAATGTTTATTTAAAAAGGTGAATGAAGCATAAAATAGAGCTGAAGTTAAAAAGTAATTAGGTCCTCAAAAGTTCTCACTTTAGCATGAACAGCCTATACCTGTTGGTATTACTTAACTACCTTTTCTTCTCCATTGTTACATAATGCTATGTCTATCCCCTCACCATGGTGTTGTGGGGCAGTTACTATAATTTTTACTAACCCATGGATTTTTAGGGCCTCATAGCACCCTTAATGCAGACTTTAAGGTAAGAGTGGTACAGACTTTTTCATATTATATTTTACATCAGGAATAACCTGCCAGAGGGTTTTCCTGCATTGTTCGGTCATATCTCTCCACAGGAACACCATAACATTTTATTATTGGCCTAGCTATTCCAACTATGCTGTATTCCCACCTCTCTCCAAAAACTGTGTATGTATTCAAAAGAAAAACGACACCGTGACAAGTCTCGTTTAGGTTGTACTGACTGTACAAGTAATACATGTACCACCCCGATCATGGATACTCTGTCACATTAGTAATATGTGCATGTGGGATGTGCCACAGAGAGAGTGCTTCGATGGAGTGTATCACCATTCTTTTCTCTCTCCCCCACCCTCTTCTTACATTCCTAATCCTAGTGCTGCTTATAATTTCATGACCACACAATTGCATGGCTCATTATTATTCTGGGCGGGTTTTATCCTGCGTCTCCAAGATGGCAGCTGTGGGGTTTCGTCCTGAGTACACCTCAGGGAAGGGTCAGTGCTCTGGTGCCTCGTCGCGAACAGACATCGGTGAGTGCGGGCGCCATTTCGGCAGTGGTAATCGCGAACTTCGGACCATGCTGGCTGCCAATATGGCCACCAGAACTACTGCAATCATTCCAACTGGCTACCAAAATGGCCGCCATCGAAGTATGCACTCATTCGGGTAATAGGAAATCTGTTTTGGCAAACAGTGGGAATTTTTTTTCGCTTGGCTTCCAATGCGGCCGTCATTGGTAGCAGGCGACTTTTACTGGCCACCAAAATGGCCACCATCGACATATGTGCTAATTCGGGTAGTAGGAAAATCTATTTTGGGGCAAATTTTTCCCACTGGCTGCCAAAATGGCCACTATCGGTTAATTGAACATTTTACTGGCTACCAAAATGGCCGCCGTCAGGATGGAATGATACGTTCTGGAATTTTTCGCGGGAAGAAAATAAATTTTTTTAAATTTTTATGGGCATGGACCTTAATATCCTAATTGAGCTCCTCGTGTCCTTCGCCATATGCCAAGTGCTCCAGAATGCCCTTTTGTATATAACTAAGTTCTATGAAAAAAAAAAAAAAAAAGAACACATAAACCCCATATTTGGGGAGCTGGGAAAATACGGACAACAGGACACACGAACATTTTGACAAGGAAGTCCTCGCATACAGCAGGACGAACCGTTGGAAGGAGCCAAAGAAGGAAACTGCCTGGTAGGTCCAATGCCGGGTGTATTACCGTCGAACCCTATGCTAGCCGAGTGGGCCCATCAAAAAGTTTTAAAAGAGGATATAGCCCACGGTTCAAGTAGGACAAATAACTTCAACCCACCACAACAATAGCTTAGTATATAGCGTATTTAGATGCAAGCGTATCAGGCCAAGGATAACAACTAACAAAAAATAATTCGGCATGCTCATATAGCTGGTATTTTTAATTTTTAGATATTATTTAATCTTAGTTTAAAACATGATAAACCAGGGAGGGGTTCAATCCTCCATTTAAACAAGAGTTATAGTCCACTCATGGTTTCTTCACAATTTTTTTTAAGCAAACTTTGAAAAATTACCTCATGTATGACAATTTTGGTTTTTCCCTAAATATGTAATTTTTATACTTTATATACTTATTTATGTACTTTATACTTATACTTTGTATACCGTGTTAACATTAAAGTAAATTGTAACTTGTTAAATTGAAGGTTTATCTGTATTTTATACTTGAATTATAATATTTTATTTTCAATTAATGTGAATAAAAAGGGGGAGAAAAAAGGTGCGTTGTTAATGCCTAGTAAGAAATAGTTTACATGCCAAATAGTATAGAACTGAGTGAGCACGAATGCGGTAAATTGTCCCTTTGATGTAATTTTCCAGACTTAGTTAGGCTTTTTTTTTTGCTGCATGAGGCGGAGAAATTGCCTGATAGTAGAACTTTAGCAGGGATTCAGGTAAGTTAGAGGTAATAGTGAATGGATTATAGACTTCTATCTCCTACATATACGACTGACGTTGGGCTTTGGTTATTGCTGGCGTGTCTTTGTGATAAGACAATTCGGCCAATCAGAACATGGTTGCCCTAGTGTTGAACGTATTTGATTCGTAGGCAGGCTCATAAGACGCGTAGCGAACGAAAACATCCAATCGAGAAATTGGATCTGAGCTAGTGTTTTGAAAAACGACTAGACAGGTGCGCTTTTCGCGATAATCGGACGTTCTTAGTCATGGGTTCAGGCTGTATAAATACGCCGATTTAGTTCCGAGACAGTCTATAATGCAAACACTCGTAAATCAGCATGGTCATTGCAATTGGGTGGTAGTTTAAAGGACTCCTACCCAAATAGCAAACATACATCCAAATAATATCTGACTGATGTCACTCTCTGACATTCAAGATATCCAAGGACATCCAAGATTAGCAAATTTGTATTCAAAAGATATCCTAATGTCCGCCCAATATCGAAAATGTGGTATAGATATTTTGGATTTCCTAAATACAATTTAGATGTCATCATTTATCTTAAGCAATCGCCACTGGCGATTTTGTAACAGCTAATGGATATCCAATAAGTGGTAAAAACTGGCATCTACTACTGGATATCTAAGGGGTATACATTAGAGATTCGCTGTAGGACTTGGATGACTTTTAGATATTGTGGATATAATTAGGATATCCGGTGGATATCCAGTGCTACCGACATGGTGCTGGATCCGCGGATTGGAATTTTTATAGCGTGCCTGCGTAATTTCCTTCAAGAGCTACAAGAAAAGTACAAATATACGTCTGTAGTTATATCTGCTGCCTTTCATCGTGTATAACGAAGTCCGGTTGTTACAGTTAATTTTCGTAAGTACAGCACAACATCTGGGATGCTGCAAGCCAGTTTAGAGTCTTTCGCGTAGAGGCGAAGGGACGTTAAGCATGCGTATTAATGTCGCCCATGACGCTAGTTGGCGTCTGGCCCTCGAACGCGCAAAACAACTTTATATTCATGTACATAGGAATCTTAATAGAAACCCGCAAAATAACATTGTTACTTACATACGCCTAAGGTGCGTATATGGGTTCGCGAGGAATGGAGGTCTTAACAAAAAATTAAAAGAAATTAAATTTGAATTCTAATTTATTCAATCCGCTATTATTTACAGCATTAAATTAACTGTCTCCACTTTTAACTCTTTTTATTTAACAGTGAGCATAATATTTAATGTCTGTTTCAACTCTAATTAGTGTCCTTCGAAATTGTCTCTGTTGGTTCAGTCAACTAACTCATACTCATTATTAACACATGTTCAGTCTATCTGCGGTCATCATGTATAATGTCTTTCCTTCACACATGTAGTCCAATAGTCCAGCCTGCCAGAAGCACTCTTCACTGCTTGATACTCGCAGTCTCAGACTTCCCTTCCGCTGATCACTTCACTTTCCGCTCGTTCTTCTATCGCTCGTAACTCAGCCACTCATTAGCTCATCAACTTCAACTCCGCTCAACTGCCAGCCTGGAGGCCTGCCGCAATGTTCATAGCGTTGGCTGTGACCATCTCGAAGGTTCAATGCACCCCTAGTCACGCCGAGAGTACGAGGCCAGTAATCCAGGTAATTCTTCAGATAAACGCAGAAATAAATACAACCAGGATCATTACCTGGCGCCGCAAGAGATTATCAAGTCGGCTCGTTTTTTGTATAACTGATTCGCGGCCGCCGCTATCGCGTAACGACTCTCTGTCCTCTTCGCTCGCTCACACCGGGCGGGCTAAGGCGAGCAGCGCAGACCAGCTACACATAACAATATTTAACACATTCGTGAGCGTTTTGACGAGCCAAAACAAATCAATTCAGCAGACTTTCAATTAGTCAAGTCTCGTTAGGTTATCGCATATAATCTTATGTTGTAATTTTCCTATTACCCACTAAACGGTAAGAAAGTATGCTGAATGATAAGGATGACATTTAAGTACACTTACTAAAATATTAATTTATTTATGACGAACGTGTGATTGCATGCCATGAGCGTTTACGTTTTGTGCTAGTATGCTGCTTACTTCTAGAAATACGTCAGATTTTTTCCCCCTCAGCCTGTAACTTACATACCGTAAACTTATAATTCGTTAATTTGCTTAGTGACAAACGGCGTGTTTCCGCAGGTCAAGAAATTAGAGCACAATTAATTGTTTGCATTTTCTAACATATATGATACCACTAACTATTCCCGTGAAATTATCTGTGACCTAGAACTGAAGACACTAGTAAAAAAAAAGTCGCTAGACTATATATGTGTGTGTACTGGGATTGACGTTAAGGCCAGTTTTCCTGTGAAAGTTCTGTCTTTTAGAGAGTTTGGTGTCAGAAGTGTTGAGTGGCAATCTAACCTAACACCCATTGTTCAGCACGCCTTTATCTTTATAACGACACCGTAAAATTATAGGGTCGCTGTCGACGATCTCATCGAGGCACTTTGCCGTCGGTTAAGTGCACGCTAAGTTCAGCGTTCTGCACGTAGAGGCGATGAAGCAAGCTGCGCCCCAGCCTAGGACGCGCTTATCGCTCCCGCTTCTTAAAGCACGCAGAGGCGTAGCCACCTTCATTGTATCTCATTACTTCCGCTGCGATGGCGGTCCTGCGATAGCAGCGGGTATAGACAGTTCACGGTTACTTATAACTTTTCTGAAGCCCTGCTAAAGTTCTACTTTCAGGATATTCCTCCGCCTCGTGCAAAAGAAGTCTAGAAAATTTCATCAAAGGGACAACATACCCGTCCACATTCAGTTTAATAATATTTTACCTGAAAACTATTTTATACTGTGGCATTACCAACACGCCTATTTTCGCTCTGTTTCTTATTAATATGAATTACAAATAAAATATTATAATTTATACATAAACTATAAGTTAACTTTCATTTTAATCTATTATAAGACACTTTCATGTTAACAGAAGTTTGAAACGCTTCTGATAGATATCATACCTAGGAAACAATCAAACATGTACAACGTGGGGTGAATTTTCAAAAGTTCTATACGAAAATTGTAAATATACCGCGAATAGGCTATAGCTAGGGAAAGGAAAATTTCTCGAATTCATTTCGGGACAAGATAGACGTCAAACACATATACAGTGAAATCACCTTCGCAATTGGTTCACAGTTTATTAGACCAGCTCTGCGCGCCTCTGGAGCCAATAGCAGACTTGCAAGGAAACACATTGCGAATCTCATAACAGCCAGGTGTGGGGCGATAGCCAATGAGCACACAGCTGAAGCTCCAGTATGCAGAGGACTGAGGAGTCTAGCCCAGAGGTCATTTTACTCGCTAATTTTCCTTTCCCTAGCTATAACTAGAGATCCGAGGAATTCACGGGTTCAATGACCCGTAGGCTAGACTTCACAGTCTTACTCTCATACAGAGATCTACTGTTTACTGGTTGGTTGTTGTGCACAATTTCTTCGTGTTTGTTGGTGATTCATTTATCTCCAGGAGGTGTCAATACAACACGTCGACCAATTGCAAAAGTAACATGAACGTACATGTGTGTGAATTCCAACTTGTCTAGAAACGAACCCGCGAAATTCTCGGGTCGTAAGTTACAACATCGATGCCTATAGAGAAGTCGACCAACGCTACATCCAGTGCGCCTGGTTTTCAAGCACGAAGATGAGCCGAGAGGATCCGCCACAGTACGAGAGCACGGGCCCCTATCTCTTACACCCCTTCCCAACATACTCGGCGAGATTATCGTTTTGCGAACAAAGTCCCTGGTCAACCGAGAATCGCCTGAAGTAATTTCCACGCGAGTGCATTTTTTCGCTCCCTTTTAAGAGGGAAAAATTTACGAGATACGTGAGCTGAGGTGTTAAAGTCTGATCGCTGCTGAATTTTTTTTACGCCACTATTGTTACGTGTTGCAAAATAAGAAACAAAAAATACGCGCAGGATGATCAAACACGTGCTTGCAAGAGTTACCCGTTTTTAGCGTTCTTCTCTGTAGATAGGAAAGTTTTCTCTAAACAAAATTTTTACTAAACATTGAGGTTGAAGATTTACAACAAAACTTGTAATCTGTAGGGATAGGAAAATTTCGCGAGTTCAATGGCCTTTATGCTAGACTCCACAGTCATTTGTATAGCCAAACCTCATATGTTCGTTCATTGGCTCTTGTCCCAGTGTCACCCCACGTTTGATTGTACAGGAATCGTTTCTTGTTCCCTTGCAAGTCGGCTATTGGCGCAGAGTCATCCAGGGCATGTCTAATAAACTCTGATCCAATTGCATAGGCGACTTCAGTGTACAGGCGTTTCAAATCTGTCTTGTCTTGAAATTAAGTCGCGAATTTTTCCTATCTCTAGTAATCTGTATTTTTTTATTCAAATTAATTTTAAAATACTAGCACCACACTTCAGCCATAAATTGCAAGGTCCTACGTATAGCTCTAAAATATGCATTGGGAAAAAAGGACGCCACGTAAAGTTTCATTTTACACTGAGATTTTAGGAAACCACTAGGCTGTTAAAATCGGGCAGTCATCTGATGGGTGATAGGTACCATCTAAATAGTCTTAGCATAGGTAGTTACACAAACAAAACTGTTTGTTGTATTCCTATAGGTGATTGTAGTTACAACTGTATTTATGTTTGTTACAGCAGAGAATTGCATTCCACCTTCGACAAAACAGATAATACTGTACGCCTCCAACAGAACTTCAACAATATTTGGATGTTCTGTTGCTGGTACTGAACAGTTCTGTGATCGGGTTTTGTAGTAGGGATTCAGTGCTCTGCTATAAAAACCATACGTCCAGTAACAAATGCAATCACGGAAATTAAAACGATAAACATTTCTGTTGGTATTATTATCTATGTGAATAATATTTACAGTAGATGGTTCTTGCAACTCAACTCATCAAATGGCTGTCTCTACTTAGCGGTCTACAATCTTAAGAAATTATTCGGAAATTTGCCATACCAGTGTATACGCTTATTGAGAAAGCAGGAATGGCAATGTTTTCCCCTATACATTCATTGTAGCGTTCCTACATTTGCTCAGGAAACAGTCAAATGCACAGCGAAGTACCCAACTTTGTATAATAGCGCTGCTAATCATTCCTATATCTGCAGCATGACGTGTGGTATTGTTGCAATACAGTGTATAGGTGAAAAACTTTCATCATTGTACAGTTTAGGAAGTTTGCAAGAAAAATTTTTACAGTGTAGATGGTTTCTATGACGATATTTTTCTCAGTATTTAAGTTAAAATATTTGTTTATCGGATTCGTTCGGTTGACTTTAAAGGCGCTACTTAACCGAAGATTTGTTACTTATTTATATTTAGGCTATTCTTTTCCCTAGCCCATTCAGATCCATTGCGCACAACTGTTTATTATACATGTTGCACGGGAAGGTTATTTCTGTCAGTACACTACTCTGTGGAGATCAGGGTTTAATGGTCTTTCCTATCGGTAACTGATACATAAACCGAGCTGCTGTTCTGGGACGTGACTAATTCTTTTTTTTTTTTTTGCAACCTGACATCAAGCCTACAACTCACTGGTTGAGACAGCGAAATAAGTGCCATGTCAGATAAAAGTAAAACACTATAAAATGTATTACTTGCAATCCCTGAAATCACAAATGAAATCGGGTCTATATAGTTTAATACGCGCCTCAAAAAAAAAGTTTTGCACTAACGAGGTTTTTGAACCAATCGGCTCCTCACGGCCCGAGACACAGTACGGGACGAAAACACATACCCTCTGTACGGAATACCACACCTGTCATTCTGATCTCTCTTTAACCCGTTCGGCAAGAGTTGCAACCACGTGCTTTATTGGTACGTGCTGTATTCATATTCACCACTTTCCTTGCAACCAGTGCACAACGTGCTGCCTGCTTGATGATATTGGCATTAACACACTGAGGTCTGCACACAGTTACTGGCACCAAAGACAAATTAGAAGCGAGTCTCCAATATCCACTACTGCAAGAACACCGGTTCTGTTGGTGGCTGTGCTAGAACACACCATCGTCCTATTGGCCCATACCACACCGGACACTACCCTGTACTTTACAGCGTTGATTTACTGGCTGGTCATCAACCAATAGAGAGCCGAGCTGATACTGGCCCAATCAAATGTCCTTTATCGTATAAAAGGATTTATAATCGATCATGTCCCTTTGAGTGGCTACACGAAAATCTATTCTGTATCGTTGGGAATATCATTGTTACTGCGCTGCCGTGTGCTTGTGAGAGCGTGTCAAACTCTAGCTGAACAAAGACTGCTCGCATGCGAGTCTTGTTCTGAACAATAAAGAAATTTTCAAATCAGCTTTGCTCGAGCTACACTCGAGCGTCGTCTACAAAGTGTTAACCCTTCATGTCAAAGAGGTGTAGGAAATTCCACAAACATGATTGGTCACACGGAAGGCTCGAAACAGGTGCTTAGCTGTGTGTACAGCAACGCTCATGAATATCATTAATCTGCAACGTGTCTACGATCGTGGACACAGTGGCTGAACGTGTTAAAGCACCTATCGCAGCGAACGTCTCTTCACGAGCGACCAGACGTCATGCGGTGCTGGAAACTTAATGTGGTAGTAGAAACTTTTATCGATGTTTGTAGTTAATAGACTACATTTTCAAAATAAATATCAGTTTCGTACTAAATTGACTCGCCCAGGTCCTATTATATAAAGTCTGAAACAAAAGAAAATACGGATCGGATCAAAAACACTTTCAATTTTCAACTTTGTGCGAGAGTTAATGAAATGCTTGGTTGTTTTGAAGCTTCGATTAAGTTTTAAGACTAAATTTCCTTCCACTACATTAATTTCTGTAATTTGTAGGCAAAGAAATTATTTCAGGTGAAAATAGTTGACCCTCAGTAACACTCTAACAATTAGAGGACGAAACACACATACACACAAACAAACGCGCGCATAAAATCTGTACACGATCAAGTGAGCACTTTTGGAATGAACCTTAGAAAAAAGTCGCTGCCTCTGAATGCACATATTTTAATAAACACACTGAGTGACATTTGCCCAGAAAAATTGGTAACAATGGGTGGAAAATAGTTTCATATCTTAGCGTCGAACAAAAAATGTTAGGTAATCTTTTGTGATGACTCGTATTATTTCTTTCACTTTCATTAATTCATCGAAGTGAAAAATGAGCAGATTTGTGTAATATTCATTTCCCTAATAATTTCACAGTTTCACTTATCCGACGCATGAATAAAGTGATGAGGCCCATGGCGATGTTAATTTTACGTTGGGCGGAAGAATACATGACGTGCATACAAGTAGGCCTTAAGCAGGGCATTCAAAAGTGCTCATTTAACCGCGAGAAGCTGACACATACAAGCATGTTTTTCCACTCTCATCATCAGTCGCACTCGTGTACTCGGACCCTGTGTGTCGCTGCCTGAAGACGGGGATAGATAGCAGTTCCCGAAACGTCACATTCTGTCTGTTCTGGAAGATGCGTTCGGGTGCGTTTTCTTTGTTGTGTTGTCCTATTTTGTTACTACTTATTTTGTCAGTGTTGTTCTCATTTTTTTTTCAAGCAGGTCTCTAGCCGGTGTTGTTTTCTATGTGTTATCTGTTGGTTGTGTCTATGTGCATATTTTTAGTAATTCGTTACTGTTCGGTTTCTTTAACTCTATTCCCTTGTTGAATTGTGCAGTGTTGTATACATGTATTTATTTTCTCGTCCGTAGGTTACTTGTCCTATTTAAGTATTTTTTTCGTGTTCAGTCCTGTTTTCCCATGACAGACATCTGCATAGCAATGGCGAATGTCCAAAAATCTCCATCCAGTCAAGCACGCCTAAACCCCGCAGCCGCTCATTTCGTGAACTCCAACGTCACTTACCAGCAAAATGGCGCCGCTGGCAAGCAACACGTCGGAACCCCGTTCGCCAATCGGCGCCTGGTAACCTAATCACCAGCCGGAGGCCCAGCCAATAGGGAACTTTTTCACAGCTCACAGTAACCAATCAGTAGGGATAGGAAAATTTCGCTAGTTCAATGCTTTGTATGCTAGATTCCACAATCCTTTGTACAGTCTAACCTTAGAGGTTTGCACATTGGCTGCTGCCCGAGAGTTACCTCACACCTGCAAGAATGGCATTTGCTTCTTGTTGCCTTGCAAGTACGGTATTGACTCAGAGTCAACCAGGGCGTGTATAATAAACTCTAAGCCAAATGCAAAGGTGACTTCAGTGTACATGAATTTGAAGTCTATCTTGTCCTGAAGTGAATTCGCGAATTTTTCCTCTCTCTACCAATCAGACACGACGCCGTTTCCCAGAGCCTGGCGCGAGCAATCAGAGAATATGTATGCCCACATCAAAGTAACCGCCAAAGTAACTTTGTCTCTACTCTGTGCCTACTCAGGCTATATCTGGCAAACTACGGACCAATGAAAGCACAAACACATATGTACACGTGAATGCAGTTTACTTGTCCTTAGATGAAACCGCGAAATTTCCGGGTAACTAATTCTAGCGACAGGGAAATTTCGCGTTTTAAACTGTGTGTCTGCTAGACTCCACCGTCATGTTTATTTTTGAACCTCATATTTGTGTTCATTGATTGCTGCCCAGTGTGTAACCAGTTTTTACCTCAGACCAGATGGCACGAGATTCGGTGCTTATTTCCTTGCAGGTGCCTTATTGGCTCGGAATTCACCTGGGCGTGTCTAACAAACTGTGAACCAATACAAGCATACAAGAAATGTACACGTGTTGGAATTCTAGCTTGTCCTAAAAAGAATTCGCGAACTTTTTCCTGTTCCTAGTATTATCACCTCTACTCGATCGGTACGTTTTCGGAAAAGACACGAATTGTGCATGCACTGCTGTATGCGTGGGACTAGCCTGGCAAAAAAAAAAACACACATTTGTTATGGCCGTATGACACTAGGCTACGCGAAACGCTAGTATTTACTAATGTTAGGAATTACATCTTTACCGCCAAATGGATTCTCCGGACGAGGTAGATACAAACTGTTAACACTTTGTAGACAACGCTCGAGTGTAGCTCGAGCAAAGCTGATTTGAAAATTTCTTTATTGTTCAGAACAAAAACTCACACGTGTGCAGTCTTTGTTCAGCTAGAGTTGAACACACTCTCACAAACACACGACAGTGCAGTAACAATGATATTCCCAACGATATAGAATAATTTTGTGTAGCCACTCAAAGGGACATGATCGATTATAAATCCTTTTATACGATGAAGGACATTTGATTGCGTCAGTATCAACTCGGCTCTCTATTGGTTGATGACCGGCCAGTTAATCAACGCTGTAAGTGCAGGATAGTGTCCAGTGTGGTATGGGCCAATAGGACGATGGTGTGTTCTAACACAGACACCAACAGAACCGGTGTTCTTGCAGTAGTGGATATAGGTGACTCGCTTCTAATTTGTCTTTGGTGCCAGTAACTGTGTGCAGACCTCATTGTGTTAATTCACAATAACTCGCACAAATCAAACTAACGAATTGCAACTTGCAAATCAAACAAACCGACGGTAACTTGAAAAATTTATTTCACACAGACATACGCATGCAACTGGTAACTTCCGTCCATTCCCTCACGGTTTACTTTTACGGGGAACAGTCTGTACTTAGTGTTCTTGAGTTGAGAAATTTGGGCGGCTCTTAACCACGGGGTCTTGAGAGCCGAAGAGTTTAAATGAAGGTAAGAACGAAGCAGCGCCGGAATGTAGGGTAGGGGGAAACGGGAGATCGCCGAGAAAACCCGCCGACCAGTGGCATCGAGCGGTACGAATCCCGCTTGCGAAAATCCTGTAGTCGCCCGGCCGGGAATTGAACCTGGTTCGCCTTGATGGGAGGCGAGCGGGCTAACCGCTGAGCCACCGTGGCCCCTTGGACTTAAGGGTTTGTCGAAGACAGTGCCGGCTGAGTAGTCACGTATTATATTTAAGAAGTCCATGCCAGTAACTGTTTGCACCCAACACTCAGCAGAACTCAAAATATCTGAACACTGCAGTCGATAACCAAAACTTTCAGAGATAAAAAAATTAAGACCTTGCCCCTTCGCATTATAATAAGGGATAGAAAAATTTCGCGAATTCATTTCGGGACAAGATAGACGTCAAACACGTATACAGTGAAGTCGCTTTGAGCCGCCCTCTACCCAGCGCGGTTTCAGGGTACTCAAATGCTACGTCACTTTGTCAAAAGTACCCTAAACCTCCAAACACAACTCGTGAGTAGATGAGAAGCTCATTTATAGAAAAAAAGCAACAAATCTTAAGAACAGGTAGCAAACTCGTTGTTGAGTCTAATTACTAGAATTTCGGTGTAAACGTTGCGCAGTCTCATTATACACATAATAGGCCATAAGTTCAGTATTAATCTTTGCAGCTGTCAAACATGCAGGCAGAGGGTTGAAACAGTAACTGATAGCGCACAACAAATGTTATGTTATTTTATTTAGTTATTTGGTTATTTTATTTAAGAAAATTTACACTCTGATATTTGCACTTTCTTTAACACTCTGAATCATGTGTGACAAGCATTCGCGCTTCCAAACTCTATACTTAAGTGGTTAACATTTTATACTAAAAAGTTAAACTTTTACGGGCAACACTACTATTAAAATATTCATGGCCTTTAAATACAGTTAATATTACGAGTCGCAGTACAAGACGCTCTCAGACAACCTGTACTCCGCGTCGCAAACTTTTACAACACTTGAAGACGTAAAACTTGTAGGGAGTATACGGCCAAGACAGTAACTCTAATTATAATTCAGTACCAAGGTAGATGGCACACAAGTATATGTTAGTTTCACGTATGTCGTAGGACCTATACTCATCCAACACACCCTGTGGTACTCATAACCAATAGTAGACTACCATCACTATGATGGCTTCCTTCCGTGTGGCCGGTTGTAACAGGAGAATGAATTCTGCCTGTGGCGGCAGCCAATGAACAAGTGACCTCAGCTCGAGTACGCAGAGAAATGCGGAATCTAGCTTGGTGCCATTTTATGACGTGAAATGCTAGGGTCCTTCCCAATGCATTCCTGTAGGTCCCGTGGCCTTTTTAACCTTTTCGGTAAACAGCCGTGTGAAACACCAATTAAAATTTTAAACTTCGTCTTGTATTTGAATATGCTTCAGAGAATAAGGGGAAAGAGGGAGGGAGTATCTTTCATCAAGAACTTTCCATAAGCCATGCCCAAACCTGGTGATACTGAAAGTTCCTACGAAACTTTATCTCGTAGGTATTCGTGTTTGGAACTTCGCACGACCCTTGCACCTTTGATAATGTCAAGGCCCGTGGCGATACTCTCGTTTGTAATAACTTCGTGAAGACGTCCAAAGTACGTATAAGGTTTCCCGACATTATTTATGTCGACATGGAAACTTTCCGTTTTCCACTGCGAAATAGCTGTGTCATAAGCTCTCAACTTAAATGCTGTTTCTTCCCGTGTCCTCCAGAGAATTCTGTTCCTGGAATATAACACTGTCTGGGATTCTAAAATCGGGGTCTTTCAAACCACTCCTAAGAAACGAATTCGACTGCAGATCTGTTGAAACTGCTCCACTTCAACCAGTAAAATTCTACCTATCATTGTAGTTGCTGGTTTCTATTGAACTGCACTGGCCTGACAGTAAAACCCATAGACTAAAATTGATGTACGCCAAGTATCTACTTCTGCGAATGTACCCAACACTGACCTGCCCCTCAACAATAGGCCTACAATTGTCAAAGTTACGTGGTCAACAGTGATGAACGTGTTTGTTTACGTCATAATATTCATAAGACCTTCCCTTCTAAACGAATAAAATACGTTTACCAATTTAAATGCTATCTAATTGCACTATAAACTGGTTACAGGAAGTATACAAATATACTAATTCACTTGTTTACATAACCAGTTTCCTTGAACCTATCCATGTCTCCCCGGCTGGGTCACGCCGGATTTGCGCATGTGGGAATCGTGCCGGACGATGCCGTTAGTCGGCGGATTTTCTGGGGGATCTCCCGTTTTCCCCGCCCTTTCATTCCGGCCCTGCTCCATACTCAGCTCAATCATCCTCAACGGCTCCCAAAACCTCGTTGTTAAGAGCTGCCCAAAAATCTTCACTCACCCTGTCCATGTCGTATACGATAGTACTTACATTCTCTCTACCGTAATAACCTCAGTGAATTCTATTATTTCCCTCGCAGGGGAGAGCTCATTAACTGAAAGATCAGTTAAATTGTTCTACTGATTTAAATCGCTGATTCTGATTTAGAGTGTGGTTAACACTTTTTGAGGATTATGCCCAAGGGCAGCTTGTGTAAAGCCAAACTGGAAATATCTTTATACTGGACACACAGATACACAGATACAGTTTGTTTTCTTACACCGTAATTTTTTTTTCTGGTGAATAATCTTAACTGTAATGGAAGATTTTAACCTATACATACAGCTAGTGATTTTTCGCGAGAAAATGTGAGTACTCGGTAGGCTTCAGGCACCCAACAGCAGTGTGTATATTGCCATTGGTTGCTGTCTGCCCGAGAAGACATTTCCATATTTGACCGGATCCTTCAGAATTTGACAACATTGGGACGCCTCCTACGTGATTCGTATACTGACTGTTAACACATGTCAAAAAGTTATCCAGCCAATCAAGATAGGTAAACGACCGTACAGTGTTTTAAGACATAACTTGTCTTGAAATCATTTCACGAAATTTCACCGCCCCTACCTATACATTTTATGGAAATAATTCGACATAAAAGATTGCAAATATAAGAATTTTTAACGTCGCTACTATAAAAAAAGTGGGTAACTTCCATACGCATTCTACTCGTGGAAACACTACCGCGGATATATATGAAAACAATTATAATATTACCACTCTCTCACTATACGCATGCACACATGTGTTAGAGTTGCGAATGGTTTCTAAGTGTGTATATAGCTATTATTGTGGTTTTTTAAATATCACTTCATCTCGCCAACACAAACGGTCGAGAATGCTAAAATACATATTTGTATAATTCTGCAAATGAGTGAGTTAAGTATAAAAATAAATTTGATTGTAACATGATAGTAGATATGAAACGCCGATTCTGGCTCACCTCATTTTTTCATCAAAAACCAAGCTATTTAAGCCCGAAATTCAAGCAATTTTCCCGTTTTCAAGCTACTTTGTCATGTTTCGAGAAGCTCCATTTCTCACTAATTTTCAATTTTAAAAAACAAGCTATTTACATCGAAAATCAAATATTTTTACCCCAGAATCAAGTAAACTTACCACTTTTTCAGAACTGCCAGAGCAGGATTTGTGCCACTTTAAAAAAAAAACATTAAGTTCTTAGCTAAAATCAAGCAAATTTCTCAATTTTCAAGCAAATTTTCACGTTTTCTAGAATTAGACATTTTGCAAGCGAGAAAGCAAATTGAAGATAAAATCAAGCAAAATAAGCAAAAATCAAATGAAAATATTAAAAAAAGGTAAATGATAGAATTTGTAGATTTTTTAAAAGAGAATTCTAGATAATGGACAAATTTTCATTTTTCATTTCTTTTAAGCCGTTATACATAATTAAAAAAAAAAACCTTCTCATTGATTAGTATCAAAGAATTTTTATCAAGTATCTTGACATAGCGATCTGGTAATGGAATTTTAAGTTTACCATCTAGAATACAACTAATTTTTTTTTCCAAACTTACACTCATTAATTTCAAAATTTGTAGCAGTAAACCATTTATTTGTTTCTAGATCTTGTAGTTTGGTGAATTCAAGCGAACTGTTTAACTTGTTGAGCAGAAATTCCATTTTTTTGTGTTATTTACAAAGAAACAAATTAATAAATAAGAATGTTTTTGCTCAAATATGACTCACAAATCCTACACAAAAAATAACTCACAAATTCTGCTCAGAAATGACTCACAATTCCTGCACAAAAATTACTCCACAAATCCTGCACAAAAAAGATTCACGATTAAATGAAGCATCTATTTTCCCTATTATATTGTATCTAATTATGGTGAGTATAAGTCACCAGTTGTTTATCGTGGCCCAGATGCTCATAAAACATTGATACAATCAATAAAAACAGAATTAGATGAGATTGGTGAAATATATTCACAAATTGAACATATACACCCATTAACAAAATAAAAAAAATATTATATAGGAAATCAAAATTATGTACTGTATGTGAATGTGAATATACAGCGTAAAATTAAAAAAGTTCTTCATCATGATCACATAAGTGGAAAATTTATTAATCCTGTATGTAATAATTGTAATCTAAAATTAATATTACCTAATTTTGTTCCAATTTTTTCCCCATAATTTAGCTGGGTATGATGCACATTTATTTATTAAAGAGTTAGGATATAATGATAAAAATATAGATTTAATAGCAAATAATGAAGGAAAGTTTATAAATTTGGGGAAGATACAGAAAATTTTAAAATGAAATTTATACACATTTAAATTTATGGCCAGTAGTTTTGATAAATTATCGTCTAATTTAAATAAAAATCAAATGAAACACACACAAAAACATTTTACAGAAGATCAAGTTGATTTAGTTGGAAGAAATTTGAAGAAACAGAAATTCCACCAAAGAGTGAATTTTACAATAAACTAAACGAAAATAGTATACCTGACGATGATTATGAACATGCAAAATGTGTATGGAACCAATATTATATAAAAATCTAGTCGAATACCATAATTTATATTTAAAAAGCGATGTATTCTTGTAAGCGGATATATTCGAAAATTTTAGAAATACATTTATAAATGCATATCATTTAGATCTTGTGTGGCATTTTACAGCACCAAGTTATCATGGGATGCAATGTTAAAAATGACTTAACAACCACTATGATATGATTTTAATGATTGAAAAAGGAATTAGAGGTGGAATATTGCAATGCTGTAAGTGATACATTAAAGCTAATAACAAATATTTAGAAGATTGTATTCCAAATCAAGAATCAAATTATTTAGCATATCTCGATGCTAATAATTTAAATGATTTGGCAATGTCACAATATTTACCATATGGTGGATTTGAATGGGTTTATTGTACATTAAATTATTTAGAGTACTGGAGTAAAAAAATATTAGATTTGGAGAATGATTCTGAGTACGGATATATATTGCACGTTGATTTAGAATATCCACAATAACTACATATTTGCATAAATATCTTCCATTTTGCCCAGAAAATAAGGCAGTTCCAAAGACAAATCGATTTAATTATTAACAACTTTAGGTAACAAACAAAAGTATGTCATTCTCTATCGCAACTTGAACAGTGTCAAAATAATGAAATAAAACCCACTGAAATACATAGAACATTGATGTTTGATCCATCTGATTGGTTGGAGATATATACTCATTTGAATACAGAGATGAGAACTAATGCAAAAGATTTATTCGAAAAAGATTTTTATAAGTTCAAGAATAATTCAGTGTTTGGTAAAACTATGGGAAATATCAGAAACAGAGTTGATATAAAACTAGTATCATATGCTGAAAAATGTGAAAAAATAGAGCAAAACCAAATTTAAAAAGAAGTACTAAATTTAATGAAAATATTGCAGCTATTCGCATTAATAAAACAAACGTAAAATATAATAAACCAATTTATAAGGGCATGTCAGTTTTAGATATTTCAAAAGAATTAATGTATGATTTCTAATATAAAGTGATGAAACCTAATATGATGATAAAATTGAATTATATTAACAAGATACCGATAGCTATATATATAACATAACATGTTATACATGTTACTGCGCTGCCGTGTGCTTGTGAGAACGTGTTAAACTCTAGCTGAACAAAGACTGCTCACATGCGAGTCTTGTTCTGAACAATAAAGAAATTTTCAAATCAGCTTTGCTCGAGCTACACTCGAGCGTCGTCTAGGAAGTGTTAGCAGTGCACTGCGCGGGAACCAATCGGACCCGAGGCCCGTGCCCAGAATTTCGCGAATCCAATCAGCGAATTGGCACACCCAAATCAAAGGAACAGAAACACAATTTTGTTTCTGTGTATTTATCTACTTTGTGCCAGGACTTTGTG
Source organism: Dryococelus australis (assembly GCA_029891345.1). Taxonomy (NCBI): domain Eukaryota; kingdom Metazoa; phylum Arthropoda; class Insecta; order Phasmatodea; family Phasmatidae; genus Dryococelus; species Dryococelus australis. The sequence goes on along the minus strand of CM056995.1, from coordinate 333,993,967 downwards.
AGGGTGAGGACGAATACACTCTCCAATAACTCACGTTGCGGTTTGTTGACCCAGCAAACATCCCAAGTGGCCTTATCACTAGACCAGCAGCGGTGCACTCGTGTAATCTGCTTATTACCAGAGATAGGGAAATTTCGTGGATCCATTCGGCAGTAAGCCAGACTTTGCGATAACAGTACATGCATTTCAAACGTCAGTAATTTGCTATTCATGGTAAACTGATTACTTTTCCAAGCCCTGTCGAATATCTACTTGCGTGTGCACTGTGTATTATTTCACCATATGTGAAATTAGCATTGCGATAGACTTGATCATTTTATTCATGCGCCCGTCAGGTGGAAACGTGAAATTATTATAAAAGCAGATGTTTTTCAAATGTGCTGATTCTTACATATACATGCATTAGCAAAATTTAAACCAAAATAAATTATTTCAATATTCTGTATTGTTTACCTAACACCTTTAGTTCAACATTAATAGGAGTGTGTGGTGAAACCTTTTTTGTGAAATCGTTGTTTGCGGGTATACGCGTATCTCGGTAAATATATGGTCTGTAAACACGACATTTTGCTAGAAAAGGTAAGAAGCTACTATCTATGACTCTATGTTTTTACTTTGAACATATTAAGTACATTCATGGAGAAACAAATTCGTGAATATGGTCAAATATCGCATCTTTTTAAGCTTTCCCATGCAGTTTCCTTGAGCGGCAAGAGAAAAGCACAAACGTACGGACGTAGTTTCATCTGTGTGATTTATTGCGTGTAATAAAATCCCGCTGTTACAGATTTTATTTGCAAAGTACAGGGTCACGACGGTAACACTGCACGCCTTGCTCGTAGGAGCGATGAGGCGCTAGGCGTGCGTGTTCGTGTCGCCCGTATCGCTCCCTCGCTTCTTGACCTAGGACACGCAGGTTCAGACTCCTCTTAAGACGTGGAATTACTTTCTCTGCGTCGTTACCGATTTTATTGAGGCAAACCGGTCATTGCCCCCGGTAAAATACAAGCAGGTAGGGCAGTGACTTTTTCAAAGGTTTATTTCAAAAGTTGTGTGTTAACTGTGAACAGTATATAGGTGTGCATTGGTTGTTGCTCTAGTTTAACGCCTGAGGAGGTAGTATGTCATTCGGTAGTTGTTAGCCTTGAAGGTTCGTTACCGACCTAAAGTCGTCAGGGGAGTGTGTAACAAACTGTAGCCCAATAGAAGCATAAGCTCAGATGTACATGATATTGAAGTTTAACTTGTCCTCAATTTACTTCGCAAAATTTGCGGGTCTCTACTTATTAGTAGAGATAAGAGAATTTCGCGAGTTCAGTGATCTGTAGGCTAAACTCCCCAGACCTCTGCATACTGGAGCCTCAGCTGCGTGTTCATTGGCTGTTGCCACACCCCTGGCAGTTATGGGATTCGCAAGGTGTTCCCTTGCAAATCTTCTATTTGCTCAGAGGCGTGCAGGGTGCGTCTAATAAACTGTGATCCACTGTATATGTGTTTGACGTCTATCTTGTCCCGAAATGAATTCGCGAAATTTTCCTATCCCAACTTATTAGAGATAAGAAAATTTCGCTAGCTAATTTCAGGACAAGACAGGTTTCAAACGCGTTGTTGTGAGCACCGGGACCCGAACCCGCGGCACCCCAGTGGGCGTGCCCTACGCCGGCCACGCTGTTGAAGTCATGTCACCGACAATGGAGGGCAGGACGAATAGCAGAGTGGCAACGACGTCATCAGCGACACATATAAAAAGGCGTTCGCTACCGGGTCAGAGGGATTCTCTACGATACTCAGGCGTGGCGGACTCCAGGGCAGGGCGTCTGCAGGTCGGAGACCAGGAAACACCGGACGATAGAGGACGTCAGCCAGTCAGCTTTACGATGTTAGTGTCCCCCCCCCCGCCACCCCTCAATCTCACGACCACAGTTCACATTGTGGTGCCGATACACTGGCTAAAGGAAAATGCATCTGAATCACACCAACTTGCAATGACGTCAGGTGTACATTTTAACGACGTATCCAGTGCTTTGGATACGTAATGGTAGATTAAACACGTGTCTCTTCCTGTACCACAACCACTTCAAATGTCACATTATAGTTCCGCATTGCCAACAAGTACCACCTTTTATTTCCTTGATCACGGAATGTTTAATTACATTTCTGGCGGCGCATTGGTTGTAGTTTTTACTATACTTATGTTATTGTTTATCAAGATGCTGCGTCTCTGATTGTTACTGAATCAGATAGCTAGAGAGGCCTAATGTGAGTTTTATGGTGTTCAACCGGCTCAGACCGCGCAATATGTCATGTTTACCTCACTACGCTTGTTTAGGCCAACCTATTTCACGCTGGGCCTTCACTTCCCAGCTACGTCTATTGTATTTTTACTTAAATTTTTGGTGTTCAATTTTTTCGTTATCATTATTATGTCTTTTACTTAGGTTGTACGGGCGTGTGATGCCACTTTCGCGTACATTCAAGGACGCACGTGGGGCACTGTCATTAGGTAACATGTCTGCAGGTGTATACACCGTGTACACTGGAGTCACCTTTGCTATTGGATCAGAGTTTATCACGCACCCTCTAGAAGACTCTTGAGCCAACAGCAAAATTGCAAGGGCACAAGAAGCAAATCCCATACTGCCAGGTGTGGGGTAACACTGGGGTAGCAGCCAATGAACAAATACCTGAGACTCGACTGTACAAAAGATTGAGGAGTCTGAAACTCGCGAAATTTTCCCATCCTTGCTATTTATTACATTGACCTATCACAGAAAGTCTCTTTCGTGTTTTCTTTTAAGAAATACCTATTTACACACCTTGCCAGTTTACCATCTAGCTTACAAAAAAAAACTACAAAATAACTGTATTATACTTAGAGGTAATGGGTAATCGTGGGAAAAGTTGACTGTTTGCTACGATTCTATGTACTGTGCACATGCCCGATAGCTTTCTTTTCTTATTGGCTGTCAGGCATACATAAAGCTTCTACCCCATTTAACTGGGTCAATGAGGATTCTGATACCATAAGGCAGAACGTTCGTGATTGGTATGCAAACAACTCAGCCGAGTCAAAACCTTGCTCATCCAATCATAAAAGAATGAATCGAAAATATTTTGGCTCAAAATTTATTTTGCGTTTCTTCATTACCTCTATATATACTATGTTCACAGTATATTTTTACTTTACGAATAAAAATTGAGAAAAATCACCCCATATATGTCGTATTTGGTCGTTCCTTAAATATCTCGTGTATCACACGCGTTTACTACTTCTGCTAACATAAATGTATCTTATTTTTTCACTTAACGTATTATCCCGAGTATACTGGTTCACGTACAGGTCTATAAGATTGCACCAATACCGGGGTTGCCTTTTCCTACGAAATACTATTGGCTGCTGCTGACACAAAAACTATTTAAAATTTGTTTTATATTGTGCCACGGATCTACTGAAACCCTTTCCATTGTTTCCAAAGTGGCAGGTATTGTAAAGAAATTATAAGTACTTCTCGCACAAAAAAAAAGTCTTCTTTTGCCATATACTTAAAACGAGAAAATCATTTGCACGTTAAGGGGTTAAATTGAATTTTTACTTGCATATATATAAATATATATAAATAGAGACCTGCAAAATTCGCGTTATTATTGGAGGACACATAAAACGTTAAACACTTTTACCTGTGCAATACGTTTTTCATTTGAACATACTTTAGCTAACACGCCCTTGGAAACTCTGCGCCAACAAATGAACACTTCTCAATTGTGCGCTGCGATCGCCTGCAATTCAGTCAGAAACGACGTGACTTTACAGCTATGCAGCAACCAATGGAGAAACGACGCCAGCCCCAGCATATACAGCTCTGTGAAGTTTACGCTGATACCAAATAATAACGCGAACTATGCAGGACCCTACCTATAAATTCTAAGATTCCGTTTATATGATAATCGAATACAAACACAGAGAAAATAGCGGTGTCAGTAATGCTTAGTAAAAATAGTTATCATGAAAAATATCATTGAAGAAGAGCGCATTGCAGTGCGTCGTCATTTTGTGCAATGTCCTAGACTAATTAAGCTTTGTTTGTATGGGGCAGAGGAATAGCTTAAAAGTAGAAATGTAGCAGGGTTCAGAAAGTTGCAAGTAACCGCGAAGGACTATAACTAGAGACGTGCAAAATTCGACTGTTAGTTGTAAACATGATAGACTTCACTTCCCTGTGCCGACTTGAGGGCATTCGTTGTTTCATTGGTTACTTACGATCATACGACGTCGTTTACCAATGTTACCGCTTTACCGGAGATTGGTTGCTCAACCTTTCACCTTTCCTATTGGCTCAAAATGTCCTTGGGGTAAGCCACACAAGTTGTCTGCCAATCGCAACAATCAAAGAACTCTACATCATCATGGAGTTGGTCATACGCCAAGTACATAATGCAAGTTATGCAGGTCTCTACCTATAACTAGGGACACCCGAATTTCACGGAAATATTTTCACGACCAGTTGTATTTCGTAACACTTTAACTCAGATTCACTTTTGTGATTGGATGGTTTCCGTGTTGCGCGTCATTAGGTCTATCTGCGAATCAAAGGCGCACATTACTGAAGTTACCTAATCCTGATTGGTCGGTTAAGTAGGAGAATATCTTCTCACAAAGACACGCCTCCAATAAACAAAATAAAACCGTTGGTATACCTTTAGGGTATTGAAAGCTAGCCTGTGCGGAAATCTTTTCGCGAAATTCGGGTGTCCCTACCTATAACTAGAGACCAGAAGAATTCGCTGATTAATTTTGGGACAAGTTAGAATTCAAAACACGTGTACTTATATAACCTCAGTCATTGGCCGACACGGTGTGTGACGCCGCCTTCCGCTGTGACAGCGGACAACCAAGTGCAGCAAGTATACGCATATTTGTATGTATATACGATCGTTCAGTCCAGCCTGCAGGTCACTGAACTCACGAATTTTTCAGGTCTCTACCTATAACTGTTGTGCTGCAGGACTAGATAATGCCTAAGAGACCTGGGTATTTTGCACTTTTTTCTTGAGACAAACTATACTTCAAGCTCAGCACTACTCATTGGACCGCATTAATTTGACCTACCTTACGTAAATCTGCTCCGTTGAACAAACACTTTGGGGTCATGAGAGCGTATCATTTGCGTTACAGTTAGATAGGAAGTTGCTTCGACCCGAGGACAGCAGCCAATGTTTAAATGGTTCGAGGGTTTACAAACCTGTGAAATCTGACTTGATCCAGAGTAAAAATGCGTGTTCTTCACGTCCCTGAAGAAGTCGCGGATTCATTTTGGAGCAATCAAGAATTCGTAACACGTGTGTTTATATAACTTTAGCCATTGGTCCACACGGTGTTTGACACTTCCTTGAGAACAGTGGTCCAAAAGTCGCCTTTCACCGTGACAGCAGGTAACCAGTGCACAGTTGACATTGGCATATTGGTGCATAAGACTAGTCTAGCCTGCAGATCGTTGAATTCGAGAATTTTTCAGGTCTATACTAATAACACCTCATGTTTAAAGCTGTCTGTATTTTTCGCGAGAAAGTTTTTGGGCAAGCTATATGTCAATATTCTACGGGCACAAGTGAAATCATTCTGTGCTTGCTAACAACATGTCTTTGTGACAAAACATATTTTTTTACTTGACTGAGCCTATCACTTTGACACTTAAAGCCCATATTTCGTCTGCAAACACCAAAGACGCGTGACAAAATATTGCCATCCAATCACGCAAGTAGAGCTAAAATAGAGTGCTTGCTGTGCCCCTCAGAATGTTTAGGTCCTGCAATTAATTTTTTTTTTTTTTTTTTTTTTCAATCCTGGAACTTTTGTAGAATTTATTTATGATTAAAGGTAGCAAATCTTACTTTTCGACTTGTTCACTTTGGCAATATTATTTGAAAGCGATGAAATGAAACTCCTTTTAGATAAAGACCCTACTATTTCGCATTACAAGTCGCCACTAAGCTGGGCTCTACAGTCCTTTGCATCCAAGATAAGAGACCACTTGTTCATTGACTGTCGCCACAAGTAGAACTCATTTTCCTGTTACTACCAGCCACACGGAGTGAAGCCAACAGAGCGCTGGAGGTTTACTATTCGTTGTGAGTCCTGCAGGGATATCGAATGAGAGTAAATGCAGTGACACATGTGGGACTGACGCACATGATTTCTGCGAATTCATTCCACAACATCCTATACTTCATTGTCCTTTCAAACATCAAAAAATAGCATCAGGCGTCTATAACATTTGGCAACACTAAAAATACATTAAATTTAATAGAAACCGAATTTCTTCTTTCGTGTTTAGAATATAGATATAAAAGTTATACCATGGTTTTTAAGTGAGAGTTCTAGGTGAGAGGTTAGAGTCGTGGACTAGTAATTTTTTTACTCCGATTCAAACCTCGCTTAGTGCAAAATATTTTAACTTTTTTATATAATTTTTTATACACGATAGAACACCCACATTACGAAAATTAAAGACTTTTCATGATCTCTTTTTATTTCAATCGCAAAGTACAGGAAACTAACTTGGAAATTAACGGAGAGATTCCGTGAAATTTACGGAAAGTCCGTTTCTGAAAATCAATGTGTCCGTAATTTTACGGAGAGTTTACGGGCACTTCTGAATATTTTTTTTTATTAGCACTTTTCCGTAAAATGAAGGAATTTTTTTTTTAACAGTGCAATTCAGCATTGGAACACAGAGACTTGTTGCTGCGGTGCCGGCATTAGCACTCTACCCCACAGACGTGCGCAGCCTTCATCATTACAGTATGCCACAAAGTTAGAGAATCTCCGATGGCCGCCCATGAAGTGGGTGTGTGGGGGGGGATTTTCATCCCGGGGAAATGTTTTGACTCGAAATTCTGACCTTGCTGCTTCCTAAACCAAGGGCGTGGCAAAGCAGGATTTGTAGAAGACGTAGCAAACCCATCAGAACACTAAAATGGCAGAAGCCATGCAAAACCATTTTTCTGTACAGTGAAAGGGTAAGTTGTAAACGTTTTGTAACAGAAACAAAAAAGTGTGGTAATATTCTTTATTTTGAGTATGTTCTTTCAAATTTTTTTTTTCATGTGTCATAAATATTACAATTGGAAACCTTCCATTCATTATCATTCTTACATTTCATGTTGAAAAGTTAACATTATTATTTTTCTTTCCCGGATATAACATTTTTATTAGAACATTTACATAAAAAGCCAGGTTGCCAAAAATTAGAATAAAATGCAACCAGATTCTTCAGGTACCCACACATTCGATGGTATTCAGCTAATACTTGCAAATCTTTCATACAAGTTATATTTATGTCCCTTATTGGCCATTTTAATAACTAAATACAAAATGCAGAAGGCCATCACAAAATGTATTGAGCAAGTGACCCCAAATTACCATCGTTACAAAATGGTGGCTTTATTTTGGTCGCACATACATTTACTCTCGACATTACAACGTAATGTTTTGTTCCTACACCAGGAAAGACCCATTTTTGTAGCACCTTACTGGTCATTAATCAACAAACATTATAACCCCAATGGTTGTTTCCTAATTCACTCGCGATCCCAGGTGTATGGGAGCAACTACTAAGCAATGCCAGCCTTAACTCCCGCGAGTAAATGTGATTTTTGCAAAAAGTCCTAAACTTCGTAAAGTTTCCTCTAAAACGTCATAAAAACAAGGAGTTTCGCATATCTTCTTCTTGATACAAAAGACTATGACCATAATTAATGCCTTGGTTAAAATTCATTGCAAGTGGTTACAAATGTTTGCAAGTGGTTACAAATGTTTACCATTATTCGCAATAAGCTCCGAGTGGTTACAAGTGGTTCCTAGTGGTTACGACCACTTTACTTCTCAGTGGCGACATGGTCACTATTTTCTTTATATGGTTGCAAATAACCTGGTTACAAAAGGTAACAGAATTGGATTTTGGCTTAGAGCCCAACATTTTGCAACAATTTAAAACTTAAAAAATTTCCGACCAGCATGGACCTCGCCTAACGTCAAAGTTACGTAAGTGACCTGTTTGCTTTATGAGCCTACATTTGTGTATAAATAAGAGTGCTACTTACCTCTGGTAGAAGCTTGCCCCCTCGAGGTCGTTGACTGGCCCCGATGGCAGCGTGTGCCTTCATTAAATCCACAGGTCCGCACTTTTGCGCTACCTATCATATTAATTTCCCCTCAAAATTTGCGTTTTTCTAAGAAATCGTTGGGATGTTCAATTACTCCTGGGAGGGTTCAAGCTAATCACAACCAATAGAGGTTTACGTTACCATATATGGTGACCGACGCAGCGGACATTAATTTCCCTTAGGAGGTCTGACGCAATGAAAATTTAAACGCCCAATAATATTGCAGTATGCCCTCAACTGCCGTCCTCTTGACCAAGTTGCCAGAAACTACGTAACGAAACGTCACTTTTTTAGGCGACGCACGCGCCGTCACAAGCTGGTCAGCAAGCTTGCCGTCGACTGTGCTGCGCTCCGGTGACGAATCACTGAAACATCAGTCCGCTGCACATTTCTCTGCCAGGTCTAGTTGTTGCTGCACGTGAAAATAAGCACGGACAGTACCAGTTATTTTCCCGGTACCTCAAATGTTTCAAAGTCTTTTTTTTTTGTAGTGACGTGAAGTCGGCAGGAACATTATAGGTGAGTTTTATTAGAGTTGCAAGTCACATCAAGGTTTTTAAATCCCAAAATCAACGTCCAGATGTGTTCGTGCGCATCGGACAGTACGTCGTTCAATTTAACAGGTTACGAAGCAGGCACAGTAAGTATTCGAGGGTGCATGCGACGTGGTCCCCCCGCTAATTTGAAGAGTGTTTATACTCGTTGCAAGTTGCTACGTGCAGTGGCGTAACGCTGCCCGTCGCAAAATCTAATGTGGTGATAGGCGAAATTAGTGCGAAAATAGGATATTAGAAGAAGATCATACCTCATTATAATTTTCTAAATTTTTTATGAGCATCTTGGTTTTAAATTTTGAAAGACTATTTTTTAAAAGTGAAATGTAACTGACTACCAACAATGTAAAATGGTGTTTTATTTTCATAGACGCATATATATATATATATATATATATATATATATATATATATATATATATATATATATAGTTATGATCTTAATCGTAAGCTCTGGAGGGTCTGCAGTCGGACACACGTCTGAGCCATGCAGGCTGCCTACCTCGAGGGAGGTTCCTCGTGGGAAGTTGCGTGGAAAGAAGAGGACACTCGAGGGCAGTCCTGACGCGACGGACTAATAAGTTTCGGCCTTCCTTAGTATGTCTCATAGAGCCTGAAATGTCCTTACGCACCTTGATATTCAAGAATAAATAAATCTTAAAAACCGACTAAGGTGTGGTAACCCCGACGGAAGAGTCCCTGGTCCTCCAGGTTGGGGGCTGTGCGAAGTGATGGTAACCCTTCCACGGAAAAACATATGTTACTCATAAATCTCAGAAGAAGAAAACTCGGATGGATTTTACGATGATGGAGAAATATTGGCCGACCCATGAATAGATGGTCTGAAATCTGAGGTCGTAACAGGCGTATCCATGAAGAGGGAGTAAAAGTAAAAAGTAAGAACCGCAATTTTAAATTAACAGGAGCCACGGTTGTGTAGTGGTTAGACTCCTGGCTTCCCACCAAAGCGAACTGGGTTCGATTCCCGGCGGGGCCACCCTTGGATGTTTGCATGTAGGAATCGTGCCGGACGATGCTGCTGGTCGTCGGGTTTTCTCTGCGATCTCCCGTTTTCCCCGCCCTTTCATTCCGGCGCTGCTCCGTACTCAGCACGAATCGCCCTCGTCGGCTCTCAAGACCTCGATATTGAGATCCGCCCATATCTCTTCACTAACTCACTCCGTGCTACTGCGTCAGCTCGCTCGACGGCGGCTTTTCTTCGGTCAACTTGCCTTGCTTTGCGTCTTCTCCAAGAGGTGGCAACAATCCGTTGCACGAACTCGGTCCCCGCTTGGTCTGCAACCCTCACCGCAAGATGCGGCGAGCTGCGACAACAGCCCTCCTAGCCGCTGCGCCTCGCGTTAAATATTTCAGCCCGCGAGGGGTTGGCAGGTCGATACTCTAACCTCGGAGCAACCCCCCGGGCCCCCTTGAGCGTGACTTCAGCCCCCTCCCCCCCCCCCAACACTCGCAGAAGTTGCTGTAAGAATATGTGACCTCGGTGCTCGACTTTACCTAACAACCGCGAGAGACTCTCCACACACGAATTTCGAGCAAGCAATGGATGCTCTGAAAAAAAAAAATCAACATACAGGATGATTCATATGGAGTTGCCACCACTTATATGGCGTGTTCCATGAAAACTATGACATGTAAACGTGGGTCCTGTACGCAATATTTGCAGAGTAATTCGAAAAATTGTAAATATATTGTAGTGAATAGTTTTGACTGTCGCTGTGAACGACGAGTGATGTTTGATTGTCTGTTTCACTGTATACTGCACGAAAGCGGAGATTTTCTTGCTCAATTATTGTGGTTTTAAACTTTGGTTGTGAGATGAAATACTTGTTTTTATAATGTCACATACATTTCCCACAGAAGAATGCGTGGTAATGGTGTTTGATCTTCAACTGTAAACAATAAAATGTGATATAATTAATGTTTTTTACTTCGTAAATGGTTATTTGTCTTTTCCCAAACTTCGAATGGGACGCACTGATATATGATATATTTTGCTCCAAATGACGTAAGTAGTAAGCTCTTTGAGTGGCGGTCAGTCCTCGTGAATCATTGTGTACAAGCAACAAAATAACGCCTTGGTTTTCGAGTCTCGTACAGTAGTGACCAAACTGATATGCTAACGTCACAGTATTCGTAGCGGGAAGGCCAACATTTCCTGAAATTCTGCCAAAGGAACTATCTCTTTTGTAGTATGAATAGGGGCAGTGTGTTCTGGTGTTGTAAATATGTACAGCATAGTTGCTGATACAACAAAGTTATGGACCACAGCAGACATATTTGTTGGTACTACTGCGTTCAACGATATATTACATGCGAATATAATTTTTGTCCTTGTTTTAAAATTCTAGATGGAAGCGTGTGCCGGCATTAAATCCACAGGTCCGCACTTTTGCGCTACCTATCATATTTATTTCCCCTCAAAATTTGCGTTTTTCTAAGAAATCGTCGGGGTGTTCAATTACTCCTGGGAGGGTTCGCGAGTTCGTTGTCTTGGGCGCAGTCGCATGCACACACATGCCGATATCAACAACGCATTGGTTGTCTGCTGTCACAGGGGAAGGCGATGATTGGTCCAGCGTTCTCCGGGAGGTGTCAAACATCGTCTGGGCCAATGGTTAATGTTATATAAACGCACGTGTTTTGAATTTTAGCATGTCCCGAAATGAATCTGCGAAATTTTTCAAGTCTCTAGTTATAAGTACGGATTTTTGGTCCATGGTATTATATTTTTTTCTCTGCGTGCGTGTTGCTTTTAGTTAAGGTCAAACTAATAAATTTTCTAAGTCGCCCTTTGATTAAGTTTTTATCTCCCAAATTATAGTGGCGCCCTATAATTCGATACCGCGTAGAAAATAAACTGTGGATTATCAAAAAACGTGATTGTATTTGTTGTTAAAGCTATTTTTGTAAAACTTAAACGCTGCAAGTAAAATATTGTACAGTTAAGAATGTCAGTATTACTGCAAGCACTTTTTTTCTGTAGCGATGCAGGTTCTGTGGCCAGGAACCGATTAACTTAGAGTATCATTGTCAATTTACAAAAAAAAATTATATTAATAAATATAAATTCATGTTATTTTTATATTTTAATTTTGTGTAGCTTTGTCCCAGTTTTATGGCAAGTGCACTAATTTGTTGGCATCTCGTAATTTTTCCGTTACTGTGATCTGTTAGTGTTGTAAAATGAATAACTATAAAATAGATGTGTTTTTTTTCGAGATTTTACTTCACACAAAAAACCACGAGAGAGATTCTTTTTTCTGACCTCTGTATCACTATGCTCAGCAAATACTGTTATATAAGTATAAAGTAGCGGTTATCATTCCCAGGTCCTTCAAAAGAAAAACAGCAAAATTTCTGGTTCTGATAACTGTTCAGTGTCGCTAACTAGCATGAGTAAAACACGATAGCTTTTTCCTGATTTGTAAGTTAAAAATTTTTCCGTTTATGTGTACACTTCAGTACACTGCTTAACTTTTTACGTAAATGTAATAAAACTTCGTAGAAGCACCTATCTTTACTAATGTTCCAACTTATGCCATTATTTTTACGTGCGTCTATTTCAAATCTTAATTACAGTTCGCAGACACAGGAGATTTGAACAATTCACTCACTCCGCTGAACAGCAAAGGCAGAGAGAAAAGCTTGAAAGCGAGTTTGCGACTGGTGCGGAACGTCAGACAACAGCTGCCTTAACAGGATCTTCTTGCTCGAGTGATCAGGTCATTAGAAGAGCTTTGACGGTCTGACAGTGGCCGAAATCAAAACGAGAACTTCAATAGTGCAGGCACTAACCTTTCAATTTTATAATTCGTTAGCCATAGAAAAATATTTACTTCCCGTAAATTATCTACGTTTCTAAAACTAATCCTCCGAGGTAAGCGAATTTGTTTCGCCATGGTCAAACTACGGGAGGATAGAAAATTTCAGACTTTCTGTAAAATGGTTAGATTTAATTCGAAACATACGAACAAGAAGTGTATAAGTAATTAGATATTTTGTATTTGTTTACCCGTGCGGTCTGTTATGAATATGACTTACGACCATATTCGTACGTGAAAGGTTTGAGAGTGTAGCTGAATAATGTTCTATTTTAATACTATACTGTTGGCTTCTCGCCTGAAGCTATTATCTTAGGGGGTGGATCAAGGTGGTAGAGCAATATAAGGTTAATGAATGTAAGGAGTTTCGCGGGAACTATATGGGTTTATCCTTCAACGACTGGACGTTGCATGATATGAAACACTGAGAAGTCGGGGTAACGTTGTTATTTTGTCTACGTTGACTATCTTAATTAGAACCATGTTAATTTACTGGGTTTGTCCCTCCTTGAGATGTATCTGAAGGTTGTGGAACTATGGTGGTTTACGGCGGTCGGTACTGCAAGGCTTCGTGAGTCATCCAACTCGGCCGGCGTCACGTGGAGAAAGACGCCTCCCGTCACTCTGTATTGCCCTCACATCGGCGTCGCATGGTGCAACCCGACCTGAATCCCCCAGCTGGTAGAGGGAGTTCCCGCTTACCAGGGTTTGGCGATGTTAAGTGTTATGGCTCGTTCAGGCGGATATATCACTTAAGGCACGCCCACCCCGACGTAATAGGCCACGCATTTATTTCTGAGTTCAAGTGTTGCACATACTTTTTTTTCTGGACATGCACTGTACTTGTGTTTAGCATTTCCCTCGCAGCCAGTTAACGACATTCTGCGTGCTCGACGATATTGGCATCAACCATTAATGTCAAAGAGATACAGAAATTTTTGCAAATCATGTTGGCCACGAGGGAGGCTCTCAGAGTACTGGACACTGCTACCTTGCTATGTACAGTTGCGGTCATAACTTTCGTTCCACTTAACATATTATCCCGAGTATACTCATTCACGTGTGAAGTGTTGCAAAACAGGCAAAGTCGTGGTTGGTGATGTACAAAGTCAGAAGCCAGCTCCAACAGAGACAGCGTATTTTCCCTGGTTATTGCTATTGGCTGCTACTGTTGAGACGCAAGCATTTATTACAGCCTGTGTCACTGACCAACAGAAATGATTTCCATTGGTACCATCGTGTAAGTATTGCAAGGGATTCGTAAGGACTTGTAAGACTAAAAATGCCCTCTTTTGCAACGCCTAGAATGAAAAATTAACTGAATGTGTAAGTTCAGGGATTAATGATGTTATGTAGTAGAATAATTTGGTTTTTAATGAAAATATGATAGGTTTCGCTCAACCACGAGTTGTGTTTTTACGTAAAGAAAAAAATGAACTTGAATTTAGCAGTGTACGTGTGGATTTTCCAAAATTATGTTTCAATATTGGGGGTGGTACGTCTCATTATGTGGAGCATCTAATTAGCATTATTAAACCTTACAGTAGTATGAAAATCTAAGATACGAGAACACACGTGGTTTTACTATAGAAATGTTGTTGTTGTGATGTGTTCAACATGTAAGTATGCTATTCAGTTTTTTTTTTTGTTTTACATATTTATTAAGTTACACGCAGCAGTTGAAAGTTAATTTGTCATATGTTTAATATTACATATTTATTTTTATATTGTTAAGTTTTGAGTAACATTAATTTGTGTAAGTTGGCAATGTTTGATAACACCGTTTTGATCGTAATCATAAGCACTGCACCCTGGTATAAGCCCTATGTCAAACATGTTAATTCGAATCTGGTAACCGACGCCAATAATAGGTGACGAAAGAATGTTCTGGTCTCCATCTTGTTTGAAATGGGTCATTATGATAACAGGTCAGGTAAACCTGGGCTCCGTATAAAAAGTGGACAATTGTAATTAAAACTGAGTTTGACCCTGACCAATATGCTCAGTTTTGTGTTGATAGCCGACATAGTAATACTAAACTGTCATAAGAAGGCCCAGGATCATAGTAACTTCAATTATTCCGCAGAGATGTAAGGTATCTTTATCACCGCCATCCTCAGTGACTGTTGGTCCAGCGGTGAAGTGCTAAAGACTTTTCTTGTTAACTGCACACTTATTTCAACACTTTCTTGCTTATCACACAATGCCTGCGAATGACAACTCTTATTTACTCTACCCATTTTTGACATTGCTAGCCACAGACAATTTTATCAAGTGTAGACGTATAGGCAGATAATTGCAACTGTTAAGTGTGGGTGTGATTGCCATTTGAACATGAACTGAACTTTCTACACACTAAAACATTTTAAATATTGTATGAACTTTTAAGCACTGCAAATACATGAACTATGGCTGCCAAGCGCTACACGCATAGTTGCTATTTTGACAGGCATAGAGAGGTTTGAATATAATATTCTTGCCCAGCTGTTGCGTGTTATATTTCACATATTCTGGTGTCACAATATAAAGTTGGGAGCATTATTAAAATTGAGGGAAGATTTTTTTATTTGCATTAAACTTCACTTCACTCATGGACTTCTTTGATTGAAATAATATGCTGGTAGTTAGTTTCCGGGTTTTCTTCAGGGTGTATTTGAATTGTGAAACATGTATAGCTATGTGGTAGCTGTGCTAGGCCTGGGTATTAAGGAAACATGCTGGTAATCTGCAAGTCTGTTGGTGTTTTGTGATTGTTTTTAGCATATTTCAGTGTTGAGTTCTGTCAATTTCACATTCAATCGTCTATTTCCTAACCCTGCCTGTATGGTATATAATAATTACACTTACTAATCTACACACTTTTTCTAGTGCCTGTTAGCCGTCTATATACAATTAACATATAATATCATTTCAGTGTTACGCATATAAGGGGTATAAATAAATATAAATAATAAATATATCTCTCACTATCTCATCTCGTTATTAGTTGATGTCACAAGGGGATTTCTAAAGTGGTCAGAAATTACAGCGAACACCGAGAAAATACAACTAGGATAGGCCACCGCTGGACAATACAGTACGTTTGGTGGATGGTACTTTAGGCGCGACTAAAAATAACCCAGACTCAATCGGTAGTGACTGGAAATATTTCCACAAATTCGTTTGAGGATTAGCTAGCTGTGATACACATACAAATTGTATTGTAATTTATTACTTGTAGCCCTGAGCCAGTAACAAAACTACCAACAAACCAAAAAGGACCGAAAGGATCTAAGGTAAAACTGGCTAATCTCATGGGTAGCTAACAATAAACAAATAGCCGAGTTTAGAGTATAGAAAATACTGGGAAATTTTGCCTGCGGGTACCTAGACACGTGATACATTTCTCTACCCACCAGTTGGTTTTCCCGAGACAGTGAGTTCCGAAGCCCATGTCCTTAGTCGCTAACCCAAATTCGTCGCTCACTCGCAGGAATATTTGCATCTCTATAGAATTAATTACACAGCTGACGATCAGCACAATCGTCTCAGGCAGGAGTTACGTCAGTCTTTTTCACTATCGGGACATTATGGCCTCTATTGCAGAGGTCATTAAGGCGTTACTATTGCACCACTACGTTCCAAGTTCCAATTCTGGACAGGTTATAGACCATAAGTAGAGATAATGGGAAATCGCGAAAATTTTCAGAGCCAACATATCTTCTATGACTCTAACTGGTTTATTCTTTTATGATTGGTTGAACAAGCTTTTGAGGAGGCTAAGTTGTTTGCATACCATTCACGAACGTTCTGCCTTACAGTATCTGAATCCTCATTGGCCCAATGAAATGGAGTAGTAGTTTAATACATGCATGACAGCCAATAAGGAAATAAAACTGGCGGATATGTGTACAGTACGTTGAATCCTAGCGAACAGTCAACTTTTCCCGCGATAAATCATCATTTCTAACCATAAGTAAAAATTATGTCATGAAAATGATCATGGTTACTGCCATTATTTCGACTTGATCTCCATGACACTGTAGTATGATTGGGATTTTAAAAAATTTATTACTAACCCGCATTATTAACTTTACACATTATCCTGACACTCAGCATTTCATCACCAGTAGTTGTAGTAAATGAGTGCTCCAGGTGGAACTTCAAAGATATGTACCGCCCTTGTACTTCACTTCAAACCATAATCCGTATATATATTTCCTTTTTTTTCCGTGGCTAGACTGTCAGTCTGATTCCAATACAGGCTGTATAAAGTACCAATTACACGATCTATCCGTAGAGACCTGAATAATTCGCGGGTTCATTTTGGGACAAGATAGAATTCAAAACACGTGTGTTTATGTAACTTTAGACATTGGACCACATGGTATATGACACCTCCTGGTGAACGATGTTAGCTGCACAACAAATGCGCAGCTGACATCGGCATATATGTGCATAATAATTTAGAGTCTAGCCTGCAGGTCATTGAACTCGTGAATTTTTCAGGTGTCTATCTATCCGCCATCGATCAGCGAAGTCGTATACTATTGGGTACATCTGACTGCAATGAGCCACTAAGGGTATCTGAGCACAGTCGTTCTCCGTCAGTGAACACGATTACAGCTTGAGGCGCCTCTAAAGAGTACAAGTTCGGAAAAGCGATAGCAACGTTCCGCAATAAATTTTCGTGTTCTGATAAACAATACTGTTTCAGAAATGCATGAAAATTTTCGCAAATCAAGTTTCCGTTGGCGGAGGCTCATATGGTTAGAGATGATGGTTTATGGCGGGAAAAATTTACTGTTTGCTAGTATTCAGCGTGCTGTACACGTGTCTGACAGTTCTATTTCCTTATTGGCTGTCGCGTATTTCTGAAGCTACTACCCCATTTCATAGGGCCAATGAGGATTCTTATACTATAAGGCAGAACGTTCGTGATTGGTCTGCAAACAACGTAGCCGAGTCAGAACCTTATCCCCCCAATCATGAATGAATAGACTAGTTAGAATGTTATAGAAGATATGTTGTCTCAATAATTTTTCACGATTTTCCATCAGCTCTACATATGGTGTACTCGCAGTTTCTTCGCCCTTTTTGAATCAAACGTTCGCAATACCTCCCCCCCCCCCCTTAGATGCTGTGTTTAATTATCTAATTTTTCATTAAATTGAAGTTTGGCCAATATTTTATTTATAAATTATAATACCTCATTATTAATAAATATTTATAAAAACAGTGATAAAACGTGTGTGTTGGTAATGTCTAGTGAGAAATAGTTCTCATGCAAAATATTATTACAACTCAGTGCTCACGAATTCGGCGCGTTGTCCTTATGGTGTAATTTTCTAGACTTATTTAAGCTTAGTTTGTACGAGGCGGAGGAATATCGTGGAAGTAGAACTTTAGCAGGGCTTCAGAAAAAAAGTGTGAAGTAACCGTGAATGGATTATACGAAGAATTTTCGATGGAGAAAGGCACCTCAAAGGTCGTCCCTCCCCCCCCCCCACCCACCTTCTTTCCAACCCAACCTTCTCGTTTTTAATTAATACTTTCTGTTACCGACATTCATAAAAGACGTCACAAGCCAACGATTCTACTATGAAAACGATGCGGTGAAAGCTTTAGATGGAATTTTAAAGCGCATATCATAAACTGGATTTAAGGACGTCTTCAGAAAGTAAATGAGCAGATGTGACAAGCGTACTGCTCTTGAGGGACACGCATACCCTCCGTTTGAATTGCTTTGCAAGAGTGTTTGGAGCACACGTGTCTCCACTAAACTGTCAAACGTACTGCTCTTGAGGGACACGCATACCCTCCGTTTGAATTGCTTTGCAAGAGTGTTTGGAGTACACGTGTCTCCACTAAACTGTCAAACGTACTGCTCTTGAGGGACACGCATACCCTCCGTTTGAATTGCTTTGCAAGAGTGTTTGGAGCACACGTGTCTCCACTAAACTGTTAAACGTACTGCTCTTGAGGGACACGCATACCCTCCGTTTGAATTACTTTGCAAGAGTGTTTGGAGTACACGTGTCTCCACTAAACTGTCAAACGTACTGCTCTTGAGGGACACGCATACCCTCCGTTTGAATTACTTTGCAAGAGTGTTTGGAGCACACGTGTCTCCACTAAACTGTCAAACGTACTGCTCTTGAGGGACACGCATACACTCCGTTTGAATTGCTTTGCAAGAGTGTTTGGAGTACACGTGTCTCCACTAAACTGTCAAACGTACTGCTCTTGAGGGACACGCATACACTCCGTTTGAATTGCTTTGCAAGAGTGTTTGGAGTACACGTGTCTCCACTAAACTGTTAAACGTACTGCTCTTGAGGGACACGCATACCCTCCGTTTGAATTACTTTGCAAGAGTGTTTGGAGTACACGTGTTTCCACTAAACTGTTAAACGCGCGTCCAACGTACCGATCTACGAAAAGAACACACACTTCAAACGAGGCATAAGTAGAGACCTGAGACAATTCGCGTTATTATTTAAGGACAGACTGAACTCCGTTATTATGCTTTTGACCAACTTCAGCCATTGGCCAAAAATATGTTAGGCACGCCTCGGAGAACTCTTGAGCCAATAATACAAGTTCAGCGGTGGAGTGGGCAATCGCTTTTAAGGAGATCGGGCAGATACGTGACGTCGATTACAGTGCAGCGGCCAATGAAATCACGAACTGTAGCCACTTTTTAATAAGGCAGTGGAGTCTATCATTAGTAGGGACAGGTGTATTTCTCAAAAATATTTATGCGCATGCTAGACTTCAATATCCTGCGCCCACGACCAAAAACTTTTTTTCGATTATTGGCCGAGTGTCTACGAGAGAAGTGTCTACGAGAGAAGACATGTTCCTAATTGACTGGGCCAATCGTAATAAATTAACCCGATATTGAACGTTCGTGATTCGAAGACAGGAACTTACGGCACGTGACATTAAAAATCATCCAACCACGAAAGAACACATGAACAAAAGTGTTTTGGTGTACAACTGGTCTTGAAACATTTTCGCTAAAAACACCTGTCCCTAATTAGGGGTAGCGAAATTTCCCGAAAAGGTTTCAAGACAAGTTTTATTTCAAAACACTGTAGAGTCGTTTATATATCTTGATTGGTGAACTACTTTTTGATGCGTGTTAATTGTCTGCACGCGAATCACGTTGCATTCAAGCCGATGTTGCCGAATTCTGAGTGGCCCGGTAAAATATGAAAATTTATTCTCAAGCAGACAGCAACCAATGAAGAAAGACAAATTGCTGTTGGGTGCTCATAGTAATGAAGTCTACCATGTACTCAAATTTATTCGCGAAAAATCACTAGCTCTATACGAAAAAAAATAACGCGAATTTTTCCAGGTCTCTACTGATAGTGCTTTCAAGACGCCAACTTAGCTAAAAACAGCTTTATTTGAAAATGCTGTATCTAAAAATATACCCGACAGACACGTACAAAAATACTCAAGACCCCTGCTTTGAACATTGCCACAGATTTCCCAACAATAAAGTGTTAGGGTCAACAATAAAAGTTCCATAGGCGCGCGCAGCACGACGAGAACACTGCACGCCAGTTCATAGCCTTGCGCTTAGAGGCTACGGTGCCCTTAATGCGCGCGGTAGTATCGTCCTTGTCGGTCCCTCCCTTCTCGGCCTCTTGCGCAGAAAGTAGCTGCAGGTAGGTGAACCCCTTAATGGTGGCTACACTGAAAAAGAATTTTTTTTTTTTGTAAAGGCTGTTCACGATAAAGTGAGCACTTTTGGAATCAACCTTGGAAAATAAACACTTCTCATGCCTGCATGTACTTCAACGGACGCACTGAGTGACATTCGTCCGATAAAGTTGGTAACGGTAGATGGAATGTAGTTCAATATCTTAACATCGAATAAAAAGGGCTAAGTAACCATCCGTGATAGTTCAAATTATTTATTTCGCTTTCCGTTTTTTATGCATCAGTGTGTAAAAATTAGCAGATTTATAAAATGTTTACTTTCCTAATAATTTCACAGTTTTACTTGACTGACGCATGAATAAAGTGATAAGGCCCACGGCTAAGTTAATTTTACATAAAGCGGAAGAATACACAACGTGCATACAAGTAGATCTTAAGCAGGGCTTTCAAAAGTGCTCATTTTAACGTGAACAGCCTTTAATACATGTTTTATAATGCCAGTCTCCGTCTTTGTTGAACAACAGTTGTATATTCCGGAAAGATACTAACTATGGAGAAAAGTAGACTTTCAAAGGTGCTTAGACAACCGCGAATAGTTCATTACAAAACTTTGGCTTTTATACTCAAGTCGCGGTATCTCTACACTTTTTTAAATCAAACCTTTGTCAAATCACCTCATGTATGACTGTTTTTTTTTCCTTTAAATATGACTTTGATATAGGCTGTTCACGGTAAATTGAGCTATTTGGAAAGCCCTGCTTAAGATCTACTTGTATGCACGTTGTGTATTCTTCCGCCTTATGCAAATTTAACTGTGGCAAGGGCCTCATTAATTTTTTTCATGCGTCGGTCAAGTGAAACTATGAAATTATAAGTAAGGTAAATATTAAAAAAAAAAAAAAAACATGCTCAGTTTTACACTTCAGTGCAATAAACAATAATCTAATTTATCACAAATGGTTACCTAACACTTTTTATTCGACGTTAAGATGTGGAACTACTTTCCATCCATCATTACTAACTTTACTGTGCGCATGCCACTCAGTGCGCCCGTTAATATATGTGCAGGCAGGTGTAATGACTTTTTCTAAGGTTGATCTCAAAAGTTCTCACTTTATCGTGAACAGCCTTTAACAAGCGATGTATAGTGTTAAATGTTGGGACTCTTGCCTTGGGCTACCTGGTTATGCGCGGTCCGGTTCCGCTGAGGTTGGGGGTGGAGGGGTTGCTCACCTCGATCCTCCCCTCCCCCTGGCAGGCCATCACTCGCTTCTCCGTCGTCCGACGACCGTGAATGATCAACAGATAACCTGGCACGCGTCATGCTCCGAACAATACTTACGTTCACATAAAAGGATTTTATTTTTAGTTCAATTGAACATTTACTTTCATTTTGTCTGTAAATAAAAAGTTTTCACTTATCAACAGAGAAAGGTGATTTGTTGGTAATGCCTAGTAAGTAATAGTTTTCAAGCAAAATATTAAACGCACACGAAATCGTTGCATTGTACTTTGATGTAGTTTTCTAGACTTGATTAAGCTTCATTTGCACGAGGCGAAGGAATGGCGTGGAAGTAGAACTTCAGCAGGGCTGCAAAAAAAGTTGGAAGCAACAGTGAATGGACTCTACAAGACGACAATTTTCCTCGGCGCAGGTTGCCGTGGGCCCGGGACCCCAGGCGGCACATGGTGCTGGCAATTCCTGCCGTCGAGCGACGACTTATAAGTCGGGCTGTATTCATGGCACGGCCAGCGGGCCCTGCAGCTGAAATGAAGGCGCGCGAGGGAGATGAGAGTTCCTGAAGGGAAGAAAAAAGCATGCTGGAGGGCGAGGTGTTCGGTGAAAGGAGGGGAGGACGACACCTCTGCGGGTTATTGAATCCTGGGCTGCAGTGCTCGGCCGAGGGGTTTTGGAGATGCCCCCTCCCCTCCCCCAACCATCTTCGTCCCCCCCCCCCCCCCGCCCGCACGCGTGCGTCAGTGTGAAAAGGGGGAGCGGGAACAGGTGACACCAGCGCGCCATCTTGCGAGGTAGTACGTGACCCGGGTTCGCGATGATGCCGCGACCTCCGGGTGGTGCACGCATCGTAAATATCGGCCCGCACGACCTTCTTTTACGTCCGGAAAACACTGCGGCCTGGACGTGTGCGGCGTTGAAGGACCGCAACATATATAAACCTGCGTCTACTTGCCACGATTCCCCCACTGTGTACATACAGGCATAAGCTCGCTGCAATTCTTTTAAACCCATCCATTCCCGAATTAACTTGCTCTTGTGCGCACTGTACCTTCTAGCTACCAGTGGACAACATACTGAGTGTCCCTTGATGTCAGCATTCCCCATTCACAAATGACATATTCAGGAACTTTAATACATCAGATTGTTTGGAAGGAAGACGTTAATAACACTGGTCGTTAATCCTCAGTGCCCTGTAAAACATCTGTATGTTCCCGATTATATGAGACGGCAACTGAACGGTCAATTATGTTCTTAAACAGTGTGACACGGGGCCACGGTGGCTGAGCGATTAGCACGCTCACCTCCCACCAAGGCGAACCGGGTTCAATCCCCGGCCGGGTCACCGGACTTTCGCAAGTGGTAATCGTGCCGGAAGATGCCGTTGGTCAGCGGGTTTTCTCGGTGATCTCCCGTTTCCCCCGCCCCTTCATCCAGGCGCCTCTCCATATTCACTTCAACCACCCTCATCGGTTCTCAAGGCCTCGCTGTTAAGAACCACCAAAATATCTTCACTCACTCGCAGTGTAGTAACAGGCGGGGGTATACGACAAATACTGTGCCGGTAGTTCCACGTGGAAACAGTGCTCCGTCTCTCCTTCCAGAACAATTTCAAACGTCTAAGAGCGTAGATGGCATTGCTCCGTGAAGGTCTTGAAAACAAGGGCGAAGAGGGTCGGTGCTACCCCAACGACGAGACCAGAAATGCGCCCAGCGCGCACTGCGTTGACGGCTCTCGCCCAAGCAGAAACAGTACAACGGGTCCCAAGGTAATGTTGGCGTCCCCAACGCCTCCAGGCGCTTCAGACAGACTTACATGTAGATATAAAATCGCAGGACGTTACTTATTGTAACAGGTGCTCGTGGTTATATTTGACACCTTCACAATACAGTAAGTGCTGCAAAGATCAAACGCTCTCAGAGCGGTACTTATAAAATCAACTTGAGCATTAGCGTCATAAAGTCAATCTTAATTGATGCCTCAAGTTGATACTTAAATTTCGTAACTATTGCTTCAAGACTTCTCAGTTAGATGCAAACAAG
The DNA here is from genome assembly GCA_029891345.1 of Dryococelus australis. NCBI lineage: Eukaryota > Metazoa > Arthropoda > Insecta > Phasmatodea > Phasmatidae > Dryococelus > Dryococelus australis. The sequence goes on along the minus strand of CM056995.1, from coordinate 333,970,472 downwards.
GAAGTGCTCGCGAAGGCCGTCTTATTTCTGCGTGACTTGGGACTGAATATTTCTTATGCATAGCCACTGCTTGAGGTCGCAATTTCGAACCACATTTCATGGTCGCTGAGAATTTCCTTGACTCTTGCATCCCCAGTGTAGACAATATTGTAACATGTTCCACGTGAGGGTTACATTTGACCAGTGCCGTACACTGTGAGGATCAGTGCCCAATGATTATAGACCCGGAAATTTCGTGGATATATTCGGCAACAAGTTATACTCCAAACGCATTTATGTATTCGCGTCTTATTTACTTGTTTATTGGCTGTTGCTCCAGTCCAGACCAGGTAGCACGGGGTTCGGCCGTCTATTTTCTTGCAGGTTAGTTATTATAGGTTGTTCACGGTAAAGTGAGCACTTTTTAAGGCCCTTCTAAATTTTTCCTTTCATCCAATTTCCATCTTCCTGATGCTTTTTAATATAGACATTGCAATGTGGCCAATAAACACAGTGTATGCATTTCACCAACCTCAAAATTTAATGCCCCGGGCTGCAATAAGATATATTTATTAGTGGTTAATGCCTGTTGGGAGGGCCTTAAAAAGTATTCACTTTACCGTGAACAACCTATACATCATATTCGTCCAGGGCGTGGCTTACAAACTACGGTCCAGTTGGGCAGAAAGTCAAATGTGCATGAGTTTGAAGTCTAGCTTGTCCTCAAATGAACTCGCGATATTTCCGGGTCACTGCCAATGGTATTCCTTGTAAAAAAAACTGGATCGTAAACCGTGCCACTTCTCTATGTTATGACTTGTTTACATCGCTGGTCGAACACAAAGCCTACGACTTACTGGATGTGATAACGAAATCGGTATTTGCCCTCTTAAGTACAGCACGCATAAAAAATGTATTTTCTTTTTGGCAAAACCAGAAAGCATTAATTAATATTTGAATTGAAGTGCCAAGACAGCAAATAGGCCCGTCTTCACTAAGTTTACTGTAAAAGTGTCTTGCTATGGCGATTTTTGTTTAATAACATCATACATTTAACAATTGGAAAAAAAACTCGAAATTTCGCGGATTAATTCGCCAACAAGCTAGACTCCACAATCCTCTGAACATTCGAGCATCAGTTAGTAGTCCATTGGGTTGTTGCTGCAGTTTAACCCCAGGCCACGTAGCAAGGGATTCGGTTGTTTTCTTTGCAGGCCCTTTATTGGTCGAAAATCGTTAGGGGCGTATCTAAAACAAATCGAGACCTGCAAAATTCGCGTTATTATTTATTCCATAGGTACTTGTGTTTGAAGTTGAATGTGTCCCCAAATAATAACGGGAATTCGCAGGTCACTACTAATTATTAGAGACAATGAAATTTCACAAATTCATTCAATAGTACGCTAGCAGGGCCACTGTGGTGAAGTGGTTAGACTACTCGCCTCCCGCCTAGGCGAACCGGGTTCAATCCCCTTCCAACTCACTCCCGGATTTTCGCAAGTGGGAATCGTGCCGAACGTGCTGGTCGGCGTGTTTTTCTCGGGGATCTCCCGGCGCTCCAATCTCACCTATATCACCCTCATCGGCTCTCAAGACCTCGTTGTTAAGAGCCGCCCAAATCGCTCAACACAGCTAAGTCCTTTTGTTTTTGCCTGAGTCTTCCAGGGGATGACAAATAAACTACGCTCCAATGCGAAATTCAACGCTCAAAAGAAGTGGGGTTACACTAGCGTTGGGAATGCTGAAGCACATGTTAATTATCACAAATACTTAGAGAGGGACTACATCATATATTATAATAAAATGCAACATAGTTTAAATCAATTATATATTTGATCACATTTAAAGGTTTTACTAATTTAATATAATTTTTTTGACAAATTTAGGGGCAAAGTGAAAAAAAAAAAAAAGGGGGGAGTTACAACCTACAACCCCTATATCCCCTCCCCCTATCCACAACTGACACTGATGTTCGAAATCTAATTTGGAACCAAAAGACTTCGCGAAAAAAAATGACTTCAACTTGTGTTACCCAGAAGTATGAAGTCTAATCCATTGATAACTGAGAAGTAGGGATAGAAAAATTTCGACAAATAATTTCGGGCCAAGATAGACGTCAAACATATACGCAGTGAAGTCACCTTCGCAAATTGGATCACAGTTTATTAGACCTTCCCTGCACGCCTCCGACTTGAAAGGAAATATCTTGCGAATCCCATAACTGCCGGGGAAACAGCCAATCAACAACAGCTGAGGCTCCAGTATGCAGAGGACTGAGGAGTCTAGTCTACAGGCCATTGAATTGGCGAAATCTTCCTATCTCTACTGATAAGGGAAAAGAAACAACGTTGTTTTATCAGGCTGCTTCACAGTTGAGATAATAGTGTTTTTCAAGTCTAGTCCTCAAATTGAAGACATTTTTGTCCTCAATCAAATTAAATTTGGACTTAAAAAGTTTTTAATTTGACATCCTAGTGTGCCTGCACCACGCCATCAACAATGTTCAATGTTAAGGACCGACATTCTTGAAAGGACTTGGCAGATATTGAAGATAACGCCAAATAAAATAGAGTACGAAATAAGATATTTTTGTTTACTTAAAGGCTTATTTTTTTCCATTCTACTGTAATATGTTCAGACCTGCAAAATTCGCATTATTATTTGAGGACACGTTAAACTTTAAAACACTTTTACCTTTGCAATGCGTTTGTCTTTGCACCACACTTTATCTGGCATGCCCTGGGTAACATTGCGCCAATAATTAACACTTCACAATTATGATCCATCATGTGTAGTGCAGTCAGAGTGGGCGTGGCTTCATATCTATGCAGCAGCCAATGGAAAAACGATGCAGGCTCCGGTATATACATTACAGTGAAGTACAGCCTGACGCCAAATAATAACGCGAATTTTGCATGTATATAGTAATAGGTGAAGTACTAATGGCTAGTAGAGACCTGCAAAATTCGCGAGATCAATGACCTACAGGATAGTCTCTATAGTCTTATGCACAAATATGCCAATGTCAACTGTGCATTGGTTGCCTGCTGTCACGGTGAAAGGCGACGATTGGACCACTGTTCTCAAGGAGGTGTCAAACACCGTGTGGACCAATGGCTTAAGTTATATAAATACACATGTTTTAAATTCTAGCTTGTTCTAAAATTAATCCGCGAATTCTTCAGGTCTCTACTAACGGCGTAACTTGTAGATGTGATTGTATATTCCAAGAACGGATGTGCTGTATTGTAATTGTTCCAAATACTGTCATATTGTGTGTATAGTTTATCTTATACGTAACGGGGAACACCAAGAGTATCGATTTAACAGTTTCATTCTAAGTTGTAAGTTGAGTTGAGTTGACCGGTTTTGACGGCTGTTTATAACAACGAGGTCTTGAGAGTCGATGAGGATGAAATGAGGTGGGAGTGGAGCAGCACCGGAATGCAAGGGCGGGGGAAACGGGAGATTCCCGAAATAACCCGCCGACCAGTGACATCGTCCGGCACGATTCCCACTTGCGAAAATCCGGGAGTGACCCGGCCGGGGATTGAACCCGGTTTGCAGCTGTGGGAGGCGAGCAGTTTAATCGCTCAGCCACCGCGGTCCCTTCTATGTTTCCCAGCAAGTTTCTTATCTCCCCAGGTTAAAACGAGGAATCTAGCCTGTCGATAAATGTTTTTTTTTTTTTTAATAAAGTTTAGGTAAGGTCGTTTCCCCTTACGTATCAACCCCCGCACCAGTGCCCTTTCATGTAATGCGGGGGTGTAAGTTGTTCGTTTACTTTTCTAATTGTTCTGAAGTTCTTTCCTCCGTCATTTTGTTGTTACTACGTAACGTCTTCCGGTATATTTTCCTCTTTCCTTGTTACTGAACGGCTCTCTTTTTAAGGTTTCCTATTTTGTTTTTACAGGTTGTTTTTCTACTACTCCTCGAGTATTATATTTTCGTATGTTTCAATTACTTCTGTCAAGTTGTCCGGAGGATCAGAATAGCGCGACAGAACCTACCATCCACGTACTTTTCTCAAGCATCCTGGGAGCTGATCCTCTCATTTTTTTCATACAGTAGACACTGTATATGCATATGTATAGTGGCACTACATACATTCTGAAATATTTGTATTTATTTATTTTTAAAATCCTTTCTCAAAAAATGGCGTGAAGCTGGAAGGGCCCCTAGTCGATCCCCTCCACATACACACATATACACACACACCCTTCCGACCGATCCATCATCAGTCCTGATTCTTGTCATATTATGATTATCTCGTGTATCATTTTCTTTCTGTTAAAGTCATTCATTTCCACATTAATTAACTTTTCCTGGTGTTGAAAATACGAAATTTTTTATGCGTGCTGTACTCTACCCGTTCGGTTAGACATTAATTCCTGAGTTCAAGTGTTGCAATCTCGAATTTTTTTGGTAAAGGCTGTTCACGATAAAGTGAGCACTTTAGAAATCAACCTTAGGAAAAAATTGCTGACGCTGCCTGTGTATATTTAAACTGGCACACTGAATGACATACGCCCAGTAAAGTTGGTAACGGTGGGTGGAAAATTGTTCCATAACTTAACTTTGAATAAAAATTGTTATGTAACAATTTGTGAAAACTTAAATTATTTATTTTGGTTTCTGTTTTTTTATGCATAGATGTATTAAAATGAGCAGATGTGTGAAATTATTTACTTTTATAATAATTTCACAGTTTCGATTGACCGACGTATGAATAAAATGATGAGGTGCATGGCAATGTTAATTTTACATAAGGCGGAATAATATAGAACGTGCACACAAGTAGATCTTAAGCAAGGCTTTCGAAAGTGCTCATTTTAAAGTGAATAGCCTATATGCGCTGTACTCGTGTCCAGCACTTGTCTTGCAACAAGTGAACCATATGCTGCTTGCTCGATGATATTGGCATTAAACATTCATGCCAGAGAGGCACAGAAATCTGTACAAATAAGGTTAGCCACGAGGAGGACTGTCAAAGTACTAGACAGTGGTGCCTTGACCTGTACAGTATCAGTCATACTTTAATTCACTTGCAGCATGTCTATGATCGTGGACACGGAGACTGTATGGTCTAAGACGACAGAGGACCTGATTCAGTGCTATCGCAACCAGTAAGCTGTAAACTTTGTGTCCGGCGATCAGTGATGTGAACCAGCCATAACGTAGAGTAGCGACACGATTTACGAACCAGTTACTCCCAGGAAAGATCGGGGCTGGCGGTGTTGTAGTGGTTAGACTGCTCGCCTCCCACCTATGTGAACCGGGTTCTATTCCGGGAGGGGTCGCTCCCGGATTTTCGCATGACGGAATCTCGCGTTTCCCCGCTCTTGCATTCAGGCGTTGCTCCATACTCGCCTCTTTTCACCTTCATCGGCTCCCAAGACGTCGATGTTGAAAGCCACCCAAATCTCTCCCCACCACCACACTCTCCAGGAACGATTTCACAGCACCGGCCAAATAAAACCTTCATAGGCAACATTTATACGATTGTCTATACACTGGGAATGAGAGAATTAATTTCTGGTTGACAAATGACAACTCGAATTTCTCATGTCTCTACCGACTGGCGAGTGGTGTTATTATACTATGTTAGAACGAGTAGCTGGGGAAGGGGGGGTTCGAATCCGATTCTTTAAGTAGCCTGTGATGTGATTGCCGTTTATGTTGGCTCATGGCACACCCCTGGCAAAGCCACCTCGTGAATTACGCGGGATCTGGCAACGTCGTCACACGGAGAGGGTTGGGTGGAAGTGGTAGACTGATGAGGGAGTGTAGGGGGAGGTTGGCGAAGTAGGGAGGGAGTAGGGGGAAGCGAGGCCAAGTTATCGACCGGCTACAGGAGTGAGGGATGCTGTGAATGGACGCACTGAAATAGCTCTCGCCAGCGCACGCGTGACGTCACGGGCAGGCTGTCCAACCCCCTCGACCCCTTCGTCCTTGTACCATCAAAAACCCCGGCCCATGCACAGGGCGATGTGTTGACGTGTCCGGAAAGTGTGGGAGGAATGTGTCGCCGACGAGAGAGGCGCTATAACTGCTTCAGGGCTGTATGGAGAAATTTTTCGGAGGTAGGAGGAATGAGTTTTGAAAATGAGTAGCGGTTTGGCCAGAACTTTCCGTCTGCAAGGTAAAAATGAATAAAATTTTATCACGTGATATCCTAACACTATTATAGAGACCGCGGTGCGTATCTGTTTGCTTCCCACCACGGCGAACCGGGTTCAATCCCCGGCCGGGTCACTCCCGGATTTTCGCAAGTGGGAATCGTGCCGGATGATGCCGCTGGTCGGCGGGTTTTCTAGTGGACCTCGCTTTTCCCCCCCACCCTTGCATTCCGGCGCTGCTCTGTTCTCATCTAATTTTACCTTCATCGGCTCTCAATACCTCGTTGTCCTGAGCCGCCTAAATCTCTCGACTCAACCCCAGGCACTAGCAAAGAATAGACGAGAACAAAAAAGCGAAATTGGTCAGGTAGTTCCTTTAATGAGGGCGTACTCGTTCTCTAATTAGCTGCGCGTGTCCCTGGGAAAGGGCGTCGTGTCTGATTGGCTATACTGAGTGATGCGAAAATATTCCCGATTACTGACTGGGCTGCCGCGTGGCAAGTAGGCTATAGGCTGTTCGCGGTAAAATGTACACTTTTGAATGCCCTGCTGAAGATCTACTTTTATGCGCATTGTGTATTCTTCCGCCTTATGAAGGATTAACGCTGTCATGGGCCTCGTCACTTTATCCATGCGTTACTCAAGTGAAATTTTGAAATTGCTAGAAAAGTAAATAGTTTACATATCTGCTAATTTTTACACTTCGATACATTAAAAAAAAAACACAGAAAGCAAAATGAATAACTTTTAGTTATCACAGAAGGTTACCCAGTACTGTTTATTTGACGTTAATATATGGAACTACTTTCCCTCCATCGTTACCAACTTTACTGGGAACATCTTCATCGTGAACAGTCTCTACTTTGCAATTCTGCTATTGGCTCAGAGGCGTGCAGGGCGGGTCAAATAAACTGTGATCCAATTTGCGAAGGTGACTTCACTGTATATGGGTTTGACGTTTATCGTGTCCCGAAGTGAATTCGCAAAATTTTCCTATCCCTAGCTATAGACTATACGTTCACCTACAGTAATGCGAACCAATCGTGACCTAGACCAGTAAGAAGGTTCGCGAATCATTCAACCACATGCAGAACCATTGGTAGATGAGCTTCGCAGTGTGCAGTACAGAGTAAAAATTAACTACACGTGAGTAATTTACGCGATTGTGTGCACTGGGCCCGAATGTGTTTAAGTGCTGAGAGACGTCACTCGTTGATGAGACTGCATCCAGCTGCCTCACAAAGACCTGCTGCCAATAACGTCAGACACAAACATGCTTCTATTGGTTCTGGCACCAGGTGCTGCATTCTGCTGATATTTGAACAGTTCCATACAAAATTGTTCATTGCGACGCATAAGATAGTAAAGTTACGTGTGAACAATGGAACTAATTCGCCAGGTGGCAGCCCAGGCCCCGTCCTCTCATTTGCTTTGGGGCTCGGCAGTTTGATCGTTTATATAGCCAATAGAATATTGAGGTAGGAGTTCAGTCGCCTGCTCGTCGTCGTACCAATCAGGTGCTGTGCCCTGTCATCTTTACGAGAATCGGACCATTAGGGCTTCACACAAACAACTTGGTTTTTTCCATTAGGTCTGGAATTTTTTTCGATTTTTTTTTTTGCTATACTGTTAGATTTTTGCTATTTTTAAAATGATCTTTAAGTTTAAAGTCCCTGGGGTTAATATCAAGGTCATACATTTACAACTTGGCGGCCAGGGCCAGAAGGTGATTTGTATAATTTAACTAATTGTTTCGTTTTTAACGGCTTTTTTTTTCGAGTTCAAGATAATTGGGATTTATGCCAGTGATGCCATCAAACATGGGGGTGGTAGTCACTGGTGTAATATGCTGTTAAATTTTTATATTGGCGTCAAGCTCACCAGATTTCGACGTGAAGATTGAAATCAGTAACGTAATAAGTCCGATTTTTGCGAGTTTCTTTAAATCTTTTTACATTTTTTTTTTTCAAGTGTAAGTTCATTGGGTTTAATGTCAAGTTCACCAATATTCAATAATGGCGTCGGAGTCAGTTAGCAATATTTTCCTCGATTTTTACGAGTTTCTTTCGATTTTTTGTAAATTTTTATCAGTTTTTTTCGAGTTTAAGGTCATCGGATTTAAGGTCGTGTACTTACCTCATGGTGGTTGGAGTTATCAGTGTAATTGTTTCCTCGATTTTAGAATATTTTTCGATTTTTTTTTCTGATATTTTTATTTATTATTATTGGGTGCGATGAGGAGAGTTGGGGGAGGGTTTGGTTGAAGGCGGTGGTATGTGATGGGGTGCAGGATGGTGGGTGGGGGATGGGGCCATGACTGGTGATCCCCCTACACCCAACCCCTCCCGATCCGCTGCAACTGATTCGGAGCATCGAAACGTTTTTACTGCTCTGAGGACTAAGTGGCTCATTCCGCTAGGAGCCCCGGATCCGCTTGCTCTATTGAGGACGTTTTGACTATCATATCGGGGAACCTCGAATCTGCTTTATTCATTTGACGATTCAGTCAAAACATTTTCCCCTTCTTGTTTTTTATTTTTTTAAGTGAAAAATGTGATAGGCGCGCACGCATCCAGTGGCCTTGACAAAAGTAAATAACGAGACTTCTGCTACAGCAGGAGCGGCTAAGCCTTGGATTCCTTCCGCGTGCGAGGAGTCGGTAATATTAGAATGCCTCGCGCTACATGGCGTCCATTTTGAGGTCATGTCACATCCCAACTCGCAACTTAGTGTATTCATTACTCATTAACCACTGAACGGATTTTAATAATCGAAACACCATTAAATCACAAATTCTTGGCAGAGAGCGTATATATCTAATTTAATTTTTAAATAGCTAATAAAAGTTAAGTAAAAAGTTACTCATAATAACTCCAATCAATGTAACAGTCTAAAAATAGACATTACATCATAATTGTCTCTACTTGTCAAACAATATAGCCTATCGTTAGGGATAGGAAAATTTCGCGAGTTCAATGACCTGTAGGCTAGACTCCTCAGTCCTCTGCACACTGGACCCTCAGCTGTGTGTTCACTGGCTGCTGCCCCGCACCTGGCAGTTATGGGATTCTCAAGATGTTTCCCTGAAAGTCTGCTATTCGCTTGACTTCTATCTTGTCCCGAAATGAATTCGCGAATTTTTCCTATCCCTACCTATCGTTGCATTGCTAATATATCTGCCACCACTTTAAGTATGTATCACAGTATACGTGTGTATCACTATCTGAATGTTTTATAATCCGTAATAAATGTTATTTTGTCGATAAAATGGCCACTCCAGGCTGCCAGCAGTGACCTCCGCCTGTGACGTCAACCGAGTTGACAGATGACTGCTGACTCCTGATGTCTAATGCCTGCGCCCAAATCGGCTGTTATATACTACTCAAATTCATTTATTGCAGCTTTACAAAAAGTTTTTGTAGTGTACCAAAAAATTTTAGCCACTGTTTTCCAATTATTTGTTTGTGCAGCGAGCATACGCAGAATATAGCGGATGTAGTTCTGTAGTCGCATGAAAATGAATTATTCTGGACGGTATGAATGTTACTGCTAAAAAGTGAATATTATATGACGGCCCATAAATATTTTTTCAATAAACAAATACTTTATAAATCACTAAATGGCTCTAGTACTTGTGAATGCAGATACGTGTATTGTGAACCATAAAATGTTTTACGCAGGCAACAAAATTTCGCCTTCGAAAGTATCGACCTAATAAATCTATAACCACTAACAATTTTTTTCAGTCTGAATTTACGTGAATTCATTAAAAAAAGTTGCGAAGGTCCCGGAAGTCCGTTAATGATAAAACAGAATGTCCTTGATTAACGAATATTTGATGGACAGGGCCATCTGTATTTCGCGAAAATATTTACGCGGGCTGAACTTCTATGTCCTATGAGCACACTTGCAGACTTCATTCGATTATTGGCCGCTTGCATTTGGGTAAAGACAGTCTGTTGTTTGTTTGAGCCAATCAGAATTAAGTTTTGCCAATACTGACCACCTGTGATTCACGGGCAGACAGGGAAGAAGCGCAACAATTCAAATGATCCAATCATGAAAGTGGATCTGAACCAAAATGCGTCGTAAGACAACTAGTCTTGAAATATTTTTTCGCGAAAAACAGGTGTGCCTACTGATAGATGATTTTTTAGCAGTACTATTTTTTAATTAAAGAGAATTTTTTTCTGACAGCGAACACTGTCAAAGTCTGTACATTTTTTTCGAGTGCTCCTACAACACTGTTGACTGGGTGTGCTACCAGTTAATGCTCACCTACGTGTTTCACAACTGAGCAGCTTACGAAATCACGTGATATATTTATTTATTTTTTATCGTTTTTCGCCGTATGTTTGTGGCTTACAGAATAAATAACATAAAACAGGAGAAAGTACAAGATTTCAAAATATAATGAATAGAGACAACGCTTGATCGACGGAAAAGTTTGACGATTGCTTAAGTTGCAGCGTACTTTGCAAGTGTCAGAAATTTTTCATTCATTTTTGGTTGCCGTGTGTTTATGAAAATATTTTCCCATTTCTCCAGGCCAATGAGAATTCTGACACTTTAAGACTATGGACGTGACTAGAGGCAGGAAAGCTTTGCGTTTTAAAAGACCTGTAAGTTCACCTGGGCGTGTCTAATAAAAGTGTGATCAAATTGCAAACATAACGAAAATGTACGTGTGTTGGAAATCAAGCTTGTCCTAAAGTCAATTCGGGAAATTTTCCAGTCCCTATTCATGACTGGTGAGTGAGTAAAGAGATTTGCGCTGCTCTTAACATCGAGGAGGTCTTGAGAGCCGATGGGGATGAAGGTTTGTATAGAGAAGCGCCGAAATGAAGAGGCGGGGAAAACAGGAGATCCCCGAGAAGACCCGCCGACCAGCGGCATCATCCGGCATGGTTCCCACATACGAAAATCTGGAAGCGACACCTCCGGGGATCGAACATGGTTATCCTTGGTGGGAGGATAGTAGTCTGACCACTACACTATCTCGGCCCCGTCGTGATTAATCTGCGATGTGCCAAACCGAGACATAAATGCCTTATCCAATCATGAAAGGATTACGACGGTACAGTATTTTGGAATATGTTGGCTGAAAAGATTTGCTATGTGTAATAATGAAGCAACCTTGTGCGGCATTTAACCATCGTGTTAAAATTGTTTTTTAAAAAATCGTTAACATTTTTTTGGCTAGTGGAAGACGTGCCACGCATGTTTAGAGCCTAGACTAAAGATGAGTAGACCATTTATTCGTCTTCTGCACATGTAACCAACACTGACCTACCCCAAAGGAACACAACTGTCAAAGTCACATGGTCAACAGTGATGAGCGGGTTTGTTTATACCTTAATTTTTAAATGACAAGCTCTGTTACATTAATAAAGCGTTTTTACCAGTACGAATGTAATCAAAAAGCATTACAAACTTGTTTAGAGAAAGTATAAAAACATCTCAAAAACACTTGTCTACTACACACTCTTCTAACCTCAAACCCATTCCAGGCCATTTTTGCTAAACTTGTAGGCAGAAAGGCAGTTCAATATTGGAATACGGAGATTGGTTGTGCGCAGCCAGCGAGATCGGTCTACCTCATCTTCAGTCTGTGATTTAGAGCACAGTAGGAAGTTTACCGCTAAAATAAATTGACTTCCATAAGAGTCAAGCCCATTTGAATCAAGATAAACGTCCTGAATTATCTGAGAATAGATTACAATGTCCAAACATAAAATAGTCGTGACAGATAAAGTACTATGTAGTGTTTTCAAATATAACCCTTATCGAAATCACCGATAATGTTAGATCACATGCAACATAGAGCCTATGACTTGAACTCGGGAAGTCGTGTGGTTCATCTCCAGCTGTCTGCACGGTGCACCAGAGTAGGTAACTATACAGAAGCTAATCGGCGTGGTATGGCGGTTCCTCTCATATAAGTGTGCTGTTTCGCGCATCTAAGGCGCGAATATGAGGAAACGGGCTTTGGATCTGATTGTCTATCGCATTTTTGTGAACCTTTGCCTTTAGTTGGGCTGCCTTCCTGCTAGTTAGGCCTCGACAGATTTATTGATGAACGACGTCCCGCCGTATTCCTGGCTAGCGAGGCCATTTTGCTATCGTTTGTTGCTGCAGTTCGCAATACACGCCACAGTTTAACCTGTGTATTCATAAATATTATGTGCCATTGACGTATGTTTGACATTTACGATTGCAATTTTTATTTGGTACCGTACCTTATAAGATACAAAAGCTACAGGCATATTTTACATTTATAAATTATTTAGGAAAGCTAATTGTTTTTATTTTCAAATTTAAGACATTTATTCCCAGGCATCTTGGTAACCGAAACCTTAAAGGTTTGAATCATCGATTTGAAGTTTGCCCTGTGATGTAGATGAGATTCAAGTTCAATACCAAGTCATTCCTACAGAGCTTGTAAAAAAAATATTCTGTGCACCACTGTCAGTAGGCGAACCTTGAACTAAGAAATATATCTCATTATATCTTCGGAGCAATGGCAGGGCTTCTGGTGGACGATTCTGATACCAAACATGGCTTGATTTGCAAGCACGTCTGTGAGCCATTCCCATTTAAGTCACGATGTGAATCAAAATTTTGATCAAACTTAGGTGAAAGTTGTTATTTCCAAATGCCACTAGCATTTTGCAACGGCACTCCTAGACTCGTGGCTCACTTATTGAAGGATGACAATAAAGACAGATTCTAATTAGGAAGCTTACACATAAAACTTATAACAAGTTTTTTTATTATAGTATAAGCCGTTCTTTTGTCGTTATTACGAAAAGTAATCAGCAGTAGGCTATTGTGCTCCCCATAAAGATCTGCATATATTTGTGAAAAGCAAATTCTACAAGTATAGATAGTAAGTGTAATTATTTAAAGTTAAATCTTCAACAGTTCTACAAATGAACTATAGGTTGCAATAAAAAAGTACTTGTCTTAAATTCTAAAATTTCCACATTTTTAGTGAACTATCTGCCGTTCTCCACTTTTAAGAACTTATCAAGCCAATGTAACGGTTAAGCATTCATTAAGACCTAAATTTTAAAAGGCATTTTAAACATTTTCGTAAGTGTTCAGAATATAACTACTTAAAGGCTGTTCACGATAAAGAGAGCACTTTTGAAAACAACGTTAGAAAAAGGTCACTACTAGTTGCATATATTTTAACGGGCGCCCTGAGTGACATTCGCCCAGTGAAGTTGGTAACGATGGATGGGAAGTAGTTACGTATCTTAAAGTTGAATAAAAAGTGCTAGATTACCATGTGTCTTAACGTAAATTATTTATTTCGCTTTTTTTTTTTTTTTTTTTTTTTTTTTCGTAGTGTAAAAATGAGCAGATTTTTTAAACATTTACTTTTCTAATAGTTTCAGAGTTTCACTTGACCGACGCATGAATAAAGTGATGAGGTCCATAGCAATGTTAATCTTATATAAGGCGGAAGAATACATAATGTGCATGCAAGTAGATCTTAAGAGTTGCTTTCAAAAGTGCTCACTTTATCATGAACGGCCTTTAGAGTGTTTCACTTGCGTTCCAAACCAGGCTTAACTGATCGGGCGTGCAATATCATCAGTGGACGAAAATTATTTCTGCTGAACTGAACGCGCGTCTTGGAAAAAACAGGGAGATGATTTGTACCACAAAATCTTCCGTGACAATATATTAATTTATAATTTATGTAGCGTATTTTTACTTGAATGATTGAATGGCGTATTTTTAACACGTACATCTATTTACAGGTGAATCGCATACGTTAAGAATAGTCGGTGTCGCGGAGATACGGGGAGCTTCTTCACAAAGACAAGTTTCATTCGTGTACAGAATACGACGCGCATACAACAATTACGTGATAAAACACTTCCTGTAAGCATAATGCCCAAAGAGAATGGTGTACTGAGGAAAAGGTTTTGCTGAATCAAAGAAGATTTGTTTGGTGCAACCAGATTGTTTGTTTGTATGGGGGCAACGAAATAGTTTGTTGCTGAAACCAAGTTATTTTGATGTTCTCATTTGGTTGCCCCAGACTGTAATATTTGGCTGGTGCAACTAAAGATTTGTCTGGGCTACACGTACTGTTTGGGCAGATAAAAAAAGATTCTACTAGTTCGACCGAGTTTCGAACTTATACCACCCGCGTCCGTGCTCTACGCCTTAGTAATCTCAGCTAATGTTAGAACTCGTGACGCCAGAAAGCTTTTAAATAGATGTGCTGCAAATATTGGGCAACGTGTGCGAACAAATATTTCAAGCTTTACAGCTTTATTTGTCAGTTTCTTGTTGCGTTGTTTTAATAACCCTTCCACGCCCACTATATTTTACGGTTTAAGGTGTTTCTAACGAAAAAAATTGTCATGTGTGAAGTATACACAATACTTGTTTTATTTTCGCAGCCAATGAGCTGTAAGTTATATGTTGGACTACAGTTATATAAACAAATTATTACCCACAGGTAAGATCATTCATTGAGCTTCGCGGTATGCAGTTTGAACTTAAAATTACCTACACGTGCGTAATGTGTACAAATGTGTACACTTGGTATGAATGGGTTTAAGTGTAGATACGATTGTTAAGCATCAATAGGAGCACTAACATACGCGGTTACTAGCCTAATTGTCACAAAAATACAAACAAACTCTCGAGCTGTATTTTCGAACGAAAGCAGTCAAATGAGTGGCCAAACAAATATAAGTTGTACAGTTGGTTCAAGAAAATATTTAGTTGACAGTCAAATGTTTTTTGGCCCAGCACAGAAATTTTGTTAATTGAAACATATGTTTTTTTAGACGAACAAAAGTAATTTTGTTGCTTTTAAAGTTTTGTTTAACAATACATTTTGTTAGGGCAGCTAAATATTTTTTTTGGCCCTATACAAACAAATATTTTGTACTTCTACGGACCAGTACAGCTGTAGTTAACGTCAGTGTTATTTCGCGAAAATATTTCAAGACAAGAGACAATTCAAAGCCCAGTAGGGTCGCCCAGATTTCTTGATTGGCTGAATCATGCTTTGGCCCGCGTTAACTCGATGTCAGAGTTGCACAGTTCTGAGCGGCTCTGTCTATTGATGAAGAAGCACCAGCAGTCAATGAAGGTATAACAACAGCTGGGATGTGTATGTATTATTAAAGTCTACCATGTCCTCCGATTTTTTTTTTCGCAAAAAATCACTGGCCCTAACTATAATGATTTCAAAACTTCTAACTTCTTGTTCTATAAGCAGGGGTCTCATTTCTTACTCTTCCACCAAGGTGAACCGGGTTCGATTCCTGGCTGGGCCGCCCCCAGATTGTTGCATGTAGGAATCGTACCGGTCGATGCCACTGTCGGCGGGTTTTCTAGGGGGATCTCCCTTTTCCCCCTCCCTTGCATTCAGGCGTACCTACATACTAACATTGTTTTGTTTCCATTGGCTATCAAAACCTGATGTTAAGAGCCAGACAAACATCTCCATTGGCAGTAAAGTTTGTAACCACAGACGAAAATTGGTTCCGAGTTTTAATGAAAAGATTTGGGCCGTTCTTAACAGCGAGGTCTTAAGAGCCGATGAGGGTGGTTGAAGTGAATATAGAGCGGCGCCGGAATGGGCGACTGAAACGGGAGATCCCCGAGAAAACCCGCCGACCAATGGCATCGTCCGACACTATTCCCACTTGCGAAAATCCGGTGACTCTCCATGTTTTAGTGTTGAGTAAATGGTTAGGTAAACCTTTTTATAATGACATTATTTATTTGGCTTTCGAATTTTCCAACATGCAAGTGAAATAATTAGGAAATATGTAAAGCGTTTACTTTTCTACTCTTTTTACTGTAAGCTGAGCACTTTTGGAAGCCCTGCTTAAGACATATTGTGCACACATTGCGTATTATTTCACCATAACTTTGCCATTAGCCTGATTATTTTATTCATGCGTAAGTCAAGTGAAACTGTGAAATTATTATATGTTAATATTTTAATATTTGCTCATTCTTACACTTTTATGCATTTAAAAAAGAAACCAATCCAAATAATTTTAGTAATTACATTATTTACCTGACACTTTTAATTCGAGATTAAGAAATTGAACTACTTACTCCCGTTGTTACCAACTTTTCTGGGCGCACTTAGTCAGTGTTCATGTTTAAATATATGCATTTAGGGGCAGTGACATTTTTCAAAAGTTGTTTTCAAAAGTGCTCAATCAACCGTGGACAGCCTATAGCAAATTTTACTTCAGGCCAGGGAGCACGGGGTTCTGTTCTGGTTTCCTTGTAGGTTTGTAATTAACTCAAATAGTTCTGGGCCTTTCAAATAAATTGTTATATAGTTGAAAATGTTCCTTAAAACCTGCACTTGTGTGAAATATAGTTTGTCTTCTATTCAACTGGCGAAATGTCCATTCGCAACAGAAATTACTATATACGCAAGGAGTCGTCCCATTCACACTGAACATTGCAGGCACTGTACACAGCATGATATAATTACTCCGACAAGTCTAGGTCATTAACTGCCCGAAAAATGAGGGTTCGTTGCGGCAAAATAACAGGTTCTTAAGTTTCTAGTCATGAGTATGGACTTGAAAAATCGTGAGTTCAACGACCTCCAGGCTAAACTTCACGGTCTTATGTGCAAATCGTGCACATATTGACTCCTCATTGGTTGCGCGCTGCCACAGTGAAGGCAGATGAGATGATTGAACGTGCATTTTGTTGTGAGTTTCCCATTGGTCCAGGGTTCTCCAGGAGCTGTCAAATTACGCGTGGGTCATCGGCAAAGGTGACACGATCGTAAGAGTTTTCCAAGTCTAGCTTGTCCCTAAATTGATCCGCGAATTTTCCAGGTCTCTAGTTATGGCAATCTCGAAAGACGTCGAAAACGTGAGTTTTTATTGGCGCGCTGAAGAATAACGGTGTTATGATCTGTGATCAGACCTTAGCTGGACGACCTACCTGATCACGCCTTCGGACATTAATCTGAGACACGAACGGTGACTGCCTGAAAACCTCGCGAAAGGTAGAAGAAGAAGCCCCTTTCCGGCGGCCAGGAAACGGGGCCGCCGGATTTAGGAATGGGAAACGCTATTGACGGCGTCTTTTGTCATCGGGTCATCGGACCGAGAAGATGTCTGGAGATGGGACTGTCCGACCGACGCTAACCGCCGCCTGAATCAACCAACGACAACATGGGCAAGGTATGGACTCTCCAATTGGATTTTAATATGAAAGTGACAATATTATATCCCTTTGTAAATTAGCTAAAATCCGCGTACATCAAGTAATGTTTGTGGTTAAAATAGTTATTGTAGATTCTTGAATGTTCAATAATCCCCATCTTATTCTGCTGTGCTTTACCTAACTCTGAGTTACAATATACTAAGCCTAGGGCGACCTGTTTTCCTCGAAAAGATTAACACTGAGGCTATACTACAATATCCCATGTGTACACTTGCAGTCTTCGTTTGACTATTGGCCGCTTGTCTTTGTCTGAAGACAGTCTAAGGGAGACATCAGAAGTAAGCTTCTCCGATAATAACCGTCTGTGATTCGCGGGCAGACGGATAAGACGCATAACAATTAAAATTACCCAATCACGTAAGCGGTTCTGAACTGAAGTGCATTGGAACACCACTTGCCCTGAAATCGATTCGCGAAAGAAAAAGAAAAAAAAAAAAAAGGTGCTCCTAATCATCACCCTAGACCTGGTGAAACCTCCCCCGATATGTGTAACATCATATCGCTTGCGTCGTGCATATCTCCAGCTCCTTAGAGCTAGGTAGGGAATCTCGCGACCAGAAAGATAGTTGTTGAACACAGAGGACCGTAAGGGATACCGGAAATCTGTTAAAGGCTGTTTACGATAAAGTGAGCACTTTAGAAATAAACCTTAGAAAAAAGGCACCGCTCCTACGTGCATATATTTTAAAGGGTGAGATGAGTGACATGAGCACAGTAAAGTTGGTAACGATGTATGGGAAGTAGTTCCATCTCTTAACGTCCAATTAAATGCGTTGGGTAACCATTTGTGATAACTTAAATTATTTCTTTGGCTTTCTCTGTATAAATGAGCAAATTTGTAAAATATTTATTTTTCTATAAATTTCCCAGTTTCACTTGACCGACGCACGAATAAAGTGAGGAGACCCACGGCAATGATAATTTCACCTAAGGCGGAATAATGCACAACGTGCATACAAGGAAGTCTCAAGCAGGGCTTTCAAAAGTGCTCATTTTACCGTGAACAGCCTATAGCAGAACTCCCTCCGTCTTGAGTGTTGTTCAGAAGCGCGCCTCTCACATGCGAAACAGCGGGCCGCGGAGTTACCCCGTGTAAGGTAAACCCCCTTCGTCCTTCCACTGAAAGGTGAAGGAGCTTAAAGACACGAGGAGAGCAGACTTAAGTACCCTGACACGTGTCTCGCGAAATTTCTCCGACCTACTTTTCAGCGTCCCCAGAGGTAGCCGGCGGGGTGTGACATGGCCATCCTCCAGGGACTTAAAACTATGTAATTCAGAATTTCCTCCCAACTGTTTAAAATCTTTTTTTTTTCTCTTAGTTAGCACGTATTCCCTAAAAGCTTAACTCTTCGGGCATGATGGTATATGTACAGAACGTTGCTCAGGAAGTTGACTTAATAATGTACACTGTATACAACAGAAAACTGCATCTAATTACGGACGTTCAACGCGTGGTTGGAGAGATAATGCGCGGCTTAGACTACATTCTGTAGTCGTATAAACCACTGTCGTCAATCACAACAAAATGACACACACATTTTTGTTGGTCTCGACACATAACACAGCGTTATACTGGCACTTCCAAACAAAATTTTGTTCCTTATATCACTTAAAATTACATTTTTATATGTGCCTTAAAGAGTTAAACGGTAATAATACGTCCCTGAGCCCGTGTACAAAACAGTGTTATTTATTTATTCTTTATATGATATAATTTCGCTTTTTCTTTCATTTGATTGTTTTCCGAATGTGTTGATATCATTTATAGAATTTTCGAGTCCAGGCATTATTTAAAACATGTTGCGAACAGTCCGTGTACGGATCCGTTTGCTAAGGTATTATTAAAGGGGCATCATAGTGGACACCGCCACATTTGCTTATCATCCGAATTCTTCTACCAATACACTGGAACACGCCTACACAATATTTCCACCTCGTTTTACTTTCTGTTGTGAAGATTATTCTTTAGCTCTCTTTAGGCTGTGACGTTTTATACTAAAAGCTCAACCCACCTCTTTTTTACACACATAAGCACACACACATACCCAATACACGATTGTAATTCACGCTAATTGATTAAATACGCTTTGCAGCGTTAGATGTCATTTTAAGTTGCATTACCTAACAATTTCACTTACTGCACAAATGAAAACCCATTTTTTCGGAGTCAAGTGAACTCACGAACTTATCAGTTATTTATTGAAGAGGTACATCTGATTAAGTTTGGATTCGATGATTTTGACACCTTAATTCACCACTAGAGGGCCAGTTAGGTACGAAACAGTGCAACTACCTTAAATAATTTTAAGTGAGAGAGTGTCCGGAAATAGTATCCGGTCGAATGATCTGTGTGCCCAAGTTCACAGCCCCTGGGTACTCAAACATATGGCACGCTCTTGAATGCTAGATACTAGGTCATATTGTTTTTATGGATTTATCATTAGCACGAAGCCTTCCAGATCCTATAAATTAAAATAAAACGTATAAATATAAAATGAACACAAGCTTGCAGGTTTTGAAACTTTCACTGTCACGAAATAATTATTTATATTATATTTTGTTTAAAATTTAGTTGTACATTTGCAATTGGTTTTAATTGACGAAAAGGGGATATAATATACGAAATTTATATAAACTTAACACCACATTTTGTTATGTACCAGAAGACACAGGTTTCTTAAAATGTTAACAGAAAAGAATTTGTATAATTAAAATAACAATAATAACTTAAGAAAGTTTGTGTGGATCTAACAACAAATTTTAATGCTAACTACAAAACTTTAGTATCATTGATCACAATAACAACTTTTTCTATTGTAATAAATACGATTTGCCATTTTTAGAGTAGTGGGAACACGTCACTCTTGAACCAGGAAATGCCGAAAGGGTTAAGTGCCCAAAGGGATTAAAGGGTTAAAAAGGTTAAAGGGGTTAACTGAGATTAAAAAAGGTTTTTTAAAGTGTTAAAAGGGCTAGAAAGGGTTCAATAGAAATATTTAAATGAGGAAAGGGTTAAATTGAAATGATTAAGCGAGGAAAGAGTTAAGTTGCGAAACTGTTAAGTGAGGAAAGGGTTGAGTGTCGAAAGGGTAGATGTTGCCTCTTCGGTGTCTAGTATGCGATGAGCTCTGAAGGTCGGGAGCAGCATAGATCTTTAATCTTAGTCCCTGTCATGCAACTGAGCTCTGAGGGTAGGGAGCAGCATAGGTATTTACTGTTTGGTGTCTCGAACGTGATGAGCTCTGTTCAGTGGTCGACAAATGATTGAGGTTAGGTTGGGCCATGAATTGTGCAATTAGAATAACTATCAATAGAATAATTAATGACCATTCAAAATGAAATGTGTGTACCAAGACATTAATTTCCAATTAAACAACTTAACATTCAATAGGTATGCACAGTTATAGGATATTATTATCTAAACAATTGCACAATCAATATGTATGAATACTAATAAGTACAATTATGTGTACTTAGAGTAATTGCACAAGTAACAAGATCCTAATTGCACATCTGCATCATACCACTCCAGACTACAGACTGCACTAAGATCATGTGTATCATTAAATTATACCCGACAGCCCAACTTTACTGATTTTTCAGTAAAGTAAAAGATAATTTACAGCTTATTATTTGAATAAAGACAGTTCCTTCGTATTTTCCATCAAATTTAGTAAAATTATAAGTTAATATAACATCTTATAGAATTTCCCACTTTGTTTAAGCAAATACTCTTCTTCCTATTTTAGAAAGACTATTCCTTCGTGTATTCCCACTTGTTAAAATTATGTGTAAAATAATGTATATTGTAGCCATTGTGGTATTGGGCACAGCACAAGCCAACACATGCCATCAGTAGTTAGCAGCTTCTCTGCTACATTGTGCTGAGATTGCTGCCTCTGCCAGCCGCTGTGTGACTGCACTGTCTGGCATCTCTGCCTTGTCGATACTCTGTTACTCCACAGGCCACACCAGGCGAAAGCTAATGCCTGCTCTCTCCAACACCATGTTTGAACTGTATAAATGATTGTGTATACTTTTTATGATTTATTAACTGTACCATCATCATCATGTAATGCCACATGGTTTACAATCTGTGTCTCCTGTTTTGAAATATACTTATTAAGAAAATTAATAAGTGGGATTCCTAATTGCCTTAGTGTTCAATTGCACATAAGTTTCTATTAGGTGTTCGTATTGTCATTTAATGTAGTACCTCTTTAAAAATATTGTATTCATCATACTATATTTTCCAGTATTTTAAGATGCCATCAAAAATGCTATAACTAAGTTTAAAAAATTGTTTGCATTCGTTTTTTTTATGGAAAAGGTTTGGTGAATGAACCACAATTATGTGTTAAGTCCTTGAACCCCCCCCCCTCCCCCAGTGCTTTGCACTGTTGGCCCAAATACCCCCAAATCCTTCCTTCCTACACTGTCAATTAAAGGAAAGGACAGGATGAGGTGTTCTTCATAACTCAAAGCCTCTCCAAAAATATTTAAAAAAAAAACAGAATGAGATGAAAAATTGCATTACTAGTGAAACACACATCGTCCAAAACAGAATCAAATTGGGAAACAAGGTTCACAAACTCAATACTGAAAGCTCACACGAATCCTGTTGCGAATCCATATTTACTGAACCTACTGAACCTAAACCCAAAGTATTACAAAATTGCTCAAAAACTTACAGCTCACATAAATTATCATTAACTCCAGGTCATCACAAACTGTGTTAAATTGCAACCACTTACACCAAGAATACCCTTAGCATGCATACCTCAATACACCTCTATACATTTTTCTCTTTTTAAAAGGTTTTTATAATTTCAGCATAATTTTAACATGGCCAGGTACAATTAAACCACATACAAATCCCATAATGACAATATAAAGTTCCCCTTTTTAAACAAACAATAATGTATTCCTCATAAAGTACCCAGTAAATGGATTTCAAAGCCCATAAATTTCCTTCTCGCACAATACACCATTCTTTATATTTTCTTACTTCTTAAAGGGTATCATCCAATCTTCTACATTTTAAAACAGTACAAACTCCTCATAAAAGGGTAAACAATGTTTTTTTAAATGTTTAAAAACAGCACAATTCCATTTAATATTGCCAGAAAACTATAACCCTTTGTACTCTTTTCCTCATTTCACTTTAAAAAAGGACTAACATAAACTTTTAAAATTGGCCTCATCAGAAAAGATTTTTTTTTGCCGTTTCACAACACCATAATACTTTAAAACACCATATTCCCTAAAATGTACCTAAAACCCTTTTTAAGTTGAGATGTTACTCGTCACTCTTTGCCACTGGGTATTGATCTTGGTTACCAAATAATTTTTTTCTTAAAAGCTTCTCATACTCGTTAAATATGATAATCCAGCATAGTGCACACATCATAACTTTCTACAGCTCAAATTAATGTGAAAAATCCCGATAACTTGCGGGTAATCCCGATCACTGTTATCCGTATTACCCTCAAACATACATGGCATGAAAATTTTGTGTACAGGAAAGAAAATTAATAACATATATTTAAAAATGTCAATATTTTAAGACGCCCTTCTAATATGGTATATTTATGGAGCGGAAATTACTTAAGGTATACTTAATGCCTTGTACTTGCCCTGACATGTATCTGGGACAATACTTATAGCAAAACAACACTAAACAAGTTCCCGTCTCACAACTCCAACAGATGTCAGCGCGCGAACTGAAAATCTTAAGTTTCGGTTTGGTTGGTCAGTCGACAAATGGCTGCACATGACGGAACCCGTCAGTTACAATCATTTCCAAGAAAAGTGGGTAATCTGTATTCGCCACTCATCCGCCTTACCCCCTCCCCCCCCTCCTTACGCTGGGTTCTCAATGCATATTCTGTGCCCGAGTTTCAGAGGGAAGGCATGTGTGTTTTTGTATAGGCTGTTCACGATGAACTGAGCACTTTTGAAAACCCTGCTGAAGATCTACTTGTTCGCACATTGTGTATTATTCGGCGTTACGTAAGATTAACATTGATATGGGCTTAATGCGTAGGTCAAGTGAAACTGTAAAACTATTAGAAAATTTAATATTTTACAAATGTGTTTTTAATTTTTACACTTCGGCTAATTAAAAAAAAAGAAAGTAGAAGGCATAATTTAATTTTATCACAGATGGTTACCCAACACTTTATATTCGACTTTAATATAGGGGACTGATTTCCCTTCAACATTGCCAACTTTACTGGGCGAATGTCACTCAGTGCGCCCGTTAAAATATATGCAGGTAGGAGCAGTGACTTTCTTCTAAGGTTGATTTCAAAAGTGCTCACTTTAGCGTGAACAGCCTTTAACTATCTCAGCAGTATTGCATTAATTTCTAGCTGCATTTCTAATGACATCGCTATCAGCGAGACGTCAAGACCCGCCTACAGTCTAACCTTCTAAGAAGTACATCTAAACTAGTAGCGTACATGTAGAGGAATGTATGCTCCTTAGTGGTATTGGTAACTACTTGTCTTAATGCTGTTGTAAGATCGTAGGACCTCGACTTCGGGTGACTTCGGTAAGGATTCGTTTTTCATATCCAGAGTTGCTATAGGATGACAGGCTACAAACGGACCTTCTACTGCGCAGACGCAAGTTCACGGGAACCGGTTAGGGGCGATAGGGGTGGTGAACCCTCTCTTGTCCCTGGTCCCAACTTACACGAACGCGGTTGAGGTACCGTACACAGCTATAAAGTAAACTCTGTATGAACAACATTGCTGTCGGCCCGCGTGTAATACTCGGGGCAGCTAATATTTTGTCTTTTATTGAACGACCTTTTTACCAATTAAACTATAGCAAGACCAACGTTTTTAAGTTCGCGCGGGCTGAAATATTAACGTTCCACAGTTTTCATGCTTGAAGGCTTATGACCTAACTTACGACGTAACGTAAAATTGACACCCATGCCTTGCACGGGATTCTAACCCAAAACCTTCAGAATCGTAGACGGCAACTCCAAATGACTGCGCCGAGGTTGTACCACATTACTTATATAACAGTATAGGCAGTCTTATTCTGAAGTATAAAGAACCGTGATATTTATTCGGGTTTAAGAGATATTCGGTATTCCTTGAAAACACATTTTACGTCTTTTCGTCTCTTTATGAGTTGAATGGTGAAAAACCTTGAAATTGCGTTTTATGTATTTACGTAAGCATCATTATGAGCATAAAACACCTCGACATTTCAGCTGGTTAGATATGATTTATCTAAAATACATTTTACGTATTTTCACCCCCTTAAAGGTCTAATTTCTAAACATCCTTAATTTTACTTGTTAGGTATTTTCGTAAGCATCCTTCTGAAGCAAAAATCATTTCAACATATTCATTATATTACCACAAACAACGTTACTATATAGTCCATTCGCAGTAATGTGAGCACTTTTGAAATCAAGATTTCTGAAGAAAAAAAAACACAGAGTTGTTGCCTGACATAACACAAACGTTGGTTTGTTTGCTTCTATTAAACTTGGTAGTGAATTAGGTAAAGTAGTTCAAAGTTGTAACATATTATTACTTACAGAGTGTTGAAATTAGTGGCATGCTAAGTGCTCACTTTACCGTGAATGGACTATAGTCAAATACATTTTGTAACAGACTCACCTATTCCGAGCCCGAGCGGGAGTTGAAACTGTCAGCCGTTTCTGTGCCACTCGACCCCGTGTCACCTGAGGAATTTTCGTCAGAAGATATGTCAAGGTTCACAATTATCATGTCTATTTCGATGTTCACTATTGCATCGTTCTTGAAATATTCGGCTTAAATGTTTTTTCACGTGGTTGCAGCACTTTTCCCACTGTTCCACCGTAAACGAAACAAATAACTTTCCATCCAGCTTTCGTTTATCTTCCAGAGATGATGATATCTCCTCGTAGATTTTTCCTTTGATATCTCCCTTCACTAGTTAAATTAGATTCAAATCTGCATGGTATGGAGGCAAACGAATCACGTCATGGCCACGTTCCTCGATTATTTGGTCCACTTTGAATATTTTTGTGCTGTGATGGGTTTTTATCAAAAGTAGCAAATCTGCTTTGGACATGTGAGTAGAGTATTGAATGTTGTTGGCTTTTAGCCAGTCTTGGATGCCAGATTTCACACTAGCGGATCAATGCTTTTTATTTACTTGAACATTGTGGTAGCTGGCGTTGTCTAGAACTATGACAATATTTTCAGGTAAATTTGGAAACTTCTGTTTCCCCAAGGTGGAAAAATTTTGGTAGTTCATGTCATCATGATAGTCGCCAAACTTTTGCTTTGATTTGAAAATCGATAAAACATTTGAAACATAACCTTCTTCTCCCCCAGCATGCACGATTGTCAAACGTGGCCCCTTGCCAATCGATTCTGTGCTCGACTGCCAGCAGGAATTAACGCTATGTGTTCCACGTGCGTATGTTTCGTCAACATACACGATATTTCTACCGGCATCTCGATACTTACGAATTTCCCATAGATACCGCCCTCTCCACGCAGTAATTTCTGGTTTTTCTATCAAAACTTTTATTTTGGATTGGCATTTCTTCCACTTCCACTTCTTCCTCCGTCCTCTGATAATGCCCCCGGTCAATTTCTTTAATGTTGGAACTAAAGGTGATAAACTCCTGAATTTCCCGCCGTTTAGCTCCGCGCGTAAAGTCATCAACTTCGATTCTTTATTTCCACTCCTTATTCTTCTCCGTGGGTGTAGGAAAACCTTAACTTTTTTTCTTTTAACTTTACCTTCTGCCACAATTCTTTTCACCGTTGTCTGAGAAACTCCTGTTGCAGCACTTGTCGCTTTGGCAATGTTATACTTCAAATTGTGTAACCGCTTCTGTTCTTTCAAATGTGTTGCCACATTGTAAACGATTCCCCGTGCCTGTCCCCGCAACGGCGTGCCACTTGAAATCCGCGACTATGTTCCGACGTCGTTGGATCGTGTAACCAGGATTGCGAGGTAACCGTACTGGACCGATGTTTCCAGGAAGCGGGTGACAGCTCGACTGCCCCCGCCCCTGCCGCAAGCGTCGGCCACGTGTCAGCTCCCTCCCTCCTTAGCTCTGCGGAGGTCGCTTTGTAACTTGTCGACCTATAGCGCCTGGCTGTTATCGACTGTGTTTCGGAGGAATCCGGTTTTATTGTGGTCGCGCGGGTTGGCAGCAGGGGGTTGTTGGTGGGTGGTGACACTCGCGAATGTTTGGCTACGGGGGGGGGGGGGACGGAATTACGATGGCTGCCCACGTCCTAGGGGATTGGAGGCGTGGATCTTCTACTCCGGTTCACCGCCTCGCTGGAAGGGGGCGCGAAGAAATGGGCAGGGTGTTTTCAATCCACGTCAGTGGCGTATACAGAATTTGTTTTCAGGGCAGGGCTGATTCTCGAGTTTAATATTATCACTATAGCCCTGACAGGCTTACTGCCAACTGATCTGAAACCCCTGCTAAAGTTCTACTTCCAGGATATTCACACCAAAGAGACAACATGCCACATTCGTGCGCAATCGTTTCAATAAAATATTTTCCATAAGAACTATTTCTTGCTATAGGCATTACCAACGCACCTATTTGTTCTCTGTTTTTACTCAAATTAATCGTGAATGCAATATTGTAATGTATAGATATAAGTAAAAGTAAAGTTAAACCAAAAATAAGGTACTTTTACGTTGACGCGCGTATGAAAACACTTGTGATGAAATATTTTGAAAATAACCAAACCTCTCATACGTGGGGTGATTTTTCAAAGGTTTGATTAAGAAAGTATGAAGATACTGAAGGTAGGCTATTTATGTGACTGTGCACGTACCCTAGATTATAGCCTAATAAGTCGTCAAATAATAGCACTAATTCAACATGTGTCATTTTAGAACACTTTTTCACTGCCGCTTGTATTTTAATCAGCTTCACACCTGTCCCAACCCCTAATTTCACCACACTAAGAGAAATGGCTGTGTTGGAAGTTATCAAAATAAGTTACCAGGCGCTGATCGGCGAAAGGTGCTCCGACACGTCGCTAGCAAATGTCGCCATATCGTTGGCGAGTACGGCTGGAGTCGGCGTGTACAAGCGGCTGTTTCGCCTCTGTAGACTTACTTATTCTATGCCATCGACGCGCGATGACAAACGGCCCGTCGTTGCGTGCCGACATCTTGAGAGCCGGCCGGTTGAAGCGAGGTGAGTGTGGAGAAGCTCCGAAAAGCAAGGGGCAGAGGGCGGACGGGAGATCCCCGAGAAAACCCGCCGACCAGCGGCATCGTCCGGCGCGATTCCCACATGCGCGAAAATCCTGGAGCGACCCTCGCCAGGAACCGAGAAACCCGGTCCGCCTTGTCGCGGGGGGGGGGGGGGGTGAGCGCTCTAGCTGCGCCACCGCGGTGCCGGAAGAACGGCGAGTGTGGTACGTCAGAACGGAACATCGAGAACTGGGGACGGCATTTCACACTCCTCTCCCCCTCCTCCCCCTGCCCGCTCTTATTGTGCATCGTGATGCAACTAATGATGCACAAAGCTGCCTGCATCAGTGTGGCTGTGTGATGCGACGTGTTATCTGCGGTGTTGTTACGCTTCGTTACTCCCCTCCCCCACCCTGCAATTCCTTTCAACCTTTGATCAGGAGGAGGGGGGAGTGGTGAGTCTTTCCACGGAGAAATAATGAAAGGTGTAGTGCACGTGCCAACTGCGCAGAAACTAACTTCTTTGTCTCAGCTCCGAGTTCTATTTTTTTGCCTACAGAAAATGTAATTGAGACGGTCGGTACCAGCGGAGTAGTGGAGTTGGAACGCCGTCCCAGCGCTCATATTTTTATTATTATTATTATTAATTTGACCAAGCATTACGTATTTCAAAACTATGATAATTACTTTTTAATGAGCTTTTGAAAACAGGACAACGTTAACTTACAATATATGAAGTTTTAATGTTACACGTTCTGTTTATAAATACGGAATTACAAGATTATATAGGCTGTTCACGGTAAAGTGACCACTTTTTAACGCCCTACTAAATTTTTCCTTTCAATTAATTTCTACCTTTCCGCTCCTTTTTAATGTAATCATTGCAATATTAGTAATAAACATAGTGTATACATTTCATCATTCTCAAAAGTTAACGTCTGAGATTGCAATAAAATATATTTATTAGGGGTTAATGCCTTTGGAAGGGCCTTAAAAATAGTTCACTTTACCGTGAACAGCCTATACACATATAGACCGACTGATGAATTTATAAATTAAAATTCTAGGATGATAGACTACAGTCATGACATAATTTTCAATACAATTAAAATTCATCTAAGTATATTATTGCAACGAACCCCTTCGAGCTCCAACCCACCACCCCTTCCTGTTCTGTGTTTCGGCTCTTGACTGCCAGAACAAAGTCAAGCTATTTTAGTTCATATATTTACAGAAAGTGAAAATAATTGCAATATATTTATCGCATTATTTTATTTTGCCCGCTTGAATTACTAAATAAGTACCGATATCCCCCCCTCCTTCCCACGCCGCCACCCCCCCCCCCCAACCCTCCCACGGTACACTTTTCTCCTTCCCTTTCCAAAGTACCACTACGGTCAAAGCGATCCGGGACTGCTAAATTTACGAATACACTACTGTCAGCACACTGTTAAAATAAATACATATTCTAAAATGTTATTTCACACTGTGACGATTGTATCTTCACAGGGTATATGTGCTGTGACGCTTGGTGACATTTTGTAGAGGTTGGCAACACTTGATTTGCTTTTATATGTGCCGTCTTTATATGCAACGGAATTTTTTTTAACACTATGGCGTATCAAAATCGCAGTTTTTAAAAATTATGATACGCACAAATAATACGAACCTAATTCACGTAACGAAATTATGTAATACGCGTTAAAATAAGAGACCACGTGTTACTTCAAGAAATCTTAAAAATAACAGTAAAAATGTTTTTGGCATTTTAAAAAATGGTTTATACCTAGGGAATGTTTATAATTTCAAGCAGTACATAATTTTTTTGTGAAAAAAGTTTTGCTCAGCATACTTCAAAATGAATTAAGACATGGCCTTTCAGTCACCCTTATTAAATTTTCGGTAAATGATTTCGTGTGTTTCTCTTGCACGTCCCAAAAACACTTAAATTGTGATTTCGACGTGCCATAATCCAAAAACTATGAGTATGGATAGGAAAATTTTCGCGAGTTCAATGACCTGTAGGCTAGACTCTACAATCCTTTGTACAGTCGAGCCTCAGATGTTTGTTCATTGCCTGCTAGCCCACTGTTACAGCACTCCTTGCAGTATGGGATTGGTTTCTTGTGCCCTTGCAAGTTTGCTATTATCGTAGAGCCTTCTAGCGCGTGCATAATAAACTCTGATCCAATAGCAAAGGTGACTTCAGTGTACACGCGTTTGAAGTCTATCTTGTCCTGAAATGAGTTCGCGAAATTTTCCTATCCCTATGAGATGGAAAAAAAAAAAATTCATGAGAGGCAAGAGTACTTGTAAATAATTCCTAAAAATATTAAGGGTGTTTCTTACAAGTACTAAGTAATGGATTGTCTGTGGCCAGTGCCCTTAACTAAGTCTAGAAAATTATACTAAAGAGACAATGCATCGCGTTTGCACACACTCACGCACGCACGCACACCTGAATAATATTTAGAATGAGAACTATTTCTTACTGGGCATTTCCAACATAATTACTGTTATCTTGTTTTTATTCCTACCAAGTATTACTGGAACGTAATGTATAGATAAACTATAAATTAAAGTTCAGCTTAGCCAAAAATAAGATCCTTTTATGTTAAAAGGTGCATGGTATATTTCGTAGGTAACTAAACACGTCATACGTGAATTTATTTTTCATAGGTGTAAGTAAAAAAGTTTGAAGTTACTGAGAACAGACTATAGAAAGTGATATCGGAAGAGCCTGGGCTGTGTCTGACGACGAGGAACTGTTATGGGCAGAAACATGTCTGGTGATGCCAGAGAAGGGGAGTGTGGGAAGGAAGGCGCCACGATAAGAGAAACGAAGATGGAAGGACGAAAATGGTCAATACGAAGCCTCAGCAGCTACAAACCAACAACTCCCAACCCACCAGTGACTCCCTCCCCTGGCGGTGTCATTTGATGTCGTATCTCGCCGCGGGGTGGAGGGGGTTATGTGCGGAGGAAGGGTAAAGGCGCGTTCTCCTCTCAAAACCATCGATTCTCTAGGGACGAATGTTTGTTTATTTATTTTCCCTACCAGTTTCTTATTGATTCCCTTTCCGCTTCGCGACTCCCTCGGGATCCTCTCGGGGGAATGATACACTCACTCCGGGTTAACCTGGACGGAAAGGAGAACTACAATGATGTGATTTTAAATTGCCTCCTTTATCAAACTCGAACGGTCTTATACGAGTGTGCAGAGAGAGCATTTCGCATTGTGTAGATGGGCAATCCTGGACCTGAGCACGCCAACCGTCCGACGAATTTTCTAATAAAGTGTGATAATTAACATTGGTAGTGTTATATCCGCATGAATAGAAACACAGTTAGCCTACTTTCCTGGGCAAGGAAGATTTTCCAGGAAACCTTTTCTGGGTGGATGTTTTTGTGTGTCAGTAGGTGTAACCCTATAGCACTCATTTTAGAGCGTCTATGTTTATTTTTATGCATTTTTTACTTTAACCATTTGCGTAAGTAAAAAACTTATGCAAACTCTACTCTTGCCAAGTAAGAGTTGCACCTCATCGAACGTCAGTACGATTTATACTCAGTGAGATATTTTCATAATTACTACATAATTAAAAATTCGCTGGACGAGCTAGAATTTAAAAAAAATCGGATATTTTTTTGAAATTTTATCGGTTGGCTTACTTGTTATCTGGCTCGTGTTGGTGAAGCCTCAGCTATTACTAAAGATGCAATAGAATGAGTTGTTCAGTCATGGTATCTTACTACGACTACAAGCAACCAACGAGCAGTTGATATATTGAAGTTCAAATGAGAAAATTATCTTCGCGCATCTTTGAGGGAGGGAATGTGGTGGAGGCAGTGTAGGGGAGGACAAGTGATGCAAAAAAGGTTGAAGACATTGATTTCCCCAAAGACTTTTCTTCAACAAATGCTGTGAATAATGACTACATATTTTCCGAAAACTCCACCGAGCTTTTAGACAGACATAGATATTTGTTAAAGTTTAAAAAACACTGGGAATATTCCAGAATAAAAGAGATGGTTTTGATCATAAGAGTACTTAAGGAACGAGGTTACATCGAATGAAGTACTATCTGCAAACAACCAAGAAGTATGAAGACAGCATATAATAAAAAAGTATGATAGTAAATTTAGTTAACCCTTCTATTTGTCAGAAAAAAAAGTATTTATTTCAGATAAACATTGAGTGATAGGAATATGTTTCAATTTGAAGTATTGTGTATTTCTCAAACAGACTATGCCATTTGTATTTGATTGATAAACTTTTTAAATGTTACAAAGGCGTGTTATTTGAGGAATAAATGAGGTTTTTTGACGAATAAGGGATGAGAAACAGTTTTGAGGAATGATTTTGGGGAATAAGGAACTGACAAACACCCTATAACATATAACTAGTATTAAAATTGTTGGTATCAATGTTTGTGAAGTGTCCTATACTTACTGGTGCTATGTTTTGTAACATCCTGTACTTGCTTGTGTTAAAATGTTGTACATAAATTTTTTGGATCATCCTGTATTTGTATATATTTTGAAACAATTGTCTAATATGTGCTATGTTTTGTAACATTCTGTAATTTCCTAATTTTGTCAGTAAATTTATGTTTTAAAATGAATTCTTTTGGTATGTTTATTTAGCCTCTCCGTTTTAAAACTATGAAAGGGAAATTAGTTTTCCTAGGAAAGGAATAAAAATGTTGCAATTAATTAAAAGATGTTTGGTTTCTATCAAACAAGCGTTGTAATGATACAGCTATAGGAATAAATCTAGTAACAAACATACCTATTTGTTTATCCAAAATAATGGTTAAAAACAGCTTAAAGAATTTGAAACAATTTTCAAGGAAAGATCTCTTTTGAAAAACATACTATTATTTTACAGCACATGTTATGTACACAAAAATAGTTTACTTCTTTCTCCAGCCTCCATAGAGCAATTAGATTATGCTAGGAGGGTCTGTGTTCGAATCCCAGGTAAGACATGGTTAATCCTGGCTTAGAAATATTTGTAAGTCAGTAATCATTAAACATATTACAAGTTACATAAAATTCCATCAAGGAATAATGAACAAAACACATAATTAAATGATAATCGAAAAATAAATTCGTTTGTGTATGTAAAAAGCTTGTGTTGAAAAAGAAATTCGTTGGTGAATGAAATCGTCAAATAATAATAATCGCTTAAAACCGAATAAATACACATTAAATTTCAAAGTGTGCACTCTAAAAGTTAAAGATTCATTCGGTCGTGAAATAATCTTTTTAATTTCGTAAATTCGGTTAAATTGTATCTAAATTTTACCTAAAACCGTTTCAAATTACAATACTTTTTCGATTGATATAGATTTGAGGTGAATAGCCACATATAAATTTTTGCTACAAGGGAGAATGCTGAGGGGTATAAATACAGCTCCGCATGCTCTGATCACCATTTGTTGAGCTGTTGTTAGGGGAGCCAGCCTTCCCCCTTCGCCGCTGTCCGCACGCCGACCTGTCCGTTTTGTAAACCGGTCTCGCCCTCACCTCCGCCTACCGGATCTGCTATCGGGTGGTCATGCTGCTCTTGGGGGTTAACTTGTTCGGTAACCAGTGGTTCACCCATCGATAAGCAACTTCTGGGCCATAAACAACTTCCAGTTGCAACCAAGCCCAATTCACTATCGCAAATGATAACAATATCCTGTTACATGCAACACACACACAAGTGCATACATGTTGGCCAACATAAACATTTGATCCACCAACTTAACAAACATAATTACTTTTTTCGGGTATGTTAAAGGGATCACATCGAGAGGAAAAGAGGGGAAATGAATTTAAATCTTCTTGCATGTATTTTGTCAAAATAATGTTATTTTGATATATTGCTGTATACCATGTTGGACATTTCCCTAAGGAAGCTCCACATATCTTGCTATTAATTTTAATAATAGGTTTTTTGGAGGGTGCTCTTTTTAAGTATATAGTGTGATGTCCTTGATGTGTATTTATATAACTCCATATATTTA
Source organism: Dryococelus australis (assembly GCA_029891345.1). Taxonomy (NCBI): domain Eukaryota; kingdom Metazoa; phylum Arthropoda; class Insecta; order Phasmatodea; family Phasmatidae; genus Dryococelus; species Dryococelus australis. The sequence continues at coordinate 333,936,919 of CM056995.1, read as the reverse complement.
ACAGCATAAAATGCATTATCAAATATTCCTCCCTCAATTCACCCTGCTTTTTAATATAGAGTAAAGAAATATAAAAAATAAGAAAAAATGCTGTACATTTTGTACCGACAAAACATTTATTTACAAAATAAAATAATAAATTACACATTATCAAGGATTGAAAAACAATTCCACACCACCAAGAATATGCATGTCGCCAGTAGTACCAACTAATTTCCAATACAACCAAATCTGATCACCAAGTTCCATCTCCATCTTCTTACATGATTACATATACGCATTACCAAAGACACTCACTACAGCAGTATTGCCTGCCTTGCCCTCGTGAACTGGGAAAGTCTTCCAACAGATTATCCTGTTTGGATCAATATCACTAATATCCTTTGGTGCAGGTTCCTTCCGACATGAGACCTTCTGAAGAAACACATTTCCAACAAACCACTACCAGCATTAGCAGTTATTCCTTGGAGACCAAGACGGTGTCTATGTATTCACATAAGACGATAAAGATGGAACTTGGTGATCAGATTTGGTTGTATCGGAAATTAGTTGGTACTACTGGCAACATGCATATTCTTGGTCATGTGGGATCGTTTTTCAATCCGTTATTATGTGCTACATATTTTTTTATTTTGTAAATTAATGTTTTGTAGGTACAAAATGTACTGCTGCATTTTTTCGTATTTTTTTTATATTCCTTTCCATTATATTAAAAAAGGGGAGAGTGTATTGAGGGGGGAATATTTGAACATTTATTTCAGGCTATTAAATATAGGGAGTGATATAAATACACATCAAGGAAATCACACTAGATACTCAAGAAATGTACTCTTCAAAAATCCTATTATTAAAATTAATAGCAAAATTTATCAAGCTTCCTTAGGGAAATGTCCAACATGCTATACAGAAATATATATAAATAACATTAGATTGACAAAAGACATGCAAGAAGAGTTAAATTAATTCCCCCCTCTTTTCCTCTCGATGTGATCCCTTTAACATGCCCAAAAGGAGTAATTATGTTTAAGTTAGTGGCTCAAATGTTTATGTTGCCCAACATGTTTGTACTTGTGTGTGTATGTTGCATGTAACAGGATGTTGTTATCAGTTGCGATAGTACTTGAGCTTGGTTGTAACATGAAGTTGTTTATAGCCCGGAAGTGGCGGCTTGGTGGGGCCCGGAATTGCATCCGGTGATAAGGTCACAGCACATAGTGGCAGGCAATAGAGATATGGAGAGCTACCGTGGAGTTTCCCATTCGCATGTTATAATGCCGAGCGAGTATGTTAAAGTAGTAGGTGTGGGCTGATCCTGACTTTTCTGTTTTCGGTTTTTTTGTGTTCTTACCTTGTTTTGAGGTATGTATCTGTGTTGAATTAATAGTTTAATTCCTTTCTGCATATTATATAAATTTTTACGATTATCGACAGTATTGATTATGTGTTTTTTGCAGATTTCATCCTGACATGAATCGGAGGCGAATTCGTTCTTCTGGTTACTACCCGAGGAAGATTTATCGTAATATTGTGTCTTTTACTAAGGATGTCAACAAAGATTATAGGTCTTGGACAATTAAGATCCTTGATATAGAAAAGAGTTATATTTTGTTGTCTTTTATGTACTGTTTTGGTCTTCAAGGAATAACTGCTAAAGCTGGTAGTGGTTTGTTGGAAATTTGTTTCTTCAGAAGGTCTCGTGTCAAGAAGAAGCCTGCACCAAAGGATATTAGTGAGATTGGTCCAAACAGGTTAATATGTTGTAAGACTTTCCCAGTTCATGAGGGCAAGGCAGACAATACTGCTGTAATTAGTGTTTTTGGCAATGCGTCTGTGTATTCACATAAGAAGGTGAAGATGGAACTTGGTGATCAGATTTGGTTGTATCGGAAATTAGTTGGTACTACTGGCGACATGCATATTCTTGGTCATGTGGGATTGTTTTTCAATCAGTTATTATGTGTCACCTATATACCCCTTCCAGAACATACCCACGCCTCAGTACAACGCCAGAGCTCCGAGTGTCAACACCTACCAAGCCGCTCTCCAAAAATTAATATTACACAATACCTATACACCTCTTCCCCAACACAAGCCCATCTCAGTACAACGCCAGATCTTCGAGGGTCAACATCTACCAGAGCCGCTCCCCACCCAAAAAAATATATAAAAGAAAGAATTTAATAAACTGCCTGAGTACACTCTTACACCAAACTATGCACGTATCAATTCACACAAAATTCAAAAATAATAAAAAGATTAATTTATTGAATTAAAGTAATTGTATCAATCAATCAAAATTATTTTATCGGATTAAAATCGGTTAGAAAAAATTTGGTCGGATTAAGGCTTAATCCTATAAATCAATTTGATATCAAATTGATAATCCGATTAATCAAAAGTGCAGTAGGATCCCCCGCCCTACTAATTTTGGTCATTCTTAACTCCGCTGTCATTAGTTGTTAAGTTTTGGCTCAGTGCCCGGCAGGGCTCGGCGAATGATGCAGTCCGACTACAACAGGAACACAAATAATATATAAGTGTTTAAATTCTAAGCTCGGGCCAAATGAAAATGAAAATCTACACGTGGTTCCCGCCTCAGACAGGAACACACTTGGATGAAAGAAAGCTGGTTCTCCTGCCAGCCCGAAGAATGAATGAGGTGAGACGAGATCGGGGTGGAGAGACAGCATAATTACGACGGAGGAGGACACGAAATAGCTCCGAGATACCCCCCACCATGGCTGTATCCGCCATGGATTCCCGGAAATTTCCCGGGGATCCAACCGGGGACTTCAGAATTGAGAGGCAAGAGACTAACCAAGGGAGTCAACCGTGGGTCCTTCGGGTCAAATGAAGCTCTGATATTTGCGGGTTTCTGATTGGGTGGAATTAACATTTCACAATCTGCGGAACTTTCTAATTAAAATAATAATAAATTATAATACAACAATATAAAATGTTAATATATAATATATAAAATTACAATAATAAAGATAAAAACTAGAAAAAATTGAGTTTGTTAAACAGCGAACGGAACTCTAAATGTTTTAATATAACTGATATTCAAGCTACCACTTCCCCCTCCCTTTTTTTTTTTTTTTTCGTTAACCGTCTCCAATGAGAATAAGGGTTGGTAGAACACTCCTACTGCATCCTCATTCACCGTATCACACTCTGTGATCAAAAAGTCTTACAGCGAAAAAAAAATCTCTCTTTCATCGCTCTTTTCGGAATTCGTTTGTAGCACGATGTTAAAAGAACCTTTTCGCTTACGAGCAAGTAATGACGCGAGAGGAACTCACCACATTGAATCATAATGAGAGCTGTATCATGCTGAAATTGTTCAATTATAATTACGTTTAGTTCGACATGAAAACTGCTTCCACATTCGTATCAAAATAATATAAGAATGTAAGCTTGAAATAACTTTTCTTCGTTAATAAAAAACCTATGACGGATAACTGAAACATTCCATAACTACTGCGAATATTTACTATCAATTTAGCAATATGTGAATAGTGAGAAACAAAACTTTGTCTCTTTATTTCGACTAACTAAGTTTACTATACCATTGCACGTATCAGAACATACTGCTACACCCTAGTGCCTAGAGCACGGCAAAGTGTATTTGTAACAAAATCCAGCAAAAACCAATCACTTTAATGAAGACAATTCTCGTTAAGACAATGTGGATAAAACAGAAAACACCACAATGTTAGGAAAATACTAAGTACTATTAGCTGAAATGCATAAACATGAATTCTGATACTGTGTTCTTTATTTATCATTTACTTTCTTTTTTCTTTCTGTTCAAAACATGTTTGTGTATACAATGTATCTACATTAATATTATGTTCCCTATATCTTACAATTTCTTTACAATTTCGCTAACAGGGCACAAATACAATTTCAACAAAATAGCTTTAAAACTCTGGCTTTATAACATTGACAATGGCCATTTATTTTCCTTCTCTTTTGTGTTACTATTAAATTGAAAAGATGTTACATCACTAATAATCATCTGACCATATAAGAATACAGTGATGGCCATCACTACAAAATTCCAAACTATTCCATTAAATATTAATTGTACAGGCCATATAAGATTAACAAAGTCCATGGCAAAAATACAGTTTGGCATATCAAGATTTTCAAAGCTAAAGGTTACAATTTATATTCAGACCATATAAGATTAACAAAGGCCATATAAAGGCAAAATACTGTTTTTAAGCTTACTTTCTCAAAACATAGAGAAAAATCCACGTCTTAAAAAAAAAAAAAAAACTCCTATGTGGCCTGAGCCACATTAAAAAATTTAGTGACTTTAAACTTTATTTTTATTTTCCCCAAATTAATTTTATTACGTAAGGAAAATTTCTAGAAAAAAACACCTGCCAACTTTAGTTTGAGAACTTGCAAAAATGCTAATTTTTGTCCTAAACCCATACATCAATTTTAGGGTCTATTTCCAGAAAATTGGGGAAATTCTAAAGCATATTTTTTTTATTAATTGTACAAAACTTATGGGCATTTTCCCCTGGGTGGCCATAATGTGTTTCTTTGATTATCAATGTTTCTAAAAATTAGGCATCTAACAAAGATCTACAGAGATTAAAAAAAAAAAAAAAAAAAAAAAAAAACCATTTGACTAGTATTTTAGGGCATCGTGGCCCCTTACATCTGCCTACTTGGAGATAAAATATGTCTGCCTTACGGGCCTACTTGACAACTTTAAGTGTACTTAACTGGCATGCTGAAATTCTCTCGAGGCTGCTTTCTCACCCCGAGACCACTTCGAGCTCAGCTTAAATAGCAAACATTACTAATTCCCCTTTAGAGGGGTCTCAATTGTCATTCAGTCAATAGCTGCACTTTTGACCAGAAAATGATATTTTCGAAGGCGAGAACGTCACTATTACAGGAAATGATATACCGTTGCCAGCTACCAAGTTGGCAAACAATTGAACATCAAAGTGGCACCCGTGCGCCACTGTGCTGATGACGTCACAGGAGTGGGTGGTCGCGCGCAGAGGCCTCTAAGCCATCTACCCAGTCGAACCCCAGCGCCTGGAATAGGAAAATTTAGTGGTGAGACAATCTTCAGGGGGCGAGAGCTATGTCCGACTTTCAGGTGAACTTCTGCGTCAGTTTACAAAAGTTTGTCGCTGTAAACTTCTACACAGCTCTTCGCGTGTTCCACAAAACCGGTTGGTGAAAAAGGTGAATGTTTTTAAGTTCATTTTCAGGCAGGAGACATTTTCAAGCGGAAACGGGAAAAGTTAGTACACTTCGCGTACTAAAGTTGCGTAGGAATCGTGCAGTTAAATGCAGACGGCAAAATGATTGATTTAGGAGACGGCGAAAATTCCGTGCAGGCCGTCTCAATACTGACTCGCTCACGCTTCCAGCCAGGTACGACAACCACTTTGTTATCGATAGCAGGCCCACGATGGTCGTATTGGGCGCACCGTATGCACTTTAGCTTTCTGCAAATACATCAGTCAAAGCACAGTAGTCAGGTGATGCAACATAGTCTGGATAGTTGTGTGGTAAATAGTAAATGCTGTCCTTTTTCAATTGTCGTTCGGTGCGTGTGCGACTGAAATGGCGTACAGTGCCTAAATGCCGACTCAGCAGTAGCGCACTGCATCAGTTAACTTTGTTCTGCGCCCGCGCGGTAGACAAACCCGCTTAGTTTAGGTACCGCGGGTTGCATGGCTGCAAGGTGTTATAAAACAACATCTGGAAAAATAAAAGAAGGGGGGGGGGGGAGGGATTTTGCAGAAAACCGATGGCTTTAGGGCGTTACGCCAAGGCAACCTTTTCTGTTAATCTAAACGCAGTAGCTATTAATCTGGAGAAAAATATCGGTTAACTTACTAGGTTACACATTTTCAAACATTACAATTATGTCACGCACAATTTTACTAATGTTAGAGCCATGGTTTTACCAAACAAAACTGCGCACATTTAGCAGCTTCATTCACTTAGGTGCTACACTAAAATTTTCAGTTTAATATCGCGTAGTTTCTTGTTTGTATTCATAAAACCAATCCCAACCCTCTTGCTTTAAGTGTGCGTAATCACTTTGGGCTATAAGTCATGTTATGTTTTTCATCCCATTTTGCATAAAGATTCGCCTTACATGTTTGTACCACTTGGTCTGAAATAACCTGTATACGCCGCGGTTTCTTCCAACTCTTTCGCTTTACCAGATCCACTTTTCTGGATTGATTGAGTTTTTTTTCCTAATCTTGTGTCAAAGAAATACCGTAAATATTCATATTTTTGGTCCCACGTAACTTGAAAGGAATTGCGTATATTTCTTGCTTTCATAAACGAAAGTGTTTATTTCTCTATAAGAAAAGCTACTTTCGTTGGAGCAAAACAAGTTTTTTTTAGGGGGATTGGGCCACGCCATCTTGGATTTTTTTTTTTTTATGTTCGGCTACTACCAGTAAACAGGGATTTTAGATGGATTTTTTCCCGAACGACATGACAAAGTGTAGGCTTGATTATAACTTAATGCGTTTTCTGAAATCTGTTCTGTTCGACTGGCGTAGCTGTTGAGACCTTTGTAGTCGCCCTCACAAAATCATCTGTTATTTTACCTCCGCTGTTACACGGTAGAAAATATCAAATACAGAGAAGCTGTTAACAATTCAAGAACATTAAGGAAGGTGTTATTTATTTAGGCTTTATCGTGCCGAAATTATAACGCACTTCCTGAAATCAAAATCATTGAGTCTCTTGCGGGACGGTGTCCTCAGCTTGAAGGCACTGCTGATTCGCGTCAATGAATGCGCTTGAGGATGAATGAGGAATAGCAGTGTGTTGAGACGCTTAGCTGTCGATGTGTGATGAGGACGGTGTATGATCGTCTCTATTTGTACAGCAGTTAAACGTTTATTTAACATACTTGGATGCAAAGGGTGTAAGTGCTAGCGAGATTATTGCTAACAAAATTTCTGTGCACGAAATATTGTTTATTAATTCAATGATATTGTACGTATAGTTTCATCAATAACAACTGCATTTAATGGTTAATGTACAAATTGTAACGAATGCTCATTGAATTTTTAATTTTATCCAATTAAACTTACTGTCTCGTAAGTATAATTCTATCATTTACACCTAGGGACAACCGAATTTCGCGAAAATATTTCCGCACATGCTAGATTTTCAATCCCCTACTAGCGTACCAGCAGTTTACTTTTGCTAATTGGCGGTGTGTGTCTGTGAGAAGACATTTTGATATTTTAGTGGCCAATCAGAATTAAGTTACTCCGATAACGTACGTCTCTGATTCGTAGGCAGACACTTAGGACGCGTAACACCTGGATCACCCAATCAAAAAATTGGATCTGAGCGAAAGTGTAATGAAATACATCTGGTTGTGAAATCTATTCTCGAAATTCGAGCGTCCATACTTAAACACCTTGCTTCAAACCAACCGAATTTAAAACTTTTTAGCCCACCCTTTAAAAAATTTGTCACTGAAATTACCTTAAGAATATTTGACAGCAAGGTTATGAGAGGCTGGCATATCTCCTGTAATCAAGCGGAGAGTAGAGATTTGGGCGTCATTTGACTACTGGCAACTACGTCTTAAGCTCTTATGGGGAGAAATGAACATAATATTTGTAAGCACCCGAGCACCAGTCACTAGGCTATTATTTATGGGCCCTCCCCTCCCCCTTCCCGTGGGCAGGGGGATCGAGATGCCCCCTATCACCGCAGGTAAATTTAGGCTAACACTACGGTTACTCCACACCCGAACCCGTAAGTGCGGCACTCCTGCATGCACTCTCGTGGGAGAGAATGGAGGCGAAGAAGACACGGAATGCAATGGCGGTGGAAACGGGAGCAATCCGGGGAAACCCGCTGGTCCCAGGCAACGCCCGGCATTCTTCCGACACGCAAAATGTCGGGTCAGACCCCGCCGGGAATCGAACCCGTTTGCCATGTCGCAAAAAGCTCGGCCATCCAGGCCGCCATCTCCCATAAAAGCTGCAACGGATTATGAAAATGGAATTCTACGTGTTAGTTTATTGTTAGAGGTATAATGGTTTCAACTGGTGGCCGATGGAATTATTTCCGTTCTGTCTAGTTGAAACAACACGTGCACTTCTGCGCTTGATAATGATCTGGGCGATAGTCGTTAGGTCCATAGCGAACATTAAGGATCAGTTTACGATGGAAAACGTGTGCGTAATTAAGGCGAATGCTTCAGAACTAAAGAAGGTGTTCCTACGGAACGGTTAATGGTCTTCGCGTTACGAGTCGTGTTGTAACATTCTCGCGTGTGCCGTGTACGTAAAGCCTCCAGCCAATATAATTATAGCAGAAAAAAACAATATGAGATATCATATTGTATATAATTTTATATGTATTTCTAAATGAAAGCTTGCGATTTTAAATACTGTTACTCAGCAGCGTGGGGTGAACAGTTGCAATTTTCTCTGCGCTATACCTCATCGTTTGCTATTTTGCACATCGGCCACTTAAACGTAGTAGTGCATTTGACGTCACGTATCGTGTGTAGTCGGTACCTCGACGCTCTCTCGTGAGTGGCCGCGATATGTTAAGTTTCTCTTTGTGCCGCTCTGGTGTGCACAACATTGAGCAAGCGCCAGCTTACCTTGCAATACTTCACCACGCGCCATTGCTTTTATCCTTTAGATACTATGACTTAATTATTATGTTTTCTAATGAATCGCTACTTCACTTGATTCAAGTTATTTTTTAGTAGTGTGTGATTGGTTTAAAAAATACGAATACATTCACTATGAAACACACTCTCTTATAAAAGTTGTATGCAGGCGTTTCTTACGTATACGGAATTAGTCGTGAAACCGACCTTAAGCCCATGTGCACGATTAAAGTTTTTTTGGCAAGCTTGCATAGACGATTTGGACGATTGCTGACAGCATTCATGAACGTATTGTTAATTGATCATGTGCAAATTTCAGTGTAAGGATTCCTACAAAGTTGGAATTTCAGCCAATCAGAGACAAAGTGTGGCGGAGCTTGATACTGACGATAGATTGGAATTTTGTTTATTTTGTTTTGAGAAAGAGCATTAGGACCAATAAGCTACGGTATAGTAAGTAAGTAGTACATTAGTACATTTAGAACTTCGGAAGTTGTAGCTGACGCTATAAAAGCCATTATTTGGAAATTATGGCAAAAATTCTTGTTTATTAGTAGTAGGTAAATGTGTGTTGACGGCCAAGGGGATCGGGGATCGGATTCGGGGAGCCGCCATCTTGTTACGTCACCCGTCCGCCATCTTTTCCCCCCTTTTCCCCTCAAAATCGATGCAGCAGGAAGTGAAGCCGATCAAAAAGACAGCATTGATTATGACTACGACGATAGTGATAGTGTTGAAGGCAATAATTATTCCATCGACGGCCCCACACATTTCCCCAGCGAATTTCCTTTCGACAAGTGATGCGAAGAAGGCGGAAGACATCGAGTTTACTGACTATATGTTTACCGAAGATCCCAACAAACTTGTATATAGACTTAAATATTTGCTTGATAAGCAACAACGTGGGCATTACTCGGCCATAAAAGAAGTGGTTTCAATTATAAGAGCACTTAAGGATCGGGGTTATAATAGACGATGTGATGAATAATAAATTATTAGTGTAAAATTATTTGTTTTTCTTAATTTTTGTGTTTCATATACTTCTTTTGACCTTTAAGTTTTTAGTATCAACAATGTGTATTTAAAATATTGAATACATTAAGCATGGAAAATTGCAATAGTCGCTACCTACCAATGTGGCGGTTGCCTACCAAGATGGTGACCTCCAGTAATGTATAAACAAATTACGGACGAAAAAACAAATATGGAGGTCTCCAGTAACATATAAACAAAGATGGCTACGTCCAGTAGCATCCTACCAAAAAAAAAGAACGAAGATATCAACATGGCGGTACTGGTATAGGTGGGAGGAGTGGAGAAGAGGGAGTCAGTAGTCTGCTGGGGATGGAACGAATGTGACTAATGGTGGTGCTGGGGACCTTCGGAAAAAACAATTTTTTAATTCATTTCTAATCATTTTAAAAATTAATATTTTTATTAATTTTTGGGTTCGTAAGGATTTATTTGGAAATTGTTTGTTTTCAAGGTCATTCAAGGTCGTGGGGTCAAGGTCGAGGTAATCTGCATCTAATACTGTGGTAGTATTCTGTAATGTATTATGCTTGTTTTCTTTTATGTATTTTTATAATTTTTTTTTATTTTCAAGGTAATTCAAGGTCATGGGGTCAAAGTTGAGGTAGTCTGAATTTAATATGGTGGTAGTAGTCTGTAATGTATTATGTTTGCTGACTTTGGTGCATTTTGTCTCGAGTTTTGGTTTTCAAGGTCATTCAAGGTAATGGGGTGATGGTCATGGTCATTAACTTCCGATGTGGCAGATGGATGATGTATACCAAGATGGTGGTCGCCTACCAAGATGGTGCAATGATAATGGACTATGGGTGACCTCTAGTACATTTAAGCATTTTTAATTTCTTTTTGATAAATTTTAATAATAATTTTTTAATTATTATTTTCTTAATATAATTTTGTTTCGATTTTTTGTGATTTTTCGGATTTTTTTTAATTTTTTGGATTAAAGGTCGAAGGTCATAGGTCCTGCTCTACTGACCCTGGGTCACTGATCCCTGTCTCCTGTCTGGCTCTGAGCCGCTGATCCCCCTCGTCGGAGCCACTGATCCCCCTCGCCAGATTCACAGATCCCTCTTGCCTGCTCCGGGAAAAAAGGGAATTTTTTAGGGAAAGGGGAAAAAATGTTAGAGTATTTTGGTCGATTTTGAGGGGAAAAGGGAAGTTTCGATGGAAAAGGGGGGAAAGATGGCGGACGGGTGACGTAACAATATGGCGGCTCCCCCGAATCCGAATCCGATCCCCTATCCCCTTGGCCGTCAACATACATTTCCTTACTACTTTTATTGAACACAAAAAGATCGAGTGATCACAGCAAAACAATTGGGCTCTGTGCATTAACTGATACTGCAGAAGTTGTGAGTAAAGTCCGTTCTGTAAACACAATTGCAAGAGTAAAATAAAAACGAATTCGCTCACGTTTTAATTTCGTGGCAGGTAAGGTGCGACAGGTCATTCCATAGAAACCTCCATGCTTGCTCGCATGCAGAACCGCACAGCAGGTCTCGTTGAAGCTTTCACCGGAGTTCGGGCAGAACGTTGGTGCGCTTTACCAATAACGGGAGGTTACACAACGGCCAGAAATAAGAACATAAGAACGTCTTCCTGTAATGCTCTAAAGGCTCGTAAGGCTTCCGCAGACCGGGAGATTTTTGACGAGAATACGTCTTTAAATTTGCGACCAAAGTTGGAGGCAATCCAGAAAATCCGATGATAAGAAGTCGGGGGATACAGTTTGGCATTGCAGCTCCGAATCTATAGTCCACATTCAAAATTCAATTACAACACTCGATTATTGCCGAAGGATCGAAGAATATGTTTCGTTGAGTGAGGACTACGAGGCATCTTGTTCTGGGGGGAGGGGGGGGGGAGCAGAAATTTTAAGATTCGTTTCGCCCGGTCTCATAGTTTCGCCCCGTCTCATAACTTGCCGTGGTATAAATTTTGACTAGGAGAAGCTACGACGCTCGCTTAGGTTTCGATCGACAGCTCTCATCAAGATCAATCAATTGTGTGTTTAAAAACATTTGTGTGGCGTGGTTATGGTGAAATTGTATGAGTTTAACGTAAAAAATTAAGGAAACTTAACACAATGTCGGCCTATAATTGTCAAAAAGAAAAGTCGAAATACAGAAATCGTATACGGTTGGAAAGAGCGTCTCAAAAGCAATTTTGTGATACCCATAAAACCCCATATGATAGAGTGAAACGGTGCTGGGATCTCAAAATTAGCATCAAGGCGTCCGACCGCGTCAACGCAGATGTATTCACACAAAACAAACGTCTGTGTCCCCAACACAGCCACGCCCCAATTTTTTTTTTCCGCGTTCGTGGTCGAAAAACGCGGGGGAGAGATAAGGGCGACGCTGCCACGTTAATCAAGTGCGCCGTCGCCACTAAGCGTAAGGCTCTTAACTGGCGTGAGTGTTCTCGTCGCACTACGTATACCTAGACGCCTGGGCGTCTCCCTTAAGCACCTTACGCGCCAACGACCGAAAAATTTTCGCATCCCGGTGGAGATAATTGCGTGCAGCCTGAAAAGGGGACATTGTAGTGTTCCTTTGCCTCAAAATGAAGTTGGAGGTTTCGCTTGCTGGCTTGTGAGCCTCTGCATCCTTGCCGGAAACCGACCATCGACGCCGACAAATAAGCCTGCCGGCCCAGCTGTGGCCGCAGCCCGGCAGACGACTGTCTTCGTGTACGGCAAAATCCACACTGCTGGGCGCAACGATTGTCGTCCTTAGCACTGCCGGCAGGGTGATCACGTGCTTCATGACTTCCCTGCTCCTTGATTGGTTCCTTTCCCCAAGCGTCGGCGGAGTTGCAAGACATACGAGAACAAAGACAAAAAAAAAACAGGTTTTTGGTTCCTGCGCATGCTTCAATTGAAATAAAAAGTTTATATTGGCCTATTTTATTCCATTTTCTTATAAAGTGCATTGAAGCATTTAATGTGCCTTACAGCAGGTCTCATTTATTAGTATTATTATCTATTCGAAGTATTTATCCCACTTGAATAATTTATTGACTTGATACTTCTATACTACAAAAAATAATTGCCCCCCCCCCCCCAATTATTTTTTGCACTCCTGAAGCATACGGTTTATACATCAACCACAACCAGCAATTTTCTCCACTGCTTAATAACACGGAATGTTCATTTTCCTAATTTATTCGAAAACCGTAGTTACAGAAAGAAATTAATAAAACATTGTATGCATTGAGAGAAACCTTAAATCTTATTTATATTGCCATTTGAATGTAATTATTTGAAAGCGTATTTCTAATTGACACTGTTACTGAGCAACGAAAGTATTTCGTTAACAAGCACTTCCGGGCAAAAAGTTTAAGACGTAGTTTTTTTTTTTTTTTTTTTTTTTTACTTCAGTTCGTAAACGATCGGAAATATCTATGGTAACTAAGTCGAAACAAAACTCATAACACATAAACAACATTCCAACAGATCCTACACTCAGAGTGTACAGTGCATGCGCTACGAAGATGACTGGGTGTTATGCAATATTTCGCTACGACATACATCACAGTATCTCCTAGGAAACTGTTCCTAATTATGTTTAATTTTTCCCCGTTGGGTTTGTAGTATGAAATCAGTTCCAGGTCTTCTCATAAATTGCACGGGTCCTATCATATAAAGAAGGGTTTATTTATTTTTTTATTTTAGAAATTACGCTTTCCGTAACATTTATTCCTATGGTTAGGTACCTGGGTCTTCCAAAATAATAAGGCATTTCATACTTGAGGAATGCTTCGTTGCAAAACAAAATAAATATTATTAATACGTTTTTGTTATATGTTCTTAGACCTTTTTTTTTTTTTTTTTTTAAGTTCTGCACTGTTATTTGGCACAAGACTATGTGTCGTATGTAAGTCGTACAAAATGTATCAATAGAAGTAAATATAACTTTACAACAAGATGCTGGCAACGTTACAGCAAAATAAGCCCTGATAGTATTAGTAGCTTTGAAGTGGAAAAAAAAATTAGCAACCGACGTAGTATCGCGACTTATAAGTGCATTTAGAAACAAAAGTCATTTAACAACTTACCAAGTCTGCGTCAACTTGAAGTTGCGTTTTGTTACTGGCGTGGCGAAATCAGCCCTGAAAATACCTTGCTTACTTGTGAGAACAGTCATCTTTTTTTTTTTTTTTTTTTCTGTAAACATTTTGCCGAGTTTTAATTTTGCAGGTAAATTCTGCCCCAGGCGCCAAACTTAATCGCAGCAAACAAACAGCAGTCCTCCCAAGCCCTTCGCCAAGCCCATTTTCTTCCTTTTCCGGCCGAGTCAACACTTGTTTCGAACTAACTAGTATTTATCCTGCCCGAGTTGCCTAATGGAGTTGGGAGACGAAGTTGGATCTTGGAGAGGTGGATAAATGATTTTATTCGCGAAATTGCCCCCCTCCCCCCCCCCCCCTTCCCCAAAGTTTTCCGGCTGTTATCGTTTGCGTCAGCCGAGTCAGCAGGAAGATAATCTGGCGCTTCTTCCCCTTCGCTTCACATCATCTTCCTTCGTCCTTCTTCCCTCATCCTCTTCCGCCAACCCGTTTTCGGGCACTGCTCACGCCCCAGCACCTACACTCGGTTTCATTTTCTTACGTTCATTACCGTGATGAGATCTTCTACCTGCTGTTTTACGACGTGCTTTGACTTGGTTCGCCACGTGTTCTCCATCTCTCTCTCTCTCTATCTCTATCTATATCTCTCTGTATCTCTCTCACACTCTGTCTCCTGTGTTATCTCACACGCTGCGTTCGGAATAACTCTGCACACAAACCAACAGTGAAACTCGTTAAACCAATAACTGACCAGATAACTTAGTTCAGACGTATTTATACTTGTTTGAAGTCATTGTATTGCGTACGTATGGCGTTCCAAGCACTCTGGGTTTAGCAGGAGACTTCATACTTGTTTAGCAAAGGGCGCTTGAGATGTTTAAAAAAGGGAAGGAGCCGCTAATTCGACACGCGCGCATCTAGTATTCCACTTGCCCAGAACTACATATAGGCCTATTTAGAATTTGTAGATGAGGAGTATGTTTAAAAGTGTTCTCTCTTAAGTATCAAACACAACTATACAGTCGTTCATGAAACTAACCATACATGAGTTATGAAGACGTTACACGTATTAGTAGACTTCATGAATTGAAATAATCACGACTATAGTCATAATTGGGGGCACCGGATTTTCGCGAGGAGATTTCACGACCAGTTGTACTTCCGTGTTACGCGTATTAGGTATCTGCGCGCGAATCACAGACGTGCAGAATTGAAGTTACCTAACTTTCATTGGCCAGTCAAATCGCAAAATTCGTTACTAAAATAACACGCCGCCAATAAGTAGGGATAGGAACATTTCGCGAGTTCAATGGCATGTAGGCTAAGACTCCACAATCCTTTGCATAGTCGAACCTCAGATGTTTGATCGTTGGCTGTTGCCCCAGCCTCACCCCAGATTTGGCAGTACGGGAATTCGCTCCTTGTTTCTTTGCAAGTCCGGCTATTGACGTGGAGTCGTCCAGGGCGTGTCTAATAAACTCTAATCCGATTGCAAAGGTGACTTCAGTGTACACGTGTTTGAAATCTACTTTGTCCTGAACTGAAGTCGCGAATTTTTCCTATCCCTACTAACAAGGAAAAGAAAACCACTGGAGCGTCCGCGTGGTATTGGAATCTATCACTTGCGGAAATATTTTCGCGGAATTCGGGTTTCCATTGTCACAAAAAAATGTCACCTGCGGAAGGGTTTAGACTAAACTCTCGCAGTCAATGCTGCAAAGTGACGATTTGATGTGGCGTTATATTTGCTGGCTGTGAATAAATTACATATAAATAACTCAGGTGTAATTAGTCCACTTTTGTGTTACGTTACCGTTATTATAAAATGAAATTTAGCATTTTTTTTTTTGGCTCAAGTAGGCCTTATGTGGTTTGCATTTTGAAAAAGCTGGCCATAACGTTCTTCGTGTGTCTTTTATTCAGAATTGTGATCAACTATTTAAAAACGGAAAAACGCAAAACGAATAAGATTAATAGTTAATAACTTTAATAGTTTTTAATTTATTCATATTCAAAGTGATTTACCTTTAATATTTAGCGTTTAAATGTTTTTTAATCCATTAAAATTAACGTTGGTTAGCTTTGCTAGTGCCTGAAAAAGGCACAGGACTATGTTTCTGACAATGTACCTCAAATTTCATTTTTGAAGTGTTAATTTAACTACAAATTGGGGATTATCTGTTTAAAATTAAGATCTTTGTTCATAAGTCATCGTTTCAGCTGCCTTTCAGCTAAGAGGCATTTGCAGCTGGCGGTAGCTGCCCTCATTTACAAAATGATTAACTTACGAGAACATATAATTACTGAATCAGTGAATATTATGTGGCGGCATAGGCGCGTAGCCAAAGATGGCCAATAAGGTTTAGGAAGTACAGTCCTCATTAAAAATGCAGTGTAATAAAGGCTATAATATATGTGGCTAAGGTACAGCAAAAATAAACAAATTAAATGAAAAATATTGTGATCATCACTTATTTTACCACATATTTTAGGATTGTATGCCAAGGAATAATATTAGTGTGTTTTAACACATTCATTATTGGTGGTCCTCTGATTTCTGGACCACCCCTTTGTCATTCCTATGTGTTATGGGGCGTCCTCGTCACACTTCTATTTCATCTGACTCCATCAATTCTCATTTGAGGTTGACGTATTGTATTTCCTGTCTTCTGCAGTAAATTTGACACCAATCGTGACGGGCAAATATAAATACTACTAAAGACATCCGAATCATGGAAACTGTTGCAGCACCTGATTTACCCTACACTTGTACAGCACAAATGTTGTGCGTGTTGCGGTTCTAAAATCCAAAGGGACTCGTCATTTCAGAACCTTGCTTACCCTACACTTGTACAGCACAAATGTTGTGCGTGTTGCGGTTCTAAAATCCAAAGGGACTCGTCATTTCAGAACCTTGCTTACCCTACACTTGTACAGCACAAATGTTGTGCGTGTTGCGGTTCTAAAATCCAAAGGACTCGTCATTTCAGAACCTTGCGAGATGGTGCTCTGGGGCTATAGGTATTCTAGTCTTTGTCGACCTTGTCGCTTCGTCGCTTATGTGCTTCGAATGACCAACACATCTCCAGGTGCATAGGACTCTTAAGTATATACACTAGCATTGACCTGTAAGTCAGGATTTACTACGACCCGTCGCGGCTGTCCGTCCGTCATCCGTCCGTCAATCACCTAACCCCAACAGCCAACCAGATGTGGTCATTAATTATATCCGTCCGTTCATCAAGACCTTGGCTAGCCTTAACTATTGATGGACCAACGGATGAAATTACAGCATTCTATAATTGAACATTTTGTTACTCGTTCATCCAGAATACTTTACGAGGTTGTGTAGTGTGTGCAGTGTTTTGTTTCGGTTGTCATTTGTTTTCATGTGTTTGTTTATGTAACTGTAAAATGAAGCTGAGTAACATTTTTCCTGAAAACTAAATGATAATTACGTTCGGAAACACGTGCTCCTTTTGTGCAATAGTAAAAGTATTAAGATCATTCTTTATATGTTATTTAAAAGTTTTTTTTACGTCGATTAATTTCCGTTGCGTACGTGTATGTGCGTTTTTGGTACTTAGAAACTCAATACCGCCAAAAAATGTTATTTTTAATAGAGAACTTTGCCTATTTGTAAACAGTTCTATTTTGATTGGTTTGCAGAAATGAACTTACGGCGGACGTACGAAGTTTGGTTGTAAATCGCTCTGCTGGGAGACGGACGAACGTATGATGGACGGGCGGATGACGGACGGATGCGATGGGGTTTTATAAATCCTGCCTAAGTGGACAGAAAACCTATTAAAAAAACAGTCCCCAGTATAAGTCAGTAACTGTTGTGGTGAACCATGACGCGCCCAAGGCACGCTAGGCAGCGTGAACGTAAGATGGTTTACCACTGCCTTCCGCCACATGAGCACAATAGCTTGATAACAAACACCTAGTCCTGGTGCCCCAGAAGGGAATTTCTCGCTCCCAAGGAATTTCCCGCGGCAACCGGGATTCGAACTCAGGTTCTTGACTAACACAACTTTCATGAAATAAAAAAAAAATTGTGGAATTTCAGATTGCCAAAAAAATTATTTGTGTAAATAAGACATATTACTGCAGCGGTTAAATTATGCATAAAATTATTTGTGTTAGCCCATGTACGATATGATCTAAGTTAAAATTTAAAAAAACATGTAAGTAATTTATATGTATAAAACAAAGCAAGTATGAAAATAAGCAGCTTTCATTAGCACCTACACAATAATTTTGTTTTCTCAACAAAAAAAAATTGGGGCTACGATGGCTGAGCGGTTAGTCTGCTCGCCTCCCACCAAGGCGCACCGGGTTCAATCCCCAGCCGGTTCACTCCGGATTTTCGCAAGTGGGAATCGTGCCGGATTATGCCGCTGATCAGCGGGTTTTCTCGGGGATCTCCCGTTTCCCCGCCCTTTCATTCCGGCGCTGCTCCATACTCACCTAACTTCACCTTCATCGGCTCTGAAGACCTCAATGTTAAGAGCCACCCAAATCTCTTTTCTCACTTCAATCACTCAATAAAATTAATTTAGCAGGGTGGAATTCAACAATATGTGCTGTAGCTATCAAAGAATGTTTCGTTACGGTAAAATGAGCACTTTTGAAAGCCCTGTTCAAATCTACTTATACGTTGTGTATTCTTCCACCTTATATGTGATTAACATGTCGATGTCTTTACAAAAATCATAAATCGAGAGAAATAATATAATTTTTCACAATGGTTACCTAACGCTTTTTGTTCAACGTTTAATACATTGAACTACGTTCGATCTATCGTCCCCAACATTACTGGGCGCATGTCACTCAGGACGCCCGTTTAAATATGTGCAGTGTAGAGGCTGCGACTTCCTTCTAAGGTTGATTTCAAAAGTGCTCACTTTACCGCGAACAGCATTTACCAAAAATGTACGGTTGGGGTTGTCGGCAGGGCCCTCCGAAGTGATCAACATCTACCTGCTGTCGCTGTCAGTGGCGGACCTTCTGTGCGGCATCTTCGTGGTGCCGCTGTCCGTCTACTCGGCCGCCGTGCAGCAGTGGGTGTACGGAGACCTCGTCTGCCGCCTCGTCGGCTACCTCGAGGTCACCCTCTGGAGCGTCAGCGTCTTCACCTTCATGTGGATCAGCGTCGACAGGTCAGCCTCCACTGCCCACTCGCTAAAGATGAGGCAGACCGCTTATTCGCTTCCTGCGCATGTATCCGACATTGACCTACCTCAAAGGTGCGCAACTGTCTAAGTCACATGGTCAACGCTGACTGACGTCTTTGTTGATAACTTGATTTTTAAATGACAATCACTGCTATATTAATAAAATACTATTACCAGTTCGAGTTTAATCAAATTGCACTACTAATTGGTTAAATGACGTATGAAATCATCTCTTAGAACTTGTTTACAAAATCCAAACAATGCCGTTTTCGCTAGACGTGTTGGCAGATAAGCAGTTCCATGTTGGGACACGGAGATTGGTTGTGCGCAGCCAGCGAGATCGGTCTACCTCATCTTTAGTCTATGCCCCTGCCTTGCACCGCCACCATTGTTGCCAACGGGTTTTCAGAAAAATCCCGCTAAACCACGAATAAAAACAAGCTACTCCCTATTAAAGAAAGCTAGAATGCAATAAAACTATTTAAAATCAATAAATTACAAAAAATTCAATTATATCTCTGCTATTCAAATACGCGTTTAAAAAATAAATAAAAATGTATATAAATCTTCTTTAAAGTGTGTTTTTTTTTTTCTGAACTATCGAATTTAATTTCTACGCCCTTAGAAGAGAGGAGCACATCTCGTCGGTGTAGGAAAAAAATGACTAAATTGGCAACACTGACCACCATAACACAGTAGATAAGTATAGTGAAATCAAAATGAGGAAACAATGCGCAGAAGACCAAAACGCGGCGGGCGAGCCGGCAGAGTCCATTGCCGCTACACAAAGGGGTTCATTCTAAATTCGAATCAGTGGGAAACCACTGATTGTTCCAGTGGAAAAAAAAAATGTCACTGATTGAATTAGCGACGTGAAACAATTTCACTGATTGAATAAGTTACGGCCGGCTGCAGTGGCGAATTAAAAATTGCTTTTATTGAATGTATGGGAACAATTACGTAAAATAAACGTGTTTACGATAGTTTACTATTTATATTGTGCAATCTGCCGCAATTTAAAAAAAGTAAAAAAATTTCGCAAGTGACCGGGATTATACTCACGCGCTTTTCGACACTAGTTTGTTGTCTTGCCATCTGAGATACCACGCCAAGTTTAAATGTCCAGAGGAAAATATTTGTCTTATATTATATTGTGAGATCGTGTAATTTTAAATTGTATGCTCTTACTTTTCATTTTTGGTTTGAGTGGTACTGCTAGGATTGTTAAACGAGTAGTATATATGAGTGCACTCTCTTCCTCGCATCATATGCAATTTAAACCTGCAACGAAATGAAAGACGTAAAAAAAGGAGTGAGTGAGTGAAGAGATTTAGGCGGCTCTTAACAGCGAGGTGTTGAAAGCGTATGAGGGCGAGTGAAGTGAATATGGAGCGGCGCCGGAACGAAGGGACGGGGGACACGGGAGATTCCCGAGAAAACCCGCCGACCAGCGGCAACGTCCGCCACGATTCTCACGTGCAAAAATCCCGGTGACCCGGCCGGGGATTGAACCCGGCTCGCCTTAGAGAAAGGCGAGCGTGCTAATCGCTCAGACACCGCGGCCTCCAAAACGGAATGAAAGGCTGTGTGTTCATAATACGTCGTAAAATGGCGTTTTGAAAAAAAAAAAAAAAAAAAAAAAAAAAAAAAAAAAAAAAACACTTTTAGAAAGTATTTTGTATTGGTTTTATTAGTTTATTCGTTGTTACTTCACATTATACACGTTGTTTAACGGACATTTTTACACGCAGTTTCACAGATACATCAGTCAGAAAATAAACTACAGAAAACAGTGGAAAAAATTATTGACGAATAAGTGGGAAATGTCTCTGAATCAATTAATGAAGGAAAAATGGAATTTTTTCACTGGCTCATCAGTTAAATTCACTGTTGTACCAATCAGATACATTTGACTGATTGAAACAGTGAAATTCTCACTGATTCAGATTTAGCTCAGTTCAGTAGTGACGTGACAGCTGAGCGCTGTTTGGCGAGAGATACTCCCACGAGTGAATATTACCTGTAGAAAATACGTAAGTCGTGCATAGCGATGTTATCAGTGTGGTCTGCATAGCGCTAGTAGTGTCACGTGCCTCCCCCCCCCCCCAAAAGGCGAGCATCCGAGAGAGCCCTCTCCTACATTCCTTCCTTCAAAGCTACGCGAAGATTTTTTTTCTCGTTTGAACTTTACAGCACGCAGAGATAGAAATGACGTTGTGGTTCCTTTGATGTGAGTGTATCCGTTCGCTGACTGGCTGCGCGGGAGTCTTGAGAACGGGCTTTGGGTCGGATTGGCTATTGCGTGCTGCTGAAACGTTCTCTGTTGGTTGCGCTGCCGGGTCACCAGGTGATGACTCACGAAAGACATTCCAACTTGTTGCTAACCACCGACTCCATTTTGTTGACGTGTGTGGCTGGAGTTTGCAGTATAACCAGCTATCACATCTGCATTCTTATGTACACTGTGGTGCCACAAAACTGAGCGTCCCCCTCCACCCTTCCGGGCATTGGTAGCTAGTTTTCCGGCCTGCTACAAGATAGCTCCACGATTGCTTCCGTTTGCCTGTGGGGTGAGCCGTGTAAAGGCAAATCAGATACGGTCCACCCTATGTTACAATTGAATATAATGCAATAATATAGAAGTAACAAAGCTGTAAACATTTTCTCTACTACAGGAGTGATGGCCAGTCGGACAGCTTGCCTCCCACCACAATGTACCGGGTTTAACTCTCGTCGGGGTCGCCCAGTTTTTTGCAAGTGGAAAAAAACAGCATATGTTGGTATTAGCTGGCTGGTTTTCTCGGAATGGTGATGGTTATAGGTATGGATATGTTAAAGGATATTTATATTGTAACACAGCCTTACGGCAGTGTTCTATTGCCTGCGTATGCAGTTGATAAAAAATTAGTACTTTGTTGTTCCTGACTTTTCCTGACCAAACAGAGAAAAAAATTCACACTGACAGCTAAAGTATTGATAAAAAAATTAATTAGAAGCAAACATCATGTACATTGTACTAACAAACACTCGAACAATGGTAGTTTTATCAATTTCACTCACGCATTCTGCACAGTAATATAAAAATGTTAACTAATTGAGTCGTTATCCAAAGTTGTTGACCCACAAATTTTAATAACACTTATTTCAGTTCTCCAACAAACCAATTTTCTCTTCTTCTACTTCTTCAAGCACTCCATTCCCTTAAGTCTTATCACATCCATCAATTTTCCAAACTAGTTTGTAGTTTTCCTTTTTTTTTCATCACTTGCCCCGTTTGCATCACTCTTGTGTAGATATTTATTTTATGGGAAGTGTCTGTACTTGATTCTGGATGTTCTTACAGAAAGTAACATCTTCCCATCCTTAGGTACATGAATTATCCCATCAGAGGGCTTAATTCCAATGTAGAACGTCCGTTGGACCATAAGTGACTCTCCGATGTAGGTTTTTGCACCAATAATGATTCATTTATTGAAAATTTACTCTCAACAGTTACTCTCAACAGAGGTAGGTACTGACAAGTGAAAGGAGTAGAACTGGTAGCCTTAAAAAAAACCTCATTTTTAAGCCAACATCTGAACAAATTAACTGTTATATCCTAGGTATGATGAGATCAATATGGCACTGCAGTACACAATTAGTTTTTCCTGATCAAAATCATATTATTAATAGAAATTCCTGACTGACTGCGGAAACCCTGATATGGCCATTCTTACACCAGTTTTTCCTTATTATCTCAAAGTCCTCCCAGTGCAATGGTGGCAAAGTAAATTGTAATACAATGGGGAAAGCAGTGCAAATACACAATTCTTGAAGTTTCGCCTGTCGCTAAATAATAACGCCAAAGCTGCACGTCCTTAAGTGTCGGCATTCGTGTGGAACAGTGGGCAATCACAGTATTAAAGCCCACAAATCTTTCAAATCTAAATGAGCAAGAGAAATTTGGACAGAGCTCAATAGATGCTATCTTTAGCAGAGACAACTGTGAGGTGAGATGGTGTAGTAAATGAATACAATGATAGCAAAAACCAGAAAAACCCCAAGTAAACCCACCAGCCAAGGGCAAATTCCACCAAAACAACCATGTTCAGAAAATTCAACGATGAGACCAACCGGGACTCAAATGAGATTCGCCATGTTGGTAAGATGGTCTGAACATCACAGCCAATTTTAAAATTGCATTTTAAATGTGCTTATACTGGATGTATTTATATGTGTAAGTGCTCGTGTGTTACTGCGTGTATCCCCCCCCCCCACCAGCCCCCAAAAAAATTGAATACAGGAACCAAATTTTACCAAACTCGGTACACGTAAACTACTTAGTAAGGACATCTGACTGTTATGGTTTTCGAACACTCCAAGCAGTTACTTCCAAATATTTACACAACAATTCAACAAATTTCCACCAAATTTGGCACATCATTAGTGCTATAGAAGGTCATGTAAATTTACACTATTTAAGTTGGGTCAGATATTGATTTTAAAAATGGTGGCCATAGAAAAAATTTTTATAAGTTTCTTATATCTATTCAACAATTTAACCAAATTCAACAGAACTTTTTATGCTAACAGTGCCTATTAGAAACATAGATTGAAGAACCTTATTTTCAAATATATACCCTAAATAATAAAATTAAGTTCTATGACATATCTGAGGGCCTAATCAACGGATTTTCACCAAATTCTCCATACAAAAATATATTAGGAATTCAAGTACTCACAGTACAGTACCTGTCGACAGGCACACACAAACAAAGAAGGACGACACATTTCCCACGTGGTTACGCGACGTTTCGCTGGTTAGGCCAGCTTCATCAGGCGGCAAGTTGTAGTAGTGTCCTTTTAATAATGCAACATAGGCCTACCCCTACCAAAAATTTACATTAGGAACCAATAGAAAACACAACATTATTTTTTTGTTTGTTCTATGACTGAGCTGTTGGTTTCTGTTGTAACTTATGTTGTATTTAATATGGGATCTGGCCCTTTTTCCATTCGGTTCTGTTGGGTTGATGTCTGTTGTTTTTTACTGTAACCTAATGGTTTCCATTGGTTTTTATTGTGGCATGGTGGTTTGTTTTACACTATAGTGTGTTTGGTTTTGTTGTATTTTGGTGGTTTCCTATGGTTTTTGTTGTTTTATTGATTTCTATTGTGCCATGGTCACATGGTTTCTTTACTATTTTAGAGGTTCCCATTGATTCCTGTTGTATTTTGTTGGTTTCTATTACCAAAAACCCAGTTGGATTCTGTTGTATTCTTGTGGTTCCCATTGATTTCTGTTGAGTTTTGTTGGTTTCTATTTTTATATAGCCAGTTGGTTTTCGTTGTATCTTAGTAGTTTACATTGGTTTCTGTTGGGTTATTTTGGTTTCTATTGTAATGTGGCCAGTTGGTTACTGTTGTATTCTAGTGGTTTCCATTGGTTTCGGTCATATTTTGTTGGTTTCTGCTGTATTCAAGCATTTTACATTGGTTTCTGTTGTGCTTTGTTGGTTTCTGTGCTTATGACAACCTGTGGGTTTCTTTTGTATTACCAATGGTTTCTGATTATTTATGTTGGTTTTTGTTGTGTTGTGTAATAAGCTTCAGTAATAAGTTTGAAAATAAATACTGTTAAGTAGTGGCATTCTAAATGTGTGCATAAAATGATGTATGTTAGAATATAAAATTATTCAAATACAGTTGTAACTAAAATAAATAATAAATCCTTTGTAATGTTTTATGTTTCTGGACAGAAATTATACACTTATTATTACATTAAAATTTTTTTGTATGAACTCAAGTGGAGAGATTTTGAACTGGTAGCACACGTTGGTTTCTGTTGTATTTTGTTGGTTTCTGTCGCATTTAATTCTGTTATATTCTGATGAATTCTTAGCTATATCAGTTGATTTAATATGTATTTTTTGTCGTATTCCCATTGTTTTTTTGTTGTATTTTGTTCATTTCTGCCATATTTCATTTTGCTGTATCCTGACGTAGTGCCAGTAATTTCCATTGATTTCTGTTGTGATATGTTGTTTTAGGTTGTTTCTAGTGTTTTACATTCGTTTCTGTTGTATTTTGTTAGTTTTTATCCCATTTCATTCTGTTTTAAGTAGTTAGAAAATAAGCATTCTGCCACATCAGGCGTCAGGCGGTGGAGCCGTGGAGCCAATTAGCATATTAAAGTCCCTGCCAATAAAAATTTTTAAAAATTAACCTGTCTTATTGCGGAAAATTTTATAACATAGCATTCCATCCCGAAGGCGGCCATTTTTCAGCCAGTATAAATGTGCCCAAAATTGCCTGTGGCCATTTTGGCAGCCAGTTAACCACCCGAAATCGAATTCCTATTACACCAAATGAGCATAAACATCGACAGTGGACATATTGACAGCCAGGACAAAGATCCCCACAATCGACAACGGCCATTTTTGTAGCCGGTAAAAAAATTCCCCCGAAACCTAGTCCCTATTACCCCAAATCAGTACATACATCAATGCGTCCATCTTGGCAGCCAGGGAAAGTTCTCCACAACTGCTGGCAGCCGTTTTGGCAGCTAGTAATTTTTCATGGGCAGGAACCTTAACATGCCAATTGCAATCCTCCGCCAGATGCCAGGTGTGCGAATACTACTACTCGTAATGCTTTACCTGGTCGCCAAATGGAGCCCACACACACACTCACACTCACCGACGTTTCCTCCATACGTCCGGCAGCGACGAAGGCCCCACCAGCACTGGCCCCTCCCCCGAGGGGTCCTCACGATGAAGCAGGGCGGCCATCTTGTCCACACAGGATGAAACCTGACCAGATTAATAATGACCAACCCAACCTGGGTAGGTGGTCGAGAATGTGATACATATCCCTGGCCAGCTCGAAATATTCTAATAAGGAGAAAGAGTGCACAATGAAACCTGTCAAGAAGAATAATGACCCACCCAACCAGGAGGTCGTGAACAAGATATGTAACCCTGCTGGTGATACGGAATAGACCACCCACCGCCCCTCTCTCTCTCGCTCTCTCTCTCTCTCTCTTTCTCTCAGACACGAGATGTATAGCCCTGTCCAAATAGCATTAACAATAAGGGAAGCCACAAAAAACCGAGGTTCTCACACACACACCAGGCCACCTGCCTACTTTCCCCTCTCAGATGTACATGATGTATAGCCCTGCTCACAAGAACACGAGGAGGAGGCAGGCAGGCACGAAAAACCGAGGTTCCCACACACACCAGACCACCTGTCTCTCTCGCACAGCAGAGGTAGCAAAGGAGAGAGAGACAAGTACATAGGTAAGAGCAATGCTATTTATTCACAAAAAACAGTACATCGACAAGAAGCAGTACAGCCATTACACAGTCGTAAGCAACAGTTTGGGTACGCATTGGTTGAAACGGAATCTAAGCCCAGCCACTTCACGAACACTTGGTCACTGCGTCTATGGACCACTCGCTCCACCAAATAGTCATGAGGATACTTTGTGACATAGGTTTCGTAGTCATAGAAAGAATCGCTGATCTCTTGGCCAACAATATCGGCGAGCGTATATGTGCATGGGCCAATGTCTCACACCTTGACAACGCATATCACCTCGACACTCCAATTAGATAGTATAACTTATCAAAGACATATTTGCTCCTGGAGATATGGACAAAGTCGCCCACCTTGGCCCTCTGTCATCGCGGGTCCGCCATCTTGGAGTGTCGGTGAGGACAAGTGGGCTCATTGCAACCATATATGGGATGCTGTCATACAATGCATTGGCAAAGCAGAAGACAACCTTACCAAGTTGATAGAGCGTCGCCATTATATATATATAATATATATATATAATGTATGGTATGCTGTTATACGACTCATTGGCAAAGCAGAAGACAGCCTTACCAAGTTGATCGAGCATCACCACTAGATACACTGTCTTCTGCTTTGTCAATGCATTGTATGACAGCATCCCATACATGGTTGCAATGAGCCCACTTGTCCTCACCGACACATATGTCAGATAGAATGTTTGAGAGTGTACGACGCACAACATCTTCCAATGTCACAAGATGTACACTCAAAGAGTGAATGCTGGACGTGAGCTTGGTGGCAATGTCACCAATTATTCTGGTAGTCAATTCAGACAATACAGTGCCGATCCGCGCATCCAGGGTGGCCACAGCTATCTGCTGCATACCCCTGGCAGTACGCCAACTATCCAATGTCACAGAGGGCAAGAGCCGAGTCGTGCCTCCACAGCAGAGAGCTTGGCCATGAGTTCGGGGTTCGTGACCACATCGAAGACGTTCTCTATCTGTGCACCCAGAGCAGCCAGTTTGCTCGAATTGGCACTTGCCACGAGCATATGATCTTTAATATTAGCACCGAGGGCTTTCAGCACCCTTGTGACAATATAAGAGCCCTGGTCAACCACCTTCTTCGCAACACCGGCAAGTGTACCACCCAAACTGCCAAGGTTCTGCACATTGGACGTGAGGGTCGATATCTGACTATACAATTGACCGGATGACATACCGGCAGCATAGACATTCGATTCTAGGTCAACCAGCTTCATCATGAACGTTGCAAGCACACCCTCAGTCTTGGAGGGTAGGCCACCGACCTGCAGACCCACATCATCCAGTTTTATCTTAATGGTTGCAAAGCCCGATTCCAGACCGGTCAGCTGTATACTCAAAGCAAGGGCCCTGTCGATTTTCACAGCCAGTTCGGTAAGGCCACCAGCGGTAACTTGAGCACCCACAACATCGAGTTTCTTTTCCAAAGTTTCAAGGAGTCGGCTGAGGGTCATGGTAAGCATTTCCACGTCGGTAGAAGTCAACAAGAAAATCTGAGCTTCCATCTTGGCAGACAGGGCATTCGTTTTGGTCGATATCCGCCCTTCCACAACTCGGAGCCCATCGCCAGAGGCAAAATCGGTGAGAATGGACACAGACATGACCAGCCCGACAAGGTTTTGGGTCTTAAGAATTATTTGCTCGTCTGAAGAAACAGAACCCTAAGGAACCAGAGCCAGCTTTTGCTGTAATTCCTTGTAATTCAAATCTAAATAACAATGACAAAATATATAACTTTCTTCAATATCCACAATTCGTACAATTCACTCAGTATCACCTTTTTAATGTCCTTTTCAGTGGCTTGTATAATGCGAAACACCTGGCTGCCTTCAGTCCAGCATTATGAGCATCCCATTCGCGCCCGAAGACAGCTCCACCAGCATGGTGCTGGGACAGGGCACAGTGGCTTATACCATTGACCAGGGGGAAGAGGAGACGCACCATGAAGAGGTGTGCGACAGGGTCAACCACTGGCTGCTCGCCCTCACACCAGTTATGTACAAGCATTGCCAACAGCAAGTGGAGTGCACCCTGCAGGGTGCTAGAGCATCCATCACATGCACCCTGATATGCCTCTGCCCTACAGCACGGATGAGGTAGGGGCATACATCCTCATGTATGATGCCCGCCATGCCACTGCAGCACATCCACCACCCTCAGTGCTGCCGAGCATCTAGGACGTGGAGAGCAGCCCCCTCCGCAAGGTCACCCGACCATCACCGGTCATCACCACGCTGGACAAAAGGGGGCAGCAACCACTCAGGAGGTGGAGGCATCCCAGGTGCTGTTGGAAGTTGCATGCCAGCCGAGCCAGTAGTGGCTGAGTGGGGCGCTGCAGATGATGGTAGAACTATCGGAGCTGCTAGACCTGTTTACCAGTGAGCCACCACCACCATACTCGAAGCGACGCCGTCTAGTAGTGTCTGCCACAAAAACAATATCAGCTGCAGTGGCCATGCCCCTGGTACCTGCGCCGATGCGGAATTGGTAGGCGGATGCCTCCACCTCCACCGCCCCCACGCTGGTCGATGCAGGCACCTCCTCCGAGTGACCGGTGATGGTGGATGCTGCCACCTGCACTCATCCTACGAGGAGGAGGTCGACAGCCTCACAGACGCCTTTCTGACACTTGGCAGAGGCCAGTAGCAGCACTTCCAGGCGTCCGTCTCCTCGCACAGGACGAGATGAAGGTTGTGCTGTGGCATCTCTTCGAGACTGTGCTAACCTTTATGTAGTGTGTGTGTGTGAGTCGATGTCAGCGAGCAGCCAGGACCTGGGTCTGATGTATGTATTTGTATAATTGCTTTTTTATTATGTTTGTATTTTTTTTGTTTTGTGGGAGAGAGATATGTGTATGTATGTAGATGTATTTAAATAAATAGTATTTTTTGTATCTGATGTAAGTGAATGTTCTTATTTCATGTGTGTGTGCCCATTCACCCATACGACCACTATGTCTGCCTATTATTGTCTCTGACGGAATATGTGTATATGACATACGGGCACAAACTACAAACGTGGTGAGAATGTAACAAGGTAACAATCAACACCGACCACCCTCACCCCACACACACATATTGTGCACAAACTCACCAATGTCCTTGGTGACCAATGACGGCAGCAGCAGCAGGAGGTGCGGTCCACCCGCAGATGAAGGCACCGAGGTCCACATGACATTGCCTTGTCACCTGGACAGGTCCACCACCACCACCCCTGCAGCCTTGATGCCGGAACGAGAACACCACTTGTAACACACACAGCCTTTCCTGCATTCTGCTCTGGTTTACCACTCCCCATACAACTCACGCTATGGCATATGGTGGGGGAAGGGCCTGGACTTGTGACCAGCTACCCCAATAAACTGACACCACCACCATCAAGTAATAATTTGAGTCATATATATACAGAATGTATATATAAGACACAAATAACATATCCGAAGGTAGGGCAGGCAGATTGTGTGGGACAGGTACCATTAAAACACAGGAAAGGAAAATGACCAGTATCAAATTGTAAATACACACGAAACAACATTGCAGTGGAAAACACAACAAAGAAAGGAGACTGCACAGAGTAAAGGGAGGACAGGTAGAGGCTAGAAACTATGAAAGAAGAAGTCATGTAACTTCGGTATGGGTGACCAGACCCATCAGCAATAAACAATAGATGTACTGACCTCCACATTCATGTCACTCCTGTTGGGATAAGCGATGTGCCCCCCAGGGAGGGTGAAAAAACAGAGTTCCCCAGGTCGGAGATGCAGCATAGACGACATATCCACAGGTAGATATTATGTGTGTGTGTGCAAAATGCAGATGAGTATTACCAAAATAAGACGAGATGTAAAACAAATGAGAGTGGTTGTAAGTAACAATGAACAGTGTGTGTAAATACTTAGCAGTAGATATATAAACAGATACATAGTGACTGAATGTGAAATGGTACATGTATCACATGTGCTAGTACCATGCACTCAACAAGGGATGGGTGTGACATCCCTGCTGTATGTGCCAACATGCTACTAGTACCATCTTAAAAAAGCAGCAACACACTTGATAGCATCATTATACAGCTACTATATGTCCTCGAGTGTGCCTCCAATTGCTAAATGTGTACCAGGACACTGGTCATAGGGCTGCGCAGGACTTGGACTGCTCCCCGAATGTTCTCCAGTGCACGACCAGTTGACATACATGACAGGGCAAATCAGGCCCCCCATACGTGCTCCTGTATGCCAGAACCAAGCCATAAAGTATACAGGATGTGCTAAATATGACTTGCGTGTGGTACACATGGGTAATAAGAACCTGTTGAATGCAAGGTGCCATAGCATACAACCAGCTAGCATGCCTAACCAGCTGTATTATGTTCTTCAATGTGCTGTAAATGCTCACAGCACATACACAAAACACACACACTGGCAACATGCTATACAAGAGCATTATACAACTCCTGTACATACTCAAGTGTGCCTTCCAGGCAAGCCAACACAACTATTAGGATAGATATGACTCCTACATATGCTACAGTGTGTTGGAACTGGAGCAGGAGAATGCTGGCATACCTGGCAGGATTCCTATACAGCTACTTGAAGCTCCAGCATGCTGGGGCAAATCCACGTCTACACACAGGTAGTTCGTTGAGGGGAGGGGAGCAGAAGCGCTTCAGCTTCTATGGTCCCGGAGTGAGGAACTGCCTCCTACTATCCATCCCAACCTGGTTGCCCTCCTGAGAGCAGACACATGAATGATGGTGCGTGCCTGCCCGAGCATGTGTGCACCAAGGTTTACCCAACATAGTCATAGGGGACAGTGTGTATCCTGTCGTCCAAGATTTGATGCTTGTCATTCATTCACGACAGTGCAAGCTTATTGCTGCATTCTGTGTAGATTTTTTGGTGGTGCGACCTAATGCTATGGACCTGCGCCCTCATGAGTTGGTAGTCCAGAAGAACGTGCCTGTAGTCCTTAATGGTAATGACACATTAGACAATACTCTTCTGGACCCCCTTGGCCCACTTTACGACCTTGTCCCTGCTTTCATAAGCATGCAGTTTGGCCCTCAGCCCGATGAACTCCAGCATGTAATTCCCCCTACACCCATCCTTAAACTTGCAGATGACCTTCGCATTGGCATTGGAATAGCAAGGATGAGTGGGAGGGTAGCCCCTCAGAGCGAACTCTGCCATGAACGCCGGGTCTGGTGCCAGGTCATGGTATAAATCCTGGCATGATATGGCCATGATGAAGGAATTTGTATCCATTTATACCAACCCCAAGTCAGGGCCTTACCATGCCTTCATTATGTCATAATGGAAGCAATACATTAGGGTCTTCGACAGGTCAAGTACGGCAAAACCGGAATACACTGGTTTGTCCAACAATATATGCTCATGGTCGACCTTGACTGGAGACAGTGTTAGGCTGTATATTGTTCGACAAAGGAATGCAGAATTGGAGATGAGGTTTCTCGCCCGCACCTCATTGCAGATGAGCTCCATCCACTGATGGTTCGGTTTGTTTTCCATCAGCTTGCCATACATACCCGTGTTTATCAGCTTGAAGAAGTCCTGCTTGAAGGTTTTCATGGTAGCCTGGCGTTTCTCAATTTTTAGTACTATTTACAGCTTCAGCCATGCCTTCTGGCAGAACTTCACCACAGTGGACAACCTTTAGTAATATCCCATGAGCTAATGCCTGCTTGAGGGTGACATAGTGCACAATGTATCGCGTCTTCTTTCCCTCAAGTGTGGTCATCAGCTTGGGCTGTCTGGACCTGGGGGACACTTGCTGATATGCAGGAACAGCAGGATCTCGATGATCCTCGTGTAATGTAGCAGGGTAGTCTAGGTCCACCTCCAGTATGTATCCAGTCGGACGTCATCTGGCACGGACATCATGTCAATGTCCATGCTGGTCCATTAGAAGCTTCCATAGGGCAGGGACAGGGACAACACCCATCCATACAAGTTGTTGGTATCCAGATACTGGCGGTAGGTAGTCGGCCGAGTGGCATCATAAATGGCAGGCAAGTCCTTGTTGTTCACCACCACGTGATGTGTGATGCACTGTGCCACCCCTCCCTGGATACCAGCCTCGATGAACAGATGGGTGTTGTAGTCCACTAGGAGCTCCAGCTTCACACCCATCTTCCACAACATTACATCGAAGGAAAATGCCGGGTGCTCACATACCAGACACAGTCCAGACCATATGTGGAGAGATAGAATACCCAGACATTCTCAAAGACGTCCCAGAGCAGCAGTACATTGGTCTTTAAGTACAATCTGCAAACACCTTCATCGATGTGCAGCCGACGGTCGCCCAGACCATTTGTGCATGGTGATACTCCTCCTTGCTGATGGTGGTGCCAGTGAGCCTGTTGTTGAAAGCACCAAACCTCGGAAGCTGTGGCTCAATGAGTATCCCCAATGATGTGATGTAATCATATGAAACATCCCTTTTCAAGTCACCAACTCAAACTGTCGAGGATTGGTGGAGAAGACAGCCGTGATGTGGAGGTTAGCAGATGGCAGGTTCTGGGCGAGCAATGTGAGGCTGGCAGACATGAATCTATATGTATCTACAAACTGGATGGTGAAGTTGTCGCCGAGAATTTACTAAAGGTAATTAATTTCTCCTTGGTGTTTGGGATAATTATGTCCTCTGTGTCATAGTCAAGCTGGATAATGACCAAATGTGCATTGTACACCAAGTTGTGGAACAGGATTGGCAGATGCTTGGGGTGATGGTGGAGCTTGTTGCAGTTGTTACATGCCACCCCAATAAATGCCCCTGTGAATTGGTCATGGTCCTGCGCCTTGCAGTTGTTGGCTCTGGTGAAGGGACCCATGCAGAAATAGCAGGTGGTGGCCCTATTTTAGCCAGCCCATTCACCTGGGGTCAGTGGTCGCATCGGCTCGGACTGGCTACATGTCCTTCGCCAGAGTGCCAATCTGTACGATCTCCTCAATGAACTTCTTTGCCCCATCCTCCCCAGTGTAGTGATACGCTCTGCCCATGGGGAGGCTTGTGGTCTTAGTGGCAGGTATGAGACTGTTGTCCACCTTGATGTACACCCCATAGCTAAATGGCACATGCTGTTAGTACCTATAGATCTATAACATAGTAGGGATGTACTCGCATGACTGTACAGGCTGCAGGTACGCATCGAAATCCATGTACACAACAATCCATGTACACAACATTGTCTACATTTTGGAAGTTCTGAAACCTGAGCACAGGGGACTGGCTGTTCTCCATTGCAGGCCTGTCAGCACAGATTACATCAGGGTTGTTGCAGTGCCTCCTGAGCTCGGCCAGAGTCTCAGCACCATTGAGCCCTGGCCACTGTAGATGATCATCGTATACTCGCAGACATTGCTTGCAGACAATTATGGCTCCATGGCAAGCAGTCACCTGCAAGCGTACAAGGCAGGAGAAATCAGCAATGAGGCAGTAATTTGCATTGCCATCTTCCATCATCATGAGGAAGAGATCGAAGTGGGTGGGCTGCTCCTCCTTTGATACTTGTATAGGGATGATGGTGTTGTCCTCCTCATGAGCATAGATATTGACCCTGTCCCCTGGGTTATTTCGCTCGAACAGGGGTACTTGATGCAGAGGGGTGGGGAAGGCCAGGCCAGTGAAGATTAACCTGGCCTCCAGGTCATAGTAGTACTGATTGACCCACTCACAGTCCTGTTGCCCCACTATGTAGCATGCCAGGATCACCCATATGAACCACTGCTGGTCACGGTTCTTGGGATTGGTGATCGCCTTCTTCACTGTGTTGGCAGCAGGCATGGCAATTAAGGAGGAGTCTTGAAGGGGTTCGAGCTTATTGATATGTAGATGGAGCCTTTCATCACAGTAAGCATCCAGCTTCTGCCCTTCCCCATATAGTCTGCCTACTCCTGGCATATCTTCACAATGGCAGTCATCATGGCATCTTCCACATTGGCTGTGTTGTAGAGTAGCACATTCTTCATCTTGAATGTCTGTTGATCGGACTCATCCTCGTGTGGCTCGAGCTTACCATATGTACACTTTAGGAAGATGATAAATTTAATTGAACACTGCATAGAAATCTCCTGCTCCAGTTGCCCAATGATACCGGCCTTCATACACTTGAGGTAGTTGCAAATATCAATGGCGAGCTCGAGGTATTCTCCACAACATATGTCCGCATCACACCCCAAAATGTTCTCTCCTCTTCCAGGAAGCCGTGCTTGTTGGCCAAACCAGCCCTGTTGAAGATGGGGGTCCAGCATGGATGTTGTCCTTCAGTGGCGATCTCGTGTGCAGGCAGGAAGGGCGATGGCTGTGGAACAGTCGATGGTCCTGGCTAGGGAGAGGTGGAAGGCCCTGGCCAAGTGGTGGTGGAAGGTCACTTGTTGGTCTTGTGTGGGTGTTTGGCAGGTGGTGGTACAGGTCTGGTACACTTGGCACTGAGCACACAGGCTATACTTACTGGTTAACTGCCTACTGCAGCTCTCACACTCCAGGGACTTGGCATTGGGATTGGTTCAACAGCCACGTTTGTGCCACCTATCATTGCAGAAATGTTGAAAGCCCTCATTGCAGAGCTTACAAAGGACTGTAGTGGCTTGCTTGGTAGGCCTGTGTACATTGCACGATGCCTGATAAGAGCATTGGGGTGGGTATAGTTTTTCCTGCACTAATCATAGATGGATGCCTGTGCCTCCCTGAAAGGATTGAGGGTGCAATTATTCTCATGCTGAAGACCATTATTACGATTCGTGAACGCTAAATCGCAAAAGTCACACTGAACGGTTGGCCAACATATCAGAGTTGTGAGAGTAGGTGATGAGTGTGGCTAAGAGGGGGTGAGCATTGATGTTGCTGATGATGATGGTTGTGATAATCGCAAGGAATCAAAGGTGAACAATTGCCACAAAGAGGCCATTGTGAAAAAAAAACAGGGTACTTTTTACAACAATGACAGAAGGCTTCTCTTATTCCCCGACTAGACTGGGGTGGCTGTGTCGAGGGCGATGGAGATTGGCTCAACACCATCACTCACAATGCAGGCAGACCATGAGGAGGAGGTGGTGAATCCCTATGGACCATAGTATAGGCCTAAGGAGCCTGCGAAGGGAATGTGGCACACACACATTGTGCGAGGGCATGGGTGATGCCACTATTACCATTAGGACATACTATGAGTAAAAACTACTAATATTCCAGCTATTAATTAGCATTAGTACACACATGCACATATTATTAATAGTGATGATAATACTACAAAGGGGAACTGCAGTTATACTGTTAGTAAAGCTAGTGTTGGAGGGGAGGGTGGGACTGTGTATAGGTGGAGAGGAATAACATATAAGCCACATCGGACCATGAGTGTCATTGATAGACATATGTGTATACATCAATACAAACATTTTTTTGTTTTACCCAAGAAGAGTTTCATGGGGGCTATCCCAGATGATTTCCTTATGAATTTAGTAGTTGGTTATCCAACAGTTCAGAAATTACAGCCAACTATGCTAATAAGTCAGCATAGGCCATACTTGACCTTACAACCCTTCTCGTAGTCATGGTGGATGCCTATGTTATGAATTTGATTCCTATTATTTAAAGAGCTCATTTTACTGTGACTATATATTAAAAGTTTATTTCGAAACCAAAAAAAAATGTGTTTACTTTATTACAATATGTCAGTTTGTATATTTCCTCTTCTCATTATATTTGTATAAGACAGGGTTTGTTTAATATACCGATAGTAGAATCGCCCTGCAAAAAATAGTGCACTTTCGACATAACCTCTGTTAAATTCTCGGCACATTGGCTGCTTGACTTTATATTTCAACTTTTCGAAATCGTCAAGTCACGAGTGCTTGACGGTTCAATTGTGTCAAGCTCAATAAGAAACGACATTTCGGCAAGCAAACATAAATTCAAACGTTGAAGTTTTTTCAATTGTGTGTACAGGACTTAAATATTAACCCAATTCCTAGAGACACACTCGCCCCATGTGGAGGCTGTGAATAGAGTGGAAATACGGGCCATTGTTTGTTTTCTGGATATGGGCACTCTAAGTGCATTGACATTGAGTATTACTCTTAACGAGAAACTTTCTACGCGTCCGATATATATACGTGAATGGCGTAAGAGGCACTCTAACCACGTATATGCTTTATAGAAGCATTATTCGCATTTTACCGACCACTTTCGTCCAATTTTCAAGAGAAAATTTATAAATAGAGGCCATGAACGTCATGACTATGTGTCTTATATATTTATACACGATGTGAACAGTGTGGAGCTATTCACGGTAAAGTGAGCACTTTGGGAATGTACCTTGGAAACGAGTCACTGCCCCTGCGTGCATATATATATATATTTTTATGGGTGCTCTGAGTGACTTTTCCATCAGTAAACTTTGTACCGATGGATGGGAAGACATTTAGAATGCTGCAGATGTACACTTGCCGCACAAAGGCGAAGAAGTTGGGCAGGGCAGTCTCTGTGATGGTGCTCAGGATGGCGTCGCTATGAGCAACAGGGCGTCATCAGCGATGCGTGTGCGATGCCCCTCAGTAGACGAATTAACCCGGGTTCCTTTACGACGCCATATTTAAATCCCGATGCGCGTGTGGTCCCTCCACTTTTCCTCTCTCCACTTCATCATTCTCCACTGCAGTGCTGGTCCAGACAAGGGAAGCTGCTGCATACATTATTGACCAGTTACAGGGGTGTTCAACTCTTTCCTGTTGGTTCTCTCTCGCCTCCTCCTCTTGAGGTCAAGTCGTATGTAGCAATGCGTACTTGTTCATTATTCTGGTCAGGTTTCAAACTTTGTGGCCTCGATGATGGCAGGGATTCGTCAGACGATCCCTTAGGGAGGGGGGCAGTGCTGCTTAAGGTTATATCACATGTACCAATGCGTACTTGTTCATTATTCTGTTGAGGTTTCTTCCTGTCTGGCCAAGATGGCCGCCTGGCTTCGTCGTGAAGACCCTTCGGAAGATGGGCCAGTGCTGGCGGGGCCTTAGTCGCGGCCGGACGTATGGAGGACACGTCGGTCAATATATGTGTGGATGCCATTTTGGCGACCAGGTAGTGCATTACGAGTAGTAGTATTCGCACACCTGACGTCTGGCGGAGGATTGTAACTAGCATATTACGATCCCTGCCCATAGAAAAGAAAAAGTGACTTGCTGCCAAAATGGCAGCCAGCAGTTGCAGGGAAATTTCTCTGGCTGCCAAGATGGAAGCTGTCATTGTATGTGCTCATTTGGGGTTGTAGGGAATATATTTCGAGGAAAATGTTTTACTGGCTGCCAAAATGGCAGCTGTCATTTGCGAGTATCTTTGTCCTGGCTGTCAAGATGGCCGCCGTCGATGTACATGCTCATTTGGGGTAGTAAGAATTCGATTTCGGGGGGAAATTTTTTCACTGGTTGCCAACATGTCCGCCATCGGGATGGAATGTTACGTTCTAGAATTTTCCGCAGGAAGAATGGTGTATTTTTTAAATTTTTTATAGACAGGGAGTTTAATATGCTAATTGAGTTCACGGTTCCGCTGTCTGATGCCTGATGCAGCAGAATGCTTATTTTATAACTACTGTAGTGTCACGATGTAGTACCAGAAATTTATATTGTTTTCTGATGTGTTTTGTGGTTTTGAGTTGTATATGTAGTGATTTCCATTGGTTCCTGTTGTATTTTGTTAGTTTCTGTCGCCTTTCTTCCTGTTGTATTGTTATGTAGTCCCAGTAATTTATATTGGTTTTTGTTGTGTTTTGTGGTTTCTGTTGTATTTATAGTGGTTTCCATTGGTTCCTGTTGTATTTTGTTAGTTTCTGTAGAATTTCATCCTGTTGTGTTATGATGTAGTCCCATTAATAATTGCTATTACTTTCTATTTTATGTTTTTCTGTTGGTTTTTTTTCTTTCATTTTGCCCTATAGGTTTCTGATGAAATCATAGCAGTCTACAATAATTTTTTGAAGATTATGTTTTGTGATGTGGATTTCTCTCGAATTTCATTATATTGAAATCTTTTGTAGTGTCAGTGTATTCCATTTTTTCCTGTGTGTTCTGTTGGGTTTTAATGTAATTGTTCTGTCTTTTGTTAAGTAATAGTGCAACATCCCTTAGTTTCTGTAATAATTTTATGTTGTGTTTATTGGTTCTTATTGTATTCAGCAAACCGCTATAAATACAGCAGAAAATCATACAACAATGACAGAAACCATGGTAAAATGATGATATTTATCAGAATCCAGCTGGGTAAAATACAATTAAAATTAACAGAGCACAGCAGTAAAACATGCAAATATGAGGAAATGCAACATAAACCTACAAAATGTAGATTAATCCAATGGATGTTACAGGTATGGCAACAAAATCAACAGATACAGCCCCATAGAAACAAACAAAACACAATAGAAAGCAATTTAAGGAAGAATACAATAAATGTTAAGAAAATATAGAATAACACAAACCAAAGGAAACTACTAAAATACAACCATAACCAACTGCCAAAACGCAATATATACCAACAAAACCAAAAATTCAAATTAAACTATTAGAATACAAAATAATGCCGAAACTGGCACAACAGAAACTAGTGGAATTCATTAGAATACAAAAAACAGCAAACACCACTGTAACACATGAGAAACCAATTGAATCTACTAGAATATAACAGATAACATTGTGCTATAGCACAAACAAAACAAATAGAAACTACTAGAATATAACAGAAACAAACTGACAAAAGTACGATAGAAACCAAGAAAACACATCAGAATTTTTAGACAATCAAAACTCAATGGGACCCAAAAGACTATGACACAACAGAAACCAACAAAATGCAATAGAAACCAAAAAAACACAGCAGAAACCAACCAAAACCACAGAAACCAACAAAATTCAACAGAAAGCAACAGAACAGAACCCACAGAACACAGCAGAAATCAACATGATACGACAGAAATCAACAGAACACAAAAGAAACCTACATAATACCACAGAACACAATAGAAACAAACAGAATGTTATGGGAAACAATTACAGTTCAAGAGAAACCAATAAGACACAACATGGACCAATAAAATAGAACAGGAACCAATGTAAACCCCTAGG
The DNA here is from genome assembly GCA_029891345.1 of Dryococelus australis. Classification (NCBI taxonomy): domain Eukaryota; kingdom Metazoa; phylum Arthropoda; class Insecta; order Phasmatodea; family Phasmatidae; genus Dryococelus; species Dryococelus australis. The sequence continues at coordinate 333,897,526 of CM056995.1, read as the reverse complement.
ATACAACCGAAACCAACTGGCCACAACACAATAGAAACATATAAAACACAACTGAAGCCAATGGAATCGACCATAATACAACAGAAACAAACTGGGTTTATCACAATAGAAAACAACAAAACAATAAAAATCTCAGAACACAGTAGAAACCAATAAAACGCAATAGAAACCAATGGAGGCCACTAGAATACAACAGAAACTAACTTGCTACAGCACAATAGAAACCAACAAAACACAAAAGAAACCAATGGTAACAATCAGAATATAACATAAGCGAAAGGCTATGGTACATTAAAAACAAACAAGACATGACAGAAACCAACATACAGAAGTAAATGGAATCCACTAAAATATGACACAAACCAACATATTAATTTACAACAGAAACCAGCCTATCCACTAGAATTTTTGTACCCTTACAGAAAACCATTAAAACCAGTGGTTCCAGTGTTTTCTGACAATAGGAACCAACAGAAACCACTGAAATGTTCTTTGTCCACTAAATTTGTATACAACAGAAACCACTGGAATCCAATAAAATCTATAGGGTCACCAACAGAAAAATAGAAACTACCCAAAATACATTAGAATGATAATTCCACACAACAGAAATCACTGAAATTTCCTTTGGTTGTTGTTTATAGGGTACTATTAAGTACTCTAAAGACATAACTGAGTTAAGAGATTTTGACGACTTTTAACAAATGTTTATATGGCCACTATTTTGAAAATAAGTGTGACCCACTAAAAACATATCAATTTACATTACCTGCCATAGTGCTACTTGTTTGCCAAATTTGATGGGAATATGTTTGTTTCTTTCAGATACACTTCATGAAAATTTTAATCTGTAATGTGATGCTTGTTTACAAAATGGTCTACAAAAGAGACATTTTGTGGACACATTTGATGGTTGTAATATATATACTGTCAGCATACAAACTTAACTTAGAATTGATTTCATGGTTTTGATATTATAGCATACTACACTACACAATATTCAATATTTGGTCAGTACTGTATACACTCATACTTGCTGCAATTAAATGATGAACATGGTGCAGAGAAAGGTTGCATGCTGTCAATCATCATACAAGTTGTATAACTCATGAGCTGTTTAATGGGTACAACATGAACTATCAAATGTCCTACCCAAAGCATGTTTTTGGAATGTACAATTCTGAATAAATGGTTAATCTCTAAGCAACAGCTAATGAACCACCAATACATAAAAGACTATCAGTCTTTATGATCAGTAGGTAGAGCATCAAGTTTTTCGCGAATCGATTGGCAGAAAACTAAGCTGGGCAGCCCTCTATACACTCGAGATATTAAAGTTTGCTTATTGGTTGCTGTGGTCAAGTGAGGCCTCTGTACAGGACTGTTAAACACTCACACTACTGCGTCCTGCTTATTACTGGCTCACGGCTGAACGGGGCGTGTCTAAAGAACTCTCGTCCAATCGCAAGAGTAGAAGAAAAGAACAAGTGCTTGGAGTCTCCTTGCCTCCGAATGAATTCGTGAAATACTCGTGGCTCACTCAGTAGGGCATAAAAACTGCATTGTGGGGTTTAAACTGATGATGGCCTCCAGTACAGTGCATCTTTTAGTAATATATAATTGGCATTTATTACCTTCAGACCATTTCGTATCAAGTCTGGCCACCTTTAAATTTCCTGGCAAGGGTTCAAGGGCAGCTGTGGAGGGGAGGCGGTAGGAACGATAGCACCCCTACTCCCCAGCTCCGAAAAAAACATTTAATATTGCGAGAAGAGATGGAGGTAGGAAGGAAGAGTTCTCTTCTTCAATACAACAGTTAACTTCCGATTCTAGTTCATAATAATGACATTTTTATTCCAGAATCTCTTTTATCTTATTAGGGAGTCAAAAACAGAAAAATAAATGTTGTGCATATTTACATAGAATCAGTTGAAACAGAAGTTATAAGTTGGTAACCCTGATTTCAGTAAAAATATTTTACGTTTAGTTAATTTTAAAAAACTTTGGCGCAGATGCACTTGTGTGATTCATTCATTTTAACTGTTACATGTCACAGCTGACTGTCCACGATTCACAAACGTTCAGTATCGTAGTATCCCAATTCTGATTGGTCCAGTCAAGTAAGAAATTTCTTCTCACGAAGGCATACGAACAATAAACAAAGGAAATATGCAACTTTACACTTAACACATTCATACCCAGTGTACACAATTGTGTACAGAATGCACATGAATACTATTTTCGGCCGGTGCTGTACTCTACAAGGATCAATGGCAAATTATCTTCTGATTCGTAAACCGTCTGTCTTAGTCCAGGTTATTTTTCGTTCATATTACTAAAGCCGAACACAAAGCTTACAGCTAATTGGTTGTGGCAGCGGAACAAGTTTTGTATCGGCGTGAGTACAGCATGCATCATAAAATTTCTTATTTGCAACACCTGAGACTGTAAATTAAAGTAGGTTTGAAAGGGTTAATATATTGAAATATATCATGCCCAGAAATTAATAAAATTATATATTGTTCTAGGGCTATCCCTTAATCAATACTTACTTGTTGCCATAAAATTGATTTAAAGAGACAAAAGGGTAGATGCAGAAAAGCTGCATAAAAATGTTTAATATATCACCATACTTTTGTCAATAAAAGATATCGAAACATAATTGTTGGGGACATAAAATTAATTTCTCTCTTTCTAAGATTGTGAAAGCCACTGTTGAGAAATTGCTTTCATTTCGGTAAGATTCTTGTCCTTATTCACCCCAGTAGAAGTTCCTGCAATTACAGAACTTAGTATACTCTAAATCTGAGACAGTGAAAATGAATCCAGGCCAGTGAAGACGAGTGAAAATGACTCCTCTAGAAATCAGTGGAAGTTTTCTTATTGCAGTGGCTGAGTTTTACTGATTTCCACTGGACTGTAGTGGATTCCACTACTTCAAACCATTTGTTCCGAGTTCATTCAACTGATTCACCAGTCCTTAGCAGCTTATTAACTGCCTTGTAGTGACTATTGCTACACTGGTTAATGGCAGTGATTCAGATTTAAAATTTGTGTAATGACCCCATCTGAAAAAGCCTCCCTGAAGCTGCTCCAGCAATAGCTCCAAATTACACCACAACATTGTCTTAACCTTTACTATTGCATTTAATAGACTTAATTGGTGTGTCTGTGCAGGTACCTGGCTGTGCGTAAACCACTGCGCTACGAGACAGTGCAGACAAAGACTCGCTGCCAGTGCTGGATGGTGTTTACGTGGATATCGTCAGCCATGCTGTGCTGTCCACCCCTGCTCGGCTTCAACAAGCCACTGTTCGACCGCGACGCCTACATCTGCATGCTGGACTGGGGCAACATGGCCGCCTACTCCGTCACAGTCGCCATCCTCATTCTGGGGCCCAGCCTCATCACCATCGTCTACACATACTCGTACATCTTCTCCATGATGCGCAAGCTGCGGTCTGGGGTACCCTTGCATGACAAGGAGTACGCGACCGCGCTCACCGAGAACCTGTCCAACCCCAGCCACATCATGTCCTTCGTGCTGGTGGTGGCCTTCTGGCTGTCGTGGGCGCCGTACGCCGGCCTCAAGCTCTACGAGCACTTCACCAGCACCAAGTTCCAGGTGCCGTTCCTGCACTTTGGTGTCGTCTGGCTGGGAATCCTCAACTCGTTCTGGAAGGCGCTCATCCTGATCGCTATGAGTCCTCAGTTCCGTCTGGCCCTCAGGATACTCTGCCTCACGCTGTGCTGCCGGCACAAGGGCCGACTGCAAGCTGAGCTCATCGGCATGGATGCGGACGACTGAGGGCCACGCCCGAGCCGAGCGACGTGGAGCACCAAGTCCCAAATGCCACTCCTGCACTTTGGCATCGTCTGGCTGTGGCTGGAGGTCCTCGGCTCCTCCCAAAAGGCGCTCATCCTTGGTCCCAGCTGGCGGTCTGGATTCTCTGCCTCCTGCTGGGCTATCGCTTCTAGGGTTGCTAGTTCACTGGTACGGAGGCAGGCAACCTAGTTCTGCGCCCACGCTGACTGTTGCAAAGAAGCAACACTGGACGATCTAAAAAGACTTCGGATTGAGCTTTAAACAGTACATTAAAAACATGGTTTGGTTTATATTGCAATAAACGCTGACAATTCCAATCATTAGAAGTTAAGCTCTTTCTCTTCTTTTTCATAGAATATTTTAGTAAAACTGTAAATCTTTAAATGCGCTGATTACCCTGCATCATTGAACTTGTTATTAGGGCGTCATTTGTATAACAGATGTTTACATGTGTAAAAAGGCAAAAAAAAAAAAATATTTGATTAAGAAATTGTTATTCTGAATTTAATAAATATGTTAGTTACTATTATGTACTGACTCCAATCCTAGATTTCAGAGTCAGTGTTAGTGATTAACTCTAGAATCTAGAGTGCTCTAGAAATATTGTGGCTGTACAAGAAATACTTATATCTTAAATGTGTCTAGTTACATTTTCTGTAAAATCTCATTTTGTGTGATGTTGCGACAAATAACCGCCTATACCTCTTGTTCGTTTCTATATATATGTCATCTCAGTGGAATTGGTCTTGCATTGCCAAGCTATGCTATACCTTGAATTTTATTGATAGAAAAGCAGTCATAGCCACGCAAATGCATGCTAATACTGAGCTTTGTGTGTTTATGAGGATGGTTCATCAGTCACTATTTCACTTTGCATGTTAAGTTTCTAATATTTTTATCATTCTTAAAGTGTCATAGTATTCTTTTTGTATTGTAGCTGTTCCATTCATTATCAATTTTAAGATTTATTTTTGTGAGGTACAGGAAAATTACTTTCTAAGCTATATTTTTCAAAGAAAACAAACATCAGTATCCAAATGCCTTAGATTATTCTAGAATAAAATATTTAATTTTTACATATTTATATAATAATTGTGGTAAAAGTATTTTTAGGTGAACAAGTGAAAAGATAAATTGAAATATTTTATGCAATGTATTAAATATTAGGCAAAATGTCATTTTGAGCTTTACCACCAGTCATAAGAATACTTTTCTTGTAAAGGAGAAATTATTCTAAACTCGAGAGGTGTCTTGAGGAAAGAAAAACACTCCACAATAGGGTGTAAACATTAAAAAAGTGTGATACTGGTTGCAGTATTATCATACAGCAGAACGACAAATGTGTTACTGTTATTTCTTTATCTTTATTCGTGTTCATTACCAAAGTTCTAAAGCTTAATCAACCCCGATAAGCAAATAACTTTGACTGCATTATCAGAGCTTCAATTGTGATTAAATAAATGTTTGAATTTTTCTCAGTTATATTTCTAGCAGTTATTTTGTTTTCCCTTAAAGAAAAAGTTATAAACTGTGTTGCCTAGTATGAAGTAGGAGGTTGTTGTGTTCAAATAAAAGAAAATTCAAGTTACAAAAAATCTATTATCTGATATTGGTACTGACACAGCCTTCTAATTTTTTATAATAAATCCACAGTAGCTTTGTAAACAATAATATTAAAGGGCTAATGTGACATTGTTCATTTCAGAAACTTTACTCTCTCAATAAAGATAAATGAACAAAGCCAATTTTAAATGCATAGTAACCAGAAATAATCTCTTGACAAGAAACAAATAAATCTTCACACACTTAGCTCCAAGGAAGTAAGTGCTGTTCTTAACAAAGCAATATAATGCCTGACATAGCTAATTTAAATATTAATTCTGAGTCTTCTGAGATACAATGTTAGCTAATATTACAAGTAAAACTTTTATAGTCATAAGCTTTTGATAACTGTTTGATATTTGTGAACATACATTTTATGATTCGGTTAGTTGTATCAAATTCTCGTGTGAAATTCACAGCTTATAGTGGTAAACATGTTTTTCCGAACTTAAAACAATTTTATATTTTTAAAAATCACAATTTGTTATTTGAGCACACAATAATATTTAAAGAATACACTAACCTCGCTCCCATTTCTGATATTCCACAGCAACTTTCTAAATATTATACCTTCCAGTAGGTAGCTTTTAGCAGTTTTTATGTTGATAGTAAATATTCTACTGCAATGAGAACACACAAATAACTAGGATGTATCAATTAGCATAAAAATTAATGATGATTAGAAATTTCATGAAATCTCTGTTCCAGAGATGCTATTTATACATTATTTAAGAGGTAATTAAATACAATAATCCTTTATTTAATAATAAAATACATAAAGTGTTAATATTCTATCAATTGTTTTATAAATTATTCCACAAAAATTATGATTACTGAAATGAAAGCTACATACTCAAAACACTTTAGAGTTGTATTTTATAGTGTAATATATGCCCCTTATTAAAGTGATACAGTATTTCAAATGGAATATTGATTTTAAAAAACTACTACGAACTGGCTACACTTTTTGTGGTGTGCAGTTATTTATACACGCCTGCAAAGTTTTGCTCCTTCCTGCTTGAAGCAACGTTGAGCTTGAGGTGATGAGTTCATCCCAGAATGATGTTTTTTACAATAATTGAGACAGCAGTTTACTTGCAGACTCTTTATTATCCATACACAGTCTCAGCAATGAGGAAGAACTATGCACGCAGCATCTATGCTGTACTAAGGGATTCAAAAGCTGGATAGCTTACAGTTGGCCCAGCGATATCTACTTCCCAAGAAAATGCATCATCTGACTTCCACTGCATAACAGTGCATGTGCAGAGGTACATTGTGAGAAAATTCTACACAGACTTCCTTGGGCCCCTTCTTTCTAAGAGCTGTTATAAGAGCCGAGGAAGCTCACACAGTGCTCATAAAAAATAACATGGGAATCACCAGAGACATGAGAAAAGAAGGGCACAGGTGACATGGTCCCTCCCAACTCCTAGACACTGATTAGGAGTGAACAGAACGCTTAATTTATTTCCGATTCAATTTTGTTTAATTGCCCAGTCCAATATCGGCAATATAAAAGCGGAAAATTATTTGAATTTATTGATATAATGTAAATAAACTGCTTATCGTTTTATGAATATTTTTCAACGGAATTGAAAATAAAAATATAGTTATATTGATTCGAATGTAGAGACTGAAGTACAATGATTTATATAAATCCGCATTTCTTTTTACGTTGTTGGTGGTGATGTGAGCATTACATGTCGTATGGCCGTGCTTTGTCGATTATGTGAGCTAGTTAAGTGTTTTAGCAACGATTTGGCGTTGTGTACCGACACTTGACAGCTCACAGCAGCAGTTTGTTTTTGGATGTAATTCTACATATTTCAAATGTGAATATTGAACGCAATTTTATTCGAATAGGTAGAATTAGACTGTTGAAATGTTAGACATAAAACTGTTCACGTGTAGTAGTGCCAACCCGTGAACATCATTTTTTTTTTTTTAACATTGGCACATTTGCACTAGGCAGAAAAATAAGAGTTCCACTGATTTGCCTTGAGTGACGTCTCTGGTACTTTTATGCTCGTTGGTCCCTCCTAAGGTCAGAAGACAGTAGAACCCTGTTATAAAAATCCTGCATGTAGCATTTTCCTGCATATAACACCATTATTTCACGGTCCCGCCATTTCCCCATAAGGCTTAATGAATTAATTTCCTGCTTATAAGTCAATTCCTATGCAGCATCTCAAATGCGCCTTTTTTTCTTAAGTAAAATTTCAGACATATTAACAACGCAATAGCCTACAAACAAATACAGAAAAGAGTTTATACTTGAAATATTGAGGATTTTAGAGGTGATTGTCCTGAAAAGTACTTAGAAAGGTAACCAAGAATAGATGCGTGAGGAAGCATCTATAATGCATGTCATTTTGCATTAATTGATGATGCTATGGTACATGAAATTCAGGTCACTGATATTATTGCATCAAATGATTCAAATGGAGATGTTGAACTTGACTAGCTATTATAATCAAACATGATTACGTTAGAATTTTGTTTCGCTTGATGTGTTCCTGCAGGTGTAATGCTGTGTCCTGCTTATAACATTTTATTTTACTGACCCCTTGAAAAGTGTTATAACAGGGTTCTACTGTACTACTAAAATACCATTTAAATTTAGTAATTCAGTAATAAGTACATCGCAATAATTTTGATAAAAAAATTTATTGGTTCCCATCTTGGCTATGAAATGTTTTTTTTTTTTTTTGACAAGGCAATGAAACTGGGGAAACTATGGTAAACTGAACCCAGGTTGCTTGATCAAAGCACTTGGGCTAGAACTGTGACAACTAACAAAAATATATTAATAAAATATCAAAAAATATAAATTATCAGAGAACGTGTAGTTTGTGAAATACTAACAAAAAATAACACTAAGAAGTTAACGAACACATACTGATCAAATGAATATCCATCTAGACATGCCAACAAATCGTCTCCATCTTGAGAAGACATGTATAAACGCCACTGCTGGTCACCGTTTCCTGTATCTAACGACTCCCACAGAAAACTTTGTAAAATAAATACTTGCCTAATGTAGTTTGCTTCAAATGTTTTTTTTTTCAGTAGCAAATGTGGAGCAAAGAATTCAAACATCTTGGTATTTAGAAAACTACTGCACCAGCAATAGATGCTTACGTTCTCTGGTCGAGGAATATCAATTTCTGCAAGTTAATACAGTTAAGCATCACGTTAGGATCAGGCCTTTTGAATATTTTTTTTCTTCACATGAAGATCTTGACACACAAAATCCTGTTGTTTGTTGCTGTTACCCATTTCTAACTTTTTAAGTTAATTGTAAAATGTTTCCGGGACGCCTTATAAAAACATTCTCAGATGCAGTATTAAAAGGTTTTTTTTTAGTAAAATTCACTATAGAATGTAAAACATTAAGGATATGACACAAAAAATATGAAGGCAAAAATTAAAGTGACTCGATTAATGATACTTGGTAAAACATTAAACAAAGCCATACAAGAATAACTGCTAACTCTAATGATTTCTAGTAAATAGCAAATCTCAACACAACATAAAAATAATTTCTTTTTGTCCTTTTCATATTTGTTAGCACATTTCGCTAGCTTTGCTGCCTAGATGTCTCTCGATCCCATGCATAACCTGAATATTTATTGCACCATGAAATTTTCGGTTATTTAGTTATTACGATAGAAAAACATTTGAGCATAGCCAAAAAAAATCCTAAATTTCTCAAGTAATCTCTACAGCAGACTGCAAAGCAATCTTATTATTACAAAGATAATATATTGAATGAGTGAAAAGTATAATATACAGCTGCAGAACTAGATTTATTTTATTCTGTAATATCACCAAGCTGTAAGTTCTAAGACAAGTAACAGCTAAATTTTGCAACAGATCATGATGGTTTTTAGGAAATAATTTTCAACATATCAGAAAGCGGAAAAAGTAATAATAAAGCAATAAGATTATCATAGAAATTATAACTGCTATAGCACTGTGATCATGGTAAACATCATGGTCTTTACGTACTTCTAGCTTGTACCTTAAGTTGTAAAGCAGTGTATATGGTATTCATTAATACTGTAAAAAATGTGATTGTGAAATTTATAAACTATGGACACTTTTAGTTAGTATGGTTTACCGCTTATTTATCGTGCTTTTGAGAAGAAGTATTATGATGTGTCACATAGCTCACCGCTGACTGAAATTATGCTCATTGATTTAACTGCCACAAAAACAATGTTTCAAAACCCATATGTGTACATTACACTAAGAAGGGGAAACTAAAAAGTTGTAACAAAACCATAATGTTTTCAAACAACACAAAACAACACAGTTATATAACTATCGTTACATTTTATAATCATAGTTTTCCCTTCACTGTCACCACGTTATTATTCTTGCTGAATATTTAAATGTTTGTATAATTAACTAACACAGGTAACCATTTATTATGTACTTGCATATTGCAATCATCATAAGAGTACATTTCTTGAATGCCTGGCCACTCCATTGTGTTTCTAACTACAGTCAAACCAGTCGAATGCACAAACTTGATGGTGTTTCAAAAGTTCACAAATAAACAATGGCAAAATGTACTTTAACATAAGTCGCTCATTTACTGCAACATAAATTTACAGTATATGTAAACAGGCAGGAAACTGACAGCAAACGTCCACATGACATACTGCGAAATAATAAATTTGTTCAAGTCTTCTCATTATGCACTTTTCAGATTACATAGCCTATATCTGCACAGAATAAAGAATAGCTATTTAAAAAAAATCCTTAAAAAATTCTAGTTTCAGCCAGAAAAGAGATTTCAATCTTTGATCTTGTTTGTAGGCCTAAATTAATACAAATACTTTAAATAAACATGTTTTTTTTAATGTTTGTAATTTTGTTGATAATAGGTGCTCCAAATATAATAATTAAAACAAATGGCATGTAAAATGAATGCTTGGAATAAATAAAATCCCACATAAATTCCTTTATCTGGAACGTCAATCATTAGTACTGTAGTATAAACAAATTTAGTAATATTTCTGACTTATGTATTAGTAAGCTTAAGTCTCATAAATGCAGTATGTGTGACACATTTAGCATTTTAAAAATATTTGCTAGTTTGTTTACTGTGATGCTGTATTACAATCAAAGTGATACATATAAGAGGTTACTATATCACTAGAAGTTGATATGTTTTAGTTACTAAGTTTCCAAACTAAAAATATAAGTTTATGGTTTTTAGGTAAAATGGAAAGTTTCATTGTTAATTATTCATTGTGTGTGTTTGAGTGAGATTTGTCATTCAGGAATACAGCTACTGTTTTTAAAAACCTAAATCATCCAGTCCTCAAGAAAACGTTTATACCGGTAAATAATTGAAAAACTCATTGTCAGCATCTTAAACAGTAATATTCCTCATTGTGGAAAATGGTAGCAATAATCACCTTATGGGCTGTTCATGGTCAAATGAGCAATTCTGATAGCCCTGCTTAAGATCTAGTTATATGCCCGTTGTGTAGTCTTCCGCCTTATGTAGAACTAACATTGTCATGGGCCTCATTACATTATTCATATGTTGCTCAAGTGAAACTTTAAAATTGTTATGAAGGTAAATATTTTACAAATATGCTTATTTTTACATTCCGATGAATTAGAAAAAAAAAAAACAGAAAGGGAAATAAATAATTTAAGTTATCACGAATGGTTACCTAATACTTTGTATACGATGTTAAAGTATGGAGCAACTTTCCCTCCATCATTACCAACTTTACTGGGTGCATTTCACTCAGTGCGCCCATTAAAATAAATGCAGGTAGGAGTAGCGACTTTTTTCAAAGGTTGATTTCAATTCAGAAGTGCTCACTTTATCGTGAACAGCCTGTAACATGTAATATAATAGTCTTTGTTAATTAAAATGTACATATATAACTATAGAAAAAATTTCTAGTTACTCTGCAAAATGTCAACTAACCAAGATTTCTTGTTCAGTAGCAAACTACATGGAAATTTTAAGTTATTCAAAATACACTTGTTAAAATATATGACAAAAATACATAAACAATTTTTAACAATATTAAATGATTCATTACTAGTGACAGATCTATTTTAAAATTATTTTGATAGCTTGTTTCACACTTGTAACTGTTTCATAAAGTACATATACGGCAGCACCATTTAGGCATGGCATTTATCTTACAGCATATTAAAAACTACATACAAGCATTAAAAGTTTAAAAAAATGTATCTGACAAAACATATATTTCAGTGGTAAATAGTAAAAACTAGTTTCTATTATAGTACAGTATAACACTTTTTAACTGGAATGATAGAAACAGAGCTATTTGGATAAGCCTTGGAGCTTCTACCATTTGTTAAGACACTTAAAAAAAGTAGATGTACTACAGTACACGACAATTGTTCATATTTATATCAGTGGCACCTCGTGAGTCCGAAAGTAGGTGAAGAGTTTGGAGTATATTGAGTTAGGAAGGTGGTGTTGCCAGACGTGTTTGTTATGCAGAATATCTGTTAATGAAAACACTTTCCCCCCGAAAAAAAAAACATAGTTAGGAAATGAATTTAGGTTCCCTGGTCTTTCGGAAATGCCTACATTTTGCATATTATCTCATAAATGGTGCATCGTAGAAAAAAAAAGTAGAGGACGAAAACTGCCAATAAGTAATAAAAGGCCTCTAAAATATTTTCTGTAATTTGCTGAATTTTCTAATGTCATATTGTGTTGTTATTATATCTTCATGCACTTGCAAAAACAGTGATAAGTGGAGAGTAAACAGAGAGAAAGAGAGGGCGAGAGAGAGCAATGACTAGTTCCTTGTGGCACTTTCCCTCCACAAAGTCAAGTGGTCGGGTCTATATTTCATTTACACACAATTATTATTTTTCCCTCCTGCTATTGGTGTTAATGAAGTTTTTACACTATTTAAATTTAACAGTTTTGGATGGTCCAGGTTTCAGATAAACCAACGTTGGTTAAGGTTGGTTTCACTGCATTATGTTCATTTTAGACTTGCTGTCTACAAATTTACTGCACCATTTTTCTAAGATTTGTTAAGATTTTATTCTCAGTAACCCACAAATACTATTACCCATTTATATAAGAGATTTCATTATAAAACAATTTACTATTGTAGCAAAATATGTCATCATTGTTACATTATGTCTTCATTTTTCTTCCTTTATTGTCTCTGTGATCTTGTGTTTCTAGTTTTAACAGATGCGTTATTTTTATTCTCTGATTTTGATTCTGTTTACATAATTAATTTGTATACAGGATAGTGAACCAGGGGATCATTCCTTGCCGTACTCTAACATAATATCTTCTTCACAGTATTGGGCTTTGTAGCCTATTGAAATTTCTTCCCTTCTCTTTTATATATTCTGTACTGCCAAAATTAAAACAAAAGAAAAAATAGCACAATTTCAATGAGACACAATTGTGTTAATACTATCGCTCTTGCATATGAGTAAATTTTACTAGGTACAAAACTCTATGCTAAAAAAGTCCCTAGAGCCCACATACATGTACACTTACACACATCCATACATAAAGAAACTCAAAAGGGAACACACACTTTACAATCTGTCACTCAAAATATACGCATATATCATGCTTTGATTTTCTTTAACTAGTTGAAATTATATTATTAAATATTATTTCACTATGTTTTTCTCATTAATAAAATCAAATAGGTATTTAAAGGTTTATGGCTAAAAACTGTAAATTATTATATAAGTTATGTGCTTTAATTAAATGTATTCATCTTTCAATTGTATACATGAATAACATGAAATCTATGCTGTGGTACTGATGCTGATGTGTGCAAAGGCTAGATGTCTACATTGTGTGAATTAAAAGTCAATTCCAATGACATTAATGTTTCTGAGGTAGCAAGTTGTTTAAGCAGGTGTCCTGTTGTCATACTAGTCTATGTGCATTAACAGTAAGGCCGATGTTTCCAGAAGGCCTATCACTGTCTTGCTATGTGCGCCCAGCACAGTTGTTCTGTTGATTATACAATTGGAAATTATTATAAAGTTCAATTTTGAAAAATAAAATTTAATGTAACAAAAAAATATATATAATCAATTAGGGTTGTTCATTAAGCAACACAGAATATACTTAAAAGAAATGTATTTATTCTTCTCATTATCCTTTATCAGAGTTTTACTGTTACGTAGTCATGATGTAGGTCTGTCAACGTGCACACAGTTTAGAAATTAACAAATTGTGTCAAATGATATTTTTATGTTATTTATATTATATATCAGTTTGGCTATTTTTTCAGACACATAAATTACTAACCATGCAGAGTTCAATCCAATGTTAATGTTTGTCAAGTCTTATTGCATTAGTTTTCAATTCCATTCACGTGAAGCTAATCAATTTAAAGAAATAAACTTCAGATTTATATAAGGGATAACTAAATAGAAGGAATATTTATTCACTGTTTTTTACAGACTAGTAATAGAACTTGTCTTTTTAATTTGCAAAACAATATTAAATAAACACCATGCAATAAAGAAGTCTAATCAGAAAAATTGTATGTATATATTGTGCATTTTCATTTGAGTTCATGTGAAATTGTGTTTATTTTACAGCATCTGGCATCAGGTTTACCAATGAAAACTAAGTAAATTATCTGCCCGACTTTTGTAATGTTTCAATTAACACTGTCTTCATAGTACCTAAGTATTGAGTGTCTTTTGTTCACACATAAAAAGATACTCAAGTTAAACACCAAATATTATTTTCTGTTCTCAGTGTTTACAGATTTCAGTATTTTGTTACAACCCTATCACACAGAAGAAGTCGCAGACATGTGTTTTAACGTTGCGACTCACTGACTGAAATTAATGTTATGGCGCACAGCTGTGTTTTGCAATTGTCTTTATAGTTAATTGAGCAGTTTTGAAAGGCCCGCTTGATTTCCTATTTCAGCCCATCGCTTGTTATTCCACAGCTGGATGTAAAAATGGTTTAGTCACTAGCATATATACATCATGTACCATTATAACATTGTTATAAACACTAAGATCTGTATCGCAATGGCGTACGTCCGAAAATCTCCATCTAGTCATTCGCTGTCATTACACTTTTTATTTAAAGATTGCATACGACGAGCCACCAGTCAAGTGTAGTGCAGTGCTGATGCAATCCTGTAATCTGACTGGCCTGCATGGTTGTGATGTCAATCCTGGTATGGAGAAACAGTGCAGTGCTGAATGAAATGCTTCAACTTTCATTTTGGGATTAGCAGCATTTAGCACAGTGCTTGTGATTCGCCAAGGTATGTGCGTCATAAAGTCGTGAGCCAATGAACATTGGCTTGAAAGTGTAGGCACATGTGAAGTGCTGAAAACCAATAAATTATTCCAACTGCAAACAAAATAAGTAGCCAATTGATGGCAAAGCGAGTCCACTGCTGTTGATGTTATTTGTAAGAATAGTTTTTTCTTCTTGGCTAGAGCTCTGGGCACCAATTCGTACAGAAGCAGCAAGTTGGTGGTTGCAGGCAATTGTACACGCCAAAAAAAGTCCAGTAGAAAACATCTTCCATTTCAACTACGATGGTAGGCCTACCGAAAAAATTAACCGTGCTAAATTTAATTTCTTTAAATCAAAACTTTGTCAAAATATATTTGGAAATAAAACTGTATAGAACTACACTTGGTGTATTAAAAGAAGTAAGCTGTAAACCCGAAAAAAATGTTGCAGAACATCATTGTTTACACTTGCAAAAACTCAGCAATCGTTCTGTCACTTATTACAAGACACAATAACTACACTTGCCACACAACCAACATTTCATTGTAACACGTAGCAACCAAAGGTTACAGTGTAGTGATCAGCACTGCACTGCAGATGTTCGGCTCACTGTAGTAGGGTTCTAATTATTGTTTTATAGTGCAGAATACAATTATAATTCAATTGGCAAAAAATTAAAATAAGTTAATAAAATGTTACTCTATGATAGGCTCCACTTCTTTCCCAAACTCGATGCACTATACATATGATATGATAGTTGGTGTTTATACTGTAATCAGAAGCAAGACATTTTTTCAGATTTGTTTTTAAAATGTTTAAACATACATCAGCAATAGAAGAACTGCAACATTCGCCACGACAACGGCTGCTTCAAAAATGCCCTGATTAATGTAGTAAATATTTTTATCTGCAGGCAACTTGAGCTCTGGCCATTTAAGAACCAGTATATTCACAAAAAAAATATCTATTTACTGAACTATGGGATTAAGGTTGATAGGAAATCTTTACAAATTTAATTATATAGATGTACGTACTTTTGTTTTGTGATATTTCTGATGGAGAAATAATTGGTTGTATGTTAAACTTAAAGAAAAATATTTTTACTCGAAGCCGAAGTGCACTAGTAATACACACACACAAATTACAGTTTCCTCACAAACAGGTGGCTACAACAATCTTCTTGACTGCAAATAACTGTATATTACAAACTTAGAAACTGTATTTTTTATTTCAGACTAAATTTGAACTCACTTTGAGATGCAGGTCTCAGACAACCTGAACTGTATGTTCTCATACGAAACTCCATACACTGACACAAATCAGTATGTATTAATTCCTACCCTGACATCTGATTCTGGAAAAGCTACACCAGTGTCGGATAAGAGGAGTAAATAAAAATTGTTCAAATCAAGACAGAACTCAAGTGTCGTCAATCACATACATACAATATAAATAATACTTCAAGTTACTTATCCAAGTCAAGTACTGTATTAAAAATAGGAGTGCCGGAGGGGTTAATATTATGACGTTTTTATTTATTATTTATATAAATGATTTCCCTGAAAGTATAAAACTATTTATCCTACATTATTTGCAGGCGATACAAGTATACAAGTTACAGACTGACGGTAGGATGGTGGATGAAAAGTGGTCAACTCAGAGGTTGGGATTTGGGTAGGATATTTAACAGGCATTTCTCACCAAACCTCCACTGTTGAACTTGGGTGCCAGACATTTCAGTAGAGCGACATCAAGTTGTTGTAGGTATAGCTGACTCCTTTCTCCGGGTCTCCGGGTACCGACAGCCATGGCAGTATCCTCCCGGTGATGCTCCGTCCATCGTAGTTAATAAAAATATGTTACCAGTATTATGCGTACTGTGCAGTGACGTCTTAGAGCGACCCACACACCCATTACTTTGGTAAAAGAAGATACAAAAGTGCTGAAATACACGTAAAAGCACTGGACATACAACACTTATGAATTGGCAGGAAAGGTGGGGGCCCGCACCCCTATAGCCCATAGGCAACCCGAATGAGAATGCATATGCAGGTAAATTCGTTGGATTTTTATTAAATGTTCCTCTAGGAAACAACTTACAACAAGTTACCGGGCTTAACCCGCTGGTAGGGTAGCATTGTAAAAACGGCATGTAGCCACAAAGATTTACGGTAGAATCATGCCTTCCCAGGCAATGCTAGTCCTGGGAAGGAGAGAGGTGAATGTTCTTGGGTGGCTAAAGACACAAAACATTCCGGTAAGCTAAGAGTCAATTGTAATTAAATTATTGGTGTAAAAGGTTGGTGTGCCACCCAAGCGCGCGAAACACGACCCCGTCGATCCACATGTCCACCTCTCTGAGACACTCAAGTATGACTAACTGTTCTGGAGCGGCGTGCTGGCCGGGTTGGTGGGCAAGCAAGCCAGGCTGAGTATTTTCTTATGCACTAAGATAACATAACACTTGCACACATTGCTTACCTGGGTGCAATCGTGGCAGAAACAAATACACTGAACAGAATAACCCTTTAGTACATAGCAAACACTGAATGAAATGAGGTGTGGTTGTAAAACGTGGAGAATGAAAATAACAAGAAGGTTTAAACAAGTACACTGAGGCCCACGTGGGTGCTTAAACTCTATAGGGCTTTATGCAATGCCACTTCGTGAGTGGGTGTTCATGAGAGTTTAATAATTTAGGCTTTCTTGCCTTTCGCCCTGTTTCAGGTGGTTTACTTTTGAAATACGTGCTAGCGGGCGCACGTATTTGTGCTGCACCTTGCTTCACTTATG
This sequence comes from Dryococelus australis, assembly GCA_029891345.1. Classification (NCBI taxonomy): domain Eukaryota; kingdom Metazoa; phylum Arthropoda; class Insecta; order Phasmatodea; family Phasmatidae; genus Dryococelus; species Dryococelus australis. The sequence continues at coordinate 333,880,028 of CM056995.1, read as the reverse complement.
CATTGCACTTGCTCTCGACTCGGGCACTGTTGATCGGCGCCCCTGGCCACACTCGTAACTTAACATCTTTCGGTGTAAGCAATGTGGTACTCTACTGGACTGGCGCGCACAAGCGCCCGGTGAAGTGCTGCTCCCTGCAACGGATGCCGTTAACGGCAGGAAAACGGGCTTGGGGAAAGCGGATGGCACAAGACACAAATAAGGCTGTAATGGAGGATAAAACTAGCCACACTTGACACAGGTGTTCTTTCCCAGAACACAAACGACCTGAAAATTCGAGTACAAAATATATTTCCTTTAGATACCATAGAGACAATAGAAAAGCCGAATTGATAAAAAAAATGCACATCTACAAAATAATACACAGGTTTTCTGGTAATGTTTACCATACATTTTAAACCCCAAACGGCATTCCATAATGTTACATGCGACAAAATACAGAAAAGTGCTGTAAACTATCTATATAATTCAGCCTCCACCATCCAAAAAGTGAATATTTTGATTCATATTTGCTAGATTTCCTAAAACACTTCAAAAGGAGTATTAGGATACTTTAATTAATACCGATCTTCCCATAAAAGTATCTAAATGCAATTATTTTTATAATCCTTTTAAAAGGCTGGTATTAAAATTCACTACAATTCACAATTTACAGCCGTCAAATTTGGCCCCCTCTTCAACCTTTTCATTGTGACTTTCACATAGTAAAATCTCGAAAACGAGATTTGCAAGAATTGACACATTGCACTTTTGCAATTTATAAACTTTAAACTGCAAAATGTACAACATTCTCTGAAAAAATACACGTATTTTGATAGCTGTTAGAATCGACAGCAAATTTCTGTATTATTTTCAAAACGACGGCTGAAATATACTGATAAAACATTCCTCTCAGACTCAATTTACTTTTAAAACGTGGCACGGTCAACTTTTCTGTATCAAAGACATTTTAGGTTTTACAAAATGCCTCCCAAAGTAAAATTTTCATAATTACATGTCATTTTCGTTTCTGCAAAAGTTTGACCACGAAACATTACTTTTTGCCAGTATGGATTCTGTTTGATTTTCCATCAAAAATCAACTACAGAGAAATGTCGACGTTCACCAGGCACACATTTTTTTCTGTGGCCAGTATGTGAAGGCAAGCACATGCAGCCCAGAGACATGTTTTTTTTTCCTTTTGGTAGATACCAGCTTCTCCCCTCCATGACATGTGAGGATGGAAGGAAGGTACGTGGCTGAGAGAGACAGAAAGATGGGTGAAAGAGAGGATGCCATTGCTATATGTAACTACTTCCCCTCTCTTTGGCATGTAAGGGGAAGTAGCAAGCCACTCGCAAACGTCGTACTCACGCTGCAGTGTCAGACAGACTCATTAGGAAGTCAGACAGCGTGCTGCAGAGCAGTGATAAACAATGGTGCCCGTGGCATTTTTCATATCCAGTTACTAGATGTTTGCATAAACAACCGGCATAAAAACAATAGTTGCGGGTAATATTAGGTGAAGGGGACTGAAATATATTTCGATCGACGCACCACGCGATAAATGATACGAGTGGTTTATGTTAACATTATTTACATAGGAATTTCGCCGGGACCACAAAAAAAATTTGGTGGAGGCGGATTATCGATACATGCGATAGCGATACATCGAGTCGACTGTATCCAGTACTTTCATAATGTTGGCTGTACTAGAACTGCTTACCGCATATGCGTCTGTCCATCTGGAGAATACATCTGTCACCACTACAATCAACTGCTTCCCTTGTGTGCTCCTTGGATAGGACCCTATCACAACTATGGTGACAGTATCGAATGGTTCGGTTGGCACTCGTGATTGTTGTTGCTGGGTTCTGTCTGAACGCTGGACCTTGTAAATGTAACCCGCTTGACACTGTTTGACATAATTGTGTACCTCTCATGTAATACCAGGCCAATTGTATTTGTTGGCAATCTGACTTGTTTGATCCGCTCCGGGGTGTCCTGCTAACTGATTATCATGGGCATACTGGAGCCCTGTGCACCACACATCACTGGACATGTGTGTTTTCCAGTTTCTCTGGTTACCTGGTGGAAGTATTTCTAGACTGTTCCTTCGATACTCAAAGACATCTATGCAGGGAATGTCACCACACTTACACTGTAAACAATTCTCTCCGTAACTGCGCTGTGCAAATTCTTTTATTAGAGTTACATTACCAGTGAATTTACTACTAATAAATATGCTTGCAAGTCCTTTTCTGCTATTTAAAGATCCTTTAGAAACCTCATCATTTCCACCATCATGGAGACACAGAACTTTACTTCCGCCCTGTTCATGCCATGCTTTGTGACATCACTACATATGAGCTGTTTCGTGAATGCGAAAGAAGACTACGACAATTTCAATTTGCCTGAACCACCAAAGAATCTAAACACTATACACTTGTCGCACAGACGAAACTTTAAGAGAGGCATGACAATGCTATTCCCTGCTTATTGGAGTTACATAGGGGCTGCGACGCACTTTACAAAGACCTACAGGCCTGCCTAAGTAGCATGCATGGTAGGAGCTCACTACACTACTGCACAGGTAATTCACTCGCTCCTAACAATGTATGTGTTGCCTGGCAGTCGTGGCTTTGTGGAGGACACCATGCCAGATTGTTAATGATTTGCCTTTAGAAATTATGTCTTGAAGGAAAATTATTAAATCGACAATTGTGAGATACACTATCCAGGTTCCCGAGAAAAGTGACTTGCTTGTTCTCTGCGACCTACAACAGTGTACTCTCGACTGTTCTCGTCGACCCTCTGCATACTCTAGTTGCGATTATTGACTGTACTGTGCAAATGGTCAGGAAGATGCAGAGTGAACCCTGCATTCACATCAATGGCTTGTTTGTATCAAGTTTTTCCATAGAGGAAAATGTAACACAGTGCCTAGTAATAGTCACACTGGAGAAATGTGTGTGATTTATTCAGGTAATCCGCAAAGCGTTTCAGGATACCGGTCCTTACAATTCCCGCCAAATACACGAGTGTGCGAATATTCAGTCATATTCTTATTGCAAGTGTTTTCAGGACTTAACAACGTAATGTATGGGAGCGTGAATAGCCCGATAATTCACCGCATAGGATGCACTCTAGTAATTAATTATTCTACACAGGAGTGATGCAGCATAAGTGAAAGAATTGTAGCAGATTGTCGTTATCCGCATGGCCCTGAGGAAGAAGAGTATACTCTACTAGTTCATCAATGCATTATGTCTGGATAATGCCTGGTGCCCCGGTTAACAACACCTATTTCCCACGAAATACCTAATTCCAGAATTCAACGCTCCTCGAAATCCAATTTACATTAAATCACACCCACACCAATTATTTACTGAAATATTGTTCACATTTCTTTCCACTGTGTGTTTGGTATTACATTTCATATGTTTAAACCAGTTCACAACCATTCCGATACTGTAGGTGATTCAGTTCATTCGCTGGAACCTTTCGCGATTTCAAAACAGTTCGCGACCAAGAGTGATTCTGTCTCCGCAGAATTTCAGATCCTAATAACATTCGCTGGGACACCAGCTAAATATCCGACCACCTTCCTGGAAGATTGCACTGCAAGGCTCACCAGGTATGGTGTGAGTCAAAAGGAGTGTCGGAGCTCAACTCCACGGGGAAGCGTGGTCCTTGTGACACTCGCTAAACCATTACAGATTACAGTGGGATGAGTTTTACAGTACTTTTTAGAACCGATTCTAGGGAATGTTTACCTCATTGAAAGCACAGAGCAGGACAACATTAGAGGGGAAACAACCGAACGAGTTGCTAATCGCCTTCATTACCAGGAATACACACCTGGTTCGCTGTTTTCATCCACACCTACTAAAGAGAGAAATGCGGGAATTGGTCGTGGAGACACGAGACCAGTGTTCCGTTCAACTCTGTTACCGCTACTGAACTGTATGTTAGAGGACCTAATGCACACTGTCATTGTGTTGGAGTGCAATCACAGTCCACCGCATTGAGATCCGAGTGTCGTACGATGATGCCACGAGCAACGTGACAGGAACAATGATGGACATGGTGCAAATCAAAACAGTCAATCTTTTAAACCTTTCGGACGTCAGGGAAATTTCTACAAAAATTCTTCATATACTGGGAAACCAAAACATCAGAGTGAGCAAAAAGTGGAAAGGAAAAATGTAACATTCAGTGTGTAAAACTAAGGCCATGTTTGGGACCCGAACCAACTGCCTAAACGTCTGTATTGCTACTGCCCTAAGGAAGTGTTTCACTGGCACGGCTAGTGCCCTAATTATCCATACCTGGACCGCATGAAGGAAGCAACCAGCAAGCAGAAGCAAGGAAATGGGATGCAGGTTTGAGGAGGCCAACATGCCCACAACAGGCAGCATCGGACCCGACACCTCAATTGGCGGTTCGAAAGATTTCGAACCACCAATTTCGGTGGCTCGAAATTATCTTAATCTCGATCTCCAGCGAGTGTCCAGTCTATCTCTGAACTCGAATGGTGCAACAGTTTTCAGTGTCGATCTGAGATACGATCTCAAATCGAGTTTCGAACCGCGATGGTACAACCGGCATTTAAGCTTCTTAGGGCCGGTTTCACCAACGAAGATTAACTTTCCAGAATGTCGAGATAATTTTATCCAGATGAGAGGTATAACTTCCATTTTAATCTCGATAATGTTCAGCGTGTTTCACCACATTTAATTTCAGTAAAGAATATCTCATAAAAATGATCTCGATATTCTGACTTAATCGCGATTTTCTCTTGGTAAACACAAGAGATTTTACTTTGAGCTGGTACAGAGAAATCATTTTCAGAAAGTATGACAAGTCAGGAAGGCATTGTGATCGTAAGAAAACAGCGAAACGGAACTTTTTTACACCATGAAAAACACAGTTTGTTAGAATTAATTACAGAACATTTCAATAACATTGAAAATAAACGAACTAATACAGTGACACAACAAAAAAAAAGCGAAACTGTGCCGAACGATTGCGAATAGTTTCTATTGTACATATCGTGATTACTACAGGACAGCAGACAACTTGAAGGCGGTGTGGGATAACCTATAAAACCATACGAAAAAAACCTATTTAGGCGAAAATGTCCATTCCAAGGGGTGTAGAGAGTTCTCCCCTCAAAATAGCCACCCAAAAGATCATTGTATACTGCCACAAGAAAGCCAGCGGAATGTCATTCCAGTAGAGACTCATCAGTTGTGATAAAAACGGCTCAAATGAGTAACCCTGTAAGTGCTTCAGATATCTATGCCTCGAATGGGTCCGATAGTTGGAGGACAGTCTCTGCCATCCATGTGAGAAACAGCATGGCAACATCTTCCTGGACTAGTAAACAACGACCAGCAATGCACTCAAACAAAAAAAAAGCTGAAGGATGTGCCCGGCATATAGCAAAAATTGATATAACAAAAAGTTTGTAATTAAAGAAAACGAGGCAATGAAAGAGATTCGTCAACTACAGTTACGACAGGTACAAGCAAGAACTAAACAGGAGAAGCTTCAAACAGAGCTCTTAACTTTACATATCCTAAAACTAAAGACAGAAGTAACTAATATGTTATCTGTTATGGTTTAGTTCACATCTGTTTTTGAGTATATTCACAGACATTTTCAATTAAAAACACTACTGGTGTTTGTCACATTCTTGATTTGAATTAGGCCTACAAAAGTAACTTGTTTATTTTTCATTTATACCTAATTTAATGGATAATATTTGTAAAGGAAAATAGGAAAATAATATAGTATGATTGACTATTGTGTGTTTGACATAAGGTGAAAGTGCACTTTAACCTTTACATCATAAATTTCAAAATAATTTATTTTTTCATTTAAATATCGCGGATAACAAACAATAAAATCCTTGTCGTCACTTCCCTTTTCAGAAATTAAACTGTACATTCCCTGAGCCATTTTGTCTTTATTCTGGATTAAATAACTATGCCCTCTTGTCACCTTTCCAAATATTTGTTTATGTTTTACAGTTTAATCCCAATAATGCACTTAAACTGTCAAAATCAGCGGGTTAATAATTTTTCGAGATGTTCAGAGAAAATCGAGATTAATAGGTGTGGTTAAAAGTAAAATAAAGATAATCGAGAACTTTTGTAAGTTAATCTCGATAAACAATCATTATCTCCCATGGTGAAACCAGTCCTTACACAACAGAAAACTTTAGCATTTGACTTTACGTTTATTTTCCTCCGACGAAACCACCAATACATAATACAATTGTAAAGTCAGAGTTTAGATAATTAAGCATCAGTTCTGCCAGCTTCGTAAAATTGTGTACCTTGTTATGTAAATTATTATTATTATATTATCGAGGAATGCATTTTACGCACCTTTTATAAATATAGGGTTAAAATTTATATTAAAAGTTTATTTCTAAATAAAAAAACTAAATTGTTTACTTTATTAAAATATGTTCATACATTTCCTCTTCATATTATATTTGTTTGCAATTTATTTTATTTAATACGAGCTTTGTTTAATATACCGAGAGTAAAATCTTCCTACAACAAAATAACGCACTTTTGACATAACATCTGTTAGATTCTCGACAAAATGGCAGCTTGATTTTGACTTTGAATTTCTACTTTTCGAAATCGTAAAGTCAAGAGTGCTTTAATTTAACTTTGACGCTAACATCGTGTCAAGCTCCATAAGAAACAACATGTCGGAAGGCAAACATAAAGTCAAATGGTAAAGTCAAATGTTAAAGTTTTCAATTGTGTAAGGGCCAGGGTTGACAATAGGAGCGGAATTCTGCTATGCATACCGAAATTTAAACCTTAGGGAGACAAAGCGACGAAAAGTAATAAACATACAAATGTAGCATATTTCTAACATGCCGCAGCTATCCACATCAGGACGAATAAACGATGTGTCGCTAGTCAATAATTATGCTCCCTCCGGATCCCAAGCGAGATATGAAAGAAACCAGTTTTTCTCCATGGATTTGATTCCATTTTTCCATCCACCCTGTAATTCATACTCGAAGGGGATATCAAGTGCATAGTTCACTCCCAATATCATCAGGGTGGCATTTATCCTACTAACGCTGCCCTATCTAATTTAATAACTAGCTTGGACTTGTGTGATGATGCATCTAACTTCCAAGAAATTCATTACACCTATGTGACTTCACATTGTCGAGTATAGGATTGACCATTCTACGCAAAAAAAAAAACAGCATATACACAAGGTGCATCGATATGACATCCTTCCGGTAGCTTTCAGGAATCACTCAGGAATGATATTTACATATGAAAAGTTTGCGAATGTAACACGGTTTGGCAGAGAGACATTGCGTCTAAATACGTCTTTATTAGACAGCTCAGAAGTAAAATAGGACTTCCTAGCTAAGTGGGTACATTGACATAGCAAGAAAATCCAGATTCCCTTTGTGGAGATGTGGTGGGATGTGTGTCTAAAACCGAACGTCATGAGGCTCTTTAAAAGACATGCGTACCAACTGGCAGAAGAACATAGGGGAACATGTGCATTCTAAGAACATATGCTACACGAACTTCACCTGCAAGCAAACAATGGTGAGTTATATGTATAACTCTATGTATTAGAGACACAAAACAGAAGCTTATGCATTTATTAAGTGAACAGTTTAAAAATCGTCATATTGTGATAAATGATAAAAGTCTATTTGCGGAAGAGAAATTTAGCATGTTCAGTCTCATTAAGGAACAACAGTAAATACGACGCAAGTTTATCAACCTGCTTACTGGCATTGATGGCGCTATTGTTAGGGGCCAGCTGGAAATAGTGCAAATGTTTTGCAGTTACTTTGCCAATTTATACTCGAAACAAGACACGGACGATGCTCTCCTTCCATCAGCTTTACAGGATTGTGAAAACAGAGTTATCTGTCATAGCATAACAGATATGGAGGCGCCATGTTTAGATGCTTAAGTTATTACAATAATAGAGCAATTGCCATAAAAAATATCTCCTGTTATTGACGGTATTCCATACGAATTTTACAAAACTTATTGGGATATTATTGGTGCCGACTCCTGCGAAGTTGTTTGCGATGTGCTTGAAAGAGGGGAGTTATGCAAGTCTCATAAAGAAAGCATAATTGTTCTTATACCCAAATTTTCCCATCCACTTAAACCTATGGATTAATTGGCCAATTACACTTTTATGTGCCGATTATAAAATAATTCCTCTGTTTTGTGCGACCCGATTAACCAAGGAATTGTCAGATATTATTGGTCCCGGCAAGACATGTATTGTTCCAGGATGTTCCATTTTACTAGGTGTGCTTGCCCTAAGAGACACTCAATTACTTTATCAATACAACACAGTAAAATGGCCATCTTGAGTATTGATATTGATAAGGCATTCTATAGAGTCAATCATAAATTTTTACTTCACGTTATGCATGATTTCGATTTTCCAGCCAATGCAGTACACTGTGTGCAGATGGTGTGTACCGGAATTTGGTCACGGCTGTTGCTTAACGAATTCCTTACCCAGCCTATTAAGATTGAGAGTTCAGTTCGACAAGGATGCCTGCTATCCATGATTTCATTTACTATCACTATTGAACGTCTGTGGAGATTGTTCAGTGCCCACATGCAAGGATTCCTTGTAGCGAACCTGTCCTTTAAATTAAATGCCTATGCTTTTGACATTACATGTGTCGTTCGTTCAGAGCGGGAAATTAAAGAGACGGCAGAATGACTGGACCTTGTGTCGCAGTGCCTCTAATCTGCGAGTGAATTCCAAACAAAACTGCCCTACTGGAGCTCAAAGCGACCAGCGAGCCATTTGACTTCCATGCAGACACCATTCTTATGTTGCATTATAATTAGAACATGACAGTAAATAAACTCCGTGCTCGTCAAATAGAAATGAATTATCGTCGTACAAATATTATAAAGAGGGTTACTATAAAAAATATATTCTTATTTGTGAACCTGTGGTATGTGTCACATATATTCTCACTACCACGTAAACAAAGTGTGCAAATATTGCAGATTGTTGGCCGCATGTTGTGGAAATCTTATATATTTAAATTGTCTAGGCCGCAACTTTATCGTTCCTTGCAAGACGGAAGTCTGAGTCTATTAATCACGTTTTCAAGTGTGAGGCCTTATATCAGTCTTCAGAAATTGCAACAATTTTGCACCCAGAGGACATTTACGCAGTATTGCAGAAAACAATGTGGTCTGAAGTTAGATGCATGCCACTTCAATACCGCCAGACAAAGGAAGCACTCGCAACTCTAGTAGAACACTTACCGGAAGGGACAGTCTCATCGGTGAGATATTTCTACATTCGGGCTTACAAAATGTCGGCAGTAATACCATCTGTTGTAAATTGCACCCCAACCATCCACTGGAGGCGCCCATGGAAAATACTTGCCGATCCTAACCTCTCCTCGGATCTTCGAGCTGCAGCATTCGGCTTCTAAAATAATATCGTAGCAACTCAGCAGCGTAAATACAGCATTCACCTGCCAGCTGACTCTGCATGCCCGCTGTGTGGCAACAACAACACGGCTCTTCATATGGTAATTTCCTGTGTTTATGCAGCCCCCACCTGGCAGTGGTGTCGCATACGAGAACGAAAAATAATTCGCGATGAATGTAGAGAAGTCAGCGACATGCACGTGCTTCATTGCGATTTCTTCACCTTCCCCTCAGTTCGACGAAGAGCTGCGGCCTGGTTTGTACTTCATGCCATCGGTTTTTTGGCAGACCAATCGCCTCCGATGACAGTTCAAGACTTTGTCCAGCTTCTTCATTAAGATAGGTGGAACATGGCGCAGCGTGGCACATTGTATCAGTGGTACAGCAATTTTTTTTTTCATTCTGGTGTTTACGCCTACAGGAGGTGCATGTATATTACCGAGGTTGGGTGTACGCCATGGGCTGCCCACCCCTCGGTCCTTGAAAGTGTACACCTTAATGTTCCAATAGTAATCGTTAATAGGTGGTAGTGTTATAGATCAGTGTCCCGTGTCAGGATACGTGCGCTGCCCCTCACATTAAATAATTTTTTGTGTGATCTTCGACTTTGTCAGTAAAACCAGTTCACCAAATGTTCATATCGTTTTGTGCCGCCATGTACGAATTATATAGATATTTCATTGAGTATTTTGTTATTGTTTATAGTGTGTGTTTGAATGTGTACTATATAATAGGTTAAGGGTAAACACATCTGTATATTGTTTCTGACAGTAAATTTATTTATTAAAAAATGATTAGTACTCTGGACTTTGAATCCAGGAATCCGAGTTCAAATCTCAGTGGAACCTGTAAATTTTATGAACGTGAACAAAAAATAAAATTACATTTTAGAATGAAAAAAGGATAGGTTACAATCGTGGGTTGATATGCTGAAGGATGCGAGGTCGAATCTTGAGCTAGTTACAGAATTTGACCGCTTTTAAATGTATTCTTGTAATTTATTTAATAGTACTGGGTAGTTCATTTTGAACTGGCCCTGAAAAAGAACTAAGTGCTTAGTTCACCGTGACATAAAAGAACTAGTCTCTTGTGATATCGGTCAGTCATTCAGTACCAGTAACTACGCCAGGTAGGCCATTGCGCATGCTCAGATAATCCGTCGTTCGTCGCCCCCTGCAGTTCCCCCCTTACCAAACCACTATCTCGACCACCATTACTGGCCACATCGCAAGTGTATACTTCTTATCTATCTGCCCCTGACTATCGGTATCTTTGTTTTCGCTCGTTCAGCACTGCCTCGAACATTAGAGGTCGCAGACCTACCTAGTTCAATAGTGACATGAGTCGCAAATCAGTCGGGAACTGCAGCGATCTTTGGTTTTTTCTTACTTTCTCGTGCCGACCCCGATTGCGTAGTTGGTTGCATGCTGGTCTGTGGTGCGAGGGGCTCCAGGTTCGAAACCCAGTCAGAGTATGGATTCCTGTGTCGTCCATCTAACTTGCTTCATCATCATCGGCACTAAAGACCTCTCTGTTGCTGTGTCGTAAAATCTTCTCACTCACTCGCACTATAAATACAATGTTGCCAGACATACGAAAATTCCCGTATATACAAGTATAGTTACAACAGTAAAATATAGAAAAACGTTAAAAACTGCTTTTTTGAAGTATATTCGCTCAATGCTTCGGATATATCTTTTTGGCATTATTTGCATCATATTAAAATTAAGTAATGTTCGTAATTGAAGTTCTGTTAAAAAGTTTCTAATACTGGTACGAATAAATCCAGTGTGTCGAAACCATTTTTGTTGAGTTTGTACATGCCTGAATTGGAAAAATGATCTTTACACCTGGTTGTCTCTCGTAACACAACGTATCGTAATATTGTTGTGGTCTTTACTATCAGTGTCAACAGTAATTTGGCGTTATATTACACAACATAGGCGTGGATAACACAGTATAAAGATATTTTCACTACTCATTTATGTTACTTCTATATAAAAAAGAAGTAACTTCATCTACACACAATAATGCCCTAATTATTTAGCAATTAATTTACAAACATCACGCTTGTTTAGATTCTTCTGTAAAAGGGGAAATGGTATTGTGAAAGAGGAAACAGAGAAAGACCTATCTGATTCTCCGACCGAGGTTACACTTGCGCTCTGCAGTTCGCCAGTATGCGTGATCATCCGAATGCGCCCTATATAGTTCAGAAGAACGGTTTCCAATAAACTGGTACCAAATGTGACTAGATCGGAACGATGAAGTTCATTCAAATGAACTATATTACCAATAACTATTATTTGGTATTACAAAAACAATATTACCATTAAACTGTATGAATAATAGGAATGAGCGACAATTAACGTACCAGTTATTTGATAACATTTATTGATATATATCTGTTCCGTTCTTGCTCCCAAGTCCAGTAAAACCTTTACCAGTAGCAGCTACTATTTAGCACAACCTAGCGGCACAATTAACAACTGTTCAGTAATAAAGTACCAAACAACTGTAAAAAAAAATTTGCATTACGTAAGCTTTCAGACATGTTGTTTCTTATAGAGCTTGACACAATGGAACTGGCTAAGGTAAAGTCAAGCACACTTGACTTATCGATTTCTAAAAGTTGAAGAATTACAAAGTCAGCCAGCCATTTTGCCGAGAATCTAAAAAGGTTATATGGAAACTGCTATATTTTATTGTAGTGCAATATTAATATCGATATATTTTACGAAGTTCGAAGAAGTATTAAATTAATGGCAATACGTTTTACACTTAAGGGTAGTTTATCGTGCGCTGTTGTGAAATAATTTGAACAATGTATGAACTTAAATGGTGTAATAGGAATAAGCTATGGAAATTATTCACTTTGGTTAAAATTGCCTCACATTACATGTGTAAGCAAACATTTTCGTACTGGAGCACAATAAGGAATTATCGCAAAGCATGTTTCTGTTAAACACCCTACAGTTTCTTTACCCTCATTTATCACAGGAAGATCACAAAGCAAATGTTAACCTACAGTTTAGGTCCCTTGTAAAAAATATATATACTATAAAATCTTGGCTATAGATATTTGTCGAAACTAAACTGACATCAGGTTACTATAAACTATTTGCCGTCTCCGCATTATATACAAAAATTATGGTTAAGATTTGTTAAAAAATAGTGTCATTGATATTTCTTTACTTTATTTAAATGTTAAGGATCTCATAGCATATGATATAGCATTCAGTATGTGCCCAAATATATATATTTTTTAATTAGAGCCGTTTCCATTATAACAACATAGAAGTAAGACAGTAAAAGCTGATATATTTTTGTTACACGCCGAATAACAGTTATGCAAACTATTTAAATAACCAGTTGTCCATAAATAACGATAACTGTTATAACCATTATCCTAATGTAACTGTTTACACGAACTAGGCAGAAAACACTAGGCATACTATCGAGAACATCACTTTTGAAAGGAAATAATCGAACCCATATAAATGTCGAGACCTTCCGTATAACATTTTGCTTCCGAATTTATTTTCTATTTGAGACGAATAATCTTTAATGCGGTTGCACGGAAAACTTGGTATTATTGTATTTCGATGATCCTTAGACTAAAGTTAGTCTCACTATGATCTGGGTTTTTGAATATGATATAGTTAGTCCACCCTTAGTGTGGATAACCCCAGACTAACTCCGAGGACGATCATCTCTGGATCATCCTTGGACGAAGCTCTGACTATGAATAAGGCACTAGGTATTTACTATTGCTACCATCAATATCACAACAATGCTGAAGGTAGCGGAATGTTCAGAATTCGTCTTTATTATGCAATGAATGTCTGATATCTTCACCCTCCTGATTTTATCACCTGTTATCATAAATGTATTATATTTTCTCCTATTAATAATTGATTAGTAGCTGTTCTGTAGCCACCATCTGGGATGGTTCGGATTTTTGGATCACGGCATCAGGGTTGCGATGTCATTTTGCTTGTGTACCGTTTGACCATTTGGGAGAATTTCTAGAGTTACGATCTTTGGAAATTTTCTAATTTGTAGAGTTTGTAATCATGTTTGTTAACACTTTTCGTTGTTCTTTAGAGATTTTTTGCATTTCTGGCAGTACAGATTCGTAATTTATTAGTGTAGTATCCGCCATCGTGTATGGTTCGTATTTTTTAATCTTGGCATCGGAGTTGCGACAACCCTTTTCGTGTGTGTCGTTTGACGAGTTGAGGAGTTTGGAGGACTTTCGAATTTTGAATATTTCGCACTATGAAGATTATTGGACTTTTGACATTTCTTTGATTTTTTTGGTATTCACTGGCTGTACGGGGTTGACATTCCTAAGGCCAGGTGCTTTTCCGCCATATTAGAAGAAGGTTTCGTAATTTAGGCCAGGAACTTTTTCCTGAGTATTATTAGAATACAGAAAAAAAATTAGTTATTGTTTGGTTTGTTTTATTGCGTCCGTAAGAACTTTTTACAATACATACCTGTACAAAGATATTGGACAATAATTCAAATTACAGTATACAAAGTTTATACACTTTACATAGTAAACACACACACATAAATATGTCAGACTACATGTACATGCATCACATCTTTATCCTGTGTACCGGTTGTTACTTATTGCTCCTAAGATTAGTCCTTTAAATATTATTCATTATTCATTATACCAAAACAAGACACTGTGTGGATTATGTGGAGATGAAAGACACGCCAATGAACATTACAGAAAATTGTACAAAGACACTTATTTTCGGATTCTTGCTCCACGCGCACATGGTCGCACTCCCTCTGCTCTGCACATGTGTCGTTACTTGCCACACTGCACTTCACGTGTGCTCATGGAGCACACACACACACACTGCATTACGGAACCTGGTGTGGCGGGCAAACAAGCTAAGGGAGAAGGGGTCACGTGGACACATATCAAACACCCCCACCCCCTCATGAGATTGTTTGCAGCTGCACCCGTCACTGATTACAAGACACACCTCCTTGTGTCTGTCTGTCGTGGATGTAGCACTTAGAGACTTCTTGCCAACCCCCTACATTCTGGAACTACCAGCTGCTGCATCATTCTGTATGTTCTTGCCGTCGCTGTGGTCCTCCCATGCTTACACACGTGCAACATACCGCAGGTGGTCTACGTCGGTGTGCAGAGTAATGAACCTCATACGAGTCGCATGATCCTCTGTCATTGCTGCCACTGCTGCTGTACTCGTGTGCAACCCCACGTGCCAGGTAAGATCATACCTTGAGCACCCCCTGCTGGTGGTCCTGGAGCAGGTACTGATCCACCTTCCTTGCTTGTTGTCGTCCCCTGGAGCTCATACTCGACAGCGTCGTTGTGAGCCTTCAGATATTGTGTGCTTCCTCCATGCAATGTGTGCATCTCCCCTTTTGCTTGCTGTGCGATGTTTCCAGTGGATGTTGAGGTGGTGTCGGCCCTTGGTTCGATGCACCCTCTTGATCCAGGCCTATGTCGACCTGGCATCTTGGGGACGTGGCCTCGTCCGGCTTCGGCAACATGATATCATCTGGTGGGGGACCACCTGCGGGAAGTGCTGGCCCACTCTTCTCCTCTCTCCCTTGCTCGGCAGGCTTGGCAGGTGTTGCGCCATCATGGGTTTTGTTAACACTGGCCGCGTCGCCACGGACATCTCTGGGTGACAGGCTTATGGTGTCTTGGTGATACTTGATCGTCCTTCTACCCACGCGGACCAGGTAGATGGTTTGTCGTAGCCTTTTACAGCCATGTGCAGGCCTGTCCATCGTGCAGCGAGCCCAGTGCAGAAGTTTTGGCAGGACACAGACTGCAGATGTGCTTTCACGTACACTAACTGCCCAGGCTCGAGCATGGGTGGGGTCCGGTTGTTCGTCGGGACCCACCCAGCCACGTACCATTCATGCTTCTCTCTCTGCTCTATGTCTCTCTGCTTCCTCCTCTTTCATCTTGCAGTTCTGTCCTCCAAACTCTCACTAGTGCTGTTGCGTGGGCAGTTCCTTCCGCCAGGAAGCTTGATGTTTTGGCTCAACAGGACGTCTGCAGGTGACTGGCCTGTTGCGGCATTCACACGCCGGAGGAAGTTGAAGAGGGCAGCTGAAACATGGTCTGCCCAGCTCGTGTGTACATCACCCACACGGAGCCGCAGTTGTACCTTCGGGTCCTGGTTGCAGCGCTCCGTGGGGTTGGCTCTGGTGTGGTACACCGCAGTCTTCAAATATTGCACCCCCCACCAAGTGCACTTTGCTTGCTAATTTCTTCCGATGAACTGTGTCCTGTTGTCCAATAGCACTTGCTTGGAGTAGCCCAAGCGTGAGAAAGATTTTTGCTCCAGTACATGTACGATGTTGGTAACTCCATCCACCACAAGAAGTTTTGGTGACGACCAGGATAAACTTTTTCCCATTGGAGGTAAGGAGTACGACCACATTAGTCCAGGCTTATGGTCTCAAATGCTCGTTTCAGTAGGCGGGGCAGTTGCTGCTGCACCACATCTGTCCTGCGTGATTTGAATATCTGGCCTATAACACATATTTGCATGTATTCTCATATGTCGGGCGAGAGTCCTGGCCAGAAGAAATACTGTCAGACGTTCGGATCATCTGCTATGAACCTGGGTGCCCTGCTATGTTACTTGTGTACATGTGTTCCAATACTTTCACCCTACATGTTGCTGGTACAAACAGTCACCATTTCGTATTTTTTTTTTGTGCATGTTTCCGACCTCTCTTCCATCACACGCAACTATCCCATGGTCTCTCTCTCACACTTCTCCTTTCTTTCTCTCATTACTGCACAGCTGCCTTGTGCCTCGACTATTTCCCGGTACAGTCTGTCTACAAGGATATCATTGTCCACCGCTCGTACCTGGTTCACTTGCACCTCACGAAATAACTCGTGATTGGTGGAGGGGAGAACTTCATCCCGTTCTGCATCGTCTGTAACCATTTTGCTTGCATCGGGCGTGCAGGATAATATGTCTGTCAGTTGATTCTCATTCCCTGGGACATGCTCTACCTTGAAATCACATGACTGTAGGAGCATTGCCCATTGGGTGAGTTTACTGTGAGCTTCTTTCATCGTGTGTAGTCAAACGAGGTGCCTGTTGTATGTTCGTAATGTGAAACATTTGTATTCCAGGTAGAGCCGGTACTTTTTCACCGGCCTAACTACTGCCAACATTTCCTTCTCAGTTACATAATATCTGCACTCTTCGTACCAATTAAGCACTGGCAAATTCGATGACTTGCTTCGTGCCGTCCTCCGCGCATTGATATAAAACGGCACCAGCCTCTCCTGACTGGTGTCCTGGTGACCTAGTTTGAGGCAAGAACCAAAACTTTTCTTTAATCCTTGGAATGTATTTTCTTTCGTATCTCCCCACACGAACAGCTTCTGGGATAAAAGTGATCCGGGAGGTAATTACTGCGATTTCGTGAATTAACTCCCTCAACCAATTAACAAAGCCAAAAAACTTGCAGAGCTGTTTGTGTGTGTGGTGCCAGGTGGTTCGCTATTAATTTCAACTGTTCTGGATTAGGAGTGTTTCTATCTTCGTCTACAATGTGCCCTAAAAATCCCCACTTGCTTTTACCCAAATGGCATTTATTCGCGGTGCAGGTAAGTCCATTGATTGCGAGCCTCTCTAGTAATATGAAGACATGATGAATGTGCTCTTCCCAACTGCTCGACCAAATAATCACATCGTCCAGGTACGCTACCGTAAAGTCGCCGATAAGCCCATTCATCACATGGACCATCATTGACTGAAAGGTAGCAGGTGCTCCTTTGAGGCCAAAAGGCATCATGCAAAACTGGAATCGCCGTCCGTCGGGGTGTCGTGAATGCGGTTTTCTCCCCGTCTTACTGTTTGATGGGAATTTTCCAATATCTGCTATCTTTACCATTGCCTTGCCGAGTGTTGTAAGTGCGTCCTCTATGCTGATATAACGTGGCAGATCGTTACATGTGACTTGGTTGATCGGACGGAGCTCCACGCAAAAACGCCAACTCCCATCTTTCTTAGGCGCTAACGTGATGGCCGAGTTATATTTACTGCGCGTTGGCTCAATAACCCCGTCTGCTAGCATCTCTTTAACTTGCTCACGAATTATTTTGGTTTGATGTGGCATGTAACTCTGCGTTCCTGTGTATAACGGTCCTTTTTGCGTTAATGGGATTTCATGTTCGGTTACAGTCGTTCTTCTGAGTGTGTCTGTTTTGGCGAAAACCTCCCTCCTCTCGCTTAGTATACACTGGAATGCTGCCTGGTGTTGTTGTGGGATCTCATGATTGAATTCCTCTAATAATACCGGAAGTAAATCACTAGCAACTGCCCTCTATACAGTTTACACTGTGCGCCGCACTTTTGCACGGAAATGAATTATCCTAGCCACTGGTTCTACTATGGTATTCTATTCATGGTTCCAAGGCACGCCTAATATTGCTTCCTCCTTAACCACTGCAGTTACAATTGCTCTAATTATTGTCTCTAAATCCCCCTGGGAATCACGAAATGCGACTGCACTATGTTGCGTGATGCGGCCATATCAATTAGTGTACAACAGGGTTGACTATTCATGCTCAAAAGGATGCGAATAAATTTCTTCTGACAACCACTCACCTGCTGAATGAATGCCTGCTGTTGTGTTTTGCCAGTTATTGTTGACATGACCAGGGCGAAAGAAACGTCAGGCTTCTTCGCCCCTACTGGCCGTTTCCCTGCCCTCTTGGTGTGGGCCCCTTTGTAGGTATCCAGGTGCGGGTTGTTGGGGCATACGTTCTGCCAGTGGAAAACAATCGCTGGCTGACAATAGCGACACGGGTTCTCGTTGACTCTTGTCAAACCGCAAGCGTGTTTGCCCAGCGTTCCTGCGCGTCCTGTCACTTGGCTTATCACTGCTATTCAAAATGTTTTCACTGCTCAGATGTGCACTGTATCATTCCGGTTTGCTCGCGAACTATTTCGTGGGATGGTCGTCCTGGTCCCGTTGCATGTTGTTATCACTCACGTTTTGCACATGCATCCATCGTTCGGTCGCATTCTAACATGATAAGTTCCGGTTTCATTCCATTCACCCCATAGCATTTCAGTTGTTACATGCACTACTTTAAGAAAGTGCTAGGGTCTTCACTTGCCATGCCAGTAAATGTTGGTAGGTGTTGAAATTGTGTCGGTGTTCGTTTCGGGTTACTGGTGGTATCTGGGCTGCTTCTGTCTTGCTTTGGTTCGCATTGCTGTTTCCTCTCTGGTTCCCAGCTGGACGCAGTTTGTGGTCCTTAGCTATTGCCGGGAAAAGATGTTAGAGGTGTTTGTGCTGGAAAAAATGTGGGAAATATGTTGGGTATTTGTTGTGGGAATACTGGTGTTGGTTGGTAGGCAGAAAATTTAAGTAGATAAGGTGTCATAGGTGGGAGTGGTAGAGGTAACAGAGGTAGGGTTGGCAGTGGTTGCTAGCACTGGCTATGTGGTGCCGGATGATTGACAGCTGTCATGTGAGCCCTGCCCACAGGTGACGTGTGGTTGCAGATATCCTCAACCTTGCAGTGTACTTCCTTGGCTTGCGCTCCCTTTTAGCCCGTTCCTTCACTCTCGACATGACATATCATGTTTACCGTGGTGATGCAATCTCTATCCGTTTGCATTCCTTGTATATTGTTTCCCATGCTGTCTTCTGTTTGGCACACTGAATCACCTGGCTGGTTGCCCATGAGTAAGTCGGTTGAAATGTTAGTAGTCACGGTTGGTTTCAACTGTCTAATGCACTCAACGCAAATGAACCGCAATACAGTTAGGGTGTGTAACTTCTTGGGACTCATGGATTCTTGGTGCACTTGCATATGGCACTGTATGCATGTGCTCGGTGTAGTTTCTGATTTTGTGCATAACAATCTTCCACACAAATGCAACTGGGTAAATTTCGGATTTTGTTGATACTGTCCGAGTGTTCTGTCAGTGGCTCTTCTCCACGGTTGCTAGCGCTGTGGTTTTTTTCCGGGCTGGTCTTTCGATCGCACTTGCAAAATCGGGTACACATTTCGTATTTGTCTACCACGTCGAGTGGTTTTTGACGCAGCCACTGCAGACACAGCGGTGATAGCACACCGTACTGCATCTGACCAGCCATAGTGATCTTACAACACTACCACATAAGCATGGAAGTGGGGTATTCGGAAGCACAATACGCGGTTGCATGGTGCGGAGGTACTGCGGGAGTGCTGCAGTCCTGCACAATGCGGGCAGTGGTCAATGGATCAATGGATGGCGGGCTCTCAGCTGTTCTGCTCGGTGCACGGTGGACAGAGCGTGGGGGGAGGAGTGGCCACATATTCCTCCCTCTTCTCATTTCTCCTTCTCCCTCCTCACAGCACGGCACAATTCGGGCAGGGTTTAGGTTGGTACACTCGAATTGCCCTGTCCTTTTCTCGCTGCTGTGATGTCACATCGCTGTCCCAAGATGGCGGCTCCTCGCCACTATCCCCTTGAGTTGAAGTAATGGTGGTGCTAAGCTAATGTAGCGTGCTTTCATCGCTGGCCATGTGCATCATCCCTGGCATCATTGGGGGTATCTAGAAGGCATCTCGATGCTCCCAAATGTCGTGCTGGACACATAGTTGACCACGTTTTTGCCTCGTGGGTAAATACGGGGAAAATGCAGGAAGCTTGCTCAGATTTTAAGATGAGGATTTGCACCAAAGTTGGGCGACGTTTGTTTTTTATCTAATGTGCAGTAGGCTGGCAACTAGTGCCAAAGTGTTGGTCAATAAGGATATTGGTTAGGTAAGGAGCGATGACTATAGTTTTGGAATCTCGATGGAGATAATTACCCAGGGTACCAGATATTGTCGGGTTGACAATACCGTGAAGTAGGAGAGCAGCTGTGGACTCTTTCCTCAGAGTTGTTCGGTCGATGACCACAGCAAATCCTCCAAGTGCAGTTGTTGTCTCCCTGTAGAATAAAAATTAATGCTGACTGAATAACTTCCTTACCTGTTACGTTGTGGGATATCTGGGCTCCCCACATGCCCATACTAAGCACTGTTACTTATTACGCTGACTCATGACCATTTCAATCATACTTGGATAGTAAGTTACACCTTGCAGCGACTGGAAATAGACCACATGTGGTAACTCGTCACTGCTGCGATTTATTCAATACATAATTACATTCCCGCAGGAAAAGCTTACAGAGGGTGCTGCTTACGAACCCATCAGCTCAGGTAATACTGTGCAAAAGACACGTGGTCACATGAAATAATTTAAGTACTATTTAAGCCTACCCAGGCGATGCAAGCATTGGGTAGTTGCGAAGGGTGGTGGAATCTCGGACAGCTGAAATACGAAAAAGGTTCTCGTATGCTAAAGTAACTACTGCTGTGAAATGATTAGTCCAACATGGTGATGACTGCCCGAGCGAGCGAAACACGAGCCCCGACGTGATGTAACACCCCTCGCAAAGACGAACGACTACTAATTTTCTTTGCGCTGCATGCGGGTTGGCAGGGTGGCACCCTGCGCTGCAATACTTCCTTGCACACAATATTTGCAAATCGGACACTTTCCCTGTGTGCCAGTTGCTCCTAAAATTAACCCTGTAAATATTATTCACTATACCAAAACATTGCACTACGTGGATGATGTGGAGATGAAAGACACATGAATGAACATTACAGAGGGCTTTAGGGCTGCGAAGGCAGGCAACTTAACTAGTTGCGTCCCCTTGCGTGAACTTACCTCGCCCTTTTATTGCACAAATTAAATAACAGAAATTTCATAGGATCTATTTTCAGATTCCTGTGCCACACGCACATTGTCGCGCTCCCTCTGCTCTGCACTTGTGTTGTCCTTACCACACTGTACTGCACTTGCGCTTATAGAGCGCGCACACACACTGTGTTCCAGGATCTGGTGCGTAGGACAAAAAGGCTTAGGGGGAAGGGGTCACGTGGGCACACGTAGTTTTATGTTAACTAAAGCCTCATGTGTTTTTTTTTATTCTGGTGTAATGCTTATCAAATGGAGAAAACAATCAATTCTTTACAACCAAAATTATCAAGTGGCAATGATGGTATTAGCTGTAGGTTATTCAAGCAATGTGCTTTTGAATTCAGTGTTCCATTAAGCCACATTTGTAATGATATTTTCAATACAGGTTTGTTTCCAGACAGACTCAAGTGGACTATGGTAAAACCATTGTTCAAGAAAGGAGACAAGACACTACAAAACACTCATGTTTCAAGGACTGTTAGTGACCATAAACTTTTGGTTAAGACTTTATTTTCCTACCCTACCATAGTTCTAAGTGTTAAATGTACGTCCGAGGTAGGGACAAGCGCTAATTGTGTCTCAGGGTAAGCCCCTAAGTGTACTTGTAGTTAACCTATATCTGAAAAGAGAAAGGAGAGAACCGGTATAGGCACCGTGAAAACCTTTCGACAGAATAGAATTTAAATTATTGCATTCATTGTGTGTTTACTATGTCCACTGTATAAACTTTGTATACTGTAATTTGACTTGTCCAATATCTTTGTACAGTTATGTATTGAAAAAATATGTTACAGATGCGACAAAACAAAAAAAAAAATAGAAAATACTACAGAAGACAGTGAGATAGGAACCATGCACTTTATTAGTGGGTAGAGAAATACTATTAGAGAGAGAGCGGGACTTTCTTTCCTTTATGATGTTTGGTGCTGGCTTAAACAGTGTGGTGGGAAAACCACTTTGGTGGGGAGAAAGGTGCGATGGGGCCCGTGCCCCCCCCCCTTCCCGATTCCACAGTGGATTCCTGAAAACTTAAAGAAAAAATAAAAACGAGCTGCCAGTGAGCGTCAGCCATACCAACGCTAAAAGAGAATAGTCTGTGAAAGAAAGAAAAAATTATTAATACATTACAAAGCCTAATATTAGATCTAGGTCCAGGACGACGTGTGTGGTGATTGCTGTGCTACCTCACAGGAGGCAAGTCTGTATTTTCCCACACATTATGCTGTGAGTGCACTGAGCTTCACTGGTATAACCTCCACCAGCTGCAACAGAGAACCTGTCGCCTTGGTTAAAATGTTTTGTTGCGGGTGGAACCCAAGTACAGAGGTTGTGTAGGCCGCTGATACATATAACACAAGTATGTACAAGTAGAGTTGGGAAAATACAAGAGGAAGGGAATTTTGGAAATTTAGGAACAATTTTGGTGTCAACTCGTCAACGAACGATCAGCTTTGGCGAGTACCTACGAGTTCTGTGTTCTAAGGTTCGTGTTCAAAAAACATTGTTGTGTAATTCATATGTACGATTGTTACTGAGTAGGAGCACTCTCCCAACCTGCTCCTGTGATACTGTGAGCGAATGGCCAATTTAGATATGATACAGCACACTTCTGATATAACTTGGAGCGGGCAGGCAGAGCTCGCCACAAGTACTCACGTGATGGTACACACAAATAAGACACACACGAGTAAAGTTCATTGTGGTGTAATTCGGATCAACATAATTGTACAATTATGAATGCTTTAAAACAATACGATTAAAGAGACATTACACTTGGTTAAGGCCTGCCATTGGCCGTGGATGCAGGGCTAGTTAGGTAGAAACACAATTAATGAAAAATAAAACCAGGGTGCAACTATTTGGGCAGAATAGTGCTGTGTTCTGGAAAGTAAAAAGCAGCAAAAACATTCCAGTTGACTAACATCAACACAACAAGTGTTGAGGCTTCTCCGAGCCGTGACATGCATGCTACACCTACACTTGCCAAGTCCAGACTAAAATAACACTGTGAGATGGTAGCTGACCAGCCATGATCTCCCACAGAAACAGCTAAAGAATTTTATTTGTTGAGCTCTTTTGCATACATGCCACAGAACATAAAACAAAACAGAGAAATCATGTGGGAACACTAATTAGGGACCCTAGTAGTGTCTTGTGATTTTATGACGTGCCACACAGTCTTTCTCATAGAAATATTTACTTAAATTGAAAAATACATTTAAATATAAGACCCTTATTAAAAAAACAGAAAATTATAAAGTAAGAATGACACATTGACAGTCTGTTAATTTAAATTTAGATTATTTAAAAAAATTGTAGTGAATATTGTCAGTTTGTGAAATTTTGGCACCAAGAATGGAAATACTGATGCTCTATGAAACTAACTTTATAATTGTTCTCAAGCATTCTTTACCAAGTGAAAATATATGAAAGGACAGTAATTGTCGACAGGTGCACGCGCGTACACACACACACACACACACACACAGAGGACGACACATTTTCCACTTGGTTGGGTGATGGCGACATTTCGCTGGCTAGGCCTGTCCTGACGCTGTCTTACAACTCGCTCAACCAAGTGGAAAATATGTCGTCCTTCTTTGTGAGTCTGCGCCTGTCGGCAAGAACTGCGCTGTGAGAACTTAAATTCATGTCCTTTCATATATTTTGGTAGCCTAGCTGCCTACTTGCAATCTTTTCAAGTAAAACATTAAATAAACACATAAACCTTTCTTTTAAAACATATAACGCTATTACACATTTGTCTTTCAAATTATATGATTATATTTTTGTGAGCTCGTGTTTTGGGATGCGCCTCGTTTTCTCACGTTACACACAACCCCTCAGTAGGATAATATTTGCCAGAGTTATTTGCATATCGGGGAACGCTGCACTGACGTGGATGGACACTCCTCAAACGACTGCTTTAGATCGTATTATTTGTCATACTGAGTGCGAGCTTCACTATTTTAAGGCTTGTTTTACTTTGACTAATATGTTGGTCAAATATTATAAAAATCACCCCATATATGACATGTTTGGTTGTTTGTCAAAATGTTGCATATCACAAGCGATATGTACATGTGTTAACTTAAAAGTATCTTATTTTTGGTTAAATTTTACTTATACTTAAATTTTATCGTATCTATAAATTATGTATCATTTATAATCAATTACCTAATACAAGTAAAAAAATATAAAATAAATGTGTTGGTAATGCCTAGTAAGAAAAGTTCTCGTGCAAAATATTACCACATCAAACAGATTGCACGAAAATTTGATTTTTGTCTCTTTGATGTGATTTTCTATAATTGGTTAAGCTTTGTTTGCGTGAAGCAGAGGAATAGCCTGGAAGTCGAAGTTTAGCAGGGCTTGAACGTAACTATGAATGGATTATAATACTGTTTCCCTTGCCCCGTCTTCCTTGGGTGTGCGAAGTGCAGAGTTTCAAGTGCATAACAAGTAACTGGAGAGGCCGCTGAGAATTAGAAATTTGTGCCTTGTAAGGGTATTTGGACTTGAGCCGCTTCCTGTCCTTGAGGATTGAGTGTCGTAGGTTATCTTTGTAAGAATTTTCTGGTGAGCACCCTCAACACGACGCGAGGGTGCAAGGCACTTCCTTGATCGGCCCAGCTGATTTATATAAGCTGAGATGTGCCACAGAGTAGAGAGTCTGGAGCATTTTACTGCTAAAGGGGCTTGCCTAGTTGTCATGTGGATCTCGTAAACAGAACTTGTGACAATTGTAATTTTTTTTTTTTACCATGGAATATTTTGACATACAGTTTCTTTATTTTTTCAGGCCAGATATAAAGGTTTTTTTTTTTTTTTCATATACTTGGTTATTTAAATAGAAATAAGGTAATTCGAAAGTGTCAAAGTCCACATAATTAATATAAGTAGTCCTCTGTTTATGATATTTATTCTGTTGTAAATCAGTGTATTAAACTATGGTGGCAATGATGTAGCTTTTTTGAACAGATTGCTATATTAAAACCCCTATAGTCAATGCTTGAAAATCTGAGAGACCAGAACACATGCTAAGCTGTTTTATACCAATTTCCACCACTGTTACAATGCTTCCTTATGGCCAGATATGGCTTGGGGGCATTTAATATTGCTTACTAGGGATTCATTCCCCTAAAGTGTAAAGTGTCAAGTGTGCGATGCCAGCCAAGCGACCAGCAGCAACGACAGTTACGAGTGAGAGTGAAATATGCGAACATCGGTACAGTGGAGAGAGAGAGAGAGAGAGAGATAGAGAGATAGATAGATAGAGAGAGAGAGAGAGAGACTGACAGGCAAGACAGATATTTGAAACATTGGCAAAATAAAGTCTGGTTGGATATGTATAAATTATTAATGTGGATTAAGTTACGGGCAGCAAGTATGAAGACAGTGATAAAGACCTTAATTAGCACTGAGGTTGGCAATAAATATTGAGCTTGCTGAGAATATTGCAGAGTTAATAGTAGAGATAGGTAATTTAATGTTGTACATAATAGCTGTGTGTATTTTATAGCGTTATAGCATTATAGTTCTGTAACAATACCACCAAGTCCCTTAGCAGGGTTGCCACCTTTTTTCCATTGTAAATTTCCGACATTTCCCTGATTCCCTGATAAAATCTGTTTTTTTTTTTTCCCCCAACCATTATCCAAAAAAAAAAATTTCTGTGAGGATTGGCACGTTTGCATTATAACACGCCGTTATGCCAAAATACCTCTCTGATCTTACAAAAGTGCTCACCGCATAGATTGCAACAAAAAATGCCTAAGCATTTAGTCCACAACCATAAAAATAATTTTATATGATTCTGGCAGCAGTGCATGATTGATGACAAAACTGCCAAATATATCATGCATGTCATAGAATTCCCTGACATTTGCCTAACTTGTTCGAAATTCCCTGACATTTCCCTGCTTTCCAAGTTTTCCGGACCTGTGACAACCCTGCTTAGATGATACTGTGAAATTATTAAAACATGCACTTTGCTACGTGCCACTTTTTACTCTACTTTCATAAAACTAAAAGCAACAGACTTCAATTGCTAGTCGACCCCAGAATCCAAATTTTGATAAATGGCCTACTTTTCCCAGTTCCACCACCAACAAAAGTTAACATTAAAATCTTTTCTTTTTTTTTTTGTATGCAAGAGGGACAGCAAGACGATCCACCTTCCCCCGAGAATCAAATTGTGTAGTTACCACAGTATGATATTGTCGGATCGGAAAGTAACTTCCGTACCTCACTGGATTTTGCTGGAGGAAAATATGTAAAGATGTTAATTTAATTTTTATCATGTAAATGATGTGCCAATTTTGACCCAAAAAAAGTTAGTTTCATAGTAACATACATGAGTTTGTGATGAAATAATCTTAATTACTGCTAAATTACATATAACTTTGATATTCAAGAATTTTCCGTGGGAAATGGGCCCCTACTCTACAGGTAGCTATTAACAAGTATTTTTATAGTGATAACCTCTCCCCTGACAAAATATTTTCCCTCTGCACTTTTGATTACCAGCTCTGAAAAATGGGCCTGTACATGCCACCGCATCACTTTCCAAACCTATGGTCCACAAAAATTTACATAATTACAAAAAATCATCCTACAAAAATCAAAAGTATATGAAAAAGTACCAAAACGAAACTATCTGTTGCTTCTTTTGCTGGCCTGGAATTTAATTTTTGTGTTTGGTTGAGTAAAAGTAAGCAAAGTATATTATTCTGATTTTTGCCACTTTGAATTTGAATTTGTTATATTTTTTGTGATGCAAAAATAAAGACCAGTGTGCATTTATGTTTGTGCATGTGTGTATATATAAATGCACACAGGCATATAATCTTTCAGCAGATTTTCTTGTTGTGATATCAATGTATAATTGAACATCTATATCACAGATAAAATCAAACAAAGGCACCTGGCACCATGGACACTGACTTTGTCACTGAATTCCGTGTGGGCCATATGAAAGAAAGTGAACAAAACTTCTCTGTCTGCAGCCAATTCTGTGCAGAATTTGTCTGACTTGTGTACAC
This sequence comes from Dryococelus australis, assembly GCA_029891345.1. Lineage (NCBI taxonomy): Eukaryota > Metazoa > Arthropoda > Insecta > Phasmatodea > Phasmatidae > Dryococelus > Dryococelus australis. The sequence continues at coordinate 333,852,725 of CM056995.1, read as the reverse complement.
ACTCACTGGCGTAACAGCTAAGAGGGCAGGGTCCCTCCCTAAATTTAGTAAGTGTTGTATTTCACATCTTTATTAACTTCTTGGTATACAACTTATACACATGCACAATTACAATAGCTTTGCTTATTCGTAATAATCCATCAACAGGACTTGATCACATTCGCTCCGTTGTCCTCTGTCCCTCTCTCTGCTCATTCGTACCAACCTCAACCTTTTACATATACCACACTCTTCCCCCTATTTTTATTTTGCCATTTACATTAGTTAATAATCCAGAGTTTGTCACTACACATCTTCAATGTAATACTTAGTTTGTACATACTGTAACACATGTCACACTCTTATTTTTTATAGAATTTGTTCACAATTTCTGCATCTTTTGAATACATAGAATGCAACTTAACTCTGCACATGTTACTCTAACACAATCTACAAATCCAGTACCTTCCTATGTTTGATAGTCCTGCCAGACCTGCTAACTGTTACACTCCTTCCAGCAACACCTGAATCTCGAGGTTTCATATTTTCAAATCCTCTAAACTCCCTCTTCATTTTCACTCAAACTTAATTCCCTAGCCTCAATCCTCTTCTCCCTCATGTCACTTATATGCATCCTTACTTCATCATCCTCCTCCAACCTGGATTCTACATTGTATGTGTCCTCGCTCCCCTGGCTAGTATTCCCTACTATAAAAGAACTCCCATAAGAGTCCCTATCCTCATTTTCGTGACTGAGAATCATAGGACTGACAGTAGGTTTTGCTTAGTAGTATAGGGTGGCTAGGCATGAGCATTAACAATTTGATTTACATGTCTTTTCAACGCCCTATTGTCATTGGTTGGCACTAAGAACATGACATTTCCCAACCTTTTTGTAATTGTTGCAGGAATCCATATTACACCCCTGGCCGTATAATACTTAGCGTACACTTGTTGGCCAACAACAAATTAATTTTTTGACAGCCTGAAGAACTTTCAATAGCAATGATTGTTTCCTATCTATATGGTCCTCTGGTACAGCAGTTAACAAGTCAAACTGTTTACGTAGCTTATGCCCCAACTTAAGTTCAGCGGGAGAATAACCAGTTGTTACACGAGGTGTAACCCGATACAAAAATATTAAAAAAAACTGCAATGCTCCTGTTGAATTTCTACCATTTATCATTTGTTTCTTAAAACTAGCTTTAAATGTTTTAACACTGTTCTCTGCATCACCATTTAACTGTGGCATGTACACTGCTATTGTGATGTGCTTAACGCCATTATTTTTGAGGAATTCCGCAGACACAAAGCTAGACCCGTTATCAGTAACGTAGGCAATCCCCATGTACAAAAATATTGCCTGAATGCCACCACTGTCTTGGCTGCAGTGATTTTACTCATTCCAAAAACATCGATCTATTTTGAATAAGCATTCGTTATTACCAAAAACATTTTTCCATGTACTGGGCCACAAAAATCAGCATGCAGCCGTCAATTGGGTCCTGATGGCCACGCCCAGGGAGTCAATTCTGCTTTTGGAGGGTTTGCTTGGTACTGTCTACATGCATTACAGTTTCTAATAGTTTGTTCAATTTCACGAGCAAGTGATGGCCACCAAAAATAAGATCGCGCCAAGCTTTTTGTCACTACCATTCCCATATGGCTCATATGCAAGTCTGCCAATAACACGCTTGGAATCACCAACCTATGACCTCACATTAGACACTTATTCTCTACTGTTAATTCATGCCTTTTAGTATGATAGGGTTTGAAAACATCAGGCAGGTTTATTTCTGGCCACCCATTCAAAACAAACTATCACTTGTTTGATTACCATATCGTTCCTAGATTCCTTAGCCACCTCATGAATGGTAACAGCTGGCATCTCCTGTTCAATGGCTTTTATACACGAAGAATCATCTGCTTCTGTCTGACTCTGAGACTTTACTAAGTGGTAGTCTAGATAACCCACCTGTCCAGCAGTGTCAAAGTTGGCAATATGCTGTCTCCAGATGCATACAGCTGTTTTGTCATAAATTGCTGTTTGTCAAGAAGATGCATGTGTAATTTATACATATAGTGTTACAGACCCACTTTTCTAAACTAAAACTATGCAATGTGTCTTTTGAAATACTCATTGCCTCTTCTGCAGTCTGCCTTCTTATATTGTTTCGGTCCCACTTATTACATATTCCGGTCTCAGTTGCACTCAAGGGCTTGATGGCATGTTTAACAAGATCCGATGATCCAATAAGCCTATCTGAAATTATGTAAATTACATTAGTACAGGAGACACTATAAAACATCGGAATGTGTAATGATTTGTTTGATTTGTAATGATTTGAATGTGTAATGATTTTATTTCCTGATTTTTAAATATAATTATTCTGCTTGCTATGTTATCAATTTATCCTTTACGTCAATGTAGTGTAAATTCCATATAAGTATAGTATTCTAGTGTCACAGTGGTATGGATGTTTCCATTATTATATTCAGTTTCCCATGATTGTCTTTTATCACTTGCATTACTAGATGCGATATTTATAACATTTTCGAAAAAATAATATTTTCAAAAAAAAAAAAAATGATTTTGTATTAAATATTATTTAGTAAAGGTATATAACCTAGAGTTACCATTAGATGGACGAACTTAATTTGTTCTTGGGACACTGATAAGAACTGCTATAATGTTGACCTTGAGGTAGCAGCAGTTAGCATATGAAGCAGGAGACTGTTTATGTGCTCTTCATATGCAAGCAGGTCACGCCAGACAGACAGAATGCACAGAACAGACAATGTTCACATTGACGCCGGCTAACAGCCAGCTGTGCTAGAGCCCATGACGGCACTTACCACACACGTATCCCGCACGTGCGCAGAGGACTGCTATTGTATTTGCAGTTTTTAATACATCTTAAAATGTGTTCAAGAGTTTGTTACTATTTTTAATTGTTTGGTTATAAAATTCGAAGTGCCCGCAGCACCAAAATTAAGAACACTTAATATTCTGGCATGAACACCATAATAAAGAGAGACTAAAATAATATTGAAATTCATAAGAAATTTATAGAAATGTATAACAATACTAAATTTTATTTGTGCCATTTTGTTTTCAATAATTGAATATTTTCTCTGCATGCATAGCACTTCCACTTATGTGAACTCCGTAGGCGGCCATGGTAGGTCTGTGCGACACTTATATCTGGACAGTCTGTCAAGGAGAGCTGGCGAGGTAAGACACTGTCACTTATGCACTGCAACTCTTGTTCACTGATTTAGGTTTCCATAGTTAATTTAGTTTACCGGTCAACCTTTGCTTGCGTACATTTTTGCCAGACATTTTCCCCCGCATTATGCTTCCGCTTTATTAATTTCTTGCGCCCTTGTGGCATTTTTAACTTAATCAAGGAGAAGGAGGAGAAAGAAGTCGGAGATGTCACGCGACCTGTGCAACGAGTCAGGCGCCATCCACTTATGTTTATGGCATTTCATTGTAACTTCTGCATTATTGCTACACGCAATTTTAAGGACTTTATTTTTATGTATGTATTTGAGGGTATTTTTCGTGTTTGAATATTTTACGACAACATCACATATAACCACGTGGCCGACCGACACCAAGTCTTTGTATATGCCATCGTTGCGTTTGAGAGCTTATTTATGTAACATTGTATGTGCAATAATTTATTTCAGGGTTCTACGTCAATTTTATTCAGGGTTCAATGTATTTTTCACGTAAATTGATGCTTTTTGTGCTTGACCACGCGGTCACAGTAATGTTTGATTTTACCATCATCAGGCATGTTACACGCCTGTTACCACTGCAATCGTAAAGAGAATAATTTTCTCAGCAAGAATAATCTTTTATCTGACTTTAATTTGCCATTTCCATGCAGAAATATTGCAATTTCAACTGCACCACATGGTCCGCTACGAACTTCATCCAGCAGCATCCGCGCCATTGAAGCTTATTTTCACACATGTGTGCGTTTATTGTGAATATTCATCTCATGTCCCATCTTGTTTCATGTATCATTCAAGGGTTTATGAAATTTTTTAATTAGTGTACGGTGCAATTATTCCCGTCCTAGCCGGCTCTGTGTATAGGACATCACCACACTACCCACGTGCTGGAGGGTAAGCCCCAATGAATTTGCATTAGTGATACCGAGTAATCACACATGTTAGTATGTATTAAGGGTTTCATTTGTAATTTACAGTGTCCTGTCTTCAGGGAAAAACCGTCAGTCCATCCTAGCGGCTATCGGCTCTCTTCCCTTGTGAAGGCTGTGCTTTCACGCACCTCTGTGAGATCATTCATCTAGGCGTGTGCTAGAATAATTGCAGGCTGGGGAGCACCCAAGCGAAATTGGCTAGTCATGACCGAGATAATCATACTTTCATGGGCACGTTGATGTGTATGCATAATAACAATAAAAACAAGTCTACAGTGAACTTATATCTTTTATTCAGTAGTGACAGTGTCCTGGCCACATATGTTTTATTGTTTATTTCCAGTGGTGTTTAGTAAGAAGTTTAGTATTGCCTACATGTTTATAAGTATGCACGGGTGAAACGGACACAGAACCCACAGCATTCCTGAGAACCCTGAGTCTTAATAGTGTGATGATTGTGAAGCACCGCTGGCGCCCAAATTACCAGTAAGTATTTGTGTCATCGTTCGTTTCGTGTCTCACCCGACGGTGTCAACATGTAAGCATATTTTCTGTGTTACAGTTTTAGGGATCAGTTGGAAGCTCTGTTTACGACCGTACTGGTTCATTAGTTATCTAAAACCAATATTGAACGTAAATTCAGGGCAACAAACTAGATGTAGCAGATGTTCTTCCTATACATCTGTAGTTTCGATATGGTATAAAAGAATTGCTGACTAAATTGGAAGTGTTATTATGTTTGTTTTACGTTTATAAAATATTTTGAACATTATTGCTGCCTACAGGTTTATTTTACAATGGCTCTAATTTATAACTGGTTTCAGTAAAACTATTATCCTAATTAACACATTTCATTTTAAATAGAAAATACAATAATTTAACTACCATAGTCTGTTTTCCTATGAATATGTCGGATAATGTGCATTACTTTTACTATAAAATACATGAAACATAGATATATGGGGAATATCTGCATACTCTGGTCTTACCGCGCCGAGCTCATGCCGGAATATTGGCATGAGCTTAACTTTGTGGCTTGGCTCATATGAAAAACGCGAATAATTTCTGACTGGCTGTTCAGTTGATTTCCATCTCTCACAATTACTAAAACTTTAGAACTAGATTCTTCAATTCCCGTTCTGCCAAATACTGTCTGGATGACATTGACAAAGTTGTGCCTTACATTTTAGACTACTTGATAATTCTAGTTATTGTAAACCTAGATATGCACACATAGCCTGTTTGAGTATAGAGTCACAGCTGCTGCTATATGTTCATTTTTCCAACATACTGGTTTTTTGTAAATAAGCATATTAGTTTTGGATAAAAATTTATTTTAATTTTTATAAAAAATGTTTGGGTACAGCCAGTTCAATTTTTAGCATAAATTAATTAGTTCACACAATAGTTTACTTTCAAATAATTTTCATAATTTTCTAACTTAATTTTACATTTTGCGGACTTTTAATAATCCCAGCTCAATTTCACACACACACACACTAAGCTCAGACATAGTCATGATTATTTTTCAGTTCTATTTGGCATCCACAGCACGTGAAAATTGTTTTAACACTGAGTTTCACTTCTTTGAAACTTATATTAAAATGTTATTATTCTCTGTACACTGTTATTGTGTACTTACTTACAGGTATAGACTTCATGTTTGTTATACAGGTGTAAAAGTTCTCAATATAAAGTTTCGGACTGGGAGTTTGTTACTATAACATGGACGTATTCAACACAAATACTGCAGAAGTGAACTTCACCACTTTTGTTTTTTACATTGAAGAAGAAATTCATAGGGATGTCAGACAAATACGCTACAGACCTATCCGCCTGCATGTTTCTGTGTCTAAATGCACTGTCAGTGATGTCACGTAAGGCAAGTAGTGAAACAGCTCCATGGAAGTGCCAGTTACGGTGCTACCTTCCTTGACTCACAACCCCTCTGCCTTCCGCCATTCTCTCACTCCCTTCACCTGCAACTTACCTTGGCTATTAGAATACATAAACCTGACCTGCTGGGTTGGTTTTGTGAGGGTGGACACAGATGGTGGTCCCTTCGAGTGGCACATGGCTGAACTATTTGGACTAACTCCTCAGCAAAATACGTCATTTTGGTAACAAATGATTTGTACTGTAATTGTATAAAACTAACAAAAGGTAGTTCATAATGCAAGGCTGAAATCAAATACTACATCACTAGAATTTAACAGAATAGTGATCTCAATAAGGAGTAGGTACATACACATTGTATTTGTAATTAGAAGATCAGTGAGCAGGCAAGCAATATACTGTGTTTGCCTTAACAATTTCCAATTAATCATATGGTACAACTTAATTTTTTGTGACAGTTAATTATGATTTCCAAGTCAGTGACTAACATAAGCAAGGATGGAAGTCAATGAGTGTTAACTGTTTTTATGTAAATGAGAAACAAAAATTGCAATATTTTACATGTGGACAAAACATCTCCAACCCACTGTTACGAGAAGTGTCTAAAGGCACCAAGTTGAAGAAATTGTTTTACCACTCCACACACTTGACGTAATGCAACACCTACAATAATAGCACTGTAATATTGGAAATTTGTAACTTAATCCAGCAATAAACATACAAATAAAAACCTGTCAATTGTAGTGAAAGTTAAAAATGAAAAGGAACACAAAATTCCAAATAAAACCAGTTATTTACATTCTGCTTAGTTCTTTATCAAGGCCCTGCTTACAGTGAAAATTTCATCCAACCAAGTTGCATAGTTTTAGAGTGCTGTTTGAACAAACAGGCAACCAGACATACAGTTAGACAAAATTGAATGATTTTATTATCAGGATAAATTTTAAAACCTCTAAAAAAGTAAATCAACCCATCCTTATTTTAATGTAACTGTAAATAGGTAATGGGCACTGAATAGCCAAAAATGTATTTATTTTGATGTATGTGTGCATGTTTATGTGCACTGCAAACAATGTTCAATTTGGAAAATTATATGTAATGTCATTTACAAGAAACTAAAAGAAAAGTTAGTAATATCTCAAAATCACAATTTGTGTGAAACACAAATGAAAAGTAACGAGTTCACAGAAGTAAAACAATCATTATCTATAGAACATACATTTTGTGTGTGTTGGTGTGGTGTGGTTTGGAAATTGTTGAGAATAGTTTTAAGGGATCATAGGGTGTGCAGAGACAAATGTGTGTCCAGAAATACCCCCCTACTGAGGTACAGGCATCAAAGGATGTGCGCTCCGTTTGAATTTGGTGGTTTGCCTGGGTCACCCACATGTGGGCCAAGCAACATGCACAGGTGTGGTGCAAGGCTGAGCCAGCCTTCTCCCAGATGTGACACTGTTTCATTGTGATTTGTGATAGCTTTGGGCATGGGGATTAGGGACTGTCGTTTACTGTCCACCTGTAGGCCTGCTTCACTCCAGCCTACACGTGATTGGGTCAGACAGTGTGCCGAATTCAAAAAATATGATCATTGTTTGATGTCTGTAGCTCAGTAGAGAGCATTTTCAGTCACATGTTTTTTAAAACAAATTTTTTGTCTTTTCGTACCCTACAACACCTTAAAATTATGCCCAACGATTCCCAACACCCAATATATTGTTGGGCATATTGGGTGTTGGGAATGTCCATGCACTACCTGATCAAAAGTATCCAAACACCCCTCTGTAAATGTACACTTGCACCTAGATGCCACTACAACCACCGCTGCCACTATAAAAGGAGGCAGAGGGCCCACTGTTGGTTAGTGTTATTCAATACCAGCAGAATGGGTTGAGCAAGGGAGCTCAGTGATATTGAAGGTAGTGTAGTTATTGATTGCCACATCAGTAAGCAATTTGTCAGGGCTGTTTCTGCTCTTCTCAAGTTGTCCAAGTCGACTGGGATGTGATTGGAAAGTGGAAACAACGAGGCACAGCCACAACTAATCCATGGCTGGGTAGGCCACATGTACTGACCGACAGAGACTGTCGAGTAGTGAAGCTGGTACAGGAACATCAAATATCACCACGGTGATACCGTCACCTGTGAATTGTGCAGCTAGCGCCATGACTGTGCACTGGGAGTTATGAGGACTGGGGTTCAAAGTTTAGGCACCTGCCTATAATTAGCATATTTCGTCTGTGAATGCAAAGTGCTGCACTCAGTGGTGTAAAGAGCTCCGCCACTGGAATGTGGACAACTGGAGACATGCGATTTTGAGTGATGAATCATGCTCTAACACGTGGCAGTCCAACGGAAGAGTTTATATGTAATGAACACTAGGTGAATGCTGCATACAGACTGTGCAGTGCCCACTGTGAAATGTGATGGAGGTGAGGTGACAGTTTTGGGGGAGCTTTTCATGAAAGGGACTTGGTCCTCTTGTGATACTACCTGACATGCTAAAGGCAGAAAGCTATAAGGAAATTTTGACTGGCTGCATGTTGTGTATGGTAAAAGACCAGTTTGGAGATAACTGTGAGTTTCCGCATGCTCACTGCCATGAACGATGGTCTGTTCGTGAGTGGTTTGTAGATAATAGGGTTCTGGAAATGGATAGGCCAGTCTAGAGCCCCGACCTGAACCCCTGGATGAAATGGAATGGCAACTGTGCCCAAATCTCAACAACCCACGTTACCTACTACACATGCTACTGTGCTGCAGGAAGAAAGATCTGCAATTTCCAGGAGACATTCCAACGCCTGGTTAACCTATCTCCCGTGCAGGGTTAGAGCTGTAATAAAGGCCAAGGGTGGCCCACCTCATATTCATGTCCACCATTGGACAGTATATCCATCCGAGGGACACATAAAGGGTAGCTTTGCATGGGTGTCCTGGATACTTTTGATCAGATAATGAGTGTGTGTGTGTGTATTATTTACAGACTGGAAAAGTCATCACATGTAATGTGTAGAAGTTTATCAGAGTCTGGAAGAAATTATCAGTTTATCAGACACCCATGAATATCTGTCCATTGAGCAGGCTCTCCATATGAAGCCGAGATTTTGTGATTGAATGATCAAATCTTTCTTGGGAAACACTATAATAAAACAATTTGATATTTCAATATACACTGTGTTTATTTTCCACAGCCAACTGCATGCTTGAAACAATCTGCTGCGATAAGGTACAGTCACGACAAGGAGTCGCATCATCTAATATGGTACATCTTTATCAAGCTATTACTAATCTTATTTTATTTTGTCGTTTTAAGTTTCTTGAAAACATTCAATACATGTCATCAAAATATTCTCTACATTGCCATTAACATGTACTCAAAGGCACTTCAACCAACTTACACACTATGGTTATAAAAAGACATTTGCTATTTCAAACTTCACACCATGAGAACAATATTTTTAACAGTGGATAATATTTTCTTCTCTACATACAATAGATTGTCAATAATAATAATAACAACAACATTAATAATAATTATCATACTTTGTAAATTTACATAAAGAGATCTCAAGTACTTCTTTCTGTCCAACTTGAAAGAACTAAGTCTATAAACTATGCATTACAATGATTTAGTGTGCTAGCTTAGAAGTATGAAATAATGTCACACAGGTTATATGCTATTTGTTTTTTTCCAAAACTGTGGGACACTGCTTACTAGACTATCTGTCTTAAGAATACAAACTGTACAGCATTTAATTTAATGACACAATATTCAACATTCATGTAGTACAGTACTGTAGCAAAGTTTCTGAACTCGTGTTAATTCCATTCCTAGGGCAGCACGTTATCATGATCCTACAGCAAGTAACAATTTTCATTAATTTTATTTCTTACTTAATTTTTACACAAAAGCTCCAACTAGTAAGTTAGCCTTGTTACAAGGAAAGCTGTTCTACTAAAATTGTCATTTGCATGGCCTACATGGCCTACTAACAATAAAAGCATGTAATGGAATAAGAGCACAGAATGGTTGCATAACAGCTATGTACAGCTACACTGCACAAAATAATTAAACATAAAACATCAAAACATTTCAACCATAAATAGACTGTTTTCAAAACTGGTAATAAGGTGATGATAAAATGATTCACATGCAGTAAAAATTACTTTCCTTATAACTTTGTAATTACTAATCAATACACCACAAAAAAAATTAAATAAAATTTTAAACTACAACAATTTTAAAAATACACAAAAACAGTAAAGTTGCTGTATAATACATAAATCTTTGTGACCAAATTTTTATTAACAATAGGAGTTTTAAGACATGTAATGCTTTTGTGTCCAATTTTAGAATTAAGTTATAAAAAATTAAAAACATTTAAAATTCAGATATAAAAATAATAATAAATTGACTAGTATACAGTTTACAAAGAATCTTGATGATACACACTTTAACCCAGAAATTATCCAGACCCCCAACACGAAAATTTCATTATGCCTGCTACAGTATTTTTTCAGTTCTTAACAGAAAAAATTTTAAGTTAAAAGATTTTATTCAATTTTTTTTATTTCTTGTCTATTCAAATTAAATGCTGCATCAGAAATTTGGGGTGACATATTCTTTGCAAAGACCTATATTAATTAAGGTCACTGCTGCTGGCTTAATTGACTCACTCTCAATTAAGTTTGTGCCATTACTGCCTTCAACAAACAAATTCCTTGCCAAGTCTAAGTCAAGTGTGGATGGAATAACAGGAAGTCAAGTTGTTAGTTATCAACTTCACCTCTGCAACAATTGAATTGCACCAAATTTATTGCATCAACAATACAAACTAACAAGCCTTTATCAACAGTAATTAACAGTTTTGTCACAAAATCAACATCAGTCCATTAACATTTTTTTTTTAAATCCACTATTCAGTACAGACACATTACAATTAAGTTTCATTATTCGTGTGTGAAAGAAATACTTTAGTTAGTTATCTTGTAACATTTAATCTCTTCATGAGCTGCTGCTAGCAAAACATGTTTGCCAATAGCAAAAAGCTGTAGAGAAAGGGTGCATTTGGGGGAGGGGGGTGGTTTATAGCTTTTTTTTTTTTAACAAAGTTCGAATGAGCTGATTTTATTGATGACTGGATGTTGACTTTTTGGCTTAAATAAATATTCTACATTTATTAATTTTCTGTGAATAATTTCATTACTTCAACATCTTCAGAATGATGCCTTGCCAAATACAGAAACCCATACAACTGAGCTTCCTGTGGCAGAAATACATGTGTACAAGTACTATGCTTTTAAATGCACAAATAGAACTATGTGACAACTATTAAGCTTCAGAGAACAGTAATTTTAAAAAAAATATGAAGCTACATTTTTGTTTCTAAAAAATTTGTTTGCCTAGCGACTAGAGTAGTGAAACAGTCCATAAAATCTCTGACAGCTGGTGGCTCTTTAATCTTCAAACTCTCCATGATTTCGCAATAAAAACAAATTTACATACATACATGTTTATTTTTCAGAGCTAATAAATAGTAGAGAAATTCTGTGGCAATGATGTTTATGCATGATGACAAATTGTATCGTCCAGTACACCTTTCAATAAAAATGTTTTTGAAGGAGTTTTATTAAGGTATCTTACAATTATAACACCATCGCACCTACCATGAAAATGCCATGAAATCTTATGGAACCTTAAGAACAGGATATTTTGAGATGAATGGAACAATAAATAGCTTCGAAAAAAATAGTTGTCAACATTAACAATAACTTATAATGAAGTCATACATTTGTGACGACTGGGTATATTTAATGTATGACAAGCACCTTAATTGATAATGTTCATTTTAAGTCCTTGTTTTTTATATCATTTTTATCGTCATCTCTCCGTTTGATATAGCATTATTTTTCAATTGTATCAAGTGTATTCATTATAAGCATAAAGAACAGTTGGTACAATTATGAAGGGAGCAACCAGTCATTTCCGGCGTTTGTGTGGTCCAGTCCACGAGGGAGACTTCTGAAACTTCTTTCTTATAAAACTCACATTCTGAAGATTTTTACATATCAATTCAATGCAGATGGTTTGTTTGTTTTCATAATTTTCGTGAGATCTGTAAACATTTTAACACTGTTAACTAGTAAATATTATTAACATACCATCTGAATTAGAAATGATGAAACTTACACAGTCAACAGCTTCTCAGTTCTGTGGTAAGAATAGTGTCCCAGTTTTTGTTGTACAGAGGTTTGTAACTAACAGATAGCAGTTTGTGTGTAGCAAGCTCTAATGTGCAGGAATGGAATCAATTAATATTGTACAACTATTTAACTGGTTATTATTTTGGCAGTCATTTGATTATCACCACTCTAAAATAAGTAATGACATACATCAGTTCTTGATTTGTGTATTTTGCATTTGTGGTAATGGGTTCTTTCTCTACATACTTGAGCAGTGGTCATGTGTTTTATCCATGGTTCACTTCTGCAAAAGCACTTTTTTTTTTTTTTTTTTTTTTTTAGTTGGCTGAACACAATTCAACCACACAAGTGCTAAATGGCCAACACTGCCTGAAAGTTTTGCCTGTGTGTTTAATAACTAATGGTGCAATCACACAAGCCATGAAAAGAGGGAGGGAGAAATTTTACTGTCTGAAATCTGGTCTGCCACAAAACTATGTATTAACAAAGTAGCACTGCATGACTTGTCACCTACTGGTTTGTTTTAACCAGGTGACAAGCTTGCGTAGTATCTCTGAATAGTAATTTAAATTTTTTCCTGGGACACTGTGGTTGGTTTTGGACTGGTGTTGCTTTTGTAGGATGGAGCTAGAGAAGTGCAAACTGTAAAAAATTTCAAGCTGAGCAATGTACTGAAGCATATTTTACACTTGAATTTGTTTAAAACTCTGCAATGCTCAGACATAGACTGTTCTACAAAAAAAAAAAATTACTGTTAGTATTTATTGGGAAAGTAAAAAAGATTTTTTTTTCACTTCAACATTCTTAATTTTATTTCAATGCTGTCGTCACCAAAGAAAATTCAGATTAATTTTACAAAATATGTATCATAAACTGCTAATGATTATTATGACTTGTGATATTTTGAATGGCAGAAAAAGTAGTTTTATCTTGTCCAAGGTAGTAGTGTGTATATGTTTTAAGTTATGTTTTGTAATACTCTTGCAAAATTCTAAGTTTTGTGTTTTTAAGGTTGGAATATTGTGTGTTATTTGTGTTAATTATGTCTTATTCTATTTTTATGACAGATACAAAAACGATCTGTTAAGTATTCCTCCAAAACAAGTTCTCGAAAGGCAGAGCATTAGCATGTCCAGATTCTATTCACAAACCAACTGGCATTAAAAGTACCAAATTTTTAAAACATGGTTGAACATGAAAATGGTCACTATTGCAAGAAAAAAAACAAGCAAATGAAATTATAATTGCAATCAGAAGTAAGTAAAATGTCCATCAAACTAGTTATTGAGAATCTTGGAATATAAATTACAACTATGCTAGCGTCAAGTTAAAGCAATAACCTCACTGTAAAAATGATAGTATGAATCATCAAGCATATTCAGTGGTGGAAGACATAGATTTCCTAAAAATTCATTAAAAAATGAACCCAATGAAAAGGATTCAACACATTTTATTGCCACCGAAATGAACATCTACATCGACACATCGATAACAGAAGGTATTTTAACGAAGAACTAGGCTCTTGTAAAAGTTTTTTTTTTTTTTTTTTTTTTCATGCAATAGCTTGCAAATTAAAAATGATAGGAACAGTGACTGATGAATATTTCCTCCACTGTATTCAACCACATTAAAAACTCAGAAATTTGCAAATGAAGATGCAGCATCCCAAAAACAATCCAATGAGATAGTAAGCACCAGATATTTACATAATTTTAGATGAAAGGGAGCCAATTTCTGCATTGACAACATAAAGTGGGAAAATAAAACGTTTCCACTACAGTAGCAATATTTTGTTTCGTAGCTCACCAACCAAGCAGCTACAAAACTGTGTGGTGAGTTTGACCACAGATGTTACATAGGTTGTACATGCTGCATATAGACATAAATCTAAGATAGTAGTTTTAACACCAGTAAGTATTTTGCAAATACTGTCAATAACACAGTTTCCTTATTACAAAAGTGGAAAAAAAAAAAAAAAAACTATTTTAACCACACTAATGGTTCCTGCGTTTGAAAGTAAGCTACCTATTGTCAGAAGTAACGAATCCAGCAATAGGTATAATAACAGAGATCATCACCATCTTAAAAGTGTGAATCACCAGTTACGCAGGAAGTTAGTGAGAGGCTGATTTTGAATGTATGAAAAACAGTTGCTGTTAGTGGGGAAAAGATCTGAGAACACAGTTACTGCATTTCATGTAGACAATGTTTATTTCACAACATAGCTGTTTCCTCAAGTTCCTAGAGTAAGACTGTCATCACTTGTTATGAGATGAGTAGGTTTTGGGAAAAATTCTGTTTTGAAAATATATTTTGTAACGTTGTTGACTTTTAGGCGTTATATTTTCCGTTAGTCTCGGATATTATAGTTATATATAATAACAAAATATTAGCTTACATTGCCAAATCATTTATAGCGTATTCCATTTACTTCACCCATCTGCTCTCGGTGCGCACCTATTTGGTGCCATGTGTTCCAATTAGACTGAACGCTCACTGGGCACAGTGGATTTTCATGTTCCAATTATGAGTTGCACCAAAAGGGTGCAATTTTTCTTGCACCATCTCCAGAGTCGGTGCGGCTGGTTGAAGGCAAAATATGGCGACAGCCAATGTTGATGTAAACAAAAAAATATTTGCTGTGTTGGAAATTTTAGAATCACCTGACAGTTCGGACGATAAAGAATACTTAACACTTACTACGGAATCAACAAGAAATGAAAAGAACCCCAAAATCACAAGTTACATAGATGATGTAGTTCATCATTACAGCGATGAAGAGGTTATTTTCACGCAATGTTTTTATTTTATTTGCTATTTGTCTGATTTATGAATTATTTTATGAAAACTGTAATTTTATTATTTTGACAATATTTCCAGTTCAAGAAAAACTTCAGAGTAAGAAGAGAAACTGCAGATAAATTGTGTCAGCAGTTTCATGACTCAGAATTATTCCTATCTTTAGCCCCTGGATTGAAACCTGTATCTGTTGAAACCCATATATTGTAATTTTTATGGTAATTTATAACATACAGTTTCACTTTTAGACTAATAAATACCTATTTTGCTGAAGTTCAAATACTGATTAAAGTTAAATTGGTAAGGTGTTACACAATGTGTAAACTGTATGAGTTTACCTTAGTCTGTTATCGATATACTGAATTTTTGATAACTCTTTTTATACACCGGTAGGTAAAATCAATTTTGACATTTCTAGGAGCACTTGTTAAGTAGGTATGATACAATAAAATTATTTATTATTAAATAGGACTACATCATGTGTAGGTGATACAATAAAATTATTTATTATTCAATTGGAATACATCATCTGTACACTAGTATTAAGCCCACCATACACTGTACATCTTATAATACTGTATGCTAGGACTCGTAATGGCTCGCTTAAGAGTTTCTTTACTCAAATATTTACTGGCTACAAGCAGCTCTGCAAGCTCGTTTACTAGATTCGTAATCGACGGCATCCTATTTTCCTTGCGAGTGCGTTACAGTATTTCAGCAATGGCCAATCAGAAAACACAAAAACAACACCCGCCAATGTATCCAAGTATTTTGAACAGGAAGCAATAGCTTCTCCATCAGCCTCAAAGGATGACATGGGATAGTAATCTCACATGGAGCATATGCAGAATGAAAGGGTGTAGAAAACTGTAACCAATACTTTGCACTGGAAAATCACCAGGGGCTAACTTGGTGGCCTACACTCATTACGAACATTTCGGTATTCATATCATTAGGATTCATTTCTGCTAGAACTCTGCACTCAGCACCTGTAATCATGTAATATCTGACCGGTCTGACCAAACCAAAACAAGCAGGCTGCAATGTTTTGAGCTTTTAGCACGTCATGTTCTATTTGTTGGTGCATAAACAATATCCATTTGTTTAGGGCAGTCACGTGACAGGTGCACTTTTTCAGTTTTCGGTGCGCACTCAGTGCAGTCAGTTGGAATACGCTATTAATATAATTTCCGAATCCAGCTTTATTATAGAAGTTAAACAAAATACAGTATAATCTTTGGTTATTTTTAATAGTTTAGTGACATAGAGATCATGTGTAAGTATATTTAATTTGTTTCTAGATGGTATTCAGTAGGTATTATAATTTTGTTTGTTATTCTTCATTTATTCCCAAGAGGGTAGAAAGTATTGAATGTTTATTAAACAAATACACAAAATAAAATGTACTAGTTGTATCTCGTTTTGCCATTGCTGGTTGGTGGAGAGATGTGATGTGGTCAGACGACAGCCAATTGGAGGACAGATGACAACATAAGCAAGGCAGAAGTAAAATTGAACTTAATTTTTTAACAGAAATAATACCACCACTGTGGAGAATGTGTGTGTGTGTATGTGAGTGCTAAAATAAATTGTAGTAATAATTATTAAGATGTTTATGTAAATGATTTAGTTGCTGTCAGACATTTTTTATTTTAATCGTCAATATGTTTTGAGAAGATATAAGTTATTTAATTTGTCTGAGAAGAAGAGTGAATTATTTATATAATATGTTTGAGAATTTGTCTACTTTTGTGTGAGAAGAGGAATGAGAAAATAAAATTGATGAAAAGAATTTCAACTTACTAATTTCAACGTAAATATTACCACTGAGTTAATTTCTGCATATCTGATTCAACTGAAACGTTATAATGTATTAACCCCATATTACTGTGTCCAAAATATCAAGCTCAGCTCAAATTTCAAAGGTGTGTTTGCAGTCCCCTATAAACTATCCTTCAAGGCATTGCAACATTAGATAAAACAGAATATATCTGTAGTATTAGTTAAAAAATCAACTGCGATAAAAATATGTTAGCAAACAAAATCTACTTTACTGTCCCACAAATACATACATATATATATATATATATATATATATATATATATATATACTCTGTACATTCTGTTAACTATGATTACTATACTTCCGTTTCTTTTCAAAACAAATTGCAAATATAAATAATGAATATGTCACCAGCAGGAAGGCTACCTATTATTCCTTCAGGCAGTGGGAAGTCAAGTGTTCCTCGATACTTGGACACAGAGAACATCACATACATAGGAACCACACTCAGTCATCATATGAGGTAATAGCTTTACAATATTTTTTTTTATTTTTACATTTTGTGCATGTAACACACACATGCCTATACATCATCTCATGCACACATACAGCCACTTCTATAGTCTACTCATAACAGTCAAAAACACAGTTCCTTGCACGGGGAAAGACTGCAAGTGCAAAAGTAATTCGATTATGTTCCTGCATGATCTGTGATATTTCGCTGGTAAACAACACAAAAAAGATTAGCATATGGACTAACAAGGTTCCACTATGTGTAAATCTTTCGATTGTAAACTTTAATAAATAAACATAACTATCTTGTATTTAAACAATTTAATTTTTGTGACAGAAATTAACAGTTTTCTGCCCAAGGTAGATGCAGATTTTTTTGGTTGTTAATTTTTGAAATGGCAAATGACTAATTTCGAACTTTGCTCCAAATTCGATACCATTTTATTACATCAGTTTTACTTCAGTAAACATGACAAAAGTACACTTTCATAGCCTCAATGTTTGCCCTGCACTTTTGTCTTGATAAAACTAAAAGTTAGGAACCATGGAGACTAATTTATTTTAACTGACCAACCATAAACTTGTCTTCTACAACAAACAATCTGAAAAAACATTCCCCCTGAAGTGTTGAAAAACTGAAATTACATTGTATTTAATATTCTGATCTTTGTTATTAATTACTTCAGTTTGTTTGTAAAATTCTTTCCACGACAGAATGATGAAATATTATTTCCCTAATAAGGCAGGCCAGTAATAGCATTACCATGCAATTTGTGTCATATATAACTTTGGTTATGATAAATAACAAAATCATCTGTGGATAAAAATGTGGGTTCCACTAAACTTTATCTGTTATCTAAAAAAAAACAGTTGTACGGACAAAATTAGAAATTCAATTAATGTGTGTGACTATATCAAAATTTGTACCCTTGGTGTCTTTGTACGTTTGGTTTCCCAATTCCAAAGGACGTATATAGTACTTTCACCTCGCAACATATTTTGCCAGTACACTCATAACTGTAATGGATGCAAACAAGGGACTGATGACATTTGAATTATACTGATAAGAACATATATGTCCAGCGCACTTTACAGTCTTTTATAGTTGTTAATTTTTGGTCAGTCATGAGAACAAAAATTAAACAAAATATGAAATCAGTTTATTTACACTATACTAAGCTGCAGGTACATATTTTTATATTATTGAGTAATGCATAATTCAAGGGCTGCCTCATCCACTATGAGCACTGAAAGTCTAACTTAATGATGATGAATTTTTTCCTACCCTACCCTAGTCTAAGTGTTACATGCACATCTGAGGTAGGGACAGGACCTAAGAGTGTATCAGGGCTGAGGAAAGGAGGTCGTGCAAGGAAACACGCATCGCAGCAAAGAGGGATTGGGCAGCCATGGCTGCAAGGGGCCATGACTACCTTCCTGAGTGTACCTATAACTATGTGCAATTGTTTATTACTGGCCTACTCTATTTCAAGGTTTAATAACCTACTTGAAAACATACCGTATTATCAGTATTAATGGGTAGTAGTTAAGCAATTCATCATCTTCAGTTACATATTTTATGGTCCAACGATTGTATCTGGCTGTAGATATTTTAAAGAATAAATATTTAATCTTTTGTCTATTATTAACAGACAAAAGAGTAAACATATACACGTTGGTACACAAGATTTTGACAATCATGTACACAAAAGTGCTGCTGATCAACAAAATATTAGTAAAAATATCGAATGACTTTGCTTTTAGTCTTTCCCCTTGCAAATGCTGGTTTAAAAGAAAAACAGCAAAAAACAAGTTTACAAACTTTATTATCATAAACAATGTATATACCACATATGCTTGTCTGGACAACCATTTTGTCTGTAGGAAAATGTTCCACTACTGGCTATTTAGCAGTGCTACTGTTGTAGAGACACAAAAGCTGTACGCAATAGTGACAAGAATAATTCTTTTTCTCAGGAAGCAAATTTACAACACTATGTATCTGCACAGAAAAAATATATATATGTACTTTTTCTCCTAAAATATTAAGTTTATTACATTTATTTGTCACTGTTGTGTTGAAAGCATCTGTACGTTTTCTGCCGTGTGTCCACAAGCATCAAGTCAGTCAGGATTTCAACAGAATGGAATGTGTGCAACACATCCATACGCATGAGGAAATTACTGTCCTGTATTCTAGTCATCTTTCCCATAGCAGATTCGGTACCCAGATCTTATACAAAGTGGTTTCCAGTTTGAGGGGTTAAGATCTATTTTATCTTCACAGACACACCAAAGAACTTATTCACACAAAGAAATAATAAATCTGCACCAATTAAAATTCATCCTTCCACAATGCAGAACACAACAGTAGCCAGTCTTTTTTCACAGAGGTTTCATTTTATTTCCCCTCTCCCCCCACAAATTTGATGTTATGAGTGATTCAGTACCACAGAAGAGGAAAAAAAATACAATTAAAGAAGAAAATATCTTCAAATTACCTGCTTATAACAATTATCACAGCAAAAAATCTTACATACTCTTAAAAATAAAACTGTGTTACAGTCAGGTGAAATATTTAAATGAGAAAGAACTCACTGTGTATCGGTGAATAATTTTCCAGAAGCTTATGTGGTTTAGCAACTCAAGAAGCAAACAAAGTATATCTTGCAGAACTTATAAAAAATAATTGTAAATGGTTGGTGTGTAGCAGTAATCTTCAGTTCAGATGGATTGCACACACACGCATACTAGATGCATAGCACAGGCACTACGAGAGCAATTCTGAATGGGGCCTTAAGAAAGGTAAGGTAAGCAGGCATCGAGTTATACAATCAGTTCAGCAACTTTGATTCTGTCGCAGGTACTGGATGGTATATAACGAGTAAATATAAGAGACAAAACGAGAGAGAGTGAGCGACTGCCCCCCCCCCCCCGCCACCCTGAAAAGTGAAAGTAAAGGGATCACGGGGAAGATAGGGCATGCCAACTGTCCAGTAACAAATTTCGAAGCTCCAACATTTAACTGCTTTTCTGCAACATACTGTCAAAATCACGTGGCTTCGACTGGAAGGTAGAACAGCGTGTGCATAGATTCACACTCTAAAATTTTTTGTACACTTCCTCAGAGTTAAAATGAAACTATAGGTACATGCTGAATGTGGAAAGTAATTAGGGGGTGGTTAGTAGACCTCAAAATAAAACAAGAAAGTAAGTTACATGCCTGCTTGTTGTAACCATTTTGAAAATTGTGGTTAGATATTGAAGTTGAGTGTATGCTTACGTCAAGGTGCAAGCATTGCTGATATTATTAGCTAGAAACAATCCAGTTGTGTCAGATAACCAACGATGTTGGTTGCATGTTACAGGCATGCATTCAGGTGCAAAGTAACATTTTGAGCACCTCCTGTAGAGTGATTTATCTTTTCTGGGCCACAAGCAGTGAATTGTCAATCACGGGTATTATCACTATACAAAGTACCTTTGAGGGCCTGTAATGAAGGAATGGTCGGCATTAGGACATATATTCATTAAGACTTCGTGTTATGTTCAGACACAGAAGTTTACTATCTACACCTCATTTACTTTCCACAGTAGCACACATTTCCTGTATATTTAAAAGTATAGGTTGTTCACAGTAAAGTGAGCACTTTTTGAAACAAACCTTTGGAAAAAGTCACCACTCATAAGTGCATTGGCCTGCAGACTCCCATTTAAGTTGGTAGGTAGTGAATTAATAAAAATAATTTTTAACACTTGACGTTTTGCAAGTGTAAAGTTTGAATGTATGGCCACTAAGTTAGTGTTCCTTGGTTTATGCACACTCGAGTATGAATTTCCACATTAGTAAGAAGCAGCGGTTGCTATTATTCAAGGATATGTATTTGCTGTTCTAACAACATTATATGCTAGAGATGATAATGATTTATTAAGGATTTAAGTTAAATTAAACTATTAACCTTCAAAGTTATAAATCAAGAAATATCTTTAAGCCTTAGTATATAATACACCTTTAAATTTGCAATTTAAAATCATTAAATGAATATAAAACCAATAGTAAAGAGGTTTAACCACTTTTACAAAAATTAAGTTAAGTATTTACATTCATAATAATTCCACAGTTTCACTTTCATGGTGCATGAATAAAGTGATCAGGCCAATGGCAATAGTGGAAGTATACGAAATTAGATAGATCAGGGCTTTCCAAAGTGCTCAGTTAACAGTGAAAGGCCTATAAATTAGAGACCTGCAAAATTTGTGTTGCTATTAGGTAACGTTCTAGGATACAAGCACAATTTGTTATTTCATTGACTGCTGGCAACTACATGGGCATTATTTATCTGTGAGATCAGTTCACTGAGGTTGGTTGCTCAACTGTTCAATTTTCACTGTTCTGTTGGCTTAATCCATCGTCTGGAGTCGCAGAAGTTGTTTGCCAACAGCAGAGCTCAACGTCTAGGAGTCTTAGGGCCATATGCAGAGAATAATTTAGTCGCCACTAACACTAGAACTTCGGGAGAATCGTCACTAGATGGCTCATTTTGTATGCTCAGTCACATTCAGTATTAGTCATCCTTGTTTGTAAAGTGTCGAAAAAGGCAGTATGCAGAGAAGTGTCTAGTCGCTACTAGTACTACAGCCGAAGCGAAATCGACACTAGATTACTCGTGTGTATGCTCAGTTACTTTAAGTTGTAGTGGCGCTTACTTTTTAAGTGGAGAAAGCTAGTCGCAGAACGACCTCCCTAGATTACCATTTAGTAGAGCTTTTCTGCAAAATGGCGGTAACAAGATGCATATTTAACTAAGATTTAAAGTTTTAATGTGTATGGGACTGTATATCCACACACTCGTGATTCTTGTTACGAGAATGCCTTCATAGAACTGGAACACAACTTATACGATTATATTGTAATTTTTCATCCATATTCGTTTCCAAAAATAACGTATTAATTCGTATGCAAAAGTAATAAACACTTTACCCTCACCAGATAGCACTAAAGTTAATAAATTTTATTTATTACTACAGGTTTTTAGTTCTTGTATGTAGGCGTGAGTGTAAATTATTTTAATGTATATGGATTAATTGACAAAAAATAGGAAAGTTTACAGAATGTCTACATTTACGAAATAAACTACATTTCTTTAACATTAAGCATATTATGTAAGTATAATAAAGTTCTTGCAAAGTATATTTACAAAATTGTACATGTATATTGTTTTTAAACTTCGTCAATTAGTTCAAATAGCAATAAAATAACTTATGTTCGGCGCTGGAGCAGTGTGTGAAATATTCCTAATAATTAATTAAATCCTTACCTCATATATCCCTTCAAAAAATCTCGTAATAACTTTTCATAAACTTTTGTTAACATCATCTAAGAAATGGCAATTCCGCATATATGGCAATAATTATAATTCTAGATGCATTTCCTGTTGATGCCAGCATATAAATTACACTTTTAAACAGTATTAGAATAATATGCATATTTTGAGAAACAAACCTATTTTATTTCTCACAAGAAGAAACAGACATCACAGTTTCTACGACTTCCTATTGGCAGAGATCTACTGACGTCATTATTTCGGGCAAGCTCGTTTATCCTCATATTTAGTAACAATCCATACTAAACTTCACGAATCCACACTAGTCCTTAAACTAAAACTGCCTGAGCATACGAAATCTAGTGACACTTGGAATCTCCACTACAGGAAGTGGTAGTGCTGATTCGTTTCTAGGCGAGTCTGTGCATATGTCCCTTAGTATGAAGCTGTAAAATAAAGTGTATTTTGAAGGTCCCTACATAAAATACAGTTTTAGTTTACAGAATTGTAGGTTTGTTTTAAAAAATAATGCAAAGAAAGGTTCATGTCGCTGTTCGAATGACGTGATTTACAAAACAGTAATACTTGGGGGAGGGGGTGTGTGTGTATGACGTACATGTGCAGAAGAAAGATCGCATGAGCGGAAAGGGGGACGGGGGCAGACTCCTCACTCTTTGGTCCGCTTGGCGCGTTGGGGGGGCGGCTGGCCGTCGAGGAAGTGGTCGGGGGCGGACCAGCGGCGGCGGCGCTGCGCGGGGGCGGCGGTGGCAGCGCGCGGCGTCAGCGAGATGCAGACGTCACCGACCTGCAGCCGGTGACAGCTGAGGCCGTAGTGGCGCAGGCTGCGCTCTGGGTCGCAGGACGCCCAGCCCTGGCCGTACACATAGAACGGGTGCTCCAGCCGAGTCTCGAACTCCACCTGTGCACACGCAACACCAAGCCGGTTAACACATATTTTTATTCTCGTGAATCAAAAACAAAGTCCGCCTCTACTGTACACAAGACTACTTTCAGAACTGTATAAACATTTTTTTTCTTCAAATTGCCTTCATTTCTTATTGAATTCAGTTCATTCAACGCTATATGAAGTCACACGTCACAATTGCAGTAATTTTTCTTTCAATTTCTTGAATATTTTGTTTTCCTACAATATTTTCGTTTAGAACATGTTCTATATTTTTTTAATCCAGAATTTCAATCCCATATCACGATTTTCTAGCAGTATTAATGTATTTAATCTCATAATATTATAATTTTGTTCACACATTTATAATTGTTACAAAATATGGACACTTTTTTTTTTAAGTACATGTACAATAAAATAAAGAAAATTTGTTGTGGTTTAACCAGCTACTTTCGTGTCATGAATGAGTCGTATATACTTCAAAACCTTACTTTTGGTGTATATTTTTTAAACTGGTTGCATTAAATGTTTGTGATAAGTTTTCACGTGGAGACTCAAAAGCTTACTGAATGCAATTCATTGAAAGGCGAAATGAAGTTAATGTTTCACTTCAATAATCAAGTAATTGAATTAAATATTTGATCGTGGGAAACGACCTTTAGTTGCTCTGTGGGTCCGTCTTCATCTGCGAACGCAAGACTTCTTTTTGTTCGCTGAGACTCCACAGATGATGTGTTTACATGCGGGCCAGATGCCTGTCTGGACCGGCGGCGGCCCTGTTCCCCCCACCCTCCCCCTCCTCCATTCGATGATTCATCCTTTGTTCTTCTAAGGCCGGAATATTATGATGGCCACGTTACACGCATCACGCTATACCTTCACTTGCGCTTAACGTGATCTTTTCGGGTGCCTTATTATAATGCAAGTAAACGCTTGTTATCTGTATAACTTTGATGTAGCATAAGTTCGGGCTGGAATTTCATTAAAACACTACACGAACACTTCCGAGTGTTGCGCAAAATCAGTTGGACGGTGCTGCGAAATGATTAGAAAAAAATTGTGAATACGATTGCTGTACAAAGCATGTATAAGAGCGATGTTTCTAGGCCATAAGATTCGCCAGTTTTTTAATAACTTTGAAACAATGTATCCGATTTACTTGTGAAATAAACTGATCAGTTCGCGGAACGACAGTTCAGTGACCCCTCGTGTAGGCACGATAAGAAGGGCTGTAAAAGTTTAAAAAAAATTTTAAGGCCAAACCCAATACGAGAGTGCGTCAAATGAAAGATAGTACAAGAAAGGGACGTAATGTAAGGCATAACCGACCGGCGGGATAGGCCAAAGGCGTGCGCAGAGCGTGGTAAAGAGAAGGGGCTCGGGGGGGGGGGTTCAAAATACACAGTAAGTATATATTTAAATGTATTCATCACTAATAGTCTATTGCTATACTAAACATACTTTTAATTCAGTGGTCATTGAAACACTCATACTGCTTAGTGAAAAGACATCGATATTCTTTTTTTTTTAATGACATGATGCAATTGGGAGGGGGGCGTAGCTGCACCCACCGCTGTCCCCGTGCGCACGACAATGGTATCAGCCCTCGTAACTCCAAGAGGATAAACGAATCCTTACTGATCATTAGGGACACCCGAATTTTGCAACCAGTTGTATTTCACAACACTGTACCGCAGATAAACGTTTGTGATTGGGTGATCCAGACGTTACGCGTCTTAAGTGTCTGCCCACGAATCAAAGACGTTCAGTATCGGAGTCGCTTAATTCTGATTGACCAGTCAACTAAGAAACTGCCTTCGCACAGAGACACGCCGCCAGAAAACAAAAGGAAACTGCTAGTACGCTCGTAGGGTATTGAAATCTAGCATGTTTATATACGGTCTTGGCGTGTGTTTATTGTTCTCAAGTGTATTTACATGAATTTACGCATAAATCTGGTTGTAAAGTAGTGTTTCACCTTCACGGTCACAGTTTACATTCGCTCAGATGTATTTGCGACATGAAATAATTGTTGATAAATAGACGCGTCAAAAACATAGACCAATTACAATTAAATAAGAAAGTCCTCTCTAAAACACCATCAACATAACGATGTGAGAATGGTTTTTACTCTGCGTCCTAACGCTGGCAGTGCCGTAGAACCTTTACTTCGGTTTGCTTCGGCAAACAAATAAATAGGATAAAGCCTAGTACACACGGGCATCTTTCTCTTACAAGAAAGTGAGCACGTTCTTGCACACCCGGACTTGCATCGTGTGAACGACCGCCGAGTATGCTAGTTACTAACGCACATGAGCTTGTATACTACAGCTAGTACCGTATAAGGACGATTCTGTTTCTTGTACAAGTCGAATGTAAACAAAACATATATTTTGTTGATGCTGGCAATAAGCAGATATGTTAATATTTTTAATACGATAAAATGTTTAATAGTACCACTACCGTAAATAGTTCTGTGCATGAATTTTAAAAAATAGAGAGGTTTATCTTTTGTTCTGAGTGATCTTACATTTTCTACATTTGTATATATTTAGTGCTTGAAATATGTCTGATTGGACTAAACATGTTATTCTTTTTTTATTGCAGATGCTATTGGTAATGCACAAATTACCCCCACAGCCCCAAAAACTGCTTCCAAATCATAAATAGTTGACATCAACCATCCTCTTTCTAGTTCATCAGCTAATGTCGTGTGTATGGATCACACAGTTCTGTCCATACTAGCTAGTAGGCACTTTAGTGTTCAATTTCTTGTTCACCATTATTTCCACTTTCTTGTACAAGAAATATGCCCGTGTGTACTAGGCTTAAGGATCTCTCGTTACATCCTTGAGTTAGTTACAACTCTCTGCCTGTATACGCCCTTTGTGGAGTAATGAAACTGGCACACTACTCTGTAAAGCAATACACGAATCGGTGAAATTAAAACAAATATGTCCTGTTTTGCTATTCAACATAGAACATGTAAAACGGTGTGTGTGTGCGCGCGCGCGTGCGTGTGTGTCTCTCTCTCTCTCTCTCTCTCTCTCTCTCTCTCTCTCTCTCTCTCTCTCTCTCTCTCTCTCTCTCTCTCTCTCTCTCTCTCTCTATATATATATATATATATATATATATATATATATCCCCCTGCCGTGTAATACAAGTGTTCCAATAACTTACTTACGTGGTGCATGGATATCTCCAGGAAAAATATTCTGGCGCTGGTTTGTAATAGGTACGAACACTGATTTTCCCACTTTGGCTTTTAAACTATCATCCAATGTATGACGTATCTCGATATTTTCTAAATATGCCACGTGTCACATGCGTTTTATACTTGTGTTAGCATAAAAATACCTTCACTTATAAAATTGAACTTTGACTTACATTTTACCCATAGGTCCTAGATCATAATGTTTTACATTTGTAATCGATTAGATAAAACCAGGAAAGAAATAGTGTTGGTAATACCTAGTAGGAAATAGTTCTAATGCGAAATATTACACTGAGTGCGCAATAGCGTGGTGCGCTGTCCTTCTGGTGTAATTTGCTATACCCGGTTAAGCTCTGTTTGCAAGAGGCGGAGGAATATACTGACAGTAGAAGTTTAGCAGGACTTCAGAAAAGTTTAAAGCAACCGTGAATTGATTATACAGTGTTTAGAGGCAGCAATTTAGTAAAGTATGGAGAATTTCTGTTCTGCTACCATACAATTATGGCTATTTTAGAGCACAGAGAAATTAAAATATAATTTACGAATAGAATATAAGTAAAATTTAACCTAAAATAAGGTACTTTTACGTTAACAAAGTATGAAACGCTTGTGGTACATGGTTATTTAAGAAATAATCAAATTCGTCATATATGGGGTGATTTTTTCAAAGTTTTGATTCAAACTGTGAAGAAACCGAGAATATTTAGACTATAACTGGCCCGATGAGAAAATTACCATAATAACAGACATGCTCTATATTATTGTTTATATTCAATGACTGGCGTCTAATGCTAACTCGCCCGACGACCGCAAGGGGCGCCAGCGATTTAGCGACCTTGACGAGGTCACCTCCGATCCCCTCTCCACGAACTACGCTCTCTAACTACGGTTGGCCGCCGATGAGGCTGGCTTGGCTAAATCAATACACGGGAGTGCGAAAACACGAGGCAACCGGTGCGAAGAACAAGGCAGGAGGAAGAACTTAAATAATCATTGCCGGGGTCCGTACACGGATATCTCAGAGGGGACTTGGCGCAAAGAGTAGAGAGTGACGAGATTTGGGCGGCTGTTAACATCGAGGTCTTGAGAGCCGATGGGGATGAAGTGGAGGTGAGCATGAAGTAGCGCCGAAATGTGGGGCGGTGGATGCGGGAGATCCCCGAGAAAACCCGCCGACCAGAGGCATCGTCCGGCACGATTCCCACTTGCGAAAACCCTGAGTGTACCGGCGGAGGTTGAAGCCGGTTCACCTTGGTGGTAGGCGAGTAGTCTGACCACTAGACCACCGTGGCCCTTGCAAGGAGGAGAACGCCCGCCCAAGGGAGGTAGGGTGAGGCGTCCTGATGAAAAGCAAAGCAGGAAGAAACACTGCGTTTATTACTTACATAACAATATTTATTTAAAAAGGAGGTTAAAGAATAAAAAAATGGCTGAAAGTAAAAAAGTAACTAGGGCCTCAAAAGTGCACACTTTACCGTGAACAGCCCAACTTCACCCTCATCGGCTCTCAAAACAATTTTGAAGATATTAACTTGAAAGAAAAACCCAAGCGTAAGAAATTATACTCTCTTATTCTGTATCAGCGCAAATATAACAATTGGTTTTTCGGTGTTTTTAAATTTAATTATTAAGTTTTCTGAGCTTTCCGGGAAAGAGGCTATACAGTAATGTTACAAAAGGCTTCGATAGCAAAGAAGCACGTATTTTTGTGCTCAAAAAAAATCTCTGGTGGTGTATAGCCATCTTTGCCAGGAACACCAAAAAAAAACCGAATTTCACTAACATGTATTTCCCTATATCAAATTTTCAACCAGGCAACAGGGTTAAGAGCCGCACAAATATCTCTACTCCTCTCTCCACTAACTTATATTAACCATTCGTCTTCCGATGCCGGAGAAAAAAGACAATGTCTGAACTAGATTAAATATTTAAGACGATATATAAAAAAAAAACTAAAAA
The DNA here is from genome assembly GCA_029891345.1 of Dryococelus australis. Classification (NCBI taxonomy): domain Eukaryota; kingdom Metazoa; phylum Arthropoda; class Insecta; order Phasmatodea; family Phasmatidae; genus Dryococelus; species Dryococelus australis. The sequence continues at coordinate 333,823,975 of CM056995.1, read as the reverse complement.
CAAACCATGAAAACCAAAAATAGCACAACTCTGGCCCTATTGTAATTGGCCAGCATGGTCACGTGGCAGTCACATATCGCGCAAAAGCAAAACACTGGCAAGCTTTTATTTACCTTATCGTTCGTTTTACGTGACGTGAAATGGGCGTGATAGGTAGGGATAGGAAAATTTCGCGCGTTCAATGACCTGTAGGCTAGACTCCTCAGTCCTCTGCATACAGGAGCCTCAGCTGTGTGTTCATTGGCCCCAGTGTATCTCCACACCTGGCAGTATGGGATTTGCCTCTTGTGCCCTTGCACGTTTGCTATTGGCCCAGAGTCTACTAGAGCGTGCATAATAAATTATAATCCAATAGCAAAGGTGACTTCAGTGTACACGGTTGAAATCTATCTTGTCCTGAAATGAATTCGCGATATTTTCCTATCCCTACAAATAAGCAAGAAAAACCAAGAATCCAAAATGGCGGGTGAAGCTTGTCCTAAGGTGTCCGCCTGGTTAGGTCGCCCTACGGTGTGCAGAGCTCCAGCAGAAAATGTTTTATTAAAAAACCGCCCAACATCTCTAAGTGAGATCTGTTCACAAATCGCATTTAAGAAACGTTACGCGCCTATATACGTTTTTTTTTTTTCTCCAGTTCCTCCATTCGCCTCTAAAGCATGTTTTTATGATTGTGAAAATGGCCCATACGGGTGTTTTCGCGGTCATTTTTGGGTATGAACATTCCGGTACAAAATACTTAAAAAGGAATAGGATCGTGCATCAAACTTTTATTCTTATTATTATGTCATAAAATGGAAGGGTCTCCGCAGAAAGTCTCATAGAGGTGCGCTATCGACGGCGAGACTGCACGCAAGTTCAGTGCTTTGCGCGTAGAGGCGATGAGAGTGAGTCGATGCGCATGTCTCGGTCGCCCCTAGCGCTCCCTCGCTTTCAAGCCTCAGACGTGCAAAATTCCTTCAACCCGGCACGGCAGCACCCTTGCGTCACGTTGAGGCGACGAGGCAAGTGGCTAGCGATTTTTTTCTAACTACCCTATAACTAAGTGTTAAGTGAAAGTCCGGTGGGTAGGGCGAGATTTTATTGCATCTCAGGGCTCGACACCTTACGCCTACAAGGATAGGAAATCATGCAAGGAGACATGCATCACGGCAGAGAGGGATTGGGCAGCCATGGCCTGCAATTGGGGCCATGACTACCTCCCTTAAGTGTACTTATAGCTAAGCTATCACTAGGAGAGACTGGGAAAAACCGGCATAAGCACCGTAAAAACCCAGTCGACAGGATAGAATTCAAAATATTCATGCATTAATCAGAAATACTACGGGAGACTCTGTGTGTGTGTGTGTGTGCGCGCGCGCGCGTGCGCGATGCTCGTGTTAGTAGAGATGAAAAAGCTAGCAGAGAGGGATGGGAACTATATTTCCTTTTACCTTTGCAAGTGGGATTGGCGCTGGCTTAACCTGAGAGGTGCTTGCGCACCTCTCTGGTGGGGGAAGTGGCGCTATTGGGCGGCTCCCCCCCTCCCCCCAAAAAAATTCACCAGTAGAACCTGGAAATTAAAAGGAGTAATATGAGTTGCCAGTAAGCATCCACGTCAGTCGGCCTTATTAGCACACGCGGCGCGGGGCGACCGTCGAGCCGCACCTCCCACTTGTGCGACGCACGCAGACACGTGGTGAATGTAATATTTACTCGTCCCCCCCCCCCCCCTCGACGACGGCGAGAGAATACCAAACACTAGCGGCTGGCGGCGGCGCTTGTCTTACACTTGCGAACGTGCCCCCGCTGTTTGTTTGGACCGTCCTCAGGGAGTTAGTGGGCCAGGAATAAAACACTCGACCACCATAGTGGCACGAGTTCTGCTGGAACACCGCTGCAGGAGGGGGGGGAGAGAGAGAGAGAGAGAGAGAGAGAATGAAGAAAGTGGCTTCTCGCGAAGAACAAACAAGCACTGCGCTTGGGCAAACATGACGGCCGCGCGGATCCCCGCCGAAGCATCAATGGTGAATGTGATATGTTGCAAGGCACAGGACCGCCCAGAGAGGGCAGGCGTCAAGGAGGCGTGCAATGCTCAAGCCGACTCGTAAATGTTTATTTATAAAACAAAGTATTACGTGAAAATCTAACTTCGACAATCAAAACTTATTAACTTTTTGTATGGATGACGACTATTTATGTTGTAAATGGTAGAGTAAGTGAATATATTCGGGCGGCTCTTATCATCGAGTTCTTCACAGCCGATGAGGGTGATTGAAGTGAATATGGTGCGGCGCCGGAATGAATGGGCGGGGGAAACGGAGATCAACGAGAAAACACGCCGACCAACGGCATCGTCCGGCACGATTCCCACTTGCGAAAATCCGGTGACCCGGCCGAGGAGTAAATAGTCGGGTTTTTTTTTTTTGGGGAGAGGGGGTAGGGGGGCCCACGGCATGCATTGCTCAGGGACCCAGTATTTCTCTTGATGGGCCTGAAACTTCCCTTTGCACTTTACTGCACGTCTTTGTCTCCTTCCTACATTGCACGTCAGTACTACCACCTGTTTATGGCGAAATAGTTTACGCGCAAGCTACACTTCAATATGCGTCACTTAACGGTTTTTTTTTTTTAGGAGAAGATCCCTACGAGCGTATATCTTTCAAAATAGATAGGCAGTATGTACTTTTTTTTTTTTTTTTTTGGCAAAACATAAATTTTATAAACTCCTCGCAAACAGGCTGTACATGTTATGGAAACATCTCCGCTGTAGAGAACTTCTCCTGAACAATTCGTGAAGAATACATTTTCTTCAAAATTAACGCACTGTAGCGAAATTTCCTAAACATGGGATTTCCTCTTTAGATTTCGCAGCTACCAGCCGGTAGGCAGTGCCCTTAATGCCATTTTATTCGATCAAATATTTCCACTTACTTGAGTTCAATTTATTCAAAAAATAATCACTTAATTTGTTTTTCAATTAACTACATTCAATAAGATTTCGAGTCCCCACGTGAGATTTATCACAAATATTTTAATGAAACCAGTTAAATAAATAACAAAATAAATTTTTCAAAAGTATCTGCAACTCATGCGCGACTCGAAAATAATTGGTTAAACTACACAGGCTCGGGGTCCAGCTCCCGTGGCGGACGGTCGTGTTCGTCGGGAACCTGGGTGGCTCGGTTGATGATGGCTTCGCGCATCTGCTGGGGGCGGCCCAGCGATCAAGGCGGAGGATGTTGGGGGTATCCCGATGTGCTGAAACATGCGAAGTGTGGCGAGCCACTCCACTGCTGGATCCTGCGGGCTGTCAACAGTAGATACGTGCGGAATGGAATGAAACAGCACCGGACCTAGGACGACCTCCCCCCGAATCAGTGACCCATGGACCAGCTCGCCACCCCCTAGAGCTGGTTAGCCATTGTAAACCCCCGCAAGAGGATTCTTTTGAAGATGGAGGTGGTGGCTTCCAGGAGCAGTTCTCCACGCCTTTCACCTGGACGCACCGCGTCTGGGTCAGCGGATTCGCCACCCTGGATAGCCCCTAGAAGTCCCACCAGAGGGATGGTTTTGGAGGAGGAGGAGAGTTGCCCTCCGTCTTCAACCACGGTAGATGTCGAGCCGAATAAAGAAGATGGAGCAGGTGCCATGACTGGGCTGCCCGGATTTCTTGAGCCCTCGGCTGGAAGCTTAAGGACCCTGCCTGAAGTCACTGCTTTCGATATTGCTGTGCGGATAGTCAGACTGCCCGCGCAGGAACATGAATGGCAGTTCCACCTCAAGGGCGCATGTGCCTTTAACATGCTGGCCCAAAGTCCAGCCACCTATCTACTAGATTCTTCACTCCCATATTAAACAGCATGGACTCCACACCTGTTATCTCCTTTAGCATTTTCACTTTTCTGTCGGTATGGGTTTTACCGTGTCTATACGGGTTTTACCATACCCTTTCTTAATGTAGCTTTAATACACGTACACTTAGGGAGTTAGGCATGGTCCCAAAGTGATGGCCATGCCTGCCCAATCCCTCTCGGCCGCGATGCCCGTCTCCTTTGCATGAAATTCCCTCTCCTTTAGGAGTAAAGGGCGCAGCCCTGAGACGCAATTAGAACACGCCCCTACCTTCGGACTTACACTTAACACTTAGAATAAGGTAGTTTAGAAAAAAAATAAAGGTTAAACCACGACAATTTTTCTTCATATTACTGAACATTTTATTTTTAAAAAATAAGCCTCCTTACTTTCTTTTCACGACTTTAAATGTGGGCACACAACTTCATTATTATAAGATTACGTACGATATTGCCAGAAACCTGTGAATTTTGGATTCAAGGAAATATAGCGTGACACCAAGGGTCCGTCTAGAGTTCGCATGGCGTTACCATATCGCGTTATAGCATAGAATTCAATACCTGTAGTTAAACGGTAGCATTTACAATGGCTCGTTCACAACTAGCACGCGCCTGCACGTAACGTGGCGTGGCGTTATTGACGGTTATCTTTCACTTTCTTACGGTACGTTTTTTACGTCAGCCGATCAGAATGCAAGGCGTCATACGTCGGCGTGTAAACAACCCATCGAATAAGCAAAATGTAAACATGGGGAAAAAAAAATTTTCCGCCAGAATTTCAAATAGTTTTGTTGCCGTCTACGAAGCATTTTTTTTCTTTCTGTTTCTGGCATCGCCTTTCGTGTCTACGAGATGGATATTTTCAAGCGGCGGAAAGGATTACTCTATAGGAGTGACGTACACAAAAGCAACACGTCAGCAAGAAGAGATACCAAGTACCGCGTTTGGAGATACGGAAATAAATTGGCCAGTTCCACTTCATTTTCACGACGCGACTCGGAAAACAAATGTAGAGGTTATGCGCCCACGGACATCCGCATACAAAAAAAAAAATCAAACACAAAGATCAATACTTCATCGCGTTCAAAACTTATTTCCTATTCATGTACTCTACTCTAATTGGACAGCTCAAGTTTCATCATTTTTCGCTACGCCGATTGTAGGCAGCAGATTTTCCTACGCCGTTTTTCATGTCAGTTATACTACGTTATTATGCGCTGTGCTGTGCAAGTTAGCTGTAACACTGCGACTTCATTACGCGCGAGTAGATGTATAATGAGAAATTTTCATCGGAATATCGAGGTTTTTTGCTTCAAAATCAAGGTTTCCGAGTCTAAATTTAGACTCTAAAATTTTTAAAAAGGAACTCTCAAAAACAAGCATATTTAAGTCAAAATCAAGCAAAATTTGCAATTTTTCAAACTCGCCGTGCAGGATTTGTGCTAATTAAAAAACAGTAAAATTTAAGCAAAAAGCATGCAAATTGCTCGCTTTCTAGAAACGCTAATTTTGCGAGCGAGTAATCTAAATCAAGCAAATGTATGCCAGAATCAGGCAAATTAAGATAAAATCAAGTGAAATATTAAAAAGATAGTGGATAGAATTCAATTTATTTAATTAAAACAATATCATGCATAATTTTTCAATTTTTCATTTCTTTTAAGCCTTTATATGCTATAACAACTGCCCCGCATTCATCACGTTTAAGCTATTTTCATCAATTATCTTTGCATAGCAATCTGGCAAAGTGATTTTATACCTGCCATCTAGAATGCAATTAATTTTTTTGGCAAACTTAGATTCATAAATTTGAAATTCTGTAGCTTCATACCATTTATTAATTTCTAGATCCAATAGTTAAGTCAATTCATATGAATTGTTTAACTTCTTGAAGAGTGCTTCAATTTTTGTTTGTGTTATTTAAAAGTAAGCAAATTTAATAACACTGCAAAAATTTGAAAAATTTTTATTTTTATACAAATTTTTCTGTATAAATAAAATGGAATCTGCACACTTGAAATGGAGAATAATAACACATGCAAACAATGTAAAAAGTGTGGCGAAGTATTAAACATAGAAAGTTTTGCACCACATAAACACACAAAATATAAACATTTAACATCTGTAAAAAATGTTATAGTGAATATGGTAGTAGTCGTCATGAGTAAAAAAAAAAAAAAAGAGAGAAAGTAATGTGTGAACGTGGAAAATATGTTTATAATGAGTCTCTCAAAAAGCACAAAGATAGTAAATTACGCAATACGGCATTAGTTAATTGAAACGAAAATCACCACGATAACTATCAAAGAAAAACCTGTGAAGTGTGTAATGGGAATAAATCTATAAAATTATTTTCTCCTAATAAAACTACTAAGGACAAACACGTAAATATATGTAAAAATTGTTTTAGTGAATATACAAAGAAATATTATCAAAACAAGAAATTAAATACAGTTTCCTAATAATTTAGGCTCTTTTCGGGTTTTCCAACTATCCTTATTTCATAATTTATTTATAATTTTTTATTTCTTATAAATAAAGCATTATGGCGACGAACAATGCAATAGGACAGTGTGGGATTTGAGAAGTACAGCTAGAGATTTCGGAATAAAATATATAAACAGGCTAAAGAAATATTATTTAAATAGACTTCTTATAACATTTATTATTGATGGACAAAGAAGAAGACACTTCGCAAATTTGCAATTTTCTTACGTCAATGCCAATGCCAAGAAAGAAAGACATTGAGGAAAAAAAAATTCCATTCTCTAATAATGTGTTTGAAAAGCCTAGAAACAAAAGTAAGCGGGTAACAGAATGCATAACAACGAATAATTTTACGAATTTACCTTTAGCTGATGCCGATATCAATGAATTATATCCCAAAGATAGAAAAGAATTGGTAGAAATATTTCCCTTTTATAATAATTTATTTGTTAACAAAATAAGTAGAAGAACCAATAAAAATCACGAACTTAATAAAACTTTTCAAGGTAGGATTTCAACTTACAACATTGAAAATTCCTTCAATTTAGTAAAGCCAGGTCATTTTTTAAATTCAGTAAAATATAAGGTTTTTGAAATAATACGCAATAATCTTACGACATTTAGGGGGCTAAAAACTAATATTGAATTATATACCAATTGTCATAAGCAAGAGAATAACCAAGTGCAATTATTTACATTTCAATCACCCAATTATTCAAGATTGAATGAAGGAAATATTAAAATTATTTATAAATTCATATACCAAGAAATTATCACACAATTATCCGAATTTCAAAAAAGATGTTCTGGATGGACTTTAGATAGAGTAATTGGAATACAATGAGCAATAAATAAGTATAATCCATTAAATGGTTCATCATATATTGAACTACCAGAAGTGATTAAGAAAAAAAAAGAATGTTTAATGTAAAGAATAATGACCAAAAATGCTTTCTTTGGGCAATAAAATCTGCTTTATTTCCATCAGGCAAAAATTATTATATAGTAACTAAAAATGAATATCCTATTAAAATTGACGATATACGAAAAATATAAAATCAAATTGAAACATCTATATATGTTTACTCCATGGAAGGTAAGAAATCCATGTTATATCCACTAAAACTTACGAGAAATAAAAAGGAAAAACATATAAATTTACTTAATCTCAAAGAAGGTGATAACTCGCATTATTGTTGGATTAAAGACTTATCGAAGCTGCTTTCAGCACGAAAGAAAACTAATTATAATTGTAAAACACACACACATATATATATATATATATATATATATATATATATATATATATATATATATATATATATATATATGTGATATGGGTATTCAATTATTTTATTCTCAAGAGAAATTAAGTAAACATGCAGAAGACTGCTCTAAAAATAAAGCAGTAAAAATTCAGTTACCTTCGAAAGGAGAGCAATTATTTTTCGAAAATTATAAACATACAATGACGGTTCCTTTCGCAATATATGTAGATTTTAAGTCAATTTTAAAGAAAATATCAGCAGTTATGTCAAATCCAAGAGAAATAAGATACAATCTTAGTAATGACTAGAGACACCCGAATTTCGCGAAAAGATTTCCAAACATGATAGATTTCAATACAATACGGGCGTACCAGCAGTTTTATTTTATGCTTATTGGAGGTGTGTATTTGTGAGAAGCCTTTTTACTACTTGACTGGCCAATCAGAATTAGGTAACTTCAATACTGCACGTCTGTGATTCGTGCGCAGTTATCCAACACGCGTAACACGCAAGCTATCCAATCACGAAAGTGGATCTGAGCTAAAGTGTTATGAAATACAACTGGTCGTGAAATATTTTCGCGAAAATCGGGTCTCCCTGCTAATAACCAAATAAACAACATTGATTTAAAGTTGAATGACGAATCATATACTAAGAAATATTAATTGCATGAAGCATCTGGTTTTTACTATGATATTGTATCTGCTTATGGTGATCATAAACCACCAGTAATTTATCGAGGTCCAAATGCTCATAAAAATTTTATACAATTAATTAAAAGAGAAGTAGAAGAAATTGGGGAAATATATTCACAAACTGAACCAATGCATCCACTAACAAAAGAAGAAAAAGTGTTATATAGTAAATAAAAAAATATGTATTTTATGTGAATGTGAATATACGGAGCAAAATATAAAAGTACGCCACCACGATCATTTAACTGGAAAATTCATTAGTCCTGTATGTAATAATTGTAATCGACAATTAAAATTGCCTAACTTTGTACCAATAAATTTAATAATATAGCTGGATATGATGCACATTTATTTATTAAAGAATTAGGCTATGATGGAAATAATATATATTTACTTGCAAGTAATGAAGAAAAGTTTATTACTTTTGGGAAAGAAACAGAAAATTTTAAAATGACATTTATAGACACATTTAAATTTATGGCCAGTAGTTTAGCTCAATTATCATCTAATTTAATTAAATATAAAATGAAACACACACACAAACATTTTCCTAAAGATAAAGTAAATTTAGTTATGAGAAAGGGTAATTATCCATACGAATATATGGATAGTTGGGAAAAATTTAACGAAACTAGTGATGGGTCGATCGCGAACGAGTCGTTCGAAACGAACGACTCGCTGTCGAGAGCGACTCGCGAGTCGCTCGCTCTTCTTTAGAGTCGAATCATTCACGAATGATGAGAGCCACTGCTCGGCGGTTCGCTACGCTCAGTCAGCCCAAAAGACAGCTCGTCGGATCGGGAGATATAACAAAACTGCTAGTTTAGCATTTAACAATCGCGTTCAAAGGGCCTATCTCCTCTGTCTGCGAGCACGCAAGTGGCAAAACCGGAGGTAGGAATACCGTGGATAAAGACATGTATTTCTAACCATGGACAAAAGCATAATAAGTGTGAGGTTTTCAAAATATTTTCATTAATAATTTTTCTAATATTTCGACATTCAAATAGTCTGGGAAGATTACATAGACGCTGTTCACTACGCGCTCTCGAGTTTTCTACAAATTTCAATTCACGAAGACTTGTTTCACTCTAGTTTAATGTTAAAATTGATACACATCATAGTTATGCTATATTTAACCTTTTTAATGAATTCAAAAACAGCAAAGCTGTAACGAAAATAATTACAATATACCTAGTACAAAATGCCTAGTGTTGTGCGATCGCATGTCTTTACATCAGCGCAGAGATGCCAGCCACTCTCCACATCCATACTCTCTTTGAAACACCCGACTGACTTGAGAACGAGACGACTCTTTTGAACGACTCTTCACCAAGAGCGAGCGCGAGTGAGCTAGCTCATTGGAATGAACTGGTTCAACACATCACTAAACAAGACCGATCTTCCACCAAAAAGTGAATTTTATAATAAATTTAATGAATCTGACATAACTGACGACGGTTATGAAAATGCGTATGGGATCAATTTAGTATTAAGAATCTTGGTGAATATCACGATTTATATTTAAAAAGTGGTGTATTCCTGTTAGCAGATATATCTGAAAACCTTAGAAATACATGTATAAATGCATACGATTTTGATCCGTCGTGGTATTTGTCAGCACCGGGATTATCTTGGGATGCAATGTTAAAAATGACCAAACAACCATTGGATTCATTACATAATTGTATGATTAATGATAGAGAGAGGAATTAGAGGCGGAATATCGCAATGCTGTAAGCGACATGTTAAAGCAAATAATAAATATTGAGAAGATTTTAACTCTGATCACGAGTCCAACTATTTAGCATATCTCGATGCTAATAATTTATATGGCTGGGCGATGTCTCAATATTTACTATATGGTGGGTTTGAATGGGAGAATTATACAGCACTTCATTTTTGCAATGAACATATATTAAATTTGGATGATGATTCAAAATATGGATACATATTATAAGTTGATGTAGAATATCCACAAGAGCTGCATAATTTGTATAAATATCTTCCATTTTGCTCAGAAAATATGGTAGTTCCAAAGACAAAGCAGTCTAAATTATTAACAACTTTACACGAAAAAGAAAAGTATGCAATACACTATCGTTATTTGAAACAATGCCTAAAGAATGGATTAAAACTTACTAAAATACATAGAATATTAAAGTTTAATCAGTCTGATTGGTTGGAGTAATATATAGATTTAAATACGACGAGAACTAACGCAAAAACTGACTTTGAAAAAGATTTTTATAAGCTGATGAATAATTCTGTGCTCGGCAAAACTATAGAAAATATTAGAAACGGAGTAGATATAACACTGATATCAGATGCAGAGAAATGTGAAAAATTAGTAGCAAAAATAAATTGCACGAAAATTACTATATTTAATGATAATCTTGCAGATACACATGCGAATAAAACAAGCGTAAAATTTAATAAGCCAATTTATGTTGGGATGCCAATTTTGGACAAATCGAAAGAGCTAGTATATGATTTTCATTATAAAGTTATGAAACCTAAATATGGCAATAAAATTGAATTATGTTATCAAGATACCGATTCGTACATTTATAACATAAAAACAGAAGATTTTTACAAAGACATGAAAACAATGATAAAAAATTTTTATACAAGTGATTACCCAAAAATTAATATATATTATATGCCTCAAATAAATTTAAAACGTTTTAGGAAAAATAAAAGACGAATGGCAAAATAATGAAAGAATTTGTTGCTTTAAGAGCAAAAATGTATCCATATAGAGTTGACGATAGAGAAAATAAAAAATCGAAAGGAGTACAGAAATGCGTTGTTAATAAGCGAATTACTTCTGATGATTATAAGAATTGTTTATTTAAAGAGAAAAAAACAATATAGTGAGATGGGTGTCTCAATTTTCTACTAAATTCACCCCCCCCCCCCCCCCCCCCCCGACATCACGTGCCTGTTTGAGCAAGAAACCTGCATAAAGACCGCAAGAAGATTTACCGTTTGTGAACTTTAAAACACGTGTGTGAGAAAACATTTATGTATAATATCAGCTACGAAAACTTTGTACCTGAGGTTATAATACGACTAACCTATTTTTCATGTCCATCGCTGATTCTGTGTAGAAACGTTTCTTGTTGACTGGAAAAAAAAAACCAACATGGCTTAGCACAGATAAAACACACGTCCGCCTTCCATCGTCAACTGCCCGACTCTGAAAACGATAACTCTGGTGTTTCGCACAGGTGTCGTCGTGTGGCGCTGCCATCACTGACTGTAGTTGGCAAGCACAGAGCATGTGCCATGTGACGCCATTTCCGCTATGTGACAGTTGTGTTTCAAAAATTAAAAACTGGTGGAACCTTCCACGATCCCCGATTGGACAAGCATTTTTCCGTACCCCGATAGGGGTTATTGTTAAGTTTTGTTTGTATAAATAGCCCGAAGAGGGTCTCGGCAGACCAGACATGGACAGCCTGGGGTCTCCGAATTAAGCTAATCATTTGAACAAGTTAATGTTGTAATTAAATAGAGTCATGGCCCATCCGGCCTGAAAAATAAAACATACTTGATGTCATAATTGTAGGCGCCTTAGATCATGGGCGCAGTTTTCTCAAATTTACGCATTGCCTACAAATTAACATTTTTAAAATTTGTGAATTTTTAGTATTTGCCGAAAATAATTTGAGAAACGAAATCATGCAAAGGAGAAAAGGTTTTACCCTAGTTGTTTTAGATTGAATCTATGGTTGACCTTTTTTGTGGTTCATTTGTGTCCATTGTGGACTTTATGCTGATATAATGTCAAGCTACTTAGGTGAAAATTATCTTTTAATGTTTTTCTATCTATACGCCAGTTAATTCTGTCAAAGTTTCCTTGTATATGGGTTGGACGGCGTATTTAAAGAATTTAAAGTTATGCACATCCGCTGGCGCACCGAAAAACTGAATTCGTGGCTCCAGTAACTTTAAAAATAGTCCATGTTAAAGCTTGATGGTATAAGATTTAGCCACGTGTCGTGGTGCATCTATGCTGGAAGTTGTGGTAGGAATATAAGAAACTGTAATACAAAAATATTATGCATGTTTTTTTTAGTTGGCACAAATCCTGCACGACGAGTCTGAAAAATTGCAAATTTTGCTTGATTCTGGCTTAAATTTGCTTTTTTTTTTTTTTTAGAGCTCCTTTTTAAAAAATTTTGGAGACTAAATTCAGCCTCGAAAAAACTTGATTTTGAAGCAAAAACCCTCGATGTTTCGATGAAAATAAGGGGGTCAGCCAGCTCTCTCATTATACATCTCCTCACGCGATGAAAATCCACATATTTAACTAAAGACTGTTCGCGGTAAAGTGAACACTTTTCAAATCAACCAGTTTCACTTGACCGACGCATGAAGAAAGCGATGAGGCCCACGGTAATGATCATTTTACATAAGGCGGAATAACACACAACGTGCATACAAACAGATCTTAAGCAGGGCTTTCAAAAGTGCTCATTTTACCGTGAGCATCCTGTACAGACGTATAGTTGTACTTTTCTCCTGCCTCTGGAGGAAACTGCGCGGGCAAACTCTAGAAACGCGATTTTCCTGGACGAACACGGTATCTGGCCAAGGACCAGAAGTGGTCTCGACATTTTACATTGACTTTGGAAACACTCAAAATTTCATGAATTTCTCTCCAAATCTGAAAAATTTTCTGCGAAAAGTTTCCTTACCCAAATTTTCATCAGTTACTTAGTCTAAAAATAGTATGACCTTGCTTGAAGAATGTTCCAGTTCATGCTCTGCCATTCTGCCTTGATGGACACAGAATGAACTGCAGCATTCTTGAAAAACAAGGTCATGCTATTTTTAAACTAAGTGACTTACGAAAATTTGGATAAGGAAATTTTTTGCAAAAAATTTTGCAGATTTGGAGGGAAGAATTCTAAAATATTTTAGTGTTTTCCAAGGTCAAAGGTAAATGCCAAGGTCATTCAAGATGGCGGCCTCCTCTGGTCCTCCGTCAGATGCCACTGCTGATCCTCTGCCAGATGCCATGTCAATCATATTGTCCTAAGCCCCAAGCCCCTGTGCCAGGTCGCCCATAATCTATCTAAGTATACTGCATTAGACTATTGGTTTTAACATTTTCCGGCAAAAACCCGTATTCGTAGAATATTTTATTTACTGAGATATGCGTATACGCGCAAACAACGATTTCGTAGAAAATATTTTAGTGCATAGTCCGCTTAACAGACTGCGCCAATTTACTCCAGTAGTCCGATTTAGAGCTAGTGATTTTTCGCGAATAAATTTGAGGACACGGTAGACTTCAATAATATAAGCACCCAACAGCAATTTGTATTTTGTCACTGGTTATTGTCTGCTTGAAAAGGCATTTTCATATTTGGCCGGGCAACATCTGCATGCCTCCTATGTTATTCGTGTGCAGACAGTTAACACGCGTCAAAAAGTAGTTCAGCCAATCACGATATGTAAACGACCCTACAGTGTTTTGAGATATAACTTGTCATGAAATATTTTCGCGAAATTTCACGACCTCTACCGATACTGGACGTCTGTGATTCGCAGGCAGACAGTTAAGATGCGGTAAAATAAACACCATTCAATCACGAAAGTGCGTCTGAACTAAAGTGTTTTTTTAGAATCCAGATAGTCGTGGAATCTTTTTGAGAAAACCAGGCGCCACTGCACACCAGCTAACGAAGTTCCGTGCCAGTTTTTCTTTTCCTATATTTTGGGGATATATTATGGTTTCCTGACATGGTATCGATAGTAACTTGATTAGAAAACTAAACATTCAAAAAACAAATACCATTTATAATTTTTTTTTTTTTGGCGCAAGTACGCAACTTAAAATGTTGATTAGAACAAATTACAAAAAAGTTGCATAACAAAAAAGTTAGGATTCAGATAAAGTGTTCAGTTAAGTCACAGAATAGTAATGTTGCAATTTCTTTCAAATCCGACACTTGGTTCACTTACGACAATGCTTTACTTTCTGGCCACTATGACTTCAAATTGCGTCTCAAAAGTCAAAATCTAAATACAAGCGGACCGCATAACAGTTCCCCAAGAAATATTTTTTTTACATTCTAATAACATGAATAATTATTTCGTGCAGTGCACTAAAGTATGAATTTTGTTCAATTTTGAGACGCGCGAAAGAATATTATAAATTCAAATTTTCTGTAGCATGTTGCATTCATTTTTGGAAATATAAATTTCATTCAGTTTTTAGATTTGTACGATATATATATATATATATATAAATTATTATTATTTAAGTCGCTTGTTTTATTCATTTTGAAAAATTATTTTCCTCCATTGTCATGTTTTTTTTTTTTTTTTTTTTTCAAACAATTTATATCGCACGAAAAATATTTAAAATGTATAAAAATAATTTTAACACGTGAAGATTTGTCAGTAAACAACACAATAACTCGAATTTGCCAATACGAAGCATCGAAGCAGTGTTAAAATTAATTTTGAACAGCGATTACTTCTTATACTACACTCGACACCTGTCCTCTAATCTTCCCCCCCCCCCCCCACCCGGAGCTAATCCCTGGCATAATTCACAACTACAGACCAAAAAAGTCTCGGATTCGTTTCGCGACAGGCTGGAACTTAAAAAACGTATAAGATGTTCACGATAAACTGAGCATTTCTGAGAGCCCTGCTTAATATATACTTGTAGGCTCGTTGTGTATTGTTCTACCATATGTAAAATTAACATTGCTATGGGCATTATCACGTCAGTCATGCGTCGGTCGAATGAGACTACGAAATAATTAGAAAAGTAAATACTTTACTAATCTGCTTATCATTGCATTTTTATGCAATAAAAAACAAGAAATGAAATCAATAATTTTAGTAATCACAAAGGTTCACCTAACAGTTTTAATTCGACATTAAGACACGGAAACATACCCTGTGTCAGTACCAACTTAACTGGCCTCATTCCACTCAGCGTGCCCGTTAAAAATACATACAGGTAGGGGCAGTGACATTTTTGATAGGTTACTTTCAAAAGTGCTCACTTTATCGTTAACAGCCTATATGTGTTTGTACGGACTTTGCAACTGGACTACGGTTTGTGTTGCCCCGCTCTGAAGGACTTTGGATCAATATGAATAATAACAAGCCCGGATGGAGATAAAGGCTGAATCATGCACAACACAGATAACAAGAGTATTAATAACATTGTTGCATCAGCCAATGGACACATCGAGCTAAAAGCATTTATCTTTGGTTACCTTTACTTAAGTTTGATTAGTTCTTCACAGGAATAACGAGTGTTGAAAAAAAAATAAAAAAATAAAAACTCGCTTACTTAGGTAGGGTTTTTTTCCAAACGCATTTATAACTAAACAATAATCAGTTTGTTCTGAAGGCTTGTGGTATGAAAATGAGTTGTACTGTAATCTAGTTAAACGGACAATATGTTTGATAAAGTCATTAGTTTACTCGTTCTGGACGCCGTCCAGAACCATAGAAACTAAGGAAAGTGAAATACACGAAATAAACTATATCAGTACGTTGCGAGAAAAGATAAGACAAAGAGTGTTAAACAATTTAGAGTATTTTTGCTAACCATGAATGGGATAAACTGCAATGAAATAAGCTTCTTTGGCAACAGGGTGATCTAAAAGAATAAGCACAATAGGAAACACAACAAATGCAATAATAAAACCCGAAACAGCAGTTTCTTCAATGTGAGTAGTATAATTTTTAGAGTTAATTTTGATGAGTTAGCGTCCAATTTTTCTCTTTTTCACCTTCCGTAAATTACTACGCCATGAACACGGGATATAATTAGGTTAAAGAGACATATATACGAAGTTGTCTTTACACAACGACACGACACAATTCCAATTATATTTTGAGTGTCGGTGTTCAATATGTGAAAACACAACAGCGTCATGTGTTCAACATATTCCTGTGTAATGCATAAAAAATGAAACAACGTGACCTCAAAGATTAAAAAGTATTACAATGTTCAAATTAAATTTTATAATGCAAAATTTTACCCATTAATACAATGACGCATACCTCCTGAATGTAACAAAGCGTTAACGGCCTAGCAACAGTGTTCCGTCATTTATCTTGTACAGTAATCACAGAATACGATGTGCTTTATTAGTGTACGGGTAACGACGAGCAAACTTGTTAATTATTTCAAATAATAAAAGTTAAAATATAAAACTAGAAAATACGTAAACATTTAGCTATAAAGAAGGTTCGAAACATGCCCGTACCTTCCACACACACACTTGGGTAAAATCGTCTAATGGTCTGAGTATGGGGTGTGAAGTGTTGGCTGGCGTTCATCTCCTTAGCCTATGTGCTCATAACCGAGCGAAATAAAGCTTAAACTTCAAATCAATTACGTGAAACCGACAGGTACGTAATAACAGAATTGCCTGTCTCTAATACCAAATTAATTTCACCATTCTAATGACTGTAAAAAATAAGCGGTATAATGTATACAAACTGATACAGGTTATTCACGATAAAGTAAGCACTTTTGAAATCAACCTTGGAAAAAAGTCACTGCCCCATACTCCATATATTTCAACGGACGCACTGAGTGACATGCGCCCAGTAAAGTTGGTAATGATGGATGGGAAGTAGGATAAAAAGTGTCAGGTAACCATTTCTGATCACTTAAATTATTTCTTTCGCTTTCTCTTTATTCTTTAATGCAACGAAATGTAAAAATGAGCAGATTTGTTAGATATTTACTTTTCAAATAATTTCACAGTTGCACTTGACCGACGCATGAATAAAGTGATGAGGCTCACAACAATGTTAATGTTACATAACGCAGAAGAACACACAGCGTACATACAAGTAGATTTTAAGCAGGGCTTTCAAAAGTGCTCACTTTACCATGAATAGCCTATAATCAAAATTAAGTTAAAACATGTTTCACTCAAGACCGAATTAACAACGTAGATATCACAGAGGTGCAGGCTTCGAGTACTTGGACTTCCCTGTCGCTTGTTTAAATATATACAACATTACAATACTGTTATCAGTGCATGATATGATAGGGAAACAATAAATACTCATCGGGAAACCCCAGCGTCGCACTATAGGCCGTTCACGATAAAGTGAGCACTTTTGAAGCCCTAGTTACTTTTTCCTTTCAACCAATTTATATCCTTCCCCCACTTGTTAATGTAAATCCTGCCATGTGAGTAATAAACACAGTGTATACATTCACCATACCCAAAACCAAAAGTCCGAGGCCACAATGAAATGTATTTATTGGTTATTATGTCTAATGAAACAGCTTCAAAAAGTGCTCACTTTACCGTGAACGGCCTATATCAACGTATCATCATCCATTGTAGTACACACATGCGTAGCCTAAGCGCAAGCGAGTAGAGTAGTTCAGCTTGTCTTGCCGGCTGTACTTGGCGCCACTATGGAATACTACTACTGCTGAAAAACCGTAGCTTTTCTGTTTCATTCCATTGTTCGATCAGCTCTCTCAGACAATACAAGCGTGTGTGAAACACTTCAAACGATTTGACCATTGTTCTTCTACGAGGTCTAGTGCAGCTCTACAGCTACTGTAAGCTATTTGTTGCGAGGGTCTATTTACGATCCATTCCTAATACGTAGGCATGTTTACAACTCTGCGATGACACAATGCTTTAGTAGCAATGTCGAAGGAGGTTGAATGAGAGTACACTTATAAACTTAGCGTCATGTCTTGAGGTAGACCGACCTCGCTGGCTACGCACAGTCTCCGTATCCCAACATTAAACTGCTTTTCTGCCAACACGACTATCATAAATGACAACGAGCTAAGCTGTCGTGGAATGAACATCGCGCTCGTGGCTGCTCGCTCTCTGGGAACTGCCCGAGACTTGAGAACCAGCGAAAGCGAGGTGCATCTGCGAGTGCGATGGGACCATGGCAGCTTGGGTGCGGCGACTATCCGAAACTCGTAGCGTCCCCAGGTGGTGGATAGGGGATCCCCAGTCTCGAGGGTGGTGGATAGGGGATCCCCAGTCTCTGAGGCGGCTGCGAATAATCAAATACCAGCCCGCGAACCAACTGGCCAGTGCGAGAGCGCCGTCGTCGTGGACCTCGGGAACCTGGACAGCTCAGTACGAGATGGCGAAGCGCATCTGCTGGAGGTGGCCCGACGATCAAGGCGGGGAGGGGGATCTCGAGGTGCTGAAAAATGCGAAGTGTAGCGATCCTCACTGCTGGATTCTGCGGGTGCGTGATGAATGGATTGGAATGCATCGGACCTTGGAAGCACCCCGATGTCAGACTTCACCCCTGGGCCAGCGGATTCACCACCACCACTGCTAGGCCCCGGATGTTTCGCGTTTCCCTGACCGACGG
The DNA here is from genome assembly GCA_029891345.1 of Dryococelus australis. Classification (NCBI taxonomy): domain Eukaryota; kingdom Metazoa; phylum Arthropoda; class Insecta; order Phasmatodea; family Phasmatidae; genus Dryococelus; species Dryococelus australis. The sequence goes on along the minus strand of CM056995.1, from coordinate 333,805,330 downwards.
GCTATTTTGGAGGAAGGGGAGGGGGTGGCTCTCCGAAAGAACTCTCCCCACTTTCACCCATGGGTTGGACATCTTGGCATCGGCACGGTAGGGCGAAGATGGAGTTGGTGTCATGACTGAGCTGTCCGGTTTTCCGACGCACTCGACGAGAAGCAAGGATGGCCCTGCATCCTCAGTTGCTGTCAGTGCTGCAGTGCTGGTTCGCCTACACGTCAGTATTGACAGTAGCTCAACTTCAAGGGCGCCTGCGCCCACACGATGACTGGCATCGGCGCGGGGGCTGTTCTGTCCCCCTCAATACACACCAGCTGCGATCTCATTTCATTTCAACCCGCATCAAACCAACAGAAGTCTTTCTCCCCAAACTAACAAATACCCTACTTTATCCAGCCCTAATCCAGTTAAAAGGAATTATTTTATCCTCCGCGACTGTCGTATAGATTTGCCACGGCCCTCTCCACTTTGCCTGGTTTGCTATGCTCTTCCATCTAGACCCTTCTTCTTTCGGAGGTGTGCACATGGCTACAATTGCGGCCATGGCACTATAACCCTGCTTAGCCGCGATGCATGCGCCCATTATAATAACTAAACCCTACCTAAGGCGTAAAGGGCTTGCCCTGAGACGCATTCCATTCTCCAACCGTCTTAGCTACTAACATGAATGCCGGAGGGCAAACAGAACTGTGAAGGTGCTCACGCTGGCGTAGCGGGATTTGGAGGCTCGCCAGTAAAAATAAAAATAAATAAAAATAAATAAAACATAAATGACATGAATTGGATTTGAGGTTGAAGCACAGATTAGTAGACAAGTGCTTTGATATGTATGTTTAATTCCTATAGCCAATTTGTAATGCAGTTTGATTTAATTCGAATTGATAAACAACGAAACTGTTGTTTACTGGTCAGATGGTGAAGGTTACGATGAATAGAATAGTAATAGCTATCTGCACCAGTTATTATTGTTAACCAAATTGACACGATAGGCTTGGCTGCATTTAGGCCACCGCTCTTTCATACGCCATGCTTAAAATAGACTGGCCGACTGTTAGGTCACTTTCTGAAGACGCGTCAACTCTACAGAGCATTTTTAATAGTTTTATAGTGAGAACTGTTAACATTCGACAACCGACTGTAACTAAACACGTAAAAAACCGTAATATGGAACCGTCTGAACGGCAATCATGACTGCAGCTATAACCTTCTACTTAATTTTACACACAGAACCCGTTCTATTTTCACTACTGATTCTGTACGTATTCTCTGTATCGTGTAACTTGGCAAGATTTTGACAGTTCGACGAAAGTAGCGCCAATATTTACTTTTCATTTATAATAATTTCGCCATCAGCTGGCGTGTGTCAAGTGGCATATGTATATTGTACTAACTCACGCTCAGCTAATCCACTTGTCACTGTAATGCTAAACAAATTTTAAGGTAATTATAGACTGACATCTGTCTAAAAAAAATCGTAATTTTAAAGGTAAAAATGAAACCCTTGCAAAAAAAAATGAAAATTTTGTTAACTCTTTTTTAATTTATTAGAGATAGCGAATTTGGGTTAACATCTGCGAGACGATAATTAAGTAATTCGGGGAACTTGCTTGACAACGCACTTTCAGTTTCATTCGCCAACAAATAATTCACCAACGACTTTTGCTAAGTAGTTATTCTGCTATTGCTGATACAAAAAAGCTCAAGTTGGAAATATGTAGCGTGGAATAATGTAAGAATACCTTAAAAACTACCCACGCGCTTCTAACTTTCTTCTTTTTATCAATACAGTACCTACAACAAAACACGAAAAGAACGCAAGAAATTTGTTATTTTATACAAGAAAGCTGTGTGTTCCGGCTAGTAGTGTTCGGAAGTTTGTCGACAGATGGCGCGACAGGGCGTGTTGTGAGCTGAGAGTGTTCCTCAACAGATAGCAGCATGTTGGCTTGCCTTTCGATCCCGTATCTTTAAAGTTCACTTTTGTCCCGTTACTGGCCCGAAATTGCATGAGTTTGAAACATATTTCGTTAAATTATTTGAAAAATTATTTAACGACAGCCTGCGATGTTTATGTAGGCTTTTAGAATTAATTTCAAGCACGTACAGTGGCTAGCAGTTATTTTTAGGCGCATCACGGAGAAGCGGAAGCGGGGTGAAAAAGGGGAAAGAGACATCATTCACGGTAAAGTGAGCACTTTTGAAGGCCTCTCATATGGAATAACAGTAAATAAATATATTTTATTCTAACCTTAGACGTAAACTTCCGTGTGCAGTGGAATATACACACACTGTTTGTTACGTACATGATTATATTTATTTGCAAAAGGTGGTTAAAAGATTTAAAAAAAAAAAAAAAAAAAAAAATGGCTGAAAGGAAAAAGTAACTAGGGCATCAAAAGTGCTCACTTTACCGTGAACAGTCTACAGGTAGGAACACCCGAATTTCGCGAAAAGATTTCCAAACATGATAGGTTTCAATGCAATACGGGCGTACCAGCAGTCTCCTTTTGCTTATTGGAGGTGTGTATTTGTGAGAAGCCTTTTTTACTGCTTGACTGGCCAATCAGAATTAGGTATCTTCAATATTGCACGTCTGTGATTCGTGCGCAGTTATCCAACACGCGTAACACGCAAGCTATCCAATCACGAAAGTAGATCTGAGCTAAAGTGTTATGAAATACAACTGGTCGCGAAATCTTTTCGCGAAAATCGAGTGTCTCTACCTGTAGGGAGCTGATGCGCCCAGATACCTGCCGACTACAGTATGAATGGCATACTGACTGGGGATACAATGTACTCCCAATGTTTGAACTATCTCCCAATGTTTGAAAGTGCGTATCATTTGAATACGAATCGTTTTAATTTGCATTTCATTTTGAACAATTCTACGTCACTATTTTAGAACGAAGTTTAGTTTGTAACACTAACAACAGCTGTTTTGTGACCACGTAAAATAAAACGTAATAATTAATACAGGAACTATTTCTTATTTGCGTATTTTCTGCTGGCCTGATGTGCGTCGACAGTGGAGTCGGAATAGCCAACGTAATATTAATTCTCATTCGTTCTAAGCATCAGTTGATACAGGATTTTGTAAATGGCACTCACTGACTGTCACGATCTCTCAAAGTTATATGATACAGGGACGCAATCCACTGAAAGGACTTCTAAGAAAAAGGACTTACCACAAACATGGCTGACACAGTACCGCAGTACGCCAAACTGTAATAATAAGGTTCAAAACACTTGCTTTCCCGATTTTTTGGCAACTTAAAAATAAAGAAAAATAAAACTATAGAGAGCTTTGTTTTCTCTACATATTTATGTAATAAAGCAGCCAACGTCACACAAGCGCGGGTTTTTTAATTGTTGCATAGAAAATTATAGGTAAACGGTAATCGTATGTACGCTCAACAACAGTTTGGCTGCGGGATCCCGTAACGAAAATTCCGCCGTAGCTTACGTGCACAGGCTACTTAATTCAAGGTTGGTAAAAACTATCAAAATCAAATTTCTCAGACTTTTCCCGGATTTTCCCGCCGACCCTGAGAAGTTCATATTTCTCCATTCATCACGCAAGAGTGTCGTCATCGCCATTACCTTTCCCAGAAATACTTGGATGACCGAGGACGTTCTAGACGGCACCTGCCTCAAGTATAAACACCACGTGCGGGTCTCTGAGGAGTGAGTGATTAAGAGCCGAAAGTTTAGCGTCTCGTGCGACCTTAAGGGTCCTATGTACTGAAACTTTCTCTGTGAAATCGTTGTTTGCGCCTAAACGCGTTTCTAGGTAAATAAATCGTCTGTAAATACGAAGTTTTGCCAGAAAGGATTTAAAAACTATTGTCCATATCGCTATCTTTTTTACTTTGATCATATTAAGTGTATTAATGGAGGAGAAAAAATCGTGAATGTGGTCAAATATCAAATTTTTAAAGCTTGCCTATGAAGTTTCTTTAAGCAGTAAGAGAAAAGTACAACCATACGCAAGTAGTTTGATCTGTGTACTTTCATCGCGTGTAATAAAACCCCACTGTTACAGATCTAGTTTAGACAGTACAGCGTTAGGACGGAAACACTGCAGGCCGTGCGCGTAGGAGCGATGAGGCGCTAGGCGTGCATGTTAGTGTCGCCCGTATCGCTCCCTCGCTTTTTGACCTTGGACACGCAGGTACATAGGACCCTTAAGCGACAGTTGGGCGATCCCGCAGCGGCGAGGGACGGATGCAGCGATCTGCGAGAGTGCGTCGGCCAGCTTGTGTGCAGTGAATAGTGGGGCTGATCTGCGTGACTGTGGACTGGATGCGTGAGTGAAAAGACATTCTGGACGATGGCAATAGACAATTTTAACTAAACGTGTGGAAACAATTGCAGCAGTTTAAGGGACATTAGCAAGAGAAAAGATTGTGTTAAAGACTTTAATTGAAATGAAAATAGTAATGAAATATTGCACTCAATAAAAATAATAAGAGTTGATAGAACGCTTATACTGACCGATAAGAGATGTTTTGACTTTTTGTAACATTGAGAATAAATATAATGATTAAATTTAGTTATTTTGTTTTTATTAAGACCTCCGTCCCTCACGAACTTGGACACGCCCCTCTGGCATTCATGTAACAAAACCTATATTACGTACTTTATATTGTACTATAGGCTGGAATATTCAGGCTCTTTCGTCGGGTTTAATTCGAGAATTAACAGTGTCTCGAGTCTAACTAAAGAATTATTAACAGTGTGTAAAGGGGTTTGTAATGAACGCCTTATTTTGCACTGTCCACTGCCTGCAACAATATTGGCGAACTGGCAACAGCGCAGATGGTGATAGAGAGGATGAGAGTAGGAAGCAAGATACGCTGATGCTGACCTTGACAAGCGTATTACTTTTACTACTACTACTATGGAGCGATAACAGGATTTCCACCTCGAAAGCGATGCAAGCTCTCAGCTGCATCTCGACACAAATACGACAACCCGACAAGACACTCCACTCCACTAGGCAGGAGAGCTTAGGAATTACTACATAGTGGAAACTCCGCGGCTTATCCAAGCAATAGTGGCTCAAGTAACAAGTTACCGCAGCAAGTGAAGACAATTCAAAGGATAATTATTTATCATTTTGAGTGAGATTTGCATGCGAAGCGATCGCCTCCCCCGAGAATCCGTATAGTTATTGCCGTACAATATTGTCGGATTACAAAGTAAAAATCCGTGCCTCGCTGGCCTTGCATAAGGAAAATTTTTTAACATTACAATAACACCAGTGTCCACAATACATCCACAATAAGTTACGTATTTACCTTTTGAAAAATCCTAAAATGGCAAGTCACTCAAATAACATCCAACATTTACGGCATGAAAATCACGAAAATGAAAAGTTTTCTTAGCTTTTTTTTTTTCGCACAAAGTTTGATATTCGCTACAAAGGAAAATATGTCAGATTTTTTGTGGAGTATTTTTTCTGCATCCCAATGGGCCTGACACGACGAACAGTGGAAGTGGAGAGATTTGGACTGCTCTTAACATCGAGGTCTTCAGAGCCGACGCAGGTAATTGGGGAGAGTGTGGTGGCGGCGGGGGGGGGGGGGCGGGAGATCCTCGAGAAGGCCCGCCGACCGGCACGATTCCCACATGCGAAAGTTAGGAGTGACCTCGCCGGGGATTGAACCCGGATCGCCTAGGTGGGAGGCGAGCGGGCTAGCCGCTCAGCCACCGTGGCCCCACGAACAGTATAAACAGAATCTACGTCTGTTTTCTGTAGACGCTGCGATTTTGTCTGGCTGGACATGCTTCTTATTGGCTGTTTTAAATAAAATTCTCATGTCGTGGCACTGCGACTTCAGCTTCGCAGTTCCTTTCTTGTTATCACAAGACCGTTTATTTTTTCATATTAAGGCACAGCTAGTAAGCTGTGCCTTAATATGAAGAAAAAAAACGCACTCAAAATCCGTATAAAATATTGGTAAATACGCACTAATTTTAATATTTTTATACAATCAATATCCCCATAGCTTCAAAAAATATTAATCGCATATGGTGGTTTACAGGACGAAGGCCCATGAAAGAAGCGCACTTTTGAAGCATGATTTTAAGAGACAGTAAATAATTAAACAAATTGAAAACGCCCAAATGAGTTTCCAAAAATTACAAACCATAAAATTTTCAATTTCGTAATCCCAGACATCAACATGGTGCTTTCTTCAGCGTTTAGGCCGAGACGCACGCGAGCAATAAGGACGACACTGTCACGGGCATCCAGTGCGCCATCGCCGCTAAGCGCAAGGCTCTGAGCTGGCGTGCAGTGTTCTCGTCGCACTGCGCGTACCTATGGGACTTTCATCGGTGACGCTATTATTTTATTTGTGATAAGTCTGTACGAAGGTTCACTGCATGGTCGTTGAGTAGTTTTGTAAGGATCTGAAACGTATATTTTGAGATACAGCTCTTTGAAAAAAGCCGTTTTTAGCCATTATGGGGAACTCAAAAATGTTGTTTCTAATGTGCGTGATGACTTGAAAGCACTCAACAGCCCTCGTCTCAAGTGTGTGTCCTTTTTGTGGAAGTAATTTTTGATCTGTACTGTGCACGACAAAGCTCAATTACCAATGATGGAGCTTGTGATTTTTCGCGAATAAATATGAGTACACGGCATAGGCCGTTCACGATAAAGTGAGCACTTCCGAAGCCCTAGTTACATTTTATTTCAACCAAGTTATATCCTTCCCCTACTTGTTAATGTAAACCCTGTCATGTGAGTAATAAACACAGTGTATACATTCACCATACCCAAAACCAAAAGTACGAGGCCACAATGAAATGCATTTATTAATTATTATGTCTGATGAAACAGCTTCAAAAAGTGCTCACGTTACCGTGAACGGCCTATAGACTTCAATACTATAAGCACTCAACAACAGTTTGTCTTTTGTCACTGGTAGCTGTTTGCTTGAGACAGCATTTTCATATTTGACCGGGCCACTCACAATTCGGCAACATCTGCATGGCTCCTATGTTATTCGTGTGCAGACAGTTAACACGCGTCAAAAAGTAATTCAGCCAATCAAGATATATAAACAACCCTACAGTGTTTTGAACTTGTCTTGAAATCTTTTCGCGAAATTTCACTACCCCTACCAATGATCTTACCTGTCGGTAAACAATTCACAAACCATCTTACTGATCTAGGTATTAATAGGTTCATATAACTTTAGCGCCGAACATTTACTCTTGGTAGACACCCGAATTTCGCGAAAATATTTCCGCGCATGTTAGATTTCAATACCCTGCGGGCATATCAAGTGTTATATTTTCCTTATTAGTCGCGTGTCTTTGGGTGGAAAAGTTTCCTTACTTTACTGGCCAATCAGGATTTGGTTAAGTCTTGTATAGTGTGCATGTGTGATTTGCGAGCAGAGACGTAAGACGCGTAACATGTATATAATCCAATAACGAAAGTGGATCTGAGCTAAAATGTTATGAGAAACGACTTGTCATGAAATATTTTCACGAAATTCGGGTGCCCCTACATAATTATAGGCTACAGCTGTGATCTTTGAATGGATAGTGCTAGACTAGACGGAGATTTTTGGACATTCGCCATTGCGATGCAGATGTCTTGTCTTTCCTCTTGGAATTTACAGTGTTATACACACACTTATATATTCTCGTCCTTAGGTTACTTGTCATATTTAAGCATTTTATTCGTTCTTAATCCTTTTTTCCATGAAGACATCTGCATCGCAATGGCGAATGTCCAAAATTCTCCATCTAGGCTACAGCTCAGATGTGACAACGAATCAAGTGCTGTGTCCACTTAAGTACAACACGCACCATAAGATTTTTTGTTTGGAACGCCTGAAACCGTAAATTAAATTAGGCATGAAAAGGTTAAGCACGTCCTTAGTACAAAGACTGTAGCCGGGCACGTTAAGGCCACAGAATACGTCGACACACAGAAATGCAATGAGGGCTTGCGTTCCCATTCGCTGAATGGCTGTACGAGGCCTCTGGAATCTGGCCTTGTGTCTGATTGGCTACCTCGCACTGCATTAGAGTCCCTGTTGCCTGAGCTGACGGCTGGCGAATAAGTTACCAGGAGCTGATTGGCGAACGTCTCTCCGACATTTTGGTGGCGTGTGCAGGTGGAGTTCGCGGAATCAGTAGTTGTTTCACCTCTGTACGTCACACCCTTGTGGAGAGGATGGCCGGGAAAGTGTTGAATCACAACCAAGTCCAAGACAGGACTAGCTTCGAATATCCGTGCCAAACACAGAACACTAGAAGAATGCAAAAATGAAACGGTGGCGTGTAGTATTGCGAACTCCCAAACACTCAAGCCCGCGAAGTGACAATACTGGCCAGCAATATGGCCGAACGTCGTTCACCAATAAACTCCTGGACTCTAAAGACTGTTCACGATAAAGTAAGCACTCTTGAAATCAACCTTAAAAGAAGTCACTGTCCCTGCCTACATATATTTTAACGGGCGCACTGAGTGACATACGCCCAGTAAAGTTGGTAATAATGGATAGAAAGTAGTTCCAAATTTTAACGTCGAATAAAAAGTGTGAAGTAACAAATTGTGATAACGTAAATTATTTCTTTCACTTTATGTTTTTTTTTTAATGCAACGAATTGTAAAATTGACCAGATATCTAACATATTTACTTTTCCGATAATTCCACAGTTTCGCCTGACCAACGGATGAATAAAGGGATGAGGCCCATGACAATGTTAATTTTACATATGGCAGATAAATACATAGAGTGCGTACAAGTAGATCTCAAGCAGGGTTTCCTCCTACAGGCGAACAGAGTTACATTCTCGACGGGGTTGCTCCCGGATTTTGCACATGTGGGATTTGTGCCGGACGATGCCGCTGGTCGGCGGGCTTTCTCGGGAATCTCCCATTCCCCTTCCATTCACGCGCTGCTTCACACTCACCTCGTTTCACCATCATCGGCTCTCAAGACCTCGCTGTTAAGAGCCGCCCAAATCTCTCCACACTCTCCAGTAGCCCGACAAGCAGGGAATATTCCATACCGTGCAATACGCAATTAGACCCAAGGCTTTCTGTATTTGCACCTTAAAAATCTGTAAATTGATATGAAAATATATATTTCTAAATCTTAGTCTTTGCAGTTTACTAACAACGTTCTTCAGTTCTGTAATATTATATTATATTATATGAACTATTAGAATTTTTTTTTTTTTTTTTCCCCCGCTTATTCAGAATATACTATTTCTGATAAACACGTCACTCAAGACTCTTAAGTCACCTGACAAAAGCTGTTTATGAGATCATTACAATGGTTAGCATTATCACTCAAATATTCCACATACATTTATAAGCTAAACCGTTTCAATAAGAAACTCTATCTACAGGGATGGTTTCATTTAAATACGACACTTCCCTATTTTTACTATCGGTAGCCTAACAGCTAAACACAATAAAAAATGCAGTTTTCTGGATATGTAAAATTATACGGTTTTAAATTTCCTTTTCCACTCACGTCTATCGTTTTGTAACTTTTATCTGCCGTGTAAACGCTTTCAAAAACTTTTCTATAGTTAATTTTTTTTGTGATTATTCTTCATCGGTAAATCATACATTGTTTAGAGAGTTAACTACTAAGTTTTACATATTTGCATAATTTGATGTGTTAGTACTTTTGTTTTGATAATTTGTGTTCCCTTCCAGGGAGAAAATGTCTCTCCGCCGCTGCAGAGACAACATATTCCATCTACTTTTTTTTGGCATCCCCGCTAGCGCAACGTTGCCAGATGGTGATCGTTACTAATAGCCATCCTCCCTCCTAATGGGAGAACTCTCCCCCCCCCCTTTTTTTTCCATATTTTGGGACTGGCCGCAACACCCGGCGGGCCATTAGCGAGCTGACCCAAAATGTGGTTCTTGTGCGAGATGGCGCGTCCGTCCTGAAACCGCCCGTCGCTGCAAGGTTCGGAGTGCTTGGGCGGTGCGACATCTGAGCGAAAACATTATCCCGACGACATCGGTTCCAACTATGAAATGAGGCTGTGGTATTTGAGCGAGTGATACATGAGCTTGAAACCGCCACCCGTAACCTTCGACCATGGTTTTAACACCTCCGAAATTAGGCCGTGACATCCGTGCGAACAGGACATAATAGCCCAGTGGGCAAGACAGTTGGTGAATTCCAATGTGAGTGAAGAGACAGTGAGGGTGAAGCGAAGTGATGGAATGGTCCAGAAGGGGAATGAAAAGGGCGGGGGTGGGGGCACGAGAGATCCCCGAGAAAACCTGCCGACCAGCGGTATAGCTCGGCATAATCCCCACATGTGAAAAATCTAGGAGCGACCCGGCCGGGAAATGAACCCGGCTCCCTTAAGGTGCGTATACACGCACAAACCGAACCGTTGCTGCAACAGCTCGCGAACCGTTCGCGAGTTCTCTGTCCCGCTGCGAACCTCTCACGAACCATACAGATAAGCTAGGTTTGCGAGCAAACGGCGTACATGTTGTTCAGTTCATTCCAAGCTTAGGCTTTGGCCCAATGCCTTCTCACGAAGAAAATTTAGCTATGATCGTAGTTGGTGGTGCGGCTTTATTAATGACTCACGTGTTAAAACACAAAGGTAAGAATATGAAAACTCGACGTTGGTGGCGCACAGTGCTGTTTAAAAAAAGCGCTGGCTCGGAACTGATGCTGGACATGAGATCGCAAGCCATTAGTGGACAGTACAAAAATTTCACGAGAATGTCGCCTACAGATTTCGAGAATATACTGAGCAGAATGGGATCAAAATTGCAAAACAGACAACATACTGTCGCTCTCCCTTCTCTGCGCAAGACAGGTAAGTTTTCGTGGATTTCTAATTGTTATTTTCAATAAGTATACATATTTTTAATTACGTGATTGCACATTAGATTTAAGACATAATTTTCCTCGATTAATAATAGACGTGCGTGATTGCAGGTTAGCTGTAACACTTCGGTACCTCGCCACGGGAGATTCGTACACAAGCCTGCAATATTTGTTCAGGATGTCTAAGCAGTCTATCGAATGAATAATACCAGATGTCTGCGCTGCTCTTGTCAAATAATTGAAAGGATATGTGAAGGTAATATCAATTAAATTATTTAATATCAATTAAATTATTGCTTCAAAATGTATTTCTCTTTAAAGTGAATATGTGTATTAATTTCACATTTTCAAAAGGGTAACGCAAAACATTATGTAAGTAATACATTATCAATTGGAATGATTTTCAAATGCAGTGCACACTGTTGTGAATAAACAATATAAATATTTGTCTCAATACACGAAATTATAGAGTCCATGTTTTTACTACCTACTTATTATATTAAAAATATATTTACCTTGCAGTTCATAATATCAGGATAACATACATTTGTGCCAAAATATTGCACTATAATATCGCAAATTAATAATTGATGTCAACAACACAGGTTTGGCATTTCAAATGTAATCGTTCAAATCTTCAGAAGACACTGAATCCTGCGAATGTTGTGAGGTAGATGGTAAGGATCTTGCAGTCAACGTGTTTTGTAGAGTTGAAGGGCACGTTGGGGCTTGACTAGATGAACTAGAACACGCCAGTGCTGACAGCGGCTGTTAATCATGATGCAGTTGATTAAAATGGGGTTGAGTAAAACGTGTTGAATCAAATACTGTAGGTGAATGATGTGGCACAATGTTGTTTATGTCTGCTGCAGAATACGGATGTTGGTAGCCGAAACGAAAATTCCCAGCAGGGTGTGCGTAGTAACCGGTATCAGCTTTCATTAGGATGTCAAACCACAGCGTGTTCGACCGCTTTCCTAGTTTCGCGAGATTAACCTTTAACTTTCGCTGTTATGAACATAAAGGATTAGGATGTTTCTGTTCGTCGTTTATGTTGAGGCGATTCATTTAGCAGCAGCATTTTCAATATTTCAAATGTACTAGAAAACTGATCAGGTCCCCCCCCCCCCCCTTCTCCGCTTTGGATGTTGGGGGGGGGGGGGGTAGCGGAGGTTTCTGGTTGCACTGTATCCTGTAACTCTTCTTCGTCTTCATTGATAACTTCCAACAGTTGTCTCCTGAAACATAGTACCACTTCATTTAATAATTAATTCAATAACTTCGAAATACTGATAAGTAAAGTTTTCAACATTATAATAATTAAATGTAAATGTTTCTTTGTTTTATTTTATTGTTCTGTGCAATGCTTTAAAGTTCAATTGTTTCATTAGAACATAACCTCGAGACTCCTCGGTAGGCCTCGCACCACGAGGCTTAGCCTAGAGGTATACTGAAGTGTATACTGATTATAATCACAGCTGTTTGATAGCTGCTGAATAGCTATCGGAAACAATACTGATAGTTGATCGGATAGCTTAATGCTTGACAATAAATAATACAACTTCAAATGAAGTATTTTGTTAGCAACAACTTGATATCGCAAACATCTATTAAAATTGAAAACGTACACAGAGAGCTTATATGCTATCCATTTAATGGAATTATTCAGAACATAAAAGCGTAAAATATGTGCTCTTTGCAGTCACAACTATATACATAAACATTGTGCGTTGGTAAGTTATTCTTTTAAGTTTCATTATTTACGTGTTTATCAAATGATGGTTTATTTAATGTAGCATTGTACATTTTTCAGCTTCCCAAGACTCCCCTTGCTTGGAAGGAAATATCCAAGACATTTGAAATTGACTGGAATCTGCCTCACTGTGTTGGCGCCCTCGACGGGAAGCGCGTTTTGCTGCAGTCTCTGGTACATTCCAGAAGTGATTTCTACAACTACAAATCCAACTTAAGTATCGTGCTATTAGCAATAGTAGAAGGTAATTACAATTTTTTATTCGCCGACGTGGGATGCCAATGACCGTTATCAGATGGGCGGCGTTTTTAAAAACTGTAAGCTATATAATATGCTTTCCGAAGACATGTTGGGTTTGCCTTTACCAGAAGAACTTCCTCGACGTGAGATGAAAATCCCTTTTTTTTTTTTTTGTTGCTGACAGTGCGTTTCCTCTATGCGAGAATATCATGAAGCCATACCCTGGCGATTATGCCTCAGGATCACTCAAGAGAATTTTCAACTGTCGATTGAGTAGAGCCCGTCGAGTTGTAGAGAATACTTTCGGTATTCTAAGTGTAGTATTTAGGGTTTTAAGAAAACCTATGCTTTTGGGGCCCCCTAAAGCAGAATTAATTGTCATGGTCATAATTCTTCTGCGTAATTATTTGCGGAATCATTCACGTACTCTGTACATGCCGCACGGTTCCCTAGAAGTTTGGGAAAACGGTGTTCTAATTGAAGGGTCACGGAAAAGCGAGATAAATAACAGCCTCCACGATACCTCTAAGAAATGTTCCCAGAAGAAAACCTGCTGTGTATCACAAAATAAGGGACGAAGTAGTAGATTACTGTATGAAATCTATATCGTGACAAAACACATACGCCTGAATGTATATTAACTTACCTACCGAGTTCAGCTCCTCCTCGGGGAATCCCTGTCCTCCAGAAATCGCAATTCTCCAAATGCGAACCATTTGCTTTTATAGACATCTGAGCACCTGAAAAAATAAAAGACAATTCGTTATCCATTTGATTAGGTATAACTTTATCTATTTTCTTAACAGTGTTAGTTTAATACATAAACACATACCTTATTGTTACAACATAGTTCAATACACGAAAACTATGTATCTATCAAAGAAATAAATTTAAATAACTAAGATGTTTCACAATTGTTTTAATAATATAGACAATTTACCTTTTCCCGTTCCTTTTGTCTTACTTTCTTTACTCTTCTCCCTGCGGCATGAAGAAAGCAAACAAACAATTTTATTCTTGCATTCTTCAAGGGGTCGACCCACTGCACTCCCGATTTCGCACCAAGCATCCTCTTTCAAATTTTTAAATAATGGTTTTCGTCTCTAGGGTTCCATAAAAGCTGTTTTCTTTTGTAAACCTGAATTAGCCGAACGATATCTTCTTCCGCCCACTGCACCATGCTTTGGTTCGGCAGAGGTTCGCGAGCCACATGCACACGCACGACCCTGCCAAGAACCCGTCCCAACTTTAACTAATTATCTCTTTGTGTTCGTCGAAAAAAAACCGACTCCAGGCGGATCGGGACGAACGGTTCGCGAGCAGTTCGCGAGCGGTTGCAGCAACGGTTCGGTTCGTGCGTGTATACGCAGCTTTTAGGTGAGAGGCGAGTAGTCTAACCACTAGACCACCGCGGCCCCACCTACACTCAGTGCGTACTCGTAGAGTGAGCGCGTCTTCCAGTTCGTCTGCACTCACACTGACTGAAATAGTTTTCCACGTTCCAATATTGTCGATTTCACTGAAAATAGAAAAATGCGTACAGAGCGCAACTTTTCGCCGCGCAGTCTCCAGTGTCAGCGCGACAATCTGGGAGCAAATATGGTAGACAAACAACTCGCATTACGCTTTTCTCAGGCGCGCGCACCCAGTGCCGTCGGATGACGTCATTTGTTTCGCCGCCTAGTTACAGCGAAATCCGAATGAGACGATAATGCGCAGAAGACCAAAACGCGTCCGGCGAGTCGGGAGAGTCCATTGCCATTGCTCGAAGGGGTGGAGTTGTACAGTTCAGTAGCGACAGCGGCCGAGAGCGGGTGGGGCGAGAGCTGCTCCGCGCGTGGAATATCGCCCTGATGCAAAAACAAGCCGCGCAAGGCACCGTGCCCGCTACTCTGGCGGAGACTGGGGTAACTAATTGCAGGTTGGTAGGGACAGAAACCACGCGGCGCTAGCTGCCACGTCATATCCATTAGTAGAATGGATGGCTCCAGAAAGCGGAGAGGCAACGCTAATTGCTGTGTTGTTGGGTGCGCAAATACTTACGGAAACACAACCCCCGATGTAGTTTTTTTTATTCATTTCCGACACGGAAAACTGAAGCGGAGCGACGTAAGTCGTGTATCCAGGCTGTGCACAGACAAAAGCAATTAACGTTACACGGCTTATAAAAGTATTATTGTACACATGGGCGGAATGTAGGAAAGATTTTCAATGCAATTTTTTTTTTTTAGTTTACTGTTAGGTGAAATTTTTTTATAAATGACGTCCCAATGAAGTATATTTAACATCGTAAAAATTAGTAGGTATAATAAGCTTACACATTAGGCTGTCTAGTTAATTGCCGAAATGCCGTGAAAAAAAAATGATGACATTTATGTAATGATAAATAAATATTTATTTGATAATATTCAAATCGGTAATTAGTGAATCATTGATTTTCAGTCCTGACGGATCTCCTTGGGAGTCAGTCGCATCAACAATATGCAGCAGTCATTTTATTGGAAACAGACGGTCAGGACATCCATCCCCAGAATCCAGCATACGTCCACAGTATTTTCCCACGAGATTATAGAAAAAAAAAACCCCCTGCTTCATCTCAAGGTTTGAAAGAGCCGCAAAACGAAAAAATAATGTAAACGCAAATGTTGTAGAATACGAATGTTCAACGAGTGCTGCTGTTACGAAACATGAAGTTGCGATACAGACAGATGTCAGTAAAACCATTCCTAGCGATTTCGGTTTTTTGTTTTGCACAATCAGTGGGTTCGCGAACTGACTATTCAAGAGTCTGTTCCATTGTATGCGAAACTTACGTCACACGTGAAACGTTACAAGAGCTCGGGAACAAGTAATACTTTAAATGGAATACTAGGTTTCCAGGGATCAGAGATGAAACAGAACTACGAGATTTAACAGGAGTGACATTTGTAGTTTTCAACCTGTTTTTAACATTGTTACCAACTGAAACTCAATCGTACAGTAAAATTAGCAAAGAAAATCGTTTGCTCATATTTTTAATGAAAATGAAAACTGGATTATCGTATGCTGCTATGAGAGTTATGTTCGGGGTTCATCGTACAACAGTATCACGCATTTTTACCACAACTTTTAATGTTACTAGCATCTACAAAGGCTAAATATGTGTTTTGGCCTAGCAGGGAAAGTGTTATCGAAACAAAGCCAGCAGTATTTAAAATAAAATTCCCCAAGTGCAGAGAGATATAGGCCGTTCACGATAAAGTGAGCACTTTTGAAAGCCCTGCTAAAGTTCTACTTTCTTGCCCATTATGTATCCTTCCACCACATGTAAACAAACATTGCCATGTAACTGCCATGTGATTGCCACATGTTAATAAACTCAATGTTTACATTTTAGGACTGCTAAATGTAACGCGTATATTATATATAAAACATGTAACATATATGATGTATATAACACATGATATATAATATATATAAAGTAAAATATACAATATATATAATACTTAACATATATAATTGTTTGGGTCATTTCACAGCTCCGATAGACAAAAACTTTACACAACAAACAATTGAAAAATGAACGCCCTAGCGATGAAGTCATGTAAACTGTGAAAAGGCAAACATTAAACTTTGCTGGTGAACAAGGACTAACACGACACGTTAAAAAAGGACACACATTAGTTAAGCCGAAAAATAATTTGGAAGGGCAGCCAAATCCAGATTTTGAAATAGCCTAGCACTACTGCACACCCAAGGTACAACACCACTTGTCAAACAAATTACCAAACATTTAAAAACTGTACCGCAAACTTAACGTTTCCCATGACTCGCCGTTTTCTAAGTGCCCCATCGCTCTGTAGAGTGACAAGTAAAACGTGAGCTCTAAAACATGGTATCTGTGTTTGGCCTCAGCTGACTGAAGTTAGGTGCAACTAAGCCATCAGAAAAAAAACATACATCCTGCAGGCATAAGGTAGCAGTGTAATATAGCAGATGTCTGAATCGTATAAAGTAGACAGAGCAAGGCCGTGCAAGGACTTAAATGAAAAATGACAAATAAAAAAATAATGACGCACGAAGGAGAAAGAGGAAGGCAGGGAGACAAGGAAAGCCGAGGGGGTCTGAGCCAAGCAAAGAGTACACCACTGCACAGAAGTAGATGGTGCTGATAAACTTAACGTGACGGCGCAAACGTGGCAGTAAATAGAAAATATATATAATGAGCATGTATGTGTACATTTTAAGGATAGTTTTATATGCACCTTTATAAATGTAGATAAATATATTTCAACATAGGCCTATAACGTATATATAAAATGAAAATAATTTACACTAAAAATATAAACATATCAACAAATGAAATTGTGTATATGTACATATAGTTTTTTTTTTGACACAGTTACTTTGTGTTCGTACCCTTCTGAGACCCTCCAAAAAAGAACTGAGCATTTATACTGTGAATTGAGGTGGTAAAAGAAGGGTATACCAGGCTTGTAACTGGCACCACCTGCATTTGTACAAAATAATTCTAAAAATTATGTATATCATTTATTGCTAAGTGAAATGCCGATCCGGTGATGCCCACATTTCCGGTGTCTCTTGTGTCCCAAATGGGTGCGACATTTCCTTTTTGTCAAACGCACACAGACCTCAAGAAACCAATTTTACAGGTAAAGTGCATGGACTCTCATCATTGTTGTGGTTCCTTCATTTCAATGACAGCAGCAAAACTGAAAACTTAAATGAGAAATGTATTTCAAGAAAATTACTATACTTACAAAAATGTTTCATGTGTGCACACACAACGCTGAAATAGATGTCTTATTATTAATGTAAAACCAATACATATCCACAAATGACAGCAAAATGGTAATGTAAAGGACAAATTAAAAAAGTAATACTTACAGGCAAGTTACTGAGCATAGCCATAAGCACTTGGTTGAACTTTCCTTGTTACTATAGCTGTGCATCAATAAACAGCCAATCAGAAGCCCCGACTTTTATACTATGTTATCAATTGAAAAACTTATTTACAAATCTATAAAGTGTGTATTTTGACTTAATTCCCTGGGAAGATATTTTCTTTTGTTTATTTATGGATAGTCACAACCACGGAAGTTCTGGAACGTTTTTAGGTAATGTTTAAAGTAGAAATTTAAATGTAAATAATTTACCATTTTTAAAATGTCTCAGATCAATTGAAAATATTTATTTTTGAAAAAATCCATTACCAACTCTATGTACAGGCCTTAATTTCTTCGGTACAAAAGTAGCAACATAAATAATCTAATATTATTGTCGTTATATCAATTGTAACCAGGCCACTGTGCTTTTGTTTTTTGTATGTGCTTATCGCTATAACTGTGAATGTGTTTGGTATGTCAATTGTAGCCCGGCCCTTATTGAAAGCTAGCTCATACAGCTTCTTTAGAAATACTTAATTTAACACATACACTGCGTAATGTAATCTAACCTTTACAAAACATGCACTCGCAAGTAAACAGGAGCTCTGGGAGTCTGGGGTGTTGACTATGACGTGTAACATTAAATTTCAATAACTACAATATTTTTGCGGCCAAAGTGGCAGATATTACAAACAATTATGCCTATTCAATAACGCATACTATATTCGTTGATATTTCTCAAAAGGTAGCAAGTTGTCTTGTCGAACATCCATTTCGAAATTTAAACATGGAATTATTCTACAACTGTTGACAATTAACTGTAAATACTTTCTAATTCTTATTACGGCAAGCATTTCCAAATAAAACAATTACACTTGCATTGAGAAATAATGTCGGTAGCAAGCACAGCTATAGGTCTATAGTTAACAAAACCATCTTCAAGATTTTATAGTTTATAGGATGTTGGAACACCTTTCGTGTAGCATCAAACTGCGACGTTTATGTTATGTTAACAATAGTAAAACTTAACACTGTAACTTGGGATGAATAGAACACAAGTTTGAGATTAGGCCTACACTACAAAATAACACAGTGATTTCAAAACGTGTCAAATTAATGAACAATTATTAACAGGCACATTTGCACTTGTTATCAAGGCAGATTTAAGAAAGGTTTCATGGCTGGACGTAAATAGAGACGTACAGATGTATTTGAGGTTTGGCCTACATTACAAAACTACACGGCGATATAAAAACGTGTAAAAGTTACGTATAATTATTAACTGCCAAATTTGCACTTGTTATAATGACAGATTTGAAAAAAAAAGGTTAAACAGATGGGTGTAGGTAGATAGGTACAGATAACTTTTGATATTATTTGTCAAACTTAAGATATAACATGTACTTCGCAAACTCACGTGAATATATTAATGTTGCGTTTCTGCTATCGTTCATTTACTTTATAATCGTTATTTAACTTTCCGTTTATAATATCACGTTCTGTCAATTTATACTTGTTCTTTTTCACTTTTTTTTTACTGGGGATAAGCGGCGATAACACGTTGTAAAAACCATTTACATTTACCTCCGGACAGTTGCAGTTGAAATTTTAATAATTTCTGCAACTCGTTCGATCACCTTGCACGGCTTCATCTCTCCTCAACGTATTAAAAAATAAATACTTTCGGCGAGATTTATAATGTACTCCTGACGCTGAATATTTGTAAGTACTTTGCTGGAACTCATAACTTTACACAAAATCACTACAACACAGTTAAACACTATACAACCTATAATAAAACAATGCTGATTGCAGATGAGCTGAAAAATAAATGAGAAATATTAAAACACAACAACTTCCAGCTTCCAAATTTGTAGTTTGCCTCACAAGCAAAGCCAAGCAACAAGCATGAAGGAACCACAACAACGGGCCGTTGGTTTTGACCGTTGTGCCGATCACGTGACACAATATAATTATGAGTTACAGTAAATACATTATCTTTACGCCAATAATTACTTGAAAGTGTATAAAATACACTTCAAACAACTTAAGTAGCCATAAATTTAAACATTACACTTGCAATGCCGCGTTATTTCGTAGAACTGCTTTTCACATTTCACTGCCAACATAACTATATGTGTTCATCCCCAGCCTGTGTGGTGACACACATGGTTATACATAAGCAGTTGCGGGCGGTGGTTTTTTTTCAAAGGTTGATTTCTTTGAGTGCTCACTTTAACGTGAACGGCCTTTAATTGATTGTACGGAAGTTCAAGTTGAACAGCCACCAAACATTGATCAAAGTGTGTTTGTTTACTCACATTACAAGGGTACGTATACAGTTAAATTCCTAATAGGCGTTACACCCAGTGGAATGGTGTGCTTCAAATCAAACTGCTACGGCGGAAGGTCGAATGGAACATTTATCACAAATTACTGGGGGTTGTTGACGTTATTGGAGAGCGGTGACGATTTTCCAGGAATTAAAACAAACCTCTCCGACAAAGGTGTTATTGTTGTTGCTCCGCCATCTGTGCACGATGGTAGATTGACAGCTGAAGAAGTAGGAACTACATACAGTGTTGGAACTCGTGTAGAGGTGTGCATTCAGCGAATTAAAATATATTACATATTAGACAAACTAGCAACTGAACTGCTCCCATATGTTGATGACATTGTTCATAGATGTGTTGTGTTTTAGTAAATTTGCAGTCTCCCATAATTCAAGATGTGAAATCAAGTCAAGGTTTACATTATTGCAATGCACTGAAATAATTTACTGTGGTATTTATACGCCCAGCAAAACACATACAACATATTAGTACATTAAAGTACACAGAAGAGAGGTACATGGCAACTGAGAAAGTCAGGCAACATTGAAAACATACGATGACATGGGCTGTTATTTGTTTCTTTCTAATGAACTGGAACAAGTCTTGGTAAATAGTGAGAAAAATAAAATGTTCCTATTTTATCAATACAAGTCTGAACGTATTTTAAGTCCTGTTGCAATGTTATGCAAACTTGTTGATTTCTACTGTAAACAAACAAGTCACATTGATCCGTACCTGTTGCGTACATAAGCATCTGGCACTGGGTGTGATACATGTGATTTAGGTTTAGTTTAATATTTTTCTTTCGTCTAAATGCAAATACTTCACGTTAACATCGCCTGCCTCATCAACTATGCACTTATCCTTACATGAAATCGGACACTTTACTTCTAAAACTCTTTCAGTTCGCCCTTCATTAACAACAATGCCGTCTGGACTTCCACACAGCCATGGCTGCAATTTGTGAACTGTCAAACTACTTTAGTATCACGCGTTCTTTGATAATTTCCTGTGGCTTCAGATTCCACGTCCTTCCAGTATTTCACGTTTCTTGCAGCAACACCTGTCAGGCATTAATCATTACAACCTATTAAGGAACTCGTCAATGTATCAAAATCTTGTCTTCTAACTTTAATTCGACGAGCCTTGCTGCTTGCCGAAATGCGGATACGCCTTTCACTAAACCATTCCGGACATTCTGCTTGCTTGCGTGTTCTTAAAGAAATCTCAAGTGCCGTATCATCACTAACACAAACGTTGTTTTCGTAAAACGACTGTTCACCTTCACCGAGTGTTCTGAAAACTGACGTTACAGCCAGTCACACTGATTTTGTAAGAATTCTGTAGTTACATATTTACACTCATCCCACTGATTGTATCAAATAGTTAATTACTTTTCTACAGTCTCGTTGTACTTCACTTCTATTTTCTGTAATCAACATCTGGCGTAGGGAACATGGTATATTAATTACCGCATCTACAGTTAAAGGAGATGCTGGCACTGAAAAATGTAGTTCTTTCTTTGGAAACACGTCACTAATTCTCTTTCCCTTTGAATACTTTTATTTTGCAGCCCTTGTGGAACTTTATTTACCCCAGGTTTGTGAGATGTCTGTTTTCGAAGCAGTGTTTTCTTTGTTTATGTAATAAACAACTATGGCTACATGTTTACAAGACTTACCAGTCCTGCCGGGCAAGGCCATGTGCTAGCAGTGACATTTCTTTCACCACAAATCTGGGGGGGATACGTAAGACATTCAGGGATAACAAAAATAAAAGCATATTGCAAATTGCAGTACCGTAAAGTAAGCGAGACATAACCTTACTTCAAGTAATACTTTGTAAGGTGGGACAGTAACAGAATTTTGCCGAATCACTTCCGCTTGTATGAAAGAAATATCGCCCTTCCTTATTGCTTTAACATAATTTACGTGACCACTAATGAAAAGATTTTTCCCTTTTAATAAACTCTTCCCACTAATATAAATACTTTTTATTGGAAGGGAACCCGCGCGTCAATGCTATACATTTTTAGTGAACAATGAATGTGACGGACGGCACGCCGTGGTGTCCTGCAATTAGTTACGCGGAAAGACACGGTGTGGCGCCACCAGTACGATTTTCAGACCCGTGCTCGGTGCGGCTGTTCACTTTAAAATTAGCACTTTTGAAAGCACTGTTTAAGATCTACTTGTATACACGTTGTGTATTCCTCCGCCTTGTGTAAAATTAACATTGCTATGGGCATCATCACTTTATACATAGGTCGGTCATATGGAACAGTAAAATTATTAAAAAAGTATATAGGGCCTACTTTAAAAATTTGCTCATTTTTACACTTCGATGCATTAAAAAAACAGAAAGCGAAAGAATTAATTTCAAGTTATCGCAAATTGTTACCTAACCCTTTTTTGTTGATTTTAGGATATAGAACTACTTTCCATCCATCGTGACCAACACTACTGGGCGAATGTCACTCAGTGCGCCCATTATAATATATGCATGCAGGGGCAGTGACTTTTTTCTAAGGTTCATTTCTTAAGTGCTCACTTTATCGTGAACAGCCTTTTAGTAGAGAGCGATGTTATCAGTTTGGTAGAGATCTCCTCTACATTATCTTCCCTATCTTTCCTCCCACAAGACTGCGCGAAGATTATTTTCTCATTTGAACTTAACTATCTGTAATAGAAATTTGGATATTGTTAGGAGTCATTTTACAAACTACTAGTGCAGAAATTCACTGATTGTATGCCAAATAGACCTCACACAACGAGGAAATGATTTCTACAGACTCATATAATATTTCCTTGACACATCGGACCTCTAATGGCAACAAGACTTACCAATATATGCCCCCCCCCCCCCCCTTGCGGACGGGGTTACGTACATTTTTGTGTAATCGTATGGTTTTGGTAGTTATGCACAGGGATAGGAGAATTTCGCGGATTCATTTCGGGACAAGATACAAGTCAAACATGTATCTAGTGGAATTCATCTTCGCAATTGGATGACAGTTTATAAGACCCGCTCTGCACGCCTCTGAGCCAATAGCAGACTCGCAAGGAAACACCTTGCAAATCACGTACTGCTATGTGTGCGGCAACAGACAATGAACACACAGCCGAGGCTCCACAGTATGAAGAGGACTGACGCGTCTAGCCTACAGGTCATTAAACTCGTGAAATTTTCCTATCCCAAGCTATGCACTAAAAAACTGATTTTTTTTTCCTTCAAATAAAACGTTTTATTTTACATAAACTATGCTCACTGTTTGACGGCCTATAGTAGTTGAGGAGAGGGAGTTGGATTATACTGTGCAACTTCCACGAACAAGGCGGCTCCAGTGAAGCAGGAATTTTGTTTTCAGGCATGTAGTGAGTGGTAGTGGCAGATGACGTTAGGTGCAGTAGGGAGAGAACACAACAGCCTTTATCGCAAGCACCGTGTTTGTTTTACGATACCCGGAAAGCTCGCCAGACATCCGTGTGCTATCCGAACTCCCGTGTTTGGTCCTGCTTGTGAGATGTCTCGCTGTGACGTCGACAGACATTATATATATATATATATATATATATATATATATATATATATATATATATATATATATATATATATATATATATACACACATACATACACACACACACAGTCTATTTGCTGTTTCTTCACACTTTTTTCTAATCGAACCTTTAAAAATCACCCCATGTATGTTGTGTGTCTGGTTGTGTCCTAAATATGTAATGTATCGCAAGCGTTTCATACTTGTGTTAACACTAAAGTACGTGATTTTTGTTCAAATTTAATCTTTTAGGTAAATTTAGTTGTAAATTTTAATATTTAGTTTATAATGGACACGAATAAAATTAGAGAGTAACTATGTGTGTTGGCAATGACTAGAAAAGGCTGTTCACGATAATGTGAGCACTTTCTAAATCAACCTTAGAAAAAGAAGTTACTGCCCCCACCTGCATGTATTTTAAGGGGTACACTGAGTGACATACGCCCAGTGACGTTGGTAATGAAAGATGGAAATAGTTCCATAACTTAACGTCGAATAAAAAGTGTTAGGCAACCATTTGTGATAACTTAAAAATTATTTATATGGCTTTCGGTTTTTTTTTAATCACCGAACTGTCAATATGATTAAATGTGTAATACAGTTTCTTATATATATATATATATATATAAAATTCCACACTTTCACTTGACCGATGCATGTATAGTGATGAGGCCCATGATAATGTTAATCTTGAATAGGGCGGAAGAATACAGAATGTGAATAAAATTGAATCTTAAGCAAGACTTTCAAAAGTGCTCATTTTACCGTGAACAACCTATAAGAAACAATTCTCATGCGAAGTATTATTACATTGCGTGCACACGAATGCGGTTTGTTGACCATCCGGTTTAATTTCCTTGACTTGGTTAAGATTTGTTTGCATGGAACGGAGGGATATCCTGAAAGTATAATTCAAGCAACGCTTCAGTTGTAAGTATTGTCCATTTCATATAAGTGGGGTAGATTCTGACAGACAATGTGACCAACCTACACTCTATGTAAACAGTAAATGCTCTCGTTCGTACAGTATTGTATCAGCTGATGAACTGCTGCGGGATCCGTGTTGTTCAGTTGGCTATTTTAATGATGGCTTTGGAAGAAAATAGTACTCGGAACTCAAAATTGTAATTTAAAATCTTAATTATTATTACAACATCTATGATTTAAATTATGTTTTTTTAAAGCAATATTACATTTTCTTGGCTATTAGTGACTGGAGTTTAAAAACATATTTAGCATGTATGACAGAGTATGCCGACATGTGCGAACAGTAAACGTTTCCAGCCAATGGCTAGCCATGTTCGTGTTTCCAGTTTGCACCAACCCGGTGAATGGTCTTTGGCGCGTGCTCAGTTCTCATCGTGTTTTTTATACGAATATCTTGTTGGTGTTGTTGGAATATTTAATCGGTAGTTAATTATTTTTATGTGCATTTTTCCAACATAGTTGATTGTAGGTACTGTTGTGCGTCTTCTTGAGTGAAATGTAACATTATCGTCACGTGTTACCGAGTCCCTTCCGCCATTTTCCTTACCGCCTTCCACAATGAAGTGATACGAATATAATGTACGTATCTAGGTTTAAGTTTCTTTGTGCCACGAAAAGTGCGCAGTGTTGATTTTTCTGAATGATTCTGCAAACAAATTATTTAATGCTAGTGACGAACAAGTGTGATTTTAGTGAAGTAAATTTGGCAAGGATTGCCATAAAAATAGCGTTCAAGATGTTGCAAATTTTGCAAACAGTAGGTGTACGTGTTTTAAAAATGTATTAGTAAATTGTTAACACAATTATTGAAATGCACGTGGCCTGTAAAAGGCGCACTTTCCAAACTTGTAGTGAGTGAATAATATTTGTTTATTTGTCTATATCGTAAATCCAACGAGTGTAAGGTTAACTTCGGCCAAAGTGTGTGCGCGTGTGTGTGTGTGTGTGTATATATATATATATATATATATATATATATATATATATATATATATATATATATAGCTACATCTGTAGGAATACGAACAGCGAAGTATGTATCGCGTTTTGTTTTTTCATTAAAGTTAAAAGTTATTTCCATACGAGCGAAATTTCCTATTGCTCCATCCAAACAATATACAACCTAAAATGCCACACACTCGTAAGAACATCGAAATGTCATCTCACGAGAGATTTAAAACTAAAGGCGACCCCCCCCCCCCCCCGGGCCAATTCATGGTTTCCTTTTTCCTCGAAATAAACAGAACCCCAACAAATTTAACTCTGTAATTACAAAAATTAAACAAGTTGAAATTCCAACCTAGCTGCAATATCCTACATTAATTACTGGAAGGATTTAGCTACCGTCAGATTTTCAGTGCCTGCCATTACATGGAACACGAGGAAAACGAAAATGAAAGTGTGCATTGGACTGAAAACATTTCTTTACAAACGTCATTTTGTTCAGTGACAAAACAGTTGCGGTGGAAGGATACGTTGTGGGGGTGCTACTTTTCTAGAACTGTCAAAATTTACTCCACTTACATGGAATGGGCAATAACTGTGAAAGGACTTTAGGCATGGAAGTTATCCTGAGCCTTTCAAATGCGGCACGCTCGCGTGGATTCACAACGGATAATTTTGCATCGAGGCCACCTCCTACCTAGAGCTATTTTGGCGTGCGAGTTTCATAAGTGCGGGAGCGATAAGGACGATAATGCTACTCGCATCAAGCGCGCCGTCGCCGCTACGCACGAGGCTCTGGACTGGCGTGCAGGGTTGTCGTGGTGATGCGCGTGCATATGGGACTTTCAGCGATGACCCATATAATTTCTTTGGTGGAAAGTGTGTATAGGTTGTTCACGGTAAAGTGAGCAATTTTTAAGGCCCTGCTAAATATTTCATTTCAATTAATTTCTACCTTTCCGCCACGTTTTAATGTAAAGATTGCAATATGGCTAATAAAAGATGTGTATACATTTCATCACTCTCGAAAGCTAAAGTCTGAAACTGCAATAAAATGTATTTATTAGGGGTTGATATATTTTGTGAGGGCCTTAAATCTACCGTGAACAGCCTATAAAGGCTGTTCACGATAAAGTGAGCACTTTTAAAATCAACCTTATAGAAAAGTCACTGCCCCGACCTGGAAACATTTTCACGGGCGCAATGAGTGGCATGTGTCCAGTAAAGTTGGTAGCGATGGAGGGCGAAGTAGTTCCATATATTAATGCCGAAAAAAAGGGTTAGGTAACCATTTGTGATAAATTAAATTATTTCTCTCGTTTTCTGTATTGTTTTAATGCATCGAAGTGTAAAAAATAGCATATATTTGCACAATATATACAAATAACAACAAAATAATTTGGTTTCAACCACAAAATATTTCATTGCCGCCTACAGACAATTTATTTGGTGGCGCCAAAGAATCATCGTTTGATTCAACAAAACCTTTTTCGCAGTTTAGTGGAGACAGGTAGTTTAATGTTGTAAATAATAACTGTGTGGGTATTTAGCATTATAATTGAATTAGAAATTTAACATATGCCCCTCTGGCGCCTTATGGCAATACATATTTACTATGTTATAAATAACTATGAAATAAATATAACTTACAGACGGTTGTGATAGTATATGGTTTACCCAGGAAACAACCTAACATGACTTGTATGGGGTGAATTTCGGCGGTTATATTATGACAGGTTTAAATATACCGTGAATAGATTGTAGAACTTTTTTTCAGCATCGAACTTTCGAAGAATGAATGTCGCTGTAGCAGGAAGCTGAATGTGGCTTCGATTAACTGAAAATAATCAAAAGCCAAATATTAATTTCCTGTTTTTTATTTCTAAAAATAAAACTAAATTTTAACAGGATTAAAAATCAGTAATATTTTCTTTGAATTTCGTGGGAAAATTTTGTTAGTAATTTTTTTCAAGGTTTTCTTCGCAAAATTAGAAACAAAAAAAATTGTTACTTAAGCACTAGCACTAAAGGTTTCCCGGCCCTAGCGAACATGACATATGATAGTAGGGTAGGGAAGAGATAAAGAGAGACGCCATGTTATCTAACCAGCATGTCTGCACTTAGCCAAGTAACGATAACGGATGTCACTTTACGGTCGCGTAGATTATGCTTTCAGGTAAACAGCAGGTCCCATGGCTCTGTACCTCGCGGCCATTCGTGGCACAGGCGACGCCCAAGTTGCGAGAGAGTTGCG
Organism: Dryococelus australis; assembly: GCA_029891345.1. Lineage (NCBI taxonomy): Eukaryota > Metazoa > Arthropoda > Insecta > Phasmatodea > Phasmatidae > Dryococelus > Dryococelus australis. The sequence goes on along the minus strand of CM056995.1, from coordinate 333,777,532 downwards.
ACGCCATCTTGGTTGTATACATTTTTTGCCATACTGTACTTTTGTAGTCATTTTCACAACGCAATCAATACTTAATTCCCATTTATTTCACATGGTGAACAATAGAAGTACTCCATTGGTTTTGCAGTTAGTTATTCGATCATCTGAGTGATATACTGCGCCTTGTAGAAGGAGAAATTACAATGAATGCTGAATACATTTTACGGATAAAAACATCACAATGATTTCTCTCTCTCCCTCCCCCCCCCCCCTTTTTTTCACTCTCTCTCTCTCCACCAAAGAAACGAAGATCTAGCTTACTCCGCCATACAGCAACGTGTTTTGACTCGCATTCGGGGTGTAGTGTATTACAGTAGGCCTATAGCTATTTCAAGGTGGCAACGGAAGAAAAATGGCTGCTAATGAAGAAATCATAGCCATTGGCTGGCTACTCGTTTACGTTATTATTACGAGAGAAAATAGTTCCGGTGAGTAGTAGGGCTGAGGGAATCCTGACCCCAACGAGATGCCGCCTTTTTTAATTGACTTAATTCATTTTATATCAAATTGACGTCAAAGCGTTAGTTAAATTGATTGAAATGGTTAATCAAAATGGGTTAATAAAATTGAGTTATTAATTTAATGAAAGGGTTAAATTTATTGAAAGAGTTGAATGTATTGAAAGGGTTAAATGTATTTAAATGGTTAATGATATATTTTTTCTTGATTTTGAGGTTGTACTTCTTTCTTTCTTTTTTTGGGAGGGGGTAGCAGCAGTTCTATACGATGTTGACGGTGTAAAGTCGTGGAGGCGACTGACCAGAGTGGTGGGTTGCAATGTGTTATATAGGGGTTGAGTTGAGTGCCAGTGTGTGCTAAGGGTTATTTTTCTTATTTTTTCAAATTTTGATGTGTTTGTAGGGCTACTGGAGGTATATAGGCTATTTTTACGAATATATTTAACACACGAGAGAGAAATGCAGTGTGTTTAAACAAATTCAACGTATGAATAAATAACACGAGAGATAGAGAGAAGTGTAACTACCTGGTCTCATAAAGAAACAGGTGCAGTTACGTGACTCTCCGGTATGGAATTAAATGTAACGTGATTTTATTACCCCCAGCTGTATGCTAGCAATATAACTTTCATGAGAGAGAGTTTTAACTATATGAATAACATCTGGTATCGACAAGTGCAAACTCACTAAACGATAACAATTATGTGAGTGTGGAATTAACGATCTACAACAAAATGTCCTTATAAATTAAACGAACAAGATATATACTACGCATCTCGCACATACCTGTGAGACTGGCGAGGAGGGACATTAGAAATATAATCCACACATAAAAAGAAATTAATTCATTAATAGGCACAGTAAAATTGATGTTAGTATATGTTTTGCGGACACTTATAAGCACGATTAGATATGTGGAGCGCGGCCGACGTCCATCCACCGTGGAGGTCCCTCGATGAATGAGTGGATCGTATGAGGTGTGCCTGTTTATATACGTGTAGCCCTGCCGGTGTCCTAAAGGCAACTGAGTAGAAATTTACGACTGATAGAACCTATTTCCCTACCAAGCTACTATTAATGACTTTATTCGTCCTACAAGTAAGTGACTGTATAAAAGTGAATTATTTAAAAATAATAAATGTACTACAAATGTTTTCCGTAAAGTCTGTGAAATTCACAGCACTTGTTGACACAAACGTGAGTTGAAAATGGTAAGTATCGTCGACCGAGCTCAGAAACGAACTTGAGATGATTATAAAAATAATGAACGTTCTATCACATGAATATTTATATTTTCCGATAAATTAAAAAACTTATATATTTTACACTATAGTTTACGAATACTGTGAACAAGATCTGAACTCCTGAGCATATCATATCTCAACAAAAATCGTGGCTACCACACTATGAAGCCTGGTGTATATGAAGGATCTATTGACGTATACATACATATAGTCTATGCTTCTATTGGCAAGTGAAGATGTCGGAACCCCTCGAGATACCTCCGCGTCGCTCTGTCCAAGGCCAACCAACCCTCCCCTTACATCGGCCAAGAATGTGTTTGCGGAGAAATGCTCAGTCCACCCACCACAGTGCTTCTCAATGTCTGTGTCTTCGGCGATCTGTCCCCTCCCATAGAATACAAAGTTCGTTTTCGCCCTCTTCAAAGCTCTGGAACACATACACCCTGGTATCGATCCAACACTGCAAAAACTGGTTTAGCGGCAAACACCCCTCCGCCTACACAAGCCAAGAACTGTCCCTCCCAACACCGTGCTTCGCAAAACCTGCCCACAACCCTCTCAAGGTCAGAAAGCATTTTTTTGGTTAACTGCTCTTGTCCACAGAGGACACTATCAATTCAAAGCCACATGCTACCCCCACCCCTTACAACACTCAAGTACCACATTTTTCGGATATCTCGGGAACTAGCCGATCCACGGAGGTCCGGCCCTTCACCCCCAGAGTGCTGCCTCATCTATGAATGGAGGCTTGCTTCAAGGTCAAACTGACAGTTTCCTTAGGGAGGCAGCAGTGTATTTTGAACTGACCTGGGCAATTCCCCTCCTCCCTACAAACTGTTACTTTGACTTGGAGACTGAAGCTTCCTCCTATTTTTCGAGGCACAAGAGGTTGACATATTCCCAGCTAAATAAAATTTTGCTACCAAATTCTCGCCGATGAAATTTTATATCCCTGAAATAAAGTTTCTTTAATCCCCAGATATAACATTGCAACAACTTTTAACTAATAAATGATTAATTTTCATACCAACGAAACTATAAGACACATTTTTTTAAAGTAATGACAAACACACACATTTTTTTAAGTTTTTTAAGACACGTGCATACATATTCAATGTATTTTTTAATATTTGTGCGTATTTTACAAGTAGTTCTCCCACTTCTGAGTTTCTACTATGAAATGTGTATATATTTTAACTTATTTTCCCTAGAGAATAAATTTCCAAAGTGATATTACTGAAATAAACGTATCCAGCTAGAAATTAGTGTTATCGGAGCTGAAATCTGTGAAATTTGACGATATTTCAACTGATTATCCTAAAAGGACACATTTAACATAAATTTATTAAAGGGAAATGGGAGTCATTTGGTATCCATTTACTATATAAGGAGGTATAAAATAATTTTTTTTAAAGAAGTTTTTCAATTATTGTTTCTGATTTTGTGTAAAGTATGACTGTGATTTTCATCACCACACATCATTGTGTTGATTCTGCAACAGTTGCAATCATGTTGATGTAAAGGAAAAATAATTTTTTTTTATTTAACGGGTTGGTTGAACTCTCCCAGTTTTAGGGCAGCGAGAATTGTTGTAGTGCGCCACCAAGGGCTCTTTCTACCTGGCCCCTGAAAAGGTTTTTGTGTTAATAGACTATTGGTTTTGTTAAATTCCCTAGAGTTTTTGCCCAATAGCCCAGTAAAGATTTCTCGAGATATTCAACCCTGTTCCTTTCTTCCATTTCAAACATTCATTCAGACATGTTCGTTTCTCTCCAGCATTTTTGCAAGTTCTAGCCAGCTCTTCAGACTGTTTACTTTAATACATTTAAATCGAAATGCTAGTTTTTTTCCTCTCATCAACTTGACATCAAATGACTTGTAAAATTATTTTCCAGTTACCGGGCTTTGAATTCAAACAAACACTGATACCCGCCAAGAATTTTTATTTTTATTAATAAACAAAAAGTCATGACTCTGGGAATTTTTCAGACTAATAAATATCAACCCATAGTAATCAAATTTAATATAGAAAAAATTTTAATCAAAATTCTTTTCTTTTAAGAAATTCACAACACGTAGCTCAGTTAACATTCGTAAAACAATTTCTTTACATATTCACATCTAACATGGTAGTATTGAAAGCCTTGCCATCTTTGAAAATATCACTACTTATGCTACATCACAAATAATATATAATTAATTAATTACAAACATTTTATCAGCATGTTAGGACTGTAAGCCATTCTGGCTTTTTTAACCAAAAACACCATCTTACGTCATAAAACTGCAAAAAAATGATCATAACAGAGTATGTTATGACTGAAAATCATTACTCATTTTTACCATTACGTGTGAAATCCATACATGCTCTTTACCAAAAAAAACACCATTATGTCATAAAACTGCAAAACATTATCACAACAGAGTATGTTATGACAGAAAATCATTAATCATTTTTACCAGTACATGTGAAAGCCCTACAAGCTCTTTAACCAAAAAAACACTATCTTACATCACAAAACTGCAAAAAATTATCACAACAGAGTATGTTACGATTGAAAATCATTAATCAATTTTACCAATATGTGTGAAGCCATGCAAGCTCTTTAATCAAAAACACCATCTTACAACATAAAACTGCAAAAAAATGATCACAACAGAGCATGTTATGACAAAAATAATTAATAATTTTATGATTGAAATAATAAAGTTTGTTAAAACTTCCCAACATTTTATATGATAAATAATTACATTTTTCCTAAAATTGTTAAACATTTAATGAATTTTGTTAAACTTCTAAAAAAATTGTTAAGACCTGAAAGAAATTTTTATCAAATTGAAATATTGGTCTTTGAAATTGTAAAACTTTTTTTTATGAAATTGAATGATTGGTCTTTGAAATCGTAAAACAAGTATTTGGAATCATAAAACTTTTTATCGATTTTTATGATTTGTCTTTAAAATTGTAAAACAAGTCTTTTAAAATCATGACTTCTTATTGAATGGAATGATTGGTGTTTGAAATTGTAAAAAAAAGTGTTTAGAATCGTAAAACTTTTTATCAAATTGGTCCTTTGTAGTCCTCGATGTCGCAGGCACCATTGTAAACTTCGGCATTGTTGTAAACCTCGATGTTGTTGCAGACCTCGACATTGTTGCAGACCTCGATGTGGAACGCCTCACTGTCAGTTTTGTTAGTGCAGCTTTCAATACACTCGGTTTCGACGTCGAAGGCATAACTGTTGAATTCATCAGCGTAGATGCCACTGGTCTCAACGTTGAAGGTGTAGACAAGAGCAATGGCTGTAAAAGTTGATCCATTTTCTTTGTCGACATCGAAATATTAAATAATTTTTTATCAACGCATCCGGTCCATTCAATAGATCATCAAAATAATTCCAATTATAATCTTCAAGTTCTCTGCTGAAGTCTTGCATAGATAAGCCAACATCTTCATACGAACATGACATCGCAAAGCAAACCTAACTGACAAACAACTGAACAAAGTGGAAGGGGCATAGAGGCTGATGCCCTATTTATAACATTTTTAAATTTCCGGGTAAAACACTCGAGAAGCCTGATTTCTCCCCTCCAGCCAGAAGTCACAAAACATCCATTCTCCTCTCTTCCCGCACCGCGACTATCAAATATCTTCAAGCCAGCACCCCCAATCTCGGATACAAACCTCTCTGCTAAAGTTCATCCTCGAAGAAATGAACATCATTTATCTTATCACTAAAATAACTTTGGAATCATAACAAATAAAATAAGTTAGTTAATAATCAATTAAAATGATTAGCTTTGTAATAGACATCAATGTATTTAATAAAACCATATATAATTTATAGAATATCCATAAAAACCATCCACACATGCTATAACCCCTTTGCTTCTCTAAGATTACTTTAATCCTTTAAAGGAAATATTTTTCTTACTCACAATATATATTTACTATCTAAATCAAGATACATGTTATGATCTAATTTTAGTAAATATGTTCCAGTTTTCTTAATCAGTATATTGTAAATCATATTAATGCAAACCATATATGGAAATGTTCTGTTAATGTAGCCTATCATGATTAGATTATGGTAAAAAAAATTATATTAATAAGATATTTTTAAAACTTTTTGTAAAGATTGGTGTGTATGGGGAAGTAAAAACTTGTTTCATAAATATTTGTTCATTTTTAATATACGTCTTGTATATATTTTTTTCCTGCCTGATGGAGTTTGCAAAGTGAATATTAATTTTATCATGTAGAAGACACAATAGTTTGTTCGGGAGATTTCAAACAGCTAGGAAAATGTTTTGACCTGAACTACCCTTCCCACCAGGGATGGGGATATCCATAGCTGCTTCCTTCATGAAAAGCTAGGTGCCTGGGTTGGCTCCAGGGTATAATAAAACCAAAATGTGTTCTGTGTGTGTTTGTTGGACTCGGGCTGGCAAACTCTGAAAGCTCGGTTTCCGTAGTTGGTACTATTGGGGAAAAAATTTGAAATTTAACCTTGAAGGTTTATGACTCTGTACAGGGAGCAGTCGTAATGCTAAGGCCTCAGATCTCTAAATGTAACAGTTTTTTTTTTTTCATGTCTTGAGATATTGGCAAATGCTACAAGTATAATATTTCGAAGTGAGTATAAATCACTAAGTTAATAATGTTTAATCTAAAAAATTCCACGCAATTCATTTAAGTTTGATCATCTATACAAATGAGCAGATCTACCTTTTTTGTGTGGATGAACAAACTTATAATAGTTTAATTAACAGTGTTACGTTCATTATACCATTTTTCAATTTTACAATCCTACATAACTTAACAGAGTCTCGAACCCAGCTTATATTAACCATGTCTTAGTCGATATTGTATACGGTTTACTTATTTATAGAAAATTGGTTACAGTGCTTGCTGCCAGAACTTTTCCCTCTCTCTCTCACTCTCTCTCTCTCTATCTATCTCTATCTCTCTCTATTTGAGGAGAAACTATTTTTCTTACCAAAACAAGTTCACTTTTAATAAGGAATACGTCAAATAAACATACAAAATGGATTTATTTTACATCATATTTTTTTACAAAATATATACAAGCACAAGGTGTTTCAAGAAATCATTTTAACACCAGTAAGTAGAACATACTCCAAATATTTCCATGCTAAACAAACACAACTAAATTCACAATATATTTACAACATTTACAAGAGATAAATTATAAACCCATAATCAACTATAAGATGACACACAATTATCTCTTTCCAAAACAAACTCTAAATGGTTTACTCCAATGTTCTAGTAACTTGCTGATGTTCAATTTACATTTGGAATTGTGTATACACGAGAATGTGATTTCGTTGTATTGTTGATCCATCTTTAATAAATATTGGATTACATACAATTAAATACTTTTTATATTAAATTCCACTCATCCTAAATAATGCCATATGACTCAAATAATATCCACATTTGATTCGGGAGGAACATCATCATAGTCTGCTTCACTCTAGTCAGACATCATTGCCTAAGTTAGCATTAATTTTGAGTTTTCCTCTGCAGAGAAGAATGTCGAATTAGAACCATATGCTTTACACAATTGTTTAAACGAGAGGCAATTGTATTCTTTTTGAATAGCTATTAATTTCCCATTATTCATACTTTCGAAAATGTGTTTCTGCTCAACTCCACTTACCTATATTTCACAATTATTTAGGTGATCTTTGAAAATATCTTCAATATTCTCAATACTCTATACATCCACTTTCCCATTTTAAACCATAGTGATGCTTAGTAACCCATCTATTAGTTTTCTTGTATATGGGAGATAGATATTTCCAGTCAAACCGTGATTTGATGCTGAATACAGTTGTATGTTCTTCCATATCATTAATGGCTAATTATTTAATGATACTTTTTTTTTCTGCAGACTGAAATCCTTGCACATTGCAAAACATCTCGCCATAGCCATAGTTCGCCGTCTACTGACTCAATTCATTATTTTCACCAGCTTATCTCTTACATTGTAACTGGCTAAACTATTGTGAATTATAAGAGAGTAAGCTTATTTGTTGGAATTGATGTATTTTCAATAATTTCAAGCTGTGAATCAATTATGCTATTTGTAATCATGTCATTTATGTTTGCTTACATCAAACACAAATAACGCTCCCCTACTTTTAAATGTTTTGGGTTCTAGGATTGGTGAACTATTTTTGTTATAATATGTTTCCTGAAACTTTGTATACATATCATACGAAATAAGGAATTCTCCATTGGCAAAGTTCATAAATAAATCCACACAGGGGTAAGCTTGACTGTTTAGAAACACTTTAATATTCTTATATCACAATTATCGAAGATTTATCTATCAGCATTTAAATAGTTTTGTCGATTTGTTTGAAAACAAATGACAACATGTCGGTTTTTCCGACAGAAACTTGATTGTCATCGTTTAGTGAGTTTGCTCTTGATGACACCAGATGTTATTCACATAGTTAAAATTCACTCTCGTGTAAATTATATTGCTAGCATACAGCTCGAGGTAGTAAAATCACACTACGTTTAATTCCATACTGGAGAGTCACATAATTGCACTTGTTTCTTTATGAGACCAGGTAGTAATACTTCTCTCTCTCTCTCTCTCTCTCTCTCTCTCTCTCTCTCTCTCTCTCTCTCTCTCTCTCTCTCTTTCGTGCTATTTATTCATTTGAAAAATTCGTTTAAACACACTGGATTTCTCTCTCGCGTGTTAAATATATTCGTAAAAATCGCCTATCTACCACCAATATCCCTACAAACACATCAAAATTAGAAAAAATAATATAAATTACCCTTAGCACACTCTGCCACTCAACTCAACACCTATATCACACATTGCAACCCATCATTCTGGTTAGTCGCCTCCAGGACACCACACCTTCGACATCGTATAGAGCTCCTTCTACCCCCTCCCAAAAAGAAAGAAAGAACAACAACAAAATCAAAGAAAAAATAAAATTTACCCTTTCAATAAATTTAACCCTTTCATTAAATTTAACCATTTCGATTTAATTAACACATTTTATTAACTCTTTCTATCGATTTGATTAACCCTTTGATATTAATTTGATGTCAAATTAATTAGGTCAATCAAAAAAGGCGGCATTCCTTTGGAGTTAGGATCCCCATGGCCCTACTACTCCGATCGTGTGTTGTAATTTCTAATATTAGACTTATAGATTTAAATTATTTGCGTCCTTTGATTATCTATAATATTAATTTTATGTGTACGCATTTATATTATATAAGTGACTGTAGATTGGAAATCTATTTATTCCTATTTTTGTTTGGGGGTAAAAAGACATAAAATATCCATTGTTGTTCAAGATGGCGGGCGTGACGGGCAAGGCTGGAGTTTCAACATGTGTCTTATATATTATATATATATATATATATATATATATATATATATATATATATATATATATATATATATATAGAGGGAAGGCTTTACAGAGCAGACAGAAAATAATGATACCAAGGCGATGCGGGTTCAATCCCCGGCCGGCTCACTTCGGATTTCCGCATGTGGGAATTGTGCCCCACGATGTCGTTGGTCGGTGGGTTTTCTCGGGGATATCCCTTTTCCGCCGCCCTTTCATTCCGACGCTGCTCCATACGCACCTAAATTACCCTTGTCGACTCTCAAGACCTCGATGGTAACAGCCGTCCAAATCTCTTCATTCGCTCCATGAAGGAAAATCACTTTTCCCTCGCAGGGAAGAAGTAATATTTCTTGCATCATCCACTCCCCCTCCCCCCCCTTAAAACCCAAAAAAAAATTAATTTGCAAACTGCTGTTCTACCCGAGGGACAGCAAAATTTTAAAGAAATTTTGGAGCTTTGAATTCTATGCAAAAGTGAAGAGGTTTAAGTATTTCTCAGTAAGAAAAAAATTATTCTCTGTCGGAAAGAAATCATCGCTCTCCATTAGTCAAGTGCTTATCGACGTTACGTTTCTGCTTGCGTACCCAACTAATAATATCCTATCACATGAAATCCATTCAATGCCTTATAATATATAAGTGCGCACATTTCCTTTCACAAGTAGATATTACCGGTAAAAGGCGCGACATATGGTCTTTCATTGTGTTGATGATATATGCGGGCGATGTATCGATAATATCTGTGCAGATAAGAAATATTTTGATGCGTGATTCACACTAAGCCGACAGATCTTGTTTTCATTATAGCAACCAATGTGGTGTAGGCTTAGGCTTGTTTTACACTCAGCTAAAGAGATCAGATCAATTAAATTCATAACCGACAAAATTAGCACGTTTTACGAATCTGTTTACCACTGGAAAAACTTTAGGATATTGAGCTCGGAAGTTTAGACAATTAGCCAAGAATAGCCTTATTCTGATTTATGTGAATTGTGTACCCTACGGGTCTGAACAGGTTAGACAAAAAAAACTGTTGTGGCTGTCAGGTTCTTACTATAAATTGACTGGTGCACTTACAGTAACATATTTATGTTTAAAACAACTCCACAGTAAGTGTTCTAGTACGATGCATGTAAGCTAGAGTCATTAGGTCCCCATAAAGATATGTAGTGGACAGAATGAAAAAATTTAGCAGGGCTTTCAAACGTATCCATTTAATCTTTAACCAACCACACAATATATAGTATGATACGAAGTTACGTCACTAAAGGTGGACTCACAACGACGTCATTAATTCAGTCAGATAAATTTGAAACAATCAATGGTGGAGCTATTTTCACTTATTAGAGCAGTTGAATTTCACTGCGAATCAGTGGGAAACCACTGATTCGAATTTATAGTGTGCTTCTGCTGAATATCTCTACCACTTGAATTACAAGACATACCTACATGCAATTGTGCAATTCATTTAGATCCGTGTCTTCCCCCGCCCCACCCCCCCCCCCCCTGACGCACCGGACTGTGCAGTATCTCGGGGTGATATTGGTCAATGGAGGTAGTCATGGCCCCAGTTGCTTCCCTGTATATCCAATCCCGTAAAGCCGCCAAGCCGATGTCTTGTAGTCGAGATGTTTGAGTGCCTAGGCATATGAGGCTAAGCCGGAAGCTCCCACACTTTCGCCCCAAGCATGGCGCGGCGTGTTTGGTTGTTTCCTAAACATGCCACGCATCACAACAAGCGCTATACGTGTTTCAAGGGTTCCGCCCGCCTGGTGTTTGAAATACTTTTCAGGGTCTTCGGAATCCTGAATTTTTTTTGACGAAAGTATAACTAGGGATGGGAGAATTCCGCGTATTCAGTGAGCCTTTAGGCTATACTACACAGCTCTTTGTGCACTTGAGCGCTTATAGCTAATTCTCCGTTGGCTGCCGCCTCAGTACGTGGCCATTTTTACCCCAGACCTCTTGTCGTGCGATTCGGTCCACGTTTACTTGCAGCTCTGTTAATGGGCCAGAGTCATCCCAGGCATACATATTAACGATGAGCCAATTGCACGAGCAGCTCAGAAGTGCATGCATTTTAAGCACAAATTGCCCTCCGATGAAATCATGGAATTCTCCCATTAGTAGTTATGAGGAGTGCATATTTTCGTGGCTTTTATTTCCGAATTGGATCAATTACAAGACAAGCCATTTTGTGCGGGAAACTCTTGGGAGGGAACCCCCCTCACCAGCCTCGCAACTGAGTAGATCACTGTCTGTATTTTGTACGCAACTAGGGTCACTAATGCTAGCGATCAAGTTACCGTTTCTGGCTTATTTTTTAAAAAAGGCCTCCGTAGGGGAAAACCGGTCCGGCAGGTGGATTTTTCCTGAATACATTATTGTAACTGGTTTTTTGAAGCAGAAAAGGACTGCACGTCTCTCTGAAATAGTTGAGTATGCTCTCCCCCCCCCCCCCCGGCCCAACAACCCAAATTCTCAACGTTTGCCACCTGCGGGTTTCACACATCACGTCAGACGCGTATTCAGAGCTGGGCCTATTGTGAAGATGAATGAAAATGAGAGTTTCTATTATGTATAAAATTGTAATTTTGTACGCGATTTTTGGTTTCAGTATTTCTCAGAATAATGAAAAAAAAAAACATATGACATCACTCCAATCAGCAGAGTAGATTATCGCGGTTAGTAAGAAGGCGTTAAAAAAAACAGCAGCGTTTCTTCAATTACGGGTAACAACTGTTATTGTCCATTCCATGAAGTGGAGTAAATTTTGACAGTTCTAGAAAAGTAGCACCCCCACAACGTATCCTTCCACCGCAACTGTTTTGTCACTGAAGAAAATGACGTTAGTAAAGAAATGTTTTCAGTCCAATGCACACTTTCATTTTCGTTTTCCTCGTGTTCCATGTAATGGCAGGCACTGAAAATCTGACGGTAGCTAAATCCTTCCAGTAATTAATGTAGGACATTGCAGCTAGGTTGGCATTCCAACTTGTTTAATTTTTGTAATTACAGAGTTAAATTTGTTGGGGTTCTGTTTATTTCGAGGCAAAAAGGAAACTACGAAGTGGCCCGGGGGGGGGGGGGGGAGGGGCGCCTTTAGTTTTAAATCTCTCGTGAGATGACATTTCGATGTTCTTACGAGTGTGTGGCATTTTAGGTTGTATATTGTTTGGATGGAGCAATGGGAAATTTCGCTGGTATGGAAATAACATTTAAATTATTTCACTTCGAAAATTTTAACTTTAATGAAAAAACAAAACGCGATACATACTTCGCTGTTCGTATTCCTACAGATGTAGCTATATATATAATATATATATATACATACACACACACATATACACACGCACACACTTTGGCCGAAGTTAACCTTACACTCGTTGAATTTACGATATAGACAAATATTATTCACTCACTACAAGTTTGGAAAGTGTGCCTTTTTCAGGCCACGTGCATTTCAATAATTGTGATAACAATTTACCAATACATTTTTAAAACACGTAAACTTACTGTTTTTAAAATTTGCAACATTTTGAACACTATTTTTATGGAAATACTTGCCAAATTTACTTCACTAAAATCATGTTTGTTCGTCACTAGCATTAAATAATTTATTTGCAGAGTCATTCAGAAAAATAAACACTGCGCACTTTTCGTATCACTTCATAGTGGAAGGCGGTAAGGAAAATGGCGGAAGGGACGCGGTAACACGTGCCGATAATGTTACATTTCACTCAAGAAGACGCACAACAGTACCTACAACCAACTATGCTTGAAAAAAGAAACACATAAGAATAATTAACAACCGATTAAATATTCCGACAACACCAACAAGATATTTGTATTATAAACAAGATGAGAAAAAAGTACGCCCCAACGGCCGTTCACCCGACTGGAAGCTGGAGACGTAAACATAGCTAGCCATTGGCTGGAAACGTTTACTGTTCGTACGTGTCGGCATACTCTGTCATACATGCTAAACATGTTTTTAAACTCCAGTCACTAATAGCCAAGAAAATGTAATATTGCTTAAAAAAACATAATTTAAATCATAGATGTTGTAAGAATAATTAAGATTTTAAATTACAATTTTGAGTTCCGAGTACTATTTGCTTCCAAAGTCATCATAAAAATAGCCAACTGAACAACACGGATCCCGCAGCAGTTCATCAGCTGATACAATACTGTACGAACGAGAGCATTTACTGTTTACATAGAGTGTAGGTTGGTCACATTGTCTGTCAGATTCTACCCCACTTATGTGAAAAGGACAATACAACGTAGAAAGTCAAATCGTACTGGGCGAAAGATTCATTGGTTGCTTCGAACATTTCTGAAGACCTGCTTGCGTTCTATTTTCCAAACTATTCCTCCGCCTCATGCACACAAAGCTTAACCAAGGCTGGAAAATTGCACCAAAGAGACAACGCACCGCATTCGTGGGAACTCACTTGAACTATTTCTCACTTTAAAGTGACCTCTTTTTAAGGCCCTACAAAATTTTTCCTTTGAGCAATTTTTTTTTATCTTTCTGCTAATTTTTAATATAAAGATGGCCATGTGACTAATAAACACAATGTGTACATTCCATCACTCTCAAAATTTAAGATCTGAGGCTGCGATAAACACATTTATTAGTGGTTAATGCCTTTTGGGAGGGCCTTAAAGAGTGCTAATTTTACCCTGAATAGCCTATAGGCATTACCAACACACCTATTTTCTTTCTGTTATTATTCATATTATATACAGCAACTGTAGTACCGTACTATAATTATAAAAAAAAAATATTATAATCAACAGCTTAATTTAATGAAAAATAAGATAATTTTACGTTAACAGGTATAAAACGCACGTGATACATGCCATATTTAGGAAACAACAAAATATATCATACATGGGATGATTTTTTTTTTAATGTTTGTTACAAAAAGTGCGAATAAACCACGAATAGACTTTAGTGGTACATTTTTCGTCGTGGTCAGCCGTCTGAGAAAGGTGTGCTTGAGTAATCTTCTCTTCCTACGAGCGCCAAATAGCTACGACCCTGCACCACTCTACGGCAGAATATTTAAGATTACAGCCGCACACGCCAGTAAAATGGTCGTCACTAGCCGGCGATGTCTCGCAACATCGTTCACCAATCAGCGCCCGGTACTTACTGGCCCTACACCACAGCCGTGGGAGAACCTTTGGCAGCCCGCGAGGGCCAATCTAACACAAGGCGTATTGCCAGAGACCCACTCGCGCGGTCAGTCTACCCACGTGAACGGAACCTCCACGCAATTCCAATTACGTACGCTGAAAGACTGTTCACGGTAAAGTGAGCACTTTTGAAGCCCTAGTTACATTTTACATTCAGTAATTTTGTATCCTTTAACCATCTTTTTTTAAAATAAATATTGCCATGTTAATAATACACACAGTGTGTCTATTCCACCGAACTCGGAAGTTAACGTCCAAAGCTACAATAAAACATATTTATGGACTATTACGTGGATATACGTGGATAGATTACGTGGAACTCGCGGGGAGAAAAGTAATTATGGATATCATGACCCCCTCCTTTTTTTGACGTAATTCTAGTAGCGTCAAAGTATTGTATAGCCTTACCGTCACTGGCGTAGCCAGGAAGAGTAAACGAGAGATTTTGTGGGGGGGGGGGGGCGGGGGAGGGGCTTTTAACATCCGAGGTCCTGAGAGCCGATGAGGGTGATGTGAAGTGAGTATGGAGCAGCGCCGGAATGCAAGGGAGGGGAAACGGGAGATCACCGAGAAAACCTGCCAACAAACGGCATCGTCCGGCACGATTCCCACGTGCGAAAATATGGGAACGACCCCGGGAGAAATCCGAAGCCGGTTCGCCTAGGTGTACTGGTAAGGGACTGGTAGTCTGACCACTACACCACCGCGGCCCCTTAGCCAGGAGTGGAGGGTTACACGGAGTAATAACCCGCTCGTCTCCTTCATAGAACAAAAGTTTCCAATCGAAAATTCGAATCGATTAGTTAAATAATTGTGTAATCTTGTTTTGAAGTTAATCTATGATTGAGAAAAAAAAGTATGTATTTTAATAGGCACCTATTAATAAATCAATGTAAATAATTTTACTGTGTCTGTCAAATACGCGTACACGTTAATCTGAAAGTAAAAATTTCATGAAGTAGACACCCCCCCACCTACCACCTCCTGAAATAATCTTGGCTACGCTACTGCCGACCGTGCATAATTTATGGTTACGCTACACGGTTATAGGTAGTGACCTGAAAAATTCGCGAGTTCAGTGACCTGCAGTCTATACTTTACGGTCTTATGCACAATTATGCAGATGTCAACTGCGCATTTGTTGCCTACTGTCACAATGAAAGGCGACGATTGGGCCACCGATCTCCACGAGGTGTCATACACCATGTAGACCAATGGCTTAAGTTATATAAACACGCGTGTTTTGAATTCTAGCTTGTTCCAAAATGAATCCACGTAATTCTCAGGTATTTAGTTATATGTCACACAGCTTCTAAATTAAACCCTATTATCTAGCGAGTTTGGCTGCAAGGTAGTGCCCGACTACACTACAGGTGGCTTGGATGAAAGCAGTTTAAATTAATTTAGAAAAAGAAAAAAAAACAGTATCTCGCTCTAAGCTTCCAGTAGGCTTAGAAGCGACGCATGAAAAACAAAATCATGATAATATTTGTGAACAATGAAATTCTTTATCTGGCTAACGATTTTTTATGCTCGCAACTCTAATAATTAGCGTAGCAGTAAACATTATCTCGCGTTATGATTCAGGAACACGATGTACAGCACAAGCACGATGTGAGTGTTTCACGTAAGTCATTGGACCTTTTGCTCGGCCGACACGCCCTGTGGCGCTCTCAGCCAATTGCAAACTTCCAGCATTCTTGGTGGCTTCATTCTGCGTGGCCGGGGTGTAACAGGATAATGAGTGCTGCCTGTCGCGGGTGCCAAAGAACAAGTGACTGCTGCTCTCTCTCATCATTGCCGAAGCTCAGAGCGGGGGGTGTGCTCGGGCCCTTGTGAGGGCCCTTATACCACCCATTCGGTTGCAGCAGTTGTATCTCTCTGCGGGCTGAGGAAGTTTCCCTCTCCAGACCGCAAAGAACACATAGCCCAGAGGTCAGGACGCCCTGCACGTCCCGGCGCAACTCAGACAGCCCAGCCCGCCAGTCAGACCAGCAAGCCGCGGTAAGTGACCGCTGCTCGAGTATGCATAGTGGTGTTTACGTCTGCCTGCACAAAACTACTATAGGCTGTTCACGGTAAGCTGTGCACTTTTGAAAACCCTGCCTAAGATCTATTTATATGCACACGTTGCATTATTCCGCCATATGTTAAATTATCACTGTCAAGGGCCTCATAACTGTATTTATGCGTCAGTAACGTGAAACTTCAAAATAATTTGATAAGTAAATATTTAAAAAAATCTTCTAATTCTTACATCTAGACGGACTAATAAAAAAATGAAGCGAAAGAGATCATTGCAAAGTTTTTACAAATGTTTACCTAACACTTTTAATTAGATGCTAAGACATGGAACTACTATCCCCTTCATCGTTGCCAACTTTACGGGTCGCATGCCATTGAGTGCGCCCGTTAAAGTACCTGCAGGTAGGAGCAGCGGCATTTATACAACTATTAGTGTATTCATTTGTTCTGTGACGTCACAAAATTCCTGTATGCTTTCGAAGTTTATCGAAACGCTTACCGCATTGCAATGCGCAATCTCTACGAACGTTCGCTCTGTGTTTCGTTTTTGTCTCCGAAGCATGGCGACTGCTGTCGGAGAGTTCCGTGGTCGGCCCGCGCTGAACCGGGATCTGTGAACACGGCTCGCACGTCGCACGGACGATCGGAATGTCCGGGTCCGCCATTTTACATCACTGGGACGCTACTCCCTCAGCGCGGGGGTAGATCGGTCCCTTGTGAGGGACCTTGGCCACCCAGTTGGTTATCAATTAGTTTGCGGAGGCGAGGAGAAGCTAACCCCCTCCCCCTCCGCACCCCATCAAACTTACTTCAAGCTGCAAAGCAACATTATTGTACAGGATTCCCAGGGTAGCGCCTGGGAGCTGTTTCCATTACTGATTTTTACTCTCTTTTACCCTGCCTGTACGGTATAAAAGAGAGTGGTGAAGTTAATGGAATGTCCGGGTCTGCAGACAAACGAAACGTCACACCGCGGGGCCGCTCCTCCTCCGAGAACTTCTCCTACTTCTCCCCTCCACAAACTGTATCCCCCCCCCCCCCGGCAGTGCGACGCGGGAGTACGAGAGAGCGTGCACCGGGTCAAGGACCCCGAGCCTGCCTTGCGCTACCTTGAACACTCCCACCTTGCCCTCCAAGATGCGCGGCAAGGTCGTCCATGCCTCTCCTACCGTGCCTGCACACAATCGTGGAAACCTCATCCCGTAAACATGTGGCAGGACGATCTTCAGTCCTGTGCGCATGCGCGTGTGTGCACACCATCGCCAACACGGCTTCTCAGAAACCAGAAGTGTTTCCGTCGTGACGCTTTACCGTGCAAGATCTGTAACAGAGTGGAGTTTTATTACACGCGACGGAAGAACACAGATTAAACTACGCCCCTATCTTTGTACTTTTATCTTGCCGCTTAAGGAAACTGAGTTGGCAGGATTTAACAATGCGATATTGTACCACTTCCACGAATTATTTTATCCAAGAATACACTAAATATGATAAAAGTAAAAATATAGGGATATAGACAATAGTTTTCTTATGCTTTCTGGCAAAAAGTTTAATTCCATAACTTTTATTTACCGAGATACTCGTTTGCGAGCAAACGACAATTTCACAGAAAATGTTTCCGTGCATAGTCCTCTTAAAAATATTCCTCCTCACGCAAACAAAGCTTAAATAAAATCTAGAAGATTTCACCAAAGGGCAACGCACCATATTCGTGCGAACTCACTTTGATAATATTTTACGTAAGAACTACTTCTTATTAGGCCTTACCAACACACCTATTTACCCCCTGTTTTTATTCATATTAAGTATAAACGAAATATAATTTATAGGTATAATATTTAGTATATGTACAGTTTAACCAAAAATAAGCTACTTTTACTTAACAGAAGTATTAAACGATTATGACACAATAAATATTTAGTAAAAAACTAAGCATGGGGAGATTTTTCAAAGGTTTGATTCAAAAAGTGTCAAGAAACCTCGAATAGGGGTACAGATGTTGATATCGAAAAAAAATTTTTATAATATTTACATATTTTACTGTTTATAGAAGTGTCGATTTTCCGAAACTATATATCGCAAGATAAATATTGATTCTCGGTACAGCGGACTCCGATATTTTATGTATTAAAGGACTGGAAAGTAAAATTGCAAAAAATATTAGATATCGAGGATACGGAGCCTGTTTTTTGGTGCATGTTGCCAAAGTAAACGTAGTAATTTTAAATTAAATTTTTGTATTCAAAGCAGAACTCAATAAAAGAGCGTTTAAAAAAATTTTATTTCCGAAACCTGGATAAAGATATTGATTTCGATAAAATATCGTTGAAATATATCGACGCTATATATCATAAATTAAATATATCGATATTTTTCAACATCCCTAGTAGGCTAGATAGGGCCTCCAGGGCTATTCAATTAGCGACCCGCGGGACATAAGCTCAAGACTGACCCGCAAACTAAATATTTCATCGGCAATTATTATTTTTATTAGATATACTTACGAATACAATTAAAGACTGTTCACGATAAAGTGAGCACTTTTGAACTCAAAGATCGAGGGAAAGTAGACCTATGTTTTGACGTTGAATTAAAAGTGTTAGTTAGGTAAACATTAGTGAGTACTGAAATTATTTATTATGCATTCTGTTATTGTACTACACATAAATGTAAGAATTAGCAAATTTAAAAAATAATATTTACTTTTCTAATAATTTCAGTTTCCCTTGACCGACGCAGGAATAAAGTGAACAGGCCCACGCAATGCTAGTTTTACGCAACGTTGAAGAATACACTATTTTGCATACAAGTTGATCTTAAGCAGCGCTTTGATAAGTGGTAAGTTTACTGTGAACAGCCTATATCACCCCGGGTTTTATCGAAACTGGCCGCCTATCCCGAACCCCCCCCCCCTTCCCAACACTGTATAGCCCACGTCCAGGGTTGCTCCCATCAGTCATATATAGAGACATGCAAAATTCGCATTATTATTCGGCACCAGGCTAAACGTCACAGTACTGGCTGTACTGGAGCCGGTGCCGTCTCTCCATTGGCTGCTGCATAGATATGAAGCCACGCCCTTCGGACTGAACTGCACGAGACTGGGGCGCACAGTTGTGAAGTGGTAATTCATTGGCACCGAGTTTCCCAGGGCGTGCCAGATTATGTATGATCCAATGACAAACCTACTGCAAAGGTACATGCAGGTCTCTAGCAATGTACTGTAGTTCACACATTTTCCGGATGCACGCAATCTCAGTCGAGTGTGGTAGAGTTTATGATTCGCGAAACAATGTGAAATGTTCTGTTCTTGGGAGTCCAATCGTGAGAAACGCATTCACCGTCAAGTTTATAAAAACCGCCATTCTTAACCCTTTCAGACCCTCTTTAACTTACGGTGTCAGATGTTGCAAATTAAAAAAATTTCTGATGCGGCTGTACTTAAGTCGAAACAACACTTGCTTCGTTGTTACAGCCAATAAGCTGTAGGTTATAATGTTCGGCTACAGTATAATGAACCAATTGTGACATAAACCAGTAAGACGGTTTGCGAATCATCTACCCGCAGGTAAGATCGTTGGTCAGTGAACTTCGCAGTTTGCAGTGCAGACCAAAAATTACCTACATAACGGTGTACACTGGGTATGAATGGTTTAAGATTGCAGTTCACAGTTGTAGTGTAATCAGGTTCGCCATTCGGACGTGCTACGTGAATTAGTGATCTGTTTTCATCTGGTCGTCTACGTCCACTTGTGAGGAGGTGAGATGTGACGTTAGCTGCAGCGAACCTGTGACTCGACAACTCACACCTGGCTGCGAATAACACCTCCCACGAGGTAGAATATTCTCACTTTCTGAGAAACCTCTCTATGCTAAGTTAGATCATCCCCGAGCGTGCCTAAGTGCTTTTATCTCGCCGTTCTGTAAATTACTTTAGCACGTAGCGTGTCACTGCCTAAGATGCTCGTCAGTTTTTATGATGAGCTTATGTTTTAATGGATCTGCAAGGTACGGTTGTTGCGGACCTTGAGACTTCCCTGACACAGTACTCGTGGTTCTTACAATCAATTTTTTTAATTTAAACAATTATCCGAACAAAATGGAGATATGTTCAAGCAATTCTAATTTAAAGGGGTTCGAAGCGTGTTGTAATATTTTCGTTTCAATTGAAGTCCGACTTAGGGAGTGTGCTTTGATTGGGTCAATTATTACGTGTTATGCCATGGCGTATTTCCGATTTCAACAAATATTTAAATGTGTTTTCTTTAATATATTTTGGTTTTCATATATGTATAGCTTTGCTAGCGCTATCCTTATCATAGCTGCTCGTACACGATCAACTTAGTCTTCATTCGAACACGCCCTGCTGAGTGCATACAAGGTACACACTTCGCCTGCATAATATGGGTAGGGCTTGTAGATGATGGCTCTTCGTAATGTTTTGGCAGTGGGGCCTTGCTTCCCTCCTACGAACGATTGTCTGTTGGCGAACATGTAATCAGTAATGTATTGCGTGTATGGAAAGACAGGACGGACACTCCTTCCAGTGAGTTCACGACGATGTCGAGTGCTCGTGACCTGCAGGTCTTCTGAAACAGCTACACTTGTTAAGGTAACAACTCTACTCTGCATCGTCTAAGAGCAGAGTACATACATACTTGACGTGTGTGAGTGAGTGTGTGTGTGTTGCAATACCTCCTTACTCGGTTCGTGTCACTCACAGTGTGTGCGACCTATGACTGCAAGTATTTGTGATGAATATATACATTACATGATATGCTTGTTACCAGCCATTTTGTTTATAACTATTTTTTTCTTGTTGGTGCACTCTAGCGGGCGAAACTAGACTGGGTAGAGCAACCAGCTCTCTTTAGGGACCTAGGTTCGAGACTTGTCACTATGGGTACACACAACATCGAAGTTAATCAAAGGGTGCGGCTGATCTTGAAATGCTGGACAGAATCTGTCTAAGTGCATACATAAACGGTTCGGGAAGGGTCGACTGCTTGTAATTTCAAAGGCTTGGTGCATGTACATTGAAGTTTCTGGCAGGTTCGACAGAGTATGACTTCTTATAATTGCAAAGGCTCGATACAGGCATTGAAAGTTCTGGCAGAGCCGGCAGAGCATGGCTTCCTGTAACTGTAAAAATATCACAGTATGACTGTCTGTAGGTCGGGAATGGGGTATGACTGTCATGGTCGCTACATATCCGTCGTCGTCATGGGCAGTGGGACCAACGATGAACAATTGTTTGCAGACGTGTCAGCATACACTCTCAACGGGAATCGAACTTTCGATAACTTATTTTTTTCAAGGCTTATACACCATCGCCATCCTTGGCTAGCCATCGCTTGTGCATTACACATGTATCTGTGTGTGTGTGTGTGTGTGTGTGTGTGTGTGTGTGTGTGATGGGCCTGGTACATGCGGTCAGGTCGGGGACTGACTGTCTGTAATTACTAAAACTGTTGTAGACAACATGCCAACTTTTATGTCGACTTGTATTACCACTCTCTACGAGAATCGAACCTGCGATACCTCGAGGTTGGTTCAGGGCAAATGCAATGTTTCCTTTCAGTAGTATACCAGTAAGTACATTGACAAGGGGAGGTGGTGGAGGAGATGCAGTACTTGGTTGGTATCTACCGTGCACAGAAAGGCAGGACTGGTCATTGCTGTCTCAGCTTCCAGTGAGGTCACGTCGACAACGGTATGTGCTCGCGGCCTAAGAATATTCACTGGTACTCCAGGTAAGGTAGGGGATAATTCGTTTCGTAATAATAATAAGCTTACTGTTGTATGTGTTTGTGTGTGTTCGTATTACAGATCAGGGTGACCCCTCCCTGACCGCTCCCTGTTATTATTATGCGACATTCACCTGGTCGCCTAACATTTAGTGGTCTTTTCTCTGGCTATGCGCGAGCTTCTCGGCCGTCTCGCTCCCCTCCTTTGTTTCTAGTTCCCTTCCATTCCTCCCCTCCTTTCCCTTACTAGGCCAGGCTTGTGCCCTCCCTTCCTCGAGCACTTCTCCTCCAGGCATGTTTGAAGGCACTATGCTTCCTGCCGGCCTACAAGACACTTCGCTTTAGTGGGTGTTTTGTGTTTATCATAGGTCAATGTGTGTTGCCGCCGATTCTGCCTGATGCCATTCAACTGCCTTCCATTTGACAGCGACTTCGTCGGTTTGATCGCCGAAAGTCATACATCGCTGTGAATAGCGATTCATTGTGCATGAGAGAAATGTTGCTGGCAGGCCTTCTTTTTTGTAAAAGCAAAAATATTTATTTGGTGAGTTAGAATTTTCTTGTGGGAGAATAATTTCTGTAAACTCTCAAGAATTTGTTGGTTAATATCGGGCACCCCTTTTGACGGGCTAATAAGTGGCAATGTCTGAAAATATCTTTCATAGAATTGGTTGCTTCATGTTTTGATTTTGCTTCTTACCTCCTTAAAGGGCTGGTTATTAAGTGCTGGGACTCAGGTGATTTTTGAGCATTAATGCAGTTATGTTTGAGCCATGAATTTCAGCAGTCATAATGTTATTGAAACTCCCACGAAGCTTATTTGCTGGTGTGAAGAGTCAAGCTTTAAGAATCGCGGCTATGATAGGGCTGTTTCAGTCGCCCGCTGTTCTGGCATTTGAACCTTTGCCAGGTTACTTGTTTTGGAATCCCCCTGGAGTTTATTTTGCAGTGTGGCTAAGTTTGGTATCGCGATGCAGCACGATCATACTTTCCTGTTAATCGCAGTTAATTTTTTGGCATTTCATACGCCAGATTCCTAGCTTCCTCGTAATTTTGAAAGGTGCTTATGAGCAAGCTATTAAATTTTTGCCATGGTTTTACCGATCCGGTGATCGTTTTTACCTGCAAAAACAACTGATTGGCAGGTGCCTTGTGTCATAGTATTCAGGGCTCGCATCTGAATTGCTAACGAGCTGTGTGCACCTTGAGTGCATGTATTAATGCTCAGCTAATTTCGTTACTAGGTTATGCACCTGTAGAGTGGTAATTTTTTTAGAAGGCTTGTGTTTTGTATTGCTCAGTGCTATGAAAATGGGGTATCTTGGTTATGTACTCAAAGAGATTTTTTTATGTAAGTAATTCAGCCTAAGTTTTAATAAGTTGGTAAAGTAAGTTAACTGCCTGAGATTTTGAAATACTTTCTCAGAGATATGAGTTTTTCAAGTGGAATTCTATTGGCCACTTGTAGTGCGGAATTGTACATATGTATTTTACAAGAGTTAAATGAAACCTTGGTATAACCTGTTTTCATTACTATTCAAAAGGATATTAGTTAATGTGGCGATAGATACTTTTCACAGGTTATTGGCTAGTATACTCAATGTCTATTGAATGAAAGCATATATAAATATTATTCGAGGCATTTAATATTTTACTGTGGTTGTTTTAATTTGTATTTGTAGGCCTTCTATAGCTCTACTGTGGATTATTGAGAATGTTATCAAAATTCCTCTTGCAAGGTGTGAATGCTTTAAATCATCTTTGTAAGGTATAAACTTAACTGATAATTGCAATTTGTTGTTGCTTACAACCTTTAAAAGTTGAGCTCAAGAAAATTTTTGCTCAGGCCCTGCCTGTTTTTGATACAGGATTGATGTCCCTGAACCTAGTTAAGCAGCCTTGATTTGTGGCTGAAATATTGATTGTAGTATCTGATATTAGCTTCATGCATATTATTATCTACTCATGTGTTTATGAATTAAATATTGGCTGAGTGGATTTTTGATGGTACTGTTAAAATTGAAAACAAGTGTTTTGCGCAAGCAATAAATTGCATTGTTGGAATTTCTGTTTGTATGTACACAAAAGCTCCCTTGTACACATCCTGTACAGCACAATTACCTGCTTCAGTACACGAGTGCAGGTCGGAGATAGTGGCGAGTGTGTAGGCTTTTGTTATATTTGCTAGTTGTATCTCAAACGGTTCGGAAATTACAGCAAACTATGTGGCATATCTCTGTCTGTAATTGTAAAAAAAAAAAAAAAAAAAGGTGGTACATGAGTACAGGTTGGCAAACAGAGTATGACTGTCTGTAATTGCAAACGGGTCGGTACATAAGTGCAGGTCGGAGACAGAGTATGACTGTCGTGCCAGTCTCTCTTCATGGGCAGTGGGACCAACGATTGACTGCATGTGCTCTCAACGGGATTCAAACCTATGATACCATATTTATTCGAGTCGGAAACAGAAACGAATTTGTCAGGTATGAGGATTTGAACCCACGCTACCTTTTACTAGAACCAGAGCTTATATAAGGTTCCTTAGGCTACTTGGCCAACCTGACTATTTGTATTAGTGATAGAATTACATGGCTTTGTCGAATGCCATATGATGTATGGTCTTGTCTAGTCGTAGCTTGTGCAATAAACACGTACGGGTTGGTAGGTTTTTTTTTTCCTTTCGTGCACTCTAGCGGACGATGTGAAAAAGCACACAGAGCGATGCATATGACTATCTATCTATTTGTGCATGTGACCAATCTCTACAGGAATCGAAAGTGCGATACCTCGATGATGGTTCAGGGTACATGCATTAGTTCCTTTCAATAGTATACAATGACAAGGGGGAGTTGCTGGGGATGTTGTACTTTATTGCTATCTATCGTGCATGGAAAGGCAGGACCGCTAATTGTGGTCTCTGCTTCGAACGAGGTCACATTGTCGATGAAGACGACGACAGTGAGATATGCTCGTGGCCTACATGTATTCACTGTTACACCTGTTATGGTAGAGGATACTTAGTCAGCTCATCGTTCTACCATGAGTTGTTGTATGTGCAGGGACTCGGCTGTCTAGCGATAACTGTGTATTCATTGTGAGTGACATCTCATTACATACATACATACATTGACGACTGTACACAGCTCGTGGGTACAAGGTCGGTGGTACTGACCGACTGTCCGGAAGTAAGTACACTGTTACACGAGTGCTCGAGGGGTCGGCGCAAAGTGGGTCGCTGGCCAGGCAGTGGCGAGTGCTCGAGAATGTATGGTCAGGGGTGATGCAGGCAGGTGGAGGGGGAAGATAACGAATACAGATAGTGCGAGGATGAGTGGAAGGTCGCTGGCCGAGGTGCCTAGGAGCAGGGCACATGAGAAAGTGTGTGTGTGTGTGTGTGTGTGCATGGCCAGGCATTGGCACTAAGGGGACAGGAGAGATACAGAGGTGAGTAAGTATGGGGAGACATGCAGGCCGACATATGTCTGCACGTCCCTTCTCGTTGTCGAGGGGTTATGCATGTATTATAATTTTTGGTAGTTGTATCTCAAACACTTCGTAACTTACAGCCATCTATCATAGTAGAGGTTGATGTCTATGTTATGAATTTGCCAACTATGACTAAAACAGTTCAGTAATTACAACTATGCTTATAAGTTGTCATGGGGCATACGTGTCCCCGCGACCCCTCTGCTAGTCATCGTGGATGTCTATGTCATGAATTTTCCAACTATAACTAGAATGGTTCGGAAATTACACCCACCTGTGCTTATATGCTGAGATATGGCATATGTATCCCTGCGACCCCTCTCCTAGTTGTGATGGATATCTATGTCATGAATTTGCCAACTATAACTCGAATTGTTCGGAAATTACACCCACCTATGCTTATACACTGAGATATGGCATACTTGTCCCTGCGACCCCTCTCCTACTCGTGGTGGATGCTATGATATAAATTTGAGAACTATAACTTAAATGGTTCGGAAATTACAGTCACCTATGCTATAGGTTGACATGTGGCATACTTGTCCCTGTGGCCCTTCTCCTAGTCGTGGTGGATGCCTACGTTATGGATTTGGCAACTATAACTTAAATGGTTCGAATTATAGCCACCTATACTTTTAAGTTTACATCGGGCATACTTGACCCCCGACCCTTCTCCTAGTCGTGGTTGGTGCCTATGTTATAAATTTGACAACCATAACTTAAATAGTTCGGAAATTATAGTCAACTATGCTTATAAGTGTTATGCACACACACATACAGTCTTAAGAAGGCTGCTGTGTTACACGACATCCGATATTTGGCGATGCATTGATGCCCTACAGCCGCCGCAGGCGAGGCGCCTACCGCCAAAATGGTCGACATCCTCAGCTGGTCGACAATTGTCCTGGGTAGACATACGTCGGCGATACCAAGATGGGTGCCGGGAATGACTTCTCAATTTGGCAGGAATTTCTCAATTTCCAACCCATTCCGCCGCATTGTGCAAACCTTAGCCACAATGTGCAAACTGTCCGATTTATGTTAATTAGCAATGGCTGCCAAGACGGCTGCCAGTGGCGAGAGGGTAATTCGGAAAATTTTCCTCCTCAATGAGTCAAATGCCACAATGTGGGATCGCCCCTGGTTTATCCTCATCAGGGCACAAAAGATGGCGGCCGGCACTGGCTGCCAACATGGCCGTCGGCGGGATGGAAATTAGGTAATTTGTGTGAAAAAATGGAAAAAATGACGGTTTTGTACGCGAAAACGGACGTTTTGGACGGGGAAAAGGGGAAAAAAAAAGGGAAATTCTCGCACCTCCGATCCTCCGCCAGACCCTAGGTGAGCCAGAACCAATTATTTTATACTACTTATAGTTATGTTTAGACATAAATTTCCAGAAGGTAATGGTAAAGATTTTGTGTTGGTATGCAGCTTTTCTTTCTGCGACCTTGGCTTAGAATGCCTTCAGTAAGAAATTATAATATTCTTGTAAGAGTGAAAGGAGCATCGCTATGTTACGCGGTGCCTTCCGCCACTGTAGAAAGGCGCAAAACAATACCCAAACTTAATATATACATGATGCTTACAGCCAGTAAAAAACTCGGGGATTCTTTTCATAACAAGGCAGACTTAGTATGCTTATGCGTTTTTCATTGCCCTTGCAGGTTATTTCGCAAGTCCTTGATGACTACTACCCCCGTAGCTGAATCATAATATTGCACATTGAAAGCAAGACTATCGTAACTGAAAATGTTATATACGATAAATGCGAGCAGAAGAATTGTGCATATTTCGACAATTTTTCAAAATACGCTGTTAATTATTAAACATTTTTACTGTATAACTGTACCATTTGAAACATAAAAAAAAAAAAAGGGTAGGTTGAAATATGAAATAGTTTTTGTTTAACTCATTAATCCTCTTTCTTGAAGTGCAGCGCCTATTTATATGCCGCGTGCTCAGTATGTTGCGAAAGTGTGTCACTTTTCAAGATATAGGCCGACATATTTTCCAACTTCTGGCACAAACGTTGCGAAACCTGGATTTTACGAGTTACGATAATTTGGCATCCAGGGTGTGATGCTGCGCCATGTTGGAGTTCACATAATTGAGGCCTCGGTTACCCAGCGTTCTCGTAATGGGTTGTCTCTCTTCGAGGAACGATTGGTCAATACCCCAGGTTTAACACGCAGTGTGGAACAAAGCTACAATAAATGTATCTGCAATGGTTCCTTCAAGGACGCTGGAGCCCATATTATTCCAGTACTTACAATGAAACCGACAAATAAGTAAATATAAAACATACCGCACGTATTGTCTCTCATGACTTTATCTCGTGTTTTCTGGGGTTGTAAATAACAAGGGCGATTATTAGTTTATTTAAATACTTGGTTAGTCCGGTGCATATCCAGCCCCCCCCCCCCCCCCCACCCTCCCAAGGGGCCATCGCCTCTTACATCGTCAGAAGGCTATGGGAGTGGGAGTTAAATGGTTTCTCGATCTGACAGCTGCCAGTAGGAATATCAAATTGTTTGAATATACATACGCTGTTTTGAAGTCTTAACTTACAGAGATGACTGCATGTGGATATTTTTCCCCAAGTTTAACTATAAATCTCGTAACTTCCGCCACGTCTTACACATTGACGACTCATAACCAGTAAAATACACCGTAACGGTTTTGTTTATTTATTTTTTTTAGTTTTTATATAAAATCGAAACTTTGAAAGATTGCTTCCTGTACGACGTGATTGGTTGTCTCCTAATTGTGTAATGAATAGACCCCCGAGAAATTCGCGAGTTCCATGACATGTAGGCCAGTCTTATATACGCTCATACAGATATCAACTGTTTATTGGTTGATTGTCGTGGTAGTAAAAGGCGCAGGCGGTGGTTCGGCGCACAATTTATTGCATGTTTGTTATTGGCTCATTTATCTCCAGGAGGTGTCAAACAACACGTCGACCAATTACAAAAGTAACATGAACGTACATCATGTGTGTGAATTACAGCTCGTCTAGAAACGAACCCGCGAAATTCTCGGGGGGGGGGGGGGTGTCTAGTCATGAATCACCAGCAATTTGTACTTCTGTTTTAAAAAGTATCTTATTTTCCGTTAAAATTAACTTTTACATATATTTGTCAATAAATTATAATGTTTAATTTAAAATTTCTGTGAATAGAAACAGAGAGAAAATAGGTGTTTCGGAAAAACCTAGTAAGAAATAGTTCTCGTGGAAAATATAAAACTGAGCGCACACGAATGCGGTACGTTGTCTCTTTGGTGTAATTACGCTTCGCGACAATGCACGACGGTTTTAAAGGCGACGCCGCGTTTGTAACACGTGCGAGGGTCGCTCTTACAAACGCCGTATCCGCCCGCACAAACACACCACGGCCGGCCCACTATGGTTTCGGACAAGGACGAATTCTCGAGGTCTGTGTTAGCTCGGCTGTTGCCAGGCACAGTGTAGGTCGGCGTAGCCAATATTCTCGTGTTTATTTTCACTCGTAGTAAGTCACACATAATTTTCGTATCGGATACCAAAAATATCGTACATTATCTGAATTAATTTACCTTTTACATGACTTCCTACAAATGAGACTAGCGTTATACGGTGGACAATTCTACAAAACACTGGCCTTGATAACAGGGCAGAGACAAATGCCAACTTTTTTTAAATCAGAAATTTAAAAATCAGGAAACTTTAACGCATTTATTTTTTGCAACTGCTGGGAGACGTGTCAACATTTATAACCAAACACGGAACTCTGTTCACGCACAAATAAGACACAAACAAATTTTTTGACATTACAATTGACGTGGTCTGTGCCAGAAATTCTCGTACAAAACAGCACGAGATCGCAGAGTACATAACTACACTGACACGAAATGGCGACGCTATTCCTTTGAATTGGGCTAAGCCACTCGCTGATTGGTTGCAAAAAGGTCTTGTGCCTGATTGGCTACTGCATGCTGCAAAATATTCCCTATTGGCCGGGGCTGCTGGTTGGCAAGTAGACTGGTAAACGGCATCCCGACATGTTGCTGGCGTGTGCGGCTTGAGTTCGCGTTAGTATTACGGGGTCCGCCTAGCTGGCGCTCCAACTGCGTAGAGTGTTCGAAACCCAGGTTTCGTCACGGAAATATTAAACGTGCGTTCAATGTTTCTTCAAACTATCGTCCATTCACGGTTTCTTCTGCCTTTTTAAATCTAATCTTTGAAAAATCTCCCCATGTATAACGTGTTTAGTTATTTACCAAATAAGCCCTGTATCACAAGCGTTTTATACTTGTGTCAATGAAAGTTACTTTTTTTCCCACCGTTAAATTGAAATGTTATTCATATTTCATCTATAGGTACTTTATATTGCTACACTTATAAATAATTTGAATAAATACAGGGAGGAAATAGGTATGTTGGTGATGCCTAGTGAGAAATAGTCCTTACACGAAATACTGTTACACTTAGTGCGCACGAATGTGGTGCGTTGTCCTCCAGGCTTAGTTTGTACGAGGCGGAGGAATATCCTGGAAGTAGTACTTTAGCAGGGCTTCAGATAAGGCTGAAGTAACCGTGAATGGATTAGGCATATATGCCTGTCGATTACATTCAATACATCACACACTTTAGAAACACCATTTGAGAGCACTCCGACATAGTTAAAACCGGCCTTTTCAAAACGCTGTAACTCAAAATATGTGTGTAATGTACATACACAAGTACTCGAGGGGCATGCTATGAACCTTGCTATCGGCTGTTCACGATAAAGTGAGCAACTTTGAAACGCTCATCATTTGAAATAATAATCAATAAATATTTTTCATTTTAATCTTAGACGTTTGACTTCCCCGTGCGGTGGAATACACAC
Source organism: Dryococelus australis (assembly GCA_029891345.1). Classification (NCBI taxonomy): domain Eukaryota; kingdom Metazoa; phylum Arthropoda; class Insecta; order Phasmatodea; family Phasmatidae; genus Dryococelus; species Dryococelus australis. The sequence goes on along the minus strand of CM056995.1, from coordinate 333,747,032 downwards.
TGTGTTTATTACTTACATGGCAATATTTATTTATAGAGGTGGTTACAGGCTGAACAATGGCTGAAAGGAAAGGTAAGCAGGGTTTAAAAAGTGCTCACTTTACCGTGAACAGCCTATACAGACTTCCCAGCAGTAAAGTGTTAGGGTCACCACGACGCGAATACTGCACGCCAGTTCAGACTTGATGGGCATGGCAGTGTAACCCAGGTAGGAGGCGCCCTAAAGGGCCGGTTGCACCGACATCGACCCCGATCCGAGATCGAATGATCCTAGTTCCGAACCAGAATCTAGTTTAATCTATGTTCCAATATAAAAGTGTTACACTACCGAGATTTCATGATTCTGGATCTCCGATTCGTCGATCTTGGAGAGATCGATATAATGTATGAGACAAATTTTGCTATTGGTTCGTAATATATGACGTCATGGAAATTGGCGTATTTTTCACTATAGATAGAACTAGATGTGCGATGTTTTATCTTTAAGTGAATTATTGTTGTACGAATTTTACTGAATAATATTCAAGTGAGTATAACGTTGTTTTAATTTCCCAAGAAAACAATCTAACGTAGTTCTACCTGTTGGCGTATTATCAAACTACATTTGTTGACGATGGCTGCTAATCTCGGATCGAGATTACGAACCGCCTATTTAAGCGGTTCGAAATCAACTTAATCTCGATCTCCAGTCCAGCTCTGAACTCGAATGGTGCAACAGTTTTCAGTGTCGATCTTAGATACGATCCCAGGTCGAGTTTCGAACCACGATGGTGCAACCAGCCCTAAGTACTGTGTGACATGATCTGGGGTTTTTATGGTACAGTGTACGAGGACCACCAATACTCGCAGGTGGCAAGAGAATTCTCGCGCGTTTGGCAACACTGGCTTGCCTTGGCGCGTTGCCCGGTGGTGGTGCCAAGCGGCTGGCGGACGAACAGTCCCCATCAATGGGCGCGGTTGCGCACAGACGACGCTCGGCGAATTGGAACCAACCAAAATAGGAGTGAGGGGGGGGGGGGGGAGCTGAATTTGTCCTGGCGAAACCTTGGAGCCCTCTTGTCACAACTAGTATAGGCTATTCACGATTATTTATAGGCTGCTGATGGGTTATTTCAGCACTTTTGAAATCCAACCTTTGAAGAAGGTCCCTGCCCCTACCATTGTACATTTTAACGGACATGGCACAGTCTGGCAAGCGCCCAGTAAAGTTGGTAACGACAGAGAGAAAGTAGTTCTATTGCTTGATGTTGATTTAAAAGTGTAAGGTAAACATTTGTGAATAGTGAAATGAATTCTTTTCCTTTCTGAATGTCTTAATGCAATATGTATTAGTAAGCGAATTTATAAAATAATAATTTTCTAATAAATATACAGTTTCATTTCACTGACGCACGAATAAAATTATGAGGCCCACTGTAATGTTAATATTACATCTGGTGGAAGAATACGTATTGTGCATTCCAGTAGATTTCAAGCAGGGCTTTCAAAAGTGATCAGGTTACCGTGAATAGCCTATACAAGCATTTGACCGTAGCTATGGTGGGGTAGGTTGTCATCCGCTGGGAGATGTCCAGCGGTGAGTTACTACACGTAGCTATAGGCTGTTCAAGGTAAAATGAGCACTTTTGAGACCCTAGTTACTTTTCCATTCAGCCATCTTTCATCCTTTAACCAGCTTTTTAAAATAAATATTGCCATGTATGTAATAAATACAGTGTCTATATTCCACCACATTCGGAAGTTAACGTCTAAGGCTAGAATAAAATATATTTTTCGACTATTATTCAAAATGAGAGAACTTTCAAAAGTTTTCACTTTACCGTGAATAGCCTGTACCTCACTGAACACATTCAGCCGGGGGGGGGGGGGGAAACAAGGCATCAAACGTACTCCGTACACTGCAAAATACGATGTACTGCAATGTTTTAACGTTTTTGTTGCATCGACGTGGACTATGAAACAGACACGATTTCTCGGTGGATTAATTGTAATCAAGCTATGAACATGAACTTTAACACATCTTTTATTTGTCCATAACATCAGCAACAACGCTAACAAACATTCGCATGCGCAATGTCCAGTACAATTACTATATAGGACTATAAATATGCAGGTGTACCTTTACGTATTTCTAGTCCTGTACGACAGTGACTATTATTCGGTAGTTGTTAAGCAACAATATTCCTAATATCATCGATAATCACAACCAACGAAGGTTCCAGATTGTTGTAATCAGTTGCTCCCTGAGACGTGACTAGCAATCCCCGCCTCGCATGTCCGCATTCAATTACTAGAGCGTCCATGTTGTGCCTTCTTCGTCATGACTTCGAAAAGACCACCATCAATCGCAATGCACATGTCCAGTCGTTTGGCAAGAGACAACACCCAGGTAACAGTTGCCCTCGATGGCATAGTACATGCTTCAACGATCCAGTGCCTTAGGTCATCAGAAGTCCTTTAGACTTGCTGGTAAAATTTATCCTTTACTGTACCCCAAAGATAAAAGTCTAAAGGAATCAAGTCAGGTGAACGCGCAGGCCATGGGATGATTCCTCCGCACCTAATCCACCGGTCGGGAAAAAGGTTGTTGAGTGCGTTTCTAGCTACAAGCGAGTTGTGTGCAGGACACCCGTCGTGTTGGTATAGGCTGTTCACGGTAAAGTGAGCACTTTTTAAGGCCCTTTTAAATTTTTCCTTTCGTCAAATTCCCATCTTCCTGCTGCTTAATATACACATTTCAATGTGACCAATAAATACAGTGTATACATTTCAATGTGACCAATAAATACAGTGTATACATTTCAATGTGACCAATAAATACAGTGTATACATTTCAATGTGACCAATAAATACAGTGTATACATTTCCACACCCTCAAAATTTAGTGCCTCAGGCTGCAATAAGATAAATTTATTATTGGTTAGTGCCTGTTGGGAGGGCCTTAAAAAGTACTCACTTAACCGTGAACAGCCTATAATACATTACACCGACGTATTTTCAGAGGAACATCTTCAAGGAGAGCAAAAAGTACTTCCGAAATTAATTCTGCGAATTTTTTTTTTTCCATTTAATGTGCCTTCGACGAAGAAGGGACCGATCAAAAACTAGCCGATCTATTGTCAAGCATTTTCAAATGAATAGCACGACAAAATTGCACCCTCCTCGCATAATCACGCTCATCTAGTTGCTGATGAAGTGTTACGTGATATGGATTAAATCTGTACCGTTGTAAACTGCCTTTACATACTGCCTTATCTCGAAATGTACTGATTGGAAACACTTAACATAGTGATAGGGTCACCGCATAAATCCCCCGGCGGTACGACGGGAACACTGCAGGCCATTCCAGAACCTTGTGTGTAGGTGCGCGAGGGCTTCAGATACCATTGTCGGTGTCGCCCTTATCGCTGCGTCCCTTCTGTGCATCGCAGCTTTAGGTATTTACGACTCTTAACCCTTTTATTCCCGCATTAATTTGCGATTTCAGGTGTTACATTTAGAGACCTGAGAAATTCGCGAGTTCAGTGACCTGTAGGCGAGAGTTCGCAGTCTTATATACTCTCATACAGGTATCGACTGTTTATTGGTTGATTGTTCAGGTTGTAAGAGGCGGTGGTTGGGCCCACAATTTATTGCATTTTTGTTATTGGCTCGTTTGTCTCCAGCAGGTGTCAAACCATCGACCAATTACAAAAGTAACATGAACGCACAAGTATGTGAATTCCAACTTGTCTAGAAATTAACCCGCGAAATTCTCGGGTCTCTATTGCAATGCGTGCTGTACTTACGATAGTGAATTTGTTTAGCTATTATAACCAATAATCTTAAGGCTTTGTGTTCGATAATCAGTGACATGAACCAGTCGCAACGTAGAGTAGGAGCATGTTATCCCAGCGAAGACAATTTCTAGGGGCAGTAATATTTCGCGAGAAGATTTCGAGGCAAGATACACTTCAAAGCACTATAGGGTTCTCCAGCTTTGTCGATCGATTGAATAATGTTGTGGTCCGTGTTAACTGTTTGCGCACGAATCACTAAGTTTCAGTGTCGGAGATACGGAATCCTGAGTGGCTAGGTCAAATGTTGAAATGACACCAGCAGCCAATAGAGATATAACAATAGCTGAAGTGTGTGTGTTTGTGTGTGTGTGTGTGTGTGTTATATAGTATTGAAGTCTACTGTGTGCTCCAATTTTTTTCGCGAAAAATCATTGGCCCTAACAATTGAGTACAAAGCCTCGGCTCATTGTGTACAGAGCCAGGGACATATACATATCGCGTGAAACACTCAGTTAATTGTCTACACCAGGAATGAGAGGGTTAGGAGGGTGAGGTACATAAATGAACCCTAGATCTTTTAGATAAAAATCTGCAGGTTTTGGGATGTGAATACAGAAAAAATAAGAAACTGCAATCTTAGATAATAGTTTCCGCTAACCTTGTGGACAACTATTGTGCCAGCACGCGTTACTTGGAGACGTTTCTTACGCCGTAAATTTGCACGTTTAAGTGCGGCGTAAGATATTTTGGTAACTCTGAGCAGGCTGCACGTTACTCAGTGACTCCTAGAAGCCCACTCGGCAAAGTATGGAACATACCAAAATACTTTTGCAAACTCGAGGTTGTAGACGAATTGTGAACTAAACGGGTTAAGGTGGCCGCCTGGGTATGCCGCCGAACGTAGCGCAGAGCTCCAGCAGAAAACAACTTATTAAAAAACCGTCCAACGTGTCTGAGTGAGGTCTGCTTACGAATAGCATTCAAGAAACGTTACGCACCTGTAAACGTTTATCAGTTCCTCCATTTCTCTTTTAAGCATGTTTCTGTGATAGTGAATATGGCTTAAACGAGTGTTTGCACGGTCATTTTTGGGCATATCCCGGTACAAGGCATTTAAAAAGGTATAGGAACGTGCATCAAACCTTTATATTTATTATTACGCCATAAAATGGTATGGTTTCCACTGTAAGTCCCAAAGAGGTGCGTTATCGACGGTAAGACAGCACGACAGCTCAGTGCTTTGCGCGTAGAGACAATGAGAGAGTTGATACACATGTCACGGTCGCGCCTGGCGCTCCCACGCTTTTAGGCCTCAGACGTACAAAATTCCTTCAACCAGGCGGCCACCTTAGTGTGTGTTGACATAGAGACGCTAGTGGTGACTAGGGACACCCGAATTTCGCGAAAAGAGTTCCGAACATGCTAGATTTCGATACCCTACGAGCGTACCGACAGTTTCTTTTTTGCTTATTGGCGGCGGTGTGTCTGTGAGAAGCCATTTCCTAAGGTGGCAGACTAATCAGAATTGAGGAGTTACTCAGATACTGTGCGTCTTTGATTCGTGGGCAGACACTTAAGACATGTAACATCTAGATCACCCGATCACAAAAGTGGATCTGAGCGTAAGTGCTATGACTAGAGACATGCAAAATTCGACAGAATAGACTTCAAGCTCATATGCGTTTGTATTTCACTTTGTCATTGGACTACAGCTGATTTAGCACGTCCTGGACGGCCAATCGGAAATATGTAACGAAAATACTGCCCCAATCACGTGCCGCTTAGTCAAAGGGGCAATGGCTCCTTGCTTTTGCAGAAGCCAATAAACAAATGGCAGCGACTCTGATGTATAGAGGACGGTGAAATCTAGCGTGATGTCAGATAATAACACGAATTTTGCATGTCTCTAGCTATGACATACAACTGGTCGTGAAAAAAAAATTTAGCGAAATTCGGATATCCTAAGTGATGAAGTGTGGTTGTTACCTGCGCGCGAGGCGGGTCGCCCTGGCTGAGTGTGAGAGTGAGTCTGGCGGTGCCGTGCGCCAGGTCCTGCTGTATCCGCAGCACGGTGCTGGGGTCGAGCTTCACGTCGGCGCTGCGCTCCGCCGAGCGCACGAAGTCCTCCGTGCGCAGCTCCTCCACCCTCTTCAGCTCGCCGCTCGCCAGCTGCACCAGCGAGCCCTTGGCGAAGTTGCCCGGCACCACAGCCGTCGTCGTCGTCGTACTCGTCGTACTCGTCGTCGTAAACCCCGTGCTCGCCGGCGGCCGCGTCAGAATGCGGTGCTTCAGCGACCCTTCCTTCCCCGACGGCACCTTGAAGGGTCTCCGCGGAGGAGCAGCGGTGGTTGTAGGAGGCGGGAGTGGTGGTGGTGGTGGAGGCGGAGGCTCGGGCGGGCTGTACGACGGGTAGGCGGCGCGCGCCTGTGGCGGCGGCGCCAGTCCATGTGGGGCGTAGTGTGGAGGGTAGAGCGGGCCGTAGGGCCCTGCCAGCCCGTGGAAGGGGTACGGCGGGTAAACCCTCGCGTACGGGCTGTCCTCGGGGGCGGGCGGCGACGCATCCTTGTGCTGTGGGGCGAGGTTGACGGGCACCTCCTGGTACCTGGCCCGCGGCGGCGGGGGCGGCTGGCGGCAGCCGTTGAGCGGCGGCGGGTGCGGCCCGCCGTTGTAGCGGACCGGGGGCGGCGGCGGCGCGTGCTTGGGCAGCGGCCGCGCGAACTCGGGGGCAGCGGCGGGCGGGCTGGCCTTGGCGGGCCAGGGGCGGCACGGCTCGGCGGCGGCGAACGTCATGAGGTGGGGGCGGGGCGTGGGGCCGAGGCCGTGCGCGTGTCCCTCCACTACGAGGCCGGCGGAAATCATGGGCGGCGGCGGGCGGGGGCGGCGTCCGGCGCCACCTGCAACAAAACCAAAAGGACAACGTCAGTCAACACACCACGCTGCATTATGTTCTATACGCTGTCTCACTAACGAGTGCACTTTTTTGACAGTTCTGAAGGTAGTCCTGTTAACAGCAGTCTTCCCCCACCACAGATGATGTTTACATAATCACACTCAGCTGTCAACCTTCCCATTCTGCTAACCGAAACTAGTTTCCCGTGAAAATGACTGTGCACAACACTACTTTCATAACTGAAAAAAAAAATGTGCACTTGTTCGCAAGACAAGCTTACAGTCAAACGAAACGTTATTTTGGACACACTCCACTGCAGTTGGACAATGTGTCTAGAGAAAACAACACAGACACGCAGACTAGAAGCCAATTCATGCTTTTGTCAGCAGCCATACTAAAAAAAAGTTCTGATCAAGGAATTAAGTCAGAAGGCAACAACCAAATCCAACAAGTAGACACGACGAGCGCAAAATTGAACAATAATAACAATAATAATGAACAATTCATTTTAAACAGCACAGACGAAAAAATGGCGAAAGCCCAACTTCGGCTCTATTCTGTGCGCCGTGCGCCTCTGTGTTGTTTTCTCTATAATTTATTCTAGTTTTCCACAGGACCGACTGCAACGAAGTATGTCCTAAATAATATGTCGTTTGATATGTTAGCTCCATTGCAAGAACCCTTCAAAGAACATCACATACTCTAGTGGCGAACAGTGTCGCAGAACAGCTGAGAACATGGCAATGAAAGCTTTAAAATGAATAAAAATTTCCTGGCGAAAATATTGCTATTTAATAAAACGTGTTTTAACATGAAACAGACTTAACTTACATGTACTGAAAATAGCCCACATAAAGAGGGGTGCGATTCTTAAACTGGCAAAATCCATTTCACGTACCTATGCAACTTTTTTTTCCCTACATTCTCAGCTTACAAAAAAGAAAAGAAGATACTGCACAGATAGAGACCCGTAAAATTCGCGGATTCATTTTGGGACAAGCTAGAATTGGAAAACTCTCTTATACCTGTGTCACATTTTCCATTGGTCCAGGCGTTGTTTGACACCTCCTGCATAACTCTGGGCTAACAAGAAACAAACAGCAAGATGCACGCCGAGTCGTCGTTCTCCACTGTGGCAGCAAGTAACCAATGGGCAATCGATGTCTGCCGATTCCACATAAGACCGTGGAGTCTAGCCTGTAGGTCGTTGAACTAGCGACTTTTTAAGGACGTTGAACTAGCGAATTTTTCAGGTCTCTATGCAAGGGCTGTGTTGAGAACACTTCATCGTAAAGAAAATCCTTTGTGTTATACATTTTCACATATCCTGACATTTCCGTGGTGTGCGGGTTTTCCATAGTTTATTTCTTACATTATTTTGCGAAAACAATACGTTATAGCACTTTAACACTTTCAGTTTAGTACAGATTTACTGACAATTAAGACAAGCTAGAAGTGAAATGGAGTGGAGACATTTGGGCCGCTCTTAACATCGCGGTCTTGAGAGCCGAAGAGGGTGAAGTGAGTTGAGCAAGGAGCAGCGCCGGTATGCAAGGGCGGGGGAAACGGAAGATCCCCCAGAGGACCCTCCTACCAGCGGCATCGTCCACGATTCCCACATGAGAAAAGCCGAATGCGAACCGCCGGGGGATTGAACCCGGATCGCCTTGGTGGGAGGCGAGAAGTCTGACCACTTTACTACCGCGGCCCCACAGATTTACTGGCAGGCTAAGCTAGAAGTGAGTCGGCTGTATTCACGACTGCATGTCCATCAATACTGCCATTCACAAATGTCATATCGGTTCACAGTTCACACAGAACCGGTCAGTATAATGCGGAGATGAAAGTGTCCCAATCAAATATATGTAATACATCTTATTCATTTGAGTAATTAACATTTTGAGTGTTACAGACGTTATATCACGTTGCCGAGAACCTAATGGAAACTGCTCTCGATATTAATATTTCGTCGTCAGATCAGGCGAGGTAATATTACATCGACAACAATCACTGAAGTGTCAAATATCACAGATTCGCCTGGAACTAGGCTAAAATCCACAGAGCTCTAAACAACTAAGCGACCCACGTTTGTCCATTGGTTACTATATTAAAACATTATTTTCCCATTTTGAGTTCGACTGTATATAATTCGGGCACTCTACCTTCAGTTTCTTTTGTTATTGGTTTAGAAACATTGAGGGCGTGTCGAATGGGGCACAGTGCACTGACAAAAGCAAACTTGTACTTGTATGAACTCGTGTACAACAACGTGTACAACATGTACAAACTCACTTGTATGAAGTAATGCCTTGTGCCAAATGAACTGACGGTATTCGAGAGTCTTTATCGGACACGCCATTCTGCCAAAAATTCTTCACAGGGTCAGCTGGCGTCTGACAGGTTAATTTACGAAACTGATGGCATAAATACTGTGCACTATAAAATTAGCACTTTTGAAACCAACCATAGAAAAAATCACTGCCCCTACCTGCATATACACGATCTACCAAAAAGTAATTGGACACCTGTCCACAATATTTGCTCAGTGGTTGTCGCCCCATTAGAATATCGTAGGGCCAACTCTTGCGGCTATAGCAGCAGCCACCCTGTCTGGCATGCTCTCTCTACGAGTGTTTGCAGGACATCCACAGGGATTCGTCGCCATTCCTCTTGCAACCATTCCATGAGTTGAGCAATGGATTTTGGCCGCGCCTGACGAGCCCTCACCCGGCGATCCAATTCGTCTCAAAGATGTTCTATAGGGTTGATTGAGGTCGGGGCTCTGGGCGGGCCAGTCCAATCGGCGAAAAATGTCGTCCGCGTACCACTGCATAGTGGCCCTTGAAACATGGCACCTGGCATTGTCATGCTGGAAGTAACACGGGTCCATTCTGTAAAAAATGCCATCATGTTGGGAGCATTTCATTATCCAGAATGTTACAATAAGCCTCTGTGTTCATGCTAACACGGACAAACACCAGCGGTCCTACGCCGAAGGCCGTGAAACACAAGTCAACTGACGTACTGAATTACCTATCTTCACGGATGCCCAATTACTTTTTGGTGGATAGTGTATTTTAACGGGAGCTTTGAGTGACATGCACCCAGTAAAGTTGGTAACGGTGGACGGAAAATAGTTCCGTATCTTAACGTCGAATAAAAAGTGTCAGGTAACCATTTCTGAAAACTTAAATTATTTCTTTCGCCTTCTGTTTTATTTTAATGAATTGAAGAGTAAAACTTAGCATTTTTGTAAAATATTTACTTTTCTAATAATTTCACGGATTCACTTGACCGACGCATGAATAAAGTTATGAGGCTCGTGGCAGTGTTAATCTTACATAAGGCGGAAGAATACACAACGTACATGCAAGTATATTTTAAGCAGGGCTTTCAAAAGTGCTCATTTTACCGTGAATAGCTCATACTTGACTTACACTTGTGTGTATGGTTTGCTTTTCTGCGCGCGGCTGACTCGCCAACACGAGCTGGCAATGAATCTCACTCAAGTTCACAGCCGGCTTCAAAAAGAATCACGAAGTCACGCAACGACTGAGCACACTCACATCAAAGAGAAAACGGCTACAACATTTCCCTTGTGTACACTAAGACAGTGATCTAACCTAGCTCATACTTAGAACATGCGCAACGACAGAGATAACATAGGGAACGTGTAGGCTTTAATAAAAGTTCATCGCACTTACACAGGACGATCATAGAGTCTGGTTGTATAAAGATGTGTTGAAAGCCCGAAGACGGGTTGAGTATATGCATCAGCAGTGTCCGAATTCTTTATTTGGTAATTTAAGGTGTTGGAATTCGAGCTGATACAGAGCAGCTTTCCTTGTATTTCGTTTAGGAACTGCATTACTGAATGTCTCATGTTCCTTTGTTAACTTATCTACAAGTACTATATCTCGGAAAAACTACAAAATAGTTTCATTTATACGCGCACTTAGGAAAACTACCACTTAAATAATAATAATAATAATAATAATTTTACGACGTAATGATCTTTGTTAAAAAGAAAAACTGTTTCATCAGTCCGAAGGACATATGTGACGAGCAATACTAAGCACTTGTAATTCGTCATTAAGTTTCCCTTTTTTTTTTTTTTTTGTCATTGGTTTAAATCCGTATAGTTTTGCATGGTAGAACACGTGAAATAAGACGCGAACGTTTTTACGGATGTGTTTGGAGATTTGCACGCTTCTTTCTCCACCTCGCCTCAGTAAATTTCGACCCTAAATCCCCGAATATTTAGGGCTGAAACTTGGTCACGTGGTCGATGGATGTACGGTATGTTGAATCCTAGCAAACAAGTCGAATTTTCCCGCGATAAACCATATCTTGGAATGGTGCATCTGGCCAGATGGTCGTACCGACAGTCGGCACCTAGGCTCGGCCAGTGGCTGGGGCGTTGGACCTATATTAGCGCTCAAGGCCACTGGACCACGGGGCCCAACAACCTCAATTTCACTGTGAAGAAATTTTCGGTAATGGTAAATGACCTGTGGGGTCACCTACTTGTGCCGTGGAAATTTAAGACAGTAGAACGGGCGATCGGAACGTCCCCACCTGATGATGTTCTCTCGGGTGGCGGAGCCGTTGAGGTAGTATTCGTGGTATCAGTGGTTGAAACTTCGCATTCTGAAGGGAGGCTTGGAGGGTACTCTCCCAAACCCGACACTGTCCAGGAGAAACAGTAGAGGTTGGGTAGTGCCTCGGCCAGACCACAGGTTCCACTGGCTAGGGCCGGTGTAACCCGGCGAATTTTACCCCCACGCGGATTTTACTCTCAGGTAGGAAAGGACGGACACCCTCGCGATCGAGACAGGAAAAGAACGTACTAAGTACATCATTATACCATTGGTGAGATGTCGGCACAGTGGGGTGCCGTACGGAAAGAAAAGGGTTGTTCAGAATAGGAGCTTTTCGGAAAAATTTTTTTTTTTTCTCGGAAAATGGGTACAATTCCACTCTAAGAATTACCCATAACACGAAATTACAACGATTGAAAATCATTTCTGAGGAAACTCCAAGCTTCGCTGTTACATGACCGCCTCGCGGTCACCACCTACAAAAAACAGCCGGCTTGTCGTGAATCACTGTTTCGGGGATTAACTCCCCTGCTGGCGCTGAGACCCTGGCTCGTTGGGCAATTTTTGACTATGCTTGAACAGTAATTTTATTTGCGAGGGAGCTACACTTGTTCTTTAAATTGTTATTCTACCAAGGGTCACTGTCTGGCAAGAAAATGACAATGGTAATGCTCTTGGAGGATTAGTGCCAACCTGATGCATCGTGGTCCGTAAACAGTGTTATACTGTTGTCGCGGTTGTCAGCGGACCGCCAAGCTGCTTTGACACGTGCCGCCACTCCGGCATTCAGGGGGTAAAATCCGCTTGGGTACAATTCGCCTGTTACATCGGCCTTAGGGCTTATCTGGTCAACTGAGACATTAGGTGAATGCCCTTACGCGGAGATTGAGTGTATCTCAAACCTTGTCCATCAGGACCCACTGGCTCAGTTGCTGTTACACTCCAGTAGGAGGTCGGATGCGGCCATCCGATGGGTTACTCTAATGACGACCTGAAAAGCAGCTTTGCCCTAGTATCGTAGGAAGTTTCGGATCCATCGTACTAGAGGAAGACGAGCTCCGACGTGCTTGAAGGAAACATCGCAGGTACACAGTGTGGTCACACTGCACGTTGAATTGACGTGCTGGCTTACAGGTCCTTTGAATAGGGCCACCGGTTACCAGAAAAAATGGCAAGCTTTGGCCACGCATATGCAGACATCGTGCATAGGGCGTTGAAACCTAACATGCTGACCGCTATTTTCGCAATAAATCGCCTTCTCCGACAACTGTGCATACTGGGTCCGAATGGCATAGACTGCAGGAACCCGAGGCAATGGTCTCACGCTAGCTTGAACAATTGCACTCTCCCTTCGTACTCTGTATAATGGATTCCAGGAATTGCCGGTAACGTAGCCTTCCCTCTGGCTTCGTGACGATTCTCGAGCTTGCAGATATCTGACGCACAGTATGCCAACAACAAACGAAATGCAAACGTATATAGACTGTTCAAGGTAAAGTCAGCACTTTTGGGCCCTAATTACTTTTCCTTTCAGCCATTTTTGCATCCTTCAACTACCTTTTTAAATAAATATTGCCATGTAAGTAATAGGCATATTGTGTATATTCCACGGCACTTAGAAGTTAGCGTATAAGGCTAAAATAAAATATATTTGCAGAATATTATTCCAAATGAGAGGACTATCAAAAGCGCTCACTTTACCGTGAATAGCCTATGTATGTAAAACCTGCTGCTGCAAAAAGTGCCTTTACGGGTCGCTATCCGCAGTATAGAGTGCTGAGTGATATTTAATGCGAACACCTGGGCTGAAATAACCAGTGAAAGAGATAGAGCAACAGATAGCAGCCACAGAAATACACTTCTAGTCCTAAGCCAAGCGTTATTTGTGTACCGTTTCTTTTTGGGACGTCATCTATTTATGCTCACCTTCTAAACTGACCACACCGCTTTTTGTCTACTCTTTTGACGAGGCCAACCGGTGACGGGTACGAGAGAGAGAGAGAGAGAAAAAAAATTAACTCATCTAGACATAAAAGAAAGATCGGACAGCCTCAGGGAAATGAATGACCTCCAGTCATTATGAATGGGGTGCCGGCTTCCAAAACAACGGACCGTCTGGCCACGTTGAAGTAGTTTTTAGGGAGGGGGAGGGGAGTGGGGTTTTATAACCACCGGAATTGGCTTTCGTCAGCTGGCGCGTAAAACAGTTCCCCGCTCTCCCGGCAGGTGGCATCAGCAGCGGCAGATGGCGCGCGCAAGGAGTGCGTTCACAAAACTCAACGTCGCGACACAGAAATATTTCGTTGACGACTTAGGAAAACAACGCCAAAATTGATGAAAAAACACCGTAAGTCTTTCCTGAATTCGCTAAGGGCGAATATGAATGTGAGAAGTCTGGCGGTAATTAAAGCCGGTTTCCTTGCCACTATAACCAAGCCTGATTATCATATTAATTAATACCGTTGTATATAACGAACACTGGTACCTATGTTTAAAATAAATTTTAATCATTGATTTTATACACCTCTATTTCAGTTGTAAAAATCGCGATTTTTGTAGATGAAATTGGTTCGATATTTAAAATATTTTTAAAAATTATTTTTAATTTTTAAGTACACACAACAAAGTAATTATTCCTACAAGATTAAGGTCTTTTTTTTTTACAAAATGTGATTTTTGTAGCAAGCAGAGTGGAAATACTTTTAAATTTTGAATGAAAATACTCTTATTATTTTTAAATGTAAATTCTAAAACTAAATTTTTTCCATTGTTACAAAGTACATGCTTTTTATCGTATGTAACTTAATTTTGTTCGTTGCTGACAATTTTTATAGTGTGTGTACTACATTTGTCAGAAACATTTATGGCCACAGATGTAAATAAAGTTAATTATAAATTTTATATGATACATAATTACTATGATTTTATTACATACGACCAAAGTTAATATTATGACGATCTTTCTTGAAGAAGATTTTTTTTTTTTTTTTGTAAATTCTGCTTTCTGAAGCATCCAAAACAGAAATGCGCTTGAATTTCGTTTAAAATGCGGAATCTTACGATCGATTAATTTTTTACGTTTAGAAAGTATGTTTTAGTAAAGTATTTTATAATGTTGCAAAATATATACATTCTTCTTTGATATAAAGCATAAATCGCAATTTTCTGACAGTTTCCATGGCGTGTGTACTAATTTTTTTTTTTATGAGTTCTTCACATTGTACAGTCGGGTGCAGTGCTCCATAGGCAGTTGCTTTACTTCCACCTTAAGGGGGATTATGCCTGGTTCACATGTACGCCGGTCACGCAGAACAGACAGGGCAGGCAGAACCGATGCGTCCACGTGTAAGCAAATTTTCTGCATAGATATTTCGCCGTTGAACTCGTGATTTTTATCGCCAAGATTCTAAAAACAAATTATAGATAAACAAGATGCTGTCGTCTTTCTATTCTTTCTTATCAATTCTATTATAGCGCGATTTATTTACTAAATGATTTTTGATGAGATTGTAATTTTTTTTTACACTTTAGTGCTACCGTTCGATTAATTTTCAAATTACGTTTATTTAATTCAAATGTTGAATATATTTAATGCGCCAGGCAACGCTCTGCTCTTTGTCGTTCCAAAAAAAAAAAAAAACATGATACAAAACTGTATTTCCAGAGTATGGTAAAAAATTCCATAAATACAATATGGCGGGTGGGAATCTGTCTTAAGATCTACTTGCGCGCGCATTATTTAACTTATTATTCCGCTAAATGTAAAATCAACGTTTCCACGAGCCTCGTAAATTTATTCATACGTCGGTCAGGTAAAATTGCAAAACTGTCAATAAAGATTTTTTTAAACAAATTTTCTATTGCTATTGCACTTATGCTCATTAAAAAAAGGAAAGCAAAATAAATAACTTCAGTATACACAAGTGTTTACCTAAGCTTTTTAATAACGGTCGTTACCAACTTAACTGGGTGCATGCTACTCTGTGCCCGATAAAATATATGCACGTAGGGCAGTAACATTTTTCATAGGTTGATTTCAAAAGTGCTTATTTTACTGTGAACAACCTGTACTAAACTACATGAAACTATAATAGTGTTGGAGAGCATAACTGCCATATTTACCCCACCAAAATAAATGGGGTGGGGAGAGAAAAGGGAGGGGGGTAACTTTACATTGTATAAGCTGTTCACAGTTAACTGAGCACTTTCTAAATCAACCTTTGCAAAATGTCACTGTCCCTAACTGCACGTATATTAACGGACACACTGGCGCGCGTCCGTCCAGTCAAGTTGGTAACGAGGAAGATGAAAAGTAATTCCATGTCCAAGTCATGGAGGTAATTGATGATGGAGTGGCAACAGCCTATCTTCTCCACCATTACCAAGTGAAGCCGATTTCTCGTCCGACTTCTTTCAACTGCGCATGCGCAGGCCGATTTTTTTTATGTCAGCAGCCATATTACGAGTGGCAAAAGTTACATTGTACATCGGTATTACCAGTGGCTTAATTATTGCGTTTTGTTCTTGCGTGATGTTTTCAAATGTACGTGGCCTAAATAAACCTGTGCATCAAAATGCTATACAATATTTTGCCACTATCCGGAAATAATTGAATGAAAAACACGCCCGTGTGTGTGTGTATATATATATATGTGTGTGTATATATATATATATATATATATATATATATATATATATATATATATATATATATATATATATATATATATATATATATATATATATATAGTGTGTGTGTGTGTGTGTGTGTGTGTGTTTGTGTGTGTGTGTAAATTAGCATTTTAGTATATATACACACACACTTAAGCCCTGCTTAAGATCTGCTTGTATGCAAAATATGTATTCTATTCTTAACACTTTTTGTAAATTAGTATTTTCGTGGGTCTGAAAATGTCCATGAGTCGGTCAAGGGAAACTCCGAAATTATTAGGAACGTACAAATTTGCTCATTCTTATGCTTGTACGAATATATATATATATATAATATATATATATATATATATATATATATATATATATATATATATATATATAATATAGTATATATATATATATATATATATACTAACATATATATGCTTGTACGAATATATAATTAACATGTATATGCTTGTACGAATATATGTATAATTAGCATATATATATGATTGTACGAATATATATATATATATATTCGTACAATCATATATATATGCTAATTATACATATATTCGTACAAGCATATACATGTTAATTATATATTCGTACAAGCATATATATGTTAGTTATATATATTCGTACAAGTATATATATGTTAATGATATATATATTCGTACAAGCATATATATGCTAATTATATATATGTATATATATATATTCATACAAGCATATATATGCTAATTATATATATATATTCGTACAAGCATATATATGCTTATTATGTATATATTCGTACAAGCATAAGAATTTGCAAATGTGTACGTTCCTAATAATTTCGTAGTCTCCCTTGGCCGACTCATTAACATTTTCGAACCCACGAAAATACTAATTGACAAAAAATGTTAAGAATACATATTGTGTATACAAGCAGCTCTTAAGCAGGGCTTTTGAAAATGCCCTGTTTGCCATGAACAGAAACCGGCGTACAGGGGTTCCGGGGTAGGCTTGGAAATGCTCTGCTTAAAACGAACAAGAATCCATTTGACAGGTGACTGGGGGGGGGGGAGAGTGGACCTACGCCCATGATCTAGTGTTTGTGTTTAGTACGACCGCCATTTTACATCACTGGGACGCTACTCCCTCAGCGCGGGGGTAGATCGGTCCCTTGGCCACCCAGTTGGTTGTCAGTTAGATTGCGGAGGCGAGGAGAAGCTAACCCCCTCCCACCTCATCTAACATATTTTTTGCTGCAAGGCTAGCAATCTTGTACAGGATTCCCAGGGTAGCGCCTTGGAGCTGTGTTTAGTACGATCTGATGCACGACACGTTCTTGTGAGACATGCCCGGCGGCTTGGTGGAGCGCCGTATGCGGCCGCAGGTGTAACCTGCCCCGTAATGAAACGGGCGCTGACGCCATCTGCCGGAAACCGTTACACCTCAGTCTGGCCTGCTCTGCTGGTCGGTCGGAGTGTCGACACAGGGCGCTCATCCAACACGTCTACCAACCGCAATTCGCGCTCCGCCGCCCGCTCGTTTCGCTACGGATGTTGATGTCGGAAAAAAATATATATCGACATTATTTATATTAGTCATTTATAAAAGTATCGTTTTACGAAACGATATATCGAATGAAAACTATAGATTTCAGACACATCGGGATCCCTTTTTTTTTGTGTTGAAGGACTTGATCAATGTAAATTTCCTTGCAATAATTCATACTGAGCACACGACGCACTGCATTAAGTTGTAGCACCTGTACTGCAAAACACCTTAGATCAGAAAAAAAAAATTATGCTTGGGGGGGGGGGGTCGATTTTTCATGCGCCTTTCTTCACTTCCAGCCATTAATGGACGTTCAATGTCGCGGTAACTTAAGGTATGATTGGTCCAGTCGAGTAACTAAATGTCTTCTCTTACAGCCACGAGGCCAATAGCAAGAGACCCCAGAATTTCGCGAAAAGATTTCCGTGCATATTAAGATTTCAATACACTACGGGCATATCAAGTGTTATATTTTGCTTTTAAAGTCGCGCGTGTCTTTGTGAGGAAACATTTTCTTACTTTGCTGGGCCAATGAGAATTAGTTTATTTTTGTAGTGTGCGCCTGTGAGTCGCGAGCAGACACCAAAGGCGCGTAACACTTTAATCATCCAATCGCGAAAGTGTACCTGACCTGAATTGTTATAAAATACAATGGGTCATGAAATTTCTTTAGCGAAATTCGGGTGTCCCTACCAAAATGCCAAACGAAATTTCCAAGGATGCACGTGCGAAGTTAAAAGTGCGTGCGTGTAAACCTTTATGTGATAAAACACGTGGCCCAAACTATATGGAATGAAAGTGTACATATAAAAACAATAGTCCATTCATGGTTACATCCAACTTTTCTGTAGCCCTGCCAAAGTTCTACTTTCAGGATACTCCTCCGCTCATGGAAAATGATTACGCAGCGCAATCTTGCGCACTCACTATAACAATATTTAACATAAGGTCTATCTGTTACTATGTGTTACCAACACTCACATTTTCTCCCCGCTTTTATTTATACTAACTTTAAACGAAACATTATAATTTGTATATAAAATATAAGTATATCCTGTTCACGGTAAAATGAACACTTTTGAAGTCCTGCTTAAGAGCTACTTCTATACACGTTGTGTATTCCCCCGCCTTATGTAAAATCAACATTGCTATGGGCCTCGTCACTTTATTCATGCGCCGGCCAAATTAAACTGTGAAAATATGAAGCAAGTAAATACTTCACAAATCTGCTAATTTTTACACTTCGATGCATAAAAAAAAATCAGAAAGCGAAAGAAATAATTTTAAGTTATCATAAATGGTTACCTAACACTATTTATTCGATGTTAGAATATATGTAACTACTTTCAGCCCATCGTTACCAACATTGCTGGACGAATTTCTCTCAGTGCGCCCATTAAAATATATGCATGATGGGGCAGTGACTTTTTTTTCTAATGTTCATTTCTAAAGGTTCACTTTATCGTGAACAACCTTTAAGAGTTCAGTTTAACCAAAAGTAAGGTACTTTTACGTTAAGTATAAAAAGCTTGTGACACATGACATATTTAGGAAAAAATCAAACACGTCACATATGACGTGATTTTTAAACGTTTCATTCAAAAAGTGTGCAGAAACCACGAATAGACTATATATGTAGTCTTGTCTTACGTAGATTTGCGACTTGGCTCATATCGGTAAAAACCTTATAACTCCGCGTTATAATTCGCTGCCAAGCTATATGGCATACACATATATGTTAGTTTCATACGTGTCATTGCAGAGAATATCGCGGGTTCATTTCTAGACAAGTCGGAAATCACACACATGTCCGTTCATGTTACGTTTGTAATTTGTCGACGTGTTTTGTTTGACACTTCCTGGAGATAAATGAGCCAATAACAAACATGTAATAAACCGTGCGCCCAACCATCGTCTTTTGCTATCACGACAATCGACCAAGAAGCAGTTGATATCTGTATGAGAGTATATAAGACTGTGAAGTCTAGCCTACGGGTCATTGAACTCGCGAATTTCTCCAGGTCCCAATAGTCGTTGGACATCCGCTCAACCGACATGTCCTGCAAAACTCGGAACAGGTAGACCTAGCCAACGTACAGCACTCTGGTAGTTTCACTCCGTGCGACCGGATGGAACAGGAGAAATGAGTTCTGCCTGTCGCGGCAGACAATGAACAAGTGACCTCTGCTCGAGTGTATATAGAGGACTGTGGAGTAGTGAGTGATGGGTAGTTCAAGAACTACCAGTTCATTTTGAACTGGCCTTGAAAAAGAACTAGGTGCATAGTTCACCGCGACATTAAAGAACTAGTCTCTTGTGATATCGGTCAGTCATTCTCTTAGTAACAGTAACTACGGCAGGTGCGCCACAGTGCGCCACTGCGCATGCTCCGCCGTTCGTCGCTCCCTACAGCTTCCGCCCCCCCCCCCCCCACTCCAGCTATCTCCCCTCCCCCACGTGACTAGCCACATCGCAACGTGCATACCTCTTATAAATCTGCCTCTATCGGTATCTTTGTTTTAGCTCGTTCAGAACTGCCTCGAACTGCAGGGAACTACACACAAGGCACTAATTCTTTAGCAATTAATTAACACACATCACTTATTTGCTTCTATTTCTGCTTCGCGCTTGCTTAAATTCTTCTGAGGAGGGGAAATGGAACTGTGAAAGAGGAAACAGAGAAGTTCTTGGCACGACGTACAGAGAAAGACCTATCCAGTTCTCGGACCAAGGTTACACTTGCGCTCTGCAGTTCGCCAGTACGCGTGATCATTCGACTGTGACCTATATAGTTCAAAAGAACGGTTCCCGACGAACTGTTCTCAAATGTGACTAGCTCGGAACGACCTATAGTCCATTCCCGATTGGAAGCGACTTATGAACCTTTGAAAAAAAAAAAACGCCCTAGCCATTAGCTGCATGCATAGCTAGTAAAAAAAAAAGTGGCAGGTTCTGGTGCACCAGAACATGCAACTTTTTTTTACTAGCTATGCATGCAGCTAATGGCTAGAGCGTTTTTTTTTTCATCAAAGGTTCATAAGACGCTTCCAATCGGGAATGGACTATATTTAATTCTAGTGAACTTAATTTCCCATCACTACTGTCGAGTCTAGCTTGGAACCAGTTAGTGGAGGGGGTGAAGCGAGGAGAGTATGGCGCAACCGGAAAGCAAGTACTGCGGGGTGGAGGGGGGGGGGCCAGGCAGGGAACCTCCGAGTAAACCCGCCAATCAGCGGCATCGTGGGGCACGATTCCCACGCGTGAAGGTCCGTGAGCGAACCCCCGTCGGGAATCGAACACCGCTTCGCCTTGGGTGGAAGTCGGGCGCTCTGGGCGCTGTTACGACACGTTGGGATGGGAAGATTGGTAGGGAAGACTTCCTTTGCTTCGGTCGCGCAGGCCGTCATAGTTTATTGGAGAAATGTTATTTAAGGAGACGAGTTCCCGCCATCTTGGATTTACCCATATTTCGCCATAACTTACGTTAAAATTGGTTTAACGGAATTTTTCACGCCGCTCAGCATATTAAATAGCTTCTCAATTTGTTACAGCCCCACTGCCTTTATTAATTTTTAGCTATAGGCTAGTAAAACTTTCTTCAACCTTTTTGAATCGAACCTTTGAAAAATCTCCCCATGTGTGACGTGTTTAGCTATTTCCAACATATGCCGAGTTTCATACTTCGTGCTCATAAGTTTTTTATTTTTCTGATAAATTGAAATGTTCTTCATATTTTATCTTAAAATTTTAATGCTTCATTTATAAATAACTTGAATAAAAAACAGTGAGGAAACGTGTGTTGGTAGCGCCTAGTGGGAATTAGATCTTATATAGGAGGCTCACGGTAAAATGAGCACTTTTGAAAGCCCTGCTTAAGATCTACTTGTATGCACGTTGTGTATTCTTCCACCTTATGTAAAATTAGCCTTGCCGTGGGCCTCATCACTTTGTTCATTCTTCGGTCAGGTAAAATGTGGACTTATTAGAAAAATAAATATATTACAAATCTTGTATTTTTTACACTTAGATGCGTTAAAAAAACAGAAGGCGAAAGAAATAATCTAAGTTATCATAAATTATAAACTAAAACTTTTTATTCAACTTTAAGATATGGAACTACTTTCCATCCATCGTTACCAACTTTACTGGGAGCATGTCACTCGGTGCGCCTGTTAAAATATATGCAGGTAAGCGTAGCGACTTTTTTCTAAAGTTGATTTCAAAAGTGCTCACTTTATTGTGAACAGGCTTTATGAATGACTGTTGCGCTGAGTACGCACAAATGCGGTGCGTTGTCCTTCGGGTTTAATTTCCCGGACTTAGTTAAGCTTAGTTTGCACGAGGCGGAGGAATAATCTGGAGGTACAACTTTGGCAGGGCTTCAGCAGAGTGCAAAATAACCGTGAACGGATTAAAGTAGCAGCTGGGAATAAGCAAGTAGCTATTCCTGCGGGCCACTACAACTAGCAGTCCTTCTAGGCTGGCGGTCGAGTCTTGGGTCAAACGCCACTCCAGCACAGTAGATGTTCCTGGTGGTCGTACTGGTATTTCTCTTCGAACCCCCTCTCCCTTACCAAAAAACCCACGTGTGTCGGCGGCCCCTTTGACGTGCTGGCACGATCGCGTCGGCCACGGATCTCTCCACAAACTGGTTTCCGAATCGGGCTTCCGCTTATCTTCCCCCCCCCCCCCCCCCCGAGCTAGAATTTTTATGACGGACGCTCTTTAGAAATAGTACACAAACACAGCCGACATCCCAGGAGTAGTTGTTTTCCAACGCCTGCTTACTATGCGTAATAGAAACACGGCATTCGAACTCGAGGAAAGACTGGGTCCCACAACGCAACTCCTGCGAGTCCACAAGTCTGCAGCTGGTTGACTTGTCAACATCAATATTAATTGCAAAAGTGTTAATGTAATGATGTAATAAGTATACCTTCATAATTTTGTAAATTACGGTATTTTTTCTTTGTTACTATTCCATGATACTGCCCACCGTTTCCGAACCGATGTAATCCAATTTGCAGTATTTGTTCTGCTGGCAAACAGTAAAATCTAAAATCTACTAGGCTCCACCCCCCTCCACCACCAAAATAAATACTGTTATTTCGCTCAAACAATACCAAAGGGTGTAGTAATTAAGGGCACTGACTAATGGCTGGTAGCTGCGAAATTGCGAAATTTAAATAGGAAATCTCATGTTAAGGAAATTTCGCCTCATTGTGTTAATTTTAAGTATAAGAGTTCCAAACAAAATGTATTATCATCATTTTTTTTAGGGGAAGTTCCCTACACCGAAGATGTTTCCATAGCATGTATAGTCAGTTTGCAAGTAATTTAAAAAAAAAATGTTTTACAAAAATTATATGCTTCTTATTTACGTTGAGAATACACCCTCGTAGGGATCTACTTCTAAAAAATCCATGAAGAATACATTTTATTTAAACGCCTATCTTTAAAATTAACTCATTAGTAGTAGGGGTGTGCCGTTTCTACTTCACCTGGGATTAATTGGGCTTAATTTATGGATTATCGATTCGATTGATTGGATTAATCATCAATCCGATAATTTTTTTAATTAAAAAGGGTTGATTGAAAGGGTTAACTGGACTGAAATGGTTAAGATTTGATCGGATTAATTTTTTCTTTCTTTCTATCTTTGTTGTGGGGAGGGGGGAAGCAGGATCTCTGTACAATGTTGACGGTGTAGTGTCCTGAAGGCGACTGACCAGAGTAGTGAGTTGCAATGTCTTATGTAGTTGTAGAGTTGAGTGCAAGAATGGGCCAAGGCTAATTTTTTATAATTTTCTAATGTAGAGGTGTTTGGAAGGATGTTGGTGGAAGATAGGCGATTTTTACGAATATATTCTGAGTGATTAAACGATTTCTAAGAGTGGCCTAAGTGTAAATTTTTTGTTGTTTTTGGTAGGATAACTCATAGACGGTAGATAATGTGATTTACATGTTAACCTAATAAGTGCAATTACCTGAGTCTTAAACATAATGTGAATGAGTGTTAAACATAACGAGATACTCGAGGTTAGAAATATAATTTACATGAGAGAGAATTTTAACTATGTGAATAACATGAGAGACAAGTGCAAACTCACTAAACTAAATCCAGCTAGTCAGTATGAATAAATAACACGATTCAGCCTGGAGAATAATATCTTACTGCAAAAAAAACTCTGAATACGATTTAAACCAGACACAATTATGTACCAGAAATATTAAAATAAGTCTGTTCGAAGTATGAGAGAGTAGCACTAATGTCGAGCTATGAGTAGATATGTACAGCTAAGCCGATAGACAACTGTGTTTAAATTATGGTAAAAGACATCAATTAAAAAAAAAAGTTACTATTTACGAAATTCACTGCCGTTGTTAACACAAACTGTATTTTTAAAAGGTTAGGAATTTTCATAGACCGAGCTCAAAAAACATGCAATGAAATGGCTCCAGGAGTTCTCCGAAATCGCGCCTCTGTCCAACTCAGAGGTCGCTTGAAGAATGAGTGGATGCTATGACATACGACTGCTTATATACGTGGAGCACATTTGGAGGTTGACAAGCAACTGAGTTGAAATGTATGACTACCAGAAAATATACCAATCTACCAAATTAGTTATTATCTATGAGCAATTTAATCCCACCTTCCTGAACATTAAATGTTTCACATAAAATTTTTAAAAACTTACCCCACTGCCATGTTTGAAATACACAATTTCATTTCCCTGGGAAAATAAATAAACAATTCACTCGCATTATGTAACGACATCCAGAGAACTGGTTTACCACTATGAATAAATGTTTGTATCGTCGTACCGTAAGAAGCAGTATTTTTAAATAATTCCGTTTTAACAAGCAATAAACCTGTATATTGAAGATAGGCGTGAGGTTCGTGTCGAAACTGACGGTATCCCGGTTTAATTATAACACAGGTGAACTAAAAATAGAAATTGCATATACTTAATGAAAAAAAATATAATCGTGATGTAACCAAAGGATTTGAGTATACAATCTTCCTCGAAGAAAAACTATAAAATAAATTACTTATCACAAACACAGTATATCGATCCGAAAATAAAAAATATGTTTACACACAAAATTTATATTTTCCCGATAAAATACTTTTGTATTACATCATGTATATTATAAAACGAAAATCGCGGCTTTCACTAGAGATGAAGGTAGGTGCGATGCTCGCTGGTACGTAGTTTGAGCTAACCCACGAGGCTGGCCTCATCGACCACCATGTGTCTAGAGGTGCTATTTTTATGAAGGAGTTGACGACAAACACATCTGTCTCCTCCAAGCGTACATGAGTGACTGAAGATGGTGCCAAGTGTCCAGAGCGCTTCACATTGGTAGGACTGTCTGCTTGTAACCAACCCCCCTCCCCCCTGCAGTGTGTGCTGCCCCGAGCTGCCTACTTGCGTGCACATCAGTAGGCCTCCCACCCCATCCCACCTGCACCCTCAGAATCGACCCAACTCTACGATGCCAACCATCCCTACCACCCCTGCTCTGTGAGGTCCTGGGAGTCAATCACCCATCTGTCCCCGATTCTCAATTGTCGCAACTGATTCAAGATGACAACTGCCTAGTTGCACTCTGATCAGGTCCTGCCCGCTCGTAGACACCCCCTACCCTCCTCCCTCATCTACAGAGCTGCTCCGACTCCGCGATGCCAACAACCCCTATGCCCCCTACCAACCCTCAGAACCAGCCCTTGTCTAGAGGAACATGCCCCCTCTCCAAGCACCTCACCCCACCTCCCACAATCTCCAGAGTGTGTGTCTTCCCAGGGTGAAGACTGTCTACCTGCAGCAAAGTTTGGACTCTTCCGAATGCATTAACCTGTTAAAGACATTCATTCAACAAATGCTACAAATAAGGCAGAAGGCGTCAACAACACTCATTACATATTTTCCGTGGACCCGAATGAACTTGTTAATAATCTTAGATACTTATTGCAGTTTACATAGCATGTTAGGAATATGTTTCAATTAAAAATAATTTCTCAAAACAATTAAGTCATTTGAATTTACTTGGAGTGTTAATTAGGTTTATGGAATAAACAGTCCTATTTGAGGAATAAAAAAGCTTTCTTTGAGTACTAAACATACATAAGTTTCGAGGAATAAATTTGAGAAATAAGAAACTGGCAAATTCCCTATAGCATAAAACTAGTATTAAAATTTTTGGTATCTATGTTTGTGAAGTGCCCTATACTTACTTGTGGTATGATTTTTGTAACTTTCTGTATTTGGCTGTGTTAAAATGTACATACATTTTTGGATCACCCTGGTTTGAGGAAGACAATATTTCAATTTGAAACATATTCCTAACACACAATGTTTACTTGAAAAATTACTTTTTTTGTTTAAATAATAGGGTTAACTAAAATGTTATTATCATACTTCTCGGGTGTTTGAAGATATTACTTCATTCGATGTAACCTTGTTCCTTAATTGTTTGTTATAATGAAAACCCATCTCTTTTATTTCGT
Organism: Dryococelus australis; assembly: GCA_029891345.1. Classification (NCBI taxonomy): domain Eukaryota; kingdom Metazoa; phylum Arthropoda; class Insecta; order Phasmatodea; family Phasmatidae; genus Dryococelus; species Dryococelus australis. The sequence goes on along the minus strand of CM056995.1, from coordinate 333,721,050 downwards.
AATATTCATCGTGTTTTTAAACTGCAATAAATATCTAAGTTTATTAACAAGTTAATTTGAGTCTTCGTGAAATAAAAAAGAGTGTCGTTCTTGACGCCTTCTACCTTCTTCACAACATTTGTTCAATGAATGTCTTGAACAGTATCACTGACATCCTCACTATTGTCTTCACCTGTTTCATCATAAATATCGACTTTACTTTGCTTAGAAAGACTATGTGTATCATCACCAACACTGATCTTCTAAGCTGGTTGCGGTAGGTTATGTCGAAAATCGTTATGTTCACATGTTATTGTATATTTTATACAATCTGATTCTATGTAATTTCTTGTAATTACATTATTTCCCTCTCCTTCTGTGATATTATGTAGTGTAGATGCTACATTTACTTCCTCAGGATGAAGATTATTTCTTTTACAGATCTTGACATAACAACTTAAGTTATCCATTAGTGTGAACTGGCGAAAACAGTACTAACAGATAAGAATCGTACGAGACGAACTCTTCAAACATTCGTTCCTCTCATGTCTCTGAACATTGTAGGCGAAAATGTGAATTTTCCCACAGTATTTGCAGTGTAGTTTATTCAGTGGTCTCCATTCTCATTATTGTGGGTTAAATGACTAATCTGGTGTGAGGAGATAAATTACTTCCGAATAGATGTTCACCTCACAATGTCAGAATGACAACTAACTTGTTTCTGTATGAATGTACTGTTTTAAACAGTATCAGGTTTCATTAATGATGATAAAATATTTTCCATTATAATATTTGTATATTAATTTCAGGGGTATGCATACTAATTAACCATGTGATTAAAACTATGTATGTCAAATGGAATGTCTTTACTTGGTATTTTATTAAAATTAATAAATTATAATTTCATTTCAGGAATGTAGAAGGGAGAGATGGGTTTAGAAGTATTTATTTTGAAGGGAATTTTTAAAGACTTCGCTTACTAAATGATTGTGTTAGTAGGAGGTTAGTCTGTTGAGTAAACCAATTTTGAGCTGTGATTGTCTTGACAGTTTTCTGTTTCAAAAGTGTGTATGTAACACTTTCGTTTTTCCCAATAACTTCTGTCTGATAAATCGTTATGTCGATTCCTAAGTTGTATAGAATAAAGTTATTTGTCTCGGATATCTCTATACAATGTAAATAATTTGTTGATAGTCGGAATGTATTATCCTAAAAGATGGGTTCTACTATTTCAAAGTGGTCGCCATTTTCTTTTAAATTTTTCTAACGTTTATTGAAATATCGTGGAAATTAATATATACCAGCTCCGATAGAAGTCATTTCAGCCTTAATATGTACTATTTCTTTAATATTACATTCAAATTTGTTCTCTAGGGATATCGATTTGTATATAAGATCGAGTATATACAAATTTTATGGTAGATAGTGATTCTTAAAATATCGATTGGGAACCTTTTGAATTAAATTTTGGTTATAAGTAAATTTTACTGTTGTAGACAAGTCTACACATCAAATATGTATTTTTCTCTGCTATACACATATATTTAAAAACAGATTGAAAGTTTGAATATGAATTCATGTATCATGTCTTCCATCATAATACTTGAAACTTAGGTAGGTAAATGGAATGATACATGTTTCAAAAACTGTGATTATTCAATGTTTTAAATGGAAATTGTTGCAAGTGAAAATATTTAAATAAGTTTGCTGGAAACAGGATAAATTTTATTGGATTACAATTCATTTCTTGGATTAAGATATAAAATTTTATGCAATGTTAAATTTGGAGATTAGCTCAGGGATTAAAGTAATTTTATTTCAGGGATATAAATTTTGATATGCATGACTTGTGAAATTTTTATTTCGCTGCAAATAAAACAGGTTAATGCATTCGGAAGAGTCCAAACTTCGCTGCACAAAGGGAGGGAGTCAGTTAGGCAGGTTGACAGTCTTCATCTCGGGAAAGGACATGTGCTCTAGTGAGGGTGGTGGTGGGAGGTGGGGTGCGGGTGCTATTACAGGAGGCAAGTTCCTCTGGACAAGGACTGGTTCTGAGGGGTGGTAGGGGCATAGGGTTGGTTGGCATCATTGAGTAGAAGCAGCTCTGAAGATGTGGGGTGGAAGTTAAGGGTGTCTATGAGCAAGAGGGAGCCGATCGGAGTGCAACTAGGCAGTTGTCACCATCTTGAATCAGTTGTGACAATTGAGAATCGAGGACAGATGGGTGACTGACCCCCAGGCCCTTGGAGAGGAAGGGTTGTAGGGGTGGCTGGCATCGTGGAGTTGGGCCAGTTCTGAGAGGTGCAGGTGGGAGGGAGTGGCAGGCAGGGTCCTCCCTATGTGCATGCAAATAGGCAGTTGTCGCCATCTTGAAGAATTACCGAAAAAATTTGACGAACACGAACAGTTAGGGGCAGTGAGCACTGGTGAGAGTGTGGTTTTTTTTAGCAGACAGTCCTACCAATGTGAAGCTCTCTGGACACTTGGCGCCATCTTCAGTCACTTATGTACGCTTGGAGATGGACTTGTTAGTCGTCAGCTCCTTCATAAACACCACACATCTAGACAATTGGCAGACGACGAGGCCACCCTCGGGGGTTAGCTCAAACTACGCACCGGCGAGCATCGCCCTACCTTCACCTCTAGTGATAGCTGCGATTTTCGTTTTATAATATACATCATGTAATATAAAAGTATTTTATCGGGAATATATATATATATATGGAATACATATAGGGTGTATATATAGGGAATATATATTCCCGATATATATATACATATATATAGTCGTGTGTTAACATAATTTATTTTCGGTTCGATATACAGCATTTGTGATAAGTAATTGATTTCATCGTTTTTCTTCAAGGAAGATTGTATACTCAAATCATTCAGTTACATCGTGATTATATTTTCTTATTAAGTGTGTGAGATATCCATTTTTAAGTTAATCTTTGTCATAATTAAACGGAGATGCCATCGGCTTCGACACGAACCTCATGTTAATATTCAATATAAAGTTTTATTGCTTGTTAAAAGCGAATTATTTTAAAATATGGCTTCTTACAATACAAACATTTATTCGCAGTGGTAAACCAGTTTTCTGGAAACATCGTTACATAATGCAAGTGAATTATTTATTTATTTTTCCCAGGGAAGTGAATTTGCGAATTTCAAACATGGCAGCGAGATAATTTTGATTTTTTAATTTAATGTGAAACATTTAATGTTCAGAAAGGCGTTATTAAATTGTCCGTGGATAATAACTCATTAATTATAGCTTGGTAGATTTTCTGGTAGTCATAAATTTCAACTCAGATGCTTGTCAGCATCCAAACGTGCTCCATATACATTAACAGTCATACGTCATAGCATCCACTCATTCTTCAAGTGACCTCCGGTGTGGACAGAGGTGCAATTTCCGGGAGCTCCTGGAGCCATTTCACTGAGCGTTTTCCTGAGCTCAGTCTATGAAAATTCCTAACAGTTAAAATATACAGTTTGTGTTTACACTGGCAGTGAATTTCATATACTTTTTTTTTTTTTTAATTTCCTTCATTTACGACTTTTTACTGTAATTTAAACATAATTATCTATCGCCGCTCTATACGTATCTACTCACAGCTCGCGTAAGTGCTACACTGCACTCATTTATACATCAGACTCCACATAAATGGATGTGTTTTAAAAAATATTTGAGGTACGTACAAGAGGCAATAAGTAGTGTATGTGTATTTCTATTACGCTATTGTCTGTTTAAAATTTAAATGTGAGTATGAAAATCTTTATTTATTCATACTGACTAGCTGGCTTTCGTTTAGTGAGTTTGCACTTTTCGAAATCGGATGTTATTCACATAGTTAAAATTCTCTCTCATGTAAATTATATTTGTAAGCTCGAGACTCACGTTACATTCAAGACTCACATAATTGCACTTATTATTATTCACGAAGTCATTTGAATTTTGCGATTCGATGTGTTTAATTTATTCATATGTATAACACTCTGAATATCTCTAAAGTTTAATTGCACTCGGAAAACATATCGTTTAACGTGTAAATCACATCTTTCAAAATCGCCTATCTATCGTCTACAAGTAATATCCCACCAAAAAAAAAACATTATCTTTACACTTAGGCCCCTCTTATAAATCGTTTAAACACTCTGAATTTCTCTTAGTTGTTAAATATATTCATAAGAATCGTCTATCTACTACCAACATCCCTCCAAACACCTCAAAATTATAAAAATTATAAAAAAAATTAGCCTTAGCCCACTCTTGCACTCTACTCTGCACTTATTAAGACATTGCAACTCACCACTCTGGTCAGTCGCCTTCGGAACACTACACCGTCAACATCGTACAGAGCTACTGCTGCTACCCCCCTCCCCTGCCAAAGAAATAAAGAAAGGAAAAAATTTATCTGATTAAAAACTAACCATTTCAATCCATTTAACCCTTTCAATAAATTTAATCCTTCCAATAAATATAATCCTTCCAATAAATTTAACCCTTTCAATAAATTTAACCCTTTCAATTAGCCCTTTTATTACAAAAATTAGATTAGATTGAGGATTAATGCAATCAATCAAATCGATAATCCATCAATTAATACCGCGTGAATTAAAACCGGCACGCCCCTACTACTCTCACTTAAGCGAAATTTTCTTAACATGGTATTTATTATTTGAATTTCGCTGCTGCCAGCGGGTAGGCAGTACCTTTAACCTGAATTCCTCTTTAAATTGAAAGTTTTGACCGCCACATGACATGTCTTACACATGCACCACTGTTTTCGTTACTTATAAACATCGACATAATTTCAGTATTAGAGCTACATTAACCACAAACAATTGTGAACTGGAATTAAAGACAAATAGACATGACATTTTCACTTCAGTACAGAAGCACTTGTAAACAATGTCTACCTAGTGTTTTAGACCTGTAGAAAATATATAGTAGCCGTGGAATTTTCTGTCGCATAAGTTACACGTTTGTAGGTTTGCGTTACATAACTGGTCTAGAAGGGTGGAACTTCACTTGTCGTTACAAGTTTCACACTGGTAAAGGTTGTTCAAGATAAAGTGAGCACTTTTGAGATCAACCTCAGAAAAAAGTCACTGCCCCTACCTGCAGATATTTTAACGTGCGCAATAAGTGACATGTGTCCTGTAAAGTTGGTAATCGTGGACGGGAAACTAGTTTCATATATTAACGTCGAACGAGTTAGGAAACCATTTGTGATAACTTATATTTCTCTCGTTTTCTGTATTTTTTAATGCATCGAAGTGTAAAAATGAGCAGATATGTAAAATATTAACTTTTTCAAATCATTTCGCAGTTTCACTTGACCGACGCATGAATAAAGTGATAATTACGACGGCAATGTTAATTTTACATAAGGCGGAAGAATACACAACATGTATACAAGTAGATCTTAAGCAGGACTTCCTTCTCTCCCATCACTCATTTCACATTTGTAATCGTAATCAAATATTCCATCATTATTTAATAATTTCTGCTGCTCAAGGGAAAATGTGGATATAATCGAAACTGTAGGAACTTCAAAAATTCTTTTAAGTACCTATAGATCTACGCCGCACCAAGGTTTCATTGCTAATGTCCGGTCAAAAAGTTTGATTCCGAAGATCTGTAAAAAAAAAAAAAATCCAACGCGGAAAGGGTTTCCCCTCCTTACGAGTACCTACCTGGAAAAATAACCAACTTCTGCTTAGAAAATAAGACTTTGCTTAATTTAAATCTGAAGCGACATTACCATCCATAGCTAACTCGGCTTACAGCGTAGGAAGATGTGATAACAGCTTCGCCCCTGGAAGTCGCTGATAAAATCTGTTAAACGTATAATGTTAAGTATTTAGCTCACTGCCAGCTTTACTTCTCTGTGAAGACCTCCGTGGTTTAGTACATAGCGTAGCTGCCTCTCGCCCGAGGGACCCAGGTTCGAATGCCGGCGCCGAGCCGTGGGATATTTTAAGTGGGTGACGAATCTAGCTCATCTTCAACCTGCGGAAGTACATGACAAACTAACGCAGTCATCCTGCTTATGACGTATCCACGGTGTCGTCAAAGTTTTTGAATCAAACATTTGTAAAATCACTCTATGACGTGTTATCTTGTTTCCTAAATATGTCACACATAACAAGCGTTCTTTACGTCTGCTAAATTTAAAGTATATTATTTGTGGTAAAATTTAACATTTTTCCTATATTTTATATACAATTTTTATATTTTATTAATAACTAAAATGAGTAAAACCAGAATAAAATAAGTGTGTTGGTAATGCCTATAGTCTCGCCGGCCTAAGAACGGACTTTGCCCCTCCTAGAATCTAATTTACACAGTACAGTGTCACGACGGAAACACTGCACTGCGCGTAGGAGCGATGAGACACTAGGCGTGCGTGTTAGTGTCGACCGTGTTGCTCCCTCGCTTCTTGACCTTGGACGCGCAGCTCTGACTCACTCTTAAGGCGAATGCACACAAATGCGGTGCGTTTTCCCTTTGGTGTAATTCTCTAGGCATAGCTAAGCTTTGTTTGCACGAGGTGGGGGAAAAGCCAGGAAGCAGAACTTTTAACTTCAGAAAAGTTGGAAGTAACCAGAATGACCTATAGTCATCTTGGTCGAGCAGGGGTAGGCTATATCCATCACCCGGTCTTTGCAAAATATACCGAGGTAGTGTGACATGCTTTAATGTTAACATACCCGCTCACTGATTGGCCACGCAAGGCTCTGGAAACTGACATTGTGTCTGCTTGGTTGTTATGTGGCCGCCTAGCAAGTTAGTCTGCCGGCGAAGACAGGCCAACGACGTCCCGCCATCTTGCGGGCCAGCGGGAGACTATTTTGCTGTCGTGTGTGACTGGGTTCCCTACCAGGTCTGCCAACTTTATAGTCGTTTTTATCTCGCGACACTACGGCTGTCGTTCTAACGTGCTAACGAATTCGATTTACAGGAAATATATTGGTGAATTTTCAATAGTCTGTAGGTACTATTAAAGAAATATCTCCGCTCAATTCACTTTTTCCCCGCGCAGTCAGGCGTTGCGACGGCGCAATCAAAGCAAAGGAGGGTAATTAGCCTCGTATTGTCAAGCTTGGCAGCTTCACGAGACATTAAAAGAATCTGATCGAGATACGATTGTTGACCAACAAAGGCAACCGCCGACAAGACACGAAGTATAGAGGGGGAGTTGAGGTAGGGAGATTCACTCGTGTAATTGGCCAACCTGCATTCTTCTTGTCCCCTGCAAAAAGCAACCTACCGTGCTATTCTGTGATATGAAATGGCGGCAGTTCTGCCAACTATTACATGATAACCGCACGAGGAGCATCCGTATAAGCCAAATTTGATCGTCAAACTGCTTAGAAGAAAGTTTTTTTCGAAGGAAGTTGGATAACTAATGACTAGGGACACCAGAGTTACGCGAAAAGATTTCATGACTAAAATTGTATTTCATTACATTTTAGCTCAAGATCTACTTTCGTGATTGGATTACTCACGTGTTACGCGTCTTAGGTGTTTGCTCGCGAATCACAGACGCACACTACAGGAGTAACCTAACTCTGATTGGCCAGCATAATAAGAAAATGTTTCCTCGCAAAGACACGCGACTAATAAGCAAAATAAAACTGCTGATATGCATGTAGATTATTTAAATCTAACATGCACGGAAATCTTTTGGCGAAATACAGTGAAAGCCCTGCTTAAGATCTACTTACAGGCACATTGTGTATTCTTCCGTCTTATGTAACATGGCCACTGTCATAGGCCTCATCACTTCATTCATGCGTCGGTCAAGAAAAATCGTGAAATTATTATAAAAAGTAAATATTTCACAAGTCGTCTCATTTTTACACTCCGATGCTTTTTTTTAAAAAAAACAGGAAGCGAAATAAATAATTTTAATCGACACAAATAGTTACCCGACACTTGCTATTTTACGTTAAGATATAAAACTACGTTCCCTCCATTGTAACCAACTTTACTGGGTACTTGTCAGTCAGTACGCCCGTTAAAATATATGCAGGTAGGAACAGTAACTTTTTTCTAAGGTTGATTTCGAAATTGCTCACTTAATCGTGAACAGCCTTTAATTACATCCATAACACAGTTTATAACACAGTATATAGTTGAGGGGGGGGGGGGGGCTAAATACTTTGCCTTTCCTGGTGTTTTTTTTTTAACTCATAGCATATTGTTGTCCCGAATATACTCGTCAACATCCAACTTGTTGCAGAATATGTAAAATCATGATCGTGGCTGTACAAGAAGATCATAAGCTAGCACCAATATGGAACGCGCCCTCCGCTGAGCAATGTTATTCGCTGCTGCCGACACAACTATCAATATAATTGGTTGATTCTTATGCCATGGATCTACTGAAACTCTGTCCGTAGGATCCAAGGTGTCAGTTATAAGAAATTCGTAAATACATTTCGCAACATAAAATTCCTCTTTTGCAACACCCTAGAATGAAAAATTAATGTATACGTTAGGGGCTTATGCAGTAAATTGTAAATTAATTTAATGTGCATGAGGTAAATTATTATCAAGTGATATGGTATTTTACATTTTAGCAGTACTGTAGGTAATAATTGATTTTCAATCAAAAATTTATATCCTTTCAAAAATATACAACTAACGGCGCGCCATTGTAAATAGCAACAAAAGTCTCCAGCGGCGATAAATTTGTTTAGAAAATTTAGACAGCTTCAGTTCCCCCAAAAGTTTTGTGTTGAACGCACGATTCTATTCGTTAGATGGACGACGGGTGAAATTAATGAAAGTCGCGTTTATTACAACAGCCGATTACACAAAATTTAAATATGACAAACAACTTATGGGAGTGGAATGTGTTAAAGACAATTAATTGTATGATAGCTTTCCGTGCTTTACTGGGAAGCGGGAAGAGTGAATTCTACAATACATTTAATGTGCTATTACACTCAATTTCATTACATAATAAACGTTTTTCGTAAGGGCCATACACTGTAAAAAAAACTGGCAAACTTCCTAAACTGCAATGGAAGATTTTAACCTACTATACAGTGTATGGTAATAGTACTACTTATCAGGCTGAAAACATGGGCATGTGTAGCATCGCTACTATACAAAGCTGGTACCTTCCCTATACATTTGAGTGTTCCCCAAGCAACTGTAGGGACGTTATCATGCATATATTGGAGAATATTTAACCATTCGCGCTTTGTCGCTGTACGTATACACTGATATGGTGAATTCACAAAAAATTTCTTAAAGTTTAGATTTTTGTTCAGAAGTGCAAAACAAACCGTAGCATTTTTTATTTTCCTTCTTGGCTACATTACAGTTCAACACAATGGCATTGCCTAAGTTTGAAAATAAACTTAAAATCGACATATGTAAATAAAACACTAAGATGGAAAGATTTCATGGCCTTTTTTGTCCAACTGTTTTCCTACAGCTTTGTCACACATTAGGTAAGTGAGTGAAGAGATTTGGGCGTCTCTTAACAGCGAGGTCTTGAGAGCCGATGAGGGTGATTGATGTATGGAGCAGCGCCGGAATGCAAGGGCAGGTGTAAACGGGAGATCCCCGAGATAACCCGCCCGATTGCCACGTGCGAAAATCCGGGAGCAGATCAGTGAACCTGCGAAATTTCCCCCCAGCGCTATGAACTTTCCCTCGCCGCTGTCTCCCGGAGTGCGGGTCGATGCAGCGGCCGTCAAACGGGGCAGCCCCGCTTCACAATCGATGTCGTTCATTGAGGAACCCGGGCCGCCCCCTCATTGACCGCGCAGCCGAGGGTAGCGTCTGCCTGCGCCTGCGCGCCGCCCACAACTGGGTCAGTGGTGCCTCTGCACCCTCTCTGGCACCCCGCACACCCCCTTTCCGCGTTAACCAGGGAGGATCCATCTGCCCCCGGCCAGCAATCCACGTGCCGCTGCAGAACGACCACGCGCGCAGAGGAGCGACTCCCTGCAACCTCACACTATGGCAGTGTCCGAACTCAGGTATATACTTGTGTACTTGCACCCTTGCATACTTCACTTACCCGTGGCACCAAACTTGATGAATTCGGACATGCAGTCTTGTTGGCTTCGATCCCAGTTATTAGCCATCTAACCACTTTAAATGTTTATATATTCCGACTAAGAATATGATAATTGCCGAAGGTTTTAGGGTTTAAATAAAGTATTAAATAATATTTAAATTTGATTTACATTGACATTTATTGCGTTGCATTATTGAATGTAAGTGCATTTTGGATTGCTTTTTTTTTTATCTAAGCCTCTGTAGGTTAGGAACATAGGCCTAATACGAATTTATTGCTTAGACCTTTTTTTACGGTGAAACTTGTGATAATTTATTAGGTTCAAAATTCTATGTCTACGAAGTAGTAATGTTGACCTATTAAACTTTAAAACAAAAAATTACATCGGAAATCAATTTTAACCTACAAAATGCTTCTCAAAATGGCGGCACATATTCCGCAAGTATGCGAGAAGTATACAACTTCGTTTACTTGTGCATACTTCGCTTACAATTCGGAAAACACTTACGACGTCACTTCCGGAGACAGGTACGCACAAGTACGTACTTCAGGCGAATTAGGACACAGTCTATATATGTAGAGACCTGAAGAATTTGCAGCTTCATTTTGGGATAAGCTAGAAATCAAAACACGTGTGTTTATATAATTTCAGTCGTTGGACCACACCGTGTATGACACCTCCTTGAGAACGCTGGCACAATCGTCGCCTTCCACTGTGACAGCAGACAACCAATACATAATACTGTAGAGTTTAGACTGCAGGTCATTGAACTCGCGAATTTTTCAGGTCTCTATTTATATGTAGACTATAAGCAAAAATTGAATTTAACAAAAAAAATATGGTACTTTTGTGTTAACACCAGTATAGAACGGTTGAGACGCATGGCATATTTAGGAAACAAACAAGCAATGCATGGGGCGTTTTCTCACTCAAAGGTTAGAGACAAAAAGTGTGAAGAAACCGCGAATAGTCTATACACATATATAGCATATGCTTCTAGAATTAGGAGGGAGAGGGAATTGCCTCCCCTCCCCCCTCTTTTAGACAACCAGTTGGGGCGTCAACTCAGAGCTGATAAACAGTGCTTGGACACTACTTCAGAGTGTAATAAGCATTTATAAGTCATTGTAGACTGATTGCCTCATTCTTTTCTATATACATCCTGTTCATAGGGCTTCGGATAACCAAAATCACCAATATTCCAGTTTTACGCACAGGAACAACAGTGATTTTTTTTTTTTTTTTTTTTCCAATTCTTTGACAAAAGTGCGTAGAATTATTATTTTTTTGAACTACAGGCAAATTGTATTTTCAAATCGTTGCTGTACAGTATGTGAATGCAACTACACTCGCGAGCAACCAAATCGTCTCACCCACTAATCGTGCATACATATACAGTCGATGGACTGTCCAGCACTCAAGTCCAGACATGAATCCGATCGAACATGTAACGGGACGAACTTAAAACGAAGGGTCTAGGCCAGAAATCAAGTTCCTTGGACTATCGACGAGCTCATAACGGTGTTGTTGGAGGAGCGGGACGGAATTCCTCAAGACGGAGTAAGAACGTTAACAAGCTGCCATCGGTATTGATTCAATAAATTGTCTTGGTTATTGTGCAATTGTTTGCTTCATTTGAACAATACCTGACCATACTTCCTTTACCTAATTCCTCAAGACGGAGTAAGAACGTTAACACGCTGCCATCAGTATTGATTCAATAAATTGTCTTGGTTATTGTGCAATTGTTTGCTTCATTTGACCAATACCTGACCATACTTCCTTTACCTAATTCCCAATTGTCCTACACTTTGACGTAAATGGCGTTATTCTAAAAAGTACTGAAGTGAGTTTTATGTGAAAGGTGTCAAAGTAAAACTAAAGCGTAGGGCTTTAAAACAACATACGGTTTTCATGAATCTGTTACGTCCTTTTTGTGGGAAACATGTCTGTGTGCGCGCGTTATGGGTGGGTTGATTTGTAGCTCGCGAGTACAGTTTCAAATAATTATCTGTAAAACGAAACAATTTTTGTTGTATATGTCACTGAAACCAGTAAATACCACTATCCTTACTAATAGTAAAAAAAAAAAAAACCCTACACTAGTCAAAGTTACCCCATTATACGGCTAGTCTACAAAATTATATGTAAGCGTGCGATTGTGAATGAAACTACTGCCAGTGATGAATACTCCGCTGTGAAGTCGGCTGGTCAGACATCACAAAACAAACCACTAAAATTTCTCGGTTTTGGCAGCCACGTCGCAGTCGGAAAAAGTATCCCGGCGTTTTGGCACACATTGCAGAAACTGCTACAGGCTGTTCACGCTAAAGTGAGAACTTTTGAGGCCCTAGTTACTTTTTCCTCCCAGCCTTTTTTAACCTTTAACGATCTTTTTAAATATCATAGGCTGTTCACGGTAAAATGAGCACTTTTAAAAGCCCTGCTTATGATCTACTTGTACGCACGTTGCGTATTTCTTCGCCCTACGTAAAATTGACATTGCCATGGGCTTCATTACTTTATTCATGCGTCGGTCAAGTGAAACTGTGGAATTATTAGAAAAGTAAATATGCCCCAAATCTGCTCAGTCTTATACTTAGGCGTATTAAAAAAACAGAAAGGAAAATAAATAATTTCAGTTTGCACATATGGTTACCTTACACTATTTATTCCCATTATTCATTACCAACTTTACTGGGCACATGCCACTCAGTGCGCCCGTTAGTAGTGTTAACGTGGGGTTGCTAGATTCAGAAGCGGGGAAATTAAGGAGGATGAGGTGTTGCGGGTTGCGGATATTAAGGGGTTTGTAATTGAGATGAAATCCTCCCTGTGTTAATCTTACGAGACTACGAATGATCGAGAATAGCACAATATGCTCTGCAGGGTTCCAAAACTTCCCTTTTAAAAACGGAATATGTTGTGAGTAGTTTAGGTAATATCGAATCTCTGCTCCGAGACTAGGCTCTCCTCAGATATGATTAACACCCTCCCCACATCTCTCTAACCTCCTATATAACTGTGTATTCAGAGCTCACTAAATAATGTACAGGCCCTCTAGAATGTCATACCGGCGGGATACAGAAATGCGCAGCGAACGAGACTCTATCAGTCCAGTACCCCTCTCTCATCACCCAAAGGTTTTTTAAACTGGATGGTCGGGTCGACCCTACTCCACCCCATCCTCCATCAAACACTGGCGCCGCCGACTAGGGAGGTTACAAAGAAAGCAAGGGGCACCCCTCACTCATCACGGGTAGTTTTTTTTATACTGGGTGGCAGGCCCTACTTCACCTTACCACCCATCAATCACTGGTGCTGCGATCCAGAGGTCACAAAGAGGCAAGTAGCAACTTCTTTACTCCCTTGAGTGTTTGCTATTCAACTTGTCAGACCAAACTTCACCCCAAACCAAACCACACAGTAGAAGTATGGGGGGAGGGTTCTACTTCAAAGGAGATGCCGCATTTTTGATTGACCTAATTAATTTGATATCAAAGGGTTAATTAAATTGATCGAATGGGTTAATCAAGAAAGAGTTAACTGAATTGATTGAAAGGGTTAACCAAAATGAGAGTTGATGGGATTGATTGAAGGGGTTAATCAAATTGAAAGGGTAAAAAAATTTAATGGAAGGGTTACATTTATTGAAAGGGTTCAATTGATTGAAAGGATTAAGATTTTCTTGATTAAAGTGTTGTGTATAGTTGTACTTCTTTCTTTTTTTTCTTTGGGGAGGAGCTCTGTTATGTCATCATCCTTTGGAGCTCTGGCACTCGATGAGGTGCGGCGTGTTGGGGACGGGGTGTGTATATATGTGTGTGTTTATATATATGTATATATATAGAGAGAGAGAGATTTGTGCAAGAGTGGCGTATATGTTTTTTTTTTTTTAGAGCAGCAGCATCTATGTTCACCCTTGTAGGTCCGGCATTGTACTGAGGTGTTATATGTTTGGTAAGGGGTATATATATATATGTTGAGTTTTATGCAAGAGTGGCGTAAGTGTTATGTTTTTGGGGAAGAGACTCGGGAGCGAAGCTCACGTCCGTACACTTGGAAAGTCGGCGTAGGAATGACGTGTTGGAGCATTAATTAGGTATAAGAAACGACGGAAATGTGTACTTGGAAATACTATTTCGGCGAAATAAAATGGTTATGAAATCGCGATTGAAAAATTCGGAAAGAGATAATAATAAAATACTTATTACAATTATATACACAACAGTTTACTAATGCATTAAAAATGCACACGAACACAACAAATCAAATACTTACCATAACCACTCCCTAATAAATAAAAAAGGAATGAATAATCCCAATTCCACAAAACCACACGCATATTACATTAATCAAACACAAGAATGACGTATTCTGAAGTAATTAACAAAGCAAAAAAGGTATTTCCCTACCGATACTGGTATCGTACCAAAATACTTACCTATGAGGTGATTAACCAGAAAAAAGACATCCTACTTCCCTACCAATACTGGTGTCAAAAAAAAACCAACGAGAAACGACTTAATACAACTATATGAACAATAAAGTAATTAAAAAGATGAAAGTCATCCTCCTCCCATAACAATCCTTAAGTCTAAAGAAACGAAATGAGAAATGACTTATTAGAATTATATCTACAAAATACCCTCAGTAAATAAAAAAAAACAAAAACACTTCCTTATTACCCAACCAATCAAGGTGTCATAAAGTAATGACTTAATTACAAAAGAATAAAAAAAACCCAAACCCCATACAATCTGAAGCAAGCAAGGAACGAACTGATTGACTACATTTCACATGCAACAAAGTAATTAAATATTTACCCAGGAAAAAATATATTTTACAGCTATACCCAAGCAAGGAACGACACACCCTCATTGGCTCTCAACCCTACCATGCACATGCAACATATTGCTATAAGAATTACTAATTAACTATCGCAAATCAATGAAACACACACATATTAAATCACACATTCAAAAATAAAAATAATTAATTAAATATTAACCACAGGCAAATAAATATAAATTAATCAAATACTAAACACCAAGCACCAATCTACACGCTTTAAATTCTATATAAATTATCCACACACAATTTCACTTAACAGTCCTATATAGCATTTATTCCTTGAAGAAAATTAATTTAAAGATAATTAACTTGCTCATATTACAAACCAAAACCTCGTAAACACATTTACACACAACCATGCATAACAACTTATATAAAATCATGTAAAGCATATTTAAAAGTACAACCCTCAACTCAACGCTAGCGAGTCATACATTGGCAAACTGTTACATGCAAATCAATGTATCACATGTTTATAAAAAAAATATTCGATTTCCCGATATGAAAACATGTAACTATTATTTTGCTCCATATCTCATTATATGTTATGAAGGAAACTTTAGCAGACAATAGCTGTGCACACAGCCCAAGCCAATGGATACCGCAAAACTAAATGCTCGTGTTGGAGAATTCTGCCCTGCTCTCCTGTCTCACACCCTCCCTTACAGATGCCTGTTCCAAGACATCGATCTCTGGTAAGAACGAAGCCAAGCTGCTCGTTAAACTCAACCCTCAACGAACATTAAAATTGATATTTATTTTACTTTAAAATCGTTATTCTGTTGCGAATCTCCACAGTATTTACTATGTTAAATATTAACAATTTCGCTTTTATAGGTAATATCCACGCACGCAAACTGATTTCACAGTGACACAGTATTGGTAATTGATATGGGAATGCGTTCAGACAAAGTGATTCGCCAAATGTTGCGAACACACCCGTTAAACCGAATGAAGGAAAAATTACGTATTGTTTTCACATCCAAATATTTCTGCTCACTGAAAACTTATCAATTAATCAGATAATTTTTGTTTTGGTATATCGATATGCATTTTTTCAAGATATGTATGTAAAAAAAAAAGTCACACCTTCAAATAAATAAATGTTCTTCACACAAATGTTGTATACAGCCTTGACCTCTGGTTGATAAAGTAATAAGTTATATTTTATTTTCGCGAAAACATTGACTCACACACTCATTTCTCCAAGAAATATGTTTTTTTTTATTTCAGACATACTCATTTTGGATGTAAGGTAAATAATAATAACAAAAATTAAACAAACAATCAGATTGAAATACATTTTAATATATCATAATTTTCCAACAAATGTAATATTTATTTACATAGATATACAGAAAAATTCAGAATCTTCTTAAAATAATTATTTACATACACAAAATTTCACATTTTTTATTATTCGTTAAATAGACATCCAAGTATCACACTTTGCATGTTTGATGTCACATTTGGTTAGGGTGCAGTAAGACGTTGGTTCCTCATCGGGGGAATGATGCTGATAACAGTGATTTAATGTCGCAGGGAGACGAACTCGTTACTCTCAAATCTATGAGAAGTTGTTATTCATAGCGGATTCTAGATGAAATGTTGATACATTACACTTTCAGATTATATGTTAGTTGTTGTGCGCCATTAGCTAACAGTTGTTTCACTAATTCGTGTTTCTTTTTTAAGTTTGAGTAGCTCACTCATGATGTGGCTGGAAGTTTTGATTAACTTAATTGTGATGCAGATGGAAGTTTGATTAACTTGTAGATGATAGTGTGTCAGTTAACTAGCTCACTGGTGGGTTAGCAAGGGAATGGAAAAAAGATTTATGAAGGTATTCAATAGTGCCCCCAAGGTAAGGTTGATATTCAATTTGCCTCAATGTACCTCTAATCATCCATACCTGACCACACTAACTTTGATATGCATGCGGTGTAGACTTGATGAGCACGTGAACGGAACTGATATTGGGTCCCCATTATCCTTGTGCAATTTTCGAGGCAATCTCGATAATCCTCGTACCTGACTGATTGCAACACGTTGGGTTTTACACCCTTCGCCTTACGAATACATTGCTCATTCGCAACAACATATGCATAAAGCTTAGGACGTAAACCCACAACGTGTGTAATTAGGCGCTCAGCACATTCATCTTTCATCACTCCGGTACTGCCTTTGTTCTCATGAGGGAATCCTTATGGGTTATCAAGCGCATAGTTGGATGTATCAAACCACACTTTTAAATATGGGGTACTTACTTTATAGATAGTGTCACAAGCAACAGAATATGCCGAGGAATCGGTATCAAAATAGAGGATGTGCAAAGCCGGCGGAAGAAGTTTTGTACACATATAATGATAGTGAAATTCGTATAGGGTAAATTTTGATAGATCAAGAATGGCAACACCAGTGTACAAAGGTTTGTTGAATGCAACAGAACTCTTTGACATCTCGATAAGGACCAAGTTTTCATCGAATATCTGCCGCGTCAGGAATGCAGGACGACTTATCAGCTCTGTAGCCCCATAGATCGTGTCATACCTCGAAACGACTCTAATACCCCTTTCCTGGCGGACATTCTGCAAGGTTTTTCCATAAACAGAATTATTCATTAACTTGAAAAACTATATTTCGAATTCGTTCAGAGCCTGGGCACATTTCTCAATGTTAAACTCGATGTAGCAGCCATCCAAGCCTTCTGCTCAAAGAGCAAAATGCGATTAACAGAGTCAAGTTTGGCCCCATACATTAAGTACTGCCTCAGTGTTTCCCCGTGTATAACATTTCTCCTGCGGTACAAGTGTTAAAAGAAATTTCTCATGCGAGCCATTCGGGGGTACGCCATTTTCTGGGGCCAAAGGCAGATCGGATAGTTCATCATGACACTCCTCCAGAAAATACAGATCAACTTCCGCGAAAAAACAAGTGTCTCTGTCATTCACCATGTTTGAAAAATCCCATGAAGGGAACACGTCAGCCTCAACCCACTCGAAATGACGAACCGGAAGCTAGGATCGCATTGTTTGACTGTAAAGCCCATTGATGTCGCAATAGCATATATATTTCGATGCCATGCTGGGGTAATAGTCCTCACCCATGTAAACATTATTGGCTTCAACATGTATTTTTGAAACCTGGGTAATGCCGCCCCTAACCCCGCATTCTACAAAAAGATACATGTCTGGGTCAGTCAACAGCTCTAGCGTGTAATTGACAATAAAGCGTCCCATGAAAGAGACGGGGATGTGACGTACATGGCGGGGTCAAGACCGTAATGATACAAACATACAGTCCTGAAACTCTCAAGAACTTCAGCCAGCAAACAAGTGTCCATACGCAAGTAATGAATGGCATACTGCAGCAAGTTTATGCAGTTGAACGCATCCCATGCAGCTTGGGCATGAACATAATCCTCATCGCTAATGCCTTCGTCCCTCATCAAATGAATAAAGAAAATTTTTTGATTTTGTATATGTAGATAAATATTTTAAGAAGATTCTGAATGTTTGTATATCTAAATAAATATTTTAGGAAGAATATGAATTTGTGTGTATATGTGTGTGTGTGTGTGTCTATATAAATGTGTGTGTGTGTGTAAAATATTATGTTTATTGGAAAAATATTTTACGAAGAATGTGAATTTTTGTATATATCTATATAAATAAATATTATGTTTGTTAGAAAAATATTTTAAGAAGAATGTGGATTTTTCTATATATCTTTGTAAAAAATATTAAGTTTGTTGGAAAAAAATGATATATTAAAATGTATTTCAATCTGAATGTTTCATTTTTTTTACTATTATTTACCTTACCTCCAAACTGAGTGTATGCCTGAAATTAAATATATATATATATATCTTAGAGAAATGAGTGTGTGAGTCAATATTTTCGCGAAAATAAAATATAATGTATTACATTATCAACCAGAGTTCATGACTTTATACAATATTTGTGTGAAGAACATTTATTTATTTGAGGATGTGACCTTTTTCCTGTATATATATATATATATATATATATATATATATATATATACATATATATACATATATATCTTGAAAAACGCATAACAATATAACAAAACAGACATTATCTGATTAATTGATAAGTTTTCAGTGGGCAGAAATATTTGGATGTGAAAACAATACGTAATTTTTCCTTCACTTGGTTTAATGGGTGTGTTCGCAACATTTGGCGAATCACTTTGTCTGAACGCATTCCCATATCAATTACCAATACTGTGTCGCTGTGAAATCAGTTTGCGGGCGTGGATATTACCTATAAAAGCGAAATTGTTAATATTTAACATAGTAAATACTGTGGAGATTCGCAACAGAATAACGATTTTAAAGTAAAATAAATATCAATTTTAATGTTCGTTGAGGGTTGAGTTTAACGAGCAGCTTGGCTTCGTTCTTACCAGAGGTCGATGTCTTGGAACAGGCATCTGTAAGGGAGGGTGTGAGACAGGAGAGCAGGGCAGGTTTCTCCAACGCGAGCATTTAGTTTTGTGGTATCCATTGGCTTGGACTGTGTGCAGAGCTCTTGTCTGCAAAAGTTTCCTTCATAACATATAATGAGATATGGAGAAAAATAATAGTTACACATTTTCATATCGGGAAATCGAATATATTTTTTATAAACATGTGATACATTGCTCTGCATGTAACTGTTTGACGACGTATGCCTCGCTAAAATTGTGTGTAAATGTGTTTACGAGGTTTTTGTTTGTAATATGAGCGAGTTTATTTTTTTAATTAATTTCGCTATACAGGGCTGTTAAGTGAAATTGTGCATGGATAATTTATATTGAACTTAAAGCATGTAGATTAGTGCTTAGTGTTTAGTATTTGATTAATTTATATTTCTTTGTCCATGGTTTATATTTAATTAAATATTTATATGTTTAATGTGTGTGTTTAATATGGGTGTGTTAGATGGATTTGGGATAATTCATTAGTAATTCATTTGTTAATACATTGCATGTGCATCGTAGGGTTGAGAGTCGATGAGGGTATGTCGTTCCTTGCTTGGGTATGGCTGTAAAATACCTTTTTCCTGGGTAAATATATAATTACTTTGTTGCGTGTGAAGTGTGTTCATTCCGTTAGTTCCTTATTTTCTTCATACTGTAAGGGGATTTGGTTTTTTTTTGGATTCTTATTTAACCAAGCCATTACTTTATGACACTTAGATTGGTGGGAAATGATATAGATTTTTTGGCTTTGTTGATTAATTAGTTGAATGGTATAATTC
Organism: Dryococelus australis; assembly: GCA_029891345.1. Lineage (NCBI taxonomy): Eukaryota > Metazoa > Arthropoda > Insecta > Phasmatodea > Phasmatidae > Dryococelus > Dryococelus australis. The sequence continues at coordinate 333,700,894 of CM056995.1, read as the reverse complement.
AGGATGCATATTGCTAGCGTGCAAATCGTTTCCTTTATATTAGTGTGATTTAATGTGCCTATGGTTTTGTGGGATTGTGATAATTTGTTCATTTTATTACATTCATCTAATATGTGGGTATGTGCCTCATAAACAGACTAAATAATCTTTTATTGATTTGTCCAGTGATTCAGTTTTGGACGTATGCATTTATCGGATTCTTTTTTAATAAGTCATTAATTTATGACACCTCGATTGGTTGGGAAATAAGGTAGTTTTTGGTATTGTTAATTACTTTGGGTATTTTGTAGATATAATGATAATAAGTCGTTTTTCATTTCGTTTCTGTATGACTTCCTGATTGGTATGGCAGGAGGATGACTTTTTTCTTTTTAATTACTTTATTGCATGTCTAATTGTATTAAGTCGTTTCTAGTTGGGTTTTTTATGACACCAGTATTGGTAGGGAAGTAGGATGTATTTTTTTCTGGTTAATTGCCTTGTAGGTATAATTGTAATAAGTATTTTATTATTATCTCTTTCCAAGTTTTTCAATCGCTATTTCGTAACCATTTGATTTGGCCGAAATAGTACTAATTTCCAAATACACATTTCCATCGTTTCGCCTACCTAATTAATGCTCCAACACCTCTTTCCTGGGCCGACTTCCCAAGTGTACGGAAGTGTGCCTCGCTCCCGACTCTCTTCCCCAAAACATAACACTTGTGCCACTCTTGCATAAAACTAAAAAATATATACAACGCTTGCCCAACATATCCCACCTCAGTACAACGTCGAACCTCCAAGGGTGAACACCGATGCTGCTCTCCAAAATTAACAAACTAACACTTATGCCACTCTTGCACAAAACTCACTATATATATATATATATATATATATATATATATATATATATATATAATATATATATATATTATATATATATATATATATATATACACTACACACACACACACCCTGTCCCCAACACGCCGCACCTCATTGAGTGCCAGAACTCCAAGGGCGAGGAAGTACCAGAGCTCCTCCCCAAAGAAAAGAAAGAAAGTGCAAGTATATACAACAACTAAATCAAGAAAAAATTTACCCTTTCAATACATTTAACTCTTTCAATAAATTTAACCCTTCCATTAAATTCTACCATTTCAATTTGAATAACCAATTTTCATTAGCCATTTCAATTAATTTAATAAACCCTTTTTGGCCAACCTTTCCAATCAATTTAATTAACCCTTTGATATAAAATGTTTTCACGGAATTGCAATGTATCGATTCGGAATAATTTTAGCTAACATGATAAATCATTCTTATCACCTCTTCTATCGAAACCTATCAACTCTCGAATGGCACAGTGAAAACTTTTTATAGAACTTTAATGAAATTTTTAGAAAAGTAATTTAATTTCTTCCAAAGTTAAACTTTCATTTCCTTTGTAGCATTAGATTCGCTAATAATATTATTGAAAGCCAATCCTGCATATAGGATGTTCTAATCCATTCCGAATGTTTCAGGGAAACTATATGAAAGTCTTGTTAGGAACATGCAGGTTTTCTCTTATCTCACTCCTTGCCCTCCCCTCTCTCTTCAATTTTTGAATCCGATTATTAATGCAGGATCAATAAGCCCTTTACTTTGTCATGCGCATTGTTTGTAAAAACTTTGAAGTTTTTCCTAAGACTTTCTTTCTGGTAAAAATAGAATTGAAGAAATAAATAACTTTGGAAAAATATATAAACGGGATGTTTATATAGTTTTCCAAAGGAATTTTTCAATTATTAATGTATTCAACTTAAACAATTTCCAAGAATTATAATAATAAAATGAAATAGATGTAATGGATTATCGCTTAAATGCTAATCCAATGAAAGATAAGCCAATCAACAAGCAGATTGATTGCACATCCAAACAACATTGATATCAATAGGTTTATTAAATAAAATAACACATCACACCAAAGACATCCTTTTATAGGCTCTCCATCATAGGTTTCGAGGTAATACACTGTGGGATATAATTGTCTAATTGAAGTAATTTTAAATATTTCAAAAGACCAATTCACCGTTAAATTTTTCCTCAAAGATTCCTTTCTATTTCGAGATTCGTATATATCCACCCACTTTGAACTTTTGTCGATTACTTTAACATTGTTATAAATGGTTTTCATCAAAGTATTGTCTGTAACTTCCGTTAGTGCCATCTTGATAGTTCTGTGATATCTGGAATTATAAAATATAAGTATTTCAGGTAAAACATCCACCTATTTGTAAGTCCCTTTCGACGTCAAATGTTTATATATTAACTGCATAATCAATTTGTTGTATTGTTCCACGACACTGCCTTTATGATCTGAATATGTTGCATAGTGATTAAAATCATAATGTCATTAGTTTCCGAAATGGTGTAGAAAACATTCGGTTCCTCTGTCGGTTTGAGCGAATTTGGTGTTCTCTGTTTCAAACAATCTTTATTGCATCGCTAACATGTTTCCCAGTTTTGTTTTTCAAAGGTATACCCCAACCATATTTCGAATAAACGTATATTATGGTTAAAATATATTTATATCCCTTATTGTATTTGGAAAGCAATGCCATTCCACACAAATCGGATTGAAAAATATCATTTAACCCCTTAGTAATAACTCTTCTCCTAGGATATATTATTCTGGCTGGAGCGTAAAGTTCTTGAGCAATATTACTAAACTTCATTGGTAATGTAACCGTCTTCTTTTAGCTCTTCAATAATATAAATAATTCCGATTGTATGTGAATTATTACCAGATTCTCTCAAAGCGATGAGATGTTTTAATCGATCAATCAATTCATTAGGATAGTTCCGATATACAGGAGAAAACCGGTCGCCAATTTCATCTTTACATATTCCCCTTCCGACAATATCTCCTATTAAATGTAGTTTCGGATTATTTTTAATCTCCTAAATGGTTATTCACATTCATACAACGAAGAAGTTCTTTATATTTCTCCAAATCGGTGTCAGAATATCCATTTGAAATGTTTTTAAATAATAATTCAAACAAACTTTGACTCACATCAGTTATGTATTCACCTATTTTAATTCTATTGTAATTACCGAATCTCCTGGAAATCATGTGTTTCCATTTCGATATACACCAAATGTCGTATCGCGCATAGGTGAAGTATGTTTTAAAACTAAATAACGACATGTTAAATGAGAAAGGGGTTGCTTTTTCTTTTTCTTGAAATGCTCTTCTTCCAATTTAATTGCCAAAGGTGTTTCATTAGCCGTATTCAACACGAGATGTAATACATCCATTCTACTCATAACAGGTTTAAATATTTCTTTGTTTAAATCATCCCGTTCCATACGGCATCGTTTGGTTTGTAAATATTTCTCCTTCACAGCAGATATAAAGTTTTTTAATTCTGAAGCAGAGGCATACATGTTTGTTATATTACATTAAATTTAAGCTATTTACATATTAATTAAGTCGTTGCTTTTCGAACTGTTGAAGTAGGTCCACTAACTGCTACACTAGATCGATAAGTTTGCAGTTTTTGAATCTTATGGATTTAAAACAGCATCTAATTTAGCCTTTCAAATCATTAATAAAATAATTCTCAAATCATTATTTTGTTTTCTCGGATCTGTTTGCATAACTACCATAATTTTTATTAATTAATTCATCACATATATATATTTTTTTATTTCTTCCATTCGTGTTTCAATTTGTTTTGTAATACTAGCGCTTGCCACTTCGTTAATTACAAGTCTTAAATTATCTTGCATTTCTGCAAGTTGTGTTGTAAAAATTATGTTTGTCATATCATTAAAGTCCTTACTAAATCAATTTAGACCTTCTTATATTCTAAATTCATTACTCTGCAAATCATTACTAATACTGGTTAAAATGTTCTCAATTACACTCGTGTTTTATAAACATTATCATTCCCATCAACTAACTTTATTAATTTCTCTTGAATATCGCTCGATTGCGATTTAAACACGTTTAGCATGATGGTGTTTAAGTCTTCCATGTAACATTTATTTACCGTATCAGTATCTTTCACAACCATAAACATATTATATAATATATGTCCATTCAAATCACAATTCCCATCGCGATTTTTGGTTAAACAACTATTGCAATGATTGCGTTTTATACAACTATGTCCAAACTTCGAAATATTAATTATTCTTGCTCGGGAAATAAAAAAACTGTCAAATCTAGACCTATACCTGGCTTTATATAGGAAAGTGTTGGCATAACCACCAGGAAAAATTTGCATCGGATTAAAACTTTTGATCGGATTAAGAATGGATTAATCCAATTAATACAATCAATCAAATCGGTAATCCAATTAATCAAAGGTGGCCTGAAACCGGTACGTCCCTACTGCTACACATTTTCTCAGTTTTTTTGTTCATATTCATTGTAAATGTAAAAATATGATACTTTTATGTTAACAGAGGTGATAAGCGACGTGTTTAGGGTATAACTTAATACGTCAGACATGGGGTCTTTTTTCATAGGTTTGATTCAAAAAGTGTGAAGAAACCGCGAATAGACTATAGCTGAATGACTCGCAAATTATCCTACTATCCTATTATATAATAGGACGATCACTGGCTGTCTGTCCGTTTTTAATACTTCTAAGTCCCTTGAAACTCAACAGAATTCTTCAAATTTTGCAGAGCGAATCCTCAGGGTCAAATAAAGCTCTAGTTCCAATTTCAGCAAGATCAGATTACGCTATAATTACCTTTTACCCTAAAAACTCAATTTTAATTGTTTTTTTTTTCTCGTGAAAGTTTTGTATTAATGCGAGATTATTGCATAGAGATATGAAGGTAATGGAATTTTGTTTACTCTAAATGTCTCGCTTCAATGTTGAGTTAAATAAGTGGGGCCACAGTGGTCAAGTAGCTAGAGCGATCCAAGTGTGGCCTTATTGGCTCAATGGATAGAGTGATTCCAAGAGGGGCCCCAGTGGCTTAGTGCATAGAACTATATCAAGTGGGGCCGCAGTGGCCAAGTGGATAGATATATATCAAATGGGGTCACAGTGGCAAAGTGGCTAGAACGATTCCAAGTGGGGCCGCAGTGGCTTAGTGGATAGAAATATATCCAATGTTGAGTTAATTTCACATCTTTTTTAAATTCAGACTTTGTATGATAACAAAAATTTGTAACATCGTAACTGCTCTAGGCACGTGACAATACTAAAAAAAAATCACGGGCTGGGCCCCTAGTAGTAAAATAATATTACACTCCATAAAAGCCAATGGATTAAACTAGATGCCGCTTTGTACTTTTGTTCCTTTCCCTTATAGTAACTGCACAGGGAAGCTCTAAGAATTGTGTTTTACGCAGTTTTCACTTTTTTTTTAAATGAATGTAATACGATTTAAAAAAAACGTGGCGGCTGTATCGTAAGGCCAGGTAAAGGCGATATGGATACAAACACGTGGGCGACTATGATGTGTGTGTTTGTGGGGGGGTTCACCTATCAACAAGTTGAAGTTGGCTAAGCCGCCCTGCATTGCTACAGTACGTGCGTGTATCAACGACAGACCCAACACGCATGGAATATTTTAACGGGCGCGGCAGAACCTCGTACGCCGTTGTCTTGCCTGCGTTAAGGTTGTTGGCCGTCACTTTGAGCAACTATTGTGAGGTGCAAACTGATAACTAAAGCCCCGAGTAGTTCGCGGATTGGGTTGGCAGCAAGCTAAGCTGGACAGTCCTCTATACAGTCGAGACATTATCGTTTGCTTATTGGTTACTATGATCAACTGAGGCCTATGTGCAAGACTGTTAAACACTCACTCACACTACTGCCTACAGCTTACTATTGGCTCACAGTTAAACGGGGCATATATAAAGAACTGTTGCCCAATTAGAACAGTGTTTGGAGTCTACGTCGTCTCCGAATGAATTCACGAAATAATCGTGGCTCTACTGGTAACGTTAACACTGGTCCGTCAATAGAATGGTCTTCTACAGTACTATAGGCAGTTCACGATAAAGTGAGCACTTTTGAAAGACCTTTCATTTGGAATAATAGTGAATAAATATACTTTATATTAGCCTTGGACGCTAAAATTCGAGTGCGGTGGAAAATACACACTGTGTTTATGACATACATGGCAATATTTATTTTAAAAAGGTGATTAAAGGTTAAAATATTACTGAAAGGAAAAAGTAACTAGGGCGTCAAAAGTGCTCACTTTACTGCGAACAGACTATACATGTTAGAAGTGTACCCACGCAATGTCAATAATACACGTAACAAATCCGGACACCTGTATTCGTGTTGGACATGTTTACGCCCGTATCTCCTTTCGTTGGCTCCGCGGGTCAAACGTTCACACCTCAAAAGTTCCGTGATGTGGCCCCTATTCCAAGTTTCATTTGCACGCTTACATTGAAACATCCTCCTGTATATTAGTTTTTTATCTTTCCTGGGGAAAAAAAATCGTATTCGCAGATAATTTGTTGAGATACGTGTACAGCCACAAAAACTGATTTCACAAACGATAATTTCACCAGGGAGTGTTATTAAGGGGCTATGATCAAGTTTCGGAGATAAGTAACGAACATATGCATGTGGATGAATCCAAGAGGGAGGCTATCTGTCCACTTGAAGTGTGTGGTTGAAGAGCAGCTGCTACTTCTCACAGGAGAGTGTGGGCCGCCAGCCATCTCTAGAGCACACGTGTGCGTGGCGAGAGAGAGAGAGAGAGAGAGAGAGAGAGAGAGAGATCGGCGGCTGTGTGTGTGTGTGTGGGGGGGGGGGGGCCTACGTGCAGGTGTGTCTACTACAGCCCCGTGTGCACGCACATGTGTGGACCCAGAAGGCCGAGACATGCCTTATTGGGTTCTTCTTGGGTAACACGCTTGACGTGTTCGCTCTACGCCATCATGGTCTATTCACGATTACTGCCAACTTCTCTGAAGACCTGCCCAAGTTCAACTTCCGAAATATTCCTACGCCTCATGCGCACACAGTTTAGCCGAGACTAGAAAACTACACCAAAGGGACAACACATTCAGTGCAATAATATCGTGTATAGGCTGTTCACGGTAAAGTGAGCACTTTGGCGGCCCTAGTTACTTTTTCCTTTCAGTCATCTTATCCTGTAGTCGCTTTTTTAAATAAATATTTCCATGTAAGTAATGAAAACAGTGTGTATCTTCCACTGCACTCGGAAGTTAACATATACGGCTAAAATAATACATATTTATTGACTATTATTCGAGACCTGAAGAATTCGCGGATTCATTTCGGACAAGCTATAATTCAAAACACATGTTCCTATATAACTTCAGCTATTGGCCAACACGGTGTATGACACCACCTGGAGAACGCTGGCCCAATCGTCGCCTACCACTATGACAGCGAACAACCAATGTGCAGCAGATATCGGCATGTTTGTACATACGATCGTGCAATCTAGCCAGCAGGTCATTGAACTCACTAATTTATTCCAAATGAGGGGGCTTTCAAAAGTGTTTACCATGAATAGCGTACACAAGAACTGTACGCTTAATAGAACACAACCTATCTCGGCACATTTGATTTCTCAAGCACTAGAGTATTTCGATGTCAGAAAATCTACTTGTATGCTCATCGTGTATTCTTCTACAATATATGCAATTCACACTGCAATACGCCTGATCGCTTTATTAATGCATCACCAATGTCAGTGATTTTCCGCGAAAAAAAATTGGAGCACACAATAGACTTCAATTCTATGTATACCTTCGCCTCAGCTGTTGTTATAATGCTATTGGATGCTGGTGTCGTTTCAACATTTGACCGAGCCACTCAGGATTCCATAACTCCGACACTGAACCGTAGTGATTCGATCCCACACATTTAACACTGACCACAACATTATTCAGCAAATCAACAAAGCTGGACAACCCTACAGTGCTTTGAAATCTATCTTGTTTTGAAATATTTCCGCAAAATACCACTGCCCCTATGCATCTGCCAAGTGAAACTGTATAATTAAGGATAGGAAAATTTTGCGAATTCATTTCGAGACAAGATAGACGTCTAACACATATGCCGTGAAGTCACCTTCGGAATTCGATCACAGTTTATAAGACCCGTCCTGCATGCCTCTTGAGCCAATAGCAGACTTGCAAGGAAACACTTTGCGAATCCCATAACTGCCAGGTTCGGGGCAACAGCCAATGAACACACAGCTGAGGCTCCAGTATGCAGAGGACTGAGTAGTCTATCCTACAGGTCATTGAACTCGCGAAATTTTACTAACCCTATGTATAATTATTATAAAAGCAAAATTTTTCCCTTCAGGTTTGCTCATTCTCACATTTATATATAATAAAATAAAAGCAGAACGCAAAATATATCATTTCAGCATTCGCAAACGTTTGCCTTAACACTTTTAATTCAACGGCAAAACGTGGATTTACATTCCCCCCATCGTTACCAACTTAACTCGGCACTTGCCAGTCATTATGGCTGTTAAAATATATGCAGGCAGGGAAGTGACATTTTTGAAAGATTGACTTCAAAAGTGTTCAAATAACCGCAAACAGCCTACTAGTCATTTCCAACACACATACACACGTTTACTTTCTGCCTTCGCTCGGTAATTATAAATGAAATTGTATAGTTTATAGATAACGATAGGGAAATTTCGCGGATTCATTTCGGGACAAGATAGACGTAAAACACATATACAGGATCAAAGACTATGTTATGTTGAATGAGGACTGCAAAGCATTGCGCGCGTAGGGTGAAGCTGAGGGGGGAGGGGGGGCAATGTTGAGTTCGTTTCGCCGCGTTTAAAATTTCTGCGTAGTATAACTTTTGACTAGGAGAAGCTACGACACTCGTTTGAGTTTCAGTCGACAGTTCTCGTCAAGATCAATCGATTCCGTGTATAAAAACATTTGGCGTCGTTATGGTGGAATTGTATGCGTTTAATGTAAAAAAAATTAAGAAAATTTAACACAATTTCGGCCTATAATCGTCAAAAAGCCAAGTAGAAATACAGAAATCGTAAACTGTTGGAAAGAGCATCTCGAAAGAAATCCAGTGATACCCATAAAACCCCGTATGATAGAATGAAGCGGTGCCGGGAACGTAAAATAAACATCAAGGCGTCCGAGCGCGTCAACGTAGACCTATTCACGCAGAACAAACCGCCGTGTCACCAACTCAGCCAAACCCAATTTTTTCGTGAAAAGATTTACGCGAAGGCTAGGCGCCAATGTCCTATGGAATGCGTGCAGTTTTCCTTCTGTTATTGGCCACTCGTCTTTGTCGGAAAACAGTTCCCTACTCGACTCTGCCAATCAGAATTAGGTAACTCCGACATTGAGTGGCCGTGATTCGTGGGCAGACACCTGCAATTCCTGACAGTTAAAATCATCCAATCACGAAAGTGCATCTGAGCTCTAGTGTTTCGGAGTACAAGTAACCTTGAAATATTTTCGCGAAAAACAGGTGTACCTAACTATACAAACATGCCCAGGGAACACGGCAGGTTCACAAGAGACGAAATAGCGTGACCATCGCCTTTGATGGGCGCGTACCCATTCTCTGATTGGTTACCCGAATCTCTGGGAACGAGCCTTGTGCCTCATTGGCTAGTTCATTTATTCCCCGTTGGCTGGCCTGCCGACTAGCGAGTAGTTTGTAGAGAGAGAGGAAAATTTCGCGAGTTCAATGACCTGTAGGCTAGACTACTCAGTCCTCTGCATACTGGAGCCTCAGCTGTGTGTTATTGGCTGTTGCCCCACACCTGGCAGTTATGGAGTTCGCAAGGTGTTTCCTTGCAAGTCTGCTATTGGCTCAGAGGCGTGCAGGGCGGGTCTAATAAATTGTGATCCAATTGCGAAGGTGACTTCACTGCATATGTGTTTGACGTCTATCTTGTCCCCGAAATTAATTCGTGAAATTTTCCTCTCCCTAGTTATCAGACACGGACTGACGAAGGGTAAAAGTGGCGGTTTCATATTGTCTAGTCTTAACCCTTTCAGTCCCGAATTAATTTGACAAGCCCAAGTGTAGCAATCGTATAATTATCTGACTGGAACTGTATGTACATGTTTTAGAATGTGTTCCACGCAATCAGTGAATAAAGTACTGCGTGTTCGTTGATGTTAGCAACACACGTCTACAAATGAGAAGTGTATCACCTACAACAAATCAGATTACTCGGAACGAAGACGCTCAAGATATCGGCCGCTGATCTTGTGTTGTGTACATTGCGAACAGCAGATATCCTTCAGGTACCACATGAGTGAAGAGATTTGGACGGCTATTAACACTGAGGTCTTGAGAGCCGATGAGGGTGATTGAGGTGAGTATGCACCGGAATGAAAACCCGAGAAAACCCGTCGAACTAACTCCATCGTCCAGCGCGATTCCCACGTGCGAAAATCCGGGAGTGACCTGGCAGGGAATTGAACCCGGATGACATTGGTGGGAGGCGAGCAGGCTAACCGCTCAGTCACCGCGGCCCCTACATGTGTCACATGTCCTTGATCATGGACACGGGGATCGAATGTAGTCAGCATTTTAAAGGCCCAATTGTTTTTCCCCCTTTCAGACAATTTCTATCTTTCCACTAAAGGCTGTTCACGATAAATTGAGCACTTTTGAAATCAACCTTAGAAAAAAGTCGCTGCTACTACCTGCATATATTTTAATATGCGCGCTGAGCGACATTCGCTCAGTAAAGATGGTAACGATGGAGGGAAAGTACTTCCATAACTTAAAGTCGAATAAAAAGTGTTAGGGTAACCATTTGTAATAAATTATTTATTACGCTTCCTGATGATAAACATTGCCATGTGACTAATAAACACACAGTACAGATTTCACCATTACCAAAAGTTAACGTCTGAGAATGCAATAAAGCACAATTTTAGTGGTTAATGACTATTGGGAGGGTCTTTAAAAAAAACTGCGCAATGTATCGTGAATAACTTATAAATAGGGCCAGTGATTTTTCGCCTAAAAATCGGAGCACACAGTATACTGTAATATTCTACATACATGCTCAGCTGTTGTCGTGCCTCCATTGGCTACTGGTGTCGTTTCCGCATTTGAGCAAACGACTCGGGATTCTGTAACTCTGACATTGGACCTTCGCGATTCGTGCGTAAACAGTTAACACGGGTCAGATAATGGTTCAGCCAATCGAAAACCTGGGCTACACTACAATGCTTTGAACTGTATCTTCCCTTGAAATATTTTAGCGAAATATTACTGCCCCCATTCTATAAATACTATGCGCCTTCATCCCGTGTGTATACTTACCGATTTAACATCGTAATCACGGCATTGAGCGAACGAGCAGTCTCGCCGCGAGGTAAAAGGCTGCTCATGGTAAAATGAGCACTTTTGAAAGTCCTGTTTAAGATCTACTTGTACACATGTTATGTGTTCTTCCGCCTTATGTAAAATTAACGTTGACATGGGCCTCATCATTTTATTCATGCGTCGGCGAAATGAAACTCTGAAATTATTAAGAAAGTAAATAAATAACTTTCAAATCTGCTCATTTTTACACTTCGGTGCAATAAAAAACTAGAAAGCGAAATAATTAATTTTAAGTTATCACAAATGGTTACCCAACACTTTCTATTCGACATTAGGATATAGAACTACTTTCCATACATCGTTACCAACTTTACTGGGCGAATGTCACTCAGTGCGCCCATTAAAATGTACGCATGCAGGGGCAGTGATTTTTTTTCTAAAGGCTGCTCACGATAAAGCACTTTCGAAATTAACCTTACAAAAATGTCACTGCGTATATTTCAACGGCGGACTGAGTGACATGCGCCCGACGAAGTTGGTAAGGATGGATGGAAAGTAGTTTCATATGTTAATGTCCAATAAAAAGTGTTAGGTGCCCATTTGTGATAATTTTAATTATTTCTTAAGCTTTCAGTATTTTTTTTACGCTTCAGTGTATAATAACTAGCATATTTATAGAATGTTTACTCTTCTAATAATTTCAAAGATTCACTCGACCGAACGCATGAATAAAGTGACGAGGCCCATGGATGGCAATGTTAAATTTCCATAATGTGGAAGAATTCACAACATGCCTACAAGTAGATCTTAAGCAGGGCTTTCAAAAGTGCTCATTTGATCGTGAACAGCGTATACGGTTGATTGCTAATGTGCTCACTTGATCGTGAACAGCGTTTTAACGGCCGCTCCCTGGCTAGTCCCGCGCGTACCACAGGCTCGCCGACATAACAACTCGACGGCGTGTCCCCATCGATCGACGGCGGCGGACCTCGGGGCCGGAGAAGAGAAGAGACGAGGAGACGACCCTCCGCCCGGGGAAAGGCTTTGGCCTAGGCCTCGCAGGGGACGAGGAGGCAAGGTCAAGGTCAGACGTGTGGCGCGTGACCACTGTCGCCGGGCGAGGCTTGCGGCCTGGGGTTTGCCAGGGCGTGACGTAAGGTCGTCCCTCGCACGCCAATCACGTACGCTCTTCGCCCCTAGTCACTTACCCTCGCCCGGAGGGAGCGAAGTGACGACACCCTCCGGTACAACTCAACAATGATGGGCGTGTTTCTGTGTTGTTTGTATAGCCTATTCACGATAAAGTGAGCACTTTTGAAAGCCAGTTCATATGCAATAACAGTCAATAAATATACAGTGAAACCCTGTTAAGAAGTTCCCCTTTAAGAAGAAGTTTTCCTACTTAATAAGTTGAATATTTTTGCACCTTGGCTATACGCACATGTGTAATTTGACCCTTTTAAGAAGTTTTCCTGGTTAATAAGTATTACATTTTCAGACTCTTCAAAAAATACTTAACAGAGTTTCACTGAGGTTTTTTTTAGCCTTAGATGTTAACATCCGAGTGTGGTTAAAGCATAAAATATGGCTGAATTGAAAAAGTGACTAGGGGCTTAAAAGTGCTCACTTTACCGTTAAGTCTATAAATGAATTTTCAACCAGCCCATTATTTTAATTGTAATATCATCCAGTTGCATTAAAACTAGGTCGGATGACGTGCGTAGTGTATTCGTGGTTTCGTCACCCTTTCTTAATCAAACCCTTAAAAAACTTCCCCAAGTATGACGTGTTTAGTTATTTCCTAAGTACGCCCTGCATCACAAGCGTTTTATACTTCTGTTCATAAAAGTAACTTTTTTTCGTTAAATTGAAATGTTATTCATATTTTATTTATAAAATATAATTATTCATTTATAAATAATATGAATAACAACAGTGCAATAACATGTGTTTTGTAATGTCTAGTGAGGAATAGTTCTCTCATGCAAAAAATTATTACAACTGAGTGCGCATGAATGCGGTGCGTTGTCCTCTGGTGTTATTTCCCAGACTTCTATGCACGAGGCGGAGGAATGTTCTGGAAGTAGAACTTTAGCTGGCATTCAGAAACGTGCGAAATAACCGTGAAGGGATCATACGAACGTATCGATGTTGTTTTCGATTAGCACCTGTTGGCAGAAAAAAACAGTATATGTCGGCACGCAGGGAGTAGCTACTGCGTATCTTACATGCGCACTCTATCCCGTCGTATTCCCTTTGCTATCCGTGCGCCGGAGTTTACGTTTCGTGTACGCAGCAGTCTCGATGTTTAAGAAGCGTAGGAAACGGCGGTATTTTACTCCACGTCAACACGGAGGCAGGGGAGCGAAAAAAATAAACCATCGCCTCTGTGAGCAAAGCGGCCAACTGGCGTGCAGTATCTTCCGTCACGTGGATAGCAACCATGGGAGTTTAATCGGCGACGAAACAGTTATACGTGAAATCATGGCCAGTGCTGTGCAGGTACACAAGGTAGCACCAATACGGGCATTGCCTTTTCCTAGGAAATGCTATTGGTGGCTGCTGACACAACCACTATTTATAATTGGTTGTTTATTGAGCCACGGATATACTGGGTACGTTAAGGGATAATTAGCCCTACAATGTCGCTTTTGGTCACGACGGAGGGCTCCAAAATAACGTTTGAAATAAGACAATATTTCTTTAAATCGCATTCCGGACAAAACAGAAAGTGCGATATTTTTATAAGAACCTTTCATTTTACGCGTTCTACAGTACAGTTTGTATTCCAGGCAAAAAGCTTTTGTTATCAGTCAAATAAAAAAAAATTCCCCGAGACACTCTGGAGTGTACTCGTTGCACATGAAATGTATTAAACTTTCTTTTTTTTTTTTTTAATTTCTACAGATCGTTTGTGTTTAGTAGAGCACTTATGAAATTAACTTTTGAAAGGAGGCCTTTGCCGGCAACAGCGTATATTTTAACGGACGCAATAGCAGTAATGCTGCCAGAAAAGTTTGCTGCGATGCAGCGAGAGTATTTCTACGAATTACAGCCGTGATTCAACTGATATAAATAAAGCATGGCGCAATAGCCAATGAAATGTACTCGTTTTCACATTCACATACAGACGCTCCGCATTTCGCCTAAGATGAAGTAGACCAATTTCCGTCTTGTTTCAACAATAATGTTCTTTTTCATTTACATAAAATTTTGTAAACAAATGTTACACTTTTACGAAAAAACATATCACAGTATTTATTTAAGAGTTGATTTGAGTGAAGATATTTGGGCGGCTCTTAACGACCGAGGTCTTGAGAACCGATGAGGGTGAAATGAGGTGAGAATGGAGCAGCGCTGGAATGCAAGGGGAAACGGGCTATCCCCGAGAAAACCCGCCGACCAGCGGCATCGTCCGGAACGATTCCCACTCGCGAAAATCCGGAGTGACCCGGCCGGGGATTGATTGAAACCGGTTCGGTGCTTATCAGTTCGCTGACTCGTGTGACTTGGAGTTCGGAAGCGGTTTTGTTTTTGTAGGGTTGGTTATTCTGCGGTGCAACGAAGAGGTATCCTAGCGCGATGAAAAATAAAAATTCGGGAATCCATTTGCAGACAGGTTGGATTTCAAACAACACTTTCTGCGACCGTGGGACGGTTTATCTGACACGCCCTGTGAATGAAGGGGATAAACCGGATCATTTCCCGATTATTTAAGTGTATGTAAAGTTAACTTTTACATACAGTAAACTTTTACAAATGCTACTATAGAAGTTTAGCTATATGCCAATACGAACTACCAACGTAAAATTTTGTCACAAATATAATAATATAAACTCTAAAATATCAATACCTCCTTGCCTTTTCACAACCACCAACTAATTTCCACAGTACAGCGTCACGATGGTAACACTGCACGCCTTGCGCGTAGGAGCGATGAGGCGCTAGAAGTGTGTGTAAGTGTCGCTCGTATCGCTCCCTCGCTACTTGACCTTGGACTTGCGGGTCTATCCTACTGGTAAGTGCTGTACAGAGCTCGAGACAGTGTTTGCTGAGAGTATTGCCTGTTCATGGTTAATTGTGCACTTTCGAAACTAACATTTGAAAAATGGCACTGCCCCTACGTGTGTATATTTTATCGGGCTCACAGAGCGACATGAATCCAATAAAGTTGGTAACGACGGTGCGAAAGTAGTTAAATGTGTAAATGTTGAATTAATTTGTGAATACTGAAATGATTACTTTTGTTTCCAGTTTTATAATGCACATGAGTGTAATAATTAGCGCAGCAAATATGTCAAACATTTTCTTTTCTAATAAGTTTACAGTTCAACTTAAGCGACGCACGAATGAAGTGATCAGGTCGATGGCAATGCAAATGTTACATGTGGCGGGAGAATGTGTACAACGTGCATACAAGCAGTTCTCAGTTTACCGTGTAACAGACTATGATGCACCAACCAATTGCAACCACAGATGGTGAGTGGAACAGGTTTTTATACGACTGAATAATTCGGACCCCGGGTATAGCCTCGTCTTGCAAACGAGTGCACATTTTTGACAGTTTTGAAATTAGTCTTGTTTGCAGCTGTTTCCATGGCTACAGCGGTCACCCCCACCCCCCTTTTTTTCCCCGGCGGAGATTATGTTTACATGAACACACTCATTTATTGTCAACCTGCCTATAGGCTATTCACGGTAAAATGAGCAGTTTTGAAAGTTCTCTCTTTCGGAATAATAGTAAATTAATATATTTGAATTTGCTATAGACGTTAACTTCAGAGTGCGGTCGAGTATACAAACTGTGTTTATTACTTGAATGGCAATATTTATTTTAAAAGGTGGTTAGAGGATAAAAAAATGGCTGAAAGGAAAAGTAACTAGGGCCTCAGAAGTGCTCACTTTACCGTGAACAGCCTGTAGTATGTGAGCAGAAAATATTTTGCAAGCTACTTTTCAGAACTGTCGAAAAAGTGCACTCGTTCGTGGGGCAGACTATATCTGTTCCCAGACACGCACAACGCGCTTGTCGCACGCTCGCATCGATTGGTTAATGCATCTCCCCTCCACAGAGCTGGTCCCTCCTGCAGTTCTTGAATGAAGTGCAGACAGCCCATTCATTTCGAATTCACGGTTTCCATAAAGCACCGCTGCACAACGCGTCTTCGCTAGTGCGCGAATCCTTGGCCCGCCCTTCTACTGAAACACAAGACGATGCCCTAACTCAGCATCTCAGCGTTATGGATATAGTCGTCATTGGAGACTACGTTAGACTTCAGTCACATTCAATACCAGAGGAAATTTATTGTGGGGCTTATGACAAAATCAGAACTCATTATTAGAGGCCTGCAGAATTCGCGTTATTATTAATTTGAGAACACGTTAAACTTTAAACACTTTTACCTTTGCAATGCGTTTGTCATTGGAAAATATTTTATCTGAAACCCCTGGGTAACTCTGCGCCAATAAATGAATATTTCACAATTGTGTGCTGCGATCACGTGCAGTTCAGTCAGAAAGGGCGTGACTTAACAACTTTGCAATCCACCACTCTGGACAGTCGCCTGGAGACCACCGGACCGTCAACATCGTACAGAGCTCCTGCTACCCCCGCCCGAAAAGAAAGAAAGAAAACCAAGGAAAAAAGAATTATCCGATTAAAAATTAACCCTTTCAACCAGTTTAACCCATTCAATTAAATTTAACCCTTTAAATAGTTATCAGCCCTTTCAATCAATTTAGTTGACCCTTTGATATCAATTTAACTCTTTCAATTAATCGGGTGTCGGGTAGGATCCCCCCTGTACTACAACTTTCAGAGTTTTTGAAATAATAATTTCTTTCATTTAAAGTCACTACCACACGTGGCCCCAGGTTATCGTCTGCTAAAAGAACTCGCCCTTCAGATGAGGTCGGAATGGGTCATTCAACGCGCCACACGCACACACACATTAGAAACATTATTTTGCAGTCCTGCCGCTTATTGTTTCAAAAACGCCACTGCTGGAGCGCTATGATTCAAGATGTATTAATACGGGCAGCGAAATTTCGCGACAAGTCTCCAGACAAGTTATATTTTAAAACACTGTAGGGGCGTTTGCATATCTTAATTTACATATCTTAATTGGCTGAGTTACTTTTCTGCACGTGTTGACTGTCCCCACACGAATCACGTAGGAGCCGTGCCGATGTTGCCGGATTCCGAGTGGCTCGGTCAAATATGAAACCGCATTCTCAAGCAGACAGCAGCCAATGGCAATAGAAAAACTACTGTTTGGGTTTTTATAGCAATGAAGACTACCGTGCGCTGAAATTTATTCGCGAAAAATCACTAGCTCTATGTTAATCAGATACGTGTAAAATAGAGGCACCTGTTTTTCGAATAAAGATTCCACAAAAAGTTTTACTCCTTCAGTTCAGATATTTTTTTTAGCTTTAAATGTATTTCGTCTTGGGCGTCTGCCCTCCAATCATGGACGTTCAGTATCGAAGTTTGGCCCAGCAAGGTTAAGAGAATGTCTTCTCACAAAGAGGCGTAGCCAATAACTAAGCGAAAATTGCAGATGTACACATGTGATATAGAAGTCTATCCTGCATGTGTATCTTTTAGCGAAAGAACGCCAAACGCAAAACTCCGACAGGAAGGTAGAAACGTGCACTGATCTAGACATAGACTGTTCACCAATAAATTTAATGATCACAGTTTGAATATTCACAGTAACTGCAGGACGATCGAAAGTTTTACGTAAACTTTGTGCTTTACGTATACCAGCGATGGAGCATATTCACGTACCACTTGCCTAGGATATGGATGGAACTTACAGCCTCAAAAATTGAAATCTGAGACCAAGGGAGGATCTAAAAATAAAGAAAAATTTTTTTAATGGTGGGAGGGGGTGGGGACTAAGGAGGCTTGAGCCATTCCCTTGAAGCTCGATTTTACATAGAATAAAATGAGAATATGGTTAAACCAAGTACATTGTAAATAATGCAATATGTATTAATAAAGTACAGGTATTATACAGGACATTTAAGAAATAATGTTTATATAGCCTATTCACAAAGTATTGACTTTTGTACATAATAGCATTACAAACTTAATTATTGCTGGTAAGCATTTGGCTTAAACCTAATGCACAGTACCTCACTCAAGCATAGCCCATCCTCGTTTACTTCCAACTTTTCTGAAGCCCTGCTAAAGTTCTACTTCCAGGATATTCTTCCTCCACATGCAAACAAAGCTTAACCCAGTCTAGATAATAAAGCCAAAGCAACGACACTCCAAATTCGTGCGCACTCAGTTCAATATAATTTTGCATGAGAACTATTTCTTACTAGACATTACCAGCACACCTATTTTCTCCCCGTTTTTATTCATATTAATTGAAAATTAAATGTTCAAATCTATATATAACATATAATTAAAAATCAATTCAGAAAACAAACACGTTATACATGGGGTGATTTTTCAAATGTTTGATTCAAAAAGTGCGAATAAACCTATAGCGGGACCAAGCACGCTCTATTAATGATGACGTGCATTCCGCTTCTGTACTTTGCGACCATGCCGGCAGACGGGTTAGACCCACGTATAATGCCGAATGCGGGGGGGGGGGAGGGGTGCACCGGGGAAGGTGGGGTAGGCCCTGGCGTGAATGGTTGCCATGGCAGCGGCACAACGCGCGCCTCGCGGATCGATATGCGCACATGCCCACACGTGGCTCTGCACACTCGCGCAGAACGAACACAGCTCTGAGCTGTGCCTGGGGAAACAAGCTCCAATCTTCGCGTGGCTTTGTAGGAGGGGAAATGTAGGGGAGGCAGTGTAGGGGAAGGCTCTCCCGAACGCTCGCCGCTGGAGGGAGGGGAACAACGTGACGCTGCTGGCGCTATACGAGCCGAACTGATTACATCGCTCTCTAGCACCGCGTGTTTAAAACCGTCGACGCGACATGCATTTTTTGCGACAGGTAATATGCACAAGTGGCACTGTCCTTGGCTGACCTTACTCAGGCCCGGTTGCACCGACATCTTCCCCGATCCCAGATCAAATGACCCTCGTACCAAACCAGGATCCAGTTTGATCGTGGTTTCAATGTAAAAGTGTTGCGCCAACTAAATTTTATGATTCTGGATCTCCGAATCGTCGATCTTGGTTCCAAAGTGAGAGATCGAGATTAAGTATGAGACAGATTTTGCTATTGGTTCGTAATATATGACGTCATGGAAGTAGGCGTATTTCTCACTATAGATAGAACTAGATGTGCGATGTTTTATTTGTTTTAAGTAAATAATCGTTGTACGAATCTTACTGAATAATATTCAAGTGCGTATGTTATCATTTCCCAAGAAAACAATCGAACGTAGTTCTATCTGTCGGCGTATTTTCAAACTACATTTGTCGACGATGGCTACTGATCTTGGATCGAGATTTCGATCTCCAGTCCAGCTTTGAACTAGAATGGTGCAACAGTTTTCTGTGTCGGTCTTAGATCCGATCTCGGATCAAGTTTCGAACCACGATGGTGCAACCGGACATCAGCCGCTGCCACTACTGTACTGAACAACCTCCCACTCCTTCGTGCAGCGGCAATGGACTCTCCCGACTCGCCCGACGCGTTTTCGACTTCAGCGCATTATTTTCTCTTTTGGATTTCACTATACACACACACGTATAAAAAGGTTGCATACCTTTCTGTACTGACAGCACTGAAGTTGCTGGTCACCATGTAACAATTCAGGAAAGCCAACAGCGAGTCAATGGTCTCAATGGCGGAACTCCCGCCAGCAGTTCCGGCAGTAGAAATAATGGCGTCCACTATGCCCGACAAGTCTGTTGCCGTGAAATTAGCAATGGGTGTGAATATTTCGATCATAGGGGGAGTAATTTGCAGAACTTATAGTATAAACATTTAACCCATTCGAACCCAGTGTACACATTTGTGTACATTACGCACGTGTAGGTAATTTTTGGCCTGTACTGCACACTGGAAGCTTAATAACCAATTTTCTTACCTGTGGTAGAATGATTCGCAAAACATCTTACTGGTATGGGCCATAATTTGTTCATAAAACTGTAGCCAACTAAATAGCCTACGGCTCGTTGGCTGTGACAACGAAACAACTGTTTGGTTCACTTACGTACAGTATACATTATAAAAAATTTTGTTTGCAACACCTCACACCATAAATTAAAGCAGAAATGAAAGGGTTAATTCAGGTGGCAATAATTGCACTCTAAACTTGAAAAAATCAGAATTTGGCCAAAACAGTGAAAACAGTTAAAATTGAGCAACTGTTAATCAGGGCCAAATAACTAAATTAATAAGAGACATGTTAAATTCGGCGATGCTACAAACACCATTACAGTTGGAGGGCCGGGTGTCTTTGTGAGAGCCATTTGGCTGAAGTGCGGTAATCCGAAAATTCAGGTGCAGCGTGGGACATGAGCGGAGAGGATGGACAGCGGCTGAGAATGCGAGACTACGGCAGACGAGTGTTTGGCGCAGTGTAGACAGGCGAGTGGGCGTGGAACTCGAAGACGGGTTACTGTTGATTCGTGCGCTCGGAGATCTCTACAACATTTCGGACTGGTGGAATATGGACTGAATTAAGGTGGAAGTGTATGAACATGCGATGTGGGCTTTATTGTAAATATTGGAACTGTCAAATATGGACATAATAAAATAAATAAATTTAATTCAATGGTTTATTAACTGATTTTATTGGCATTTTAGTTATTTCATTGATTTCTTTGAGGTGATTTAAAATTGTATCGATTAATATGATCAATTGTATATAATAAATTAGGAAATTATTAACTCATCGAGACCATAATTTATGGAAACTGGCTAAGCCCACTGAAGTTGAAAATTGTAAAAATATTAGGGAAACAAAATCGTCTACAAACTGACCAGTGGTTCGCCAGTATTGAGTCTGTAAGTACCTAACACTTCTATAAGTTTAATGTCGTGGCCAATGGAACTGTTTCTTCACAACAGTGTCATGGCGAATTTATCGTAGTGTCAGCGCATTTTATCACTTGACTAGTGTCGTTTCTAGTTAGGGCACTGTTAATATTTACTTACAGCGGAAGGATACACAATGTGCAGATAGAAGAACTTACGACTGGACTTTCAAAGTGACCGAGAACCAACAGTATGTCCGTCGTGGGGGCCATAATATGAATCACCCCACCGCCATATAAATTGCGCAAAGCTGCCACCCAAACACGACAAACTAGCTGTGAAAAATGCCTGTGTTTACCATCGCAGAAAGTGTTACTTCATAGGTTGCTACATGCTCCGATAACCAGCGACCCGTTCTGTCAACCTCCCATACGACTCGCCCGCTATAATACGGGACATTTATTGCCGCGCGATTGTCTACAATGCTGGGGCGGGCCATGACATAATAGCGTCAAAAGTGGTGAGAGAAAGTGTGAAACTGTTTACAGCCTGTCAGGTTCGTTAGTATATTTACCAGAATATGTTGGGCTTTAAGCTGCCAGATTCATTCGTCGCAGGCTGCTATATTCTTGGGCTAGCATTTGGCCTATATTAATAGGAAAACGTTTCACTGGTTCACTGGCCCGTAGGTTGGACTCCGTAAGTCTGTCTGCACTCGAGCCGTAGCTATTTTTCATTGTCTGCAGTCCCAGTCAATGACACGACAGCACAGGATTCGGTCAATTTCTTGCACCTTTATTAATTACTGACTGACGTTTTATACTGACTTAAGAATCTCCAAGGTCCAGGAGTGGACTCTGGAGAGTCCTTCGTTGAAAACGTGGTGTATCCACAATTGAGTACTGTTTTTTTGCTTGGATAAAAGGGGATGCGGGAGCTGACAAGATGTCTCGGGGTATGGAACACACCCGTGAAGTTTTGAATTTAAATCTTTACTGTGTGGGGGTTTTCTAGTTACCCAGGGTTCCTGGAAATAAAATATTAGAAGGATTCATAGCATTCAAAATTTCCCACTTGTGCTCGGGGCGATTTGCGAATGGCTCGATCCGTCTTGTGTAGTTGTATATTTTCCTCTTCCCCACTACTTCTCTGGGTTACATCACGTTACTCCAGCATTTTATACAACTTTCAAAACTCTCCAATATGGCGTGCAATGCCTTCGTATCTTTTCGCAAAATTGTTTGCAACGACCCTGAGAACTAAAACAAGAAAGACTTTAATTAAGGCTGCAACTGTGTCTATATTGAACCAAATTAACAATAATACGGAACTGGAAAACGCAGAAAAATTTTCCGACAATACTTTGAAAACCGTTGTTCCGATTATAAATTTAAATGTTCTTAACATAAAAAGGCCACGATTCTGTTCATTGTAATCCTAATTGCAAAATTGTTATTGGTTGACGTTAAAAACTTTCTTCGTTAAGTATTATACGCGTTGACAAGAGCCTACGGTGTATTTTTTTAAAAAATTGTAATGAATCGTCTTTAAGTTCGAATTTAAAATTTGGCCAGTTAATAACATATATTACTCGTCGTTTTTATTCACTTCTTTACATCTCTCTTATCCCATGGCTCTTAACTTCGCTACTGCAGATCCATTTAATATTTCCCGTTGTTATTCACTCTCCCAGCAAGGGCGCACCGGCGATATGTGTGTGTGTGTGTGTGTGTGTGTAAAAAGGGGGGGGGGGCAGTTGGGGTATGTGCCACCCCCAAAGAAAAATGTCTTTCAACAATTAATATAAATTCCAGTATAGGTTGTTCACGGTAAAATGAGCACTTTTGAAAGCCATGCTTAGGATCTATTTGAATGCACGTTATGTATTCTTCCGCCTTATGTAAAATTAACACTGCCACGGG
The DNA here is from genome assembly GCA_029891345.1 of Dryococelus australis. Classification (NCBI taxonomy): domain Eukaryota; kingdom Metazoa; phylum Arthropoda; class Insecta; order Phasmatodea; family Phasmatidae; genus Dryococelus; species Dryococelus australis. The sequence continues at coordinate 333,677,779 of CM056995.1, read as the reverse complement.
CATCATCACTTTATTCATGCTTCGGTCAAGTAAAACTACGAAATGTTTAGGAAAGCAAATGTCATACAAATCTGTTCATTTTTACACTTCGATGGATTAAAAAAAAAAACAGAAAGCGAAATAAATAATTTAAGTTATAGGCTGTTCACGGTAAAGTGAGCACCTTTTAAGGCCCTTCAAAATATTTCTCCTTTCATCCAATCTCCATATTCCTGCTGCTTTTTAATATAAACATTGCAATGTGACCAATAAACACAGTGTTCACCGCCATCAAAATTCAATGCCTGAAGCTGCAATAAGATATATTTAGTAGAGATTAATGGCTGTTGTGATGGCCTTAAAAAGTGCTCACTTTACCTTGAACAGCGTATATCACAAATGGTTACCTAACACTTTTTATTCGGCGTTAAGATGTGGAACTACTTCCCAGCCATCGTTACCAACTTTACTGGACAAATGTGACTCAGTCTATTCGATAAAATGTATGCATTCAGGGGCAGTGACATTTTTCTAAGGTTAATTTCAAAAGTGCTCACTTTATCATGAACAATCTTTAAGATTAATACACAAGTCTGTAACGTCATTCACGGGATTAAGACTCTTCAAAACGAAAACGGAATGAAAGAAGCTATCTTACAGCAAGTCAAGAGCCACGTGAATATGGACAACTCCCTGCTAACCTTAGCTAAAAACATATATGTTCGCCACGTGGGCGATAACCTATGACACATCAGTAGAATATTGAAGAAAATAGCAAGACAATTAACAAAATATTTCTGTGTAGTAGTTAGTAAACTTAAAGTTCCATTTTATGGATGTACTATTTTGTGAATAATTGATATTTTTACTGGGTCTTTGCCTGTTTGTATTGTATAACGACAATTTCTAATGTTTTTTTTTTTAAATGTCTTTTGCCCTCTCCGAACTAAAATACTGGGCGTGCCTCTGTCTCCAATGTAAGTATAATAGGTCTCTGGCTATGGACCTCGGAGGGTAAGTAATGAAGAAATTTGGGCGGTTCTTAACATCGGGGTTTTGAAAGCCGATGAGTATGAAGTGAGGTGAGTATGGAGCGGAATGCAAAGGCGGGGATTCCCGAGAAAAAACCCGCCGACCAACGGCATCGTCCGGCACGATTCCTACTTGCGAAAATCCGAGAGTGACCCGGCCGGAGATTGAACCCGTTTCGTCTTGATGGGAGGCGAGCACACTAACTGCTCAGCCACCGCCGCGGCCAGTGCCTCGGCGGGATTCCAACCTTCCAACCCTGGCATGTTCGCCGCAGCCAATCTAATACAGTTTCTCTCGGAGCGTCCAGCAGCCATAGAAGTAAGATCCGTTCCCAGAATTTCGTGCGGCCAAAAATCGACCACGTACGTCGTAATCGCTTTTTGCCAAACGCCGTGCTGGCGTGGTTGCTTAAATTCGAGGCGCCATCCACGAGCTTATTAAAGGCTGTGATGCGTGGCTGCCTACACTTGGGGAATTTCTGACAGCAGTGATGATTAGTAGTACTACCCGCAAAACAGCATTCCAATGACATAACACATATGATGACTACTGCGCAAATGGCATGCGTACTATACAGCATGATCACTCTTACTGGAAAACGGATTTCCACCCGCCATCTTGGATTTATCGATTTTTCGCCAAAATTTCCCATTTCAGAAGGTGTATTGAAATGTCTCGCGCGACCTATCCAAATAACAGCTTCCTAAACTTTATCGAACTGCCGCAGCTTCGCTACATTTATTAATTTTTAGCTGGTAACTGTCGAGGCGAAACGCGAGGTTATTTTTTGCGACGATATCAACAGTCATTAATAAATAGGCACCTCAGACAATGCACTAGGCAATGATCTGTGCTCTTTCGTTCCAAACAACATGACACAAAACTGATTTCCAAAGTATGGCTAAAATTTCATAAAACCAAGATGGTGGTTGGGAAAAAAGCCTTGACTTCGAACAGTTACGCAGGGATGGCGGGACCTCCTATTATACTGGTCTTCGAGCAGATTATGTCACCGGAATCGGTGCCCATGAGGTTTTCGAGTCACGTCGACGAGACGGCTTGGCGAACACGACCTTTGAGGACACTATGAGATCTGGCTGGAAATGTTAGCGGTGAAGCCGCAGATACTTTTCCTGGTACCTTACATAAACGGGGACCGTCAAAACGTTGTTTACTGTGGGAAAGAAAGTCTCCCGTTTTACGGCGTCACCGTCACACAGCGACCAGCTGACAGCTAGGTACGTAAAAGATAAGCGTCGTATCAATTCATTATCAGGGCGACGTAGTCCTTCAGTAGTGCCTGGGCAGATGGCTTTAGTATCCCCTGCCAGTCACCAAAAACGCTCGACGAAGAACCACGCACTGCTTAGCGCGTTTTTTTCATATACGTATATTGTTACGTGTCGCTGGTCTGCGCCACTGACCTTGGCCCGCCCCGCGCGAGCGAGCGGAAGAGAAGGGCAGAGTAGTTGTATGAGAGCGGAGCGGCGAGTCGCTAAGGGATGTTTGAATGACAGGCGAGCGATAATTCTACCAGAATTTTGAGTTATGGAGACATTCTGCCGGGATAACCCTTTGTCGGCTCACCGCTCCTGACCTTCGGCGGATAGGATTTCTTCATTTATCTGAAGAGTGCTGTGGATTACTGATCTCGTTCTCTCAGCGTGACTCGGGGTGTGTAGAACCTTCCAGATGGTCAAGGCGAACGATATAAAAGTGTGACAGGCATCTAGCCGAGGAGTTGATGACTGAATGTGTGGCCGAGTTCCAAGCTATACACGACGAGCAGCGAGAGAAGCGACGAGCGGAACAGCGGAAGAGAAAATCTCTGACTACGAGTATCAAGCAGTGAAGAGTGCAACTGGCAGGCGTATTGGACTAGACACGTGTTAATGACGAGTATGAGTTGACTGTAACCAGAGACATTAAGAAGGACGCTAATTGGAGTTGAAATAGACATTAAATATAGCGCTCACTGTTACACGAAAAGAGTAATAAAGGAGACAGATGATTTAATCTGTGTGAATAAATTAAAAATTAAATTTAGTTCTTTTATTTTTATTAAGGCCTACATCCCTCGCGAACTTAAATACGTGCCTCACGCGCCCATGTAACAGTATATACATAAATTTGTTCTTATTTCATGTCCAACTTTTTATGTCATGTCATGTGTATTCTGAAATGTTGCAATGGCGTATGCCCAGATTTAAATGACCTGGGATACACGTTAACGTTTTAGACATTAGTTACATTTTACAGTTTTAGAAAAGCCAATAGCGAAAGAAGAAAAATGGGCAATCTGTTATTATTGTTTTCCCATAGTGATGTATTTTGCCAAGCTATTTATTCAGCAGTAAATTATTAACGGTTGTTGCGGTGCAAGATATTATGCTAAATGAATGCATATGCCTGGAAAACCATTTGCCTACAAAATTGGTAAACGCTGTTCACGATAAAGTGAGCACTTTTGAAATCGACCTACGAAAAACATTACTGCTGCTAACGTCATATATTTTAACGGGCGCACTAAGTGACATGCGCCCAGTAATGTTGGAAACGATTGATGGAAAGTAGTTCCATATCTTAACGTCGAATAATAATTACACCATGTCACCTGACCAACGCGTGTATAAAGTGATGAGGCCTATGGCAATGCTAATCTAACATAAGGCGGAAAAACACACAACATGCATACAAGTCGATCTTAAACAGGGCTTTCAAAAGTGCTCATTTAACGTGAATAGCCTATAAAAACCAATATCTAGGATTACCCTTCCTTGGTCTCTATATAGGCTTTCAAAATCTTGTGGACTCTAACTGACGTATTAAGAGTTAATTTACGCCCCACGTCCACTTAATAATTCATTTAAGCCAGTGGTTCTCAAAGTTTTCTAGGTGAAGAATGTCAGCCTAACACCTCTTCCATTTAAGTATAGGCTAGTCACGGTAAAATGAGCACTTTTAAAAGACCTGCTTGGAATCTACTTGCATGGACGTTGTGTATTCTTCCACCTTATGTAAGATTAACATTGTCATGGGCCGCCTCGCTTTATTCATGTGTCGGTCAAGCGAAACTGCAAAATTATTAGAAGTAAATATTTTACAAATCTTCTCATTTATACTTCGATGGATTAAAAAAAAACATTAAGGCAAAGAAATAATTTAAATTAGCAGAAATGGTTACCTAACATTTCTTATTAGACGTTAAAATACAGAACAACTTCCCCCTCCATCGTTACCAACTTTACTGGGCGCATATCACTCAGTACGCTAGTTAAAATATATGCAGGTACGGGCAGTGACTTTTTTCTACGGTTGATTTCAAAAGTGCTCACTTTACCGTGAATAGCCTATATCGTAGTTTCTCTTGTATCCGAGCAGTATGTTTTAAAATACTCCAGTCTGAAAAGGACATTTTTAACTACATTTGAGGACTCCAAAATTATATAGTATTATATGTGTTAAGTACTGAAAAGTACCATTCGTTCCTCGTCTGGGACTTTTTTTTTTTCGTTGGTAAACATTTTGGGGGCATTGTTAATAGTTTAGTCGAAAAAAACGTGTATTTTAAACATTCTGCGTCGTAGTTTAAGCACCAGGTAAGCAACTGCGTTAAGGGGATCAGGCCCGCCATCTTGTATTTACGAAATTTTTGCCGTAACTTGTATCACAGGTTTTAAATTTTATTTTGGGAATCGACAGTGCATAGAGCACTGCTTTGCACATATTCTAAAACGTGCATTGGTTTACTATTGCTGCCAGGATATTCTCTGTAACCGCCGCAAGAAAAAATATACTTATTTCTTGGCGGCAGACACTAGTTAAAAAGTAATAACGCGGTAGAGTTGTAATAGTTAGATAAATCTTTAGAAACCATTATTTATGACATGTATGAAAAACTTCGTTAAACATTCTTTAAGTGTAAGTAATGGCAAAAACAGTGAAAATCCAATATGGTGGGGTTTGATCCGCCTCAAGGCTCACTGTTATTATGAGAGAGTAATGGACAAATGGTTTAAGATAAATCGCACACTTGTGTGGTGTCTGGGAGGGCTGATATAACACCGGAACGAAGCAACAAATATGCTACAGTTTTTTTTTTCTTGCTACATTCGTTTTTCTTCCCTACAGCGGGGAGGTTCCTGATGAACGAGACCATTTAAGAACGCCACCGACAGAAATCAGTGGTTTCAGTAGAAACGTAAATGGCGTCCGCTATGACCGACGAGTTCGCTGTCATGTCGTTTACAGTGGATGTGTTTTCCGATGACGAGATTTATTTGCTAAAATTATAGTGCGGACATCGAATTAAGGAGAAAATAACAGAACACTACTTAACCCGTCTCAACTGCTCTGTTCGCATCCTCGGCAGATAACGGTGATGTGGCAGTTTCTTGGTTACAATTACTGTTTACCGCCGTCATTTTCGTTCGCCTGCCCTTCACATCAGCGATCTCTGCAGGAGGTATAGTTCGTAGAGTGAACACGGGGTAGAGGATCTCGCTGGCTGCGCAGAACCAGTCTCCCAGTCTCCGTGTCCCAACATAGAACTGCTTTTCTGCCAACACGACTGTCGTAAACGACGTGGATTAGTTTTGAGTTCAGAACACGGTTTAGTAGGCCTACACTTTCTTTGGCCATATTGTACTGATGTCTGATTAAATTCAAATTGGCAGAAGTAATTCATTCATATAAAATTACTTGTCTTTTGAAAATCAAGGTATAAACATACACGTTCATCATGTGACTTTGACAGTTGTGTTGGCTTGTGGTAGGTCAATGTTGGGTACACGCGCAGAAGACGAAGAATCGGTCTTCCTCAACTTTAGTCTATGCTATAGTCTCCAACCCAGACGCCAAAACACTACTCTTCAGTGACTCATCAGCATAATCAGTAAATAAATGAACACTCCTTAGTAATCTTAACTCTATACTAAAGATGCGGTAGATCGCTTATTCGTCTTCTGCGCATGTACCCAACATTGACTTACCCCAAAGGAACACAGCTGTCAATGTCACATGATCAACAGTGATGAACGTGTTAGTTTATAACTTAATTTTAAAATGACAATCACTACTATATTAATTTAATACTTTTACCGGTTTGAATTTAATCAAAAATCATTAACTCAAAACCCAATCCACGCCATTTTTGCAAGCTGTATTGGCAGAAAACCAGTTCAATGTTGGAACATGGAGATTGTTTGTGCGCAGCCAGCGAGATCGGTCTACGGCATCTTTAGTCTATGATCTCAACTACCTGCAGTAAAAAACAATATTGCCAGTGTGGCGTAGAAGTGGCCGTCGAAACGGACGGTGGCGCCAAGCGCAGGTAGCGGCAACGCAGCTGAACTACTGGAGCAGTGGTGATCGGTAGGACTTTGCGATGTCCACTTTTCAATAACTTTTCGAAACGTGTTGAGTGTATCGGTATCGGTCCCAGAGAAGTACTGAAAATCGACTGGTGTGTAGGCTGTATCGCAAATATCGCTTATATTCAGTGTCGCTGCAACAGTGTATCGATAATAACGCGATATGCAATATATTGCTCTTGTGCCACACGGCAGTTGCGAGCGATACTTCAGAATCAGTGTTTCGTAATCGATACATCGCCATATCGCGCAGCCCTGGCGACCGGGAAGGCCGGCAGTGCTGAGCCAGCTCTCGCTCCAGAACTAAGGACGATAAATAATGCAGATGTCGGGAGACGCGGGGAGCTAACAAACGGCGGGCAATAAAAGGCACCGCTGTGGAAGGAAGAGAAGGAGTTGCGCGTGCAATCTGCTTGATCCGGGAGGTAGCGGAAGGAGAAGGGAGAGCAATTTATCCAGGGTTGGGATGGATGGCCGCGGGTGCGACAATGGAGACCACGTTCTCCGCCAGCCAAGGGAAACTTCTCTACGACAGTTTCATTGCTCACCGGGACGACAGACGCCTTTTACTCTTTAACCTCTCCGCTGTGCTGGCTGGCGAGTTTCATCGCCGGCTCCTTATCTTACCATCCTCCACGACGGGAACAAGTATCAAGGCGAGTTCCGACATCAAAATATTAAACCTCACAAGTACTGACATGCAAAATTCGCGTTATTATAGCCCGTTCACTGTAAAGTGAGCACTTTTGAAATCAACAATTTGGAAAATGTCACCGCCCCTACCGAGCATATACTTTAACGGCCACAATAAATGGCATTTGCCCAGCGAAGTAGGTGACAACAGAGGGAAAGAAATCCCATGTTTTTAACGTGAACTAAAAACGTTAGATAAACATTTGTGAATACTTGAAATTAGTTATTTTGCTTACTATTTTTTTTAATGAATGTATGTGCATAAATTAGCAAATTTGTACGTTTTTACTTAAAAGTTATCAGGCCCATGACGCAATGTTAAGATTACATATGGTATGTTCTAATCTCCCTTAAGGGGAGTATAGTTGAATAGGATCAAGTAGTTAGCTCAAGAAGGGGAGTCAAGGGACTGCTAAATAAACTTCACTAATTAAGTCTAGAGGATCTTTACTGAAACTAAGTTACAATATACACAATGTGATGTAGCTAGAAGGGTTAGGGATCGAGGTAATGTTAAGGTTAATCATATACGGGAGGACTAGGATACGAAGGCTCCGGGCTTGCTCTCTCACCCTAGCGTGAGGACACTTGACCCCAATCGCCGCTTGGAGACCGACGCCCACTGACACACCGGCCCTTAGCCGCCGTGTCCACAACAATTCTCGTTCACCTGTGTTGTTCCTACTTATTTTGTCAGTGTTGTCCTAATTTTTTCAAGGAGGTTTCTAGCCGTTGTTGTTTTCTATGTTTTATCTGTTGGTTGTGTATATATACACTTTTTTTTCGTAATTAGTTGCTATTCTGTTTTTAGACTCTATTTCCTCTTGGAATTTTTCAGTATTGTATACATATATTTATTTCTTCGGCCATAGGTTACTTGTCTTATTTAAGGTTTTTTTTCATGTTCGGTTCTGTTTTCTCATGACAGACATCTGCATCGCAATGGAGAATGTCGAAAAATCTACAGCCAGTCGTCATTCACCCATATTGCACAATTCCTTCAAAGATCACAGCCAATGAATACTTACTGATGCTCGAATGCACACAGTATTGTGGAATCTAGCTTATTGCAGAATGAATCCGCGAAGCTTACGGGTCTCTGTCTCTGCTGGATCATATAGTTGGCAAATAGGTGAATTACTGGGAACTGTTGGTGATTGCTACGCCGTTCGAAGGTTATGTTTCTGAAGTTTGCAAACTCGCATCTGACCTCCTCCTCAAATATGCTGTGATGTCCGCGTTGTAAAAAAGTTTCTGCACAGCGGAGCTGAGCGTAGCAACTTTGAGAAATTTTCCACACTCGAAGAGCAGCTTCCGCATTCGATTTCCGTATATAATATATATACATATATTTACGCAATATTTTATCACAAATTTTAGTTCGAAATGTGTCATTCCGGAGAATCGTTAGACACTAATTTACTCTGAATTTCATACTTAGAAATATAATGCGAATTTCGCACCTGACAATGGCAAACGGGCTATTACGGTCCATTGACGGTCTCTTCGACCTTTTTGAATCAAACCTTTGAAAAATCTCCCCATGTACGACATGTTTAGTTTTTTCTAAATACGCCCTGTATCGCAAGCCTTTTATACTTGTGTTCAATAAAGTTACTTTTTTTTTCTGTTAAATTGAAATGTTATTAATATTTTATCTATAAATTACAATGCTTCGTTTTAAAAATAATCTGAATAGTAATCAGGGAGAACATAGGTATGTTGGTAGCGCCTAGTGAGAAGTAGTCCTTATATAAAATACTGTTACACTGAGCGCGCACGATTGCGGTGCGTTGTCCCCCTGGTGTAATTCTTCAGGATTAGTTATGTTCGAATATCCTGAAGTAGAACTTCAGCAGGGCTTCAGAAAAGGCTGAAGTAACCGTGAATGGATTATACACGAGGATGCAAATGAAGATGCTTTTTTTTCCCCCTTCATTCCGTTGATCTAACCAGCATTTGATCGCCTCATCTTTAAGACTGATATATAGGGATAGGAAAATTTCGCGAGTTCAATGACCTGTAGGCCAGACTCCTCAGTCCCCTGTATACTAGAGCCTCAGCTGTGTGTTCATTGGCTGTTGCCCCGCACCAGGCAGTTATGGGATTCGCAAGGTGTTTCCTTGCAAGTCTGCTATTGGCTCAGAGGCGTGCAGGGCGGAGCTAATAAATTGCGAAGGTTACTTCACTGTGTTATGTGTTTGACGTCTATCCTGTCCCGAAATGAATACGCAGAATGTTTCTATCCCTACTGATATATCCTGGCAGAAACTGTTGTTATTGCGAATTTAATCCACGAAAGTCGTAAAAATGCTAACACTTGATTTCCTTTCTTTATTCATTTTTTGTTACTCGCCTTACTTTCAGTGCCTGTTTTCCCCGCGGCAAAATTTGCTGCCACGGCCTGATTGGGTACTTTCTCTTAAACTTTTACTCTCTCTATATATATATAGGCTATTTTATATAACAATTTCTCTTATTTCTTTAAGAAACTCCGAACCCGCTCACGACCTGTTCAGATCCGCTGTGAACTAACTGGTACACACATCTCATGTCCAAGCCAGCAAAACGGCGTCACTAGCAGCGACAGGTGGGAACCGCCCGCCTATCAGCTCCTGGGAACCCACTTGCCAGCCGACAGCCCGCCCAGGCGGCGTTCCAAAACGATGCTCTGCGAGTAAACATTTCTCTCTAGCTGTCCCAAAACACTTTGAGGTAATGGTTTACTCGCTCTTGGCAGTGTCCCAAAACTGCTGAGTAATTACTCTGAGCGTCTTGCCCGACTAAAACTTTTACATGCACCATTTACGCGAGTAATGAAGGGTAAACTGAACACGGCGAAAAGTTTTGATGAATTAAATCAATTGAAAGGAAATATGGACCGTCTGTATTTTCAGTAATGACCCTAAAATTAATGATTTCTGTATACGAGGCGTTACATTCTCTGTAGACTGTTTACTGTAAAGTGACCCCTTTTGAGGGCCTAATTACATTTTCCTATCAGTAATTTTTTTATCCTTCTGCCACTTTTCAAAATAAACACAGCAACGGCGGGGGAATGAAGCGTTGCAAGGTAAGCTGGTGATTGCTCAGTGCTGTACACACGCGACGCGCGCAGCAGGGACCAGTAACCCAGAGGGGTTCAAAAAGTGCTCAATTCATCGCGAAGAGCCTACAACAAGGGGCACCCGAATTTCTCGAAACGATTTCCGCACATGGTAGATTTCAATACCCTATGGTCATACCAGCACTATTATTTTGCTTATTGGCGGAGTTTCTTTGTGAGAAGACATTTTCTTACTTGACTTGCCAATCAGAATAAGGTTATTCCGTTAATGTACGTCTGTGATTCGCGGACAGACAACTAAGTCACGTAACACCTAAATCATCCAATCGCTGAAGTGTATCTGAGCTAAAGTCTTATGAAATACAACTGGTGGTGAAATATTTTCTCGATATTCGGGTGTCCCTACTTGTAACTACTCTGCGGCTTGTCTCATGCCGTAGAGACCCGAAAAATTTGCGAGTTCAATGACCTGCAGGCTAGACTCTATAGTAGTATGCACAAATATGCCTATGTCAACTGTGCATTGGTTGTCTGCTGTCACAGTGGAAGGCGACGATTGGGCCACCGTTCTCAAGGGGTGACAAACACCGTGTGGAGCAATGGCTAAAGTTATATGAACACACGTGTTTTGAAGTCTAGCTTTTATCGAAATGAATTCGCAAGGATTCTTCAGGTCTCTACAGTCATGCGTAGAGACCTGCAACATTCGCGTTATTATTTGAGGACACGTTAGTTTTTAAACACTTCTACCTTTGCAATGCGTTTGTCATTGGACCATACTTTATCTGGTATGCCCTGGGTAACTTTGCGGCAATAAATTAACACTTCACAATTGTGATCCAATCATGTGCAGTGCTGTCAGAATGGGCGTGGCTTCCACATCTATGCAGCAGCCAATGGGAAAACGACGCCGGCTACGGTATGTACATTACAGTGAAGTTCAGTTTGATGCCAAATAATAACGCGAATTTTGCATGTCTCTATAGGATGTTCACGGTAAAGTGAACACCTTTGAAAGCTCTCTGACTCGGAATAATAGCTAAAAAAAAAAAAAATTTTAGTTTAGCCATAGACGTTAACTTCCAAGTGCATGGGAGCATACAAACTGTGTTAATTACTTACATGGCGATATTTATTTAAAAAGATGGTTAAAGGATTTAAAAAATGGCTCAAAGGGAAAAGTAAGTAAGGCCTCAAAAGTGCTCACTTTACCGTGAATGGCCTATAGTCATGCGTGACGGTCTGGCATGTCGCCTAGCTTTCCTGGCGATACGACGCAAGGATGCTCCGGCGTAACTCGTAGCGCTCGTCACTCACGCCCGCGTTGCTCTGCCGTCGCCCTCAACTCGGCCAAGGTCAAGTAGCGCACCCACTGCGGGAGCCAAGGTCGCGGATCACGACGCCTTCGCGTATAGGCTGTTCACGGTTAAGCGACCTCCCAACAGGTACGAACCAATAATAAATATATATATTATTGCAGCCTGAGGAATTAAATTTTGAGGGTAGGGAAACGTATACATTGTGTTTATTGGTCACATTGGAATGTTTATATTAAAAAGCAGCAGGAAGATGGAAATTGGATGAAAGGAAAAATTTATAAGGGCCTTAAAAAGTGCTCACTTTATCGTGAACGGCCTGTAGCAATCAACACGTTGCGGGCGGAGACGTCCACGTCAGCCCGGGTCACGTGAGAGCTACTTCGAACCCGAGCTGAAAGTTGTTCACGGTCACTAGGGATAGGCAAATTTCGCGGATTCATCTCGGGACAAGATTAGACGTCACGGTGAAGTCACCTTCGCAATTGGTTGTCACAGTTTGTTAGACCCGCCCTGGACGCCTCTGAGCCAATATCAGACGTGCAAGGAAACACCTTGCGAATCCCATAACTGCCAGGTGCGAGGCGACAGCCAACGAGCGCACAGCTCAGGTTCCAGAAGGCGCAGGACTGAGGATTCTAGTCTACAGGTCATTGAAGTCGCGAAGTTTTCCTATCCCTAACGATCACGTAACAACTTCTGAAATCAACGTTTGAAAAGAAACAAAAAAATCACTGTGCATAACTACACACATGCTGCAGTGACCTGCTAAATTCGCGTTATTACAGACAGAACTCCAAGTTATTATACGTTTGACCAACTTCAACCATTGGCCAAAAATATGTTAGGCACGCCTCGGAGAGCTCTTGAGCCAATAATACAAGTTTAGTGGTGGAATGGCCAATCGCTTTTGAGCAGATCGGGCAGATACGTGACGTTGATTATAGTACAGTGGTCAATGAAATCTCGAACTGTAGTCACTTGTTTATAAGGCAGTGGAATCTATCATATAACCGAGAGATAACACGGATTTTGCAAGTCTCTAATACTAATATGAAAAAAAAAAAAAAACAGCGAAAAAACGGGTGTCTTAGTAATGCCTAGTGATAAATAGTTCTTATGCAAAATATTATTACACTGAGTGCGCAAGGGATGCGGTGCGTTGTCCCTTTGGTATAATTTCCTAGACTAGGTTAAGCTTTGTTTGCATGAGGCGGAGGCATAGTGTGAAAGTAATTTTAGCAGGGCTTCAGAAAAGTTGAAAGTGACAGCGAATGGATTATACACAGTGACGTGCAGAACACCAGTTAAGTTGGCAACGAATCAATAAAAAAGTTGTTTAAGACTTGATGTACTGCGAGGCTGCTGAAGCCGATGTTTTTTTTAATTTAGTAATCATAGCAACACGATTTTACATAATACTATCACCACTTTACTGTCCTAAAAAATTCCACCGGACGAATTAAGTGAGACGGCCCATGGGCTACGTTAGTTTTACAAACGACGGAAGGATAGAAATGAGAAGAAAAGTAGGTCCATGGCAGGGCTTTCGAAAGTGCTTGTGAACCCTGAACAGCCTATTTCAAGTTCGCCTCACGTTGGGGCGGGACCTAAGTACGTCTGCGCCACATCAAGTTTTTGAGTGTCGACCCTTTACTTGTAAAAAAATAATTAGTTTTTTTAACTGTTATGATTTCGTTTCCCATATTAACACGTTGATTACGGGTTATCGAAATGGCCATAAACGAGTATCAACTGTGGGCGTGTGAATTCCTGGCGAACTTTATCTCCAGCGCATGATCCCTGAAGATATTTCACGGAGTAGTCTGTAATCCTTCTAAGCCAGGAATTCACTTATAGGCTGTTCACGGCAAAGTGAGCACTTTTTACGGCCCTGCTAAATTTTTCCTTTCAATTAATTTATACCTTTCCGCCGCTTTTTAATGTAAACAGTGCAATATGACTAATAAACACAGTGCACACATTTCATCACTCTCAATAGTTAACGTCTGAGACCGCAGTAAAACATATTTATTAGGGGTTAATGCCTTTTGTGAGGGCCTTAAAAAGTGCTCACTTTGCCGTGAACAGCCTATTAAAAACCCTTCCTCCTTTTAAATAACACGATATTCTGGTCTGTGACAAAGTAAGATAAGCCTAATTAGTTTGTCGTGGCATTCAGTGCTCAATGTTCTGTTCTTTACCTTAAACAAGAATTAAATATTAGTTTCATATTTTCTCTAAAACTTAACAGTATCGAACGCGACACATAATATTTAAGGTTAAGTGTTTCAAAAATGTCATATTGAGGAGAAAAAAGTATTCACGAAAGAGGGTGTTTTTTAATCAGAATGGTCGTTACTGTGAAATTTGAGAACGAATTTTGCTGGTCGGCTTATACTGCTGTAACATTGAGGTTCGGAGGGAACATATACTTTAGGTTAAAAATAACCTTCACATAAACGTCTTTCAAAAATATAACTTTTTCACTCGTAGTGTTAAAATACTTTTTATAAAATTTTCTTATATAAAATAAGATATTGTGATGCTGACCTTCGTTGAATATCTGAAAACACCAGCTATATATACTTCGTCAACCATGCAGTGGGGATGGAGAATTTATGGTCCGTTGAAAATGTTATTTGTAGACAATTTATACATACACCTACGTTAGTATAGGCTGTTCACAGTAAAGTGAGCACGTTTTGAGGCCTTAGTTACTTTTTCCTATCAGCCATTTTTTTATCCTTCCACCCCTTTTTAAAATAAATTTTGTCATGTAAGTAATAAGCAGAGTACATATATTTTACCAGACTCCATTATTAACATCTGATGCCACAATAAAATATATTTATTAACTATTATTTCAAATGAGAGGACTTACAAAAGTGCTCACTTTATCGTGAATAGCATGTACTCGTAAGTTTTTTCTTTGGTTATCCCTCAGTAGGTAATCCAACTTCGTCCACGAGGTTTTAAAGGCGGTCATTTGCTTTAGCAAAGTTCACACATCTGTTTATAATTATTTAATTTCCCAAAGTACGATTTTTTTTACCACAACATTATCTCTATTGTAGTGGTTCAGCAAATTGCAATTTTTTGAACAAATCCGCTCACAATAGTGAAATTCGCGGTTTCGATTGCATATTTTACTGCGTCGAAAAATCAACAAACGTAAACGATAATTTGAGGTTAATTCTCAGCATGCGTACGCCACATCAATATATTAAAAAAACATGCACTTTTTGTATTCAACAGTACTTGTATGGATATTTTTGAGAAAATCACGGTCCACGTACGTGAAACTTCATTCGAAACGCCTTCCCAGTTCGAAATGCACCCGTGAAGTGTAAACGAGCTTCTGCACAAAAAAAAAATTCGTAAAAAATTGCAGCCCAACGCACTAGCGAAATGACTTCGTATTTAGCCGAGCAGAGGAAAAAGGAGGGTGAGTTGAGGGAGTATAATCACCTGAAAATAAGTTTTCGATAGAGATCTCACCATGTACTTCGATCGTAGCAGCGTGTCACTTTCAACTCTTAAGATATCATATATTATTGTATCATGGGCTTCAGTCGGGAAGTCTCACGTCTGTACAGCACAGATCTGAAAGCCAATCACGGGATGTGCACGCCTCTCCTTTAGAACCATTCGATGCTGTTATCGAACTAAGCTTTTGTTCCGGGTTCGTGATGGGTTCAAGATTTGTTCATATTAGCTTAACTAACCAACGCCACGTCTCCCCGCGTCTGCAAATGGATCAATGAGGTACGGAACATCACAAAAAAAATATATATATCAACTCGTTATCGCTACCGTCCAGTTACTTCGAACTGCTCGATTCTGTTTTATTAGATCCGAACCATTTGACGGCCGTTCATGGGATCCGAATCCACAGCAGACAATTTGCGCACACTGCGCATGCGCTACGGGGAGTACAATTAATTAGCGCTATAGTGACAAATACGGCACTTACAAAGCCAACACAAAATAACCTGTTTCGTTTTCACGTGCTCAAGCTATGAAAGTCATTTTCGTAACTGAAATAGATGTGCATAAAATAAAATATTAAAATAATTTGTAAACATTATTAGGCCCTACTGATTTTTATTACATACAATCAGAGTAACTATTATAATACTCTTGCTTGATGACTTAAACAATAAAAATAAAAAACGTGCTTTCTGAAGTAAGGTAAATGCGCTTAGTTTTTAATTTTGATAAACTCGCATTATAGGGAAATAGTTTACAGTATTACAAAATAAATATTATTTACTTTCTTATACGAAAATGAAGTAGTACTTTTCTGACGATTTTGGTAGTGTATGTACTAATTCTTAATAAATTGTGCATGTTGTACTGTCTGGTACTGTATGTACATTACTCGACTGAACGCCACTCTCCTACTTTAAGGGCTCGTCTACAATTAGGCTACCCCAAGCTACGTCCGAGGACAAATCTACGCCGAATGGAGCATTTGACCCTCCCGACATCACTCCGCTGTTCGACAATATTTGTCCTAGGACAAACATTCATCAACTTTGAACTTTTGTCACATGTGTCCGACAAAATTATACGTTTAAGCGCAAGAAAACCAAAACATAATTGAAACAGAGAAAATAAGTCATCAACAGACTAGGACAACATTTAATTATTTACAACACGTGTGCTACTGATAATCAATTACGTAATACACGTATTAATTGGATCGAAAATACATTTCCCATTAAACAAAAAAAAAATCTTACAGTGTTTTAAAACATCAAATATGTAAATATTACAATCTATAAATTACCTTAAAATATAATTTGTATTGCATGCTAATCAGTCAAAATTTGACATGTGATAAATAAATAACTGCAACAAAAGAAGTACGTTCAGCTTTCTGTATTTACGGGGCTCTAGCGGCAGTTTGTGGAAGCTCTTCTTCGCGGAGATCACAATATATGCGCCGTGGTCCTGAACGCGTCAATGTAATGTCATTGAAGCTGGGGCCCGGATCACCGACACGTCTACGGATACAGCCAATCGTGGATGGGGCCTTATCTAGGCCACGGCCAATTTTTTTTCCCCCTCTTTCTTGAATGTCCGCGCAACTTTTTTTTAAAGTCTCTAATGACTCAGCTGCCTACGAACACTTTACACTGCACAGTAAAAGAAAAAAAAATGTAAGCTGTTTACTGTAAAATTGCGTGTTTTTGAAAGCACTGTTGTAAGATTAACTAGTAAACACTTAGCGTATTCTTCCACCTTGTGAGCAATTAACGTCGCCATGGGCCTCGTCATTTTATTCATGCGTCTGTCAAGTGAAACCATGGAATTATTGGAACAGTAAGTATTTTCCAAGTTTGCTTAATCCCACACTTACACACATAATAACAGAAAGTTTAAAAAAAAATGTAAGTATTCACAAATATTTATCTAACACTTTTAATTTTTAAATTTATTGTTGCCAAATTTAATGGAAGCATGTCACTTATAAGCCCTTACACAATTGAAAACTTTATAATTTGACTTTACGTTTACTTTCCGACATGTTTTTTATGGAGCGTGACACAATGGAACTGTCAAAGATACGAGTCAAGCACTCTTGACTTTACGATTTCTAAAAGTTGACATTTAAAGTCAAGCAGCTATTTTGCCGAGAACCTAACAGAGGTTATGTGGAAAGTGCCTTATTTTATTGTAGTTCGATTTTAATTTCGGTACATTAAAATAAGCTCGTCTTAAATTAAATAAATGGCAAAAATTTACAATGTGAAGAAGAAATATATGAATTGACATATTTTGATGAAGTAAACAAATGAGTTTTTTGTTTTGAAATAAACTTTTAATATAAATTTTAGGCTTGTTTCTAAAGTAAAAAAAAAGGTGCTTAAAATGCATTCCTGGATATTGTCATAATTATTTACATAACAATATACACATTTTTACGAAGCTCGTAGAACCGATGTTCAATTGTCTGAACTCTGACTTTACAATTGTATTGTGTATTGGTGGTGTCCTCGGAGGAAAATAAACCTAAAGTGAATTGCTAAAGTATTCTAGTGTGTAAGAAGCTTTAGTGTGTCCGTTAAAATATGCACAGGTAGGAGCAGTGCCATTTTCAAACGTTGATTTCAAAACTGTGCAGTTGACAGTGAACAGCCGCCAATCCGTTTACTACTGAGAAGGAAAACGCAGTGTGGGGAGGGGGAGCCTCCAACGTGGTTTTCCATCCTCCTTTTACAAGAATCCAAAGGGAACTTTCCAAATCCCACCGCCGGTTAGGTTCACAGGTTTCTCCAGTCCAAGGAAAAGAAACTAAATTTTTTATTGAATGTTCTGGTTCGTATGTGATTCTCGCTGAAAACTCGATTCCGGCCGTCTGCAGTGGAGTTGATTTTTCACAACTGGTTCTCGCACCACCTTATTGGTTTTGTAGTTAAGTCGTTAATTTTTTTATATAACTGGATTACTGATGTATTTCTTCAATACAAACTTTCGCCGCGTGTGTGTATGTGTATATATATATATATATATATATATATGTGTGTGTGTGTGTGTGTGTGTGTGTGTGTGTGTGTGTGTGTGTGTGTATGCTTTAGTGCAACGGAGGATTTTTTTTACAATAACACTCTATTCTTGTAGTCATAAAATATTCCTCACAAACAGCTGCTTATTTGGAATACGAGATAATTAAAAATTACTAGGAAAACGTACGCCATTTATTAGATTTAAAATTACCAAGACAAAAGAGACAAGGCTAACTCTAATACGGAACCCCCATACACCCACTTAAATAATACGTATGGGATATTCACGGTAAAGTGAGATTTAAAGTCCTTTCAGCAGGCACAGGAATAAAAAAAAAAAAATTATATTTGACTGTGGCCTGAGACGCTAACTTCCGGGAAATATAAAATGTATACACTGAATTTGTTAGCCACATGGTAATTTTTATGTTAGCAATAGGAGAAAGAATAACTTTAAAGTACGGACTTAAAAAGTATTCACTTTACAGTGAACAGTATATATACTAAAATAAGTATAATTTCCGAACACGCA
The DNA here is from genome assembly GCA_029891345.1 of Dryococelus australis. Taxonomy (NCBI): domain Eukaryota; kingdom Metazoa; phylum Arthropoda; class Insecta; order Phasmatodea; family Phasmatidae; genus Dryococelus; species Dryococelus australis. Next base: position 333,659,273 of record CM056995.1, on the reverse strand, counting down.
ATCTATTCGAAATGTGATAGTTTTTTTTTTTCTGTATAGCTAAAGGATTGCCATATTGTAATAAGGCTTTATTTCCGATTGTCTCCCCACTAACCGGTTAAAAAGGGTGCTTGTATGACGTTGTGCACGGTACAATTTACTGGTTTACACGCGAAAGAGATGTGTTACATCAGCAGCGTGGAGAAGAACGGGTTACGGTGAGTTTTCCTTCTTTGCCTGTTCCTGGAAAAATCTTTGCCTGTTCCTGGAAAAACCTCTGGGTCCAGGTACAAGGCGCTTCACGACTGGTGACCGCGCCTTAGAAATACGAGGCACCAGAAACATTTTATTTAATTTTGTTTCAGTTAACCATTGACTTCCCTGCTTTGAAATCTACGAGTCTGCATGAAAGAATGAAATCAGGTTGAAAAACGCCAAATAATTTAAATTAAACTCCCAACATATCCTCCCATTATATTCTTTTACGCACGCTGCAGAATAAGCGAGATAAGAGTTTGTGATGCATGAGATCGGAAACCAGCACCAATAAAGTCAGAAAATATCCTGTATAAAAGGAGCCACTGGCGGGTTCTGGCAGGTTGGCATTTTATAATTGGTCGCTGCTTGTGAAATGAGTAGCATAACTCTTCTCTTAAGCAGCTTTATGTAATACATTATTATGAATTTATAAGTACTTGTCAGACAACAGTAGTTAAAAAGCGAATCATAAATATCGAGGTTAAATGAATTAAACTGCTTGTATAAATGAAGCAATAAGTTAAATGAGAACGTCACAATCCTCTGATCATTAATAAGCGCAAATAACTTGATTTAAAATCGCATTTTAAAATAGGCGTCCTTATGAATAGTATTTCATAAATTCCTTGTATAAGAGATTAGTTCCCCAATTGGTTTATCAAGCCTAGGGCGATAGCGAATATTCACATTCTACTTGACAAGATCCGAAAATTCGTGGAGAGGTTTCGCAGTGAGAGATACAGATGCTGTGCACCTCTTGCTTATTTCACCGCACACTAAATACATGTCTGACTGTTCCAACAGGACCCAAATACACTGTAGGGCAAAGCATACTTTAAATATATCGCCCTACTGGCTGTCTCCGTGTTGCTCTCTCACAACACAGCCATAATGTGTCAGAGAGACACGTTTACTGTGTCGCCTGCTAGTGCTGCAACCATAAACGTTCACCAAGGCCGATGGTTGCTTGCCGTACCGACACTGCACTTTCGACGCACTTTGATGGGGAACGTTTCCATTTCTGATGTGCGTTTACGCACTAAGTATACTTGATATCACTCCCTACCAACCCTATGAGGAGACACCTGCGAAATTACCGTTATCATTTCACGACATGTTAGTCTTTAAAGACGTAGGTATAGATTTTGAATAAGTTTGCCATAGGTACACATCATATACGATGCGCCCGAGTTAACCCTGCGCCAATGTAATAAACTCTTCGTGCTGGTTTCACCGTATCATTTGCAAGACAGTCATAAGCAACGTGGCTTCCTGGCGAGGCATTCGCTAGTAAACAATTACTGACGGCTGGGCTGTATATAACACTGTGAAGTCTATCGCGATGCTAAATATAAATAATAACGCATTTTCTGGGCAGTCCCGTGCCTATGGGCATCTCCAGTTAGTTTAGAACCACTCTCCATACGCACACATGCCAGTATATGAAAACACGTACGCGTACACACATTGTTTAGACGCAACGCCGACGATATGAAAAGACGCAGGATCACATGTAAGCTGGGCGAAGCATAACATGACGAGCAATTTCGAACACATGCAACAAGAAGCGTCAAGATTCTCCGATACTGAGGAGAGTGCCTGACGTCTAGGCGACCCACCTTCACAACGTCACCTAGCCAGGCGGTGGTCATCCAGGGGTGCAGCGCAGAACAAGCACACGCTACAGAGGCGAAACGATTCGGCGACGGCTCAAGGTTACGCTCGGCCATAAGGAATCATTGTGACGAGTGAATACCATAGAAAACCTTCGCGCGTGTTTTTCTTAATCAGAATTTTAAACGGTGACTATAGCGTTTTAATACACAGAAAATATACAGGATTGTCGCTATAGTTTAAAACACTGTTTTACAGAAGAATAAATGTCGTAAACATAGGATATACTTACAGTGATTTTTGCTAACTGATACTTTTCGACACTTATCAACAAAATATCTACGTTCATTTCTTTCCTGAAAAAAGATTTGCATTGATATAGTCCATAGTTTTTTAAAAATTATAAGAGACAAAATTACTTACTATGAGACCCATATGACAACTACGGAAGCCCATACAGTGGATATCCAACCGTAGAAAAAAAAATATCTTTACCGCCACGTATTCAAAAGAAACGCGAGTGGGTAGGCTGAGTGGGAACGATGAGTGCCAAAACTTCGCATGTAGACTAGGCAGGCAACGGTCCCCATTATATATATATATATATATATATATATATATATATATATATGCGTGTGTGTGTGTGTGTGTGTGTGTGTGTGTGTGTGTGTGTGTGTGTGTGTGTGTGTGTGTGTCTGTGTTTGCCACATAAAAGGAAATCACGACTATAGTCTATTCGCGGTATTTTCACACTTTTCGAATCAAACTTGCGAAAAAAAATCACCTCATTTATGACTTGTTTAGTTACTTTCTAAATATGCCATGTATTAACAAGCGTTTATACCTCTGTCAGCATAAAATTATTTTATTTTTCGTCGAATTAAAATTTGACCAATATGTTATTTACAAATTGTAATGTTTCATTTTTAATAAACGTGAATAAAAACAGGGAGAAAATATGTGTGTTGGTAACGCCTAGTGAGAAATAGTTCTCATGCAGAATATTATTACAACTCAGTGCTCACGAATTCGGTGCGTTATCCTTTGGTGTAATTTTCTAGACTTTAGCTAAGCTCAGTTTGTGCGAGGCGGAGGAATATCCTGGAAGCAGAACTTCAGCAGGGCTTCAGAAAAGTGCGAAGTAACCGCGAATGGGGTATAGAGGAATGAGGCAGTGTGGGCGCTTGGCGTGACGCTCTTACGTTGGCTGCCGAGCTTTCATGCAGGAACCAAACAAGGAGCAGCGTCGTGCCATACTTGTGCCGTAAACATATAACTCGCGTTCTTGTTGCCTGTTGCCGTTACGTTTTGGAATGTACGCGCATGATTGAAGAGAAGACAGCTGACTTCGAAGAGCTTTATAAACTAGGGAAGTGACCCTATGAAGTAAGGAGTAAGCAGTACGCAGTAGGCTCCTAAAATTCGATTACCACAATAACGATTACACTGCCTTCTACCGATAGAGAAGTATTTTACAGTGCGTTAAGCGAAATCTGAATTCAAGCAGGTATATTCACTTTTATTCTTGCAGCCGACAACTGATTTTATATACAGACCAACAGAAATAAATCGTGAAAGATTGATGCTTGAAATCGAACTATAAACGTGTGTTCACTTAACTGTATTCTCCTCTGTGAATGGTCAAACTTACGACTCAAGACTTGCTGCTGTGAAACTTAAGCAGTAACTGCATTGTGTATACTTCGCTTCGAGCTAAGGCGATGGAAATTCTGAGTTACACGGCTTAATACTCGAATTTGAAGGTGTAAGCCCCTTTAACCGTGTAATAATATAACACGCAGGTAAGGAATACAGGACATGCACCTGGAGACATACGAAAATAACGTACCAAGCATAGGCGCCGATTATGGAGAGGGACGAGCACAGCGTATCCCCCCCCCCCCCTTCCTTTTCAATTCTTAGTCAGCAGGGACGGCACCTCCTGCGTTCATTGGCAGTTGTCAGGCACCACTTCAAATTGTATTAGGTATTTATAACTTGAGGTAAAATGCTTGCTTCCTTCTTCTTAAACTATATGTTATTTATAAAAGTATACAATAAAAAAAATGAGCACAAATTATTTAAATTTAAATTAAAAATACAAAATACATTAAAAGAGAGTAATGACGTGGGTTTGTTCACGGAGAGCTAGATACTTGCAGCCTCCTCCCCTCCCACCAAACACATCAAACAAGAAGTAGGCGCATGTGGTAGGTACCTAGTACTGCATTAAAACATTTTATATAGTCTGTTCGCGGTTTCTTCAAACTTTGTCACACAAACCTTTGAAAAAAACACCATGTATGAAATGTTTGGTTGTTTCACTAAATATGCAACGTATCACAATCGTTTTATACGTTTGACAACATTAAAACGCATATTTTTTTTATTGTATTGTTTTTTTTTTACATTTCGTCTTTAATTATAAAATTTCATTTATAATTAATGTGAATAAAAACAGGGAGAAAATACGTATGTTGGTAGTGCCTAGCATAGGTTGTTCACGGTAAAGTAAGAACTTTTGAGGCCTTAGTTACTTTTCCTTTCAGCCATTTCCTTATCCTATAACCACCTTTTTAAACAAATATTATCATGTAAGTAATGAACACAGTGTGTATATTCCACGACACTCTGCAGCTAACGTCTAGGGCTAAAATAAAAGATATTAACTGATTATTATTCCGAATGAAAGGGCTTTCAACAGTGTCCGCTTTACCATGAACAGCCTATATGAATAGACTGGAAAAGGCGCCAACTGAAAAAAAAAATAGAAACAGTACAGTGATATCCTGGTGGCGAATTATCAGCGTGGTGACCTGTACATAGAAACCTTGTAAACCGGAATCTAGACAATATGTTCCAGAAGTAACTATTCAGCTGGGTTACGTAGCGAATCGGTGCACCAACATTTTCATTATGACACACACATGTCTGCTCAAGTTTTCAAATAATCACAAAATGTAAACATGACAAGTTTTTTAATTAGTAAAGAAGAATTACAAGTGGTAAAAATGATAAGAACATTGCACAATATCCATTGTAAAATCTGTAGCGGGTGCCTACATACAACTTGACGAGATTTGCAAACAGAAATGCTGTATGTAACACCCTTTTTGCACAGCGATTTGAAACCGTTTTCACTTAATAGCTGGGAGCAATGAGCGTTCATAACCGCCGGGAAGGGTGGTCGGAGTATTGGGGGTATCGTTCGCCGGGGTTAGAATCCTGCGTCGTATCGGGAAGGAACCTGCGACCATTCGAATACGAGTCAGTCACACTGTCGCATAGATAAGCACAATCGAGGCGTTATCATGCACACCACCACGAAACTAAAGTAACGCTTTAAAAAAATTGGTGGTCAAAAAATTTAGTCGGTGGCGAAATTTTTTTTTTAGCAATATAAATATCACGAAAAAAATTTCCCTTCATTTTACGGAAAAGTGCTGGTATAATTATATCCAGAAGTGTCCGTAAACTCTCCGTAAAATTACGGACATTAATTTTCAGAAACGGACTTTCCGCAAATTTCACGGAACCTCTCACTTAATTTCCAAGTTAGTTTTCTATACTTTCCATTGAAATAAAAAGAGATAGTGAAAATGTCTTTAATTTTCGTTATGTGGGTGTTCTACCGTGTGTAAAAATGATACTAAAACAGTTAAAATATTTTGTACTTAAGAGAGGTTTGAACCCGAGTCAAAATATTACCAGTCCACGACTCTCAACCATTCAACTACAACCCTCACTCGAAAATTACTGTATAAGTTTTGTATTTGTATAAGAAAGACGCAAGTAAAATCCGGTTTCTATGCAATTTAGTGTATTTTTAGTGTTGCCAAATGTTACAGACGCCTGATACTTTAATGTTAAAAATAATAGGTCATAGTCGCGTGGATAACCTTAACTGCCGCAGAAACGACAATTTTCTTGTTACAGTGGCGAAGAAAGCTTCGTGTAGAATCGGCATTGTTCGTTCCTGTAACTCGAAACCAAAGGGAGTACGGAGACTTTCCGTATTTTGTATTTACGAACTTAACTCCGTTTCTCGTCATTACGGATTGCCTTTCCGTACATACACTGTACATTTCCGTAAAACATTCCGTAAATATACGGAAATTTTTAATAAGTGTACCAACATTTTTTTGTTATTTCAATATTTAATTACAACCACAAAAAGACTCTTGAGGTTACCAATAAATTCAATGTGTTAGTAGGCAATAACTGTTCGTTATCGCATCAAAATATGTAACGACCTTAACAGCAATGCCAGTTAGTGGGGCTTTGGTAGGTAGGGTTATTTAACGACATTTCTGCGATCGGTGGAGTACGGTGTACGATCGGTGGAGGAATCAACCACGGCCTTGATTAAGGAACCAGTGATCGCCTGGAGTGACTTCTGCCAGTCCTTGAAAATAAAAACCTAATAAAAAATAAAAACAGAAACCGGGATGACAGCACTAGGAATCGGACCCGGTTTTCCTCGATTGCGCGTTCAGCATGTCCCCCCCCCCCCCCCCACCACCCAACAACACACTATATACCCCATTCACAGTTATTTACAACATTTCTGAAGCCTTGCTAAAGTTCTACTTCCAAATTATTGCTCCGCCTCATAGAAGCTTAGAAAATTAGACCAGAAGGCCAACGCACCATTTTCGTGCGCACTCAGTGTGATATAATATTTTGCACAAGAACTATTTCTTACTAGGCATTACCAACACACATATTTCCTCTCTGACTTTATTCGTATTAGTTATAAAAGAAACGTAATTTATAGACAAAATATAATTAAAAACTTAGTTGAACCAAAAATAAAATAGTTATAACAGAAATATAAAACGCTTCTGGCATATGCCGTATTTAGGAAACAACATATCACGTCATACATCGTGTGAGTTTTTCCAACGGTTTGAGTCCAAAAGTGTGAAGAAACTGCGAATAGGGTATAGATGTTGCGTGCATTGATCTGATCACGCACATGGCGCTAATATACCAAGTGACACACACGCAAAGGCCTGAGTGCTTTTTCCTCACGGAAATAGCGGATCGTGAAATCCATCGCCTATTACTTAAGAATATCCATCATGCATTCGTTCGTAACATTGCGCAAGGAGACGAACACGGACAAATACGGCGTCGTGGTCAGACAAAAAGGCGGCCCCTTCCAATACACCAGCGCGTATACCTGGCATATTAACGGATGTATTTTTGCAAATGCAGCAAAATGTATTACTCTACTACAAGACTGCTGTTGATACCATCTAAGTAAACATGTTTTCAACAAAGTGTTATGCTAGTCAGCAAAACACGAATTTAGTACTCCCCAACGTATAAGTTATTGCGCACAACAATCTGTTTTTTTTTTTTTTTACCAGCGACACAATGTCGCCTTGGAAAACATCGACCAAACAGTTTTGGTAACCACTAACAAATATGTTCTTTCAGTACGTTATACGTGGGAAAGTAATCCGGATGGTTAAAAGAGAGCGGAAACATCGCCGTGCAGAGAAAAACCACACGTGAGCAACGAACAAACAATCATCTTCGTGGAAAACCAAAATTGACTTCGAAGCGACCTTCACGAGTACACTCATCCATGCTCGCCCGTCACTGCTACGAGTAAACGAACCGATATCCTCTTGTCAGCTGCCTCAGCGATAGGTCTTGTTCCGATAGACAGCGCGAACAAAGAGGAGTGACTGTGTAACGTACTTCTACTACTACTACTACTACTACTACAGCCCATTGTTTCTTTCCCTTTTGTTTCTTTCCCCTGAAGTTCTGTACAGCGCTTGTTCCTTTGACATTATTTTTACTAGTAGATTGCGTAACAAATAGAAAATACCCGTAGAAGCGAATTGCGCGTTCTATACAAAATAAAAAGGAAATTTAATCGTTTAAAGAGGAAATCAAGAAAATCACAACAAAATAAAGTATTTAGCTCAGCGTTAAAGGTTGGCCAACATTTTAATTTAAAAAAATAATAATAATCACTGACGGAATAAAATAATAAAAACTTAATTTTCTCAAGGTGAGTTCAGGCTATTCTGATTCATTACAAAACAGCTTTTGAACGAAGCAAGCAATGCAAATTGTTACATATTTAACGTTTTGTTGATGGTTACCGATGTAAACAATCCCAGATCTGCTTCCACTTTTTCACAGCACTTAACAAACACCGTCCAAGGTGAGCAGAAGTTGTTTTAACTGCAGCTATCCAACTCTTGTCGCAAATTATCCGGGAAGTATTTTAGGCATTTGTGTTTCTTCTTTAGCTTATTTTATATCATACTCTTATAATGTTCAAAAAACACAGGCAAGTTGTGGCGGCTCTAGTATTTCTGAGGTGCTGTGCAAAATTTCATTGGCGCCCACCTATTAAAACGGCGACGAACTCAACTCAAGTCAGTTGTTTTTGCACAGAGCTGTGCTCGCCGCTCATCACTACATTCGGCTAACTTGCGAACTATTACGTCAATGGTAGTCCGCGCAGTGAACTTGGTGAATGCTAGACGTTTCAAATTGCATCCAGTCTATGCATATATTTGTAACGAGGTACAGCAATACATTGCCATGAAACTGAAGTCAACTTAGAAATTCGAAGGGCCAATGAAATTAGTTCTTTTAATTAATATCGATAAAAATAACATATCTCCGAGTCCCCTGCAAGAGCGAGGACCCGGGATACTTCTACTATAGGCTATTCACGGTAAAGTGAGCACTTTTCAAAGCTCTCTCATTTTGAATAATAGTCAATAAATGTATTTTATTTTAGCCTTAGATCTTAACTTCCGAGTGCGGTGGAACATACGTACTGTTTATTTATTTTAAAAGGTGGTTACAGGGTAAAGAATGGCTGAAAGGAAAAAGTCACTAGGGCCTCAAAAATGCTCGCTTTACCATGAACAGCAGCCTATACAGATTGGGAAGATCAATGCTATAAGTTTGGCAAAAGAAAAATTTTCTCCACTCTGTGAGCGCCAGTGTCGGCAAGGTACCAGATTTTATCTATTTTCAAAGTTATAAAACAGGATAATTGCAATTATCATAAATCAAATATAAAATAACTCTGTAAAAGTAAGATCTTTCTCTTTTATAGTTCACGTAGCTTAAAATTTTAATTAAAAGTTACCTTTAATAACACGGCGCACCTAGCGGCGGGAAATCTCCTTACGCTGAACTGTGTAGAACTAACCTTACTCTCGTGTCCCAGCAAATCACTTACATGACAGCGATATTTCATTCCGAAATAACAAGAATGAGCATAACCTCGCCACAGCACACAGGCAATGCTCGTGAATAGTTTGCAGATAATTAATCGTGACTCTTCACTTACGGTGACAGTTGAGGGAAGACTCGCCCTTATAGTACAATAGAGATGGACGAATAATCTTCATCACACGTGTGTGTAGTCTGAGAGGACTAAATCGGGTCAAGGGGTCTGGTTACGAGCTAACTGCGATGGCGGACGGTTGAGCGTTGCACACTCGCCGGACGGTTCTTTGTACGATACATGTTCATCCCACGTGCACGCTCGTCGAACTGTAATTACGTCACACTTCCTTCGGCTAAATTTCTGCCATATTGACGACATAACAGTTAAGATGGAGGATAAGCGATTAAAATACAGACAAACGCCGTATCTATTTGTTTATATGAAAATTTTGGGACTTGTTAAGTGTATTTTAATGCCAAATGAAATAAAAAATTATTTCCGCCTCTTTCTTTTCTAAAATAATGAGCACGAATGTCACTACACAATTACTAATATTACTTCTATCACTACGACCATTACATTTACTACTACCAGCAATATTACCAGTAATAATTGTCATAAATACTGATCTCGCCCATTGCAGTTAGGTGTCCCGGTACTTGTATCGTAATAAATTGAATAGCTGTCTGGTGTTACCGCGACTTCTAAATGGAAACATGCGATTTTTTTTTTGTATTCGTAATAAATAATGGGAAAGAGCGCTCTCTGGATATCCTTAAAACAGATACACTGCCGAAGGTATTTATTTAAAAGAAGAAAGCATTTTTTTTTTCAGTTGCACTGAAGCGGAAATCAACCTCGCGGTAACTTCTTCACACACAGCCAATTACGTTTTTATTGTAGCGCTGAGTCCGCAGTCTAGTAAACATACCACACAACTCCATGAATAAGTTCTTCTTCAAGATTTTCCCTGTCATTCAAGTGTAGCAACACCTTAAGATAAGTTATTTTCGGATGTGCTTGTGTAGACAGCTGGGAATTCTGTGGCCATGTCTTTCAGCTTTTATCAGTAAACCACCAGAGAGAAGATAGGGCTCTACGCTACGATAAGATTAACGACATAATAACAAAGAGCCTGTCACGCACGTACTCTCGTTACGTTTGCCACGCAGTTTACCGAGACTTCTGCGGTATCTAATAGTACTCCCTGCCGCCATCAACATCGCATTGTCACAGATAAGGAGTACAAAGTCTCACTGTGTTCGGTGGCAGATTAATCCCACGAGCAACTTCTGATAATTTGTTGTTGCTAGGCAAGGCAAAACTTTGCGTGACCAAAATGTGTTTCGCCAGTAGGGGAAAAGGAGAGAGAAAATAAGACACGGGAGTATTATTATAATAATTATAAAGTCGACACCTTCCCATATTATCGAACATAAAATCACATGTGTCATAAGTTACAAAACTGCTTTGTGGCAGTTATCAGTAAGTAGCCTAATGATTATGCGATAAGCATCTTGTGTACGTTTCCTTGGATACAGCATAAAACAGCGACACTGTGACTTAAAAACAATTGCATGTCGAGTAAAGACTTGTCACGCAAGCATATTAGGACTAAAGGTCAAAGCAGTTAATCACCTCAAAGAACGTAAAAATAAAAGAACTGAAACGTATGAGTTGAAAGAAAATTATTCTTTGCAGTGTAGTACTGTCCCTTAAAATTCTAAAAATAGGCCTACTTTTTTTAAATCTATATTTTTGCTTTTTCCTTTCTCGCTGTAAAAAATAATCATACTGGAAGTTTCCATGCTACGGGTACCTGCCTCCAATTTAAAAGAAACACAAATAGTATATTTTCAGATACAGAAATCTTAAGTTTATGTAGTTTTTGATTATCTTTCTGATGATTTCTAGTAATGCCGGAGTTAAATAGTCCCGACAAACACGGCACTACACGACAAAAACCGCATCCACGACACGACAATTATAATGTGACCGCTTCAATTTACGGCTGACAATTTACTCACGCGACACAAAGAGTAGAAATTTTCGGAACCATTAAGAAGGCGCTAACTGACTAAATCAGTTTCGAAGGCGGTGACCAGGCGTGAATTTTGGAATACAATATGGCGACAAAGACTGCAGATGTTACTAGCTAAGTCAAACGAATGCAAAACGGTTATTGTTACAAGTTAAATCAAGTGAATTTAAGATTTTTTTCTTATAAGCTGCGTTTTTTTGTCGTACGGCAGAATTTGTCGGGCTTACATCAAATCTACGTTGTACATGTATTTGATAGGCTGTTCAGTTTTAAGTGTCGTGTCGAGGGTGTCGTGTGGTGATTGTCGGGGCTACGTGATTCTAGCATAAACGTTATCGATGAAAGCGGGTGAACTTGGTGATTTTCAGTGAAAAGTACGCTAGATTATAAAATCCCGTAATTACATACTGTAGTCGACTATTTGTTGCTGCCTCAGCGAGTTTCCAGTTTTACACCATACCGGTAACCATGGTGTTCTGCCCTTGTTCTCTTGCAAAGCTCTTCAAGGCGTGTCTTAAAAACTGAGATCCAATTGCAGAAGTAACTTAAAATGTATGTTTTTTTGTTAATCGAACATGTTCTGAAATAAAATTGCGAAATTCTCTCATTTTCAGTCACTACTCTTGAAATTATATTTAAAAAAAAAAAAAAACTGAGCTGAAAGGGACAAACTTGAAGCCCGAGAAAAATTCTAGGTTGAAGCAATGGCGGATTGACTACAAAAATATAAAGGAGAACTCTGATATAGGCTGTTCACGAAAAAGTGAGCACTTTTTAAGGCCCTTCTAAAATTTTCCTTTCGTCCAATTTCCTTTTTAATATAAATATTGCAATGTGACCAATACACACAGTGCATACATTTCATCACCCTCGAAATTTAATGCCTGAGGCTGCAATAAGATATATTTATTAGCCGTTAGTGCCTGTTGGAAGGGCCTTAAAAAGTGCTCACTTTACCGTGAACAGCCTATAGAAACCATTCGTGCCCGCAAGCCACGTTATTTGCATAAGAACCTCCGAAAAATCCCCGCCACAGGGACTTAAATTTCCCAGACCGTACTTTCCTAACTTGTATTTCAGTTTAACGTAACTGCTTTTTCTGAAAATCTGAAATAAATTATGTTTGCGAAATAAATGTGAATCCGACTGTTTACTCGTCGAAAACGAATTACAGTTTCCACAAATGCCACTATGCTAGCCGGCTTTCGTCCGCAGTCACTGTGAACTGTGATCTACTTGTTTACAACGAAATGGTGCGAAATGTCCCGTGGCTCTGAATTTACCCAAGACATTGGGGGGGGGGGGGAATTGAACGCGCATTCTCCGAAGAAACCATCGGAATGAAAAGAAGAAAAGGGGTGGAAACTGCTGCAAGGAGAAGGTTCAGCTAAGAAAAAGAAAAAAGAAAAAAAACGAGCGGAAGGTGGGGATATTTATGGTAATGTGCGGGAATTGGATACAAATCCTGCGTTTATGGGTTCCGGCCCGGCACATCCGGCGTGCTGTCATCGGTGTAAAAATATTCCTGCCCGCGCAGCTTTTGAAATACGCGGGAGCGTAAACAAAAATTGGAATAATCTACCATCCCAGCAAAGAAGTTGGTTGGCGCTAAGAGAGAAACACACAGCCAGAAACGACCGCATTGCATTTCCCCTTGTGCTGTTTTCCCAGTCGCACCACACAGTATAGTCTATTGGCAGAATTTTAACACTTTTCGAATCAAATATTTCAAAAAATCATCACATGTATGACTGTGTTTGGCAGTTTCCTAAATAGCATATGTATCGCATACGTTTTATCCTTCTGTTAACATAAAAGTATCTTACATTTGATTTGATTTAACATATAACCATACTTTATCTAAAAGCTATTATTCATGTGTAATTAATAATTAATTAAAAGAGAGAAAATAGGCGTGTTGAAACAGTTCTCAAGCAAAATTATATAAAACTGAGTTTGTAGGTTTAGTTCAGCTTTGTTTACATAAGGCGGAGGAATAGCATAATACAGGGCATACGCTGTTGTAAATAGAGCTTTTTTTTTTTTTTGAGGCCCTAGTTGCTTTTTCCTTTTAGCCATGTTTTATTCTTATATTCCCTTATACGTAATAAACACAGTGTGTATATTCCACCGCACTCAGAAGTTAACGTCTAAGGCTACCATAAAATATATGTATTGACTAATTATTCGAAATGAGAGGGTTTTCAAAAGTGCTCACTTTAGCGCGAATAGCCTATAGTAGAACTTCAACAGGGCTTCGGGAAAGTTGAACCCAGATGAGCACAGCTTCCCTTGTGATTGCTCTCTCTCTGGTTTCGCGGTGTTGTTTGCAGGAGTCTCCTGGTTCGCGATACGTATCTTACTGCTGTTTTCATGTTGTTATCTCCGTGTCCCTTCCGCTTCCATCTTCCCATTCTAACTCCCTCTTCTTCCCTCGGGGGTTTGCCGACATTCTACTCCGTGGATACTGCAAAACGTTTCCTCCGCAGTTCTACCTCGCGAAAACGGTATAGGCCATTCGCGGCGGTAAACTGAGCATTTTTGAAAGCCCTCTCATTTGGAATAATGGTCAGTAAATATATTTTATTTTAGCCGTATAAGTTAACTTCCGAATGCAGTGGAATAAACACACTATATTTATTGCTTACATGGCAATATTCATTTTAAAAGGTGGTTAGGGAATAAGTAAACTGCTGAAAAAAAGAAGGAACTAGGGCCTCAAAAATGCTCACTTTACCGTGAACAGCCTATACACCTCAGTAGACACCACCTCTGTCGCCTGTCTTCCCAAGCAAAAGTTTTAACACGTTGAGGACTACGATCGAGTGTAGCTCGAACTAAAATATTTTGAAAATGTCTTTATCATTTGAAAGAAAACTAACATTTTCGATATCACAAGAACTCTACAGCTCAGCTCCGTAAGGATTAAGGCCCAACTGCAATCGCATTAACGCTACAATAACGAGTTACAATAAGTCATGAATCCATGAATCGTATACGCTTTGGCAACAACCGATGTTAGAAGTTGCCATAACGCTAAACGTAAAACGTAACAGGGTAGAACTTGGCCAACTTTCAAGTCTTTGCGTTTTGCGTTTTACGACAGCCGATCAGGATTCAAGACGTCACAAACAAGTGAAAACAAATGTTACAGACGATTGGCAACAGATAGCACCACTATAGCCGTACATATTTAATTTGTTAATGTTATAAGAAATCATTATAGAAATAACGCAAAATGCATTAAAAAATTACTGAGTGTAACTATTTAGTCTGCGAAAAAATTTTATTTTTATTCCTGTTAAGTCGACTGTATATACATACCAGTTTTCTTATGGCGACGTTTAGCGGTTAAGAGGCCACGGGACAAAAATTAATGCTATTGAGGTTTATCGTATTTTACAAATTTTATGGAAACCGATAGAGAAAACAGAGAAAGGGCAACCATACAGAATAGTTTTTACTAACTACGAGAGCAAATATTTTACCTGAGTGACGTTATTCTGCCGAGATATTTCTGACGCCGTCAATTTTTGTGTGTTTACGTGGCGCAAGACATTATGCGAAATTGATACGGTAATACTGCAAAATACTTGGTCGTTAAGTTGGGAAAACCTATTATCAGAGATTGCCGTTTTTAAGATTTCTTCTATGTTGGCTTTCAAAAACTACTAAACATCAATTTACGTATTTGGTGTTAATTTTTGTCCCACGCCCCCTTAACGTTTTGTGCCAACGCGATTGTAGACGGGCCTTAACTTTCCTGAACACAAACACAATTTTTGTTACATCTCCGCAAAAGGACAGGTGTAGTTGTAAAACGTCTTACACAAATATACATCTGATTGGGACAAAATCAACTCGGCGCCTTAGCGACTGACGGACGGCCAATAATGGACGTTGTAGAGCACGGTAAGTGTCCATTGTCATGGTGGCCACTAGAACGGCAGTGAGTGGGAACACAGAGACCAATCTAACTGGTGCTCCTGTAGTGGTGGATTTAAGTAACTCACTTCTAACTTGTCTTGGCTGTCTTATAAATGTCTGCTGACCTCAGTGTGTTAAATTGCTAAAGCAGTAAATTAACAAGAGCGACATTGTAGTAGAGGACAGTCACGGACCGTTACAGCTTACATGAGTGTGCAAAAAGGACACTATAAAATGAGTTATTGTTAGAGCGTTCACAATCCCATGCCAAACACTGTACCGTACTGTAAAAAATTTTACGGTCGGTTTGCCCGGACAATCGGGAATTTTCCACGAATTGTTACATAGGGCCTATATCGGTTGAATGCACAGCAGATCTTGGGTTGTTTTCAAAGTATGTTTTAATGTCGTCTGTGACTTTCGCGCTAAGATTTCAGGACTACTTGTATTCCAAAACACTAGAGCTCAGATCCACTCTCGTGATTGGATGGTTTTAAATGCCACGCGTTGTAGGTTTCTGCCCGTGAATCACGGGGACACTCGGTGTCGGAGTTACACAGTTCTGATTGGCCCAGTCAGGTAAGGAACTGTCTCCCGGCAAAGACACGTGGCCAATCACTAAGCATAGGAAAATATCACGAGTTCAATGACCTGTAGGCTAGACTCCCCAGTCCTGTGCACACTAGAGCTTCAGCTGTGTGTTCATTGACTGTTGCCCTGCACCTGGCAGTTATGGGGTTCGCAAGGTGTTTCCTTGCAAGTCTGCTATTGGCTCAGAGGCGTGCAGGGCGGGTCTAATAAACTGTGATCCAATTGTGTAGGTGACTCCACTGTGTATGTGTTTGACGTCTATTTCAGGATGAATTCGAGAAATTTTCCTATCCCCACCAATAATCAAAGGAAAACTACACGTGTGGTATAGTACATTGGAGTCTAGCCTCCCCGTAAATCTTTTCGCGAAAAGTTTTCTGCACATGATAAGACTTCAATAGCCTACCGGCGTACCAGCAGTTTTCATTTGGTTAGTAGCCGCGAGTCTTTATGAGAAGACATGTTCTTCTTACGTGACGGGTCAATCAGAATTAGGTAATCGATCCTGTACGTCTGGGATTCGCGAGCTAACATTTGAGACGCGTAACACCTAGAGCAGCCAATCAAGAAAGTGGATCTGGGCTAAAGTATTTGAAATACAACTGGTCGTGAAATCTTTTCGCGAAATTCGGGTGTCCATACATATCAGTATATACGTGCAGTGACATAGCGGAAATGGTATAATATTTTCCCGTACATCCACGGTAACGTTCCTATAGTTGCTCAGGAAAGAGTCAAATGCGTAGGGAAGTTCCCAACTTTGTATAGTAGCGATGCCAAACATTCCCATATTTTTAGCTTGGTACTAGTAATATCTCCATGCACTCTGTAGTGGAGTTATGTCCACAGCAATAATTTTTCACTTAATTACACCAGTCATGCCATATGAATACAACCGGTATGAGTGCTGATGGGTTCTTCGGCTGTTCTCTACTTGATAAAGATTAAAATCAGAGGAACTGCATCACCATTTCGGCTCGTATGTGCCTAGCTCCTCGGAAACACGACGTCTAGTTCCGTGTCCACGATTTCGAAGTGTTAGATCATGCGTCTACGGGAAGTGCATACTGCAAACTAAATTGATGATACTCACTGGTAATTTTCCTCATCCGATGCGTGCGTGCATCGTGGCACGATTACGTGATTGGAACTCAATTACGTTGCTCCTGTTTCGAATATAGATAACTCATGTGTATCTTACATCTTACTCGTTAATACAGCTTCAAATAAAAATTGGTGGAGTAAAAGCCGACGTGTTAAATTAAAAGTTAATATATGGCTATGTGCAATTACATTCGTAAATTTCGAAACGCCAGCAATTGTGAAGATACTGTTATTAAACGGGCGCTTGCAACTTATTAACCAACTAGATAAATTGATCTGCAAAAATGTATAGTAGGGAACTGAAAATTAGAGCTTAAAACTAGAAAATATAAGTTATATGATTTCTGTCACTGTCCATTGGTTGCTGCCGTCTTTAGGTGCGACTTATTATAGGTCGTTTACGGTAAAATGAGCACTTTCAAAAGCCCTGCTTAAAATCTACTTGTATGCACTTTGCTTATTCTTCAACCTTATGTAAAAATAAAAATTCCCATGGACCTTATCACTTTATTTATGCGCCGGTCAAGTAAAACTGTGGAATTATTATAAAAGTAAATACTTTACGCATCTACTCACTTTTTACACTTCAAAGCTCCAAAAAAAAAACAGAGATCGAAAGAAATAATTTAAATGATCACAAATGGTTACCTAACACTTTTTATTCGACGTTAAGTTATTGAGGTACTTCCCATCCATCATTACCAACTTATACTGGGCGCATGTCACTCAGTGCTCTCGTAAGCATATATCCAGGTATGAGTGACACTTTTCTAAGGTTGATTTCAAAAGTGCTCACTTTATTGTGAACAGTATTTATCAACAGAGTGCAAAAGTAGTGTTTGAAGTCCAGGCTATCATTGAAAGCCTGCAGGAACTTTCACTGCCAATAACAACAATAGGATATTATTTATTGTAATCAACAAATAAGGTCGGCAATCGTCATCAGTTGTTCAGACTCCATTTCTCGTGGTACATCAATTCTGACTCGTCCTACAGGATCCTTCGTCTGGAGAAACAGGATAGTTACGCCTACTTACGAAGTATCTTCAAGCAAAACAAAGAACCCAAATAAAGTAGAACGAATACTCAAATATGAAGGGCATATAAGGAAATTTAATGCCGTAACTATCACATTAATTTCACACTTTAAACGTTTGCAGAAGCAGGAATGTTTGGTCTAACGAGTACTTGTAAACACCTAACGCCAACTTAAATGATGGCGTCAATGAAGACATCTGATTGGTCCAGTGCACAATTAGCTGCTAAGTCGTTGGTCCAGTGCAAAATTAACTGACGGCCACCACCGAAATATTCTCGTTTCTGACAGTCCATAATTCTAACCATAGTTGTACAGGCTATTCACGGTAAGTGAGCACTTTTTTAAACCCTCTCATTTTGAATAATTCACTCTAAAATTTAAACGGTGAGAATTGAGCCAAATCGGTGAAAACAGTGAGAATCGAGCAACTGATAATCAGTGCCTGATAACTTAATTAATATAGTGGTTAAATTTCTTTATATATTTGTCATTTCCCACTGAATGTCTCGAATCTCACTGCTAAAAATCACTTGTTTCCAGTTATTTTTCTTGGTTCGCCGGGTAGCAGTAGCTTATCAGCTGACTTTCAGTGAACGTTATTTCACTGATTGATATCACTGATTCAGATTTAGCACGTAGGCAATAAATATATTTTGTTTTAGCCTTAGACTTTAAATTTCGAGTCCGGTGAAGTGTATACGCTGTGTTTATTACTTACGTGGCAACATTTATTTTAAAAAGTGGTGGAAAGTTAAAAAAAATGGCTGATAGGGAAAAAAGTAACTAGGGCCTAAAAAGTATTTACTTTACCGTGAACAGCATACACTTGTTATGCAGCATGTCATACGCAACTGCATGATAAAGTTTAGTCTCACCACGATCAGATGGTGCACTAACTTACGACGAAAAAATTAACAACATTAAAAATGAAACTTGTATCTAGTAGTGAAGGGAACCAAAACATCATGAGCAGAACAGCCTGAAAAAATAAAGTTTTTTCCGAAAGGCTAGAAAAACTAAATCAATACGGGAGGGAACAGCCGAATTAACTTTTATGTCCTTCTCCTTCCCCTTTTAAGCACCGACAATCGTATTTCAAAGACAACACTGTAGCTGAATACCATTCGTGTCGGTCGTACACCGGAGAACATTACTCACTGGAAAAGAATCGCACACACCATGAATGAAAACTGTAGTTAATCAGAACTTCACTCCAGCAAATACTCGGCAAAAATTAAACGTGGCCACCGTAGAACAAACTACCAGCTTTACATGACTCACGTGACACTCAAGTTTAACTATCACTGCACTAGTGACTTCTACTGGTTTTAACGAGAAGCCCGTACGCGTGTCTTACAGGCAATGCTTTGTTACCACTGCTGCCTCGTTTTTTTTTTTTTAATCTTGTATACCCACCCACACCCTTCCTTTCACAGTTACACACTAATAAGCAAGGTGCGATATAATGAGAATAACCTACGTTCTTCAAGAAATATCGTGAGGAGAGAAGAACCACTCGACCATAAAATACGCAACTAGCATGAAGAAACGTAAACACTGTCCATTTACTTCTAACGCTATGGCTGTGCGTGAAAACTGATGCATCATCGAACACAACAAGCCATTAAAAGATATTTCTCCGTATATAAGTTGTGTGGTGAGGTCAAATAAAGACATGGTTAAAGCAAAGTGCAACAGCTAATGGAATGCATGCTCGACGCCTCACAATCACCAAGGCATTTCCCACCTAACCTGTTGCAAAGGATGATTCCGCTCTGTAATTTCGCTGAGTATTGAAAGAGTTAATGACGACTTTAATAACAACAGCTGCAGTAATACATCGCTATTTACTTCATTTGTACATCTGATCTCAAAAAGGATTAATAATAGGATTGCTACTAAGCCCGTATTTTTATGTCAACACGTCAATTAACTGGCAGAATGCATCTGGGTGTCTGCTATTCGGGATCTCTGTAACATTGGTCGCAAATGGCCGTATTACACGGTAACAGATTCCGAATATGTTTGTGCAAAGTCTATCATAGCAGATGTTATACAAGCTAGTGGGTAGCCATCATGGCATCTGTCGGGTTACATACCAGGTTTTGTTGTAGGAACTGACATACTTTCCTGACAGGTTCCATACTAGCATTGATTTCAGGACGTAAGGCATACTCCCCGTGGCCACTGCTTGAAACAGGCAGGTTATGAAGCCAAAAAGACGTCTTCATATTGTCCATACGTCCATGAGGTTGTAATGTATTGGAAATAGGACAGCATCAAATGATACTGACCATGGCTGTTTGTCGGGTTACATACCAGGTTTTGTTGTAGGAACTGACATACTTTCCTGACAGGTTCCATACTAGCATCGATTTCAGGACGTAAGGCATACTCCCCGTGGCCACTGCTTGAAACAGGCAGGTTATGAAGCCAAAAAGACGTCTTCATATTGTTCATACGTCCATGAGGTTGTAATGTATTGGAAATAGGACAGCATGAAATGATACTGACCATGGCTGTTTGTTAAATACTGTCTGAAGACGTATTAAATACACCAAACACTACCTGCATAACGAACGATTTCATATGAGTTATTTTACGAAGATTAAGTGGATTAGATATATACTTAGGTATTAGAGCAATTGTAGAGTTCTGGACTACGTATGTAGCCTTATTTTATACGCTTGAGTATAAAATATGCTAACTTTTTTTTTTGACAATTTCTAATCAGGTTCATAACTTAAAACTTCAAAAATAACTACATTTAGAAAAATTAAATAGACAACTCAAATACCTGAAAAACACTCAGTTGACCTGTAACTCCATATGATCAATTTTACTGGTTTAAAATGCATCAATACGAGTTTAACCGTTTTATATGTCAATAGCACAGAAGCAATAAGGTTGTGATAATTTTTTTTAACACAAGTTATTGGCTATCAGTTCAACGAGTGGGTTCAAAATTTCTGTTAACCATATTATAATCAACACACACGCACCCTACTGTTATGTAATAAGAACCTTCCACGCCTGCTGGCATAGCAGCTGGTATAATACCGGCTCGTACTATACTGGGTATCGTGTGATATCGGTTTTAGGCATCACTAGGAACAGTGATTTATTCCTGGAACAGTTGACTGATCACTAGCTTCCAATGTGCTATGTTCAAGAATGGCGTCTTTTCTTCTTTATATATATATAGCTGGGACAGAGAGAGTTTATGTACTGAGACTGTGTAAATTTGAGCAGACAGCCGCTTTTAAAAAAATTCATCATCCAATCACAAATACAGCCAAAATGTTATAATGTTTTTTGGGAAATATGCCGCAACGAAATATTCGTGCCTTTCCACGTATCTATGACATCATACTCATGTATATGCGAGAAGGCTAAAACGGTGATGAATGGCTAATAAACTTATGAGCACCGAATTAGTAAAGACCTGGTACTTGACATGACCTTAAAATAAGCTGAAAAAAAAGGGGGGGGGGGTTTAGCTTGCTGTACATTAGTCACTGAGTTACAGACATCGACTTTCAAACATCGTCAATTAAACAACAAAACAGACGAACTGTCTCCCCCCCCCCCCCTTTTTTTTCACCCTAATAGAGCCACTCTGTAAATAGTTTCAATATCAACACGTTTAACTCTGTACAATGTATATTTCTTTGATCAGCGAGAAAGTGCAGTGTGAATTTTAATGAACGTTTCCTAATTAATCGCCCACGTCTTTGAGACAAGACCGAAAAAAAAAACTGCGGGAGGACTCATCGGTGAAGAAAGAATACTGGCACGATTCCAACAAATAAATGAGCCAGATACACTCACTGGAACTTTTTTTTTTTACTGCATGTGTAAAAATGCCCGTAAACGATTTTTGGCCAAGCATTTCAAATGCAGCCGGCCATCGAAAATTCAGTACGCCCAGCGCCTCGTTTGGAGTCGTCCATGGCAATCTCGTCCGACGCGCGGATTTTTTAAGTTTCCGAAAAGGCAGGCACGCAGGATTAAATAAGAAAAAAAAAATTTAGACAACAGACGGCCATTGCCGCAGCCGTCGTTCGCGATTGGTCGGCTCCCAGTTCCGGGACGCTGCTATTGGTCGCGACGGTCCGGAAGCGACGATGAGGCCTCTCCTGATGGAAATCACGTCCGCTTGAAATATCGCTGATTTTTTTTTTTTGTTTTTACTTCTTTTTACAACCCCCACCCCCCACCTCTCCCCCCTTCTTGTAGTTCTTCTTAGCACTTCTTTTAGTCGCCGCACCGGCTGGTTTCTCCGCGAACTGCCCTAACCGGACCGGTGTAAAAGGCGAAATTACTCACAATGGCAATCTACACGAGCACGACTCGTTCAGACGTCCTTGGTTTGACACCTCGCACGAAAGGTCAGAGAGAAGTTCGTGGAGATCTGAGAGACTGCCCCCTTTCTCCCTGCACAAGAACGGGGAGGGGAAAGATAAGCAGTGGCAATTAATAACTTCCAACGCGCTGCCAAATACAAAATACCGGACAGCTCTATATGATCAGCACTGGCGATTGCGAGAAAAATAAACCTAGTGGCAAGAGGTGTTGCTATTACTATATTTTCAGAAATGCAAAACAATTTATAACAAATAAAATTTGTTAGTAAATATTCCTCACTTTAAAAACATTTGACATATTATGAATTAATTTTCGTGGTTAATTTTTTTTTATCGTGATCAAATAAACTAACCGGAAAGAAAAGGAAATTTCGTCTTCACATCAACTATGTTGGTATTGTATCGTAATATCATTGGAACGCTTTAAAGAAAATAGACGCTGCTATCTACTGACTGGAGGTGAAAACACCGCTACGTACTGTATCAGTTTTTAGTGTATTTGGTGCTGCATAATAAGTATAGGAGGTGCACTGTAAAAAAATGTACTTAATTTTACGGAATATTGCTGGTAAAAATTTAACATCCAAAGGTGTCCGTAAACTCTCCGTAAAATCTTCGGAAACATTGATTTTCAAAAACGAACCTTTCGTAAATGTCACAGAAACTCTCCGTTGATTTCCTACTTAATTTTCTGTACTTCCTGTTTCAAGTAAAAAGAGATGGCGAAGAAGTTTTTAATTTTCGTTATGTGGGTTTTCTACTGTCAATAATAAAAATTCTAAAAAAATTTAAATATATTATAATTCAGCAAGATTTGAACCGGAGACAAAAAAATTTTTTTGTGAAAAAGCTATAAGAGGATTTTACAATATCTACTCCTGTTTGGGTACAAAAAATTGATTCTCGCGAAATCTGTACAAATGAAGGATCGTGGCCTTAAATGCCACAGAAACTATTATTTTCTGGTTACATTGGCGAAGAAAACTCCGTGCAGACTCGGCATTTTCGTCCCCAAAACCCGAAGTTATAGGAAATAGGAACATTTACTGTATTGTTGCAATTTCTTAGTGGGCTATATCAAGTTCGTTAAGGGATAGAGGCCTTAATTTAATAAAAGAATTAATTATAATTCCCTCACTTTATTTACAATGACTACAGCAAAATTCTCTGAATTCAAAATCTCACAATAAATTGATAGCACTTACTGTTCACAGTCAATTACCCAATTTTACACAGTTTATACAGTTACACAGTAAAGAAATTAATTAAATTATGTAATTAAAGATCAGTCCAAATAGACAGTGTGTCAAACAATTTAAATATTCTATAAAATATGTGTCCAAATTGACAGTTCGAATATTTACAATAAAATCCGTTTTACCATTCAGTCCCACTTCAGTTCAGTCCATGTCCCGCCAGTCGCAATGTTCTAGAGTCCTCCAATCGCCCTCACGTATAGTAGACTTCACTCAACGGTTTCACGCCCTCTCGTGCATTCACGCCACGAACACCTCGCCTGCCGTCGTCCACAAATCACTTCGCTCGCGCACACTTGGCCAGGAGGCCTCCGTCAAAGACTGCCGACCTCTGGGTTACGGCAGTATATATAGTGTCTTAGGCCGCCACCTAGAATCTTCCCCAACTCGCGTGATGCGTCGCGGAGGGCTGAGGCGCCAGCCAGTCTCGCCAGAACATTCTATCGTCGTCGCCAGACTCGTCGAAACATCCAGCAGGGGAGAGGGGCAGTGCAGCATGCAAGGCGCCGAGCAGCTCGACAGCCCGACGGCCGCTGTCCATTATTCAAGGGTTTTCTAAAAAAAAAAGGGGGGGAGGTCAGAAGGCGTGAGGTGGGTCCACCGCCACAGTGCCGGGCAGCAGCGCGTAACAACATATTTCCGTAAACATTTCAGTAAATATAAGAACATTTTTTAACAACATGACTTATCGCCGAAACGTGGGACAGAATGTTAGGTTTCAACGTCCTATGAACATTTAGTATTATTTCTTTCCTTACTGACTGCTATGCATGTGAGGCACAATTACCTTAAATGTTGGACTGGCCCAATGAGACCCAAACTAAACGTACATGATTCGCCAGCGAAAAGCTGCGACTGTCATCCAGTCATAAAAGTATTAAGCTATAAAGGTTTGAAGACTACCTTGACTACCTTGGCAGGGAATATTTTCGTAAATAAAAATCACAATTTCTAATAATAAGCAAAATAAACTACCTTGCATTTACTTACATGACACTCGGTAGAATTATTGGGAACCGTTTGGGTGAATCTGAATATGTTAACTACTCATCCCATAGTTAGAAACCTGAAAAATTCGCGTGTTCAATGGCCTACAAGGCAGACTCTACGGTCTCATGGGCAAATATGAAGATGTCAGCTGTGCATTGGTTGCCTGCTGTTACAGTGGAAGGCGATAATTGGGCACCGTTCTCCAGGAGTTGTCATACACAGTGTGGACAAATGACTTAGGTTATATAAACACACGTGTTTTGAATTCTAGCTTGTCCCAAAATGAATTCGCGAAATCTTCAGGTCTCTACCTATAATGTGCTAGTAAAAATTGGTTTCTAAGTTTCGCCAGTATACAGAAGACTGTCCGATATTGGGATGCACGGTGTTTTCGATAACTTTATGCCCTGTGTTGTGCGGTATTAAAGCCAATCAACAATACAACTATAGTGTATTCACGGTTTCTTCACACGTCTTGAAACACACCCACCCCATGGATGACGTGTCTTGTTTCCTAACCATGCCACGTATCACAAACATTTTATACTTGTGCCAACATAAAAGTACCATATGTTTTATTAAGTTTATCCTTTACTTATATTGAATCTATATATTACAACACTCCATGTATTATTAATACCGTACGAATAGAAACAGAGATGAAAAATATTGTTGGTAATGCTTAGTAAAGGCGGCAGTTCACAATAAAGTGAGCACTTTTGAAATCAACCTTAGAAAAAAGTCACTAATACTACATGCATATATTTTAACGGGCACACTGAGTGACTTGCGCCCAGTAAAGTTGCTAACGATGGACGGATTGTAGTTCCATGTCTTAAAGTACAATAAAAAAAATGCTAGGTAACCATTTGTGATAGCTTAAATTTTTCTTTCGCTTTCTGTTTTATTAATGCAACGAAGTGTAAAAATGAGCAGATTTGTAAAATATTTACTTTTCAAATAATTTCACGTTTTCACTTGACCGATGCGTGAATAAAGTGAAGAGGACCACGGCAATGTTAATTTTGCACAAAGGCGGAAGAATTCATGACGTGCATACAAGTAGATCTTAAGCTGGGCTTTCAAAATTGCTCACTTTACCGTGAACATCCTACAAGAAATAGTTCTCATGCAAAACATCATTACAATGAGTGTGCACGAATACGGCGCATAGACCCTTTTTGTGTGATCCTCTAGACTTGATTAAGCTTCGTTTGCACGAGGCGGAGGAATATTCTGAAAGTAGAAATTTAGCAAGACTTCAGAAACGTTGGAAGTAATCGTAAATGGACTATAGCATCCTTCTGTGGATATTCCTACCGGCCGCTGTTGGCACGCAGAAACTTTATGATTGGTTCATGTATATACAGTTAACCAATTGAAATTATTCTCACAGAGTTCATTGTATACGTTACTGTAAGACATTTTCGTCAGACCAGAAATATATTGTGCAGCAACACCTGATATAAATCCACATTAAAAATTGGTAGAGACCTGCAAAATTCGCGTTAACTTTCTGTAACATGCTAGACTCCACTGCCTTATAAACAAGTGACTGCAGTTCATTATTTAATTGGCCACTGCACTGTAATCAACGTCACGTATCTGCCCGATCTACTTAAAAGCGTTTGGCCACTCCACCGCTGAACTTGTATCATTGGTTCAAGAGCTCTCCAAGGCGTGCCAAACATATTTTTTTGCCAATGGCTGAAGTTGATCAAACGTATAATAACTTGGAGTGAACTCCAAGTTATCCTTGAATAATAACGCGAATTTTGCAGGTCTCTACCAACTGGATATTACATACACAAAATCACTTTCAGGATACTGTAATAAATCTCAAAAGAGGATGTTACGAAGTTGGAAAAGCATATCCACTATTGTATGTGTGAAAATAGTTAATATACATGGAAAACTTTACAACGTCAATTGATCGTGTGCCAGACTCCTGCTGTTTCTCGTATAATCGAGCAGCTGGTAACATTTGTTGATTGACCGTCTCCTTCACGAAATTACAGCGGCAAGGAACTGAGTTCACGAGTTACGATAATGCTTTTCAAACGCACTTGCAACTAGCTCGCGTGTGTTAAAACTGTGGCACAAAAGCACAGGGAACACACACACACACACACACACACACACACACACACACACACACACACATACACACACACATGAGCTTGGTGTCAAATGATTTTTTTTTTCTCGGTCGCTACTGTAAATCAGTAATTAAGGTATGTTTTTTCAACTTGCCTTATATCACCTTATTGCATACGGTTTCTGGGCCACCAAATCTTCGAAACAGAGGGTACAAACCTGAAACAAAATACAGAATATTAGCAACACAATAATTATATGACGTAGGTATAACTATGCTAAAATTACACATTTTTTTGTGCTTCGCAGATTACGATCATGAATTGATTGTGGAATTCTAATGCATTCAGTCCATCAGTTTATGATATCTGCATTGGTAAATCTGTGAAGGAAACATACAACTGTAAACAAAATATATGGTATCGGAACAAATCCCAATGTTAATCTGAGCCACAAATATTTAAACACTGAATACGGGAAGGAAATTGGCCACGGTGACTAAGAGGTTTTATTTATTTCATTAACCGTACTTAGCAGTACAACTATACTGGGATAGACAGTTCGCAATTCAATTACCTGAAAACCAATAAAAAATGAAAGATGTACAGTGAAGTAAGCATGCCCAGTGTAGTGTGGACTATAGACAATTCACGGTAACGTGAGCACTTTTGAAAGTCATCTCATTTGGAATAATATTCAATAAATATATTTTATTTTAGCCTTAGACGTAAACTTTCTAGTGCGGTGGAATATATACAGTAAGTTAATTACTTACATGGCAATATTTATGTAAAAATATGGTTTAAGGATAAAAAAAATGTATGGAAGAAAAAAAATAGCTAGGGCGTCAAAAGTGCTCACTTTACCGTGAACAGCCTATAATACGATGGCAGCAAGGGGGAATACAGACAACACTAGCCTTCCTGCAATGATGGGTGTTGGCGAATAAATTCTCACGTATCTTGAATTCTGATAACTGTGTACCCTAAGTCGAATGCACTCTCTGACCGTGCACTCAACCAGATGTGTGAATCTGTTAGAGCTTTATCTACGCAGGTTGGAAACCTCAACGCTGAGTGTTTGAAAATTAAACATTTTCGCCTTCAGCTGGCACTTGTTATGCAGCCTGAAGTAAAGTGTTCCTAATTTCGACGAACAGGTAAAAGCCATTAAAAAATATATGAAAACTGTTCCTTGACACACTAAAACCTTTATTTATAAAGCGATAAATAATAATGTGCATAAATAAGGTATTTTTTGAATAAATTATTAAAGTAATAAAAAAATTAAACAAAACTTGCCACTAAACAAAAAAACTGAACACCTTCTTGGAGTAATTTCTAGCCATTAAGGCGAATAGCGCAAATTAACTCTGTATCGCCTCCAGCATCGCCAGTACAATGTTCATGGCACCATGAATAACAATTATCTACACTGGACCCATTTCTGTCCTTTCCTACCTTGTGTGTAAAATATGTAACAATATAGACACTCATTATGATTGTCACTGTCTTCGTCATCTGTAGAAACATATGGTACTGCATTGTCATCTTCACTTTCACTGCTGCGGAAAGAACATTTCCTTCGTGTGCGCAAATGTGTGGTACCTAGAGATGATGGTATATAGCGGGTAAAAGTTCTGTTAGCTAGGATTCAACGTACTGTACACATGGCTGATCGTTTTCTTTCCTTATTGGCTGTCATGTATGTATGAAGCTACTACCCCATCTCACTGGACCAATGCGGATTCTCATAGGATACTATAAGGCCGAATGTTCGTGATTGGTCTGCAAACAACGTAGCCGAGTCAAAACCTTGGTCATCCAATCATGAAAGAATAATAGTTAGGCGAGTGTTACAGAAGATATGTTGGCCCAAAAGTTTTTCGCGATTTCCCATCATCTTTAGTGATACCCCTTGATTTTCCTTTGTGCTGAATTTGAGGCTTCTTATCCTTGGCCACAGTCGCAGATATCTTCTTTATGCTCTTCAATAGCTCCTCTTTATAGACGAAACTGGAACAGGGTTGACGTCAGATGATTTCACGAATGATGAGTGTCTTGGCATTGTTGTAACTTCAAGGCTAGCTGCTGAAAAATCATATCTGTATACGTCAGGTTTAAATGGAACAATCTGTCACAGGCTGTGGTTTCCTGAGCGAAAATTCGTTCGGGTGGCTTTTGAAGAAAGATTTCAGGCACGTTCTAACTGCTGCTCCTTTTCCCTGAGAACATGAATGGTTTATTCAATTTCTAATAGCTAAGTTATAAGACATGCGCCTTATGTCGTTTACACTTGAACCATAGAATTTATTTTCCACTGCGATTGTATATTTAATTAATTCTTTTTCCAGTTCTTTTAGGAGCACTGGATTTCTTCCGATTACGACTTTGACTTTGTTTCTGCCATTTCATTTGACATATTTCTTGAAAGTCTAACGAGGTACATTAAATTGTTTTGAAGCTTTCTGCAGTCCTATATGTTTCTTTCCGGTGGCATCTGCATTAGAGTGAGGAAATCAGTTTGTAGGGGGCTCCTCAGAAAAGTGATGACTAACATTTATTAAGGCCACCGCCTACTTGAGACTTCTTTTCCGCATTTGAGACACAGAAACAGGGGAGCGACAAGAGCTTGACACGTATGTCAAGTGAACCATCGCTTCTGTGCTCAAGGCGCTGAAATCGCGCACAGTATACTTGTCGCCCTGCTGGAACTAAGTGACTTTAAGCGATGACCCTATCATTTATTGGTGGAAAGTCTGCAGCAAAGTTGAATCCAGGATTGCATGTTAGCTTACGTTCGCAGAACACTACTCTGTATTAACGTTAATTAGTTTAGTCAAAAAATGTGAATTCTGCAGTGCAGTTCCAGTGCCAGGTAGACAGGCACCTTAACCTAAACATACACAGCAGTAGTAACTAATGAAGAGCTTGTCATAAAGGTTCCAGATCTTGACCACCGAGATTATAAGGGCTGCGACGGACCTCCGAGGCGAAAGTTTTTGAGAGTCGGGAGTTTGGGCGGTTGTGCGACCTCAAGCGATAGACGACGAGCCAGAAGAGATACGAGCGACAACGAAAGTGACCAGTGGGAGTAAAAATCTGCGACTGCGAGCATCGGTGCAGTGAAGGGTGCAACTGGCAGGTAAGACTACTGAACTGGAGTGCACGAGTGTAAAACATTTCGAATGATGGTAACAGGCATACTGAATGTGTTAATGATGATTGTTAGTTTACTGACTATAACCAGAGACTTTGATAGGGGTTTAATTAGACAATGAGAAGAGCATTAAATATATTGCGCTCGCCGAGAAGTAAAAACAGTGATAGTGGAGATAGATAATTTAATGTTGTAAATAACAACTGCATGTAAAAAAATTTAAAATCAAATTTATTTTTTAAATTTTTACTATCAAAACCTCTATCCTTCACGAACTCGGATATGCCCCTCTGGCGTCTTGTAACGTTATTTCTCCAGTGTCGTTCAATCCGTTGCAATGCTTCCTTATGGCCTTGAGATGTTTAATGTTGTTTACTATGGGTTCCGCTGGCCGGTGTATAGTCCGCGGGCGACGGGGTCGTGTAGCCAGCGCTCCTCCAGGCAAGAGGGTTACGCGTTGAAGGGAGGACGCTGCCCGGCGGCGCAGGAGGGCGTCGGGGCGGCAGGTAGGCGGCGGCTATTTGCGGCGCCTAATCAATACCGCCGCCGGAGGTGGCGCTGTGAGGCGCCCGGCCATTCAGCCGCCGCCCACAGCGCAACCCCACGCTACAGAGCGGATAACTACACAGAGGCCGAGCGGGCGTAGCGTTTCCTTTCGTGTGGCGCCTAGAGTGATATACAAAATGAGAAGATAATGCACAGAAGTAAAAAACGCGCCGGGCTAGTCGGGAGAGTCCATTACCTATGCACAAGGCCACCTGCATTTATACGCGGAGACTTAGACTTCAATATCGTATGTGTACAGTTGCAGTCTTCATTTGACTATTGGCCGCTTGTCTTTGTGTGAAAAGTTTGTTCACATGAGTGAGCCAATCGTACCTAAGCTTCTCCGACACTGGCCGTCCGGAATTCGCGGGCAGACAGACAACACGCGTAAAAATTCAAAAGACCCGGAAATTTCGTGGATTCATCTGAGTACAAGTTAAACTGCATTCACGTGTGCATATGTGTTTATGCTTCCATTGGTCCATTTGTTTGTTAGCCACGACCTGAACGATTTACGACCAAAAAAGAATCTGCAAGGAAAATAAGAACCAAATCCCGTGCTACCTGGGATGTTGTTAAACTGGAACAACAGCCAATGAACTACTAACTGATGCTCGAATGCACAAAGGATTAGTCTAGCTTGTTGACGAATTAATCAGCGAAATTTCCGGGTGTACTAATCACGAAAGTGGTACTGAACTAAAGTGCGTTGAAGCACATCTCGTCGCGAGAAAAACGGTGCCCCTACCCATTCACGAAGGCGTGCGGTTGTTTAGTTCAGTAGCGCTAGCGGTCGGATAAGGTCATCCGAGAAGTGCTTCGCGCGTACATACAACCCGTCGAAAAAAAAAAAAAAAAAAAAAAACGCAAGTCGCCTCGGCAGTATTCTAACAGCGCGGCATTAGAGAGCGATTTTATCAGTAGGGCTAGTGATTTTTCGCGAAAAAAAATTGGAGCACACAGTAGACTTCAACACCATGTACACACCTCAGCTATCGTTATAACTCTATTGGCTGCTGGTGTCGTTTTAACATTTGACCGAGCAACTCAGAATTCCGTAACTCCGGCACTGAACCTTAGTGATTCGTGCGCAAACCGTTAACAAGGACCAAAACATTATTCGGCCGACTGACAAAGCTGGACAACCCTATAGTGCGGTGAACTGTATTTTGTCTCTAAAATGTTTTCGCGAAATATCACTGTCCCTAGTTACCAGTTTGGTATGTATAGCGCCAGCAGTGTCACGTGGCGCTGGTTGGTGGGATTTCTCGGGGCTCTCCCGTTTCTCCCTCCCTTTCATTCCGGCGTTGCTCCATACTCACATCGCTGTTGCCTGGTTCGAAACCAGTGAGAATTTGGTATAGGTAGGGACACTTGAATTTGGCGAAAAAATTTCCACACATTATAGACTTCAATACGATACGGGTGCACTAACAGTTTTCTTTTGCTTATTGGCAGTGTATTGTTACGAAGAAGGCTTTTTCCTGCTTGACTGGCCAATCAGAATCAGGTAACTTCAATACTGCACGTCTGTGATTCGCGTGGAGATACCCAAGACGCGTAACAAGCAAACTATCCAATCACGAAAGTGGATCTGAGCTAAAGTGTTGTGAAAAACAACTGGATGTGAAACCTTTCCGCGAAAATCGAGCGTCCCTAGGTATACGTGGGGCTACGGTTGCTGAGCGGTTAGCCTGCTTGCCTCCCACCAAGGCGATCCGGGTTCAATCCCCGGCCGGGGTCACTCCGGATTTTCGCATGTGGGGATCGTGCCGGACTATGCCGTTGGTCGGCGGGTTTTCTCGGGGATCTCCCGTTTCCCCCTCCCTTTCATTCCGGCGCTGCTCCATACTCACCTCAATCACCCACATTGGCTCTCAAGACCTCGATGTTAGGAGCCGTCAAAATCTCTTCACTCACTCACCACGTACATACAAGTTAATGAAATTCGGTTTATTTGGCATTCCTATTAAAATAGATATATACAAACTCCCTTTCTGAGTGAACTGTACATGATTGGGTCACACGATGTGAAGTGTTCTTTTATTGGCGTAGATTCGCCGAGGGTGTGTCAAATAAAGCATGGCCCAGTGACAGACGTATTCCACAGGTAAAACTCTTTTAAGTTTAAATTGTCCTCAAATAATAACGCGAATTTTGCATGTCTCTACAGCAAATTCCCGCTGCTTTCAAACCAGGTGTCAGCCTTCAGAATTATGCTGTAACCGCAGTTCTCGCACACGGAACTATGTCGTCTGTATCCCCGATTCACAATCAACCTGATCATTCTGAAGTCCAGGCAGTAAAATCTTGTGACAAGTCCGTCCTGTTCACTTTTCATTCTTGACCTAGCCTCGTAGGCCTATAACAACCATAAAGTAGATAATTCTTCAAAGCAGATACTTTCCGGCTCAGAAGCCTGCTACTGTGACCTTAATGCACAAATGTCAATCATGCATATACACATGCTTACGTTACTGTAGATGACAGTTTCCCTGCCAACAACACAAGACTAATTTATATTGGTGAATCAGCGCGTTAAACAACACACAAACACACACGGGATCGTTCTGTGCACGTCGTAGGCCTAATTATAAAGTAAAGGCTTAATTTTTTATTTTAAACCCCCAGCTTGATTCGCGAGCGTAGAACTATAAAGTGGAAAATGTTCTTACCGAGGCGTGTATGGCAACTCACTTCCAATTGTATATAACAACAAATTTTTACCGGCCTCAATATACATACTAACCTTTATTTATTTCGAAACAACGCAATAATTCGCGAGTGATACGACGACCAATGCGTATGGATGGTAAAGTTTCGCGAGTTCAATGACCTGTAGACTAGACTCCTCAGTCCTCTGCATACTGGAGCCTCAGCTGTGTGTTTATTGGCTGTTGCCGCGCACCTGGCGGTTATGGGATTCACAACGTGTTTGCTTGCACGTCTGCTACTGGCTCAGAGGCGTGCAGGGTGGGTATTAATAAACTGTGATCCAATTGCGAAGGTGACTTCACTGTATATGTATTTGACGCACTGTATATGTATTTGTCACGAGATCAACTCGCGAAATTTTCCTAACCCTACCAATAAATTTTATAAACTGGGATATACCGCCTGAACGAGCTCGTCGCTGTCGTCTCTTCCCAGAAACTGTTTTCGAGTCCCGAAGAGATGCGTCACACACTTCCCTGAAGCATCACATATATACACACAACATGCATGACATGCAGCACGCTGTGGTTGCCGGGAAGTGGGCATTTCCTCATTACCGCGTAGCCTGCATGATTCATTCCCGCCACTGCAGCCGCTCAGACACTCCACCAAGGCTGCTGCTGGATAGAGAGAGATGGGCGATGCATAACAGCCCAGGTCTTCACCGCCTGTGGGCGGGTAGGTAAATAGGGCTTGACGTTAGGGATGTTGAAAAAAAATCGATTCATCAAAATGACGATATTATATCAACGAAATATCGATGTACATCGTCGATATATTTTTTCCTCAATGCGTAATATTGCAAGCGATTATACATTGTCACGTGCTTTAATATATAAAATATCGAATTCCGAGGTACCGAAAATCTATATATTTCTTTCGATATATCGTTTTGTATAAAGACACTTTATAAAAAAAACCAATACATATAATATCGATATTTTCTTCCAATAGCAGCATCCATACGTAACGTCTCATTGACAGAGACGCAGTAACGGGGAAAGAATCTACTATGACCTATAGTTAGGGATAGGAACATTTCGCGAATTCATTTCAGGGCATGATAGACGTCAAACATGTGCACAAGGAAATTGACTTTGCAATTGGATCACAATTTATTAAGACACGCCCTGAACGACTCTGAGCCAATAGCAGACTTGCATTGAAACGAGTAGCCAATCCCATACTGCCAGGTGTGAGATAACACTGGCTACTCTCTGGGGAAGCAACCAATGAACATACATCTGTGTCTGGAGTATAAACAGGAATGCGGAGTCTAGCCTACAGGTCATTGAACTAGCGAAATTTTCCTATCTCTACCTATAGTAAGGTACCATCCCAGCCATCACCTAGAGTGATGGAAAACAAAAATAAGGATCGCCAGTCCGGGATTCTAACCCAGGCCCTCCCGGATGCTAGTCCGAAAGTTTAGCACTGCGGTACTAGGCTCTATCAGAGGCGGTGGCATTGAAGGGAGGTGAAGATGAAACTGCAACGGAAACAAACAAACAGATGATCCTAGCAATGGGCAAAAAGTAATTATAAAGGTTGTAAGTAATCAAAGAAATTGTTTAAAAGTTTTCAAAATTCACAATTTAAAAAAATAGGTTATCGTCTCAAAATATATTCATGAAAATTTTCTGACCTTAACCACAGAGTAGATCAGTAAACCGAG
Source organism: Dryococelus australis (assembly GCA_029891345.1). Taxonomy (NCBI): domain Eukaryota; kingdom Metazoa; phylum Arthropoda; class Insecta; order Phasmatodea; family Phasmatidae; genus Dryococelus; species Dryococelus australis. The sequence goes on along the minus strand of CM056995.1, from coordinate 333,624,699 downwards.
ACGTGGCGTACCTATTCTCTGATTGGTTGCGCTGGTCTATGGGAACGGACCTCTCGTGTCTGATTGGCTACTGCGTCCTACGAAAGGTTTCCTATTGGCTGGGCTGCCTGCTGGCAAGTAGGTTTCCATGCGCTGATTGGTGAGCGAAGTCCCAACCGGTTGCTGGCAAGTTAAGGCTGTTCACGATAAAGTGAACACTTTTGAAATCAACCTTATAAAAAGTCATTGCCCCTGCCTGTATATATTGTAACGGGCGCACTGAGTGACTTCGCCCCGTAAAGTTGGTGACGATGGATGGAAAATAGTTCCATATCATGACGTCGAAAAAAAGTGTTGGATAACCATATGTGATAACAAGTAACCTGAACAATTCGTGAGTTCGACGACCTCCAGGCTAGACTCCACGGTATTAAGTGCAATCGTGTAGATATCAATTCGCTGTTAGTTGCTTGTTGCCACAGTGGAGGGCGATCATTTGACGTGCATTTTGTTGTATGCTTCTCATTGACCCAGGGTTCTCCAGGAGGTGTCAAAAATCGCGTGGACCAATGGCGAAGGTGACACAAATGTAAAGAGATTTCCAATTCAAGCTTTCCCAAAATTAATCCGTGAATTTTTCATGTCTCTAGTGATAACTTAAATTATTTATTTCGCTTTCCGATTTTCTTTAATTTGTGGAAGTGATAAAATAAGCACATTTGGTAAAATATATATATATATATTTTTAATAATTTCACAGTTTCACTGGATCGATGCGTGAATAAAGTGATGAGGCCCAATGGCAGTATTAATTTTGCATAAAGTGGAAGAACACACAACGTGCATATAAGTATTTCTTAAGGAGGGCTTTCAAAAGTGCTCGTTTGAACAGCCTACAGCGTCATTCTGCTGGCGTGGGAGACTGAAGTTCACGATTTAGAAGGCTGTTTCGCCTTCTGTATTCTTAATTATTCTTCGCCCTAACTTCGCGCCCGCGTGTGAACATCTTCTCTTATGTTCCTTGTCAACCGTGACATATAGCGGCAGGCGCAGAACTGGCGAAGGAATTCGCTCGCAACGCAACTAGAGTACGCTGCGGGAAACTGGAAGTGAAAGTAGATTATGGTAACCAAGCAGTATTATAAGCCCGGTTACAGTGCCGTCAACGGTAAATGTTGTAATGTTCCAAGGTGTGCTCATTGCTAGCTGAATTCATAATGAAATCTCTTACTACGAGCGGCTAGTACAATAAGAATAGTAACTACATTATGGCCATAAGAAACACAAATAATTTAAGCGAAAAACAGGACACTTGTTCCCCCCGCCCCTGTCGAGAAGTTTTACGAACAGGTTATAATTCTATATCGTGTGTTCACACCTGCAGCTGTACTCTGATTACTGCTCGCATATCATTGTGAGAAGAGATTCTTACTTGATTGGTAGACTTGAAAATTTCGCGAATTCGTTTTAGGACAAGATAGATGCCAAACACATGTACATTTCTGTTATGTTTGCAATTGTCAGACACGCCCAGGTGAACTTTGGGCCAATAACAGACCGGTAAGAACACGAGCACTGAGTCCCCTTTCACCTGGTCCGAGGTAAAAACTGGCTGCATACTCGGGCAGCAGCTAATAAACAGACAGGTGACACTCGAAAATACACAGAGCAGTGGAGTCTAGACTACAAGCCGTTTCTTGTCTTTAAAAACTTGTCCTTTTTAATTAAGTTTATGTTGCTACGATTATGAACGCTTGCGATTTGCGGGCTCTTGCCTACAGCTGGTTGCACATTACAGCGACGCGTTGCGATGCGTAGCGATCAGCTGTAGCCAATCAGAATGAAGCAGCAATCTGTCGAGCGTCGGCGACGAGTGCGTTGCGGTAAATTCAGGAGTTTTGATGATCGGCATAATGAAACACCCCCCCCCCCCCCCGGGGGGGACATTTTGAAGACGACACGCGCGTTTACGCTCACGTCTTATCATCCAACAACATTAAAATAGTATTATCTCGTCTTTTGTCTCGCATACACACTGTAAGCTGCTAAGTAGTTTTTTTTTTTTTTTCATTCTACGTCGCATTCTATCTGTGTTGTTTCTCTATTACTAGGGATGAGAAAATTTTGGGAGTTCAATGGTCTGTAGGCTACACTGCTGAGTCCTCTGCATGTGTTCATTGGCTGTTACCCCGCACCTGGCAGTTCATGGGATTAGCAAGGTGTTTCCTTGCAAGTCTGCTATTGGCTCAGAGACTTGCTGGGCGGGTCTAATAAACTGTGATCCAATTGCGAAGGTGACTTGACCGCATTTGTGTTTGACGTCTATCTTGTCCCGAAGTGAATTCACGAAAATTTCCTATCCCTATTTATTACTTACTCAAAACGTATGATTGTATAAGTTTGATGGTCTTCCGCGTGTCTTTTGTAACACTTGCGAGGTCTAAAAACCGTAATATACTGTTACGCGCTGTTGTTCGCACCAGCAGCGAACTCCCGTTATGTGCGCGGCCGGGCTATGTGAGCGGTGACCCATCTCCACCCTCCCCTTCCACAAATGGAATGATTGACAGCGGCGAGACCTGGCTGGCATCACAGCTCCTCCCCCTCTCCCGCTGGGGAAAATCACCAAACGCAGAGGAGGCGTAAGAATATTTTGTAAATTAGAGCATTGGCGTAATGCGTTATTTAGATAAATTTCTGGGTAATGGGCCTACGACCATATAAATACTGCAGCGGTCCAACGGCCAGGAGTATTGGTAGAAGCATTTTTGCTGAGTGCGAGACGACGGCGGATGAGGTGTTCGTGGTGGAATGGACGAGAGGGCGTCAAACTCGGCGAGTGAAGCCTACTGTGCGTGAGGGCGCTCGGAGAACTGTAGAACATTGCGGACTAGCGAGACATGGGATAAGTTGAGGTGTAAATATTGGAACTGTCAAGTATGTACACGTATTTTTTATAAAATAATTGAATAGGTTTGATGCACTGTATTGGGACTGATTTTTTATTATTTAAATACATTAATTTCTTTGATGTAATCGTAAATTGTACTGATTAAAGTCATTGATTGTAAAAAGCAAGTGAAATCAATTTTTGTGAGGATTGAGGTAGGGAGAATTTTGCTTGTAGTTTTTTATAAATAAAATAAGGAAATTATAATTAAATATTTTATTTAATTAATACCTTCATCCCTTTAAGAACTTGGTTTAGACCACTGACTTTTGAGAGACAGAGAGAAATTGAAACCATACGTTCCCGTGCGTGGTTAAACTACTCGCCTCCTACACAAACGAACCGGGTTCAATCCCCGCCCGGGTCATTTCGGATTTTCGCATGTGGGAATCGTGCCGGATGATGCCGCTGGTCGGAGAGTTATCTCGGGGAACTCCCATTTTCCCCGCCCCTTCATTCCAGCGCCGCTCCATATTCACGTCAATCACCCTCATCGGCTCTCAAGACCTCGCTGTTAAGAGCCGCCCAAATCTCTTCACTCACACCTGGCAGTTATGGGATTCGCAAGATGTTTCCTTGCAAGTCTGCATTTGTCTCAGAGACGTCTAGGACGGTTCTAATGAACTGTGATCCAATTGCGAAGGTGACTTCACTGTATAAGTGATTTACGTCTATCTTGTCTCGAAATGATTTCGATAAATTTTCTTATCCGTATCAATCACGTTGCTGAAAAATGTCAGAAGCTGGTTCCAATACGGTCAGAGCCTATCCCCTGGGTAATGCCATTGGTTGCTGCTGATTGGTTGCTTTTTGTGCCGTGAATCTACGGAAAACCCTTCTGCGAGTCCAAAGATTCAAACGATATAACTTGGGTACGAAATTTTCGCTAATTCATTTCGAGGACAAGATAGACGTCAAACACATATACAGTAAGGTCACCTTCGTAATTGGATCAGAGTTTATTAGACCCGCCCTGCACGCCTCTGAGCCAACAGCAGACTTGCAAGAAAACTCATTGCGAATCCCATAACTGCCAGGTGCGGGGCAACAGCCAATGATCACACAGCTAAGGGTCCAGTATGCACAGGACTGAGGAGTCTAGCCTACAGGTCATAGAACTAGCGAAATTCTCCTATCCCTTGTTATAACTTATAAGAATTTCGTACGTACTTTTAATTCCATACATTTTCTAATTTGCAACACTTCAAATGAAAAATTAATGTTTTAAAGTGTTTGGAAATACAACTAGGCAGTAACTTATTTTCGACAAGGGTGTTGCTGGTGTAGCGAAGAGGGGTGAGGGGCGGGTTGTGACCTGCCAGCCAATAAATGACGTCCACATCCGAGCGGACTGCGGCGCTGGACTGCGAAAATGTGCGCAGGCTCGCTAAAACCGGCTCGTGGGAGTCACGCCCACGATACGCCACTCTCGCCTTGAAACCTGTTTTTTCGGGTCCCGGACGGCGCACATCGCAAGGTCAGCGCTGGTCGGAATGGCCACAATTTTCTCATCTCTTATCTGGCATTCTTGACGGCGACCGGTTGGCAGGTCATTTGCTGCCCGCCCACCCGCTGGGGGATTCTCGCTTGCGGTGGTGTAGCCCCGGATACCACACTGCCATCGGGCGTGGCCCGACTCCTAGAGATGTTGATATCGTGGGGGGGGGGGGAAATCGATATTATATATACTGGTTATACAGCTAGTGATTTTTCGCGAATAAATTTGAGTACACGGCAGACTTCAATACTATAAGCACCCAACACAGCAATTTGTCTTTTGTCACTAGGCTGCTGTCTGCCTGAGAAGTCATTTTCATATTTTAACCTGGCCACTCAGAATTCGGCTACATCGGCATGGCTACTACGTGATTCGTGTACAGACAGTTAACACGCGTCAAAAAGTAACTCAGCCAATCAAGATATTTAAACGACCCTACAGTGTTTTGAAATATAACTTGTCTTGAAATATTTTGCGAAATATTTCACTACCCCGTTTTATAAATAGAAACCTGAAACATTCGTGAGTTCAATTACCTGTACGCTGTAATATATTGTCGTATATTAATAAATTATGCACATATCACTGTTCATTGGTTGCTTGTTGTATTAGCGGAAGACGGTGATTGGGTCTACATTTCATTGTGCGTTTATTATTGGCTCAGATTTGTCCAGGATGTGTAAACAAAAGGGTGTACCAATAGCACAAGGAATACAAACCTGCGAAGATTTGAATTCTAGCTTGTCCCGAAATGAAACCCCGAATTTTCTCAGGTGTACGTTTCTAAAGGTATTGTATAACGAAACTATAAATCGAAAGAAAAATATCGGTTTTGATGCATCGGAGTTTAATATTTTATGTATTGAAGGGCTTGACAAACGTAGAATTGCCTGGAATATTACTAAAGTCCCGGAAATTTCGCGGATTCATTTGGCAACAAGCTAGACTCCACAATCCTTTGTGTATTAGAGCCTCAGTTAGTCGATCATTGGCTGCGGCCGCAATTCATCTTAGACCACGTAGAACAGTATTCGGTCCTCAGTAGTATGTTTTGGTAGGTTCTGGGACAGGAGTCAGGAGGCGGATCTGGATCTGTCGCTTTCTTGGATTACGCCATTTCCAGCCGCCATCTTGGATTACGTCGTTTCCGGCCGCAATCTTGGATTTCATTTTTTCATTCTCTATCATTCCACCTCGACGTCCACCATCTTGGATTCCATTTCATTAGTCACCTTCGTTCCACATCATGCTCTATTATTCCACCTCGACGTCCACCATCTTGGATTACATTTCTTTAATGACCTTAGTACCACCTCATGCTCTTTTATTCCACCATCCAGTTTATCCATTTTTCTTCATGCTCTGTCATTCCTCCTTGGTGGCCACCATCTTGGATTCCATTCCTTTAGTCATATTCGTTCCACCTATGCTCTATAATTCCACCTATGCATCCTCCATCTTGGATTGCATTTTATTAGTCACCATCATGTCTCATCATTATCTATCATTCTGGTCATGTATCTACCATCTTGTGGGATGTGATCCGCTGGGCGGCTTGGCTGGTCATGTGGAACTATTTTCTAAACCCAAAAAGTCTTACATGCTAACTTACCAGGCAGCTGGCACTCTGACGTTACTCTAATAAAAACAACTCTTAACTATGCTTCAAATGATACATAAAAGAATAAGGTGAGTGAGGTGGCGATGGAGACACGTGAGATCAACAAAAAACAAAAATAACAAGAAACACGCTACACTGTAATACATAGAAAATGGGCACCATTTAATTTACAAATAGTATATTTAAAAAAACTAGGTTAAAATAATATTTAACTGTGAATTATTTCTTACCGGCCGTTGCCAACACGTCGCTGCTCTCGCTGTTTTTAATTCATATTTTAAAAGAAATAAATTTACAAGTTATAGAAGATATTAAGGAGAAGTTTCATTTATTCAATAATACAATACTCTAGAGTTAACCACGGTGTTATATATTTGTGGAATACAGGTTATTGAAGGAAACAGGTTGACATGTTATGCCTAGAATGTTTTTTCAAAGGTTGAATTTCATAAGTCGCTTCCAATCGGGATTGGACTATAACGTGTCCTCAAATGAATTCATGAAATTTTCCGATCTGTAGTGATATCGTGGCCCGAGCTACCTTTGACTTGATGCTCACATTTTTCATTTGGCTTTTCCCTTTTCTTCGCGGAGGCATATTAAGATTCTCACTATCCTATGTGGGAGTTTATTATTACTATTACCGAAAAAATCCATCCTACCAACAAATGATCTTGTAGTGCCTCATGCGTAGACACCCAAAGAATTTGCGAGTTTAGTGACCTGTAGGCTGTACTTCACAGTATTATGTACGATCATGAAGGTGTCAACTGCTCATTAACAGAGCCACCAGTTTATCAGGAAAATATTTACGGGAAGTAGGGATAGGAAAATTTCACGAGTTATGTGACATGTAGGCTAGACTCCTCAGTCCTATCCATACTGGAGTCTCAGCTGTGTGTTCATTGGCAGTTGCCCCGCACCTGGCAGTTATGGGATTCGCAAGGTGTTTCTTTGCAATTCTGCTATTGGCTTAGAGGCGTGCAGGGCGGGTCTAATAAACTGTATATATGTTTGACGTCCATCTTATCCCGAGACGAATTCGCGAAATTTTCCTATCCATAACGGGAAGGCTAGACTCCCTAGTATACCATGTGTGAAGATTTCCTTTTGTTATTGGCCACGTGTCTTTGCCGGGAGACTGTTCCTTACCTGACTGGGCCTATCAGAATTATGTAATTCCGACACAGTCTGTCTGTGATTCACGGGCAGAAACCTACATTGCGTGACAGTTATGATCATCCAATCACGAAAGTGGATCTGAGTTCTAGTGTATTGGAGTACAAATTGTCCTGAAATCTTTTCACGAAAAACAGGTGGCCTACTGTGATCCAATTGCGAAGGTGACTTCACTGTATATGTGTTTGACGTCTATCTTATCCCGAAATTAATTCGCGAAATTTGTCCCATTCATAAACATGTGATTTCTCCACACGAATGCAGGGTACTGTGGAGTGCCATCTCATAACGCAATATGGTAGAAGTCTCTAGCATTGGCAAGAACGATTTTTTTTTTTTAATTACAGCTTGTCCGTAAATATATTCGCGAATTTTCCAGATCTCTGTCTCTACTCACGCATGAGGACGTTTCTCCTCTGTACTCTCGGGCAGTATCTGTTCCGCCTCGCCTGCGGGGGGTATCGCCTCCTGCCATAAAGCAGATGCGGCCGTCTCGGGGAGGGACATATGCGGTCGACGAGACTTCGTCGTAAAGTGGTGGCGGCGGCACGGGTAAAAAAAAATTTACGCGCGCGAGGCTGCGTGGCGAAGAGCCACTACACGGGAAAAAAAAACCTCGGGCGCGTTGTTTACGCGCTGGTACGCGGGCGGGGTGAACGCTCCGACGCTTTTGTTCCGCCGAAAATAGATGTCTGTAACCTCCTCGTGCCGCGACCTCCCCCCCCCCTCCCCCCATCAAGGATCTAGCTACGGCCAGTCAAGAGGCTGCGGGACCAGCTGCCCGGTCCAGGAGACCGCCACCGCAGCCTGTTCACAGAGAAAGGAGGTTACAGAGATGAAACTGCCATGCTTACAAGTCTAGCCTTGATACCGGGGACGAAACTGCAAGCGTCATCGATTGTTACAGTCGATTAATTGTACGCGAGATAATTCCATCCACCTGTTTTGATCGTTTTCACAATCGATAGCTAGACACCTGCAGAATTCGTTATTATTATTTGGCGACAGATTGAATTCCATGACGTTTAATATTCTTTTGACTGTTGCCATTGGTAGACAAATTGTGTGCCTCGTCCCAACGATGCTTTTAGCCAGTAGTAAAGGCTTGGAGGTTGAGCAACCAATCTCCAGTAAAACGGTCACAGGGGTATGCGACACCGTATAAATGCCAGTAGCCAATGAAATCACAAATTGTGCTCAAGTAGATACAGGGTAGTGAAGTCTAGCATGTTACCAAATAATAACGCTAATTTCGCAGGTCTCTATCGATAGCTTCGTATTTTTACCAGTAGACGTAAAGTTATTAGAATGAATAAATTTACGTTACGCGTGATAAATATATAGAGAGTGGGAAAGGAAGACTAACATAAGTATTAACGCTCAAATTATTACATAGAAATCATTCCCTTTGCATATCTTAAAATCTCTGTGCACACAATTATTGTATTGCTTCTGCATAGTGATCAAACATGAATTCAATAATGTACACCTAGTTTTTAAACAAGAAGAAAAATTAGTTCCACATTATAATATTCCCAAATATTAATTCTTGCGTTTTTAGTTGTGTGAACAGCCAACTCTTTTTTTATTGTCTAACACTTTGCAGCCATGACCGACGATGTAAAATTTAATATCAGTCCTGAGAAAAACAGGAACGAAATGCCGTATATTGGCAATTTTCTCCCTACCTACTCCTCAAATGTGAAAATATCGGCTCACTGAATAACTGCGCCGAGGCTCTGGAAATCGGAACTTCTGCCTTACCTGGCTCGCAGTAAACTGCGAAAAGTTCCTTACTGGCTGGAACGCCGGCTGGCAAGCGTGTCATCGGTAGAAACCCGGAGATTGGAGAAACCACAGTTTATAAGACACGCGCCCGGTCCGACTGTCAATAAAAAAACCTGTTAGAAAACAATTAAGGATGGGACTCCATGCACGTGCTACACGGTCAGGAATAAAAATGGGTATAGGCCGTTCACGGTAAAGTGAGCATTTTTTTAAAGCTGTTTCGTCAGACATAATAACTAATAAATACATTTCATCGTGGCTTAGGACTTTTTTGTTTTGGGTATGGTGAATGTATACACTGTGCTTATTACTTACATGATTGGGTTTACATGAACAAGTGGTGGAACGATATAAATTGGTTAAAATAAAAAAGTAACTAGGACTTCAAAAGTGCTCACTTTACCGTGAACAGCCTATACTCACTAGGGCAGCAGCCAATGAACGAACAGCTGAGACTTTACAGTAATAAGGGCTGTGGAATATAAATTAAAATGCATCGTTTTCCAGTCCCTGCCAACATTGCGACACAATTCCAAAAGTAACTCATACTCGCATTTTTCTGAAGATTGACCTTTGTATGAATTAACAAAGTCGCGGATTTCCCAGTTTCTTCGTATTACAAGTAAAAAAAAAAACGCTTGTTTTATTTTCGTGTTAAGTTATAATTAGAGGCCGTTCACGGTAAAGTGAGCACTTTTTAAGGCCCTTATAAACTTTTCCTTTCGTCCAATTTCCATCTTCCTAATGCTCTTTAATGTAAACATTGCAATTTGACCAATAAACACAGTGTATACATTTCACCACCATCAAAATTTAATGCCTGAGGCTGCAATAAGATATATTTATTAGCGGTTAATGCCTGTTGGGAGGGCCTTAAAAAGTGCTCACTTTATCGTGAACAGCCTATAATTACAAAGAATAATACAGTTCTGTGTGACGACTTAAGTAACAATTAACTTCGACCAAGAAAGTTCTATATCTTACGAAGTACATTACTCCAAGACGTCTCGCAAATCAATGCTTTTTTTAAAAATGGAGTGTTACTTTTTCTTGACAAGATGAATGTTTACCGGACAGCTCCCACAAACTGTAATATTACGATTTCAAAGTCGCGTCAGCAGTAAAATCAATTCACTAACTTGACAGATCGCCAAATTAGATAAACCAAGCTCAAGAGGGAGATGGTTCTACAAACATGCTTCGATCTCAGTTTACAATTATCTTGTCATTTAACAATCAATGAAAGGTCATCCCAGAACAGCTATTGCTTAACCAATTTGGCCATTAAACCATAATGTTGACATAATTTAACTCCTTGACTTTTATGTTAAAGGTTTATTTCAGCAGTCTCGACAGAAGAAATATTCGACTTGAATACTTGTTAACGACCAATGTTTACTTACGAAGTGGCTGAGCGGTTAGTCTGCTCACCTCCCACCACGACGAAGCTGGTTCAATCCCCGGCCGGGTCACGCCCAGATTTTCGCATGTGGGAATCGAGTCGGGCGATGCTGCTGGTCGGCGGGTTTTCTCGGGGATCTCCCATTCCCCCCGCCCTTTCATTCCGGCGCTGCTCAATACTCACCTCAATCACCCTCACCGGCTCTCAAGACCACGCCCAAATCTCCTCATTCTTCACTCGTTCATTGTGCGTTTGACTCTTTCCTTGACGAACGTAGGAAAACTTGTTTAAAATAATTACTTGAGATGATTAATTTAATATTGCTTACTAAAATTATAAGACAGTGCCACAGAGTAGGGAAGTATACAGAGGTAAAAAAATCTGCTTACACAGCGAACACCAGCCACACGCGCCAGCAAAATGTTGTATCACGGTTGGCCAATCAGTGCCCGGTAAGCTACACCCCAGCCGGCAGCCTAGCCAATAGGGAACTTCTCGAAACCTGCAGTAACCAACCAGATGCAAAAACCAGTTCCCAGAGCCTCGCGCAGACAATCAGAAAATGGGTAGGCAAACATCAAAGCAACCGCCGCACCATCTCGACACTGTGTACGTAACTACTCTGCGACCGAGCCCTCCTCCACGTCAAGAATCTGAAGTGTACCTCTGCACCTGCACAATGGGAAAATTACCCCCTCCCCCACTCTCCTCCAACATCTCCAAAATTATACATAATGTCCACCAAAAATCTGTTTAGGAATTCCCTGACTTTCCCCTGTCTTCCAGGCAGAATCTCACCATTTCCTAGGACAACATGTGTTCCAACGCACTTCAGTTCAGAACCACTTACGTGATTGGGTCATTTGAATTGTTACGCGTCCTATCTGTCTGCCCACTAATCACAGGTCATTATCGGAGAAACTTAATTCTGATTGGCTGCCTCATGCAACAAACAGACTGTCTTCAGACAGAGACAAGTGGCCAATAGTCAAACGAAGACTGCAAGTGTATACACTGGATATTGTAGTCTAGCCTCTGTGTTAATCTTTTCGCGTAAAACAGGTGGCCCTACCCACGAGTACAGGCCCGAGAATTTCGCGACTAAAGTTAAGGACATGTTAAACTGTATCTGCATGTACCACGAAGTTTCTCTTCTATTGCATCACAGTTTCTTAGACACTCCGCGGACGACTTTCGACCAATAACTAGAGACCCGAGAATTTCGCGGGTTCATTTCTAGACAAGTTGGAATTCACACACATGTACGTTCATGTTACGTTTGTAATGGGTCGACGTGTTATTTGACACCTCCTGGAGATAAATGAGCCAATAACAAAAATGTAATAAATTGTGCGCCCAACCACCGCCTTTTACTACCACAACAATCAACCAATAAACAGTTAATATATGTATGAGAGTATAAGAGTATATAAGACTGTGAAGTCTAGCCTACAAGTCACTGAAATCGCCAATTTCTCGGGTATTTACCAATAACTAGAGACCTGAAAAATTCGCGAGTTCAATGACCTGCGGGCTAGGCTCGATAGTCTTACGCTTAAATTAGCCAATGTCAACTGTGCATTGGTTGTCTGCTGCCACGGTGAAAGGCGACAATTGGGCCACCGTTCTCAAGGAGGTGTCAAGCACCGTATGACCAATGGCTAAATTTATATAAACACACGTGTTTGAATTCTAGCTTGTCCCAAAATGAATCCGCAAACTCTTCAGGTCTCTACCAATAAATAGGGATAGGAAAATTTCGCGAATTCATTTCGGGACAAGATAGACGTCAAACACATGTAGACCCGCCCTGGACGCCTCTGGGCCAATAGCAGACTTGCAAGGAAACACCTTGCGAACCCCATAACTGCCAGGTGCGGGGCAGCAGCCAATGAGCACACAGCTGAGGCTCCAGTATGCAGAGGACTGAGGAGTCTAGCTTAAAGGCCATTGAACTCGCGAAGTTTTCCTATCCCTACCAATAACTAACCTGTGGGACAAACAAGGACCGAATCCCGTGCTACCTGGTTAGTGATTAAAATGGAGAAACAGCCAATGAACAACTAACTGAGGCTCAAGTTGACAAAGGACTGTGGATTCTAGTTTGTTGCCAAATGTATTCGCGAAATTCCCATGAGCTATTTTCAGGACTGAAACATTCCTATGCCGTATTTTTCCACCGCTGGCAGAACACATATGCTATCAGTGAAACTTAATTAAATTACTCTGCAACAGATCAAGCAAGCAGAGCCAACATTTTATTCAGCCCATGAATACTTTTCGAGTTAAACGCTATTGACGTCACATCAGTGCCCATTACAAACACACAAATACTTTATTTTGTGCATATAGGCCCTATGTCTCTTGTCAAATATGTATTATTTATTTCCGGTCCACAAACTTAAAAATTGAAATTATAAAATGCGCGTGATTTTAATTTCACTATCGTATATTAACACAACCAACAACTTTTGCTTAGCAGCAATTATTTACGTTTTCCCTGACACGAGTGAAAATTCCTGACATTTTCCTGCCACATGAAATACCCTGACTTTTTCCTGTGAGTGAACACGATGATATACTACATCCGCCCCTGCGCAACCTCATAATATATGATGATTATTGATTCCACACACACACATTCAACTGATCGTCGACCTAACCAATACCTTAACAGAAATTCTTTTGTCGTGGAGACAGGACTGCTTTCGTTTCAGAACTGTGGAGAAATCGTGCACTCGTTTGTACGACAGACCATATGAAGGGAGTATCTCTACACACCGGGGCCCTTCGTATCCGCCTGTAAGCACTTCTCTACGCTGCAAGAAGCACACTTATTGTGCAACCCATCGGCGTTCTCCTCCGACGGCAGCTAGCAAGAAGTGTATAAATGAAGCGGGATTAAAGGAACAGCACATAGAAAGAGGAGGGAGGGAGAGAAAGACAGCGTGGCGCGAATAGTAAACAGCTGGCGCGGCACAAGTCGTGTGAGTCAGTGCGACGTCTCGCGGTGAGTCACGTGATCGCGGGCTGCTGCTGCTGCTGTTAGCGCAGCCGGCCCAGCGGGCATCACCGTAGGGCGCGCGGCGCGGCGCAGCGGCAAATACTGCCACGCGACTGTGCTTCCGCCGCGACTAACTTTTCCACGGGCAATAAACACCTTCATAAAAATAGGGAGCTGAAAAATTCGCGACTTCAACGACTTCCAGACTAGACTCCATGGTCGGTACAGGAGAAACTTGATATAATATTGATTGGCTCACTCACGTAACAGACCTTCTTCACACAAAGACAGGTCGGCCAATAACCATAATGAAAGCTGCACGTGTTGAAACCTCCAAGTGTGAGGCGAAAGGGGAGGGTCACAGCGACCTCGCCCGTACGGTGTTTTACAATCACAATAAATCAGTTTTCCCTTCCCCCCTACACCTGTGGTCGGGAAGAAAAATTATGTGCCAAGTTTTTTGGATATTTTAATTTCTATGGACAGTTTTTCTTACCACAAAAACTCAGTACATTATGATAATGTCACTGTTATTTTGGCCAACATTATCCAAGTAGTAACGGGCATCGAGCGCAAGTTGCCCCACATAAAAGAACAGCTGGACAGTACGTTCAAATTTGAGGACGCCAAGAATTTAGCAGACATAGCGCGCCTCCACACGAGCGTCCGCAGCTCGCGGACATTCACGAACTGCAAGCCGCCGACCAGGAAATGTAAGCAGTGTTTTCCAACCAAGCTCAACACACAAGACGTGAGCATTTAGAACGAGCAGGCAGACTAATTTCCACAAGTTTTATAACAACCACGTTGCATACAATATTGAACACGCAAGACTACAAACCCTAGCTCTTACTGAGACTCACTAGGCAACGCCATACCAGAGCTGGGTCTGCTACAACTTGGCACATGTTACCCCGTCTGCTGTGGCATCGCTGGCGACACGCGCACGCTCAGCTGGCTTTCTACAGCACTCAGTAAGCATACAAAAACCCTATACAATTACTAACCAAACTCTAACATATTACACAATGCTAAAATAGAAATACTAAATATATGTATACTACAAAACATATTAAAAATGGCTGACCTAACCAAATGTTTAATAACATAGTAACCACTCATAAGCGAGCGCCCAATTCAAAATTACCAACCACTGCATACCTTTCTTAAGAGACGACTCACTCGTCACAGTGTACAAGTAGGGCATTGTAGTCTAGACAATGCGTAAATAATTTCGCGAGATCAATTGAGCACCTTCGAAATCAAACTGCATTTATTTTAACGGGCACACAGATTGATAACGACGTAAGGAAAGTAGTCCCATGGCTTAACGTCGAATAAAATAAGAGTTAGGTGGTCATTTGTAAAAACTTAAATTATTTCTTTCGCGTTGTTTTTTTTTTATGTATTACTGAAGTATAAAAAATGAGCATGTTAGTAAACTTTTACTTTTCCTATAATCTCACGGTTTCACTGGACCGACGCATGATTAAAGTGATGAGGCCCAGGGCAACGTTAATTTTAAGCGGTCCACACACGTGCGAGTCTGGCTCGGCTCGGCGTCCAAAGAGCGAAACTAACCCGTGTGTCGGGTGCCACGAGCCTGGCTCGGTACCAGACGAGCCTCTGGGTGGCTCGCCGTCGGCTTGCACGTGCGTGGTTTGAGTCGGGAGCCAGGCTCGTGTATCGACACGAGCAGACAGACAGTACGTTCGTCCGTGTTGACACGAGGACGTCGTCGTCCAAGGCGAACAGAACGTTCACGAGTCCTGAATTACTGACGAAAGTTTTGTGAAGACCACCGGGAACCACCCGTATTATTGTGGAAGGTTCCTAGTACTGACTATGCGAATAGGGCAAAGCGTGAAAATAGGCCTGGGATCTACTCATGCGGACTTGCGTTTCGTTTTATATATATATAATTATTATTATTTTCACAGAAGGTCAAGAAAGTCCACAGAGAGAGAGAGAGAGAGAGAGAGAGAGAGCATGAGTAATATGGATGTCGAATCTGAAGATTTTGGTGTTGGCGGTCTACGATCAGCTGCTTTGACAATGGTAACGTAAACTGAAAAAAAAATGTATTGTAAAATTTAGTGAGACGTTCTTTGAGCAAGTACAGACCTTTGTAAAAATACAACGATAATCCTTGTAAAATTTATTAGTTGTAACTTTACGAGAACTGTTTTTGTAACATAAGAAGGCAAATTTATGGTGACACGTATGATAGGTAAATTATATGTATAAAGTAATTGATAACTGACGAAACTTTTTGAAAAATGAATGTCAGTTTTGGGTACGTAACCTAAGTTTCCAGGTTGGACCCTTGATACCACCGGGTTTTATAGCTAACATTTTCTTCCCAAAAATGATTATATTCCCAAATGTACAAAATGTAAATTGATATACAAGCCTATAGTTTGTGATACTAGAAATGTTTGGTTTATATATTTTACAAAGAATTTCTTAGTAATCCTGCAAAGGATATCATTCGCAACCGAGTTTCCAAAGATTTGCCTTGTAAAGTAACACACATATTTTAGGCTTAATATCCTGAAGTTTGTAAACATTCTGAAACGATCATCGTCCAATAATGCACATAAATTCGGAACGATCATAAAAAATAGGTACGGTATTACCAGAATAATGTCAGTAGCCTAGGAATTCAGTCGCTACGCCCATAATGTTTATTAGCCCACTACTATACAATTTAGCGAAATACTATCCTATCTTGGAATGGAACCTTTCCTGGCCCGCTGAAGTATTGAACATAAATAGAGACCTACAAAATTCGCCTTATTATTTGGCGACAGATTGAACTCCAAGATGTTTTATGTTCTTTTGATGGTTGCCATTGGTAGACAAATTGTGTCTCGTCCCAAGGATGCTTTTAGCCAATAGTAAAGGCTTGGAGGTTGAGCAACCAATCTCCAGTAAAACGGCCACAGGGGTATATGACATCGTGCAAATGCCAGTAGCCAAAAAATCACGAATTGTGCTCAAAGGAGATATAGGGAAGTGAAGTCTAGCATGTTACCGAATAATAGCGCGAATTTTGCAGGTCTCTAAACATAAGTGTCTCCACCGCAGGTGCTTCAGGTGTATACTTGACCTGACGCACGAACCAAATCAAAACGTCTTTGAGGTTGCTCTTGTCTCCAGCCTTCCTCCTCAACATATGCTTCTTCCAGATTACCTCCATGCAGCATCGACCCCATGTGTTATATTACGCCTCCGAAGGAAATCGTTTAGAACGACACATGCCATCACAATGTCGTCAATTTTTGGTGTCGCCAAGTTAATCGTTGTATGAAAAATACGGAAATGCACAGCAAGTAGTTCAAACGCATTTTCTACACAGCATCTCGCATGGCGTAATATATATCTGCATTTTTCTTTAGTACGTAAGGTCTGTACGAGGGAAGGGTTTCAAAAAAATGTTTGCGCAATGCAAAGTCCTCATCTGCAATGATCTCAGTTCCCCACTGAATGAGAAACACTAACTTCCGTGGCCATAAATACACACTATTAATACGACTTTAAGCTATAAAACTATTTTTTACCGATTCGCTATCAACTTAATCCTTTCAGATCCGCTTTAATTTTCGTTTTCAAGAGTTGCAAACAAAAATATTCTTGTGAATGCGTGTTGTACTTCAGTCGACACAACACTTGTTTCGTTGTCACAGTCAATGAGATATAGGTTATATATGTTCGGCCACAGTTGTACTTACTAGTAAGACGGTTTGCGAATCATTTACCCGCGGGTAAGATCATTGGTCGTTGAGCTTCGCGGTGTGCAGCTCAGACCAACGTGCATAATGTACACAACAACTACACTGGGTCTGAATGGGTTAACTGAGAACATGCAGACATGCCAGTGCGTAATGTAGTATACAGGCTATTCACGGTAAAGTGAGCACTTTTTGAAGCCCTCTCATTTGGAATAATAGCAAATAAATATATTTTATTGTAGCCTTGGGCGTTAACTTCCAAGTCCGGTGGAGTATACACGCACTAACATAGTAATATTTATTTTTTAAAGTGGTGGAAGGATAAAAGGTGGCTGATACGAAGAAAAAAAGTAACGAGGGCTTCAAAAGCGCTCACTTTACCGTAAACAGGCTATAGTTATGGGCAGGTAATTTATTAAAAGATAGATTTTAAAATGCCCATTTTACCGTTCACAACCTTGAACAATTTTATTAGTTAGTTTTCAATTAAAAGTTGGCCAGGTCTTTAAAAAAAAAATTGTGTAGTACATACACGCGTCTAGGGACACTCCATGCCCTTCGCTTTGCTACCAACACGACAAAGTGGGAACAGTGGTTCAATGCGCGCTATAACGTTGGTCGTTCCGTAGAAACCACTTCGGCAAACAACTACCATAAGGTTCTTCTTCTCTCTTTGTATTGCTGAGCTGCAACTCTAACCTTGTTTGCTGTGATCGAGTGGCAGTATGGAAGCGCGGCGCAGCACGACCAGACTACGCCAGAATCTTCGCTTCTTGAAACGGCATTGCCGCCTGCACGGCGCAACTTGAGTTGCAGCACTACGCTGCAACATCGAGTTTCATTTCAAAGTGGACGACGTCACGCGATCGTTATGGCACGGGTACCAGTTTTTTCTCGAAACAGTTTCGTGACCACGCTTATTCCAGAACACAACCTTCCAATTTTTTTTAGTTTTATAGGGTTGCATGCACAACGTTCTCTTCGTGTCACGTGCATACATGCACACGAACCTTGGCTGCTCAGCGTTCGCGTAAGCGAATTTCCGAATGTCTTGGACATTTTTCTATCCAGAGTTACGGCTACCAAATCAACGACATTAAAAAACTTCACTTTATTTCTACTTAACGTGATTCGATCATATTTTCAACATGATGAACCTGAGGTTAACATCCAGCAAAATAGCAAACGTCCCCTTCTTTTCCGTTACTTGTCTCCCTTATTCAGTTTTTCTCAATATATCTATTTTTTTTCTGTTGGTTTGGAGTGCTGTCACAACTCCATTGTTTTCTTTCTCATCTGACGATTTTGGCTGTTTTTGAGAGAGAAAAGGGGAAATTCCAAAAGAAAAAAGGGGGGGGGGGGGAAATACTCGGGTTACCTCATCCAAGATGGCCGCCGGCTCGTCCCCATCCCCAATCCCATGCAGCAGAACCGGTATTTTCTAACTATCATGCTATACCGATTCACCTTGGGAAAACTTGACTGCTTGTTTGATTTCAAAACAGTACTTACAGGTTTGAAATTTTATTTCCGCTGTTGTTTGCCGACTGCGTGTGACGATATGCTCCAAACTGACCGGAAAAACGAAAATTCTGGTAAGAGCTATTCCCGGTAAAGTGCGCAATTTTAAGGCCCTGCAAAATTTTAAATTTGCACCAATTTTTATCTTTCCGCCACCTTTTAATGTAAACAATGCCACGTGACTAAGAAACGCAGTGTTTACATTCCACAAATCCAAAAATCTACCGTACAAGGCTCCATCAAAACATATTTATTAGTGGTTAATGTATCTTTGGAGGGCCTTAAAAAGTGCTCACTTTACCGTGAATAGCCTATACGCTGGCTGCATCAATAATAAACCATACAATATCTAAAGAATATACTCTAATAAAACATTTCGAAACATATGTCGTTACAGAATGTTTTCGCGATATGGCATTATCTCTGCACACGCTAGGAAACATTTTTCAGTGGTTTGCGCAAGTGAGGTACTCAATGGTGTGCACAAGTGAGCGGAGTTCAAGAAGTGTTCGTTGTGAATGAATCACACAATGTTTCTCTAACGGCGCTCCATTCATTCATTTCAAACAAACGCGATGGCCGATAAACAATGAACTTGTGATACATGCAATAATCCCCCTTCCTTTTTCCCCAACCCATTTTGGGATTGTTCCGTTCCGACAGTTCAAGCCACGCAATAGAGAGAAAACTGTCCGTTCGACGGCAAATTGATTCGCTCAATTATTCTTACAATCGCGTAATGAGAAAGGCATTTGAAAAATAAAAAATAAAAAACAGAGGGAACACAAGCAAGAGAGTGCACACGAAATGCGCAAACATTAACCAATTTCTGAGACCCGACAATAGACGGCTGTCTGCCGCAAAAACGATCAAGCTACGCGTCTTGGCATGATTAGATAAAATACTGTTTACATAAACGCGTGCTTATAAATTGTAGTGCATGTCCTCCGACCACGTTTAAATACAAACTGAAAATATTTCAAAGTCACGCTAATTTTTTTTTTTTCTTTTTAAGGGACGTGTCTGATGAAAAAAAATCAGAACTAGACAACAGTGTATATCACTGTTTGATCACATAATGTGAACAGTTATATTACTATTGGCTGTTCACGATAAAGTGAGCACTATTGAAATCAAACTTAGGAAACTGTTACTGCCCCTACCTCCACATGCGCCCAGTAAAATGGGTAACGATAGATGGGGAGTAGTTCCGTATCTTAACGTCGAATAAAAAAGTGTTAGGTAACCATTTCTGATAACTTAAATTATTTCTTTCGCTTTCTGTTTATGTGTCAAAGCATCGAAGTGTAAAAATGAGCAGATGTTTGTTAGATATTTTCAGTTTGACTTTACCGATGCATGAATAAAGTGATGAAGCCCACATCAATGTTTATCTTACATCAGGCGGAAGAATACACAACGTGAATACAAGAAGATTTTAAGCAGGGCTTGCAAAAGTGCTCATTTTACCGTGAAGAAACTTTTACACGTCTTACGAGTCAATGACACGGGCACGCGTGTATAAAAAAACGAAGAATCCGTTTTTCTAAACCACCTTCGAAGGAAGCAGAAGGCAGGTTTACCAACTAAAAAGTAAAGATATTTGAACGGCTCTTAACATCGAGGTCTTGAGACCCGATGCGGGTGATTGAGGTGAGTATAGAGCAGCGTCGGAATGAAAGAGCGGGGGAAACGGGAGATCCCGAGAAAATCCGCCGAACGGCATCGTCCGGCACGATTCCCACATGCCGGGGATTGAACCCGGATCGCCTTGGTGGGAGGCGATCAGTCTAAACCCGCAGCCGTATTACTGAACAAGATTGAGATAAAGTATAAACTATTCACGGTAAAGCGAGCACTTTTGAAAGACCTCTCATTTGGAATAATAGTCGATATCTATATTTAATTGTAGCCTAAACGTTAACTCCCAAGTGCGGTGGAATACACACATTCTGTTTAGGCCTATTACTTACATGGCAATATTTATTTAAAATAATGGTTAAAAATGGCTGAAAGGAAAAAGTAACTGGGGCCTCAAAAGTGCTCACTTTACCGTGAACCGCCTATAATTTTGTATGGCGTATGCGAGAGAAAATATGTTATGTTTCATGACGGATGCCTGTCGACTGCTTGTTATAGGCTGTTCACGGTAAAGTGAGCACTTTTGAGGCCCTAGTTACTTTTTTTTCAGCCATTTCTAAACGTCAGTTTAAATAAATATTGCCCTGTAAGTAATAAACACAATGTGTATATTCCACCGCACTTGGAAGTTAACGTCTAAGGATAAAATAAAATACAGTGAAACCCTGTTAAGAAATTCCCATTTAAGAAGTTTTCTTGCTTGATGAGTTCAATAATTTTGCACCTTGTCTATAACCACATGTGTAATTTGACCCTTTTAAGAAGTTTTCCTGGTTAATAAGCATTATTTATTCAGTCCCTTCAAAAACGTCTTAACAGAGTTTCTTATGTACTGACTATTATTCCAAGTGTGAGGGCTCTTAAAAGTGGTGATTTTACCGTGATTGGCCTATAGTTGGTTTAAACTTCTCAAGAAGGACTATGTTTCTGCTTCCCTGAGAATGGCGACTGTAATGTGTGCCGAAATATTGCGAAAAACTGATTGCGACGCAGCTGAAATCCAAACGCCAAGATTACTCAGATCTAAATTTTAAAAAATAATAATTGGTAGACCCACGAGCATTTCGCGGATTGATTCGGCATCAAGCAAGACTTCGCAGACATGTACACATACGACACGCTGTCGTTCGCTTATTGGTTACTGAGACCGAGTGAGGTCTTTGTACAGGACTGTTCAACCCACACTCACACTACAGTTTCCTGCTTATTACTGGCTCACAGTTAAGCGGGGCGTATCTAAACAACTGCCGTCCAATCACAATGGAAGGAGGAAAGAAGTCTACCTTGCCACCGAACGAAATCGAGAAATACTCGTGGCTCTAGTAATTGGTTTTCCGACAACATTTAAACTGGATTTTAAATATGCAAAACTTTTTTTCCCCCTTAGTTCCTTTTTCGGCAAGTACTTTTCGAGTAGTTTGTTTGTAAAGCTACAAAAATGAAAGGTTTACTGAGCAGGTGAGGAACAGCGACTCGTCGTTAAATTTGCACGCGCGGAATTGTGTAGTCACAGCACCGGTTACACTGCAGCATCTTTGACTCCGCCCGCAGTTTCGCTCAGCAAATAGCCCGCGTTCGTGAAAACTGTTTTCGAGTCGGTTTCTGTTAATGCTTCCCAGCCGTACCGTTCCGTATACAGTGGAACCTATGTACTGGAGCCGTACCGTTTCGTATACAGTGGAACCTATGTACTGGAGCCGTACCGTTTCGTATACAGTGGAACCTATGTACTGGAGCCGTACCGTTTAGTATACAGTGGAACCTAGGTACTGGAGCCGTACCGTTTCGTATACAGTGGAACCTATGTACTGGAGCCGTACCGTTTCGTATACAGTTGAACCTATGTACTGGAGCCGTACCGTTTCGTATACAGTCGAACCTATGTACTGGAGCCGTACCGTTTCGTATACAGTGGAACCTAGGTACTGGAGCCGTACCGTTTCGTATACAGTGGAACATATGTACTGGAGCCGTACCGTTTCGTATACAGTGGAACATATGTACTGGAGCCGTACCGTTTCGTATACAGTGGAACCTATGTACTGGAGCCGTACCGTTTCGTATACAGTGGAACCTATGTACTGGAGCCGTACCGTTTCGTATACAGTTGAACCTATGTACTGGAGCCGTACCGTTTCGTATACAGTTGAACCTATGTACTGGAGCCGTACCGTTTCGTATACAGTTGAACCTATGTACTGGAGCCGTACCGTTTCGTATACAGTGGAACCTAGGTACTGGAGCCGTACCGTTTCGTATACAGTGGAACCTATGTACTGGAGCCGTACCGTTTCGTATACAGTTGAACCTATGTACTGGAGCCGTACCGTTTCGTATACAGTGGAACCTATGTACTGGAGCCGTACCGTTTCGTATACAGTGGAACCTATGTACTGGAGCCGTACCGTTTCGTATACAGTGGAACCTAGGTACTGGAGCCGTACCGTTTCGTATACAGTTGAACCTATGTACTGGAGCCGTACCGTTTCGTATACAGTTGAACCTATGTACTGGAGCCGTACCGTTTCGTATACAGTTGAACCTATGTACTGGAGCCGTACCGTTTCGTATACAGTTGAACCTATGTACTGGAGCCGTACCGTTTCGTATACAGTTGAACCTATGTACTGGAGCCGTACCGTTTCGTATACAGTTGAACCTATGTACTGGAACCGTACCGTTTCGTATACAGTTGAACCTATCTACTGGAGCCGTACCGTTTCGTATTCAGTTGAACCTATGTACTGGAGCCGTACCGTTTCGTATACAGTTGAACCTATGTACTGGAGCCGTACCGTTTCGTATACAGTTGAACCTATGTACTGGAGCCGTACCGTTTCGTATACAGTGGAACCTATGTACTGGAGCCGTACCGTTTCGTATACAGTCGAACCTGTGTACTGGAGCTGGGTGGACTGGAAGTCCGCATCCATGGAACGTACTCTGTGGTCCCATTTTTTATTTATCTGCATTTCGAGCCCACATTCATTTAAAATCCACATGTACTGAAAATGTTTGTAAGTCCCCTGAGAAACGATGGATAGAGAGATAATCCACTGTATTCCTGAGGGAGCCATTATATTGAACATTTGATCAGTTTTGTCAGTAATTTATTGTCAAGCTCAGTTGTTGCAATTATGCTATTCGCGGTAAAGTGAGAACTTTTGAAAGCTCTTTCAGTTCAAATAATAGTAAATAGATTTATTTTATACAGTTAAGCTTAAGACGTTAACCTGTTATGTGCAGTGGAATACACACTGCGTTTATTTCTTACATGGCAATATTTATTTTTAGAGGTTGTTAAAGGATTTTAAAAAATGGTTTAAAGGAAAAAGTAGCCAGATCTTCAAAACTGCTTACTTTACCGTGAACAGCCTACAACATTTTGATGCGCGCTGCACCTTTAACCTATACATAGCGCCACCTGTTTTTCGTCAAGAGATTTACGCGAAGGCTAGGCGCCAATGTCCTATGGAATACGTGCAGTTTTCCTTCTGTTATTGGCCACTCGTCTTTGTCGGGAGACAGTTCCCTACTCGACTCTGCCCATCAGAATTAGGTAACTCCGACAATGAGTGTCCGTGATTCCCTGGTAGGCACTTGCAGTACGCGGCAGTTAAAATCATCCAATCACGAAAGTGGATATGAACTCTGGTGTTTTGGAGAGCACAAGTAGTCCTGAAATATTTCCGCGAAAAAACAGGTGGCCCTACCTATACACAGTGTTACAGTACACGCGGGCAAAAATGGAGCTAGGAATAAGTGCCGCACCACGGAACATTGAGAAATTGTGAACGTGTGGTCCGCAAATTCCGTGGAAGGAGATATGGGCGGCCGTAAACGTGTCCAAAGACTGTTCACGGTAAAATGAGCTCTAAGTCCTACTTAAGATCTACTTGTACGCACGTTGTGTAATCTTCCACCTTCAGTAAAATGAACATTTGATTGAGCCTCGTCAATTTACGCTGTTCATGCGTCGGTCAAGAGAAAACGTAAAATTATTACAAAAGTAAATATTTGACAAATATACTTAATTTTACACTTCGGAGCATAAAAAAAAAACAGAAAGCGAAAGAAATAATTTAAGTTAACACAAATGGTTACCAAACACTTCTTATTCTACGTTTAGCTATTATACTTTCCATTCATCGCTACTAACTTTGCTGGCCGCATGTCACCCATTCCGGACGTTGAAATATTTGCATGCAGGGGCAGCGACTTTTTTCTAAGGTCCATTCCTGAAATGCTCACTTTATCGCGAACATCCTTTAAAAGATCGATGAGGTGCTACGGGCAACACTGACCACCGTCATGAAAGGTGAATCGCCTATATACGCGCGAGGCGCTCGACTAGCGTACAGTCTTTCCGTCGGCCACTGGCCTGAACGTGTCTTTTAACAGCCGACCCCACGATTCTATTGGACGCGACTCTTTAGCAAAGTCCACTGCATGCCTCTGTAGTAGTTTCGCGTGTATCCGATTAGAAAATTACGGGATGTAGTAGTCTGAAGAAAAAAATGTTGTTTTTAGCAATGTTGCAGGGCATGAAAATGGGTGTTTCAGATGTGCGTGCGTGAAGTACTGGAAGCGCCACTCCGTCATCATATGGGCTGAGCTTAATTTTCGTAGGTAAACAGCTTCGGGGCACGTTTGATAATTTCGCCGAAAAAAAAACTTTTTCTTCAAAGACGCTGCAACATATTTCAAGCGTCAGGGAAGCAACTGCCTTAAATAATGGCATTTTTTCCACAGGCATATGGCTAAAGGCTGTTCACGATAAAGTGATTGTATTTTTAGAAATGAACCTTAGAAAAAAGTCACTGCCCCTGCATGCATATACTTTAATGACCGCACTCAGTGACATTCACCCAGTAAAGTTGGTAACGATGTATGGAAAGTAGTTCTATATTTTAACGTTGAATGAGAAGTGTCAGGTAACCATTTGCGATAACTTAAAATTATTACTTTCACTTTCTGTAATGTACAGAAGTGTAAAAACCAGCAGATTTGTAAAGTATTTCCTTTTCTAGTGATTTTACAGCTTCACTTGACCGACGCACAAATAAAGTTATGGGGCCCACGACAATGTTAATTTGACATAAGGCGGAGGAATACACGACGTGCACACAAGTAGATACTAAGCAGGGCATTCAAAAGTGCTCATTTTACCGTGAACAGCCTATATCACCAATGCAGTATTAAGTTGTATACCAGGCGCAAATATAAACGTCGGGCACAAAGACAAAACTAAGCTGGACTATTTATGAAGTGTCCCGTCGACGGTGAAGCGAGTGTAGTGTGGGAGGAGTTAGAAAAATAAATGAAGGCAATGCAGAGGTACAAGATCTCTTCGTCGCGTGCATAACTCAACATCCCGGGGTCTCCAGCAGGTGAAGTACTTTTACATTCCTCCCTGTTCTCTCTCGGGAATGCCGCCTTTCCCAAGCCGCGTCCCTTTGAGATGCCGCCGGGGCAACAACACAAGGAACACAGACCTGCGGGTTGGGGGAGGGTGGTCACTTGTGTTAAAAGCGAAGCGACAACCCGGCTGCCTGACGAGGGTTCGGGTTCACCAGAAGGTATTTAGACAGAAAGCAACCCCCATCCCCTCCCAGACACACACGTACAGATCAGATACCTGTTGCTGCAGGTAGTTAAGCATTGAGACCTGGCAGGTAGCGATGCCAAGACAAGAGAAGCGCCCGACGAATAAAACCAGCTACGAAATTTGACCACCATAAAACATTCTGCTGCGGGTAGCAATGATGGGAGACTAAGTCCATTCTCTCTTACTGCCAACTATTCTGAAACCCAGCTGAAGTTCTACTTCTAGTATGTTCCTCCACCTCGTGCAAAGAAAGCTCGACCGAGTCTTGAAAATTACACTAAAGGGGGCAGCGCATCGCATTCGTGCGCGCTCAGTGTAATATTATTTTGCATAGGAACTATTTCTTACTAGGCATAATAAGAAGCTCATTTTCTCCACATTTTAATTCATATCAACCAAAAATTAAATACTTAATATATAAACAAAATATAAGTAAAAATTAAATGTAACCAAAAAATATGGTAATTTTATGTTAAGAGAAGTATAAGACGTATGTGATAAATGGCATATTTCTGAAAACAACCAAGCCAATCATACATGGGGTGATTTCGCAAAGGTTTGATTAAAATATGTGAAGAGACCATACTCTTAATAGAAAAATGTCGCGAATTTGAGAGGAAGCAAGGCTTCGAATACCCGTGCATCTACATCGGCGGTTTATTTGTACTTCGATCGCAGCTTATTTATTTATTCCGACTTTATTTATACTTATTTATAAGGCTTCAGTGCCTTATATTCCACTTAACCATGTATAACATAATGTACATGTAAGTAAACACAATGGCCAAGAAAAGATACTTACATTAACACAAGGTGAAACAGAAATATGATAGCCTAAATAGTATTAACTCTGAAAATGATCAGTGGTTTCATATACTGTAAATCTCTTGAACAGTAGTAGAGACAAGGTAATGTTTAAAGAAATAAAAATTATAATAGCACAATAATATTAATCTACAATAACATAAAAACACGTTTCATAAACCGCATTACCAATCATAAATGTAAATGTGCATAATCTATAAAGTACCTGAGAGGAAAATAACACATGTAATCTCAGCCCATTAAAATTAATAAACAGATCTATAATAAGCACTTACGTGCGAAGGAAATTGCATGCAGCAACACAGATAAATTGACGAATGGACAGGTTTTACGGCCCAAAGGCCAGCATTCCCTCCATTCTACCTCACTATGACTATTCTGATGAGTAAGACAGTGCTCAGCACTTTCTCCTCTTCTCTTTTCGGGCCATTCACTATTCTTTTGTGCCATTACACGGTATTCTACCGGTTCTCTCTGTAAAACCTGCCCTCTTCACCAATCTGAGTTACTCCGAATTAGTATTACTGAAGCCTTTACCCAAGTATCCCATCATGGGTGATCGGAAATTTGCTCTCCTTGCCACTTGTCGAAGTCCTCCAGTCTTCTGCAATCTTAGTGGCAAACTCTTCCCATATCTTATAGAGAGCGTTATCAATCGTGACATTTTCTGGTCTGAAGTGAATGCCCTTTCTCTCGGCTATGCCATGCAGCCATTGTCTGATGTCTTCGGTCTTCAGATATTCCATGATTAAATGTTGGACTGTGTCGTCCATTCCACAGACGTCACACAGTGGAGATCGCACGAGCCGGATGCTGTGTAACTGTGCCTTGAAGTTTCCATGACGAATGGACAGAAACAATTCACACATTGTATAAGTCAATGTATAAATAAACAGGTGTATAGGCTGTTCACGGTAAAATGAGCACTTTTGAAAGCCCTCCTTAAAATCTACTTGTATGTGCGTTGTGTATTCCTCCGCCTTATGTAAAATTAATACTGCCATGGGCTTCGTCACATTATTCTTAACGTAGGTCAAGTGAAACTGGGAAATTATTATAAAAGTATATGTTTTGCAAACACGCACATTTTTACACTTTGATTCATTAAAAAACATAAAGAAAAAGAAATAATTTAAGTTATCACAAATGGTTACTTTTTATTCGACGTTAAGATATGGAACTATTTTCCATCCATCGTTACCAACTTTACTGGGCGAATGTAACTCAGTGCGCCCGTTAAAATATGCGTTAGGCAGGAGCAATGACATTATTCTAAGGTCCATTTCAAAAGTGCTCACTTTATCGTGAACAGCCTTTAACTAAATGGCGCCGCCTGTCACTATAACTGCGTCACAGTGTGTTTTAAATCAGCAATTTTTTATGAAACCGATTATAACCCTATTATACCGATATACTAAATGAAAACACACTTTATACTTAGGGATGACACCTAAATTTTACACCAAACGATAAACGGAGTTGCGGTAAAATAAAATTCAAAATTATACTTATCGCGTCAGAGTAATGACTGCCTATGAATAGAATTTGATTAACATTCCACATCAAAAACAAGATTCTGTTTTCCATTCCCGTTTACGTGTTATAGCTGTGAACAGAGTAAGGTAGAAGGAGCTTGACGCTTCCAATGTAGCAATGCGCTTACGACTGTGCAATAACCAGAAACTCATTAAAAAGTAGTACATACGCAAAGAAAATTGCCAGAAAAATACGATTTCTGTTATGTTGCACATGGACAATGTGTGAGTGTGTCTACACTAATACAAAACCAATTAAGCGTATTTCCGTTATGGGTGTTCAGAATGCAGATTTATCAAGAAAATATTAGAGTAGAAGTGCAATCCAAATAATGACTACAACTGTATGTCAAAAATTTGGCTCTAATCTTCATAAATAATCTTAACTGGTTTTATGTGCAATATTTTCAATTGTAAATACCATAACTTTCGTTGGTGAAGTGTTTGTGTATAAAAACAACTATTAAAAACACTTGTAAACATAAATACTAAGTGATTCTATTACATGTAACTAGAGAAATCATATATAACTGGATGAAAGTTATTTTTTTGCAAAATATGGACATTCCAATACAAAATTGTTATTATTTTGTTATCAAACATCCTTAACCGTGGAGAGGGTAAAGGAATGTGTATATCTGGCAGGTATCTCTATAGGTACGGATAGGAACATTTCACGAATTCATTTCAGGCCAAGATAGACGTCAAAAATGTGCACACTGAAGTTGACTTTGCAATTGGATCACAGTGTATTAGACACGCCCTGAACGACTCTGAGCCAATAGCAGACTTACAGTGAAACGAGTAGCGAATCCCATACAGCCAGGTGTGATGTATAGGCTGTTCACGGTAAAGTGAACACTTTTAAAGGCCCTTCTAAAATTTTCCTTTCACCCAATTTCCATCTTCCTGCTGCTTTTTAATATAAGCATTGCAATGTGAACAATAAACACGTGGATGTACACATTTCACGGCCCTCAAAATTCAATGCCTGAGGCTCCAATAAGATATATTTATTAGTGGTTAACGCCTGTTGGGAGTGCCTTAAAAAGTGCTCACTTTATCGTGAACAACCTATAGCACTGGTTACTCTCTGGGGAAGCATCCAATGAACATACATCTGGGTCTCGAGTATACCCCAGGACTGTGGAGCCCAGCCTAAAGGCCATTGAACTCGCGAAATTGTCCTATCTCTATCTATAGGGCGAACGACAATGTGCCTTCGTGAAAACACGTGTCGTCGGCCGGGAGTTCATCTCCGCTCTCCCGCGAAACCACTCTATACTAGTCGGTCGTCTTACAAAAGTGGACAAGTTGTGTGAGAGGAGGCGGGGGTTTTGGATGTGAAGGTGCAACTTCCACGAACAACAAGGCCCCCACGAGGCGTCCGGCGCATTGTTTCGCCACTCTCCCCCCCCCCCCTCAATCCATCGTCATAGTCCAGACACAACCCACTACCCAGCCGAGCAGCCACTCCGACAAACAATTTGGAATAGTTTCCAGGAACCCTCGGCGCGGCAGCAATGTCTTCTGGGAACGCGCGGCGCCGTTAAGCACGCGTACGTGGCGTATTATCTGCGCTACGTGCAACGAGAGATCGTGAAGAGCGCGCGAAAATTCCGACAGCGTGACGCCGGAGGTACCGTGCTCTCGTCACGTCGTTTTGATTGGTTTGTTTATCGGCGTCCTCTTTTTTTATCACTACAAGCTGATGTGGACTTGCCAAGTGCGATAAACTATCAGATTTAACATTCATATGTGCAGTAGTGGCAGATCAAGCCACACACAAGGTCAGAACATTTACAGAAAATGCATAACAGAAAAACACACACTAACATCCCTAATACGTAGAATTTAAACAACACTGCCTAAACAGACAAGATAGTGAGGTAGTAAGATCTTTATTTGCTCTTAAACACATTATTCCATAGTCATTGTCAATATACGAAATCCTAAAAATAAGAAATAACATATTATTACACGGGACGCCTAGGGGGCGTATATGAGTTCGTGAGGGATTGAGACCTTAATAATAAAAAAAGAAATAAACTAAATTCGATTTCTAATTTATTCACACACATCTATTATTTACAGTTTTAAATCATGTCTCCACTATTACTCTTATTTAACACTGAGCGCAATACTTTACCTCAATTTCAACTCTAATTAACGTCCTTCTTAATGCCGCTCTCTGTTTGGGTACAGTCAATTAACACGTACTCGTCATTAACACGTGTTCAGTATTTCCGTTGTCATTATTTATAATGTCTTTCACTCACGCATCTAGTACAATAATCCCGCCTGCCAGCAGCACTCCACTGCTTGATACTCGCAGTCGCAGACTTCCCTTCCGCTGGCCAGTTCTCCCGCTGCTAGTGCTTCTATCGCCAGGAACTCAGCCAAATCAGTGAAAACAGTGACACCCGTTAATCTGTGCCAGATAACTAATTGATATAGTGGTTGAATTTCACTGATTTACTTGTTTCCTATGGCGTTTTCCTTTGGTTACTGGCAATGTGTCTTTGTCGGGAGACAGTTCCTTACCTGACTGGGTCAATCAGAATTAGGTAACTCCGACACCGAGTGTCCATGATTCGCGGGCAGACGCCTGCAATGCGTGAGTTAAAATCCATCCAAATACGAAAGAATATTTTGAGCTCTAGTGTTTTGGAGTACAAGTAACACTGGAATATTTTCGCGAAAAACAGGTGGCCCTACTAAAGAACTTACTTTCAGTGAACGTTATTTCACTGAGCGAGATTCGGATTCTGAATGTAAAGCCTTGATAACGAGTAATAGTCTGACTGGCTATTTGCTTACTGTGAGCTGTCGTATTGTGTAAATTCCTCTGTTGTCTGCCCTCCCGTCTATAACATTCATCTACACGCAATGGTGGTCGAACCAAGTCACACATTTTGCAGGCGGGCGCGCCTTATGTTTGCGAAATACGCGTTAATTTCACTTATTTAATATCAACTACGTTGTCCTCGGAACGTGAATTCGTCTCTGTGTTGTAAATACACGTTAAGAAACTGTGATTTATAGACATGTAATCGATTTCCTCACGATAGTAATAAATACATGTAAACTTGCATAGTGCAAACACTATTTTCGAGTACCTCAACATGAAAAACACATACACACATATATATATAGCATTTTTAAATTTCAGCTATAGGCTGTTCACGGTAAAGTGAGCACTTTTGAGGCCCTAGTTACTTTTTCCTTTCAGCCATTTTTTGTCCTTTAACCACCTATTTTAATTAAATATAGCCATGTAAGTAATAAACACAGTTTTTATATTACACCACACTGAGAAGTTAACGTCCATGGCAAAAATAAAATATATTTATTGACTATTATTCCAAATGAGAGGGTTTTCAAAAGTGCTCACTTTACTGTGAATAGCCTAAACCTCAAAATCCTCTAGCTAACCTAGTGAACTTCTATTGGGAAGTGAGCCGAGAATATACAGGCCCTACAGACTTCTACGTCAATAAAATATTACGGTTGCAAACCAAAGTTCTGCAGTTACATGAAGAAAAATATATTTTATAGGAAAGTCACTACCATTTGTTTTTTTTTTTTCAATCGTAACAAAATAATATTTAGTGGACATAAAAATGTATTGGTGACCATTACGTGTTCATTATGAAGACTACTTTGGCATGGTGAATAGAAGCAAAATTTTTTAATTGCTTGGTATGCAGAGGAGGTGAGACATTTAATGCAAATATCAGTATCGACTTGAAACGTTTCTTAATGCGCTTGGACCAATAAGTTGCCAGGTCAGTGTGATTATTTATTATAACTACATAACATTATAGTGGTTGATGGTTGACCGAGTTCTTTTGAAATCAAGCTTCAAGAAATCGTCTTCGTGACTGAACCACTTTTAACGCAAACATAGTTTAGGGTCGTATTAAAAATGTTCACTGCCAAAACTGACAGTTGGGGCCGCGGTGGTGTAGTGGTTAGACTACTCGCCTCCCAAATAGGCGAACCGAGTTCGATTCCCGCGGGGTCGCTCCCGGATCTTCGCATTTGGGGATGTGGTCGGTGGGTTTTCTCGGGGGATCTCCAGTTTCCCCAGCCCTTTATTCCGGCGCTGCTCCATGCCCACTTCGCCTCGCCCTCATCGGCTCTCCAGACCTCACTGACTCGCTCACTGGAACCAGTTACTCGGGATTATTTCGAGGAAAATCACTGGCCGTAAAGATCGCTGTTGAGTAATGGCAAGCCTCGCTACCTATCGTCTGATAGTCAATAACAACACGAACGTGTCCCTCAAGAAGAGTCACATAGGTTGTACAGCTCAATGGCAAAACAAAATTCCCAACTTAAAAAGAGGCAAACCTTTTGAGTCTGGGGGGCTGAGGGGGTGGGAGAACTTAAGGCGCCCCTCTTAATACATTTTGGCTTCTCTTATAAATTTAATTTTGCAGCGATCGAAACCTAAATTACATGTTGTATAACAGATATTGAAAAGTGCATAATCCAAAAAAACAAGATATGTAAAACTATCAGAAATACATTACAAAATTGACTGCAGATTTTATATAACGTATCAACGCGTCTTGGTGAACAAAAACAGTTTGGGTGCCTACTCGAGCTCATTCTGCCGTTCTTCTAGAGGAAGTTCAAGGCGAAGGCCAAGGTGTAGTGAATGACTGGGACACGCGACACTTTACCTTATCACTCTGCCAGATAAGGACACCTTGCGTAGCTTCAACACTTCCAAGTCTATGCTCGAGTAAACAAACCACCTTGGGGGGGGGAGGGGGCATTCCTTAAACATACGTTAATTTATACCACTTGTGTACGAAAGATTAGTGACCGGGAAATTAATCAAATTCATTTGACAACAAGATCGACTTCACAGTCCTTTGTGTACGTTAATTGCCCACTGGCTTATACTCCCCCATCCCCGGAGACTTGTAACAATATGTACGTTTTTGTAGTTTGGTTGAATTAGCTTACGATAGTTGGCGAATAATTGTATTGTTTTCACATACACGTGTGCAGTAGCCAAGGCCACGACTGTCCATAGACGCTAATAAAAATACAGATATGAACATAAGTGCTGTTTCTACAGCGGTGGATACGGGCGACTGGCTGTTAGATTGTCTTGAAAGCCACTCGATGTGTAAAAGTTGTTCATGAAGTGAACACTTTTGAAATAAACCTTAAAAAAATGTATTGCACCTGACCGCATATATTTGAATGGTTGCACTGAGAGACATTCGCCCAGTAAAGTTGGTAAAGACGGATGGAAAGTAGTTCCATATCTTAACGTCGAATAAAAAGTGTTAGATAACAATTTGCGATAACTCGAATTATTTCTTTCTCTTTCTATTTTTTTTTTTCAATGCACCAAAGTGTAAAAATGAGCAGATATGTAAAATATTTACTATCCTAATAATGTCGCAGTTTCACTTGAACGACGCATGAATAAAGTGATGAGGCCCATGGCAATGTTAATTGTACATTAGGGGGAAGAATACACATCGTGCATACAAGTATATCTTGAGCAGGGCTTTCAAAAGTGCTCATTCTACCGTGAACAGCCTATACCTAACAAGTATTAAGGTTTATCCGCCATTGCACCAGCGGCCTGTATCTTGCCTGCGGCAGATAACACTCAGCATCGCGCCCCTATCAACGGCGAAATTCCCGAGATACCTTTATCTCCACGCGTTACTACTGTAAATCCTCTGACCTTAGCGGCTTTCGCAATTTCGAGGGTTTATCTTCAGCATTCAAAAGGACCGGCGATTGCCTTATTTATTTCGACCACTCAACAGTCGCGAATTACCGCAGACACAGTATAACCATTGGTAGGGAGGGCCAGTGATTTTTCGCGAAAAAATTGGAGCACACAGTAGACTTCACTACTACGTACACACCTCAGCTTTGTTATTACTCTATTGGCTACTGGTGTCGTTTCAACATTTGACCGAGCCACTCAGGATTCCGTAATTCCGACACTGAACCTTAGTGATTCGTGCGCAAACAGTTAACACGGGCCAGAACATTATTCAGCCGATCGATAAAGCTGAACAACCCTACAGTGCGTTGAACTGTATCTTGTGACGAAATATTTTCGCGAAATATCACTGCCCTTAACAAATGGAAATTTCGCAAATCCAACTATGGGCAAGCTAAACCTAGACTTGAAACACACTTACAAGCTGTTGACGATAGAATGAGCATTTCTGAAATTCTGCTTAAGATCTACTTGTGTGCACATTTCTCTTACACCATAAGTAAAATTAACACGGGCAAAGGACAAAATAATTATCTAATATAAGACATTTTGTTTGCTACATCTAAAATTATATCAGTAACCTAAAAATTTACATAAAACAAAATAGCAATGCAACGTTTACTCGCACAAGCACATTCACGCGTCTACATACACTAACAGTATATTTAATTAATTAAACAATAATATAAGCATCAGAAACATCACTAGTCGCACGAAGCAGAAAGCAAATAAGTTACAGGTAATATAAAAGAAGAAACTCCACAATAAATATTGTTTAAATCGAACACATATTTCATGTTCATTTAATTATTTATAGCGTGCCCAAGCTGTTCCGGCATAATTGTTTGAAATTAATGACTGAAATCGTATGTCTTGCTTCATGAGGTAAGCAGTCCCAGAGTTTGGTTGCGGTGACGATGAAAGATGAAGAGAAAAATTAGTTGTGTATTGGTACGAGAAACTTTTGTTGATCGAAAAAACAAATGCTTGAGGTATTGGACGGTAGGAAACGAGACAAAAGGTATTGAGGACATCCTGTTAAAAATATTTTCTGTAACGAGCAGATCTTGTGCAATGAGCGTCGATATTTTAAATCAAGTCATGAGAGAGTATGTCTGTATTTGGTGATGTGGTTTTTCTATTTAAGATTAAGAATAAGACGTACACAGTTGTTTTGTATTCGCTGAAGTCTCTGATCTAGATCTTAATGCTGGTCACTGAAAACTATATCAGCATAATCAAGGCGTGAAATATGCTATTAAAGCATTCATTAATTTCGCGGGTACACGTTATATAAGCCCCCTTAATGAATGCAAAGTGACATTTGTTTGTGTACAGATGAGAGTGACATGTTCTATCCATGTTGAAGTTTCACTAATAATTGCGCCTAGATTTTTACCAACTTTGATAGAGGAATCGGCTCGCTATTAATTGTAATATTAGGAGCACTAGTGACTTTTGGTGATATGAGTAGTTTATTGGATCCAATTATAATTCCCTGGGGTTTCTTATGTTTTAATAGCAACCCATACTTTATTGACCCATTCTAAGATGTTTGGCAAGTCATGGTTAACTGTGTCAATTGACGTAGGATTACCGCGATGAGCAGGCAGGTAGATTTGACAATCGTCTCCATAGAGATGGTATTTACAATGTTTTAGTAACTGAGGGAGGTCATTAAAAAAAATGGAAATAATAGTGGTCCCAGAACAGAGTCCTGGGGAACTCTAGTTTTCAACTGTGCGCCAAGCGGATTGTTTTTCTCCGCAGGCAACTCTCTGATAACGGCCACACAAGTAACAAGTAACAAAATGTTATCGATGTTTTGTTTTATGTCATCAGTGACCTGAAGAAGAGTCATGCATGTGCTAAAGCCCTTTCTGAAACCAGATTGATGGTCGACCATCAGGATATTTTCAATAATGTACCTTGTTATCTGTTGGCGTGCAATATATTCGAGGGGTTTGGAAATTGTGGGAAGAATGCTAATGGGTCTGGCGTCTTCGGGATGGGTATTACTAAAGTAGATTTCCACTTAGTTGGAAAGCTGCCTGTGACCAGCGAATAGTAAAATATTTTATTTATTGCTTCCAAGAAAAAACGGCAAGGCTTAGACTTGGCTAGCAACTGTTCGTTTAGCTCGCGAATTCGTCGGATAATAGGTTGTCAAACAGCATCAGTCATGCACCATGCGACAAATGGCTGATACCCCACACGACATTCAATGAACGCGGTGAATTATCTGCATATATAAACAAATATATTCATAACTTAGAAGTTAGTTGTTATTCAACCGGCAAATCAGTAAAATCTCTGCAGGAGTCACTCTTCGGTGAGAAAAGAGGGAGAAAAGGGGGGGGGGGGTTGGTTAGGGCGAGCAGAGAGAGGATAAGGTAACGTTATGTGTACCTCGATTTTTTAGAATTTGTTTTCGAGATTTTTTTTCTTTCAGTTTTTAGATTGTGAGGATGAGGAAGACGGGTGCAGGGTGTTGAGGTGGCCAGTGAGCATGGTAATAGGTGGGGGGGGGGGGGTAATGACTAACAAAAACGCACTGTAGGGAGCTTTGAATAGGGACGTGACTTATGCCATTAGTCGAAGAACTTATTCAATGATGCATTCCGTCCCCTCGGTATGAATTGTAACGGCAACACACTGACGTCACGACTTCGGTGGACTTTTTGAATGGCCGGAAGAGAGTAAACGCCACGCTCCGCGGGCATTATCGAACGCAGTTCAAGATACCGGTTTCCCGCCCTGCGTTTCCGGTTACTTCTACGCCCTGTGCAATGGCGGCGACTTCCTTCTACTTCCGGACACGTGATGGTTATGTCGATATCGGAAGAAAAAAAAAGTACATATTATTTTCATTGGTTATTTATAAAAGCATAATTTTACAAAACGATGTATCAAAAGAATGATTTCCATTTTCGGCACATTGGAATCCTATATTTTATGTATTAAAGAACTTTTATATTATTATGTATTGAGGATACGAAGCACTACAGAAAGATGTAGGGCCTGTTTTTTGTGCATGTTACCAAAGTAAAAACAGTAATTTTTAAATTCAATTTTTGTATTCAAAATAGAGATTATTAAAAGAGTATTTCGAAAATATTTATTTCCGATACCTGGGAAAAGATACTGATTTCGATAAAATATCGTTGAAATATATAGACGCTTAATATCAATATATCGTTGACATAATATCGATATATCGATATTTTTTCAGCGTCCCTAACACGTGACTCATAGGCGAAGTCTAAACTGGCACGGGGAAGAGGGAAGAGACGCTATAACTCTGCAAAGGACAGCTACGTCATCATACTTGGGGTACGTGGTTCCACTAAGGCGCATACGCAGGCTGAACATCAGTGTGTGTTGGAAACTTACCGGTTTGGCTTTCTGGGCATTTCCGTGGGCAAGAATATGAAGTGTTTGCGATTACCTTAGGGTTGCCAGATTCTCAGAATAAAAAAGGGAGTACAAGGTAATTTCATTAACGATGCAAATAATTTACACTGGAAAAACATTAATTACTTTCTTTTAAGTTGAAAACTGATAAAAAAATTTTAATCAGCTTATTATTATTATTTCAAGTATATAATTTTTAAAAAATTTATTTGGTACGCCCTGTAGTACTTTCCAACATAAAAATGTTAGAATTAACGAACAGTTAACAATATATATATATATTATATATATATATATATATATACACACACACACACACACACACACATCAGGTAAACACCGAAGAAACTAAACTTGTGTGGTTTCGGTTGTTTTCACAACAATTAGAACATAAATTGCTGTATGAAAAATAAATAAAAATGATATATAAAAAAAAACCGCAAGCATAATATAAAGTACACACCAACGTATTTAGATAAATAAACAAGTGGACCCTATTAACTACCAGTAAGACTGTTGCAAATTCAACTGACATGTCTTGTTGCTAAGTTCTGCTTGGGTGTCTTAGGGTCCAGGGAGAAAAAATTAAAGAGGTGCAGGTGACGGTTTGAATGAGGCGAATTTTCGTCATATTCTGTGACGTGAGTCATAGAAATTGAAGATGTGAAAATTTGTTGCAATGTTGGGTAGCAGGATACCATGCACTTGGTCGGACGACCGATTTGTATGTGGTACAACTTGTTATTAATTTGTTGCAATGTTGGGTAGCAGGATACCACGCACTTGGTCGGACGACCGATTTGTATGTGGTACAACTTGTTATTAATTTGTTGCAATGTTGGGTAGCAGGATACCATGCACTTGGTCGGACGACCGATTTGTATGTGGTACAACTTGTTATTAATTTATAGAGCTAAATGCTGTGGTAACTGATCATTATTCTTGCAGAGCCAACTTGGAAGCTCAGATGACTGTTGCTAATGTTGTAACCACTGGGATTATTCGACAATAACTGTAGTCATGCGAACTAGGCATATGCACTTGTAAAGAAATAATGTGTGTTTTGACATTCATTACTTGGGGTTTTGAACATAGGTACTGTACTACTGTAAAAACAGGGGCGGTATTACCTGCCATTTAGTTTTTACCTTGCAATAAATTGTGTTTTGAGAATTTTATACGGTTAGCAATATGTACAAGAGTTTAATCTAAATTTAAAAGAACATGAATGGACTACGTGATTTGTTGCACTGATAAAGATTTTATATGTCACAGTAGTTTTTTTTTTTTTTTCAGTTTTACAGTTATCTTGTAAGTGTAGAATTATTTTCACACCACATGTTTCCAGTTTTGTTATATTAATTAGACGTTACCTTTTAGAGCACTGCGGAATAAGCAGCAGAAATTTTCCCTGTACCAAACTCCCGCTTAAGAAATCTCTATTTTGTTCCTCACCTGAACAGACTGAATCTTAGCCAAGATGTGCGAGCGATGCGAAATCGCTCGACGGAAAGGGCAGCGCGGCGGAGCGATATGCAACGAGCGGCTGGAATAGCGAAGGCCGTCCGTGGGTTACATAACGTCCTTGCGAATCCAGACTTCGGCGGGCGTCCTTGGGTGTGACCGAAAAACCGGCCAGTGTTGCCAACTACTCTCTGTCCAACACTGTTGTCGTTCACTTACAAACTGGTAGTGATTGGTCAGTTTTGCGAAGTACCTCTCCCTTCTGCAGAACACTCTCAGGGGAAAAAAAACCTGTTTGCATAAACAAAGTAGCTTGGTCGTATATGGTGAAAGGAATGTTTTAAGCTTATGTAACTAAATATTTTATTTTTACGCAGACTTGTTTACTTAACGAAATAATTTAGAAAAAGGTAACTAACCCATTTTTTTACTCTTTTTAAGTTTTTTAAATAGGTTTGTACTGCACGCTTTAGGTATGTTCAAATGTACATAGGTCGTTCACGGTAAAGTGAGAGCACTTTTTTCTTTCAACCAATTTATGCCCTTCCACCATTTGTTAATGTAAACCCTGCCATGTGAGTAATAAACACAGTGTATACATTCACTATACCTAAAACGAAAAGTCCAAGGCCACAATGAAATGTATTTATTGGTTATTATGTCCGATGAAACAGCTTCAAAAAGTGCTCACTTTACCGTGAACGGCCTACAGCTACATTCATTATTCATTTGCCCACTGACTCCTTCGTTGCCAAAGGAACAGTTCTCTGATACCATAATTATACTCGAATTTTCTGTTAGAATTTTCTGTTTCGCAAATTCATTTTGTCCCGGTCTTTAATCCGAACGCAGTTTATTCCATCAGAAACAAAATACTGTCCTACGAGAATTTACATACGAAACACGGCAACACAACGGAGTGTAAGTACACCAAAAGTCTCGAAATCTTGCAGTCGATATCCAACGCGGAACCACAGCTAAGGATGAAAGAAGCGAATGAAGTAAATTACAAGTAATAAGGCAATCGCCAGTTTTGTATGAGCTACGATGGAGCAACAGTGCCGCGGTTTGCGCAACCAAAATTTCTCTACTTTGACACAGAACTAGCATGGTGTAGGCGGTTCAATGCCAATTTCGGTTCATCTTGCATATCGATCTGTACGTGGGCTGGACTTCAAAGAGTCTTCCTTATTTTTGAGAATTTTTTTTTATATGCAAAACGGTAGTCGCAAGAGAAAGAGTGTCGGATTACATAGTTATAGTTTCATAGCGTTCATATAACTTTACTTTACCTAAAATAAAGCACTGTTTGCCACAAGATGCAAGGTTAAAATCTTCGTAGCCATGATGAAAAAAAAAGTGACTGAAAGTTATTTTCGAATTAATTTCATATTATTATCAATGTTTCATTGATATGTCACGCCAAATTAAAAAAAAAAAAATGTGCATAAATTTTAGACAATCCCTTAAAACAGTATAGGCAAGTAAAGGCTGTTCACGGTAAAGTGAGCACTTTTAAAATCGCCCTTTTAAAAAAGTCGCTGCCCCATCATGCATATAGTTTAACGGGCATAGTGTTTGGTATGTGCCCAGTAAAGTTGGCAACGATGTCGAGAAAGTAGTTCCATATCATAATGATGTGAAAACTGAAATGATTTCTTTTACTTTTTGTTTTAATGTTTGTAAGTTCAACACAGAGAAAATATTGTAAAATATATACTTTCCTAATCATTTACATTTTCCCTTGAAGACGTATGAATAAAGTGATGAGGCCAATGGCAATTTTTTACATATGGCGGAAGAGTATTCAATGTGAATACAAGTATATATTACTTAAGAAGGGATTTCAAAAGTACTCAGTTTATCGTTAACAGCCTACAGTCAAAAGTTAAACGGTGTGTGGCGGTTCCTTTGATGGCGGCGTACCCACTCGCCGATTGGTTGCGCGAGCCTGTGGGAACGGACCTTTTGTCTGATTGGCTAATGCGTGTTGCGAAAGCTTCGGTATTGGCAGTGCCGCCAGCTGGCAAGTGAGAGTTATCAGGTTCTGGCTGACGAATGTAGTTCCGACATGTCTTGCTGGCCAGTGACGCCATTTTTCTGACGCGTGCAGCTGGAGTTCACGCCATTAGCGGCTGTTTCACCCTTCTATATTCTTGTACTCGTCCATTCCAAGGTCGTAGCTTGTAATACTCCGCCTGTCCGGCGCAACGGATAGTTTTGGTTGTATTGCCGTGGTTGTATATGCGCCGTGAAGAGTAAGAGGCCAGCATTTTGCCCACTGCGCTTTCACTCTACTTTAGTTATGTGTATATAATGCAGACATAAATAATAATTCACATTTAGCACAAAATATATTAACACCTACTCCTTTCTTTCTGATATGTATGTACTGTAAAAAAAATTCCTTCATTTTACGGAAAAGTGCTGGTAAAAATTTACCCAGAAGTGTCCGTAAACTCTCCGTAAAATTACGGACGCATTAATTCAGAAACGGACTTTCCGTAAATTTCACAAAACCTCTCCGTTAATTTCCAATTCAGTTTTCCGTACTTTCCGTTTAAAATTTAAAAAAAAATAATGAAAATGTCTTTAATTTTCGTTATGTGAGAGTTCTACCGTGTATAGAGAATGATATTTAAAAAGTTAAAATATTTTGTACTTAAGCGAGGTTTGAACCCGAGTCATAAAGTTACCAGTCCACGAACATAACCATTCACCTACAACCCTCACTTGAAAATGCGGTATAACTTATATATTTTTTAACAGACAAAAGTAAAATTTCAGTTTCTATTAAATTTAGTGTATTTTTAGTGTCGCCAAATGTTACAGACGCCTGGTGCTCTTTTTTTATGCTTGAAAGAATAGGTCATAGTCGCGTGTATAACCTTAACTGCCGCACAAACTATAATTTTCTTATTACGGTGGCGAAGAAAGCTTCGTGCAGAATCGGCATTGTTCGTCCCCGTAACTCGAAGACAAAGGGAATGCGAGGACTTACCGTATTTTGTATTTGCGGACTTAACTCCGTTTTTCGTCATTGCGGATTGCCTTTCCGTATATACACTGTACATTTCCGAAAAACATTCCGTAAACATACCGAAAGTTTTAACTGTGTGTTTTTCTACACAAGAAGAGACAGCACAACATGCCGTCTCCGCCTCCATGGGAGCCGCGGTTGTGTGGTGGTTGGACTACTCGCCTCTCACCTAGACAGTCTTACCATACGTCCGGGATTACCCGGACAGTCCGGGATTCGAGCATGTGTCCGGGGAAGTGTCCGGGATTAACGAAAGTCTGAGTGAAAGACCGGGCGGCCGGGAAAATTTCTCTCCGATTTGATTTAGCTGTTGGAAACATTGCATGCAACGATGCTCAGCTAGACCGTCAAAACAAAGCAGAAGACAGTCAGACACTCGACATTGGCAAGCGCTCGTTGACAAGCCGTTGTTTACTTCGTTCGTTTCAAGATGAAAACTTTGGTTGCATCTATTACTTGGTGAATTGTCAGTTAGTTGCTGGAAATGGGCCCGAAAAGAAAGTGTTCGTTTAATGAAAAACTTCAAAGTTAATTCAAAGATGTCTTGCGTGGACTTTTACGAAAAAATTAAAACTGATAAGGTGTTCCTTGGAAAAGCACTATCATCTGAGGAATATTACACCCTTCCAACTCCAGGGCAAAAGCAATAACCCGATGGTACAGATGTTGTAATCGCAGTACCCAGTTCTAAGTAAATGTTTGGACTTTTTGTACCTACTTTTAGTTAACATTTTTAATCTAAAAAATAATAATGTAGAAAATAATTACGTTACTTATAAACTAATGTATTTTAACTAAGTAAAAAAAATGATTAATAACCAAACCAAAAAATATTGTTTTATGTTACTTACTAAAAAACAACCCCTTCCAAAAAATGTCCGGGATTGGAGTTCAGAAATGATAGTAGGCCTACACCTAGACGAACCGGGTTCGAGCCCGGCGAGGTCGTTCTCGGATTCGCTGATCGGCGGGTTTTCTCGAGGTTATGCCGTTTTCCCGGCCCTTTCATTCCGGCGCTGTTCCATACTTCACTTCACCGTCCTCGGCTCTCAAAACCTCGACGTTAAGAGTCGTCCAAATCTCTTCACTCACCGCCATAGCTATCATAGAGATCTTCAAGCGCTCTCC
This sequence comes from Dryococelus australis, assembly GCA_029891345.1. Classification (NCBI taxonomy): domain Eukaryota; kingdom Metazoa; phylum Arthropoda; class Insecta; order Phasmatodea; family Phasmatidae; genus Dryococelus; species Dryococelus australis. The sequence goes on along the minus strand of CM056995.1, from coordinate 333,581,601 downwards.
AACTCTACCAGCAGGTCTCATTCAGAGAATTACTATAAACTCCCCTCCCTTGAGGAACCCAGGGTGCAGCCATCCCACGAGTCTATTCTGTCCCTCGGTTGAAGAATGCGGTAGGCAGAAAGGCTCGATGAGAGGGGCTGAAGAGACAAATAAGCGACGGCCGCCAAGTCGCTAACCCGCTTGACGTAAGCCGGCACTTGGCGCGCGCTAAACTTGGGCGCCCACGACTTCCTGCCAAGGTCGCGGGCACCATTCGGCGACAAAATCCGCCCTGGAAAGATGGAGCGCGCGTCATTCATCTCGCCTGATGTTCCGCCAGGTTGGATTGTGAACTACCTGCTTCACTCTCGCCCTCACCGTGCTGCCGCCTTGGATATGTATACCGACTTAACTCTTTCATTCCACAAATTGCCCACATGTTGCACATGTAGATTGTACTTGATCTGTACTGTATAGGCTGTTCAGGCTGAAAGCCCTGCATAAGATCTTCTTGTATGCACGCTGTGTATTATTCTGCCTTATGTAAAATTAACGTTGCCAAGGTAATAATCACTTTATTCTTGCGTCGGCCATCACACTTTGATGCATTAAAAAAACATAAAGCGAAAGAAATAATTTAAGTTATCACGAATGGTTACCTAACACTTTTTATTCCATCTACCGTTACCAGCTTTACTGGGCGAATGTCCCTCATTGCGCCCGTTGAAGTATATGCAGGCAGGGGCAGTGACTTTTTTCTATTGATTTAAAGAATTCTCACTTTATCGCGAATAGCCTTTACATAGTGAATAAAAGTTTATAGGCTGTTCACGGTAAAGTGAGCACTTTTTAATGCCCTTACAATAAGCATTAACCATTAATAAATATATTTTAGGGCAGCTTCAGACATTAACTTTTGGAAGTGGTGCAATGTATACATTGTGTTTATTGCTCACATGGTAGTGTTTATTTTAAAAAGTGGCGGAAAGATATAAATTGGCTGAAAGAAAAAAATTTGCAGGGACTTAAAAAAGTGCTCACTTTACAGTGAATGGACTACATTAGAATGGTATGAACACCCACATTTATTGTGAAATAGTTGTTTGCGCAAATACGCGTATCTCGGTGAATAAATGTTCTGCAAATATGACTTTTTGTGAGAAAAGATAAAAACAATATAGTATCTATGCCCATATTTTTTTACTTCTGTTATACTAAGTGTATTCTATGAGGAAAAAATTAGTGAAAATGGTCATATATAGAATTTTTAAAGCTTGCCTATGCAGTTTCCTCAAGCGGCAAGAGAAAAGTACAAAGATACGGACGTAGTTTAATCTGTGATCTTGCATGGCGTGTAATGAAACTCCTATGTTACAGATCGAATGTACACAGTACAACGTCAGGACGGAAACACTGCACGTCTTGCACGTAGGAGCGATGAGGCACAAGGAGTGCGTGTTAGAGTCGCCCGTATCGCTCCCTCGCTTCTTGACCTTGGACGCGGTGTTCCCACGTCGGTCCATTCCACTCTAAACGGATACTTCACACTTTTTCTGAAGCCCTGCTAAATTTCTACTTTTGTTTACCGAATACGTATCCTTCCGCTACAAGTCAACATAAACACTGCCACGCGACTTCTACGTTTTAGCTGTCAAATGCTTTGTTTACTGGTCACAGCTGTTCAAAGACTTCTGTCATATATCAAAAACCCATCACCTATGAATATTCGCAATCAAGACCTACATAGACTATTCCCGGTAAAGTAAGCACTTATTAAAGCCCTGCTGATTTTTCCCTTTCAATTAATTTCTACCTTTTCGACCCTTTTTAAAGTAAACATTGCAATATGACTAATAAACACAGTGTATACATTTCACCACTCTTAAAAGTTAACGTCTGAGATTCCAATAAAATATATTTATTTAGGGTTAATGCCTTTTGGGAGGGCCTTAAAAAGTGTCCACTTTACCGTGAACAGCCTATAACAATATTCATGACTTTTTAACAATGTCTGTATTGACGATAGCTCTTGCTGTTATTATGTTACATTGTTCACATATTTGTTACACACGAAGGGCACTAAGGGCCATCATGGTATCGTGGCAAAGAGCCATCCTCTCAGTTCCACATTTGTGACGTAGTGCCCTGTACCTCCAGTGCCCTGTGGCCCTTGGAATGGCCACAGGGAGAACTGTGGCAACACTGGTATGACCACGGGCCAGCCGAGACATGCCCGCCTCTCCCTCCCACTGCACCTAGCCACAGAGAGGGAAGACGACGTCATCGGGCCCCGTCGTGGCTGCAGCCGGCGACGTCGCTCTCTGGGTCAGACTGATAGCGAGACGCCGCGAGCTGTCCGGGCGACCACTTCCTCCCTGCTGGAGATGATGGTTGGTTGGCAAGGGGGGGAGGGGAGGGGGAGTCTGCACGAGTGACGACACAACAGTTCTGCACCCGGAATTCAGGGTATCGGCAAACTGAACTTCTGTCTGTTTGGTTGGTTTGTTAGAGTCATAGCTGAGCTGGAGTTCTTCTGTGGAAGCGTCTAACTGTTCAGAAGTAGGAACCTAGTGGCTGTTCACGGTAGACAGCATTTTTGAAAGCCCTGCTTAATATCTACTTTATGTACTGTACACACATTATGTATCCTTCCGCCGTAAGTCAAATGAACACTGTTATGGGCCTGATCATTTCATTCAAGCGTCGTGTCATGTGTAACTGTGAAATTGTTACAAATGTACGCAAGTATTTTTTAAAATTTGTTCATTCTTAAACTTACGTGCATTTTAAAAACAGAAAGCGAAATAAATAATTTCTATGTTCGCAAATGTATATACGTAAAATTTTTTATTCAACATTAAGACATGTAACTACTTTCCCACCGCGTCGTTACCAACTTTACTGGGCGTGTGACATCCACTGCGCCAGTTAAAATACAAGCAGGCAGGGGCGGTGAAATTTTTCAAAGGTTGATTTCAAAAGTGGTAATTTTACCGTGAACAGCCTATAGTTACGTAGTCGAGGATAAATACAGAGGACAACAGATCTGTTGATATTCCTGTTTAGGTTAACATCCGATTGTAGTCGTATATTAACAGTGTCCAGATTCTTGTAAATGTTCTGTACACAGCCCAGGAGTTACCATTGGTTCGCTGGCTGATTGAGCCTTCATGATGAGCAAACACACCAGTTTCCCGCGAAAACATTCAACGGCAAGTTGTATTCCAAAAATAGATCAATTCTGATCCACATTCGTGATTGGATGAGTTTGAGTGTCACGCGTCTGAGGTGCCTGCCCACCAATTATGGACTTTCATTGTCGGGGTAACTTAATCTGATGGGCTAAATCAACTAATTAACAAAGGGAGTGAAGAGATTTGGACGGCTCTTAACATCTAGGAAATCCCCGAGAAAATCCGCCGACCAACGGCATCGCCCGGCACGATTCCCCCATTTAAAATACGGAGTGACCCGGCCGGGGAGTAAACCCGGATCGCATTGGTGGGAGGCAAGCAGGCTAACCACTCAGCCACCGTGGCTACCGCTAATTAACAAAGGGAGGTCGTCAATGATCAAAGAAATGTTGTAATTGAGCAAGTTAAGCAAATCTAGCATGCACGTATATATTGTTCGTAACCTCCCCCCCCCCCAACCAAATTGGCCCAAAACCAACTTTACACGCCATGACAGGTGGGCAAAAGTGGCAGATCACGCCTCGCTAGACTCACAACTACCTGCCCACGGTTATGTGGCCTGGTGGTCAGGATGATTGACAGTTACCTGAGAAGGCGTCACCATCCCCGTCCCCCCTTTCCATTATGCGGAGAAGTCGGCGACGTGCTATTAAAAGGAACTTTCTACTAATACACTACCTCGGCGCAACCCGACATTTCCAGAAGTTTCTGGGCTAGGGCCGACACTATAAATACCCCCAAGCCAGAGAATTGGTAGTTTTTGTGGTATCCATGTGGCTGAAGGGCAACAATAGGGCAAAGTCTGACGCTGCGGATGGAGAAGGCGTAGTACCTAACGAGTAAATTGCTACTGTGCATGGCGGAGCTCGGAACGCTCCAGAACATTCCGGGCCGGTGCAATCAGGACTGAGATAAGGTGAGACTATGAATATGTGATACCGACTTTATTTCAAATATTGGAAACTGTCAAACATGGTCATACTAATAACAGAATAGTTCGATAGGTGTGGATAAACTGTTTATTGGGACTAATTTTAGTTATTTCATTGTATTAATTTCTGCGAGGTGATGAACAATTATTAGGGATAGGAAAATTTCGCGAATTCATTAGTAGTAGGGCCGGGGGGATCCTAGGCCACTTTCAATTAATCGGATTTTCAATTTGATATCAAAGGGTTAATTCAATTGATTAAAAGGGTTAATCCTAAATCCGAACTTGATCCGATCAAAAATTGAAAGGATTAAATTTATTGAAAGGTGTAAAGTCCCTTTGTTAAAAATAATAATGGCATCATCATCCCGGCCAGTTAGATTATCCATTTCTGTAGCGGGTAAGTACTTGAAATCCCTCACTGCAGAAAAAGGCACTACAGAGAGTTTTTATTTTCAAAGCAAAGCACTCCCTGTCCTCCATTCATTCTACGTGGGTTTAATCTGTGATGAGTATATCGTTTCTTATCTCACAAACAGACATGAGGAGTTTAGTACGCATGGTTCTGGCTGGAGTCTGCAAATGTTGACAAACATGGATGTCAACGTGAGTCAATATCAGCCGTTCACTGTCGGCGCTGCCGCATAATAAACTGCCCAAATTTATTGCTAACAGGAAGGCTTGTGTCGATGTAGACACCCCGGAGGGAATGTGTTTCCACTACGCCATTGTAGCATCTTTGTTTCCAGCCACACAACATGTTTACATAACTACTTCATATCGAAGACCTCACCAGGTTTTGAATATCGAATGTCTGCCGACACCTGTAGTCAAACAGGATATTCCTAAGTTCGCGAACAATTCTATTTCTATCAATGTCTGCATTGTGGTGGACAAGGATAACAATATAACTAACAAAACATGCGAAAAGGATGGGATTGTAGTACCCATGCATATTTCTCCAGTCCGCCATGACAAGAGTGTGAATATTTTGGCGATTCGCATGAGCGAAAATGCTGCTCATTTGCATTTCGTATGCATTAGAAATTTGTCACAGCTGGTTGGTAGTCAGCTGAGTAAGAAGAAGTGTAAAAAACATATTTGCAAGTGTTGTCTCCAGTACTTTGTTAGTGAGGAGAAACTCGCAAGTTACAGAATTCTTTGCCAGCAAAAAAAAGCTGTTCGCAGTACTTTCCCCACTAGGAACGATAAGTACTCGGAATTTAAAGATTACACCAAACAGCAGAGATTGGGTTTCGACGCCTATTGCGGTGTAGAAAGTTGCCTGAAACCCATGTCCACTGGCTTGCCTAATCATGAAACAAGCAATACAACTACCATCAACTAACATATTCCAAATGCTTGCAGCAGTTTGTTGCTTTGTTCATACAATCTGGTTTTATCTCAGTATTTCGAGTTTATTGGTGCTGATTGTATGTAAAAATTAGTTGACAAATTAGTTCAACTTACAAAGTGAGTTGCAGGAATTTACAGCATCATTGTTCCGATGAAGCCAAAAACCTCTGCTGATGAAGCTAGGTTAGTGGCTCAGAAAAGTTATCACATTAGTAAAGAAAAGCTCGGTACAGATGATATTGTGTCGACCATGACCATCTGACAGGCCAAATCAGAGGCTGCACACACAATATGTGCAACTTGAGTTTTAGACTGCCCAAAAGACAACTTGTCACTGTTTTCCATAACATGCAGAGTTACGATGCTAACTATCTTATAAAGCCCTTGGCTGAATGGAAGGGAGTTTTTCTTTATGACTTTGTTAAGTCGACAGAGTCTGATGTGCAAGTCACTCCCACCAAAGGACACATTTCATAATGTGATGAGTGGCTAAGGCATTACCAATGAGAATTACAATCATGACCAAGCCACATGGGATGTGTTCAACTGCAAAAACTTGCTGCAGTATGCCATTCATTGCTTATGCGTGGACACTTGTTTGCTGGCTGATGTTTTTGAAAATTTCAGGACCGTATGTTTGGCTCATTACATCCTTGACCTCGTCATGTACTTCACAGCTCCATATATTTCATGGGACACTTTGTTTTCAATTACACGTGCGCAGCTAGAGCTGTTGACTCGTCCTGACATGTATATTTTTGTAGAACGCGGGGTTAGGGGCATCATTACCCAGGTTTCAAAAAGATTTGCGGATGCCAACAGTATTTACATGGGTGAGGACTACAACCCCAATGTGACATCGAAATATATATGCCATTTAGATGTCAATAGGCTGTACATTCATACAAGCTTCCTATTGGTAATTTTGAGTGGGTTGAGGCTGACGTGTTCTGTTCATGGGATTTTGCAAACACAGTGAATGACTGTGACACTTGTTTTTTTTTTAAGTTGATTAATAATTCCATTTATGGAAAAACCTTGCAGAATGTCCACCAGGATAGGGGTATTAGAATCGTTTTGAGGTGTGACACGATCTATGGGACTGCAGAGAGGATAGGACATCTGACATTACAGGCACAGCAGATTATCGATGAAAACTTGGTCCTTATCGAGATGCCAAAGCATTCTGTTACGTTCAACAAACCTTTGTACACTGGTGTTGCCATTCTCGACCTTTCAAAATTAACACTATGAATTTCACTAACAGTACACGTGTACAAAATTTCTTCCACTGGCTTTGCACCTCCTCTGTTGTTATACTGATTTCCTAATCAATTCTGTTGCTTGTGATGACATAAAACATTTCCCCAGATTTAAAGGTGCAGTTCGATACATCCAACTATGAGCTCGATAACCCACAAATATTCCCTCAAAGGAACAAACGCCATACTGGAGTGATGAAAGATGAATTTGCTGGGCGCATAACCCCACACTTTGTGGGTTTACGTCATCAGCTTTACACATACATTTTTGCGAATGAACAATGTATTCGTAAGGAGAAGGGTGTAAAAACCAATGTGTTGCAATCACTCAGGTGCGAGGATTATCGAGATTGCCTCGAAAATTGCACAAGGATAATGGGGACCCAATATCAGTTCCGTTCGCATGCTCATTAAGACTATACCGAATGTGTAACAAAGGTAGAGTTGTCAGGTATGGATTATAAGCAGTACATTGAGGCATGTGGAATATCAACCTTACCTTGGGGGCACTATCAAATACCCGAGTCATTTTTTTTTTAATTTTCCTTCATATAACAGTTTCAACACCACAATAAATTTATAGACCTCTCAAAACCACACAACGCCAAGGACATCCATCTGCCGACACCACACACACCTGCTGTTCCACATTCATCACAGCTGGCTATAAACAACATTGCAGGTGACTACAATCATCATCGCAGCTGACTATAGCAACTAAAAATTGCATCACCATTCAATGCTGCTGCTCCCTGTTTGCCTTACAAGTTTACTACTACTACTATCTTCAATATATTTACCCTTTGTCAAAGGATAATTATATTCCCAGTAGAAACTGCAGGTGTGTGAGTGTGTGTTACACTCCATCTTTGGCACGTGTGAATGGGAAATACCCAGATGTGACACATACAAAAGATATCTCCACAGCAAGTGTCTACGAACACACATCCCAAATATGTTTGTGTAAATATTGTAAATAATTAGGAAAGAGACAACCTACACATAGCCATAGTTTGTAATTTTTTTTATAATTTAGAAGATTGTTTTAGTTGTGTAAATATTTATTTCTTTTGATGGGAACTAATGTATTTTTGAAAAGAAAAAAAATGTTAAATGTGTAAACTCAAAGTTTGATCTAAATACTTGTACTTGCTTTTTGTATATAAATGTTAAATATGTAAACTCAGCTCCTGTTGTAATTGTTTTTTGTGTGTGTATTATTAAGAGTGTTTGATAACAAACTAACATATTTTTAAATATTTTTTAAGTCATATTAATAACTTGTTGTGACTCACAATATTTGAAAATAATAATTTCTGTAAAATAATCTTGTTTTCATCCTAAACTATTTTATTTGGTTAAAAAAATTGTGAATAGTGAATTGTTTGTAAGTTTGCAAATTTTCGTTGATAAAATGTTATTGATGAACTTTCTTTTAGTTGTGATAGAAAGTTTACTTTTACTATGTTTATATTTTAGTTGTAAAGTAAATAGTTTTGTGTGACATTGTTAATACTTAGGTGTAAGGATGATTTTGAATATATTATGTTATACTAAAATGTTAAAAAGGAATAGTGTGTGACTTTATATATATTTTTTAATTAACCACGTCACTAACTTTTTCAATAATATCTTATATATAATAAGTGATGGTTTAATAGTAGTGAAGAGATATGAGTAGGTGTCCATCAGCAATGGTGAGCTGATGACTTGTATTTAAATTCAGGATAATTTTTTGCTTGCTTTCATGAAGAAGAAGTAATTTTCTTGACTTAAAAAACTTATAATCATTTAAATTAAAACTAACTTTGAAGGGCTGAGGGGAGATTATAAAAAAATATGGAGAAAATCAAACATAGATGAATGAATGAAGTTTTGCAAAGAAATGAGGTAGCAGGTTAAAATCTTCGTCCACTCTGACTATTCAAGTTGAAGGTTGGAGTAGGACACAACACTCTGCTGACCAACTTTTGTGACACCACAGGGGAACATATTGAAAGCGAGTCCCGAATACTTTTACAGAGGCAGGTAGCAAAGACCTCTGTCCCTCCTTGCCTACAAGAAAGTTTCTCCAGTTAAAACATTCATGTCTGCACCGAACACAGTCTAGCAAACATTTTCAAAAAATATTATATTTTACACACGAGCACACAAATTACAGTGCTTCAAGATACAACACGATGATGTCTGGAGAACAAGACAAACATTATATAATATATTTAAACAAGTTTTTAAATAAATAAAATTGAACCAAGTTATGTAAATATAGCAGTATATATTCCTGTGAATTTACAAGAGTCTGACCTACCTTCATCTCTAGTGATAGCCGCAATTAACATTTTATAATGTACATATTTTAATATAAAAGTATTTTGTCTGGAAAATATAAATTTTCATACATTAAGTCAATACTGTGATAAGATTTTCCATTTCTGAGCTTGGTCTATGAAAATACCGTTTGTGTTAACAAGGGTGCTCTATGGAAATTTGTAGTACGTCTATTATTTTAAAAATAATTTTCTCTACAAGGATGGTTGTACAGTTTTTCCATTATATATAAAGTGATGTGGGATTAAGCTCTATGCAAGTTGGTTATTTTGAAACAAATCATTTGAGGTAAGATTTTCTTTCGTTAATTTATTTCTTGTAGATGGTTATATATTTTACTTATCAGAATAGACATAGGCTATTGTGTCTGGTTTAAATCATAACCAGAGTTTTTTTACCATAAGATATTATTCTGCAAGCTAAATCATGTAATTTGTACATGCTAATGTGTTAGTTATCCATACTGACTAGCTGGATTTCGTATAGTGAGCTTGCACTTGTCGACATCAGATGTTATTCACCTAGTTAAAATTCTCTCTTGTATAAATTATATTTCTAAGCTCGAAACTCACATTATGTTTAAGACCCACGAAATTGCTCTTTATTCACGTAGTCATTTGAAATTTGCGATTGGATGCATGTAATTTATTCATACGTAGAACACCCTGAATTTCTGTAATGTTTAATTCAGTTCAGAAAACAGATGTTTTACATGTTAGTAATGACAATCAGTTTAATTCAGTTCAGAAAACAGATTGTTTGTCATTACTAACATGTAAATCCCATATTTCAAATTTGCCTATCTCCCACCACTGTCTACGAGCAATATCCACCAAAAAAAATTAAAATGTGCACTTAGTACACTCTTGCACTTGGAGATGTGCATAGCATGAGGTGGGCTAAAGAATGCGGGAAAGTCTAATACACTAAACTGCCTTTCGGATGGGCCACTGCCTGGTTACTCTATCCTTCCCATGCCCGATCGACAACCCCTGCCCGCTCCCTTTCTCCTCCGAGACATTGTATAGACTTTGCAGGTGTCTGCGTTGTGACAAGGGAGGGAAAAAGGAGAAAATGGCCACTTCCCCTCCAACCCTGCCCGACAACTTCCAATTTCACCAAGCTGACACACAGACACACAAAGCCTGCTGGTAGTGCATCCGCGACAGAGGGAGACTGGGCACTTCCCCACCATCCTGGCCCTCCGCCGATTGTTCAGTCTGCACCCTGTCTCCGGTAATGAATTAACCACACTTTGCAACTTGTCGCACCTCGTCTATTTTTCCCAGTTACACGTTTGGAGTGTGGTGCTTTCGTTTAGAATATAACAGTGAAATTTAAACTCGCGCTAATGCATTTCATTTTAAGTCTAGTTTAAACATTATTTTTGTGAAAGAAAAAACTTTACATTTTTTAAATCTTACACCGTCAAATTTCTAGTGTGAAAAACTTTTAAATAATTTTACACAGTCAAAAACTTTCAAGTAGTTTTACACCATTAAAAATCTTTTAAGTAGTTTTACCATCATTAGAAAAATTTTATGGATTTTATAAGTTTAATAACGAAAGTTTTAGCAAGGGGAATTAATCTCTTACACTCAAGACATTATTAAAAAATATTTAAAATTCAAACATTTAATGGTATAAAATATACACTCTTTAAAAAATACTTAAAATAACATTTAACTATATGAACTAAACATCCTTTTAAAAATGCTTATAATTTAAACATTTAACAGTATAAACTATACATTCTTTAAAAAATACTTAAAATTCTGACATTCAATACTTAAAGCAAACTTACATACACATTTAATAATTTCACAACTATGCAATAATGCATTTTAGAAGTAAAATTTACTGAAACTTAGAAAATATTTGAAAAATCTCTCTTTCTCTCTCTCTCTCTCTCTCTCTCTCTCTGTCTCACTCACACTTACCCAACCAATTTGAAAAGGAAGTGTCTTACAATTAACTTGATTAACCAAACCACAATGTCACATATACTTCAAACATTTCATTTGCTAGAAGTACTTAAGGCTCATATATTCGTCATCATACATCCTTCTCCAGTGAATTCACACTGAACAAACTTGGAAGCTGAGGTTATGCATCTCCTGGATACCTGAGGCATATCCAGCTTAGTTTTTTCCTTGTTTTAGCTGTTCCATAGTTCATACCTCATATACACACCAAATCCATCCCTTAAACATTCCATATAACTATGTAAAACTAACTAAAATTTACATTACTTTTCCCTCGCACTTACATACTCACAATTATACAACTACCTAACTAAATTTTTCTCAGAGTACTTGGCCATGCATTCTAGATGCATTTTCACATAGTTTTACAAATATTTAAACAATGAAGAAGGCTGTAGGTGAGTGTTATTGACCCATGCCCTATTCCATATAGAACAAGGATGCATCTACTGGCAGTCTACCTCTCCTCTCAGCTCTGATAAATAAACTCAAAACTACATAAAAAAATTACATTTGGATTTAAAATTTACGACTCTTCCCCTACACTCTCACACTCAGTCACGCCCATTTTTAAATATCCGCCCTTAAACATCACTTAACATCTTTAAAAATAAAACATAAATATTCTGATTTGTGAAACAATTTTTTTAAAGATAAATCATTCAGGTCTAATGATTTTTTAATTGATGTCATGATTTTGAAGAAAAGTGATTCAGTCGTAATGATTTACAAAGAAATTTCATTGATTTTAAAGAAAAATCATTCAGTCATAAGGATTTATAAAGAAATTTCATTGATTTAAAAGAAAAATCATTCAGTTGTAACAATTTATACAGAAACTTCATTGATTTTAAAGAAAAATAATTCGGTTTTATAAACATTTCTTTCACGTTTATTGATTTTGTTAAAAGTTTAATATTTATTGAAATGTTTGAAAAAAAAATTGTGTCTAAAGATTTTAAAGAAAAATCATTTCCTAACTTTTTAACCATTTTTAACTAAATTCATTGAGTTGTAAAAATTGTTAAAAGTTCAACGATTAAATAAAAAGTTTAATGGAATCATACAAACGTTCAACGATTTACCATGTAACAATTTACTCAAAGTTTCTGAAAAACGTGAAAAAAAAATAACGGAATACCGAAAACACTAACTTTTTTATTCACTCTTGTAGCGAAGATGTTGGTTAATGAGAGAGACCCCAACCCCAGGTTAACCTGTATGAGCGCTACCCTGCTCTGTCAGGTAAGCACTGGGGTAGGTGGGCGGGTGCTCGCAATCCTCTTGACAGCTCCGTTGGACTGGCAGCCTAGCAAGCCGCCGGGGAGAGGAGGTTTGCTTTCACCGTCGCGGCAGGATCGCTGGGCAGGCGGGAGATTGCAGTCCCTAGAGAACGCCAGGGGAACCTTTTCCGGCAGCCTTTCACCGTCGCGGCAGAACCGATGGGCGGGCGGGCGTGAGATTCCCTTACACCCGTCCGTCAAGCAAGAGGCGAGCGGGTAGCCGACCGAATTCCCGAGAAAGTGGACGGTAGAATTGGAAACGAGAAATTCATTAACGACACAACCCCCGTTGTGTCAGGTCACAGTAGCGGCTGGAGGACGCACGACCTGTGCCCTTACCTAGGCGCTGTGGACCGGTTCACAGTTGAGACGATACCCCCGTGCACTGGAGGGGAGGTGTTACCTCCATGGAGTCAGATCAGCAAATGCGGAGCTGGGGTGGGAGGTGCTATTTATAGGCCACAAGTCTTCCTTCTCGCCAAATTTTCCTTTTCGTATTAAACCTACATATTACGTAACAGAAACGGTTTTAGTTAAATTTTAAGCCAAATTTTAACGTGTTTAAAAGGATTTTAAGTGATTTTTTTTTTATTTAGCGTTGATATGCTGTATTATTTCGCCCTTTTTAAGCCAATCGTTTTGAATTGCGTTCTGATTTAACGATTTCGTAGACATACTATTATTCCAATACGAACTTTTCACAATACAAGATGTTTGCAAGCAGAATGTTATACGTTCCAACTAGCTTTCTTAAACACTTAAGCTATCTTTTCCCCGTGCACGAACGAATTACTTACATTAATTATGTGTTACGTTCATTATTCTATGAAAGAATGTTACAGTAATACGTATCGTAATGCCATCATAACATGCCAACGAAACATATAGTTATGTACAGTAACGTAGCAACGTAATGTAACATAATGTACCAACGTAATGTAACATAATGTACCAACGTAATGTAACATAATGTACCAACGTAACGTCTATTATGTATAGTCTATTACCTTTGAACACTTAGAAGGGAAACTAGATTACATTCGTACCTAACTCGAGACTCGAATCCAGAATCTATGTATTACTACCATAGAAACCCAACACTGAAAGTCAGAAACTATATTACATTCGTACATGACCTGACCCAGACTGGACCCAGTTTATATCAACCAAGCCTTATCAGGGATGGTACATTATATTGTTAGTTATGGAAAAAGTGGTTAATGATCGCTTCCAGAACTTTTCTCCTGGCTTTTTTCAGTATAACAGTATTTCGTGTTAGTAAGAACATAGTTTGTTTTTGATAGAACTCATAGAATTTTAACTCATTGTAACATACTTTTAATAGAAAATGCAATAATCTCTATCTGTTACGACATTTCAAATTCTTTCCTCTCAAATGTCTCCGGGGAGAAAATATTTTTCTTACTAAAACAAGTTCACTTTTAATAAGGAATAGGTCAAATAAATTTTAAGAAACGTTTTTCATTTTAAATCATTAATTCATTTACAAAATTAGGAAAGTGCAGAATGCTACAACACATAGGACATATTAGACCATTGTTTCAAAATATATACAAATACACGTTCATCCAAAAATGTATGAACATTGTAACACAACCAAGTACAGGAGGTTACAAAAATCTTAGCACCAGTAAGTATAGGGCACTTCACAAACATAGATACCAAAAATTTTAATACTGGTTATATGTTATAGGGTGTTTGTCAGTTTCTTATTCCTCAAATTCATTCCTAGAAAAATATTTATTCCTTAAAATATATCGTTTACAACTCAAATAAGGCTTTTTTATTCCACAAACCATACTTTATTCCTCAAATAAGTTTGTTTAGTATTTAAATAAGGATTTTTATTCCGCAAATAGGACTGTTTATTCCACAAACCTAATTAACACTCCAAGCAAATTCAAACGACTTAATTGGTTTGAGGAAGACATAATATTTCAAATTGTAACATATTCCTAACATCCAATGTTTACTTGAAAAATTACTTTTTTCTGTTAAGTAATAGGGTTAACTAAAATGTATTATCATACTTCTCGGGTGTTTGCAGATATTACTTAATTCGATGTAACCTTGTTCAGTACGTGTTGTAATGAAAACCATCCCCTTTATTCCTACATAATATAATGCGTTTAAACTTTGGTTTTGCTACACATAAAACATTTTTAGTACAAGTTTTGCATAAATTCGACTATGTTTTTAATTCAAAATAAACTTCACTACAGCCCAATTAAATACGTCATACTGGCGTGGCTGTAGCGATAATCATATTTCATCGAATTCGGGCACTGGACATTTCTAAATTGCACTTGAATATCGTCAATGCCATTATCAACAATCTATCACAGTTTCAGAAAGTTCAGTTCTGGTTAGCGACGAAAGTCAAGGCGTTAATTAGCCATCCTATCCTAGATGGGGAGATGTATTTTCTTCGCAGCAAGTAATTGCTTGAAATATTGTCGGCGAGACGTCGCATTAGTGTATAAAGGACGCATCGTGAATGTAGACAAGTCTGTTTCTAAATCAAAAATGCCGATTTCGAGATCTCAACTAAGATCACTACTGTCCCTGGAAAAATGTATTAAAAATAAATAAATACCTTTACTAACTTTAACGAAACTTGTACCAAATCTTTAAAACACAGCAGTAATTTTGTGACTTAAGCAGTTCTATTAAGTAGAAAAATTCGGGATGGTCTTGTTCAGTGTTGCTTTCTGAAGGCAACACGATTTTTAGTAATTTTCTTGAACATAATTTAGCAGAGCTTTGCACGAAATGTACACTACGTTTAGGGGATATTCAATTGGTGCCTAAACAAGACAACAGTTTTATATTTTAATTAATCACTAACCTAACATATTATATATAAGTATTGTATATATAAATGCTTGAAGAAAGATACGTTAATAAATGTAACTTTTGCAGCGAAAATTCACAATTAGCACTGATGATTAATAAGAAAGTGATAACAAAAAACACACAATATCAACAAAACACTTCCACGAAAATAACGTAGCCTCGAAAAATTAAAAAACTTATCTTTCACGTATGTAATTTTAACATTAAAAGATGTTCGTACGTGTAGCTAGTTGAACGACTGGAATACGCATATATTTTTGTATATGCAGTGATATCTATTTCCGTTGATTATTAATATTTGTCAGACAAACAATAAAGCTTTGATTTTCCATTATAAAACCAATTTTTGGTTAGGATTCGTTTGTTCATTACGAAGTAAACATTTCAGAAAGGGAAAAAATATTTTTTTCACTTCTTCAGTAAGGGGTTATAAATTTGTATTGGTTCGTTTAGTCACATGACCACAACGCACCACTAAATCATGGTAATATTTGCAACGTGTTTCTTTAAGCAATCCCCAGCTAAGTGGCACCTACAAAAACGAGTTTTGTAATAGTGAAACACCTCGCCTTCCTTAAGGACCACTTAATCTTAAGTGTCCCTTTGTTGGGGGCTAATTTATTCCTTATTGGTGAAACCGGCCACGCAGGTCTCAACATTTCCAGGCCCACTTAAATTTATAGTTGCACATATTGAAAACACGAATATTTACGATGCGACAGAAGTCTGAACAACACTTGTTTCGTTGTCACAGACAATGAGCTTTGTGCTCGGCTATGGTAATATGAACCAATCATAAAAGACTAGTAAAACGGTTTTTGAATAATTTATACAGGGCATAACATTGGCCACTGAGTCTTGCAGTGTACAATAACGGCAGAAATAACATTTATTTGCATTATGTATAGACTATTCACGGTAAAATGGCCACTTTTTTTAAGGCCCTGCTAAAATTTTCCTTTCAATTAATTTCTAACTTTCCACCACTTTTAATATAAACATTGCAACATGACTAATAAACACAGTGTATACATTTCACTATTCTGAACACAGTGTATACATTTCACTATTCTGAAAAGTTAACGTTTGAGACTGCAATAAATTATATTTATTAGGGATTAATGCATTTTGAAAGGGCCATAAAAAGTGCTCACTTTGCCGTCAATTACCTATACACAAGTGTTAAAATAAACCTTCCCAGCCCTTCGTCCATTAAACTGAGACCCTGATCAACCTGAACGCATACGGAAATAAAGATAATATTATGACAAAAAAATGTACGCAACAATCGCGCTCACCTAGGCACGCAATATATTATGTTCACTACCTAACTTGTAAAAGCATCCCAATGAGGCATTGAACCCTGGGCACATTGGCTACAAGACAAAGGTTCGTATTTACTGTAATTTTTGTTTCTCGTAATTTTTTGACGGATCGTTGCCGTTCGCAGCAAAGAATTTGCACCCCTCGCAGTCGTAAGGACGATCGCCTCAGGATCTCAGCATAGAGAGTCCTTTCTTATCGTCTATCCTTGAGTTCTCTTCTGTCCGGGATCCACCGCTAAAACAAGGAGCGGCTTTCATACCTCGGCTAATGGGGACGCACTGCTGGCATCTCACTCCGCAAGCCAAGGACTTATCATCCAACAAGACATAAAAAAAAAAACATGGGAAGAAGTGCTGAAAGCCGGATCGCCAAGACAGGTTTGTCCAAAAGATGCTAATGGGTGGATACGCACACACTTACTTCAAAGGTACACCGAAAAATAAAGAAACCCCTCTGATTTGTTTGGGAATCACACTGGCCGCCTTGGGGCCGCGGCGGCTGAGCGATTAGCCTGCTCACCTCCTACCAAGGCGATCCGGGTTCAATCTCCGGATGTGGGAATCGTGCCGGTGTAGCAGGCGAATTGTACCCAGGCGGATTTTACCCCCTGAATGCCGGAGTGGCGGCACGTGTCAAAGCAGCTTGGCGGTCCGCTGACAACCGCGACAACAGTATAACACTGTTTAAGGACCACAATCCACTAGATTGGCACTAATCCTCCGAGAGCGTTACCCTTGTCACTTTCTCGCCAGGCAGTGTCCCCTGGTAGATTAACAATTTAAAGAACAAGTGTAGCTCCCTCGCAAATAAAATTACTGTTCAAGCGTAGCCAAAAATTGCCCAACGAGCCAGAGTCCCAGCGCCAGCAGGGGAGTTAATCCCCGAAACAGTGATTCTCAGCACGCCGGCTGATTTTTGCAGGTGGTGACCGCGAACCGGTCATGTATCAGCGAAGCTTGGAGTTTTCCCAGAAATTATTTTCAAGCGTAGTAATTTCGTATTCTGATTAATTAGTAGAGTGGAATTATACCACTTTCCGAGAAAAAATTAATTTTTCCGAAAAGCCCCTATTCTGAACACCCCCTTTTCTTACCGTACGGCACCCCACTGAGCCGATATCTCACCAATGGTATAATGATGTACTTAGTTTGTTCTTTTCCTGTCTCGATCGCGAGGGTGTCCGTCCTTTCCTACCTGGGGGCAAAATCCGCCTGGGAGTAAAATTCGCCCACCTGCTAACTCCAGCACTGAACTTTCGTGATTGGTGCGCTAACAGTTAACGTGGGTAAAAACGTGACTCAGCCAATAAAGAAAGCTGAACGACCCTGCGTGCTTTGAAGTTTATAATTCTCGATATCTTCTCGTGAAATTTCACTGCCACTAAAAATATAATTAAACTGAATGCGTACGAACGCGGTGCATTGTCCCCTTAGTGTAACAGTCTACACTTAGTTATGGCTTTATTTTCATGAGGCAGAGGAATGCTTCAGAAAAGTTGGAAGTAATAATGAACAATAGACTTAGCAATGTAAAAAAATAATAACTTCGTTAAATAATGAAAATTTCATATATGAAATATGAATATATTAGAATGCATTTTTACGATAGGTCTTTATATAGTTGCAGCCATCTGTTTATCAAACCAGCAACTAAGTGCATGTGGCGACCCAACCACAGCAGCTTAAGAATAATAACAGCAGATTACAGTTGTGTAAAAAAGGAAAATAGAATTAAAACATTTAATGTTATCTTTTTGTCAGGGAAAAAATATGGGGGTGTGGGTAATTTGAGCGCCGCGTAAAATCCGGCCGTCCGAAAAACATGTGCTTAAGAAAAGAGAAAATGTTCTGCATTTGTCGCAGTTTGGCAACCCTAGTTTTGCGCCAGACCAGACAGTACGGGACTTGGTTCTCGTTTCCTTGTAGTTTGCAGTCGACTACGGGTGAGTGAGGGCAGGGAAAACAGGAGATCTTCGAGAGAAAAAAAAACCGCCCGACCAGCGGCATCGTCTGGCGCAATTCCCACGTGCAAGAGTCTGGTGGTGGTACGGCCGGGAATCGAACCCGGTTCGCATCGGTGGGAGGCGAGTAGGTTAACCGTTCAGCCGCCAGTCGACTACGACTCGTCCAAGGCATTTTTTTTTTCAGAATCCTTGCTCTAATTGAGAAAGGAAATTGGAAGGTACACATGTTCGAAGTTCATCTTGTGCTGCAAAATTATGGTGGCCGCCTGGGCAGGCCACCGAACGGTGTGTAGAGCTCAAGCAGAAAGCGTTTTGTTAAAAAAAAAAAATTGTCCAAGATGTCTGAGTGATATCTGCTTACGAATAGCATTTAAAATACGTTACGGGTCTGTATATGTTTTTTAGTTCCTCAATTTCTCTCTGAAGCATGTTTTTGTGTTAGTGAAAATGGCTCCAACATGTGTTTTCACGGTAATTTTTAGGTATGAACGTTCCGATACAAAACATTAAGTACTAGGGCATGCATCAAACTTTTCTTTTTATTACTACTACACAGAATGGTAGGGTCTCCGCTGAAGGTCTCGTAGAGGCGCGTTGTCGTTGGCAAGACTGCACGCCAGTTCAGTGCTTTGCGCGTACAGGCGATGAGCAGAGACCTGCAAAATTTGCGTTATTATTTGGCGACAGACGGAACTCAACGACGTTTTATATTTTTTTGACTGCTGCCATTCGTGGACAAATTGTGTGGCTCGTCCCAAGGATGCTTTTAACCAATAGTAAAGGCTTTGAGATTGAGCATCCAATATACAGTAAAACGGTCGCAGGGATATATGACACCGTGTAAATGCCAGTAGCCAATGAAATCACGAATTGTGCTCAAGTAGATACATGGAAGTGAAGTCAAGCATGTTACCAAACGCAAATTTTGCAGGCCTCTAGCGATGAGAGAGTTGATGCTCATGTCTAGGTCGCCCCTGGCGCCCCCGCGCTCTCAGGCCTAAGACGTGCAAAATTCCTCCGACCAGGCTGCCACCTTAATTCTCGAGATTTACCGCCGACCTGCGCGCAACTGCGTAACACGAGTGCCGACTAGGCACTTCTGGAGCTGAGCAGCGTCGAGAGAGAAGCGTAGCGTAAACAAGAGGCGTCGCGTTGCCAAGACGCATGCGCGGCGGGACGTGTGTGTGTGTGTGATCTCGGATTTCGTACCCGTCAGCCCGATACCCCGCCGGGCGTTATCCGGTGGCGCATTGATATGGGAGGCTGGCGGCCCCGTCATTGGGCGCGCCAGATTAACCCGCCGGCCAATGGCGGCCCGGATGGTAACAGCGAGGCTGGTTCGTCCTCGACGCCCAGTCCGTCCGACCACGAAAACAACTTTACGTCCGCGCTGCTGGCCCCGATACGATCAGCTGCCACTGGCTCTTACGCACAGGCTGGTGTCCCCGGTTTAAATCGTTTCAAATCAACCTCCGAAAAAAAAAAATCTTGACTATAGTCTATTCGTGGATTTTCCACTCTTTCTGAGTAAAACCTTTGACAAATCACCCTCGGTTGTTTCCTAAATAGATCATATGTAGAGACCTGAAGAATTCGCGGATTCATTCTTCTGGGACAAGCCAGAATTCAAAACACGTGTGCATGTATAACTTTGGGCATTGGTCCACCCGGTGTTGACACTGCCTTGAGAACGGTGGCCCAATCGTCGCGTTCCACTGTGACAGCAGACAACCAATGCACAGTTTGTATTGGCAAATTTAAGCGTAAGACTATATAGAGCTTAACCCGCAGGTAATTGAACTCGCGAATTTTTCATGTCTCTAATCATGTGTCATAACTAGGGACCTGCAAAATTCGCGTTATTTTTTTTTTTTAGCATCACGCTTAAATTCGCAATACTGTATGTACTCAAGCCAGCGTCGTTCCTGCACTGGCTGCTGCCCACATATGAACTCACTCCCTTTCTGAGTGCAGTACGTGATTCGGCCACACGATGTGAAGTGTTCTTTTGTTAGCGTAGATGTACTGAGGATGTGTCAAATAAAGTATGGTCCAATGACAAACGTATTCCACAGGTAAAAGTATTTTAAGTTTACATTTCTCAAGTAATAACGCGAATTTTGCAGGTCTCTAGTCATAACCGGTTTATACTCGTGTTAGCATAAAAATACATCATGTTTTGTTAAACGGCACTGTTATTAATATTTTATATACCTATCAATTATAACATTTAATTTATAATTAGTATGAATAAAAAGTGAGAAATAGGCGTGCTGGTAGCGCCTGGTAAGAAATAGTTCTTATGCGAAACATTATTTCGCTGAGTGCTCACGAATCAGGTGCGTTATCTTTCGGTGTAATTTTCTAGACACAGTTAAGCTTTGTTTGCACGTGGCGGAGGAACATAACGGACGTAGAACTTCAGCAGGGCTTCAGAAAAGTTGTAAGTAACTATGACACTAAGTCCGAGCGTAACTCGGGCTAAACTAAAAATTTCTCTACCACTGAAAAAAAAAAAAAAAAAAAAAAATCGCAAGTGCGTAGTATCATTGATTTGTTAATGTTCCGCCATTTCTTATCACTGCCGAAGCTCAGAGCGGGGGTAGTCCGGGCCCTTGTGAGGGCCCTTTACCACCCAGGCGGTCTCATGTGAAATGCAGGAGAAAGGAGAAGCTAACCCTCTCCCCCTCCCACACCCATCAAAACAATCCAGGCCAGTGCCACAGTTCTTTTAGGGTAGCCGAGTACTCCCAGCAAACCCTGGTTTTTTGTTAATGTTGTCAGGACATTGGAAAACTTGACAGCACATCAAAACTAAACGCGCCGATTGAACGATATAAATATTAATACCAGCTACATGTGAAAGGGTATTTGATTGCTAGACAATCAAGTCAACCAATAATAAACTTCTCTCGGCATACAGTATCAAGTGTGACCAAATTTTCTGATTGGCCAGTCAAGTAAGAAAATGTTTTCTCGCCGAGACACGCTGCCAATAAGCGACATACTACTACTGGTAAAGGCTGTTCACGGTAAAGTGAGCACTTTTGAAACCAACCTAAGAAAAAAGTCACTGCCCTTGCCTGCATATTATATAACCAGGGATACGAAAATTTCGCGAATTCCTCTCGGGACAAGATGGACGTCAAACACATATACTGTGAAGTCACCTTCGCAATTGTATCACAGTTTATTAGACCCGTCCTGGACACCTCTGAGCCAATAGCAGACTTGCAAGGAAACACCTTGGGAATCCCATACCTGCCAGGTGCGGGGCAGCAGCCAATGAACACACAGCTGAGGCTCCAGTATAGAGAGGACTGAGGAGTCTAGCCTACAGGTCACTGAACTCGCGAAATTTTCCTATCCCTACATATAATTGGCGCACTGAGTGACATACGCCCAGTAAAGTTGGTAACAATGAATGGAAAATTGTTCTATATCGTAACGTCGAATTAAAAGTGCTAGGTAACGATTTGTGATAACTTATATATTTTCTTTTGCGTTGTTTTTTTTTTAATGTATAGAAGCTTAAAAAAGAGGAGGTTTGTAAAATATTTACTTTTCTAATAATTTCACAGTTTCACTTGACTGACGCACAAATAAAGTGATGAGGTCCATGGCAGTGTTAATTTTACACAAGGCGGAAGAATACACAACACGCGTACAAGTAGATCTTAAGCAGGGCTTTCAAAAGTGCCCAGTTTACCGTGAACAGCCTATATACTGTACAATGATCACTAATGCCGGCTTTATGTTAGTATAACGCTGAGTTGAAAGTGTTCCCATCAAATGTTTTTCCTACGTAGCATAATATACAATCATTGGAGACCCGGAAATTACTCGAGTTCATTCGGCAACATGCTAGATTACACAATCCTTTGTGCGTTCGAGCATCAGTTCATTGGCTGTTGCTATAGTTAAACCCCAGACCAGGTAGCACGAGATTTGGTCCTTAGTTTCCCTACAAGTTCGTCATTGGTCGAAAGTCGTTCGGGGGCGTGTCTAACGAACTGTGGTCCAATGGAAGTACAAACACATATGTACACGTGAATACCGTTTAACTTGTCGTCAGATGAATCCACGAAATTTCCGGTCTCCAAACAACATTAAATTAATTTGAGTACTTAAAACTTACGAGTGTCGCTGACGTAACAGCCCAGCCAAAGAATGTGGATGTCGTAATGTTAAGGCAAACTGCGTGCAACTCAGTTAAATTCAGGCAACGTAATATCAAGATGTTAATGGCGGTGGTAATTGAGTTGAGAGATGAGAGATTTGGGCGGATCTAGACAACGAGGTCTTGAGAGCCGATGATGGTGAAACGAGGCGAGAATGGAGCAGCGCCGGAATGCAAGGGCGGGGGAACGAGGGAGATCCTCTGGAAAACCCGTCGACCAGCGGCATCGTCCTGCACGATTCCCACTTGCGAAAATCCGGGAGTGACCCAGCTTGGGATTGAACCCGGTTCGCCTTGGTGGGAGGCAAGCAGTCTAACCGCTCAGCTACCGCAGCCCCAATAAAGGTGGTATCTTCAGGAGCGACTCCCGAGATTTCCGCTTACGATATAACAGGATTTGGAGGAAGTGCGCGGTTCTCTACATGTTTGCTAAATAAAACATCGTCAATTCAGTATCACAGCCCGGCAGCCCGAGGCGTTTCGAGTGAACGGAAAGCAGCATGCTTGCAATTGTAGAGCAGCTGCTTTGAAGATGACGATAATGATGGTCATCACAATCATCTTTATTTCCTTTATGGGACGAGGCTAACCAGGATATCAATCTAACGGGGAGAGAAAGGAGCAACCACCATCGCAGTGACGCCAACCTTGATGGAACCCACGACCAGTATTGCCAACCGTGGTATACCTATAGTAGGGCCTATTTGTGGTACGTTTTCAGTCATCGTAGTATGTATCACTATAGCCTACTACGGGAAAGTAGTAAAATTAAGGTTCAAGGAAAACCTGTAAAAATGTAGTGCGTTGTCCCTACTGTTGGTAAGCACTTTAAATGTAATAGTTTAGGCTATTGCTACATGAATGACGGGGAGTATTTAAATTCGTGAGGGATGGAGGTCTTAATAAATATAACACAACAAAATTTAACTTCTAATTTATTCACACAGCTATTATTTAGACCATTAAATCATCTATCTCTAATATTACTCCTTCAATTTCCCAATGAGCACAATATTTAATGTCTATTTCACCTCTAATTAACGTTCTTCCCAACGTCTGTTTTTCCTTGCGGTCAATTAACTCATACTCGCAATTAACACACGTTCAGTCTGCCTGTTGCTTCATTTGTAATGTCTTTTACTCACGTATACAGTCCAATAGTCCAGCCTGCCAGCTGCACTCTTCACTGTATGATACTCGCAGTCGCAGATGTACCTTCCGCTGGTCACTTCTCCCGCTGCTCATCGTCCTTCGCTGAGACTCCAGCCACTCATCCATTAAATAACTCCCCGGCCCGGAGGCCTGTCGCCCAATTTATTCTTTGCCGGGCTTGACCTGGAAAGTTCGATGCACCTCGAGTCACGCTTAGAGAAAGTAGGGCAGCAAATCACTAGAACATTCTTCAGGTAAATACAGAAACTCAATAGAACCAAGGTCAGCAGCGCGCACCGCAGAAGGATTATCGTGTCGGCTCGCTTTCTGGTATTAGATACGTGGTTCTTGGTTTAGCGCTCGCCAGTAATTCGAAACATTTCATTGACTTGCCGCCGCTATCATATAACTACTCTGTCGTTCAATTCCACTCGCTCGCGCGGGATGCGAAGTAGCGACCGCGTAACAATACAGCATAATTTCATACAAATATCCTTAAAAAATTGTATAATTTTGGAGGTCTGTGGTGCTGACCCTGCAAACTTTAGGCTCTTCACGGTAAACTGAGCACTTTTGAAAGTACTTCTTGAGATCTACTTGTGTGCACATTGTGTAAAATCAATATTATTACCATGGACATGCGTCAGTCAAGCGAAACTTTGAGATTATTAGTTAAGTTAACATTTTATCAATTTGCTAATTCTCAGGTGTGCATTAAAAAAAACAGAAAGCAAACGAAATCATTCCGGCATCCACAAATATTTGTCAAATACTTTAAATTCAACGTTAAGATATGGAACTACTTTCCCTCCATCGTTACCCACTTTACTGGTCGCATGCCAAGTAATGTGCCCCTTAAAATATACGTATATGCTGTTCACAATAAAGTGAACTTTTTTGAGGCCCTATTTATTTTTTCCTTTCAGTCATTTTTTATTCCTTAGCCACATTTTAAAATAAATACTGTTAAAGGCTGTTCGCGATCAAGTACGCACTTGTAAAATCAACCTTTGAACAAAGCTACTGCCCCGGCCTGCGTACATTTTAACGGGCGCACTGAGTGACATGCGCCCAGTGAAGTTGGTAATGATAGATGGAAAATAGTTCCATAACTTAACGTCGAATAAAAAGTGTTAGGGTAACCATTTGTGATAACTTAAATTATTTATTTCGCTTTCCGTTTTCTTATGAGGCAGTGACATTTTTTTTTCAAACATTGATTTCAGAAGTGCTCAAACAACCGTGAGCATTATTAAGTTGGCAACACTGCCCGCGAAACTACCAGTGTCAGACACATACCACTACAAGCGCATATGTTTACGTCTCGTCCGCAGCTCCCGCCTCCATCGCGAATGCGCGCCGAACCGCAAATAGCACACCACTACTACAAAACAAAGAAGTCGCTGCAAGAGCCGCGATCCTCAGACGGCGTGACGTCAGATGCCCGGCGTGAGTCGGATTGAGTACAGAATCATCTCGACTCTTAGCACCTACATAGGAGGTTCACGGTAAACTGATAACTTCTGAAATCAGCGTTCGAAACATGTCACTGCCCCACCAACCTTTGGAAAATGTCACTGACCGGCAAGCGCCTAGTAAAGTTGGCAACGACGGAGAAAGTAGTTCCAATTCCTAACGTCGAATTAAAAATGTCCGGCGAACGTTTGTCAGTAATGAAATTATTCATTTTTTTCTTTCTGTATTTTAAATGCATGTCAGTGTAACAAATTTGCAAATTTGTAAAATATTTGATTTTTTTTTTTTTTTTTCAATAATTTGATGGTTTCGTTCGAGAGGCGCATGAATAACGTGACCAGGTCCACGGCAATGTTAATTTTACGTATGGTGGAAGAATGCATAACGTATAACTTTAAACAAGGGGGTTTCTACTAAAGTGCTCAGATTACCGTGAATGGCACGAGACGCCCGCTGGGAACGTAAATAAAACAAGCGTGGTTTATAGTGAATCATAGTGGATTCACTAGTCTTTCACCCTGTCACCCATGACATAAATTAAACTGATTTTAGTAAAGGATTGTTTGAACATATTTTTTAAGCATGTAAAAGAAACTACAAGCGCAAATTTTCTTTACAGTCACAAGCTTTAGACAACTACAATAAAATAATTAATATTCTTACTTTATTCTGCAACCGGCTGCATAGCCAGAAAATAACTTTCACCTACTTTTGAAAAATAACTATAAGCATTTTAACCTTAAATTTCGTGCAAAAGTCATTTAAAAAAGTTATACGAGATCAATGTTTGATTTCGGCGGAGTTGTTTCTTGAAGACTTAGGGACACTACAGAGAAATATCTTGGAAGTCTGACATGTTGTTCGTCTGCAATTAGGATTTAACTTCTAGCAATTTTGATATTTTTAATTTTATTTTAAAACTTAAAATATAATTATGGTCGAACCATTTAAAGAATTTAAATGTAATTTCTTTATCTTGCCGTAATAACGTCAACAATTTACTTGAACAGCAGCCGAAAATGCTTACTATGCAAAATCTTGAAATTTGTATTGCAAAACATATAAATTAGAAATTCGCATAATTTGGGTCATTATTTTTTTTTTTTAATAATTTCACTTGATTTTATACTTCCATTATATTAATATTTGATGTAATATCACAGTATAAGATGTTCGCGGTAAAATGAGCACATTTGAAAGCCCTGTTTAAGATCTACTTGTGTGCACGTTGTGTATTCTTCCACCTTATGTAAAATTAACATTGCCACTTCATTACTTTATTCATGCGTCGGTCAAGCGAAACTGTGAAATTATTATAAAAGTAAATATTTCACATTTCACAAATCCGCTCATGTTAATTTTCTTTGTTTAATTGAATTTATAGTTATATTCTATCTATAAGATATTATAATTAGGGCCAGTGATTTTTCGTGAAAAAATTGGAGCACATAGTAGACTTCAATACTATGTACGCCCCTCAGCTATTCTTTAACTCAATTGACTACTGGTGTCGTTTCAACATTCGACCGGCCACTCAGAATTCCGTAACTCCAACACTGAACCTTACAGAACATCATTCTGCTAATCGACAAAGCTGGACCACCCTATAGTGCTTTGAATTGTATTTTGTCTTGAAATATTTTTCGCGAAATGTCACTGCCCCTAATTATAATATTTCATTTTTAGACGCGTGCGCAAAATTCGAGTTATTATTTGGTAACATGCAAGACTTCACTGTTCTATGCCTGCTTAAACGCAGTTCGCGATTTCATTGGCTACTGGAAACTATACATCACCTACCATTGTGACCGCTTTACTTGAGATTGGTCGCTCAACCGTTGATATTTTACTATAGGCTACAAGCTTCCTTATGCCAGTCACGGCCAATGGCAGAAGTCACACGAGCCCACGGCATCTCGGACTTCAGTCTGCGGCTCCACAATAACGCGAATTTTGCAGGTCGCTATTCGTTTATAATTAATGTGAATAAAAAGAGGGAAAAAAATAGATATGCTTAGAGATGGTTTATCGCGGTGGGAAAAGTTGACAGTTTGTTAGGATTCAACGTACTGTTCACATGTCTATCAGTTTCCTTTCCTCGCTGGCTGTCATGCATGTATAAAACTACTATACCCCATTATAATTGGCCCAATGAGCATTCACAAGCGTAGAACGTTCATAGTTGGTCTACAAACAACTTAGCTGAGTCAAAACCTTGTTCATCCAATCATTAACGAATAAACTAGTTTGAGAAGATATGTTGGCTAAAAACTTTTCGCGATTTTCCATTATCTCTAGTAATACCTAAAAAGACATAGTTCTAATGCATAATATTATTTAAATTAGTTCGCACGGATGCGGTGCGATGAACCATTGGTGTAATTTTCCAGATATGGCTAACCTCTGTTCGCATGAGGCGGAGGAATATCCTGGAAGTAGAACTTTACCAGGGCTTCAGAAAAGGTTGGAAGTAAACGTGAATAGACTATACTTGTTGTCCACAGTTATTTGAGCACTTTTCAAATCAACATTTGCAAAATGTCACTGACCTTCCCGTCTAGGCGAACCTGGTTCGATTCCCGACGGGGTTGCTCCCTTCGTACGTGGGAATCGTGCCAGTCGGCAGGGCGGGTTTTCTCCGGGGACCTCCCGTTTACGCTACTCTGGCATTTCGGCGCTGCTCCATACTCATCTCTAGAGCTAGTGATTTTTCGTGAAAAAATACGAGTACACGGTAGACTTTAATACTATGAGCACCCAACAGCAGTTTGTTTATTGTCATTGGTTGCTGTCTGCTTGAGAAGGCGTTTTCATATTTAACCGGACCACTCAGAATTTGGAAACATCTGAACGGCTCCTACGTGATTCGTGTGCAGAGAGTAAACAGGTGTCAAAAAATTAATTCAACCGATCAAGATAGGTAAACGACCCAATAGTGTTTTGGAATATAACTTGTCTTGAAATCTTTTCGCGAAATTTCGCTACCTTTACTCATCTCACTTCACCCTCATCGGCTCCCAAGACCTCGATGTTAAGAGCCGCCCTGATCTCTCTCCACTCCCCAGTAAAGTTGGTAACGACGGAGAGCAAGTTGACATTGAATTTCTTTTTAATGCTTTTGTGTGGAAGAATTTCCACATTTGTAAAAAGATATTTTAAAATAATTCCTCAGCTTTGCTTAATTTGACGCGTTAATACAGTGATCAGAGCCATAGAAATTTTAAATTTTACGAACCTTGGAAAAATACACTAAGTACTTAGAAGTAGAACCTAAAGAGGGTTTTCAAAAATGCTCAGTTCACCATGAACAGCCTATAAGTGGAAAGAAGCTAAATGAAGTGACCTTGGGTTATGTAAGCGTTTTCGAACGCTTGCTAACCGCCCGAGAATCAAGAAACGAAGTCTACTCTCTGTTTTAGGCATTCCACGGTGTGAAATATTTTCTATTGGTTGGATTACCATCCGGATATCTGGACGCTGATTACGAATGACACTCCCGTCATGCTATGGACGAATAAGTTACCTAGATAAATTTCGCTGGTTGGAGGGGGAGGCTGGCAGGGTCTCCGCTGAAGGTCTTATAGAGGCGTGTTATGAACGTCACTTGAGGCGATGAGAGAGTTGACGCGCACATCTCGGGTCGCCCCCAGCGCTCCCATGCGTGCAAAATTTCTTCAACCAGGCGGCCACCTTAATGAGAGAACCCGTAACTAGCCGAAACCACGATCGCCCACCATACAGCACGGTGAGTATAGGCTGTTCACGGTAAAGTGACCCCTTCCGAATTTTTCCTTTCCTCCAATTTCCATCTTCCTGCTGCTTTTTAATATTAACATCGGAATGTGACTAATCAACACAGTGTACACATTTCACCACCCTCAAAACTTAGTGCCTGAGGCTGCAACAAGATATATTTACTAGTGGTTGGAAGGGCCTTAAAAAGTGCTCACTTTACCATGAACAGCCCATAGCTGCAAGTGGCGGACATTGTGCAGAGACTGTCTGGTCCGTCGGCGGGGAGGCGACATCGTGACCTTGACTCGCTAGTCCGCCAGCCTCCGGTAACGGTGCGCAGTCTGCGGGAGCGATCCGCCGACATGCAGCCTCCCCCCCCCCCCTTTCTCATCCAACACCAGAACCACATCATGCTTTCCTGTCGACCTCGTGGCATTTCATAAACAACCTGGAATAGAGAAGCATTGCAGGCGCTCGCAGCGGAGTCGAGAGACACGTTGTTTCTGCGCGGTAAGGAAAAGGTTGATGGGTGATGGGGGGGGGGGGGATTTATGCGCTGCGAGATTGGTATCTTGGGTTTTCGGAATTTTCACCGCAAATTGCATCGCTGATTTTGTGTTTTATTTTTGACTTCGAGATAGCATAGGGAATCTACATTAAGTTTTACACGTGTTCTAATCACGTATTGCTAGACTGCTTTTTCAAAGACCATTTCTGTAACCGAAAGCAAGAAAACCATTATTTATTTCTTGCCTGCAATAACTAGTAAAAAAAAAAACGATTAATTCTTTAGAGATGTAATAGTTTGGTTAAGAAAAAAAATGAATAAGTAATTTTTTCAAAAACAATTCTATACAGCAATATTCCCTGAAAAAGTCGTGTCAGAATGTTTTTTTTTTTTTTTTTTAATAGTTATCTTTAAAATTGACGCGCGAAGAAATTTCCTTTAACATTGATCCCCCATTTGAAGTTCGTGGCTGCCGGCTTGGTAGGCAGGACCGTTAAACTTCAAACACGTGTGCCTTTGCAATACGTTTGTCACTGGACCATACTTTATGTGACACACTTTGGGTAACTCTACGCCAATAAATGAACACTTCACAATTGTGTAGTCCAATCACGTGCAATCCAGTCAGAAAGCGCGTGTCTTCACAGCTATGCAGTAGCCAATAGAGAAATGACGCCGGCTCCTCTACATAGAGTACTGCGATGTTTAGCCTGATTAAAAATAACAACCCGAATTTTGCAGGTCCCTATCTATAGGTAATCACATGGAAATTTCACGGATTCTTTTTGTAACAAGCTATAGATTCCACAGTCCTTTGTGTATTCGCGCTCCAGTCACTTGTTCCATTGAGTTGTACACTGGCTCATGCTCCAGTTTTAAACCAGATCAGGTAAAGGCTGTTCACGATAAAGTCAGCACTTTTGATATCAACCATAGAAAAAAAATTCACCGCCCCTGCCTGCATATGCGTCAACGGGCGCACTGAGTAACATGAGCCCAGTTGGTAAAGATAGATGGAAAGTAGTTACATGTATTAAAGCCGAATAAAAAGTTTTAGGTAACCTTCTGTAATAATTTAAATGATTTCTTTCGCTTTCTGTTTTTTAATGCATCGAAGTGTAAAAATTAGCAGATTTCTAAAATATTTATTTTTCTAAAAATTTCGCATTTTCACTTGACCGACGCATGAATAAAGTTATGAGGCCCATGGCAATGTTAACTTTAAATAAGACGGACGAATACACAGCGTGAATTCGAGTATATCTTAAGCAGGGCTTTCAAAAGTGCTCATTTTACCGTGAACTGTCTATATAGCCAGAGATTTTTTTAGTAAAATAACCCTAATGAAGGTTAGTTTTAACCTTTTAGTACCCATGCCCACGATCATGAACGTGTTTCAAACGAATGATATTTATGCCCGGTACTGTACACGTTAATTAATCAGTTCACGGTGTTTTGGGAGGTTGTAGCTGCGAGTAATCTGCCGCTCTCGTTTGTGAATGGTTAATGACAACACCGAAAATGCATCATGTTGTTCACTGGTTGTGATAAGCACGCTTGACACAAGTACAGCGCACGTCAAAACAATTCCCGATTGCAACACTTTGGGCCGGTTTCACCCATACATCTTTAAATTTAAGCACTACTTAGACACTGAATGAGCTGTGCCTAGCGCAGCGCCTTCTACCGTTTCACCAACTTTAAGCTCTTCTCAAAATGTTTTAAGCATCTCTTCGTTTAGGCAGCCGAAATCCGATGCCTAACTCTTTAAGCTCTGCTTAAATCATTGTAAACACATTAAATGGAAAATGGCTGCTACTGAAAAAAGGAGTGTGTTGATAACCCCAAATGTGCTATAAAGTATTTAGTTTTATAAATTAAATTCTTTATAAATAAAAATAAGAAATTATTGTGTATCAATGTTATTGAGTCTGGGTTCAAGTGTCTATTTGCTGAAATGACCTACGACGATGGTCGGAAAAAAAAGCTCGTGGCAGGCTTATATTTGTTTATGTACATCTTGCACGTATTTTCAAGAGGCAAACCCAATATATACATACGATGTTGAGTGTAAAGGAATTTATTTAGTACGCATAAGCTACGACCTATTTGAAATAAACGGAAGAAATGTTTGCCTTCACTACACTGCATGTATGTACGATATGTAGGTCTAAAAAATATATGATTACTTTGATAGAATCTGAGATTGGGCATAATATAATGCATTCATACGTACGTTTTACTACACATGACAAATTCGCAGTACAAGTTTTGCACACATTCGACTTTGTTTTGAATTAGAAAAGTTAACGAGGGCCCAATTAAAGATGTCATACAGGTGTGACGTGATGATCACATTAATTCGAATTCGGGCACTGGGCGTTTCTAAATTTCACATGAATGTCGTCAATGTTATTACCGACAAACTATCACAAGTCCAGAAAGTTAAATTCTGGTTAGTGATGAAAGCCAAGCCGAATCTTTAAAACATAGCAGTAACGTCGCACGTAAAACATAAAATAGTTATATTAAAGTAGAAAAATTCGCGATGGCCTTGTAGACTGTAGTAAATGTAGGCCCAGTGTTGTTTTTTGAGGGCAACACGATTTTTACACGGAATATACATTACGTTTAGGGAATATTTAATCAATGCCTAAACAAGACAACAGTTTCATTAAAAAAAATTCATCATTAACCTAACGTATTATTTTTATGAAGTACTGCATATATAAATGCTTGACGAAAGCTACGTAAATACATGCAACGAGTCTAAAACATTACCCGAGTGGATAAAATATAAAACAATTAACATTCTGACTAGGAAAAAACAGCACAGGCCTAATATACATCGTTGTAACTTTTGCTGCGAAAAATCACACTTCTCGGCACTGATAATTAAAAAAAAAACATAAAACATCACAGAATTGCAACACAATACTTCCATGATAGTAAATCAGCCTCGAAAAATTAAAATCTTATATATTCATGAACGTAATTTTAACATAAATAAATTTCGGTACGCGTAGTTAGATGAACAATTCGAGTACACACATCTCTTTCGTATATGCAGTGACATTTGTTTTAATTGATTCCTATTATTGGTCAGGCAAACGATAAAGCTTTAATCGTTTATTATAAAACAAATATTTGGTTAGGATTTGTAATGCTCATAACAAATGTAAACATAACATTTCATGGGAAAAAATATTTTTTTTCTTCTTTTCGTTGAAATAATTCTAGTTGGTTCGTTTAGTCACATGACCACAATGCGCTCTTACGAACATGATAATATTTACAACTTGTTTCTTTAAGCAACGCCCAGCTAAGACGCGCTTATAAAACTGAGTTTTACAATGGCGAAACACCTCGACATCCGTAAGCGCCACTTAAGCTTAAGCATCGCTTTGCTGGAACCTAGTCTATTCCTTGTTGGTGAAACCGGCCCTTTAGCTTCTGAAACAGTTCGGGACTTAACGGGTTAAAAACTCTCTTGCCGTTTTTCTCTTGTTACTGGCTTCTGTGACCATGACCAACCACTTGGCTATCTCGCCGATCACTCATGACCAGGTTACTGCACGAAAAAAACTTCCGTAATTGGCAGGGAAAAAAGTCGCCCAACCATAAATGTCAAACGAGGTAGTACAGTTCTGAAGCACGACTAGTCACGAAATCAAGACTCCTTGCTCCGCAGGTTTCGTGCCAACTGTCAATGAATGAACTGCGATGCAGTGACGAACGAAGGAGAAAGACACGTAAACGTAACTCCTGTTTCAAAATAACGGTTTCGTTGCGAAAACTGTACGCCCGACCAAAATACTCTAGAATTAACTCGTCTATAGGCAGTTCACGGTTGTTTGCGAACTTTTGAAATCAACCTTTGAAAAATGTTACTGCCGTTACCAGCGTGTATTTTAACGGGAGTTCTAAAGGGGCGTAACAAGCTAAGTAACCCCAACTTGTGTCCAATATTGGAGTGGAAGGAAACCGGGCGTCGACCGAGATGGGAGGAGATATCTAGCCTACGCGGGGCATTCAAGGCATACTGGGCTCAGTGGAATTGCTTTGTTATAAAGAATGATGTGCTTTACAGGAATTGGGAAAGTAATGATGAGAAACAGAGTCATTTACAATTGGGCCTACGAAAGTACCGAATACCACTTCGGTGTAAATAAGACACTTGACAGAGTCCAAATGAGATTCCATTGACTACAATGTCGGCAGGATGTTGAGAAGTGGTGCATGTACTGCGAGCAAGGGTCCGAGAGTTAAGGGATGCGGTCCCCTGCAGAAGTAAAATGTTGAGGCCCCGTTCGAGAGGATGGTAGTTGACATTCTCAGACCCCTACCAATCACTGAGAGGGGAAATAGATACCTTCTGGTAGCACAAGACTATTTCACAAAGTGGCCCGAGGTCATACCGGTGCCAAACGAAGAGGCAGGCACAGTAGCTGATGTTGTCGAGCATGTTTTCTCCAGGTTTGGAGTGCCACTGGAGCTTCATTCGGACCAATGACGAAATTTTGAAGCAACCCTTTTCCAAGAAGTAACGAGGATTTTAGGAATGAAGGGGACCCGAACCACAGCATTACACACTCAGTCGGATGGAATGGTTGAGAAGCTAAATCGTACCCTGGAACAGTATCTGGCTATTTTCGTAGAAGACAATCAGAGGGATTGGGACTCTAAGGTACCCTTTCATTTCTCCTCGCATATAGCTCGGCGGTCCAAGAGACCACGAGGGTAACACCTTCAAGGATGCTGTTTGGGAGAGAGCTCTGTTTAACTAGTGACCTGTTGTTCGGACATCCAGTGGAGGAAGAATCAGCCACTCCAGAATATGCTATTAAGATACTTCAGAAGTAAACCAACATTCATGAGTTTGCCCGGAGGCACCTTAACATTACCAGTGACAGAATGAAAACACGATATGACCGAAGAATGCCTGAGGAGACTTTTCAAGAAGGACAGCTTGTGTGGTTGTACAACCCTCAAAGCAAGAAGGGATACTGCCGGAAGCTACAGAAATCTTGGGAAGGCCCGTACAGGATCTTGAAGCAGATAAATAATGTGGTATACAGGGTTTGCCAACAGGGCTCTGGCGAAGCCTAAGAATGTTCACATCGACCGACTGGCGCTGTACGAAGGTCCTGATGCTGTAGAGTCTGTTCGGGACGAACAGACTTAAAGAGGGGGCAGTATTACGTGCTACAGCTGGCACCGGCTCTGCTTCGCCGCGCTATGGTAGGAGACCCACCTCGCCCTCCCCTCTTCCTGGAACGATGCGCTCGCGGCCTGTTGCATCCCTTCTGGGATACCCGTGAATACCGACAACGGCGACACTTGCTGGCGTCACGACCTACTCTTGCCTGCTAGAGATTCCGATACGTTTAGCGACGATGCAATAATGTTTTGGTAAGACTGGCTGGCACCCCGGCCCTCATCGGTGCAACTCGCGAGTTGGGGAACATTCTGGGCGACAGCCTAGACGATACGGCCAGCAGTCTTTGACTGAGGTCACCTTGTCGAGTATGCGCAAGCGAAGAGAAGTGTGGACGACTGGAGATTGCGGGACGACGGCGAGCGAGGTGTTCGTGGCGTGAATGGACGAGAGGGTGTGAAACTGACGAGTGGAGCCTACTGTGCGTGAGGGCGCTTTGAGTACTCTAGAACATTGCGACTGGCGGGACATGTACTGAATGAGGTGGGACTGAGTAGAAGTGTAATACGGATTTTATTGTAATTATTCGAACTGTCAATTTGGACACATATTTTACAGAATATTTGAATAGGTTCATACACTGTCTGTTGGGACTGATATTTAATAATTTAATTTAATTGATAGCTTGGTGGTAATTATAAATTGCATTAAATTGAAGTAATTAGTTGTGAACAGTAAGTAATATCAATTTATTGTGAGATTTTGAGTTCAGAGAATTTTGCTGTACTTATTGTAAATAAAATAAGGAAATTATAATTAATTTTTTTTATTAAGACCTCCATCCCTTAACGAACTTGGTATAGTACACTTAATTTCTAGAGAGAGAAATTGTAACAATAGTTTGGTTACAGTACTGGATATTATGTCTCACAGTAGGAACAGAAATGGACTCCGAAGAACGTACCTAATAGATGGTCATAAACTGAATCGTGCCTGAGGTCGGGCGACAACTACCACAGAATCGACTTCCCCGCTAAACAAGGGCGACGTCTCAGTATGCATAACGACGGAGTATTTAATTAAGAGTATCCCGTTATATCGCGAACTCCTGCAGTACACGCCAGCAAAAAGGCGTCATTAGCCAGCAGGACGTCGGAACAACGTTCGCCAATCAGCGCCTTTCCAACCAGTAGCCCAGCCAATAGGGTACACTCCGCATAGCGCGGTGGCCTGTCAGGCATAAGGCCTGTTCCCAGACTCTCGCACGACCAATCACCGAATGGGTACGCCCAGATCGTCATAGGAATAGCCAGGCAATCTCGACTGTGTGTATTTATTTACTCTGTGACGAAGGTGTCATCCCACGTGGGTTTTGAAAAATGGGACATTCGTGCCGTAGGACACGTGGCTATATTTAACACGCTCTCAAACCAAGTGCTCGAGATAATTACATCATGCATCATACACAAAGTGAATCCTTTGTGCGTGCGTTTACTCTGGCTCGGAGCCACGTGGGCGGGAGGTCGCTTGTTATAACGTCGCGTGGCTACGAAGCTTCCGTCGCTATTTACAGACCATTCGCATGGAGCCACGCTCAAACATTCTGTGGGGACTCGGGATGTTGAAAAAATATCGATAAATCGAAATGATTATATCGTATCGACGTTATATCGATATAAATCGCCGATATATTTCAACGATATTTTATCGAAATTAATATATTTTTTGCAGGTATCGGAAATTAATATTTTTAAAATGCTCTTTTAATGAGCTCTGTTTCGGGTACAAAAAATGAATTTAAAAATTGCTACTTTTACGTTGGCAACATGCACCAAAACAGGTGCCGAATCTTTCTGCAATGCCTCGTGTCTCCAATATGTAATATTCCAATCAATTATACGTTTATCAACTCTTTAATGCATAAAATATCAGACTCCAATGTACCGAAAATCGATATTTTTCTTTCGGAATATCGTTTTGTAAAACTGCACTTTTATAAATAATAAAAATAAATTATATCGATATTTTTTTTCCTAATAACATTCCTAAAGGGGATTCCCTAGTAATATATTGCCTCTGAAATCAATGTTTGCCAGTACATGGGCATTTTAGTAAATTGTCAATTATCCACAGATACGACTTTAAACTTCATCATATTAAACCAACAAAAATTGCGACTATTGTAATTTTGTATGCTCAAGGACGTAGCTACGTTCGCGTCCATCTATAATAGAGAACCGAATGAATAGTGATTATCAGTTTGTCAAGCTCATTCGCAGACGTTACTGTCGAGCGTTGTTCAGCCTGATGTATCTTGATTGACGAGGCATTCATGGATATAATTTGGATGTCCAGTAGTGGATATCAGTTTGGATCACTTACTGGATATCCATTACATATTACTACTAAACCACCAATGGCCATTACTTATGGTGATTAAATCTAAATTTGTTTATGAGAAATACCAAATATCTATATTACATTTTGGATATTGGGTGGACGTTTGGACATCTTGTGGATGTAACTTTGCTATTCCTGGATGTTCCTGGATACCGTGAACATCATAATGTGGCATACATTAGAGATTCTTTGGACGTCCCTGTCAAACTCTCAAATTTTCGAGTTCAACTATATTTGACGATAAAAACTTGAAGACAAAATACGGCCATCAAATTTTTCCTTCAAACAAATATTATCAAATAATCTTGAATGAGTTAAGAAATGTGCCACACTGCCCAATTTTTTTAATGAGAGAATCTAATATGAATCATTATTTAAAAAATTATTTCCATAGTAAGATATTGCTTTTGTTTATCCATGCATTCCACTAAAGGAAAAAAATCAAAGAGTGTTGTAATTTATTTTCGCCACTTTTGCTAAATTCAAATTTTATTCATCAGCAATGTTACCTGCACAGTGAAAATATAATGCCTCTGAGTCCGTAATTATGTGCAATATTCACTTAAAATAGCATTCATGCCCAGACAGCTTCTACATAAATTAATTATTTTCGTAACCTACTTCGTTTCTAGCAATTCGTTATTTTAAAGTTTATTGACGTCCATTTTTGTCGTGCACGATTTTGATTGGCAGGGAACGTCAAACATCAAGGTAATTTTAGAACCGGTCCAACCTTGAAATTTTTTTATTGAATCTGAAGTCGTTCAACTTTCTCAGGCAAATATGGTGGCGTTTATGACGTTCCGATGACGCCATAATTGTTCAAGTTCATTTAGCAAAACTTACTGGAAGCTATTTGACGGGAAAATTTGAGTGTGACAGGGACTTTACAGATCTGACTTGCGAGAAATTCAGCTCCCCGGGGCATGCACACCGCAGTCACGGAGGGCCCGTTGCAATAATTTCTTGTTGCCAGATGTGAACTTTATACGTTGAAAAATTCTTTGGGGCAATTCCCCTTAACAATGTTACTGTCAAACTACCATCTCCCTAAGCGTGCAACAACAATGGACTTCCTGAGGAAGTGCATCTCCGGTTATGATACAAATCTGTTGTTTTCTTGATGAAATGGGGAAACCCGGTATAGGCTGTTCCAAGTAAAGTGAGCACTTTTTAAGGCGATTCTAAATTTTTCCTTTCATCCAATTTCCATCTCTCTGCTGCTTTTTAATATAAACATTGCAATGTGACCAATAAACACTGTGTATATATGTCACCACCATCAAAATTCAATGTCTGAAGCTGCAATAAGATATTTTTAGTAGTGGTTAACGGCTGTTGGGAGGGCCTTAAAAAGTGCTCACTTTACCGTGAACAGCGTATAATATTTGCACCATCACCAAGTAAGCCTGAGAATTTGGAGGGGGTGAGGTTATGATGGTGTACTTGGGCTCTTCCACTCGGCAAAGCATTTTTGTTTGATGTTTTATAAAAAGTTTAATCCTTTGAGGTCTGCGATACGTTTGTGATACAATTACAGAGAGTTGTCATGAGCAACATAATATAAGCGTACCGTCTATCACGTTAATTTCTGAAACAAAAACAATTTTTTTAATTTTTGTTCTCGTGACTTGCAAACGATGTGTCTATGGACCATGCAAGATGAACATGAAAAGTAGCGAGACAATGGAAGCATAATATCTGTGCGAGTTTTGTCTTCCAAGACAGTGAAATCGTCAAGCTACTGCCGCCCGAGATAGACTCTAGCTTGCAGATGAGGGATAACCTAGCAGCAGATTTGGAACACGTGGTTAGATATGGAACAAACAATTAATTTGCCTACTGGTTCGTGCGAGGGGAATATTTTGTTTCCAAATACACCTTACTTTAAGAACTCTTCGTCGACCATTGCAATGGTGTGAACATTTAAGCTTTGCAATAAGATATAAAAGAATCATACATTAAATCTGCCATTAGATTAATACTCCAGACTGGTCTTTATCAATTTGATGTTTCCTGGCGTAATTACATTAGTGCAGATAACGGCGTTCGCAATAGTGACGGAATTCTAACAACCCGATAGATGTGTTATTCGAAGCATGGTGATAAAGAAGGTGAGAAAAATTACCCTGCAATTTTTTTTTTTTGCGGCGAGCACAAACTCACGTTGTAGAGATAATGTTTCCTTTATTACTCTAATAACCACCCGCCACGGTCGTGTTGCTACTGCCTGTTAAAAGTTTTAGAAGTGGCATTACCACACTGTGCTCAGGGGAGGCCACGGCGACTGAGCGGTCAGACTGCTCGCCTCCCACCAAGGCGAACCGGGTTCAATTCCCGGCTGGGTCGCTCCCAGATGTTCGCAACTGGGAATAGTGCCGGGCCATGCCGCTGGTTGGCGGGTTAGCAATCCCCAGTTTCACCCGCCCATGCATTCCGGCGCTGCTCCATCCCCATCTCATTTCACCCTTATCGGTTCTCAAGACCCCGTAAAGAGCCGCCTAAATCTTTCAACAACCAACAACGGAACTCGGGAACTCCAGCAATGAAAGATTGCCATTGGCTCACTGTTCTCTGGAGTATGTCACGTAGATTACTGTCCAATCTCTAAAGTCAAATAGGTACATGTTTCTATGGTTTGAAGACTATCCTCTGGTACCAAAAGACATTCGAAACCATACGGTCACTATCTAAGCCGTACACTCCCAATTGTTCTGCGAAAATCTTCACCGGGAGTAGAGACGGGATGACAGAAAAGGTATGCAAGATCGAGCCAACGACAGTTGTCACAAACGCCCTTCTTGCAGGGGAATCTTGAGGGAGGAGTGAAATCATGCCTCTCACGAACCTCTGCGGCGGAGTAGGAAGGTGGTCCAAGGTCTCTCTCTGCCTGGGACAAGTGCACGTCCAACGAGCATACAAGTACCAGAGACGTCACTCAAGGCAAAGCAGTGGAACGCGTATTTTTTTGCCCAGTGCAAATGTACTAATGTCAAAACAAAAAAATAATGTGTTCACGGGTTGGCACTACTACACGTGAACAGTTTTATGTTTATATTTCAATCGTCTAATTCCATTCATTTTAGTAAAAATGTATTCAATATTCACATTTAAAATATGTAGAATTACATCCAAAAATTAACGGCCACTGTGAGCTGTCAAGTGTCGGTAGAAAACTCCAAATCGTTGCTAAAACCCTTAACTAGCTCACGTCATCCCCAATGCACGACTATACGACATGTAATGCTCACATCACCAGCAACATCGTAAAAAGAAATGTGGATTTATATAAATCATTTTACGCAGTGTCTACAACTGAATCAATATAACTGTATTTATATTTTCAATTACACTGAATGATATTCATAAACGATAAGCAGTTTATTTACATTATATCAAGAGACTCAAATAATTTACCGCTTTTATACTGCCGACACTGCACTGGGCAATTAAACAAAAACGAATCGGAAATAAAATAAGCGTTCTGTTTATTTCTACCCGGTGGCTAGGGCTTGCGCGCGCCAAGAGCGAAGATGGAGACAGTTGCAGTACCTACCTGCCAGGCTAGGGTTACAGCGCTCGGCAAGTGAAAGGCTGACGGGTTGGCGGACACGACGAGGAATAAATCTAGCTTCGGCGCCCGGCCAAACGCTTCCTCGCCAAATCACTCCACGCGACGCGACTGGCGACATGCGCTACATCGGTGCCCGCCATCAAGCCACAAGATAATCCCCGCCTCCAAGAAATGCCTCGGCCATTGCCAACACAACAGCTTCTGGGAAGCCCTGTTGGTTCTGGCGTGCCTGCGATTGTGTTTCTCCTAACACCTGTAGCGGGATGGAGGTCTTAATAAAAATAAAAGAACTAAATTTGCTTCCTAATTTATTCACACAGTTATTCTTTACAGCATTAGATTATATATCTCCAATATTACTATTTTTATTTCTCAGTAAATGCAATATTTTATGTCTATTTCAACTCTAATTAATGTCCATAATGTCCCTGTTAAAGCCAATTACGCCATAATCATCATTAACACAAGTTCAATCTGTCTCACTCATGCATCCAGTCCAATAGTCAAGCCTGCCAGGTCGTACTCTTCACTGCTCTGATGCTCGCAGTCGCAAATTTTCCTCCCGCTGGTCACTTCCGGTGTTACTCGTTGTTCTTCTAGCTCGTCGTCTATCGCTGAACGTCGCACAATCGCCCGGACTCCCGACTGTCATGGAAACTCTCAACTAGGAGGCCCATCGCACTTTTTTGCTATCGTCGTCAAGATCTGGAATATTCCCCGCACCCCGAGTCACGCTGAGAGAAACGAGGTCAGTAAACCAGAAAATTCTTCAGATAGACGCAGAAATTCTATCCGCCGACGGTCAGGAGCGCGCGAGCCGCCAAAGGGCTATCTCGCCGCGGAATGCCTTCATGACTCAGAACTCTTGTAGGATTATCGCTCACCTGTCAATCAAACATTCCTACATGACTCGCTGTCCATATCGCTTCTCCGTCCTACACACACACTCCGCTCGCTCGGGCGATGCAAAGCACCGACACGTAACAATATATATTTTTAGGAGTTGTAACGAACAAATTTTTTCTTTCGAACTATACAATTATCAGTAGGGATATAACGCTCTATCAGAACCGATATAAATGTGATTGTGTCTAACATTGTCAGCAGTTGCTCATGAGACTGCGGTATATATATATATATATATATATATATATATATATATATATATATATATATATATATATATATAGTGTATCCCCCTACGGTATATATGGCGCATCCCACTATGGTGTATATGGCGCATCCCACTATGGTGTATATGGTGTATCCCACTACGTGATGTGTGGAGAGTTGAGTGGAGAGATTTGGGGGGCTCTCGACATAGAGGTCTTGAGAGCCCATTAGGGTGAAGTGAGGTGTGTAGCAACGCCAGAACGCAAGGACGGGGAAAACTGGAGATCCCCGAGAAAACCCGCCGACTAGAGGCATCGTCCGACACGATTCCCACATGTGAAAATCCGGGAGCTGACCCCGCCGGGAATCGAACCCAGTTCGCCAAAGGTGGGAGGCTAGTAGTTTAACCACTATACCACCACCCCCATCCCTACTACGTGAAGAACTTATATTATATTGAACACTGTTGATGGCTATAGTGTGCAATATTAAATCTACTTCCTTTGGAGCATCCTACATAAAGGAAAATTGACCAACAGGGTATGTTAAAGTCTTGTATACGTCAGGATTAGACACAGCTAGTAGCTCGGATATCGCACAGTCAGTAGCGAGGACAAAAAACCGGCCGGGCATTTGCCTAGAGTGGTTCTGAACAATAATGGGAAACCAATATCGCAATGGCTGGATTGGCACTTGAAACCAGTCCCCCTATCCCTCCGCCAGAATGCGTTAATGGTCCTCGTGGAGATAAATACTTTATTTAAAATATTTTTTATGCGTTTAAAAACTGCACACACTAACATACATTAGCCGGGTTTGACTACAGGTACGCTAAAGGGGAGCGTTCAAGCCAACTAAAACAAAAAAAAAAAAAAACTTTTTAAATGTCAATAATATTATGTGTTTTGCGGAAGTAAACAAGAGTAGAAATTATAACAGGCAGCCTAAGTTGTTTCAGATCGACATCAAATATTATTACTTACAGTATTTGTAAAACAAACCCACTGCGGACTTAAAAGATTTTAGAAATTAATTAAAAATAAGTTACACAGTAACGCAAACTGTCAGATTGGCGTTGGTATAAGATGTTCACAGTAAAGTGAGCACTTTTGAGGTCCTAGTTACTTTTTCTTATCAGCAATCTTTTATCCTTACAACATGTTTTTTACTGCCGTATAAGTAATAAGCATATTGTATATATTTCACCGGACTCGAAAGTTAACGTCTAAGGCTACAATAAAATAAATTGATTGATTTTATTTCAAAACAGATGACTTCAGAAAGTGCTCACTTTATCGTGAACAGCCTGTAATATCCGATGGCTGTCCGCCGAGGGTAACGTAATTTTTCTTATCGCTAATACTAAACGGTTCCAGCCACTAACGAAATCAACTAACAACATTTCGCAATGCCGTCCGTGTGCGTGCCTTTCAGTTATCGGACTCCATAAACGTCCCTGAGCAGCGTAATCTCTGAACTTCTGAAAACAGTTATCCGAAAATGGCAACCACTCTAGCTCGCGATCAATTTATAGCTGTTTTAAAACCCTGATTTATTTTACTTCATTGAGCCCACTGATAAAAGGCCACGGTGCGTCGCACGAAAGGCTGACCAACTGCTCTCTTCCAGGGTACTAGTCTGCAAGTTAGCCTCCCAACCCTGTACCCCCTTACCAATATTAGAGTAGTCGTGGTCTGCGGCCGTCTATGTTTTGCCATTTCGCTAGTTAGTAAGACTTCTGATACATCTCGTCTATTGGCGATTTATTCACACTTTTTTTTAACTAAACCTGTGAAATACCATCCCATGTATGACGTGTTTTCTTGTTTCCTAAAAATGTCACGTATCACAAGCGTTTTATTTTTTCGTTTATTTGAACTTTTACTCATAAATAAATCATAATATTTCGTTTATAATTTTTATAGTTAATATAAATAAAAACGTAGATTAAACGTGTGTGTTGGCAATGCCTAGTAAGACATTGTTCTTATGCAAAGTAATTATCATTAGAGTAAGTGCACACTCATGCAGCACATTGTCTCTTTGGTGTACTTATCTAGATTCAGTTAAGCTTTCTTTGCAAGAGGCGAGGGAATACACTGGAAGTATAACTATGGCAGGGCTTCAGAAAAGTTTGAAGTAACCGTCAACTGACTATAATTCTCCGAGCGCAATATTTAAAGCGATGATCGCTATCTATTACCACGTGGTGTCGGACGCCATAGCGAAGGACAAATATTTTTTTTGGTGCTCAGTCCTGTTTTTCCATGTCAGATATCTGCATCGCAATGCCGAATGTCCAAAAATCTCCATCTAGCCAAGATTTTTGCAGTGCTACAAAAAAACTTTTAGAAACTTTTTTTCCGATTTTTTTTTTTTTCGGAAAAGTACAAAAACTTTTTTACGGTACATCGTAGCGTTACCATCGATAAGCACTCGAAGGAAAACAGTCCAACGATAAACCATAGACACCATTCTACTGCGACATTCGCAGGAAAAATACGATAGCACCGCCGTGTTGAATTTTCAATTTACGTGCCATAACTTTATTTTCAATCAAATAACTGAATATTTCTTATCGTGGCGCATTTACATTTCACAAATTTCTTCAAAATTAGCTACGAAATTCAATCCATGTGTTATCTGGTAGGCCTAGTTGCGAAATAGCAAAAATCTATTGATAAATTAAAAATAATATCCTGCACTAATCGCATCATAGTTATTTGACAAAGGTTCAGACAACAGCGCCGTTGTATACTGCCAGAGAGTGTGACGTGAAGTTTTCAGTCCCAAATTGAGAGAGAGGAATGGTGTTGCATTGAAGTCTCCTATGTTGCAGTGGGACGCCTGTGAGTGGGCAAACCGCCGGTCACGAGTGTTTGACAAGTGTGCAGTGTTATCAGGATCCGGCTTCTGTTCGCGCGCTAAGCTCCTATTGGCGGGGCGAGTTCGCGGGCTTGCCGAGTATTTGCGAAATTGTAGATAGCATGGCGAGAGAATAGAGCGTTCTCGGGTGGTAAAGAGCGCGCTGCTGGTGTATAGGGGAAGCAGGTGTCTGGCTCCTCGGAGGGGGTAGGCTT
The DNA here is from genome assembly GCA_029891345.1 of Dryococelus australis. NCBI lineage: Eukaryota > Metazoa > Arthropoda > Insecta > Phasmatodea > Phasmatidae > Dryococelus > Dryococelus australis. The sequence goes on along the minus strand of CM056995.1, from coordinate 333,536,741 downwards.
GAGTGGGGATGGACGGCTGATATATATAGAGGGGCGCGAGCCGTAATTCGTCGCCCGCCAGTGGTCTGGGTTCCTCGGGTCTTAGTAGTTATCCGCCCTTGGAACAGGAAGCTGATTCGCAGATCCCAAGATAAGTAAATTGGCGTCGGGATGCTGGTACAGGTTGCTCCGATCGAGAGTAGGATGTGAGACTTGGAAAATTAACCAGGTCGTAGGGGTTGGACTTAGACGAACGACTGGGAGAATTCGGCCTTAGTGGAAGATAGCAGGGTTCCTAGTATCGGGACTTAGAATTTAGTCGCCGTATTGTTTCTGAGACTATGTTGTTGGAAAGTCACTACGAGTGGGGACATAGTTTATGCCAGATGGGACCCGAATGCCACAGTGAATAACTATGGAGGTTTTCGGAACTTTGACTTTTCGGTGCATGGCGTTAATGGACTTAGTCGTTTCCTGCATCTGGAACGAAATTTAATGTGTTTACTGATTTTTCTACGCGTAGTTCGGCCTGGGGAACTTATGTGTGAGAGATAACTTTACCTAAGCTGGCAGTCTTTACGGCATTGGACAAGGAAATGCGAGATGGAGTTTTGAAGCTTGGTAACGCGGTGCGGCGTGTGGGTACTTGTGAACTCATCATCGCGGTAGGCCCAGAAAGCGTGTGAGGCTCTTGTAAAGTTTGAGTTCCCTACTAGGCCATTGACAGTGTTAATGGAGGAGTTTCCTCAAGTGAGAATCACTGGAAACTCAGGAGATGTTCGAGTCAAAAAGCTATTCAGCAAGTTGAGATTGGGGAGACTACTACGCGGGAGCGATAGAAGTTCGAATCGGTGGAGACCAGAACATAGTGGTTATATGTTATGTTGTGAGAAGGAAAGCTTAAGGGTGCGTTTTGGATATGTCTGTGGTGTGTAATGTTGGTGTATTTGGGTAAAGGAGAGGGAAGTAAAGCCCGTTTGCGGGAAAGTGTAGGGACAATATCTTCAGCCCTACACTTTTGCCAGTGGTGTGTATGTGTGTGTGTGTGTGAGCGATTGAAAGACAGCTCAGGATAACCTCGGCTACCGATGAGAACAATATCCTCACCCTGAGTTGGCATAGTGGAGATGAGAGTGTAGAGGCCCTGTACCAGCCATAACCGGTGGGAAGAGTATTCCTGGGTACTGGACCTGAATGGTGACCTGTATGAAAGCTCAGATGTGGAGTACGACTGTGAGGGTAGTTTTCTTCAATGGAGTTTGTTCTGGCTTAGGAAGTGGGAAATGTTTGGCATAGTCCACTCACGCTTTCTTCGGCCTTTTGGCACCGAACCTTTGAAAAATCAGCCTAGGCATATTATGTCAACCTGTTTCTTCAATAACTTGTATTCCACAAATATTTAACAATGTGATTAACTTTAGAGTACTGTATTATTGAATAAATGAAACTTTACCTTAGTATCTTACATAATTTGTAATATTTATTTCGTATTAAGTACGAATTAACAACAGCGAGAGCAGCGACGTGTTGGCAATGGCCGGTAAGAAATAGTTCACAGTTACTATATTTTTTAACCTCGTTTTATGTATACTATTTGTAAGTTAAACGTTTCCAATTTATATATTTGTATTGTTAGGTACCACTGACGGACACACATTTCATTGCTGCAGCTAAAAATACCCGCACAAATTCCCGTGTGTAGGCTGGTGATTTTTTTCCGCCCGGAATGAAAGTTCAATAAGCGAAGCAGAGCGTGTGTTTCTCTCTCGTTCTCTCTTCTCTCTCTCTCGGGAAGATCGTCCCACCTGTGTAGGAAAGGTATACATTTTATTTCAAATTTCAGCACATCTCATACTAATTACAGTAACAGTAATGATGTCTGATATTGTAATTTACAACTTAAACGAGATTTTATTGTTTAAATACCTATTATGTGTTATTTCGATGCAACGACATATTTTAGATGCGATGGCGCGACACAGCTCGTTGCGCGACACTTACAAATCCAGTAGGTTGGCAGACGTGGTGTTGAAAGCGTTCCCAATATGGCGGCGGCGGACAATTATACCCAGGGCATTACGACTGACAGTGGTGTGGCGACATACAATGACACGGCGTGTTTCTGAATGAAGCGTCAAGTTCGTACTCGTGTTTATGAAACATTCTACGGAAGTTACAATGTTGTGATAAATATGTGTTTCCACGGCAGAGTGAAATGTGTTGTGATAGTTGCGTATGAGAGGGCGTGGTGGCTGCGTTGTGGCCAGGTGTGTGTGTGTGTTGATTTCAAATATGTGCAGAATTTATACGTTTTAACCATGAACTGATGTTATGACGAAATGAAAGTATTTCTGTGCCTAATGTTTTGCTGTAGTGTAGTTACCTTCTCCTGAAGCTATATGATATTTTGGAGTGGACCCAGTCCGATCTGGTGAATCACACAATACTTATACCTGGACTTGTGATTTATTTTTCTGCTGAAACTTTAGTTGACCCGATCCCCATCCTATCCCGTGATAAAATGAGGTTAGGGCGGGATAGTTGGGGTAGTGGTTGACCCACCTGAGCTGAGGCAAAGGTGGGCTCAAGAGCTACAGCTGTAAATTTCCGAATAGATGTGCCTAAACAAATGAAATAAGCTATTAACCAGCAATTCAACGTGGCGTGCGAGACCCGAGTCTTAACAGTGGATGTTTGTGATTCCTCTGCAAACATTTCAAGCACGTCAAAGACGCACGACGCAACCACAGAGAGCAAAAGCTACAATGTCTTGGAACACGGCGGCACGGAAGATTTCTTAAGATTGTCTTCACTTTCTACCTACAGTGCATCTTTGTATAGCCACACAGTAAACATGAAGGCCTCGTCTGCAGTTGGCTTTGTCCACGGACACACAAGTGCGCATTGGCGCACGTGACCCTGTGACGTCATGGCCCGCGTCCGCATGTACGTAAATGTTGAATATCCGGAGTTTACTGCGGAATGAGAAATTTTTCCGCTGACGTGTTCAAAGCTCTCGACTCTTAGACAACAAAATAAGATTGATAGTTTATTGTTTATGTAGGCCTATGTTTCAGCGCGCATAAGAAAAAGAACGTAAACACTGAAAAATAGCAAATATAATTATGATTTATAATTGAAAACAACACTAGCATACATTCCTACAATACTTTACACAAGTAAACATAAAAATAAATTTCACGAAAACAAAAAAATATATACTGAAACTACAATTCAGGATGGCTAACAATATCCACAAATTCCCCGAAAATTCCCTGACTCTTCGAAGTATCCGAATCCATCCTATTACGTTTCACGTACAAAATACACGACAGAAATAAGAAATATTTTTACGTATTTCATAAAACATTACACATTTATTTAATGGATAGCAGCACTCACGCATTCTATGCCGTAACAGATACTTATAAAAAAATAGGAAGACTGCACGAAGGTGGCACGTGAAAAAAAGGGCGACTTTGTACTCCAGGGCCGTGAACAAAGTCGCAACACAAGACAATATACAAAGAAGCAATTGCTTGCATTTTGTTGGAACTGTTGGATATAAAACGTTTCGCAGGTCACTGTGGGCTACTTCAGTTATGTCCACGGGGCCATTCCCCCAATATTTTATATCTTGGAAAGTTCCAGGGGAGCCACACAAGTCAAGCCCGTGAGCCGCGATTGGTCCGCAGGCCGCAGCCTTCACGCGGCCTGTACATGAAGGACGTATAGGCTATTCACGGTAAAGTGAAAGCGCTCTCATTTGGAATAGTAGAAAAATATATTTTACTTTAGCCTTAGCCGTTAACTTCAAAGTGCGGTAGAATAGTCACACTGTGTTTATTACTTACACGACAATATTTATTTTTAAAGGTGGTAAAAGGATTTAAAAAAAGTCTGTAAGGAAACAGTAACTAGGCTCTCAAAGCGCTCACTTTACTGCGAACAGCCTATAAAAACCGTTGTGATCATATGGTCCCGGATCCCCGCTGAAGTCACGAAGACCACCACTGGAATAATGTACCCCCCCCCCCCCCCCCGTGGACCAGCGGATTGTTACACTTATTCCTTGTTCGCCGTAGTCCTAACTTTAGTTTCATCTCTTCACTTCACAGTTCTACTTGTATTTCAGTCTAAAAGATTATATTCCATGGCCTAACCAATATATATAATGAATCTGAAATGAACGGCTTGCTTGGCTCTCTAATGGGCGTGGGCATAGAAGTCGAGGAGGCGTGTCGAAAAAAATTATCACTTTTTGAGATGTATCCTTCACTCGAAAAATGCTTTCTATGGTCTGTTCGCGGTTTCTTCGTGCTTTTTAAAATCAAACCTTAGAAAAATCTCCCCATGTAAGGTGTGTTAGGGATATATATAATGTATCGCAAGCAATTTATAACTGTGTTAACATAAAAGTACCTTATTTTCGATGAATTTAACTTCTACTTATAGGCCTATTTCTTCTACAAATTATAATTTCATTTGTAATACATATGACTAAAAACGAAGGGGAAATAAGTGTGTTGGTAATGCTTAGTAAGAAATAGTTCTTATACAAAATTTTATTACGCTGAGTGCGCAAGAATGCGGTACGTTGAGCCCTTGGTTTGAAGGCTGTTCACGACAAAGTGAGCACTTTTGAAATCAGCCTTATAAAAAAGTCACTGATCCTACCTCCGCATCTTTTAACGGGCCCACTGAGTGACATGCGCCCAGTTAAGTTGGTAACGATGGAGGGAAAGTAGTTCAAAAAAGAGTAAATTTGCAAAAAAAAAATTATTTTTATAATAATTTCACAGTTTCACTTGAAAGAAGCTTGAATAAAGAGATGGGGCCCGTGGTAATGTTAATTTTACATACGGCGGAATAATACACAGCGTGCATATAAGTAGATACTAAGCAGGGTTTTCGAAAATGCTCAGTTTATCGTGAACAGCATATATTGTTCTGTACCCTCGGTCAAACTTTGTATGACGCAGAGGAATATCCTGGAAGCAGAACTTTTAGCAGGGCTTCAGACTTGTGTAAAGTAACCGTGAGATAGTATATACGCCCTTACTCCTGAATGCCTACTTACTCTGGCACGATGCCGAAGCCGCCTTCGGGGGATATGGGCGGCCATCCACTATGCAGGGGAATACGCGTCATCGCCGTCGATAGGAGAGTGGACGGAGCCGCCGATTTACCCGAGGAGATGGTAGGATGGCTCGCAGTCTCAGTTGGCGAGGTCATGCCTCGTCTTGCTAGTCCCGGCCGATAAAGCGCAGCCCATCTGCGCGAGTCCCACATGTGCACTTTTACGACTTGACGAGGTTAGAACACAGAGAAATACGCACGACACGTGTTGCGCGCGGGGCCAGCTCAAATAATGCCCAGTAACCGGATCAACAAGTTAGCCAGTGCGAACCAATTAAAGTCTGGGCTTCACGTCCCGCGGTTATGCATAGAGGCTAACTCTCCGTCTACAATCGACATGGCACACACGCACAACATGCATATCATGAAGTAGAAGCCTGTGTCTGAGATGGCAACTTCCACAACTGGTGTTTGGCGTGACTTAACTGGCGTATCCTAACGTCAAGTTTTTAACGCCGCGCCGACCAATGAGAATGTGGGAAAAAAAAAAAAAATACTGTAGCCAACTTGTGAACATAAAATTTCTTACGCTGGAAAAATTATTCGCTATTCGTTTGCTCTTTTTAATTAGTGATACGTTAAAGCCGATAGACGGTTTAACTCGTTATTTTTTGTAAGTAATGTTATTTAAGTCGTGACGATCGTGGATCAGGCGTAAGATAGACGGGACCTTTCGGCCAATCGGTGATCATGTGAGTTGTTCCATCGCCATCCAGCCTCCTTGTCACACAAGCGTGACGTCTTGGTATGCACGGCTACCGGAGACAATGATGACCGGTGTAATATGAGACGTTCTGCGGGTACAAACGCAGTCTTGACTCAGCTGCTTCTCGAAAAAATTGGGGGGGGGGAGGGAGGGGGAGTGAATATAATGCTACTCTGTCCAACTAACTTAGATAAAGATATTCTGGCGGGTCAAATATTAAAAATATTAACTGGCTTAAAAAATCTTCGTCGTACAGAATTAAACAACGCGGTGCTGGGCAATTCGCTGTAAAGCGATCGTTTCTTTTTTTTTTTTTTTTTTTTGTAAACCCTGCTCAGGACTTCGTTTTTCTCCAAAGTTTGAATCGTTCTGCCAAATGTAAAATTAATATTGACATGTGCCCGATCATTTATTCATGCGTCGATCGAGTTTAACTGTGAAAACGAAGGTAATTAAATTATGTTACTAAGTTAACATACGGTCTTCTCATACTTGTACTTGCGTGCATAACACACAACGAACTAGGATGAAATAATTTTAAGTGTCCATGAATGTAAACGTCACTTATAAAAAGAAAGACATTACCATGCATTCCTGCCAACTTACTGAACTCATGCCAGTCAACATTTCTGTTAAAACATGCGCAGTTACCTGCAGGTTTTTTTTTTATTTCAGAAGTTCACTTCAAAGTAATCAACCACGAGGAAGTTATAAAAAAAATACTGTTTTTGGAGTAAAAAGTTTTTTTTAGTGGCCTTTCTCGTGTTTTACAGGCATCTTCCTTACAGGTTCCATCGTTTTTCGTCACTAAGGTAATTGATTATATTTCAGAAGGTGTATTAAAATTCCCTGCACGACATATCCTAAATAACATCTTCCCAAACTTTATCGAACTGCCACAGCTTCGTTACACTTATTAATTTTTAGCTAATAACTGTCGAGGCGAAACGCGAGATTATTTCTTGCGAAAGTTTATAAAGAGATAAAAACAATAATCAAGAAATAATGACATCAGGCAATGAGCTGTGTTCGGTCGTTCCAAAAACGTGATTAAAAAAACTGTATTTCCAGAGTAAGGCGAACATTCCATAAATCCAAGATGGCGGGTGGGAATCTGCCTTAAGGCAACGTCCGGCATGGAGCTAATTTATACGTCTGAGGCACAGAAGAAGATAGATTGGGGCGATAAGTCTGCAGTTAAGTTTAATGAAAGTCCCTCTACTAGTATTACAGATATTCACGCAGAACAGTGTCTGAAAATGCGACATTTGTTAAAAATCATATACGGGAGTAATTCAAGGTTCTATTATCCCCCCCCCCCCCGGGTTATTTTCTGTTTAAAAAAAAACAGCATTTCAATCAGGCTGCAACGCAGTTGGCGAGCCAGTCTGGCAACCACCTTAAAGGCTGTTCACGATAAAGTGAGCACTTTAGAAATAAACCTTAGAAAAATAACACTGCCTCTGCATGCATATATTTTAATGGGTACATTGAGCAACATTCGCCGTAAACCATTTCTGATAACTTAAAATTAATACCTTCACTTCCTGTTTGTTTAATGTATCAAAGTGTAAAAAAAGAGCAGATTTGTAAAGTATTTGCTTTCTTAATAATTTCAGTTTCATTTGACCGACACATGAATAAAGCGATGAGGCCCATAGCAAAGTCAATTTTACATACGGCGGAGGAATACACAACGGGTATACAAGTAGATATTAAGCACTGCTTTCAAAAGTTCTCACTTTACCGTGAACAGCGTTTACACTCCCTGTTGCACGCTGTACAGAGATCAAATTTTAGCCCATTCACGATCACTTCCAACTTTTCTGAAGCCTTGCTGAAGTTCTACTTCAGGATATTCCTCCGCCTCATAAAAACAAAGATTACCCAACTGAAGAAAAATCCACCAAAAGGGTCAAATCACCGCATTCGTGGGCATTCAGTGAAATAATATTTTGCATGAGATTACCATCATACCTGTTTGCTCCCTGTATTAACAACATTAATTATAAATTAAATATTACAATTTTCAGATAAAATATACTTCGAAGTTTAATTTAACCTTAAATAAAGTAGGCCTACTATTATGTTAAAACAAGTATAAAACGCTTGTGATAGGTGACATATTTCGAAAATAACGAAACACGTCTTCCATTGGTGTGATTTTTCAAATGTTCAATTCAGAACTTGGGTGTAGCTGTGTTGGGGACACGGCCGTTTGTTTTCCGTGAATACATCCACGTTGACGCGCTCGGACGCCTTGATGTGTATTTTACGTTCCCGGCACTGCTTCACTCGATCACATGGCGTTTTACTGGTATCACTGGATTGCTTTTGAGGTGCTCTTTCCAATCGTATACGATTTCTGTATTTTGACTTGGCCTTGTGACGAGTACAGGCCGAAATTGTGTCAAGTATTCTTAATTTTTTTTTACATTAAACGCATACAATTTCGCCATAAGCACGCCACACAAATGTTTTTATACACGCAATTGATTGATCTTGACAATAGCTCTCGATTGAAAACCAAACGAGCGTCGTATTTTCTGCTAGTCGAAAAGTTACACTACGCGGAAGTTATGAGACGCGGCGAAACGAACTGAAAATTGCACCTCCCCCCCCCCCCCCTAACCCTCCCGCCAAAAACCACGCACGCAATGCTCCGCAGTCCTCGCCTCTACGTAACATATTCTTTGATCCTTTGGCAATCGAGTGGTGTAATTTAAATTCGAATGTAGATGATAGATTCGCTGCTGCAATACCAAACTGTATCCCCCGATTTTGTTATCATCGGATTTTCTGGATTGCAAATTCAAAGACAAATTTCGTGTCAACAAATGCGAAGAAAACTGCGAATAACTATATTACTCTCGCACTAAAATACAAATTCTAGGCTCTAACCCAAGTGACGCTAAGCCCCGGTTTTAAAACGCCTCGTCTGGTAAACTTATATAAATAATAAATAAATAAATAAAAATTCGTAGCCGACAGTTTTTATTTTGAGCTGTAGCCTTTACGAGAATGAATACACAGTGCAGCAGACGCTAAAGGCACAGTTCTCACTGAAGCATCATTCAGTGCGCTGACATGCTATACCTTTTTGTAGTATGTACTCCCAGAAATAATGCAATACCGCCTCTTATCGGAATAGTGTGACGCACGATCAATATGGGCAATTGAAATGGGACGGCCTGTCCATTAACGATATAACAGCTTTCGCATTTCAAAGAGGTTCGTAGTTTTCCCTTAATTAACATCTCGATGGCTGCCGCAACAGATGACACAACTGAAATTCAATCAAACGCCATCATGGACATCTGAACCAATTTACGTCTCGTGATAGGATTTTTTTACTACATTCTGTCTGACACGGAGATGTGCAGTCGGACACTTAACTATAGGCTGCTCACGGTAAAATGAGCACGAAGTCCTGCTAAAGATCTACTTGTATGCACGTTGTGTATTCTACCGCCTCATGTAAAATTAACGTTGCCATGGGTCTCATGACTTTATTCATGCGTCGGTCAAGTGAAACTGAGAAACTATAAGAAAAGTAAATACTTTACAAATCTGCTTATTTTTACACTTCAATACGTAAAAAAAAAAAAAGAAAAAAAAATTAGAACGTGAAAGAAGTAATTTAAGTTATCACAAATTGTTAACTAGCACATTTGATTTGACGTGAAAATATGAACTACTTTCCATCAGTTGTTATCAACTTTATTGGGCGCATGTCATGTCATTCAGTGTGCGTGTTAAAATTAATGTAGGCGGGGCCAGTGACTTTTTCCTAAGGTTGATTTCAAAAGTGCTCACTTTATCGTGAACAGCTTTTAACACAGGGCAACTACAGCAGTGGAACGGTTGATCTGGCAACTTGTGAGTTCTGATAATTGCACTGAGAGAAAGATATAGTTTCAGATACGAAATAAAATTACTCTCTGTTTGCACTGAACAATATTTCGTTCACTCAACGATCTGCTCTTGCTCCAAACATGGTCACTTTTTCAAGTGGAACACGTGTGCTCAATTCGAATTCATTGTAGGGGCCGCGGTGGTGCGGTGGTCAGACTGCTCGCCCTCTCACCAACGGTTCGATTCCCAGCGGGATCGCCGCCGGATCCTCGCATGTGGGGATCGTGCCTGACGACGTCATTGGTCGGCGGGTTTTCTCGGCGATCTCCCGTTTCCTCCGCCCTTCCATTCTCGCCTCGCTTCAAGGCCGGGCTACAATCACCGTAAGAAATAACAATAAAAAATTTAACCCACACTTGTATATGGGACCAGCTACAACACAACATAACGGCGTAAGATGGCGGCCTGCTCGCGGTAACGGCGTAAAGAGGATTGAATATTTTCAATTCTCTTACTTCGAGTTCTACGCCGGCCAATCACGAAACAACATTGCCAACCACGAGAGTCAGTGCAGTGGAAGCTTATAAGAACATAGTTACTAAATGAACTTTGCGATACAGTTCCGATTTACGTTTATTTAAAGAGTCAACACAATTATTAACACATATATACCACCATTTAAATATCCCGAAACACGATGCACGCGAAACTTCTTTCATCACAAGTAGATAAACAAAAATAAATACCAGGTTAGCCAACACACTGTTTGTAAATATCCGCGATACATGTACAGCCTGTCTTTTTTTTCTTGTGCTCTTTTCTCATTGGCCGCGTAACAGTTTTCTTACTGCCAGAAAATTTTCAAACTTCCTCGGTAACTCTACCGTTATTTTGTTACGGGAATGCTACGGCGATTGTAGCCTAGGCTTCATAGCCTCGATGTTAAAAGCCGCCTAAATCTCGTCACTTACTCGCTCTGTTTTGGTTAACATATAAAAAAAAGCTAGAAGTAGGACAAGAGATTAGAACCAACGTCAGCTAAGCCACAGCGTTACGCCTTTGCAACTTCAGATAAAGTGTTTTCAAAAACATACGTGTCGAATACCGGGCAACGTGCGCAAATAAATATTTCAAAGTTTTATACACATTAATGTTTAGTTTCTAAGTTGAACTCACGGTGTTTATGCCATTATAAAGCAATAAAGACCTGCAAAATTCGCGTTAATATTCGATAACATGCTAGACTTCAGTGTTGAGCGCAGTTCGTGATTACTGGTAATTATACAACGCCATTTACCTGTGTGACCGTTTTGCTGGAGAGTGTTAAGTGGAAGCCCGGCGGGTGGGGCGGGATCTTATTTGCTCAACCGCTGAGGCTTCATAGGCTGCAAGCTTCCTTGGGGCGAGCCACACAAGTTGTTGACCAATGACATAAATCACACGACCGGATCCAAAATAACGCGAATATTGCAAGTCGCTATGAACATCAAAAAACAATCAGACTAATGCCCTTTTCAATGGCACGAATGTTTTACCATTTGGATGGGAATACATGTATTTATTACTTATTTTCACGTCTAAAAATAGCAATTTATATAAAAAGAAAAAAAAAAGAAATTTATCACAGGTATAGGCCTAACACCAGAATTAAAAAAAAAACACATTCGCATAAACTCAGTAGATTTAATACTGGCGCAAAAGGGGCATTCGTAATCAGGCAGTCAACTTCTCAACAAACTTCTACAACATCAACACGAAATTTGTTTCTCGAAGCCAAAACTCTTTAAAAAGCAGATTTTTTTTTTTTTTTTTGCAGAACATGCCTTCTATTCAGTAGAAGAGTGCTTAAAACATTAACATTAAAGACCGGGTACAATTGTTATAAGAACATCACTAACACAACACAGTGATATACATAAGAGCTAAACTGATTGTTTTCAGTTAGAATGGTTACAATCACGCATAGCGAGAAGTACTTCTACCAAAGTTTAACTTTCCTTGTTAATATCGCGGTGCGTCAATATTCAGCCATTCAGAAGTCCCGACATTTAAACTACCTTATCAAATTAAAAACTTATTTATGGATCAAGAAAGTGTGTATTGAATTCATTCCTCGGCAGATATTTTCTTTTGTTTATTTCCGGATAATCGCAACCACGGAAGTTTTGTAACGTTTTTGGGCAACTTTAATAGTAAAAATTGAAATGAAAATAAGTTATAATCTTAAAAACTTCTGAGATCACTCGAAAAGATTTATATTTGACAAAAAAAAACCACTACCAACTATAAAGAACTTAATTTCTTCGGTACAAATGAAGCAAAATTAACAAACCAATATTATTATCGTTATATCAAATGCAGCTAGGCCACTGTGTTTGTGTTGTGTTTTGTATGTGCTTATCGCTATAACTGTGAATGTGTTAGTTATGTCAAAGATATATATCTTTACAAAGATTCCGCGCATATCTTGTCCCCTTTTCCTGGTCTTATTTTCTTTGTTCCAGTGTAATGACACATGTTCCTTGGTACTGGCAATCTATCACTGACAAGAAGAATAAATATTGACATTACATCATGTATTACCCAGCTTGTGTATGTATAATAAGGTATGTTGATTGTAACCTTATATTACGAGATTTGTATGACTTTTCCAATATCTATGTACTATTAGGTACGGGAAATAGATCAAATGGATGATATAAAACAAACGAAACCAGCAATTTCACGTTCTCACTTGAGTGACGCATAAAATGCTGGAATCACAATAGCACTACAGATGCGACGAGAAAAAAAAAAAGAATTGGCGTTAATGTGAACACTGGATTTTACCCGCATCGCGATCAAAATTTTGAAATAGTTTTTATAAATGATTTCTTGCTACTACATACTGACCTCTTTTACGATGGCCATTATTTTTTTTCATCATTTTCTCATCTCGCATTCCTTTCAAAAAATTGTTTCCATGTCCGCTGGTACTTTGAGCGTGAAGACATGGTGCACTTGCAACTAGCCATTAAAATGTGTTGCTTTGCTTATTAATACAAATAGCGGACGTAAAACTTTAGCGCCAAAAATATGGCGGCTTAAAGGCTGTTCACGATAAAGCGAGCACTTTTGAAATCAAACTTAGAAAAAAGTCACTGCACTAACCTGTATATATTTTAACGGGCGGACTAAGCGATATGCGCCCAGTAAAGTTGGTAACGATGGCGGGAAGGTAGTTCTATATCTTTAAGTTGAATAAAAAGTGTTAAGGTAACCATTTGTGATAACTTAAATTATTTCTTTCGCTGTCTGTTTTTTTTTTTTAATGCATCGAAGTGCCAAAATGAGAGCACAGTTGTAAAATATTAACTTTTCTAATAATTTCACAGTTTCACTTGACCGACGCAACGAACAAAAAGGTTTAAGCCCATGGCAATGTTAATTTTACTTATGTGGGAAGAACACAAAACATGCACACAAGAAGATTATAAGCAGGGCTTTCAAAAGTGAACATTCAAACGTGAATAGCCTATAGACAGATTTACAGACCTGTCGCGCCCGCGACGCGGATACATTAGAAATATTTTCTATTCGGAAATCTTGTCACGCGGGCGTTTTTTTGGTCGCGTTGGCGTCACAGGAGTCTGGCTACTGATTGTCTAGAAAATTATTAAATTCGCGTCGCGTCTGTCGCGCTATTGTGAATCCAGAATAATCAGTAAAAGTAAATGAATGGCCTACACCTGTCTCGAGTATAGTAGAAACGTATTCTGCAGCTGCTCGCTGCCACCCAGACGGAGTGTCAACAAGTTTGAAAGAATGGAACTTGGGAATGGGGGGGGGGGGGGGGTCAAATTTTGATTAGAGATTTAGCCAGAGTTAGCAGCGATTTGGAAATTTATAAGTGATCGGCAGATAATTTTTCGAGGGTCCATTTCAAATGTGCTCGGTTTATCATGGATCCTTACAAATGTTTCTTCGGAAGTTCGTAACCAAGATAGTTTTCTAATACTACTAGTACGTTACTAAAAACGTTACGCGTTACTAAAAAATGTTTTATAAATTTAAAGATGAATTCTATCAAGCAAATACTGTATACTTCATATTGTTACGAAGATGCAGATACATAAACATTTTGTATGTTGACCTGTAATAACAGTATGTTGTCAAAATGCAATTTTTTGCTTGTATTGATCCAGGAAATCATTTTGGCATCTAGTTTACAAAGAGCTGCCACATACTGAAACGTCCAAAAAAAATGTACCCTGGAACCGTTACCTTTTTTTTTTTTTTTTAATTGTAGCGCTCCCCTTGTTCATTGCTGACATAACATTGGGATTTAGCTAGCTGTCTGGCAGCAACGATGGGTCGTGCTTATGCAAGAAAATTGTCACACCAATCGAAATCTTGTACTTTATTTGTCATTCCTTCAATTCCAAAAACAACTTGTTAGCTCTGGGTCATAGAAGAGAAAATTAAAGTTTAACGTTAAAGGATAGGCCTATACACAATGCATACATAAAATATACAATAAATATGCTATAATCAAAAAAAAGATTTGTTCGAATTCATTATTTGGTACTAGATGGTTTTTAGCATTAGGGCGATGAATCGGAACGACAGGTCAATTAAATTACTGCCTTCAATAAGCCGTGCCTCACTTGCGGAAAATAAATCAAATATGACGTACCTCAATTTAAAGAAAAACGTAATAAGCATAGTAACATGCTAAAGCTTCATTAACTGTATTTGTTCATAATAATTTACCATGATTTCAATGAAAACAAACACGAAACATAATATAAACACTAGCTTTGCAGAGATATTCCGGTAATTGGCGACATTCATCAGCTCAGTGAATTTACCTCCTGAACCCCGTAGTATGTCGGAAAGTATTCTGAGCCTACCAGTCACGTGGTCGATTTGGGATCCTAAATTACGAATTCTAACACGGCTTATGAACACAGACAGGCCCTATTCTCCCTAATTACAGGGCAGCGAGTGCAATGATTTGTCGAGCCAGCGAAGTAGGTTACAAAAGACAAAAGCTACATTCCGTTCGCGTCACAACTTCCAATGACTTCTGTAAATAATTCGAGGTGTCAGATTTCTAACACCTGCTAGCGCTATCTGAACCTAGACTCTCCCCACATCGTACGATCTTTTTATACACAACTTAACTTATAAAGATAACATAAAGCTAACATAAAACTATATTATTTCACCGCACTCTCCCCAGATCCTACAATTTTTATACATAATCTCCAGTAAGACCCGTGTTCTCAAGCAAGAAGTTTTAGGAATACAACATAAACCATGGATATCTTGTAAATAAATAAATTAACCCGTAAAAAATATAAACGAGCTGTAATTCCATATCCTTGGTCCACCATCGCCCACAGACTAGAGAAAAATAGCCCAGCTGACCCGGTTGCAAAACAAGAGGTTACACATTCGACAAAAAAGGTAACCCAAAACCACCTTACAACCAGTGACGCGATACAGCCTCGGTTACGGAAGATAGAGCTGAATTAAACCACCGCCGAAGTTGTACTACACCGCCTCCGCAAACTGCGACGTAAGTCGTAAACTTACACTAACCTTCATAGAGAGCGCAGGTGCCGTCAACCCTCCCTGCTTTGGCATTCCACAAGGCGGCGGGTGGGGGTGGGGCGGACGATTCAAGTCGCTGGAGGGGTGTCAGGGAGGTTTCGCCTTCCGAGCGTAGACGCCACACACGCCACTCACACGCACAACGACCGCACGCACTCGCGACGTCACACACGCATGCCGGCCCGTGGTAAATTTTCAAAACCAAAAAGAACGTAAAAAAAAAAAAAGAGTTGTTGTGCACCGGCTCGCAGAGACGTTTGGCGGCCGAGCAGCTGACTTGCACTGCAGCTGAGCGCTGCGCTGTCGAGAGACCGGAGCTGCAGAGAGCGAGCGCGACCACGCCAAGGAGGAAAAGGGGGTTGGAGGAGGGGAAGGTCGCGATGGCAGCGCCGCGACGCGGCGAGAACGCACAACCAGCACGCGGCGGCCGGCCGGGCCCGACCAGACCAGTTTCTATTTGTTACGCACACATGCGCGCGAGCTAGCGAGCGGGCGGGCGGGCGCGCTCAAGGCCGCGCCGCCACCGAAGGTCTTCCCCCCTTTTACTCCGGCAAGCGTACGACATGCCTGTGGAGTACACCCCAGGAGGGGAGAAAGGAGAAGTTTCCACAAACCCGCCCCTCCATCGCTTTTTCCCCTCCTTCCGAGCGCCACGTCAATGGGCTTCGAACCGAGGCGCTACGATTTCCCGGTGTTGCCATGACAATACTCGGCGATACGGTGAGGCGCTGCAGTGCAACAACCGAGCAACGACCACGCGCCCCCACACACACATTCTTTCCTTGTTTAGCATTATCTGCTAAATCGTTCACGTTCAAACGTAGTGATTTTACACGATCTCTGCCGCTTGAGTTTCTTTGATACGTACAAATTTAGGCACGTGTTAATTTAATATAAACGAAATGTATATGTAAATGTGTTTTGACTTATGTGTATACGCTTACTTTCGCCAATACTTTATACGGATTCGGCTGTCAGTCTATTTGATGCAACTGTAATACAAAAACAGTATGTAATATTCTTCTGTTACTAGGTATAATTATGTTATATGTTTTTCACGCATTCTCAACTCCAGCTTGTCACTATCTTGATTCTGTGTTTGCCTGACACTGGTAAATCTTTTTATATTGCTACATAACAAGTTACGTCAATTTTTTGATAAATTTTATTTGAGTTTCCGTAAAGTTTTACAATGCAAAAATCATTAAAATTAACTTTCCTTTTTTTACTTATTCAATTCAATAACTACGAAGTAATCACCGCAATTTGGTTATAACCTCACAAAAGAACACGATTAACTGTAAATTCTTTTACACGATAAAGGACACTTGATACGGGCAAAATCAATCCGGCACCACAGTGGCTGATAACCGGCCAATAATGAATGTTGAATAGATCAATAAACACGTTCGGTGAACCGTTTACTGATACAACAGTAGTAAGAGCGAATAGATACCAAAACAACTTGCGTTCCTGCACAATTTTGAGTAGAGAGGTGCTGAATTCGCGTTTTTTTTTTTTTCAAGTAAAAACGCTAAATTTCGCCGACTTATACGCACTTTAAAGTTGTTCGTAATTTCGTTGTCAACTATCATGTGTACGCTTCACTGGAGATTACTGTTAGCGCTACAAGTCCAGGTGGGTGAATTTATGTTGTACGAGGGGAAGCCGGAGAGAGGGTAGTTGCGCGCTGGCCGACGCGCGCCCGTATATTTTTGTAACAGTTGGTACACAGCCGGGCCGTCACTAATACGAGCTGCAGACGGCAGAGCCCTACCGTCGGCTCAAGCGCAGGCATCTACAGGCTGATTCGTAAGTGCTAGGACGCGACGATATAAGACGAAAAAAGGCTGTACACAAACGTACCCAAATATCACATTGTTAATGATAACACAATACACTATTCGCGGAGTAACGAATTGTGATTTAGGCATCGACTGGATCAGTATGACGTCCATCGAATTCGTAGCACGATATAACTTAACGCCATGTGTGCTGCGCAGACCGATGCAGCATGCAGCGTGTAATCGTTGCGAATGTGGCCTCGATCCGTTCTCTCAGTTCGCCAACAGTTGCCGTGCGGGGTTCTACGACCTTGGCTTTGAGGTACCCCTACCGAGCGGTATCACACGCAGGACTGCGCGCTGGCTACACGAGTATCAGTGAAGATCTCCCCATCCAAAGGTCAAGGAAAACTCGATCGAGATAAACGCAAGTCTCGACATGACCACATTTGATACAGTGAAGTCTAGGATATAGGTATCTTAAAACGCGAAATTTCCCTGTCCCTAGCTTTAATAAAGCACCAAACTAAACTCTGCAGTCCTCTACACACTGGAGCAGGAGCTCACTTGTTGATTAGCTGTCGCCACAGACAGAACTGATTCTCGTGTTACACCCGGCCACGCGGAATAAAGCTACCAGAGTGCTGAATCTTTACTATTGGCCTGTCAGCTAAGCAGTAGTCCAATGTCACACTTGAAACAAACCTGTAGGCCTGAATGCTGTCTACCTTGGAACTGAATTATAATGCGAAATGACAAGGTCTTCGTATCATGTCCATTAGTAAGTGTGCCGATCCTATATACCAATGGATGCCGCCATTTTTGATTGACCTAATTAATTTGATATCAAATTGATACCCAAGGGCTAATTAAATTTATTGGAAGGGTTAATCAAATTGAAAGGGTTAATATAAAAATGTTAAATGGATTTAAAGGGTTAAATTTTATTGAAAGGACTAAATGGATTTAAAGGGTTAATTTTTTCGAGTGTTTGGTACAAGAGTGTGTGTGCTAAGGGTCAATTTTATTATTCTCTTTCTTTCTTTTATGGGGAGTTCTGGTACGTCCTCACCCTGTGAGCCCTGGCACTCAGATGCAGTGTGATATGTTGGGGATGGGGGTGTGTGTGTGTATATATATATATATAGTTTTGTGCAAGAGTGGCCTAAGTGTAAATTTTTTTGAGTTGGTAGTGATATTGCTTGTAGATGGTGTTGGTAGATAGGCGACTTTGAAAGATATTATTTCAAATGAATAACAGCGTTGCACGAGAGAATTTCAGAGTGTTTAAATGAGTTATATGGATGAATAAATTACACTCATCGAATCGCAAATTTCAAGCGATCACAACTATGTGAACAACAAGTGTAATAACGTAACTCTCCATGTGTCTTAAATGTAAGGAGATGAATTAGTCTACCCCGACCTGTATGACAGCAATATAATTTACACGAGAGAAGTATAACGAACAAACACAATTACATGAGTGTGCAGTATAGAATTAACTAAGCAAAAAAATGTCGCTGTCCATACACATCCTGTATTATAGCTACAAAAAATGTATCCCTTCCAAGCACTGCATGCAATATGAGCGAAATGCAAAAATAATGATTTAGCACTTCCAGCTAACACGGACAAATAAAGATATCCAAACTCGCACTACGAATTTTAAAGACACAATAGAAATACACGTAATGAAATCGTACAACGAGCTCTCCCAAAATACATCCGTCCACCTCGGAGGTCAGTCAATGAATGACTGGATCTTATGACGTGCACCTGTTTATAAGCTGTTATATATACATGGAGCGCGGGCGAGTTGAAATTTACGACTGACAGAACTTATTTCGCTACCAAGCAACTATTAACTTCTTTATAACAATATTCGCCCTACTGTTACGTGAATGTATAAAAGGGAATTATTCAAAAATAATAAATATACTACAAATTTTTTCTGTTAAGTCTGTGAAAATCACGGCACTTGGTAACAAAAATGCGATTTGAAAATCCTACTAAGTTTCGTTTACCGAACACAGAAATGGGGTTTACACATTAAACACACTATCACACGATAAATTAAAGTCTCATTAAAAAAAAATTATTTCGCACTATAGTTTACGAAAACTGAGAACGAGATCTGAACCCCGGAGCATATAATATCGCTTAACAAGAATCGCAGGTATCACATTCTGAAGACCGATGAAGTCGAGAGTTCCAGTGTGATAAAGGTCCATTATTATTATTTTTTACTTTTGGATAGTGGCAGCAACTATGTTCACCCTTGGACATGTGGCGGTGTACTGAGGTGTGATGTGTTGGGGAAGTGGTGTGCGTGTGTGTATGTGTGTGTGTGTGTATATATATATATATATATATATATATATATATATATATATATATATATATATATATATATATATACACACACACACCAATTTTTACTTATGTTATTAAGGAGGGGGAGGAGGGGCGTAGGAGTTTGTTCCAGTTTGCCGTATAGCAGCCGATTGAGGGATAAGATAATTCTGCTTCGGCCGACATCTGATTGTAGACTGAGCTCTACATATGCGAAATGGTGGGGTTCGGAAATGTGTATTTGGAGATTATTAATAAATAACTGTTTTAAATTATGGAAGAATAATATATTTCGGCGATATGAAATATTTAGTTAATGGGGAATGAAATACGCCATATTTAATTACAAATGTTTATCCAACCACAATTAAATATTGTTAGTGTATCGACTCAGGGATAAGAGATGTCAGCCGTGGGAGATATCTGAATGTGGACTGAGCTGTAAATATATGATATGACAGAGTTAGGAAACACGTATTTCGAAATAACTGTTTTCAAATAACGAAGAAAAGTATTTCCGCAATATGAAATAAGTACAAAACACGCGACATTAAAAAAAAAATATGTTTTTTAGAACATGAGAGTAATGAAAAACACATTACAAATATGAAATAATTGATCACAAATCAATTAAAATGACTTACCCCAATTTAGAATTATGACGTAGGAACGTTTAGAGACAAACAACAGAGAGTCCTACTTAACACTCCTCGACAAACAAAAGATGTTTAAAATGAAACGCACACATACAACATGCATGGAACAAGTTGTAACGAATGGCACACAAATTCAAAATATGAATGAGTCCCAAAAGTAGTTCCCTACTAATTTAAGCCAAAGAACATGCAAACTTACTAATGAAGGACACTATTCGCACACACAGGAATGACTCATTCTGAACTATACATACAACAAAGTAATTAACAAAGCCAAAAATGAAGACTAATTAAAAGACATACCACTTTATATTAACACCCTACCAATCTAGGTTTTTATAAATTCCACTTCCAGCAATATCGGTTGATAAATGTAATTTTGGGTGGTCTTCATCTCCTGAATGATTATTTGCATTTGTACAGTGGAAAAGTTCTTTATATCTATCCAAATCTGTGTCGGAGTATCCATTTGGAAAGTCTTTAAGTAATACTTCCAACAATCCTTCACTCACATCAGTTAGGTATTCATCTATTTTAATTCTATTCTCAGGCAAAAATGTAATAACAGAATCTCCCAGGAACCAGAAGTTTCCATGTCGATATACACTAAATGTTATATCGCATGCAGGTGAAGATATTTTAAGGCTAAATATGTAATATGGGAAAGGTTTTGCTTCTTTCTTTAAAGGTTCATGCTATTTAATTTCCAATGGTGTTTCTTTAGAAGTAGTTAATACATTATGTATTGTATCAATTGTACTCATAACAGGTTTTAATATTTCTTTGTTTAAAACATCCCGTTCCATTTGTGCTTGTTTAGCTTGTAAATATTTCTCCTATACAGCAGATATGACGTTATGTAATTCCGAAGTGGAGTCAGATACTTTTTGGAATATGTTACATTAACATCCTAGTATTTATGGTTGTATAGCTGTAACACTAGGTCGAGTAGTCTGCGACTTTTCTATCTTATCGACTTTACTTAAAACTACATCTAATTTACTTACAGTTTCAGCTTTCATGTAATTAATAAAATAATTTATTTGTGTTTCCAAATAATTATTTGGTTTCCTCAGATCTGTTTGCATAACTATACCAGATGTTTTATTAATCAATTCAACACATATATTATAACACCTCTTCCATTTGTGTTTCAAGTTGTTTGGTAATAATAGTAGATACCCTTTCATTAATTACAATTCTTATATTATTTTGCATTTACGGAAGTTGTGATGTTAGAGTTGTGTTTAATATATTGTTGGAGTCCTTGGTTATCCCAATTAAAAGTTCTTCTATTCTAAGTTCATTACTTTGCAACTCATTAAGAATATTGGTTAAAATGTTTGCAATTGCACTCATGTTCTTATAAACATAATCATTCCCATCAATTAACCTTATTAATCTCTCTTGCATATCAGTCAATTAGGATTTAAATATGTTTAATGTAATATGTGTTTAAGTCTTCCACATACAGTTTATTTATCACATCAGTATATTTCACAACCCTACCCACATTACATAATATGTCCATTAAAATCACAATTACCATCACGATTTTTGGTTAAACAGGTATTGTAATGATTGCATTTTATACTCCTATGTCTAAACTTTGAAATACTCATTATTCTTCATCGGGAGTAAAAAAACTGTCAAATCCATATCTATATCTCCCTTTATATAGGGGAAGCGCTGGCATAATTACCAGAAAACGTACTTGTTTTTCCAACAATAAAACACATAACATTAAACTTTGTAAATGTCATATCACCCAAAACATGATTATTGTCCATTTTAAACACCTTTATCATATTTGCATTATCATGCAAATTATGTTTTGGAAAATGTGCATAACTTTGTGATAGCTGAAAACAATCAACATTTGAATATCGACCAAAACTCAAATACTGTTGTAATTCACCCTGTGGTTTGCATCGAACATCGTCAAATAAAAATACAGAATTGGGTAATGCTTCATTTGGAGTTACGATATCTCCTATATTAGTAAAAGGGCAATATCACATTCATCCAATTAACAACAAAATGGTTGCTAATTGTTGATATTTCTCTTGTATTGTTTCAGAAAACATATATACATTTTCAAACTCAAGTGCATTTGAATGTCCCAACATCGACATAATAACACAATTTTTCCCACATGAAGAAGGACCTCTTATTATAAAATTAATATTTTGAGGTAAAAAAATTCCATGTTTCTGTTCAATTATGTTTTTTTTTTCATATTTAAAGTTACCAGAAGATGCACATTTTATTTTAACCTTAATTTCTACACAATATAACATCATGTACTAACAAAAACTATAAATGCAGGTCTATATACAGGTTCGGATTCAGTTGAAAACAATGGCTAGTACTAAACACATCAAAAAGGAAGATGAGTATTGAATACATTGATTAATAAATTATCATTTGATTTGCATTTCCCATAGTACAATTATTGCAGACCCGGAACTAAGCTTACAAAATGTCTGGCATGGAACGATCAAGGAATGAACTCTTTGGATAATGCTTGTAAAAAGAATGACATAGTTTATGCTTAAACAAACAATTTGAAATAAAGGCATACAGCAAATACGATTCTAGCCAATAAAGCAGCAAATAGAAGGAAGAATCCATCCACATCAACAGGTGAAAAGCTGGGTGCTTGGATCATAAACAAAGTGATGCCAGTAAAAGTGAAAAGAGTTAATGGTGTAAAATGCAACACAACACAAAAAACCAAGAAAGTTGGGATATTATAATTCATGTTTCCAGCATTAACAGCTTTTGGATCACTCCTGGGTGGAACTTCGGCAATCAGTAGAGCAGTTAAATAAAGTGGCAAAGGAACGTATCTTAAAACATATAAAGTTGGACAAGGACAAAAACTCCAAATGTGGGGAAAAAAATGCAGACAGCTCTAAATAGTCTTCCAAAACATGCACTAACGAATAAAAACATTCTTGTATTTGTAAAGAAACTCGATATTCCCTATTTCTGAGGTGCGTATATGAGAAACAATTTAATAAAGAAACCAAACCTTCGTGAATGTATGATTGTTAATTTAGAATCGAAACAAAATGAACGAACACATTGAGTAGCATTAATTAAAAACATAAATCATTGTATTATGACAGTTTTGGTCATTTACATCCTCCAATTGAAATATCTAACTATTTAAAAAACATGCAATTAAGATACGATTACAAAATGGAACAATTACCAAATACAATCAACTGTGGACATAAATGTTTACAGTTTCTCACTACAAATACGATATAAATGTAAGTTCAATAGTAAAACCTATTAGTAATACTTCAATTATATAGATATTAAGTGGAAATTCATTGCAATCGTGTTCATTGTATTTCCCAGCTTTGGTCATAGATGGAGAATGGCAAACAACGCCAATCGAATTCGTTACTTACAACACCAAACCAAACATTGATATGCACAACCAATCATATATGGTCAACATTGGTGAAAACACTGATATTGTGACTGATAAGGTTCTTATGAGTTAGATAATTTAGAAATAGTCATTAAAGCAGCATTAACTAATGATGTACATTTCCGACTATGTGGAAATCCAAATACGTTAACTAGTGTGATGTACATTAATGTCGATATAGATTTCATGGAAGACAATTCGATTGTAAATATATTAGGTTATGAACAGAGAGTATATCCTGCTAATCAACTGCATGAATCTTCAAAACAGGTTAATATATATGGTTAGTTAATGTATGTTGTGTAAATGTTAATACTGTAGGCAGTTCATATTTGAATGGAAAACCAAGGAACACATTACACAAATTCACGTGTGTAGTGACTCCAGGATACAAAATAATTGAAAAGCCTAATACTTTAATCTATCTTCCAGTAATAGTTAATCATGTTGATGAAATAGTTGTCACAATTGTCGATCAGGATGGAAAACTTATTAATAGTCGAAACAGACATAAGTAGGTGATTCAAATAAGATACATGTGAAGTTAACATGGGACAATGAATTGTTTTTTACAAATTAGGATATATAGTTAATAGAAATGGAAGACATATGTAATGTCGAAGAACAAATAATATAAGGATTTATATACAAAATAATTATATTTACACATTACTGTCGAAATCAAGTTTAAGGTTTAGAGGAAAATAAAAAAGACAGCAGATGAAACTAATTAAGTAACTACAGAAATAGTGAGAGATGGAATACTTATTTTAATCGACAGAATTACATATATACTCAATGGTGTTGAAATCGACCAAACACAAGATGTTGGAATTATTTCCACGATAAAGAACTATCTCTCGCAAATATAAACAATCTTTATGTAGGGCTTATGACTGGATTATACACTACAAATAAACCCAGGAGGAAAATACAAAATTGTTATACCATTAAGTATGTTACTTGAATTCGCTGAAGACTATAGACATAATATATTATATGCTAAACGAGAATTCATAATTCTATTCAGTAACACACATTCGAATGCCATATATGAAACAGCTATTAATGAGGAAGGTGTAACATTTGAATTAAACACTGTTGAATGGCTGATACCACATATTGAAATTAACACTTGCGAATGTGTAAAGTTTGTAAAGTATATAGAAAAAGAGAATAATTTATACATTGTATTCAGATAATAGGTTTGAAGACATTTCCAACACTACAAACATCACAAAATGTTGGATGGAATATGAAATCAAGTTTTTTGTCCAAAAAGCAGAGATATGTTATTTGTTTTCAAACAAACTAACAGAACAATATAAGAGCAGACAGTTCATTATTCGATAATTGTGATATGAAAAATATTAAACTGTAACTAAACAGTCAAGCATAACACTATGTGGATTTTAATACAAACACTAGAAATGGGGAATTCCTTATTTGCTATAATATGTATATGATATTCCAGGAAACATACCCAAACAAAATCACCTCACCGATCTTAAAACCCAGCATATTTAAAACCAGAGGAATGATAGTTGTATTTGATATAAACAAACAAAAACGTCACAACTAGCAAAATGTTATTGATTCACAAAATTAAATAATTGCAAATACATCCATACTGGCTTACACTTTGATCATTTGTGATGGATTAGTAAGCTATAATGTATGAGATAAACTGGCTAAGATAATGACTTGAGTTAGTAGACGATGAACTACAGGTGTGACAAGATGTTTTGCAATGTACAAGGTTTTCAATCACCATATAAATTTATCATTAAAAAAATTGCTATTACTGATATGGAAGAACACAGCGGTATTCACTTTCAAACCTCCATTCGACTAGAAATATTTAAGTCCCAAATACAAGAAAACAAATAGATGGATTATCGAACATCATCGTGGTTTAACATGGGAGAGTGGATGTATGGAGTATAAGAATATAGAAGATATTTGCAAGAAATACTTAACTAACTGTGAGATATACATATGTGGAATGAGTCGAGCAAAAACATATTTTACGTAGTGTGTGGAATGGGAAATCAGCAGATATTCAAAAAAGATACAATTGTCCACCATCCAAAAAATTATGAAAAACAAATGGATATAAATCGACATTTTTCTCTACTGCTGAAAACTATAAATTAATGCTAACTTGGCCATTGCTGACTGATTGGGGCTGAGTGCATGGAGATAATTCTCCTCTGGAGTCTCTAGTGAATGTTATACGAGCAATATGGCACTACCTGGGTTGAGTGAACATTGTGAAATAATGAGTGAAATTTAGTATATAAAGTATTTGGTTTTATGCAACCCATTATTATGTAAAGATGAATCAAGAAGAGAACGAAATCACATGCTCATGCATATAGAAATCAAATTGTAAATTGAATATTAGCAAGTTACTTGCATGCTGGAGTAAACCATTTAGAAACTGTTTAGAAAAGAAATAGTTTTATTATCTTTGTGACATTCCTACTGCAAAAATGTCTTTCTTCCACCCAGCTGGTATTTACGTATCTTCAACCCTGGAAGCTCAAGTGCGAATTACTCTTGTTTGTCTAGTGGAATATTACATCATTATGGAGAGACTTGTGATGGGTTGTTTCATTTCAAAAATATCCAATGTCCATTAGATGGTGAAAACTGAAGTGAATTAATATCTTTTCCAGATCTAAAAATATGTCCTGTATATCATATGAATCCAAATACAAGTCTACAGCGACCATCGAAGAAGTGTATTCACACTTTTATGAAACTCTTCCTTATTTACCAGAATGAATACTATTACATGCATCCAAATACACAGAAAATGTTAACAATCAAACAGATAAGAAGACTACAAGTATTTGTGTTGTCAAAGAGAGTATGGAAAAGATATGATTATCAAAAGGGTTTTTGCAAACACAGTGTTGACAAAATGTACTCTGTAACAAAATTAATGGTTTAAAATATTTTTGTGTTTTACTGATTTTACGAATGCATGAATTGTAACATTCACATATAAATATTCCTGACAATGAAATTTGACATATACTTTGGTTACATGCATTTAAAACAAAATCTAAATATATTTCCACATAAATGTTAAAGATTGTGTGTGGGATGTTTATTAAATAAAACATTATTCATTTGAACGTGATTTAACACATAAAACATTTAAACATACATTCTAGGATTCGGACATATTGTATTTATAATGAATAATGTACTCGAATTGGTTTCTATGGGCCACATTTGCAATTTATATAATTTACCTATCGCTGCTTGTAAAAGATGTGAAACTTTCAGTTTCATTCTAGACTTGAAACAGTACGGATGCAATGATGCATTTGCTGTCTCTTCTGTGGTGAGTGATTGCAGATAGTTAATGACAAAGGATATTCTGATGCAAATTGTGAACAATTATTTACCAGGTGCAGGATCCCTCTCTTAGAATTAACTATGGCCTCACCCTGGTAAATAATGATTAGCGTAACCATAGAGTGAAATCTTTTGCAGCAGAGGAAGGCATTAGGAGACATTTTTCTTTAAGAGTAAATCTCTTCCTGTCCTGCATTTGTCCAATGTTGGTAAAATTTACAATGAGACAAATTAAGCCTTACCTAACCAACACACTTGAGGAATTTAATGCATGTAGCAGCAGATGGGCTTTGCAACTAATATTGCATATTGACATTCATATTTTGCAATATAGGGCATTTACCATTGGTGAAGTGCACACTAAGTTACCCAAGTTTATCACCATTAGGAAGGCCTTCATTCCACACATGGCAAAACACAGCTGAAAATCTATGCCTCATCAAGATGTCATGGACCTCTGTTACGTTTACTTTGTACACTGGTGTTGCCATTCTTGAGCTTTCCATATTACCCTATATGAATTTAATTATCAGTACATGAATACGAAATTTTCTCAGCCAGCCTTGCTCCTCTTAAATTGCTGCACTTCATTCAATTGGCTGGTGTATCAACTTTACCCTGGGGACACTATAAAATTGCTGAATAAACTTTTTCCCGTCCCTTACTCACCCACCACTGAGCTAGTTAAGTGACACAATATCATCTGCAAGTTAATCAAACTTCCAACTGTAACACGAGTGAGCCAATAAACTGATGGCTAGTGGCTTACAACAACAAACATATAATTTGAATGTCTAACAGCAAGCGAACCAATGCTTATCTATCATTCACAGTGAATAAAAACATCTCGCAAATTTGACAGTAACAAGTTCGTCTCCCTGCGACATCTACATTGTCATCAGCTTCGCCCCCTCCCCCCAGATGTGGGATTCACTGCATCGCCAACTATATGACAATAAATATGCAAAGTGTAATGCTTGAATGTATAATTAAATGACTAAAGAACTCTTTGTTCAAGATATATAAAGAAGATTGTTTTTTTTTGTATATGTAAATAAATATTTTAAGACGAATGTGATTTCTGTATATGTAAATAAATAAATAAATATTATATTTGTTGGAAAAATGGGATATATTAAAAGGTATCTCAATCTGAATGTTTGTTTCATTTACCTCTAAACAGAGGGTATATCTGGAATTTTATAAAACTTAATCTTAGAGAAATGAGTAAGTCAATGTTTACACAAAAATAAAATTAATGTATTACTTTATCAACCACCTTTACACATTGTTTATTTGAAGAACACGTTTTTTTTTTTGAGTGTGACCTTTTTACAGATATATCTGGAAAAATGCCGATCAACATAACAAAAGAAAAAAATACTTGGTTAATTTATATGTTTTCAGTGAGTAGAAATATTTTAGCATGAACATAACACGGGATAGAATTTTCATTCACTTGGTCCAACGAATGTGTTTGCAACAACTGGTGTATCATTTTGTCATATCACATTCCATATCAGCAAGCAATACTGTCTCGCTGTGAAGTTAATTTATGTGAATATCACTTATAACAGCGAAATCGTTAATATTTAATGCACTAAAGACTTGTGTTTACAGAGCATCACAAAAGAGCAAAAGATCCTTGCCTTAACTGTGCTCCACAGAAAACATGATGAAATAAATAAATTACTGTTAGTATACGTGGTTTAAAGACAGAGGTAAAATATTATTAATGGTTTATATCAAACACAGATGGTTTTCACAAGATATTTAAAACACCTAGAAATGTAATTAACTCTATATCAGCACGAATCGTGTAAATCAGCTAATTTAGTGTTTATTCTGAAAGAAAATGTTTGATGTTGGCTTGTGTGAAACTTGCAGGCTTCCTACTGGTAGGAGCGCATTGGCTTAGGATGTGCTCAGGAGTGTTGAGGGTTGAGTACAATGGCCCAACCAACCCTCTGTCCGACGGCTCAGGGCGTATTGGCTTGAGTTTAACGATCTGCCAGTGGTATCAATCCTTGTCCGAAGTCGCTGGATGTGCAGGTTTGACTTCAACGACCTGCAAATGGTACCAACCCCTTGTCCGGAGCAAGCCACTCCCACTGGCCACTTGAAGACGGTTACACAGCCTTTCACAGTGCTATGGACCACCCTGCCCTGCTCAGGTCCTCGCCCCTCCACTAGTGTTCCACTACAGGTCTGAAAAGAATGGCTGGGAAAGAGGGCAGGGTGGTTAATGAGATCTCGCACAGGCAGGGTAGCGTGTTCCTTGCCAAGCAAAACCATTTTAGTTTCACGAAGACTCTTGCCTTGGACAGAAGGCAGGGGTCCGGAGATCGATCATACTTATTCTTTCATAAACTTTTCTTTATAAGATACAACCTGATACGAGACACAATAATAGTCACTCGTGTTCATAGACGTTCGTTAATTTATTTTTTGTTTTTATAAAACGTGGATTATCGGAAAGTGTGTGTGTGAATTCAGTTTTTTGAAGCTGAGCTATGTTTGGATACAGTGTTCACTACATCTCGTGAGAGTTGGTAGGCTTTCAAATCCGTTTGGGTTAAGGAGTGCGATTGTATGCTGTTTATTTATATAAAGCTTGAAATAGGGCAAGTCGTGCGATTCCATAAATTAACTTGTCTGTGTGGCTGCTTTTTACTTTCTTTGTATGATTTTAAAAATTTGATTTGAAATGTTCCGAATATTTTCTGAGGTATTTTTTTACAAATTATGTGACTTTTTTTTACAAATTCCAAAAACATAAAAACATTTAACGTGTACTCTGTCGAGCTAATGAGGGCGATACATGTGCTCATTATTTTTTAAACGTAACAAATTTAAAAATTATTTAATTTTTCTCTAGGAAATGCATGTGATGTTACTTCAAGTCTTTCGGCTAGATACCGATTCGCTAGTATTTCTAAATTCTTAATTTTTGACAATTTTTTTTATAAAAATTAGATTATCCGAAAGTGTGTGTAAACTATGTTTCTGAAGTTCATCTACGTTTGGAAAGAATTTAATCACTATGCCTCACAATAGTTGGTACTCAGTTTGTGTTAAGAAGTGATTTATTTTAAATACGATTTTCATGCAAAGGAAAATAGACACAGTGGAATTTGCTGGAGTACAATATGCGAAGAGCTATCATTGTCTTGAGGGATGTATGCTTAAATCGTTCTTGTGTGTGAATAATAATTATTTGAAGATGCTCGTTTTTAATAACTCATTAATTTATGACACCTAGATTGGTAGATTATTAATATAAAGTTGTATGTTTTTTAATAAGTCACCTTTTTGGCTTTTTTAATTACTTCATTGTAGGTATAGTTCAGAATGTGTCGTTCTTATGTGCAAATTCGTTTCCTTCATTAGTAAGTTTGCGTGTTCTTTGACTTAAATTAGTAGTGAAATAGTTTTGGAAGTTATTCGCATTTTGAATTTGTGCTCCATTCATTACCACTTGTTACATGTGTGTTGTACATGTGTGTTTCATTTGAAATATCTTCTGTTTGTCGAGTAGTGTTATGGAGGACTCTCTGTTTGTCACTAAACGTTTGTGCATCGTAATTCTCAATCGGGATAAGTCATTTTAATTGATTTGTGATCAATTATTCCATATTTGTAATGTTTTTTATTATTTTCTCTCATGTTCTATAAAACGTACTTTGTTTAATGTCGCATGTTTCATACTTATTTCATATTGTCGAAATACTATTCTTCGTTATTTTAAAACAGTTATTTCGAAAAAAAAGTTTTCGAACTCCACCATATCACATATTTACAGTTCTGTCTACATTCAGATATCGCCCACGCCGGAGGTCTCTTATCCCTCAGTCGATACACTAACAATATTAAATTGTGGTTAGATAGTCGTTTGTAATTAAGTATGACATCTTTCATTCCGTATTTGCTAATATTTTCATATCACCGAAATACAATTCTTCGGTAATTTAAAACAGTTATTTATTAATAATATCCAAATACGCATTTCTGAACTACGCCATTTCGCATATGTAGAGCTCGGTCTACAATCAGATGCCGGCCGAAGCGAAGGTGTCAAGGGTGAACATTGATACCACTGCTCTCCAAAAATAAAAAAATTATGGACCCTTATCACACATACCAAATCTGTACAATCACACAAGATTCCTAATAATTAAATTATTAAATTAATAATTTAATTAATAAAACTTTCATAAATTAATTTTATCGGATTATCGATTTGCGGATTAAAATTTGTTTGATTTAATTTTTAATTGGATTAATTACCTGATTAATCTGATCAATCAATTTGATATCAAATCGTTAATCCAGTTAATTAAAAGTGGAGTAGAACCACCACGCCCCTACTATCACCAATGTATGAATAAAGTGATGAGACCCATGGTAATGCTAATTTTATATAAGGTGGAAGAATAGACATCGTGCGTACAAGTAGATCTTAAGCAGGGCTTTCAAAAGTGCTAATTTTTACCGTGTAAAGCATATAAATAACATGAATCAAAAGAACATATTTACTGGTTCTGATATAGCTATTACACAATGTAACACCGATATAATCTATTCGGCAGATCTTTAGCAGGGCTTCAGAAGAAAAGTTCGAAGTAACTGTGACGCTGACGTCGTGACGCATCGGTGAATAATGGATGCGACGCAGTCTGCTTATGAATGGCCCCATGGCAGATGAATTTCCTCTTCCCTCCACCTTCCACTCCTCAACCCCCGCCCATTCCATCAGGAACCAGGTCAATGCATCGTAACGATCGTTTTCAGTTCGATGTCGGGGGCTCAACTGACTGAACTACGCTTTGCGCGCTTGAAGCACAGAATGGCACAGTGCACAGAGACGAAACGGCGATCGGTTCCTTTTATGTGGGCGTATAGTACATTCGCGTTCACTTTCTTCAACTTTTCTGAAGCCCTACTAAAGTTCTACTTCCATGTTATTCCTGTGTGTGTGTGTGTATATGTGTGTATATATATATATATATATATATATATATATATATATATATATATATATATATATATATATATATTTGACATCATACCTGGCTTCCATTCCATTGTGTCAAGTAAAACTGTGCTGTGTTTGGGTGCGTTTCCTTTGTTGTGTTGTCCAATTTTGTTCCTACTGATTTTGTTAGTGTTGTCCAATTTTTTCAAGCAGCTTTCTAGATGGTACTTTTTTCAATGTGTTATCTGTTGGTTGTGTATACACACACATATTTTTCGTAATTTGTTGCTGTTCTTTGTACAGCCGGTATTTTTGCATTGGTTATGCCCACCACGTGTTATTTTGATATGTAAATTATGTTAATCATTTAATATTTTTATTTATTTGCATATGATATTTCTGGCATATTTAAATATTATTCTTCGTTCAACTATTAATCAGATAATTTGTTTTTGTAATTTATTCTATTGTACATAATATTTCTATGGCTTCATTTTTAAGTGGTTCCATTTGCATAATTATTTGTACATGTCACGTGGCCAATAAGCTGAAAGTAATATGTTAATGGTTGCTATGACAACGAGATGACGTAGTCAGTCTCCTTGATGTAGCCGCCCTGTGATTGGCGCTTAGGTGAAGCGTCATGCTAAGCTTCGTTTTAAGACGTTTAATCCATCTCGATTCTATCGTTAGGCGGGCTGCGACGTCTGTCGCGGGCCCGGTAGAATATTTTAACTTTTTGTTAGGGATCGTGGTTCGAGTCCCGATTCTAGAATAGCAGAAGATGCCGTCAGGCGAAGATGGATTAGGAAGACAGAAGATTGTAAGCCTGCTCGTGATGCACACGTGATAGATATTTAAAGTTTAGTTCGCCACCTGCGAGAAACGTGTGGCACATTAAGAACTTTATGAGCGCGCACCTCAGGCCCGAGTAGGCCTACCAGAACAGGGAAGGCTACGGGTATTGTACGAGCCACTTCAACAGTGAAGAGCTTCTAGATGCAGCTACTCTAAAACCTCATTTGTGAGTTACGCGGTATTATTTCTACCTGTTCGAACTACCAACTGCGATGGCCCAAGATTTAATTTTAGTATGACGCCAGCCACTTACGCCATCTTGGACATTTATGCCGTCATTCACTACTGAACTATGCCCACGTGAACCTTGCAGAAAGCTATCTCGCGCTCCCGAATCTCGTCACTTCACCCCTTTAGCCTAAGATGACCATATTTTTCTGACCCAAATTCGGGACGCTCGTTTTGGTTCATAAATGGTCGGTAATTGAGTTACAATAACTATTTTGCTTCCCTGGTTTGGCCCAAATCCACCCAAAACCGGCCATACCACGAGTCAACACTGTCAGGTTCCAACATTCGGGACAAACGACCGCCCCGAATGACCCTCTAAAAAAATTCGGGACTCGACCTCGAAAATCGGGACTGTCCCGAAAAAATCGGGACTGTCCCGAAAAAATCGGGACGTCTGGTCATGCACTTGCTCGGAGTCGCTGTCGGAGAGATACGGCTTTGGTGTCGGTTGGATGGTTAATGCGCCGAGACACGCCTGGTTTATTTCTGGCCCAGTCGGTGGCATTTTCCTGCTAGCCACCGCACACGCGCGCGCACACGCACACACGCATAAGCTTGCAGAAGGAGGTGTGCAACAGAACGTACAGGGTGGGGGAGGGAGGGAAGTTGGCCTCTGGTGGCCTTCCCCCTCCACTCATACTCCTCCGCCCCTCAAGGTCCCACGTTGATAGCTTCAATTTCCCAACTAGTCTGCCGCCGTGTGCTGCAGAGCAATGAGCATACAAGTACCAGAGACTCACTTAAGGCAAAGCAGTGGAACGTTTATTTTTTTGCCCAGTGCAAATGTCAAAACAAAACAAAAATGTGTTCACGGGTTGGTATTACTACACGTTGCCAGTTTTCTGAATAAAAGTTCAATCGTCTAATTCCACCCATTTTAATGAAAATGTGTTCAATATTCACATTTACAATATGTAGAATTACATCCAAAAATAAACGACCACTGCGAACTGTGAAGTGTCGGTACACAACGCCAAATCGTTGCTAAAACACTTAACTAGCTCACGTGCTCGACAATGCACGGCCGTACAAGTAACGCTCACATCACCACCAACATCATAAAAAGAAATGTGGATTTACACAAATCATTGTACTTCAGTCTCTACGATTGAATCAATTTAACTATATTATTTTTTTGAATTCCGTTGAAAAATATCCATAAAACGATAAGCAGTTTATTTACATTATAACAATAAATTGAAAATATTTTCCACTTTTATATTGCCGATATTGCACTGGGCAATTAAACAAAATCGAATCAGAAAAAATTAAGCGTTCTGTTTACTCCTATCCAGTGTCTAGCGGTTGCTGTAGAGTAGCTTTGCTCCCAAGAGCAAGCCCTCAAGGGTTGGTTCGCAATCAAAACATGACACAAAGCACAGGACACAACAGTAGAACATTACAGCGATATTGATTCACAACTGAATACTGATTTAGGCTACTATTCTTAGCCAATCAAATTTCTCGACTAGTCTGACGTCAGTTGGTATTGTCAATTTATGGTTACTTCAAACTTTTCTGCATACGTACTTAAGTTCTGCTTTCAGGTTGCTCAGCGGTCTAAAAATTTGTACCAAAGGGACAACGCACTGCATTCGGGCACACTCAATTTAATAATATGTTGCATGAGAACTATATATTACTATTACTGTTTCCCGTTGTAGCTCGCACTGGCCGCGAGCTCCAGTTATGCGCGGGTGGACGCTGTGAAAGGGGGGGGGGGGAGGGAAGGAATGTCCTACCTCGACTCTCCCCTCCACGGGCAGACCCGCTCGTTGCCTCGTCACCTTCCCCATCAGAGGGCAGCTGGGGAATGATTGATAGCGGCGAGAACTGGCTGGCGTCACAGCCCCTCCTCCTCACCCTGCTGGAGATGCCGACGAGTGTAGAGATTGCGCAAGAGTATTTTGAAAACTAAAACCCCCCGACGCAACGTGGCATTTATAGAAATTTCTGGGCGATGGCCCACAACCCTATAGATACAAGCCACAGCTGGAACTCTAGAACATTGTGGACTGGTGGGATCTGGACTAAACTGAGGTGGGACTGCAAGCAAATGTGATACGTTCTATATTGTAAATATCTGAAGTGTCAAATATGGATATATAATTATAAAATCAATTAATGGGTTTTGATACACTGTATATCAGGAATATTTTTTTATTATTTAATTATATCAATTTCTTGGAGGTGATCGTAAATAGTAGTTATATTGGTTTTAATTATAAATTAAATTCTATAATTTATAGATAAAATATGAGCAAAAGGAAAATTTAAACAAAAATAAGATACTTTTATGTCAAAAGGCGTATAAAACACATGTGATAGACGACATTGCATATTTAGAACAAAACCAAATGCTGAATACAAGGGGGTGGTTTTTCAAAGGTTTGATTAAAAAAGTGTGAAGATAATGCAAATAGACTGTACATAATGTTTAATAGTAGGGGGAAACGGCCGTTTCTGGACCAAATGGTGGTGGCGTGTGGGCTGCGCTGCATGATGTTACCGCCGTCATGACGTCACCATCGCCATATTGGATGATGTCATCGCTGGATGACGTCACCTGTTGCCATTTTGGATGACATAACTACCCCAGTTGACACCACCATCTTGTATGACGTTATCACCCCCATCTTGTTTCCAGCCTACATTCTTGGATTCCACTTCTTTGGGCTCTATCATTCCAACTTGACATGTAGCAGACGCCGTGACAGGGTGTGGATACACGGCTACCATCATAGATTTCAATTTTTCATGCTCTATCATTCCACCTTGGCATCCCCATGATCTTGGATTTCATGCTATATTTTTCCATCTTGGCATCCACCATCTTGGATTTCATTTCTTCATGCTCTAACATTTCACCTTGGAATCTACCATTTTGGATTTCATTTACCCATGTTCTATCATGCCTCCTTTACATCTTGGATTGCGGCGGAGGCGTGCGGCTCCATCGTTCGCCTTGACATCCACTATCCACATCATGCTCTATCATTCTGCCTTGACATTCGGCGGAGCTGAAGTGAGGGTTGAGTTTTCACGGCCGTCACATTGGATTTCATTTTAATGCTATATTATTCCGTCTTAACATATATATCATATGGATTTGATTTCTTCATTCTCTATCATTCTCCCTTGACATCTGATGGAGATGGATCAAGGGTTGAGTGTTAATGGCAGCCATATTGGATTTCATTTCTTCATGCTCTATCATTCTGCCTTGACATCCACAATTTTGGATTTCATTTCTTTAATCACATTTGTTCCATTTCATGCTCTATCATTCTGCCTTGGAAACTGTCATTTTGGATTTCATTTCTTTAGTAGGAAAAACAGCCAGAGCAGGGATTGAGGGTTTCCGAACGCTATCTTGGATTATGTCATTCCCAGCCTTCATCGACATGTGGAGAAGTGAGATATTAAACGATGTCAATCCCAACAGTCATCATTAGGAATATATATTTAATTACTGGCCACTGTCTTGGCTAAATGGCATGCTAGGTGGATCGATCAAGATTTATTTAATATATTTGTTAGAAGGACATCTCAGATGCGGAGTCTGGAGTGAGGAGTCTGTGGTGAGGAGTCTACAGTGAGGTGTCTGCAGTGACGGGTCAGCTGCAGTGAGGTGTCAGCTGGAATGAGTAATGGAGCAGAAGGTATACATCTCCTCAGCATTGTCTCGTCGTCGTAGACTCTGCTGGAAACTGGTAGCTGCGTCAGGTATTGCTCGAAGTCCTGGTTGTCTTCTTCCATCCTGCCATGGAGCGTGTCCACTTGCTTCTGCATCACAAAGGAGAATGAGGAGTGGTCCCTGGTAGAGGGAGTATGTGAGCAGACTGCAAGGCGAACAGATCATAACATGTGTTTGCATCGCAAGAACCAGGTGGTCAGCCGATGATGTAGACAGTCTGAAGATCTAAGGGCAAGCTGTGTGGATGAGACATTGGCCAAGAGAGGTGCCAGGAATGTGGGCCAGTCCCCAGCAGGTCGTGGCGGGCCTTCCAGCCATCCTCGCCTGCCTTCCACCGCTGTGAGTATCTCAGCAACTGTAGAAAACTTTCTGCCTCCTTGTAGAATAAATTATTATTTTTTAATTATAACTAAAGTACAATTTCATATATATGTGTATGTGCATTCCTTTATACATTGAAGCAGAAAAAATATTTACAGATATATCTGATCTTCATACATAAATGTGCATTATTGTTTATCGATAATTGATGATTTGGAATTCCAGCTATTATGAACAAGAAATGAAGTCAAGCGACCTCTCCAACAAGTTATTTCCTTTGCGCTTCAACAGTTTCTCGACCAAATATGTATGCGGATAACTGGTAACTTGAATTTATTCACTGTAGAAATCTCCTCTGATAGGTTTTCCTTCCATGTCCTCGAGATAGAATGTCCTTGATTTGTAATGTCGAATCTTGACAATCTTTTATATTTCAGTGTTCCAGTTTGGAGTGTAACCTTTAGAAAATGTGCCCTTCACTCATGATATTCTGACATAGTCTCCGATCTTTGCCTTAGGCTTGCAAGTGTCCAATTTCTTCTCATTCTCGAATATTACTGAGTTGTCCTTGACATCCACAGGCCTCATTTTCGTGATCCGATGTACTCTGTGATTATAGTTCGATACCATACGAGGCAACATGGACAGCCACTTGTATCTTCCTTGCGATGAGAATTTTTTCCACATTTAATTCTTCAAAGTCCGATTAAATTGTTACGCCATGTTCGCCGTCATACCACTATATGTAGAGTAGTGGTTTGTGCTATGTTCAGCCATCATGGTCCGAAATGTAGGCTTGTAGAATTCTCTTCCGAGGTCAGTATGTAAATTCCTAAGTACTCCTTTGTCTTGCAAAAGAGAGTTCATCGCATTTGACACATTTATAGCATTTATAATATTTTGGGCACTGCCCAGGCATACTTGCTGTAACAGTCAATAGATATTTGAATCCCTTATCGCACATGCATAAGGTAACATTTCAACCAAATCTACTTGATACAAGTCTCATAGACCAAACACTAGTACTTTGCGACATGGATAAATTCGTCTTGCAGGCTTGTGCAATTCACTGGCAATATTCGCACGACTCGTTCTATGTATCTGTCTTAACGCAATTCTTCAATTATGTTAGATATTTCATTAGCATGAGAATTATTCCCAGCTAGCCAAGAGGCAATTAGCAGATGTAATATGTCCTACATCCTCCGATAGAAGTGCGCGAGTATTTTCATGGCATGTAAGTAAATTACAATTACTTCACAGAGCAGTTACCAAGTTAGTGGAACCGTGGTCATCTGTGTCTTCACTTCTTGGCTGAGCATTTAATAAAATAGCAGACACATTCATGTATTGTGATCAGTCATGTTTGTAACTTTGATCTTGGTGGGAAATAGCTCAGAACTACGCTCTGTACATTTTCCAGCACTCATCTTGGAAGGATCGTGGTCTTTGCTACATGTCGATTTTAAAACACATTTCACTTTGCCAAATGGCTGATGGAGGTGATGGTGCAGGTTTCTTACTGTCAAGTCGCTACGTAATAGGTTTAAAGGCTTCTTCATTAGCCATGTCATGTTCCATTTTGACAAGGTTGGTTAATAAATATTTTGCACAAATGTTTTCATGTAGGTTTCCAAAGCTGTCATAGTATTCGGCACTATTTCCATATTTTCTGTAAGCTACCCAGTGTATACCTAGTCCTTGTTTCCGAATACTTGGCAATGCTTGATCTGCCCTTGACCCTCTACCATTGACCACTGACCCTTGAACTCTGACTTTCGACCTCTGACCCTTGACCTCAGACATCATACTGAATGCAGATTATTTATGTTCCAGGCTTATATATAATCTTCTTGCGAGGTAGCGAGTTTGAAACAAAAGTCAGAAGGTTTTCGATATTATCGATAGTATTTTATAATGTTATTAGACGAGGTAATATCTTATCCAGAACATCATCACTGCTAGTCTTTATCTATTATTCCGAGTTTTCTGTCGATCAATGTTTCCACATCAGTAGGGATATCCCCTAGTTTAACAGCTGTATTACTTATGCTAGCCGTTACATCATTACATTCTTTCCAGTACACTCTGTATTAAAGTAATCGAGTCGGCACTCAGGGACTCGACATGAGCCTTGTTAACAGCATCTTTGTCTTCTTTTGGATCAGCGACTCCGCACTGCATTTTCCATCATCAGTAGGTGTTACACAGCTTTCCATATTTCGTTTCAGGTCATTATGACCAAATTTAAAAATTATGCAGTTCATCTCTCACTGATGATAAACTGATCAAATCCCTATCTCTACCTCCCTTTAAGTAAGGGAAAATCCTTGACAATAACCAAGAAACTATGCGGATCTCTCCTACAAAATGCACACACATTCTTAAATTTATCAAATGCCATGACTGTATTAACATGATCGGAATAAACATGGTGGAAGTTTAAATCATCCGTACAAAACAAAACCAACATGTTAGCATTGTCATGTAGTAACACTTTTGGTATGCGGGAATATGTTTGACAAAGGTAAAACGAATCCACTTCTACATGTCTATCCATGCAGAAATATTCTTGCATGGATGACTGTTTTTCACAAGCCACATTGTCGAAAATAAATATGGAGTTTGGTAAAACTTCACTCGGTGGCACAACAGCTTCATTGTCACTGCATGGACAATAACCTAGTCCTTCCACAGCCCGTAGAATCATTCCAAGCCTTTTAAACTTTGGCTGTTGTAGAAATTTTGAGTACAAGTACACATTCTCGAACCGAAGACATTGAGTTCCTCCAGCAAACTTAGCATCATACACATTTTCCTACAACCTGATGGTCATGCGATGATACACCTCATTGTATCCAGAAACAAAATTCCATGCCTCGATTCCTGAGAGATGGTTTCTTCTTCAGCAGGAATATTTATAGGAAGAGTAACATCCTGCTTGACAATCTGTATGTTACCAATACAATCTTCTGCAGCAGATGGAGTAAGAAGCATTGGCAACCCCATGTGCTGACTCCCAATAGGCGAATCTTGCAGATCTCGGTATGTTCTTTCAATGTATTACCTTGCACAAACTGCATGTGGTCATTGTAGTAATGCTTAATCGTGCAAAAAGGCCTCTTCTTACAGCCTGTTCTCCCATGCCGTTGAACATGGCAGCTTTTGCTAAAGATCTTTACACAGAAGAGACACTCTTTTCCACGTAATTTTCCAGCATTGAGAAAAGTTACATCCATAGAGGTAAGCCCTAATGCAGACTTCGTACAACCATTGGCTTGCATCGTATTCACGAAAAAACCAAAGTCCTTTCCCTAGTAGCAACATATATATATATATATATATATATATATATATATATATATATATATATATATATATATATATATATATATATATATCTACTTGTTCTAGCTATTGCTCTATATATAAACTTACTACCACAATTAACCAGTGAGATTTAAGAATTTTTATGCATTAATTCAACCAGACATTTTAGCTAGTTCACTCAGCTATAACCACTGCAATCAGAGGTCAAGGGTCAGAGGTCGAAAGTCAGAGTTCAAGGGTCAGGGGTCAATGGTAGAGGGTCAAGGGCAGATCAAGCATCACCAAGTATTTGGAAACAAGGACTAGGTATACACTAGGTAGCTTACAGAAAATATGGAAATAGTGCTGAATACTATGACAGCTTTGGAAACCTACATCCTCCGATAGAAGTGCACGAGTATTTTCACGGCATGGAAGTAAATTACAATTACTTCACAGAGCAGTTACCAAGTTAGTGGAACCGTGGTCATCTGTGTCTTCACTTCTTGGCTGAGCATTTAATAAAATAGCAGACACATTCATGTATTGTGATCAGTCATGTCTGTAACTTTGATCTTGGTGGGCAATAGCTCGGAACTACACTCTGTACATTTTCTAGCACTCATCTTGGAAGGATTGTGGTCTTTGCTACATGTCGACTTTAAAACATATTTCACTTTGCCGAATGTGGACGACTGAAACCCCAAGTTCTGCTATGTTAAAAATAATGTTGTGGAAGAAGTAAACTTACCTACATGTTCATACAAGATCGATGAAACTGTATAATACCTCAAGAAAGCTTTGCAGCCAGGCATAATGTATTTGCTACGAGGAAACTCAAACACCCTAAAAAATGAGATGATTTGCAGTGCAAATATTGATTTTACCGTGCATGATACGCTAGGCTCCATGTTGGGATTCGAACACAAAATGCATGAGTGGTAAAGTGCATGAATCAACACTTGCAGTAAATGTGATGTTGGTTAATGTTATAAGAGTGAATTGCAATCTGGTAACATACTCATACCTAAATGGGAAACCGAACCATACATTACACGAATTTGCAGCAACGGTCCTGTCCGGCTTCAAACTAGTAGAGGTTCCGAAATCTCTTATTTATCACCGATCGTATCGAAGAGAGTGCAGGAAATTACAGTTCATATAGTTAACCAGGAAGACAATTTGATACATTTTCGAGGCGAAGAAATAACAGTATGTCTACATTTGAAGAAAGATGGGTCTAAATTTTAAGAAGAAATATATAAAAGCAGGTCTCGATGTCAAGCCGAATGTTAGTACGACGAGAGCTGTCAGTGTGTTAACACGCATGAATAACACGTACTTGAAGAGTCTTAGGTTCATAGTCAGCAAGAATGGAGGCAGAAATACTGAATATAGACAAACCCATTAGCAACAAAAATGCGATCACAAAGACTAAAGTTCATATGTATTCACCATATCTACCTGGACCCTTCATGCTATCGTCTGAGGTTCGAATACCTGTACAAAACCAAGATATTTACACTCTGCTGTGTAACTCATACTTGAGATTTCGAGGTAGGCTTACAAAGCCTGGAGATGATGTACCTGCAACAACAAAGATAATTAGAAATGGTGTATTTCATGTGATTAATAAAATGTCTTATGAACTTAATGGCATGGAACTCGATCAGGCAAGAGCTATAGGCATTACTGCCACGATGAAGAACTACCTCTCTCTTACAAGAAACTAACTACCTGCAGCCAAAATGACTGAATGGGGAATAGAACCAGATTATAAAGTGCTAGTGTACCAAGGCGGAAGATTTGAAATATGTGTGCCACTATCTACATTGGTGGGATTCGCAGAGGACTACAAACATATAATAGTGAATTCCAAACAAGAGCTGGTAGTATTGCTAGCAAACACACAAACTAATGATATTGTAGATACTGCAGAAAATCTTGAAGTTTTAATACTATCGTTGTATTCATAGAATGTTTTCTGCCCCATGTGCAAGTAAAAATGGGAGAGCGAATCAAACTTCTGAAATTTGTCAAGAAAGGAAGAAATATCGATGTGGCATTTGGCTCATGGAGCTTGAAAATATATCCTAGCCTCACGCAGTATCAAAATGTAAACTGGATTGTTAAATCAAGTTTTACTACGAAAAAACCGAGATACTTAATTATAGCATTTCAAACACGAAGACAAAATGTTATTGGTTCAGATCGTTCAAAGTTCGATCACATCAAGATAAAGAATGCTAAAGTGTTTTTGAACTCTGAAAGTTTTCCTTATGCGAACCTAAATGCTGACTTTATTAATGGATCATATATGTTGGCATATCAAATGTTTGCCGATTTTCAAAGATTGTATTATGGTCAAGAAGCTTCGATGATGTTCGAACCAAACAAGTTCATGTACAGTGTACCGCTCCTGGTATTCGACATCAGTAAACAAGATGACCACATAAACACTGCAGAAGTGAAATTATTATAATGGAGAACATACCTGTCAACACTCAAGCTTATGCTCTCATAATCCACGATCGTCTGGCAACATTCAATGCAAGAAAAAAAGTGGTTAAAATTCTGTCATAAGTCATAAGCTCAGTTCAGCTGTTTACCGACCTCCATCATGTTCGCTAACGTGCAGGACTTCACATCTCCAATGGGATTCATCATAAAGGAAATTTGCATTGCTTGCTATGATGGCAGCACATATTCACACAAATTTGTACCTCCATTTTCTCATCACCTGCTAGACTATAATACCAAGAATACGAATAAGTGGGTTGCGAATCATTTCCATGGACTGCACTGGGAAGATGGTGATGTGGAATATGAGAAAATAAACAGTATATTTATGGAAATGATAGATGATGATGATGACATAGTCTGTGTGGCCAGTCCTGAGCAGAAGAGGTGGCTGAGTATATACTGCAATGACAAAATAAAAATTATCGACTTACAAACAGAGTATGACTACCCATCTCTGGGAAAACTAAAGAAGATGTATAACGGCCACAGCTGTGACTCAGAACTCTACAAGTCTGAGCATAGCTGGGCCTATCCTCATGAGAATGCTTTGCTGCTGCGGGCGTGGAGCCTTGACATGCGATGACGTCAATGTTGCGTGAGTATGAAGGAGAGCCTCGAAACATTATCTGTCAGTCTTAATTCTCCCGCCAGTGCTCCAACAGCAACGACAGTCATGCTATCGCTTTTCGAGAAGTTTAACCATGGTGTGCAGTTCCGAAAACTCGTGTTGTGGAAATCGGCAAGAAGTACAGAACAATGGATTTCCAGCCAGTCAACACAAGTTATGGGCAGAACATCACCTGTGTGTTGGATGGTGAGTTCAAAATTCATCTGTCAAGAAAGTATGTGTATCTCATTAACAAAGAGGCTCTGAAGAAACTTAATGATTCTGCAGAGGTTTACTTGATATATGGAGGAATGAAACTAATAGCAAATGTCAAAACTGCTCACATGATCGAATTTTCATTCGGCATGTTGGACAGGGTGGTATAAATAATAAGAAAAAAATGTTCCAGTGTATATAAAATAACAATGGCTAAAACTACCAGTTGCTCTTTGTCTGCCGCCAACACTTCATCATCATGTATGTGGCTTTCAATCCGCTGGAAATTTGTAAATAAGAAGTTGTGACCATTGGCTGTCGTAAAGTGAGTTTCAAGCCAGCTGGCTTGTGCGAGCAAATTGAGTCTTGTAATGAAATCGAACACTGGATACTGTATAAAAAAGAAGAGTATGTCATTAATTCCAGTGCCTTGCAGTACCATATCGTGTGCTGTCTATTGCCTTTGTCCAGACACCAAACTACCTGCATATACAACTTCGCTCATGACTCAAGCAAACAAAGAACAGTTGCTGCAAAAATGGCTTCAACAGAGCATCAGCTATGAGCTATGCAGGCCTAACAGTAATAACATTACAAGATCGACAGAGTACCGCAATGGAGATCAACACACCACCATCATGAATCGAGGTCGCACTACATGGAATTCTATGTGCTCACCACTGACATGCGAAGTATATTTAGCAACTTTCCTCTGAACTGGACAGTCATTAAGTATCCTTCGTCTGCGGCAACATGTAAATCAAGTGTGAATGTATGCTTTTTCGACCAGATAAAGTGGGTAAGTATGAACGATATTTCATTGGTTATAGAAGAGTAATATTCAAACCAGTATGTGAGTTCTAGCAAGTACAAATATGTGATGGTATGAATCATATGTGGGGCTATTATGACTTTTACGATGGTTTCTACACTCGAACTTTTTCATTCAATGATGTAAATAGATGTGCTGTTTTTAATCTCCTCCCCAAACAGTGAGCCTGCAAGTGGGGACGACTTCGCCATACATGTCGAATTCCAAAACATTGATGAACGTCAAGTTGAAAACAGAATAGACTTCTGCTTACAAGACTTGGATTCTGATGATATTTTTCAGTGAAGTGAAGTGTGCAACATCATCGAACACAACATTATTCTACATGGGCATGTGTGGAACTTTCCCTGCTCCCCCGAGGTCTGCTGTGTAAATAGATTACCATCATGGACATCGAAGCCCAGACTGCAGAATCAGAAACAGATGGCGTAACCATAGAAGATGAGAAATTATTTGTAGAAGCAAGTGTA
Organism: Dryococelus australis; assembly: GCA_029891345.1. Lineage (NCBI taxonomy): Eukaryota > Metazoa > Arthropoda > Insecta > Phasmatodea > Phasmatidae > Dryococelus > Dryococelus australis. Next base: position 333,491,810 of record CM056995.1, on the reverse strand, counting down.
AATGTCTGGAGACCTGCTGTGACTTCATCTCCAGGATCCTGTCTGTGCTGGTCGGACTCTTCCACTGATGTCATACATAACAGTGTACTTGAAGAGGCTCATCAAACCTACAATGATTCAGTTCGCCGTCGACTGCAGACTCTCAAGAACGATGGCAGCTTTTCATTCTGCTAACCACTATACTAGTACGAAGCCTGAATTGAATAGGGTGATGTGCTCATATTGGAATAGTAATCAATTTCGCTCATATACTGAAGAATGTGATGAACATTTTCATACTCTGTTTGCTGATGAACCAGTAATGTTTGAGCCATGTCAACATATTATTGACTGCTTTACTTATGGACAATGCTCTGTTTTCTACTTGTGCGAAGAGACTCCACTACTGTGCTTACCTGAAGAAGTTATTGTGTATGCTATGAGATTCCTGCCTCTACATTCACCAGACTGTGTCATCAAACGAAGGCATCATCCAAGCAGCCATCGTATCAGTTCCAGGATCTTCTACTGAGGAAACCAACACCCTGAAGGATGTTGCTTCGATGCTTGGTACAGCGGTTCAGGAGCCGTGTCGCAATATAAAACGCAAGACCTCGGCTGATGCAGGTACTTCAAAACGTAGACGACAACGAGGACTTCTGTCTCAACCTGGCCTCTCAGAAGATGTGGCACAAGCAAGTCCATCATCATCAGCAACACCAAAATTCCCACCGACATTTTTCGAATTTGCCATAGTCATGTTAACAGTTATGGTTGGTGCAATTAACTATGTGCAAATCATGTAATAATGATTTTGTATGCGCTGAGGTATTGAAATGTGTGTTTTGTAAATATTTTATGTCGAATAAATCATATGAAATGAAATAAAAATTAATTTCATTATACCCTTATGACATAGAATAATTAGTTACTAATATAAAAAGAAAACTAATTAATTAGATTTTAGTTTGGTTACATGAAAAAATACTTGAAAGATAAATTATGTAGGTAAAATAAATGAAAATGACAGTATGTCATGAATGTGCCTATATATTTAACTTCTACTACTAAATGAAATGGTACATTGGTTTATAACTGAAAACTTTTAAAAATCAGTGGCATATGTGTTACCATGACCCCTACCCTTAACCCTTGACCCCTGAGTCTTGTTCCCTGACCCTTGACCTCTGAATGCAGTGATTATAGCTAAGTGAAAAACTTGCCTGAAAGAATAAATTGCGTGCAAGCTATAACATTTTCCCTGTTCAAGAATTGACAATACTCAGTGGCTGGCTGTGACCACAAGAATACATTTGCTAGCCGAACTGGTGACATAATCTCGATGACTATATTCGCCATTTGGCTAGTATGCCTCATACTTTGTCGCACTTGTCGCTCGCATTCCTTTAGCTTGCTGGGGTGAATCATATGACGTCAGAGTCCGATGTTCGAGTCACTCCTAAATGCAGCTAGCTCCGAGTGACGCCTGGGTTTTTCCCAGAGTAAATGTATGACTGCATAATGCTTCGCTTCGAATGGAGTCACACGACGAGCTGCAACTTGCTTCAGTGTCTGGGGTTTTTTGATGGTATGAAGGCAGCTGGTTTCATACGGCTACCTTAGTGATTGCACCATGTGTCGACAGAAATAATTTCTCAGGGAAACAGAATGATATCAGCATGATGTCGAGCTGAGACTTGTCCAAGAGGCAGAGCCCACAACACATGACTCCTATTACTCACTATAGTTCCACTACCCCCACTCCCCTCTGCTGTGTGAATAAAAGGAGCCTGGAGACCTCAATTTTCCACAGTCGCTGTTCATCGTTCGTGGTGTTGACTGCTAGAGTGCTCATGGAGGTGTAAGTTGGAGATTTATCTAGATTACATTTTACTACTTTCTTTTAATTCTATAGTATATTAGGTGTTTTTCATATAATCTAGAGTTAAGGTTTAGGCAGTGCTTCAAGAATATTAAGTCAGGTTAGTAGATAAAAAGTTAAGTTTTAGGTTAGTACATCAAGAGTTGATAGGATTTAGTTAGTAACATCAAGAGCTAGGTTTAGTGGTTTAGGTTAGTACATCAAGAGTTTAGATTTAGTGGTTTAGGTTTGTACATCAAGATTTAGAGTTTAGTTAGTTCTTCAAGAAGTAGGAAGACTTAGGTTATTTTATCAAGATTTTAGGTACAGTGTTAATATGTTGGCAGAAAATGATAAAATCAGGACTTGTGTGTATATATATATTTTTTAATTTTTTTAAATATTTCAATTAATAAATTGCACGCAATGAAAGGAGAAGGGAGCCAAGGTAAATTTTACAGCAAGGCTTTTGTCTTTTGGTATAGAATGTTGAGGCATGAAGGGAATTGCTGTCTTAACCTGCATCAAGGAGAGTAAGCAATGAGTGAAAGGTGTGAGGTGACCATCTCCAGAACGGATTATATGCAGAGGCATCTTCGGAGCTGCAATGCTCTCGTCAGGCATGTGGCGACCACCAGATGCAAATACTGCAATAAGCAGTTCGCTCGTACTTACGATGCAAGACGACATGAAGCAGGGTGTGGCTAAACCCCGACTGCACATCATTCAATTTTGAGTTATACATGAAGATACACTCTTTTAAAACACATTCCTAACTGTGATGGACCTTCTCCTGTTAAGAAGAGGCAAGTTACAGTGCCTAAATCTCAACCATCCAGTACATCTCAACAGGGACCATCTACAAAACCTCAAGGTGTGTCGCAAACTTTGGCTCGACCCAGATTAGTAGCAGGAGCCGGAGCTGCCAACACCAATGGGTTTGTGGAGGCTGAAACCGCATTCCGGAAAAACTTAAAAACATTGGTCGCAGTCAGCATTGGCAATGAATGCAAATATATTTGCAGATATTTAAATATCAAACAGAATTTAATCAACCAGGTAATTGAAGAAGATGAAGAAAATGGGAGAAAAAATTTAATATTGTGTTGGAATGTGATTACAGAAAACCTGAGCCTTATGAAGATGAGAGTGATGTCTGTGGATTTAAAATAAAAAACATTGTAATTTATAATAGCAACGATGTAAAGCAAGCCGTAGTGAACAGCATCCGAAAAATTTGCAAGGAAGAGAAGGAGTATACAAGCAAGGGCTTTGGCTGGGTTTTATCGTATATAAAACAGCTTCAGCTCAAAATAAATAAACTTGATCCACTGAAGGCCTCCTCGTACATTGATCTATCTGCTCCCATCAAAGCCAGAAAGTCAATAAGCAACCCTCAGAATACCGAACAATACTGCTTCAAGTGGACAGTGCTTGTCGGATATGTCGAAGGATATCATCTGAATCGTGTGGATGACCGATACTCCTTGCTGGAAGATAAGTTCGACTTTGGAGGTTTGGACTTTCCCACACCATTATGTCAGATTGTAGTCTTAGAAGAGAAATCGAGAGGTATCAGTCAAAATTTATGCCCTCAATGATGATATGAATGTGGTTTACAAGTATGTGAGCAAGAATGAAAAAAACAACACACATCGACCTCCTCCTAATCACAGATGAAGAAAATTCTCATTTTACATTCATTACGAACTTTTCGCGACTTATCCACTCACAGATCACAACACATAGATTTTTAATTCTGCTTTACAGACTTTGATAACCAACCTCGTGTATCAGGACTCACGGGCGAAGAAGCTTTACGAGAACACCAGAGGTATTATTCAACCCATGCACCAGTACAAGCCAAAATGCCCAAGCCCGAGAAGAATGGTGTGCCACTGGCCTTAACGTTTATAAACTACCATAATGGCGATAGAGTACCAATAGTAGCTTACTGTGATTTTGAAGCAATTTTGAAACCTGTTTATACATGTGAGCCTAACCCCAGCAATGCATATACGTATAAAAACCAAAACACATGAAGCATGCACTACTCTATTTGTGTGTGCATTGACACAGATATTGTTCCTGCGCACATAATTTATGACCTGCCTACACAACCAATTATCTACAGAGGTATCGATACAGAGAAACATTTCATGGATGAAATTGTAGATATTGCCAATAAAGTGAAGGCTATGTATGAAACATCTTTACCAATGGCTCCTCTGACACTTCCCGAACAGTTTCTTTTGAGCAAGCCACTACATGCTGCTACTGTTCCACGACCTTCGAACAAAACAACCAAAACGTATGTGAACATAACTTTTTTACCGGCAAATACATCAGTGTAGTGTGCAACAACTGCAAAATCCTTGATCGGCAGCTGAAGAAACTACCCGCCTAATTTCACAACCTATCATATGATGAAAATTTCACTATCAGGGAACTGGGCTTTGATAACAAGGAAATATTCATCATTCATCATAGTGAAGAAAAAATTATAACTTTCTCCAAGCACCTAGGTGACAGGTTCAGTACGCAGTTTGTGGACACATTTGACTTCATGTCGGCCAGTTTTGCCTGTCTTGCCCAAAACCTACCATCTGACAAGTTCAAGAACACAGCAAAATTTTGACTACTGAAGAAATGAGTTTTGTCACACGCAAGGCTGTATATCCATATGACTATATTACATTCTTGGACGAAACTTGAAGAGGTGCAGCTGTCGGAAAAGGATAAATTTTACAATCGATTACCCGACTCTGACATCTCCGATGAAGACTATGCCCATACACAGACCGTCTGGGACAAATTCCAATGTAGATTTCTTGGAGAATACTCGGATATATATCTCAAGACAGACGTGCTCATCCTAAGCGACGTATTTGAAAATCTCAGAAATCTTTGCTTGGAAATATAAGCGCTAGACTGTGAACATTATGTAAGTGCACCTGGATTTTCTTTCGATGCAATGTTACGGATGACAAAAGTGGAATTAGAGCTACAGACTGATTGTGACAAGTACATGTTCTTTGCGCCAGCAATCCATGGTGGCATGGCTCAATGTATGAAAAAGATATGCGAAGCAAACAACAAGCACCAGTCTGAAATGTTTGACTCCTCACAGTCATCAGTCTATTAGCAGTATGTCGACACCAACAATCTCTATAGAAAAGCAATGTCGCTCCCACTCCCGAAATGTGACTTCCGATTGTGCGACACAGACATCGATGTGATGAATGTGGCCGATGACTCTAATACAGTATATATCTTAGAGGTAGATGTAGAATACCCGACCTCCCTGCACGATTATCATAAAGACTTGCCTTTTCTGCCAGTCAACAAGTGTCCTCCAGGCTTAAAACTGAAGAAACTACTTACAATGCTGGAAACCAAGACTCTCTATGTTGTTCACTATCGAAACTTGAAGCAGGCCTTGGCACATGGACTAAATCTGAAGAAAATATATAGTGTTCTGCAGTTCATCCAAACTCCCTGGTTGAGACCCTACAGAGACTTAAATACCAAGAAATGACAAGCTGCTCGCAATTACTTTGAACGACATTTCTTTAAGCTAGCGAATAACTCCACCTTTGGGAAGCTTATGGAGAATAAGTAAAAGAAACAAAGGATGAAATTGCTATGCGATGAGCGACGCATCAAGAAGGCGATTGCGAAAACATCATTTAAGGACAGAATGATCTACAGCGAATAAGTCGTGCTGGTGAAACTGAACAAAGAAGACATTCTTTACGATAAGCCAATTTGCACTGGTTTTGCTGTCCTGGATTTATCGAAGATGGTGATATATGAATTCCATTATAGTTTCATGAAGAAGAAGTATGGTAACAACAATCTTCACCTCACTTACATGGACACAGATTCATTCATCTATGAAGTAGCAACAGACGACTTTTATCACGACTTGGCCAGTGATCCCGTGTTCCTGGATGAATTTGATACCAGCTGCTACCCCACCTATCGCACTTGCTACCCATTTACCAACAAAAAAGTCGTTGGTAAATTTAAAAACGAGTGCAATAGACTAGTGATGAGCGATTTTGTAGGCTTACAAGCTAAAATGTTTTCTTACAAATGCGGCGACAATGAAGCAAAAAGGGCTAAAGGTGTACAAAAGTGTGTTGTGAAAAAGAAGATTAATTTTGAAGATTACCTGACTGTTCTGGAGAAACAAACATCTATCAGATGCAAAATGCATAATATAAGATCTCGTCATGGCTTACTTCATTCCGATTGTGCCAATAAATTATCTTTAAGGTGGATGGATTATGAGACATATTGGATGATTGTGTACATGCATTGCCTCACAGGTATGAAGAGAAACTGTAAATATGTCCCATGTGAGATACTAGAATTGTTTGTGTGTGTGTATATATATATATATACACACACACTTAGATTTAGATCTGTAGGTGTATGGTACAAATAGAAGACATTAGACTGTGAATGCTTCTGTCAGTGGCTGACAACTTGTTTATTTCTCCATCAAGACTTCGAAAAATTTCTTAGGTTAGTAGTACACCATTGTAATCCTGCCTGCACTACATCATTGTAGTGTTGCCGGTACCCAGCCCGGATAAAATGGAGAGGGCAACAGAAGATATATAAAAATAATTTTATATGTACATTGGAAAATAGCTAGCTCCTCAGTGCTAAATCCTCAGTGCTGACTCCTCAATGCTGACTCCTCAGTGCTGACCCCTCACTGCAGTTGACCCCTCACTACAGCTGACCCCTCACTACAGCTGACTCCTCACTACAGCTGACCCCTCACTATAGCTGACCCCTCACTACAGCTGACCCCTCACCTCAAGACTCCTCACCATAGACTCCTCACTACAGACTCCTCACCACAGACTCCTCACTGTAGACTCCTCACTGCAGACTCCTCACTGCAGACTCCTCACTGCAGACTCCTCATTGCAGACTCCTCACTGCAGACTCCTCATCTGAGATCGCTTTTTAACAAATATATTAAATAAATCACGATCGATCCACCTAGCATATCGCTAAACCAATATGGTAGCCCGTAATTAAATATATATTCCTAATGATGACTGCTGGGATTGACATAATTTAATATCTCACTTCTCCACATGCCAATGAAGGTTGGAAATGACATAATTCAATATGGCTGTCGGAAACCCTCAACCCTCGCTCTGGCTCCATTCGTCCTAGTGAAGAAATGAAATCCAAGATGGCAATTGCTGAGGCAGAATGATAGAGCATCAAGAAATGAAATCCAAAAGGGCGGCCATGAACCCTCGACCCTTGCTCCAGCTCCATCGGATGTCAGGCAGAATGATAGAGCATGAAGAAATGGAATCCAAGATGACGGATGTCAAGGCAGAATGATAGAGCATGAAGTGTATGGCAGATGTCAAGGCGAACGACGGAGCCGCGAGCCGCACACCACCACCGCTCGTCCTAGACATCAAGGCAGAATGATAGAGAATTAAGAAATGGAATCCAAGATGGTGGGTTCCAAGGTGGAATGATAGAGCACGAAAAATCTAGGTGGAATGACAGCGCGAAAAATCTATACGGAATGACAGCATGAAAAATCTAGGCGGAATTACAGAGCAGGAAAAATCTAGGCAGAATGACAGAGCAGGCAAAATTTAATCCAATATGGCGGCGTACTGGCTGGCAAGATGATGGCCTCGTGCCGCGCTCCGGCTCCGTTTGGCCCAGAATCGGCCATATATGTTTCTGCTGTGTTTACATACATAACAAGAACTTTAGTAACAGTTCGTTAAGATTTTGTTGAAAATAGATAGTGATTAAAAACAATTGGTGTTTTGGTTTTTCTTTAAAATTTCTGCTTTTGCGATCGTAAAGAAGTGGGAAACATCTGAAAATTTTCTGCTAGTACACTGTTGCCTGTCCTTTCCTGTAAATTTGTGTCCTACTACATTTCTTCGTTTCTGCGTTTTAAATAAACAACTTCGTCGAAAATGTCATACGCTGCTGTTGTCCCTTGCACCTGCATAAGAATTTCTATATAATAACTTAATTTGCGTACTTACAGCCTCTGATGTACTCGAACTGATATGCGCAGTTGTGAATCAATAGATTCCACACATGAGGGTTAATTCTTATGCACAAGACCTATTTTCAATGGCTACTTTTACTCTTTTAATTGTAAACCGAGCTTAACTTGAATAGGAAAAACGAATTCTTACCGAACTCGATCATGCCCGAAGTCGAGGTTCTACGTTCTTATAACTTCGGGAGTCAAAAGATTGTTTTATATCTAAACAGAACATTTATTTTACGCGCATTGCGTAAATATTGTGTAATAAACAAAAATGTAGTTTTTCTCTTTAGTTATTTTATAAACACGTGCTTGGTTACATACTCTCACGTTGATGGTGGTAGCGCAGTAATTTTTGTCTTCACGTCTGTTATCTCTTACGATGTGTATTTTCATGAACTTTCGCATAAAACTGTCCAAAAAAAATAGTGCCTCATCGACATGGTTAAAATCATTATCCTCTGGAATGAATTTGTGGTATGAAATAACTACGAATAAATTACGAAATCAATAATATTCGACAAAACTTCAACCCAATAGTAAAATTAAAATGAAATACAAGTTGGCGATGTTAAATGCCTTGTATGCCAATATATCAAAGTGAACATTTGATGTTTACTGGCGTTATAAAGTTGGCAGTACAGTATAACCTACTTCAAGAAGTATACTAATACGATAAAGTCTTTCTCATTATAATGTTGACTCACAACTCCATCCTTGTATGTATGCAGCTTGGTTAAATCTTCTCCCGCTTGGAATCCGGTAGGTGCATTCCATTATTCGCCCGTTTTTTTAATTGTTATTCCTTCTTCGCGTCATTTCACGCCAATTTTCATCTGCCCATACGCACCCACGCAGCGGCAAAATCTGTTGTACTCAGGGTTTATTTATCGTACGACATTTTCTACGTACCATTACAGTTAATGATCGCAGCCAAATGATCGCTCTAGTAACGCCATCAGCGAGGTCTTGTATAGGACCTTCTTATCTCCTAGCCGGACAGTAGTTAAGTTGTATAATTTAAAAAGACAGGTTAAAATAAAAGGAGGGATACAAAGCGATGTATTTAGAGTTATTGATACTCCCAGACTTAGAAACACTAGTTTATATAAAGCATTAAATAATCTAGTAGTGTCCAATGAAAGGATTGTCGACCGTTTCCCGTCTGTGCAGCATTGCCACCTTCTGGCATAACAAGTTGTTAATTCGGTCGAGAAGGGGCTACAATTTTCTTGATCGATTCATTCCGGGAAAACGTAGGTTTATAGCTGGAGCTGTCGAACTGCCATGTCCTGTTATATCCAATTAAAATGCTCCGTGTAAACAACCCGGCTGCATAATCGACCCGGTTGCATAATCGACCCGGATGCATAATCGACCCGGAAGCATCGTCCACAGATAAACGAACAGAGTTGAGAACTTTAAACAGGGTTGCCAGCTGATACCTTTTTCCATTTAAAAAAAATCCGCTGACATTTCCCTGATTTTCATACGAAAGTACTTTTTTCCTCTTGCAGCACGTGTAACCGCAATTGCGTGTATGCAAATATATACAGGTTTCTATATGCTCCACAAATAGGTTGCGTATTCACATAACCTCACCGTTGAAAAGTCATTCATGTAAGGTGAACGTACGTGAACCCCCAAGAAACACTGGACACGTATGTAAATCAGTCGTACAACAATACGCTTTGAACAGGATGTGCGCGAGACGTGAATAAAAGAATTTAAAAAACTGTGTATTAACATTTACCACAGTAATAGGCGCCTTGATTCTGACTACAGCGAGCTAACATATAACGCCGTGCCAGAGCGTTCGGTAGAGTGAAAATTATAGCTGCGCAGGGTCTTTTTCCCTTAGTAGGTCCCGTGCCTTCATTCTTTACCCTCACTGTGTGATTCGGTACGTAGGTTGAAAATAATACAAAAATGCTTACTTAAAGACAATATTGTGACAACCTGATGGGTAACCGTAGCCCGGCACCATGCAAGCTGCTGAACAGAATCCCTTCACACTTTTTAATTAATGGCTTACCACAACTTTCTGCCGTCGCACGTACAGCTTGTACGTGGTCTGGAGCACACATATGAGCAAAACACTTTCAACCAAGAATATTATATCCATGCTTGGTACGTGGTCTGGAGCACACATATGAGCAAAACACTTTCAACCAAGAATATTATATCCATGCTTGGTACGTGGTCTGGAGCACACATATGAGCAAAACACTTTCAACCAAGAATATTATATCCATGCTTGGTACGTGGTCTGGAGCACACATATGAGCAAAACACTTTCAACCAAGAATATTATATCCATGCTTGGTAAAAGTAGGAATGGATATATTTCCACTGAATGAAGAATGGTAAACCGTGGGCTTGTTTCAACTTTAGATCTTTAATGAAATTAATTCCTCAACTTCGAAATTGAGAAAAATATTCAAAATGACCCTAGGTGGCAATTGGCAAAATATTTTAACCGAAAAATCGAAACTAAGGTCGTTGGGTAGTGGCCGTTAAGTATCTAGTGCCCAAAAGACCTAGCGTGGAAATGTCTTTAAACTTGCACTTGAGAGAGTATGAAATTTTCCAAAAATAAAACTGTTCTCAGAAACATACTTAAAAACTTGCATTAAACTTTCCAGTTCTAGTCAGCGGTGACACGAAAATCGATCTCGGAGGGGGTTCGCCATGGTTATACTCTGGGTGATGTTCTCTTTAATGAAAAACAAAATGGCGTCTGGCCCATAGCTTCTAGAACAAATGGAACTAGGGAACTTTGTTTGCATGCAGAACTCAGTCTTAGCTGATGAAAGTTGGAGATCTTGCAGAAACTCTTTATTAGACAGGAGCTCGACGAATGCGGACCTCTCCCGCAGCAGGAAACAATTACCATTCAGGGCAGTCTTCTTATATACACGTAAGCTTCCAGCCTACGGACCAACGGTGGTCTACGGTTACCTTCAAACTCATGATCAACTAAAACGTGGAGGGAGCGCTCGGGCCGTCTTACTTTCCTCGCGACGTACATTAAACTCGCAAAATTGCAATCAGGGTGAGGTTCGGACTCCTTATTCAGTTAATTAAAATACGTGAGGCACTACCCAGTCTGGTGTGCAGCCTGACGTAGCCCTGCCATGCTGGTGACGTATGGAAGAGTGACCACTAGTCTACTAAGCTAACCTATCCTAAGGAAGGTTTCAAACCTTCTAACCAATCGGCAGGGGCCTGCAAAATTCGCGTTATTTTTTTCCGCTGCAGGCTGAACTCCAACATATTGTATGCTTCTTCGACTTCTGCCATTGGTCAACAATTCATATATATATATATATATATATATATATATATATAGTTGCCAGTAACCAACGAAATTACGAATAGCGTTCAAGTAGGTATAGTTGAGTGAATCTTAGCATGTTAATAAATGATAACGCGAATTTTGCACGTCTCTACCAATCGGATGACTGCAAATATAAACTTATTCAAACGTACCACTCCAACGATCCTAACGCCCTAACATCATAGAGTATAAGGTTTCGAAACGGCGACAATACAAAATAAAAACCCTGAAACATTTACAAATATGAGACCAAAAAAAATTATATATATGCAATAAAAAACTCTAGCACATTTAAATACACATATAATTGTCATCATATGCTCTAATAAAAAAAACGTGGCTTTGAATATTAAAATACGAAAATTATAACAATTTAAATAAATAAAATATGACGTGTGAGAAATACAAGAATACATAAATTAATTACTTATTCACAAAATACGGTATTTTTAGTGTTCCACATCCTGGTATTTTTTGCAGCACGCTTTTACACCAAAACTAATTACTCACATCTTCTAACACAATACACCTAAAGAAAACAACCTACGTATTTTGCAAAGAAAAAACTTGAAACATTGTCTCAATCATTATTGTATTTGATTGAATTATGGTAGCGTACATAATGGATCAGAGGTAAATTAATGCCGTGTTCTGTTACAAATTTCATATCTTCTCTCCAAAACCATTATACTTATTTATGACGAAAATGATAATCTGATTGAAAAACTTTTAACTTTGTTAAAAATGTAACTGGATAGACCATACTGTAATTACACCTAAACTGTAACCATATAAAATTCAAAGCGATAGGCACCCAGAAAAACAATACCTACAATAAGAGAATTTATTCTTGCATGTGATGCAAAGTCGTTTGTCATATTTATAGAGACCTGCAAAATTAGCGTTATTATTTGGTAACTTGCTAGACTTCACTTCCTTGTGCCTACTTCTGCACAATTCGTGATTTCATTGGTTACTGGCATTTACACTGTGTCGTATACTCCTGTGGCCGTTTTACTGGAGATTGGTTGCTCAAGCTCTAAGCCTTTACTACTGGCTAAAAGCATCCTATTGACGAGCCACACAATTTGTCAACCAATGGAAACAGTCAAAAGAACATAGAAAGTCTTGACACAGACACGGCTCGCATACCACCGACGGCCAGTCCTTTGATGTGGGCTGGCCCGTTCTCTGGCTGGATGCTTTAGGCTCTGGGAACACGCTCTGTGCCTGATTGGCTACTGCATAGCGCGAAAGATTCCCAACTAGATGGGCTGCCGGCTGGCGAGTAAGTTGCCAGGCCTCTGATTGGTGAACGGCGATCCAACATTTGCTTGCCAGTGACGCCATTTTGTTTGGCGTGTATGGCTATAGCTGGCGGTAAAAGCGGCTCTTTCACCTTTGCATACTTACTACCTGGCTCAGGCCAGTCTGGAGATTGGATTAGGTGGGATACGAGATGGGGTGGGAATGGTGGCGGAGTGAAGGCAGAGGAAGAAACGGGAACACTCGGAGAAAAAAAACCCCCACAACACTCACGTAGATTCGACTACAGTTCTCGCATCAGTGTTGTCCCGAACGAAAAAATTCACCCGCAGAGTCCAGGGAGGATAGGAGTGTAGTGTATAGAGATTTGAGTGGCTCTTGAAATCGAAGTATGAGTCGACGGAGGTGAAATGAGGTGAGCATGCAGCAGCGCCAGAATGGATGGGCGGGGAAAACGAGAGATCCCCGAGAAAAACCCGTCGATCAGCGACGTTGTCCGGCACGATTCCCACATAAGAAAATAAGGGAGCCACAACGCCGGGAAACGAACCCGGTTCGCCTATGTGTGATGCGAGTAGTGTGACCACTACACCACCGTGCCCCCCATTTCATTTCTGTATGCTTACGTATTGTGTGACTGAGACAGCCGTCGGTCTGTTCGGATTCTTACATCTGCTAAAGTAAAAATTACACACTAACACGCACACACATATCTATATAAATACACGTTTATCTTGTAAGATTGCCATTTAATATTATTATTAATACATAAGGAGTAAATCTTTCCATAATCAACTGGCTGGGGTATACATGTATGAACGGTTTTCCAGTCCGAAAGTGGAAGGTCAACTGGAAAATCCCCTCTCTATTGCAAATGAGGCTGTTCCATGTTTCAAGATTATTTAAAGTGATATATATCAAACTGGATAAGGGAAAACCAATTATTTACAGTAGCGAACAACCACAAACAATCGACTCATTGCGTGATTAGTATAGCGCTGCTGCACTTTGACCAAAGGTTACTAGTAGTTGGATTCCAGACTTCCCTCTCTGTCATTCCGGTCACGCGTCTGTTATATTGGATTCCGCCATGTTGATAGCCATTATACCGCCATTTTTGTAGCCAGTACGCCGCCATCTTGTTGCTCACATTCTTTCGACTGCCATCTTGGTAACCCGTAATTCAGTTTTTCATGCTCTTGCATTTCAAGGATTTTCTCCGATGCTCCCACTTTTTTCTCTTTGCATTCTTTCTTTGTTTTTCTCTTTCTTCTCTCTTCTTCTTTACTTTCTCTTCCTTCTCTCTTCTCCTTTCCTTTCTCTTCCTGCTCTCTTTCTCTTCGAGGGTTTTCTCCGAGTGCTCCCATTTTTTATCTTTGGCATTCTTTCTTTTTTCTTGTTTTCATTTCCTTCTCTCGTCTTATTTCCTTTTTATCGCTTTCCCTCTCTCATTTTCTTTCTCTCCAATTCGTTTATCATTTATTTACATCGGCTCTTACTAGAGGTCGCCATCCTTGTTACTGGAGGCCGCCATCTTATTGCTGGAGGCTGCCATCTTTGTTTACATTTGTTTCCCACATAAATTCTGACATTAGCCACTAGGAGTGCAGCCATCTTGGTTCTGGCATTGGCCACTAGGGGTGCTGCTTTTTTTAGATCTCGAAAATACCATCTGGAATAGTGCGAGATCGAACTGTCAGACCTTGGGTCCACAGACTTACGCCTTAGACGACATGCACTGGGAAAAGAGTTTATAAGATGTGTATAGCTTGGAGACGAATAAGTTATATCTTGCCTCTCATTAAAGACATTACATTGTTATTTCGTATGTAATTCTTTACGTTTTTTTAATTTTAAGTATTCATTTTTTATTATATTATTTATAAAGTATTTTTAAAGTATTTCTTACTACATTATTTTGATTGAATTCTTTAATTAAATTTAAAGTATTTATTTTATGTTTTAAATTTTCATTTACATATAATAATTTTTGATTATCCCAGACTTAAGTATTTTATTTAAATGTAGGGTCCAATTTCCCATCTTTACTCGACATCCACTTAACGTAATGACCACACACTAGTCAACATCATGAAAAGTGTACCTCAGAAATAAAACACAGCAAACTTTTTACACAAAATTTATTGTACCCATAATCAGCAAAAAAACAATTATTTTTATTAATCTGCTTCGAGTCGGACGATTTCGTGTGTAGTCAAAGGCAGCAGACTCACAGTCCAAGGACGAGGCACACCATTTGTGCAGCAGCTGTGTGTTCCTCCACGCACATATCCAGGCAGGTTCTGACCTCTTGCAGACGTGTCGTTTCAGGTTCTGACCTGTTGCAGACGTGTCGTTTCAGGTTCTGACCTGTTGCAGACATATCGGTGCTGGTCGTCGTAAAGTTTTGCCAGCTTGCGCAGGGAAGGAGAACCATACTCGCACCGCACATCTTACCATCGTCGCCATAGTACACCGCGATCTCCTTAAGCACGTAGCCGCTCTGGCAGCCTTGCAGATTACAGTACATCATGCTGCTGTCTATGCTCCAAGTCAGCTAAAAAGTTCTAGTGTGTGAGTAGTTATATTTATATATTCTCATCTGTGCTCATGACAGTATTTGGACAGTCTTGTCTCGACACTTGTACGATACAAACCGGTCTTGGAGTATCAGGCAGAATGTGCACGTGTTGGCAGGAATATTTCCATGTGTAGTGAATTCGATCCTGCAGACGATTACATTGGAGGTAATACACTCATCCATCTGCCCCACTTGCTTCATCTGCTCCATCTGCTTCATCTGCTCCATTTGCTCCACCTGCTACATCTACTCCAGAAGGCTGTAGTGGTAACCTACAGGTTGTCAAGCAAGATGTTACTCCACACATACGCATTCATGCTTAAGATGAGGCTATCGTCCACGAGTCGTGACATGGAAGGTTATTTACGAATACAGTGAGGTGCATCATCGCAGGACCATCGGGCTGTGGCAAGACATGCGTGCTACTGAGCTTGCTGGAAGAAGAGAACGGTATTCTCTTCGAGAATATCTACCGGTACTCCAAATCGCTCCAGCAACGGTAATACCAGCGACTGGCACGAGTACTGCAAGCCGTGGAAGGCTTGGGTTATTTCCCATGTAGTGATAATGAAGCCGTCATACCGCCAAGTGAAACACTGCCAAACTCTATATTTGTTTTCAATGACATTGCCTGTGAGAAACAAACTTGTATTCAAGAATACTTTAGCATGGGACAACACGCGTATGTGGACTGTGTGTACCTTGACCAAACTTATTCGCGAATTCCCAAACAAATGCTTCGCGATAATACTAATGCGCTGGTGCTGTTTCGCACGGGCGATATGAACTTGCAGCATGCGTATGACGCCCACGTTAATATGTACATGACATTTGCATCGAACTGCCAGACCTTGGGTCCACAGACTTACGCCTTAGACGACATGCACTGGGAAAAGAGTTTATAAGTTGTGTATAGCTTGGAGACGAATAAGTTATATCTTGCCTCTCATTAAAGACATTACATTGTTACACTGTTTCGTGGACCTACAATCTCTAAGATCTGAACAATGTACCCATCCATGGCTGTTTTTACACTGAGGAGATCCACCAGACAAAGTTTCCAGACCTGTATTTGGTGGAAAAGGCGCTGAAACAGCGTAATGGAATGGCCTATACCAAGTGGTAGGGTTTCCCTACCTGCTACAATTCCTGGATCGCAGAGCCAGACATCGAGCGGTGAACACCGAAGATTAATAAAACTAATGGTTTTTTTGCTGATTATGTATATTTTATTATCTGTACAATAAATTTTGTGTAAAAACGTTTGCTGTTTTATTTCTTAGGTACACCTTTCATGATATTGACTAGAATGTGGTGGTTAGGTTCAGTGAATGTCGAGTAAAGATGGGAAATTAGCCCCTACATGTAAATAAAAGTCTGGGACAGTAAAAAAATAGTATGTGTAAATGAAAATTTAAAACTTAAAACAAGTACTTAAAATTTAATGAAAAAATACAATTAAAATAGTATTAAAAATAAATATTTTTAAAATACTAAAAAAATAATAAAAATTAAATAGTTAAGTAAAAATGTATTGACTTTGATGAGAAGCAAAATATTATTTATTCGTCTCCAAGCAATATACTACCTATAAACTCTTGTCCCAGTGCATGTCGCGATAGCCGAGTGGTCTAAGGCATAAGTATGGGGCCCCAAGGTCTGGTACTATCCTATCGATCCTGCACTATTCCAGATGATATTTTGAGTTCTAAAAAAAGCAACACCCCCTAGAGGTCAGAGCCAGAACCAATATGGCGGCCGAACGACTAATCGAACGAGAGCGACACCAGCGCTCCTAGCGGCCAATGCCGGAACCAAGATGGCTGCGCTCCTAATGGCCAATGTCAGAACTAATGTGGGAAACAAATGTAAACAAATATGGTGGCCTCCAGTAACATCAGATGAAAACAAATGATGAACGAATGGGAGAGAAAGGAAATAGGAAGAGAGAAAGATAGAGAAAGTAAAGAAGAGAGAAGGAAAGAAAGAGAAGAAAGAAAAAT
This sequence comes from Dryococelus australis, assembly GCA_029891345.1. Classification (NCBI taxonomy): domain Eukaryota; kingdom Metazoa; phylum Arthropoda; class Insecta; order Phasmatodea; family Phasmatidae; genus Dryococelus; species Dryococelus australis. Next base: position 333,474,719 of record CM056995.1, on the reverse strand, counting down.
AAAAACGAATGCAAAAGAGACAAAATGGGAGCACTCGGAGAAAACCTCCGAAGAGAAAGAGAGAAGGAAGAGAAAGGAAAGAAAAAGAGAGAAAGAAGAGAAAGAAAATAGAAAGCATGCAAAAGAAAAAAGGAAGCACTCGAAGAAAACCCTCGGCATGAGAAAGAGACTTACTGGTTACCAATATGGCAGTCGAACGTATGTGAGTAACAAGATGGCTGCGTACTGGCTACAAATATAGAGGTCCAATATGGCGGGGTACTGGCTAGCATCATGGCAGAATCCAATATGGCGGACGCGTGACCGGAATGGCAGAGCGGGAAGTCCGGAATATAACATAATGGACAGAGTACCGAGAATCCGAGCCCGCTCTTGGCTCCTGTGCCAGCTCTCTCTATGCCCTACTACTACTAACAGTAATCAACTTCGTAGAAAAAGTAGTACAAGTTACCATAAACTGGAGTGTTTCCACCAACGTTGGTGAAATTTTATACCTAAAATGTGTACAAAAATACCATAACAATATGTTAAGAAAGAGTGCTACTGTACATGCAGGCCTATACATGCTGTAGGTCGTATTACACGCTAACAACAAAGGTAAAAAATACACATCACATGTATGTAATAGCATCTTTTTTTTACAACCACAGACTCGGTGAGATATAGAAGTCGAATGTCGCGGCGTAGGCGTGCCCTTTAGGTGGTTAGCTGCGCAAAGCTCTTCCGAAATAGAGGGGAAGGGGGCGATTGATGTAGTAGGTTAGACTACTTGCCTCCCATATGGCGAGCCGTGGTTTGATTCTCGGCGGTGGTCGCTCCCGGATTTTCCACGGTTGGAATCGTGCCGGACGATGCCTCTGGTCGGCAGGTTTTCTCGGGTACCTCCTGTTCCCCCCATCCTTACAATTCAGCAGTTCTTCATACTTACCTCGCTTCACCCTTATCGGCTCTCAAGGCCCCAATGTTAAGAGCCGCCCAAAATCTCTCCACTGCACTCATCTGTTGCTATGAAGTAAATAGACACATTGATTTAAATGGCTGATATTGGGGGAAATTTCTGCATTCCGTGAAATAAATAATAAGCTAAACCAGATCAAGAAACAGTGTTCGCTATACTGTTATAACAAAAATAAGGCAAGTCGCGCAAAAATCAATAAAATACTCAACCTCATTGAGTGGTCGAGGTTAGGATTTCGTTTTGTTCGCATTCAGTTACTGAGGTGTAACCACTCCAACTAGTTATGTCGGCAAACATGTTCAAACATGGCTGCCGAATAAACACGTTCAGCCCGCTATTGAGACCACGACCTTACACTTTTGTTTTCCCCTCTGTTCTCCTCGCACATGGTATGCGTGTAGAGTTCCGGTGAAGTCTTACACCTCCTGCACCCAGCTCCTAGTCGAACATAGCTCGACTCCTCCGTTCCACGGCTGCATTCCTTCTCACGGCACATCGTAGTCAAAAGCCCACTTCGTGACTTCCCCCCCTCCTCAACTCTGTATTCCAGAACCGTGTTTTTTTTTTTTTTTACGATCCTCCGCAAGTGTGCCTGTGTGTGCTGGCGGAGGTAAGTCGGGACAGAGAGACACGAGAAGTGTGTTTTACATAAACGACCGCGCCCTTTACCTCGCGCGAGTCGTAAATTACTGCGCTAATGCCGGCGAAGATTGGACGCCCACACGCACGCACCCAAGCCAGCGTATGTCCAATCAGGCGCTCCTCTGCACTCTAGTCGGTACGAAAGAAGCGTGTAGAAGAGGGACCGTGGGAAAGCAAGGCACGCCCCCCCATCTTCATTCTTTATTTCCCCTCCACGGCCGCCCACCCCATCCCTCCTCAAGTCACCTGGCCGGTCAAGTAGGGGAGGGGAGATCCAAACACCCCCTGCTGCGAGGTTACTGCACGCGCTCAACAGCTTGCGCCCGCGTACTACTCGACTAAGCTAAGGCCGTGTCCGAATTGGCAGATTTTGTAGACAAAATGATCGCGTGACCCGATGTTGTATACAAATACGGTGACGCATTTCGTAATTTGGTATTTCATATTTTGTATCTAGGATTTTAGCAAAAATACAAAATGAAATCAGCACCATGTTTGTATTTACTTTAAAAACGCATGCAAAAATGCGTAAATAAAATGACATAAAAAAATAACTGTACATAAAATGCACTAGGAATGTTTTAAAAATAAGTAAGTGTTGTGCTATGTGTGTGTGTGTCTATATATATATATATATATATATATATATATATATATATATATATATATATATATATATATATATATATATATAAACAGCAACAAATTTTCTTTAAAAGTCTTAGTTGCATAATTTTTATTTTCTTATTCATTAACGTATTGGTAGTATTCCAGTGATGAGTGCAGAAATATTACGTCTATTTTAAGCATTGAATTTTGATAAAACATATTTTGCACTGTTAATGTAATAATGTGTTGGCGCGAGTGCTTCACAAGTGTCTGTTGACAACGTCCGAATTGAAACCTACCAATTCACAAATTTACAAAATAAGGAAATAACTAAATTTTTCAATTCAGGCACGGTCTAAGTTTGCATCGGGGGAGCGGTGAGATTGACTCGAGCGCTAGTGTAGCTTTCGGGAGGGAGGGAAATTCAATACGTTTAGGGCTTATGCACATATCGATATGAATTCAACCTTTTCAGTCCCGATTAATTTACGAGCTTAAGTGTTGCAATCATTATTTTTTTATTTTTTATGTGCGCCGTGCTTGTGCACACCGTGCTGATGTCGCCATTAAACAACACTCACAAGCGAGAAATGCGGAAACTTCAACAAATCAATTTCTCACAAGGAAGATGTTTGAAACACCAGCCATCGATTCCTTGCTGTGTTCAGTGACAGCCACGCGTGTAGTTTACGTGTAACATGTCCTCGATCGTGAACATTTTGCACGTAAGTATTCTTATGATCGGAACCGTGCGCGGCAAGGAAACAGTGGCCAATGTTTTGGGCATCTCCCCCTCCCCAGTAATCTGGTTTGTTGAAGTTTCTCCGTGTCTCGTTTGTGAAAGGTCTACACACAGCATCCACTGGCTGCGAGAAGCGCGTTCGAGACAAGTATAGCGCAGATAAAATGTTTTAATGATTGCAACACTTGGCTATTATATTAATTGAAATGGGCTGGGCAACTTCCACAGAAATCTCCTTTTACCCAGGAATTTTTTTTTTTTTGACGGTGCGGTGAATCGCTCAGATGCATTAACGCGAAACTTTTAAAACAGATAACTGTGCATAAACTGCGCTAGGGATGTTTTAAAAAGCAAGTCAGTGTTGTGCTATGTACGTATCACTCAGTGCGCTCGATTAGAATATAGGCATGTAGGAGAGTTACCAAACCTCACGTCCACGGATGGCTTTATGTTAACGCCTTGGAGAACGTAACACTTTCCACTGGCTGCAAAAAGTGCGCTAGACACAAGAATAGTAAACACTAAGATATTACACGATAACAACACTTAGGTTCGCACATTAATCCATGTTCTAACTGGTTAAATATTATGGGTGAATTCCTGCGTAACTAGTATGCGCCCCTGCAATGAACTTTGCTACGGACTTCCTACCAGTGAAAAGACACGGGCACTCCTTTAAGTCCCATATGCAGAGCTCCGAGAATTTCGCAGCATGCTAGACTTGACAGCCCCCCCCCCCCCCCACACACACACACACACTCGAGAAACTCTTGTTTGCTTATTGGTTGCTGCGATCGCGCGATGCCTTTGTACAGGACCTCAATGGTCACTCACTCCTCTGCTCCCTGCTTACTGCTGGCTCATTGTTAGACGGGGCGTGTCTAAAACCATTGCCGTCCAATCAAAGCGAAAGAAAAAAAAAAAAAAAAGACAAAGTGTTTGAAGTTTACCTTACCACCGAATGAATTCGCGAAATACTCGGAGGGGGAGGGGGGGTTCTACAACTACGACACTGCACTGCACGTAGGGGCAATGGCGCACTTTATAACGCTTGGTAATTTCGTCCTTATCGCTCCCACGCTTCTCGATCTAGAAAGTGGGAAAAGCTCTAGGTAGACTGGTATCTTAATGCAACGGGAGAGGAAATTGGGAAGGGATGTCTTGAGAAACTGCACCGGTGAGTGGCGAAGAAATCCACTTGAATGATAAAACAAATCCCCAGCCAAACCAGTTGGGAAGATACCCACTATTACCCGAATTGCAGTCAGACACGCTAACCTATAAATAGAGGCAGTGGAAAATTGTGTAAATATTTTTAGCCATCGTATCGTCGATAACATTCTAGCTAGACAGTTGTAATGTTTTTATTATTGGATGATCAAGTTTGTGACTCGGCTATGTACTTTGGAGACCAATCGCAAACGTTGTGCTTTTAGAGTATGAGAATCCTGATTGACTCAATGAAATGGGATAGCATTCATAACGAGAGAAAAATAAATTTTGTAGCACATGCGTACAGTATGTAGGTTGGATCGTAGGAAACAATCTACTTTTCTCGCGATAAACCAACGTCTCTACATATATACATACAACTTCGGGGAAAAAAATTAAATCATAGACTACTTGAAGTACGTATAACTAAATGTAGCTTCACAATAAAAATCATTGTATTCTTTAAATCGTAAGGATTCTTTTACATTGTTACATAACAGAATCCCAGTAGTTACATTGTTCTTATCAAAGCGTAAAAAAGAGACTTTCTTAACAGGTGGATAAAAAAAAACGATCGGTTAGATGGGACAGACGATACTTAAAATAATACAGTGGAAAAACAATGAGTCATGATTTTCAGTAAATCTGTTACAGAGCGTAGGCGGAACTTTGTACAGCACGCGACAATTTCACTGCGCACCCAACCGTAACCCGCGCCGTTACGGCTAACAAAACGTACGATACTATCTCTTAACGACAGGATACGCGTAATTCAAAATTTTTGATTACTATTTATTTTCAAGTCAACAACAGCTAATTTTGCCTATTTCTCGGAAAAGAATGTAGGCTGAAATCCCACCTATTTCCTTATCGCGCTCGGTCCTGTGTTACGGCCCGTCTACAATAGCGTTGACACAAAACGTTAAAACGTTAAACGTCACCATACGAAAACTACACTGAATAATTTTTAAATGCATTTTGCGTTATTTGTAATTGATTTCGTAGAACATTGACAAATCCAATACGTACAGCGATAGTAATGCTATCTGTTTCCAATCGTCTGTATATGTTTTCACTTGTTTGTGACGTCTTGAATTCTGATTGGCTGACGGTAAAACACAAAACGCAAAGACTTGAAAGTTGGCCAACTTCTACCGCGTTGCGTTTTACGTTTAGCGTTATGGCAACGTTAACGTTGATTGTAACTAGAGCGTATATGATTCACGGATGCATGACGCGTTATTGTAGAGTCAACGCGATTGTAGACGGGCCTGTATTTTGTCGTGCTTTTTTCTGTATTGCTTACCAATTGAATTGTTCTTACATGAGTTCTGCTTTCATCCTGCTCTAAATTTTGAACGTAGAAGCGTAGAATATGAGCAAATTTGAACAAAGTGATAAATGGAGAATATCACATTTGAACTAAGTTGGGAGCCTTAAACGTGAAGTTTGCATTTTTCAGACACTCTTTGAGACTGACGGTATGGTTGATTAATCAAATTACAACACAATACAATATGAAGAGAACTTATTATGGATAAAAGTTAATCGATCAATGCAACTATGCAGTATATTTTGATAATAATAAAAAGATTCGGTGTAATTTATCAAGCCATAATTTTTAAAAATAATAATTCAATATTTAATTCGAATTCAAATAAAATGTTAACGTGAGTAGTAGGGTCGGGGGGATCCTAGATACAAAGGGATGCCGCCTTTATATATCAAAGGGTTAAATTGATTGAAAAGGTTAATTAAATTGATTGAAAGGGTAAATCAAATTGATTGAAAGGGTTAATTAAATTGATTGAAAGGGTTAATTAAATCGAAAGGGTTAAATTTATTGAATGGGTTAATTTTTAAACCGATAAAATTCGATTAAAATTTTTAATTAGATTTTAATCCAATTAAAAATGATAATCCGATCGAATTTTTTTGTGTTGTGCAAGAGTGTACTAAAGGGAAAATATTATTAGTTTCTTTCTTTCTTTCTTTTTGTGGTTTGGGGAACAGCTCTGGTAGATGTTCTACATCTGAGTTGATACTCTCGACTGAGGTGTGACGTTTTGGGGACAGTGTGTGTGTGTGTGTGTGTGTGTGTGTGTACACACACTGAGTTTTGTGCCAGAGTGGCATAAGTGTTAATTTTTTGGGTTGGTAGTGATATTGCTCGTAGACGGTGTTGGGAGATAGGCTACTTTGAAAGATGCTATTATTCCAAATGAATAACAGCGCTGATGTAAAACACAAAAAATATTTCAAACAAGTTCTACATGAGTAACCTGGTGTCGACAACTGCTAAACGATCACAATTACATGAGTCTCCAGTATGAAATTAATTAACGAATCAAAAAAGTCGCTATAAATTAAACAGTAGTCTTCCTAATCACAATAACAAGGTATTTGAAATAACGTGAACAAATGTGATACTACTTGACGCCTCTCGCACGTACCTTACATGATTTTAAAACACGTCAATTTGGTCGGGAGAAGGCTGAAGCAATGACTGCAGTGTATGAAGTGCACCAACTTATAAGCTGTTAGATACGTGGAGTGCGGCCGGCGTCTGACAGGCCACTCATGATATAACTACTCGCAAAGAGATGTGAATACGATTTACGTAACAAATAGATAGGAATTATGTTTACGGCGCACGTACTAATATATCAATTACTACTTGAATTAAAAAACACGTAACGAGAATCGCGGATTACAGTTGGTGATTATAATATAACTCCATTCGCTTGGGAGGTCGCTGCAGCACTGACTTGGATATAGCACTTAAATCAACTTATAAGTTATGTTGAAAGCAAACATAACCTGCGTAGGCCTACGTTTGATTATCGACTGAGGCGAAAAACTCGTAAATGAATAAAATACAAAACGAATGTTTCCAAATAAATTAAACGGCTAACGAACACAAGTACATGACAATCACTAAACGAATTATGGAACCCAGATATCCTGATTTTTTTTTAATTAAATGAGATCGCACTAGGAATTCCCCCAAAACACATCCATCCGCCTGGGAGGCTGGAGAATGAATGTGTCGAGCTTACGTCCAGTGCCTGACTATATACGTGGAGCGCGGCTGAGTTGAAATTTACGGCGAAAACTCTTAATACACTGTGTCCTACAACAGACAATGAAAATATGTGTTCAAAAAAAACTTACCCTGATTTTTAACGACAGTTTTACTATTGTAAGAAGAAGAATTCACTTTAAACACACTTTTTTTTTTCCGTCGAAACAAAAGGAGACTTGGGTGGCTTAATCCCGCACCACTTAACAGAAACATACTATATATTATTTTTAATTCACAAAAGTTGGTCGAAGAAAAATTATTTAAAATAACGGACGTACTTCAGTTTTTCCATTAAGTCTCTGCAATTCACAGCATTAGTTACCAAAATGATATTTGAAAAGGCTACAAAGTTTCGTCGGCCGAACTCAGAAACGGGGGTTTACACGATAAATGCACTATTTCGGTTTAACATGCGAAAATTATTATTTTTCGATCAATTAAACAAAGAGTTATTATTTTTTTTTTATATTAAAAAGAGAATCGCGGCTGTCACTCAGGTGTATGACATGCCTACACTCTCCAAAGCCTGCGGACCGTCGAACCCCCTTCATCATGGCACGAAACTCCGCCGACCGTCGATCTACCCGGTGAAGTCCGGAGAGCTAGTGTATACGTCTATCCAAGACAAGTGTTTGCGAAGAACTAAGATGGCGCAGACCCGCGAGAATTATTCAAGTTGGTGCTGCCTGCAGCACCTGGCAGCGCCAGCACTGGCGATCTTTTTCAAACAAGTATCATTCCAATTACATAAGTTTCAACTATTACGATGGAAGATACGACACATGCATACGTATTCGAACTTTCAATCTGTTTTAAATATATATATATATGTGTGTATAGCAGAAAAAAATACATATTTTACATGTAGACTTCTCTACGACTAGTGGCGGTACAGCTACAATTTCATGGCCAGGGGGCAGCAGTGGTGGTGATCTCCCAGTAAGGGGGCGGGGGTTCGGGAGCCCTCCCGGGAACATTTCCATTTCTAGGGGAAAAAATGCTGTCATTTAAACATTTTCATACCTAAATATAAAATGCATCGCTTGTAAAAATATTATTATTTTTTGACATAAAATTTGCCCGAGTGAAAAATATTACAAAGATACCTTCATCAAACCTGGAACCTTGTTCACTCAAAATATATATTATTTTAATACCCCTCGACAGTGAGATATTTACATACAGAGCAAATTTTGTTTGTACAGAAGTGTAGACAGAAGAATTGATTATTCGTTTGTGCAAAGATGGAAATCAGTCAACTCTATTTTTACCAAATTCATTAAGAGACACAATCGAATTTATGTGAACTTCACAGAACGCTCGTGTTTTGAACAGCATTGCCCAGATTGTTAAAGTCACAATACCCAGTTGCAGTCCGCATGTTAAGATCCTTTGAAAACAATAGATATGCCCAGCAAAACAATTTTGTTTAGGCTGTTACACCCAGCTAAGAACAAGTGTTTTTGACAAACATTTTTTTTTTTTTTGGAAATTACGTACAAAATTACCTTTCTTGCGTGTTGTCATGATGGTAAGTTCAGGTGTCAGCCTACCCTCTTTTATGTCACATCTTTCCTGAAAAGTGAAAGCACTGCTGGAAAAATGCTTTACTCGTAATCCACACACACACACACACACACACACACACACATTACACTTACATCCACATGTTTCTGTTGCACTCATTCTATCTACATGGTTCTCAGTCTCGCACTGTAATTTTATAATTGTTATGTAGTGTATATATCGCGCACGAATATGTATAACATTCTGAGCACAAAAACTAAATTAAATAAAAACAATACGATTCGTGTTGTGCCCCCGAACTTGCCCACGCATCGATCTAGTTACTGTAAACTACATACACGATGCCAACTGCCTGTGGCTAGGCCACCTTCGGCTATACCCGCTTCAGATCGGTGAAGAAAGCTCTACCATTGTAGCTTCTAACACGGGTTGACGCAGCCATAAGACCCGCCCCTCCCCGGGCTGTCTTCCTAAACTGCCACCCCTTCGTCCACTGGTAAACCATTGCGACCTCCTACCTGCTGAAAGGATTACTTACAGCAGTTCCAAACATCTTGGTTTTGCTAGCCAACGAACGAGTCGTTTGCTTATAATGTACAGTAATGTTTCCCGAGTAGAATGTGTACCACATGAGTGAAAAGTTACCTTAAAGTAAATATAAGTTAGAATTTATTATTTATTTTCGATATAACATTGTCAGGAAACTATTTGGGCAAGCACTGCTTGCCTTGCTTGCTCTAACGAGATGCCACTGTCTACGACAGTAACATTTACTTATAACCAAAGTTTCAAATCAAAAGCTTCCCATTCCAGATTTTTAGATACACTATCTACCATGAAATGTATGTATATATATATATATATATATATATATGCATTTTTTTAAAATTGTTTTCCCTAGAAAATAAATTTTGACGTATTATTATTGTAATAGCCCGTATCCAGATTGAAACGACTGCTTTCGAAGCTGAAATCTGTTAAATTTCACTATATTTCAATAAATTTAAGCAAATTTAAAGGAAAATGGCACCCATTTTGCAATTGTATAACCTATCATTTAGGATAACAAAATCCGACTGTTAACAATTTATTTACATCGTAAAGAGATACCCGAAACAAATAACGTATATATAAGTTATGGAATCGAAATAACGAATTAACAGACAAAAAATTACTGGGAAAAACGAAATTTGTATTACATACATATGTTTAAAATATCGTTAAGACAATCTCAGTTTAAAATGTCTTACTCAAGAGACTAACCACTAACTAACACAATCGTTTAGTAAACAAAGTCTTTAAAAATTCCCTACAAAATATTCCCAAACCTATCACTCTCCCTTATACATTCCTAAAATTCAATTAACATTTTTCATTTTAATCGAATACCAAGTAAAGACATATTCTTGGTATACATGGTAGACATGGTAGACATACGTAGATTTAATTACGTGGTGAATTTTTAGATATACTGCAGCAATTAACATACAAATGTTAGAGCAGAAGACATTTTATCGTCATTAATTAAACATGTTACTGTTTAAAACAGTATAATCATACAAAAACAAGTTAGTTGTCATTCTGTCATTGTGAGGTGAACATCTGTTCGGAAATAAACTTTCCCCTCACACCAAAGTTTATTCATTTAATCTACATTGATTAAAATGGAGACATCACTGAATAAACTATACTGCAAATACTGCAGAAAAATTTACACTTTCGCCTACAATGTCCATAGACACGAGGATAGTGAATTTTTTAAGAATGTGTCTCGCCTCATTCTTACCTGCAAAAACTGATTTCGCCAGTTCGCCCTAACTGATAACTTGAATCGTCATGTCAAGATTTGTAAAAATAATCTTCCTCCTGAGAAACTTCATGTACTGTCTACTGTACATAACAACACAGAAAGAGACAGTACTAACGTAATTACAGGAAATGACATAGAATCGGATTGTACGAAATATACACTAACACGTGAACGTGATGATTTTCAACATAAAGTAACGCAACTAGCTGCGGAGACCAGTGTCGGCAACGATACGTCTCCTCTTTCTAAACTAAGTAAAGTCGATATTTTTGATCAAATATCAAGTGAAGACAGCAGTGATGATTGCACCAACGAGTTGTCTTATACAAATGATGAGAAGAAGGCTGGAGACTTCCCTTCAACAAATGCTGTGAATAATGACTTCATATTTTCCGAAGACTCCAGTGAGCTTGTAGACAGACTTAGGTAATTGCTTAAACACGGAATAAAAGAGGTGGTTTCGTTCATAAGAATACTTAAGGAACGAGGTTACATCGAATTAAGTATTATCTGCAAACACCCGAGAAGTATGGTAATAAATTTTATTTACCCCGTACTACTTAACCGAAAGAAGGCATATTTCAAGTTCTGACCTTGTTGCATCCCAAACCAAGGGCGTAGCAAGGCAGGATTTTCATAAGACCTAGCAAAACCATCAGAACACAACAAATGGTAAAAGCCATGCAAAACATCCATTTTTTCTGTACAGTGTAGGGTACATGATAGTTATAAACGATTTGTAACAGAAAAAAAGAAGTGTGGCAATAATATTTATTTTGATTATAGTTTTTTTATGTTCAATTCTTTCAATTTCTTACAGGTGGAAAAAAATTTCCATTTGTTATTATTCTTACATTACATTTTGAAAAGTGAACATTATTTTCCTCTCCCGTGTATAACAAATTTACTAAAACATTTACATAAAACGACAGTTTGTAAAAAAATATAGAATAAAATGCAACGAGATAATTGAGTTACCAAATACATTCGTTGTTATTGAGCAATATTTTCATACAGGTTATGTTTATGTCCTTTACTGGCCATTTTAATAATTAAAAAACAAACGGCCTTCACAAAATATATTGGATAAGTGACCCCAAAATACCATCATTGCAAAATGGTGGCCTTAGTTCTGTCGCACCTACATTTACTCTTGATATTACAAAATCATATTTAGTTCCTACACCAGGAACTAACCATTTTGGTAACACATTCCTTGTCATCACTGATTGAGCCTGATAACCTTACTGTTTACCCATGTTTACTCGCGATCCCAAGTAGATGGGAGCAACTGCTAAGCAATGTCAGCCTTAACTCCCATGAGTAAATGTGATTTTTGCAAAAGCCCTAAACTTCGTACAGTTTTGTCTTAAAAATATTTCCCAATCATAAATTCACAGAGTCTCGCATATTGCCTACTAGGTTACAAAATACTAAGATCATAATTATTGCCTCTGGTTACAAATGGTTTCGGTTACAGTGGTTACAAGTAGTTTTGGTTACAAATAGTGACAAGTGGTTACGAATCGTTACAACCATCTAACTTCTTGGTCACGACATGGTCCCCATTCTCCATATAAGATTACAAAACTCCTGGTTACAAAAGGTAACATTATCGAATTTCTGGCTAAAAGGCCAACACTTCGCAAAACTTTAAAATGCTTTAAAAATTCCGGCCAGCATGGCCCTGGCCTAACGTCAAAGTGACGTAAAGGACATGTTCCCTTCAGGAGCCTACATGTGTGTATCAAATAAGAATGCTACTTATCTCTGCCAGAAGCTTGCCCCCTCGAGGCAGCTGAACAGACCCCAATGGCAGCGTGCACAGGCATTAAATACACAGGTCTGCCCTCCTGCGCTACCAATAAAATTAATTTCCTCTCAAAACCCCGAATTTCCAAGAAATCGTTGGGCTTTCAGTTACTCCTAGGAAGGATCAAACTAATCACAACCAATGGCGGTTGACGTTACCAAATATGGTGAACCGACGAAACGGACACCTATTTCCCTTACGGGGTCTAGCTAATTGAAATATCAAACACCAATAATATTACAGTATGTCATCAAACTTCCGGCCGCTTGACGAAGTCGCCGGAAACGGCGTAACCAGACGTCACTGTTTTGGGCGGCGCACGCACCGTGGCGGGCAGTTCTCAGCGCTTGCCGTCGACGGTGCTGCGCTCCGGTGACGAATCGCTGAAACACCAGTCCGCTACACACTTCTCTGCCAGACCTTGTTGCTGCCGCACGTGAAAATATGCATGGACATTAACAGTTATTTTCTCGGCGCCCCAGGTTTTTCGAAGTCTTTTTTTTTAAGTGGCGTAAAGCCGGCGAGAACATTACATGTGAGTTATATTAGAGTTTCGAGTCGCATCGGAGGTTTCCGAACCTCAAAATCAACGTGTGGAAGTGTTCGTGCGTATCGGTCAGTACGCAGCACAAACCGCAACCAAGCACAGTGAGTATTTTATTCGAATGGGTGAATGTCGACAAGGTCCGCCTGCTAGTACATAATTATTTTAATTATTTTAGGGTGTGTGCGACGTGGTCCACCCCATTAATTTTAAGAGTGTTTTTACTTGAGTGTTTTAGTTGCAAGTTGATAATTATTCCAAGATGTGCAGTGATACGATGCTGCCCGTCACAAAGTAAACATTGCATGATAGGATTATGTTTCAATTTGAAGTATTATGTCTTCCTCAAACCAATTAAATCGTTTGAATTGGGTTCGTTTTATATATTCGTTAACATGTTCGTTTTATGTATTTTGAAAGCGAATCACGAAATATAAATTTTTGCAACGAGGGAGAAAGATGGGGGTATAAATAGCACCTCCCACCCAAGTTCGTCATTTCCTGCTCTGACTTAATGGGGTCAAGACCTCTTCCTTTTTAGCGTGCGGACACCCTAGGAGCTGCTGCCCGGCCTTGATTTGTTCAAGGATATCGGCCACCCGCTCGCCTTTAGCCTAGCTCTGCCTCCATTTTCCGCGACCGAGTAGGGTGAAGGAACCCCTCTCAAATCACTACCAGTCTTCAGCCTCGCTGGGGAATTCGACTTGCTGAGGTAGGGACCCCGACGCTCACCTTGCAAAGCGAGCTACCGCTAAACCAACCTGACCTTGGGTTCAGATCTCGTTCCACGCCTACCAGCTGCTATACTAGAGTTTAAGTAAGTGAATAATTAAAAAAAATTAGGGTTTTTAAATTCTTTTTCGGTATTTTGTTAAAACTTCTTGAAAATTTTTTTTGCGTAATCCTTTAATCTTTTCGTAACTTATAACATTTTCTTTAAAATCGTTTGATGTTTATATGATTTCATTAAACTTCTAGTAAATCGTTTACAACTTGAATGGAATTTTATTATAACTATTGCAAATCGTTCCAAATGGAATGACTTTATTTATTAATTATGTTAAACTTTCTTAACAAATCGTTAAAGCTTTTAACCAAGTGATTGAAACTTTCTTAAAATCGTTAAACATTTAAACGAATTTTTATAAATGTCTTTAAACCTTTGAACAAATAGTTAAAACGTTTAACTAAGTGAATGAAATTTTCTTAAAATTGTTGAACATATGAATGAATTTTTAAAAATTTCGTGATACTTTTTAATAAATGATTAAAACTTTTAACCGAGTGAATGAAATTTTCTTAAAATCATTTAAATCATTCCAACTTGAATGGAAATTACATAAAATTTAATTGGAATGTGACACCACATTTTTTTAGAATTTGTTAAAAATAGTTTATTATTAGTTGTAATTAATGATAAGTCGAATGGGTGCTTGTAGCGATGTGGTTCCACTCCACTCGTTAACAATAGTTTATTATTGCTAGTGTTAATTAATGATAATTCGATGGCGTGTTTGTGTATACGACTGCGAGTATGAGTGCAGGGGAAAGGTGTTTCAATAAATTCTAGGTGGGTTGTTGATGTATATTTGAAAGGAATTAAATAGAGTTTTGAGGGAGATACTGAATTACCACCATAGTATTGCACCATGGACCTAAGGCGAGACAATATCTCAATTCAGGCCCTCTCTAAACTCTTAAATACTCGCAAAAGTATATTAAAACCATCTAGAATAAAATACCAAGTACTCTGGAAAACAAAGTGCATGACTGCGAGTATGAGTGCAGGGGAAAGATAATGCGATTTATTTTAAATTTAGTTAGTTTACGTAGTTTTTGATAGAGGTTTAAGGGTGGGTTTTAGATATGACTGATGTATGAAGTATGGAACAGCTAAACAAAAAGGGAAGAATGAAGCTGGATGTGCCTCGCGTATTCAGGAGTGCGTATTCTCAGATCCAAGCTTGTTCTGAGTGAGTTGTTTGGTGACGAATGTTTGGGTGATGGATAAATGAGCCTTGAGTAATTCTAACAAATGAAATTTTTTTTGTGTATGTAATGGGATGGATTGGGTATTTAAGTTAATTTTAAGAGTTTTTATTTCATTTTTCAAAGCAGTTGAAAAACTGCGAGTAGTTTTTTTTTTTTTTTTAAATAAAATTTGAGTAAATTTCATTTTCTAAATGTCTAAAATGTTTAGTTTTAAGAGTGTTTGTTTAGTTATTATAATTAGTATAGAGTGTTACTCCACCATTAAAATGTTTACACGAAATTCATTGTTAAGATTACGAAATTTTTTTGATGGTGTAAAATTCATAAGTTTTTTTAACGGTGTAAACGATTTTGTTGGTGTACACGAGTTTTGATATATATATTTTTTTAAAGCGCATTTAAGTTTGAAAGTTTTTTGCTTTATCAAAACTGTTCTTAAATTCCAATACAATAATGTAGTATAAATTTCAATAATGTAAACCAAGTAATGACTCTCCCTCCCGCTGGAGTGCATGCGGGCCCTTAGCGTCTGCGCGTTGAGTGCTAGCGGGGGAAGAGAAGGTTGTCGAGTGGGGTGGGGAAAGGGGAGTGTGCCTGAATGCTGAAGTACGCTGCGGGAGCTGCAGTTTGCTGAAAATGTTTTCATTCTCTCACCCACCTCGTACGCAGCCCCACGGGCAACCCAAACTTCCAGCCTGCGCGCATAGTCTTACCTTTTGTTCACGTCTTACACTGCTCTGCACGCATCACTCTCATCAGCTCTTGATACCTAAGTTTTGCTCGCTCCCCATGCACTCAATTCCCGACTGTCTGCTGCCTGGCTTTTTCCACAAGACTTTAGATAGTCCCGTTCCCCTTATCTTTGGTAAAAGCACATCGCTGTAGTCGACTGCCTTTCCCAAATAAACAGAACTTCCCTCGTAAAATTTTATTTAAATAAAGAATACAGTCCTTTATGTTTGTAACGCATATTTTATTTACAGGTAAGTGAATAAAGTGTGGTTCTTTTTCTCTGTTTTCTGCACAATCTGCATATATTATGACATTAATTGTACTAATTTGGGAGAAAAAACAATTAGATGCGTTTCTGTATCATTAATGAAAATACTGGTTTAATACGTATTGTGTGATAAAACAAATCTTTAATTACATTTACATTTCCTAGAATTTACCTATTGCTCACATTTGCAATTCCTAAAATTACCTATAACCATTTATAAGCAGTTTCATTATAAACTTGGAATAGTACAGAAGAAATGATATCTTTGCTGTGTCGCTTCTGCGGAAAAAGCTCTACGTAGTGTGTGTCGATATAAAAGAGCAATGTGTGGAATGAAAAATTCAAGAAAACAGTTTCAGTGTTATTTCTTTCAGAAGCAGTTTTCTCGGAGGGATAATTTGAATAGACATTGTAAAACTTGTAACACAGGTTCTCCACCTCCACATCCACTTGCTTCACAATCTGCACCAGATTCTGAGACAATACCACAATCAACACCTCGACTAGCACCTAACTCAACACCTCAACTAACACCTCGCAAAGCAACGAACCCAATACTTCACATAACACCTCAACTAGCACCTCACTCAACACCTTAACTAGCACCTCACTCAACACCCCAATTAACACCTCATATAGCAACGAACTCAACACCTCACATAACACCTCAACTAACACCTCACTCAACACTTCACATAACACCTCAATTAGCACCTCACTTTACATTTCAATTAGCACCTCAACTAACACCTCATTCAACACCTCAATTAGTATCTCACTCAACACCTCAATTAGCACCTCGACTAACACCTCACTCAACACCTCAATTAGCACCTCAACTAGCACCTCACTCAACACCTCAACTAACACCTCACATAACAACAAACCCAACACCTCACATAACAACGAACCCAACGCCTCACATAACACCTCAACTAACACCTCGCATAGTTCCACAGTCAGCTCCACATGGACCACAATTAGCTCTGCAAAGTCCACCTACTGCAAAGCACTTAACATTACCAGCTCTACCTATTTCATTACCTTCAAAAAGTGGATATGTTTATTCAGGGATGAAAAGTAATTCGATTCCCCAGCCTAAGTGAATAGTTCATCATCTAGTCTCAAATACGAGATATTGGCCAACACGTTCGCCTGCAGGTTAACTGATGCACAGATAATTAATTATAGGATTAACAGTGATGCGGATAGGGACATCCATGTGTTTCAATACAGGCTATTCAAAGCTAGAAACAAGTACATTAAATAATCCAACTTTATTAGCGAGAAGAAGGCTGGCATTCCGATGTTGCTGCATTGCTCGCCTTGCTTCACCCTCATCAGATCTTAAGACTCCGGTTTCGAGAACTGCCAAAATCTCTTCACTCACTCCGATGTACAGATAAAAAATTCTTTCTACATGTTTTAATACAATTGGAAATCCGTAAATTGGATGGTGTATCCCTACAGGCTATCAAATAATATCTGTCTAAATTTTTTCCCCTCAATACTGACTGCAGTTAGTGTCATAATATCTTCAACCCTGTCATCTACAAAACCACAACTACCAGCACCACACCGCCAATGATGACAATCTGCTGCCACCACACGCACCTCCTGTTCTACAGCCAACTTCACATATACAATTGTCTACAACATCTACAATTGTATACAACATCTACAAATATCTACAACTGTTTGCAACATTTCTTGCCACACCATCAATGCTGCTGCTACCCGTTTGCCTAACTGTAAGGCATGTCAAATTGCACTATCAAGAATACAACTGTATTCAATACATTTTACAAAATAAGAGGAAGAAAGTCGCAGTGTGACATAGCAATTATCTGGAAACTGCATGCGTGTGAGAGTGTGTTGCATCCATTCATTCGGCATGTGTGAGTGTTTGGAAATTATACTACCGGATATGACACAAAGAAAGAACGCTCCTCATTTAGCATCCTTACGACCTCTTCAAGAATCTGTAAATATTATGTATATACACATAGTTTTAGGTAAAAATTAAGATGTTCAGATTGCTGTATATATTTGTAAATATCTTGTTAATCATTTTTTGTATATATATATATATAATCCTTTATGTCTGTGTAAGAAGATTTTGGATTGTAGTAGTAGTATCAGTAGTAGTAGTAAACAGTAATAATGTTAAGATGTACACATCATTGATGAAATGTTTAGTAATTTAATTCTTAAAATGTAATTGAAAAAAGTTTGGTAATTTAGTTCCTAAAATGTTTATTGTAAATTAGATTGTCATGATATGTCTGTTTTAAACTAGGTGAAAAATGGTTTTTGTATATATTGATTTTATTTGGCAGAACATATTGTGATTGAAAAAATGCTTTTGTAAATTAAATTTTTGGGTGAGTCATTGTAAATATTTAGTTTTAAGTATGGTTCTTTTTTAAAAGAAAATTTTTGAATAAATTTTTTTAATGTTAAATGAAATATCGTGACTTGTTATTTATTAGTTAGGAAATGCCTCGTGTCATTATATAATATCTTGTAAATGATGAGTGTTTATTACACATTATTAAAGAAAAAATATATTCTTGGTAAACTTGAGACAAGTAGGCGAGTATCATTGATGGTAGGTTGTCGGTTTGTATTTAAAATCAAGAAATTGGAAATCTGTTTGCTCACTTGTACGAAAAAAAATATTACAAGTTGTTCGCTTTCTTCTTGATGAGGGAGAAAAATACTATACATTAAAAACTATCATTAAAATTAAAATTTAATAAAAACACAGAGTGAAGGGGGAAATTACAAAAATGTTGGAGAGAATCGAACACATCTGAATGAATTCATTTGAAAGGAAAAGGAATAGACTAGTATCTCGAGAAAACTTTGCTGACATGCTGGTCAACTTGAAGAACACTGGGGAATTTAACAAAATGGAAAAGTCAAGTGACACAAATACCTTCTTGACAGGCAGGTAGAAAGACCTCTTAGCAACACACCCCAGCTCCATGAATGTCTTCGTGCTGCCCTACAACTCTACAGCACGCAGTGGCAGAACCAGCAAACTTTTAAAATAAAATTGATTTTCTCACAGCAACCAGGTAATACTACTACTGCAGCTGAAGTCATTCAAATGACGTTCTTCATACTCATAACTGCTAAAAATCTCTACAAGGCTTATGAGGCGTATAAAATACATACTACTGATTTAGTTAGCATTACGCATTACAAGGCAATAAATTGATACACAATACGAATGGACGTATTTACCGGAGAGATACAGTAAAATAAAAATAAAAAGACTCGAATAACTTAATGACGACTTAATAAAGTGGCAAAGTGCAATACAGAAACTAAAATTAACATAGTAAATTACAATTAATACAACACGCTTTAAATTTAACAACATAATAATTAATTTCTAAATTGAATACTTTTGAGTGCGGCACATATTTGCTGGATGAGTGCGTAACAGATTTGCTGAAAATTTCGAGAAGCCAGGAGTGAGGCTCCTACATTCACGGCTGCGTGTTGTTTACTGCTGTTTACACTGGACACGCCTAATATACCGAACAAGTTCATTACTGGACGGTGCTCTTGCAATATAATGCCAGGTTGAAAGTGTCCCATTCAAACATTATTCCCAAAGTCGACTAATGTACTGTACAGCCCATCCTGTTCGTTTCAGTAATTCTCGCTTGTGGTTTCGGCATTGCTGACGTAATATTACACTGCAGAGAATCCTTACGAACACTGCTGGGGAAGCAATATCATGTAGATGTCGTAAACGTCACGGCAAACTGTATAAGCCTCAGTTGTTAAAATGACGTATCATTTATTACGCCAGCAGCACTCACGAGTGCCAAATTCACTTTCTACCTAGGCAAATTCAACAGCTATTCGTGAGAACGTAGCCAGTCAAGTAATGGCGAGTCCATGACATACCTACACGGTACTACCTGCAACTGGTACGAGGATCATAGATAGGGAGAGGACAAATGCTAATTGGCAAATACTCCAGAGAGCAATCGGTTTAATCCCATGTCACGTAAGAAGTGGTGCTGTCCCAGCAGTTTTTTTTTTTTTTTTTTTTTTTTTTTTTTTTTTTTTTTTTTTGGCAGAGTGATTATTGTCTCAGAGGTGTATTTCGTGAAGGATGATCTTTCCTCTGAGTTACCGATTCGAAAATCGTGCTAATGGTCTAGGGCTGTTATAAATGGTTTATATTACTGTAGCCGAACATGAATCGTCAATTTCATTGGTTGCGACACGGACCTGCTGAGTACAGCACGAGTTAAAAGAAATTCTTATGTGCAGCAGTTCAAGCCATAAATTAAATAGCGTCTGAAAGAATCGAGGCTGCCGGGCAGTGTGAGGGGTGTTTGTGTATCTGAGGCAAAAATCGACGAAGCGCTACAGATTACATTATATCACCCCTACGCGCAAAATTCTTTTCCCGTCGTACCCCGATGGAACTATGGGACTTCAAACGTTGACCCGATCATTTTATTGGACACGGCATTGTAGCAAAGTCCAGTGCACTCCTCTATCGTAGTTTTGCATGTATCTGGTCCATATATTTTGAAAAAACCAGCAGTCTGAGAAAACTGTTTTCAGCCATGTTGGAGGGCATTCAAATAATGTTTCCAATGCGCGTGATGTTTACAAATACCATACACGACTATTCTGAAGTGTGTTTTCTTTGGTAGATAAGCATTTTGAACGCACATTTACCGGCTTCCTAAAAAGAAAACTGCAGAGCAGTTCAAGTATCAGGTAGACGGCCGCCAAGAGTGGGATGTAGCTGCGCGTCCAAGGTCAAGAAACGCGGGAGCGATACGGGCGACACTAACACGCACTAACACAACACATCGCTCCTACACGCAAGGCGTGCAGTGTTTCCGTTGTGGCGCTGTGCTGTGCAACTTAGATCTGTAACAGTGGAATTTTATTAAACATAATGAAAGCTCTCATATTAAATTACGTCCGTATTTTTGTACTTTTCTCTTGCCGCTTAAGAAAACTGCATAGACAAGATTTAAAAATGCGATATTTAACCATTTTCACAATTTTTTTTTCTCCAAAAATACATTTGATATTACAAAAGTAAAATAAATAATTTTATTTTATTTTTATTTATTTTTATCTTTTCTGACAAAAAGTCGTATTTGCAGAACGTTTATTTACCTGGATACGCGTATTAGCGCAAACAACTATTTCACAAAAAATTGCGGGGTTCCATCCCACTCGTAAGTATTCTGTAGTGCAGATAAATAATCCAAGAAGCAGTCGGCAGGATGGCTCGCGCGTGCAGTAGAGCAGGCGGGCAGCAGACCGTGCTACCTGCTCGTAAGGCGGAGGTCATGCTCATGCGCAGCGGAATACTTGTACCGCGCCGCGGACGTCACGTGTCGAGCACTGCTCGTCGTGACGAGCAGAGTAGGTAGGACCGCCGCTCCCGCTGGTACGACGGCTACCGCCACGCCAGCCACACGCCACAGAACAACACGTAGTACAGAAGTGCAAACAACCGATAACTAGTTATATCCCTATATAGGCCGTTCACGGTGAAATGAGCATTTTTGAAAGCCCTGCTTAAGTTCTACGTTTATACACGTTGGGTATTCCCGCCTTATGTAAAATTAACAATGCCATAGGCCTCATCACTTTATAATTTAAGTTATCACAAATGTTTACCTGGCACTTTTTATTCGACGTTAAGATATGGAACTACTTCCCCTTTCATCGTTACCAACTTTACTGGGCGAGAGTCCCTCAGTGCGCCCATTAAAATACGTGCGTGCAGGGCAGTGACTTTTTTCTAAGGTTAATTTCTAAAGTGCCCACTTTATCGTGAACAGCCTTTACCAGTTCGGGATAATTTTTCGTCGGCATTACTGTGTCCATGATGCCGGAATCACATAGCTCCGATCAGCACGCCACCGCAAGCACGACACGTAAAACTAAACAACCAATGGAATACAAGATACATCTGACGTAAGCCCGACAATTCTGTAGTACGACCCGCAGTTTTGGATTAGAAACCATTTCTATTTTTCGTCGTGTCGTGCGGCGCGACGCACAGAGCGGTACAACTTTGACAAATGAAATGCCATGATAAGTTTTCCCTGCCATGGGAAATATGTAGCTTAAAAGAAAACAAATTATGAAAATTGTTGTATGAATAATACTTTTACCTTTGTATGCATTAGCCATAAAACTTTGCCGCCATCATGTATTACAAATTTCCCGTCTGCCCTAGGGCCTTCTGAATGGATCAGAAAAATTCTACTCTTGTCGCGTCAGTAAACTGTCGGGCTGCAAATTCGAGCAGGCACATTGAAAATGGGCGTGGCTACGGTTTCTGTCGTGTCGCACTGTGCTCGTCGGTGCTATGTGATTCTGGCATGAGAGTTCACTTCGGACATTTTTTTTTTCTTTCGTGGCCGCCGAAGAACGGCCACGCATTCTTGTCACCACGGCACCTATGTTCCTTCTCGGCAATAAGCTGTTGTTTCAACTGATCACAGAGTCGTCTATCTTCCGACTTCTCCATCCCTCGGCTCTCTCGAGCCACGTAACTTATTTTTTTTCTTTCCTGATCTCCAGAAAGGCTCCTGTTTTACTTTTGTTGGTTTTGATTTTATTGCTTTGCATACCATCACTTCCTCGGTTAATTACAATTCTAACTTGTATAACTGAATACCACTCAAAGTTTTCCGCACGGCAAAGAAAACCATTTCTTCGAGGCTGTTTTGTTTACTGTAACACGATATTGCTCAATTCAAAGAAAAGGTTACATAAGCATAATGTTTGTTGTTAACGTGTGTTTTTCTTGGTTTGTTTTTGTTTTACGGCAATATTGCCTTGCTTTATAGCCAATAAAAACATTCTTTGAGCTGTTTTGTTCACAGTAAATAAATATTACTTCGTACCGAAGGTAACGGTTCAGCGATATTAAATGTTTTCTGACGTACATTGCAGATTTTGTAGGCAGTAACGCAGACATTCATAAACTAATATATACTATAGTTATGAAACTGCAAATGAGAAAACCTACAGTCCTCCTGCATACTTTTGATATCATTCCGAAATGCAGTGATTCTCCAGATCACCTCAACTCTTCTGAAGAGGTGAAATTATACTCTGTCCTGTGTTACTACCCCTGACATAACCTACATATCAGAAGCGAGGTAAACACAATAAAACGTCGTGGTCGTCTAATGAAGAACGTTAGGCCAGTAATATAGGAGGTACGGGTTCGAGTCTCGAAGCAATCCTGGTACATTTCTTTTTGTGAATATAATTTCTAAAGACTTGTTACTTCCTTCATATTTACTAATCATGGCCACCACCACTACCACCGCCACCACCACCACATTTGCCAAATGACCCCTAAATGACCCACGATGGAAGACAAGTCTTTAAATTGATTTTTATTTTAGAATTTGTTGAAAATTCAAGGTCAAATGTCATCAGGTCAAGGTCAAAGGTCATAACCTGCATTTTTTTAAGCATTTAGTTGGTTAAGGTGAGTTAGGATTTTTGGGGCTGTAGTACATTAAGTTATGTTAGTTTGACATATGGTAATAATGTTTGTGTTGCAGGGTTGGTCTGGACTATAAAATTTGCTTCGTTCACTTGGGTTAACATAGATGGTATTTTGGATGCTATGTTTTTCCAGTATATCTGTCGTGTGATTGTTGATGTATGTCGAATGGTGTGGAAAGTATGTGTGTCCGGCGAGTCCTGTAATGCTAAGGCATGTTTGAGTTTAAAGTGTTTGGTATGGGCTGGTCAGTGTATTTTGACTGGTGTCTGATGGTAATGATGCTATGACATGCATGTTGGACTTACGGTTTTTGGTATATTTTAAGGGGTGTGGCCTGAGGTATGCTTGAGTTATAGCAAGAGGTATGAACGATGAGTATTATACTGCGTCTGGTGTTGGTTGGTAAAGCAGATGCCAGGCATGTTTATTTTTCGGCTGGTCTGAACTTAATAGTTTCTGTAAACTTGAGCTATGGTGGATGGAACAATGAATGTTAAGGTGCCTGCTTGCGAGTATATAAGTAGCCAGGTTTCAGTTAGGAAGCTCAGTTTGACAGTGACAGTCGTAAAATTTTGCCGTGAAGAAGAAGAAGAATATATAGCAAAGGGTTCTGGAAATATTAATTTGCTTACAGCCCGACTTGTCTTTTACCTACTTAGTTAACTCCAGATACCTAACACCGTGCAGGTGCAGAAATGCTAACACAGCTATGCTTAAACGATACCGTCCAGGTGTGAAGATGGCTAGGAAGCACGTACAGACTCCAGTTACAGCGCAGGAGTGGACTTGCTACCGCTGCTCTTGACTTTAACAAGGTCAGCTGCCATACCTTTGTGTGATGTCTCAGTGTCTGCATGCTATTGGCCAGCTGCAATCACGTGGCAACTCGGTGGTTGGCTGTCCAAACAATGTATTGATTATTAAATACGACTAGTTCAACGTTTATATGATGTCATAGGGCTTGCTTATGTGTGTATTTTAAGTAGTAGGGATGTTAGCCGAGAGGCTTAGTCTGACAGCAGCTCCCGTGAAAGTTGGATCATCTCGGCTAGCTTGTGCTTCTTCGTATCAAAGTATCATTCTGTATCTGCGATATCTTCGGGTACTCCAGACCTAATGACAGCTACAGAAGTGCCATCGACTTCTTCGGGAGTGGTACCAGCAGTACCATCGACTTATTCAGGTATGGTGTCGACAGCATCATCGACCTCTTTGGGTGGGCCACCTACAGCAGCTCCATCGGCATCACGACCCAAGCCAACAGTGTCAAGACTTCGATGCATGTACTGCAATGAAGCCTTTGCAAATAGCAGAAATGTTAGACGACACAAAAAGTATCAATGTAAGATGAACCCGCTCCTCATGGCATATGCATGTGAGAAGTGCCTTCGTCTGTTTGCTCGTACTGACAAACTGGACCAACATTCGAAAATATGTAAATGAATTGTTCCTCCACCAGCAAAACCAAAAACAGACGTATTGTCGTTGCCACAAACCAGTGATGGATTTACAAGTACTACTATGTATAATGATAATGTAAACATGTCATCTCTACCATGTACAGTAAGTGATGATGCAATGGCGTTACCATCTGTAGGTGAGGATGTGCAAATGGACGCTATGGACAATTCTCTGTCGATATCGGGTCAATCGTGTCGCTACTGTGGCGAGACGTACAGTAAAATAGCAATGAGCGTAGGCACGAGCAGCATGGTAAATGCATGAAGAAGACAGGATGGGCTTATTTGACTCTTGCCTGCCAAAAGTGTGGTCGTAAGTTCGTGTGTTATGAAGTAAAAGGCGTTCAAGACAATGTGCGACATGAAATAGATCACCTTCAGGCGAAACTGTGTTATGAGTCGTATAACAACCATGTCAAACAGTGTAAATCTCATGCTCGAAAACCTGTCCATGTTCTAGGCAAACCTATTGCCAATGGTTTATTTTTCTGAAAGAATCTGCAGTCAGGGGTATGCAGAAAGATTACGTCGCTCCCAATCTGACAGTTTCGTCAAAAGATGTTTGCTCATTCCTGTCAAGTATGAAACAAAATTTAATAAACCAACTCACAGGAGAGATTGAAAAACAAGACCTATAAAATATAATGTATGACTGATATGTCTGCACACAAAACCAGAACCGAACCAGAACGAACATTGCAGGAGGGCATTCAAGACACAGAATGTACCACTATTTAATGTATATGACATCGAAAAGCGTGTAGGTGATAATATAAAAAAGATATGTAGCGAGGAGGAAGAAATGATGATGAAGGGTTCGGGCTAGACACTCGATTCGGTTGATCATCTGAGAACAAGTGCATACCAACCTCTTACGAATTAATGTGATGTATTCGTCTTGCCCTGGGAAAAAAATTGCAAAGAAATGTTTGTATGTAGTATATAAAATTTAGTAAAAATTAAAAATGTATTAAATGTTTGTGTATTTAATTTTTTAAAAAACCTCCCCTTTATATAAAAATGACTTCAAAAATATAAAATACTCGCATTTAAAATTGAAGGAGGCCTGCCGACTAATTAACCAATGTGAAACATAGGGTGTTGAGGGAAACCTCCGGAAAAATTAACTTTTTAAATATGTTTGTTATGAATTTCTTAAATTTTTCTGCTCTTAAATAAAAAATGGTGGCCCCAGCATTGACGTTACACAATCGATATTAAATCATGATCTTATGCACCTTGGAAAAACGAGTCAGGTGATATATAAAACTTAATTCTTACACCTTTAAATCTTTTAATAATAAAAATATATTTAATTAAAACATAATGATTTTATTATTAAATCATGATCGTATGCGCCTTGAAAAGACGAGTCTGGTGATATATAACACTTAATACCCTGCTCTCCTGGCTCCAAGTCCACCTGAGTCACTGATCTCTGTTAGAGAAAATAACTGAAAATGGACTTCTCTGGGTAGTCATTTTATTGCAAAATGAAAAATAAACGGGATATTTTTTGGGAAAAAGGAAAATTTTAAGGCATTTTTGGGCTGATACATACGATTTTAGGTCAAACCTAGCGATTTTCGAGAGAAAAAATTCCAACATGGCCGCCGGCTCTCATTGGCTCCCGGCTCCCGTTCCCGAATCCTGCACCAGCATTGGCTATGTAGGTACGCGTCCAAGGTCAAGAAGCGAGGGAGCGATACGGGCGACAGTTACACCCATGCCTAGCACCTCATTGCTCCTATGTGCAAGACGTGCAATGTTTCTGTCGTAACGCTGTACTGTGCAAATTAGATCTGTTACACAGGCATTTTATCACACGCTATGAAAGCCCGCAGATTAAACTACGTCTGTATCTTTGTACTTTTCTCTTGCCGCTTGAGGAAACTACATAGGCAAGTTTTCAAAATGTGATATTTGACCATTTTGACGAATTTTTTTCTCAATAATATACTTTATATGACAAAATTTAAAAAATAGCCCCATAGATAATTATTTTTTATCTTTTCCGATAGGAAGTTATATTTCCATAACTTTTATTTACCGAGATAAGTATTTACGCGCAAACAACGATTTCACAGAAAACGTTTCAGTACATAGGCCTCTTAAGGACACTGCCTACCAGCCGACAGCTGCGAAATTTTAAATAGTAAATTCTATGTCGCATCAGTACATTAATCTTGAAGATAGGTGTTCCAAACAATATTCATTCTTCGCGAATTTTTTTGATTTTTCATAAGATGTATAGCCTGTTTACATAAAATTTTTAAAATTAATGTTTTACAAAAAAAAAAAAATACATACTGCCTATCTATATTGAAAATATACGCTTGTGGAGATTTTGTCCTAAAAATTCGTGAAGAATATTTTTTTTACACCTATCTTTAAAATTAACCCGCTGAGACGAAATTTCCTTAACATGAGATTTCCTATTATCCACCACGATGTTCCTAATCTCCCGGCAATATGGGTGTTATTCCCTATATTCTAATCAGTGTTGGGACATAACTTAATGAAAGTAACGAGTTACTTTAAAGTAACTTTTTGGGGTAACTAGTTACAATTTTTGACAGATAACTTGTAACTTAAGTAAGTTACTCATTAAATTTAACGGACAGATATACGTTTATTTTCGCTTCACATTAGTGTAGTTTCACCTGACGTGTAGCGAGAATATATGAAGTATGGAAACATAATGAGTCGTGAGTTAAAGAGAAAAGTTTTTCTTGCCTGTGAACCATGCCTAATTACTAGTGCGTTCTAAAAGCTAAAATGGATACGGGCAGTGAAGAAAATTGATTATAATTTCCTAAACGTCAACATTATTTCTTTACTAAACATACTGATTATGCAAATGTTAAAGGTAAATGTTAATTATGTTGTATATAATATTTATCTTCATCAAGAACGTCTTCTGTCATGGGGAAACATAAATGTAAGTAAACTGACCTAATTAATTTGATATAAAAGGCTTAATTAAAATGATTGAAAGGGTTAATAAATATGAGCTTAATTGAATTGAAAGGGGTAAATTTAATGAGAGGGTTAAATTTATTGAAAGGGTTAAATGTATTGAAATGGTTATTTTTTATTTGTATTTTCTTGAGTTCGTTGTTGTACTTCTTTCTTTCTTTTTGGAAGGGGATAGCAGGAGCTCTGTACGATGTTGACGGTTTGGTGTTCTGGAGGCGATGACCAGAGTGGTGGGTTGCAATGTGTTATGTAGGCATTGAGTTGAGTGCAAGAGTGTGCTAAAAGTCATGTTCCTTTTTTTTCTAGTTTTGAAGTATTTGTAGGGATATTGGTGGCAGATAGGCGATTTTTACGAATATATTTAACACATAAGAGAAATTAAGAGTGTTTGAACGATTTCTACGTATGAATAAATTGCATGCATCGAATCGCAAATGTCAAATTCTCACAACTACATGAATAATTAGTGCAATTATGTGACTCTCCAGTATGGAATTAATCGTAACATGATTTTACTACCCTGAGTTGTATGCAAGCAATATAATTTACACGAGAGAGAAGTATAACACAGTTAAGTGAGTATGGCTTTAACGATCTACAACAAAAGTCCCTATAAATTAAAGAAACAAGATATACATGACGCCTCTCGCACATACCTCGTTGCATCCCGCCAAGCCGGCAATACATCTCACACAAACGAAATAGCGAATATCTTGGAAGAGCTTCGCGAAGCCGTCCATATGAGAGGGCTTTCAAAAGAGCTCACTTTACCATGAATAGTCTATAGTAATTGTTAAGGAGGAATTTTATTTAGGAAAATTATTGTATTTATGCCAATTCAGTAACTTTCTAGTTATATGATTTCCATGTTTCTTGTTGGTATACATGTTAGTTTTACTCCTATAATAATGTTATTTCTGCCTAACTTCAACAAATATTGTATGCTTGATTAAGTTTTTATTAACAGCAGTGTTCTGCGCTAAAGGAGACCTACACATATAAAAGTTACCTAATAGGTAACGGAGTTCAGTGAAGATATTTTTTAATTAACACCCAGTTACATTTTATCCGAAGGTAACTAAAAGTAGTTTAAGTTACTTTGTTTTCCAAAGTAACCTAGCTGAAGTTATTTTTAAGATGTAAATTACCCAATGTGTATATTCTACTCTGCTTTTCAAAGCCACTGTATTACGTCTCTGCATTCTCCTAGGCCCTGCGTATATACAGCCACCCGTCAGTCAAACTGACTGAAGTGGGACTAGCCTGGTTGCACCATAGTAGTTTCAGATACAAAGGGATGCCAACTTTATTAATATCAAAGAGTTAAATTGACTGAGGGTTAATTCAATTGATTGAAAGGGTTAATTAAACTAATTGAAAGGGTTAATCACAACTTGTAAGGGTTAATCGAAAATTGAAAGCGTTTAATGGATTGAAAGGGTTAATTTTTAATCTGATCAATTATTAATATTTTTTATGTCTGGTGCAAGAGTGTACTTAGGGTCTTCTTTCTTCCTTTTGTGGGGTGCAGCTGCGGTACGTCCTCACCCTCTGAGTTCTAGCACTCGACTGAGGTGTGGCATGTTGGGGACAGGGTATATATATGTGGTGAGTTTTGTGCAAGAGTGGTCTAAGTATTTTTAGATTGCATATTGCTCGTAGATGGTAGATAGGCAATTTTTTGTTAATTAAACAGAAAGAGATATACAGATAACACATGATAGAAATAATTTCAGCAAGTTATACCTATGAATAAATTACACACATCGAATCGCAAATTTCAAACGATCACAACTGCATGAATAACATCTGGTGTCGACAAGTACTAAACTATCACAATCACGTGAGTCTCCAGTATGACACGAATTAATCAATGATCTACAGCGAATTAAAAATATATCGTTATAAATTAAACAGCAGACTTCCTTAACACAAAATATATGTAACATTACTTGACGTAGCTAGCACATAACTGACGATATTTGAAAACACGTCCGTCTGCCTGTGATACTGGTGAGGAACTTTAAAAACGTAATCCACGCATAAAAATAAATTTATTTTCTAACATGCATAAAAAGAAAACATTTAACATATGCCCATTTGCTTGGGGGGTCGCTGCAGCACTGACTTGGATATAGGACTTAAGTCAACTTTAACCTACATTTGATTATAGACTGAGGTGAAAAACTCAGAAATTTTAATAAAAATACAAAATGGCTAACAAACACAAGTACATGAAAATGACTAAACATATAATGAAATAGCACAAGGAGCTCAAACACATCCATACACCTCGGAGGCTGGTGAATGAATGAAGTGAGCTTACATCGACAGCCTGACTTTATACATGGAACGAGCTCGGAGGCTGACAGGCAACTGAGTTGAAATTACTGCAAAATTTCTGAATACGACTGACTAAACAATTAACACACTACTCATATGCATCTTGAATTATATTTAGAAAAAAGAAAGGTATCCCTACCTAGTTAGTATTAACGATGAGCAATTTAATCAGTGGAATGCAGAGACAATGATTTAGCACTTCCAGTTAACATGTACAAATAAAGAGATCCAAACTCACATTTTGAATTTTAAACAGACACAACAACGTATGACTCCTCATTTGTACATATACCGTAAGTATTTTTAAAACACATCTGTCTGCCTCATGGGCTGGTGAATCAATGAAGCGAGCTTACGTCGAGAGCCTGACAATACATACATGGAGCACGGTTGAGTAGAAATTTTCGAGAAAAATCCTGTATTCATCCTGCAACAGACAATGAAACAATATTTTTTTAAACGAACGTTTAACTATTGTAAGAATATTTCACTTTTTAACACAACTTATTTCAGTCGAAGCGTAGCGACAATCGGAAGACGTGAAGAAGGATTTAATCCCACAAAGTGTAATCGTGCAACACTTTACAGAATAGTACTATATATTTATTTCAAATAACGGACATAATACAATTTTTTTCCGTTAAGTCTGTGAAATTCACTGCACTAGTTACCGAAACGACAGTTGAAAAGCATTCCAAGTTTTGCCGACCAAACGTAGAAACGTAGTTTACACTAAAATTATTTTATTCCCGATAAATTAAATTTTTTTAATATTTAAATGAAAATCGCCGCTATCACTCTCTGGAGCTAGTTGGTCGATGCCACAAATCGGGGAATTTGCTACTCCTTGGTGGTGTCACGAAGCCTGCCACACCCGGTGAAGTCGAGAGAGCTGATGTATACGTGTATCCTGGACAAGTGGTGTTGTGAAACTAACATGGTGGCAGACTGCGAGAACTGTTTACGCCACTCTTCACAGCACCCCTCTCCCTTGTCCAGAAGATGACTTTGTGCAAAAAGACAGTTTCTATCCAAAGCCATGGAACACCATCCCAAAGAGCATTTTCGGCAATGCGTCCTCCTCTCCATCAAAACACAGAGTTCATTTACGCAGGGCTGCCCTTTCGAAGGACACGTACACTGTCATCGATCCAACACTGCAAAAACCTGTTTAGCACCAACCACCTCCTCTGCTGACACCAACCAAGAATGTTTTTCCGGAGGACTGGACCACACTTTACGAAACCTGCCACCTTCAAGGTCAAACAGCTTTTTTTGAAGACTGCCCCATCCATGGAGGGTGCTTCACAACCCCCACTGTTGATTCAATGCCATGCACCACCTCCCTTTACACCACCCAAGAATGTATTTCCGGAGAACTAGCTGGTTCACGCAGCACTGGTCCCCCACCCTTTACCACCACCCCAGGGCGCATGTTTTACAACATGAGAGCTGTCTCGGTGAGGAACGGAGGTTTACTTCAAGGCCAAAGTGAATCTTTTGTGCAAAATGTTGTGACGGCTCCATCCCTCGAGACAGCAGCATATTTTGAACTGACCTGGGCTAGCTCCCCATCCACCATCTTCCCTTCCAACTTTTACTTTGACTTGGAGACTGAAGCATCCTCCTATTGTTCGAAATACAAGAGCCTTGAGTATTCCCAACAAAATAAAACATTCACAAGTCCTGCAGATGAACCTTATTTTCCCATCATTAAGAAATACGTTCCAATTGTCTTTAAGACACAATAAATCCAATTAAAAATATAAACCATTTTAAGTAAAAATTTTTATTTTTATTCTTTAAACATACAAGACATTTTTCAAACTTTATCCCGCTTGCAGCGAACTTATTTAAGTTTAAACTACTCAATGATTAATTTTCATGCCAACACAATTACAAGACATATTTTTACTCGCTAAATTTTAAACATTGAAAGAAAAGTTATATTTTTTTCAAACACGCATCTTTCAACTTAAACAAACTCATGTTAAAACAAACATGTTCAAAAAGAAAATGTTTTTACTTTCAATCTGTTTTAAAAATATTTATGTTTTTTTTACATGTAGTTTTTCCAGTTCTGAATTTCAACTCTACTATTTGCCATAGAATGCATATATATTTACAAATTATTGTCCTATAAAATAGCATGTATCCAGCTTGAAATGACTGCTAGCGAAGCTGAAATCTGCCAACTCTCATGTCACTGCTGTGATAATTATGATTCTGAATGATTTGAAGTATTCAATGCTATTTTAGCATATGAGAAGGCGAAAACATTATTTAGTTTAGACTGCTCCCAACTGCGAATGTTGCCGAAAGAATACATAATTTCTTTTGCATGCCACAAAATAAAAATAGTGTATCCATTCCTTGATGAACAGTTACAAGCTGATGATGATATTGTATGCTATTTACCATGTGAATACTGCCTTTAGGCATGCCTACCTTTGCTAATGATGGGAACTTGCAACATATGCGGAGGGATTGTATATTGTGAACACTGGAACAGTTACTTGAAGCTAGAATTATTCCAGATGTAGTAATGGACGATTCAGGAGTCCATGATGGAGATTCCTAGACGAGCACTGGAATCTTATAAATAACATATTTATGAGAAACTTTTTATGGGAGATTTTTGTACATAGTGTATAAAGAAATAACGTAAAAATAATGCTCTAAGTGCAAGATTTCGAAAATTATTAAGTCAACTCCTTTGTAATTAAGGAACTTGCTATTTCTTATGCAAATGATGCTAATGACTCTAAAGTATTATGATGTAAACCTCTCAGACTGTGGTACAGTTTAAAACCTGAAGTTAAAATGATGTTTTGGGAACAGACTTACAATATACATAACGTGAAATGGGACTCCGGTGACAACTTACAAAAAATGTTTTCAGAATGCAAATGATGCGCTACTCGACGACTATCCCATATACATGCTTGGAAAAATACAGAACGAAATTTTAATAAAGTTTAAGCAATGTTGAAGTGATAAATATCAGAAGATATCATGACTGTAATAGTATTAATTCAACTGTCAAATGTTATAATACTAATTACTGTGAGGATAAAACATTCTGTTACCAATGGAAAAGCAAAGATTTAAAAGAATATTTGTTCCGACATCCTACCTATGTGTAGAGATATTAATTAAAAAAAATGGTTTGTTACAGATCCATACCTGCGTAAGATATCGAAAAAAAATGGAAAAATTCAACTCAATGAAGACGTACTCCAGTATTTTTCGATGATACAAGAAAGTATGGTTCCAATCTCTAGACAGCATATACTTCCAAACACACATGTGCAGTGGAATTGAACATTGGAATTTTGCAAAAAGTTCCAGAGAAAACATGTATACAGAATGAGTGTTGTGTTATGAACAAGAAGACTTTCTGGTTTTTAATGCGGCCTGACAGTGAACTGCCCTGTTCTTCTTGGGTCCTGTGTTTTGAAAGTAGAAGTGGAGAAATAACCAAAGAACCAGGTTTTCGTCAAATAAAATATAAATTGAGCAGAGAATTTTATGACAGCCCTACCTTGTAGACTTAAATATGTAATAATACGGAACATATCGCCCAAATGCAAGGCAGTAGCGAACTTCTAAGATCACCACTTGTAATGTTGGACTGTGAGGATTGGTACAGCACTGTTTGTGTCTGTAAATTTGATTTAACCAAGTTGTCATCGAAGAACTAATTTTACCACAAACAGGAAGAACATCTGTCTATATAAAGAGAGAGAATCGTCCAGCAGAGCTTTAGTTATGATGGAGAGGTTCGACTCAGCACTTCCTTACACCAGTATTACTCCAGGATACAGACGAGTGTGGTTTAGAATTGAAGATGAAGATAGTCCACTACAGATTCAGATATGCAATGGAGATGAACATTAGCATTTCTTGTTAATCAGTCCAACAGAATCCTTTAAAGTTTTCAACATATGTTATGGGCGAAATATTGTCCTTTATATAATTTATGTCCTGATAGTAAACTACCTTGTAACGAAGGTCAACTAGAATTTGAAGCTCAAATTGGATACACCATGAAATGCAAGTCCTACATGAAAATCCAATACACCATGCAGAAGGAGTGTAATTGCTGCTCTCTTACTACAGTTTGGACTGAGCTATGCAACAACAAACAACATTTTATGTACATTGGTGACCTAGAATTAACTTCTCCCTGTGGCATGTGGAACTGTAAAATTTGGCTTAGTAAAAATAGTTAAGATGCAAAAAAACGCGGTGTTATAACACCTATATAAAGCAGTGCGGTATGTAATCGGCAGTCATGGCTAGAATCTTCGACCCTACAGACTTATACGAGATCATACAAATTGCAATAGAGAAGAGTTTCCTTAAACTATATGATGGTATTCTACAAGTACATGTCTGCAACAATATAGAACTTTGGTGCTACACTTTCAGCAACACTCGGCATTTGCCTTGGTGAAGAAATAGCATGCAATGATTGTGCTGTGAGATATCTTCACCATTATAGTGACTTACCAACAACATTAGAAGATTTGATGATTGCCAGTCTTAGCAAGGAGCTAGAAGAGGAGCGGCGAAATGGATTAATTGCCTACCAACTCACCAGAACCCCCAAGGGAATCACCGTTATTTTGGAAGGAGACCTGCAATGGGAACATACAGAACTTTATTTTTGAACAAGGAGGATTAGTTTCCCCATCAATGTATAATTTTCATGCCTGATAAGTGACTAATGCAGTATAATGTTCCCAATGAAATACAAGTATGCATTTTTTGCTAAAGGTTTCTATTCTGTAAATTATAGCTTATTATATTCACACTTTGTTGTAAAGGAAATGTGTGAGTCAGACATTCAATTCAAATGTATGTATTTCTCTCAAGCTTTGACAGCATATTGTAAACCAACTAGTTATTATTCCACTTTAGCTAACTACAATATTTCTGAATGTCCTGTAAAACTGCACAGACCACACAGAGTAGATCGTAAGCGAAAGCTTAAAGGCAAACACATTATAACATCATATTGTGAGGAAGAAAAATGTTTTGAACATCTTGTTTATAATACAAACACTGTTTAGTACTATCAGTATTTCGAAGAATGTAAAAATAATCTTCATACTTTATATAATTATAGCAAAAACAAGTTTGGTTACACATCTCATACTGGGTGTGATTCATTAAAATGTTACATGCATAGAGCAATAAAATTTGCAAAAATAAAATTTAACCCTCAAACATGTTACAATTTGCAAATTAAGAGAAAGAATAAATTTATCAATATACATACATTGTTCTTTGCTAAATCTTCTCAGTCAAGTGTTGGATATCATAGTAGTAACATGATGCATTTTCATCCTGAAAATCATTACGTCAGTGTCAAACAAGGGAAGTCCAATATAATGCACGTCCTATGATGTAATGGCCTTCTGTGAGAATTTACAGAGACTTGCGACATTATTTTTCATTTTAAAGTAATTTATTTTCCTCTTAGAGATAAAAAGAGCCACAAACTCATTCAATGGAGTGATTACAAAAAATGTCCAGTGTTTTATGGCTGCAACCACACCTCTTCCATCTAGTATTGAATATGTGCACTCACATTATGTTGAATCATTTCTTGACTTGGTTAAAAGCATTGTTTTCATGTCCCTAATTGTTGTTTGTGTACTAACAGATAGAGCATAAGTAATGCTCTCTCCTTGAAAGAGAGTTCAAGAAGGGGATCTGGATCCAATTTTAAGAAAATGCATGATAACTTTGTTCACAGAATTTGCTAACAGTTTATAAAAATATTTGTTTTTAAAGAAAAATGTTGTACATTATTTGAATCAATTTGTACTTGATAGTGTTCTACATAAATTTCTGGATTTACTTAAATTTTTTAAATATTGTGTAATTTGTGAGACATTGTGTACTTGTTTATGTGTTTCGAATCAACCTGTATTTGTTTGATGCTTTGTGTGATAATGTTTTGAAGAAATTTGTACTTGTATTTTCTGTGTGGTAAAATTATTTTTTGAACAATGTATATTTCGTGTTGTCGAAATAATAATATTAAAATGTGTTGGTATATATTTTGTCAATAAATATGATGCAAAATGAATTTTTACTCTTATTTAACCTATCCCTTTTTAATAAAAAAAAAAAGTGAACTTGTTTTCCTAAGAAAAAAATTATAAATAAATGTCTTAAAAGACATTTGAGACAGAGGTTCTTAAATTTTCTAAAATAATGAGGCATTAACACGAAATAGTGGCATAAAGTGTATATATATATATTGGATAACAAACAAACTACTAGTTCACCAAAAATAGTTTGACACTTAAGATATATCTGAACTTGTCTCCCTACAAAAAGATGTCTGCTGAAAAAACTGAGTAATAATATTATACACAAAACCATAAAATCATCAAATAAGTTGCTAAATGTCCCAGCTTCCATAGAGTAATCAGTTTATACAAGGAGACTCTGGGTTCGAGTCCCAGATAAGGCATGGTTGATAATAGTTAGTTTCTGAATAAAATATGATATTTATTATTTTCTCAGTTCGAGCCCCGGGTAGGTATGATTGTAATACATAGATTTTGGGTTCGAGTCCCGATTATGATATATGATTTATGTATAGTTTCTGGTTTCAAATCCCAGCTAGGTAATGTATAATAATAGTTCACCGCTCGCTTGGGAATTCGCCCGCTTGCTGGAGAGACACACTGGATTCTCACCTGCCGGCCTGAGTGGGCTAGCGCTCAACCAGTCTGAACTTGGGTTTAGGTCTCGGACGAAGCCTACTAGCTTTGCTTAAGTGGATAATTAAAAAAAATTTGGGCTTCTTAATTATTTTGCAGTATTTAGTCAAAACTTTAAGTAAAATTTATTATAATTGTTTCATTTTGACCACGTTTAATATATTAGTACCCTTTAGTAAGTTTTACTGCTATTTCAGAAAATTTTCTTAAAATCATTAAAACTTTTTAACAAATCATTAAAACTTTTTACAAAAGTGTATGAAATTTTCTTTTTTAATGCTTAACTTTTAGTAAATCATTAAACATTTTAATGAATTGTTTCCAACTTGAATGAAATTTTCTTAAAATCATTCAAACTTTTTAACAATTCATTAAAACTTTTCAAAAAATCATTATAACTTTTTAACAAATCATTAAAACTTTTAACAAAGTGAATGAAATTTTCTTGATATCATTAAAATTTGAGTATAATCATTCAAAATTTTTTAACAAATTGTTAATACTTTTAACAAAAATGATGTAATTTTCCTGATATTGTTCAATTGGTAGTAAATTGTTAGACACTGTAATGAATTGTTTACAATTTGAATGGAATTTTCCTAAAATTTATTCTGAGTGTGATATATTCCTTTATAGAATTTGTTAAAGTGTAATTTGGTTGTTTGTGTTAATTAATAAGTTAGAAGGGTGCTTGTGGCGATGTGGTCCCACCCCACTGTGTAATTTGTTAGTGTTAATTAATGATTATTCATATGATGTATATGTGAGTGCAGGAGAAAGTGTTTTCAATAAATTTTAGGTGGGCTGTTGACATGTATTTGAGAGGAAATTTAATAGAGTTTTGAAGGAGATACTGAATAACTGCCATAGTATCGCACTATGGACAGCAGGCCAAGACAATATCTCGAATTCAGACCTTCTAAACACTGTTAAATACTCGTCAATATATGTTAATACCATCTAGAATAAGATACAAAAATCTTTGAGACAAAATTAGTTTGTGAATGACTGCTAGTATGAGTGCAGAGGAAAAGAGTTTTCATTTTTTTTTAAATTTAGTTAGTTTTGCATAGTTTTAAGAGTGGTTTATAAAAAAGGGGGGGGGGTTGTTTCATTATGACTGATGTATGACATATGGAACGGCTAAAAAAAAAGGAAGAACTAAGCTGGATACACCTAGTGTATTCAGGAGGTGCATAATCTCAGCTTCCAAGCTTGTTCTGAATGAGCTGTTTGGTGAAGGACAATTGAAAGATGGATAAATGAGCCTGCAGTATTTCTAATGAATGCAATGTTTTGATGTGTATACAAGGGGATGGATGGGATATTTAAGTTAATTTTAAGACATTTCAATTTAAAAGTTGTTGGGTAAATGCGAGTGTGATGGAGAGAGAGAGGGAGAGAGATAGATAGAGAAAGAGAGAGTTGGGCAATTTTTAAAATAAAATTTAAGTAAATTTAATTTTTAAAATATATAGTTTCAGAGTGTTTGCTTAGTTCATTGAAAAAATGTTTAAACAACATTCATTATTATTAAAATTATGAAAATATTCTAACAATAAAACAGTGTACACTACTTTGACGGTGTAAGATTCAATATTTAAAAAATCACACATTTTTTAAATTTACAGTTTTTAATTCTGGGCAAAAATTTTATGTTGAGTTGTAAATGGAGTCCACTTGCTTTAAAATTTAAAACTGGTGAAAAAAACAGTCGAGGCGAGACAGGTCAAGGAAAGTCATTATATACTGACTAGAGCTGTGAGGATGGCAATTCATGCTGTAGAAGGAAGTCAACAGAGTGGCATGACCAGAGGGGAAGTAACGACTCTCCCTCCCACTGGTGCGCATCGGTACCTGTAGGGTTTGCGCAATGAGCGATAGCAGTGGAGAAGGGGATATTGTCGAGCGGGGCAAGGAAAGGGGAGTGTGCTTGAATGGTGATGCAGACAGAAACAGTTTACTGAACCATTCTTTCGCCTGCTCTGCCTTATCCACAGCTCTGTGTGGCTCAAACTCCCAACCCACGAGGTTTTTTATGCTGCTCCAACTCTGTGCGAATCACCCTTGTCGGCTACCAAGACCTTGGTTTCACTCGCTCCCCACACACCCAATTTTCAGGCATCTGCTTTCTGAGTTTGATGACGAGGCTTTTGAATGTCTCTTACCCAGTTTCTTTTGTAAAAACACGTAGCTGTAGTCAATTGGCTTTCCCAAATAAACCCACAGTTGCCTCAAAAATAATTTTTATTATATTAAACAGTACATTGTTTAAGTTACTATTAATTTCAACTATGGCGTGATGAGGGAATAAAGTAGTCTTATTTTTCTATGTTTTCAGAATGATGAGGCACTTAAATTTAATTTTTATGGTGCTGTAGCTGATGTAGAGGGGAAACTAAACAAAATTTTGTTAGTTATTTAAAATGGGTGAGAATAAGCGATTCAGTATTGACAACTTGCATTAAAAAATTTAATTAAGTGATTCAGATTCTGAATCACAAATACAAAGACAGTCTACAGCAAGCTATTTAGACAGTGTCCCTTCGCCTAAGTGGGCATGAGTTAATCTATTGGAAGATGATCTCTACTTAAGTGATTCGAGCACGGATTCACTTACAGAGAGATTGTCAACACCCAAAGGTCAATATGTGTCCGCTTCCCCCAAACATAACATGGTTGATCTTTTAAATGATAACTTATTTATATCAGACTCTGAAAATTTGTGTGATTCAAAGAGCGTTCCATCCATTTCACAACCGACTTTCGAGTCGATTAGAGATATTTCAGCAAGGGAGTTGGAAAATAATTCATTTTCTGACTCACAAGCCTAAGTGAAAGCTTTGCCAGACCTGACATACTAGCTCATGGCTACAGCATTCGCAGGAAGACTAAATGACGAGTGGATATTTAACGATAGGCTTGACAGTGATGCAGACTTTTCTAGTATTTTCCAGAGGTGTAATGTTCATTTATTAAGCTTAATAATGGCATCACTGTGGCCAGTTTGAGTTTCAGTTACCATAGTGGTTAAGTAATTGCAATCTGTCATGGCGGAGGATGGTGCTACGGAACCTTTTATTTTCAAAGTAAAGCATACCCTTTCTTACATTCATCAAATGTAGGTTTAATATATGATGAGGATATCATTCCTTATCTCACAAACAGACTTGAGGAGTTCAGTATGCGTGGATCTGGCTAGAGTCTGCAAATATTGACATACATGAATATACATGTGTCCCAATACCAGCCGTTCACTGTCGGTGCTGGGCACACTAAATTACCAAATTTTATATCCATTCGTCTTGCTTGTGTCGATGTACATTACCTGGAGGGAATGTGTTTCCACAACACCATCGTAGCATCTTTGTATCCTGTCACACAAAATGTCAGTCATTCCTCTTCATATCCAAATCCTCACAAGGTTTTGAATATTGAAGGTCTGTCGACACCTGTTGTAATACAGGATATGCGTAACTTCGAAGAGAACAATTCTATTTCTAT
Source organism: Dryococelus australis (assembly GCA_029891345.1). Classification (NCBI taxonomy): domain Eukaryota; kingdom Metazoa; phylum Arthropoda; class Insecta; order Phasmatodea; family Phasmatidae; genus Dryococelus; species Dryococelus australis. The sequence continues at coordinate 333,434,219 of CM056995.1, read as the reverse complement.
CAATATCTACTGTGTGGTGGACAAAGATAACAATATAATTGGCAAAACTTGCCATAAGGGTGGGGTTGTAGTAACCATGGGTATTTCTCCTGTATGCCATGACAAACATGTGAATATTTTAGTGATTCGCACGAGTGGAAATGCAGTTCATTTGCATTTTGTATGCATTAAAATTTTGTCATGGCTGGTTGGTAGTCAGATTAGTAAGAGGAAATGTAAGAAATTTGTTTGTGAATGTTGTCTCCAGTACTTCCGAACTCAGGAGAAACTTGCGAGTCACACTACTCTTTGCCAGCAACAAAAGGCTGTGTACAGTACTGGGAACGACAAGTAGAAAGACTACAGCAAACAGCAGAGATTGAGTTTCGTTGCCTATTGCGATGTTGAAAGTTGCCTAAAACCTATGTCTACTTGCTTACCTAATGATGAAATGAGTAATACAACTACCATCAACCAACATGTTCCATATGCTTTTAGAATTTTGTTGGTCTGTTCATACAATCCAAGTTTATCTAACTATTTTGAGTTTGTGGGTGCTGATTGTTAAATAAGTTGAACTTACAAAGTGCATTGCAGGAATTTACAGCGTGATTGTTCCGATGAAGCCAATAACTCCTGCTAATGAAGCTGGGTTGGTGGCTCAGAAAATTGTCACATTTGTAAAGAAATGCTCGGCACAGATAATATTGTGGTCGATCATGACCATCTGATGGGCGAAATCAGAGGCTGTGCACATAATAAGTGCAACTTGAATTTCAAACTGCCCAAAAGAGGTTTTCTCGGGGTACCACCTGGAGTGCGAGTGGATGAGCTTTTTGTCCTGAGAAACTCACACTGCGAGGGTGTGCAGTGCTTACTAAAGAGTGACTACGGCATTCTGGCGAGAGTTGGCTTTTAACCAACAGGACAAAGGTGCTGTACACTACCCCCCCCCCCAAAGGCAGCTGGTTGCGGCAACAAGTGAAGGCGATTAGTCAACTGTTCAGCTTACTGATAAGGTGTTGCCACAAGTCCTTCACCAGCAAAGAGGGTAACACGGAAAAAGGGTAAAGACAGCACCGGTTGGGGCAGTGGTTTCCGACTGCTAGCCCCAGCCAGAGGCCAAGAAGGCCTCGAGATTTGAAACTGCACAAGTAATGGAGAGGGAAACAGCAATGACAATGGCGTTGGCGGACTCCTGGTTCATTGTGTTCCAGGAGCCCCCAACAAAACCATACAGGGTCTCCAGTGGTGAGCAAATGGGGTTTGTGCAAACCATAACCCCAGCCAAAGGTGTGGAAATGAGTATAGGCCGTTCATGGTAAAGTGAGCACATTTGAAGCCCTAGTTACATTTTTATCTCAACCAATTTATATCCTTCTACCACTTGTTAATGTAAACTCTGGCATGAGAGTAATACACATAGTGTATGTATTCACAATACCCAACACCAAAAGTCTGACGCCACAATGAAATGAATTTATTGGTTATTATGTCTGATGAAACAGTTTCAAAAAGTGCTCACATTACCATGAACAGCGTATAGAGAAATTTATTACTTGCAAAATGTTATGGATAGCTCCACAAACTGGAGCCAGGTACTTTCTCCTACTAATAAGGAGTAAAATTGGATAAGAAAGATTAATCCACTGGTGTGACACCAGGAGGGAGAGACCATGGAGGAAAATGTTGAAAGACTTGTATTAGCAGAGTCAAAATATGGCTGCTAGATTACTGGTTGCAGCTGAGGGCAGCAGCAGTCAGCCAGAGAAGGACCCAGTACTGGGAAAGATGCTAGAGCACATTGTAAACAGAAGACTGATAGAATACCTTGATGTAGTACAAGGAATCCATCCAAAGCAATATGGGTTTATGCGGGGTAAAAATACAGAAATGGCAGTTATGGACATGGTCGATCAGGTGAGAACCTACGACCAGTCCTATGTTCTCGCGATATCTCTGGATATATATTGGGGGATTCGACAATACGTGGTGGCCTCAGATCCTGTGGCAGCCACGGGTGTTGGAGTGTCCCAAGGATGTATATGAGATAGTAAATAGCTTTCTGGGTGGAAGAACTTGCGCATTGGATATGGGAACACACAGAGAGGAGAAGGTGTTGACAAAGGGCTGTCCACAAGGATCAGTAATTGAACCTACCCTATGGGACATGATCTTCGAGGGGCTGCTGTGGCTGGACCTCCTGCATGGCTGCATGATATATGGATATACAGATGACAGGCTACTTTTGGTCCTGTCCTGGGTCATGGAGAGAAATAGAAGAAAAGGTGGATACTGCCATCAAGGGCATAGAGGGCTGGGATGAGAGGTCCAAACTGGACTTCTCAGTCGAGAAGATGAACGAAATATTGCTCAATGGAAACTTGAAGCGACAATCGGTGAACAGGTTTCAGGGTAGAGTGATCAAGATGGTCAAAGAATTGAAATATTTAGGTGTAATCTTGGAGAGCCATCTTGCATTCCATGCTCACATACGCTATGTGGTGAGTAAGGCTGTGGTGATGTTTCAGAGGCTGAGCAGTGGCACCTGCAAACTGGGGACTTGGCTATCAGACATTGAAGTTAATGTACAGATTAGTTTTCCTGCCCATTCTCACGTACATATGTGGGGCATGGTTCTATGAGGTGGAGAGAGTCCATGGCAAGAGAAGAATAATACGTGTACAGATATCTGCACTGTTGGGGGTCACAGCTTCAAACAATGCACTACAGGTAGTGGCAGGGGAAATCCCTCTAGATCTGCTAGTGGTTGAAATAGGAGAAATTGCAAGGAGGAAATTCGAGCAAGAAAGGAAGCCACACTAACAGCATGGCAGACTAAATGGGAGAATTCTGAAAAAGGGGAGATTCATTTGAGATCTTCCCAAGTGTCCGGGAGAGGCTGCATCTGGAGAAATGGCTCGATGTGAGTTACTACCCGGCACAGTTCTTTACAGGGCACAGGAACTTTGCAAAGCTGTCCTCAATGGGCCTGGTGGACAACCCCAACTGTGTGGTGTGTGGGGTATTGGACACCCCCGCCCATGCACTGGAGTGTCCCATGATAGAAGATCTGAGAATTGAATTCGAGGGGAAATGTGGACCTCTGCGACTCGGAGACATGCACAGGGACAGGGGCATGATCAGAGAGGTAATAGCATACCTGGCAAGGGCAGGAAAGAGAAGGGAAGACTTGGATGTCTGATGGGTAAGTCGCCTGTTGAGCGATGAGTTCGGGGACAGTCCAGAGTCTGATGAGGATGGTAATATCTCTTGGAATGGGTGATTACATCTTTCCAAAAGTTATAATTATGGAAAGAGTGTGAGGAGGACCCTCTCACCCCACACTCGACTACAAGAATACAGAAGCTTGCTTCTGTGCATGGAAATGGAAATATCAAGCTCTATGTCTCTATTGAAAGGAATGAGATTGGGAACAGAAAGTCCTCTCCGCTAAGCCTGACAACATAAGAAAAAAAAGATAGGGGAGGAGTTGCCCAAGTCTAGGTCTATAATGAGAGTTGTAGACCTGGAGCAACAGGAAACACAAGACCAGTGTAATGGAACCCAGATTAGAGATGGATGGCCATGTAGTTGGAATCCAATAGTATTTATTCGGGAGGGCTTTGCTCATACTACTTGTAGTACGACTAGGCTACAAAGAGACAGTAGGTGAAAAACTGTCAGTTCAATTAACCGTGCCAGTAAGGTATGGGAAACAGGGGTGCTTGCGGATGAGGTTCAAATGAGACAGTCAAGGGAAACCGAGGCCTATAGGGAGATCTTCCTCCATAAACAACTACTGAGAAGGGCGGAATCAACTGCAGTCACAGAAAGAACAGTGACAATCAACTAGCCAGACAAGAAGAATATGGTAGATGCATCAGTACAAGCATGGCCTGTAGGGGCGCACCCGGTCAACCTGGATTAGACAACTAAACCTGGACAGGAAGTCCTTTCCAGGAAACTGACGATGACAATGGCAGAAAGTACCAGAATGCGACATGGTAAGATAACAGAAGAACGGAAGGGCCTCAGAGAGTTCGAGAGAGTGATGAACTGGATGAGTGTGTGTGTAAATGTGAACCATGTCGAAAGTATGCAGTGTGGTGTGTCTTAGCCCTTTGCACTTGACGGCGAGGTGGCAGGGAATGATTCTGGCTACCAGGCATTCGGCAAAACTTAGTCCATCACAGCTTGGGCGCACTGGCCCGCGAAAGTAGTTAATGGAGATACCACCATGTTTAATTATAATCGTTAAAGAAGGCAAATGCACGGACGTGAGTAATAGGTGTGTGAGTGTGTGTAGGTTAGTGTACTGTTTCTTACCCTTTTTTTCAGCATGGCGGTTTCAAAATTGCAAAGTTCCCGGTGAATCCTGATGACAAAAGAACTCATCTAGCTTTTGATCTTGTGGGGGATAACGTAAATGTAGAAAGAAGCGATCTAGGTATGACCTTTAAATAGGTATCGGCCACATAGAAGGGAGGTTTTGGAGAGGCCAGCGCTGGTTCCACCAGGAACTTTGCCCAAAAGAGAACCTGAAGCTGTTTTTCATAACCTGCAAAACTATGATGCTCACTTTCTTATAAAGCCTTTGGCTAAATGTCACGTACCACAACCCGACGGAGCCGTGGCAATCGAAAACCCGGGTAAAATTCAAGTGATTGGAGTGATCCTTCAAAAATACAAATGTTTTAACAAAATTAATTCCCAATGGCATTGATTTAAATGGAAAGGCGCAATATTTCAAGTTACGATTTATTGATTCATTCCAATTCATGAACACCGCTCTGAAAATTTTGGTAGGTAATTTACTACCTGCGCAATTGAGTATAACCCGCTCGATCTTTTCAGATAATAAAAATTCGAATAGGCAAAATGGAAGGGAGTGTTTCTTTATGACTTTGTTAAGTAATTATATATTCTAATTGTGCAAGTCACTCCCACCAAAGGACACACTTCATAATGTGATGAGAGGCAAAGGCATTAGCGATTAGGATTATGCTCGCGCCTAAGCTGCATGGCATGCGTTCAACTGCATAAACTTGCTGCAGTATGCCATTCACTACTTACATGTGGACACTTGTTAACTGGCTGATGTTTTCGAGAATTTCAGGACCTTATGTTTGACTCACTGCGGTCTTGACCCTGCCATGTACATCACAGCTCCGTCTCTTTAATGTGACGCTTTTTTGTCAATGACACGTGCGCAGCTAGAGCTGTTTACTGGTCCTGGCATGTATCTTTTTGTAGAATGCAGGGTTAGGGACGGCATTACCCAGGTTTCAAAAGACGTGCAGAAGCCAGTTATATTTACATGGGTGAGGACTACAACCCCAGTGTGGCACCAAAATATGTATGCTATTTTGACGTCAATGGGCTGTACAGTCATACGATGCGGTCCAAGCTTCTGATTGGCAATTTCGACTGGGTTGGGGCTGACGTGGTTTTAACATGGAATTTTTTAAACATGGTGAATGACGGTGACACTTGTTTATTCGCGGAAGTTGATCTGTATTTTCTGGACGAGTTTCATGATGAACTATCCGATCTGCCTTTGGCCCCAGAAAATGGCATAGCCCCGAATGGCTCGCATGAGACTTTTTTTTTACACTCACGCCGTGAACGAAACATGTTATACATGGAGAAACACTGAGGCAGTACTTGATGTATAGGCCAAACTTGACTCCATTAATGGCATTTTGCTCTTTGAGTAGAAGCCTTGGGTGGCTCTGTACATCGAGTTTAACATTGAGAAACATGCCCAGGCTGCGAACACATTCGAAAAATCGTTTTTCAAGTTAATGATTAATTAAATTTAAGGTAAAACCTTGCAGATTGTCCGCCGGGAAAGGGACATCAGAGTCGTTTCGAGGTATCACATGATCTAAGGGGCTGCAGAACTAATAGGATGTCCTACATTCCAGGCAAGGCAGATTATCGATGAAATCTTGGTACTTATCGAGATGTCAAAGAGTTCTGTTGCGTTCAATAAACCTTTGTACACTGGTGTTGCCATACTTGATCTTTCTAAATAAACATGATTTATGTATATATTTGTTTAAAAATGGTAAAACACAGTTGTGGTTATTTCATCTCTTAAGGGTGATTTTTTGAAAAAATAAATAAAGAAAAATTGAATAAAATTTTTCTATGTTAAAATGGAATGCTGTGACATGTTTTTTTATTAGTTTGAAAATTCCCCGTGTAGTTATATAATATTTTGTAAATGATAGGACGTGTCATAAGTACTTGTATATGACTGGATATTAATTGTTTAAATACGAGTAGGTGATGGTAAGATTTTTTTTAGGTTTGGAACTTGAAAAGATTTTTATATCAGGTTATTTGTTTTCTCGCTTTCACAAAAAATATACAAGTTGTTTGCTTACAATTATCTGATGGAGAAATAACTAACATTTCAATTAAAATTTAATAAAACAATCACACACTCAAGGGGGAAATTACAAAAAAAGTTGGAGATAAACGAACATGTCGGAATGAATGAATTTGAAAGGCGAGGGAACAGACTATTATCTCGAGAAAACTTTGCCAGGCCGCTGGTCAAGTTCAAGAACCCTGGGGATTTTGCAAAACCGAGCATCAAGTGACACAAATACCTTTTCAGGGCCACGTAGGAAGAGCTCTTACGTGTAGATTATGTTTCTAAAGTTCCTCACCAGTCTCACAGGCAGACAGATGTGTTTAAAAATATTGTCAGGTATGTGCAAGAGGCGTGAAGTAGTGTTACATATATCTCGTGTCTAGGAAGTCTGCTGTTTAATTTATAGGGACATTTTTTTAATTCGTTGTAATTCGTTAATTAATTCATTTCTCACTGGAGACTCACGTAATTATGATAGTTTAGCACTTGTCGATACCAGGTGTTATTCACATAGTTGTGATCGTTTGAAATTTGCGATTCGATGCAAGTAATTTATTCATACGTAGAACTTACTGAAATTATTTCTCTCGTGTGTTTTCTTAACGACTCTTTCTGTTTAATTAACAAAAAATCGCCTATCTACCTTCTGCGAGTAAATATCCCATCCAAAAAATACTTAGACCACTCTTGCACAAAACGCACCATATATATACACACACACACCCTGTCCCAACATGTTACACCTCAGTCGAGTGCCAGAGCTCAGAAGATGAAGACTTACCACAGCTGCTCCCCACAAAAGGGAAAGAAAGAAGACCCTTAGTAGACTCTTGCACCAAACACAAAAAAATATGATTTTTTTTTAAGTTGATCCGATTACAAATTAACCCTTCTAATTTTGACTAACCCTCACAATTTTTAGCCCTTTAAATCAATTTAATGAACCCTTTCAATCAATTTAATTAACCCTTTCAATCTATTTAACCCTTTGATTTCAATAAAAGCGGCATCCCTTTGTATCTGAAACCTCCACGCCCCTACTAATCATCGTGGTTCGAATCTCAATCTGAGATCGGATCTAAGATTGACACAGAAAATTGGTGCACCATTCGAGTTCAAAGCTGGACTGGAGATCGAGAAAAAGTTTATTTCGAACCGCCGAAATGGACGGTTCGAAATCTCGATCCGAGATCAGCAACCATCGTCGACAAATGTAGTTTGAAAAAACCCCAAGAGATAGAACTACGTTCGATTGTTTTCTTGGGATATTAAAACAACATTATAGGCACTTAAATATTATTCAGTATAATTCGTATTACCATAAGTCACTTAAAACAGATCAAACATCGCACATATAATTCTATATATAGTGAAAAATGCGCCTACTTCCATTACGTCATATAGTATTACGAACCAAAAGAAAAATTTGTCTCATACTTAATCTAGATCTTTCTCTTTGGAACTAAGATCGACGAATCGGAGATCCAGAATCATGAAATTTCGTTGGCACAACACTTTTACATTAGAACCAAGATCAAAGTGGATCTTGGTTCGGAACTACGATCAATCAATCTCGGCTCGGGGAAGATGTTGGTCGAACCGGGAATAAAACATTACTTTGACGGGACTGACAACTATAGGTTGTTCACAGTAAAATGCGCACTTTTGAAAACCCTGCTTAAGATCTTCTTGTAAACACATTGTGTGTTTTTTTTTCCGCCTTATGTAAAATTGACATTGCCAGTAGTCTCATCACTTTATTCATGCGTCGGTCATTTCTATCCTTCGATGCATAAAAAAAACAAAGCGAGAGAAATGATTTAAGTTATCACAAATGGTTACCTAACACTCTTTATTAGACGTTAATATATGGAACTACTTTCCCTTCCATCGTTACCAACTTTACTGAGCGAATTTCACTCAGTGCGCCTTTAAAATATATGCACGCCAGGGCACTGACTTTTTTCTAAGGTTCATTTCTAAAGTGCTCACTTTATCGAGAACAGCCCTTACGTACAGCTACACGCAATCCAGCACGCTACACTAAAAAACAAATGAAAAAAAAGCTGGCCGGGCGACCTCCTGACACGCGAGTTGCAGTATCGGGTGAACAAAACATGAATCTTTCAACTTGGGGGGAGAAATTACTGTTATTTGATGGCTGCCCCGTGAATGGCGGACAGGTTCAATAAAGTAATGGTTTCGGAGTATGTTTTTCTGAGGAAACATGAACCGCAGAGCTGAGAGGCCGCCATCGTCACTATGGGTTGCCAACTGTCACGCGTTGTAAGGAATTCACCGTATCCTGAGCCTGGAAGAGTTGTCTCGTGTAGAAGTAGGACGGGACGTCACATATCCCGTATCTCAGACTTCTTAGAAAATAAACTATATGTTAATAAACACTGTGTCAGTAATTTACCATTTCGTGTTTACAAGTACGTTTAGTATGATAGTCTAACTTAATAGCAGAATATTTTTTAAGAACACAAAATTAATGTCACAATATCTCTCTCGAAGTTTAGAGTGCTAGACCAACACCCTCTGGTGTTGGCTAGACCAAGTTCGTTAAGGGATGGAGATCTTAATTAAATAAGAGTTAATTATAATTTCCTATTGTTATTTACAATAACTGCAAACAAAATTATTTCGTCTCAGCATCTCACAACAGATTTACATCACTGACTGTTTACAATTAATGACTTCAATTAATACCATTTATAATTATGTCAATGAAATCAGTGTAATTAAAGAATTGATAATCAGTCCCAATTGATAGTTTAACAAATTCTATTCAATTATTTTATCAATTATATGTCCACATTTGAGAATTCCAATATTTACCATAAAATTTGTATTACATGTCCATTCAGTCCAATATCAGTTTAGTCCATGTCCACCAGCCCGCAATGTTCTAGAGTTATCCGAGCGTCCTCACACATACTAGAGTTTACTCGCCATATACCATGCCCTGTTGTCATCCGTAATTAATTTCGCTCTCGCACTCGGCCAGATGGCCTTCGCCAGACTGCCGGCCGTTGGACCGCTGCAGTATTTATAGGATCGTAGGGCCCCCGCTGCAGTATTTATAGGTGTCGGAGGCCATCACCCAGAAATTTTGCTTAATCCTTCGTTGCGCCAAGGCCTTAATTCCCAGAATATTATTGCGCCTCCGCTACATTTCTCAGCATCTCCAAGAGGGGCGGGGGGCGGAGGATGGGCTGAGACGTCAGCCAGGTCTCGCTGCTGTCAATCATTCCCGGGATTCCCCAGGAGTTGGGTTGCGGCAACGAGACGGAGAACGTGTCTGTCTGGGGGAGAGGAAGGTAGAGGTGGGTCATCCCACTCGCCCCACCCCCCTCCTCTTCACACTGAGCCACAAAGCAAGTAAGGTAAAGAGACGAAGCTCAATGCTATTTTGGTGGGCCGTTGTTTTACTCTATTGGGTAGAATTTGCTGCCAACCGCACAAATCTTAAATATAATTATTTAAATTTTCAGACATACGTTTTAGTTACTGCTAATAACAATTTGGTAGAAATGTTATAATTGAATGCTGTATTTACAAACGGTAAAATGGAACTAAATGCGTGTTTAACAATAGATGGTACAGAATACATATTTTAAAAGGCATTGTCGCTGATATCAATAACTCTTGTACCATTTATTCTAAAGCAATCAGGATTTGACAATTCAACAAAGCTCAACTATTCCAATTCCTGCAATTGTTTGCAAACATCAACTCCACCTTGTCCAATAACAAACATAACAACGGAATTAAAGCAAGTGAATAACCCAACGCTCAGGCGCTGACAGTGCATGCCTACATACAAATTATATTATTTTTATGAATGGTGATGAGAATAATTAAACTTAATTTGCTTCTGAGTTAAGTATATTTTAAAATAAAATAATATTGTTTATAAAATATACAGCTTTCTTTATTAAAGAGCATTATTTTAATTTTTTCAACAGTTGGTGAAGTCATTCTACCTAATAATTTAGTCGTCCACGAAATCCCTATAGAGCTTCAACCCCATGCTCTGAGTCTGACCGCGCGCATGCAGTGCGTAACATTATGTAGGACTACTATTTGAAGCCAGAAAACTGGTTAAGTATGAATTCACTGTACATGCAACTAAATAATTTGTTGTTGTAGCCTATATGTTCTCAGAAAATGTTGAATGATGTACACTACTGATTTTTGTATATTAGAGACAGTATTTAAAACAGTCATTTTGAAATGATAACTTGTCTTGATTATTTCTTTGGGATCATACGTCGTGTGTCGAGTTATAAGAAGTGTATCCTGTGGCATATCTACAAAAGTTGGCAACCTTTTTTGCACCTGATAACAGTCGCTATTCGAACTACCACAGCACACGTAAGAACGCTGATGGGGAAACCACCTCATGTATGGCAAATTCCTGGCAGCACGCGCCCGTAGAATGACCTCACTTACCTGCAGTATGGTGAAAGGTCACTAACTCGCCATTCAGCGTCGTCTTAACGCCAAAATCCCCAGTTGGTAGACTAGTCTTTAGGATGTGGAACACCTATCCAGTAGAAACAGAAAGAACCCTTATAGGCTATTCTCGGTATCTTTCCACTTTATGAATCAAACCTTTGAAAAATCACACCATGCATGACTTGTTAATCTGTCTCCCACATGACCATGCACAGCCTAAAAAATTGATTTGGGGAGGGGGGGGGATGTAAATATAAATTTCGCCTCCTCTCATTTTTTTTTTAAATTTTATACATTCTCTAATACTAGAAAAACTTTTTTTTTAAAACTATCTTTAAACATAAACTGAGAAAACAAACTCGTGCAGATGACGTGCCTTAATAGCTGCAAACTGAGATACATCTGCATCAGAAGACAGGTTGTGAGCAATGTCACTTTCTTTTGAGGGTATCATCAGTCCAGATAACCGTTCTTGGGCAATACTGGATCACATATAGATTTTGATGAGCATTTGTGTTGTTATGATACGGTTGCAGTATTACCAGTGACTTCTGCAAAAGTTATCCATCCTATTCTATAATAAGTTTCCGTTAAATAAAACCATTTTACACAAATTAGCATCGTATTAATTTTGATAAGAATGTGAAACGCTTGCAAATACCTCTTTTCCCACGTGATTAGTTACCATATACACTTTCTCAATTTTTCGCCCCTTGCAGAGGATTTCGCTCCCTTCAGCGAATCGCGTGTGTGTGTGTGTGTGGGGGGGGGGGTGTACCCCCTATCAATAACCACACTAAGCACGGCCCTGGTTTCCCAGTTATGTCGTATATAAGAATACTTCTATAAATATAAAATCACTTTATTTCTTAATCAAAGTAAATGTTTACTTATATTTTATCTCGAAGTTAAAATATGCCATTTATAATAAAGCTGAATAAAAACATAGAGAGAATATGTGTGTTGGTAACATCTTGTATAGGCTGTTCACATTAAAATTAGCACTTTTGATAGCCCTGCTTAAGATCTACTTGTATACACGTTGTGTATTCCTCCGCCTTAGGTAAAATTACCATTGCTATTTTCCTCATCACTTTATTCATGCGTCGGTAAAATGAAACTGTAATATTATTAAAAAAGTAATAACTATATAAATCTGCTCATTTTTACACTTCGGTGCATTAAATAAACAGAAAGTGAAATAACTAATTTTAAGTTACGACAATAGGTTACCTGGCACTATTTATTTAACTTTAAGAAATGGAACTACTTTTCATCCATCGTTACCAACTTCACTAGGCGAATGTCACTCAGTGCGCCCATTAAAATATACGTAGGCAGGGGCAGTGACTTTTTTCTAAGGTTCATTAAAACGCTCACTTTATCGTGAACAGCCTTTAAGAAATAGTTCTAATGTAAAATATTATTGAACTGAGTGCGCAAAGCGGAGCGTTGTGCCTTTGGTGTAATTCTAGACTTTTTTTTTGTACGGGGCGGAAGAATAGCTTGAAAGTAGAACATTAGCAGGGCTTCAGCAAAGTTGGGCGTTACTATGAATGCACTATACGTAGAATCTCTCGCAAAGCGGCAATAACAGCATCAAATTTGCATGGAAAAACTAAACACGACAGCCTTTAGTCTGGTCGCTACAGGTCGTCGTGAACATACAAGAACTCATGTTTGACAAAAGATCGTCGGTTTTGCACCACAGAAAGAATAAATATCCTGTTATCATGAGTGCAATATTTTGTGTGTAGTCGAAAAAAATAGGAGGGGGTGGGGGGGGGGGGTGGTAAGTGGCCAATGCGAAAAGGATTTTGTTGAATTTCTCCATGCCAAAATTTTATTGGAATACCAAGGTCACTATAAAATAATTTTGAGTTCATCTTGGGGAAAAGATCGGGAAGATTCAATTTCGATAAAGAAAAAAACGTTTTTCCAAAGCCGCAGATTTTTACATTCCTAAGGAAATTAAAGAAAGTAAGATCTGTCAACCAAAAAAAGACACTCGTAAACACAGCTCACGAAATATTTCTTCATTTCGTTTTGTCGTTTCGTAATTAGTCTGCGTGGAAGGGTCCATCCCATCTATGCTGGTTGAGATGGAACGCATGACATTACCGGACACAAACTCACAGTTATTCCTCTACTTTTAATGTTCTCTTCCAAATATCTATAAGCATGGATAAAAAGAGATGGTCAATGTGGTACGTCATCTTACTTACAGCAAGGTCGCTTCAAAATATCGCGATCGAATTTCTCTGACTTTTCCGGGTTTTCCAGCAAACAACAAAGACATTTCTAGTTATTTTTGAAATCCAATTTAAAAAAAAAAAAATCCTCCTGGAATGTCTTACTTTATGAAATGCGATGAAGTAAAATTCACGGACCACGCCGTTTCAGAAGTTTATCTACACTACAAAGAGTGCAGTTGTTTTATTTGCGAATTTATTCATAATGGAACGCAAGTTATCATTCAGCAGCTAACCAGTTTGTAAGACAGATACCTTGGGCTACTGCTGAGGATGTTTGACTACATAAAAAAACATATTACATTTTATTATATGACAGGCTTGAAATTCCAGGAACTGCCACTTATCTCTCCATCTTTACCAGGTCTTATACAGACTGTTCACCGTTAATTGGGCAGTTTTGAAAAAGAAAAAGCTGTAAAAATGCCATTGCCCTTACTCCATAAATTTTAAAGGTTACTAGGAGCCGCGGCAGCCGAGCAATTAGCACGCTCGCCTCCCACCGAGGCGAACCGGGTTCAATACCCGGCCGGGACACCGGATTTTCGCAAGTGGGAATAGTGCCGGACGATGCTGTTGGTCGGCGCCCCGCCCCCTCAATCCGGCACCGCACCTCTATCACCCTCATCGGCTCCCAGGACCTCTTCACTCACTCACCTTAACGGGTACAGTTGGTAATGAAGAAGGTAAAGTAGTTTCACGTCTAAAATTGAAATTAAAATGTTAGATGAACATTCGTTAATACTAATATTATTTATTTTACTCTTTGTTTTTAATGCGTGTAAGTGTTTCGATCAGCAAATATGTATACATTATTTACTTTCACTTACTGGCACATGAGTAAGAGTGATCAGGTGGCATGGTAATGGTAATTGTACATAATACTCATGTGTATATAGTCTATTCGAAGTTTCTTCACACTTTTTTATATCAAACCTTTGAAAAATCACCCCATGTATGACGTGTTTGGTTGTTTCCTAAATATGGCATCTATCACAAGCATTTCAAACATCTGTTAACACAAAAGTATCTTAGTTTTGCCTTAGATTAAACTAATAGTCCATCTGCAAATTACATTATTTAATGTAATTAATACGAATAAAAAAAGTGAGAAAATAGGCGTGTTAGAAACGCCTAGTACGAAATAGTTCTTACGCAAAATATTATATTAAAGTCAATACGCACGAATGCGGTGCGTTGTCCCTTTGGGTGTAATTTTCTAAAGGCTGTTCACGATATAGAGAGCACTTCTGAGATCAGCCTTAGAAAAAACAACACTGCTCCTACCTGCATATATTTCAATGGGCGCACCGAGTGACGTGAGCCGAGTAAAGTTGGTAACGCTGGATGGAAAGTAGTTCCATATTTTAACGTCGAATGAAAGAGGTTATGTGCACATTTGTAATAACTGAAGTTTTTTTTTTTTCTGTTATTCTTAATGCGCGGAAGTATAAAGTATAAAGATGAGCAGGTTTGAAAAATATTCACATTCCTAATCATTTCAGTTTTGACTTGACCGACGTAAGAATAAAGTGACGAGGGTCAGGCCAATGTTAATTTTACACGAGACGGAAGAATACACCACGTGCATACGAGTAAACCGTAAGCAGGGCTTTCAAAAGTGCACATTTTCCGCGAACAACCTTTAGTAAAGGTTAACCTATGTTTGCATTAGAAGGAATAATGTCCTGGAAGTAAAATTTAGCAGGTATTCAGAAAATCTGGAAGTAACCGTCGAATGACTATACAAGTAAATGTTTAAGCAAGGCTTCCAGATGTTTCAGTTTACCGTGAACAGTCTTGTAACAATTCTGTAAAAACACGAAGGGGGGAAAAAAAAATTCCCCGCTGCTAGTTGATTCGTGCCGACAGGGTGTTTCGGGCGGGAAATTTGCAAAATAACGTGGGCGCGTGATGTTGTGTGTTGTCCCGCGACAGCGACGAGGAAGAGACGTGCCTTTACTCTCGCTTGGACTGCAGGCAGCATTCGTCCATCTACAGCCGACGTCGCTTGTGTTGTGAGGCTCACGTAGGCGCCGGGCGTGCCTGACCCCGGCAACACGTCAGTTAACCCGCTCCACCCCCTACGTGGTGCGTGTCCTGCTACTGGACACAACCTCTCCTGTCTGGAGCACTCATCATCTTCCTTCCGCTTCGCGCATCGCGGGATACATTAAGGGGGCCGCCTACCTGACGCGACATGGCACAGGAGCGAGCGAACGATAAGGCCTACACTGGCATGCGCATCAAGTTTCACATTGCCACTATAGTCCATTCACGACTGGAACAGACTTATGATAAACAGCCTTTGAAATAACATCCTACCCAATAGCTGCATGCATCGCTAGTAAAAAAAAAAAAGTGGCGGGTGCGGGTTCTGTACCCGCTCCCACCACCTTTTTTACTAGTTGTGCATGCAGCAGTAGTAGGGGAGGGCCGATTCTAGATACAAAGTATGCCGCCTTTGATTAATCGTATTATCGATTTGATATCGGATTAAGTATTAATCCGATCAAAATGAATCCTTAATCCTAATCCAATTAAATCGGATAAAAAATGTGACTGTTTGATCAAGGAAATTTGATCAGAGTTGTTTGATCAAATTTGGGTGTACTATTTGATAAGTGTATTGTTTGGGCACTTTATTTTTTTGGCGGTGGGGAGCAGCTCTGGTAGGTGTTGATGCTCAGAGCTCTATCGTGGTACTGAGATGTCCGTGTGTTGGGGAAGAGGAAGCGATGTTCACCCTCTGAGCTCTGGCATGGTACTTAGGTGGGGCTGTGTTGGTGAAGGGGCGTATATAGGGGGGCCATGTTCACCCTCTGAGCTCTGGCATTGTACTAAGATGGGGCTGTGTCGGGGAAGGTAATGTGTATAACAGTATTGTGTGAAATATCTTGAATTTTAGACTATTTCGTCTGAGAAGCGACTGAGAAACGAACAGCACGATATGTAGGTAATGGTGGAGTTAGGAAAGGCATCTTTGATGAAATTATTACGTAATGAATATGGATTAAACGAAAAGAGATATGAAAACGTATACAACGTGATTTTACTAACACTTCCTGTATGGTAGCAATATAATTTATGACAGACTAAACTATCACAACTACACGAGACCCCTGTATGAAATTAAGTAACGTGTTCTAAATACAACAAAGGAAAAATGTCCCTATCTAAATAGAAATAGAATTACTTTAATTAAAAGTCACAATAAAAACCAATTTGAAAACACGTACAAATTACACTACTTGACACATACACATACACATTCTTGAAACACATCTGTTTGGTTGGGAGATGTCTGAAAGAATGACATCAGTATAGGATTTGTGGAATACTTATAAGCATGACTAGAGACATGGAGCGCGGTCGCTAGCTGACTGAGGTTATAGCTACTCGGAAAGAGTTGAATACACAATGACTGTTTCCAAACAGGTAACGTTACACACGACAAAAGTATAAGGAGTATATTTCAAACAGCAGAATGAAGTGATATAAAATTACTAAACATTTTGTCAATAAAATGTCCTGTTTATTAATTGACTGGTTTATATTTCCCAATCAAGCTAGTTTTAATACGTTATTATCCGTGAAAATATTTAATCACATCTTCCTCAATATAAAAAAGAAAAAAATTATGTAAATGCAGAGAAATAACTTACCCCAATATCAGTAATATTAACACAAATACTGTCGAAGGTTAGGGAGACTTATTACTACAACACTTTATAGAAATGTAGGATATTTAAATAAATCCACAAACTTCCTCGAAGAAAAATTATTTGAAACAATGGGTGTGCTACATCGAGCCGAATAATGTTAACACAAATTCAGTTAAGTCTTGAAAATTCCCTGCCCTAGTTAACGAAACAGTAGTTGAAAATACTATGAATTTTCGTAGACTGTGTTCAGAAATGTACTTGACACTAGAAAAGATTATAAAATAACGGACGCACTATAGTGGCTTAACACACAAATAAATTTTCCCAATAAATTATTATATTAAAACTTGTAAAGCTACTTCGCACTGTACTTTATGAAGACTGTGAAAGAGATCTGAAACCCAGAGCATAAACTACTCGAAGAAAATGAGACGTGAAGCGTGTTGTAGGCTGGATAGAAACCCCAGCTTCGCAGATAACTTAATCCTCGAACGCGCCACGACTCCCCGCCAAGCGTCGTCTTGAGCGGTGAGGTCAGAAGAGCAGAGAGCGATGCTCATTGATATTTATGTAGAGAGTGAAGTATGCGGGGCGACATTCAACCACAAACTAAAGATGGCGCAGGCTAGCCAGGATAGTTGAAAGCTCCTGTCCACCGCTATACACCCCCTCCCCCGACCACCACCCCTAGAACAGAACACATCTTTGGGTATATGCCCCCAAAACCCTCAACACCAACACAGAGCATGGTTTCGGCTATCTGGAGGACTGCCTATACTGGCTGGGCACCACCCTCCCACTGCATCACCAGTCCAGAACGCATCCTTATCCACCGCATCGAGGACTGTCCACCTGCCAGACACCCCCTCAAGACATAAAGTTTAAACTCACCTGAAGGCATTAAACAGTTTGCAAAAAGTGCCCTCCACCCACAAATTTGAAGTGGACTGGTCTGCTTACCTCCCCTCCCCCCTCTGCTCCCAAGCTTTTACTTTCACCTGGCAGTTAACCTGTTCAGAAAGGAAGGTCTCTCGTATTCTCGAACCCAAGGGATGGCTTGCTTGTGCAAGCATCAGAGAATAAATATTTCCCAAATCCCACTGATAGAATTATTTCCCTGAAGTTAAAATGAATTTTAATCCAATAAACTTTAAGTGTCATATTTTTTTTTTCCAGTATAAATTTCTCAAATCTCACAGAAATACAGGAATCTATGAAAAATATTTCGTACAAGAGATATTTTCACTTGCTAAATTTGTAAGTAATGAAAAAAACATGCATAATTCGATTCAAGCAATACACAATAAAAGTTATTTTCGCCATTATAAAAATTATGTTAAAACCAAATGTCTTTAAATTCTAGGTTAATGTAAAACATATATATTCAATCTATTTCAAATATTTGTGTGTGGCAGAGAAATGTACATATTTTATGTGTAGACTTTTCTGTAAGTTTCCATGCGAAATTTTCGACTACACTATCTGCCATGAAATGTGTATATTTAAACAAATATAAACTCATTCTTATTTAAAAATACTACTTCCTCGATGTAATATTAATGAAATAGTATAAATCCCACCTGAAACGACAGCTATCGAAGCTGCAATCTGTTAAACTTCATGATATTTTCTAAAAGATCTAAATTTAAACAATTTTAAAGGAAAATGGCTGCCATTTTGAATCCATATACTATATAGGGAGGAACAAATTAGTTTTTTCTCAGTGTTAAGTCAGCAGAACCGAGAGTTAGGCATTTACTAAAACACCAGGCACGCACTACAGCACCAAATGTCCACTACAATGCTAGGCGTCCACTACAACATCAGAGGCTACAGCATCAAAGAAACAACGGCACCTAGAACTGCAACGCAGAATCTACATGGGAATACATCTCTCTCTCTCTCTCTCTCTGCAACACCCCACAACAGGTACAATGCATCAAGGTCACTGTTGTGACAATTGTGATGAGGAATGTGTTGAAGTATTCAATGCTATGCTAGCATATGGAAAGGCAAAAACTATATTGAGTTTAGACTGTTCTCAATTGTGGACACTGCGATAAGAGGTTATCATTACTTTTGCAGGACATAGAGTTAAGCTAATATATCCGTTACTTCCTCTTCCTTAACATTTACGAGCTGATGAGGATATTGCATCGTGTCTTCAGTGTGAAGACTGCCCTTATGGTATGGCCACTTTCGTTAATGATGAGAACTTGCAACATATGGAGAGGGATTGTATGTCGCGAAGGCTGGAACACTTAATTGAAGCCAGAATTATCCCAGATGTTGTAATGGACGATTCCGGAGTTGATGAAGTAGATTCCAAGGCAAGCACTGATATTTTATAAATAAGACGAGTGGAGACGTTTTGTACATAATGTATAACTTGAGAGTGTAAAAAAGAAAAAAACGTAAAAATGATGTGCTACAGGCAAGGTTTTGAAAATTACGATACAACTCTTTTGTAATTGAAGAACTTGCAATTTCTTATGCAACCGATGCTAATGAATCAAAAGTATTAAGTGTAAATTTCCCTGACCTTAGTATACTTTAAAACCCAAAGTTAAAATGATGTTATGGCAACAAAAGTGAGATAAATGACCCAAAATGGCCCTCTGGTGATATAGCTTACAAAATCGTTCCAATATGTAAACGATGCGCTCCTCGAAGATTCTCCAGTATACGTACTTGAAAAAAATTCTAAAGGAAATTTTAAAAAAGTTTAACCAATGCAGAAGTCATAAATATCAGAAAATACAGTGACTGCTCGAGTATTAATTCAATAGTAAAATGATATAATATCAATCACTGTGAGAAAAAATGTTTTGTTTACAATGCAAAAGTGAAGCTTTAAGAGACTTTTTGTACCAACATCCTACCTATGTGTAAAGATAATAATTGTTTTAAAAATGGTTCGTTATAAGTTTATACATGTGTAAGATTTAGAAGAAAAAAAAATGGAGAAATTCAACCCACAGAAGACATATGACAGTGTTATTCCAGGCTACAAGAAAGTGTGGTTCAATTCTTTAAACAACATGTACTTCCAAATCCAGATGTGCAATGGAGCTGAACACCGGAGCTTTACATTGCTTGGTACAATTTACGTGCTGGCAGCAAGCTACCTTGCAGTGAGAGCCAACTATAATTCTTTTGTTTTATGTATTTTGGAAGTGAATTACAATATATAAAATTTTGCAACAAAGGAGGGTGTTTGTCCTATAAATAGAGGATCCCACCCGCTGCTCATCATTTGCTGTTCTGACTTCATGGGGTCAACATCTCCCCCTCCAGTGCGCGAATGTATCGTTTCAACTGTGAACCAGTCCATGCTGCTCTGAGCTGCTGACGGGGTCGATTTGTTCAGGGACACCAATCGCCCGCTCGCCACTTGGTTACCTCTGTGGGGTTCTTTCGCGATGATCACTGGACCCGTCCCCCATCAGTTCCTAACCTCTGCCATGATGGTGAAAGGAACAATAACTTACTGTATACCCGACCACTTGCTAGCCTGCCAGAGAAGGCATCCCGGAACTCGCTTGGGATTACGACCGCCTGCCAGAGCAGAAACCTCGATGTTCGCCTGCCTGAGTGGGCTACTTCTCAGGGGACCTGGGTTCAGGTCTCGAACATCAACCACCTTTTCAACTAGACTTTATGTAAGTCAATCATTTTTAAATATTTAGTGTTTCTTCCTTTTTTAAAAAATTGTACCGCAATTTTTATTAATTTTAGTGTAACTTTTTCCGGTAATATTCAAAATAGTTTCAAGTATTTACAATTTGAATGGAATTTTCCTAAATTTGTTTCAAGTTTATATAATTTTTATTAATTTCAGTTAAACTTTTTAAATAAGTCTTTACAATTTGAATTAAATTTTCTTAACTTCATTTCATGTTAATACAATTATTTTTTGAATTAAATAAACCTTCTTTGAAAATTGTTACAATTGAATGAAAATATCCTAAAATTGTTTCAAGTTTATATAATTTTTATTAATTTCAGTTAAACTTTTTTTAACAAGTCTTCTAATTTCAAAAAATTTTCTTAACTTCATTTCACATCTACAATATTTGTTTATTTAATTAGTTTGTAAGTAGTTTTACATATTTTTTAAAGTAGTTTTAAGATTTATCAAGGGTGGGGTTTGGTTATGACTGATGATTGAATTATGGAACAGCTAAAAAAGGGGAGAACTGTGCTGCTTATGCCTAGTGTAAGTGGAAAGTGCATAACCTTAGCTCCCAAGCTTGTTCAGATTGTAGTTGTCTGGTGAAGGATTTCTGAATTACGGATGAATGGAATTTGTGTAACTCTAACAAATTAAATATCGGGATGTGTGATGGGGTGGTTTGGACATTTAATTTATTTTTAAGTAGTTTTTAAGATTTTTCATTTTCAAAGTTGTTAGGTAACTGCGAGTGTGACAGTGTGGGGAAAGGTATTCAGATAGAGAGGTAACTAGTTTTAAGTTAATTTTTACAATTTTAGAAAGTTTTAAGTACAATTTTAATCATATTTTTAATTTTAAGTAAATTTCAGTAATAGGTTGTCTTAAATGTTTAGTTCACAAGTGTTTGTTTAGTTAGTATTATTAATATCAAGTATAAAACATTTTTGATGATGTACACTAATACTTATATTTTTTGATGATGTAGCCTACTACTTACATTTTTGACTGTGTAAAATACTTTTATTTTTGAAGTTGTCGAGTAAATCACATTATTTTTAAAAAGTGCATGTAAGATGTAATATTTTTCTCTTAAACATATCGTTTTCCAAAGGGAGGCTTAAAATTCAAAGCAATAGCATTATATATATATATATATATATATATATATATATATATATATATATATATATATATATATAATATACACCCCTTCCCCAACACAGCCCCATCTCAGTACAATGCCAGAGCTCAGAGGGAGAACATCGCTCCCCTATATAAAGCCCTTCCCCAACACAGCCCCACCTCACAGTACCACACCAGAGCTCAGAGGTTGAACATCGCTCCCCTATATACACCCCGTCCCCAACACATGAACACCTCAGTACCACGACAGAGCTCCCCGAGCGTCAACCTATAACAGAGCTGCTCCACACCGCAAAAAAATAGAGTGCCCAAACGATACACTTATCAAATATTACACACAAAACGTACCATCAAAGAAATTTGATCAAACAAGTTTTATAGAAAAACTTTGATCAAATTATCTTTGATCAAATGATCACATTTTTCATCCGATTTAATCAGATTAGGATTAAGGCTTTAAACATTTTTTTCGGGCTAAGACCGAATTAAGGCTTAATCCGAATTATTTGATATCAAATCGATAATTCGATTAATCAAAGGCGGCATCCCTCTGTATATAGCCGGCCCGCACCTACTACTTGCAGCTAATTGCTAGGGTGTTTTTTCAAAGGTGGATTGTCATAAGTCTGTTCCAATCGTGGATGGACTATATGCGCGAAGCACTAAACTAGCGCGCGAGCTTTTCGTCAAACTATTTTTTCTATGGGACTTTAAAAGGTGACTATATTATTCTACTGATGGAAAGTCTAAAGTAAAATTCAATGCAGGATAGTATCTGTGTTTCACGTGGATCCGGCCAACGGATTTTGACATACGGTAGTCTGAAAAGGTAGTCTGAAAAGGTTGTTTTTAGCTATGTTGGAGGGCTTGGAAATAGTGCTTCTAATATGCGTAGTGTCATGAAAGCGACATTCCGTCATTGTCTGAAGTTTGTTTTCTTTTCGTAAGTTAGCACATTGGGCGCACGTGAAATAGTTTCTTTAAAAAAAAAACGGATTTCCCAACACACAGCAACATTTCTAGCGCCTAGTAGGCAGCCCCCTTAAGAGTGGGGAACAGTTACACATATCTAGCGCCTAGTAGGCAGCCCCCTTAAGAGTGGGAAGCAGTTACACGTCCAAGGTCAAGAAGCGAGGGAGCAATACGGGCGACACTAACACGCACGCCTAGTGCCTAATCGCTCCTACGCGCTAGGCGTGCAGTGTTTCCGGGCGCAACGCTGTACTGTGCAATTTAGATCTGTAACATAAGGGTTTTATTAAACCCAGATGAAACTACGCTCATATGTTTGTACTTTTCTCTAGCCGCCTAAGGAAACTGCACAGACAAGCTTTAAAAATGCTATGTTTGACCATTTTCATGAATTTGTTTCTCCAAGAAAAGTAAAAAATGAGGGCATAGATAATTATTTTTTATCTTTTCTGACAAGAAATCGTATTTGCAGAACATGTATTTACCGAGATACGTGTATTCGCGCAAACAACTATTTCATAACAAACGCGCGGATTCCCACCCGCCATATATGATTTATTGTTTTTCGCCAAAGCTTATATTTCCGAAGGTCTATTGAAATTTCCCGCAAGACATGTCCTAAGTAACATCTTCACAAAATTGATCGAACTGCTACAGCTTCGCTACATATGTTAATTTTTAGCTGGTGGCTGTCGAGGCGAAACGCGATATAACTTCCTGCGAATCATTACAAAAGCAACTATATCAACAGTAATCAAGAACGACTGACCTCAGATAATGCACTAGGTATTTCTCTGTGCTTTGTCGTTCCAAAAGACACGATCAATAACAGTATTTCCAGAGTATGTTAAAAATTACATAAATCCAAAATGGCGGGTGGGAATCTGCTTTAAAGGTGTTGGTTACGAAAAAAATTATTATTTTATAATCGTACCAAACATTTTTCAACTTGTATGCATTGTATGTAATGACGATTTCCCCAAATACATTTTATACACTTCATATTTTTTTACAAATCGATGTAAAATCCAAAAGTTTTCTGTTTTCTGTAGCCATAACAACAAATAATAACTAATATGTACTAACGAAAAAATTGCTCAATATAAACTAATGCAGTAGGCTACCGGTTGACATATATAAAAAAAACATAATAACAGTTCATACATTTTTTTATGTTAAAATAATCGTTTTTTTATATTTAGCGGTTTTTCTAATATGTCGCTTGCTATTTGGTGATTACATATTATAGGTTATCGCATGGCACATATTATGTGATATGTGATAACCCATGATATTAGTTTGCTTTTTAATTTTTTCATCTGTACATCTTAGTATTTTCTATTATGGCTGGAACAAAACAGAAAAATGTTGTACTTCTACCTCAAATAGTTCAAAAAATATAAATCTAAATGTGAAAATTTTTCTAGAAAAACGTACTCACATACAATGCGTACGGTTGAACCGGGTTTGATACAAATATAAAATTATTAGTTTGTATGGTGCCGGCACTCTTAAGCGACGTTCGAGGGCGAAACATGCAGGAGCGATAAGGGCGACTCTCCCAAGCGCTATAAGTTCGCCATCGCCACTAAGCGCAAGGCTCAAGACTGGCGTACAGTGTTCTGGTCGTGCTGCGTGTATCTATGGGAATTCCAGCGGTGACCCTATCATGTTATTCTTGGGAAGTGTGCGGGCAAGTTTCAAATGAAGGCCCTCAATCTGTCTAGTGCCATCATTGCAAATGCCTTTCACCTACGTATCCAGTTCGGTAGTCCAGCCCGTCAGTCTCACTCTCCACTGTAAGGAAGCTGCTCGCAGTCCGCAGACTTCACACTCCCGCTGCTTTTCTCTTATCTCCACTCGTCGTTTCGCTGTCTTAGCACACCCGACGCTTGACGTCGTTCAATTCTCCAAACTCCTAGACTGTCGGCTCGGGAGCCTGTCGTGTCTTGAATAGTCCTGCTGGACCGCTACAGAAGGTTTTTCGCACCTCGAGTCGCTCTGAGAGTGACGTAGGCGATAAACCGAACATTCTTGCAACGATAACCCCCAGACATTTAATCCCCTCCATGACAGAATGCGGCAAGGGTCCCTATATGCTTATCGCGGCAGCGGCATTCCTTTGTAAATATCCGTGCACTCCTCGGGTTACAACTCTGCCCCCGACACACTATTTCTCTCTCTCTCGAGGGATGCTAGAAGGGAAGCGATGCGGAGCAACAAGTAACAATATTTTCGGTTGACATATTGGGCAGGTTGACAGTTGGGCGTGTTTATGTAAACATCATCAACCATGGAGGGGATGACATTACTGTATCCATGGGAATAGGACTGCCTTTAGGACTGTCAAAGAAGTGGACACGTTCGCGAGACACACTACAGGCAGGTCCAGATGACAGATCACACTCCACTTCATGCCACTGCAATCTACAACCCGCTCGTCATCACGACGTCGATCGGGACTCGGTAAGCGGTATAATTGAATGAGAATCGCACCGCTGATAACGCTATACCAGGATACGTCAGCATGTCGAAACTCCTTTAACGTCTGTTTTCTTCTGCAGCTGGTCCACGCGCTGTGACTTCCTGGATATTCCAGAGCCTGTCATAAACATGCGACAAAATTCTGGCCCAATCATCGTCTTCCCGCTCTGACAGCAAGGAAACCATTGGACAGATGCTACGTGCAAGACTGTGGAAGACGATGGTTCATCGGGGGGGGAAAGTTGAGCATCCCCTAGTGTTCACCGTACTGTACACACTTCCGACACACTGTTAAAATTTTTCGTAAATTTACGGAATGTTTTACGGAAATTTACAGTGTACATACAGAAAGGCAATCCGTAATCACGAAGAACGGAGTTAAGTCCGTACATACAAAATACGGAAAGTCTCCGTAGTCTCTTTGGCTTCGAGTTATGGGGACGAACAACGCCGATCTGCAGGAAGCTTTATTCGCCACTGTAACAAAAAAAATTATCGTTTCTGCGGCAGTTAAGGTTATCCACGCGACTATGGCCTATATTTTCATACATTAAAAAATAGCATCAGGAGCCTGTAACATTTGGCTAAACTAAAAAATACACTAAATTTAACAGAGACTGAATTTTTGTTTTTGTCTTTCGAATATAAATATAAAAGTTATACCTCAATTTTCAAGTGAGAACTGTTGGCGAATGGTAGATTTATGACTCGCGTAAGTACAAAATATTTTTAATTTCTTAATATCATTTTTATACACGGTAGAACGCCCACCTAACGAAAATTAAAGATATTTTCACTAGCTCTTTTTATTTTAAACGGAAAGTACAGAAAACTAAATTGGAAATTAACGGAGAGGTTCTGTGAAATTTACGGAAAGTCCGTTTCTGAAAATCAATGTGTTCGTAATTTTACGTAGCGTTTACGGACACTTCTGGATAAATTTTTACCAGCACTTTTCCGTAAAATGAAGGATTCTTTTTTTCTTCTAACAGTGCAGTTCTCTTTCGTTATTGACGGGGCCGCGGTGTTAGAGTGGCCAGACTACTCACATCCCACCGGTTTCGATTCCCGGCGGGGTCCCTCCCTGATTTTCGCATTTGGGAATAGTGCCGAACACCTGCTGCTGGTCGGCGGGACTTCTCGGTGGTCTGCCGTTTCTCCCCGCCCTTGCATTCCGGCGCCGTTCCATACTCGCTTAACCCTTATCGGCTCTCAAGACATATATGTTAAGGGCGGCCCAAATATCTCCAAACCACTTTTGTTATTGACTGACATGCATGTACGAAGTTACTATCCCATTGCATTGAGCCATTGAGGACTCTTGAGATTATCCAAAGCAGAACGTTTGTAATTGGTCTGCAAAGCGGTGAGCCAAGCCAAAATCTTGATCATCCGATCATAAAAGGATCAACTAGCTAGGGAGTTATCGAAAATGTGATGGTTGAACATCTCAAAAGTCCCTAATGATTTGTACTTCAGAATTCGGTGCTTAAAACTGTTCACAAAAAAGTGATCACTTTTGAAATCAACCGAATTTAAAAGTCACTGCTCCTACCTGCATTTATTTTAACGGACGCACTAAGTGACATGCGCCCACTAAAGTTGGTGACGATGGAGGGGAAAGTAGTTCCGTATATTAACTTCAAATAAAGAGTGTTAGGTTACCATTTGGTACAAGTAAAATTATTTCTCTCGCCCACTTTTTTTTAATGCATCAAAGTGTAAAAATGAGTGTATTTGTACAATATTTACTTTTCTAATAATTTCACCATCTTTCAGTTAACCGATGCATGAAGAAAGTGATGAGACCCATGGGAATGTTAATTTTACGTGAGGCGGAAGAACTCACAATGTGTATACAAGCAGATCATAAGCAGGGCCTTCAAAAGTGCTCATTATACCGTGAACAGAGTATACCCTAGAGAGAACTGAACTTGTGAGTACAGGCGTCAGACTTGTCCACAGTACACTGGAAGCCAGCAATCGATAATTTTCGCCGCGATAACTCTTACGTTCTGATGTTTCGTCACCGTTCGTCAGCAGTGAGGGAACAGTAGTTATCAGTAAGCAGCAAATATT
This sequence comes from Dryococelus australis, assembly GCA_029891345.1. Lineage (NCBI taxonomy): Eukaryota > Metazoa > Arthropoda > Insecta > Phasmatodea > Phasmatidae > Dryococelus > Dryococelus australis. Next base: position 333,407,117 of record CM056995.1, on the reverse strand, counting down.
TATTCGTGTCTGTGAATACACAGTTTCGAAACTTCGGTAGCGATAATCATGAAAATAAAAGGAAATTAATATTTTCCCCGATACTTATTCAAATAGCACTGTACATACAGAACCCTGGACTAAAGCGGATCCCTGTTTTGCTACATAATTTCTATTGCCAAACTTCCAAGAAAAAAAATCACAGCCCGCTATTGCATACCTTGTAATGAAAACGCTGACCGGCACGCAATAACGTTGGTAGTTGGCAGTGAATTACAAGAAAATACGTAAAATGAAATATTATTTCTAGAAGAGTGTACATTAAAATTATAACAAAAGAAGATATATATTATATATATAGTTTACACACTGTGAGTACGGCTTTGCACAAATGTAACATTTTTCTGCGTTTCTATCAATTAAACAGTCACTTGAGATACGCGAAGTTAAAGAGCGCTTGGTCTCTAATAACATAAAACTATAAGCGTGGCCTATGCAAGGAAGCACAAAGGACAGAAAATATAATCTAAGCATGCCTTTACAAAATGTTCCATCAACCTTGACGAAGCAAAGATTCGTTAAGACGAAAGATATCATCAAGTTGCGTTTTCTTAGGTAGCAGAGTCATATGTACCTATAAGGCTGGCTGAATGGGCGGATATGACGAGCAAGGATTACATTAGCGTGACGTCATCAAAGTTTACTGCTATGCATCGCAATCACCGCCACCTTTATGGCCTTACTCTCATCTCGAATGCTAAGCTCATGGAAGGCTGTTTCCACCCATGTGCCCAATGCGGCTCTTGGATAACACGCATGATTTTCCCACATGTGCCCAATGTGGCTCTTGGATAACACGCATGATTTTCCCACATGTGCCCAATGTGGCTCTTGGATAACACGCATGATTTTTCCACATGTGCCCAATGTGGCTCTTGGATAACACGCATGATTTTTCCACATGTGCCCAATGTGGCTCTTGGATAACACGCATGATTTTTCCTCATGTGCCCAATGTGGCTCTTGGATAACACGCATGATTTTTCCACATGTGCCCAATGTGGCTCTTGGATAACACGCATGATTTTTCCACATGTGCCCAATGTGGCTCTTGGATAACACGCATGATTTTTCCACATGTGCCCAATGTGGCTCTTGGATAACACGCATGATTTTTCCACATGGGAGCAGTTGGGACTGCCTACATGAAACGAGAAATCCAATAACGCACACACTTCAAAAAGTGAGCACTATAGTTCAATCATGGTTACTTCCAACTTTTCTGAAGCGTTGCTAAATTTCTACTTCTATGTTATTTCCCCGCCTCATGCAAACAAAGCTTAACCGAATATGGTAAATTACGCCAAAGTGACAACGTACCGTATTCGTACGCACTCGGTGTAATAATATTTCGCATAAAAAAATTTCTTACTAGACTTTATCAACACACCTATTCTCTCCCCATTTTTGTTCATATTAATTGGTCGTTAAGGGATGCAAGTCTTAATTAAATTAAAGATTTAATTACATTTTTCTAGTTTTATTTACAATAAATGAAAAACAAATTCTCTCGACTGAACCTCTCACAATAAATTGGCATCAATTGCTGTTTACAATTAATGGCTTTAGTCAATCAAATTTACAATTGCCCCAAAGGAATTAACGTAATTAAATATTTAGAAATCAGTCCCAATAGACAGTGTATCAAACCTGTTCAATTATTGTACAAATTATGTTTCCATTTTTGACAGCTCCAATGTTTACAATAAAATCCGTATTACATGTTATTCAGTCCCACCTCAGTCTAGCCCATATCTCACCAGTCCGCGACGTTCTAGGGTTCTCCTAGCTCCCTCGCGCACAGTAGGCTTCACGCGTCTGGTTTCACGTCACCTCGTTCATTCACACCACGAACACCTCGTCCGTCGTCATCCCGCACCTAACGTCGCTCCCGCACTCGACTAGGTGGCCTCCGCTAGATTGCCGGCCGTTGCACTGCCTCAATATTTATAGGGTCGTAGGCCATCACCCAGAAATTTCGCTAAATCCCGCGTTACACCGAACGTGTGTCTAATGGGCTGATCAACGAATAAGAACACATACTTAAGATGGGGGCTGTCTATTTATTTATTTATTTCGACTTTATTTACACTGGCGAAGTTAAGGCTTCGATGCCTTCTCTTACACTTAACCAGGTATAATATAATGTACACATATGTAAACACAAAGAACAAGAAAAAATATTTGCATTAACAAGAGGCGAAACAGAAATATGGCAGATCAAATTGTATTAAATCTGTAAATGTAATGCACGTTAGAAACGCCATTTAAAAGTAACTACTCAAAAATGGTTAAGTGTGGGATGGACATCCGCATTTTTTGTGAGATAACTGTTTGCCCGGGTAAATAAATGTCCTGTAAATACGACTTTTCGTAAGAAAAGATTAAAAAAAAATATATATATATATATATACGGCCCTATTTCTTTTACTTTTGTCATTATGTGTATTCTCAGAGAGAAAAAATTCGTGAGAATGGTCAAATATCGGATTTTTAAAGCTTGCCTATGCAATTTCCTAAAGCGGCGAGATAAAAGTATAAAAATATATGAGCGTAGTTTAGTCTGTGATCTTTCACCGCGTGTAATAAAACCCCACTGTTACAGATCTAATTTGCACGGTACAGCGTTACGTCGGAAATGCTGCATGTCTTGCGCATAGGAGCAAAGAGGCACTAGGCATGCGTGTTAGTGTCGCCCGTATCGATCCCTCGCTTCTTGACCTTGGGACACGGGGGTCCATCCCACTCGCTGTATCTCAAGATATATGCTTAAGTTACATATGAAACTACTGAAGGACCCTAAATTGAACCTTGCCACAGACTTTAAACCAATAAAACAACAGGGAAACCTAAGAAAGTCCCTAGGAACACGCAGTGCGAATAGAACACCGCATGCCAGCTCAGAGCCTTGCGCTTAGAGTCGATGGCGATGGTCATTATCGCTTCCGCGCTTCTCAGGCTCGAAGACGTAAAAAAAAAAAACGCCGTGTGGACGCCAGTAGCTGCAAGCGCCGCCCGGGCCAACAGCCGAGATAGAAGAAAGAAGCCTTTTCACGAAAAGGAGGTCCTTTCATTTGGCGAGAGGTAACAGTCAGGGTTGTTGGGGGAGCACAATGGCGACCCCATGGTCAGGTGAATTATTGGCACAAGGTCCTTCTTACCCTTGTTCCTTCATGCTCTAGGCTGAGGGGACTTTGCTGAATGGGGAGACAATGAAGAGGCGTCACAAGAAAACTTCTACAACCCCGGGGCTCTGACAATGAGGTGATAGAGGGAGGGGGAGGGTTGTCGTGAATACCCTTGTCTGTCTCCCGAGGGAACCTGCGGCTACCTGGGTGGCGCGGTTAGCTAGGCGCCGCTGGTCCAGGCCCGCGAGATGTCGGGAAACACTCCCAGCCAGTGATTCATCGCCTGGAGTTGGCCTGCAGTGAAAATCCTCTTACACAATAGAAAATGTTAGAATTATTCTTTACATTGCCTTTCCTCTGATGAAACCATCAATATAAAATACAATTGTAAAGTCAGAGTTCAGACAATTGAACATCGGTTCTGTGAGCTTCATAAACATGTGTATCTTGCTATGTAAATTATTATGATATTATAAAGGAATGCATTTTGCGTACCTTTTTCTTAAAAAAAAAAAAAAAGCTTAACATTTATTATAAAAGTTTATTTCAAAACAAAAAACTCATTTGTTTACTTTATTAAAATATGTCAATTCATATATTTCCTCTTCACGTTATATTCATTTGCCATTTATTTAATTTAAGACGAGCTTTGTTTAATATACCGAGATTAAAATCGCCCTACAATAAAATAACGCACTTTCCACATAACCTGTGTTAAATTCAGGGCAAAATGGCTGCTTGACTTTGACTTTAAATTCCAACTTTTCGAAATCGTAAAGTCGAGCGTGCTTGACTTAACATTTGACAGTTCCATTGTGTCAAGCTCCATAAGAAACTACATGTCGGAAAGCAAACGTAAAGTCAAATCGTAAAGTCAAATGTTAAAGTTTTCAATCGTGCAAGGGCCTAAAGTCTGGACAGAACGTTTTGACTCCTACACAAAACATGAGTCGCGGCGACATCAAGGCAACTCACTTTCATGTACGCCTACTCACGTATAATCACGAGAAAATTGCAAAAAAAAAAAAAAAAAAATGCTCGACATCCTCCCTCTCCCCCTTACCACGACCGCAAGTTGTCATTTATGATTCTGTCCCTCGAATGCCGTAAACAGAACCAGTCCAGTAGTTACTGGCAGGCTGGCGTTTCAAGCTGATCGTAGTTGGTTAGAAAGTCAACGAAAGGTGTGTGAGGTTCCAGTTTCGAATTCCAGTTCAATGTGTAGAGATATGGTGATTTATCGCAAAAAGAAAAAATTGCTCCATCGCTAACTTCCAATGCACTGTGTACGGGAAGTGATAGTAACCATCGCCATTCCGTGTGGTCGGGTGGAACTGGAAAGTGAATTCTGGTGGCGTCAGCCAATGAACAAACGATCTCACGTTTGACAACGAGAAATTTTAAGGTTTCTACTCATTATATTTTTCTCTTGCTATTGCCCGTTGCCTGGTTGTATAGGTTGTTCACGGTTAAGTGAGCACTTTTAATATCCCTCTCATTTTGAATAATAGTCAATAAATATAGTTTATTTTAGCTTTAGGCGTTACCTTCCGAGTGTCATATACACACTGTGTATTACTTACATTGCAATATTTATTTTTAAATATTGTTAAATTATAAGAAATGGCGGAAAGAATAAAGTAATTAGGGCGTCAAAAATGCTCACTTTATTGTGAACAGCCTATAGTTGTGTTTCACCAGCCCATCCTCGGACACAGGGTCTTTGGGCTGTGGCTCAGTTGCTGAGCCGCTATGTTGGAAATTTCCCGTTTTTTTTTCTCCGAAAATCGCTCAGTTTCACACAAAATAGTACATTTTACCATAGAAATGTCTTAGAATTTCCCTTTCCCTAAAAATTTCCCATTTCCCCCTAGAAAGTGCTCCTTCCTCAATGTGGCTGACGTACCTCCTCAATGTGACTGAGATGCCCGAAACTCAGCCACATTATGAGGAATTGACCAAAAAAATATTTTTAATTATTATTATTTTAAAATTTAAATATATTTTTATAATGAAAAGATTTAAAGGCATAAGTTTTAAGTGTTGTATATCCCCGGACTCGTCTTTTCAAGGTGCATACAATCGTGATGTCATACCGCCATTCTGTCTCGATATTTCATGCTCTATCATTCTGCCCGAAGCCGCTGTGCCCGAATCGCCATACCCCTACTGCCATCGTTTCTTGTTTCTCATTAGCTGCGAGTCAACCAAGTGTCTTTCTGTGAAGGAGGAAGATAAAAAAAAAAAATACCGATGCACAAGTTTCAGAAGGCAAGTTTGTCGCGAAACATTAAAATTATGATTTTCACATACGTTTGTACAAGACTAAGGACTCTCATTTGCCTTGTTCCTGAAATGACATGGCGTGAGCCTAAATAGCAATACTGTCAACAAAAAAAAAAAAAAGAGCAAAAATGTAATGGATGCGTACGCCTTTGTCGCAGTGTAAAATTTTTTCCGTCGTATTGTTTCAAAATAAGTTTGTCGAAGAAAAATGTAAAAACGTGACGTTATCTAAAAGCCATTGGCACCGCCATGTTTGTCTGCAGAATTTGGATGGTCCTAGTTTCCATCGAAAATCTTCATATTGAACCAATTAAAAATTTTTTCCCCATGCTTACGAATCAAGTCAATCAGGACCGTGCAGGAAAAAAAACGGTAGTTTTTGGCTCCATAAAATTTATAAATAAAAAAAAAAAGAGGGCAATGTGATAGTTAATACAGGCTATGTAAAATGTCTGGACATGGACATTGTTTGAAGTGGGCAATTAATTTCTTACCGCAGCAGGTATGTCTGGTGAATAAAATTAATCTTTACTTCTACAGCGAAAATGAAATTACAACACCTAACATTTATCTCCTGTACTGTGCTGCTTTCTTAACGCAGCGGATATGACCCATTCAAAAATTATTTAATAGTGTGTCACATTTTAAAACATATCCCAGACTATTTAACTATCTGTTTGACAGAAGCCTTTTCTTTGGCAGTATTTCGTCTTCGAATGAATCGTCAAATATATCTGAATAAATGCAAGACTTTGACTACTTGAGATATGGTATTTACTTTGCACTCGTCTCCAATATAATTATAAAGACATGTTTATGAGAGCAGGCACGTTGGCAAAGTAAAGGAAGGCGGGGAGGGAAATTTCGGGATTGTAACCCCCCACTTTTGTTTTGCCACTAAGTTGTCAACAATTAAAACTAACAAATATTAATTGTGGTAATATATATGTAACGGCGGTAGACTACGGTACATTTTATTATTATGCGAGATAATTTTTCTCCTAGAATTTGTTCTTACGCGTGTTTCAGCACAGCTAATATCGTCTGTGTAACCTCGATCTCTTAACTTCAGTCATCAAAAAACTCCCCCCCCCCCCTCAATTTGCGTGAGTGAAGAGATTTGGGCGGCTCTTAACATCGAGTTCTTGAGAGCCGATGACGGTGTAGTGAGGTGAGCATGGCTCAGCGCCGCATAGAAGAGGGGGGGGGGGCGGGGAAAACGGAAGATCTCCGAGGTAAGACCCGCCGACCAGCGGCCGACCAGCGGCATCGTCCGGTACGATTTCCATATGCGAAAATCCGGTGGCAATAGGACCCGGTTCGCCTAGGTTGCAGGCGAGCGGTCTAACAACTACGCCACCGGAGCCCCAGATTCACCCTTTGAGAAATTTCCAACTACCCACGCGAGGGACGAGGGTCCTAGAGCGATTCGTGTGTCAGCGACGTTGCCACGATGTCTGTGCGCGTGACTGTAAAACCGCGCAGACGTCAGTTCTTGGAACCTAACACGTGGTTTGTCCTGCCAGAGCTGTTCTTGTCCGCACGAGACATTCCCAACACACAGCTGCACAGCTCATCCATTGGCCACGGGCGGGTTCCAAGAAGTACGAGCGATCGGCCTCTGGAATTCCGTAAAAAGAATGTTCCTTTGCAAAGTAAGGCATCAGCGTCCAGTCTTCCTTGTGGCTGGTCTGATTGGTGGAATTTTTTACAACTCTTTCACATGAATGGTAGGCTAATACCAGTAAAGGCTGTTCGCGATAAAGTCAGCACTTTTGAAATCAACCTTAGAAAAACGTCACTGCCCCTTCCTGCATATATTTGAACGGGCGCAATGTGTGACATGTGTCCAGTAAAGTTAGTAATGATGGAGGCGAACGTAGTTCCATGTAAGTCGGACAAAAAGTATTAGGTAACCATTTGTGATAATTTAAAATAATTTTTCTCTCGCTTTCTGTGTTTTTTAATGCATCGAAGTGTAAAAAATGAGCAAATCTGTATAATATTTATTTATCTAATAATTTCACAGTTTCACTTGACCGACACATGAATAAAGTGATGAGGCCAATGGCAATGTTAATTTTACATAAGGCGGAAGAATACACAACGTGCTTAGAAGTAGATCTTAATCAGTAGGCCTAAGCAGGGCTTTTAAAAAGGCTCATTTTACCGTGAACAGCCTCTAACGACTCGTGCGTCAGAGAAGGGGAAAAGTGAACTACTTAGCGACTTAAATGTGTGATAGGTTGCTCACGGTAAAAGAGAGCACTTTTGAAGCCCTAGTTACATTTTTCTTCCAGTCATTTTTTTTTTTATCCTTTAACCATATTTTAAAATAAATACTGCCACGGAAGTAATAAACACTCTGTGTATATTCCGCCGCACTTCGAAGTTAACGTCTAAGTCTAAAACAAAATATATTTATTATTATTGACTATTATCCCAAATGAGAGGGCTTTCGAAAGTTCTGACTTTGCTGTGAATAGCCTATACTAATATAACAATCCGTACTTTAATTACTGTGTATAAAGTAAAAAGAACTCAATTTTCCATACATTTAAATATCACACCGGCAATACATCGTCAAGGCTGAGAACTACTTTACTTAATTCGCTACCAACTTAACTGGCAGACTGCGTGCCAGTTTGTATGGTAGTATCTATGCAGTTAAGAGCAGTAACTTTTTTTTTCAAAGGTTGGTTTAAAATTTTTCTTTTTACCGTGTAGAGTCTACAGTTTCACTTATAGAAGAATGCTGGCTATAGACATGCACTTTTTCATGCTTGGGAAAAATACTATCTCTAAACATGAAAGGTGAGGACGAGTCTTGTCCATTTCTTTTCTCACAAGTCGAAGTCAATAAGGAAAAAAAAAAAACTTTTATTATTCCGAGAAAGCTTTATGTATTTAAAAAATGTATTTTTTTAAACAGTTTAACCATTTCCGTCACAGATAAAACGTGTTTTTGTAGGTATTTATTTATTTACTTTATTTCGACTTTCTTTTACATTTTTCACTTAACCACATATAAACTATTGTACACGTGCGTAAACATAAATAACAACTAACGTGAAGTGAACTGGAATATTTTAAATGCTTAAAATTGATATGTGTTTTATAGTTATGTATCTAGATTCGAGTGAATATGTAAGGAATTAAAATTTACAATTGCGCAACCAAACATATATATGAGTATGCGACCAAAATTTTTTTTTTTTCAGACTTACACACATAATCAGTACAACGCACTGTCACATATCAGAACCAATAAAACAAGTCATTATGTTTGATGTTATTGGCAACGCTGTTTAACAAACTGAAGAGTGTGGTATCAACAACGAATGGTGTATCACACACTTGAGGTAATTGCCAGCTGTGTGTCGACAGTTCTACATCACAGATTTTTCACATCAGTTTGGAAATAACATAAACATAGTCGGTATTGAAACATTGTTGCATGCGTCATGATTCGTATAATATAACATTCCACGAGGCAATACGTTTTCACAATTTTTACAACTACTATAAAATGCACAATGTAAATAGATGGGGAAAAAAATGTAATGATGTAAAACTAGATGCAACTATAAAGATAAACCTTGTATAGTTCCTCGGAAACAAATGTTACCACGTGAAAGCGATTTTTTGCGCATGTGATGACATGTGTTCCTAATTGCGTATATTATCAACACTTAGGCTGTTCGGCATTTCCAGCCGATCTTCTCTTCAAGCGTAAATTCTGTGTATAGAATGAGACTTTCTGCACTAATTGAAAAATTGTGCTCGCTAACCCGACCGACGATCATGAAGTCATGGGTTCGACTCTGTGCCGGGACATAATCACTGTCGCTCTTCCGCATATGTATCCGTCGTTCGCTAAGTGTCCGGCAAAACGCCTGCCTGTTCGGCCAAACTGGCAAACGCCTGATCTGCCAAACGTCTATTTTGCAAAGTAACTTAAAGGGCAATGTACAGGGACCTGAGCGAGTAATGCGTAGGGATAGGAAAATTTTGCGCGTTCAATGACCTGCAGGCTAGACTCCTCAGTCCTGTGCATACTGGGAGCCTCAGCTGCGTGTTCATTGGCTGTTGCCCCGCACCTGGCAGTTATGAGATTCGCAAGGTGTTTCCTTGCAAGTCTGCTATTGGCTCAGAGGCGTGCAGGGCGGGTCTAATAAACTGTGATCCAATTGCGGACGTAACTTCACTGTACATGTGCTTGACGTCTATCTTGTCCCGAAATGAATTCGCGAAATTTTCCTATCCCTAGTAATAGGGAATTCATCCATATTCCGCCAACGTATGTTCTTTCAAATGTCCGGTCAAACAGCGAAGAACCGATCTGAGGGTATAGTCTAATCTCGGTTTCTTCATACTTTTTTAATCAAACATTTGAAAAATCACCCAATGTATGACGTCCTCAGTTGTTTTCTAAATGCGCCATGTATCACACGTGTTTTATACCTCTGCTAACATAAAAATTATCTTATTTTCGTTAAATTGAAGTTTTACCATTATTTTATTTATAAATCATGAAATTTAATTTATAATAAATACGTATAAAAACCGTGAGAAAATATGTATGTTAGTAGCACCTAGAAAGAAATAGTTCTCATACAAAACATCATCATTACAACTGAGTGCGTACGGATTCGGTGCGTTGCCCTCTGGTGAAATTTTCTAGACTTGTTTCACCTTAGTTTGCACTTGGCGGATGAATATCCTGGGAGCAAAACCTAAGCAGCGCTTCAGAAAAGCGTGAAGTAACCATGAATGAATTGTACGTGATTGAGGCAGGGTGGTCAACGTAGAAATCCCGGTTGGCCAAGCGCCACTCCTCATTTCCGAGCGACTCAGGTCGAAACTTGCAAGAAAATCGCTCCAGTAGGGAGTTTTCCCTAGCTCTGCGGGACATGGAAAAGATCAGTGCGCAGTCCACGACACCCGAGCACGTAAGGATGTCCCGTAGCTAAGTTGCTGGAAGACGCGTGTTTCCTACCTTCTCGGTAAGGAAATTTTAGCGCCTTACTCAGGTCAGCGCGGAAGGTTTGCCAAGAAACACGCACACACACACCAACATACATCTACATCAACCTTAGGTCTACACATCTTTCGCCGTAACTACAGTTTTAGATGCTGTGCCATTTTTTGCAGCATTTTACGCAATAGGCATAGCTCAAAATACTGTTATTAATTAAGTGTGTTGTTTTCAAACTATAGAATGGGAGCAGATAAGATACAGACCGCTTTATCCAACAGAAATTATATTAGGTAAACATTACTAAGCAACAAAATACTTGTGGCTGCAAAAAATTTGTGTTTACCACAAAAAAGATTGGTAGGGCGTATACCAACAAATTACTTTGCGGTCGCAACAAAAATTTTTTTTGCGTGTACTGTTGGATGTACATCATTTGGACGGTGCTGTGATAAACGTTCATGATTTTCGTATTTACAGTATAACAACTATTAGTGCATTTTTGGCAACAAAATTATTCTCAGTTGTATACGCCAGTACAAGTAAAAAAAAAAAAAAAACCAATCTAAAATTGAGCCAAAGTATACGAAGGTGTCGCCTTAACTTATTTCGGTATATATTTAAATACCCACTTTATTAATTTTTATCTAACAACCAATTTAAGAAGTCTATCTTTTTTTCGTCAATATTTGTTAATTTTGCTAAAACTAATTTGTATGTAGGTTACAGCGCTGTCTGCAAATCAGAATTTATAAATTACTGTCCATGATACTGTTGGACTACAGTGTATTAATGCAATTTCAATATTTATAAAAGAACCTATGCAGCAGGAAAAAAAGGTTTTATTTAATTAAAAATCACTTTGCTCTACTGTGGCTACATATTTTAAATTGTAACTTAATACGAAAGTATACAATTTTTCCCCCAACGCAATTCAACAGACGAGTTCCCGTGGGATAAGGCTATTGATAGTGGCACATGTTTTTCGCGAAAAGATTTCAGGACAAGTTGTGTTCCAAAACACTTTACTTCAGAACGACATCAGTGATTGGATCAATTGAATTATTCGGCTTCTTATCTCTTTGCCCGCAAATAACGGACGGTCAGTATCGGAGAGGCTTAATTTGATTGGCCCACTCATGTAGTAGACGCTTTTCTCACAAAGGCTAAAGAAGACTGCAAGTGTCCACATAGGATATTCAAGTCTAGCCTCCGCGTGAATATTCCACGAGAAACACGCGGCCCTAGCTATTGAGTAACCCTTGAAGGATGTATGTTCAGTCTCCAGTTTAGCCATTCCCGTCAAGAGTAAAAAAAAAAATATCTTGTGACACTGGAAAGGACGTGGCTCACGGGCTTCCAAGCAAATGAAGGGAACTGGAGCAGTCATTCCACATTGGAAAGTGTGACTAAAGGGTTCGTGTAAGAGGAAGGGAAGTGGAAAACACACAAAACGGCATGCAGCACCGTCCCCGTTCCAATAATTAAGAAACAACACACTGTAACAATTATTTGGTGGAACATTAAGCACGTGACGGAAATTCTTAAACTGTGCGTCATACACGAAATTTGGCACACCTCAAGGAGGATGTAGAGCGCATCATACGACTTAAGTAATTTTATACGCACGTGCCCATCCCCCCTCTCTTTTTTTTTTTCTTAAAAAGTTTAAGAGAGCTGCCGGGAATAGACAAGCAAAGAAACTTTTATCATTCGTTCTTTCTTACTACACATTTGGGCACGGCACTTAACTAGTTCTGACATTCAGCAATACGGCTCAGCCTCTCTCCAAAATGGTGTAGGACATAGAGGATGATAGTCGCCAACCTTCATCCGTCGCGTTTGTCCACGATCAGAGCGATCACACTCGCGATCCTGAACGAAAGTCAATGGAGAAGGGACGGTGATTTTTGGCTGGAAACAGGCGAATGGTCGAAATGGGCTTTAAACAGCGTAGGATCCTGCCAGAACACGTGTTGGGTCAGGGAAGGTTCAAAACATTTTTTTTTAATAATACACGCGAATATATGCTTTCGCACTCCAAACCCCGTAGCTATAACTCAACACAGATCGTTCTCTTCTAACTTTTTTTCCCACTTAAAAGTATTTTGTGGCAGTAATACATATAGGTATAAGAATCAACTACAATTAGCTTTTCTTGTTTCTTTTTAATGTAATACAAATAAATAACACATATCCAAACAAACAAACTTTAACGTATGCAAATACTTATCAAAAATTAAAAATTGACATAAAGAGTATACTCGGTTCACGGTAAACTGAGTGTTTGTGAAAGCCCTGCTTAAGTGCTACTTGTATACACACTGTGTGTTCTTCCATCATATATAACATTAACACTGGCATGGTCCGATCACTTTATTCATGCAAGTAAAAACTCTAACGTAATTAGAAATATAAATGCATATAAGAGTAGAAATAAACAAGTTTGTGAAATATTTGCTTTCATAATAATATCATAATGTCACTTGACCGAAGCGTGAATATAGTGACGAGACCCAGGGCAATTTTAATGTGATATACGGTGAAAGAATACACAACGTGCCTACAAGTATAGTCCATTCCCGATTGGAAGCGACTTATGGAAATCAACCTTTGAAAAAACACTCTTAGGCATAAAATGTCACCTGTTTTTTCAATAACCTGTATTCCACAAATATATAACACTGTGGTTAACTTTAGAGTACTGTATTATTGAATAAATGAAACTTTACCTTAGTAACTTCTATAACTTGTAATATTTATTTCTTTTTAAATATGAATTAATAACAGCGACAGCAGCAACGTGTTGGCAACGACCGGTGAGAAATAGTTCACAGTTAAAATATTACTTTAACTAGTTTTTTTAGAATACTATTTGTAAATTAACCGGTGCCTATTGAAATATTTAAATATTTAGGTAGCCCCAATGGCAACATATATCATTTTTATACTTTAAAATAACAGCAGAAAATATTGTGAGTAGGCCGTAATGGTACGGTATTGTTTTATCGAGCGAGAAAGCATCTGAAAAACTGTCTGCTGGGCGAGGCTTGTCGCTTTCTCTCTCTCTTTCAAACTCGGGAAATTTCACTTTACTAGTAAGTATAGAAATTATAAATGTTTTCAATAGTAGCATATTTCATACTTATTGCAGCAAGATAATGATTTTTGAATCTGTAATTTACAACTGAAAAGAGATTTTAATGTTTGAATACTTAATTTAATATATTTAAATATGATGGCGAAGCAGCTACCAAGTGAAGTTGGCAGACGTGGCGAGCCATGACATGGCGTGTTGCTTTTTGCCAAACAAAACGTAAATTGTTCTTACTCCGAAAAATACTTCAAATTACCACATCACGTTTGTAGACGTGTTTTTTAAACCTACCTAGGCAAGTTACAATGTTGTGATAAATCTGCGTTTCCACGGCAGTAATAAATATACTGTGACGTGTGTTTCGTTAATTCTTGCGTCTGTGAAATGGCGTGCCTTTGTGCATCGTGGTCGATACACTGGCCCTGTGTATGCGTGATTTCAAATATTTGATATTAACTATTTATACGTTTTAACTGTGAACTGTTTTTATGACGAAGTTAATTATTTACATCTACGTCTGTTTCACAACGTTGTACCTTTGCCCTAAGGGGTTTAAAACAGAGTCGTGTAATGTAATTTGCCACAATCCCAAAAGAAAAATACTAAGTTCAACCCGATAAATTTCAATAAACCTAATAAACAGTAAGTAGCAATACATAAAAATATGAGCGGAATAAAAGTTATCGTAGGCTTATTTGTGTACATGTTCACCGCTATCTTTTAAAGTTTGTATGACAAAAATGATCAACACGAGTTGCGTGCTTGAATTCAATGTGCCTTTTTTGTTTGGTTGTTCCTTCGTTTTAATATTTATTCCAACTGAGGCCGTCCTTTTATAGAAATGACCCAACACATATCAATAACAAAAGGATGATTAGTACAACCCTTTACCTCGAAGTTGTAAACACAGTCGCGGCAAAATACTAACGTGCATTACATGTATTGTACTATGTCGTGGAAAACAAATATGTTAATGTAAAATAACCGTAAGAACCGTCGTCAATACAGGCATTTTTAAAACGTCATAAAGCTGACCTAAATAATGTTAGAGGTCTAAATTGTGAATATTCATACGGAATGGTTTTTGGAATATAACAGAGTTCTTTGAAAAGTAACAGTAAATAGTAAACAACACATTTGACAGGTATAAAAATAGAAGTCACATTTCAATGTTTATTTTGAGGTGTAGCGAATGTATACGAACATATATACACACACAATCGAATGTAAACATTGATTTTGACAGATGCTACATGGCAGTCGCATGGCAATGTTTGTTTACATTTGGCGGAAGGATACGAAACGGGCCTGCAAGAAGATATTTTGCAGGGCTCCGAGAAAGTTGCTTCCAATGGGAAATGGACTATAGATCTCAAGCAGGGCTTTCAAAAGTGCTCATTTTACCGTGAAGAGCCTATACTAGGGATTCCCGTAATTTGTGTGATAGGTCAGACAGTTGAACAGTATGTATGTTTTGTTGTCTATTTGCATACCTAATTTATAGCCTATACATATTAAATAATGACAAAATCTTTTTGGAGCTTATTTATCACCCTAGGGTCACAGAAGAAAGAATCTTGTCAGCTCATACCAGTTCCGTGGTAAACCCACTTCCTCTCGAGTTCAGCTCTTGTACAACGTTACATGCCGAACGCAATATACAAAGGACATATTGAACCTGTGCCAGCGACCGCCAGTGAGATCGCTCGGGGAATTTGAAGCTTCAAATTGGTTTCCAAAATGTAATGCCTGTAGCGCAGGGTCATAGCGAAGTCACACAGAAGAACGCGGGATTGTCGTAGAGCAGTTTGACAGATGGGACGTCATCAAACATTCTCTGTATAACTGGTCCAAAATTGCCAGCGCGATAGCTCATTCTGTTTGCTGTCTACCGCGCGGTTTGTAGCTTGGCTGCGAGAGGTCTACGTTCTTTCTCCCCTTAAATCACGACACGTTCATCACTATTCTTCATAGGCTCCAGAACATCGATGTGTGGTGCTGTATATAGCTTTTTACTTAGCCTACGTCACCGAACAATTCTCTGCGTTACATATCCGATACTTTTATCGTTTGTTACTTATCCACATCCCCGTTTTTGCCGAAGCTATATCTTGCAAAAAAAAGGGGGGGGTCAGTATGATACAGGGTGATCCTTACAAATAAACTATAACTATAACTATACAGTTGTTTATAAATGCCACTATTTCAATATGGTTGTAATTAGCATCTTAAAAAAAAACGCACATTTGTGAAGGGCATTAATAGTATCAATTTATAAGGTTTTTCACACCCTGCAAAACAACAAAGAAAAAAATTCCTGCCCAAGGTAACACCACCCTCGCACCATGGGCCGAGCTGGCATTTGCCACGGAGATCGGAAAATTTTTCGATAGCCATGCACGAAGTGACAGAGCACGATTATTTGGATGTCCACTGCATCATTGGCATTAATTCCAGTTGGCAACAATCGCGCATGCCGTGGTGATCAAGGCTGCTTACGACATTACTTGCGTGCGGCAAAAAAAAAGACTCATTCAGCATCACGAAAGTGATGCATTTATCGAAGATTTTATTCCTTCGTGCTCCGACTCTGATCCCGCTCAATACCAACTTCGTCGAACGACAGGGGCGCGACACGCTAAATTTCGTGTACGACTCCACAACAATTGCCGGCAAAGTCTCGACACTTTGCCTGCCTGCCTGCTAACGTTCGTGATTTGGCGCTCATATTGACTGGTTTAGTCGAAGAGGTAGCCGCGTATGGCTGTACCAAAATAGCATGGTTTTGCATTGTTTGTACAGGGATAATACCACAGCTATGGAATAGGTACATTCTTTGCATCTCCCGACCTATCAATTCTGTTGTCAAATGCATTGTTATTACTGCATTTCTTAAGCTTCCGAAATTGTATTATTATAAAGAATCGCACACAAAGTGTTGGAAAATATTCTCAAATAGTTTTAACGTTTATTTTAACAATATATTCCTACAGCATTTGCGCCTACGCTTGGCATGTAACACGATCACTACTTCGACAGCGACTCTCTGCAGCTATTTCACGAACTAAATCAGTCATAAGGGTTGGCAGTTTTTCACGTAAGTGCCAAGACCTATTATTCTAAAGTCCTTGCCACAATATCAAATTTTTTCATCAAACTGCTTCCAATAAGTTTGGTCAAATAAAGTTTGACAGTTAGGACATCATAGAAACGTCATAAACGCCGCCATATTTGTCTGAAAACGTTGGATGGCTTCAGTTGCCATCAAATATTTGAAGATTAGACAGATTTTAAAATTTCTTTGATATTTGACGGTCTCAAAGTCAATCAGGATCATGCACGAAAAAAAAAAAATGGACCCAAGAAGCTTTAAAATAACGAACAATTTCTGGAAACGAAGTAAGTTATGAAGACAATTAATTTATGTATAAGCTGTGTAGGCATGAACTATAGTTTAGCTAAATATTGCACAGGAAATGTCTCTGCAAAACCAAATTTAAAATTTAGTAAAGAAGTGAAAATAAATTACAACATTCCATACAAATCTTGCGGTAACTGAATGCGTGGAAAAACTAAAGTAATATCTCACTATGAAAATAATTTTCAAATAAAAATAAAAATTGCTTTCTGCCAGTAAAAAAAATTTGACAGTGTGACACATTTTCAAATACATTCAAGATTATTTGATAAAGTTTGTTGGAAGGAAAAAAATTGATAACCATATTTTGTCTTCAGATTTTATTGTCAAATACATCCTGTAGTAAACAAGTGCTTTAGAATGTTTGCACAGGCTTCTTGCCAATTTGTAATGCGGTTTCATTAAATTCAATTTGCTAAAAGTATTTTATACGCTGTTAACGGTAAAATGAGCACTTTCAAAAGCCCTGCTTAAGATCTTCCGCCTTATGTAAAATTAACATTGGAATGGCCCTCACCACTTTATTCATGCATCCAAGTGAAACTGTGAAATTATTGGACATGTAGATATTTTACAAATTTGCTCATTTTTACACTTCGATGTATTAAAAAATAACAGGAAGCGAAAGAAATAATTTTAGTTATCGCAGATGGTTCCCTAACAATTTTTATTTGACTTTAAGGAACGGAACTATTTTCCCTCCATCGTTACCAATGCCTAAACATTCTGAACTTGTGAACAACCGAAATTACTTTGCTCAATTTATTACTGCTAGGTGGCAGCAAAATATAATTACACAACGGAAACTTTGTGAATTCGCACGTTTGTTGCATTGTTGCCACCCTGTTCCACTTGATACCTCGTGCCTTGCCTACCGCGTGTTTACCGAGATCGTTGCATTGTTGCCACCCTGTTCCACTTGATGCCTCGTGCCTTGCCTACCGTGTGTTTACCGAGATCGTTGCATTGTTGCCACCCTGTTCCACTTGATGCCTCGTGCCTTGCCTACCGTGTGTTTACCGAGATCGTTGCATTGTTGCCACCCTGTTCCACTTGATGCCTCGTGCCTTGCCTACCGTGTGTTTACCGAGATCGTTGCATTGTTGCCACCCTGTTCCACTTGATGCCTCGTGCCTTGCCTACCGTGTGTTTACCGAGATCGTTGCATTGTTGCCACCCTGTTCCACTTGATGCCTCGTGCCTTGCCTACCGTGTGTTTACCGAGATCGTTGATTTTCAAACAGGTTTTTTTTTTATAAGGACGCAAAAATGCAGAAATGTTGAGAGATGTCTCATTATTCAGTGCCTAATTGTAAAAACTATTGGAAGTCGACGCCTAAAATAATGTATGCTAATTTTAAACACTGGGTAAACTATAGACGATTTGAAATTCAGTCACCAAGGCGAAGATGGGTTGCCTAGGTTCGGTAATATTCGTGTTCTTTCGTGCACGTTCGTGTTACAGGGTAGTCGGTACCTGAATCCTTATCTTTCCGTCGTAATGCAGTACTTTGAGAAAGGTTTTTTTTTTTTTTTTTTGTGTTGGCGAGGAAAGCGTGACATGTCTACAGTTTGTAGCTCGAAACAAGAACTCGACGCAACACATGGCAGGAATCGACAGTTGCAATGTGTGCTGTGCATCTTCTACCCCACTCCGGCAAGATTCGGATCTTCGTTGTGGAGCTGCGTTTCGAAACGTTCTGCTAAGGTCCGCGATTTCTTGGCGCGCTGATAACGAGAGACCTCTCGCGATCCTTTTCACTGCCTGCCTTTCCGATAACGTTAAGTGGTTCTGGGAAGACCGAGGCACGCTTTCAGTGAAACACAGTACAAACCTCACGCGTGTAATCTCAGACCGATAATACGTAACTTAAGTGGCGCCCCTTACGAAATATTTGTATGTTTACGACTGCCGTTATTTATCGCAGCTGGCATCTGCAGTCGTGCACAAAATATTGTTGTTTTTTGTGTTGCGAACATGACCGTGGAAACGTGTCTGAAATGGCGAAACGCTAAATTATGGACATCTCAACCTTCTCTTCACTGTTTGGTTCCAAGGTAATTCTTGCAGATTTCAACTCGGTGCGCACGAATGCGGTGCGTTGTCCATTCGGTACAATTTTCTAGGTTTGCTTAGGCTTTGTTTGAATAGGGAGGAGGGATATCTTGAAAGGGGAACTTTAGCAAGCCTTCAGAAAAGTTGGAAGTAATCGCTAATGGACTATGGTGTTTACGTTGATGTTGCGGTGCCGTTTCAAATAGCACGTAAGCTTACGACGAGCTTGTCGTAAGTGTGATTCTACAGGCCGTTCACGGTAAAGCGAGCACTTTTGAAGCCCTAGTTACTTTTTTCTTTCAACCAATTTATATCTTTCCACCACTTGTTAATGTAAAACCTGCCATGTGAGTGATAAACACAATACATAGATTCACCACACCCAAAACCAAAAGTCCGAGGCCACCATGAAATGTATTAATTGGTTATTATGTCTGATGAAACAGCTTCAAAAAGTGCTCACTTTACCTTGAACAGCATATAGTTGTGTGTATTTTAATGTTTAACAAACTATGGAGTATCTCATTGTAAGTATTTTTTTTCAGGACAGAAATTAAAGTCGATATTTTGTCTTCAATTTGTAAATTTGTTTATTCAAAAATAAATGTGGTCTTCGAAATATGTCGAAGTCAGCAAAAGACACCGCGTGAAGCCTTCCGTTTGCGATATTGATTCTTCTGTACAACAGTTTTTTCTAAATATAGCGACAATTCTGTATCTTTTCTGAACAGATTGTTGTATCAAAACCCTGTAGTCCACCGCTTAAAATTGTGAGTAAACGGAACACATGCGAAGTTCTTTAATGCTATTTCTCCATTGCCGTCGCAGTGCTTTCTGAAGGCCGGATGTGATCTTGAGACCTTTTACTATTGTTTCCCAGGGATTCCACTTAAAGGTGGGTTTACGATTGAAGACTGAAGAATTAATACTTGTACTTAATTAATCGATAAACACACGGAATATGAACAATAAGAAGATTCGCAGTTTACGATTGAATTGGCAACTGTTAAGTCTAGACAATTACAATCGTAAGATACGAAAGCAACCGACATAACCTGGAAATATGGATTAGAGTGGAGATTATATACATATATTTAATTATTTGTGGTTACTGCTTGTGTAATCGTTTTTAAACATTCGTGATATCTTTATGGAAGAGGAAGGCGATACCAAGAACCTCTTACAAGAAAGAAAACATGACCATGAACTGTTCTTTAAATTAAGAGGATACTGTCTCTCGATTAAAATAGTTACTTTCATAGGCCTACGATTTGTCAATACGACATAACCTAAATGCAATGTGTAAATACAGTTTCGGCCAAAAACAAATGCCACTCCGCTCTGATTGGCTACTTCGTCTTGACTTGTAATTAAGAGATAAAATATAACGATATTTTAAGTTCACGGCAAGAAGGCACACGGCCCGTCAAGACCCGTACACGACAATCATAAACCAATACCCTTGAATAGATTGAATCATATCTTGCACACGGCGCACTTATTCTGTTAAGTCAATTGTAAACCCTCCTTAAGGCTGTTTCCTGGTTTCAAACCAGTGAGAATTTGGCATAAGGGAATACATGTTAACGAAATATGGTTTATTTGGCGTTCCTGTTAAAGGTAGATATGTACCATTAGGAACTTTTTTGAGCATAAAAATACGTGATTTTTTTGGCACTGAATCCTTTCGTAACATTGATATAGTCTGTTTCCTGGAAGGATAGAAAAACTTAATAATTAAATAAAACATCACTAAAAAACAAATTGTTACATTTACATTGATACAGAGTTCAAGACTACCGTTTCTCACACTTAAGTTTTTTTAAGTTTATATATTCAAAATTGACTTCAAAAAACCGAATTTCATTAACATGTCTGTCCCTGTACCAGACTTTCACTGCTTTCAAGCCAGGCAACAGTATTAAGAGGCTGTGTTAACCCTTGTACAGAAAAAAATTTCGATTTAGTATCGTAACAGAAGTGTAAGGGTGATAACTGAAAATAATTTCAATATAGAAGTATTACATTTCATAGTTCTGTGTAAATTTTTATACCCGACTGTTATTAGGTGTTCCCTGCTTGAGAATAAATTAATATATATATATATAATTCTCTATTAAGTAAATTTTTACATACATACGCATTAGTAGTTAATATATTATAGTCGCATTTTTCAGTTTATCCTCCTAATTTTGAATCAGGAAGAAATAAATTGTAATTGTAAAGGGTTTTCCTAACGTCCCGCAGTTTTATGCTGGAAAGCTTAGCAGGGGACTAACTTATAACCTAACTTAAATTAATACCCACGCCTTCCCCAGGATTCGAACCCGGAGCCTCCCGCACCCCAGATCGGTGGCGCACAAACCGACTGCACCACGGGAAGTCGGCAGGAAGAAATAAATAACAAATTAAATTTGGAGGGTGACACGGGCTCTAAACTGTGTATATGCTATTCACGGTAAAATGAGCACTTTTGAAAGCCTTGTTTAAGATCTACTTGTATGCACGTTGTGTATTCTTCCGCATTATGTAAAAGTAACATTACAACGGGCCTCATCACTTTATTCATGCGTCGGTCAAGTGAAACTGTGACATTATTAGAAGAGTAAATATTTCTTTCAAATTTGCTCATTTTTACTTTCCGATGCATTAGAAACATATAGCGAAAGAAATAATACAAGCTAATTTATCACAAATTATTACCTAACACTTTTTTTCAACGTTAAGAAATGGAACTACTTCCCATCCATCGTTATAGGTTGTTCACGGCAAAGTGAGCACTTTTTAAGGCCCTACCAAAAGGCATTAACCCCTAATCAATATATTTTATTGCAGTCTCGGACATTAACTTTTGCGATTGATGAAATGTATACACTGTGTTAATTAGTCATATTACAATGCTTACATTAAAAAGTGGCAGAAAAGTAGAAATTAATTGAAAGGAAAAATTTAGCAGGGCCTTAAAAAGTGCTCACTTTATCGTGAACAGCCTTTAAAGCGACTCAGCGTGGGCACGAATTAGCCGCGCAGCGTTAGTGAGTCGATGAGAGGCGCGTGCATGCACGACTGCGCGCGCAGGGAAGTCGACGGGCGGATGTGACGATGCTTCTCGGCGGAAGTGGGAAACATGGACGAGAGAGGGGGAGAGTCATGGCGGACTTTATCGGCTGGCGACTGATCCTAGATTGTCTGGAAAAGAAGGTGGATGGGGGGAGGGGGAGGGGGGAGTGCACCAGTAGTAGGCCGTGAGCTGAGCCAAACCAGGCGACGGCCAACACAAAGGGGAGATTTCTCGCCGATGGCAAGTTGACCTCACAACTAAAAACTTACATAGGGTGTCCATAAGGTGATATTTCTCTTTTTTTTTTTTTTTATCTAGTTATCTGAGAGAGGTTTCGAATAATACTCCCTTAATGCAGCTGTTAGTTGTAAAATAATTATAATTTTCAAAATATAACACTCAAATGTCGACACAAGAGTGTTATAGACAGATTCAAAATGTTGAATTTAGAGTCTAAGCGCGGCATACTGCATTTGTGCTACAAGCTACGAAAGGAACAAAAACTACTTTTCCTCTACAGTTTACGGTTTAAACTATTTATTAAATGAATGTTAACATGTTCGCTCGAATTAACAAAAAATATATCAACGACAAGTCTGACCCATATTTTCAACAAAATTCAGAGTGCCAATATTCACTCACCTGTTTATAAATCGCACTCATGCTGAATCAGTATGTTCTGCACACCATACAGATTGCATTAAATGCAATTTGACTGAAAAAAAAAATATATCTGGGAGCAAAGCCTAGTATGCTGCAGAATTCGGGAAATTAAGACTTTTTGAGTGTTATAATTTGAAAACTATGATGATTTGAGAACTAATAACTGCATCAAGTGGGCACTTTTCGAAAGCACTTTCAGATAACCAAGAAAAAAAAATCACTTTAAGGTGGCCGCCTGGTCGAAGGAATTTTGCACGTCTGAGGCATAACAGCGAGGGATCACTAGGGTGACCGAGACAGGCGCATTAACTCTCTCATCGCCTCTACGCACAAAGCACTGAACTGGCGTACAGTCTCGCCGTCGATAACGCCCCTCTGTGAGACTTTCATTGGTGACGCTACCATTTTATGACGTAATAATTAAACGTGATGCACTTCCTTGCACCTCTTCTTTTATTTTTTTTGTACCGGAATGTTCATACCTAAAAATTACCGCGAAAACACCCGTTTGAGCCATTTTCGCTATCGCAAAAACATACTTTAGAGAGATATGGTGGAACTGAAAAAAAATATACAGGGGCGTAACGTTCCTTTAGTGCTATTCGTAAGCATACTTTACTCAGACGCATTTGACGGTTTTTTAATAAAACGTTTTCTGCTGGAGCTCTGCACACCGTTCGGCGGTCGCCTTAAAGGGAATTGTTCAAATCTGTACATTTGCCCGATTTTCGTCGTTAGTTGTTTTCCAGAAGGTTTATCGAAATTTTGGGCACTATAAGAAACATAATAAATTTTTTAAATATGTATCTTCCGAACACTGGTGGAAGACATTAGTACACCGAGAATAATAAAAGCAACGAATATCTAACAATACAAGAAGGCATCATAAATTTGCAGTTACGTCCTGTCGTGCAGAACTTTCGAAAAACCACCTGAAAAACGACTTGCGACAAACATTAGGTAAACATACGGCTTGGCGGAAGTGACCTTCTACTGGATATGCGTTTTGTCGAAAGTGTGTCACTTTACAAGCGTCACCGACAGAACAGGAAATTGGCCGAACACGCTTGAGTGTTGATTTTAGCGGGAAAGTCAAAGCCAAGCAGTCAACCTTCTGCCTCCGGTAGTTCTCATCTGCTCATGAGGATGCGAACGCGATCTGATTGGTCGTGCGGACTTGAGCATTTGCAAACCCAACTCCCGCAGAGGTCGTGATCAAGCTCATTCCGCCCAACTATGAATGCAGGCCTATCGCACTGACTTCTTGTGGTATCATATCAACATGACCCTGGCTAACCAGTCGGGCTCAATGCCGTACATTATTCTAATCACGAGGTATTCAACCTTTGGTGTGTGTAAACCTTTGGGGATGTCCGGTTTCCCGTCAGTGAGTACGCAAAATTGTTTGATTACGATGCATTTCAAAATAAAGAACGAGTAAAATAAAAAAAATCAGGTAACTAAGTTTCAAAAGAAACTGGGAAGAATTATAGTGTATGGTGCCTTTCTAATTATTTTATTTACAGCCTATACATCATTCTTGGTATCTAGTGCCATTATCGGCTCTGCTGTATATCATGTAGTATAATCTCACTATACTATGCGGGGCAAAGATATAGGTTCGAGGATTTCGTTAACCCACGAAAAAGTCTTGACTGATATAATCTGAACAGTAATCAGTCCGAATCTCACTTGACTCTTCATATTTGGCAACACCCAAAAAAAAAAAAACCCACCCAAAGCACGCAAGAAACTACATGGTCCTTTGCTTCCGCACTGACAAACCTACTGCCACATTGTCAAACATGCCAGCATTTTTTTTTTTTTTTTGCTATGCGTATATTGATTGATTTTAGATGACTTGGTTACTGGTGGCTAGAAACAAAAATTCCGTGAATCCGTCTTGCGATGTTCGGCTTGAAATGCTTTATGGTCCATTCACGGTTACGTCCATCTTTTCTGAACGCCTGCTTAAGTTATACTTCCAGTATATCCCTCCACCGTATGCAAACAAAGCTTAACTAAGTATACAAAATTACACCAAAAGTACGAAGCACCACATTCGTGCGCACTCAGTGTAATAATATTTTGCATAGGAACTATTTCTTGCTAGAATTTACCAACACGACTATTTTCTCCCTGTTTTATTCACATCCATTATAAATTAGATGTTATATATTACAGATACAATATTACGTAAGAAATGAACTTAACACAAATAATTGTTCTTTTATGTTTAACACAAGTATAAAAAGTTTGTGATATTTATGAAACAACCAAACACGTCATACATGGGATGATTTTTCAAAGTTATCCTGCAAAAATTGCGAAGGAACAGCGAATATACTATGACATGATATTTTTCTTTGTAAGTTCACAGTTTGACAGGCCCTGGAGAAATGTGACCCAGCGACCCACTCGCAAACGGCAGCAAGACCAAAACAATACACAACGCAGTCACGCGTAAAAATAGTCTCTCGCCTCATCATCTCGTAACGAACCGATCACAGAGGCCTCAGTGTTTAGGACTTTACAGTTAAGTGGACCATGCATGCTACCTGGAACACGAGTTGCAATACACCGTCTTTCTCTTTGCGAAGCTACTGTACGTGCGTCATATGTACGGATCTACGCTAGGCTGTTCACGGTAAAGTGAGGCTTTTGAGGCCCTAGTCACTTTTCTCTTTCAGCCAATTTTATTTTTTTTCCTTCAACCACTTTTTAAAATAAATTCCGCATTGTACGTAATAAACGCAGTGTGTACACAAAACTGCACCCGGAAGTCAACATCTAGGGATAAAATAAAATATGTTTAGTGACTATTATTCCATGTGTGTAGGCTTTCAAAAGTGCTCGCTTCACCGCGAATAGCCTCGAAAAGAAAATCCACTTGAGACGAGATACAGCGACTACTTTCACGACATCCGTGTACATTACAAACACAATTTCTTAGCTTTCCAACACAGCTAGAAACTGCATCGTCACACGGCCTTATCAGAAATTGTACTAATCGGAAACATTCAAAACTATAGTTCGTGAAGGATGGGAGAAACCCTGAACATGGGGAAGGTGTGGTTGTGGAGTGAGACAGGCCAGTTTCTGGGAAACCTGGGCAGGTAACAGGTTGTTTACTCGTCTACAGAGGCACTGTGATGTCCTGTGCGCAAACATCAGTTCGTATTGGCGTTACCAAACTCAAACACATAGGTTCGTTTTGTATCACGCTAAACGTGTTACAGATCCCTGCCGATGGGAATTTCTTTAAGATAAAGGTTTACGATACATAATATGTAAACTGCGAGTAAATATTTTTATTAGTATCTCTCACTTGCAATGTACACAAATTGATTTATATCTTAAGTAGAACACAAACTAGTGTAATTACCGAGTTTTCCATCAGTTATTCAGCATTTACCTTATCTTAGAAAACAATGCTGGTTAAATTTTTATCTTGCAATGTACGGAGAACATTATTACGTCCTGTGCATGTTAAAACAGATTAATTACAAGCAATCAATTACTAAAAATATGTGTAAACATTAATACTAACTCTTTTATTACATACAATCAGAGACATTATAGTCTAATAGTTTTGTTTGAAGAAAGAGTAATTTTTTTGTTGCAGAATATGCTTTTTGATGCATCCAGAATAGAAATACGCTTAAATTGTACTTAAATACTCTTACTAAATGAATTCTTTGAAACAATTATATATATATATATATATATATATATATATATATATATATATATATATATATATATATATATATATATATATATATATATATATATACTGTCAAAATATTTTACGTTACAAAATATTTGCATTCATCTTTCATGTACATACATCGAAGTTTGCTGACAATTTTGATAGTTTATATACTCATTTGAAATTAGCTCTGTATGTTGTATAGTCAGGTACAGTGGTCCATTGCAAGCCCCCCTCCTCCTACTAATATCTGTATCCAGGGAAGTTCTGCGTGGTCCTGTGTCGAGCCAATGATTGATCTGGAGTATTATGCAATACGTTCAAACCACATGCTTACAAGTAGGTATTAAGTTTTAATGCAACATATAGATGTCAGTACGTAAAGGATAGGCTATGCGAATACTTTTTTTTTCCTGTTACTGTTGTAAATGTATATATTAATGTCGCAGTACTTATTTCACAAGAATAATCTCTTTTATCCGTTGTAAAATCAACCTCAAAGGGAGGGGCTCAAACTCGCCATGTCCTTGGATCCGCCCCCCCTCAATATGTCGTCTTGTTTTCCCCCGCGGTTTGTGGACTGCGGTCTGTTACACACAGGCGGGCAGGGTGTTCGTGAGTAACGCACTCGAAACTGACGAAGTTCCCGCTCTGACGCGGTCATGTGACTCCATCGAGCCTGTGACGCACTTCCGACTCTAGAAGGTGACGCTGCTTCCTTTTGTGCGACGCCAGTCGATACCGAATACGACGTCCTAATGCTCTAATGCAGTGGTTCTCGAACTGGCGCTCCTTGGACTGGTCCTAGGTCATCCACGAAATTAATTTAATGTCAAGTAGTTTGTAATTGTAATATTAAATTTTTGACGTGAATACATATTTAAATTTGCGATCATAGTGGGTGGCAATCCAGAAAATCCGATGATAACAAAATCGGGGGGGTACAGTTTGGCATTGGAGCACCGAATCTATCGTCTACATTAACAATTAAATTACACCACTCGATTGTCAAAGGATCAAATAATATATTACGTTGAGTGAGGACTGTGAAGCATCGTGCGGGACCGGGCAAGGGGGGGGGGGGGGATTTCGAGTTCGTTTAGCCGCGTCTCATAACTTCCGCTTCCGCGTAGTATAACTTTTGACTACAAGAAACTACGACGGTCGTATGAGTTTTAATCGACAGCTCTCGTCAAGATCGTATCCCCGATACAGCGAAAACCAATTTGTTTATGATGGCAACGCCGAGTTTTTTGATGGTGGTAATTCATTTTAATTTCTGACATCATTGTTCCTGTCATTTGCTACTTGAATGGAAGAGGTGTCCTGACGAAGTGGTCCGTGTTAATTTGGCAGTCTACACCGGGTGATACGTGGTGAAAGACAGCATGTGCTTCTTGATATAGGCTATTCACGGTAAACTGAGCCCTTTTCAAAGCCCTGCTTAAGATCTACTTGTATGCACATTGTGTATTCTTCCATCTTATTTAAGTTTAACATTGGCATGGGCCTCATCACTTTATTTATGCGTCGTTAAAGTGAAACTGTGAAATTATTATAAACGTAAATATTTAACCAATCTGCTTATATTTACACTTCGATGCGTAAAAAAAAAAAAAAAAAAAAAAAAAAACCAGCGAAAGAAATAATTTAAGTTACCAGTCGACGTTAAGATACGGAACTACTTCCTATCCATAGTTACCAACTTCACTGGGTGCATGTCACTCAGGGCTCCCGTTAAAATATATGTAGGCAGGAGCAGTGACTTTTTTCCGAGGTTGATTTCAAAAGTGCTCACTTTATCGTGAACAGCCTTTGGCAAAAAACTGCTTACTTTATGATTGCGCGCAAAGCTTTCAGCTTGTACACGCGATGTAATTTCCAGCAAATAAAAAGTGAGAGTGCGTACAGCGTAGATAAACTATATGAAACTATTTACAAAAAAATGACAGGTTAATATTCTTGTGGCTTATTTTAAAAGGCGCAGAAAAAAGTTATTTTACAAAATTCAGGACCCCTATAGAACATTTACTATGAATTCCCTTCCTTCTATAGTAGAAATACGGCAAAACCATTCTCTCTGTGAGGGCACGGTGGCTGAGCGATTATCACGCTCGCCTCCCGTCAAAGCGAACCGGGTTCAATTCCCGTCCAGGTCACCGGGCTTTCGCAAGTGGGAATCGTGCCGGACGATGCTGTTGGTCGGCGGGTCTTCTCGAGGATCTCCCGTTTACCCCGCCCTCTCATTCCGGCGCCGCTCCATATTCACTTCAATCACCCTCATCGACTCTCAAGAATTCGCTGTTAAGAGCCACCCAAATCTCTTCTCTTTCTCTCTGTGTTATTTATTTAATAAATATATTGGAGTAGAACAGTACTACTTTTCGTATTAATTGATTCTTTTTTGCGTGCTGTGAAATCAGTAAATAAGTGATTCACAAGCAATTAATCAAATTATGATGTCTAACTTTTTTACTAGTTTCGATGGACCGCACTTGTAATGTGTAAAAGGTGAATAATGTTCGGAATGTAACATATTAGATTATGTTATCTTCCATTCGATTGCCCTTTGGGGCCTACTTGAAAGCTGTTCCAGATTAAATAAGACTTCACCGAGTCCCACGTTTCTATATTTTTTCACCGACTGACTTTATACCGGCCAAGTATTACGTTACATTTTTTTTTTTTTTTTCGTGAAGTTAACGTGATTACTTCTTTGAGTTCAACACACACTATCAAAGTTTATGCCTGGTGTTGAACAGAATTTTTAAGTAGTATTCCTCTGAACCAAAAATTTTGCCACCAGCATTTTGTCGCCTATATAATTTTCAAAACTACGTCATGTGGAGAAGGAAACACTAGTAAGATTATAATATTTGTTGTTCTGAAATCGGTGGAATATTACATTGTTTATATTTAAATTTATTAAAACCCTTATTCCCTTTCGTTTGATTTCTCAGGTGATCAACGTTTTCGTTAAAATCACTCATTAACTCAAAATTATTTATTTTTTTAAATTATTTTGTGAACAAGCCAGTTCCCAGTTTTCCATATAATTTCGTTCGAAATCTACGTCAGCACAAAGTTTCGGATTCAAAATTAACATGTCCTAATCTTTATTATTATACCGAGGCCCAGCCATGTCAGAAATACAGAGATGCAGTAATAAAATATATTATTTCGGCGGTTATGTGGTGTTCAAATTTTACGTGTTTGAAATTTAAACAGTGCCATCAACATATCTAAGTGTTGAGTACACTACATTCTACATGTTTTCGATTCTCAGTTTTATAAACTGCCTGGAATGTGGCCCAGAACATCTTACCAATAGGTGTGTGAATTCATTTGATATTTACAAGTTACATCAAAATTTTGGCAAAACAAAAAATTATGTGCGAAAGATAAAAGCTACAGGAGACACGAGAACTTTACCTGAATAATAATTAGGTTTAATATGTAACGAATACTTGGGGTGCGCAAGGTAATCCTCGAAACATCTAATAGCCATTAAAAAAAAAAACCTGAGACCTGACCACGAACATTTATTTCGTGTCTGCTTCTTTCTGAATACACATAAAAAATATAGGAGCGATATTGTTATGAATTTGCGCCTGAAACATACTTCAGACTACCCTAAATTTATTCAAACATGCCGATAACGTTATCACGTAAGCACGTATTACTAGGCATGATAAGATATAAGAGATAATATTCACGTGTGTTTTACAATTCGTCGCCGATATCTACGAATAACATTAAAATATATTTATTGCCGTGACAAATTATTCAGGAATGTAAAAAAATATATAAGAGCAATCGACTATTTAAATTTATACCAAAAAAGGGGGGGGGGGGATCTTATATACTATCTCTTATCCCCATGAATGCAGTAATAATAAAAACAATAATCTAAATCTAGCAAAACTACTTTTATTTTCACAACAGCTACAGCAATACGCATAATACGTGAAAAAAATAGCTTCCGAGTACAAAATACAAATCAGTTTGGTGAACGGGGATTGGGATATTTGGGCAGCTCTTAACATCGTAATCTTGAGAGCCGATGAGGGTGAAACGAGGTGAGTATGGAGCAACACCGGTATTCAAGAGCGGGGGAAACGGGAGATCCCCGAGAAAACCCGCCGACCAGCGGCATCGTCCGGCATGAGTGACCCCACCGGAATATAACCCGATTCGCCTGAGTGCAAATCAGTTTGAACTTTACCATTTTTATACCGATTTGTGAGCACTAAAATTTTTCTGATATGTAATACGATATGACACGGCAGTTGCTGGACTCTGGTGATACGAACGCGTGTTCAAGCAAACAAATTAATTTCAGAGAACAGCCGGACCAAAGTTGCGTGGATTATACTAACCAATAATAAATTAAATTCATTCGCAGGCATGACG
Organism: Dryococelus australis; assembly: GCA_029891345.1. Classification (NCBI taxonomy): domain Eukaryota; kingdom Metazoa; phylum Arthropoda; class Insecta; order Phasmatodea; family Phasmatidae; genus Dryococelus; species Dryococelus australis. Next base: position 333,376,266 of record CM056995.1, on the reverse strand, counting down.
TGCGCTTCATCTGCCGTCCAATTTCGTGGAACTGCAAATCTTCAGTTACTCTCTGCCATAGGTGTCTCGTGGTTTATTTGGAACAGTTGTCAAATCAGCGTTTGAAAAATGTCCCTGTCCGCAAGAACCACGCACATTCTAGCTAGAGTAAACCACTAATTGTGTTCGTATTCATCGCACCCTTGTACACTAGTGATCCCTTCGTTTTCCACACTTATCCACACCCCAATGACACTACGCAATCTTGAATCCCGAGCACTATCGTTTGTTATGTTTTCGTTAAAACTAGGGACACCCGAAAAAGATTTGCGCGCATGTTATATTTCAATACCCTTCGGGTACATAAGCAGGTTTCTTCTGCAAAGTGGTCGCGTGTCTTGTGAGAAAACACTTTCTTACTTGGCTGGCCAATCAGAATTAGGTTACTCGTGCCGTGAACGTCTGTGATTCGCGAGCAGGCACGTAACACGTAAATCATCCAATCAATAAAAGTAGATCTTAGCTTAAGTGTTTTGAAATACAAAAGGGCAATGGAATTTTATTTTGCGCGAAAATCGGTTGTCCCCAGTCATAACTAGGGACTCGGAAATTTCGCGGATTCATCTGAGGACAAGCTAAACTGCATTCACGCGTACATATGTGTTTGTGATTCCATTGGACGATAGTTTGTTAGGCACGCCCCGAACGACTTTCAACCAATAACGAACATGCAAGGAGCCAAATCCCGTGCCACCTAGTTTGATGTAAAACTGGAGCAACAACCAGTTAACTACATACTAACTGATGCTCGAGTGCACAAAGGATTGTGAAGTCTAGCTTGTCGCCGAATGAATCTGCGAAATTTAACGTACATACAGAAAGAGTAACAGTTAACCAATCAAATAAACATATTTTATTCCGTGACTCATTTACAAAAAAACAGCACCCAGCAGGGGAAGAAGCGATCCTGGCGATACGTATAAAGATTCAAACAGTTGAATGACGAAAGCGCGATGTAGGCCTCTAATCATAGCCTTGACTGAAGTAAGGTTTATTCTACATAGGTTAGGAACGAAACGAGTTTTCTATAATGGGAGAGTTTGACTAAGAGATAATATCCTCTGCAAGGTGCTGGTGTTCCAAGCAGGGCCGTGCATAGTCTTAAAAAGTGGGGTGGAAATGAAAATACAAAAATTTCGCCCCCCCCCCCACCCTCCCCAATAAAAAAATACAAAGTTTGAATAAAATTAACGTTTATATTCACATATTTCATTATAAATGCATACATTGAACTATTCCATACATTACATCAATACACTTTGATTATCCAAGACGTTAGTGGCATAAAAACACGTGCACCAGTTGACTTCTGGGAAATATCGGCGAAGTTTGCTCTTTCCGCGAGCAGAAAATATCGGCGCGATTTCAACTTTCCTGTGCGACTCTCGGGTGGAAATCAACGACGGCTTCTGATTGGTTGTTGTAGTTTCCCCCCTCTGTGCTGTTCGGCCTGATCGGCGGCGTGCATGCGAGTCCGGCGTTATCATCTGAACATACAACTACATAGTGCAGCAGTACTTACTGAATACGATGAAAGAATGGAAACACAGATCTCACTACTCGAACGCAACGCTTGATACCTAAAACACGGAAACGAACAACCGACACCGATAGAGTGTGCATTTTGCTTAATGTACAGTACCCGTGCTGCGCTCTGTTGTTGGACGCGAGTGTTACGTCAGTGCGGTGACGTGACATGCCACATACACTCTTTTAAATGTTTATAACAGGTGAGCATTTCCATTGTTACGATTAGGTTGTAGTACTGCAAATAACTCATTTAAAAGTCATCCATTCTCGTCAATAATAAGTTCCCAGCAAATAAAACTATTTAACACAATAAGCATCTTATTTATTTAAAAAAAAAAAAGTGAAATGCTTGCAAATATATCTACTCACACGTAGTTAGTTTACCATACAAAGTTTCTCGATATTTCGCCCCTGTAGAGGATTTCGCCCCATTCAGTGATTCAAGGGGGGGAGGGGGGGAGCTCCCGTCCCATTAAGCACGGCCCTGGTTCCAAGGTAAATTATGAAATTCCGCATACTTGTTTCTAAAATTTCGTGTTTGGCTCTGATTGTGATATATGCTTGCAAATGCCAAAATATTAAGTATTAACTTCGTTTTGTGTCAATTATTTTCGCCCTCCAGCGCTGTTTACAGGAGTTAACAGTAAAAATAGACCTGGGTCTGGCACAGAGCTTTCGTAAACACGTTTATTTTAGTGGAAAGAGCTACTAATTCAAAATAGAAATAAATATTGCTCTCGACAGAAGGAATTTTTAAATTCTGGTGTCACATTTAATTAGGTCTAACGTAGTTGTTTAATATGTTATGCTCAGTCCAGTTTTATAACTGAATATTAAAACACATGTGGAGGTATTTAGATAAATTTACACCTTCGTGCGATGAACAAACTTCATTCTTTGGGTAGGTTCTAACAGCATACAAATCGGAAAATTTAAAGATATGTATCTATTTTATGAAAATTGCAACTTGTTTACGTGAAAATTGATTTAAAAAAAACCGGCACGCATACAACACCAGTGATATCTTGTAGCAAAAAATTTAACTGCCACGGGTTTCCCAACCTGAGTAGAATAAACCTGTTAGCTGAAGTAAGATTTATTCTACTCAGGTTGGGGTGCTCAATAATTTTGGTTTTGCAACTAACCCCGTGTCTCAATTAAAATAATAATTTCTGGAGAGAGCATTTTTTTCGCACAACCTGGCGAGAGCATTGATTCGCGCTCTCTCACGCTCTCGCTCTGTGGAATTGACACAACCACTCTCTCGTTTCTCTCCGACGCCATGCAACTTAGTATGGTTTCCCGCCAACAAGCGGGAAACCATGCTAAGTTAAGATCGTGGTCATAGCTATTGTAAGTAATTTATGCGTGTTCAAAATAATTCGCAAATAATTATAGCACTACCAGAATAATGATTAGCGCATAAAATAGGGGCACCTAGCAAATCAACCCCTTTTACTGCTACAGTTTATAGTGGAAAAATATGGTTCATGCACGCGGCGATTTATTGGTCAATTATAATTTCGTTCTTACAGGCCCAATCACATAGACATGTTATAATTTTCACAAATTGCAAAAAAAAAAAAAAAAAAAAAACTAAATAATTGCAAACGCGCACTCTTCGGAGTCCTAGCTCCTAAGAGTGAGCATGTATGAGTGAGTATGCAAGAGTGAGTATGTACCCAAATAGTGCGCATTCAATACTGGTCACATGTAAATATTGAACCTCCTTCAAACGACGAACATTATCCGACGAACTGTATCCAGTCTTCAAAGATAGGCTCAGTGTATATCTCATCACATCCTGGCCAGAATATATCGCCGTCTACTGTCTTTCATGATGCAATCTTCTTTCCTGGGCATGAAGATATTCCCCTTTTATTTTGCATCCGTGAATTTTGTGCCGTTATCCTGTCATTCGCAAGAAAAATAGTTATTCTTTAATGGAGAGCCTGTCATTAACTCTGATTTCCTTCCTTTTCTTTTTCTCTGGTTTAGAAAGAGGAAAGATGTCGGCTGGAGTGATTGCTGTTGCTTCATTATTTTCTGGTATAGTAGGCCTATTATTCTTAGTGCAATTGGGAGAGCTGCTTTATTCCTCATTATCCTTACTCGATTCACAAGCACGCACTTCAGTCTCGAGAATTATTTCACCAGCCGATCTACTAACCTCAGTGGCCCAGGGTGAAATATATTTTCACTACGGTCAGGAAAATAGAATACAACGTCATGAGTTACGTCGCTAGAGAGTATTTGGTCCATACTAGTACTCACAGTTTTACGACGTTTTCTTAGTGTTCATTCCTTTGTGCCCAGATCCACTGTGCGACTTTTCTTCGACTCCCCCCCCCCCCCCCCTTTTTCGTATTCTTCGCCTTGCTTCGTTTAACAATTCGTTTGTAAATATCGACTTCCTGTCTGACTTTCTCTTATACGACGACGACATTCTGAAACAAAAATTAAAACCAGTTCGTTGTTGCAAAAATCTGTAACTGTTTCCAAAGAGTGCGCACCCGAAGAGTGTGCAAGATGCTCCGAACAGTGCGCGCGCACTCTTGTAAACAATCTATGCGAGCACTCTTTGGGGACGGGCACGAGATTTCTGAAATAACCGATAGATAGCAGCAAATGTCGGAAAATCACAACGCGTTAAATCGCCGTGACTGCCTGGGAACCATAGCTGTTACATGATGTACGCACAATGCATGCACCTTCGTTTACTTACATAGCAAAGCTAAACTAATGTCCTTAAAAAATATTACATCAAAGTAATACAAATTGTTCTCTCGCCTGTCAAACCTACAGATAAGTCTTGAGTAACTGCCAGTTTCGCACCACACACTTGCCTCACAGTAACGAACAAACTGAGGCCAAACGTACTTTTTTTCAGTGTTGCCAACTGCCAGGAAATGGCACTACGCACTCTTAGGGGCTGCACATTCTTATCGGCTATTCACGGTAAAGTTAGCACTTTTGAATACCGCCTCGTTTGTAATAATAGTCAGTAAACATATTTCATTTTAGCCTTAGATGGTTAACTTCCGAGTGCGGTGGAATACACACACTGTGCTTATTACTTACATGGCATTATATATTTAAAAAAATTAATTAAAGGATAAAATAAGGCTGAAAGAAAAAGGTAACTAGGGTTTCGCAGTGCTCACTTTATCGTGAACGGCCTATATGTGCTTTTCCCCATCAATTATTTTTGTTTTATATTTTACCGTCATGTTACAGCAAAGTGACAAAAAAAAAAAAAAAAGACATAGTCAGAAATTCGTATATATATTTTTATAAATACATATTACGTATGTCATTTCGCTGATTAGAACAGTTTAAATTATTCACTTACAGTTAAAATGTAATGTGGTTTTGGCTGAGAAGGCAACTATAACATTATTCAAGCAAGGAAATAATGGAAACAAACATAGTGAATGCGAGAGAGCGCCAGCGAGTATACAACTTCCTGCTCTCTCTGTGCTCTCTCTCTTTCGCGTTTTCTCTAACGTCATAATGACGTGTCGCGAGAGCACGAGAGAGCGCTCTCTGGGCCAATTGAGGCATGGCTTAACATTTTTCGCCACTAGGTAAACGTTAGTGTGGCATGTGTACCGATTTTTTTTCTATTTTCTACGTTAGCAAACAAGATAACAGCAATACTCATAAATTAAATATAAAATGACTACGTAATTAAGTAAAATCTTTCCCTTTTATTATTCGTGTAGCTTGAAATATTAATTAATGATCATGCGATACGATTTTGTATACAAAAATGGTGACGTATTGGGTAATTTGGCATTTCGTATTTTGTATCTAGCGGATGTTAGTAAAAATACAAATTGACAAAACCAGCGCCATGTTGGATTTGACATTCGAAACTATATATATATATATTTTTTTTAACAATTAACTGTTCATAAAATTCACTACGCATGTTAAAAAAAAAAAAAAAAAAACAAGTGTGTTGTGCTTTGTTAATATATTTCGCAAAAAAAAAAAAAATTAAAAATCGTAATTGCATAATTTATTATTTCCTTCCTTACTAATATGTTCGTAACAGTCCAGGTCCAGTGATGATTGTCTAACTATTACGCCAGTTTTAAGCATTACATTTAGATAACACTGTTAATGTAACAATGCGCTGTCACGAGTGCTAGACAAATGACAGTGAACACCGTTCGAATTGAAACGTACGAAATGACAAATGACAAAATAACGAAATTGTCTCATTTCTCATTTCGGACACGGCCTGAAGGAACCATTCAAGGACGCGTTTGTCCACTTGGTTCGAATTCTAACACCGGTACACTGACGTCACGTCTTTCATGGCACTTCTGAAATATTGGGGGAGGGAGGTGGGGAGGGGAGAAGCTTAAATGAGAGCAAACGTCGCTCCACTGCTTGATCACGTTATTTTGACAGTGCTGCTGGCAAATCGTGAATTAAAAAAATAGGGGCTGCGAATTTACTGTGGTTTTTTTCCTTCCTTTTAATAGTTTTGTGTGTCGGTGTCTAATCAGTATGCCAGATTTTTTAAAAATAAAACAATAAATATAACGCACTTACTTGATTCGCCACTCAGTTTTCCTCTTATATCGATTTTTGGCATTTCACGGAAGTCTGGGTATGTTCTGTGGCAATGTTAATCGTCAAAATAGAAACGAAACAAATTTAGTATTAAAAGGCCCCCTTTCGGTGCATATAAAACAATCATGTTGTTAATGAAAACATACTGCCAACTATACCCGTATTAATTTGCCAGATTTAAAGCTGGCAATATAAACAAGCAGAAATTACAAGTGTTTACATCAGTTGTGGCGAGGCCACTGTGCTTACGTTGCGAAATATATGTTTATTGTTATTAGTGTGTGAGTGTGTGTGTGTAATGGTTTTGTCAATGGCGATGTTTACTCGTACATGTTGCTTTGGGAGGATACATTCTGAACAAAAAGAAAAAAAAAAAATACAAGCCGAGCTTTGAAAAGTGCTAAATTGTCCGTGAAGCAATTTTCCTACTATGTTTAAAACTCGCAGGTTAACACACTCATGCAGTAAAGACTACTGGCTGGCTAGTTTTCAATTGCTAGAACAGAGGGAGCCGGCGCCGTAAAATAAAAAAAAAAAAACACACACACACACAAGAGCTCCCAAAAAATAAAAGAGGCCCTCTTCTCTATTAGCTGTGAAAGAGGCGGACAGTCAGTCACGAGAAGGGGAAAAAAAAAGATTTAAAAAAATATTCGGGGGAGAGGTAAATTCTTGGCAGTCGTAGACCTCGTCTTAAATTAGGCCGTCGTGATCCCCTTCGCCGGTTTTGGCATCCCAGAGACGAGCGAGTCAGCGCCACAATAAGTCATTGTCTCGGCGACAAAGGGAGGTCAATTAAAACAAATGAAATCGAGGAGTCGCCCCACTTTAAGTCCATCGGCGAAGACGTGCGAGAGTTAACGGTCCACGAGGTATGCCCCCGGCCAGCCACGAGCTAGCCTCGACGTTTCAATAATAAAAAAAGTGGGGGACCACACACTCACCTCTGGCAGAGCAGGTAAAACGACGACCTCAGGGGCCCAGGCGACAGATTAATCTGTCTGGGGGACCCCCCTCCCCCATCACAAGCTCCTAGGCTCGTGGTCACAAATAGTTCTTGTTACGCATGGCTCGGGCCAGGCTACGGCGAGGGAAAACACGTGTGCAGAGATGCCCACGCGCCGACCAAGTCTGTATCTCGCGGTCGGCTGGAGTACTATCGTAGCGTGCGTGGGGCGTAGTGTGGTAGTAATAGTAGTAGTAAAAGCGGGAGAGTTGTACGAGAAGACCCCCGCGCTGTTGATAGTAGAGGGAGGGGGAAACGACGTAGGGCGGGAGGTTGAGGAGGAAGGGAGAACGAGGGGAAAAAAAAGTAGGGGGGGGGGAATGCAAGGAGGAGAGACGTGCCTGGGAATCTTCCCTTCCAGGAGAGAGAAGACGCAAGTAGGAGTGAAGCCGGTTACAGTCTGTTCACGACAAACTGAGCACTTTTTGAGAGCCCTGCAAATCGTGTATCCTTCCGCCACGTGTGAAATCAACATTTGCAAGGGCCAGATCACTATATGCGAACATCGGTCCAGTGATATTGCTAAATAATTATAAACATAAATATCAGAACGAATTTGCTAAATGCTGTGCTTACATGTATTTAAAAAAAAATGGAAAACTAAATAAATGTCAGTATTTGCACATGCATGAAAACGTTACTAACTTTACTGGGCGCGTGTTTGGTTGTTTCCTAAATGTCATGTGTCATAGTTCTTTTGTACTTATATTAGCATATGAGTACTCATTTTTTTGTTAAACTGGAGTATTATTTATACTTTATCTACAACTTATAATATTGCATTTTAAAATTGCTATAAATAAAAACAAAGACAAAATATGTCTTTTGGTAATTCCCAGTAAGGAATAGTTCCCACGCAAACATTATTAAATTAACTGGGCACGAATGCGGTGCGCCGTCCCTTGGGTGTAATTTTCTGGACTTCGTCTGCATAAGCGGAGGAATATCCTAGAAGTAGAACTTTAGCAGGGATTCACAAAAATTGGACGTAACCATGAATGGACTATAGTTCTTATTTGATACCAAACCTGAGAAGTAAATGCGGAGCCGCAAATTAATTCGAACACTGTCCAATTTTTTCTTATTAAATGATTTTTAACAAGCTCGTATGTTTCCTATCAACGAATACATTTGCAGGATTTTATTTCAAAACGTTTTTGAGTACAACTAATGGTACGATTATTCCTTTAAATACTAGCATGTAGGCTCAACTGTCATAGACTACTATAAAAAGTACATGTTGGTAATGCCTGTTCTCGGTTAATCGAGACCCCTACTTGGGATCTACTTTTCGTCTTGATTGTATCCTTCCTCTACATGTAACGTTAACATCGCCACGGGCCGTTCACTTTATCCATGCGTCATTCAAAAGAGAACCAAGAAATTTTTTTAGAAAAGTAAATATGTTAACACGTGTATGTTCGTGCTCGTACGCGCTAAGCTCGAATCAGTGATATCAATCAGTGAAATAACATGCAATGAATGTCAGTTGATAAGCTGCTGCCGACTGGAAAATCAAGCAAGTGAACTGGGAACAGATGACTCACGGCAGTGGGATTCTCCACATTCAGTGGGAAGCACAGATAAGTCAGTGAAATTCCACCATTGTGTTAATTAGCTATCAGGCACTGATTATCAGTTACTCAAATCCCACTACTTTAACTGCCTGTTTCAGATTTCCAGTGTATGGGTACGGAACAAAAAAAAAACACCATCTTTAGTGACCATAAATTAAAACGTTCACTCTTAATACAACATAAAGATCTTGGAACTAATTTGATTAATTCGCTGTCAACATAACGGAGTCTGCGTGCCACGGTGTGCTGTAGCACATAGGGCCGGTTACACCATCGTGGTTCGGAACTCGACCTGGGATCGTATCTAAGATCGACACTGAAAACTGTTGCACCACGAGAGTTCGGAGCTGAACTGGAGATCGAGATGCAGTTTATTTCGAACCACCGTAATTGGCGGTTCCAAATCTCGGTCCGAGATCAGCAGCCATCATTCGACAAATGTAGTTTGAAAATACGCCAGCAGATAGAACTACGGTCGATTGTTTTCTTGGGAAATTAAAACAACATTATACGCACTTGAATGTTATTCAGTAAAATATGTACAACAATAATTCACTTAAAACAGTTATAACATCGTACATCTAGTTCTATCTATAGTGAAAATTACGCCTACTTCCATGACGTCATATATTACGAACCAATAGGAAAATTTGTCTCATTCTTAATATCGGTCTCTCACTTTGAAACCAAGATCGAAGAATCGCAGATCCAGAATAATGAAATTCCGTTGGTGTAACACTTTTAAATTGGAACGAAGATCAAACTGGATCCTGTTTCGGAACTAGGATCATTCAATCTCGGCGATGTTGGGGCAAACAATCTATTCGCGGTTCCTTCACACTGTTATGATCAAACCTTTGAAAAATTACCCCATCTATGACGTGTTTTGTTGTTTCCCAAATACGCCATGTAGGCTATCACAACCGTTTTATACCTCTGTTAGCGCGAAAGTGCCTCATTTTTCGTTAAATTGAAGTTTTGCCTTCTTTTTGTATAAATTAAAAAGGAATAATTTATAGCAAATATGAATAAAAAACAGTGGGAAAACACGTGTGTTGGTAGCGACTAGTAAGAAATAGTTCTCTCATGCAAAATATTATAACAACTGAGTGCGCACGAATTCGGTGCGTCGTCCTCTGGCATGAGGAATATCCTGGAAGTAGAACTTTAGCAGGGCTTCAGAAAAATGTAAAATAATCGTGAATGGATTATATGTAGTTACAGGCAGGGATTTTTTTTTCTTCCAAATATCGATTTCATAAGTGCTCACTTTACCGTGAAGATCATTTTAATCGCCGCAACTACTGGCGTGGCTTGCAGGGATTTCCTTCGTCCGGGGCAGAAATAATGATTTGCATTCGTCCCCCCCCCTCCTTTTATCCCACCCTTAGCCACCACCCCTCCCATCAACAAACCCTCAGCAATGAAAGTACCATGCATAAATTGATCTCCGTTGAAAACAAGATTATTGATAATGATCAAAGGTAAAAATACTAGTAGTTATTATATAATTATATTTTATTTCCACTAATTCGCCTTTTATTTCACAGTTTTAGTAGCCCAAAAAAAATTCTCGGCACAACCGGCCGTTCTAACTCGTCGCCCGGGGTAGGCTGCCCCCTTCAACTCCCCCCTCTTCCCATCATACCATATCCGTCATTGGTGGCTTGTGAGAAATAAGTACTTCAGCTGCAGTGGAATTTTAATCACGGAACTCTCTGGCAAAACTACGATCGTCCTCGCATACAAGCACTAACTAACTGCAGAAACGAGAAAAATGTTTTTATGACGTTGGCTGTTGTGCTATGCAAAAAATCTGTAAAAAAAAAATTCCCGAGTGTCGTCAAAAATTAAAAACGAAAGGCGGTGTCGAAAAAAGAACAAAAATAGAGTAACTGCCCTGTGTGCAGCGAAGGCAGAGTTGACGCAGCAGTGACGATGTTCTTTACGCGATGCGCAAACTCGGGTGCAAAATCTCTGCAAAAAAAAAAAAAAATTGTGTCAGACAAATCAAATTTCAAGTTATCACTGCTACCGTATATTTTTATTATTCGCGTTGCTGTAGAGTCAAAACGAGCTGGAGTCCGCATTAAAGGTACGCATTAACCGCGCTGCATTTTTCAACAAATTTGAACAGATTTTCTGGCGATGGTGCAATCGAAATTGACGTGAATAGAATTCGAGGTTAGAATGCCGTTTATGTGTGTATAGGCTGTTCACGGTAAAACGAGCACTTTCGAAAGCCCTGCTGAAGATCTACTTGTAAGCACGTTGTGTTAATTCTTCCGCGTAATCTAAAATTAACGTTGTCATGGACACCGTCACTGTACTCATGCGTCGGTCTGTTGAAACAGTGGAATTATTAGAAAACTAAATATTTCACAAATATGCTTAATTTTACTCTCCGATGCATAAAAAATATAGAAAGCGAAGGAAATGATTTAATTTATCACAAATGGTTATCTAACGCTTTTTATTCGGCGTTACGATATGGAACTAGTTTCACTCCATCGTTACCAACTTCACTGGGCGCATGTCACACAGTGCGTCCGATAAAATATATGCAGGTAGGAGCGGTGACTTTTTTCTAAGGTTGATTTCAAAAGTGCTCACTTTATCGTGAACAGCCTTTAAATGCTTTGAGCAGTACATGTCATCCAATCAAATTCTAATGCAATTATAACATATTCTAGTTAACCGAGGTATTTCATTCATATGTAGGTGTTGTTTTGTTCAAAATGCAGACGTAAACAAACATGTGCATGTAGTGCAATTATCGAAAAGGACGAAGTAAAGAGAGTTTTTTTATTTTTATTTTATTTTTTATATAACTACAGTTGCAAGTAATTAATTTTATGCACATGCATTTCAGTTCTGAAAAAAAAAAAACTTTCATGGCTGAAATGAATTATTAAAAATATGTGTTAACAGTAATGGTGATTTTTCATTAAATATATATTAACTATAGGCTGTTCACAGTAAAGTGAGCACTTTTGAAAGCCCTCTGGTTTGGAGTAATAGTAAATAAATATATTGTATTGTATCCTTAGACGTTAACTTCCGAGTGCGGTGGAATATACACCTCGTGCTTAACATTTACACGGCAATATTTATTTAAAAAGGTGGTTAAAGGGAAAAATATGGCTGAAAGGAATAATTAACTAGGGCCTCAAAAGTGCTCACTTTACCGTGAACAGCCTATATTATGTTGATGCTGCATGACAAAGTATGGCGCAGGGTAAAAGGGGTTGCAAAATGTGCTTTCTGAAGCATACAGAATGGAAATACGCTTACATTTAAAAAAAAATAAACTCTTACTAATTAATTTCAAAAAATATTTAGGTAAATAAATTTTAACAAAATATTTTACAGAGTTCTAACACATATTTTTTTAAATGTGTAACTAAAAATCGTACTTTTCTGACAATTTTCGTAGTGTGCGTACTACTTTTAATGAACTCTGCATGTGTAGAGTCGCCTGATTGACTGAAAAGATTTGGACGGCTCTTAACATCGAGGTCTTGAGAGCCGATGAGGGTGATTGAGGTGAGTGTGGAGTAGCGCCGGAGCGAGGGGGTGGGGAGGAAGCGGGAGATCCCCGAGAAAACCTGCCGACCAGCGGCATCGTCCAGCACGATTCCCACGTGCGACCGGCCCGGGACTGAACCCGGGTCGCCTTGGTGGGAGGCGAGCAGGCTAACCGCTCAACCACCGCGGCCCCGCGTAGAGTAGAGCGCAGTGTTCTGTTGGCAGTCACTCTAATTTGAGTTTGTGTACGACTTGTGTGTGTGTGTGTGTGTGTGTGTGTGTGTGTAGGCGGACGAGATCTGGCCGCTTGGAGTAACGTGACGTGATAGTAGCAGGAGGTATTGATGAGGGGGCGAGGGTTCACTGAAAAAAAAAAAAAAAACAGGAATTTGAGGAGGTGCAGTGAGAGGGGGAGAAGTGATCCCTTCAGCCTTCCTCCATCGCCCCCCCCCCCAGGCGAGTTTCATCCTCTCGACATCACTCCAACAAGGTAGAGGCTGGCCACAAAACGAGCATCATCGCCGGCACAACGACCTCACAGCGTCTGTCTCGCAGACTCCTCTCAGCTCCAGGAATGTCACGCGACTTCTCTTATTTGCCGCCGAGGCTCAGTCAGCTCAACCAGCAGCGACGTTGAGTAACAAATCAAGGTCACGTCTGGTCATAAGCGAGCACTACCGCGGGCCCTCCCAACACAGCGGCAATCCTTCGAATTTCACGAGAAGCTGAATTCCTGGCAAACCTGCTCTGCGACAGTAGGATGTTATAGTATATACGATATTAGAGCCGGTTCAATCCAAACTAGTGTAAGTCACATTTTACCTGTTTTGAGATACAGAAGGTCTCATTAGATTGGTCATAGTAAATTCCACGAGTTAATATACCACCTCATTCTTATTTACATATATGCACATCTTATGGATGTAACTTTTCATTCATCTTAAACAACAATGACGACTGCAGTAGCTGTATAGTAATGCATGGCAGTGACATACACCACTTTGGCTTTTAATGATTACGGGAATAATTTTAAAGCAAATCAATGAATATGACTTAACTGTTACTAATACACCAGCTTATGTATTAGTTAAATTTGATATTTTTTCCTGCTTTACCTTTAGGAAACTTCGCATTTTTAACCCTTTTCACTTCTTTTCCTATAAATACATTTTATACAATAATAGTAAAAGTGCAATTTTTTTTTTTTACCTTTCCTTTAAAAAAAGTAGAATTCCCAGAACTCTTATATACTGAGATATATGTACACTCGCAAACTCTGAATTGTATTGTATAAGGCTTACTAACGTCTCCCGGTGTTATGTGCTTATCAGTGAACGGGTGCCACGGTGGCTCAGCGATTAGCACGCTAGCCTCCCACCAAGCCGAACTGGGCCCAATTCCCGGCCGGGTCACCCCATTTTCGACGGAAGTGGGAATCGTGCCTCACGATGCCACTGATCGGCGGTTTCGGGGGATCTCCCGTCCAACACTGTACCGCCATTCGGGCACCGCTTCGCACTAAACTCGCTTCTCCGCCACCCCCCCCCCCCCAACCCACTGCTCCTAGCCTAAGCATCCCCTCTCAAGACTTCGATGTTAAGGCTCTTCCAGTGGTTATGTAAAATCGCAAATTTGAATATTGAAGCTAGTCATGAGAGTTGAGTACCTGTTTATCAAATGTAAACTACAAATGAAAATCACAAATTGTCAGTTGTTTACATTTTAATTGATATTTATGGGTTCTGTCTGTGCCAATACCAAATATAAAAAGTATTTCATCATAAATCAATAGAAAATTAAAATAACTTCACATTATATCAGAGAATGCGACGAAAAATTTCATGACGTAACTTACAGCAGTATTTAAAATAAAAAAATAATTAGTTCAGCAAAATTTCCAGCCGAAAAACTAGTGTATATTCAACTTGTACCCCGGTACAAATTGAAGCGTTATAGCAATTGACTTTAACATATTGCATTAGTCGCAATGGTATACTTTGAGTGACGTATCATTTGTTGTTGTTTGGGTAGGTTGCAGTTTTTTTTTTTTTTTTTTTTTTTTTTTTAATTGTAGCGTGTTGTGTGAGCCCAGGAAGTGTTAGTGTGGGAGAAGCCCCTCCGACCGGGAGGTACATATGGGCTTAAATGAGATGAGGGGGCGAAAAGTGTAAAGGGGTGGCTGCTGGGGAGGAGAAATCTTACCATGTTACCGGGGGGCGTGCTTACTTAGGAGGTTGGGCACGCATGAGGGGGAGATGATTTTCAGAGAAGTTGGGGCGAAAATGTATGTCAGTTAATTTGACTTGAGGCGTGTATTGCGCGTATGCGGGTCTCGCGCTGCGGCGGTTGTCGCCGACCCGACCAAGTCTCTGTGTGGCCGCACGCAGGAGCTCCGAGCGGGATCCTCCGCAACTACTTGCAGCCAGCCTTCACTGAACAAGACTTCCCCCTCCCCCTGACATACCCCACGTGCCAGCAGGAGGCCAGGGAAACAAAGGTACCGTGCTTGCTAAGAAGGTAGGCTAATAGGGTTAATCTCATTCATATAACCTACAAACCTGATAGGAATATAATACATAAATATTTCATTATATATAAGAGAGATATATACAAATATATAAAATAGGAACATTCATACATATATATAAATATATAAGATCATAAGATACATAAGATCATAGACATAATAAAGTTAGCACCTGCATGTGTTCTTCTGGAACTAACGAGTATTTAGGTTTTCTTAGATTGCTCCCATACCGCTAAGATCAATTGCGAATACGAAGATCTATCTTTGACCTCGACGACCATGGAGCTGTGACCTGCATCATCGCTAACTAAAGTCCTACATGAACGGTTGAGTCCTACACTAAAGGTAACATTAACAAATCCTGACATGGGGTAGAATGGGTGTGACTTAAGTTAAAAATTGCCCGAGTCCTACACAATATTCTAAGTCCTACATAAGGCGGAACGAAGTTGACTAAATGGAAAAATTGTGACGGCTATCCCTGCGCATCGAACGAAAGCTAAACCGACGGAACCATATGAAGTTGAGTGAATGTTGGCCGTTTGGGACGGCTTACCTTCGCTGCTACGGGGGTGTGTTTGACGAGCTCCACGCCTCAAGTCGACTGGGCGGGCCTGCTGGTCTGCAACTGTGGGCGCCCCGGGGCTGCTGCAGCTCTTGAAAAGTTGGACTGCCTTCCCCTCCCTTGTATGTCACCTTGACCACGTAACACCAGCCAGCCAGTCGCGTACATCTAGGTTTTCAATAAAATATAAACAGAGGTGTCTCGCCAGGTTCGGGGAGACAGCACAGAGTATTCACTTAGGCAGGAACTGCTGCTTTGTTAACATTTTAACAGGGAGAGGGGGCTTGCTGCCATTTTTAATTGAGTATTATATAAAAGAAAAAAATATTTAATGTAACCTGCATACAGCTGGAAAGAATTGTACACTATCGAACCAAAAGTAACTGGGCATCTGCCCACAATGTTTGCTCGGTGGTTGTCACCCCATTAGAATGTTGGAATATTTTAGGTTTTTTTTTGTGCATGTGTGTGTGAGTTTGTGTTATTCTGTGTTCGTGTGTGTGTTTTGCTATTACATGATGAAATGGTATATCAGAGAAATTAATTGGAGATATTCTATTTGTGGGTGTTGGTATATGATGTAATTGTGTACACATTTTTTCCTGTTATGCTACGTTGACCTCACAGGTTAATCTTACGGGACTGCGTTTGCCTCTAGCCTCGCAGCAGGGCTCCGATTTAATCTAGGATGCCAACACCCCTACTACTGTGGTGAGAGTGACTTTTATTAGTAGTGGTGCGTCAACTCGTTCACAAAATGACTTCCACTGGTATCCGTACATCGTGGGTCCATCGTTTGACGAAAGAGGCTCTCCAGAAAAGTTTGACGGTCTCCAGGGTGTCGTTCAATCCGGAGGACGGGATATATATCCTCCGACAACATACGAAGCAGCTGGGGAGGAAAGGTGACGTAGCTTCTCAACAGGCGAGTGAGTCCGATGCAGTTGGGGTTTAAAAACTATTAAACATTTGCCACCTCACTTGGTGGATTGTGTTGAGGAAGTTCGCTGCCTAAATTTAAAGTCAGTTGTAAATCTTTTGGTGCAAATGGCTAGAACTGCGTCACTTAATACAGGGGAAATAGTGCTTTTGTATGCCGTAATAATGTTCAAAGTGCCAGAGCCTTTGTAAAATGCAGTGGGGCAGGCGATAAATGAACGTATGCCATTTAGTGAGTTTAGTCAGGAAATGTTGAGACAGACGGGTTCATCAGAAGCTACAGCACACCAACGTATGGAAATATTGGAAAGAATTCAAATTCCCATTGAATCAATTCAGTATTTAATAAGTGAGAGTATTCGATGGGTAGAAGTGTTATGTTTGCCATGTGCGGAAGCGGATTTGGTGGAAATGCTGTTTTTAATCTGTTGCCAGAAAATATTAAATATTTTACATTTGCTTCAAAGCCGAAAACATTAAACGAGTTATTAGCTTTAGCAATTCAATTGTAATTAACGATTGGTGATTGTAAGCAAAGAGAGCTTAAAGTAGTAACATCTAAACTGCGATGCCAAATATGCTCTCGTACTAATCATCTGACGGCTAAATGCTTTTATAAAGCACAAAAGGGCGAAGGAAATTCTGTGCAGGAAAATGCAAAACAAAAATGTCAAATTTGTTTTAGAAATAATTATACGACGGAAAAATTTTTCTACTAGAAATCGGATAGTGACGGGGAAGAAAAGACGCTTGAAAACGGGGGCCAGTCAGACGTAAAAGTAAATTCAGAGAGTGTTACAAGTCTGAAGTTCGAAATCCCATAAACGAAATTATTTGTTTCAGATGCGGTAATCCTGGAAATTCTAAATTTAATTGTCCATTAAAGCCAAAACCTGCAGGAATCTCTGTAATAAAAATGGTCTGCTGTATTTGTAGCTTGTGATTGCAAACTTAATGATGTCAGGATTGGTTGACTCGGGTGCTTCAGTGACACTCATAATGTTGACTCGGGTGCTTCAGTGACACTCATAATGTTGACTCGGGTGCTTCAGTGACACTCATAAGGCAAGACACCTTGAATAAAATCATGCGGGATGCGCCGCTTGGAACTGTGCAGTTAAAACGGGCAGAGTCAGTGGTATTTTCCTTAGGCAACTGAGGTTTGATAAAGTCAAACATAATAGCTGTAATGAAAGTAAAAATAGAAAATGTTTCATGGAAAGTAGCATTCCGTGTTTTCGAACATCTGTCACATGACGTGATTTTAGGTATCAATTTTTTGAGTAGTACGCGCGCATGCGTTGACGTAGCAAAGAAGCAAGTACGGTTTAGCTTTTTCCCCGAAACGGTAGAAAATTTGCAAGTAAAACGTTCTCATTTCCGAAAAATTCAGTTGCTTCAGCACTCTGAAGAGGTAGTGAAAGCGTCAGAACAGCTTAAAACGGAATATAAAGATGTGCTTACGTCAAAGTTAGGACATTGTAAAGAGATTCCAGTAGAATTGAAACTGAAGGGTAAGGAACCCGTAGTGTGCGTGCCGTATCGTACGTCAGCACCCAAAATTAGAGTATTTAAAAATATGATCACAGAATTGCAAGAGTAGGGGATCGTAGATAATTCCACAAGTCCGTATGCAAGCCCGTATTTTCTAATTCTCAAGAAAACTCCGGGGGAATTTATAGTTATCTCTGCTTATCGTAAAATAAATAAAAAATTGTATGTGGACTCCTATCCAGTACCAGTTATGGAAATGGTATTTCAACATTTGTAAGAGGCAACGTATTTCACTATTTTGGATTTAAGTTCGGCATTCTTACAGTGTGACCTACATCCCAATACTAGGGCACCGTTAGTGTTTTGTACACCGTGGGGCTTATAGCAGTGGACACGTTTACCGATGGGAGTAAATTCCAGACCCCAGTGTATGTCTAGAGTGTTTGTTCACATATTAATATAATATCTATATGAGTTTGTATTCAAGTACATATATGACGTGTGCATATACAGTAATGCGTTAGAGGAACACCTTCAAAACTTGCAGCTAGTATTAGATGTGTCGCGTAAAGCCGGGCTGACTGTAAATCCGGAAAAGATAAGTTGGGCACAACAACACGTGCGTTATTCGGGATTCATAATTTCAGAAGGAAGTTTGCGAACAGATTCAGAAAACGTAAAATCAGTCGTAAATTTCCCGCAGCCTAAAAATGTACGAGGAGTGAAAAGATTTTTAGGTATGGTAGCACTGTATAGTAAGTTTATTCCGAATTTTTCCAATCTTGCAGAGCCTTTGAATAAATCAAAAAGAAAAACGTGTTGTTTCAGTGGAACGTAAACCAGTAAAATGGTTTATCAAAAATTGAACGATATGTTAGCAAATCCTCCCGTTTTGTATTTACCGAATTTTTCTGAAGAGTTCTTTTTGCACTGCGATGCCAGTTCTGTAGCGTTTTTAAATCAGAAGATAACTGGTCATTTTGTACCGATAGCGTACCCCCGAAAATGATTGACTCAGGCAGAACGTAAATGTACTATTTATGAACAGGAATGCTTAAGTTGTATTTGGGCCATGGAAAAGTTAGCAGATTATTTGGATCACGCACCGTTCACGTTGTACTAAGCGCTCCGCTTGTTATTAAAATCGCAAAACCCTTGCAGGCAGGTTGGCACGTTGGCTGGTAAGATTGGCCCGTTTCATATTCAATGTGCAACACATTCGCGGAATCGATGATTCGGTAGCAGACGCGTTGTCGCGCTTGTATTGCGCCGAAGAGTTTGAGCAAGGCGACGAACAGGTGAAGAATGGGGCACCTGTACAGAGTGTAGCGAGCGTCGATAGTCAGCTGTCAAGACCAGCAGTAGGAAACACAGACGTTTCAGAATTGAATACGTTACAAAAAATTCCCAAGCGTATTTACTGACCTTAAAGAATACCAAAATGCTGCATCAGGAATGTTAGCAGATTTTGTCTGAAATAAAGAATGGAACTTCGCCGTAGGTTATCCATAAAGGTTTTCTAGATGAATGGACGAGGCGAGGAAAATTCTGAGTTTTTGTTCCTGAAAATTTGAGGGCGATAGTGTTTAAATATTACCATGAATCTTATTACGGAGGACATGTAAGGCGTGATAAAATCATTCGTCGCGTGTTAGAGATATTTAAGTGGCTGGGCTGGGAGTACGCACCGACCTTGAAAACTGGGTAAAAGGTTGTGACACATGCCAAAACGCTAAACCGAAAAATCAGAAACCAGAAGGCCAGTATGCGGGTACGGTAGCCACGTATCCTTGGTAACCTGTGTATTTGGACGTCATGGGTCCGTTGCTCCGGAATACGTTGGGTTATGTCTATGTCCTAGTAATAATAGACAGTTTCAGCAAATTTGGTCTATTTTTCCCGTTACGCACCATAAAAGCATTTAAAATCTGTAAAGTAGTAATGCAACGGTTATATAGTGTTTCTGGCTCACCCGTATACGTAGTAACAGATAACGCTACGTATTTTTTATCGCGAGAATTCAGAGATCTGAATTTTATATGGGGGGTAAAGATGGTTCAAACTGCCCCGTACCACCCACAAGAAAATTTAGTAGAGCGTGTTGATCATAACATTAGGATTGCCTTACGCAGTTTTTAGCCAGATACGTAACGTTACTGGGATGACGTATTATACCTACTGTTTTTTTATTCAATAACGTGATTAATACTACACACAAGTATGCACTAGCTGAAGTGTTTTTGGGGATGAGATTGATGCACCCTTTAATAAATGTGCAGTCACTCCACTGCATTTGTTTGGAAAATGTGAATAATAAAGAACTGGAAGAAATACGGACGGATGTGACATGCAATTAATTTACGTATAACCAGAAAATGGAACAAAAAAGTAACGTAGTTAACAAAGATATAACCTTGAAACCTGGTGATTTAATTTTAGTCAAGGCTCATCACCTCAGTTCAAAAATTGATTATTTTAGTACTAAGTTGGCTGGGAAATGGCGACAGCCGTTTCAGGTAGTGAGGTTCCTTTCGCCCATGACAGTATTGATTGAAGATCCACATTCTCCGAACAAATACGAAAAGGTTAATATCTCTCAATGTAAAAGATATCACGTACCCACGACATAAAGGGGCTGTCCCCCACCCTTACTTTTTGTGAAATCCACACTGTCTTCATTGAAGGATGTCGCACTGTTTTATTAAGCATCCAAAGATTTCAAGGGTATTCATTTTTAAATATATATTAATTTTACAGCGTGTATTGGAGGAAAATTTAAGAGAGAGAGAGTATTAACATCTTGTAAGCAAGTATACTCTACTCAAAAGTTAAATGAGTATATAGATTAAAATGTACAAGTATGTAAAGTCATACATATTTAAAGGTATACATGTATATAATGAGTAAATTATTAGATATTTTATATGTAAATGGAAAAATGGTTCAAAATTTAAGCAAGCCTACCCAAAGTTCAATTTTGAAAAATAGTTATGAATGTTTATGTCTTTGTCGAGTGAACCCTGGTGCATGTCTGTTTTATGGTTGCTGCTAACAACGTGACCCATGTCCCATGCGGAAAGGAGCCAGAGGCAAGGGCCTGGTCAGCCTATACCTTAAGTTCTGGACGCGTATTCGACACCAACTTCATGGGTCTTCTTCAGGGGAGGAGGGATGTGACGGCTATCCTTGCACATCGAGCAAAAGCTAAACCGACGGAACCATATGAAGTTGAGAAAGTGTTGGCTGTTTGGGACGGCTTACCTTCGTTGCGACGAGAGTTCATTTGACGATCTCCACGCTTCACGCCCACTGGGCAGGCCCGCCAGCCTGTAAGTATGGGCGCCGCGGGGCCTATATAGCCCGCGAAAAAATGGACTGTCTTCCCCTCCCTTGTACGTCACCTTGACCACGTGATGCCAGCCAGCCAGTCGCGTATCTCCAGGGTGCCCTTCCAGGACTTCCAGATATCGACGGAGTGATGGTTGTCAATAAAATATAAATACAGGTGTCTCGCCCAGGTTCGGGGAGACAGCACAGGGTATTCACTTAGGCAGGAACTGCTGTTCCGTCAATATTTTAAAAGGGGGTGGGGGTTGCTGTCATTTTAAGTTGAGTATTATGCAAAAGAAAAATATTTAATGTAACCTGCATATAGCTGGAAAGAATTGTAGTTTTGTAAAATGTAATTATAGTTTTTATACAGATTTATATATTTTTGATATATATATTTATTGTGATATTGGGGGGAAAACTTTTTAAATGATTAATACGAAAATATAAGCCAAGGCAACACTTAATTCTAACCTTTTCACTGGAACCAACCCAAATCCCTTTTTTGACATCATCTCAACTCTTTTCAAACTTTAAACACCTACATTAAGGAAGCACTGAGACAAAGTACTCGCCCTGTGTGTTTTGGCAAACACCGTCACAAAATATTCAGTCTTATACAAGGCGAAAATATTAAAATTCCTGCACAATGTTAAAATTTTAGACCTACTTTTTTAAGTCGTATATAGTGGAAATTTTTTTTCTAAGGCCTACAGAAAGTCAGAAATTTTCCAAGTCCTACACCAATGGAAAAATTTATAAGTCCTAGCATTACATTACAGTAGGAAATATTCCACATTCAACATAGGCTATAAAAGTTCTTCTAATTTCAGTGTGAGTAACGAAGTCGAAGTTGTGTATCGACCAATAGTGAAGCAAGGTGGGAGACTGCTGTAGTTCTAGGCACTTTTTTTGCAAAGTGCAAATACAGTTTACCCAGGAAGTGATCGAATATACCGAGGGACCTGGATATATATTTTTTAAAGCGAGATTATTAAAAAAAAAAAAAAAAAAAAAAACAAGTCCACATTTCAACTTTTGGAGGTAGGACTATATAATATTATTTTAAAATATAGGGAATATATATTAACTTACAGCCCGCACCGCATTTAGCACTGCACTTAGGACCGAAATCAGCACCACACTTAGCACTATACTTAGCACCACAATCAGAACCATATTCAGTCAGCACTGCAATCACAATCAGCACCACAATCACAATCAGCACCACAATCACAATCAGCACCACAATAAACACCGCTATCAGCACCACAATCACAATCATAACCACAATAAACACCAAAATCAGTACCACTATCGCAATCAGCACCACAATCAACACCTCAATCAGCACCAGAATCGAAATCATCACTGCAGTCATCACCACAATCACAATCAGCACCACAATCAACACTGTAATGAGCACCGCAATCGCAAACAGCACCGCAGTCATCACCACACATAGCACTGCATGCACCGTACTCACTGGAAGATAAAGGCGGTTCATGGTAAACTCAACATTTTAAAAGCCATGCTAAAGATCTACTTGTAGGCACATTCCATATATTTCCATCATATGTAAAATTTAAATTGCCCCGAGCCTGGTTATTTTATTAATGCATCGGTCAAGTGAAACCGTGTGAAATTAATAACAATGTTAATATTGTTAATATTTTTTAATTTTGTTAATAAATACACTTATGTGCTTTAAAAATACATAACTTAAAACAAAATTACTTAATTATTCATTAATGTTTACCAAACATTTCTAATTCAGCTTGAAGACATGGAACTATTTTCTCTTCATGGTTGGCAACATTAGAGGGCATTTGCCAGTCATTGAACCCATTAAAATACATGCAGGCAGTGGCAGTGATATTTTTCAAATGTTGATTTCAAAAGTACTCACTTCATCGTGAACAACCTCTAGCCAATTGGTCTGGACTATAAAAATTTGCTTGGTAAACTTGGGTTAACATTGATGGTATGGTTGATATGTTGGGTGACATGTTTTCCAGTATATGTCTTGCGATTATTGTTGTATGTTGAATGGTGTGGACAGTATGTGCGTATCGGTGAGTCCTGTAATGCTAAGGCATGCTTGATTTAAATTGTTTCGTATGGGTGGTCAGTGTATTTTTGACTGGTGTCAGTCGACATGGTGGATGGTATGAGAAGAAATTGATTGTGTCACTGGTTTGGGCTGTATTTTTTGCTTTGTATGGTCTGTGTGGACGAATGGTTGAGCTATGCTAGATTATAGAGGGTGGTATGGTTGGTAGATATAAGCAGCGTTGGTTGTTAGAACAATTAGATTGGGTGTTAGTTTATGGTCTGGCCTCAACTGTATACTTGCTTGGTACACTTGGGTTATTATGAATTGTTGGTTGGTATTGAGGTATAGTGACTAGTATATATTTGGTTGGTGTCGACCAGTAGAGCAGGAAGTATGAGCAATAAGTAATTTTTAGGTAAGATCAGTGTGGACTGAATGGTAGAGGTATGCTTGAGTTACAGTAAGAGGTATGAATGATGAGTATATTTCGTCTGGTGTTGGTTGGTAGAGCAGATGTCATGCATGAGTTACAGTGGGCTGGTATGGTTTGTTTATATGTTATGTTTGTTTATATGTTTATATGTTATGATTGATCAGTAAGTCTGAGGTATGGTGGTTGATATGGCCTGTATTGTTAATAACATAACTGAGGTATGTTTGGGTTAGAGTGAATAATATGGTTTGGGCTGTATGTTTCTGTTGGTATGGATATATTTTTGGTGGTTCGTTGATATATTCAGATGGTATAGTATGTTGGTATGCTGGAGGGTTGTCACCTAGTATTTTATGGATGGTGTGGTTGATGGATGGTGTGAGTGATATGAAATGAGTAGTTGTTATGTTACATTGTATGACTACTATGTGATATATGTGGCATGACTGAAGTATGCTTGGTTATGGTTAGTAAAGTACCCAGTACTCCTGGCTAGTAGGGTTACTCATATTTTGTTTCGTATGTCTGAGGTGTGGTGGTCATCATTTTTATTGGTATGGAGGGTTGGTATAATCAGGAAGTTTGTTTATGATATTTGGCTGGTGTCTGATGGTAATGATGACATGACAAGACATGGAGTTACGATTTTTGGTATTTTTTCTCAATTTTAATGATTTTCTTTGTTTTGTAGTATTGGAAGGTAGGGAGCTAAATTGTAGGGGTGGATTTTTAGGGTGCTGGGATGAGTGTGAGGTTAATGTGACATGTTCTTATATTTTCTTTACATTTTTTTTTGTGATTTTTCAATTTTTGGGGATTTTTTTAATAATTTTTTTATAATTGTTTTAGAATTATTTAAATTTTTTTAGAGATTTTTTAAAACAAATTTTAGGAAAAAATTTAGGGGAAAAGAAAATTCTTATGAAAAAAACTTATTTCAAGGTGAAAATGGCGGATTTTTTTTAATGGAAAAGGGGAATTTTTTAAGGAAAAGGGAAATTTTTTAGGAAATTCCCTCGATTTTGAAGGAGAAAAGGGAAATTCAAGATGGTGAGCAGAACCCACTGGAGGATTTTTCTGGGGGAACTCTTTTTCGTAGCTGGGCAAAACGGAAAATTTTTATAGAAAAATGGTGGAAATTCAGGACCACAGTCAGAGCCGCCGAGCCGCATCCTGGAATTCCTGTCATGAACATGCCATTTCATTCTACTCTGGACGTTTCGCAAAATTTTAAAATTCCACCTGACCCCCAAAAAAAAAAGGATGTGGAAATCTCCATAAAAAACGGGACATATGGCCACCATATTTTATAGACTGACGTAGCATAACGTAATGTAACCTCGATCTTAACTAGGGAAAGGAAAATTTTGCGAATTCATTTCGGGACAACATAGACGTCAAACACATACACAGTCAAGTCACCTTCACAATTTGATCACAATTTATTAGACCCGCCCTGCGCGCCTCTGAGCCAATAGCAGACTTGTAAGGAAACACTTTGTGAACCCCATAACTGCCACGTGTGGCGGGACAGCCAATGAACACACAGCTGAGGCTCCAGTTTACAGAGGACAGAGGAGTCTAGCTTACAGGTCATTGAACTAGCGAAATTTTCCTATCCCTAATCATAACGTACTGGACTTCAACTGCGTTGCAACGTGTTTGAATCCTTTTATTTTTTTTACGAAGCCATTAAACGTGCGCCTAACGTACTTCAAACTATGCCTGCCGATTACTTTCAAGTCATAATTAGAGACCCCCCCCAAGAAATTCGAGTTTCCAATGACGTGTAGGCTAGACTTCACATACTTATACACTCTCACACAAAAATCAACTGTTTATTGGTTGATTGTTGTGGTAGTAAATGACGGTGGTTGGACGCACAATATATTACATGTTTGTTACTGGCTTATTTATCTCCAGGAGGTGTCAAACAACACGTCGACCAATTACAAACGTAACATGATCGTACAGGTGTGTGAATTCCAACTTGCCTAGAAATTTACCTGCAATATCCTCGGGTCTCTAGTCATAATGCCCGTTAGAAACACCATTTTCGAGCATTTTAATATAGCTAAAATATAATTTTTAAAGCCCTCTATCTCAAAATATCTGAGTCAGATAAGTACTCGAGGGACATGCACTGGACCTTGCTACTGACTTTCCGCCAATAAAATCGACGAAGTCGCCGCTCAAGAGGGATAAGTTCCCGCCATCTTGGATTTATGGAATTTTCGCCGTAACTTGCATCACAGATTTTATTTTGGGCGTCGACATGGTATAGATAGAGATAGGAAAATTTCGCGAGTTCAATGACCTGTAGGCTAGACTCCCCAGTACTCTGCATACTGGAGCCTCAGCTGTGTGTTCATTGGCTGTTTCCCCGCAGTTATGGGATTCGCAAGGTGTTTCCTTGCAAGTCTGCTATTTGCTCAGAGTAGTCCAGGGCGGGTCTAATATACTGTGATCTAATTGCGTAGGTGACTCCACTGTATATGGGTTTGACATATATCTTGTCCCGAAATGAATTCGCGAATTTTTTTTTATCCCTAGGTATAGAACAGTGCTTTGCTCATGTTCTAAAACATGTATTGCCAGACTATTTTTGCCAGGATCGTTTCTGTAACTTCCCGCAAGTAAAGAATATACTTGATTCTAGGACCACTCGTTTTTTCGTGAAAAGGTTTCAAGACTACTTGTACTCTAAAGCACTAGAGATCTGATCAACTTTTGTGATTGGCCCAGTTTAACTTCCACGTGTTGCAGGTGGTTACCCATGAATCGCGGATACTCAGTGCCGGAGTTACCTAACTCTGATTGGCCCATGTAAGGTAAGGAGTTGTCTCCCGACGAAGACACGTCGCAAGCTCAGAGCCTTGCGCGTAGCGACGATGGCGCACTTGGTTCGCTTGGCAGTTGCGCCCTTCTCGGCCCGAACTGCAAAAAAAAAAAACAGCTCCAGGTTAGAACTGCTTGTTAGTTTAACACCTCTTCTCTTTGTGGGGCGGATACGACGCCCACCCGGTTGTCTCGCACAAACAAAGACGTCCAGTCCGGACTTGACTGGAAACAGAGAGCCATGACTCGCAGCATTACCTTGATGGACAGTTCAAATAAAAACTGTTCATGACAAAGTGAACACTTTTGAAATCAGCCTTAGGAAAATGCCACTGGCCCTGCTTGCATATATTTTAACGGGAGACCTGAGTGGCATTCGCCCAGTAAAGTTGGCAACGATGAATGGAAATTAGTTCCATATCGTAACGTCGAATAAAAAGTGTCGCGTAACCATATCTCATAAGTTAAATTATTTATTTCACATTTTTAAAAAATTTAATGCGTCGACGTGTAATGATGAGCAGATTTGCAAAAATATTCACTTTTGTAATAATTTCACATTTTCACTTGACCGACACATAAAAAAAGCGGAGAGGACCATGGTAATGTTATTTTTACATAAGGCGGAAGAAGACACAGTGTAAATGCAAGTAGATCTTAAGCAGAGCTATCAAAAGTGCTCATTTCACCGTGAACAGCCTATAGACATATTTCTCTAGTCAAACGAGTTTTTGGTAGTACTTTTTTTTTATTAAAGCATTTACTAACTGTGATTGTGAAGTGGAAGCGGCGAATTGGTGTTTTATCGGATGAGAATGTCGATGCCGTCAAATGAGTTTGATCGAGGTGAAACTATTTAGATCGCTGAAGAACTAAGCGCACGTGATGTGAGTGTGCGATTATGGGTCAGGGACCAAAAGAAGACTGAAGAGTAGTGTTATCAAAGATCGTCTGAGAAAAGTGAAGCTCACATAAAAATGCAGTAAAGTTTGAGTTTAATAAAAGAAATGCATTAATGATTTTTGTAGGTTTATTCAGATGCGACAGGAATCCCGATTACAAAAGTGCAGAAATGCAATAAGTTAATTTAAAAAATTAATAAATTAGATTTTCTTAGTAACAAATCAATTGACTGTGAAGACTTTTGAAACTAATGAACATCGTTTATCTATTTGCTCCGTTTTAAACTTCTGTAACTTTAATATTGAAATTTTTTTTTGGCTGTGAGTGGCACCTTCAACCACTTAATTTTTTCAATGCTTTTGTTTTAAGAAACCATCTAAGATGCAACTAGCCGTTATTACAAACTGCATGCGATGATAATATTTTCGAAGTACATCTGTGTTGCTATTCGCATTGCATTGGTTGTAAAAGTCGTTTTACGACATCGAGTTTTTTTTTTCCCCCCTTTCACGCCGTTCTTTGAACTGCGTGCTCGTTGCTGCAACAAACGAGCAGCGCAAGCGAGGTTCCCAGCAGAAGGGTTTCTTGTCGCGAGACCCGCAATGAGGGTTCGTTAAAGGGTTAATTCGGTTGTCAGACAGAAGCGGCAGCTGGTTAGGTCCCGATCACAGAGCCCTTCCCATGACGTCATGCCCTGACGTCATGCTCGCTGCGTTACAAACTCGAGTAAAAACCTCGCGATTGGAATGTGACCGAAAATGCGGCGTGGAAGGTTTAAGAGTTTCACAAAGTTCAAGTATTTCCAACTATAGGCTATTCATGGTAAAGTGAGCACTTTCGAAAGTAATCTCATTTGGAATAATAGTCAATAAAAATACTTCGTTTTAGTCTTAAACGTTAGCTTCCGAGTGCCGTGGAATCTAAACACTGTCTTTATCACTTACATAGCAATATTTCTTTAACAAAGATGGTTAAAGGATTAAAATTGGCTGAAAGAAAATAGTAACTAGGCCTTCAAAAGTGCTCACTTTAGCGTGAACAGCCTATACCTACAAGCGCGGAAAAATTGTACCATATTTTCTTATTTGCTATTTATTTGATTTCGCTGGAACGTCTATTGTATTATCTCACTGTTATCGCGTTACTCTGACAATAGGCAGTTAGAAAAGTCTACAGTTTTCAAGCGACTCCGCATGCAAGCGTGTCGTCCGAAGTGACTGCACTGTTCTGAAACTGATGAGTCGGCAAGCAGTAGTTACGGGCTTTGGTGCACGAAAATCGTATATTTATGTAACTATTTTGTCACGATTTGTTTTACAGGAGATTTTAGAAATTTTTGGTTCGACAAGACGTAAATTACTATTTTGAACATCTTATTATATGGATAAAAATTTCCCGAGTCCGTTATTCTCAGTTCTCTGATTGAAGACGAGGAAAAAAATTCTTTTCATTTCTTCCATCAGTGCTCCAAGAATAATGAAGGCAGTGAAAATCTAACAACGTAAAAAGGCGTTGGAAATTATTGTTTACTTCTTGTCGAGTCAAAAATTTCGATAAACTCTTTGGAAAACGACTTATATCGAAAGTCGGGTAAATATATTGCTTTCATGCACCATTCTCCTTAAGACGTAAGGGGGGAGGTGGAAGTGACTGTATTTCACATATTTTCCTGGGGATTCACTCAGGTTTTGTCACAGACTAGTGAAGAATACAGAGCTGAAATATAGGCGTGAACTACGAACTCCAGCTACACACGCCAGCCAGTAACGTGGCGGGATGTCGTTCACCAGTCCCTTCCTGGAGATAACATTGCCAGACGGTAACCAGACCAACAGGGAATATTTCATAACGTATCATCGGGCTCAAAGCCGGTCTCCATAGTGTTTCAATCTCTTAAAGTCAGCGACCTCAGACAGCTTCTTCAAGGGATGGAGGTCTTAACTGAATTAATTACAATTTGCTAATTTATCTATAACTACAACGAAAATACTCTCGACTCAAGATCTCAAAATAAATTGCTAGCACATGCTATTTACGATTAATAAATTCTATTAATGCCATCTACAATCTCCTCAAAAAATCATATTAAACAAATAACTAAAATCAGTCCCAATAATCACTGTATCAATGCCTATTGAATTATTTTATAAGTTGTGTGTCCATATTTGACTGTTCCTATATTTACAATAAAATCCATATCACACGTTCATACAGTGGCACGGAAGTTCAGCCCAGATTTCCACCAATCCAAAATGTTCCAGAGATCTCAGAGCGCCCTCGTGCACAGTGTTCCGTCACCGGGTAGCCGGGAATGATTGGTAGTTGAGCTGGCTGGCGTCACAGCCCCCCATCCCTTCTCCTTTGCTGGAGGAGACGCCGGCTTGAGAGGATGAGCAGGTATATTCTGATAACTATATCCGACGGCACAATGCGGCATTTGTATACATTTCTGGGCCATGGCCAACGACACTATAAATATTGTCCTACCGCAGCTGGAGGACTGGGACTATTTGGTGGAAACCATCTGGGGGAAGTACGGTAATCGGGCGAAGTTTGGTGCCGCGAGAGACATTAGCAGAGAGGTTGGACGACGGCGGAGGATACGAGACGACGGCAGACCTGTGTGTCAGCGAGGTGGACAGACATTATTAAATTATTGAAATATTTATCTTTAGCAGGCATTATGATCAATCTTGTGCTTTCCGTAATGAAACAAGCTTATATGTTAGACAAAAAGAAGGCAAAATATCACAATACTAACAATAAAGATTTTGTGTGTGTGGGTTAACATCGCTCATACTACACAGTTTAAATTATACTTTTACACAACTGACTTGTAACTTAGTTTTGTAGCTCAGTGGGTTGGTGCGCTATTTTGCGCCGCTTAGTTTTTGTTTTAGAGTTCAAATCCCCGTCAAGTAACGAGATTTTTTAGTTATTTTATGTGCTACAATATTATCGTTTATAATTTATGTTTTGGTTTGAAAACTTTAATCTCTAGAATTTATTTGCATAAAAGTAATAACACGCACATAACTGCACAGTACAATCGGCTGCATGTGGGTATTTTTATCAGCAGCAAAACTTCAATAAACTGCAGCAGGGGAAATCTATGGATTCAGATGAGTACTCTCCATCTAGTATATTTCTACAGAATATAGAGTCTGTTAGAAACAAAACTAGTAAATTTGAGCTTATTGCAAGTGAACTATCTGAGGTTTCTTGTTTATGTATTTGAGAAAATTGGTGTAGAGAAGAGGAACTAATATTAGTGTACGTAAATAACTACAGTATTGGAAGTTATTTTTGTAGAATTAAATTTGAATGTGTTGGGGCTTGCATACTTGTTAAAAATGACAGAATTCAAAAGAAGATCTGACTTGGAGTCTTTATCTGTGGAAAAAATATTTGAGGTTGCTGCTGTTGAGATTTTTGATGTCTATAACAATGCGTATGCAGCAATTTGTGTTTATAGATCTCCTAATAGTGGCCTAATTATGGCCAACTATTAAAACTCAACCGCTCCAAGCTTGAGACAAATACTTAATTAAACTATATTAGGTATTATATTGCATTTCCCTTGTTTTGTGATGCTTTACAACTTGAAAACTGGTTCAGTTATCACAGCTACAACTGTTGATGAAAAGTTCAGAACGTTCATGGATATCTTTAATTTAAAATTTGAACAGTATTTTACTAAAAAAAACTCAGATCTGTTAATTGCTCATCTCAATATGATAAGAGCTCGATTTCAAAAGGTATCAACATTTCTAGTATAAATATGAAACATATTTATCGTAGAAGCAAATATGATAGATCAGCAGACTTTGTTACTTATTACAGTAACTATACCAGAATATGTAAAAAAAAAAAAATAAAAGCCTCAAAATAGAAACATGAACGTATGATAATAAATTCAGATAATAAATCCAAGACTGTCTGGAATATAATAAACATGGTCAATGGTAAGTCAAAAATTACCATTGAAACCCCTCAATTGGTTGATTTAACTGGAGCTCCACTAAAATCAGCTTATTCCACTGCAAATTACCATTGAAACCCCTCAATTGGTTGATTTACCTGGAGCTCCACTAAAATCAGCTTATTCCACTGCAAATTACATAGATAACTTTTTTTGCGATGTTCCTAGTGAAGTTAGAGCTTAACTACCCATTCAGAGTACATTAGATTGTAAAATAAAAGAATCACACTCAACAATGTATTTGTATCCTGTAACAAATTCTGAAATTATTACATGTATAAAGAACTTAAGAATAAAAAACCATCTGGACTTGATGGAATTACCATCAAAGTAATTAAAGACTGTTCGGAACTTTTAACAACACCTCTTGTCCATATAGTAAATGAATATTTTGCTAATGGTATTTTCTCAAATGACTTAAAAATTGCTAAAGTTATCCCATTGTTTAAAAAAGGAAATTCCACATTAATTGAAAATTATAGGCCTATCTCACTTTTAAGTTCCTTCTCTAAAATATTTGAAGCCATAATAAATAATAGAATACCAGTTATCTAACTAAGTATAATGTCCTCTCTGCATCTCAACATGGTTTCATGAAGGGTAGGAATACAAAGTCAGCCATTGGTGAATTTGTTGAACTGGTTACAGAATGCAAAGACAGATCTGAGGATGCTCTCGGAGTATTCCTGGATTTGTCTAAAGCGTTCGACACTACTGATCACACGCTACTCAATTTTAATTTGTATAACTTAGGGATTAGAGGAATTGGAAATAAATTATTGAATTCTTATTTATCTAACAGAAGACAGGTAGTTCAAGTTAATAAAAAAAAACATAATGTTATTGAGTCCTTCTATTCTCAGCCTAAAATTGTAAATGTGGGAGTCCCACAAGGAAGTGTTCTAGTCCACTTATTCTTTTAATATATGCAAATGATTTAAGTCTCCAATATACAAATGTGCCTGTCATTTCCTTTGCTGACGATACAAATTTTCTGATTCAGACTAACACTGAGATCAAATTAGATGACTTGACTACTAGTACCTTGTGTACATTAAATCCTTGGTTCACTTCTAACAAGCTGTTACTTAACTTTGATACAACTAATTACATATTATTTTCTTCTGAATTAAAAGTAACAAAGCCAGATATCCTGCTAGGCA
Organism: Dryococelus australis; assembly: GCA_029891345.1. Classification (NCBI taxonomy): domain Eukaryota; kingdom Metazoa; phylum Arthropoda; class Insecta; order Phasmatodea; family Phasmatidae; genus Dryococelus; species Dryococelus australis. Next base: position 333,343,769 of record CM056995.1, on the reverse strand, counting down.
ATACTAAACGTAAGTCTGTTGAACATACTCGTTTCCTTGGAATCTAAATTTCTGACTCTCTATCTTGGAACCAACACACTCGTTGTCTGCTTAAAAAACTAAAGAGTATTTGTTATATGTTTAAAGTGTTTTCACATATAACCACTAAAGTGTGTATGTGGTCTGCCTACTTTGGTTATGTTTACTCGCACATCAGCTATGGGATAATTTATTGGGGACAAGTAAATCACATCTTCTGCAAGTGTTTACTATTCAAAAGAAAATAAAATGAATAATATTCCAATTGCAGCGTTCCGTCATCTGCCGGGATGTTTTTAAATCTGCTGGTATTCTTACTGTACCATGTATATATTTATATAAAGTATTACTCTTTATTTTTATAAACAAACATAAATATTGTATAAATAACGAGATACACAAACATTATACCCGAAAAATAGAAACATTTATATACAGAGGGTCAATAAAATAAAAACCTTGAAATCTGTAAGTAATGATGGTGTCAGAATATATAAAAAATTACCATCAACTACAAAATATATTAAGAAGTACTCTACATTTAAACTTGAACTATTTAGATTCCTCGTAGACAAAGCCTTTTATAAGAATGAAGATTTTGTACAATAATGATTAGTGTATATTGTCACTGTATTTTAATAATTTATTTATAACATGTCTGTTTTGCATTTTGCTTTTGATTAACATTTTTACTGTTTTATATTATAAGTTTTTTATATTCATCCGTTTATTATCTTGTACTATCTGAAAAGTTCTATATGTACATGCATTATATATGAAAAATATAGTAGCGTATTTCAAACTTTATTAGGCCTAAGTATATTGGGGTTCGTTTGTATTTAAAGTACCTTGTGTATGTATTCTACTAATATTAGTAATGTCTAATTCATTTGCATTTCTGCAACAAATAAAAACTTATGATTATTGTTTTATTTTATTTATCTTCACTGATAGCTCTCTTTATATAGCCCTGTTGAAACTGTCCTGTATTTTTTTATAATTTTCAAAGTTTAGCAACATTTATTTGCTTGTTTAGCTTGTCTAATATATATATATATATATATATATATATATATATATATATATATATATATATATATATATATATATATATATATATATATATATATATATATATAGGAATTATCCTGCAAATTATTCATAATTTTTATAGTTTAGCAAATTGTTAAATTTTATGTAGTATTTAAGTAAATCTGACATGTCCTATACCATTATGTATGGTCTTTTGGATGAATAAAATTGATTGATTGATTAAATGATTTGGTTTGAATTATATGTTTGTATGATTGCTTTTAGACAAAGGTATTTTAGAAATAAGTGTTTTCTGGTATTAACTTAAGTTATAAACCCCAATAATACATCACATAAAATAACTTAAAAAAAATTTTGTTACACGACGGAGATTTGAACTGTATAACGTAAAATTACTCGGCGTTAACCCGCGCACCAATCCACTTTTTTTTTTAAATAAATAAATAAATTTACTGTCACACACAATATACAGAGGTGTTTATCCTTAACCTATTGTACAGTACACATTAAAAACCCACTATATAAACAATAACAAAATACGCAATAAAATACTACACAATTCTTACATGGGGGCACAAAACGATATGAACATTTGGTAAACTGGTTTTACTGACAAAGTCGAAGAACACACAAAAAATTATTTAACTTGAGGGGCAGCGCACGTCGTACACCCCGACACGGGACACTGACTTATAACACTTCCGCCTATCGACGATTACTACTGGAACATTAAGGTGTACACTGGTAAGGACCGAGGGGTGGGCGGGGCACGACGTACACCCAACCTCGGTAATATACACGCACTTCCTGTAGGCGTAAACGTCAGAATGAAAATAAAAAATAGCCGTACCACTGACGCAATGTGCCACGCCGCGCCATGTTCCACCTATCTTGACGAAGAAGCTGGACAAAGTCTTGAACTGTCACCGGTGCCGAACGGTCCACCAAAAAACCGATCGCATGAAGTACAAACCAGGCCGCAGCTCTTCGTCGAACTGAGGGGAAGGTGAAGAAATCGCAATGAAGCATGTGTGTGTCGCTGACATCTCCATGTTCATCACGAATTATTTTTCGTACTCGTACACGACACCAATGCCAGATGCGAGCTGCATAAACACAAGAAATTACTCTATGAAGGACCGTGCCAGTGTTGCCACACAGCGGGCATGCATGGTTAGCTGTCAGGTGAATGCTGTATTTACGCTGCTGAAGTGCCACGATATTATTGTAGAAGTCGAATGCTGCAGCTCGAAAATCCGAGGAAAGGTTTGGATCGGCACGTATTTTCCATGGACGCCTCCAGCGGATGGTTGGAGTGCGATTCACAACATATGGCATGACTGCCGACATTTTGGAAGCCCGAATGTACCAATATCTCCCTGATGCGACTGTCCCTTCCGGTAAGTGTTCTACTAGAGTTGCGAGTGCTTTCTTTGTATGACGCTATTGAAGTGGCACGAGTCTAACTTCAGACCACATCATTTTCTGTAATGTTGCGTAAATGTCCTTTGGGAGCAAAATTGTTGCATTTGCTGAAGATTGATATAAGGCCTCACACTTCAAAACGTGAATTAATTACACTCAGGCCTCCGTCTTGAAAGGAAAGATAAAGTTGCGGCCTAGATAATTAAAATATATAAGATTTCCACAACATGCGACCAACAATCTGTAGTATTTGTGCACTTTGTTGACGTGGTAGTGGGAATATGTGTGTCACATACCACAACTTCGCAAGTAAGAATACATTTATTAAAGTAATCCTCTGTATAATATTTGTACGACGATAATTCATTTCTATTTGACGAGCACGGAGTTTATTTATTGCCATGTTCCAATTATAATGCAACATAAGAGTGGCGTCTACGGGGAAGTATATGCCCAATATCTTCACAGTTTCGGCCCTCCGAAAAGGAAAAACGTCGTCAAATGGCTCGCTGGTCGCGCTGAGCTCCAGTACGGCAGTTTTGTTAGCATTCGTTCGCAGATTAGAGACTGCGAAAAAGGTCCAGGCATTCTGCCGTCTCTGCAATTTCCCGCTCTGAATGAACGACACATGTGAACTCGCCGAGTGACTGTATAAACAGTTATGTACATGATAAAAGTCCATACTTATCACGTATTTTCAAAGTTGTGTTTATTGTTTCATTATGACCGTGGGAGTTAATTGAAACGTTCCCCGTCACTCATGCGTACATTAAGTTTCATTTTGTACATAAATACGTTTTACAGAACCCGTAATTTATTCGTAAACGGGTATATATGCCTCGAAATTGTCACTTGAGAGTCCGCCATCTTGTCTGTCGCAGCTCCGTGGGTATAGCAGAAATTTAGAACACGTTCTGTTACCGTTTCGAGCATGTCCATGGGTACAAAAACTGTTATACCAGGAGCCTGACCCCTCCGGAGCGGGCTGGATTGTAACCGACAGGGGAGCAGAAACACTAGCAGAAAATGGGTAGGAAAACTGCTCAGGAAATGGGCATCGTGTAGGGGCGGCTTAATGACCTCCCGTGACTCCAGAATCTCGAATCATAGGCATGCCACGGCTTATATAGCCCAGCCACCTCGGGCCAGAAGGTTCTTCGCCCCGCGAGTTGTGAGCGCGGGGGAAGGGGGCGATGAACAGAAAATTAGTGCATTCAATCTTTCTGGGTCGAGAGCAACATCAGCTCCAACATTCTTATCGCGGCACACGTTAGTATGTCGCGGCGTGACGTTTGCAAGTCTTCCTTGCTTTTTTACAATTGCCAGTGACATCAACACGCGCCCGATGGGAGAAGGGGACAGGCGAACGGCCTCACAACCCCTCCTCCATAGAATAAAACTTTGTGGATAAGCCCGGTGACTACCATAAACGTCGTGTATATTGCGCATAGTGGACGCCTGATCACAATACGTACAGTATTCTAGCATTGGTTGTTTGTTCGTACGCTTAAACCTCCAGTTTAATCGGCCCCGAGGCATTGTTACAATCTCTCTCTCGAATTTCAGTGGGCTTTGTAACCAAGTTCGTAAAGGGATTAAGGTCTTGATTAAATAAAAGTGTTAGTCTAATTATAATTTCCTAGTTTTATTTACAACAACTACAAACAAAATTCTCTTGGCTCAACATTTAACATTAAACCTATATCACTTATGGTTTACAATTAATGACTTCAATTAGTACAATTTATAATTACCTCAAATAAATCAATGAAAGTAAATAATCAGTCCAAAAAGACAGTGCAACAAAAACGATTCAATTGTTTTATAAATTACGTGTCCGTATTCGACAGTTCAAATATTTGCAATAAAATCCGTATTACACGTTCATTCAGTCCCACCATAGTTTAGTCAATGTCCCGTGAGTCCGCAATGTTCTAGAGTCATCCGAGCGCCCTCACGCACAGCAGGCTTAACTCGTTTGGTTTCATGCCGTCTCGTCCATTCACGCCACGAATACATCGTCCGCAGTCGCGCCACACCAGAAATCGCGCCCGCACTCAGCTAGATGGCCTTCGCCAAAGACTGCTGGGCTGCTGGCCGCTTGACCGCTGCAGTATTTATACGGACGTCGGCCATCGCCCAGAAGTTCCGCTAAATCCCGAGCAGCGCCGAGTGTCCTAATTCCCGGAATATTCGTGTGCCTCCTCTAAGTTTGTAGGCTCCTCAGCAGGGGAGAGGAGATGGGGTTGTAACGTCACCCAGGTCTTGCCGCTGTCAATCATTCCCCGGCTTTCCCAGGAGGAAGAGGGGGGGGGGTGCTGTTGCGCCAGCCAGGAGATGGGCGCGTGGTGCGATTGGCTGACCTGGTGGAATAATGAGCGGCGAGGGGGATCAGCTCTCCCTCAGAGCCGGCCTGCACGTAACGGAACTTAGTACCCGAGGCGAGAAATCATTCGCGTAACAGTACGAAGTCTTCAGAATGACAAACGTCTGCTGTTGGTAAAGATTAGAGGACGAAACTTTTCGCGGGTACGTCACAAGACATTCTAGAATGCAAAAACCGTGACGTGACACTTGCTTCGACAACCAGTTTAACAAAAGCGCCGCACGATAGCCCTGGACCAATAGCAAATTCGCAGTAATACACTGGTACATTTATGCCGCATGGCGGTGGGCGTTCCAAAACGTTCCTCTGAGAATAAACTTTTCGCTTTGGCTGTTCCAAAACACTCTGAGTGAACACTGTACTTGCACATGGCAATGTCTCAAAACTGCAGAGTAATTACTCTGTGCGTCTTACGAGAGCAAAACTTTTACACGCGTCATTCCAACCAGTAACGAAGGGTAAACTGAAAATGGTGTCAAATTTAGTATAACTAAATAAAACTGAAAGGAAATGTGGGCATTCTGGTTATAGACACAAACGAGGAAATTGCAAATGGCCAGTGGCCATATATATGTATATATATATATATTATATATATAATGATAAATGCCTTCTGGAATTTACATTTGTTGCTTAATCAGCACATGTTTGTAAACACAACTTGCTGTTTACATCGTGTGCATTCCAAAATCACGTTTATAGGCTTTTCACAGTAAAATGATCAGTTTTTAAAGCCCTGCTTAAGATATGCTTTTGCGCACGTTGTGTACTCCTCCGCCTTATGTAAAATTATCATTGCCGTGTGCCTCATCACTTTATTCATGCGTCGATCAAGTGAAACTATGAAATTATTATAATTGTAGATATTTTACAAATCTGCTCATTCTTATACTTACACGATTTAAAATACAGAGAGGAAAATAAATACTTATAGTCTGCACAAATGGTTGGTTACACTATTTTTTTGACGTTAAGTTATGGAACTACATATTTCCCATCCATCGTTACGAATTTTACTGGGCGCTTGTCACTTGGTGCGCTCGTTGAAATATATGCAGGCAGGGACAGTGCTTTTTTTCTTAGGTTGATTTCAAAAGTGCTCAATACATTGTGAACAGCCTTTACCCTTGCGTTCCTCAGCTGTTTGTTACTCTCTGTTGCTTTACTCCCGGAGTAACGTGCTGGAACGCCGCCCAGAGTAGACAAGTACACCGAGACAGAATGACATGGGCATTTATTTTTATTTCGGTTAAACCATTCTCTGAACGGCTTGCACGGGGCTCCGTGTACGGGCCTTGTGCCTGACCGGCCACTGCATGCTGTGATAGTTCCCCTACTGGCTGGGTGGGCTGCCGGTACGGCGTTCGAACATTCACTGCGGGCCAATGACGCCATTTTGTTAGCGTGTGCAGCTGGAGTTTGCTTTATGTGAAACCTAGTTTACTGCTCATTAGCTTCTCACTGGAGCAGCAACTAATGGGACCATAGTTGTAGCTCCATTCTCTACAGCACGTGTTAAGGTCATATTTCTCATTTTTTTATTTGATTGTCTGGAAGAGCTTTCAAAATGTGCCCCCTAAATGCAGTTATTAGTAAAGATAGGTAAATTTCGAGAGTTCAATGACGTGTAGGCTAGACTCCTCAATCCTCTGCATACTGGAGCCTCAGCTGTGTGTTCATTGGCTGTTGCCCCGTACCTGGCAGTTATGGGGTTCGCAAGGTGTTTCCTTGCAAGTCTGCTATTGGGCCAGGGGCGTGGAAGGTGGGTCTAATAAACTGTGATCCAATTGCGTAGGTTACTCCACTGTATATGTTTGACGTCTATCTTGTCCCGAAATGAATTCGCGAAATTTTCCTATACCTAGATATTAGTTGTCAAATCATTATAGTTTTCGAAGTACAACGCTCAAAAAGTCTTAACTTCCCGAATTCTGCAGAATGCTAGGCTTTGCTCCTAGATATTTTTCTCCAGTCAAATTGTATTTAATGCATTCTGAATGGTGTGTAGAACATACTGATTCAGTATGAGTGCGATTTATGAACAAGTGAGCGAGTATTGGAACTCTGAATTATGTTGAAAATAGGGGCCATTCAAGCGAAAATGTTAACATTCATTTATTAAATCGTTGAAACCATAAACTGTAGAGGAAAGGTTGTTTTTGTTCCTTTCGTAACTTGTAACACAAATTCAGTATGCCGCGCTTAGACTCTAATTCAACACTTTGAACCTGCCTATAGCACGCTTGTGTCGTAATTTGAGTGTTATAGTGTGAAAATGATAATGATTTGGCAACCAACAACTGCATTAAAGGGGGCACTTTTCGAAACCTCCCTCAGAAAACCAAATTCCCAAAAAAATGAGAAATATGACCTCAAGTCCAACCGGGAGGTCAGTGAACCCGCAGACTTGTAAGAGACATGTGAAGCATGTCGGATTAGCGAGAGTTCGACACACACGAAACTAATGCATACTTGATTAGCGAGAGTTTAACGACACACACGAAACTAATGCATACTTCCGTGGCTTCTTGCCTGTTGCCGAATCAACTACGCGAAATTACAGGATTTGTATTTATGAATGTTAAGTACCAGGAAAGCAAAATATATGAAAAGGAGTGGTGGGGGGAAAGAGGGAGTTCAAGAACATCCAGTTGACTCCCTCCTCTTTCGCAAGTAAACCGGTCACGTGGCTGGCTAACTGGACGGGAGGGCCGCGGGCGACGTATCGGACTAAACCTGCAGCTCCAGCGACCTTGGCAAGGTCATCTGTCGGCCCGGACTCACACACACAACACACACACACACACACGTACAGGAGGCGGACAGATCCCATGCTCAACTCTCTTATGCCCGGTTACACCATCATGGTTCGAAAATCGATCCGAGATCGGATCTAAGATCGACACAGAAAAGTGTTGCACCATGCAAGTTCAGAGCTTGGCTGGAGATCCAGATGAAGTTCATTTCGAACCACCGTAATTGGGGGTTCGAAATCTCGATCCGAGATCAGCAGCCATTGTCGACAATTCTAGTTTTAAAATACGTCAACGGATAGAACTACGTTCGATTGCTTTCTTGGGAAATTAAAACAAAATTATACACACTTGAAAATTATCCAGTAAAATTCGTACAACAATGATTCATTCAATTAAAACAGATAAAACATCGCACATGACATCTTATATTACAAACCAATAGCAAAATTTGTCTCATAACTAATATCGATCTCTCACTTTGGAACCAAGATCGACCAATCGGAGACCCAGAATCATGCAATTTCGTTGGTGCAACACTTTCACATTGGAACCAAGATAAAACTGGATCCTGGTTCGGAACTAGGATCATTCGATCTCGGATCGGGGAAGATGTTGGTGCAACCGGGTATTACTGACATTCGTGCTAAAGTCTATAGTGTATTCGCAGGTTTCTTCACACATTTTGAATCAAACCTTTGAAAAACCACCCCCTGTGACGTACTTGGTTATACCACGTATCTCAAACGTTTTATACTCGTGCGAACATAAAAGTACCTTATTTTTTTGTTAAAATTAACTAATATCTTATCTATAAATAGAGACCTGGAAATTTTGCGTTATTATTTAAGGGCAGTCTGAACTTCAAGTATTTGTGCGTTTGACCATCTTCAGACATTGCCCAAAAATATGCTTGGCACGTCTCAGAGAGCTCTTAAGCCAATAATACGAGTTCAGCAAGTGAAGTGGCCAGTCGCTTTTAAGGAGATCAGGCAGATACGTGACGTTGATGACAGTGCAGTGGCCAATGAAATCATGAACTGTAATCACTTGTTTATTAGGCAGTGGAGTCTACCGGAAGATAAAGCGAATTTTGCATGTTTCTGTTAATAATGGTTAGGGATAGGAAAATTTCACGAATTCATTATCGGAATCAGTTATTTTTACTGATTGTCAGTTGAAACTGCTCCAACCGGAATCAGTAGAAAAATAACACTACTAATCTCTTCAGTTAAATGAAATCCACTAATATAAAATCCAATAAGAGAAAATCAGTTATTTATAGTCGATTAATAAAAAGAACAGGGGTTGAAAACCGTGCATTACGGTTTGAAATAAATTAGGTATGCAATTATTTTGTCGCAAAACAAAATTATTACATGTACAAGGAAATTTTGGAAGTGGTTGGTATCGAACCGCCACCCCAAAACGCAACACATTCTCTTATTTCTTTTGGTTGACGTTCTATCAACTCTGCTACTTTGCCACTGAGGGAAATGGTTTCGCATTTGTGTAGTAACAAAAACTTGCAATGGCGAACGGCTGTAAGTTTCGTAATGTGAAAGTACTTAATGTGGTTGAAATATACACACATTATGCGTACGTAGGTACATGTCTTTGTAAGGCTCGAAAGTCATTCTAAGTTAAGTTTAGTTCAGATTGTGTGCTTTAAAAGAGAAATATGCTGGTTTTAACGGTGTTGTTGGTGTTTTCTATGTATCTGCTATTTTACAATGCAACATTTTACAGAATTTAAATTGTTATTTTGAAGAGTTAGATTAACTACTAAGAACTGTGCTAATTAGACAGTGGAACGTTAGGAACAATGCAATATTTTATCAAATTTGTCGTTTCCTCATTATTTGATCTGTTAACTTGCAGAGACCACACAACTTTTGTTGGTGTAAATCCACCTTTCTTATTGAATCACCGCACTATTGAGCCAGTAAAATTATCACTGATCTGTCTGTCACTAAAAATAACAGTTTAAATCTGTAGTGTCTCGTTGCATTGTAACATGGCGTATACTAGTGGACATTGATAACCTCGTACATTGAAACCACTATATTTATTTTTTTAAAGCACAGAATCCGAACTAAACTAAAGATAGATTGATTTTAGAACTTTGCAAAGACATGTACTTGCGCAGTGGTAAAGAAGTGCAGTGGATATGGCTGATCATGAAAACTTCAGCATGCTCTGCTTTATGGGCGAAGGTTCGAGCCCAACCACCTCCAAAAATGTTTTTGTATAGACAATATTTGTGTCCTGCGACAAAATAAATCGTACCTAACTTACATCACATAGGAATTCTCTGTGCTTATTTATTAATAACAACTATAAATAAGTAGTTTTCTACTGCTTGAATTAGTAGATTTCATTTAACTGATAAATTAGTGATATTTTTTTCTACAGATTCCGGATGGAGCAGTTTCAACTGACAATCAGTAAAAAATAACTGATTCCGGTTTAGAGTGCAGACTCTAAACCCCGACAATAGACATCCGTGAATGGCTGGGAGAGAGGTAACACACGTGAAAGTTGACATACTTCAACCACAAAATTGTTTCTGAACTAATGTGTTTTGCAGTACAGCTAGTCCTGATATAGTTCCGAGAAAAACAGGTCGCCCTATGTATGACCAGTGACACCCAAACTTCGCGAAAAGATTTCCGTGCATGTTAGATTTCAATAATCTATGTGCATATCAGCAGTATTATTTTGGTTTTTAGTAGGGATACGGAAATTTCTCGAATTCATTTCCGGACAAGATAGACGTCGAACACATATACAGTGGAGTAATTTACGAATTCGTATCACAGTTTATTAGATCCACCCTGCACGCCTCTGAGCAAATTGCAGATTTGCAAGGAAACACCTTGCGAATCCCATAACTGCCAAGTGTGGGGCAACAGCCAATGAACACACAGCTGAGGTCCAGTATGCAGAGGACTGGGGAGTCTAGCCTACAGTTAATTGAACTCGCGAAATTTTCCTATCTCTACTTATTAGTCACGTGCCTTTGTGAGGAAACATTTTGTTACTTTGCTGGCCAATATCAGAATTAGGTTACTTCTTTAATGTGCATTTGTGATTCGCGAGCAGACACCTGAGACGCGCAAAACGTGAATCATCCAATCACGATAGTGGATGTAGTTAAAATGTTACGAGATACAATAGGTCATGAATCTTTTTCGCGAAATTCGGGTGTCCCTATGTATGACACATCCCAAGTACTGACGCTTTCAGCCAATAGTAATTACTCGCTGTTTGAGGAGCCAATCTCCAGTGAAGTAGTCATGCAGAAAATGACACAGTATATTTGCCAGTATCCGACGATATTACGGATTGCGCTTAAGTAGGTATAGCGCATTGAAGTCTAGCAGATCACCAAATAATAAAGCGAATTTAGCACGTCTCTACTAATAAAATACCTAGTGGTAGTGAAATTTCGCGAGAAGATTTCAAGACAAGTTATATTCCAAAACACTGTAGGGTCGTTTACATATCTTGATTGGCTGAATTACTTTCTGACGCGCGTTAACTGTCTGCACATGAATCGCGTAAGAACCATGCAGATGTAGCCGGATTCTGAGTGGCCGGGTCAAATATGAAGATGCATTCTCAAGCAAATAGCAACGAAAAAAGACAAATTGCTGTTGGGTGCTTATAGTATTGATGTCTACCATGTACTCAAATTTATTCGCGAAAAATCACTAGCTCTAAAAATACCCTTTCACGTATAATATTAACAGTACACACATTGTGTTCGTTTGACTACAGTAGTATTACAGAAGTGTATCTTTATTCACAACAATTAGAGTTTTGAAGTATACATTCATAAGTTCCTAATAAAAAACAAGCAAAATCAGCGACACTTTCCCGTCTAAGTTATCTTTCAAGGTCAGAGAAATTTTCAGTTAAGTTGATCAAGCTACTTACCCTTAAAGTGCTCGAAGTTATACCGAGTATGTTCGATTATGTACGGTATCATTTAGAGTAAGTACATGTTTGATCAGTGCCGCGTCTTATACAAACTAGCCAGTGCTCCTCCGTAGCTGATACTAATGTCCGTTTGATATCTCATTGATTTTTTTAAAAATTCACTGATACTTGTGCAATGGGCCAGCAGAAACTATTTCCATAAGTTCATTTCGGAAAATTGCTGTAGGAAGCGGCAGTGATATTTCGCGAAAAGCTAACGAGACATGAAAAACCTCGAAGCACTACAGGGTCATTCTCAGCTTTCATTATTGGCTGAATCACGTTTTGGCCCGTGTTAACTGTTAGCTCACCAATCACGAAGTTTCAGTGCTGGAGTTAGCAAATATTGAGTGGCTGCCTCAAATGCGGAAAGGGATTTTCATGTAGACGTAGAAGCCAGTAGGGGTAGAAAAACATCTTGTTACGGTTGCCGCTTAACCCATTCAGACCCAGTGTACACAATTGTGTACATTACGCACGTGTAGGTAATTTTTAGTCTGTACGGCACACTGCGAAGCTCAATGGCTAGTGATCTTACATATGGGCAAATTATTCCTAGACCGCCTTAACTGGTATAGGTCACTATTGGTTCATATAACTGTAGTCGAACATATAGTCTACAGCTCATTGGCTGTGTCATCGAAGCAAGTGTTGTGTCGATGTAAGTACAGCACGCATCATAACATTCCTTGTTTGCAACACCTGTAGCCATGAATTAAAGTGGGTCTAAAAGGTTTAAGACGACTCCACCATTTGTTGCGGTTGCCACTTAAGGCGACACCACAGCTTAAAGGTTGATAGGTCAGAACGTGAAACGAAAGAAGTAATGAAGATACTACTTTCCTTTGATAATACTTAAAACAATTAAAACAATTACAATATAATAGGAGTAGGACGGGGTAAGGCCAGATGAGGTAATTGCTCTCTTTCCCTGGCTAACTCGCCCCTGAAGATAGTTGGAGATCGGTGCCTTCACATCCTGCGTCTGCCTCGCGTCGCCGACGCACCAGGGAGATCTCGTTTACTGGTTCGTATCCCTCGACCACACTTCTCGCCCCTCTCCTGTTAATGTGTTGCAACTCCTTCCCTATTCACCAATACCCTGGCGTGGGCGGAGTTTAAGTTGCCGGCCGATGCCCCTTACAAGTGTGTCAGCCAGACCTAATTATTATGGCCCAACTTGCAGGTAGTTGTCGAAAGATTCCTCTTCCGCAGTGCAGCTCATGTTGATCCAGCCCCCGAGTTGACTGCCGCTGGTCGCCTTTCGCCTGGGCGTACCGCGTGGCCGGTGTGGCAATAGTAACAACCTGGAGTGTATATACAGTTTTGAAGTCTACTATGGGCTCAGATTCTTATACGACAAATCAATGGCCCAAACTATAGGCTGTCAGTGGGTATTTAAGCACTTTTGAACTGAATCCTTCGAACCATATCACTGCCCATACATGCATATATTTCAACGGGCACGGTGATGGGTAGTCACACATTAAAGTTGGTAAAGACGGATGGAAAGTAGTTCTAAAAAGTCTCAATCTTTAATTGAAAGTATCAGATACACAATTGTGAATACTGACGTAATTTATTTTGCTTCGTTTTTTTTTTAGTGCATATAGGGGCAAAAATGAGCAAATTTGTAAAATATTTACTATTTCAATAATTTTACAGTATCACTTGACCGACGCATTAATAACGTGACCAGACCACTTGCAATATGAATTTTACATGTGGCGTAAGAATACACAATGCGTATACAAGTAGAACTTAAGGAGGGTTTTCAAAAGAGCTCAGTTTACCATGAACAGCATATACTAGATGTTTATTAGTACCTGCCAGGACAAAAATTAATTTTGTTGCAATACTTGTTATTAGGGGGTTGGAGGTGGGGAGGGATATGCCTACCTCAAGGGCTTAATCAGTTGCGAAGTCGCAAAATAGGGTCTAAAAGATAAGTACGTATTCTGATAAAAGTGTTAAAGTAGGAGCGCTATATTTCGACCTTCAACTAAGCGACCAGTTTGTCCTGTCCCTACCCCACTACTTCCCGTACTATCAATCTTCCGCATTAATCGTAGGTTGTGCCTTTTTTGGATAAAAAACGATTAAGTTTCCGGATACGTATGGTACCGCACACCGTCCGAGCAACTTAATGACGGCATTACGATGCCTGCAACTCACTCGATGCATCGGCGACTGCGGCCGCCACGCAGAGCCAGCCATTGTTTTTCGTAGTCAAGGACACCATCGCGTGTGATGGCTAATCGTCAGAGCGCAGCGGCTAATGTTGATTAAATTTGCGTGTCACGTTAGGTCGTTTATCAGTGAGTCCCTGTACAAAGCAACGTCTTATAAGATTTCTGATTTTTTATTTCTAATGAGCGAAAGAGTGAATGTTACCGAACCTTAACGTGTATTACACTCGATTTGTTATTATAGGCTTTTCACGGTAAAGTGAGCACTTTTGAGGCCCTAGTCAGTCATTTATTCTCCTTTGTAATAAGTCTATTTCATATATTTACTTAATTTTTGTGTGTATACACTCATTTTCAAGACCCTTACGTTGGGATGCCCAACACGAAATATATCTGTATTTCATTTCATATAATTTTATGCGGAGAGAGTATCTAAATCCTTGAATACTGATATCGAGGATGAATGAACTTGTATACTACCTCGTTATGTGACTCGGAAATGGGCGCCAGCTTAAATTAAGCAAAATTACTGTAACTGAGATACTCTTAGCGCTGTATACAATTAAACATCGTGACATGTAAATGAACTGTCACCTGTGTCCATATACTGTTGTGTGTATAACTCATGCGCCTCCCTCGTGTCCAGTATTTATTAATTAGGCAAAGAACACAGAGAAGTACTTAGCCTTCCTTTCTTCGGAGAGTACTTTCGTATAACTTATAAACTTATCATTGATTAATTTTTCTCCCTACAGGCACTTTTAAGGGTGTTACAGTGAAATTTTTTTTTAAAATGTTTGCACAACATTAGGCAAATGCGACTATTTTTTCCTCAGATATGATATTTTTAGATCGCATAGTTTATGCAAAACGAGAGGACAAAGTAAAATTTTATTGTTTTTGTGACGTACAAAGAATAAAATAAACCGAACTATTCGAAGAAAATCTACCATGGGAAACTGAAAGGTCTTAATTTATTTTATTTTATTGCCAGCAAAAGTTATTTTACAAAATTTCAGGGGAACCACGATTAAAAAAGGTATGCAGGAATTTTCTTTTTTTTCAGCAATTTTTTGGAAACTGAAAGAACGTTTCATTTTACGATATTAAAGAGTCCCCGAAGTAGCTATTGCAGTCTTATTTCAATGTGAATTACTTCATTTCTGTAGGTACAAAAGTTTTGGTTATTTTTAATCTCTGAAACAGCAAGATTGTGATTTTGGCATTTTATTTTGTGCGAAACCTATGAGTTAAAATTTCTTTTCTAGGAGAAAGTATTTATAGATAATCTCTTAAAGTTAAACAGTAGGGCTTATTTGGTATACAAAATAATACTTTTTTTTTTTTTTTTTGGTTGCCAACGTCTTTAAAGTGCCCGTCTACCTGGTGTTACACATTGTTTGAAACCCGAAGATTTATTAGACAATTAAAAAGTGTTGCCACTGTATTAAGACGCAAAAAGTTATCACATATATCGGACGAGGTAGGAAGAATAAATTTAAAAAATTCACGCAAGTTGGAACTACTATATATTCCCCCCTTCCCCTTTGTTGCAGTGGCAAAGTAGCGGAGCTGGTAAGACAACAGACTACGAAAACAACTACATATATTGTATTTTTGGCGGATGTCCGATCCTAACCTCATTAAAAAAAAAAAAATGTTGTAGCGGAAATATTTTTGTTTTACGACAGAATAATTGTACTTAATTTATTTCACATCGCAAATAATTTTTTTATCCTGGTGCTGAATTATTAAGAAATTAAAACTAAAATGCGTGTCCTTTATTTGAATAAGTGGATTTCTTTTAAATGGACGATAGTAGTAGTTTTATTTTTCTACTGATTCCAGATGGAAGAGTTTCAACTGGCAATCCGTAAATATTTACTGATTCCGATTTAGTGTGTGCTGTTGATTGGTAAGGATTGCGGATGAGAATTGTTGAGGATTGCTGGGGAGGATTGCTGAGGAGGATTGTATAGGATTGCTGAGGAGGACTTCTGAGAAGTATTGGGGAGAATTGCTGAGGAGGATTGTGAAGGATTGCGGAGGATTGCAGAGGAGAATTGTTGAGGATTGGTGAATATTGCTGAGGAGGATTGCTGAGGAGGACTGTGGAGGATTGCTGAGGATTGTTATGATGCAAAGGATTGGAGAGGATTGCTGAGTAGGACTGTGGTGGATTGCTGAGGATTTTATGAGGATCGCAGAGGATTTGCGAGGATTGCTGAGGAGGATTGTAGAGGATTGCTGATGATCGGTGTGAATTGCAGAGGAGGATTGCTGAAGATTGGTGAGGATTACAGAGGATTGCTGACGATGGGTAAGGATGATTGCTAAGGATTGGTCAGGATTGGTGAGGATTGGTAAGGATTGTAGAGAATTGCAGAGGAGGAATGGTGGGTATTGTGGAGGATTGGGATTGATCGAAGTATTGATGCCTGAGAAAAGCACGAAATATAAGACTGTTTATTACCCTAGCTGCCCTTGCATATTCCAATTTTCAAGGACATAACAGTATTGGTAATTAAATTATAACCTAGTTTGCCTATAAAAGTGCTGTTAGAAGCTGATCCATACCATGATTATAACATATGTTTGCAGGTGGTTAGTACTCATATGATGGGTACGGATTGGCCACATACACAAACATAAAAAAAAGTCGGGTAGCATATTGTTATTCCAAAAACAGTCGAGGCAGTGAATAATGAGCAAATTCCGACTTCATGTATTAATATTATTCTTCAAGAGAGGAGACCGGAAATGAAGTAACTGAATGAGAGACTTTTGCACGTTTCCGCAATGCTGTATGTACAATTTCGGTACAACTTAAAATAATACTATTTTACAAAATAATACAATAAAAATTTTACATAATAATTTTACAATATAAGCATCCCTTTGAGGCGATCCGAAGACTGAGGATCTCGTCTGAGTCGAACCGAGGACCCTCCCAGCCGCACAGCCATCGAGCTCCCATTTAAAATACATTGCGCCAGACTCTTCACAATCGTACTACTAACAGTCAATAAATATATTTTATTGTAGTCTTAGACGTTAACTTTGAAGTCCGGTGGAATATATACTCTGAGCATATTACTTATAGTTCAAAAAGTGGTTGAACGATAAACAACGGCTGATAGGAAAAAAGTAACTAGAGCCACAGAATTGCTCACTTTACCTACAGGTAAAGCAATTCCGTGTACTAAGGAAAATCCCTAGCAAATAAATTCGTCCTGTCGTCAGGAAGCAATGCAGCGGGCCCTCCGAAAACTGCGATATGCCTTCCCGGCAAGCTTGATTTCTCGCAAATTAGATATGCAAATGTACACGCGATGAAATCCAATGGACTAAACCACAGATCAAACTGCGTACTTGTATTCTATCTTTTCAGGGAACTGCAAAGGGAAGTCCGATAAATTATACTTTTAACAGTTTTTCCTTTATTTTTTCCCTTTTGAAATATATTTAATAGGATACACGTAGTTTACAAAAGTGGCTGAACGTATTTTTTTTTTTTTTTTTTTACCTTTCCTGGTATAAGTTTGTCTTACCAGGATATTTATTTACTGAGGTATGTGAATACCTGTAAATACTTATTTTATAGTCAATTGTATACTATGAAGTCCTCTTAACGCCTTATCGTAAATGTAATATTAAATTTGGTTGCCACTGAAATTGGTTGCAGTTTCGTCTGTACATATAATAATCATAATAATAGTCATGGCAGAGACGTATTTATGGTTTACCACTTGATGGATGCACGAATACTTAAAAGTTCCTCGCGGTTGATTGAACACTTTCGAAAGCCCTGCTACGATCTACTTTTCTTCTCAATTCATATCCTCCCGCCATATGTAAAATTAAGTATCCCAGTTGACCAATATACTTTATTCATGCGTCGATTGATTTAAATCGTGAAATCGTTTTGAATGTAAGTATGTAACTGATATCCCACTTGAGTGTGCTCTTAAATGCATTAAACAAACAGAAAATAAAAAGTTATACATTCATTGCCACAAATTTAAACATGGTACTTTTAATACAACGTTTCGGCGTAGAACTAATTTCTCTCTCACTGTCAACGTCATTGAGAGCATCGTATTAAACGTTTCCGGTAAAAGCGGAAGTGAAGAGATTTGGGCGGCTCTTAACAGCGAGGTCGTGAGAGCCGATATACCCGTTTAAAAAAATGCATTTTGAAGCAGGAAAAATGTTCGGAGGCTGACCATAGATGTGTCCAATTCACCATGTGCAGTCTATACTAATGGGATGAATTGCACTATTTGTTAGTGTAAGTAACGGAATTCTCCACAACGGGCGTACAGAAGAAACTAGCCAAGGCTTTCATAAGTGCTCATTCAATACTTCCATTCATAAATAAACATATAATTTTAGGTTTAGAACTTTATTACTTTCGGTATGATGGTTTCTTATATATCGGGACCAATAAAAATCTGTATGCGCTTTATGTTACTGACAGGAGCTGTTTGTGAGAATACGAAGGAATACAGTCTGAACAGCGAATGCTACCTCACACACGTCACAGGCTTTCTTATTTGGACGCTGTTTTCTATAGGCTGTTCACGGTAAAGTGAGCACTTTTTAAGGCCCTTCCAAACGGCATTAATCACAAATAAATATATTTTGTTGCAGTCTCAGACATTAGATTTTAAAAGTGATGAAATGTGTGCATTGTATTTATTAGTCACAGGGCAGTGTTTAGATTTAAAAGTGGCGGAAAGATAGAAATTTGCTGAAAGGAAAAATTTTGTAGGGACTTAAAAAAGTGCTCACTTTACCGTGAATAGCCTATACCGTGTGGCGTGCAGACCATCAAGGTGGCTTTTACGAATCTTCGTAATAATACCGCTGTGTACTCGCTGCTTGGCATCCCGCGCGAGACAGTGGAATTGAAGGACAGCAATTATATGATAGCTGCGGCAGCTAGTCAAAGGATTGCTTTGAATGAACAGGCGAGCGATAGGCCGGTGGCTGCGTATCTGCTACAGAAAGCGAGCCGACACGATAATTCGTTTCGTTGATAATGCTGTCCCTGGTTGTATTGATTTCTGCGATTATCTGAAGAATGCTCTGGATTACTGACCTCATTCTCTCAGCGTGACTCGGGGTGCGTTGAACCTTCCACGTGGTCAGGGCGAACGATATAAAAACGAGACAGGCCTCCGGGCCGAGGAGTTGATGAGAGAATGAGTGGCTGAGTTCCGAGCGATAGAAGACGAGAAGAGATAGAAGTGACCAGCAGAAGGGAAATCTGCCACTGAGAGTATTAAGCGGTGAAGGGTGCGGCTGGCCGGCTGGACTATTGGACTAGATGCGTGAGTTAAACATTTTACAAATGGTGGCAACATATAAACTAAACACGTGCTAATAATGAGTATGAATTAATTGACAGTAACCAGACAGAGACAATTAAGAAGGACGTTAATTATAGTTGAAATAGTCATTAAATATTGCACTCAATGTTAAATAAAAAGAGTAAAAGTGGAGACGGATAATTTAGTGCTGTAAGTAAAAGCTGTGTGAATAAATTAGAAAACAAATTTAGTTATTTAATTTTTATTAAGACCTCCATCCCTCACGAACTCAGATACGCCCCTCAGGCGTCTATGTAACAATACTTTATTACCAGAAATTATTTAAAAATGAAAACTTGATATGGCGTAGATTTATACTTGAAAGAATTTTTGATGTTTGTATGGTTTAATTTATACGCTTATTTTCCAGTGTCAGGCAAAAATGATTAAATAATGAGGGAACCAAGTAACGGGGAAAAAAAATAAATCGGATTTCAAAATAACTGTTAAGATGTTCCCTATGCCTTGACAAGCTTAGTAATTAAACTGATACCTCAGTACAATAGCGTTACAACTAAAAATACGCGGTTTTTCAGGAGGAACAGTGTTGTAGGCTTATTATAAAAATGCCATACTCCACCGCGTTATGGCTACATTATCCCACGTAAAAGTATAACCGTCAGAATTATACAAGTTGTAAAACTTTTACACGTAACAGATATTTCTCTGCTGCAGGGGTCTGGGTGGTGTAGTGGTAAGACTGCTTGCCTCCCACCTAAGCGCACCGGGCTCGATTCCCAGCGAGGTCGCTCCCAGACTTTCGCATGTGGGAATCGTGCCGATGCCGCTGATTGGCGGTTTATCTCGGGGACCTCCCCCTCCCACCACATTCCCATGCCAGCGCTGCTCCATACTCAGCTCGCTTCACCCTCGTCGGCTCTTAAGACCTCGCTGTTAAGAGACGCCAAAATCTCTTCTCTCACTCTCTGTACTAAATATCGTAACGTGATTAATGAAAAAAAAAAATCAAATTTTTTTGAGTTGTAACCCTATTGTAACCAGGCAACGAAATACTGATTCTAGAAATTAAGTTATGGAGGAATATACTTAAAAATCCAAAAATGGTGAGGTTCTTTACAACTACACTGTGGCTGAAAGGTATACGTGCCAGGAAACCTTAAGCAGGAATCACATAGTTCCGACTAAAGCCAAACACGACACGACGAAAACAGCAAAAACGACTCGACAATTAAATTTTCACTGTGGCTGCTTGAATTACGAAGTTCCCGGTAGAACCGGCGCTGGCCTCTCCAAACCTCCCCCCAGGTGGCCGATACCTGTTAAAAGGTCATACCTGGAGCGCTACTTTCTAACCAAGCTACTTTAGCCCACACAACAAAAGCTAACATCGGCTCTTTTGATCTCAGGTCACCACCGGGAACTTTGCAATTTTGACACCGCTATGCTGTCCGAAATATAAAATGAAAAATACACTAAACTACTCACTCACACAACTACTTTCCGCGACTGTGCATATCC
Organism: Dryococelus australis; assembly: GCA_029891345.1. Taxonomy (NCBI): domain Eukaryota; kingdom Metazoa; phylum Arthropoda; class Insecta; order Phasmatodea; family Phasmatidae; genus Dryococelus; species Dryococelus australis. The sequence goes on along the minus strand of CM056995.1, from coordinate 333,323,107 downwards.
TTACTCGTTTGAAATTAAGCATGACGGTATTCCCATAACTGCCTTCTCGGCTCAGTGCACCTGGGTTGTGCAGGGCTTAGTTTCGGGGGATATCCGGTAACCAGTAACATCCCCCTCCACCTCGCCCCCAGATGCAAATTGCTTGTATCTACACTCAAAACTGCTTCATGTAACGGCACTCATCCACACAAAGACACATACAGATCCATTGCTGCGCTAAGTTCTCTTTGCGTTTGTCAAACATAATACATCAATCAAGTGCATACAACTTTGTCATAATCGGTAAAAAAAAAAAAAAAATGCCAGAGCCTTGCTCTGAGGCATCACGTCTTAGCAGGGATTGTCTTATCCGGTATTTTGACTGGCCAGGTGGCTGGAGGCTCAATGGGGAAGAATCCGATTTTCCTATTCCTTTTCTGCTCCGTCCATGATCGAGTGTTGGCAGGTTGGCTGGTTGGCAGGCCTGCCTGGGCGACGACAAGCCTGTCCACGGTTCTCATTTTTGGGAGAAGGACCCTGTCCCCCCTTCCATATTCTTTATCACAAGGGCAAGAGCAGATGTCAACGTTGTCCGGTCTTCCAACTTCGTCAACATCGCTCCCCTGATCAGCTCATTGTACAGCCACGGTGGGTCACTTGGGTCCGACTGTGCAGGCCAAGCCTGTACTGCAGCATCTACCATGTTCTTGTCATCCGGCCAATCGATATCAAGAGTTTTCATTTTCTCAGGTGATGCCATTGATTTCCTCGTGAGGACCTTATGGAGGAAGACTTTCCTCTCAACCTCGGTATTCAGTGGCTGATCGGTCCGTACCTCCTCCATTGGTACTCCCGTTGACCATACCTCTTTGGCTTGGGACATGGCACAGACTGTTCTTCGTCTGTTATCGCGTTTGAGATTGCCCATGTTACAGGTAACACGAGCAAAGCCTTCCCGCACGAACACCACCGGACTCCAAGTACACGGCCAACCAGGTGGTTCCTGTTCTTGAGAACCTTGGCCACTTGTTCTACGCGGTTCTAGGTCTATAACTCTCGTTATAGACGTGGACCTAGGTAGCTCTTGTTCCCTTTTCAATTTTGCTTCTATACTGGAGGGGGGTACACATGGGGTACTCCCATGCACCATCACAGGTGTTTGTTCCATGAGTGGAAGGGGGTTGGAGGGGCCACCCCCTCCTTCCAAGATTATGACTGGGAAGATGTGGTCACCCATTGAGGTTCACAGCATCTATCCCAGTCTCATCCTTCCCGTCGTCCACCTCCGACATGTCCAAATCCCTACTCAGCCGAGGGCCGGGCTACCAGACGTCGATTTCTTCTCTTCTTTTTCCAATTCTAGTTAGGTATTGTAACAGAGGCGTGATTGTATTCCTTTCCCGGAGCATGTCCCCGAGACGGAGAGGTCCATGGGTTCCCTCAAATTCTATTCTCAGGTCTTCTATTTTGGGGCATTCAAGCGCGTGGTTAGAGGTATCCTCCACGCCGCACACAACGCACATGGGGTTCTCAACCAGGCCAAGGGAGGATAACTTTGCGCGGAAGTTTCCATGACCAGTCAAGTACTGGCCGGAGTAGTGTCCCAAATCGAGCCACTTCTCCAGTCTCAGTCTCTCCCTTACAAACGGAAACAAACCATGCGTTAAGCGACCCTTGTTACTGGGGTCCCATCTGGTCTGCCAAGCTGTTATTGTGGCTTCCTTAATTTCTGTATGTTCCGCCGGGGGAATAACTTCCCGTCTTCTCCTACGAGAAATTGTGCCCATCTGTGCCACTAACAGATCCAGAGGGATCTCTCCAGCAATAATCTTGTAATCTCCAGAAGTGCAGATCTTTGAACACTGTTAATAGTTGTCTTACCATGGACCCTCTCCGCCTCCGGGTACCACACCTCACACGCGTACGTGAGGATGGGCAGGAACACGGACCTATACAGTAATTTCAACGTCCGGTAGCCCAACCCCCAGTTTGCAGGTGCAACCGCCTTGAGCCGGTGAAACATCGTAACGGCCTTATTCACCGCATAGCGGACGTGGGCATGGAACGCCAGGCGACTTTCCAGGATGACACCGAGATATTTCATCTCGGTGACCATCCTGATTACTCTGCCCCTGAACCTGATCAAGGGATTCCGCTCAAGGTTGCCCTTAAGCAGAATGGCGTTTATCTTTTCCACTGAGAGGTCCATTTTGAACCTCTCAGTCCAATCTTCTATCATAGACAGCGCCATATCTGTCTTTTCCTCTAATTCTTTTCGTGACCAGGCAGGGACAAGGAGCAAGCCATTGTTCGCGTACCCATAGACCTCGCAGCCCTGCGGGAAGTCCAGCCGAAGGCCGAAGCAGACCCTCGAAGATCACGTTCCATAATATTGGTGTTGCTTAAATTACATCACGACACCACAGAACCGACACGAAGCTCTCGGCATTTTAACTAACAATTTAGAAGGCGCTGATGGGCTATGCTAGTTTCAAAGGCTGTGGACATGAGATAAATTAGGAATACGTGATGCTGACAAAGTGTTATCGCTAATCAATACACAGGTTAAGTTATAATTTTTAAGAGCTAAACACGGTAATTTTCAATATTTTTTTTTATTCTAAGTTATGTATTTGCCATTGTAGGGACAGCTTGCAATTCAATTTAATTTTGCAAAATTGTATACTCTGTGTGTCGTGCCGCACGACACGACGAAGATAGAAATAATTTCTAATCCAAAATAATTGGTCGGACGACAGAAAATGTCGGGCTTACGAGAGCTCTATCTTGTATTTCATTGGCTGTTTAATTCTAAGTGTCGTATCGTGGCTGATGACTGTCGTGTCGTGCTTGTCGGGACTATGTGATTCCGGCATTACATCCGAAATACGCTGTGTTCTGCAGACAGCCCTGCCGCTGACGTACAGCATTGCGGCTGCTGCGAAAACTAACGGGTTGTAACGATTATTTATTTTTAATTTCGTAAGAAAAGGTCATGGCACCAAAATAACGCGGAGGTATTCGGGCACGCGAATCACACGGGCGGCGTGTATATTTTGGAAGCGGTTGTGTATCGGGAGGTCCCGTCGCCACCCAGCTATTTGTTCGCGGCCGACTGGCGAAGGGCCGCTCGTGTATTGCTGACGGCCCACCACGGTCTAGCAGGTCGGGCGGCATTCCTGCGAAACGTGCCATGCAAATGCCAAGTGTTCTACCAATGTACCACACCCACACGTTCATCTCAGGAACATTAATTCACTTGAAAGTCTTCAGCGCCATAGCTGGTCTTGCCAAAATGTAAGCGGAGCGTCAATGAAAAGGGTATCAGGTCTATTCAACAACGGTTTGATATCAAACTTTAAAGGATTCATCACCTATGCATGTTTAAATTGACAATTATAATGAAAAGAATCAGTCTATTATATGTTAAGATGATATCCATTTTTATACGCTGTTCACGGTAAAGTGAGCACTTTTGAAGCACTAGTTACTTTTTTCTTTCAGCCATTTTTTAATCCTTTAACTACATTTTAAAATAAATTTTGCCGTGTAAGTAATAAACATTGTGTGTATATTCGACCGCACTCGGAAGTTAACGTCTAAGGATTAAATATAATATATTTATTGACTATTATTCCAAATGAGAGGGCTTTCAAAAGTTCTCACTTTATCGTGAATGGCCTAAAATGAAAATAACGCTTGTTGAGCTCTACAGGCAATTTTTTCTACAAATTTTGGCTTAATATTTATTGAATTAGGATCGTTAGGAACACTGTTAGAATCTCAACAAAAACACTTCTCGCTTTATCCCCCCTTGTCGTCGACGAAATGTTTCAGATAAACGACTATTACGAAGGCGCTGCACACCTCACAGGAGACTAATAGGTGAGTGAGTGGAATATTTTGAGCGGCCCAGCAACGCCGGAATGCAAGGGAGTGGGAAACTGGATTTGCCCGAGAAAATCCGCCAACCAGCGGCATCGTCGTACACGATTCCCGCACGCGAGGATCCGGGGACGACTTCGCCCGCCGGGGACAGAACCCGGTTCGTCCAGGTGAGGGGGGCGAGTAGTCTAACTACTACATCACCGCGGCCCCGAGAGTAATGAATGGCATACAAAATGCGGGAGCAACATGATGCGAGCCAGAAGTAGCGGAAGAGGGAGAAACCGGGGCAGCTACTTTAGTGCTGATGCCCTTGATTGGCATCCGCAATAAATGCCAAGGCAATCACATTCTGCCGCCGAGCACGAGAAGAATTATTATTTTTTTTGTGCACGATGAATCCCCTTGAACATCACTATGCTAGAACGACGTTAAGAAATAGACGAATCGTTTCGAGGTTCATGACACACGGTGTGTGATATCTGGGAGGACTCAGCCGTGACCGTGGCTCATGCTAACGCCGGGACGAAACAACATGATGTGTGACATCTTATAGGCTGTTCACGGTAAACTCCTGCTTCAGATCTACATGCATGCATATTGTGTACTATTCCACCATACGTGAAATTAACACTGTTGTCGGCCTGGTCGCTTTATCCACACGTCAGTCTGCCAGTCAGGCAAAACGGTCAAATTATCAGGGAAGTGAGAGTATTACAAATTTGCTGATTCTTTCACTTATACGCATAGAAAAAAAATAATAGAGAAAGCGAAATTCATAGTCCCAGTATTCACCCTCGTTCACCCCAACACTTTTAACTCAACGTTATGCCTGTAATAACTTTTCCGCCTCGTTGCTATCTTAACTGCGCACACGCCAGACAGTTTGCCCATTAAAATATATGCATGTGCGCGGAGTGACGTTTTTGTCAGGTCAATTTCAATAGTGTTCAAATATCCGTGAACAACTTATAGTAGCTGTATACCACATAGTAAAGGTTGTTCGAGATAGAGTGAACACTTTTGAGATCAACTTTGGAAAATGCCGCTGTCCCTACCTGCATTCGTCTTAACGGTAGCACTCCGTGGAATGCGCCCAGTATAGTTGGCAACGATGGAGGAAAATTAGTTCCATGTCTTAACTTTGAATTAAAAGTGTCATGCAAACATTTGTCTAAAGCGAAGTAATTTTTTATTTATTTTTTTTATTTTTTCAGTGTAAGCGTTATTTGATCTTTAAAACATTTACTTATCTATTAATTTTAAATTTTCTCTTGACCGACGCACGAATAAAGTGATCACGCCATGGCAATGTTAATTTTACATGAGGTAGCGGATTGTCGGGTTATTGTAAATCCAGCTGAAGAGCGCGCGAGACGCGCGTAGGCAGCGACATGTTAACTATCGACGACTCGCGTGGGCGACTTTGCGACTACAAACAGCTGTTCTCCACGTGCTGGGAAGGGTATTCTAAGAATTCAACTCGCATCTCACTTTCACATGCACGGTTAATGACGAGAAAAAAAAAGACAAAAAAAAAAAGCGCGAGCGTTTGTCTCGACCGCACCGCGGCTAGCTGGCGACCACATTGGCAACCGCCCAGAGTTTCTGCACGTCTGTGCAGGAGGCGAACGCAAATGTACAACTTTTATTTTACCCCTCCGTGTGCGTGACCTTGACTGGAAAAAATGACTATCCGTAATATAGCCAGCAAGCAGGAATTTCGACCTTCCTCTATACGTGCCGCAGCGGTGAAGGCTGTTCACGATAAATTGAGCACTTTTGTAATCAACCCTTGAAATATGTCATTGTCCCTACATGCGTGTATTTTTAACGAGCATGCATAGTGACATACGTACAGTAAAGTTGGTAACGACGGCGAGAAAGTAGTTCTATGCCTCAACGTTGAATTAAAAGTATTCGATAAACATTTGTCTGTACTATTATGATTTATTATCCTTTCTAATTTTTTTTTTTAATTCATGTAAATGCAGGGATTAGAGAACTTGTAAAATATTTACTTTTACAATATTTTCCTTTTACTGAAGCGTGGATAAAGTGATCAGGTACACGGAAATGTTGACTTTATGTATGGCGGAAGGATACGCAATGTGCTCACAAGTAGATATTAATCAGGCCTTTCAAAAGCGCCCATTTTACCGCGAATAACCTATATTTAGAGATGAGGGTTTATCATAGAAAAAGTTGACTGTTTGCTAGAATTCAACTTACTGTTACAATTTCTCTCTCTAGAAATTAAGTTCGTTAAGGGATGCAGGTCTTAATAAAATAAAACAATTAATTATAATTTCCTTATTTTATTTACAATAGCTCCAGCAAAATTCTCTCAACTCAAACTCTCGCAATAAATTGAAATCACTTACTGTTCACGATTGACACCAATTAATAAAACTTATAATTACGACAAATAAATCAATGAAATTTAATCATTAATGATCAGTCCCAATAGACAGTGTATCAACCTTTTCAGTTATTTTATAATTTATGCGTCCATATTTGACATTTCGAATATTTAGAATAAAATCAGTATTAAACTTCCATTCAGTCCCACCTCAGTTCAGTCCATGTCCCGCCAGTCGCAATGTTCTAAAGTCCTCCAAGCACCCTCACGCACAGTAGACTTCACTCGTCGGTTTCACACCCTCTCGTCCATTCAAGCCACGAACACCTCACTCGCCGTCGTCCCGCAATCTCCAGTCGTCGTCCACACTTCACTTCGCTCGCGCACACTCGCCAGACGGCCTTCGTCAAAGACTGCCGGCCGCTGGGTTGCGGCAGTATACATAGGTCGTAGGCCGCCCCCTAGAATCGTCCCCAACAGGCGTGACGCGTCACGGAGGGCCGAGGCGCCAGCCAGTCTCACCAGAACATTCTAGCGTCGTCGCTAAACGTATCGGAAACTCTAGCAGGCGAGAGGAGGTCTGTGACGCCAGCAAGTCTCGCCGCTGTCGGCATTCACGGGATTCCCAGAAGGGGATAATCAGGAGGCCGCGAGCGCATCGTTCCACGAAGAGGGGAGGGCAAGGTGGGTCTCCGATTACGGCGCGGGGCAGCTGAGTCGGCGCCAGCTGCAGCACGTAGCAGTACTATCCACATGTCCGACAGTTTCATTTCCTTATTGCCTGCCATGCATGCATGAAGCCACTACCCCATTTCACTGGGCCAATGAGGATTCTGACAAAAATAAGGCAGAAAGTTACGTAATTGGTATGCAAAAAAACTTAGCTGAGTCAAAACATATTCACGATATTCCATCATCCCTACCTATAATTCGATGTGCTGATCATACTGCTGAATTAATAGGCCTATCTGTTCTTCACGAAAAGATCTACGTGCCGCGCCGGCTTGACTCTATTTAGTACGTGCACTTCCGCAGCATTCCTTCGGTAATTGGCTACGCGTCTTTGCGGCAAGACAGTTTCATACCTGACCGGGCCAATCAGAACTAGAGGCCTTCCTATTTGTCACGTGGGTCACATTGTAATCAGTTGTGTCCGTTCTCATTTTAAAACAATCTACGGAATATTTTTAATGTGAATCTTCTTTCAGGTCAGAAATGGAATACGATATTTCGTTTCCCATCCCTAAATACGCAGGGACACGTAAATTTCGCGAATAGATTTCCACGCCTGTTAGATTTCAGTAATCTACGTGTGTATCATCAGTTTCATTTGGCTTATTAGTCGCGTGTTTGTTAATGGGGAAAAAAAATTCCTTACTTTGCTGGCCGATCATATTTAAGTCAGTCCGTAGTGTGCGTCTTTAATTCGCGAGCAGACAGACACCTAAGAGGCGAAAGATCACGAGAGTGGATCCGAGCTGAAATCTGATGAAATACGGTTATTGAAAATAATGGTGTTCGTTGGAAAATGTCGCAGTCAGCACAAATCGTTTTAAGTAGCCCTTAGTTTACGATGCTTATTCTTTTGTAGAACAATGTTTTAAACCACAGCGACAATTTTGTATATTTTCTAAACAGATTACAGATTGCTGTATTAAAAGCTTACGTCACCGGTTAGAATTTTTGAGTAAACAGAATACACCCGAATCTTGTTTATGCTGTTTTCCATCTCCGTCGCAATGTGTACTTAAAACTGGATTGTTTAGTAGGCAGTTCCCTTAAGCGTAGGATGTACTGAAACATTTTCTGCGAAATAGTTGTTTGCGCGAATACGCGTATCTCTGTAAATAAATGTTCTGGAAATACTACTTTTTGTCAGAAAAGATAAAAAACAATTAGCTATGGCCCTATTTTTTTTTCGCCTTTGTCTTATTAAGTGTATTCTTGGAGAAAAAAAAAAGGCTAAAACGGAAAAAAAATTTGCATTTTTTAAAAGCTTGCCTTTGCAATTTCCTTAAGCGGCAAGAGAAAAATACAAAGATACGGGCGTAGTTTAATCGCGTGAAATAAAACTCCCGTGTCACAGATCTAATTTGCACGGTACAGCGTCACGACGGAAACACTGCGCGCCTTGCGCGTAGGAGCGACGAGGCACTAGGCGTGCGTGTTAGTGTCGCCCGTATCGCTCCCTCGCTTCTCGACCTTGGATTCGGAGTTCCCACGGGGGTCCATCCCACTCCGATACTAAACGCCCGTGATTCACGGGCGGGCACTTAGAACGCTGGACAATTAAAATCATCTAATCACGAGTTCAACTAGTCGAGGCATTTTATCGCAAAAGACAAGTGTTCCTAGTGAGAAGTGTCACAGTTGCTCGGCGTTCAATACAGAACTTTGAAATCTATTAGCGATTCTTTCTTCCAACAAAACAAGAATCATTCCACCAAATGTAAAGACAAGCATAGCCGACGTCCCAGAGTCTAGTACTATTTATGAATCGATCGCGTGACAACGTTCAATTGTTAGGGATATAAATATATAATTAGTATTATGCCAGACAAAAAAGAGCCCCTACAATTTCGCTTCATTGAACGGCACCTTGCTAGACTTCACAATCATACATTTACTGAAGCTGGTCTCATTCTCTCATTGGCCGCTGCCACGGTCTTTTGTTCAGGAGAACATAGCCTTCAGAGCACTGCATGTTTACTATTGGTGTAGAAGTCTGCAAGGCGTGTCGGATGAGCGAATGTCGAATGACACACATCGGGCTAACGTAAACTCTTATTGCAGTAATGATAGGGTCTCTACAGATAATGGGACCGCAGTGGTTGAGCGGTTAGCCTGCTCGCTTCCCAACAAGGCGAATCTCGTTGTTAGGAGCCGCACAAATCTCTTCGCTCAACTCAACTCTACAGATAAGTGCTTTAATTGGCACATGAAAAAAGTAACCGACTTAGGTTGATACTAATTAAAACACTGGAACAATGATGGGACGGTAAGTTTTGGGACTACTTTACCCAGTCCTCTGCCACAATCACTCTTTTGACTAGTATGGTTACTTTTTCATTTAAACATACGCCAGTCACGAAAATACCATTTTTTAAACATTGAATTTAAGAAAGCATTATAAATCAGGAACCAGCTTCATTCTTGACTTCTGAACGCACGGGAACAGACTGTGACAAACATTTGATTAAATCTCGGCGAGGGCGGTGTGCCCGGATCATCGCGGTTTGCGGCATCAAACCTTAATACCGGCGGTGTGCGTTGGGCGTGACTGCTAAAGGGACGAGTCCGGAGAGTAAGAAACGAAATAAAAACAACCACTGTATAAGAGGAGTGGGGAGGGAACAGGGAGGGAACAGGGAACAAGTTGTTAGGTGGCCAAGAGACGCAGATCATAGAAAACTTCAGGGAGGGAGGCGTACGGAACGAAATAAGACTCGCAACACAAACACACACACACCCACCCACCCACAGTCGCACACACACCCTTTCCCCCTCCACAACATTTTCTCACACTTGCATTGGGGAAACCATAAGAAAGAAGATCCCTCCTCGTGGGAATTTTTTGCATTCCACTCGGCAGTGTTGAAACTCTTTCTCTCTGTTGACGATTTATAAAGCCTTCACTCCTTGAGGGCCATGGTGGCCGAGCGGTTAGCCTGCTCGCCTCCTACCAAGGCGATCCGGGTTCAATCCCCCGGCCGGGTCACTACGGATTTTCTCATGTGGGAATCGTGCCGGACGATGCCGTTAGTCAGCGGGTTTTCTCGGTGATCTCCCGCTTCCCCCGCCCTTCCACTCCGGAGCTGCTCCATACTCATATAAACCACCAGCATCTGCTCTCAAGACCTCGATGTTAAATGCTTGTCCTTTTGTTTTTCTCAGCAAGAATACCTCCTGCTCTGGCAATGCACAAAAAATCTGCTGGACTCTAGGCTAACGATAAGCAACTTTTACAAGACGTAAGATGCGTATAAAACTCGCACAAGATTCAGACCTTACACCGAATCTCGTACTAAAATTTTTTGGGGAAGGAACACCTCATGAGAGATCAGAAGTTACAGGAGTGAATCACAGATGAATGATGTACGGAAAAGACGAATACTTGTAATAGCCCAACATATTGCTAGCAAGAACTTTTTTCCTTCAAATTAGTGAGTGAAGTTGAAATCGTCACAGAATTAGATAAATGAAACTTCTCGATGTTAATATTAAACTTAATGTGCAAAGGGGCCACTAACTACTATCCTGCAAAGAGATTTTTTTTTTTTTAATTGCTTGTACAAACTTGTGTGTGAACTCGTTTCGTACAGAATTTGCTTGACATTTTTGCACGAGTCTGCATGGGAGGTCTCGTACGAAAAATCCATTTATGGGTAATGTAATATCAGCTAACTTTAGTGGAGGTGACAGGTAAGATATGCAAGTAACCAGAAGCGAGGTGGTTTGGTGGTGCCATTGGTGCGAGATTGCTCGGTCGCTGACTGCCTACGTGGGTGCTTATTCGCTGCTGCCCCAGGGATTAGCCAGTTCAAATCCTTGACCACGTAGCATGGTAAATGAGTTTCGTTCCTCATCCTGATTCGTCCAACGCGTGTCTATTATACAAACTGTTATCCTATTGTGAAGCCTGTATGCCACGATTCCATCATCCAACCTTGCATCGCCGCTTCTGTTGATGGTTCTGTGGAAGATTTGATCATCTGCTGGTCGTTTTCGTTGATATTTTCATAATTGGTAGTGTGCAGTTTTCGATGGCAGCTTTCCTACAATGTTGACATTTCAGCCAATCATAGAGAGGGTGGTGGAGTCAATATATTAATTTTGTTTCGAGAAATACCATAAGACTATTAAAACGAATAAATAGTATACAGGATGCTTGGAGAAATTCCCCTTATATACTCCTAGGACTTGTAAAGGGGACTGAGTAGATGATCTTTTGAATACGAACCCATGTCTGGAAACATACCGTTTCCGTGCTACAACCATTTAAAATCAGGTACACATGACCGTTCAGTACACCTGCCCACACATTGATAGAAAATCTGTACTGGAATCCTTGGACATGCTTGGTATCGGTTTTCGTCTACCCAGAGATGGCTGTTTCGAGAATCGAGAACACTGTCCCTAGTGAATTTACATTCATGTGTGAATAGAACGCGACGCAGGAACGGTCTCGTCAGTGCAGCGGTGCAGAAACCACATGCAGAAGTCAACCCGCAGTGCAGAATCAGCTGGACCCAAAGACTATACCCTCTGGAGGTGGTAAATATGTAGTTGGTGCTCATGCAGAACCTCCCAAACTATGCCGGGAGCAACACCCATTGCACGCGCGCAATTGATCGCGTACTCGCTGACAGGGCTCTGTTCAACGTGATGCAGTACAGCCTCTTCCAATTCGGGAGTTAAGCATCTCTTTGGAGCACCACAGTCGTTCCTGTCGACGGTGAAGGTACCTTGCTCTCGGAGCCGTTGCCTAACTGTGTCAAATAGGATACGCGATCATGTCGCACGTTGCGGATAACGCCCTTGACACAGCCGACGAGCTGCTTTTCCATTACCCTCAGCTGCGCCATACACAAGGATCATGTCTGTGTATTCCGCAAACGTGTACTCAACCATGTTAATCGGAGACACAAAGGCGCGTGAATGGGGATCGAGGCAGGGCAGACGTCGCGTGCCGTCAGGTGATTGTCTGAAGTAATGTACTGCCCACTCGGTTGCATATCAACTCAGGCACATCCGAGACATTGCTCTTTCCCTCGGAAGAAGTGGGGAGTGGACGAGTGATACACCTGATTTGAAATGGTTGTAGCACGGTAACGGTACGTTTCCGAACATGGGTTCCTGTTCAAAAGATTGTCTACTCAACTCCCTCTACAAGTCCTAGGAGTTAGTAAGGGGAATTTCCGAGCATCTGTACAGAGAAAGCACGAAAATGTGTACCGATTCTAAAACAGCTTTGTGTGAAAATAATGGCAAACGTCCGTGTTTATTTAACACAAGAGTTCCAGTTATTACAACAAAACTATTAGGCTATGTCCATAACTCCATAATGCTGAGGTCTTGAGTGAACTCTCTTCCTGAACCACAGTTGCAGAAGTAAAATCATAACAAAAAAATTTAAAAAAATGCACTTGTCTTTACTCGTGCGGCAACTATTATCGTGGCGCAGTGGTAACTCACTGGACTCGTATTCGGGAGAAAACGGGCTCGATTCCCTGTCCGGCATTCCTGATTTCGGTCTTCCATGGTTTCCCGAAATCACTCTATCTCTTTTTCTTTAGCACCTTGCGAATGACCTCGCTGTCGACGAGACGTTAAGTAACTGCTTACCTAGGTATTTACCTGCCAGTATCGTTGGCCAGATTAGTGAAAAAAAATCCTCCATAACTGCTTGCAATGCAGGGTTGGGTAGAAGTTCTCGAGACAGCTTCCGCCCGAGATTGTACGGAAAATTTTATCGTGACTTCCTGCAGGCTTTACAAAATTTAATTCATACTACTTAAATGTCGTGTGACGGGCGACCCGTCACCGCAAGTATGTGAATAACTTTCAACTTTCAAAACAAAGTAAAAACACTCATAAAACAAGTGGGTTGTGACTACGTAGCATGTGAACTTGAAAAGTACTTACTGTGTCTGCCTGTTAACCTGTTGAATAGTGCAGCGTACGACCCGTTATGTACGACCCGTTCACACACGTTGTTTTGATGTTTAAAGCTTTCCGGTGTGGTTTAAAACACTAATAAAACAAAACTGTGATGTTCTTGCCAGCTTCATGTCGCTACAAAATATTTTTTAATATCCGAGGTTTTCGGGAAAATAACTGCAAATGTCCGTGCCTATTTTTCACGTGCTGCAACACCAAGGCCTGGCAAAGAAGTGTGCAGCGGACTGATGTTTCTGTGATTCGCCGTGGGAGTGCAGCACAGTCGACGACAGGATTGGTCACCAGCTTGAGATGGTGCGTGCGCCGCCGAAAATGTGACGTTTCGTTACGTTTCTTCCGGCATCTTGGTCAAGAGGACGGGAGTTGAGGGCATATTTTTAATCTGATTGCGTGTTTTGAATTTCGTTGTGCTATACCCCCTACGGGAAATTAGTGTCCTCTGCGTCGGTCACCATAAATGGTAATATTTTCTGCCATTAGCTGTGAATCACTTGACCCCTTCCAGGAATAATTGAAAACCCCACGACTTCCTAGAAAAACGGATTTTTTGGAAAATTAATTTGATTGGTAGAGCAAGACGGCGGAGCGGTGTATTTAATACCGGAACGCGCTTCTCTCGGGGTCAGTTCAGCGACCTCCAGGGGGCAAGCTTCTACCATGAGATAAGTAGCATATTTGAACCACCAATGTAGGCTCCTAAAGCGAACAGGTCACTTACGTCACTTTGACGTCAGGCAGGGGCTATGATGGCCGGAATATAATTCAAAGTTTTTAAATTTTGCGAAATGTTGGCCTTTTAGTCAAAAATCCAATACTGTTACCTTTTGTAACCAAGTTTTAGTGGCTATGTCGTCACGAAGATGTAAAGTGGTGGTAACCACTAAAAGCCATGGGTAATTTTTTGCGACCACTTGTAAACATTTTCAAACACTTGTAAACTATTGCAATCCTTGGTAAACATTTGTAAACACTTGCCAATAATCGTTGATTATGGCCTGGGCATTTGGTATTAAGTAGGAACTATGTGAAACTCCTTGTTTTTATGACATTTCTAAGAGAAACTTTACGACGTTTAGGGCTTGTTCAAAAATAAAATTAACCTGCTGGACATAAGGCTGGCATTGCTTAGCAGTTGCTCCCATCCACTTGGGAATACAAATAAATTAGAACCTAACTATTGTTTGATGACCAATAAAGTGTTACCAAAAGGAGTCTTTCCTGGTGTAGGAATTAAAAATGATGTTATAATGTCAATGATAAATGTAGATGCGAAAGAAATATAGCAGCCATTTGTAACTATGGTAATTTGGGGTCACCTGCTCAATATATTTTGTGATGGCCTTTTGCAGTTTGTATTTACTTATTAATATGGCCAATAATGAGCATAAATATAACCTGTATAAGTATTAGCTGAATACCAGCGAAAGTATTGGTACCTGAATTTGGTTGCAATTTATTCTATACTAGCTGATCCGTGCGACTTCGTTCGCATGATATTTTTGTAAAGTTATTATAATAAAGCCCGCCATATTTTTATTAAGGTTTTAAGTTTAAAATACTAATACTTCTTCTTTTATGTTTAATGGAGTTATTAAATTACACCCTGCCATCGCTTCGCACATGTTTTATATTAGCATGATATTTAGGACTTTGAATTGATATAGCCACTGAGTAACTGCAGCACCTTTATTGGGTTCTCTAGCAACTGAGCTCCTGCGGCCTCCTTATTGGGTACTCTAGCCACTGAGCTACTGCGGTCCCACTTGATATATATTTATCCACTGGGTCACTGTGGCCCCACCTGGAATAACTCTAGCCACTGGGCCACTATGGCTTTTTGGAAGGAAAGGTTCACAACCCATAGACAAAAAGAAAGGAGAAATGACGAAATTTTTTTATTAACAAAGCATTTTTAATGCAGTAATCAATCCTAAGAAAAGCTTAATGCAGTACCTATTTACATCCCTGATCATCATTTTTTCCGGATCAGTTTGTTCTCGCGAGTCCAGCTTGTGCAACGGTAGCATTGCCGTTCCCAAGACGAACATCGGGTGGATACGCTTCCAGCGCTTCGTTAGTTTTTATATTAACCTAATATTATGAAAACTTTATCATATAAAATGTAATTTTCATAAACAAAAAAACCTTAATCTTTTATTTATAGAAATGAACAGGATGCACTGTATGCATGTAGTTTTGCAACTGACAAGTCACCGTAATGTATAACACAATCAGCTCTTCAATTCATCAGAACAATAACTAGACAATAATGACTTCGCGAGTGTTCAATTTCAATTCGAGCCAACTATATCTGTTTGTGTCGTGATAAAGGCTGTTAATCAACTTCCACTCACACGATGGAATGCCATAGCAAACCACGGTCTTCAAGGCCGCTCTGACCTGTAGATGTAGATAGATTAAAGTGTGAGAAGGGTAAGTGCAGAGAACATAATATATGCAACGAATTTTTTTTTTTAACAAGGGAAAAATATCTGTGGGCAGACTGCAGGAAATTCTTGGTTCCTGCCGCAGTTGCTCCAGCTTCCGGGAAAATTAGCGTGTGTGTCTAGTAGAAGGACGAGGTAATTCGGGAACACATTTACATCAAGTTTTTGACGTGAATACGTCTTTAAATTTGCGACCATAGTGGGAGGCAAACCAGAAAATCCGATGATAACAAAATCGGACACAGCGTGACATTGCAGCTCCGAATCTATAGTCTACATTCAAAATTCAATTACACCACTCGATTGCCAAAGGATCAAAGAATATAATCCGTTGAATGAGGCATGTGAAGCATCGCACGAAAAGGGGGGGGGGGGGCGCAATTTTGAGTTCATTTCACCGCGTCTCAAAACTTCTGCGTAGTATAACTTTTTTGACTAGGAGAAGCTACGACGTTCATTTAAGTTTCAAACGGCAGCTCTTGTCAAGATCAATCGATCACCACACGTGTATAAAAACATTTGTATGGCGTGGTTATGGTGAAATTGTATGCGTTTAATGGTAAAAAAAATTAAGAAAAATTGACACAATTTTGGTCAATATTCATCAAAAAGCCAAGTCGAAATACAGAAATGGTATACGGTTGGAAAGGGCATCTCAAAAGCAATCCAGTGAAAACAACAAACGGCCGTGTCCCCAACACAGCCAAACCCATTTTTTTTTATTGCTGTGAAATACGACATCCTGTGTTCGGTCGTGATTTATCCACATTTTGTGTTTCTCCAACGACCCTTTTCGTCCGGCAGGCAAGATACTCTTTTTGCCCTCTCTGTTGTCCAGGACACAGAACACTTAAGAACGCAGAGGTGAGGCAGCCGCTTATGCCGCGAACTCCAGTGGCAGACGCCAACAAAATGGCGTTCACTGGCCAGCAACATTGCTGATCACCGTTCACCAATCAGCGCCTGGAAACTTAAGCCTGTAGGAAGCCACGATAAAATTTTCCGTGCAAGTCCGGGGGAATCTTCCACGAGACCTTTCATCCGAGGTTGTATGCAAGTTGTTATGGGAGATTCTTTGGAAAAACCTGTCCAACGATACTTGTCGCTGTACAAGTAAACAAGAGAGCATTTTTTAAATGATTTTACTTCTGCAACTGTGGTTCAGGAACAGTCTTCACTCAAGACCTCAGCATTATGGAGTAATGGACATAGCATAATAGTTTTGTTGTTATAACTGGTACTCTTGTGTTAAATAAACACGAACGTCTACCAAAATTTTCACACAATGCTGTTTTATAATCAGTAAACATTTGAGTGTTATTTCTAATTTACTATTAATTAGTGATTAATAATCCCATCGCTCTTTCTCAAAACAAAATATATAAATAAAATTACTACCACCCTCCCTACGAGTGAATGAAATTTCAACCTGGCTGGGGGCCACGGCGCCTGAGCCATTAGCATGCTCGCTTCCCACCAAGGCGAACCGGGTTCAATCCTCGGCCGGGTCGCCGGATTTTCGCAAGTGGGAATCGCGCCGGACGATGCCGTTGGCCTACGGGTTTTCTCGGGGATCTCCCGTTTCCCCCGCCTCTTCATTCCGGCGCCGCTCCGTATTCACTTAAACACCCTCATCGTCCCCCAAGACGTCACTGTTAACAGTCGCCCAAATCTCTTACTCTCTCGCGGGAAACCCATCGGAAATTGCACACGCTCAATCGACCACTTACGAAAACGTCCATGAAAACGGCCAGCAGATGGCCAAATCTTCCACAGAATCATCCATGGAAGCAATCATGCAGGCTTCCGTGGAATCTTCCACGAAATCTTTCATCGCGGCCTACGGGCTTTACTACTCAGCGTGTGGCAAAAGCGGGGAATATTACCTTACACACAGCCAGTATAATCCATTCACAGTTACTTCGCACTTTTCTGAAGCCCTGCCTACGTTCTACTTCCAGAATATTCCTCCCTCTCGAGCTGACTAAACTTAACTAAGACTAGAAAATTACACCAACGGACACCGCACCGAAATCGTGCGCACTCAGTTGCAATAATATTTTATATTAGAACTTTTTCTTTCTAGGCGTTACCAACACACGTGTTTTCTCACTGTTTTTATATATATTTATCATAAATTAAATATTATAGTTTATAATAAAATACAGGAGAAACTTCTACTTAACGAAAACAGGATACTTTTATGTTAACAGAGGTATAAAACGTCTGTGATACAGAAAATAACTAAACACAGGATACATGGGGCGATTTTTCAAAAGTTTGATTCAAAAAGCGTGAATAAACCGCGAACAGACTACAGTAGCGATGGTGTCTTGACAAATCACAACACCCGCCATACTTCCACCACCCTGTACAGTAGATATGTGAGTATGCAGGCGCGAGTGGACGTGGCTGTTTTCTCTGATTGGCTGCGCGAGCCTCTACGTGCTGAGAAATCTTCCCTGTTGGCTGGGCGGCTGAAGAACCGCAAACCCGACAAAACATTTATATTTTCAACGTGGCTCCTCGTATTCACAACCCCGACAGTTTACTGGCGCGACACAACGAGTAGGATTTTCCGGATCTATTTAGAAGGCGCGTTGGTGGGCAGACGGGAAATTTGAAATACATGATGGTGCCAAAGTGTTATCGCTAATGCATACGAAGGTAAAATTATATTTTGTAAGAGTTACATACAGTAATTTTGAGCATTTATTTTCTTTTAAGCTGCGCATTTGCCATTAAGCTTGCCACACAATTTCATTTTGCAAGGTTGTACACTCTGTGCGCCGTGCCGCACGACGCGACGAAGAATATAAATAATTTACAATCCAAAATCACTGGTCGGACGACAGAATTTGTCGTGCTTCCGTCAGATCTGCTTGGTATTTCATTGGCTGTTTAGTTTCACGTGTCTTATCAGGGCTGTCGTGCCGTGGTTGTCGGGGCGGTCGTGTCGTGGTTGTCGGGGCTGTCGTGTCGCGATTACCGGGGCTATGTGACTCCGGCGTAACATGCAGTACGTGAACGAATATGTTTCGAATAACATGTTATTACAGAAACATCTTCGGCCAAATTCGTCGTCCTCGGCCGGCACGAATAAGCGCCAATCGCATGCAACTTGGACGGACCGATTCGCACCCAAGTAGTGTTAAAAATAGTTACTATGCACAGCTCAGCTTCAACAGTTTACCAGTTCTTGCAGGTGGTCCCTTTTTAAATTCACGTGCAGGGGTTCACTGTTTTCATATAAAATTCGACATTAAGTCGAACTTACAGAATAAAATTTAAGTAGCTGTTGTAACATGCAACGTTCAGGCGATTTTGAAAATATTAATTATTACCCCAGTTTCGCTGTCATTCTCATTATAAAGAAAATAATGTTTACAAACTGAAAATCATTACCTCGAGGCGCGTTTGCAAACGTGCATTTCGTTCAAATCACTGCATCTACGTATCATAGAAATATTTCGATCTTCTAAAAGTACTCGCGTGTACATTGGCGTTGTTCTTGAAATACGGAGGACTAACAGAGTGAAATGGAGATTAACTGATTAGTGATTCATATAACAAGCAGCTGCATTACGTTTTTCTTTTAATAGAACTTTGCATGATCATACATCGTATTTAAATAAATGAGTAGATTCCACAGAAATGCATTTTTTTTTCCTCTTATTACTGCCTGGATTTACTACTAAGTGAAGTATTTTGCCAATGTAACTCAGGAAAACATTATGGTTACATTTGTATACGATATTCACGGCACAGTGAGCACTTTTGAAAGCCCTGCTTAAGATCTACTTTTACGCGCGTTGTGTACTCCTCAGCCTTATGTAAAATTAACATCGCCATGGGCCTCATCACGTGAAGTTATTAGAAATGTACATATGTTGCAGATCTGCTCATTATTTCATTCTTATACTTAGACGCATAAAAAAAACATAGCGGAAAATAAATTGCACAAATGGTTACCTAACACTATTTATTTAACGTTCAGTAATGGAACTATTTCCCATCCATCATTACCAACTTTACTGAGCGCTTGCCACTTAGTGGGCCCGTTAAAATGTATGCAGGCAGGAACAGTGACTTTTTTCTAAGGTTGATTACAAAAGTACTCACTTTATCGTGAAAAACCTTTAAATACATAGACGGTAGCAGAGTCAGCGCACAGATTACTTTAGAATACAGAGGTGAAATAGCCGCTTTTTAAGTGAACTCCGCTCGCACACGTCAGCGAAATCACGCTACTAGCTAGCAATAAGACGGAAAAAAGTTCGCCAATCAACGTCTGGTAACTTACTTGCCAGCTTGCGGTCCAGCCAATAGGCAACCTTTCGAATTCACGAGGTAGCCAATCAGACACAGGGCCCGTTCCCAAAGCCTCGCCCAGCCAATCAGCGAATGGGCAAGCGCACAACCAACAGAAGAGCCACGCCATTTCGTCTCTGCGTATTTCTTCACTCCGTGGTCAGAGGTTGTGTGCGAGAACAAGGATACAGTACCAATGAGATTCCAGTCTTTGAGGAATATCGCCGTAGGGCAGAGTGGGAACCACACATAACTTAGAAAATCACAACTTAGAAAAGTCATAACTTAGAATTCTTGAATAGAATCCACACAAGTTAGAACTATCATACTTTAGAACTGTCATAACTTAGAAATGCCTATATTAGAACAGTTACAACTTAGAAAGTCATAACTTAGAACTATCATACCTTAGAAACACACAATAGAACTACCACAACTTAGAAACACACAACTTAGAACTATCGCATCGTAGAAACACACAACTTAGAAACACGCAACATAGAACCACATAACTTAGAAACGTCACAACTTATGAAATCATAGGTTAGAATGACCACAAATTAGAAACACCCAACTTAGAACTACCACAACTTAGAACTGTCATAAGTTACAAACACATAACTTAGAAAGTTCACAATTTAGAAGCACATAACTTTGAACAGGCATAAGTTAGAAAATTGTAACTTATGGCCAGAGCTATCTTGGGTGGACGCTTGACGCGGGGCGGGTAACATGCAAGCCGAGTATTCGCGGGTGCACGATGGAGGGGTACTCTGGGGAAGACCAGTAGCCAAGGTCATTCCGAGGACAGTCAACCGTGCGCACGTAACGTACACGCTACAGTCTGTTAACTAGCGAGTTACCCGCACAAGGCTGTAGAGTACTGCCGGCCGAAACAGCACTACGCAACGGCCCAAAGAAAATTACAATAACAATAATAAAAAAAATAGCGTGGCAGATCAACTGCATGCTTACACTTTTGTTATGAAAACTGAGCAACATCCAGTACGACACGAAACTTTTCTCTGGAGGCATATGCTACCAAGGTAGAAAATGCATTTTATAAAACTGTACACGTATAACTGACACTTATAATACATATGTGTTTCACACTTATACACGTTAAAGGCAGTTCTCGGTAAAGTAAGTACTTTTGAAATCAACCTTTAAATAATGTCACTGCGCCTACCTGCATTTATATTACCGCACGCGGTGATAGGCATGCCCCTCAGTAAAGTTGGTATAGGCCGTTCACGGTAAAGTGAGCACTTTTGACGCTCTGGTTAGCTTTTATTTTCAGCTATATTTTAGCCATTAAAAACTTTTTTAAATATCTACTGATATGAAAGTAATGAATACAGTGTGTATATTCCACCGCACTCGGAATTTAATGTTTAAGGCTAAAATAAAATACATTTATTGCCTATTATTCCGGATGAGAGGGCTTTCAAAAGTGCTCACTCTACAGTGAATAGCCTATACCAACGAAGAGAAAGTAGCTTCATATCTTAACGTTCAATTAAAAATGTTAGGTAGGCATTTGTGAATACGGAAAATATTCATTTTGCTTTCTGTATTTCCAATGTAAATAAGTGTGAAATGAGCAAATGTGTAAAATATTATCATATTTTAATAATTTCACAGTTTCCTTTGATCGACGCATGAAGAACGTGATCAAGCGCGTGACAATGTTGATTCTTCACACGACGGAAGAATACTCAAAAGTGCAAATAAGCAGATATTAATCGCATATTTCAAAATGGCTCCGTTTACCGTGAATAGCCTCTATGATATGTACCATGGATTAAAAGTCCCGTCCCTAGGTATGAGGCGAGTGGTCTGTATTTATAGATATTTAAGACTAAGCTGGGAGTCCAAATAAAACCGCTGAGCTGTGTCGTAGTATATTTGTAATGCGGTGTTTTCGAAGAAACTTTTCAATGCGCTCCCAATAATGTTTACCTACGAAGAAAGAAAACATTCCCGAGACGAGTACGTAATGATGCTAAAAATAGTATTTTGGAGCACTACAATATAGATAAGATTTTCTTATCTTTTACACTGATGTACCTTGAACTGTATTACCCTGCCACGAGTAAAACGTCGATAGCAGGCTGTACTGAACTTCGCTATACTACAGACTTTCCACAAATGAAATTATATGGTCGTTTCTCAAAGTCCCATATTCACAACGAATACATACTGACACAGCAATATGAACATGTATTTCTCCTTAACTTCGAAGGACTTAAAAATAACGCGCATAGGGCTGTATACAAGACTAGTCCGAAAAAGGTTTTGTTGAATCAAACAAAGTTTGTTTGGCACAATCGCATTAATTATTTGTATACGGGCAATGAAATGTTTTGTTTTTGAAAAAAAAAATTGGGAAGCTGACCTAGGTTCCAGAACGCCGTAAAGTACGGACATATATAGATTTTAATTATTTACTTGTTTATGTATTTGTAAGACGTAATACGATTTCACATGTATTATTTTTCATCCGCCCAATGATTATGTTAATTGATATGTAATTTCACTGGTCGTTTAAATTTCCATTTTATGTTATCGTAAACACATTTATATGTCTTTCCAGTCTGTTATTTTTGTAATGTGTTTAGAAGGCCCTATTATCTGAGCAATTGTTGATTCGTTGCAACGGTAATTAAGTGACGTGTTGAGTAATTCTTACCTCTAGCACTATCATGACTGGTCAGTTTTAAACGGCGTTCGAAGGCAGCAAGCTAACCTGCGTGGGTTTAGCACACAGGATTTTAATTTAGTTTTTTTTTTTATAAGGTCCCGAGTTCGAGCCTGGAAACAGGCCGTCTCGAAGGAGACGAAGACGAGAGGCAAGACTCGTGAAGGAGCAGGCTTATATCGGTCGCCACCAGTGTATATCTTCATGTTAATTAGTTCGAACTACTGCGTGTGCTGGGACTGTAATTGCACGATGACCACGATGAGAGGACCTGCTGCATCCAAGGGGGATGCTACTGTCGACAACGAGATCGCCTACAACTTCGAGAACGTCAGGAATTATTCGTTTTAAATTATCATCTTCTAAGTCAATGAATTATTTTTATTAAGAAGCAGACACACACATTTTTTTATTCAAATTGAAAAGAACATTGTTTAATTTAACTACGGATAATTGACATTATTAGCATTTTGCTTAAAACATTGAACTAAGTCTTGAACAAAGAGACCAATTAATTAATTAATTCTTCTGGAAGTTATTAATTTTTATTGCCGGGCATAAAGTAAATAGATTACTTCAACCACGAGAAAGGACAGTGTTGCTGCGGCCACAGATAAAATCATGTTATGCAAATTTGTTAAACTTTTCCGGTCTGAGAGAATTAATTTGATTACAAATATTCTAATTAAATTTCGCATTTTCTTACAACGCCTCTGTTGAGTAAATTATTTCAGTAGAGAGTAGATGATTTTTCTAGTGATATTTATTGTTTTTTGCAATTGAATTTCGTTGTGGTATTTGCGAGTGTTAGTTTGTCACACACATAAGTTCCTACATAGGTTACACTCTGTGTCTCTACACGGCATTATAGGTTCTTCACAGTAAAACGAGCACTTTTGAAAGCCCTGCTTAGGATCTACTTGTATACACGCTGTCTCTTCTTCCGCTTCGGGTAAAATTAATATTGCCATGGGCCTCCTCACTTCATTAATGCGTCGGTCAAGTGAAACTGTGAAATTAGTAGAAAAGTAAATAGTATACAAAGCTCATAAAAAAAAAATATATATATATATATAATAATAATTTCAGTTATCACAAATGATGGCTACATAAATATTTTTTAATTTCCATCCTTCGTTACCAGCTTTACTGGGCACATGTCACTCAAAGCGCCCGTTAAAGTACATACAGGCTGGGGCAGTGATTTTTTTCTGAGGTTGATTTCAAAAGTGCTCACTTTATCGTGAACATCCTTTAAATATCTACATAATTTGGAGTGCTACGGCCATATCAACCTCAACTTAAGTGACTGAAATAGAAACGTTTTTAATAAATACGTTTCGAATACTGAGCAACGTGAGCAAATAAATATTTCTAGTTTTACAGCTCTATTTTTATTTTCTCGCTAAAATTGTTTTGTTAGGATGTTTATTCCATTATTAAGCATCCTGCGCTGAGCATACGCCAGGACAGAGCTACTCAACCCGAGACTGTAAACTCAATCATGTATCCTTGTTCTCACACACAAGCTCCGACTGTGCTGCTATCTATGTATTTACAAATTGACCCACTGTGTTTTTATCTAAGTTACATTTGCAAAATATTGCACTTTTCGATAAATCCACACAGGAATTAGGGGGAGAAAATAAATTTTTGAGAAGTAACTACCGACTCATTTGTAATTATGGTATATGATCATGCAAAATTCTGCTAAAGGAAAAACGCAAAACAGCCACTTGCTATATAAATTAGTTAATTTTCTTTTCGCTGTCTTAGTCCGTCGTATTTCAAGAACACCATCACCAATATACATGCGAGTACTCTATAAAATCGCAATATCTTTATGCTACGTAGATGCAGTGATATAAACGACATGTGAGTTTGTAAACTTGCCTCGAGGTAATGACTTCATTTTGTAAACATTTTTTCAGTAGAATGAGAATAAACAGCAAAAATGCGGACACCATAAATATTTTTTAAAATTACCCTGAGCGCTGCACGTTACAACCGCTATTTTTTTTTTTTTTTTTTAATTTTGTGAGTACGACTTCTGTCAAATTTTATACAGCAGTGAACGCTATACGTGCATTTAAAAAAGAACCGCAGAGATATCTTTCGGAACTATTTTTAAAATAAATCGGGTACGAATCAGTCCTCAAATTGCACGCGGCCGGCTTTTCTTCATGATGCCGGCCGAGGACAGCGCATTTAGCCGGAAATGTTTCTGTTATAACATGCTATTCGAATGTCAAGGTTTGTTCACTCAACAGAATATTTTGTTGGGGCAAAGTTTTTACACCGAATCACGTAGCAAGTAATTTGGTCTTTTATTTCTTGTAGGTATGTTTTTAACTTAGTCGCTCGGAGCTTGTCAACGTAGCTGAGAATTAGATGTAAAAGTAAATGTGTACATGTAAATCTAGTTTGCCTTCAGACGGAATGCGCGAATTCTTCGTCACCTAAGAAACTGATATAAAATCGCCTGCGAACGCTGCTACCTGCGGAGCACTCTTGCGTTCAAGGTTGCCTGTACACTGCGCATCAGGAGCCGGTACGTTGCGTGACGTCATCGCTCGGCACTCTTGCCTGATTACTTCAGCGGACATTATTCAGGGACCACACCGCTCCATTCTTTACCGGGTACATTTCACGCTGAGAGTAGCCCCCAGGGGTGTGGAAAATGTCCGTTTCTGGACCCGTCAGCTTCCTTGCGGGCTGGGCTGAGAGCGCGTCCATCTCCCGTTATCCATATCATTATCTTGGTATTCTCAAGATAGAGATTTCTGGACATTCGCCATCGCGATGCAGATGTCTGTAATTGTAAAAAGAGGACTGAGCAAGGAAAAAAATGCTTAAATGAGACAAGTAACATAAGGGTGATAAAATGAATATGCGATTACAACACCGTAAAATTTCAAAAGCGATTACCGTAAAAAAAAATAACAGCAACTAATTACGAATATATGCATATATACATGACCAACAGATAACACATAGAAAACAACACAGGCTAGAATCCTGCTTGAAAAAGTTAGGTCAACACTTACTAAATAAGTAGGAACAAAATGGGACAGCACACAAAGAAACACACTAAAACACAGCAATCTTATTTAAGCTTTTTTTTTTCCGTGCTCAGTCCTGTTTTTCCATGACAGACATCTGCATCGCAATGGTGAATGTCCAAAAACCTCCATTTAGTCATTCTCCCCCATCGCACAATTCATTCACTGATCACTTAGTATTCTCATTTAATATTATCATCTTATGTCATAATATTACATGCTGAGTAATTGATAGTCTAAAATTGAAAAAGAACTGTTTAGGGTGCTTAATCCTATCTCAGACCGCGGTGTGTGTATATATATATATATATATATATATATATATATATATATATACACTTCTACGTGCACTCGCTGTAGCGGAATTCCTCGCAAACCAGGCAGTTTTTTTCTAATATACCCTAGTGTTAAGTATTAAATGCACGGCCGAAGGTTGGATCGGGTTCTAATTGCGTCTCAAGGTGAACCCCTTACGCCTAAAGGAGAGGGAATTGCATCGCGGCAGTGAGGGATTGGGTAGCTATGGCCAGCGTTTGGGGCCATGACTACCTCCCTAAGTATACCTATAGCTGTACTATAGATAAGAAGGGGGAGGGTAAAACCCGCATAGACAGGGTAAAACCCCCTCCCGACTGGAAAGAGTTCAAAACTTGTGGAAGCATTAAGAAATGCTACAGGAGATAGCAGGTATGGAATCCGTGTTGATTTAATAGGTGAAGAAGAACTAGGCGAGAGGTGACGCGGCTTGTGGGCCAGCATGTTAGAGGCACATGCGCCCTTGAGGTGGGACTGCCATCCATATTCCTGCGCGGGCCGCCTGACTACCCGCACACCAATGGAATATCATTACACGCGATGGAAGGCAAACGATTAAACTACATACAGATGCTACTTCGTTTTTCTCTTATACATGTTAAGGAAACTGCGCGGTCTCTAAACATTTGATTTAAAACCTCTTAATATTTTATCTTGTATTATATTTCATTAGCGAGTCCCCTTAAAAAGTCCAAGTTTCGAACCCTAGCGGCTGCACTGAAGGTTTTCCTTTCTAAGTTGTTTTTTTTTTTTTTTTTTTTTTCATCTGCGCTCTAGGCACAGACCAACGCACACAATTGTTTAGATAAGGAACATTATTTCTTTTTTGTTAGCACCACACACTTTTAAGGCAAGTCCACGGCTTTCCCTGTCGGTAAATGATTCGTAACGCGCGCTTCAGTTCTACGTTATGAATGTTTTGTATTACTACAGCCGAGCACCAAAGCTTTGGCCTGCGACAACGAAAGAAATGTTAAGGCAGCTTAAGTACAAGTTGCATAGAAATATTTACTCGTGACACCTGATACCGTAAATTAAAGTGGGTGTGAAATGGTTAACAGGCTAAGATGATACATCCCGGTTGGTGAAACTTTGCTGTTTATAGACACCCTCGACTTGCTCGATGGTGTGCATAGTATTTTTAGCTTAAAAATTTTGTGGCGGCCATATTTAAAAAACTACTTTATTATTACGAAGGTGTTGCACGCCTTACTAAGGGAGTAAGGGAAGGTATCACAGTTTCGGGGAGAACGAGAGCCAAGCCACGCGAAGAGAACCGGGGGGGGGGGGGGAGAGCGGAGGAGAGATAGAGAAAGAGAGTGATTGATAGCTAATACTGTGTGGGTGACCTTGATAACCAAACCCGTAGAGGACAGTTAAAATTTAGGCGGCTCGCCACCGATCCAAAATATAATGCTTCTGTGTATGGTAACTACAGACCCGGAAATTTCGCGGATTTATTCTGCAACAAGCTAGACTCCACAATCATTTGTGCATTCGTACATCAGTTAGTATTCCATTGGCTGTTGTTCCAGTTTAACCCCAGACCAGGTAGCACAGTATTCGGTTCTTAATTTCCTTGCGTGGTCGTTATTGGTTTGAGAGTCGTTCGGGGCGTGTCTAACAAACTATGGACCAATAGAAGCACAAGTACACATGTACACGTAAATGCAGTTTAACTTGTCCTCAGATGAATCTGCTAAATTTCCGGGTCTCTAATGACTACAGCCACGAGTATTTCGCGAATCCATTCGGAGGCGAGCTAGACTCCAAATACTTGTTCTTTCCTCCTACTGTTGTGATTGGACGACGGTTGTTTAGACGTTTAACTGCGAGCCACTAACAAGCAGGAATCAGCACCGCGAGTGTTTAACACAGAGGCCGCACTTGATCACAGCAGCCAATAAGCAAACGATAATTTCTCGAATGTACAGAAAGGGCCGTCCAGCACAGCTTGCTGCCAACTCAATCCGCGAAATACTCAGGGCTCTAGTGATGACAACTTATTGTGATATGAACCTTTCGAGCTTCCCTCTCGTTTCAGCAGCACCCTGATTGCCTCCGCTGAAAATAAAAAATAATAATACGATATAATTCTGTTTTGGGGGGGGGGGGGCTCATTAAAACAGATTTAATTAGAAGCTGGAGTTCGCGTGTTCCCGACCGTCCCTCCCGTACAGCAGCAGTCAGCATACTGCATCAAACATTACGTACCACACTAGGCCTTGGATACACATTCATGCAGTGTATCGCCGCCTTGTATATATGATCTTCTTCGTGGAATCAAACTGGTGCATGCGTTCGAAAGTAAACACGTTCCCTTCCTGTGTGAGACGCATACAATATCTTCTTCTTTTCACCTGCTACAAGTAACGTACTTCATTCCTGAAATACTAATACATTTCCCATACGCATGAACGAGAAGTCGGTCGGCCATCTGCCATAACGAGAGCGTGTGTTCATAAAAGTTACAGATTCGAAAGTCTATAATGCAAATCATTACTATAGATATTTCGAAACTACAATAGTTTATGTGTAGAAAACGTTATCCAGTGTTGATATTCACGCCTTCTTCCGATACATTTGTATTCAGCGTAGGTTATCTGCGGATGATCAAATTTAGTACAATATTTCACTCTTATACACTAAAGTCTATTTATTTATTGTAACTTCATCGTTCGTGTTTCATTGTCTGCAACTTAACCTTTTTAATATAAGCCTGGAATTCTCCAGCCTGGTAATATAAATTCTTGTTTATAATATTCACATATAAACATAGAAATAACTGTAGATGCTAGTAGCACTACATCTAGCAGTTTTGTACTCCTGCATTATTCGAGCACTAAATTAAACTATTCTAAAACACTGAAAAGAATTATGTGACAACTGAATATTGTGGATTCCCGAGGGGGGGGGGGGGGAAGGACAGGATAAAACAAAACTGTGTGATGGAGGGAAAGTAGTCCTATTGTCTTAACGTCGAATTAAATGTGATAGGTAACCATTTGTAATAACTTGAATTGTTTTCTTCACTTTCGGTTTTTTTTATGCAACCAAGTGTAAAAATTAGCATATTTGTAAAATATTAATTTTTATAATAATTTCAACGCGCTTTACTTGGCCGACGCGGAATACGGCACCGAGGCCCATGCCACTGTTAATTTTACATAAGGCGGATGAATACACAACGTCCATAGAAGTATATCTTAAGCTTCGTTTACCGTGAACAGTCTATACCCGTAGCGATTTCTTCCAAACTTTTGATTTCCAAAGTGCACATTGCGTCGACTAGCTTCGCTACCACGGACGGATCCTTCGCCGAGGGGGGGGGGGGGGGTTGTCACGGGGGGGTTAGGATCTCTAGTTTTCATCCCTGATAACAAAGAGCATGTTTCCACACACTGTGTTACCTGTAGCATTTCTGATTAATGCATGTAATGATTTTGAATTATTTTCTGTCGAAAGGTTTTTTACGTTCTGTCCCGGTTTTCCCTCTCTCTTCTTAGTTATAGGATAACTATAGGTACAATTAGGGAGGTAGTCATGGCTCCAATTGCAGGCCATGGCTGGCCAATCCCTCTCTGCCGTGATGCATGTCTCCTTGCATAACGTCCTTCCCTTGTAGGCGTACAGGGTTAGCCCTGAGACGCAATTAGCTTCCGTTCCTACCTCGGGTCTACACTTAACACTTAGAGATAGGATATGCTAGGAAAAGGAATTACCCTAACGTTTATATAAAACTGCCCTGTGAATGTATCAAAACGGAAATAAAATAATACTTCAGTTGTTTAAAATACGGATGTCGTTTAACTAATGTATTATTGTTTCCTAAAATCACGACAAGACAGTATCCTCCTCCCAGGCTAAAAATCGGAAGTGTAGACTTGCATCTGCACAGTGAGAAAATGCCACCTCAAAAACCCCTCCTTCAGCAAAACTGCAAAATAATTACTCTGAGCATCTTGCCAGAGTAAAACTTTTACACGCACTATTTCAGCGAGTAACGAAAGGTAAACTGCAAATGGTGCGAAGTTTAGTAGAATTAAACGAACTTAAAGGAAATGTGGACATCTTGATTACAGACACACATGGGAAAATTACAAATGACAAGCATTTTGACTTGAATAAATGTTGCATTTTAGAAGTAATGGTTATGATTAATTTATGGTAAGATAAACTGTTTATTTTAAACAACAAATCTCTTTGGAAAAGTAAGGACTAGAGGAAAGAGACAAACATCTTTTGGAATTTACGTTGGTTACTTAATCAGCGTATATTTGTTAACAGAGCAGGCTACTTACATCATGCTCGTTCCAAAACCTCGTTTACTCTTTCTTTCCTCAGCTGTTACTCTCGGAGTAATGTTTTGGAACACCGCCCTTAAGGGTGCCGCCTACTTGCAGCTGTTTAGCGCGTTTGAGACTCAGAAGCACGCGAGCAACGAGGGCGACTCTGACACGCGTACCTAGTGTCCCATCACCTCTACGCGCAAGGCGCCGAACTGGCGTACACTGTTCCCGCTGTGCTGCGTGCACCTATGGAACTTTCGACGGCGACAGTGTTATTTTATTGTTGGAAAGTCTGCGGGAAGGTTCAAAGCAGGTCCCTATATTAGTTTCGCGTGATTCCGATCATTATATTGTGAGATACAGCGATGTGAAAAAGCTGTTTTTTTATTATGTTGGAGGGCACGAAAGTAACTTGATAATGTGCATGAGTTACTAAGAGCACTATTCGTATCTCGTCTGAAGAGTGTGTTCTTTTAGTACTTCCGTATAATTGGGGCACGATTAATTGTTACGTAAAAAAAAAAACGCGGATCCCAAACACTCTGCAACGCAATTCAAGCGCCTGGGCAGGCCACAGAACGTAGCGCAGAGCTCCAGCAGAAAACGTTTTATTGAAAAAACCTTTCAACGTGTCTGAGTGAGGTCTGCTTACTAATAACATTTAAGGAACGTTACGCGTCCGTATACGTTTTCCAATTCCTACATTTATCTTTGAAGCATCTTTTTTGGTAGTGAAAATGGCTCCAACGCGTGTTTTCGCGGTCACTTTTAGGTACGAACATTCAGCTACAAAACATTGAAAAAGGAATACTAACGTGCATCAAACGATTATTTTTTTATTACGTCATTACATGGCAGGGTCTCCACTGAAAGTGTTATAGAGGTGCGTTATCGACGGCAAGACTGCACGACAGCTCAGTGCTTTACGCGTAGAGGCGATGAGAGAGTTGATGAGCATGTCTCGGTCGCCCCTAGCGCTCCCACGCTTTCAGGCCTCAAGACGTGAAAAATTCACGCGTGTTCGAAAATTCATAGATAAATCCACCGATGGTTGATACACCGGTGTACACCGATTAAGGCATTTTTCGAACATCAGGTTGATTTTTAACGGTGTTTTCGTCTGCTTTGAGGCACATATTTATACCATTTCACTCAAATTTTAAAGTTCCCATCGCCCATTTGTAAAACCTGACGTCTGAATTATTTTGGTATGTTTTGGAATGTTTAAAAATTACAGTTGTAGGTATTTCAAATCTTTATTTTTCAGAGAAAGCGTTCGAAAATTCATCGGTTGAAGTTTTGGTGCATATCCACCAGATCCACCAGATTTTCAGGCCGGGATGGATCAACCGGCTCAACCGGACTCACCAAACGATTAATTTTCGAATGTCTAGTGTACATCCGAGGATCCACGGGTGAATTTTCGAATACACGGATTACTTCAACCAGGCGGCCGCCTTAAGGCAGATTCTCACCCGTCATATTCGATTTATGGAATTTTTTACCATACACCCGAAATACAGTTTTGAATCACGGTTCTTGGAACGACAGAACACAGAGCATTGCCTAGTGCATTGTCTCAGGTCAGTATTTCTCGATTACTGTTGGTATCGTCGCCTTTGCAATAGTTCGCAAGAAATAATCTCGCGTTTCGCCTTGACAGCTATCAGCTAAATACTAACAAATGTCGCGAAGCTGTGGCAGTTGGACAAAGTTTGGGAAGCTGTTATTTAGGATATGTCGTGCGGGAAATTTCAATACGTCTTCAAAAATAGAAGCTTTGGTAAAAAAAAATCGATAAAACCAAGATGGCGGGTGGTAATCCGCCTTAAGCAGAAGAGTTGTGGGCGGCGAGTAGCTAGTTGTGACGTGCGTGATAGCGGCTGCATCTCGGTGTACAGTTACACACTCTGTGCACACGAGATCCGGCCCCGCCTCAGGGGTCAGACCGCGGCCTCTGATTCGCTCTCGCTTCTCCCACCACCCAATGCGGCTGGCCGTGCCATATCCGCGTTCCAGAAACCGTTCCCGTGAGTGGGAAACCATCTCGATAGCGCTGCGATACGTCGATTTCATGAAGCACTGAACATCGATGTTGATGCACTACTCGATCAAGCCAAATGTGCAGTCGGGGAGACTAAAATATGAGGTGTACCGCTTATTCCTCTTCTGCGCAACGTTCACCCAACATTCACCTACCCCAAAGGAACACAACTGTCAAAAACCACGTGGTCAAAACTAATGAACGTGTTTGTTTATATCTTAATCTTAAACGATCATCACTATTATGATAATAAAATACTTTTACCAATTAAAATTTAATCAGACTGCATTACAAATTGGTTAGAGGAAGTATAAAAACATTTCAAAGCACTTGTTTACCAAACGGTATTCTAACCTCAAATTCAATCCAAGCCGTTTTTGCAAGTCGTATTAGCAGAAGAGAAGTTCAATGTTGGGACACGGGAGACTGGTTGTGCGCAGCCAGCGAGATCGGTCTATCCCATCTCTAGCCTAAGTTTGAGACACGAGCGCTAGTGTAGCTGTTGAGAGGGGAAAGATAATGACGCGTAGGGGGAAATTCCATTTCGTTACCTCGACGACATAAATTCAAAAAACTTCTACAGATACAATCCCACACGGACGCATCAACACCCGGCAACGCGAGTTAGTCGACTCCTGCGCCACTAACTTGCTGTCACTACGGCACCCGATACCCGCAGCCGAGCTCTTTATCTCATCCAGGAGCGAGTGAAGAGATTTCGGCTGCCGAGACGAGGGTGAACTAAGGTCAGTGCGGAGTAGCGCCGGAATGCAAGGGCGGGGGAAAGCGGGAGATCCCCGACAAGGTCCTCCGACCAGCGGCATCGTCCGGCACGATTCCCACGTGCGGAAATCAAGGGGCGACCCCGCCGGGAATCGAACCCGGTTCGCCTTGGTGAAAGGCTGGTAGTCTAACCACTACACCACCGCGGCCCCAGCATCCAGGAGGGGAAATGGGCAAATGAGAGAAGAGGGAAGGGAGAGAACCGCGTGATTTCGCGTACTTCACATTTTTTTGGATGTACACTTGGCTTTGTCACCAGTCAATGAGTTCGTAGGCTGACTGATGTCTTGAGTGTGGGCGGCCACACACCTTCCACTCTCCGTGTTCCGATATTGTACTGCTTTCCTGCCAATGTCACCACCAAAGACAACGAATATTATCTGAGGTTCGAACACTATTAAAGGCTGTTCACGATAAAGTGAGCACTTTTGAAATCAACCTTAGAAAAATGTCACTACCCCTACCTGCATGTATTTTAACAGACATACTGAGGGACATGCATCCAGTTATGGTGCTAGCGATGGACAGGGAAGTAGTTCCGTAACTTAACGCCGAATAAAAAGTATTAGGAAACCATTTCTGATAATTTCACAGTTTCAATTGACCGACGAATGAATAAAGTGATGAGGCCCATGACAATGTTAATCTTACATAAGGCGGAAGAACACACAACGTGCATACAAGTAGATCTTAAGCAGGGCTTTCAAAAGTACTAATTTTACGGTGAATATTCTATAACATAAGAGCTTTGAGATGCGTGAGCACGTCCTCTAACCTAGTTTGAACACTTCCTCTAACCTAGTTTGAACACTTCCTCTAACCTAGTTTTAACGCATCTAAATTACATTCAAGTCAGTTAGAGTAGTTTTATTCATGTGAAACGCAGGTGTGTTGAAAATTCGGATGTGAAGAAACACGCTCATCAATGTTGACCACGTGACTTCGACAGTCATGTTGCTTAGGGTAGGTCAATGTTGGGCATATGCGCAGGAGACCAAAACTGGCCCACCACACCTCCAGTCTACGGTTGGTGACAACACTTCAATAAAGTGACACTTCGAAAATATTAGAAAAACAGGCTGTGTTACTTTTCAGCCAATTTTTTCCCTCGAATGAATTAAAAAAAAAAAAAAAAATCCGATTCCATTTTCCCCCAATATATAGTCTCTTCGCACTATCTTCACACTTTTTGAATCGAACCTCAGAAAAATCGCTACGTGTATGAAGTGTTCGCCTGTTTCCTAAATGTGTCATGTAACACAGGTGTTCTATAGTCAAATTATGTTAACATAAGTGCGTCAGTATTTGTTAAATTGAACTCTTGGTTATATCCTACTAGCGACCCGCCTTGGCCTCGCTCGGTTGCGATTTACAAATATGGCGTTGTTTAGATTTACAGCAAGTACATACACTAAATGCTTAAGGTAACTAACACAGGGTTAATATTGTGTTGTTCAAAAAGTCTTCGTAAGTGAACTTTAAAAGACAAAAATGTTTTCTGTGGTTTATCCTTAAAAGATATACATATGCTGTCGAGGATTTTTTGTAAACCTTTTTGAGATCTGCAATTCTGTAATGCATTAATTTGGCGTATCTCTTATGGTTAGTCAGTGTTAGCCATGTAAGCATCCGAAAGGAGGCTTTTTCTGACTTTATTGTAAAAGTCGACATTTCTCTAGTATCTTTACATTAAATATTAATGTATTTTATACCTAAACCTTCGCCCAGAAATTCTCTAAATTGTGGTGAAAACCGCATCAAAATCGATCACGTAATTTAGGCGCCTTATCCGAATACACAGACACATGCGACCAGGCGGCTTTGTTTTTTTTTTTTTTTACGTATAGATCCATAAATTATATTTTATTTATAATTGAAGTGAATAACATGAGAGAGAACGTATGTGTGTAAGAAATATAAGCAGTGTAGCACGAAATAGTTCTCACGTAAAAATATTACTAAACAGAGTGCGCATAAATGCGGCGTGTTGTCTGTTTGGTGTAATTTTCTAAGACTTGGTTGAACTTGTTTGTGTAATGCGGAGGAATAGCTTGGAAGTAAAACTTTAGCAGGGCTTTAGGAAAGTTTGAAGCACCCGTGGGATGGCATACAGTTTAAACGTTATATTTCTAAGACTTGGTTGAACTTGTTTGTGTAATGCGGAGGAATAGCTACGAAGTAAAACTTTAGCAGGGCTTTAGGAAAGTTTGAATCGACCGTGGGATGGCATACAGTTTAAACGTTATATTTCTAAGACTTGGTTGAACTTGTTTGTGTAATGCGGAGGAATAGCTTGGAAGTAAAACTTTAGCAGGGCTTTAGGAAAGTTTGAAGCGACCGTGGGATGGCATACAGTTTAAACGTTATATTTCTAAGACTTGGTTGAACTTGTTTGTGTAATGGGGAGGAATAGCTTGGAAGTAAAACTTTAGCAGGGCTTTAGGAAAGTTTGAAGCAACCGTGGGATGGCATACAGTTTAAATGTTATATTTCTAAAGCCCCTGTCACACTGTCAAATATTTCCGTCAAACTGCTTCCAGTAAGTTTAGTCGAATAAAAGTCGCGACAGTTATGACGTCATCGAAATGTCATAAACGTTGCCATGTTTGTCTGAGAAAGTTGGATGGCTTTCGTTTCCATCAAGCATTTGAATATTGGACCGGTTATAAAATTTCTTTGATGTTTTACGCTCTCGGCCAGTCAGAATTGTGCACGAGGACAAAAATGGACGCCAAGTAACTTTAAAATAACGAACATCGAAGTAGGTAATTAAAAAAATTAATTTATATAGAATCCTTTTGGGCATGAATGCTATTTTAAGTGAATATATCGCACATAATATTAAGGACTCAGCGGCATTAAATTTCATTGCACGGGAAACATTTGTGATAAATAACATATGAATTTAATAAACACGTGAAAATAAATTCCAACTTTCCTTAGCTTTCCGGATTGCATGGAATAAAAACCAAATCAATATCTCACTATAAAAAAAATTCTTAAATAATAATTAATTCAATTAGATTTTCCAGTACAAAAATTTGACAGTGTGACACATTTTCAAACACATTCAAGTTTTTGATAGAATTTGTTGGAAGGAAAAATTTGATGGCCGAAATTTTGTCTTCAAATTGTATTGTCAAATATAGTTGAAGGCGAAAATTTGACAGTGTGACAGGGCTTAAGGCATTGGTATATGGAAACTTTTTTTAAAATTTCCTACCAACATTACAACAGCAAACGTTAAAATATATAAAAATGCTATTCACGGTGAAGTGAGCACTTTTGAACGCCATCATTTGGAATGATAGTCAATAAACATATTTTATTGTAACCTTAGACGTTAACTTCCGAATACGGTGGAATATACACACTGTGTTTGTTACTTACATGTCAATATATATTTAAAAATGTGGTTAAAAATAGCTCAAAGGGAAAAGTACCTAGGGCTTGAAGTGCTCACTTTTCCATTAACAGCCTTAAGCACCTGTCCCACTGTCAAATTTTCGCCTTCAACTAAATTCGACAGTAAAATTTTAAGACAAAACAGGTGTATCAAATTTTTCCTTCCAGCAAATGTTATCAAATAATCTTGAAAGTGTTTGAAAATGTGCCACACTGTCAAATTTTCTACTGGAATAAACTAAAAATAATTTTCGTAGTCAGATATTGCTTTTGTATTTCAATGCAGTCAATTACAAGCAGAAATGTAAAGAATGTTGTAGTTTATTTTCGCTTATTTACTAAATTAAAATTTTATTTTTCAGAGATGTTTCCTGGAGAATGAAATTTAATGCATACGAGTTCGTAATATTATGTGCAATATGCGATTATAATAGTATTCATGCTCAAACAGCTTCTATATAAATGATTATCTTCATTACCTATTTCCTTTCCACAAATTGTTCATTATTTAAAGTTTCTTGACGTCCATTTTTGTCGTGCACGATTTTGATTGGCTGAGACAATCAGATATAAAAAAAAAAATTTAGAATCCGTTCAATCTTCAACTGTTTGAAGCAAACTGAAGCCATCCAACTTTCGTATACAAATATGGCGGCGTTTGTGACGCTTCAGATGATGTCGGGACTGTCCAACTCATATTTGACCAAACTTATTGGACGCCATTTGACGGCAAAATCTGACTGTGTGACACAGGTGCTTCATACATTGTCGAAAGCACACGCTCAGCTGTCGGCGCACAACAAAAGCAAGCCAAACGTCTCCCTCACCTGTCCCCTCATTCTTTTTATTTCTTTCTTTCCTCTTTAGACCCGTGCCGACATCCGCGCGCCATTCGCATCCAAGGAAGGTTCTCGCCGATGCGAGATAGCGCGGCGTGCGATAAGGACGCAAGGCGCATGCGCGGTGGAAGATACGTGTGCACGCCGCCAGGCTGCGCACGAACTATTCACCTCCTACCCCCCCCCCCCTCATCAAAACATCTCTTCAATTCTAAACCTCTTTCAGAGTGCAAGGCCGTAGAAGACAGGTCTGAACACTAGCTTGAAAAGCTGACGCCCTTATTGACCCATTTAGTTCATTAACCCAGCCACAGAGCGCTGCTACCGAAATAGGAAGTATAGGCTGTTCAAGGTAAAGTGAGCACTTTTTAAGGCCTTTCAAAATGCATTAACCCCTAATAAATATATTTTATTGCAACCTCAGACGTTAACTTTTGAAAGTGGTGAAATGTATACACTCTGTTTATTAGCCATATTGCAAATTTTATATTAAAAAGTGGCGGGGAGTTAGAAATTAGTTGAAAGGAAAATTTTAGCAGGGCCTTAAAAAGTGGTCACTTTACTGTGAACAGCCTATAGTGCTGTTTGTGGGAATTGCAATTTTCTTTTTAAACGGGAAATAGCGTTCATATCTCTACGGTATTATACCATATAGGCTCTTCACGGCAAAATGAGCACTTTCGAAAACCCTGCTTAAGATCTACTTGTATGCACATTGTGTCTTCTTCCGCCTAATTAAAAATAACATTGCCACGGGCCTCATCACTTTATTCATGCGTCGGTCAAGTGAAACTGTGAAATTATTAGAAAAGTAAATATTTTACAAAACTGCTCGTGTTTACACTTCGATGCATTAAGAAAAACCGGAAGCGAAATAAATGATTTAAGTTATCATGAGTTGTTACCTAACACTTTATATTCGGCGTTAAGATGTGGAACCAACTTTGCCTCCATCGTTACCAACTTTACTGATCGCATGTCACCCAGTGTGCCCGTTAATATATGTGCATGTAGGAGCAGTGACTTTTTTTTCTTCTAAGGTTGATCTCAAAAATGCTCACTTTACCGTGAACAGCCATTACCAGCAACTCTAACAACGTTAGTTTGCTTGAAGCGCTCTGCGACTACTGCGTGAACTAAATCAGTCAACAAAGGGGTCAATTCGCTACCAATGTTAGATAGGCGAGTGTCCAGACCTGTCTTCTCCGGCTGTGTCAGGATACTTACCGTTATCAAACGCAGAACTGCAGTGTTGCCAGTCGAGTGGATTTTCCGCCATACTTGGTGGATATTATTAAGGTTCATTCTCCTCAGGTAAGGTTACTTCTACTCAGGTTGGGAAGATCAATGTTAAAAGTTCGACAACCAAAAATTTTCGCCGCTAGGTAAGCGCTAGTGTCGCATGTGTACCAGACTTCCCCTATCTTCTACGTTAAAAAAACATGATAATTGAAATAAACACACATCAAATACGAAATAACTTTGTAAATAAGTGAAATATTTCTCTTTTATTGTTCAGGTATATTAACATCTTATTTAAAATTGACCTCTTTCGAACAGTAGCGCTTACCTACCGGCGTGAATTTTCCCTATACCAAACTCTCCCATAAGAAAACTCGTTTTGTTTATAACCTGAGTAGAATTAGCCTTAACTCAGGCTGGGAACAAAACTAGATATATTATGGTATAATTTGGTATAGGGAAAATTCCCGCCGCTAGGTGCGCATTGTTTGATATTATAACTTTTAATTATAATTTTAAGTTACGTGAATTATATTAGAGAAAAATTCTACTTAGTTACGAAGTTATTTTATATCTGATTTATCGTTATTGCAATTATCCTGTTTCTTAACGTAGAAAACAGAGAACATCTAGTACTTTGCCGACACTAGCGCTTACCTAGTGGCGAAAATTTTCCCTTTGCTAACCTCCCCAACCTATAGTGAATGTAACTTTAATATTAATTACCAAAGGATGTTCACGATAAAGTGAGCGCTTATGAAATCAACCTTAGAAAAAAGTCACTGCCCCTACCTGAATATATTTTAACGGGCGCAATGAGTGACATGTGTCCAGTAAAGTTGGTAACGATGGAGGGGAAAACAGTTTCATATATTAACGTCGAACAAAAAGTGTTAGGTAACCATTTGCGATTACTTCAATTATTTCTCTCGCTTTCTGTATTTTTAAATGCATCGAAGTGTAAAAATGAGCAAATTTGTACAATATTTACTTTTCTAATAATTTTAGAATTTCATTTGCCCTATGCATGCATAAAGTGATGAGGCCCATGGTACGGTTAATTTTGCACAAGGCGTAAGAACACACATCGTGTGAAGTAGATCTTAAGCAGGGCTTTCAAAAGCGCTCATTTTACCGTGAATAGCCTATACCTAGTGAAGAGTGAAGTGAAGAGATTTGGGCGGCTCTTAACAGCGAGGTCTTGAGAGCCGATGAGGGCGAATACAATGAATATGGAGTGGCACCGGATTGAAGGGGCGGGGGAAACTGGAGTTACCCGAGAAGACCCGCCGACCAACGGCATCGTCCGGCACGATTCCTACTTGCGAAAATTCGGTGACCCGGCCGGGGAGACGAGCGTGCTAATCGCTCAGCCACCGTGGCTCCGTACTACCTAGTGGACATAATTGGTAACTAGTGGTCAGTGGATAATCTGGTGGATTTTTTCTAATTATCGGTGGCGTGTGATTTACAGTTTTCTGGAAATGAATATATATATATATATATATATATATATGGAGAGTTCATAAATTGTATTAATACTACGTGTAAGATGAAGCGATAGATATTCATACTGTACTTCTGTAGTTATTCGTGAATTTGCGGCATTTCATAATTACGTTTAATTCTTACATTGCAGTTGCTATATTTGTTTCTTGATACAGGCCTACTACATAATATGTAAAGTTTAAATGTTTCACCGATTTTTTTTTTTTTTTAATATGTAAAACTATTATTTTAAGTTGAATTCTATATGTGGGCACTGTTATTATTCGAGATATTATCAAATATATTTTCACAGCCTAGCTGGTTCTGGTGGATTTTCGGTTGTGGCCTATTGTAATTCTCTGTCTAAATGTTAGTTTGATTATTGGGGGGGGGGGGGGTGCGTTTGAAGCGTTATGCCCCAGGCACAATATGTGTTGGTGTTGGTAACAGTTGAAGTACAGGACGGTATATAAGATGACATAATAGGAGGTTGGCGGTTGGTGGTTGGTCCTAAAA
Source organism: Dryococelus australis (assembly GCA_029891345.1). Lineage (NCBI taxonomy): Eukaryota > Metazoa > Arthropoda > Insecta > Phasmatodea > Phasmatidae > Dryococelus > Dryococelus australis. The sequence continues at coordinate 333,282,758 of CM056995.1, read as the reverse complement.
TCATTTCAACTCGCGGTCTGTGGTTGGTGTTGGCAGTTGGTTATGCACATAGTTGAAAATATTGAACTTTTTACCACCAACCGAACAAATCAGAGAGTACGTTATAGTTTACCACCAACCGAACAAATAGAAAGCATTTTGTAGTTTGGTCATGTAATGCAAAACTACGTGAAAAGGTTGAACTGGAGGATGGTAAATGTGCATTTTTGTACAACGTATCTTTCCGTCAGATAAAATTTGCAACTATCGCTTACCTCAATACTGTAGATTTCTGACGATCAAAATCCCACCAAAAGAAAACAATACATTTTTACATGTTTACTGCTACTCCGTGGCTCGATCGTGAACATTTTACACCAACGCGCCAACCGTCTATTGTGCCATGGAATACGTCACACACCAACCACCAACACAAACGCCTATAGTGCCAGGGGCTTTATCCTTCCCTGGATGGCCCTGTGACGGGCGATCTGACGTCAGCCGACTGCCAGTTTGCGTGCTGAATATCGAGTCCATCTTCAAGCAAGGATCTTCTGCAGGCAGACTGCCGGTTATATTTATTAGTTTAGACATCGAAAGCTTTGTGTAGTTTCTCATCTCAGCGGATAGAGGCGATGAGGCATGTTGATGTACCTGTCTCGATCGCCCTTAGCGTTTCCGGGCCTCGGTCACGCAAAAAACGACCTGGGGGATTACTCGCCTGCCTTGGGCGTTTTACAGTGTTTGAAATGCTCTTAAAAAAACTATTGTACCTATGTGTTTGTACTCTGCTTTCTCAGGAATAGTTCTCCCAATTCAGGATAGTTCCCGGAATACAGCCTTGTGTATGTTTCGGGTACTGAAAATGTTATTTTGAAGCCCTTCAAAGTTTGCAAAATAACTTACATATTGGTGTATCTTAAAGTATTCGTTGTGAATATATCTAAAACGCACATAGGAAACTGCACCGAACCTTGCAACAAACTTTCTACCAATAGAATGTCAGTAAACCGTCTGAGGTACCATACTCCTGGCAGCACGACGAAAAACCTGCACGACAATTCAATGATTTGGCCATAGAGGCGACGAGGCATTTTATGAGCGTGTCATTGTCGCCCTTATCGATCCCTTGGCCAGCCACGCTTTTGTGCCTGAGAGCCAGAAAATAGCGCCAGACTGAAGGATACCTTTTCAAAACACTCCTATTGCAACTGAGTAGTAGGAAATTGGGAAGTTGGGTAAAAGGGGACTAGGGATCGGAGCCGGAGTCGGGGGAGCCGCCATCTTTTGACGCAACCCGACCGCCATCTTGGATGTCATTGACATTTCACCCCAACCCGTGTAACCTTTGACATTGACCCGATGACCTTTGACCTCAAAAAACACTGAAAACCTTAAAAAATTCCAAAAACTCTTCAAAAAATTATAAGAAATTCCAAAAAAATGTACTATTAAAAATTATTTTAAATTATAAAAATATTATTTTAAAAAATTATTATAAGGATTCACAGAAACGACCCATTTTACAGAAATGCTGACAGGTGACCAGGATACCGGGATCAGTACCTATGACCTATAACCTATGACCTTGAAAATGCAAAAATAAAAAAAATTGAAAAAATCACGAAAAATAAAAAAATCTAATTTAAAATTTATAAAAAAAATTACTATTAATTTTTTTTATAAAAAGTATTTAACAATCGTTTAAAAATAAAAATAAATCGTTTAAAAATTTAAAAAAAATAGTTAAAAAATTAATTTTTATAAAATTTTATTTTAAATAGTTCTAAATTAAGAAGTCTTAAACCCCGGTGGCCATTTCCCCCCTTTTCCCTCGAAAGTTCCCTTTCTTTCCTTAAATAAATTTCCCTTAATACTTCATAAAAATTTAATTAAAAAATTTGCATTTCCTGAGGTCTCCCCACACACCACCAATTACTCACCTCTGTTCGAATCCAGCAGACGATGACTCCCTCGCACACACTCCCCTCACCTATACTCATTCCGCCATCTTGATTTTTCGTTCGCCATTTGTTTACATGCTACTGGAGGCCGCCATATTTGATTTTTCGTTCGTCATTTGTTTATACATTACTGGAGGCCACCATCTTGGTAGGCATCTCTCATCCACCATATTGGAAGCCAATGACCATTACCTTAGCCCCATTACTTTGAATGACCTTGAAAACAAAGAACTCGAGAAGAAATACAGAAAAGTAAGCAAGCATGATACATTAAAGACTACCACCGCCATATTAGATACCGGTTACCTAGACCTTGACCCCATGACCTTGAAAATATAAAACTCGAGAAATAATACATAAAAGTCAACAAGCATAATACATTACAGACTACCACCAACATATTAGATGCTGACTACCACGACCTTGACTCCATGACCTTTAAAATAAAAACTTATAAAAATACATAAAAGTCAACAATCATAACACATTACAGACTACAACCACCATATTAGATGCAGACTGCCTTGACCTGAACACCATGACCTTGAATGACCTAAAAACAAAAACTCGAGAAAAAATCTACGTGAAGAGGCAGAAGCTAGTCGAAACGATCCACCTTCCCCTCAGTTGCTGTCAAACTAAACCTCTTGGCTTACCTCCTTACTGCTTATAATATACAAATGTGCAAGCCTTATTGACAACAGGGAAGTTGTGTCCGTAGCTCAGTGGGCTAACCTTGCCCTCGTAGTTCAGGGGTAGGGTGGCCGACCTGTAATCGGAGGGTCGCGGGTTCGCGCCCCGGTGCCTCCGACACGGCAGATTTTCAGTTCGCTTGTCGCACTGGGAACCTGTCAGCAGGATGGCCTCACTAGAGCTTCGTCAATATCAAAATGTCACGATAATGTCAAATGAAGGGGAAAAAAAAAGTGGTTTGGTTCGCGCCGCAGTATTTTAGGGTTTAGAGTTCAAATCTCCGTGTCCTGAAACTTGTTTAGTAACTTTATGTGATACATTATTGTCATTTATAATTTAAGTTATTGCCAGAAAACGCTTATTTCTGCAATATAAAAGCAATAATACAAAACACAGATAAATCAAAATACCACAGGCAGCCGATTGCACTGTGCAGTTACTTGTGTATTATTGCTTTTATCCAACTAAATTCTAGAAATAAACGTTTTCTGACAATAACATAAATTATAAACGAAAATACCGTATAATTGAAAATAACTAAAAATTTCGTTATGTGACGGAGATTTGAACTCTAAAACCAAAATCTTTATGGTACGAAACCCGCGCACTAACCCACTGTGCTACACACACAACTTGAATACGGTATGTGTAAATGCTGATTTTAATGTTTCTACCAGGAGTGATGATAACCCCTACACATAAAAGCTTTATTATTAGTATTGTAATATTTTCCCCATCTTTTAGTCTACTAACGTATAAACTTGTTTAAATACTGAAAGCGCAATATTGATTATCATGCTTGTTAAAGATAAATATTTAAATAATTTAATAATGTTTTAATTAGTTGCGTAAACGTCAGTTGTACATAAATGTGAAAACAGTAGACTTCCTTGTTTTTTTTTTTAAATACATAAGTAGTGCCGTTTATAACAATATTTTCCGTACATTAATAGCCTAGTACTTGTACTCAGAAACTTAAATAAATGCAGTCTTCTGGGGAAAAAAATAGTCTTCGTCCTTTTTGGATGTACCACAAAGCTCCTACATACAATATTTGATTGCATTTGTAGCCCTGCCAACTGCGGAATGTCTGCTATTTGCGAGTTGTTTTTGCCTGCCTACAATTCTCTGTTAGCACTTTAGGTAAGTGTGGGTATGAACTGATGCATTCTTTCTTCTCTTCTGCTATAGAAATTTTTATGCCTTCTGTTGTGCCCATAGTAGTAGAAATTGGGTATCGTGTAGGGACAGCTTAGCTGGCTTCTTGACCCCATAACACACCACACATGGTAACATAAATGCATACTATTTGTATGAATGGATTATAACCGGACGTAAACAGCGTATAAAATTCTTATACAATAACCTGTAAAACTGCACTCTCTGGACACTTTGTTTTAGGTCCTTGGGATTTAGTTTTCAAGTTACTGCAAAATACGATTACAACCACGCACATCGATGCACCATCCCCTATACCCACAAGGCTCCGAAAAAAGGACTGCAATTAAGGAACGTAAACCATTGGTTAAGAAGAGTTAAAATTGTCTGGATTTAAAACTCAAATTTAGATATGTTATTTACAGAAGCTCTGTTATCCCATATCCTAGACATTCTGACGGCTCCCGCAACCCTTTCCAAGGAAAAGATATTCAACTTTGGATCCACCACTGTTTCCAAAGGAGACCCCTAACCCTCCAATCCGTGTCAGCACCTGTCTCGCCGTAGTGACGTCTGTATAGGTCCCTTGGAAGGCAGTTCGCAGAATGTGTTGCCGCTTCTCGCTAGTGTCCGTGATCGGCGATGCGTCACGCCCGTCATTCGAGCCCCGACAAACACATCAGCACGACACACGCGTTCACCGGAACCGAGTCGGCAATCCGAGAGCTGAATACCGCACCGCCGTCGTCATTTGTGCGCTGAATGACCGCGCGACGTGAGGCAAGTCCTGTGCGAGGCGGATGCATGTCCTTGGACGGACGGGGATAAAGAAGTTGTCACAGCTTCGTCCTGAGTCGTCGTAGGCACCACCGACGGCTGCGCGGGGGATCGCAGCAGTCTTCGCCGGGACTCCAGACGCCTGCGCCCGCGAATGCGCGCCAGACGGCGGCCATGTCTCTTTGTGCGCGGGCCCGACGCGCAGGCAGGGTTCGCTGGAAGGACGTCCTATTGTCCTGATCCTGCCCATGGACGCGCCATGCCCCCTAGGTGGTCTTAGACCGCAACGCCCTCGCACTCTTGACAACGCCGTCTCCCAATGTCAACATTCCATGCGCTTTCGCCGAACTCACTCTACTCTAGCTCGCTCGCATCGTGTTCCTCCCTCATCGAGAACTCGTGAGTGAGTGAAGAGACTTGGGGAGCTCTAGACGAGGTCTTGAGAGCCAATTAGGATAAAGCGAGGTGAGTATGGAGGGTTGGGGAAATGGGAGATCCCCGAGAAAACCCGCCGACCAGCGTGCATCGTCAGGCACGATTCCCACAGGCGAAAATCCGTGGGCGGCCCCGACGGGAATTGAACCCGGTTCGTCTTCGTGGGGTCGAGTAGTCTAACCACTACACCACCGCGACCCCGTTGGGAACTCGTCCCATTTCACAAGCAGTAAAGTAAGCAACACATTACGAACGCGAGGGACACAAATAAATGCTCTGGAGGATAATCATTTTTAACAATTTTATGAATGCAAAAGTATCAAGAAACTGCGTCCCTACATTCAGAGGGCGGATCCAAAGAAGGAGAAAGGATACACGGTTCGGTCAGGGGAGGGGGGAGTGTTGGGGGGGGGGGGGGCGTAATGAGGTTCACTCGCAACATGTCCCCCATCCCACCAAAAACACCTCACATTGGCATGAAACTATACTGCGAATGTTTCAAAAATGAAATAAAATATTATCATAATTGTTTAAAATACTTATTTTATTTTATTAATTAAATTTTGTTTCCTAAAATTATGAGCAAACAGTGCTTACCGCCCTTTCCACGAATCTAAAGCGTAGACCTGCACCTGACCAACCAACCAATGAAAAAATATCCCCCCCCCCTCCCCCTCATTGACAAAACTGAAACTCTAGATGCGCTCCTGCCTACAGAACTGTTTCTACTAACTTTGCGAGAAAATATTTTAGCAGAATTATGCGATTCTGCCGAGATATTTGTGGCGCCGTAAATATATGTATTTTTCCTCTTGCGGCTCAAGATGTGCAAAATAAATGCACCAATGTGGCGAAATAGTTGTTGACAAAGTACACGGAAACCGTTATCTAGGATTGTACTTCTTTGGTTTTCCAATGTTGGGTCCTAAAAATGTGCGGCCTTCAACAGACGCAGTTGGAGTTGATTTATGTCCCATGCCCTCAAATTATTTTTTCCTTTTTAGAAACTTCAGAATTTGCACGGAAGGGGGGGGGGGGGGGTGAGGAAGTTTGAAGCAAGGACACTTTCTATTGTGTTTCTAGAGAACCAATTGGAAGAAACGTCCAATCAGGACTTTAATACGTAATACTCCTCAGTACACATATTTTAAATACAAATAAAAACGTCCATTGTCTTTAGTCAACCAAAACAATTTTCGTTAATTGTTCCATTCAAGATTTCGAATAATGATATATTTCATTTCCCATCGCGCAAGTTGGAATGGACAACAGTGGAAATTTTTTGCAGGGCTAACTCGGATTACTTTCGCTTTTGGGACTCAAAAACGAGAACCTAACAAGGATTATAATGCCACGCGCACGAAGGATGATATCGGCTCTACGAGCAATGTCTTGAACTGGCGTGCAGTGTCCTCGTCGTACTGAGTGTACCAGTGGGACTTCAAACGGTCAGCCTATCTTAAGCAAAGTCCATTACAGGCTCCTGTCGTAATTTCCATAGAGCTCGGGTTGTGTGTTTGAAGACATAACAACTTGGTAAAGTCATTTTGAAATGTTATTGGAGGGCTCCAAAATACTATTTATGGCATACGTAATATGTTTGCAGTGTCATCCCGTCCTTGTGAGAGGTATGCTCTCCCTTCGTATGGGTAAACACGGTATATACATGTTTAATAGTTCCATGAAGCAGTTCGAACTCCAGAATACGCGCCAGGTTTAAAGAGCCATAGCGGATTTTGCCTGGAGTGATTCCGGAAAACCACGGTAAACCGTAATAGTCTTTGGATTTGTGCGCCAGGAATCAAAACATTGGTTCTCGCGCTGCGCCCCCTTACTCAGTGAAATAAACCACTTCATATTATCTCGAGTATATAAGTGCACATCTGACATCCTAGAAAAGGTAGTAGGGCTGTTACTGCGCAAGGTCAAAAGCTAGTGCCAATGTTGCTGATATACGCCCCTACCAACTATTTTATAACTGATTCCTTCACGCGCCATGGATCTACTGAAACTATTTCCATAGGTTCCAAAGTGTTGGCTGTAGTAAGAAATCCGTAAGTACTTATCACACCATAAATTTCATTTTTTTTTTGCAACTACCTGAACTGAAAAGTCAATGTGTGCGTTACGGGGTTAAGCAGAGAATTTGTAGGCAGTTTTCGGTGAGCTTGAGATAATACGTTCCGGCAGTGGCGGCACGTTCTGTATGTTTTTTCTCTGCCCAGTGTATGGTTTGCTCAGCCTCGCTGATGACGGTGCTCCTGCGTGCCTGAGCAGCGTGTGTGCGCTCGCCCACATCGAGAGGTGTTCTGTACACACACCTGCTCGGCTCATGAGCGGCCTTGTGTTCACAGAAGGCTGTACCAACCAGCAGTCGCCTTTTGTGTGCTTCCTCGACGGAGCTCGTTTTTGCCCGCTGGCCGACGTAAGGTGGCCGTGTTCTTGCGCAGTCTTCGCCTTTTACCGCCAACACAGGGACAAAGCGCTGCCAGAGTGTACTGATGTAGCAGCCATTCGTGGCGCTGCACTCGTAGAGTGAGTATGGAGTAGACTGATCACGCTAGCTGCGCGAAACCAGTCTTCGTGCCCCAAAATTGAACTGCTTTTCTGCAAATACGAATAGAATTCGAAGTTAGAACACTGGTTAGTAAACAAGTGCTTTGAAATGTCTGTATACTTCCTATGAACAATTTTTATTGCTATTGCGTTAAATTTAAATTTGCAAAAATATTTTATTAATGTAAAGTGTTTTGTATATTCGAAATTATGATACAAACAAACACGTTAATCAGTGTTGACCATGTGACTTTGACAGTTGTGCTGGCCTGAGGCAAGTCAATGAAGGGTACATGCGCAGAAGACGAAAAATTATGTCTAACTCATTTTTAGTCTATGGACACAAAGCGCCGCCAAAGTGCACCGACACGGCGGCCGTTCGTCGCGCTGCATTCGAGGGAACTCGAACAAACGGTAGACGGAACGATGCCAAACTTTGAGTATGCCTCCTAGTCGGGATCGGTAGTTTTTTCCCAGTCGCTAATAAACAGACTTGTTTTGAATTTGTTTTTATTTTCAGAGCTGCAAATCGTTCGAGACCATTCAACATTTAGGTAGCACCAGTAGTAGGGAAATGCCGATTCACGCGAAACTGGCTGCTGGCTGCGGTACCACGGCATCATGGTGGCCATCTTGGCTGATATCAAGCCTAAAATCTTGCTCTGTAATTCCTCGCCAATGAAGGCCATCTTGGATTTTCCCTTTTTCTCCTCGGGATTCCCCTTTTCTCCCGCCTGCTCTATCATTCCTTCCGATCTCTTCAAGCTCTCGCATTCCTCTTCTTTTTTCTCACTCTCTGGCATTCCTTCCTACCACTCTCTGCCTGTCCCCTCTCTCTCTTCCGTTCTATCCCTTGAGGTTTTCTCATATTCCTTTTGGTCTCCCTTCTCTCTAGCTTTTTACATCTTCCATCATTAATTCCCGCACCTGCTACCAGAGTGTGGGAGGCTCGAGCGTTCGCAACTAGGAGCAATGGTATAGATGTGATCATATTTGTGTATGTTAGTAATAACGTCGCCTGCAGGGGCACACTAGCATCAGTGAGTGTATTGCAAATGGTGGCCGCCAGGAGCGCTGGGAATTATTTTTAATTGTTTGTGAACTCAAAAAATGCAGGAGGGCATGCATGATCGTTCCAACACCCCTTGAGTTGCCAGTCTGTCGTCTAGACCGCATGACCACTACTGCTTGAGGAAAGATAGATGAAATAAAGTAAATGCATCGGCCTATGCATTTCCCAAATAATAAACTTGTTATCGCGATAAAAAAAATGTGTTTAAAAACTGCAAGCGCCGCACGCACACCACATATGCTTTTTATATGTGTATAAGTTATAACGAAAAAATTAATAGCACTAAAAAATAATGTCATTCTATACATTGCCCCAGCCACAGTCCCACATGCTCGTATATAAATAAGAGCAATAATAACATAAATAAATCAGTATATTAAAAAATAAGCATTCAAGATGCCAACCTACAGTGAAACGGAATATACATAGGCAACATACTGAGCGCGCCACTACAGGGATGAAACAGAGTACACACTATCTCCCGTCGACACCATCGTCCATCACTCGCCTCGGGGCATGGAGCTGCGGACACTACACACGGCCACCATTCTAACATTCAGAAATAAATACCATATGCATAAAAATGTGGGCATGTCACGGCTCTGCTAATATTTGGAAAATGTGGACCCTTGATATTAATACATTTTTTTGTAAAAATGTTTTGCTGTACATAGCATACTAAGATGTGACAGAAATTTTGTTACAAAAGCACAAATCATACTAAACAAATTTCAGGAATCTCGTTAGAATAAAAACAGCAATATTTGTGAATGTAGGAAATACAGCAATCTTTCACTTTATTAATATTTTTAAAAATTGACTTAAGTAAATGGAGAATTCTTCTCACTCAGATACATGACTTTCTTGTGTCACATTGACGTAGGTTTTCTACACAAGCTAGAAAAGGCATGTCGTCTTTGAGTGGTGTAACGGCACCCAAAAACTCACAGTAACAATATTTGTAGTAAAAATACCGAAGTCATATGCAATAGAGGATTCATCTGCAATACCATAAAAAAATGATTTAATATGAATTTCAGTGTTCTATTTCAGAGTACTGCACTATTATAAATCGCGGAGTGATCTCTTTGAAGGCCACACGTAAGTCGTCACTCATATTCGTTAAATTGTATACCTTACATACTATTCGCTACACTGCGCAAATCATACCAATTGCCTCCACCTCACTGCTAAAGCTATGCCAGAGGCCCAAATCCCATTAGTACAGTAGAGGAACAAAAATATTCTGCCCTGATAAGAAAATAACTGCAAAGTAAATGATTTTTGCGCCACGATGTTAGGAGATAGTCTATAATCGTATTCCTTGGAGAAAGTCCACCTTCTTGGAAAATTATGGCCAAAAAAGAAGTTCTTCCCAAATATCCGGTAAAAAATTTGTCGTATCAACAAAAAGTTTTAACAAAAAAATTTTTATACAATTATCTAAAGGAAGGTGCTTACCAATTTTCGGATATAACCAGCCCTTTCGACACAATCCAGAGATAAAGACCAACCCTACATGTATCAGTTGTATATAATTAGAACACACTTCTTTGCAGGTGCGAAAAAAAGAACTAACTCATTTTTGTTTTGGTTCAGGTGAAGTGATATGAATGACAGCTATGGAGCTGGGTGCTGATGAGACAATTAAGTGTTCTTTTTGCAAATACTTTCTGAATAATGGCAAGACAGTTGCCATGTAAGGTGAAAAAGGTGTCCGAGCGATCTTCGAAGCTGATAATGCTGATCATGACATATGTACAATAGAGGGGAAAAGTAGTCTTATCATGGAATAGGAATTATTGCATGCGTCACACCAAAACTGCAAAAAAATAGTGTACCAGTTCCTATGAGAGATGTTTCATTTGAAGATGTAAGAAAGGTTGCCAGCATTCCATTTAATTTCTTCCAAAAGTTTCTGAATATGAAATTGATATTTGATTCACTTGCTTCACCTACCATTTCAGAACAAATTAACACAACATATATGTTATGGTATATGTCCTGGTTTTTTCCGTGAAACACACAATATTTACCAGGGAAGGACTATTTAGGAAAATCTGAGATCGTATTTCTTCCTATGATTGACCATAACCTCAATTATTAGTTGTGCACATACTCGACACTTCTTTTAATTTGCTCAGAAGCCTCAATATACAAGTAAAAGCTATAGCCATCTTTGAACAACCTTTATTGAAAAAGCCAAATCATCTTTAATAGTGAACTAACTGATAGCCCTTTAAATTCTTTGATACTGCTACTCAGAGGTTTCCATTTGAGAATGAGCTTCCTTGCGAGCATTGGGACTATCATAGAAGGCTCTGGATTGTCGGATATTCTCCAAACTATTTACCCTAACAAGACAGTCGGTAACATTTTGAGTGGTAAAGCATTTTCTAGGGCGATTCGTGTTTACTTCATTGTGTATTTGGCTCTTTACTTGTTGGCTTTGTGCGAGGCTCGCGGTTTGAGCAAAGATTACGAAAAATTGGAGAAGAAATATTAGGATTTCAATATGTTATAGTATTATATGAAGAAAGTCTGATGGAGAGTTTTTCAATAGAAGAGATTGCCACATCGCCATCACTCAAAAGCATAGTCAAGCCAGTAGAAATTCGGAAGAATTCCGTGAACAGCATATAACATAGGGTGGTCTGTGGTTCCAGTACATGACTGCTGAAAGAACCAGAGACTGGGCTCTGCATTTGACATGCATATGGCGTACAATGCCTTTCCTAGCAGCAGCCGGGCATAATCATTATACAAAGTCAACTTACATCTATTCACAACAAATTAAAGAGTTGGATGAGAAGCATTCAAAAGTAGCCTTCAAGTTTTGTAAAGGAAAATTTGTAGTAAGATGGAGTAGACATTTTTGGGCAGGGCTAGGTACCTTGTTTAGAACTTAGTGCTGCTGAAAGTAAGGTTTTGTATGTGGGTAGTGATGCAGGATCACTCATAACCAGAACACCAACAGAACATTCACAATTTGAAAATACCTGTGTTTTGGAAATTACACTGATCTTCTTGTTCTCCTTTTGAGCTTGCCCCTGCCAAATTCAAGACCCTTGTATTTCAAAACAGAAATAAAGTATGGGATATCAACTCTTCAAAAGTAAAACTCAGTGAACTTTCTGAAACTCTTTTCTTTGTACGTTCATTTTTCGGATGTGATACCACTTCCAAATTCTTTGGCTTTTGGAAACAGGTGGTACTGAATCTGACAAACAGTGATGCAATATTTTTGTACGTTGCTATGGTTTTTAACTCTGAAAATGTGACAAAAAAAGAAATTGTTGCTGCTGGGGAACAAGTAACCACAAGAGTATACAAAGACCATGAAAATGAGTCTCATCTAGTATTAAGAATGAGAGTGTTCGAGCACAAAGTTTGTACGTCAACTGATTTTGTTTGCCCTGAAACTCTCCCTCCTACTCCTTCTGCAGTGAAGTACCACTCCTTAAGGGTTTATCTCGAAATCATAGAATGGAAAGAACTTTATTCTTTAAGGAGGCCAGAAGATTGGGGTTGGTAGCTCAGGAATGGCACATACTTTCCTGTAATGACAGACATCAGGCATCAAAGTGATTTTCTGTAACTCTAAAGGAAACTGTGCAACTCTGAGGTGCTCGTGCACTAAATGTGGCCTGTTCTGTACTTCAGTTTGTGGACCATACCAGGGAGTGAACTGTCACACTAAAGAACAGAATACCGAACTTTTTCCAAGATTACATTTCTTTTAAGTCAGTTGCAGTGCATACAGTGGTGATGATTCAGCCAATATTTGTGGTGCAACAGTTGGTTCTATTGCAAAAATTGGTAAGCACCTTTCTTTTAGATAATTTTATAAGGAATGTTGTGCGTTTAAACCGTAATTTGATACGACAAATTGTTAACATGATATTCGAGGAAAAAAAACTGTTTTTGGCCGCCATTTTCCAAGATGGTGGACTTTCCCCAAGTAATTCAGTTATGGTCCATTGGAAAATAGTAAACGACACCCTATGCCCATATCAATTATAGTATTTTTACCTGTACTACATGCAACCTGGTAAAATTTGCTACTCATTAGAGCTGCGGCCAACTTGCAAGGAACCGGGGCTCGACGATACAGAAGATTGTGAACTCTAACCTACAGGCCACTGTTACATATATGTGTGGCTGAACTCTCGTGGTCCTACTACTCACTCTTGCAACTTTCGTTTGCCTGGGATATTTCCCTTGAGATAAAAAGCTACATCCTTATCAAACGGATGTTGCATATGCCGGCGGAAAATGAAAATATCATTTTGCGTTCTACCAGGAACTTGATATTTTTCTTTTTCCTTTATCAGATTGTCTGAAACTGCATCAGTAGCATCGATATATATATATATATATAATCCGCAGGAGTTAAGGGTGCCAGGAAACTCATATGGGGGTATAAGGACCCTCACTAAAATTACAGTGATCCCCTTGGACTACTGGAGTTCCTTGTCTACTGTAACTTTCGTATTATCTCTGAGAGAAGCAGTTAAGTTCAGTTTGTATTTTTACTTGTACTTCAATATCGAACATATTTTAACGTGTCCATCCGGGGTGAGGCGAGCATCACAAGACAGAGCAAGCAATGAGGATCTAACCACTGTGGAAATCTAAAACATTTTCCGCCTTGTCGACAAGAATACGTAGTAGTCAAACGACTCACGGATTATTATTGTTTAAATTCAAATTAATGTCCCTTGCATTTAATTTTGCGGGAATGATGCAATAATTTGATTAAATTTCTAGGTTCATTTAAAACGACAATGCTTGGGTTAAAGTTGTAAAATAAAAGCATTTCTTTTTTAAATGTTGACATTTTTAAAACAAGTTTAATAACGTGTTTTTGTTAGTATCATCTAGGATACTAGAAAATTATTACTTATTTCCTAAGGCTAATTAGGTGCAGCAAAAGTACCAATGGTCAAACATTAATAATCTTTACAATTATATTGTGTCATTGCAAAAAAATTAATGAATCTGAAATGAAAACTTGTTGATTAAAGGTCCTCTTCGCTCTCTAATGGGCGTGGGCGTAGAAACCGAGAAGTGGTAAAAATAATTCTCTTTTAAAGATGGACCCCCTCTGTTGAATACGCTGTTTACGTCCTTGGTAACTTGTGCAGTAATAATCGTAGGATAACACCGAGCGAATACAGAAGTTTTCATAGACCTTCTACCTTTTGCCAGCTAGAAAATCAAAATGTATCCTTCCGCCTCAGTGGGTGCGAACCAGCAAACCCATCGTTTGTAAGATCTCGCCGACACACATGCTAGCATTGGTAACACCTCAGAATTCGCTGCTGCTGCTGCTGCTTTGCATAAGGATTTATTGGGTTAAATATTAGTATAAAGTGTTTACTTGGCCAAAAATTGCATTTTCAGACTGCTCTATGTAAAAATATTTATTTAAAGAATATTTGCAAAACTTGTATAAAGCTCTGCACTTATATTCGTTTCCCACTTTCCGGCAATAAAATTATATGGTTAGGGCTTATGTTTGAAGTTGGGCGTAGTGGCGATGATGCATTTGATTTGCGTGTCACTGTCGCTCTTATTGGTCCTTTGGTTCTTAACCTCAGGAGCAAGAAATATCAGGCGGGCGTCGTAACCGCAAATGCGTATTCTAGCAATACTCAGGCCGTGTCCCAATTCGCCGAGAGAGTACGCTCTCGCCCACTCTTGACGTCACAGAGAGTTCTCTCTGCTGTCCCAACTCTGAGGAGAGAGCACGAGAGGAAGAGTGAACGACGATGTACACTCGGTGCTAACTCTCGCACCCTCTGTGGCAGCCATGTTGTTTTCAAGTCTAACCTCAATATCCAGACATATATTTTGTTGTTTCTAAAGCAGTGCTAGAAATATTTTATCGACTTAATTATTGCGTTTGTGAAATGTGTAATAACAACAAATTCCGTTTGATTTGGAATGTAATAAATTATAATGTTATGTTCACGTTACATTTAGGTTAATTGTGTCCATATTATTAAATACTGTGATTTGCACATAACAATTATGTTTTTACTTATTAAAAAAACGTAAATTAAAATAAGTTACTATTTCATAAAATACTGTAGACCAACATTTATTCGAGGAAAGTGAAAGGCCACCAATATTTTATTTTTTCTTTATTTATTACGTTTTCTGTCAGATAAATAATGCTAAAGGCTTAAAGAAGGCACAAGTTTCGATTCATTAGAGAAAGCCAGCGTGTGCCAGGGTGAAAAAGGCGAGTGAGAGTTGAGACACGGCCTAAGTCGTGTCGTACGAATTTAGGGAATTCCCCGCTCTCTCAGCCGACAAAGCACGTCGCAAGCATGGAACATCAACGATTTTTTTCCCCTTCTGGTAGCGGCGGGTTCTGTCAGACGAGTGCAGACTTATGTAGAACAGAGAGTAGTTATAACTATAGGCTGTTCACGATAAAGTGAGCACTTTTTAAGGCCCTCCCAACAGGCATTAACCACTAATAAATTTGTTTTATTGCAACCTCGGACATTGACTTTTGAGAGTGGTGAAGGTATACACCGTATTTATTAGTCACGTGACAATGCTGATATTAAAAAAAAATGGCTTAAATATAATAACTGGCTTAAAAGAAAAATTTGGAAGGGCCTTAAAAAGTGTTCACTTTACCGTGAACGACGTATAGTTACTCCCTGCCGCTTACTTAAAAAAAAAACCCGGTACGATCCAGAAAGCACGAACACGTACGTCGTCTGTTTACTGGTCGTGTAAACAGTTTCCTATAGGCTGTTCACGGCAAAATGAGCACTTTTGAAAGCCCTGCTTAAGATTTACTTGTATGCACGTTGTGTATTCTTCCGCCTTATGTAAAATTAACATTTCCATGGCCCTCATCACTTTATTCATGCGTCGGTCAAGTGAAAATGTAAAATTATTAGAAAAGTAATCATTTTACAGATCTGCTCATTTTTACACTGGATGCCAAAAAAAAAAAAAAAACAGAAAGTGAAAGAAATAATTTTAGTTATCACAAATGGTTACCTAACACATTTTATTCGACGTGACGATATGGAACTACTTCCCGTCCTTCGATACCAACTCTACTGGGCGCATGCCTCTCAGTGCGCCCGTTAAAATATATGCAGGCAGAAGCGGCGACTTTTTGCTAAGGTTGATTTCAGAAGTGCTCACTTTGTCTTGAACAGCCTATAGCTGCCAGAACCTAGCTTAATAAGCTGTTAAAGATTTTTCACGGTAAACTGAGCACTTCTGAAACTCCTCCCTAAGATCTACCTCCACGCGCATTGTGTATTCTTTCACCATATGTGAAATTAACAATGCGCTGGGCCTGGTCACTTTATTCACCCACCGGTTAAGTTGAACTGTGTAATTATTTGAAGAGGATTTTTTATTTTTTTTTTATATGTGCACTGACAGAAAGCGGTGTATTCACGAGTGTTCACGTAAAGCGTTCAATTCAACAGTAAGACACGGAACTACCTTTCTTTCCTTGTTGCCAACATTACTGGGCGCAAGCCAGTCTGTGCGCCCGTTAAAATAAACGCAGGCAAGAACAGTAACATTTTTCATAGGTTGATTCCAAAAGTGCTCACATAAACGTGGCCGAGCGTTATGCCGAAGTTATGAATAAAAACTATTATCGTAGACATACGCCATTGCAGAGCCGTTGTTTTCCACAGAAAACTCAAGACTATGACTCGAAAATAAACCATGATTAGCCGTAGCGAACACTTATATAAAAATCCATATAAAAACCCACAAGGAGTGGAGAGGTTTCTATAATAGAAGAGTATTGAGCGACGATGAGGGTGAAATGAGGTGGGGTGGGGTTTGGAGCGCCCCCCCCCCCCCCCCCTCCACCAAGCTTGCGATGTTTCGCAGTCCTCACTCAACGTAACATATTCTTTGATCCTTTGGCACTCGAGTGGTGTAATTGATTAGATTCGTCGCGGCAATGCCAAACTGTACGCCCAGATTTTGCTATCATCGGATTTTCTGGATTGCCTCCCACCATGGTCGCAAATTTAAAGACGTATTCACGTCAAAAAGAGAGTGACGATTTATGCAGCAGAACATGCAGTCTTGTAAAAGGGAAGAACTGTTGCTCACAAACTTTTTTCAAACATAGGATTCAATCAATTTGTTTATAGCTGTAAATACCGCGTTTAATGTTTAATGTAGATTAAAACGTCACCAGAAGTGTAGTGGTCAGACAACTCGCTTCCCATCAAGGCGAACCGGGTTCGACTTCCGGCGGTGTTGCCCCCCCCGGATCTTCGCGGGACGATGTCGCTGGTCGGCGTATTTTTTTCGGGGTTCTCCCCCCCCCCCCCCCGCCATCACGTTTTTTCGGCGCTGCTCCGTTCTCACTTCACCCGCATCGGCTCTCAGGACCTCTTCACTCACTCTCCGTTGAACGGAAATCTGACGGGCATAAAACTCCAAATGTGCGACTACATCCCTATGTTAAACGCTGTTCGCGATAAAGTGAGCGCTTAAGAAACGAACGTTAGAAAAAATTCACTGTGCCGGCATGCATATATTTTAATCGGCGCGCTGAGTGACACTCGCCCAGTAAAGTTGGTAACGAAGGATACAAAGTAGTTCCATATGCTAACGTCGAATAAAAATTGTTAGGTAACCATTTGTGATGACTTAAAATCACTGTAATTAATTGGATTTCAGTTTTTTTTTTTAAATTCATCGGAGTATAAAAACATTATTAAATTTCACAATTTCATTTGACCGACGCATGAATAAAGTGATGGGGCCATAGCAATGTTAATTTTATATAAGGCGGAGGAATACACAACGTGTATACAAGTAGATCTTAAGAAGGGTTTTCAAAAGTGCTCATTTTTACCGTGAACAGCCTATAGATTACTTTTGTCGCACTAGTTCGCCGATCACCCTCCAGCTTCAAAGCTACTCTAGAAATGGCGTATTGAGACGTAGAATGTATTGTTATTGTCGCCGCCATCATTTCTCGGTCGTCGCGCATGCGCAATCCACTCGCCCTGCTGCAGCGATCATAAAGATGCACATGGCGAGGAACGGCGCTGTATGGCACAGCCACGGGTACTGCTGGAGAGAGAGAGAGAGAGAGAGAGTGTGAGGCGAGGAGACGGGACAGACCGGAGTTACCCGAGCAGAACAATGAGCATGCGTGCTCGCTTGCGTGAGACGTGACTCACATCCTGCACACGTGTGTTGGCTGAGAGCGGAAGGATGATGATGAAGAGGGGGGGGGAGGGGCAGTGTGTGCGGAGCGCGTGTGTGTCTCGCATCGCAGCGCCTCGCGAGACTCGACATTCTGGGAACGCCTCGTCGCGCCACAGGTGGGCGACGACTACTGTATGGGGGGCCCGACGAGGCTCCGTCAACGACCTGCGGCAGGCCCTGCCCTGTCCGTCTGCTACCATACGGTAAACCAATCCTTACCGCAGATACCCGAAGTGCTGCTTGTATGGACTTACAACTAGAACATAAAAAAAAAAAGTTGTACAGGCTGTTCACGATAAAGTGAGCACTTCAGAAACGAACCTTAAAAAACACTCACTACCCCTGCATGCATATATTTTAATGGGACACTGAGTGACATTTGCCCAGTAAAGTTAGTAACAATGGATGGAAAGTAGTTCTATATCTTAACGTCGAATAAAAAAGTTTTATGTAATCATTTGTGATAACTTAAAATTATTTATTTCGCTTTCCGTTTTTTTTTTTTAATGCGCAGAAATGTAAAAATTAGCTTATTTGTAAGTATTTACTTTTAAAATAATTTTACAGTTTCACTTCACCGACGCATGAATAAAGTTGTGAGGCCCACGGCAATGTTAATTTTACATTAGGCGGAGGAATACACATCGTGCATACAAGTAGATCTTAAACAGGGATTTCAAAAGTGCTCATTTTACCGTGAAGAGTCTGTATGATTAAACCATAGACTTAAGACGAGGTAGACCGCTTATTCGTCTTCTGCGCATGTACCCAACATTGACCGACCTCAAAGGAACACAACTGTCAAAGTCACGTGGTCAACAGTGATTAAAGTGTTTGTTTATATCAATGACAAGCACTATTATATGAAGAAAATACTCTTACCATTTTTAATTGATTCAAACTGCATTACAACTCGTTTAGAGGAAGTATACATTCATCTCGAAGCATTTGTTTACAAATCAGTTTTCTAACCTAAAATCCAAACCACGCCATTTTCGCTAGACGTGTTGGTAAAAAGAGCAGTTCAATGTTGGGACACGGAGATTTGTAGTGCGCAGCCAGCGAGATTGGTCTATCTCATCTTTATGTATGGATTAAACCGAATATTTACCACAGGATATTCACGGTAAAGTGAGCACTTTTGAAAGCCCTCTCATTGGGAATAATAGTCAATTAATACATTTTATTTTATCATTAAACGTTCACTTCCAAGTGCGGTAGAATTTACACACTGTGTTTACTACTTACATGGCTATATTTATTTAAAAAAGGTCGTTAAAGGATAAAAAAATGACTGGAAGGAAAAAGTAACTAGGACCCCGATAGTGCTCACTTTACCGTGAACAGCCTATACTTGCGCACAGCAAACGATCATGTAGTTTTTCTCTTCAGATATTGTCAGGGTTAACATAATTTCTGGACTCCAATCCCGGACATTTGTTTTGGAAGGGGTTTTTTTTTTTAATAGTAAATAACAAAAATATTTTTTTTGTTTGGTTATTATATTATAATTTTTTCCACTTAGTTAAAATACATTGGTTTACAAGTAACGTAATTATGTTCTACATTATTATTTTTTAGATTAAAAATGTTAACTAAAAGTAGGTACAAAAAGTCCAAACATTTACTTAGAACTGGGTACTGCGATTACAACATCAGTACCATCGGGTTATTGCTTTTGCCCTGGAGTTGGAAGGGTGCAATATTTCTCAGATGATAGTGCTTTTCCAAGGAACACCTTATCAGTTTTAATTTTTTCGTAAAAGTCCACGCAAGACATCTTTGAATCAACTTTGAAGTTTTTCATTAAACGAACACTTTCTTTTCGGGCCCATTTCCAGCAACTAACTGACAATTCACCAAGTAATAGATGCAACCAAAGTTTTCATCTTGAAACGAACGAAGTAAACAACGGCTTGTCAACGAGCGCTTGCCAATGTCGAGTGTCTGACTTGTCTTCTGCTTTGTTTTGACGGTCTAGCTGAGCATCGTTGCATGCAATGTTTCCAACAGCTAAATCAAATCGGAGAGAAATTTCCCGGCCGCCCGGTCTTTCACTCAGACTTTCGTTAATCCCGGACACTTCCCCGGACACATGCTCGAACCCCGGGCTGTCCGGGCTAATCCTGGACGTATGGTAAGCCTAGATATTGTAGAAACATAGAATAAACATACATTTTAATTTTGGATGGTGGTACCACAGTATACGTTGATTAAGTTGCTTACGCGGTCTTGCCAAAAGTTTTTTTTATATCATATGCATTTGTGTTTTAAATAGTGGATAAATTACGCACAGATTTATTTTCAACAAGAAAACGTCGGTCAGTATTGAAATAATTGATAAAAAAAAAAAAAAAAAAAGAACAGGCTGGCACATGAAGAGACTCAATTGCCGACATAACAAATGAAACCTTATTCGTAATTTACTCAGCGTTTCAACGTTGCTAGTGCCGTAGGATCTACTTCGAGGCGACTTCGACAAAACGAATGATCGATGAGGTTCTCTCGTTATGCCGTTCATTTGCGACTCTGTTCTTTGTATGCTGATTGGGCTGCGGTTCCCATTTCGCGGATAGAAACGTAGAGTGAATATGGAATGGAGTGATCTCGCTAGCGGCGCACAACTAGTCTCCGTGTACCTTCCAACATTGAACTGCTTTTCTGCAAATACGACTATTATAAACGGTGTTAATAGGATTTTAAGTAAGAATCCTATTCATGTAAACAAATACTTTGGGATGTTTGTGTTCTCCTTCTGACCAATTTTTAATGCAATTATAGGGTTACCACAGGTCTGAACAACCTGGGAAACATGGAAATGCCTGGGAATTTGAAAACTGCCAGGGAAACCAGGGAAATGTCAGGAAATTTGAAACAAGTTTGCTAAACGCGAGGAAATGCTGTGATATGCATGATATATTTCGCAGTTCTGTCACCAATCGTGCACCTCTGCCAGAATCATATAAAAGTGTTTTAATGATTGTGGACTAAATGCTTAGGCATTTTTCTTAGCAGACTATGCAGTGAGCAATTTTGTAAGATCTGCGAAGTATTTTGGTGTAAATGTGTGTTGTAATGTAAAAGAGCCACTTCTTACAGAAAAATAATGTTAGAAAAAGGTAAGGGAAAAAAGATAATCTTTGTCTGGAAATCAGGGAAATCTCAGGGAATTTTCCAATGTAAAAAGGCGGCAACCCTGAATTAGATTAAGTTCAAATTGGTAAAATTATTTTATACGTATTAAAAGGAATTGTCTTTTTTTTTTTTTTTGTTGGTTTGGGATACGTTAATGTTGGGTACAAGCGCAGAAGAAGAGAAACCGGTTTACCTGATGTTTAGTTTATGGTTTCGCGGATGCCTTCTCAACAGACCAGCCAGCAGGGGACCTGAAGTAGGGGCGGCACTTCCATGTATTTTGAATTACTATTCTAAACATGTCGCGATTTTAATGCCAACACAACAGGCTTTTGTCAGAGCACACCAGTACGAGAAGATGCTAAGGTTTCAAGTATTGGCCATCCTGTACGTTGTCTCGGTGACTGGTCTTACAACGATGTTAAGGGTTGACTTCAGATACTTTTTGGTACCAGGTACTGAAGACTGGCAACGCCTTGTTCTCTCCAAACTCTAGTGTACCTTTCACGTCCTTTCTTACTGACCTATTTGAGAATCAACGATCTAGGCATGCATGGCTTATCAGCAAAAAGTGAAACAGAGTAGCAATTGTCAGAGTGCAACGATCATGCGAATTCACAAAACTGCCTTTCTATAATTCGCTTTCCTATACACAGGAAGTAAAATTATTTTAGTCCTACTAACATAACAGTAATACACTGGGCGATGTTATTTTGAATTTTACCAAGTTTAGGCATGAATAAATCTCCGTTCTATTTTTAGTATTAGCCGTACGCGACTATGAGTGGAGAAAATATCGACTCTACAGAGCCTATAGAACGCCAGCTCGCTGGTCCATTCAATGCTCCATGTCACACGCAGTCAGTGGCGTAACTACGGGGGTGATCGTGGTGATCAGCATGCCCACAGAGGCCAGAGTCGGTGGGCATATTCAAGAGCTCTCACTGGTACCTACCGGCGGGAAAAAATTTCATTGTCTGTTAGGGGAATATTTCCCTCAATGGGTAGTATTTATTCCTTGAGAAAATGGGTTAGGAATGTATCATTTGGAGTCCAGGTTTGAAAAATTTTCTCCAGGGAGACACCCGAATTCAGCCCCTTTCCCAGTAGCGTAACGTCGCAAAGACAGTAGGTACCTAGTTAAGGTGGACTCACAACCATCTGTTTCATCTGTCAGTCGCCCGTCCGTCAAGCGGTCACGTGATCTTTGACCAGTTGCAGGGCAGCTTATTTTTCTATCCGTCAATCCACCAAATATATCTCAAACTTTAACTTTCGACGGACTGACGTATGGGCCACCGCCTTCTAACGACATTCTAAAGATGCGAATACGCACTTTGAAATAAAATACAAGGCGGTGGTTATGTATTTGCATTATCTTTAGTGGTAAATTCAGGAATTAAAATTGTAAACAATAACTCAGTATAAATTCTTATCACGCAAAAAAAAATTATTCCCCCGAGATGTTTCTCTTTTGGAAATGTATTTTCAACCAAAATATACCTCCAACGAAAGAAAGATCACGATGCTAAGTTGTCAGAATGAAATTGATGGACGACGGATTGTTGTGAATCGCTTTCAATTGACGGGTGAAAAAAACAGACGGATGACAGACTGACTGACGGGCGACTGACGGGTGTGAGCCCAGCTTAACGCGACTGCATCCAATTGACACACACGATTGGCTGGGGAGCACGATGAGGTATGATGTACACAGATGCACTTCCAGGCAGATACGGAACATGTTTGCGCATTGCACAGGCGACGTAACACGATCCAAGTAGAGGCTAGCTACACTTAGATTGTAAGTCCCGTGTTTCGGCAGGTAAGTTCCTAACACATGCCTCAGCTGCCCGCGGGAGATGGCAGGGATTAAGACCTCAAATAAATGATTTGTATTTTCTCCTTTGCTTTAGCGTCCCGCCCGTGTAGCTAGAGGTCGGCTGTCACCTCGCGGGAAAATAAATTGTTCTGCCAGATTACAATTAATGTCCAATTATTCAACGTCTCAAGACCCGACCACGATTATCAATTCCAACCAGTTACCCACACTTCCCTAGTGACGTAACAGGCTGGTTTACCCCCCTCCCCCCCCGGGCAGACGATAACTTTCTCCAGGTGTACGCCACATCTATTTCGTACAAAGTGCCAACGTCACACAGCGAGGTTGCCATTTATTTACTTTTTGTTTGACGCAAGTAATGTTTCCTACAATTCTTGAAGAAAAGTGTAATAAATTCGTATTTTTATTTTATTACAACGATGGCACTTTTGTCTGTAGACCTAATATAATTTACTTCTTAGACGGTACGGGAGCTACACGTCATTCAAGGTCACTTCACACTTTTCTGAAGCCTTGCTAAAGTTCTACTTCCAGGATATTCCTCCGCCTCATGAAAACTAAGCCCAACCGGTTCTAGAAAATGTCACCCTAGGGACAGCGCACCGCATTCGTGCGCTCTCGGTGCAATACGATTTTCCATGAGAACTACTTATTTCTTACGAGGCATTACCAACACACTTTATTTATCCCTGCTTTTATTCCTACTAATTATAACTGAAGTATTATAATTTACAGAAAAATTAAACTATAAGTATAATTTAACCAAAAATAAGGCACTCTTACGTTAACGGAAGTACAAAACGCTTGTAATACATAACATATTTATTAAATTACCAAGCATGTCGTACATGGGATGATTTTTCACAGGTTTGATTAAAAAAGTGTGAGGAAACAGCGAATAACCTATATGCACTTTACACCGTACTTTGCGATGAGTTCTTACATTATATTGCAAATTGTAAACTCCTCACCCTTTCGTTACCAGCATGCAAATGTTATCCAGACCTCATCAAAACATTGAAAAGCTGATGGCTCAGATGTTGGCTACTCTGCAAACCTATCGTATACGAAAGAGCGCGAACAACAGTGCTCTATGGAACACGAATCTAGGTACTCATCTCCCCTCAGATGAGATGAAGTTGTCTCTGTGACCGCATACTTTTTTTTTTTTATGGCTTATTGACGTCCCCGGCGTATTTAGGACGGCTGTTTGAGAAGCTAACTTTAATGTTTCGTTAAACTCGACAGTAAGGAATAATTACATTTGGGAAAAGATGAGGGTGCCAAGTTCGTCTGTGGGTACTGGCTGACAAGTGACGCTGGCTCGTGCCGGGACAACGCCTGGCTCACGTGTGCGCCAATCACGTCCAACAGACAGCGCGGGAAACTAGAACTGCCAATCAGAAACTGTCCTCGTTTTCCGCACGAACCGCGCTGGAAAGTTGAGCTCACGCCGATATTTCCCAAAAGGGAATAAAAGTTCAATAACAATAAAATTAATGTTAATTAAAATTGCAGACACTGTTATAGAATCATAACTCAAACACGAAATTAATTAATGTGTAAACACCGTGTCTAGTAGTACGCATCTCATAGGCTTCTTGGCTGTGCAGTAAATGTACTATGTACTGCAATACAAAGTTATAATTAGGAGTCTGTGCCTCTGGAAGTAGTGTTCCGGGGGAAAAACCAATGTCTCAGCATGCATCTCGGTGCAAGCAGGGGAGTCAAACCATTACCAAATTTCTTGTAACCAAACATTAACAGGTCAGCTTCATGGTAATTTTCCAGTTCCGCGACTTAAAATGCCAGAATACTAACAAGCAGCCAGATTGGTATTATGAATACATACCAGTACAAGTACTGAATATTTAAAAACAATGAAATCATACACAAGATCTCTATGTCAATAAACTAGTAAAATAACCAAATATTATACTGCGCTTTGTTTAAATCAAATAACAACGCTTAATTTTGAAATTATATAAACTGAATTGTCACCCTAAGCAAATACTCTGTAATCGTAGATAAATACAATATCTGAAACCAAAGTTAAATATAACACGTGAAAAACCGCAATGTTACAACATTAAATGAAGTACCGTAAGTGCATTGAAAACTATGTATTCCAACAAAAATAACCGGTTAGCCATGAAATTATCTATAATTAACACATCTATACATATAATCCATTCACAGTTGCTTCACGCTTTTCTGAAGCCCTGATAAAGTTCTATTTCCAGGATATTCCTCCGCCCCGTGCAGACTAAGCTTAACTAAGTCTAGAAAATTACACCAAAAGACAACGCAACGAATCCATGCGCACTCAAGTTATAATAATATTTTGCATGAAAACTATTTCTTACTAGGCGCTACCAATACACATGTTTTGCCACTGTTTTTATTCGTATTTATTATAAATCGAATGTTATAATTTATAAATAGAATATAGGAAAAGCTCCAATTTAAAGAAAAATAAGACACGTATATGTTAACAGAGGTACAAAACGCTTATGGTACATGGCATACGTAGGAAGTAACTAACCACGTCATATATGGGGTGATTTTTCAAAGGATTGATTCAAAAAGTGTGAAGAAATCGCGAATAGACTATAGCAAAGCATTTCGTCCGCGGGTCAGTTCCGAGACTTACGGGCCCACGGGCCGCTAATTGAACAGAACTAAATGGTTTCAAAATTATTTCCTTTCAGTAGATAACGACCATGAAGTATTTGCACGATTCGCTGGTTATTTTCTGATTGTTAAGTCACGTGGTTGAGTTAACATCCATATATACCTTCTCGCCATCACACCGAACCCACATTATCAAAGATTTAACGAGGGAAAAAAAAAACCCACGCAAAAATTACGCAAGCAGAAAGGTAGCCTTCCAGTCGACAGAGCGAAGCAAAATGTATTCTTTTTCGTCTCTCAGGGTTGGATTGCAGCCTGCTGCGCCACCTGCGGACACGATGCGAAACAAAACATCGCCAGTCCCAAACACGTTTACACGGCACATACACACGACAAGCGTGATAACCACAATAAATATACGCGCGTGCACTCTCGCACTTTCTCGTCTTACTCCTCGCCTTTTTTAAAAAAATAATTCTTATCGTGACTGACTGTTTTCTCGTTTGCATTGCCTATTACGAACCACTGCCAGGTGCGAATCGCAGCATTTCGTAATAGTTTATAAGCTTTTCACAGTTAAGTGAGTACATTTGAAATCAACCTTAGTAGAATTCACGGGCGGGTTCTGGACAGTCTAATGGAATGACATAGGGATGGGGGATGGGTGCAATTCGTGTTGCGTGCGAGAGGCTCCTGGAAGCTAGGCGGCAGGCTTTTGTGCGGTACCCAACTACACAACTTGTATCCATACCCCCCTCCCTATGTCATTTCATTATACGGTCCAGAAACCACCCGTACACTCTACTAACCTTTGAAAAAATTTCACTAATTTTATCTGAACATTTTTATAAGGCTGTTCGCAATAAAGTGAGCACTTTAGAAATGAACCTTACAAAAATGCCACTGTACTTACCTGCATATATTTTAACGGGCGCGCTGATTGACATTCAACCAGTAAAGTCGGTAATGAATGATGGAAAGTAGTTCTATATATTAACGTATAATAAAAAGTGGTAGGTAACCATTTTGGATAACTTAAAATATTTTTTTTTCGCTTTAATATTTTTTAATGCACCGAAGTGTAAAAATAAGCAGATTTGTAAAGTATCACCTTTCTTAATTATTTTACAGTTTCATCTGACCGACGCATGAATGAGGTGATGAGGCCCATGGCGATGTTAATTTTAAATAAGGCGGAGGAATAAACAACGCGCATACAAGTAGATCATAAGCAGGGCTTTCAAAAGTGCTCATTTTACCATAAACAGCACATAACAGGCATGCTATTGCTGACTGACATGCATCCGGTGAAGTTGGTACAGAACAGAGGAAAATTACTTCCATGTGTTGATGTTGAAATAAAAGTGTTAGGTAAACTTATGTGAATACATAAATTATTATTATTTTTACTCTATGTTATTTAATGTTATGAATGTAAGAATTAGCAGAATTTGTAAACTATTTCTTATCATAATAATTTTACAGTTTCACTCGGTTGAAGCTTGAATAAAGGCACCAGGTTCACAAAAATGTTAATATTACATATGGTGGAAGAATACACAATGTGCATACCTATTTGCCTATGTTTACATTTTATTTGAACAATGTGTCAAACATAAACAAGAAGTTAGTGATACCTAATGAGCCTACTTTCCTGCACATGTATGCAAATGAATTCTAGTGAAGCTTTTAAAACTTTAGATGCTAGGTAAGCGATTACATATCGTTGACAGCAATAGTGCCATTAGAGATGAAACTGGAAATATGCGGAAAAATACCAAGACAATTGATACACGAGTGACTTACCAGGGATTCGAATCCAGTAAAACTAGTAGAATTACGCTAACATGCAATCAACTGCATCGTGGAGGTAGGATATAGATCATAAACTTTGTAGTTAATCAGTTTAATGTTTAGAATGATGAGGTTCACTAACCTAAAATATTTACATGGTAACCAATTTGAAAATAAGTGTCTGAGCCAATAAAAATACTAAAGTTTACATGGCCTACAGTAACTCTATTTGTGTGAAAAATAATTTGGAAATCGGTTGATTCGTCACTGAAATATGCACAAAGATCTCATTTACTTAAACGGGGCTATCCTACAAAACGACCAAAAAAATTGGCTCTGTACACGATGTTTCTAATTGATACTGTCAGTATAAAAAGCCGGAATGAATTTGTTTAGTTGTTTAATAAATATGCCAAAAATATCAAAATATATATTTGGCCGCCATTTTTAAAATCATTGTTTTGACACCATTTACGTCATGTAACTTTATGTGGCTTTCTGTAGGTGTGCAAAATTGGGTGGAAATTAGTTTGAGTGTTGGGAAATATGGAACAAACTTTACTCACCTGACAGAAATCCGCTAAAAGAGGATATCTATGCATAAATGATGCCTGTAATTAACTGTGTTTGTGTACAATATTTTTAATCGAATTTTGTTTAAACGTTTCATAGATATAACAAATTTAATATAAATCGTTTAAATAAACCACAGAAAAATATGCCTGCCGCTTATAACATATGATAATTTATATACCCTACTGTAGCATTACTTACTTGGAATTTTTGTATGATTCGGTTGATTGGTCCTTGAAATATGGCATAAAACTTCATTGTTAATGTGACGTTATTCATAAATCGAGGACAAAAAGTGTATGTATTAGCATATCCGATGATTGTCATAGATACAATATACAAAGTTAAATTTAAATCTGTTAAATATTTCCGTAGCTATAACACACTAAGCTAAATGTTTGTATTAGTGGCATTCGGAAAATAAGATTTACACACATAAACAAATAACTTAATATGGTCTATCACAGAACTACTTCTTCGCCAAATTTTAAAGAAATTGGGTGATTGTTTCCTGAGACACGACATAAAACAGTATTATTTAATGTGCGGCTATATTACAAAATGGCGGATAAATGAGGCATTGCACATACAATTTTGATGGATATAATTTATACTGTCAGCATGCAAAGTTAAGTTGAAATTTTTTTTAAAGTTTCGTAGATACAAAATTCTAAGCTAAAATGTTTTATAACCGGCTTTTTAAAAATATGTTGACTAATACTATCAAAGTTTATCAGTTTACATGGCCTGCCATAGTCTTACTGTTTGCCGAATTTGGTAGAAATCGATATATATATATATATATATATATATAATATATATATATATATATAGCCAGTACAGAAAGTTTCATTGGAATTAAATAGATGGTTTCGACTGTATACCACACAAAACTAAAATAGCTATATGGCCGCCATTTTAAAAATAAGTGTCTGATGTAACTAAAATACATTAGTTAACATCATCTACTGCACTACTACTCATTTGCCATATTTGGGGGGAATCGGTCAATTGTTTCCCGAGATATGACATAAAAATTCTGTTTATTCGTGTGGCACTATCTTATAAAATGGAAGACAAAAGAGTATCCATGAAGACATATTTGATGTATATTATACATACTCCGAGCATATAAAGTTAATCTAGAATTGATTACACAGTTTCGAAGATATACTATGCTAAAATTTTGAAAATAAGTGTCTGACATCAAATTCCATAGTTCTACTTGTTTGCCAGATTTTGGTAGCAATCTGTCAGTTTTTTAACGAGATATTACTCAAAAACTTTATTAATTCATATAGCGCTATCTTACAAAACAGCGGACAAAAGTAGTTGTTTTTAAATTACATGATGGCTGTAATTGATACCGTCAGTGTACAGAATTTGGTGGAAATTGGTCAAATTGTATGGTAGGTAAACTAAATAAACGTATAATATTTGTGTGGCTGCCATTTATAAAATTAGTCCTGATTAAGTTTAATTACTTACCTTTACCTGGCGTATGATAGTATTACACATGTACCATATTTGGTGAAAATTGGCTGAGAAGTTGTCTAGAACTAATATAAAATCTCAAATTTTTAATGGAGCACTATCTTCCAAAATGGCGGACCAACAATTTTTACCTCTGAATTCAATGCTTACAACTTGCACTGTCGGTATACAACATTTGGTTTAAACTGGTTGAATGGTTTCCGAGATGTGACATATGAACCTAAATTTTAACATGGTCGCCATTTTGAAAGTAAATTTTCGGTGTTGTCGAAAACTATAAAACACGGGTCATGCGTTTCAAAATTGAAAAGTGAGAACACACACACAGACACATACACACACAAATACACAGACACACAGACAGGAAAGTGATCTCATAAGCCTTTCTTTCCTTCGGAAAGTAGGCTAAAATAGCTGAACATCAAGTACAAACTTGTGAAATGATTCGTCTGGAAAATGAGGTAGAAAAGATAGTACAACCTATGAACTAACATCATTTCTGAGGTACAAACACCCCCTTGAAGATTGGGAATCGAAAGTAGTTATTTGCAAAATGTCAGAAGCTACGCAAGATGAAACAACAAATTCGCCAATATTGTTAGCTTTATTTGACATCTGCCATCTCTGTGAGTAAATATTTGGTGGATGGTAACAATCGATAGACAACCACAGGTAACAAACTTTTGTTGGATGATAACAGTGGACATTCTAATTTCCTAATGACGTGCATCGTTATCGCCTGTCAATTGTTCTCAGATGGCAGATATCAAACCAGGCTACAACTTTTTAAAAATTTGCTGCTTGATCTCACGTAGTTTCTGTCATTTTGCAAATAATTAATCTTAAGGCCACGATCTCCCATTTCTACATGCAATAATTAATTTTTTTGAACCCAAATGGGATCCGTTATTGTAAAATCCTCTTACAATTTTGTTACAAACTCGTTTTATTACCTGTGTAGTCTAATATTTCTAACACAAAAAACTGTATAATTTTAACTAATTATTAAATAAACAAACTTTGGTTAGTTAATTGGATAAAAGTATACAGTTTCTTTGTGTTGAAAAAATTAGACTACATATACAATAAAAATAATTTCTATCGAAATTGTAAGATGATTTTACAATATCGGCTCCCATTTGGGTTCAATAAATTAATTCTTGCAAAAGCTGCAGCTCACCTGTTGTTATGCAGGAGACACAGGGCTGTATACATACATCGTACTTAATCACATGTGGAGGTAATCCTGAGTACGTGATGGTCGGAAAGAGTGCCTGCTCTCTCTGTTACACGAGTGCTCGGGGAGTCGGCAAACAGCGAGTCACTGGCCGGGCCTGTGGCGAGCACACATGAGGATGGTGTGGTCAGGGGTGATGTAGGCAGGCGCGACGACGAGTGGAGGGTCGCTGGTCGAGATGTGGAGGGCTGAGTGCGCAAAGAAGTGTGCGTGTACGTGGCAAGGCGGAGGCACCGAGGGGACAGGGGAGATATTGGCAAGTATAACTCAAACTGTTCGGAAATTACAGCAATCTATGATTATAAGTTGGCATAGGGCATACTAGTCCCTGCGACCCCTCTCTTAGTCGTGGCAGATGTCTATGTTATGAATTTGCCAACTATAACTCAAATGGTTCGGAAATCATGCCCAACTATGCTTATACACTGACATGGGGCATACATGACCCCGCGACCCCTCTTCTAGTCGTGGATGATGTCTATGTTCTGAATTTGCCAACTATAACGTGAACAGTTCGGACATTACTCGCACCTATACTTACACGCTGACAATTTCATAATTAACTCTATTTCCCTTCTCCTAGTCGTGGTTGATGTCTATGTTATGAGTTTGACAACTATAACTTAAATGGTTCGGAAATCGTAGCCAACTATGCTTATAAGTTGCATCGGGCATACTTGACCCTGCGTCCCTTCTCATAGTGGTGGTTGATGCCTATGTTATGAATTTGACAACTATAAATTAAACGGTTTGGAAATTACAGCGAACCATGCTTATAAGTTAACATAGGGCATATTTTACCCCACGGCCCTTCTCCTAGTTGGGGTGGATGCCTCTGTTATGAATTTGACAACTTTAACTCAAATGGTGGCAGCCAAAATGGTCAACATCCTCTGATGGTCGTCAATTATGTTGGGTAGACATATGCCAGCGATACCAAGATGGCCACCGGAAATGAGAAACTCCGAAATTGAGAGAAACTCCGACAGTTTCAGCCACATTGGGCGAACATCAGCCACAATGTGCTTAATTGAGCAAATGCACTTTCTGGCACTGGTTGCCAAAATGGCCACTGGTGGTTGGAGGGAAATTAGGGACATTCTGTGCGAAAAAGGGGAAAAAATGATGTTTTTGTATGCAAAATCCGACATTTTGAATGGGAAAAAGGGAAAAATGGGAAACTCTCGCACCTCCAATCCTCCGCCTGATGCCAGGTAATATGCTAATTACAATCCTCCAATATTCTGCCAGATGCCAGCTGTGCCAGAACCGCCTTTTATTATACTACTGTAAATGTAAGTTTTGTTACGAAGGAGCGGAGCAACATTATAAATATTATATTCAAATTTAACCCTATAAGTATAAATAAGCAATCATAATTGTTTATTGTTTGTTGAATCATATTTAGGGTGATTATTTTATTCATCTAGTTGTCTTATTAATTCAATTCATCATTTATATTCCTCTTTACTTGATATCAAGGAAACGTATGCTATGTAACAGTGTATATTCTAATTAATCTAGCCGGAGCATATAAAATTGACATTTTTCAGTTTTCCTTAATTTTAATTTAACGTGTTACACAGTTAATGGACTGTAGCTTTAAATGTGTCTTAAACATGTAAGTATATAGGCTGTTCACGGTAAAGTGAGCACTTTTGAGGCCCTACTTACTTTTTCCTTTCAGCTTTTTTTATCTGTTAAACACCGTTTTAAATAGCATTGGCATGAAAGTATTCAACACAGTGTATATATTCCGCCGCACTCGGAAATTAACTTCTAAGGCTAACAATAAAATATATTTATCGACTATTATTCCAAATGAGAGAGCTTTCAAAAGTGCTCAGTTTACTGTGAATAGCCTATATATAAGATAACCCTGAACTCCAGGTAAAAACTTTGTGAGATGTTTTGTTTCGGAAAATGGGGACACGATGCAATGTCTTTTAAAGTCGCTTCGATGACTAATTTGAGATTTACACTTTTCACATACAAACATAATACGACCTGCATTCTGATATTGCTTGTCAGGCGGTGGTGCAGCGCGGCCCTTGCATGATGCATGATGTCTTTTCAAGTTACTTCGACGAACAAATTGGGATTTGAACTTTTCACATCCGAACATAATACGGCCCGCATTCTGATAACACCCAGCTTCATGCTGTCTGTAGATGTTTTTGTTTGAAAATACATTTTTACAGAAGCGACAAGAACAACTTTCCTGTTCCATCGATGTATAAGAGCACATTATCCACAGCCTATGTTCACTCGTCGAAGTCTTGATGAGAAATGAGCTGGCCAACCCTATACTAAAAACTATTGTATTGCTCCTGGGTAGCATCTTCGATTTCACTTCACATGTTCGTGGTACAGGTCTGGTATTGACACCTCCTGACGGTCTGTCTGGTTCATACTCTGTACCACTCGCAGTTCCTTCTTTGTACACTGGTTTGGAACAACATGCAGACCCACATAATGTTATGGGCACTCGCACGAACGTTAGTTTACATGTCGAATCATCAGGAAGTTTAGCCTTGTCATGTGACAATGCATGCTGCCTGGTAAAAAGCAAAGGTGCATTACTTTTACACGTACCATTGTGAAATTGGAGAGTATCTCCTCTACTGAATATTGTGCCACATATATCACATGTTAGTAGTAGTAGTCTAGAGGTGGTTGCCTTTGTACACTCCCTCTGTTCATGACGAAGTGCATTGCAACTTTTTACGAAAGGCCTCGTCGCAGTAATAGCATTATATACCATATAGTTGCTGCTGAGCTTGGTGTTATTGGTGTTGATCGATTGTCGAAGTTTTACATGTAGTCGTACCCGATGGCACGCACTCAGTGGTTGGTTTCATTTTCAAGAGATGCCTCCACCTTCATGGACAGTGGGACCGATGACGAACGATTGTCTGCAGGTGTGTCATCAGCATGCACTCTAAACAGGAATCGAACCTGCTATACCTTATTTATTCAAGTAGAGCACAGAAAAAAATTGCCAGGAGCAGGTTTTTGAACCCGCACTCCCTTTTACTGGAACTAGTGCTTAATTCAGATGCCGTAAGCCGCTTGTTCAATCCGACAATATGTATTAGTGATGGATTTACATGGATTTTGTCGAATGATGTACGTTGTATGCTCTTGTCTAGTCGTCGCTTGTGCAATATGCATGTGCATGTTGGTGGGTATTTTTCCTTTTGTTGCACTCTAGTGGACTACTGGAGAACGCACCCAGAGCAATGCATGTGACTCTCTAATTGTGTGTGATGAGCTAGGTACGTGAGTGCAGGTCGGGACTGTCTGTATTTATGACCACTGTTATAGACAATTGCGGTTACTCTCTTCGTGTTAACATTTTAGCAGTGGGGCCCTTGATAACCACCTTCGTTGAATGTATATCCAATGGTAGCATTTATGATGTATTGTATTACCACTGTCTATGGCAATCGAACTTCGAGTATGGTTATGGGTATGTGCAATGTTTCCTTTAAATAGTATACCATTAAGCACGTTGACAAGGGGAGGTGGTGGTGTGGATGCAGTACTTGATCGGTATCTACCGTGCATGGATGGTAGTGGGGCCTTGCTTCCCTCCAACGAGCGATTGTCTGCTGGCGAACATGTAATAGGTAATGTATTGTGTATGGAAAGGCAGGGAGGTTATTGCTTCCAGCGAATCACTACGATTATATGTGCTTGCATCCTCCAGGTCTTATGAAACAGCTACTCACTAAGGTAAAACCTCTGCTCTGCATCATTTAAGAGCAGGGTACATAGATAATTGGCATGTTTGTGGCTCATATTACAGAGCAGGGTGACCCCTCCCTGAACCCTCCCTGTTATTATTATTACCTGCTTCGGTACATGAGTGCAGGTCGGAGACAGAGTATGACTGTCATGCTAGTCTCTTCATGGGCAGTGGGATCGACGGTGTCTTCTCCTAGTTGTGGTTGATGCCTATGTTATAAATTTGATAATTTTAACTTAAACGGTTCTGAAATTATAGCCAACTATGTTTATAAGTTGACATCGGGCATACTTGACTCTGCATCCCGTCTCATAGTGGTGGTTGATGCCTATGTTATGAATTTTAACAACTATAACTTAAATGGTTCAGAAATTACAGCCAACTATGCTTATAAGAGAACATGGGGCATATTTGACCCCGCGATCCTTCTCTAGTCGGGGCGGATACCCATATTATGAATTTTACAACTATAACTTAAATGGTTCGGAAATTATAAGCAACTATGCTTATAGGTTGACATCATGCATACTTGACCCCACGACCCTTCTCCTAGTCGGGGTGGATGCCTTTGCTATGAATTTGACAACTATAACTTAAACAGTGGCAGCCAAAATGGCCAACATCCTCTGATGGTCGTCAATTACCCTGGGTAGACATACGTCGTCGATACCAAGATGGCAGCCAGGAATGAGAAGTTCCGAATTTGAGAGAAGCTACGACCGTTTCAGCCACATTGGGCAAACCTCAGCCACAATGCACTAAATTGAGCAAAAGCACTTTCTGGCACTCGCTGACAAGATGGCCGCCGGTGGCGAGAGGGAAATTAGAGATATTCTGCGGGAAAAAGGGATAAAAATAACGTTTTTGTCCGCGAAATTGGACGTTTTGGACAGAAAAAAGGAAGAAAAAAGGAAATTGGCCCATCTCCAATCCTCCGTCTGATGCCAGGTAATATGCTAATTACAATCCTCCAATATTCCGCTAGATGCCAGGTGTGCCAGAACCGCCTTTTTTATATTACTATTTATCTACCACACAAGCAAAGGCATGCAAAGCTATCGCAATATGTGCACTGGATTAACCCATATCTAAACTGCTTCATAACTATTGTCCTTCTTTCAGTGTTCATACATCTCTAAACTAGATATTAAATGCGCTGTACTTAGCTCTGGGCGATATACCACTGTAGTAGTGTCTAGAACTGCAATTCTCGGGTGACTGCTGCTGGAATGACCGGCTACTTTAACGGATCTCGCCCCTCATCAGCAGGAACTGGTCATCCTCGGCCGCCTACTGGTACCGTGGTACTAGCGTCGACTCTCGTCCAAGCTGCCTCGCTGTGGTTTCGCCTTTGCTGATCGAACCCCGTGGCTGGCTCCTTTCGCTCGCCGTACCTTTCCTGATCAGGGCAACATACGGTGAACTGAGTATTCGGATGCTGTGCTGGATCAGGCCTGTGTCCTTTGACGACGTGTTGGCAACATCGCCTCTATGCAGCTGACTTAAATGCTCATTCCAATATTTGTTCCCTTTCAATTATCGTCTACGTAGAGCCTTCTAGTTATGCTGCCTCCATTTTTAGAACACTTTTTAGTAGAACCAAAATTAACGTTCGATTATTCGTTCCTAATAATATCTCAGTTGTCAACGCCAACCAGACTTGTTTATATTTACCAAAGAAAATGTTTCTAAACATTCAAAATGCAAAGATAAAGTAGTTTCAATTAAATATTTAACTACCATCTGCGAAGGCTTTCCAGAACTATTTTTCTCACATACGCTTCGCATACTATCCTTCTGACACACTTGATATCCGAACATAAATTATGGCAATCTAATATATTACTCCCCTGCATGGAATAAACCAAGCTAACATAACCAGGTTTTACAACGATTACTTCCGGATTTTCTGAAGCTGTGCTAAAGTTCTACTTTGAGAATACTCCTCCACCTCGTGCAAACAACGCTCGCTGCCTTGTCGCCGCCCCTCCTCCTCCGCCACTGGAAGAGCCCAGAAATGATTGAAAGCGGCGAGACCTGGCTCGTGTTACAGCCCCTCCTCCGCCCCCCTGCTGGAGAAGCCGACAAATGTCGAGCAGGCGCAAGAATATTCTGGTAATTAGGACCTCGGCATGACGCAGGATTTAGCGAAATTTCTAGGTGATTGCCTATGATCCTATGAATACTGCAGCGGTCCAACGTCAAGCGTTCTTGGTAGAAGCGTTTCGGCCAAGTGCGGAGTACGAAGTAAAGTGAGATGGCGGACGAGGTGTTCGTGATTTTAATTAACGAGAGGGCGTCAAACCCGACGAGTGAAGCCTACTGTGTGTGAGGGTGCTCGAATAACTCCAGAACATTGTATACTGGTGGGACATGGACTAAACTGAAATGGGACTGAATGGAGATGTAATAGTGATTTTATTGTAAAAATTGCAACTGTCAAATATGGACACATAATCTATAAGTTTGGATACACTGTCTATTTGGACTGATTTTTAACTATTTAATTTCATTTATTTCTTTGATGAAATTTTAAATTGTATTAATTGATGTCATTAATTGTAAACAGTAAGTGAAATCAATTTATTTAGTGATCTTGAGTAGAAAGAATTTTGTTTATAGTTGTAAATACAATTAGGAAATTATAATTACTCATTAATTTAATCAAGATCTCAATCACTTGACGAACCTGGTTTAGTCCATTGGTCTCTATCTACCACTACGAAGTATAAAGTGATAGGGTCCACGCAAGTGTCAAATTTGCATATGATGGAAGGATAAACACGCAGAGAAGATCATTACCAGGTCTTTAGAAGAAGTGCTCCAACAACCACGTACAGCATGTGTGTAAAAACGTCTTAACTGCTTGTCGACAATGGTGTCATTAGAAGTGGGGCTGGTTGTTCAGATGATCACGTGGGGGGGGGGGGGGCAAGTAATCTGCCACGCTTCCCCCATGTGAAAATCCTATTCTCAGTCCCAGGGTATCCACTGAAATTTCATTCTGGAACTACCTCACTTTTCCCTATTTCCCAGACAGTATCATATGATTTTTCCCTGAAACCTATTGTCAGACTTACTAAAACTTTCCAATGCCATTTTTTTTTTTCATGGCTGACAGTACAAACACGCCATAAGTAGTTGCATTAAATTACACTGCAACAAACCAAGCAAGCAGGGTCAACATTTGATTCAGCCCATCGATATTTCTAGCCACTTGAGTGACCTTTACACACACACACACACACACACGAGTACTTTATTTTGTACGTACATGCTCTATGTCACTTGGTATATGCATTATTGCCAGTTCATAAACTTGAAAATAGAAATCATAAAATTCATGTGTTCACTATTACATTACAAAGTATTCACACACAACTGCAGTTGGTTACTCCCAACTTTTCTGAAGCCCTGCTAAATTCCCACTTCTAGGATATCCTTTCGCCTCATGCAAACAAATTAAAGCAAAAGGACAACACACCGCAATCGTACACACTCATTACGATATTCTGCATAAGAATTATTTCTTACAAGGCATTACCAACACATCTATTTCTTGTCTGTTCACATTAAATATAGATGAAGTATAGTACCTTATATCTAGATAAAATGCAAGGATAAGTTCAGTTTAACCAAAAATAAGAAAATTTAATTGTAACACAAGTATAAAATGCTTGTGATACATAACTTATTTAAGAAACAAGCACACACATTATGCATTGGGCGATTTTTCAAAGGTTTGATTAAAAAAAAAAAAGTGAATAAAACGCGAATAGAATATATCATTTCTGCAATGTAGCAAATATTCACATTTTCCTTGATTCAGGCCGTGTCCGAAATGAGAAATTCCTTATTTTGTAATTTGTCATTTGGTAAGTTTCAATTCGGACGTTGTCGACAGTCAATTGTTTAGCACTCGCGGCAACACATTTTTACATTAACAGTGAAAAAATATTTTTATCTAAATTTAATGCTTAAAACAGATGTAATATTTCTACAATCGTCACTGGAATGCTGCGAATACGTTAATAAATACCGGTAAGAATATAATAAACTATGCAATAACGACCTAGAAATATTTTTGCTGTGAAATATATAAACAAAGCACAACACTTAACTTGCGTTTTAAAACATGCCTACTGTATTTTATTAAGTTATTTGTTATAAAAAAACCATTTTATTTACGCATTCGCGCAAGTGTTTTGAAGGTAAAAACCAACATGGTGCTTATTTTAACATTTTTTACTTTTGTTAACATCCACTAGATACAAAATACGAAATACGAAATTACCAAATACGTGTATACAAAATCGGGTCACGTGATAATTTTGTCAACATAATCTGCCATTTCGGACACTGCCTCAGATGAAAATTCTCTGACTTTTCCCTGTCGCATGAAATTCCCTTACTTTTCCCTTTTTCCTTGTGGGTGGACACCCTGTTCGAAGCTTTAACTGATAATAAATACATTGTATTGTAGCTTCAGACTTTAACTTTTGAGCGTTATGAAAAATATACGCTGTGTTTATTAGTCACATGGTAAAGTTTATATAAAAAAGTGGCAGAAGGATTGAAATCGGCTCGAAGGAAAAATTTAGCATGGCCTTAAAAAGTGCTCACTTTACCGCGAACAGCCTATAACCGAATGCACGTGATGGAAAAGGGGGGGGGGGGGGGGTGATCTCGCCACTACACCACCGCGACCAACGGAAGATGAAAGACTTCATTCAAGAAAAAAGTTCTGTAATGAGTCTAGATGAAAGAAAAAAAAAGACATAATTTCCAGCTAAGTGCTGCACGCTCTTCTTTTAGCGCTAAACGGGACGGTCGTTAATGAACTACCGTAAGAAAAAAAAATCCACCGTCCTTCATCATAAATATTTATACCTTGTAAACTTTCCAGTCGCGTCTCTTCCCAAGTGAAGTGACTCGCATTATTGCAACACACTGGCACATGATTGGGGAAGCGCACATGTGATCTGTTGGAAGTAGTCAAAATCCCTTATAGGCTGTTCACGTTAAAGTGAGCACTTTTTAAGGCCCTGCCAAACTGTTGCTGAGTGAATTTCTCTATTTTTACCATTTTTTAAAATATAAACACTACCACGTTACTAATAAACACAACCTATACATTTCACCAAACCCAAAAGTCAACGTCTGAAACAGCCACAAAGTATAATTATTAGTGGTTAAAGCCATTAGGAAGGGCCTTAAAAAGTTCTCACTTAACCACGAACAGCCTATACGTAAATGTGTGTTCATCCGCTTTGGGAGGCGTTCGCAAGACAGAAACAAAAAAGTCGTGTCTTTGCTCTTTGCTCAGTGGCTCTAAAGGCCGGGCTACAATTGCTATAAGCACATCACTAACACAGCACAGTGATATACATAAGTGTTAAACTACTTGTTTTCAGTCAGAGAGTCTACAATAACACATAACTACAAGCACTTACCTAAGCACAGTTATAGTAACAAGGCGAGTTCTACTTGGTTTAACTTTCCTTGTTACTATCGCTGTGCGTCAACAGTCAACCAATCAGAAGCCCCGACACTTATACTACGTCATCAAATGAAAAACTTATTTACGAATCAAGAAAGTGTGTATTTTGACTTCATTCCTGGGGCAGATATTTTCTTTTGATTATTTAAGGATAATCGCAACCACGGAAGTTTTGTAAGTTTTTAGGTAACGTTAATAGTAAAAATTGAAATGAAAATAATTTCTAATTTAAAAAAAGTCTAAGATCACTTGACAATTTTTTTTTTTGACAAAAAGCCACTACCGGCTATACAGAACTTGATTTCTTCGGTATAAATTTAGCAACATAAACAAACTTATATTATTATCGTTATATCAATTGTAGCCAGGCCACTGTGCTTGTGTTGTGTTTTGTATGTGCTTATCGCTATAACTGTGCATGTGTTGGGTATATGTCAATTGTAGCCCAGCCTTAACCATTGCCGAAACATAGAAGTGTAGGATTGTTTGGAATCACTAGCGTAATACAATGTCCGAACGAAAACTTTCTTAACAAATCTAGAACCATCATTAAGAGCAAGGATATTTCGTCGCAAGATACAGTTCAACGCACTGTGGGGTTGTTCAGTTTTATCGATCGGCTGAATAATGTTCTGGCCCGTGTTAACTGTTTGCGCACGACTCACCAAGATTCAGTGTCGCAGTTACAGAATCCCGAGCGGCTCGGTCAAATGTTGAAACGACACCAGCATCCAATTGAGTTGCAACAACAGCTGAGGTGAGTACATAGTATTGAAGTCCACCGTGCGCTCCAATTTTTTTTTTTTGCGAAAATTCACTGGCCCTTATTATTACAGTAACATTTCGTAAAGAAAAACACTTGTAACGTAAAGTTCTCATTTACACAAAGTTGTCTTAATATTGATTTGTATGCTTGATAAAATATTTTAGTTAATCTGTATTACGATGTAATGCCAGGTACACTTGCAGAAATAAGTCATGCTGGCGATAAGCCTGTCTTGTTTTCCAAAATGCTGAATCAGAGCATTAAAATTTTATTTTTTTATCAGGTTTTAATAATTATCACGAACATGTGTTAATACAAACAGTACTGTTACAAAACGTACGAATTCAGGTCTCTCAGTGTTTATTTTTTAATTTTTCTGAAATGTTTCAAGGCATTATAATAATAGCCCGCTTTTTTACACCTGGAAGGTTATTCATGAAGAATCTGGGCGTATGACCAGGAGGAGGAGGAGGCCCACAAGGAAAATATTCCTGGGAAAGGGACGTTTGAATCGACCATTCAGTATTTCTACTGTTCACGCAGAAAGTGCATCATTGTAGGAGCGAAGTGCCTGTGACAATGCTATTACAGCACTGAAAGGTTAAAACTCTCTCCGTCAGTGCTCATTGCATAGCCATTGAGTTGTATATATCGGCGTACTATGTTTAAAACGCACAACGCAGATTTTGATGCAGCTGGGGTTTATCCTGGGTGTAAGTTGTGTATACTGAACAGTTAAATTGTTTTGTAAAAGTTATTTGTAAAGGTATAGTTGGAAATATTTTAATCTTAATATATACACACATACGCACACATTGGGTCAGTCGAAATTAAGCACTCCGATACTAAACGTCCTTGATTCGCGGGCATGACACCTAAAACACGTGGCAGTTCAAATCATCCAATCACGGAAATTGATCTGGATGTGTTTGTAATTATCTGTGAGCAGCAATTTTACATCCGCTTATTTATTTTTTTAGTTCCATGCAACTGGATTTCGGTCACAGATTAGGTTTTTACAAACGAACGCCAGAATACGTGTTCAGATGTTCTAGACAAAAAAGGGCCTCGATTCATGGATAACCGGGCCAAATATACTGCTGTTGGTCCTTTGGGTTCCCGTATGAACGTAGTAGGAAGCGAACCGAATAATCATAGGGATTCTGCGTAAGCGTTCATGTCTCTATACGTTCTAATAATGGATGCAACTCGTAAATCTCGCTTCACTGTCAATATCGTGACGTTAGTAATGACTTCTGCAAACAACTTGTTCATAAAATCTGCGGTTCATAGTGAATGCACTAGTCATGTGTTCCGTCTATCAGACACGACTAGTTGGCATAGGCTGTTCACGGTAAAGTGAGCCCTTTTTAAGGTCCTCACAAAAGGCATTAACCCCGAATAAATATATTTTATTGCAGTCTCAGACGTTAACTATTGAGTGTGATGAGATGTATACGCTGTGTTTATTAGTCATATTGCACTGTTTACATTAAAAAGTGACGGAAAGTTATAAATTAATTAAAAGGAAAAATTTAGCAGGGCCTTAAAAAGTGCTCACTTTACCGTGAACGGCCTATACCAAACTTACGTCGTGTTCGAATTAAAAATTTCGTTATTTCGTAATTTGCGGTTCGGTAGGCTTCAATTTGGATGTTGTATACAGTCGATTGTTTAGCAGTAGAAACACCATTTCGAAATATTGTTCGGGAAACCTATTTTAATTAAATTTAATAGTTTAAAATAAATGTGCATATTTTTTATAATTCTGGAACGGTCTGGATGCTTGTTTATTTTAAAATTATAAGCTCAGCATTAATATTTTAAATATTAGGGCAACAGTAAACAAATTGACAAGCATCGCTATATTCTGAATTGCGAATTATGATGACAAAGCACAGTATTTTATTTAAAATTAAATTGATTATGCATTTCTGCATATATTTTAAATGTTGAACTAATGTGCAGACTGCGGATGAAAACAGATATGGCGTTAACTTTGGTAAAGTAGTGATTTATTAATTAAAAATATAATGTAGATCTATATTTATAATTTGCAAAGAAAAATAAAAATGTGGGTTTTCTTTACAAACGAAATAGGCCTATTTAAACAAATGTACAATATTTCCTCCCTTTTAAAATCCTATAGTCGTATTTGCCGAAGGCCTTGCGAACACGACATAAAATTAAATTTCGCAATTTCGCACACATGTCGCAAGCATATTTCGTTAATAGAACTACCGGAATAATTGTTAGCGCATAAAATACTATAATTTTTGTTTTATACATTTCCACCATGTTACAGCAAAGTGACAAACAAAACCATAATTTCTCTGAAATCCTATCTATATATTTATAGGTCCCACATATGTTTTGGTGTTATATAAGTTATTTAGTTGAATAAAACAGTTGGTTATCCACTTACAGGTAAAATTCGACGTGGTTTAGGCTCAGAGAGCTAATATGACGTTTTTCAAACTCTGAAACTATGCAAACAAATATAGGGTGTGTTCAAAGAGTGCGAGAGAGCGCCCCAAATTTAAAGCATACTCTTTCGAGGGAGCACTCTTTCGCACAACCTGGCGAGAGCACTGCTTTGTGCTCTCTCATGTTCTCGTTTCTCTCCGGCGTCAGGCAAACAGCTGATGCCAAAAGGCACAAAATCATGTTAACCTAAAATCGCGATCATTACTATTGTAAATAATATATATGTCTTCAAAATTATTCACAATTGACATTACCAGAATATTATTACTAAGGCATAAAATACTAATATTTTTGTTTTATATATTACCGTCATGTTGCAACAAAGTGACAAAAAATATGACAGCTTATCAGAAATCCCAATTTATATTTTTATAAATACGTGAAACGTAAATTATTTCGTTGTTTAAAACAATTGAAAATATTCACTTGCAGTTAAAATGCGACGTGGTTTTGGCCCAGAAAGCTACTCTCACCTTATTCAAACACGGAATTAATGTAAACAAATATGGCGCCTATAAGAGAGAGCACCAGCGAGTATACTGTGCTCTGTCCGTGCTCTAGCTCTTTCGCGCTCTCCCCGACGAATTGAGACGATCATAGAGCTCTCTCTCTCTGTGACGTCATCCAAGAGAGAGAGAGAGAGAGAGAGAGAGAGAGTGCACGTGAGAGTGCTCTCTGGGCCAATAGAGGCACGGCCCCTCAATCAGCCGCGATCGGAATGATAGGAGGCTTACCTTGAAGCGTCTTCGCGTAGTTCCATCGTCTAGACGCGGCCCTCGCCATAGAGCTC
The DNA here is from genome assembly GCA_029891345.1 of Dryococelus australis. NCBI lineage: Eukaryota > Metazoa > Arthropoda > Insecta > Phasmatodea > Phasmatidae > Dryococelus > Dryococelus australis. Next base: position 333,238,889 of record CM056995.1, on the reverse strand, counting down.
AGGAGACGCGTCGCGCACAGCTCGCTGCCGCACACGGCGTCCAGACGCCAGCGGGCGACGGCGTGCAGTGTTGCGCCTGAAACGACTACTCCGTTGTCGTCCATTTGCGTCGCCAGCAGTTCACATGCGGCGGTGTCCGCCTTGTCGCCACCCTCACCTGACGTCCAGTCCTAGTGGAGGATCGCAGACTCCAACCTCACCACGGCCACGTTCAAAGACATCGCCTCCCAAGTCGACCGGGATTCCGTGTTTATGTGTACTCCCTTCCCTCTATCGCAAACTCTTCCTAATCATGAGGCTAGAAGCAAGACTTCTGAAAAGAAGAGCAAGAAAAGGAAGGCAGTAATGGAAGAAAATCACATACATTTTTGAGTGAAACACTCCTATGGCTAACACAGAAGTTCGGAGAGGAGTCAGCAAAAAAAAGAAAAAAAAAAATCACGGCTGTGGTTACAGATCTCAGCAATGTATTCAGCTTTAAAAACCCCTGTTTCAAAAATGTAAAAAAAGTGAAAGACGATCTAACGGGACTAATCGCGCGCGGACCTGCACGCGGGTCTAGCCAGTTAGAACGCGACACAGCAGAACCTGGGACTCAACAGTGGCGTTTCTGGTACTTGCAAAAGGCTCCCGAGCTTAACCTGGATACCAGTTTTAGCGCTCTTCTCGGAAATGCTGCTCGTCCTGTAAAACAACTGTTTGCTCTATTTTTTTTTCTCGAGCTTTTGAATCCTTTTCGTCACAGGCTGCCACTTGAGCCTGGACTAATTCACAGGCCGATGGTTGTGGGTTGGAAACTCCGCCTGTAATTCACAGGCCGACGGTTGTGGGTTGGAAACTCCGCTTACAAGAGAGCAGGTTCTGAAAGGCGGAGCTGCAAGCTGCCACCCTGCCACGAGTGTGCTTAAAATACAATTAGTAAGCTGGAGCTAATGACACTAAAGCTCAACTTTTCGTAGAAACCAGAGTGAAAAAAGGGGGCTGGGGATTGTTTGAGAGAAGGGGATGCACTAACGAGAAAACAGTTGTGACCATAGATGGTTCATAGCTAGTTGAACATTTTCAAAATGGAACTCTGGAAAACCCCCAACCCTCTACCCACACTGTAAATACTCACCGGTTCCGAAGCGAATTACTAGAGGTAGTCCCACGTTGCAACTTCGGTCGCACGTTCATTTATGAGTCGAAGAGTTGCACTCTTGAAACAGTCTGGTATAGGCTGTTCACGATAAAGTGAGCACTTTTTAAGGCCCTCCCAACAGGCACTAACCACTAATAAATATATCTTATTGCAGCCTCAGGCATTAAATTTTGAGGGTGGTGAAATATATACATTGTGTTTATTGGTCATATTGCAATGCTTATATTAAAAAGCAGCAGGAAGATGGAAATTGAATGAAAGGAAAAATTTATAAGGGCCTTAAAAAGTGCTCACTTTACCGTGAACAGCCTATATAAGTTTCTTTCCAGCCATTAAAACCGAGCGACGTGATGCAGTGGTAACTCACCGGACTCGCTTTCGGAAGGACCCGGGTTCGATTTCCGGTCCGGCCATCCTGATTTCAGTTTTCCGTGGTTTTCCGAAATCACTCCAGGCGAATGCTGGGGATGGGTCCCTAACAAAAGGCCATGGCCGATTCCTTCCCCAATCCCTCTCCCCTGCGCAATTTAAACCGTCTCTAATGACCTCGCTCTTGTTAATGTAAGTATTTTTTCTTGTTCTTTATTTTTACGCATGTGTATACTGAGTTATACCTGGTTAAGTGTAAGAGAAGGCATTGAAGCCTTAACTTCGCCAGTATAAATAAAGTCGAAATAAGTAAATAAATAAATAAATAAAACCCAACTACCTGTCTACCAGCCATTAAACAACCTGGGCGGTGCTCTATGATATTCGCACCAACCTTTCATAGCTATAGGGGTTCAGACACGTTCTCAAATCAGACTGTACAGTAGGCAGATACTGACTTCTCTGGGAGAAGGTACCGCTTTGTGCGCAGTACCGGCCATAAGTATACTTTATTTGCAACACATACATGTTCGTGGTACACAGCTACTGAGCGGATTGTCGGAAATTATTAAAGTTTTGCTGACACACAGCTTCTTTAATTTTTTTTTATGTATCCTCTTTAGTAAGAATTGGAATAATAGTAGCAGCATATTTGTGTTTCCAATAACTTCACGGAGTAACCCATTGACCAATAAGGCACTTGTTATAAGGAGATCCGTGGCAATAATTCTTGCACTAGTGGTAAGAATATACGGTGGTAGAAATGGGAGGCGCAGTTCAGCTCTCACTGATTTGCAAACCAGACATATCAGCAGTTTTCATCCATGATGTATCTGTTTACATGTACATTAATTTTCTTGTGCATGAGCCACTAAAAATGGTCCTTAGTAATGATTTTGTTCACGCAAATTTTTGCTCCGTGTTTATTTTTAAGAAATAATGGTTAATTTAGCAACTTAGAATGCGAAGTTATACAGTTTAAGTGTGACTGATCGTCGTGTTCGCCCAGATAGGACTGGTGTACTGCATATAGTACACTTTGGAAGTAATGCAGTTTAATTGTTATTCAGTGGGGGAAAAAAAAAAAACAGCTGAATTCTAGCTTCCAGGGTTTATTTAATACTATGTTTTGTTTATACTATAATTTTCTTGGCCTTACACTAAGAATATATTACTTGTTGGAAGCAACTGATCTTATTGCTACAGCATCGGTGACAAAATAACCTATCTTCAAGATGGAAAAATATGAATATTTTTTGTATACAATCTAATTGATTCCAAATCGTAGTGTGCTCAATTTAAACGTTACTTTAATACAATATCAATAGACAAATTCCTTATCTTGTTTTGTTTTTTCTCCATGGCACATAAAATATCAATGTACTCAATATAGTACACTAGTCCAACCAATACATATATGTAAAGAATTTCCACGCAGTATTATTGCCGTAACAGTTGTTTGTAAGATGTAAAAATTATATTTTACATTCTGTATTATTTATAATTTATTGTATATACACTGCATTGTCAACAACACATACTAACGAATGCCCAACAGTTTTCTTTGCAAGTGTTTGATTTTTGGAAGTAATGCGATGTAAGAATGTTTATTTGTAGTACCTAAAACGTGAAACAGATAGCACTACCAGTGTTTTGTGTCTCAAGATGCGAAATCGATATCACAGTCGCCACCAGGTTTAGTTCGTAGATGTCGCTACTAGTATATTTTTTTCTGCTCACTGTAATAAAATTGCTGTAATGTAGGATTCTATGCTCGTTGAACGTAACTTTACTTGTAAAAATGCATAACAGAGGATTGCTTGTTTGGTTGCTACATATATGGAAGATAATCCATTCCTCACGCTTGAAAGGTAATGCTGTTACTTCAGTTTCTTCCTCTTCTTATGCTTTGACGTGTGTGTGTCCTCCAGCCTAAGACCGTTTGTCCGGCCGTAGCGTGCGCCGCCCGCAGCAGGGTTATGCACTCTACTGGGTGTGGAGTATTCGCCCGGTCACCGGAGCGACCAGGCGCAGCGCAAGAGCAGGGTGCAAGTGCAGCCGGTGGTTGCCATAGCAACGCAGGGCGCGGCGGAAGGATAGTTATACCAGCTCTAGTGAACTGGTACGTTTCAGGCCTAACTAAAGACATTGTTATGTTTCATCAATTAAAGAATTTATGATTGTTTGGTATTCAGTGTTTTATCCCTTTTGCACAAAGAAATGTTTGTTTATTTCATTTTTCCACCAAGTGCTTTGTCCCTATCATTTCAGCAAGGTTTTATGTTGCAAGTGTGTTTGTGTAATTCTATGAGAGATTTATTCGTTGTTAACGAATCGCTAATTTAGCTTTTGCAAGTCATCTGAGAAAGTAGTCCCGTTTCGGCGCGAGGGCAAGCCGCGACGAGCCCCAGGGTCGGGCGGGAGAGTCAGTCAGCTAGCAGCAAGTCACGGAGGTGGTGTGTGTGTGTGTGCTATGCTCCGGCGTTTCCCGTGTACACCGGGCGACCATCAACTCTCTTTGCAACCGGACATGTAACTGCAATACACTAATCGCTTCAGGAACATTCTCTTATCTCGTCGCCTGGTAAGCCACCTCCACTCCCCGGTGGATTAGCATCGCCCCGGGCAGCTTAATGTGCACGCTAATATTTAATTGTCATGAGACATTGCTCCGTTTCACCGCACGGCTGGTCAGAATAGCCGAGTGTATTTAGTGTAAAGTTCCCTCAGAGAAGGGGTGTAAGTTTAACGTAATAAATAACTTATGCAGGACAGTTGTTTATTCACCGCGCAAGCGTTTAAGGGGACGGGCCCTAATAATCCCGCTCAGTCAGCATGTAAGTCTCATTTTTCAGTGTAATCAGTTTGTTCCGATCCGCATGGGCGTGTGGGAGGCCTTAGCCCACGTATGCGAGTGTTATGGTTAAGAGATTTTCTCCCGCCAATAGCAACAATGGTGCATAGCTGACCGACGAGATATCGTTTAGGAAACAACCTACACATGGATCAATAATCTACAGGCGGATGACAACAATTCAGCAGCTACGGTGAGGAGATTGGTCCCGGGTCGACGGCCCGCAGTCCTGAGGTTAAGAGGATCAGCATCATCTTTGACGTCACCTGACGTCGCCTGGCGCACTGGGTATATTTATTCCTTTCCTTTCATCACTACCGCTCCAGAAAACCCCGTTCCAATATTTACCGGCAACTGCCGTGCGTCAGCTTGTTAATGAAAATGATGGAAATAATTTTGTTCAATAACTGTATAACTTACAAGTCTCTGTCTATTTTATAAAAGTTTGCTTGCAAAAAAATGTGAACTTTCACAGAACTAAAATCACGCATTCTATTATGTCAATGTGGATATATTTCGTAACAAATTCACAATTTCCTAAGAAAGAAATTACAGTGTGTATCACTGACCCGTCAACCTAACCTGTTTGTTTCTGAGGATTTTCACTAATGAAGTTTTGCAGATACTTGCAGCATCTGATGAAGATGATGTCACAAGTGAAATATAAATTACTGCTCCCCGGCCCACAAATGCATGCGACCCAGTTACTGATGAAGATTCAGAGGGGTGAGGAAAATCATATACTTGATAATCTTCCTGGAAGTCAGTTGCTTGCAGATGTTGAAGTAATGTACAATACAGTTTCAGAATGTGAACGAAAATAAGTTTTCAAGTCAAATAAAAATTCTCACTGATCAGAAGATGATATAGCCCACGATATTTCAGAATGGCCTCTTATGGGAATTCCTTTAAATCTGCTAACACCTGAACAACAATTTTCACTGTTTTTGGATGATGATGTAATGATGGTAACATATTCCAATCAGTATGCAGCGAAAAGAAATAAATTGGCTGACATAACTGAAAACGAAATAAGGTGCTTTGTTGCAATACTATTGTTGAGTGGTTACATTGATCTTCCTCGAAAGAATATGTTCTGGAAAACTAATGCATACACCCACAATAAACTTGTGGCAAATACATTGACAAGAGATATATTAAAATTTATCATGGGGAATATTCATGTGGTTTGCAAAGGTTCGTTCACTTTTTTCAGAGCTCAATAAATGTTTTTAGAAAATGCACCACATTCTGAAAAGCATTGTGTTGTTGAGACAATGGTGTCATGTGTTTGGAAACACAGATGAAAACAGTTTATAAGAGGAAAGCCTATACATTATGGATACAAGTTGTAGACAGGGGCTACCAAGACTGGTTATATTGTTTGGATGGATCCTTACCAAGGTGCCAAATCCAATGCAACTCCAGAATACAAACAGATGGGCTTGGGAGCTAGTGTTGTACTTCAGTATGTGGAAGTATTGAGAACAATGAGACAGTTAAATTTCCACATATTCAGCGACAACGTTTTTACTTCAATTCCATTACTTCCAGAACTTCGTAAGAGAAACATTCGTAGGACTGGCCCTTATAAGAGAAAGCAGACTTAGAAACTGCTCTCTTGCACATTCTAACAACCTAAAGAAAACACCTCGAGGATCATCGGAAACGAAAGTGGAAAGAAGTGAAAGTATTGGCATAACAAAATGGAATGATAGCAGAGTTGTGACAATTGCGTCAAATTCTGCTCTAGCTACCCCTCTTCACAAGGTAAGCCGATATTCCAAAAAGAAAAAAAGAAATAATCCGTGTCAGTCAACCTCACAACAGACACATTTACAGTCAAAATATGGGTGGCGTTGACAGAACTGATCAAAATATAAGTCTGTACAGAATTTCTATAAGAGGTAAAAAGTGGTTTTTCAGCCTAATCGCTCACTGCATTGATGCAGCTGAGCAAAATGCCTGGCAGCTTCACAGACCCAACGATGGCGAACTTGATCATTTGGCTTTCAGGAGGAGATTGGCTATTTCCATTCTTGAAAAAAAATTCTGAACCAACAAAGTCACAAGGAAGGCCTTCTAGGATGGAGCATGAAGATTCCCGGTTTGATGGGAAAGACCATTGGGTAATTCCACAAGATAAGCAAACACGCTGCAGAATGCGCCACATGAGAACAACTACAAGAGGTTTAAAATGTTATGTTGGTGTCCATGTAAAATGTTTTCTAGACTTTCACACTGGGAAATAATTGTCAAGTGTTATTTTTAGAAACAGTATAAAAGTGTGTACCATTTCATGTAAAATGTTCAAAGGACCTGATACTTACCACACTTATTGGACTGGTGTAGTACTAAATATAGTACAGCATGTATGATGGCGAGACTGGCGTACTATATATAGGCACGGTGCATGGGTCTGAAAATCGTACTGGTGGCGCCACACCGTGTCTTTCCGCGTAACTAATTGCAGGACACCACGGCGTGCCGTCCGTCACATTCATTGTTCAATAAAAATGTATAGCATTGACGCGCGGGTTCCCTTCCAATAAAAAGTATTTATATTAGTGGGAAGAGTATATTAAAAGGGAAAAATCTTTTCATTAGTGGTCACGTAAATTATGTTAAAGCAATAAGGAAGGGCGATATTTCTTTCATACAAGCGGGAGTGATTCGGCAAAATTCTGTTACTGTCCCACCTTACAAAGTGTTATTTGATGTAAGGTTGTGTCTCGCTTACTTTACGGTACTGCAATTTGCAATATGCTTTTATTTTTGTTATCCCCCCCCCCCGCCCCAGATTTGTGGTGAAAGAAGTATCACTGCTAGCACATGCCCTTGCCCGGCAGGACTTGGTAAGTCTTGTAAACATGTAGCCATAGTTGTTTATTACATAAACAAAGAAAACACTGCTTCGAAAACAGACATCTCACAAACCTGGGGTAAATAAAGTTCCACAAGGGCTGCAAAATAAAAGTATTCAAAGGGAAAGAGAATTAGTGACGTGTTTCCAGAGAAAGAACTACATTTTTCAGTGCCAGCATCTCCTTTAACTGTAGATGCGGTAATTAATATACCATGTTCCCTACGCCAGATGTCGATTACAGAAAATAGAAGTGAAGTACAACGAGACTGTAGAAAAGTAATTAACTATTTGATACAATCAGTGGGATGAGTGTAAATATGTAACTACATAATTCTTACAAAATCAGTGTGACTGGCTGTAACGTCAGTTTTCAGAACACTCGGTGAAGGTGAACAGTCGTTTTACGAAAACAACGTTTATGTTAGTGATGATGAGAAGGCTCTTGAAATACTAACTTTCAGTGACAAATGAATATATTTGATACAAAAAGGATTACTATTGTTGTACATACATTCAATAAAAATTATTTAATTAAAAATATTACTTTTTTTTTCTTCTGTATGCTGGCTCTAATAGAAGCCTAGGACTTGCTACATACTACCAGTGGCTCGCGGACCACTGTTTGAGAACCACTGGTTTAATGATTAAGGTTTTAAGTGCGTAAACCTCTATACACATACACTGCGTAAAGATAAACACATGCACTATAAAGACAAATATCAACAGATGTAAAGCTTATAATGTTCTTTAATTTATAATGCAGTTTTCAAGTGCCGGAAAAATTGAAGTTGGTATAGTTCGTAGCAAGTTTAAAAGAAAATTCCAGAACAAGTGAGAGTTTTTTTTTTTTTTTTGTTAAATGGGTTTCGTTGAAATTTTGCCAATTAACGCCACTCCAAACATTCCGTACATTCCATTACTGCGTTGTCCGAAAAAAAAATAGAAAATAACTGCACAGAGGGTGAAATGTGTACATACTTTTTCTTATTTTACCAGTAAGTTTCTCTTTTAGCAACGTAGCAGGGACATTGGAGTCTCTAACTGGATAATATAGTCACACGGCCACAGCAACAAGAGAAAGTTAAAGGAAGTTGAAGCGTTTTTACTAATACAGCAGGATAGATAAGTATTCGTGAGTGAAATGCCGTGGCAGTTCAAGCATACTCCGCCTCTCATTGGCCGCGCGAGGCTGCGGAAGCGGGTCTTGCGTCCGATCGGCTGTTGCACGTTATGCAACATTCCCTACTAGTCGGGCGGACGCGGGGCCAGGTTAGTCCCCGGGTAGGTGTTCACTGGCGAACACGTTCCGCTGCACCGTCGGCAAGCGAAGCCATTCTGCTGGGAAGCGCGGCTCGTGTTTGCAATACGCGCCGATATCTCACTTCAGTCCCCTTGTGTATTCCGTGCTTAGCGAAGTGCCACGCGCGACTGCACCGTGTACGCCTGCATGTCAGGCCGGTGATTTTTCGACGAAAAAAATTGGTGCACACAGTAAACTTCAATACTTCGCACACGCTTTAGCTGTTGCTATTGGCTGCTGATGTCGTTTCAACTTTTGCCCGAGCCACTCGGGATTCCGTAACTTCGACTCTGAACCTTACCGATTAGTGCGGGAACAGTTAACAAGGACCAGAACATTATTCGGCCAATCAACAAAGCTGGACAGCCCTACAGTGCTTTGAACTTTATCTTATCTCGAAATATTTTCGCTAAATATCACTGCCTCTACCTATATAACAATGTCATGTTCCAGAAATTCTTTATATAACTAATTCACGGTACACACTAAGCTTAACTAAGCTTGGAGAATTACGCCAGAGGGACAACGCACCGCTTACGTACCCACTCAGTGTAACAGTATTTTGTATAACGACTATTTCTCACTAGGCATTACCAACATACCTATTTTCTCCCTATTTTTTATTAAAGTTATTTATACATGAATCATTATAAATTATAAATAAAATATGAATTTCATTTCAACTTAACAGAAAAAAAAAGTAACTTTTACTAACACGAGTATAAAACGCTTGTTATACATGGAATATGTTGGAAATAATTGAACACGCCATACATGGGGAGATTTTTCAAAAGTTTGATTCAAGAAGGCAGAAGAAAACGTGAATGCTCTAGTTTTCACAGTGGCGGGGGCCACGGTGGTGTAGTGGTCAGACTACTCACCTGCACCAAGGCGAACCGTGTTCGAATCCCGGCGGGGTCACTCCCGCCCGAGCCTTCATTCGTGGAAATCGTGCCGGAAGATTCCCCTGGTCGGCGAGTTTACTCGGCGACCAGGGTCGGATTTCCCACGCTGTCGTCTGTAGGCCCGTGGAAAATATTCTTCCCCTCCGCAACCTGTTATTTTTTAAAAATTTTTTCTTAATTTATTATTTTACAATCCATAGCAACGAGATCAGATGCTGCATCATTACAACATTAATACGTTATAAATTAGCGAATACAAAGATAAACAAGTAATAGTCAAACACAAGGTAAAATTTAAGTTATTCAATTAACTTGTTACAAAACTATATAATTTACGATGGCAAGCTTAATAATTTATTTGTAGGCTTGAAAACCCCAAACTCAGCGAAGATCTACTAGAAAGTCTCGTTCCCCAACTATACCAGTTTTCTGTCCCCTGATAAATATAAAACGAAGTTCGTACTGGCGATTACCGAGGCAGCAAGGACCTTCGTTAATATCATAAAGCAATTGACTCCCAAACACCAGTGACTTTAATTGGACTTATTTTAGAATCGAAAAAAAAAAAAAAAAAAAAAAAAACTTCTTTTATTTTTGCCATTTCGTCGAATGACATGCCGCCCCCTAAAAAGTGCCGCTCTATGCCCGGGCCTAGTCGGCCTAATGGGAAATCCGACCCTGCGGGATCTCCAGCTTCCCATGCCCTTTCATCCCGGCGTTTTCCCGTATTCACCTCGCTTCACCTTCATCGGCGCTCACGGCCACCGGGCCAGCACGTGGGGCGAAGACAGTCCACTCGCCACGTGGAGGCCCGAGTCCAAATCTGCCCACCTTGACATCCTTGACATCTGGCAGTTTCGCCACGACGTGTGTTTATATGACCAAATTCGGAGTTTTCCGTTGTAGCCCTCCTTGAGGAAACTTTTTATAAAAAAAAAACTTTTAAAATATCCCATAGACAGTTATCCTCATATAACCTGATATAGGCTAATCACGGTAAAGTGAGCACTTTTGAAATTCTTCTCATTTTGGAAATATATTTTACTTTAGCCTTAGAGGTTAACTTCCGAGTGCTGTGGAATGCACACACTGTGTTTATTACTTACATGGCGATATTTATTTAAGATGGTGGCTTGAGGATAAAAAATGACTGGAAGGAAAAACTAACAACAGCCTCAAAAGTGTTCATTTTTCCGTGAACAGCCTGTACACCCGCCGCCCGATGTCGTTGCTCTGCAATAGAAAGTGGAGGGAGTGGAGTGGAGTAGTTTGGGCGGCTCTTAACATTGATGCCTCGAGAGCCGATGAGGGCGAAGCGAGGTGAGTATGGAGCAGTGCCGGAATGCAAGGGCTGGGGAAACGGGAGATCCCCGTGAAAACCCGCCGACCAGAGGAATCATCCGGCATGACCCCCACGCGCGAAGATTCGCATGGTGGGAGGCGAGCGCTGTAACCGCTATGCCACCGCGGCCTCCTTTTTGTAATTTTTTCATTTCGCAGGCGATGGTTGTGCATACTTTTCATATCTGAGATTTCAGTGAAATACTGTAGGTGAAGGAGCTAAATGCAAAATATAGTAGTTTTTTTTGTGAGTACATGATAAACAGATTTAGTATTTGTATACCCTAACTACGCCTGTTTATTTATGCATTCACTTCAATAACTGTAGAATTTGTTACTGTCGATTCATCAATTTATTTCAGAGAGTTGCTGCTTTGAATTACCATTTATCTGAAAGTGCTTATTGTAGAGCTGTTTGTGACTGGTAATGCGGATTATGAGATACATTATTGTGCTATTGTAGATCCATATTATTGTGCTATTGTAATTTTTATTTCTTTAAACAGTCCCTTGTATCCAATCCTGCTCAAAATATGTACGTAATTAGAAACGACAGATCATTCTTAGAGATTAATCTATTTGAGTAATCATATTTCTGTATCGCCTCTTGTTAATTTAAGCATTTAGGAATATGTTCTTGTTCTTTATGTTTACATATGTGTACATTATGTTATACCTGGTTAAATGTAAAAGAAGACATTAAAGCCTTAAATTCGCCAGTATTATTACAACTTCTCTCTCAAAAGTCAGTGGGCTTAACCAGGATTATTGAGGGATAGAGGTCTTAACTAAATAAAAGTGTTAATTTCAGGTTCCTAATTTTATTTTCAATAACTACAAACAAAATTCTTTCAACTCAAAGTCTCGCAATAAATTGATATAATATGCTCTTTACATTTAATGACCTCAATCAACACAATTCATAACAACCTTAAAGAAATTAATTAAATTATATACTTAAAAATCAGTCCCAATAGAGTGTATCGAAACATATTCATTTATTTAATAAATTATTTGTTCATATCAGACAGTTCCTATATTTACAATAAAATCCGCATTACATGGTCATTCAGTCTCACCTCAGTTCAGTCCAGATCCCATAAGTCCACAATGTTCTAGAGTTCCCTGAGCGCCCTTACGCACAGTAGCCTTCACTCGTCGGGTTTCATGCTCTCTCGTCCATTGACACCACGAACAAATGTCCCGCCACCGTTGTCTCGTGGTCCACTATGACTTCGCTCCCGCACTCGGCCAGATGTCCTCTGCCAAGACTGCGGCAGTACAGCTGTGGCTTGCATTTATAGGGTCGTAGGCCATCGCCCAGAAATTTGGCTAAAACCCCGCGTTGCGCCGAGGGTCCTAATTCTTGTGTCTCCTCTACATTTGTCGGCTTCTTCAGAAGGGGAGGAGGGGCTGTGACGGCAGTCAGGTCTTGCCGCTGCCAATCATCCTCCGGCCGGACCGCTGAAGGAGGGGTTGGGAAGGACGAGAAGGCACCGAGAGCGTCTGCATGAGGGAGGGGAGGGTAGAGATGGCTTCTCCCCTCACAGAGCCGGACCTCGCACATAACGGGAGCTCGTGGCCGGTGCGAGCTACAGCGCGCAGCAGTATAAATATAGTCGAAATAAATAAATACAAAATTAAATATGAAAAAATGCCATATGTAATATAGACATATATCAATGTTGTATATAGTTATTACAAAATGAAGCACACATTCAATACTGAACGTTGGCTGATGAGTTAGAAGTCGGCGTGTGTGTCATTTCACACCAGTCTTTGAAAGTCTTCTTGTCGGGTAACACGTGAGTGATAAAAGTAGAGATTTTTGTTGTATATAGTAGTATGTGTGATTGTATTATTTCCTCATTTTTGCAATATTGTATCTTATGTATTTCAGCCATATATTGCTACTACCACACAAATATGTATCACGCCACAAACTACAATTTTTATAACAAAAGTTAAAACGTATGTATTAATAATAAAGTTCGAAAAAAAAAAAAAAAATTTTTTTGGCATACTTTTGCACCATTTATGTGTGTATCCTGTTACTGCTTATTAAAATCCTTTTCTAGTGTAGAAACATTTTTTTAATGTTTAAAGCTTTGACTAAATAAAACGTTTTAAGAAATTTAATTTCATTGAATTGGTATAGACCAGGGAAAGAAATGTGTTGGAAACAGAAAAAACCTAGAACATAAAATAAACTTTGTTTTATGTTCTGTGTAGCCATCCTAGCTACTAAAATTGAAGGCTGCTTTTAGCTTGGGCAATGAAACTCTTCACAGTAAAGAAAGTAAAGAAAAATACGATATACAGATATTTGTTAACTAACACGATAGTAGTAGGCAATGGGAAGAGCTGGGGCAGGGTCCAGGGTCTGGAGCCAGGGAGCCAGTGGTGCCGGCCACTATGTTGGATTTCCGGACTTCCCGCTCTGTATATCCAATCACGTGCCCGCTATGTTGTATTCCGCTATGTTGGCAGCCAGTACATGCAATCTCGGATCACCATCTGTGTAGCCAGTATGTCGCCATATTGTTTCCCAATTACTCAAATTCGTTAGACTACTATTTTGGTAACAAGTATGTCATTTATTCATGCTCTATCATTCCGGGGGGTTTCTCCGAGTGCTCCCATTTTTCTCATGCATTCTTTCTTTCTTTTCTTCTGTATTTTCTTTCTCTTTCTCTCCCCTTCGTTCGTCATTTATTTCTCACCTTTGTTCGATTAGTCGCTTTCGCTCCACTGCCGTATTTTTTTGTTTAACATTTATTTCTCACATTCGTTAGACCTACCATCTTGGGTTTTCGTTTGTCAATTGTTTATATATATATATATCTGGAGGCCACCAACTTTGTTTATATGTCACTGGAGACCGCCATATTTCTTTACATATTTCTGGAGGCTGCCGTATTGGTTTTTTCGTTTGTCATTTGTTCGATGCCATCTTTGTTTACATCGGCTGCTGCTAGGTGGCGCGCCAGTCGTCCGATTAGTCGATTACTCACCATTGTTTGACGCCATCTTGGTTCTGTCATTGGCTGTTAGGGGCCCCGCTTTTTTTAGAACTGAAAATATCATCTGGAATAGTGCGGCATCGAATTGCCGGACCTTAGGTCGCCAGACTAACGCCACTCGGATATCGCGACATGTGCTGGGACATGAGTGTACAAGAAATTTGCAGCTTGGAGATGAATAAATAATATCTTGTCTCTTATTAGAGACATTACATTGTTATTGTTTAGATTTAATTTACAGAATTTTAAAGTATTTTTTTAAATTTACATATCAATATTTTTTATTATTCAGATTTTTTATGCATTTTACTTTTTAAGTATATTTATAAGTTATTATATTTTAAGTATTTATTTTATTATTTATTATATTTTATTATTTTACTTATATAATTTTTAAGTATTTAATTTTTCTAAATAATTTTATTTTTAAGTATAGATATTTTTTTAAGTTTTTCGTATTATTTAAGTTTAACTTACATATATATTATTTAGATTTAACTCATATACTTTTTAAGTATTTTATTTTTACTATCCTCGTTTAGTTAACTTATGTAATTTTTATTTATTTTATTGAACTTTTCCAAACAAGGTTATCGAGTGGTGTGTCTGTAGACTGATGCCTGGAGATATGATGAATTCCAGTGCTGGAGTTAATGGTAGTATCTTCAACGAAGTCTCGTAGATCGTCTTCACTTTAGTCGCATGAGCTCCACTCCCATATTAAATTAAGTAGCAAAGGTGCGATTTTTTAATAACATATAATGATTTTTTTACCATACCAACTTAAGTATTTACATGTAGGGACTTTGTTACTCACACTGAACTTAGAAAATATTTCCTACTTCTAAGCTAAGACTTGCAAATTTTTTTCCCCACACATGCCTATTGGCCTACTCTTAAACTAACTTCACTTAACCTAACTTCGCCTAACCTAACCATTATGTAGTCACTCCACTTTTTTTGTCGTATGCACTCCACTGTTTCCTTTATTACTTCGATTGTATTTTATTTTATTTCTCTGGATATTTACTTAACCTAACCATCATATAAGACTTGTAGTCATCACCAGACCCCTTTTCACCTCCCTTCCTATTGGTGTTACTTAACATCCATATCGATAATAGAATGGTACTGAGTACCAAAACAGATATAATTTCTTTCACCATGACATTAGCTTGCCTCAGTCATGCCATAAACAATACAGTCCTAATTTCTAGATACTGCCCCTCCCATACTAACTAAATATCTCACCAAACCACTCCACTCTTACAAATTAATTACACAACTAAACCATTCTCCCCACACCATCGATGCTACACTTTTGTTATACTGCCAAAATAATAGAACATGTGATAACGTCATACCAGGTTTACATATAATATTCTTTTATTTAGAAGGGTGTTAATATGTGGATTAAATTATCTCATGTACCGTTACCAATGTTCAGAGTGCTTTGGAGCCTAAGGTTTATGTAATTTTACTATAAAGCATACTATCTTTAAAATATGAATTCCATGATATAAGAAGGTGGACAGTTTAAAAAGTTTGTAAGAAAGTACATATAGTATGGGTGCTAAATTTAATGGTAACTGTTGGTAACCAGCCGTGACTTTCGTCAATATGCAAAGTAAAATAATATATATGGAACTAAATATAATTACATCTCGTGTAATCTGGCTTTGTGAGTAACATTAAACGAGATAATGTAAATTGTTTGCAAATTCTCCAGTATGTTTTACATTGAATTAATTTGGTATTTACAAGTTCAGATTAGCCAAGGGTTTTAAATGTGAGCCATTGTCATGCTTTTCCCTCTTGTTGATAATGTATTTGAAACAACTCATACTTATTTATGAGGCAATTTATAGTCATATATTGTAAATAAATTAGGTATATGTTACATCCTTGTGCTCAAGGAAGCAATAAGGGGGCAATGCAACCAAGCCCAAAAGCAACACAAGACCAAAACTTTAAAAATACTGAAAAAACCAAAATATGAGCAAGCTGTTGGAAGTTATAAGGAAAATACACTACATTTACCAATATGAAACACATGAGTTATAACCATAATTCATTTCCTAATAACTTTCTTTCTTTATTTTTGAACATATTGTAGAACAATACATTTATTTATGTATAAAAGTTTACCCTTTAGAACTACATTTACCATACTGTATTCAGGAAAAAATAATATATTCATAAAATATATTCATGTGCAGAGCCCCATTCGCACTCCCTTAAAAAAAGAAAATACAAAACATTCTCTATTATATTCTGAATTATTTAACAAAATATGAGGAGTGATTAAAATACTGACATCATTTGTATTCACTCTTTTCCATACATATGCAATGCCACAATTATTTTCATAAATCAATAACTTTTAAATTGGTTTCAAATTCCTTTGAAAAGTACACAATATTCTCTGGCTTAACAGCAAACATTGGCCATAATAACTTGTGGTTGATATTAAAGGTATTATATTCATTTTCACTGATTTTATAAAGTTTACAGGTGAAAATACAGGTCATTCAGAATGTCTCCTGACCAACATCTGACATTACATTACTTTTGAAAACCCAAACCAAATTTTTAAAAGAGCCAAACATGCCCATTTAGACAATGTCACAAAAGAGATTTTTTCCTGATTATTAATTTATTCAAATACCAAATACCAAGTTATTCCTTTTAAGATATCGCCATATCTAAATTTTACCATAAGGTTAAATTAAATTTCACTGGCCACATATAGTAACAAAGGCCCATTAAAAATGTATAATAATGTTTTTTATGGCCATACAAGATGACAATATATTTTCTGATCATTTTTCATACCCAATACTAAGGCCAAATTTAAAGTTCAAATAATAATTACAATCATTATTATCTTTCTTAATTGGCCATACACAGTTCCCAGTGGAACTGGCACTGGCCTCACCAAACATAACCTCTAGGTGGCCGATACCTATTACAGGTCATACCTAGAGCACTTCTTTGTATCATTATGTTCGCCCCCTCTAAAAAAAAGTTGAATCGACTCTTTTGAACTTCAGGGTCCACCGGGAAATTTTGCAATTTTAAAACCGCCATGCTGTACGAAAGAGAAAAAGAAAACTACACTAACTACTCATACATTCACTAACTACTCGCGTTCCGTGCTTGTCCTTCACGATTGAATTTAGCATGGTGGTATCCCCATTAACTGAAATTCGCAGCCCAGTGAGCCTGAGTTGTAACGGACTTAGTTTTGGAGGATGTCCAGTAGCCAGAAAGCCCCCGGATGTAAAGGTCATAGTCAAACCATACCGCTTCTTTTCTGAGATGGTACACATTAACACACACACTCATTCCATACCTACACTTGTGAGCATTCAAGAAGAACCTTGTCATCATTCCAAGTTCAATCTATAAATCTCATTTTCGATATGCCTCCCCCCGTGTTCACCCTCACTCAATCCGGCTTCCCTTATCGGAAGTACTTGTCACATCGGTTGAATGGTGCGTTATCTTTTGACAGGATGCCTACCAAATTGGAGGACTAGTACCTGACCACAGTTTACACCATGAAGGGATTGCTGTAATCAAAAGTATGTCGCCCTTATGTGCGGCAGCATCCTTGAGGATTTCAGATTCCTCGAATCTTTCTCCTCTGCGCCAGTAGCACTCCCTGAGCAAGCTCAGAAGCGCTGCCTGCTGGATGGGTAGGCCCACTTGGCCGACGACAAGCCTATCCACAGCCTCCATCCTTGGGAATACTATCCTGTCACCCCTCTCCATTCATCTAACGGCCCAGGACAAGAGCTGCCATTAGGGAATTGGAATCTTCCAGTCGCGATAATTGTGCTCCACATATGATCTCGTCATACAGCGACAGTGGATCCTTCGGGTGTGCCTCCGCAGGTCAAGCCTGGATTGATGCATTCACCATGTTCCTTTCATCTGGCCAGTCAATAGTCACTGTTCTCTTGTCGATGGGGTTGACTGGGTTCTTCTCACTAGTTGTATGGAGGAAGACATCCCTGTAACCCTCGGTTTCCCATAGCTGTACAGTTTGTACCTCCTCCATGGGCACCCCCATTTCCCATACCTTACTGGCTTGGTTCATGGCACAGACTGTTCTTCACCTGCTCTCTCGTTTGAGCCTGTTACAAGTAACATGAGCGAATCCCTCACGAAAGAACACCACTGGACTCCAAGCACATGGCCATCCATCATTGACACTTTCCTCATCCCTACCCTGGTCAGGGGTCCGTTGCTGCTCCAGGTCTACAACTCTCATTATAGACCTGGGTTTGGGCAAATTATTCACATTTCTTTGTTGCTCCCTCACTTTCTTAGGCCTTTCGGAAGAGGTTCAAGTACAATGTCTTCCCCTTCCATTTTTCCTCACTGGAGACTTCCAGCTTCTTGTCAAATACATGCACAGGAACCATTTCCTATGTCTCCATCGAATGAGAGGCGAGAGGGCTTACCTGACACTCATCCAATACAATGACTATCGGATAAATGTATTCACCCATAATGCGAGTCATTGTCTTCATAATTCTCCTCTGGACTGTCCACAAATTAGCCACTCAACCTGTAACTAGCCACCCAGAGATCAATCCATTCCTTCTTTTTCCTATTCTAGTTAGGTAACCCAGTACCTCTTTAGCCAGGTCCCTGTCTCTGAGCATGTCCCCGAGTTGCAGAGGTCCATGTTTCCCCTCGAATTCAATTCTCAGACCGTCTATCTAGGGCCACTCCAATGTGTGGGCAGGGGTGACAAGCATCCCACACACTGCACAGTTGGGGTCATCCATCAGGCTCAGGGAGGACAGCTTTGCACGGAAGTTCCCATGTCCCATCAGAAACTGTGCAGAATAGTGGCCCATATCGAGCCACTTTTCCAGTTGCAACCTGCCCCAAACACTAGGGAAGAGCTCGTATGTGACACTTCCTTTCTCGGAGTTGTCCCATCTTGTCTGCCATGCTGTTATTGTGGCTTCCCTTCTTGGGGCATAGACCTCCCTGTTTTCTCCTTGTAATGAATTTTTCTCTACCACTAATAGATCTAGAGGGATTTCTCCAGCCACTACCTGCAAAGCCTCGTTTGATGTCATCCTATAGGCCTTTGTGACCCTCAACAATGCAGATGTCTGTGCACTTATGATCTTTTGCTTTCCATGGACTCTCTCCAGCTCAGGAACCATACCCCAAATGTGTACGTGAAACTGGGTAGGAACAATGACCTGTACATTAGCTTCAATGTCGTATAGCCAAGTGCCTTGTTTGCAGGAGCTTCCGCTCTAAACCTCTGAAACGTCACCACAGTCTTGTTCACTGCATAGTGTACTTGAGTATGGTGCGAAAGTCGGATCTCCAAGATGGCAGCCTCGTTCTTCATTTCCGTGACCTGTTGACCACTATGCCCTGAAACCTGATCACCGAATTTCGCTTCAGATTGCCCTTCAAAAGGACCTCATTAATTTTCTCGACCAAGAAATCCATCTTGAATCTCTTGGCCCAACCTTCGATTTTCTTTAGGGCTACATCCACTTTCTCTATGAGTTTGCTCCGAGACCAGGCTGGGACAATGAGAAACTCATCATCCTCATATCCATTAATCACGCACCCCTCTGTAGGTCCAGCCTTAGCAGCTCCTCGAAGATCACATTCCGTAGTATCGGACCAAGGACCGACCCTTGCGGACAGCCCTTTGGTCAGCACCTTTTCCTCTCTATGCATTCCCATGCCCAGGGCACATAATCTGTCAGCCAGAAAGCTCTTAATCATTCCATTCACATTACTGGGGCCACCATGTGTTTTCAAATGCCCCCAATATATCCAAAGATATCGCAAATATGTATGTCTGGTAGTAGGTTCTCACCTTATCGACCCTGTCCATAACTGCCATCTCTGTACTTTTCCCTTTCATAAACCATATTGCTTTGGACATATAACTTGAACCACATCAAGGTATTCCATCAACCTCCTGTTGATAATGCATTCCAGCATCTTCCCCATCACTGGCAGATGGGTTATTTGCCTCTAGGACTTGACCTTTCTTGGATTCTTTCCATTGATGTCCTCTCCAAGTATGATTTTCCTTTCACTTGCTCTGTTAAATATGTTCTCCCACTGGTTCAGGTGTCGATCCAGAGGATCTCGAGGTTGGAAGTATGGCGATACAATTGTCACACTCATTCCTCACATTTCCATATTGACACACGCATGGTGCATGGTCGACAGTTTCTCTGAAAAGAGCGAACCGACCTTGGAGACTAGGTATTTTACATCTGATCAGGTAGGGTTCCTGCATCAGTACCAAAGCCAGGTATTGCTCCTTCACAACTCTGTTCAGCTCCATTGTAGGAACTGCAGTCCTCTGCAGGTTTATCTTCCCTAACCATAGCGGTGCAAGACGACTAGTCATTAGGGTTCTATGGAGTTCCAGCACTACCATACACAGATGAATCGGACAGTCTGGGGAGTCAACCCTATGGCCAGAGTCCTTGTGCTTTTCCTTAACACAGGTTGCACATTTAGGTGGAGCATTATTTGCCTTGCACTCACTTTTGCACTTATCTTTAATATGCCCATACCCTTGGCATTTAAAGCATTGTGTAAGAACAATGTAACCTCTTATCTTACACCATTGGAAACCAATGTATACCATTCCATAGTCCACCAGCATCTTATGCAAGGGAGGAGAAACCTCCAAAAAAGGTTTACCTTTTCTTTTTATCGAGGTCCCGTACGGAAATGCATAGTGGCGTTTTTATGTAGCTACTCATCTGTGATCTGTGCCTCTCTGAAGTTCTTGACATGCAAGGTGTCCAAGAACTCAGGATTGTTGCACTCACATGGTACGCCAAACACAATCACCTTCAGGCCTCTCCTTTACAGATCCGCCATCTGAAGTCCAAGCTCTTCCAGCCTCTTTTCGTTTTTCAGTTTGAGGAGAGTTTCCTTACCCTCAGCCTCGAGAAGCACTCCCCCCTTCGCCACCTGGTGCTCATTTGTATGTGCAATTGCCCCTGGACCAAGTCCATGGTCTTTAATTTTTCTCTGGTCTCCTCAGATTTACATTTCCCCTCCTTCGGGTAAATGAGGACAGTATGCTTTACTCGCCTGTCTCCTTCCCTTTACCTCTTGCCACTGACCTTCTGGGGGTGGCTCAAACCCCTTCTCCCTTCTCTCTTCCTATTCTTTCATTATCTCAGCAATAGATTGTGGCTTTGTTAAAGGTTGTACCGGCCTAGCTATTCCCTAGATTGGCTGTAGGAGAACTGCGTTCAACACATTGTTCTCCGATGTCAGCTCTGCATTCCTCAACAGTTGGAGATCGAACAGCTCCTTTATCCTTATTACCATCGGTAAGAGGAAATTTGCCCATTCCTTATTAACTTTTATTTTATCATTGTTGGTATCCTCTATGAGCTCCTCTATAGCAGTAGATGCCTCGATTTGCATATCCCCAAACAGCATGGTCTGCCCCACAGTCTCCACCTGAGGCGGTCCTCTCACCTAATGGGTTTGCTGATCAGGACTACTGTCCTTCTCATTCTCCTTTTCTGAAACAGTCTCTCTCTCTCCAGCGTACCGCTGCTGTTAGAAGCCTGGCTATCATATTCTGACTCTTCTTCTAGGAGTCAGAGATCACCTTTTCAATTGCCTTACCCTCCTGGTTCTACACCAGTGGGTCGGCTTTCCTCATCCATCCAAACTCCTCCTTATTTGGAGGAAGCACCTGGGTCCATTTTGTGGAAACTTCCATCAGTCTTTGCATATAATATAGTGCCTTTGCCGGCATGATTTGCTTGCAGAAAACATTTACTCTCTCCACTCTAGCACTTAAAGGGTTTCAGTGGGGGCCCCTGGAACACAAGGAACCAGGAGTCCTTCCTTACACCAACAAGTGTTTCTGCAGCCATCTTACAGTCTCTTTTAACTGGAATTTCCTGATGAGATTTCTTACTTCTGAGGCTCTTGGCCTCTGGCTGGGGCTAGTGATAAAAAACCACCGTCCCACATGGTAGGTACCATTTTTACCCTGTTCTGCATTACCCTCTTAGCTGCCTGTAGGAATTGTAGCAACACACAGTGATCTATAGTCACTGGTTGACTGACTACCTTTGCACATTGTCACCACCCACCCACATTGAGGGGTTGATAACCCACTATATCTTTGTCCTTGGGTGTTTCAAACCTTAGAGCAAGTACTACATTCACTCTCAGGATACACCACTCACTATAGCAGTGTGGGTTTTCTCAGGATGTATTTGCTCCAATCCAACTTACTCTGGGCAGTACACTGAGATAACTTACAAGAGAACAAAGGTCAACTATTAGTTTCAAAGTCTTTTAGAATTGTTTCCTTTAAAAACAAGGTTAAAAATACTTTATCTTATCTGCCCATACAAAAATTGACCAAGAACAACAGTAGATTCCAAGTAATTTCTAAAATAGGAAATTTCTTCCATCTATTTTCAAAAAGTACAAAGGAAACTTCCTTTTGAAACCCATACTTTTGAAAATGCTCTTTATTCCAGCCTGAAATTTTGAGAGGAAAATAATCTCATAAAATCTATTTTTTCACTACAAGTCTCATTCCTAAAGACTCCTATAAATATATGCAATCTTGTCCTTCCTGAGTTTCGCCATTAAGTCTTAACTCATTATTATCATTTATATAAGAATTACTTAACTGCTGCATTAGAAGTTCGTCCACACAGAGCTGCCATTTCTCCCGAAACAGAACCCCACAAAGTATTTGTACTACAATTGTATACAAATCCCCTAGAGAGATCAGCAAAATCAACTACCAATTGCATGGCTCAGAAATGTCCAGATTGTCCTACTAAGTAAAAGTCAGTTTTTTGGACATGCCACTTCCGCCAGAAGATGACATCAATGTTCAAAGTTAAAACACAGCAATCACAGAATGCCATGCTGATTCATTTCTAGCCTGTGGTGGCGACACACGCAAGGATGATGCCACCAGTCACACCTGTTCAGCAAAGTTGAGCTTCAATTCTCGGAATTGGCATTCCAAGTTCCAAGTATTCCCACGCAGTAGGCGACACAAGCGCCTTGCCCCATGCCCAACCTTTTCGGGTCTGCAGTTGTGAAGAAAACTCGGTGCCGATCAGCCGTTATGTTGCTCTTGTCCATGTATGTCGGACATAGATTGTCGTAACAATCTACCACCATAGATCTTCCATCATAAATGGATTCTAAGGTTGGTAAATTACTTTTAAGTTTATTGTAAGCACATATTTTTAACATTTGTAGGCTCTGGCAGGAAACATGCGGTACCAGCATGCACAGTACGAATGTCCATGTAGTCAGATAGGGATAATGACAGGTGATGCAAATAAGCATGCACATTTTTGAGATGTGTGTCTCAATGTTATGGTCAAAAGTATAATGGTTACTTTTAATGCGTGGATATTTTTATGGTTTTTCAGTCTTTACTCAAGGTACATTTGAAATACTGCCAGTTGCCTTTTAGGGTCATTCTTCTATTAAAAATTGCATAATACTGGCATTAATCATAGATTAAGAAAAAACAAATCTTCTGTTTTACTACCAACTTGTTGAACATGGTTCATTTTTATTTGCAGATGTCATTTTGAAAACATATGTCTCATATAAAGGAAACAGAACAAAATACACTGCAGGCAGAACATTAATTTATATGGCTCTCCGACTGCCTGATATAAAAAGTATATATCATAAGAAATTACATACAGGCACCAGGCATTAAAAATTCCATGTCAACTTTCGAGATAGTTTGTATGAACAGTACTTAGCATCATGGTGTGAGGTCGCTCTGTGGTGACTCATACTGCACAAAAGACATCTTTTGCTTTCATGATGGAATGGGTGTGGGCTCAGAGCTTCGGCAGTTCCGTCATGGGCTGGCCATGGACAAACAATGCACCACTATATGTAGGGTTGCCTAATCAGCGGTTATATCATACACAGAGATGGGAACTGCTTGGTCATGTGGCGAAAAAAATAATGGTCTCAATCAAATGGCTCTTAAAACAATGTATTTTGCTGTTATATAATAATTTATAATTTCAATTTTTTATGCATTCAGTTATTCTATAAAATTCATGCACGAAAGTTGTTCGTTGTCTCCTTTGATGTAATTTTCTAGACTCGATTAAACTTTGTTTGCACAAGGTGAAAGAATATCCTGGAAGTAGAACTTAAGAAATTGACTATTAGAGACAGCACCCCTTAATGTCATAATGTGTGCATAATAAAATGAGTTATTATGCGACACATAATATTTTGCTTGAAATAAAGAGAAAAAAATTTTAATGTCATGCTTGCAATATGTTTGCTTAAAACACACATTTATTTAAGCGATTTACTGTTCCACAGGCTGCATTGTAAAATTTTATTTTATTTTTATATTAAGAGGCAGGAATAGACAAAATTACGACGAAAACAAGATTATATCTCTAACACAGAGGCAAAGTTCTGTGATTCGTAGGTATATAATAACACACTGAGATCTCTCTGCCCCGAGTCCAGCCGGAATAGCATTTAAAAAGATGTAATTTTAGTCTATGCTGGCATGATAACCCCCAAAATAATGAGTTTGACATGTGTCGCACCCCGCCTTAGGCTGTTTGTCATGCTGGCCTCTTCCACAGTGCAGCACGCCCCCGCACTCGATGTGTGATCGGTAGCGAATGCGTTTAGTGACGTGTGAAGGAGCAGTGGAAGCTAATGCAAGTGCAGTAAAGTGTAAGTGGTGCTGTATCACGTGCATGGAGCAGCACGATACAAGGGCGGAGTGATCCACAAACACATGTAGTATACATAAAAGGGGTTCTTAAATATTCTGAGGTCATTTCTTGACATGAGAAAAGGACACATATACAGGAATTATAGATGACGTGCAGTTGTTTCGTTTTTGCAATGTTGTGTTTATCATAAATGTTTATTTTCACTGCTATCAGTGTTTTACCCACTTAATTTCACCATGTTAGAGTTAGAGGCCTAGAATTATGTTCGTTTCATGTGATTCTGCAGGGTTTTAAGTATTATTTGTCATAATGTAACAGCAGAAGTTCTTCTGCATGTGCAAGTAGATCCCTCTGTAGCACGTGGGCCCGCGAGCAGGAAGTCAGTCAGCATGTCGTCTCTAGAGGGGGAGGCTGTGTGTGAAATTATGGTTGCACTTTTCCCGCCCGGACAGCTCTCAACATCTTCATAAACTGTAATTCTTCTGCAATAGCATAAATATTCTGGGACTTTTTGTTTTATGCCATTCGGGACACTCCCCCTTGCCTCTCCAGGAACTGCTTCGCCTGGGGAGTTTGTAAACTAAACAGCACATGTAATTTCCACCTAGCTTAAAGCTCTTTTATCTGTGTAGCCTTCGCCACAGTCCAAAGTGAATAATCATTGTCAGTTTTTTGCTGGAGGGAACTGTAATGTCACCAAAAAAATAGCATGAACTATGAACTGACAAGTGCATTTTATTTCGGTCGCCGAGAGGCATTTCAGGACACAGGCCCTTAAACCCGCCATTTTTTATGCAAGTGTTATGTGAATTTTCAAGGGTAATTATTTATTTTCATGTGTGCTGCAAAGTATTTTAGCGTGTTTGTGTCTAGCATTTATGGGCATGTGGTTGGCCCGAATAAACCACATGTAGGTATTCTGATTGCGCTGATCAAAGTAATTTTTAATAATTTGCAATACCATGTGATTGGGCCACCCAAAGTGCCCCTCGTTTAACAAACAGACGAGGCCCCATACAAGGTGAACAACACCAAGATCATCACGCGAAAGTTGGCCGGTTGATCAGCCTGCAGCAACCCGAGAGCACCAAGCAGATCTCATCTGTACTGCATCATCATCATTGATGCTGTCACAGCGACATCTGGCACCAATGGTAATCATTGCCAAACAAATTTACTTGCAGAGGAGACCACCTACAGCACCGAGACGCCTTCCAGATGCCTGGGAGACGCCGGAAAGTGGACCATGTGGTCTGCAAGGAAAAGGGCACACATAGCTGGTTCATCGCCATTGTGGGGAAAATGGTACAGAAGGTCGAGAAAGCAGCCATCTTGGTGCAGCACGTGACGTCAGGCCTCACACCACCTTGCAGGACACAAGCCAAAGGAGATGAAGGGAGGTTTCGCCCGCACAACCCCCCTCCACCGCTACCAGCAGCAGCGCATGAAGCAGGAAAGAGGGTGGAATGAGGAGAGAAATTCCCCTCCTTCCCCATGCTCGCTGCTTGCACCACCAGCCGGTGGACAGTTGAGCATCGCTGGTTCATTGACCCCCCGCACCCATGTGCGCTCAGGTGGGACAGCAGTGACATGACCTTCCATTCCATGCACATGTACCTGAATTGTCATCCGCACCCCGCATGTGGCTGTGTAATCAAACATGGCAAGCTACACTACATCCACAGGAACACCTATGCCACTGTGTTTACAGTGCTTAAAACTACTGCCCAGGGATTTTGTGCACAAGTTTGAATTGGGCACACAATGTTGCCATTGCAACCGCTGTAACATCTTGCAAGCAGACAACTTTGCCACGAAAAACCGCGAGCAACCATGCACAACCACGACAGTGGTGTTAGGTGGGACTTTGCAATCCGAAGTAACGTAATCACAACCAGAAAGGCAGAAATCAGACACTCCCAATTACCATGTGCTGCATTATTGTGACAACCTCATTTGTGACAGCCAAGGAGCAATCATTCTGCATTGTCGGGACTGCATAACAAAATTTCATAGGGAATGTCTCAGTGAAAAAGAGCAGGCAACAGCAAGTTGCTAAGGTTTACATGTGGTATCTTTCATATCAGTGATGTTCCACGTAATGTGTAACAGCAAGTTCAGGAATTATTGTCAATGTGTCATATTCGGGCAGATAGTAAAAGGAGAAATTTTCAAAATTTTAATTGGCAAGCATGAGAGTAGCAAGCAAGATCGAGGAGAGACAGGGAGCTACTGCACAGGCCGCAGGAGGGGAGGAATGCCACGCATATACAGCGGATATGCTGGAAAGAGAGCAACACCCACACACAAACAGTGCACACATGATGAGTGTAGGGATACATCAACCACTAGCGTCAGCAATGTTACCTCGACCCCACTCTAACGCAACTCCTTTACTGTACTTACCAGCCAACACAAATTTTCCACCAATACCTAAAATGTATCTGACACCCTTGTACTTGTCCATACTACTGCCATTGACCACACCATACCCGATACTAGCATCCGCCATGCCCTACATGGGAACGCATGCAGAAGGAGTAACGCCAGTTACAAGAACAGCAATAGAGCCAGCAAGAGAAACGAGAACCACAGAACAAACTTTAATACAACACCACCAGGACAAACACATGCAAGGATGCCCAGCCATTTTCAGATATTGCCCATATTCGCGGGAACATCGTTGGAGGACCCCACTGCCTTTCTAGAGGACTGCGCCAGCAGACTCACTAGATATGGACTAAGTCAGGAGGATTGGGCTAGCTGTGTTGGTGTGCAGCTTCAAGGAGACACATGGTCCTAGTGGCACTCTCTTAATCATTATGGGCTGCAGTGGCAGGAGTATCGCCGCAGTTTTCAGAACTGTTTCCGATGCATATTTAGCTCGATACAAGCACGACTCGTCTCATCTTAGAAGAGCAACAGTGAAACGAGCTCTTAACCACCTTAATCACCTGCAAGACTCACCTTATTCGCCGGATCCACCAGCAACTGCCGGAGTGGGAGATCCTAGAGATAATAGCAGAACCAGTAAGATCGGAATTTAGAGCAGCATTAATTCCACTATTGAATGGGACTGTTGAGGATGTTATGCACGCCATGATACTGCTGGAATACAACTGCGAACAACTGTGTCGCGATTCGGGAACAGTTAGATGGTGCCACAAGCAAAAGGGTACGAGGGGACACACAACCCTACCACCAGTACAGCAAGCTAATCCCAAATCATTCGACAAACCCAATATTACTTTTTTCCGAAGCCCGCAAGTGAACAGGCCGCCGTTTCAAAACGAAAGAAGACAGAAAGTGCAAAGTGCAAATCACAGTGCGAAAGTGCAATCTCATGCATGGGACTCTAATCGACTGCAACGACATCCGTGTCGATACTGTCTCATGCCGGGATATCACTGGTATAACAAATGCCACAACAACCCACATTTTCAAAATATTCAAGTAGCAGCAAACAAGAAGCAGGGACTCGGGATACAGGGGTGAAGAGCCCGAACGTCTCTCCTGCCCCTCACCCGCCACGTAAACAACCGGACCAGTCACCACAACAGGCATTATTGCAGCAGGTTAATATATTAATGGTGAGCAGCAGTTAATTCGGATTCTTGTGAGCGTGAACGATCAGAAATGTCAAGTATTAGTCGATACTGGAGCATCACACAATGAAATATGCCCAGAATTTGTTCAATCTCAAGAAGTGCAACCTGTAAATCTCATTATCATATTAGCCACAGTACTGCATTAGGCCAAGCTCAAATCACAGTTATTATCAGAGATATCAGTACCGTAAAAACAACTATTTTCACACCAGAAATTCGGGAGGAAGTTATTTTAGGAATCCCTTGGTTAGCCGAGCAGAATACTGTAGAACCGGCTGCATGTCGAATCCATTTCGGGGAAAAAGAGAGGCAAACAGTGTACAACCTGGATAGGAAGCCAGCCATTAATTTACCGATTGTTACGCTAAGCGACCTCGACCAGGACATACCGCCCGAACATCAGGCCGCCTTCCAGCGTTTACCAAATGAACGCAGGTATGTATTTGGTACACAAGATGATCTATGCTGGACTACAGTAGCGGAATATGAAATCCCATTAGATGCTGAACCTGTTTGTATGCCGCCATGTAGCTATTTACCCCACCAGGCAAAAATAATCAAACAACAAAACCAAGAAACTAGACAATGGTGTGATAGAACCGACTGACAGCCCGTATAATTCTGCAATCATGCTCGTGCCTAAGAAGGACGGTACGTGGCGTTTTTGTAATTGATTTCAGGCCACTTAACCAAGTTACTAAAAATTCTTTGCTGCAATATATTAGTGTAAAAGATGTGTTAGGTTCGCTAGAACAGGCTAAAATAATGCCATCTCTTGATCTAAAAAGTGGCTACTGGCAAGTGCCCATAAAAATTGAAGACAGCAAGAAAACAGCGTTTACCACACCAAACGGGTGCCAGTTTAAGTCTTGCGTCATGTCCTTTGGGCTTAAGTACACCCCTGATACGTTCCACTCTATGATGATGTGAGTGTTGGACTGCTTAATAGACGAGTACACCATGGCCAACCTGGATGATGTGATCGTATGGTCAAACACATGGGAAGAACATATACATCACCCACCTGTTGTGTTTGAACGATTAGCGATCAATGGTTTGATGTGTGCACTAGAAAAATGCCATATCGGGAAAATTAGCATTGACTTGTTAGGATATGTAAGCGATGCAGAGAGTAACAAACTAAATCGATAACAGCTTAAATTAATTTCAAAGTACCCAAGACCTAAAACCAGAAAACAGTTGCGCAAATTTTTCGGACTTATAAACTGGCTTGGGGAACACATTCAAAACTTTTCAGTAATTAGAGCACCGCTAACAAGTTTGTTTTCACCACATACCCGGTTACAGTAGCCAGACGAGGCAGAAAAGTCATTCCAGGAAATCAAAACAAAATTCCGCACATGTCCGACACTGGTGAGACACGACACGGGCAGTTACTTGTATTTGCAGACAGATGCGAGCCAGGAAGGAGTACGTGCAGTGCTATACCAACTAGCTGACAGCGGGGAGAGGAATGTGATTGACTTCGTTAGTGCCAAGCTAGGCCCTACCGAGCGGTGCAACGATATTAATGAGCGCGAGTGCCTCGCTGTGATATGAGCGATAAAGAAATATAGGGCGTATCTGGAGTATCAACTCTTCATGTTGTGTAGTGATAATAGATGCCTACTGTGGCTGCATAACATGCGCGAAGCACAAAGCAAGTTAACATGTTGGGCATTGCATTTTCAAGCGTTTGATTTTTGTGTAGAACACGTATCAGGCAAAGAAAATCAGTTAGCCGACACTTTGTCAAGTGCGCCAAATGAGCAGGTTATTTTGAAAGACGACGCTGAATGGTAAGAAATCCTTCTGTCAGGCGACGATGGGACTGTTTCAGAAATTCAAGTACGAGTGAGAGCAGCATAAAATGACATGCTAATATCGGAGCTTTTCGAGCAGGTGAAGGAAGCGCAGAAGGGTTGCCAATTCTCGCAGGATAAAATTCGGCAATGCGAACAAGGCCTGGTTGAAAACTGATGTGTAATGAACGCCCACGTGGAAACGTGCTCGCTGGGAAATCTGAGGAACTGGAGAGTGATTGCCCCTACGTGTGCGCAAGATCACGTATTCGCCCATGCACACTGCTGCAACTAGCAGGACACCCCGGTATGGACCAGACGATCAGAATGTTATGGAACATTTCTTTTGGCCCGGGGTATAACGAGGCAAATGTGCAGTTTGGTGTAAAAATGCAATAAGTGCAATCTGTTCAAAAGCCGCAGGACTGATGGCCGGCAACAACAACAATCGCGCTGCCGAGAAAACCATTCGAAACTGTATGTCTTGATTTGATGGGACCCTATTCTATATCAGTAAATGGGAAAAGATTTTTAGTTGTGGTGACCGATGATTTTTCCAATTGGGTTGAGGACTACACTGCCAGCAGTGCACATATCAGTAACATTGCGCGAGTGCTCAACGAATATTTTCCCCGTGTTGGGGCTTTCCTAAAAACTTCCTCACTGACAATGGGACACAATTTACTGCGAAACAGTGGCGGGAGCTGTGTACGAAGGGGGACGTGAGACACATGACCACGGTGGTGTATCATCGCAGGGCCAACTCCACAGAGCGGCGCAACTAAGAGTTGAAGGTTCAGCTGCGCCTCCATGTAGGCGAACACCATGCAAAATGACCGGAATATCTTGCCGCTGTCCTGTACACACTCTGCCGAGGTGTCAACACCGCCACCGGCAGAACACCCGCCGAGGTGTTGAGGGGCAAGAACCTGCTCCTGCCAGGGGAGAGTAACTGCCAGAGGCCAGACGGCAGTGACGCACCCAGCAGTTCTGCCAACCGACGAGCACGCAGGGAATGTGAACAGTATGTATGCGAATGGAATGTACATTATGCAGCGAAATGGCTGCCTACCACAACAAGATCCAGGCGCAATGCACTATCGCACCTGATAACAATGTGGTGTTACATGCAACACACATACAAGTGCAAACATGTTGGCCAACAAAACATTTGATCCACAAACTTAAGAAACATAATTACGTCTTTCGGGTATGTTAAAGGGATCACATCGAGAGGAAAAGAGGGGGGAAAGAATTTAACTCTTCTTGCATGTCTTTTGTAAATCTAATGTTGTTTATATATATTTCTGTATACCATGTTGGACGTTTCCCTAAGGAAGCTCCATAAATTTAGCTATTAATTTTAATAATAGGAATTTTGAAGGCTGCACTTTCTAAGTATCTAGTGTGATGTCGTTGATGTGTATTTGTTTAACTCCATATATTTAATAGCATAAAATAAATGTTCAAATATTCCCCGCCCCCCCTACTACACCACATTTTTAATATAAAGGAAAAATATATAAAAAATATGAAAAAAAGCAGCAGTAAATTTTGTACCTACAACACATTTATTTACAAAATAAAATATTTCATTACACATAATCAGGGATCGAAAAACAATTCCACATTACCAAGAATATGCATGTCGCCAGTAGTACCAACTATTTTCCAATACAACCAAATTTGATCTACAAGTTCCATCTTCATCTTCTTACATGAATACATAGACACATTTCCAAAAACACTAATTTCAGCAGTATTGTGTGCCTTGCCCTTTCCTATTCCTTTTTAATTTATATTTAAAAAAAAAAGGGGGCGTGTATTGATAGGGGAATATTTGAAGATGTATTTTATGCTATTAAATATATGGAGTTATACAAATATATGGCAAGGACATCACACAAGATACTCAAAAAGTGCATCCTTCAAAAACCTATTATTAAAATTAATAGCTAAATTTATGAAGCTTCCTTAGGGAAATGTCCAACATGGTATATATAAATAAATATAAATTACATTAGATAGACAAAAGACATGCAAGAAGTGTTAAATTCATACCTCCCTCTTTTCCTCTCGATGTGATCTCTTTAACATCCCCGAAAGGAGTAATTATGTTTGTTAAGGTGGTGGATAAAATGTTTATGTTGGCCAACATGTTTGTACTTGTATGTGTGTTGCATATAACAGGATGTTGTTATCAGTTGCGATAGTGCATTGCGCCTGGTTGTAACCGGAAGTTATTTATAGCCTGGAAGTGGTGGCTTGGTGGGGCCCAGAAGTACATCTGGTGATAAGGTCCCAGCACATACCAGCAGCGTTTAGAGATACGAAGAGCTGACATGGAGTTTCCCATTCACATGTTAAATGCTGAGCAAGTAGGTTAAAGTAGTAGGTGTGGGCTGATCCTGGACTTTTCTGCACTCTGTGTTTTGTGTTCTTACCTTGTTTTGACATAAACGCCCGTTCTCAATACACATTTCAAAGTATATCGTGCTGTAAATATCACCACACTCATCTTTAAAAGTAATACCAAACTCCACACAATGCAAGCCTTCACACACATAGTCGTAGCAAGTGCTAGGGTTGTACATAATGCATGGTGCCAACTGGGTGCTAGTAGGATCACCAACAGGAACACTTCTTCATCTTCATCACCGTATTCAGAAAATTGTTCATCAACATGGTATTTAGGGTTCATGGTGTCTGGGTTGGCTGACTGGTTAACTGCTGCTGGCTGTAGACTAGGCAGAAGAAAACTGGCTGCATACCAATGCACAGAGAACAAATGCAGCATACACATCACAGATTAGTGGGGTGTACATAGTCTCCCAAATTATTCTGCCATGGCTCAAAATGGTGGTGTGATGTTCTTCATCACAGTGCTCGGACCACCAAGTAATCTTGTAGTTGTCCGGTTTTCAGAGTTCATATAACTTACAATTGTGCTATTACCCCAAAATTTAAGTAGGCATTCTTCTTTTGCTTAACTTATCAGCTCGCTGGTAGTGCAGGGTGGCTTCGAGTCTGGCCGGAGGTGGTACACTGGGCAGGTAATAAAGCTGCATGGTACTGGAACCAAGCTGAAAAAACCATCTTCATTCATGCTGACCCAATGTTCAAATCTGTTGCAGGCTTGCACTTGCTCTGGAATACCAGGTATCTAGAAGTGAACACGATGGTAGCCCATGGTAATATCGGAGTAAATGGCTGCACCTTCAGATCAGTACTGCACAGACATGATGTCATGAAACTAATACTATGAGCTTTCTCCTCCAATTTTATATATCCGCTTCCCCCTCTCCTCTGTCTTTTCCCACTCCAACACCATTATAGATGGGCCAGTATTTTGCTCATGAAGCCTGCTGACTCATTATCTTTAGTTACCAGACGCCGATCAGATTGTGAAAATGGGTAGGAAGCACGTACAGACTTTAGTTACCACATACCAAGTAGTTGCAGAAATGTTATTTGTTGGATTTAGGCTATCTGACACTGTCCAGGTGCGAAAACAATGTGAAAGCATTTACAGACTCCAGTTACCAGACACCAAGTGGCTGTAGACATGCTATGTGTTGACTATCTGACATCGTCCAGGTGCGAAAACGGCGTGAAAGCATGTACATATTCCAGTTACAGTGCAGACTTGGTAACACTGCTTTTGATGTTGGCAGGGTCAACTGCCCTGCCTGTTCATGCATGTGCACAAACTGAAATTCAGTAACCTAAATGGGATACATATTTTATTCAGAAAGTAAATTTTCCATAGTCTATCTCCTTATTGTATTAGTTTATTTTCTCTATTTTGAAAAAAAGAAGAAAAAAACTGAAATATTTACCTAGTTTTTTTCAACACTATACTTTACATTATCTTTTCTCGGAATTTTTGGGCTACATGACAAGCAATAAAATAAGAGGCATTAAAAAAAAACTAAATACAAATTTTATTCATTAAACTCTTTTATTACATTTTCACATACATGTTATGCAATATTAGAGTACATTGACAGCCAAAAAGTCTGCTTATTGTATTTTTTTCTGCATTTATGTTATGACATATTTTTGCATTATTCGTCCATAGATAATTTTTAAGACACACAGTTTATTAATAAAATATTCCTTTGCTGTTTTTTGTTTACACACAGCGACAAACACTATATTGCTCTGTTCGGAAAAAAACTGTTTCTTTATATCTTTATTATTTTCCACTGTCCTTATCCGGTGAGCTTGTCTTTACCTCGCACGCCAGGCTGCGATAAGTCGTGGTATACTCGAAGAACGGAATCATGTCGGCTTCTTCATCCAGTAGGAGGTCGGTGGTCGCTTGGTCTGCAGAGCTGTTCATGTTTTTCACTGTGAGGGCCCCTTCATCGATAGAGGAGGTGGTGATGGTGGTAGTTGTTGCTGCAAGACACTTCTTGCCTTTGCTTACTTAATTCAATATGGCAGTGAAGCTCAAGCGATTAAAATGAAGACGATCTACGAGACTCCACTGAAGATGCTACCACTAACTCCAGCACAAAATTCATATCTCCAGGCATCAATCTGTATACTACACTCGATACACATGTTAACAAAACTGGGACCGTAAAAAATAAAATACTTAAAAATTATATATAATTTTAATCTAAACCTAAATAATACAAACAAAAGATATATAATATATTCATATTTAAAAAAAATATTATATTATGTAAATAAAAATAAAAACTTTATAAATAATGAAAAATAAATACTCAAAATGCAATAACTTAAAAATATACATAAAAAGTAAAATACTTAAAAATTACATAAGTTATATATCAGAATAATAGAAATGATTGATATGTAAATAAAAAATAAAAAACTCAAGAATTATATATGTTAAATCTAAATAATAAAAGTATAACGTCTTTGATTAAAGACAAGATATTATTTATTCGTCTCTAAGATATACACTTCCTTTAAACTCTTGCCCCAGTGCATGTCGCGATAGCCGAGTGATCTAAGGCATTAATCTGGCGACCCAAGGTCCAGAATTTCGATCCCCCACCATTCCCGATGGTATTTTGAGTTCTAAAAAAAGCAGCGCCCCTAGTGGCCATTACCAAAACCAAGATGTGGGGTTGAATAAAGGTGATTAAACGACTAATCGAACTTCTGGCACGCCACCTAGCAGCAGCCATTCTAAATACAAATAGAATCGAACAAATGACAAACAAAAATCAAGATGGTGGCCTCCAGTAACATATAAACAAATATGGCGGCCTCCAGTAACATATTAACAAATGAGAAACGAATAAACCAAAATGGCGGCTTCCATTAAAATGTAAACAAAGATGGCAGTGCAGCGAATGCGGCTAATCGAACAACGGTGAGGGATAAATGACGAACGAATGGGAGAGAAAAAATAAAGTAAGAGAGAAAGGAAGAGAAGAACAAAAGACTGCAAAAGAGAAAAAATGGGAGAACTCGGGAAAAAACCCCTTCGAAATGATAAGAGCATGAAAAATTTACGTACTGGTTACCAAAATGACAGTCGAACGAAGTGAGTAATTGGGAAACAAGATGGCGATGTACTGGCTACAAAGATGGCTGTCCAAGATGGTGGCATACTGGCTAACAACATGGCGGCATACTGGCTACCAACATACCACAATTCAACATGGCGTACACGACCGGATTGTCAGGGCGGGAAGTCCAGGAATCGGACATGGTGACCGGCACCCCTGGCTCCCGACCCTGGACCATGTCCCAGATCTCTCCTTCGCCTACTACTCACGATATAAATGATTTGATATTCCTCAGCTGTGAACAATATCCAATAAAAATGGCTTACAAAATTATTGCAAGTTTGGGTTTGGAACATCCGTAATGAGTTAACACTGTGTGATATTTACAAGTCTTACGCTAATATTTATTAATTGTTGAATAAATGAAATTTTGAAATTACTTTAAATGTACAATATATTCATGGTAGTGTATTAGCTCCAGTTAAATATTGCAGTAACGCCCGTATACAATCTGTATTTTCCACATTCCCGCTGCTAATTTCTTGAACCTACAACTAGATGTTGATTCAGTGATATGAATAGAATAGTCCTGTTGTCTCAGTCAGTCAGTAAAAAAAAAAAAACTACGCGTTACAGTTGCTCAGAGCTACGCACCGTTACATTCAACAAAAATAGGCGATTCAAACTGTTGTTCCTGGCTATCACATATAAGATAAATGTAAATACAGAGGCAAGAACAATAAACCACGCCAGCGAATCCAACAGCATGCTCTTGGCGGTTAATCAAGCGCGTTTTAAATAAACTTCTGATAAATTTGCTGCCACTAACTGCAAACATTTCAAAGTAAGTGCTGACAGAAATACTCATGGTTAAGTTGGCAGTGAATTTGGAAATGTAGATCGTAGTTTCTATTCATTTAATTAACTCAAGAGAAATAACTGGCATATTACTAATATATTTAAGTCCCTAACTATTATACAGTTTTAATTGATCAGCGTATTAATATATTGACAGGACCATGGCAAGCCTAAAAAAATATGCATAACAGTCGATCCTTAGTAGGAGTTTCAAAAATGATCATAAATCGTAATAGAACTATACATATGCCTATTTATCTGTTGGAGAAAAAGAATAATAATAATTTTTTTCAGAGCATAAAATCCTGTAATAGTGATTTTTATGCTCATTGTGAATTATAAGTTATATATACTAACTGACGTACGTAATAGCAATGTTATGGTCTCTTCTGTTTTGAAAATATAAAATTAATTATTTGTTTTGCTCTAACAGTGTTTTTAAGGCAAAACATACTGTATATTATATGCAATACAAATAAATTAAATTATGTTTCTTAATTCCAAAAGTATTTTATTATTCGTGCAAATGCTTGGAAAAGAGAAACGGTAAGTGATACAAGAACGCTGCATATCAAATACCCTGAAGAAAAAAAATTCATTCCTATCACTAGGACATTGTTTCACTTTTTCATGAGTAGAGTGAGCTAGTTAATTTTTTCTACGTAGGCAAATAAGTGATAGGTCACGTTATCTACTGCTGAGTTACATAATTAATGTGCATCAGTTCAAGCCGCCGACTTTCCTCCCAATCACGCTCTAGAAAACTTCATGGTCCCAATGTGCTAATTTTGATATCGAGTTGCCCCTCTTTAACACAATTTACGTATTCTTTGGCCTGTAATAAATAACTCGCTATATTATTTTATATTTATTTTGCTTGTAGCAGCAAATTTTTACGATGTTTGGTGAATTCAAATTTAAGATGATAAAAACACAAGAAACTTTTTTGTACACAGCACTAGTATTTTCATGGATTACATATTTGTGGAATATTTACTTGTTAAACCGTCAGGTAAAATTTATATTTTATAATAAGGTAACTTTGTACATACTTTAGTAGATTAATTTTAATAGGCTACTGGATGGTAAACTGTACAGACGCATTTTGATTTATGGTTTCATCTGCTGCAAACAAGAATAATGTTGCTGTTTACAGTAATTATGCTGGTTATCTGCATGCTTAATCATCAGAATCAATGAAATATTGCATGAATTATTCGCCAAACAGAGCTATGGCCAAGGTGGTCCGCAAATGAGTTGAAACACAAGGAATTTATCACTTATAGAATTTGACAATGAGTTTTTCTATGAACAATGCAGTATATTATAAGCCTTCCTGTTCAACACGTACACGATTGTGCACACTGACTGATAAAGCTAAAGCATTTAATTTGGACCTTTGCACGGTACGGGTAACTTAGTTGCAGCAGATTCACGCAGACTGGTTTGTTTAGCGAAAAGAATGCTTAGATTATTCGTAGTTGCTCCATTGTTGGTCGTGACTCTAATTTCATGTCTCATTTCAAAGTCTTTCTCTTTCTCCTTTTCTCGGAAGCGTTAGGATTGGAAATCGGCTTGCAACATTGCAGATTTCCGAGGTTATGTTTACCGTTGATCAGAGACATGTTCATTAGTTAAAGAGTATTTGCTTGTGTTGTCACTTTATTTAATATTATTCCAAATTACCTTTTATTATATGAGATAACAATATAATCTTTGGATATTTTAATAGTTTTTTTGACATAGAGATCATATGTAAGTATTTTTCATTTTTTTCGAGACAGTATTCAGTAATATTGCAGATTTCCGAGGTTATGTTTACCGTTGATCAGAGACATGTTCATTAGTTAAAGAGTACTTGCTCATGTTGTCACTTTATTTAATATTATTCCAAATTACCTTTTATTATATGAGATAACAATATAATATTTGGATATTTTAATAGTTTTTTTGACATAGAGATCATATGTAAGTATTTTTCATTTTTTTCGAGACAGTATTCAGTAATACTATTTTTATTTTATTTTTTTCATTTCCTTCCTTTAGGGTGGTCGGCATTAAATGTTTATTAAACTAAAGTATTAAATAAAATCAACCTGGTTGTCTCTCGTCTTGCCATTCAAGGTAGCTGAGAGATGTGTCTTTTTGCAGACGACAGCCAATCAGAGGACATGAGACAACATAAGTAAGGGAGATGTAAAATAAAACTAATATTTTCTGTAGAAAAAATCTCACCGAAGATGGACGTGAGTCGTATAATATGAATATTTGAATTATTTAATTTTCGCATGTGGGAAATGTGTTGGACCTTGCTATTTGACTGCGGATTTTCTTGGTGCTCTCTTTTATGAGTGGTGAACAGGCCTTAGCTGAGCGGCCTGCCTGATCACACCTTCACATATTGATCCAGGACACGGGTCTTGACTGCTGAAGTTAGTTATGAAATCGCAAACCACAGAAATCCCCTCCACCGGCCAGTAAACGGGGGTAATGCAGCCGATATAGGCCAGTGCAGCCCATGGGCGGTGTCTCTTGGTGTCACGCCATTAGACCACTGAAGATGGATGTGTGTGGGTCTCCGGAATCATGAACAAGTGTTGCGCCCGAGCGGGGACACAAGCTTACTTGAGTATTTCTCGTAATTGCTGACTTCACTGAAGTGTAATAAGTACTGAATTAACACCAATTGACATATTAACTGAATACGTATTAAGTGGGGTCTTTGACTGTAAAAGAAACAGCAGTTGTAAGACTCTGACATTCCAAGCCTTTATTCCAGATTCGCCAACGTACATACGGACATCAGTCCGCCACCACAACTTACCATCATCTCCTCCTCCTCCTCCTTCAGTAACACATTCTTACATATTATCTTTACTGTGTCACGTGGTTACCCACGTCAAAATCAAGGGTCGTCCCCTCGTGACCTTGTGGCCCGGGGTACGCTGCCAGAGCGGTGAACCGCGGAGTCACAAGACTGATAGATACGTATTTGTCATTTAACCCTCACCAGAACTCATGACTCAGGCACGTCATCCAAAGCGATGCCCTTCCAGAACGCATGACTGGTTGGTAGACATCTTCTAGTCTAAGTGAATCAATGAGAACTCCTGACCCGGGACAGTTCCGCCTGGACGGTGACCTGCGAATGACTGATCGAGACACATTGACTAGCTTAGTTCACAATAAACAAGATTTTTATATCGCCTGACTGTCGGCGACTCATACCACGTGGCTGTTGACCACACACAATGACAAGCCATATCTACATATTGCTCTTTCAACACACACTTTAAGGATAAATTCCAGTTTCTTCCTTAAGATAGCTCTTTGGCCTACATTTATTATAATTAATGCAATAATAACAATTATTATTAAATCAATATACCCCGCAACGACGACGAGGGGTGTGCGGCGCGAACACTACTCCCCCCCCCCCCCTTTATTAGACGAATTTACATGGTGAATTCGAGTTATTGCTGCCTAATTCTCACTCGCTTGGCCTCCTCTGGCTCTTCTAATCCACTCATACTAAGTTTAATCTAACTATCTACGTCTCGATCGAGTTACCCCGGGGGGGGGGGGGGGGAGTATGATTCATACACACTTTCTCCTACTCTATTTGCAATTTCTGGTTTGAAACATATACTGGCAGGACAGCAAGTGTCCTTGCATTGTTGGGTCCACCACCGACCACACTTACATTTTATACAACAGTAAGTAATCACAATTACAATTAATGAGATACAATTATATTGATGGCCCAAGAAATATAGTACAATACCTTTTATAAATTTAATTCGCTTTCTTCCTTGGCTATTGCCTGTTCTATTTCACTTATTTTATGACCGACAAGTCTCAGTTCATCTGCCTCATATACATGAATCGTGTCCACAGTATCTATCTTAATTCTATCCCAATTTAGTTTTATCCCAGAATTTTCACAACAATCATTGTCTAATGACATTGGAGGGATTTTGTAATTACTATACTTCGGTTAGTGGTACCAATTCCTTGTCCCTTTATTATTACATCATTACCATAACACATACAGTTCTGATCTAATGTAATTTTTTTACCTGTACCTATCACACTAAATTCCTTCGGTCCGGCCCCTTCAAACAGCACCG
Source organism: Dryococelus australis (assembly GCA_029891345.1). NCBI lineage: Eukaryota > Metazoa > Arthropoda > Insecta > Phasmatodea > Phasmatidae > Dryococelus > Dryococelus australis. Next base: position 333,198,449 of record CM056995.1, on the reverse strand, counting down.
TTAGATTGCTCACGTCTACAGCGATGTACAGCCTTTCACTATCAATGAGGCCTATCCACAAGGTACCAGTTTGTTTTATTATTATTCTATTGTAAACTAATGGAATTACTATGGTTTGACTTAGGGTTTTAACAAGAAATTACCTCGAGCATGTGTGCTTACTAGGGCTGTAGTCTGTTTACACATGCTCTTATCTACCTCAAATTCCTTACATTTTTCTCAATATCCCGGTTTCATTAATAAATCGTTTGCTGGTTCGATATACACAAACTTGGCTTTGGTACCTTTAACTAGCATGGGTTGGTATACCAGTCTATACGACACAAACCGTAGATTGTCCACTTGAGGTACCCTTATCACATAATCTAACACAGTTTTATTTATAAACACACCCGATTGCATCACCTTCAATAACAAGTTTCCACTAGTCATATTCAGTGGGAAAGGTAGGGTTATTGGTTTGGATTGCTCTAATCTTACTGTCTTCAAATGATTCATTAACTGGGATTGGGTAACAATGTGTGGTTGCATTATTCCCTATTGAACATGCACAACAGCTTCTACTAATAGCTTATACTGATCATAAACCTCTTTAGACAAAATAAGTTAAAGGTTCATCCATTACACTTTTTAAAATTAATTATTAATGGATTTTATCATGCTGGACTCATGCTGATTCACCTGCCCTTGCAGAGCTTCCATGTTTCTGGTTAGCTTCGCCTCATTTTCAGCTACTTTACTCGTAGTATAATTAAACGTTTGTAGAGACGATTTTACAATCATAACCTGTTCCTTCACCAAGCGGATAAAATCTAAATGCTATTGCTCTAGTTTGTTTATGTGTTCAGTGCAATAATATCGTCTTCATTTAGCATGCCAAATAGTACCTTACTCAAACCACCAATGATATTTATAAACCCTCTTTTCCTTCGCTTAGAGTCTATCTGAGGCGCAGCTAACTCGTTTAACAGGTTTTTTCCTTCTCAGTATGTAATAATTTCCTTTCCTTTCTTAAGATTATTTTTATTTCTAGACCTATTAACAATCTCCGTATACCAATTACATAACTGTTACATTACAATTAATTACCTTTGCACTACTTCATAATCAGAGAAATTATCATTGCTCTCAACCACCTTCAACAGATGTATATTTTGATCAAAGTGCAACAGCATAGAATTTGTTTCGCTCCTCCCTTAAATAAATCAAGTGCCATGATTTAAGAAACCTTTAATAACATATATATACTGGCACTTCTAGGAACACCATTTTCATAGTACTAAGTATTTAATGTTTTACCCTTGAGAACATTACTAACACTTTACAAATGTTATCAATTTAATAATTCATATTCCAATTGGTTAATTTTCACATACATTAATATATTCCAACATTAGTTATACAGCTGTGCTGTTCCTGCATGTTGGTAATATATCCCGGGGGACTCGAGGAAGATCTCTATTCCATTAAAAAAAAACAGTTTTAATTGATTTGCGTGCACCCTCATGGTTATGTTGCCTTTTATACGCAATATACACGTCGCCCTGTCTAACTTAATAACATTAAAAGGGCCTACCCACTGACTGGCCAATATTCTGGATCTTCCTATATGCTCCGACTCATCATAAATAATAAAACTTCATCGTGTTATGTGAAACGATATTCATTTTCCCTTTAATCATACTAAGTCTTACTCTTAACCTTCACTGCCATTAATTTTTCCTTAACCAGTTTATACCCTTGCTGATGATGTGCTTGTCATACGCTTAATATTCTTTATATAGCCCCGTCGGCTCTTTTTGCAACGTACCTGGTATGTTAGGATCCCTACCAAACATTAAGGTATGGGGGCTATTACCTGTGCTTGAGTGGGGAGTGGTATTGAAAACAAACGTCGCAAATGGTAGCCACCTATCCCAGTCATCCTGATCCTGGCTAATATAATGTCTTACATATTCTAGCAGCATCCTATGTGACCTCTCCACAAAATTTGACTGTTGGTGTTAGCTCAACGTGTGAATCCTTTTTACCTGTAATTATCAGCACGTCCTTTTCATCACATCACTCACAAAATTCGAACCCTGATCTGTGAGCACACATTGTGGTATTCGCACACTAATCTACATGTTCGACTAACACTCTTGTTACTGTTTCCACGCCCTGTTGTTTAATAGACACGGCTACCAGGTATTTAGACATACCATCTTGACACATGAGAATGTACTTGTTTCCAGCTGGCATCTCGGACAATGGGCCTACTATGCCCAAAGAGCAATTTTTCGAACACTACATCTGGCGTGTCTGTCAATTCCATCAGCATCCCGATCTGCAGGCAGGAAATGCACTTACGTGTATATTCCTCTATGTCTGCCTTCATTTTGGGCAAGTGACATCACTGCTTCAGTAGCTCATACATCCCGGATACTCCCTGGTGCTCCCTATCGCAGATTCGTGGCCTTGTTTTAGAACTCCTCTAATCTCTGATTCCTTACTGTTGCCAACGTGCTGTTTAGTTTTGTTTCAGTTACTCTCGGATGTCCACGCGCCCTTTCCTGTACACAGTATCATTTTATATGCACGTCTTCACCACAATTATAGGATATGAGATTGGGTATTATATATAATAGATCGCTCTGTCTGTCTGTCCGTCCTTAATACTTCTAAGCAGTAGCGGTTGCTGAGGGAGGGCTGCGGAGTGCAGCTTTCCTAATAAATGATCAGAACACAGACCTCTATTTATCTGCTATTCAGCAAATAATGCTGTGTATGAATACGGAGATTATTTCGCAGTCAATGTTTTTGAAATTGACGAGACTCTTGTCACGAGAGAAATGTTTTTGGAAATGTCGAGGGGTGGGGGAGCAGATTCTTCGCCCTGAAGTGGGTGGAGCGAGTAAAGAGAGGCGGTCGTAACAGTGGGATAGGGGTGCTACAGGAGGGATGGGAGACTTCAGGGGCTTCTCACTTTTCAGCATAGCACATGCTGTAAATCAGAGAGAGCAGGGCGCGCCCCTGCTTTCACACAAAAACTGTTTCCTGGAACTTGACAAGGCTACCAAAAAACTGAAATTTCGAATTCCACTGTTTAACAGAATGTGTTGTACAGTTATATACCACATCTTTTGTAGGCACACTTTCGTTCACCACTCTTTTGCAGTTGTTAAACTCACTTCTTTACAATACTTATATTTATTTCGAATAGTTTTTATTTACAGATATCGTTAAAACTCGCGTGAGCTTCAAATATAGTGTGTTATATTCTGAATAAGTTTGTTGTTAATGATGAGCCATGAGCATCTGTCAGAAGCAGGGTTGAATTGTTGTTAATGTCTGTTGAGTAAACTTGTAAATGAGTGAAAATTCTATGAGTAAAATTTAAAATCTTATTACGACAAAGATTTTGAATTACGAGAATATACTAGAGCTTAAGAATTTGGGACCAACAAGGCCACAGTTAAATATAACAAAACAACAAAGCCAAGGTGGTAAACGTAGTGTTTCGTATACGCGCAAATTCAATGTAGGTACATAGAATTTCGCGGAGTGGCTATGCGGGTGGGAAGGTAGAAATCCATTGTTTTGTTTTTTTTTTTTTACTAGTGAAACCTTATGATCTTGTGTGGACTGTCAATGGGGTAAAAGATTTGAAATACTTGGGAGACAAAGTTGAAAGACATAAATCACGTTCACAACATATAAAAAATGCCATAACATTTTCAGTGATTGGTAAGGTGAATATTCATTGCCAGTTAAATAGCGCATACAGGTTGAAGAAAGGATTTTGTTTACAAATATATTAATTAAGATATCCCACTTTCATCCTATAATTTAAATTTAACATACATTTTGTATGTACTGTATGTAAAATGGCATTGGGTTTTAAAAATATGTTTTAGTATATTTAAGTTATCATCATCATTAGTATAGCAGAATTGGTATTATCATCTTACCGCCTAGGTACTGTGCTAGTGATTAGATCTCAACCAGTGGCCACACTGTGTTGGCCATTACAAATCGAGCGATCATATATTTTTATTTAAACAACCACAAACCACACTTAATTTTTGTATTTAGCTACATAAGCCTGTCGTGCGCAATTTGTTTATCAATGAACTATTTAAAAAATGCTATTTATAATGATCTGAGTTACGATCGCCACAACCCTCCCAGTTTCAAAAGTCTCCAACCGCCACTGCTTCTAAGTCCCTTGAAACTCAACAGAAGTTCTTCAAATTTTGCAGAGCGAATCCTAAAGGTCAAATACAGTTCAAGTTCGAATTTCAACAAGATCAGATTACGCAATCATTACATTTTACCGTAAAAACTCATTTTTAATTAATTTTTTCCTATATTAAAGTTTTGTATTAATGCATAGAGATTTATCGCATAGATATATGAAGGTAATGGAATATCATTTTTTTCACTCTAAATGTCTCGCTTCAATGTTGAGTTAATTTCACATCAAGTGGGGCCTTAGTGGCCTAGTGGCTAGAGAGCTCCCTAGTGAGGCCGCAGGGGCTTACTGGATAGAACTATATCAAGTGGGGCCGCAGTGGCCCAGTAGATAGAGATATATCAAATGGGGCCGCAGTGGCCAAGTGGCTAGAGCAATTCCAAATGGGGCCTTAGTGGCTCAGTGGATAGAGCGATTCCAAGTGGGGCTGCACTGGCTTTGTGGATAGAACTATATCCAATGTTGAGTTAATTTCGCATCACTTTTTTCAGTCGTTTTAGCTATGTGGAGGTGCTCCGAAATGGTGTTTCTAATGTGCATAGCATGTTAAAAGCACTCAGGAGGCCTTGTCTGAAGTACGTGATATTTCATAGATCAGTTCATTGGACACATGTTCAAGAGTACTGTTTCCTCACGTAAAAAATGTTTAGATCACATAGTTTTTACATTATGGTATGTCAAAATAACAATTTTACTGACTTATAAAATTAACGAATACAAAAGGTTTATTATGGATAACTGATAGGTTATTTATTTATTTATTTTAAAGTATTGTTACGCACGTGACATCCCGCCTCACGCACGTAGTTCCCCTTACGCGCAAACCGGCGCTGTGGGAGGGCTGATCGCCCGGCTCCTGGCTGGCGTCGCAGCCCCTCCTCGCCTCTGCCGGAGAAGCAGACAAGTGTAGAGGATGCGCAGGAATATTCTGGGAACTAGGACCCTCGGCGCAACGCAGCGTTTAGAGAAATTCCTGCGACCCTGTAAATACAAGCCACAGCTGGACTGCCGGGAGTCTTTCTGTGGACGCCATTCGGCTGAGTGCGGTATCCAGACGAGGACGAGTGCGGCGAGGGTGAGGTGAAGAGGATGGACGACGACGGGAGATTACGAGGCGACGGCGGACAAGGTGTTGGTGGTGGGAATGGACGAAAGGATGTGATATCCGACGAGTGAAGATAACTGTGCGTAGGGGCGCTTGGAGAACTCTAGAACATTGACTGGCGGGACCTGGAATAAACTGAGGCGGGACTGAATAATATGTGGTACGGACTTTATTGTAAATGTTGGAACTATCAAATAAGGACAAATAATTTGTAAAATAATTGAATAGATTTTGATACACTGTCTATGGGTGTGATCTTTGATTATTTATCTAAGTCAATTTCTTCGAGGTTGTTGTAAATTGTATTGAATGAAATCATTAATTGTAAACAGCCAGTGACATCAATTTATTGTGAGATGTTGAGGTGCGAGAATGTTGTTTGTAGTTATTGCAAATAAAACAAAATGATTATAATTTACTATTTTATTTAATTAAGACCTGCATCCCGTAAAAAAACTTGGTTTAACCCACTGACTTGGAGACAAAATTGTAGTAGTATGCTTAAAAAAATATATTTTGTAAAATCTCCTAGACTGCTACAAATAAAAAATAACATTTCCTTATTTTGGGAAAAGTTTAAAGACCCAGAAAAATTTCATACCACAATTTCAAATATTAAACATTTCATGGCCTGTTTGCAAGTATTTCTTGAAGTAACTCATGGTATCTTATTTCAACATGAATTATTTCATTTCGGTAAGTGAGATTGTTTTTAATGTTTGTACATCCCAGTAACTCTAAAATTGTGATTCTTACATGCTATCAGTCAAAACAATACACGGTCTAAGAATTTTTATGCTAGGAAAGAGTACTTATAAGTAGTTTCTACAAGTCAAATGGTAGTTCGGAGCGCGGTGGCTGAGCAGTTAGCCTGCTCGCTTCCCACCAAGGCGAGCCGGGTTCGATTCCTGGCCGGGCCACTCCCGGTTTTTTTGCATGCGGGGAATCGTGCTGGACGATGCCGCTGGTGGGCGGTTTTTCTCGACGATCTCCTATTTTCCCTGCCCTTTCATTCCGGTGCTGCTCCATACTCGCCTTAATCACCCTCATCGGCTCTCAAGAGCCGCCGAAATGTCTTGGTTTCGAATGCACACACCGTGACGCATGTTCCAGCGCCGGGTGTGTCAGGCATCAGCGGACGTGCCAGCACGTCTTCGAGGCTTGGTGAACGAGGTGACGTACCAAAAAGCCCACCGACGTGCATATAATGACGTCATCTGCTCGATTGTGAACACCGTGCTCAACCTGCTGGAGACCACGGTACGGATGTAGAATAGATAAGCTTACAGAAGTGAACTGGAGGTGGTGGTTACTTCGATGTGGCCATACTCATTCGCTGAGCGCCTGGTTCTGGGAACGAGACTTCTGAGTGAGTGAAGAGATTTTTGACAGCTCTTAACATCGAGTTCTTGAGACTTGAAGAGGGTGAGTATGGAGCAGCGCCGGAATGAAATGGCGAGGGAAACAGGAGATCCCCGAGAAAAACCCGCCTATTAGCAGCATCCTGCGGCATGATTCCCACATGCGAATATCCGAGAGTGACCCCGCCGGGAATCGAACCCGGTTCACCTTGGTGGAAGGCGAATAGTAGATATAACCACTACACCACCGCGGCCCCTACGGGACTTGTGTCCGATCGACTACCGCGTGCTGCGATAAGTTATCTCTTCTCTTGGCTGCCAGCTGGCATGTAAATAAGCATATAAGTGTGAAAATTAATTAGGTAGCCCTCTAAAAATCCAGCATGTAAATACAACTACTTTTAAGCGCAGTGCTACTAAACATCAGGATATCGCATGGATTACCCCTTAAAAAATGACACACATTCTTCAGGACATTCAGCCAGCAGTACTTTAAAACGTTTCTTCAGATTTTCTCTGCGTCACGAAATGTCTCAGTTATTCTCGTTAATTTCTGCATTCAATGTATTCAATCATAAAATGCTTTACTTTTTTTTGTTCGGCGTTTGTCAATCAATCTCCATCGATTAGGCTTCAGTTTCCCGTTCGTACATATAGATTCCAATATTAGTTAAGTTCTTGATTTTCAATTCTCATGTCTGTTCTGTGGCGATGCAACACACAAGATTATCATACCACTGTAATTTTATCACTCCTAAATTTCACTTGTCTACACGTTTCTCACCATGCGTCTTAACTGGCCATAGATTGATTCTAAATATTCTGTTAATTAATATGTGTGATTACATTTCTTTCCGAGTATTTAGTTAATTTTATTTTTTTGCTGTGCTTACGCATGTAAAGTATTATAGTCAGAGGCTTTGTAGCGTTAACTTCGCCAGCGTAGTGGTAGGTAGGAAGGTAAGCCGGTAGGGATCGCAGGGCTTACATCTCGTCACCAACAACAACGAGGTCAGAGACGGATTAAGTTGCTCAGAGAAGTAAGTGCGGGGAAGGAATCGGCCATGGCATTAGTAAGGAACCGTCCAAGTACTCGCGTTGAGTGATTTGAGGAAACCGCGGGAGACCGAAAGCATGATGACTATACCCGGAATCGAACCCGTGTCCTCCCAAATGTGAGCCCAAAATTTTAGCGCAGCGCCTTCTCGCACCCCAACGAAATACAAGACGAACAATTAAATAACCTCTCTCGGCCAATTGCATCATCAAAGGCAAGCAGGTACATACATTGCAAGAGAATATGATGCAGCTCATTTCCAGAGTATAACTATCAATTTACAGAGCAGAAGCACGGAAACAGGAGCTCATTGGTTTGAAACCTGTTCAACTTTCACGCGTATGTACCGTGAATTCCAAAAAATGCTGACATCCTGTCTTCCTAAATTCCTTCCCGTTGGCGTCCAACACGGCCCAGCTGGCGGCAGCTGGTGTTAGTGACGGCCCGGCTGTGCGCCGTATGTTACAAAAATATTCGGTGCGTATCGGCCAACGCGCAACTGATAATACAGAGAGTAATGTTTTTAGCTGCTGCAGGCTGCGCCGACCGCAACGAGCTTCTTGTAAATTATCCCGCCTGCAGTTGTGAGTTGTGACTCTTAACAGTAGAGTAAAATTACTGACACAAATAGCGAAATTAAGGAGGACGATAATTTAGCACATGGTCTACCTACCATATTAGGAAATTCGTTCAACTCTCGTACATGTTTCCCGGCTAATAACAGCTTTTATGTATCACGATATACGAGAGCGAAACCTTGCACTTTTTACCACGTGACTTTTTCACAGCAGTTGGCCGAAGAAATAGAAATTTCTGTTGAAAGCAAGGCATGATGCATATTGATTGATTTTGATTTACGACGTTTAATTTGCGAAGAGATCGTGGGTTACCTGCGAATAGACACAACAAACTTACGAAGTTTTATTGGTCATTTATGCCATGTTCATAAATTGCCTCATCTAATAAAGAAGGTTTCGTTGACTAGCGTTTCGAGAAGTCAGCACTTGGCTCAAGCAGAAGAGATCATGCGTTATTCCAACATAAACGCTATAAAGAAAACCCTATTGCGTGAAGGTGAACAACAAATGTACACATCGCGTACATTAAAATGCTGATTAAGTAAGGTTCTTAGTGCTCATGTTCACTGACGTCAGGCCCGCGAGCGAATGATTTGTACAGAGGGGAATAGCCGATCGGTCTTCGAGCATATATACTTATAGAGTGCTCAGTGGCTATTGCTGCTGTGTTTTATTTTGATGGCGACATCTCAAACAGCTAATTAGTGGCATCGTGGTGCGGTAAAGCCATTTGATACAATGTTTACAGCAATTGCAACGTCAAGCGTAAATAGTTTCCCATGGATTTTAAACAAAATAAGCTTCATTCACACAAAACGTAGTATGTGCCATTGAATTATTTGTGAAATATATTTATATAGTTAAATTTTCATAAGTACTTATAAGTTGGGTCTGTGCAAAACCAGCTATTAGCGGGTGTTGTTTTTCAAATACGAAGTAAACAGCTTGATTCTAATTTACATTAATTACCGATAGTGCCTCAGTTGTAAATGTTTGTGCTCAGTTGGTATAGGCCTTCAGCTGTCAGTTTCTGAATTAATCGTATTCGTGTTAACCTCTCGTTTACATTATGGTTTGTTGTTTTATTTTGTCAAAGTTAATACGAATATATTTTTTAATAGTACCCAATTCAATAAAGTGGTTGTTTTTAATAAATTTCAATCTAAGTGAATTTAAACCACTATCATCGGGTTATAGTTCAAAGGAGCGCCATTTTATACACGTTAACACCACTACTAGTAAATTCACTTAAACTTTTTCAAATATCTGCGTACATCCATATGCAACGCATGCATTTATCACTTTTCACTGCGGAAAAACACTTTCACGCGTATAGAACTAGCGTCCCCTCGTCAGCTGTTTCTGATGCGAGCTTGAAAACAAGCGACGGTATCGGTCATCTAGGTATATACATGTTCGAAGCGATTGGTAGAAGTAAGTACACTTTGAGATAACACCTGCTCTCGTTGTGAAAATTCACAGTTATGTGGGTATCCTGTACAATGAGTATGCCAGTTGCGTACTTACCAGCATCCGAGTACCAAATATTCTACTTTTTTGGGTTATATATAACGGTGGAAACTACGTGTCTTCAACCAAGGTTACGGCAATGTTTACACTAGCATGTGTTCTGATTAGTTAGAATACTTTCTCTGAAAAAAAAACTTTAATGCTACTAGGACATATTAATTACACAAGCCCGTTTTAGATATTGTGAGGTTTTCACTCTCAATATAGGGCCTGAGCTCATTTTGATCTGTACAGTATTTTAAGTTGGGTACTGAAGGATTTACCTTCCCAAATTTCGTAAAGTTCCGTCGAACGGTGTACAATTGCATATAAACAAACAAACACTATCTACCAAAAAGTAATTGGGCATCCGTGAAGATAGGTAATTCAGTACGTCAGTTGACTTGTGTTTCACGGCCTTCGGCGTAGGACCACTGGTGTTTGTCCGTGGTAGCACGCACACAGAGGCCTATTGTAACGTTCTGGATAGTGAAATGCTCCCAACATTGTGGCGGTAGTGGAACAGCGTAGGCTATCTTGTGTGCGCAGTCCTAAAAAGTCAAATGCCTTCCACAGTTTGGAGCTCGGCATTCCGAAGACTACCGTGCTAAAGGTTCTTCATAAACGTATGATATTACATGCCTACAAGATTCAATCGAGGTAGGAGATTAAGCCGGAAGATCGGTCCAAACCTTTCGCATTCGCTTTTTCATGTTAGACGAAATGGACACTGAAAGATGCCTCTACCTTACCCCTCTAGACTTTTTCTTCTTGGGATATGTCAAGAATATTGCCTACGCTATCACTGCTGCCATTGCGACGATCACTCCGACAATGCTCTGGAATATGAGAATGGAGGTCGAATATCGCCTGGACACATACAGAGCTGCAAATGGAGCGAACATAGAAAAAATTTAAGGTGAGCAAAACTTTGAATCTTCCCGTACATTTAGGTGCAAGAACCAACCAAATCGGTGAAATAGTTTCGAAGCTGTGATTTTTTGAAATCGTACCATTCTTTTTCGGTGATCCTGCATATTAGATATATTTTTAAAGCTTCTGTGCATTGAAATTAATTTGAAAAACCGCAATACACGCCACAGATTAAAACACGTGATTTCGACAAACATGCTAGGTAAGAAGACGACATCACATTTAGTCTCTGTAGCCCATAGGTTCGTTTCTTTCAACTACATAGGAAAGCAAAACTGCACCAAAGTTGTTGCTTTCAGCCGGATGTGACGGCAGGCCAATCGAAAATGACTGTTTCTTTTAACAGGTGTAACTACACCTGGTGGAATTAGTGCAGTGAAATTTACACCAGCTCTTGGGAAAATGTAGCTGATGTAGTGCAAATAAAAACGCGCCAATTTCGAATAGGTCACTTTTTATTGATTGAAAAAATTTGTTTTCGTAACTAGATGAAAGTTTTCAAAATTCTTGTAGGTTGTGGCCTAAGAGTTGTCTTTATGAAAACAGCGAATAAAGTGTATTTGAAAGTTAAATAAAGTTAGTATAGGCCTAGCATTTAATGTTGAATGTTGTTTCCTTTGATAAAAAGAATACTGTTAGAAATTAACACGAACTTCAGAATTTACTTGAAGACGTGGGTAATTATTCTTTGGTAAAGGTTCTGAACGGCAGTGATAAAATTGTAGGGCTGTGTTTGTTAAGAATGTCGAATCCTGCAGACATGATTTTGCAGACTTGAGGCTTTTGATATGATCTACGCATTGTCAATCGTGTAGCAAAATAGCGGCGAGAGCTGCGTAAAAGTTGTGGTTTTTGTGTAACTGTACTACACAACAGTGGCGTATGAAGAAATTTGTTTGAGGGGAGTTCCTTCATGGCTAAAGCATCATCTAATAAAAATTATGATCCGAAGGACAACAGTAAATGCTAGCATCTGTAATTTTTATTTTATTTATTTTACATATCTCATTCGTTTACAAAATTTCATATTTTAATGATAACAAAAATTTTTTTTTTTTTTTTTTACGGGGCCTCTATCTTTTGGGTGTAGAGGGGCTGAACCCGGAACACCCCGCCAAGCTCCCATCTCGTCTTGCTACGCAGGCTACACGTTTTGTCGTTGAAAGAAAGAAACGTAGCGAACGGCAAACAAAGTTGCTGCGGTCCTGTGAGATGCGTGTGTGTGTGTGTGTGCATGGGACGACTGAGTGCAGGTGACGTTCGTGTTGTCCGGCCCACTGCTGCTGTGGCGGCTGAGCGGCCTGACGGCGCGGTGTATGGGGAGCGGCTCGCCGGGGCACCTGCTGCAATCGGCGCTCGTCCTCTGCTACCTCTGTGCGCTCAGTATGGCCAACAGCCTGCTGCTGTGCCTCTGCTGCCGGGTCGCGCTCTACATCGTACACCACCCCGCTCAGGCGAGTCAGTCCTTGACACGTTTTACACGTATGGGGAGTTGTAGTTATAGTCTAGCCACGGTTTCTTAACACTTTTTTTTTAAACCAAACCTTTGCAAAAACATCCCATATATAACACGTTTGGTTGTTGTTTATTAATATGCTGTGTATCATAAGTATTTTATACTTGCGCTAAAGTAAAAGCACCCTACTTTTGGTTAAATTTAACATTTAAATAGATTTTATCTATAAATTATAGCATTTCACTTACAACTACTATGAACAAAGACATAGAGAAAATAGAAATAGTTCTTATGCAAAATATTATTACACTGAGTGCACACAAATGCGGTGCGTTGGTCGTCTGGTGTAATTTTCTAATCCTCGTTTGCATGAGGCGGAGGAATACCATGAACGTAGAAGTTAAACTGGCGTTTATAAAAGTTGGAAGTAACCGTGAACGGAGTATAGTGGTATGTCTGTACTGTCACTGTGAGTACCAGAATCTAACACGAGAACATGCTAAACTTTGCTCGCCTTTTGAGTACAGTATTTCATGCTTCACACAATATTATGTAAATGTTTTTTAACATTTCCAACCGTACCGGCAATCCATTCCACCCATAGTCAAATGAAGGACACATGCCAGTAGTGGTCGAACATTCGCTATAAAGATACAATTTTCCAAAAGGAAACTTGATCATGTAGCCAAATGAGAAAGTTCAAGATCTGAGAATGAAAAACCCTGGATGACCGTTCGGCTAAGTAGCTTCCAGGAGTCTATATTATTTATGTTTTGTCGTCTGACAGTCAGGGCCAAATAAAGATCTTCTCGCGCCGTTCTCCTTGGGCGTCCGCTGCTGAAGGATCGACCGACATCCCGACATATCGGGACCTCCACTGGAACGTGGGAATGAAACTCCATGGGACATGCAGGGCTATCATAATTTGAGTTGGCTCTTCCTTCGTATATCAACTGAAAATCATGTGCATATATGATTGCATCACTAGATGAAGTGTAATCGTGATTGATGTTTATCGTACAGAGTGAGAAGTCAATGGTCGCAGTGACCTCATGAATATAACGCATGATCGCGTGTGTATCGCCGTAACCACTATACATAAAGCTGTTGCACCCTTTTGTTCAGGTCACTTACACTATACAATAGCCTGCAAGATCACCAGATCTCAGTTCCATAAATGCTTTCCTGTGGGGTCACCTTACGAAACTTGTCCAAAGGGATACACCAAATGACACTGTAGATCTGGTGGAGAAACTTCATAACGCATGCACGTCATTTTATGGGATGCTGAATAATGTACAGGGTGATATTCCCCGGCGTGCGGCCGCATCCAACAAATGGACGTGGACTCTTTGTCTATGTGATGTGAATCGTTCCCATCTAATTTAGTGTTGTTAATTGCTATTCCGAACCGCTAGTCAGCTCTCATGCTTGTACTGTAGAGTGGCGTGTTTTAATGTGTATTGTTATTATATTATGTATCACACATGGAACTTTACAGTGAATAATTTGCTATCTCCAAAACTATAATGTGTAGCTAATTTGGTGCTCCACCCACAATATAACTAGCTAAATTCATGGGACCACTGAGACCAAATGGTTGGTCATCACACAAAGTAACCATAATAATTTCTTCACAGTTTTCAATTATCTACGTAACGCCGGTGTTACAATCCGCCACTTTTTAGATGGTGTATATGACACTAAGCATGCAAGGTGGGAGGGCGGAAGATTAAAAAGGCAATGGTTAGTGTAATTGTGAGTTATTATATGATCCATCGTATGATGGCACCCCAGACAAATGGAAGTCTGGAAGTGATTACAGAGCTATCTTGTGTTGTGCTAGGAAAGCATATCTAAAGCAAGGGAAATTATTTAATCCCTTCATCCCTTGGACAGCGTAATTAGTATTCTAAGGCTAAATTCCTTTTGTCATTGTCAGCAGCTGAGATTACTTACAAGTGTTTTGACATCTAGCACACGATCGACAAGCAAACAATAGTTCTAACCAAGAAACTGTAACACTACCGTTATGTGTGAGAATGGGAAAAGAGTAAGGATGCGGTAGGTTTCATTTATTTACTCTTGAATTAGAAGTTCATGGTATTAATTTTTACGAATTAACCTCATTTTAATTGAAAAACGGTAGGGACACCGAATTTCGCCAAAAGATTTCCGAACATGCTAGACTTCAATATCCTACGATCGCACCAGCAATTTCCTTTTACTTATTGGTGGCGTGGGTCCTGACAGAAGACATTTTCTTAGTTGACTGGCCAATTAGAATTAAGTTACTCCGATACTGAAACGATTCTGATTCGTGAGCAGACACGGCCGTGTAACATCTACATCACCCAATCACAAAGGTGGATCTGGCTAAATTGTTTTGAAATACAACTGGTTGTGAAATCGCGAAATTTGGTTATCGCCACTGAGACCACTGACTGGCTGTTGGCAGAGCCGCAACAAGGAAGGAACAACAGGGTTAGAATGCCCCAGGGTCCCAGTCAATTCGGCCTGCACACTTTTACTAGTAATCTGTCCACCAGTGTTACTGTACACCAACTTAAGAAAGTGCTGTTTCTCCAGGGTATAAACAAGCCACACATTTGTGCACCTTGGAATGTCCTATTGTTTCAAGTGATTTAGTTACCGTGTAACACGTCAGAAACGTCCGCAAGTAGTGGGAGCGCTTGGGTTTTGGACAACTCGTGCAAGAGTGGCACAAGTGCCATTTCAAAAATATGTGGGACACCCTCCACCCCCTTCCCCCCACGTCCTCACTCACTCGCCTGTGTGTATACTCGCTATCCCTCCCCTTCGTTCCTGAGGTGCGTTGTGTTTGGGTGTAACCTTCCCTCTCCCCTCCCCAACCACTACTTCCCTTAGAGGTTTGCTATGATTGGCTGTAGGTGTCTACCATTTCCTGATGGTGGTTGTGGGTGTGGCTAGCCATTCGGTTGATGTGGTCGGCTGGTTTTTGGAGTCAGAAAGGCCCAAGTGGCATTTGGGGAGAGTAGATGTTGCTTCTTCGGAGTCCAGAATACGACTGAGCTCTGGGATTGTGGGAGGAGGAGGAAGAGGCCAAGAGCGGTATAGGTGTTACCTATTCGAAGTCTACCAGACGAATGAGCTCTGCAGAGGTGTTGAAAGGTTGGGAGGTGGAAGGGAAATGCATTTGTATGAAGGGAGAGGTTGAATAGGATTTTAATAGAATAAAAATGAGATTAATAAAATGATATATATGTAATAATTTAATTGTACACTTGCAGTCATTATGTAATACTCTCATCGCCATATTGGCAAGAGGTAATTCTTTCACACAACCTAGACAACCATATTGGAATGTGTGTAATATATAAGGCTTGGAGTTTATTTAGAAAAGTGTCAGTATATATTTGGAATCCATCGATGAGAGTTCGGAGCATCGAATGATGCAACACACCGAGCGAGGTAAAGTCTATTATTTGATGATGTCAGCAATCATTGATATGTGGAAAGCTAGGAAGTTGAGTTTTGCAACAGCGAAGCGAGCTTATATTCTCGATGTGGGAAAGCAACGACCATGAGCGGCCAGTGACTCAGCAGGGAATTCCTGATGCCCTAGTCATCTTGCCAGGGGATTAGCGTCACTGTTAAACTTAAGAATTTCGTATTACAAGGTAATTACTATTCAGGATGAGCAGTGTTGTGTGAATTGTGACTATGAGTGTGCACATATGTTTAATTATATTTTAGAATTTGATTAGTTATTTACCTTGCAGGAACTGTTCATATTACACACCTGTATTTGACAATGATGTTAATCAATTGCACATGTGACAAGACAGACCAATGCGAAGAATGCAATACTTGATAGAACACATTAACAACATTCCAGCTAACATTGAAGAAGCAGACTCGGATCTTGACGAAGTGGATAGTGCATCAATATTTTTATTTTGTAGTCTAGCTTTAACTTGATGCCTCTTTGTTTTTCTCCACACAACTCAATCCAGGACTGCTTAGGGTAATCGTATTGTTTTATTACATAGCAACTAACCTTCCAAAGACAAAAAAAAAACATATTTACTAAACACAAAAAGTATTTACACACATAATGTTCAAAGTTTTATAAGAACAAAGAACACATTTATTTATTTGAAAAAAAGTGGATCAGAAATGAGTATTTACAATTTGACGATTTGAATTTTGCAATAAAAAATCGTAATAAAACACATATTTATATGGGTTAGCAACTAATCGAGAAAACTGTTTTTTATAATTAACTTTACTTTAAAAATCTTCGAAGAAAAAATGTATGGCTTATAAAGATTGATGAAAAAAACATTTAATTAAAACTAGGTAAACTATCCACATTTTGTAAAAAATTGTGTTTAATAAAATTTCTCATCATTGTTTGTTCCCGATAACATTGGTAACTCATGCAATATTTATGCTTTGGAGTTCGGGGAGTTGACCTATGGTGGGCTATACAAAATATCCAACGCATAAAATTGTAAATACTTACTTAGTTAACATTGCACTGGAGAATAATTTATCTTCTCAATATCGGCCAAAGCGGTGTGGGTGGGTGATGAGCTGGAGCCAGCATCTGCTGCAGGTGTGTGGGTGATATCGTCTAGTACACTTGGATGAGGGCAGCGGCGGCGATAGCGTGGATTGGCGGTGGCATCTACTTCAGGTAGACGACTGTTGTTTGTGGACGGTGCCGATGACTGGCGGCACGTCAGCAGGGCTGGCGGAGACTGGTGGCAGGTCGGCAGGAGCGGAGGAGGCTGGCGGCAGGTCGGCAGGGCTAGCCGAGGCTAGCGGCAGGTCAGAAGGACTGGAGTAGGCTGGCGGCAGGTCAGCTGGACCGGAGGAGGCTGGTGGTAAGGCAGTAGGTCTGAAGGAGGCTGGCGGCAGGTCAGCAGAGCAGGTAGGGTCGGCAGAGTCGTAGCGGGCTGGTGTCATGCTGGTGGGGTCGCCGAAGGATTTTGGCGATGGCGGACCTACGGGGTCGCCGAGGGTTGATGGCGAAGAGTGGGCCACTCGCTTGTGACAGCTTCCAAGGACACAGACATGTTGAGTGGTTCTTATTGCATAACATCACACAAATCAATAGGTGCCGATGTTCCATGCAATGTTTATTTTTCACAGTTAATAATTATACCCTAAACTACCTGAGTTGATGTATTATTGAAGTATTATTCAATGTCAACCCAATCGCTGTTTAGCTGCGACATTCTTACAAATGTGTCTGTTAGAACTGGGGAAGGGAAAACGGCAAACAACTCTATTTATGTGAGTATATGTCGAAAAACACTTTAACCTGAGGAAAGGATGTACCCGAAGCAGACACACAGCTGCACATTCCAACCCTCCGAAATACACACATTAAATTACCATTGTTAATCAAAAGGATGGGGTTTTCGGAATCTCATTGCTTCATAGATATGGTAAGACCAGAGACGAATTATCCCCTGTTATTTTCACCTCAAGAAATCAAAGAAATTTACGGTTACAGGTAGAGGGAGCAAAGGATTTTCAAACTCAGACGTCACACAATAAACATTCAAACCTATACACTTATTTTAAAGACACATTAGCTTTGTTTGTCACCCACATTCCACGAATCGCTGAGCACATGGAGAGAAGGAATTCCCCGAAGTCCAGTCTTGTGCACTCAGGGCTTAATGGCATGTCAATAAAAAAGGATTTCCCGAAGCAAACACTTAATCTAAGTAGTGGGAGCGAGGGAGTTCCGAAAAATGTGATTGTGACAAAAAAAATTTCTAACTCGCCGAACAACTGGAGGAAAGGCAATTCCTAGAACCCTAGGAATTTACTCTTCTAAGCACAGGGAGATACGAAGTTCACCGAAATGTGACTGTGACACTTAAAAACTCATTTCCAACTCAATGATCACCCAGAGAGAAGGAATTCCCTGAGGCAGGAGATGCTCGAACCCCAAGAATTTATGCTTCTAAGTAGAGGGAGCTGCGATGTACCACACCTAAATTTCGCACAATTGCTTTCCCTGTTATCAACACTTTTTTAAAGCCTTAATGGCTTTGTTTGCCACCCAAGTGGCTTGAGATCGTGGAAACCCTTTCTATTGGACCAAACTCATATGTTTTCCATGAGTAATCATTTATCAACTGAGATGACCTCAACTGAGCCTGGGTGCAGGAGACTCAAATATACCTCACTCCTCTGATTACAACAAACATACCTACACCAGCCTGCAGGGCGAAAAGCGATCTCGACTTAAACACTTTTGTGTACCTGTTTCAAAACTAATTACATTTAACTTTGAACATTTTATTTATTTACTAGAGTACTTAATGTAGCACCATCTTTTATTTTCCATACAAGATAACGTGAGGGTTCTATACTACTGTGATTGAGTCTCTCAAAGTTCCATTCAGCTACCATCAAAAAGTATGTGCTTTGATTACACCAATCCTTCATCGTTGGGACAAATTTATGTAAATAACATGTACTAGAAAATATCTGGCCATACTACCAACATTCCGTTTTATTTCACTTCACTTCTAAGAACGTACAGAAATTGGTAACACAAAACAGTTATTGTTACAACATTCATTAAAAATTAAAAATATCCTCTAAAATGTTTGGCCACATATAGATCACCAATGTTAACCACCAACATTTCCGGACCTCTAATTTTCTTTCATAATATCAACACTAATACTTATTACTGCAAAAGATACTAATTTTATGGGTCCAGTTTTTACTATGAAACCCCCCTCAGAATGGGCCTCGGATTGGCTATGACGATCGTGTTAACCACAAATGTTCACTGATGCAAACACCCACGAAACCATATGGGTGCAACATTAACGTTGTCTCATACCTGCAGTAAATTTTACCATGCTAAATTGCATAGACTCAGTATCGAATCTCAAGTGGGACACTGCCGTGAGTAGTGATGTGCAGCACCCGGATGTGCCTCCAAGTATACAGCGCAGAAGCACCATCGAATAGGACCTCTGACGGCAGCGGCGGTGCTCGGCGTCCAAGGAGATGCCAATTTATGGTGACGCATTCCTATCAGCATGGCACACATAAATAATGTCTCTTCCTTGACCACAATAAAATCTTACTAGCTGTATTCACACACTTGTCATTACCGATTCTAAATTTACTGTGGCAGCGACAAGGTCAAACGCCCACAGGCGGTGGCACAATTTAAATTGAGTTGAACTTTTACTCTGCAAAGAAAAATGCAATATACATTGCTCATGCCACCCATTGATTTTACGGCAGCAAGGATTGCATGAAACCATAACCATAGTTCCAATACTGGATGTGCATACTTTCAATACCAATACGGCGTGCAAAAATATTATGTTTATAATCATGCTCTTACTTGGATGCCAGTCATCAATAATTGCAAGTCATTTTCAAACATTCCAAAAAATTGGCTATTCACTGGTCGCACACCCATTATGCCATCATGTAAAAATTGTTCTGGTCATACTGGCAATTTAATTTGCACATGCGATGCATGCACACTCAAGCTTGTAACTCGACTCTCCAGACTGCCTTGCACTAACAGCTGATACTCTCATTCCATCACACCTCCATACCCGCACCTCGCAGTCTACACATCATGCCGCACGGAGGGTGAACTCTGGAGGTGACTTTTACATATGAAGACGTACAAATAAATACACAATATTAGATATTACTATCTATTAATCTATAAGGATACCACCACAGAAAATGATAAAAATGTTTCCAATAGATAAATATATAGTTAATAGGCTGGCCTAAAATTAAGCAATAAAGAAATGGTAAAATACACACATTAAAAATACCAAACTATACTTTAACCATAATACAAGGGTTATCAACTATGACTAAAAAATTACTAAAAGACCTAAAAAACATTCTGTGATGATCATAATAGTCACACAGCCAAGAACACATTGGGCGAGTGTCCTTTCTGTAATTCATGTTCGTAGAACCCACCAGTGATTGGTTCACCATCTCAGTTTTCAAGCTAATAAACTCTGGAAAATAAATGTCTAACTGAAATAATTTTGAATATTTCCTATGAACAATTAATTGGGTACAATTTTTTAAAAACATGCCTTTGACTTTAAAAATGCGAAAATATTGCCCAACTTTGAACTTTGGCTTCCTCTCATCAAGACTTTAGGATTATTTGTCTTATATAAACAATTATTTTTTCACATCGATGGGTGCATCTAGATTGTTCTGTGAAATCTAGCACTGTAAAATGTCGCCAGTTTATGCAAAATATCTAACGAATTATAAGTACCCTGAGAGTAAAGTATTTATGAAGTAGCTGTTTAACTGATTTGTTGATATGCTCAGCTACAGGACATTTTATTCCAGAATATGTGACATAATGGTTGATTCCATAAGTAGTTATTAACTTTTTGAAGTGCGAATTAAAGAATTCCATATCTTGATCTGTGTGGAGGTGGTGAGGCACCCTTTCCTAGACATTGCATCAGCAACTTGTTTCCCACTTTTATTCTTCACTGGAATGCACCAAGCATATTATGAATATACATCCATTACTGTTAGAATGTACTTGAATCCTCGATTGTGTTTAGAAATTAAACTAATATCATATCACACAAGTCAGCTTCATAAAGATAATTTAAAGCACGAGTAATAACTTTCCTTCTTGGATAAATTAATCCTCGCATGAGCATATAGTTCGGTGGTAAGTTTACTAAACTTCATGATTAATTAATTAATGGATTTGCCAGTCTCTGTGAACTCCTCTATAAATGAGACAATTTCATTAGTATGCAAGTTATTGCCAGCCTGTTCTAAATCTATAAGTTGTTTCAAACGACTATCTAATTTGTTCAGGTTGTCCCAAAATATGTGTGAAATATTATGTTAGTTTTAAACCTAGATATGTTAGTGTCAATGGGGAAAGATTAAAATTGCCAGGTCTTTTACTCTTCAAATATGGTTCAATATTAATATCAGACAGTGTTTCTTTATGTACGGTTCCTTGTAATGCATCCAATTTACTTGTAAAAGGACATAATACTTGTTCATTAAAAACAACATGGTCCATTCGTGTTCTCTTAGCTTGTCAATATTTTCTTTAATAGCATTTATAACAGTGTGTGAATCCGACATCTCGGCAGACATTATGTACTAAATCATGTACATCACCCACTATTTATATAATCTGATTTCCTACCTGCAACATTACTGCGAGTAGGTTGTGCCTTTCCAATATTACTTATAACCATGTCTAATTTATTTGTAATGTGCATTCACAAATCGACATTTTGCTATAGCATTTCTGTATGTGTAACTAAACCTGACGTTTTATTAATAAGATCAACCCTTAAATATTGGAACAACTCATCAATTCTCACTTTAAGTTGCTCTGCAATACTAGTGGTTTCCAAATCATTAATTCTACTTATCAAAAGTTCTAAATGTTCATGTATCTTATTAGTTTCCTGATTCTGTAATGCAGCTAAAGTATTTGCTGAAATTTCTAAAATGTAATAAATATATCGCAAACACTTATGCTTTTCCTTCATTTAATTTAAGACTTGAAAACATCTAATGTAACTATGTAAGTTTTCCATAAATAACTTATTTATCGCATCACTGTCTTTCATTGGCACACCAACATTGCATAATATATGTCCCCTAACATTACAGCTCCTATAGCAATTTCTTGTTAAACATGTATGAGTACGTTGTATTCCTCTATATCCAAACTTTGAGATAGTCATTCTTTGTCTGGTAGTATAAAAGTGTCAAAACCATACAGATATCTACCCTTATGTAGTGGAAGATCAGAAATAATTACCAGGAATCCATACCTTTGTTTCCAGCAATTAAAACACATTTATTTGAACTTTGTAAATTACATATTGCCTAAAACATGGTCATTGTAAATGTGTTGTAGGTTTAAATTACTCACTTTTAACACAATTAACATGTTTGCGTTAACATGCCAATTGTGTTTTGGAATTCTACTGTAACTTTGAGACAAATAAAAACAGCTGACATTTGAATGTCTCTCAAAACTAAAATATTGATGAATTTATCCTTGTGGTTCACTTCACAAATTATCAAATATAAATACGGAATTAGGCAATGTTTCACTTGAGTTTATAATGTCTTATTTATTAGTTATAGCGAAATATTGCATTCCTTCAATTGCTGATAAAATACTTGCTAAAGATTTATACTTGTCTTCATGTATTGTTTTTGAAAAAAAAAAAAAAAATTCCCCATTTCAAACTTTAGACCATTAGTATGTTCCAAGTGTGACATAATAACATATTTTTCCATATGATGATGGACCAATTTACATTATCATATCTCATACTAAACATTTCAAAAAGTGTAACGAAATTTTAAACACATTGTTTAATCAACTACATTCGAGTAACATTTACCAAAATACAATTACTGTGGTTCGGGAATAAATCTTGCAAAATGATGGGCATCCAACAATCTGGGAATAAGCACATTAGGTAAGGCATGTAAGCTCCGCAACTTTGCACATTCTCAAACAACTGATTTGAAACAATGCCACATAGCAGATACTATATTAGCTGACAAAGCAGCAAATATTAGGAAGAGCCTGTCTACATCAACAGATGAAAAGTTAGGGGCTTGGGTTGTTGACAAATTAATGCAAGCCAAAGTAAAAAGAGGTATCGGAGTTGGCAAGTCGATATGCAAACCAAAAAATGAAGGGAAATGAAAGGCAAGTTGTTGCCATTCATATTTCGAACACTCACAGATCTTGGAACTCTCTTTGGTGGAGCTTCAGTTATTAGTATAGCAGTTAAATCAAGTGAGAAGGGAATGTTTCTTAAAACATATATAGTTAAAAGTTTACCAAAAACCTCCAAACTAGGGCAGTAGCACAGAAATTAGATGAATTAATTTTGTTACAATTGTTGACTGAAACAATAAACTTGTTAATTTTAGAAACAAAGAAGTTGACATATATTTACATTTTAAAATGAGTGAATTACATATAAATGCTTGCAAACAACACACACACAATACAGACAAAATGGGGTGTGTATCATACTCAATAAATTTCAAATGTGGGAGTCTCAGTTAAGTGTAATAATTACATTTCCAAGAAAATAACTATAAAAAGATGTAAACACTGTTGTAAAGTGATTAGTTCAGTTAGGAAGCCCATGAAGTTAACACAGGGCAACACATTGTTTTTAAGAGACATATGGTAGAAAGTAAATCGAGATGGAAAACATTCTTATTGGAGAACAGCGCATAAATTATGAGGATGCGATAACCAAAACTGTGATACACATATACAAACCATTCAGTGCTGGACCATATACATTCTCATCAGAAATACGCATATCTATCCAGAGTCATGAAATTTATACATTGCCTTCTGAATCAACTAAATGCTTCAGAGGAACATTCACAAAGACAGCTGATAGCATGAATACGGTAACTATGGGAATAGTTAGAAATGGGATACTTCATTTAATTGCCAGAATTGCATATCTGCTTAATGGTGTTGAAATTGATCAAAATCAACATTTCCACATCACATCAACAATAAAATACTATATCTCACTAACTACAAATTATAATAATACAGGGAGTATGTATGGTTGGAATCATGCTGACAAAAACAGACTACAAATAAATCCAGGTGAAAAACACAGTTGTAATACCATTAAGTATGGTACTTGGGTTTGCTGAAGATTACAAACATGTCATAGTAAAAGCTAAACAAGAAATAGTTATTCAATTTACCAACATTCACTTGAACATTATATGTGACATGGTCAATGATGAAGGCGTAACTCTTGAATTAAGTAGTGTATAATGGTTGATGCCTCATATGGAAATTAACACCCATGAACATGTAAAGTTTGTAAAGTATATTGAAAAAGGCAAGAACATAGATCTTGCATTCAGATTGTGCAGTTTGTAAATATTTCCTTCACTACAATTAAGCAAGAAAATCATATGGAATGTGTAATCACGTTTCTCAAATGAAAGACTGAGATACGTAATTCTCTATTTTCAAACCAACCAAAAAATTATCTAAGGATAGACAGATCTTTATTTGTCCATTGCAATATTAAAAATATTAAACTTTAGGTTAATACTCAAGCCTATCCCTATACAGATTTTAATGCACAATTCGCAACTCGGGAATATCTCATGTGTTACAAAATGTACAAAGTGTTTCAAGAAACATATAAATGGGAAAGATAGTGCACCGATTTTGGATCCTGAATTATTTATGAACAGAACACCTTTATTTGTAATTGATGATAGTAAGCAAAATATACTATCATCAATGTCATTGATTCACATATTGAAATTACCGCAAACACACACATTACCCCAAATTCTCAAGCTTACGAATTAATCATCCGCAACAGATTAGTATCTTATAATGTCAACCATAAGTTAGTTAACGTACTAACATGATTCAGTATACGACTAACCACTGTTGGGTAAATATATTCTGCAATATTCAAGGTTTCCAAGTTCCACATGGATTCATAATTAAGGATATGGCTATTACCTGCTTAAACAACCATACTGCAGTGTTTAGTTTCAAAGCACCTTACAAATAGAAATACCTATCTCCTAAATATAAGAGAACAAACACATGGGTTAGAAAAATCATTATGATTTAGTTTGGGAATGGGGATGTATTGACTATGGGGAAATGCCAAATATTTGCACTACATACTTCTAAGATGAGGAAGTGTACATGTGTGCACTTGATCAAAAACACATTCTTGCAAGTTTGTGGAAGGGAAAAATAATTGATTTGCATAAATAGTTCAGCTCAGCATGTGAAAACTCTAAATTAATGTATAAATTGTCATTACTGATGGATTGGTATGAGGAGGAAGAACCCCCAGTTGACAATTTAAAATTAATAGCAGAATGGTTGATGCAGCATGTGGTGATGAGGGAGGTGGAACATTTAGGGGTGACATGGGGAGGTGATATCAAGGTATAAATAGGGGAGACAATTCGGAAAATAATTGAGTCAACAGTTGTCGTCATGTTGGAGAAGTTTAATCCAGAAGTCGAGTACACAAGTGTTACACTGGGTTTCATAACAGTATGGTTTTGGGTTAAGGAAAATACTCCTTTGCAAATTTAAATGTTTGATGTGGAAAAACATTGGATTATGACATTAATTTATCTGGATTATACATATGAAGAAGTCGGAGAGTATATTGGGTGCATCTGTGTGGTGTATAATTTGTGACCTGACACCGAATTACCAGCCAGTTTAACTGAACTAGTATGGGATATGGAAGGCGAAGAAATCTCTAAATATCCATAATTTAAGAAAATTAAATACAAGTTGCAATGGGAGTGTTATATTGAACCTTTTGTCTGGACAGAAGAATACGATAATTATGGATGTGTTATGCAAATCCTTAGTGAAAATGGTCACCTAGTGTCTCCCTGCAGAATATGGGCTTGCAATGTATGGCAAACCAAGACATGTATCTGTAGTGTCGAAAAATAATGCAAGATGGTGGTGGAGCTCACACAACTAATTGGTCGAATGCATCTCAGTAATTGGCAAATGAGAAAACATTGGAAGGGATGGAGCTCATGTGACTAATTGGTCGAATGCATGGCCAATGGGAAAACATTGGCACAGCCATACTGTATATAATGGCGAGGGAACCAACGAAACTTAAGTCAGTATCATCTATAAAACCATTGTGTGCCGATTCGATCCTACAGCAGACTATTAAGTCAGTATCATCTATAAAACCATTGTGTGCCGATTCGATCCTACAGCAGACTATGAGCTGGTGCTTGTGGGGTACTGGAGAGTGTACTTGAAACCTTATTGTGGCGAGATACAAGTGCAGGTGTGCAATGTTCAAGAACATTGTGCTACAAATTTGATACATATCAAGATATCAGATTTGGGGAAGGATTTGCTTGTGAAGATATTCCAGTAAGGTATTTGACACTCGATACTTCCCTGCCATGCTTGCTACAGTACTTAATTGCAGATACTTTTGATGGAGTGATTGTTAAAGAAGTATGGGCCAAGTCGAAAATCAGGTATCGACTTGATCATCCACAGCAAGGGGTCAGCATCTGGTGAAAGGAAGCATGATGAAGATATTCATACTTTCATCTTTCTGCAAGGCAAGCTATCATTTCCATCAGTGTGCAACAGTTATTCATGTGAAGTGGCTAATTTAAAATTAAGTTCCAGCCTAATACCAAATACTCTATCATCGTACATGGTCTGTATTCAGTTATATATGAGCTACCATTTTCATTAAATAACTACAAAGAGACGTGTAAAGGTGATGCACATTTTAAATATATGTATGGTTTTGGGTTCATGCTAAACAGAAACAAATATAATGTACTCGTATCAAGTGTTAGTGATTCTCACTGTTCTAATTGTCCTGTAAATAAATGTAGACCATATATGACTGAGAAAAATGCAACCTTAAATGCAAGAGTGAATGCATTCTCACTAGTTATTTTGCTAAAAATGATAACTTGAAAGATGTTATTTATAGACCAATTCACACTCTTCCATTACATTACTATGAATGGTGTGATGGGGACAATCATGTTTTGAAAGCAGTGAATGAGTGTATATATATATATATATATATATATATATATATATATATATATATATATATATATATATATATATATATATACACATACATATCAAATTAATTTGTTTCAGCTAATTGTTTTGTGCATACAAAAATAAAATTAGGAAAAGCAAAAATTAACCCTTAAAGCTTATTTCCACATACTATAAAATGGTAGAGGAAAATACTGATGAAGTTAATTCCTCATGTATTTGTGTGGAAAAGTCAATCATAAAATAAATATAATCAAGTTCTTTAGGTGGTTATTGCATTCCAAACTGTTTTGTTGTTGCTGTAAGGGGAAGAAATAACTATTGTGTCTCAATAACAATTTAACTTTCATACTGTAAACATGTCTTTCTTCCATGTGGCCAACCCATATGTCAATGTTAAACCAGTAAAATCTAATGTCTAATACACATTTTGGTGAAATGATCTTTCAAAGAACTTTCCCATTGGGAGACAAAAATCCGATGAGTTGATTCAATGTTCTGACACGACTAAGTCTCTTATATTTTATATTACTCTGAATACCACATTACCTGCAAGTATTAATTAAGTTTTTGTACACCATCAAGAAACTTTTCCTGGTCTGGTAGATAATATTGTGTTACATGTACGAAACTGCTGTAAATGCATGAGTACCCAGATTTTTTTAAATGAAAAGTCTAAACCAGTTCGGCGGAGAAAACGCACTCATTTTGAAATTTCATAGAGGCAGGATTTTGAAGGCAGTGTTAAAAAATGTACAAAGTCAATAATTAATCAATTAATTAACCTGCTGTAAATAAATGTATGTAAAACTTGTCACATTTGTATGTTGCAACTATTTTGTTACAAATTGTTTGATCTCACCAAAATGTCAACCGTGTCATGTTAAACATGTTATGTCACAAGGATGTTAACAAAACAGTAATATGTAAAGTGTTGTACTTTTGCATTTAATAAATATTTTAAAAATATATTCGATTATGTTTAATTGACTTATAAAAGCCCCTAATATCCTTTTGCATATCATATAGAATGATGTTACATAAAAGAGTGCTTGAAGATAATATTTAAAAATTGAGAAGAAGATATTTAACAGTCAGATAAATTTTAAAAATTGGGTTCTCATTTTCGAACAATTGGTGAATGTTCGGGGAGTGGGATTTTCCCGAATCCATAGAAAGATTACAGTTTAACTTGAGGAAAGGGAATTCCCCGAAACAGGGTTTCTTAGAACCACAGTTCCCAGCACTCAGGTCTTAAATGACCTGTCAGTCAAACAGAGTCACAGCTGCCATTCTACAAAAGATTACACTTTATCCTGAGGAGAGGGAATTCCCGAATCAGACACTCAATGTAAGTAGTGGGAGCGAGGGGGTTCGAAAAAATGTGACTGTATCACCGAAAGCACATTCCAAACCACTTAATAACCTGACAGTTATACTTGCCTTAAAAGCTGGTATTGAAATAGGGTAAAGTGAAGAGTATAAAAGAGTGGCATCCTTCCCCACTCCTATCAATTCCCGGTGAACTTTCGACTCATGAGGATTTACTGCATGCTGCTGTGACTCCAAACTATCATCATCTCCAGGCTTCGACTCTGCATCTCAATGCTTACAACTCTAACTAGGAGGAGAGTAATCGACTGTTCTTCTCTTGTTTCAACATCCAGTTCACACTGCCTAATTTTAAATGTAAGTAAATGATTTATTTTAATACTATGTTTAGATAATATTTATATTCATGTTTAAATATTTTTTAAAAGTGATTTGAGAATTTTTTTAACTTGTTTTAAATATGTGTTTTATAAACAATCTCATTTGGAGGGGTAGGAGGGGGCAGCTTTGGTAACATAGTTGATTAAGGCATAGGTTGTGAAGTGCCACCTAGTAGAGTTTCGAATCCCTTCAGTGTAAAAATAGTTGAGTTGAATGCAGGGTTATTACATGAAAAATGTGTGCACTGTTTCAAGGGTTGTTGATTCGGTATGTGTAGGGTTTGTTTAATGGGGAAATGCATAGGCTTTGCTTAGTGGGTGAAATGTAAATACTTGCTTGATTAGTGAACTGTGATAACTTATTAAACTTGCTTAATGGGGAGATGTGTAGGCTTTGCTTAATGTGTGAAATAAATTGATATCCACAAGCACACTCTCACTTTTTGTATTTTTCAGGCATTTCTCTGTTGTTTCATATTACTATAATGTTTTTTTCTCTTTTTGTTTGTTTCAGGCCCTAGTCGAAGTCCAGCAGTTTTAGGTGAGTAAGGGGAGGGAATTGTTTGGTGTGGTATGTCATCTCCCCCATCGTCTAAGCATCGGCAGATTGATAGCTTGTTAGAAGAAATCTATGTGTAAGATAAAGAAAGTAGTTCTTGATTGGATATGTCCGATACAGACTTCTTCTGTGTTGGATACAGAGATATCTCCTGATGCAAGTGGGTCGGAATCTGATTCGAGTTCGGTCTCATCTTCATCAGTGGAGAGATTGCTGCCCAATTTGCAATATGTCCCTTTGGACACTGAATCTGGAAGTAGATTTGTGGATGCGCGAATTTCAAATGATATGCCCAATACTGATGTGGATGATTCACAATTTTTTGATAAGTGCAGGAAACCTATTCAAACAGTTGACGCAACACCCTGGCATTTTAAAATTAGTGTATCCATTATGGTCAAGTATGTTAAAATACAATGGCTGAGATAGGCATTATCGAAAGGTTTTAGTTTTGGTTTAAAGCTAATCCTGTCCTACATTTGTCCAATGTTGGCGAATTTTATGACATTAACATCATCCCTTAGGTCACTAGCCAACTTGGAGAGTTCAGTGGTAGGGGCAGTGGCTGGGCAATGCAGCTTGTATTGTATATAGACAACCACATTTCACAATACAGGCCATTCACTGTTGGTGCCTCTTACAGGGAGCTACCCAGGTTTATTGCCAATACAAAAGCTTACATGAATGTGCAGTGCTCGGAAAGCATGTGCTTCCTATACACCACTGTAGTGACTTTATTTCCTGCCACATCTTATGTTCACAGTCGCTTCATATCCATAACCTCATGAGGTTTTGAATACTGAAGGTCTCCCAAGTCCTGTGGTATTGAATGATATCAAAAGTTTTGAAAAGAATGATCCTATTTATATCAATGTCTACAGTGTAGTAGACAAAGATATAAATATAATTGGAAAAAACTTTGGGTAATGCCCAAGAAGGATAAGTCATGCCCATGCATATGTCTTCTGTTTGTCATGCTCACCATGTAAATGTGCTAGCCATTTTTGCCAGTGGTAATACAGTGCATTTACACTTTGCGATGATCAAAAGTTTGTCATGACTGCTTCACAGTCAACTGAGTAAGGAGAAACACAGAAATTTTGTTTGCAAGCAATGTCTCCAATAATTCAGAAATGAGGAGAAATGCACAAACCATATGTATTTGTGCCAGCAACACAAAGCTAATATGTGAACTTTCCCAATTGAGGATGAGAAGTGGTTATAATTCACTGATATTTCCAAACAGTAAAGATTGGGGTTTATTGCATACTGCGACACAGAGTGTTACTTTAAACCCATAACCACTTGCCTACCTAACAATGACACAAGTTACACAACCACCATGTACAAGCATGTTCCATACACTTGCAGTCTTCTGCTTGTGTTTTCATATAATCCAGCTTTATTGAATTATTTTGAATTTGTGGTTGAGGATTGTATGTACCAATTGGTGGTGAAATTGGTTGAATTAAATAAGTGGGTTGCAGGAATATACAGTATGACTTTTCTGATCAAGGCAATGGCCATAGCTGACAAAGCTATGTTAACACCTCAAACAAGTTGTCATATTTGTAATAAACAGCTCGGCAAAGATGTTGAGGCTGACCATGATCATTTGACAGGCAAAATCAGAGGCTCTGCACACAGTAAGTGCAATTTGAATTTCAGACTATCAAATAATCAACTTGCAGCTGTATTTCATAACCTGAAGAATTGCAATGTCGACTTTATCGTAAAGTCCTTGGCACCACAACACATTACATAGCCAGATGGAAACATGTCGATCGATAATCTGGGGGATCTTTCAGGTTTTGGATTAACATTTGACAATTATAAATCCATTACCAAGGACATTCCCAATGTGGTAGACTTGAAAGGATGTACACAAGCTGTGCAATTTCACTTAATTGATTCACTTTATTTTATGAGCACATTTCTGGAGAAATTGGCAGGAAATTTGTCTCCTGCACTGTTGAGAATCGCCTGCTCATTGTTTATAGACAATACTCAGTTTGAATTGGTTCAAAGAAAGGGAGTGTTTCCTTATAACTTTGTTAAGTCATATGTCATTCCCTCCATGGATGCATTTCATAATGTTATGAAAGGCAAGGGCATTAGCAGTAAAAACTGCTCATGCCCAAGTTGCATGGAATGCATTCCATTGTCAAAATGTATTGCAGTATGCAATACATTATTTATGCATGGACACCTGTTTGCTGGCAGACATATTTGAGAATTTCAGGACTGTATGTTTGGCAAGTTGCAGTCTTAACCCTGCCATGTACATTACAGTTCCATCCCTCTCATGGGACACTTTATTTGTAAAGATAGTTGCATGGCTAGTCCTGTTGACTGATCCAGACATGTACCATTTGTGGAACACGGGGTCAGGGGCGATGTTACCCAGGTTTCCAGAATGTGCATGGAAGCCAAAAATATTTACTTGGGCATTGAGTACAACCCCAGTGTGGTAGAGAAGTACATCTACTATTATGATGTAAATGGCTAGTACTGTCAGACCATGAAGTTCAAGCTTCCCATTGGCAATTTTTGGTGGGTTGAGACATGTTTTTATCATGGGATTTCGGTAACAGAATGATTGCGATACTTGCTTTTTCTTGGAAGTTGATTTGTCTCTTCCAAATGAAATTGATGATGCCCTAGCAAATTTGCCTTTTGTCCCACTGTTTGGCATTTCTCCGAAAGGCACAGCTGAAAAATAGTTGTTTCCTCTTGTGCCATGGAAAAACTATTGTATACATGAGGAAACACTGCTGTGCAACTTGAAGTATGGAGCCAAGCTCGACTCTATTCATCGCATTCTGCACTTCGAGCAGAAGGTATGGATGATTCTGTACATTGAGTTAATCATTGAGAAACATGCCCAGGCTGCAAACAACATTAAAATTCGTTTTCTTAAATTGACGAACATCTTGGTTTACAGGAAGACTTCTCTAAATGTCCACCAAGAAATGGACATACATGTCATATTGTGGTATGACATGATTTACAGGGTGGCAGAATTGGTTGGGCATCTGACTTTCAAGGCAATGCAAAATCATCGATGAGAGTCTTGTACTTATCGAGATATCAGAGAGCTGTGTTACATTTAAGATGGCTTTGTACATAGGTGTTTACCTTTTTGATGTTTTCAAATTTTTGTTGTATGATTTTCATTATAACTACATTTCTCAAAAAATTCCTCAGCCTGCTTTGCACTCTTGTACTGTGATACCAATTCCCTCATTTATAAAATTCACTGTTCTGATGTTTATGAAGTAATTGCCCCATATTTAGATATACATCTTGAAACATTCAACTATTTGCCTGATAATCCAAATGGATTCAAATTACTGAACAAAGGCATAACTGGAGTGATGAAGGATGGATGTGCCAGCTGCATCATCACACATTTTGTAGGCCTGCATCCCAAACTTTACACATACATTGTTGCGAATGAACAGTCTATGCACAAAGCAAAAGGCTTAGATCCTAACTTGTTGCAATTGCTCCATTACCAGGATTATTGGGAATGTCTCGAGCGAAATTTATGGGTACTGGGGACCCAATATAATTTCGTTTGTGTGACCACAATGTCTACACCAAACACATGACAAAAGAGGCTTTGACAAGCTCTGACTTAAAGCACCTCATTGACAGCGTGTCAACCTTACCTTGGAGGCACCACTGCATCAGTAACTATATTTCTTTCCCTTACTCGCCAATCAACTGGCTGCCGCAATAACATCAGTTACAACTCAAATCTACCAGAACTGGCAACCATCAGCTACAAGGCCAACAAAACCTTTAAATATACCAACCCAACAACCACTGTCCTGACAACCATCTACTGCAAGTGTCTATTCCCCACCATGGATATTCCCGAATATGATGTAAGTGAGACATTCCCAAATGTGAACCTGTACATATGAGAAGTGTAAATAATTACCAAGAAGATGTGTGATGCATATAATTATTCTAAGAAGATATGCTGTATATATTTATTCTAAGAAGATGTGCTGTACATAATTATTCTATGAAGATGTGATGTAAATAATTGTTCTAAGAAGATGTGATGAAAATTCTTATTCTAAGAACATGCACTGTATATAATTATTCCAAGAAGATGTTTGTATGTGATTATTCTATAAAGACTGAATTTTGTATATATGTGTATATATTGTGGTTGATGGAAAAAATGGACAGTAGTAAAAAGTATTTTAAAACGATTGTTTGTTTAATTTGTTATTTACCTTACCTCCAAAGAGTGTGTGCTCATATATAATTTATAAAAAATAAAAGAAAATACATTTAATACATTAACAACCAATAGTCATACATTCAGAAACCTTAGATTAAAGAGTGAGTCAATGTGTAAGCAAATATAAAATAAATGTACACGTGTTGCATCTATCACTGCTACAAACTGACCTCCATGGATTCCAAAGGTACTGACATTTTTATATATAACTCTACACTTTATATATTACACACATTCCAATATGGCCACCTATTTTGTGTGAAAGAATGAAATAATTACCTCTTGCCAATATGGCGATGCGGATATTACATGAGCGCAAATGCACTATTAA
Source organism: Dryococelus australis (assembly GCA_029891345.1). Classification (NCBI taxonomy): domain Eukaryota; kingdom Metazoa; phylum Arthropoda; class Insecta; order Phasmatodea; family Phasmatidae; genus Dryococelus; species Dryococelus australis. The sequence goes on along the minus strand of CM056995.1, from coordinate 333,164,715 downwards.
ATGATTACATTTATAGATATATATAATTTAATTAATGACATTATTTATTCTTTTAAATGCTATTCGACCCCTCCCCTCAGCCAAATACATTTCCTTTCCACCTCCCAACCTGCCAACACCTCTGCAGAGCACAGCATCCACAAGCTTTCGAACAGGTAACACCTCTACTGCTCCTGACACCCTCCCCCTCATACACAACCAAACCTCCTCTTACTCAAGACTGCGAACAGGTTACACCTATGCCACTCTTTATCACCTCCCCTCACACTCCATCAAACCTCATTCCTTCATCAGACTCCAACCAGGTAACACCTATGCCACTCCTGACCCCCTCCCCCCCAAACACACCAGAGATCAGGCGTGCTCTGGACTCCGAAGAAGCAGCAACTACTCTCCCCAAATGCCTCTTGTGCATTTCTTGTTCCAAGAACCAGCCGACCAATCACAACACACCTACAGATAAGGTGGGGTAACCCTTCTGCATGAAAGGCAAGCCTCGCCCACAACCATCACCAGGAAGACATAACACCTACAGCCAATCATAGCAAACCTATTAGAGCAAGTAGCGATAGGGTAGGGAAGGGTAAAGTTACACACAATCACAACACACCTCCTGGTTGGAGAGGGGGAAGGGAGGGTGTACATGGACATTGGGTGTGGTTGAGGGAGGGGGTAGAAAAATTCTTGTGAAATTGCACATGTGCCACTCTTGCACGAGCGGTCCAGAACCCGTGCGCTCCCACCACTTCCGTAACATTCCCACGTAAATTCAAATATTAGGTCGGCGCCAACCCAGTGCTCTGAGCTCCCAGACCAGAATTCTTGCTACAGCCCTGGATGTTGGCGTTACAAAATGTTTTCCTGTTCATCAGCAACCTCAGCATTGCCAGTATAAGAAGGAATATATCGTATATGCTGCTGCAGGCATCACAGCAACAAGTCACATTCCTCGCAGCTGCTGCATTCCACATCAAGACTAAGGCGAAAGAGCTGGCGGTGGACTGGTCGCTGCTGCTGCTGCCGCTGCCCTGGGTCGGCTTGCACTTAACCGGGCTGGCCGACGATGACTTCCACCTCACTCTGATTTTGTGGCTGTGCTACGTCGCCTCCTTCCTCTTGGCAGTCACTTGCATCACAACCTTGTTCTGCAGGCACGAGCCGCTGCTATTGGGTGGATTGCACTTCAAGATCGTGGCACTCGCCCACGGTGCCCACTTCCCGCTCCACAAACTCTGCATCCTCGAAGGTAGCTTAACTCACTAAACAAAAAAAAAATATCTACTTTGACTTACTTGAGTTGAGTTGCGTTGAGAGATTTGGGCGGTGAGAACGGAGCAGCATCGGAAAACAAAAGCGGGGAAAATGGGTGATCCCCGAGAAAATCCGGCAACCAGAGGAATCGTTCGGCGCGATTCCCACTTGAGAAAATCCGGGAGTTGCCTGACCGCGGATTAAATCCAGTTCGCCTTGGTGGGAGGTGAGCACTTTGACCGCTCAATAACCGCACCCACCCCCCCCTCAATTGGGCATTGAGCGACGCTGTGTACAATACTGGCTAAATGTATCCTTCGGTTGCAATATGCACACAATTGTGTGCAATTGATCTGAATGGTTGAATGAAATTGGTGGCAGAGGATTTTGCCTCTTCGCACAAGGCGTGGGTGAGCGGATTGCTCGGCAGAGAAACGATCTTCATATCCCCAACTTTGCTGAATGGAGATGCAGGCTTCACCGATGACGAGGTACTGGCCATCGTCGCCCACGAGCTGGCCCACTGGAAGCTCGGACACGGCACCCGCAAATTCGTCGGCGTCCAGGTGAGAAACTGCCTGCCTTCACCGGCGCCCTCGTCGCAGCGCGGTATTGTATTGTATTGGGCTTATTAATGTCCCCCGGTTTCATGCCGTCATCACTTATCAGGTGACGGCTTACAAACTAACATATGATCTAACTTAAACTAACACCAATGTGTGATCTGGGATTCGAACCCAGAACCTAACGCATCCCAGACCGCGCCGCGGAAGGCCGGCGCCTCACAGCATGTTTGAAATGGTCTGCACTCAGCAGACCGAAAGTCATCTGTTCGAATTTTCTGGCAGGCGAGTTTCGATCGCCTGACCTGCCAAATAGCTGACTGTCGGCCAGCTGGCCTGTCGAGCAATTGGCTGTCTATTAGCTGCAGCGTCAACAAGCTGCCTGTCTGTCAAAGTAAGATATATCTTGTCCTGTCGAACAGATGACTTTCGGTCAGCTGATGTAGCCCCTTCAAAATCCGTGTATTTCCAGTTAAAAAAAAAATGTATTTCCTATTTATTGATGCACGAAAATAAATACTTCAGACAAAAAGGTACGGTTTTTCGTTCAAGATATCACACACACTAGATGCAAAATTCCGGAACACTCCAACTTATAAAAAAAAAAAAAAAAAACGTATTCAGACTGTCCTATATCAAAATATAGCAATCGTATAATGTGTAACTACTAAAGATATAAGTTTTAGCCTTTACTATTTACTTACTAAAAATTATATTTAATTCGCCGTCTCAACTGTTGAGTTACAAAATATACAAATAGAAAGCAGGAAGCGGCAACGAATCAGTTCTGTAATCTGGTTCTAGGGTAGCAGCAGCCGAAGTTCTGTAACAGCGTCCCTATATTTTGTTAGTTTGTGAAATTATAGTTACTGCGAGAACAAAATAAGCCTTGCTGGAGTTATTCTGTTTTGAAGGACTAATCTGTACTGTAATAGGAACAGAATGCTCTAATGCACGAATTCTGCGTACATCAGCAGGTAAGCCACATAGAGGACCACAAAAGACATTTATGTTAGTAAAGCCTGTTCACGGTAAAATGAGCACTTTTGAAATCAATCTTAGAAAAAAATCACTGCCTACGTATGCATATATTTTAATGGGCGCACCGAGTGACATTTGCCCAGTAAAGTTCGTAACGATAGATGGAAAGCAGTTCCATATCTTAAAGTCGAATAAAAAGTGTTAGGAGTCTATCTGTAATAACGTGATTTTTTTTTTTTTTTTTTTTAATCTACAGAAGTGTAAAAATTACTACATTAGTAAAATGTTTACTTTCCTAATACTTCCATAGTTCCAGCTGATCGACGCATGAATAAAGTGATGAGGCCCATGGCAATATTAATTTTATATAAGGCGGAATAATACTTAACGTGTACACAATTAGATCATATGCAGGGCTTCCAAAAGTGCTCATTTTACCGTGAACAGCCTATATAATAATATACGTAAACCATATATTAATTACACCAGCAACTCATATATTAGTCCTGTGTTAATAATTTAGAAAGGTAATGGAAACAATAATCTGTTTCCTACAATCATGTTATTTTTTTCTCTAGGTAACATGCCAAAGACACGCAGACTAAACATAGTCAACTGTCGTCGAAGTGCTCAACTGTTGTGTCTTGGTTAACGCGAGGGGATGGGCGAGTTGTGCTATAGCGTCTGCACCATACCAGTGATAGTAACAGCACAACACTACGCTTTGTTTCAGCTGAACTTGCTGCTAATGCTGGCCATGTTCAGCTGGTTGTTCCACGAACCCGCATTGTGTGGTGCGTTCGGGTTCGTTGGGGAGCAGCCGTTCATCATCTGGCTCGTCATCTTCCAGATGTACATCTTCTCTACGTACAGCACGGTAACTCGCACTGACCACATAACATTAGCAACACCGAACTGGAAATTCCACTCGCTCATTAAAAAAAAAAACAAACAAACGCTATACATCTAAGACTTGAGTGATTGCAATGTTTTTGTAAGTCGTTCTACTCCCTTGTGTATTTGACTCATTTGGGAGATATGAGCCATCAAAAATCACTGAGATAACACCCCCCCCTCCACCCCCTTCTATAGGTAATATAATTAGTTTTTTTAATGGCCTTGTTGGTGTTATTAATGATGTCCAGCCAAGATAAATTATTTTTGAAATTAAATTAGAAATCAGAATCAAGAATCAATAAGCGAAAATAATTTATTTCGCCTGTCATTGTGACAGTCAAAAGATACAAAATTTGAATACACCACAACATCAGGAAAATCGTGTTTTTAAGTGAATTTAAATATCCCGTTACAATGACGAGATATGTGTATTGCCAAGAAAATCTCAGCATTGCTGTGCAATTTTTCGGCAATCGCGAAAGTCGGTAAAAAAAAACCACATCGATAAGTATGATCTACAATTTATTAATGTTTCGCACGATGCACATACTAGCGGGCGGTCGTGGGAGTGTTTTCGCAAACTTTTAAACTTACCTCCGTAATATTAATGCAAAAAATTTGGGGTATAATTCATGCAGAAGCTTTCTCTCGGCTGTTCGGAAGACGTTCATCAAAACCGGAAGCGCGTAGGAACCAAGCGGTCGCCCACAACAAGAATTCTAGCAAACGTTATCTTCATTAGGCATTCCTACTAAAATTGACACAATTTTATGCAATTTTTCCCCAACTGCAATATTTTGGGACTTCTAATACTAGTGGTATGATCTCCTCGTGTGGAAATTTACACCTGTTTACTAATTTCTCCTAAGATGACATCAATATATCTATACTAAATGTGGCATCTTATCTCAATCTTGAATGAAAGAGTTGTCGTTTAAAATAACAATATTTATGCTGCACCAAACCACGAGAAGACGAGCTAGTAACAGATAAATGTAATCCATCTGTTACTGTGGTATTCCTACTAATTTATAGTACTATATTATCACCAACTAGCTATCTGTGTGGGTCAATAATAATTATGTCACCACTTGAAACAGTTAAATCCGCTAGTGCACTTATCTAAATTAACGAAGCGACGAAGCGCCTGGGCCATGCGAGTTGTTTAGGGAAGGTCAAGGCATTTCGTACAGCTTTGAGAGGGCTCGCATCTGAAAACAACGCGCTAATCGTTTAAGAATCCTATTTCCTGCCTGAATAAGATGCGTGTCAAATATGACTCGCATCTCCATCGCGAATGTGAATGTGAATACCAACCTCAGGATAGTCAGAGGCGTGTCTGTTGAACTTCGATCCAGTTTCAAAAATCTAGTCTGTGGCCAAACGAATCGACGAAATTTTGCGGTCGGTAAGCCCATGCCACACTGTGAAATTTTTGCCTTCAAATATATTTTGGCAATAAAATTTTGAAGACGAAATGCAACCATGAAATTTATAATTCCAAAAAAGTGACCAAATACATAATTTCGAATGTATTTGAAAATATGTCACACTACCGAATTATTATTATTATTATTTTTTACTGGGAGGACCTAATCTGAATTTTTGTTTAAAAATGATTTTCAAAGTGAAAAACTGCTGTTGTGAAGAAATGTACGGATATTGTGATTTATTTTCATTTCTTTACTTAGTTCATATTTTATATATCACAGATGTTTCCTGCACAATGAAATTTAATCCCCCCCCCCCAGGTTCTTAATGTTATGTGCAATATTCAGTTAAACTAACATTCACGCATATACAGCTTTTAGATAAATTAATTTTCTTCATACCCTTATTTCGTTTCCAGCAATTGTTCGTTATTTTTAAGTTCCGTGGCATCCATTTTTGTCGAGCATGATTCTGATTGGCTGAGCGCACCAAAGTTCAAAGAAATATTAGAACCGGTCCAAAGCCGTCCAACTTTTTCAGACATGTATGGCGGCGTTTATGATGTTTCGACATCACAACTGTCCAACTGTATCTGGACAAACTTATTGGAAGCAGTTTGAGGGAATATTTTGACGGTTTGACAGGGTTTCGCGGGGTATTTTCCAAGGTTTTCAGGTCTGTGTGGATGACACTCAGCCAAAGTAAGGAGCTGCAAGCTGACCTCCTGTCGGCTACGCTAGTCGAGCCGCAACATCTCGCGTCGGCGCTCGTCAAGCTGAGCCTCCGCGATCTCAGCTTCCTGCCCTTTGATTGGTCTCTCTCGTCCTGCCACCTCTCGCACCCCACGTTGCTGGTGCGTCTGCAAGCGCTCGACGACTACCAACGAAGCCACGACTACCAACATAGCCACGACATTTCGCAATGAACAATGTCGCAGTGTGATTTCTTCAAATCCTGGTAGCATTTTTCTGTGTGAGTTTTTTCTTTTAAAATCCAATCATTGAACATTTTTGTGCAAACATTGTTTTGTTTTGCTCGCATGTATGATAAAGCCTTGTTTAATTGACTAGAGACTGAAACTATTCCTTCATTTTACTATAGTTGGAGCGTGGTTGAGCTGTTTCGAAATCAGCCTATGGTACAATGTTCCTGCTTCTAATCTTTCTTTTCACAGGAGTGATTCCAGTAAAGTTTGCAGTGACGTAGGAAAGTAGATCTATGTCTTACAGTATTGTTAAAACTGCGATGTTAAAATTTGTTGCTACTAAATTAATTTCTTTTAGTTTCTGTTTATATTATATAACCAAGGGGAACCATTAACAACATACTTATATTGGTAGTAAATCTGAAAGGTTAGTCAATTACATGCACGAATAAAGTGATCAGGTCCGTGGCAATGGTATATTTATCTACGCACAGTGGAAGGATACAACAATTGCAGTAAAACATAGCTTAAACATGGCTTAGAGACCCTACAGTGCACAGCAAATAGCATTTCCAGTTCCCAGCGCACAGCAGTGTAGTAAGGCAGTGTCTCAACTCTACATCCTGCTTACTCTCTCTCGCTACTCTCACTCTGGCACACTCTGGCTCACTTTGACGAATTGAGACTTGTGCTCTAAGTAAGCCTTCGACATTATTTATTTCTCCGGCAGAAAAGGTAATAAATAGTGAAAAATAAAATATTGCTGGCCTTTCACTTTCCTCGAATAAATGTACAGTATTTTAAGAAATAGTAACTTATTTTAATTTGTTACATTTTAGAATGATTAAAGGCATAATTGTTATATGCAAAACACAGTAATTAGTAATATGCACACAATTAACCTAAATGAAATGTGAACAAACTAACATCATAATCTGTTATGTTCCTATCAAACGGAATATTATTGTTATTGCACATTTCACAATTGAAATGATTAATTTAAGTCGATTAAATATTTCTAACACTGCTTCAGAAACAACAAAACATATGTCTGGATATTTGAGGTCCGACTTGAAAACAACATGGCTGCCGTAGAGGGTGCGAGAGTGAGCAACGAGTGTACACCGTCGTTCACTCCTCGGAGTTGGGACAGCAGAGAGGACTCTCTGTGACGTCAAGAGTGAGCGAGAGAGCACTCTCTCGGCGAACTGGCACACGGCCTAAGATGGTGGTTCCTCTGAAGTACGGGCATGTGTCTGTATAACTGGCTGCGCTGTGTACGGTATTCTGACCGACTGACAGCTCCGCATCGCTGTCGCCATGGCGTGGAATGGAGTGAAGAGATTTGAGCGGCTCTTAGCTTCGAGATATCGAGAGCCGAAGTGGGGCGAAACGTGGTGAGTATGGAGCAGCGCCGGAATGCAGGGGGGGCGGCGGGATATCCCCGAGAAGACCCGCCAACAAGCGGCATCGCCCGGCACGATTCCTACGTGTGGAAATCCAAAGGGGGCGACCCCGCTGGGGGATCGAGCGCCTTGGTTCACCTTGGTGGGCCGCGACTGGCAATTGGCGGTTCATGTGGACGGGGACGTGTCCGAAGCTAGGCGTCATGTGACGTCACATTCACGCAGTCCGAATGTGGTCTACAAATGCGTGGTCCGATGTGAGCTTTCCTAATCTGACTCTACGTGGCAGCAAATTAGGCACATTATTTGTTGTTACGTAGTGATGTTTAAATTTCCTGAGTTATTGATTATTTAATTTGTACGAAATTGGTGATCAGAATATTTATCTATAGTAAACGCCTAAACACATATTTTAAATAACTTCGCCAACTGACATACCATTTTTTTTTTAAACTTACGTTTTAAAAGTTTTATCCTTGAAATAAAATTGTCGGACCAAACGAAGACATCCCTTATTATTAATTACCATTCCATCATATTTGTTTTCAGAAAGCCCACATTGCGCATCCATTGTTTGCATTAATAACGCAAACATTCCACGAATGCGCGCGAAATTATTTGAACTATTCTTCTTTTTCTATCAGCCTAGGACGCAAACTCCGGACAAAAGTTCAGTTATGCGAATGCTTCAACTTTGGACACAGGTTGACCTGGGACACGGCAGTTTTGGGACAGCGCCACGACGTCAGCGGATTACGTTCACCAATCAGCGCATCCTTGTCCTGAGGCCCAGGTTCGGGCGGCGCAGTCGTAGACAGGCCGTAACAGCACCAACCGGATACCTGGCTCGTTTCGCCTCCGCGCACATACGTTCGCCGATTCTGCGCCGCAGCCGTTAGCGAGCAAGGCTGCAGGAAAACACTCGCCGAGCTGGACCCGCGAGATGTAACGATCACAGAGCAAGTGAGGAGACAAGAGCGGGCACTTCCATGTTGTGACGATCTTCTTATTTTGAAGTCTTTTTTTCAGGGACGGTGGATGGGTGGTAGGTGCCTGGATTAGTACCAACAGCAGATACGAGTTACGAAAAATAACCACCTAGTTTAATAAAACAAAAATAATAGTTTTTAGTGATTATTCTGTGATAAAAACGCCTCATTGAAGTAGTTAATAATCACGTTGTGTTCAATGTTTAATAAAATAACTTATTTTCAAAAAATAAAATTGTATATATATATATATATATATATATATATATATATATATATATATATATATATATATATATATATATATATATATATATATATATATAATCTCTTGCCGGATAGCATTTACAGTATGTTTACTTGTTGCATTATTCTTGAGAGGTTCTAGAACGACGTTTTAAAATTGCTTAATTAGAACCTACTTGACTAACACCATTTATTTGCCGAATACTGTTTTTTCAGCAAATAATTAAATATATAACTGTGCTGTTTGTGTTAGCTCTGCCTTTGAAATATTTACGTTACCTCCAATTGTGACCAACAGATTAGAATAAATCTTGCACAATCAGTGCAAAAAACGGATAAAATATTTCTAATCGTTTTATCAAGTAACTAAATCAGCACCTAAAATGTATGTAGGTTAAATCAGTATGTTTGAGATACAAAACAATCAAAACCGATCTGTTCCATAAAATCATTAATTATAGTGGTAAAATGTCTATGTTGGTGTTTCCACAGGCACTTACTTCAAATATAGGCTCTTCACCGCAAAGTGAGCACTTTTTAAGGCCCTTCTAAATTTTTCCTTTCATCCAATTTCCATCGTCCTGCTGCTTTTTAATATTAACATTGCGCAATGTGACCAATATGTGTATACTTTCACCCCGCCGTCAAAATTCAATGCCTGATGCTGCAATAACATATATTTATTAGTGGTTAATGCCTGTTGGGAGGGCCTTAAAAAGTGGTCACTTTACCGTGAACAGCATATAAGGTGATTGTAAGCCCTATCTAGTGTATCCCCCCCCCCCCCCCCGGGGTAGAGAGATGACACGGCGAATCAGACCAGACAGGCGTTGCCCTGTGCGCGGTCGCGTGGTGCCAGAGGCAACAAAGGAGTTGGTGAGTGTGACGGATTACGCAGAGGGTAGGTGGAGGGGGGTGGGATGTGGTAGTACGAGCGAGTACATGTGCACCGAGCCGTGTCCTACGGCGCGGCCGGTGACGTGTCCTGGCACCTGCCCGCGAGCTTCCTGCGGACCAAGGACACTCGTCGTACTACGGCGCGGCGGGTGCACAGTTACCAACCTGCCCCCTCCCCCCTCCCCCCCTTCTTAGTGAATCATGCACAGTCTCTACTACAAGACGCGTGGACAGCGTCCGCAGCAGTTGGTCAAGCCCGCCCCCCACGGCTCTCTTTGTCCTGCTGGCATCAGTGTCAAAGGTCAGCGTGCCCAGGACAACGACGTCGCGCCACAACAGGGCCAGGACCTGGCAAGTTGTAACCCCCCTCCCCCCACACACACCCCCTCCTACTCGCCAGGACATCGATCGACGTAGTGCCGGTTGCACCAACATCGCCCCCGATCCGAGATCGAATGATCCTAGTTCCGAACCAGAATCCAGTTTGATCTTCGTTTCAATGGAAAAGTGTTGCACCAACGAAATTTCATGATTCTGGATCTCCGATTAGTCGATCTTGGAGAGATCAATATTAAGTATGAGGCAAATTTTGCTATTAGTTCGTAATACACGTCGTCATTGAAGTAGGCGTATTTTTCATAAAAAAAATATAACGAGATGTGCGATCTTTTATCTGTTTCCAGTGAGTTATTGTTGTACGAATTTTACTGAATAATATTAAAGTACGTATAATGTTGTTTTTCGAACTGCACTTGTCGACGATGGCTGCTGATCTCGGATCGAGATTTCGAGCCGACAAATTCGTCGGTTCGAAATGAACTTAATATCGATCTCCAGTCCAGCTCTGAACTCGAATGGTGCAACAGTTTTCAGTGTCGATCTTAGATACGATCTCAGATCGAGTTTCGAACCACGATGGTGCAACCGGCCCATAGCTTAAAATAACATTACTTATAGCATATTCGCTGTTTCTTCACACTTTTTTAAATCAGACCTGCGAAAATCCACCCCATGTATGACGTGCTTCTTAGTTTCCTAAGTATGACACGCATCACAAGCGTTTTACACCTGTGTTTACATAAACACAAAGGCTGTTCACGATAAAGTGAGCACTTTTGAAAGCAACTTTATATAAAAAAAGTCACTGCCACTGCATGCATATATTTTAACGGGCGCATTGAGTGACATGCGCCCAGCAAAGTTGGTAGCGATGGATGGAAAGTAGTTCCATATCTTAACGTAGAATAGAAAGTGTTAGGTAACAGTTTGTGATAACTTAAATTATTTATTTAACTCTTTTTATTCCAATGCATTGAAATGTAAAAAAAATGACCATATTTCGTTTAGAATATTTACTTTTCTAATAATTTAACAGTTTTGCCTGGCCGACGCATGAATAAAGCGATGAGGCCCGTGGCAAATTTACGCCGACAGGTTGGCAATTCATCAACTATAGTGCAGTTGTGTAAGTAGAGGTTCACCGAGATATGTACAGTATCTTTTCTTCCAGCGTGTGTTGGTGTTGTCTGTTTCGAAGCCTATTAGATATGAAATTCAAATCACGCTTAATTATCTACAGTTGCAAGTAATATTTTGTTGCTGTGGATGTTCAGAAAAAAAAACGTCGAATCATTTGAAATACTATAATTTTAGCATATTACAGGCAGTATTGAAAAAAAAAATATTTTTTATAACAACTTCCCTAGATCATATCATTGGGGTCAGATGTGTGTCGAATTGTCTAAAGTGTCCCTTATGGAAAATATGAAAATGTTTGGTAACCCTGCCACCAGTCTTGGGTTATCATTTTGTAACAGAATAGACTCCAAATGGATGTAAGTTTATTTCGGCGGCGTGAGTCAACGACTGGCAGTGTGACGTTGAACCAAAGTTAAACATTTAACTTCAGAGTGACGAATTTCATGAGATAAGACCAAATCACGATGAGGGTTCTGACGACAGACACGAACAAATATAAACAAGACTCGTGGATGAGCGAAGTTCACAAATGACGTTACGAGAAAGCCACTCCGACGGCATCATATCCACGATTAACATTTTCCTCTTCTTGTAAATTCTCGACAGAGCAGGCTAACTTTTGAGCGCATCTTCACGCGCAGTACTAAAATGAAACAAAAATGCTAACGTCGAGTTCCGTAAACAAATTTTTTATATAATGTGCAGTTATTTGCCTGAAAACTGTTTTAATTTGTAATTATATATATGCTATAGAGACCTGCCAAATCCGCGTTATCTTTTAGCGACAGATTTAACTCCACTGCCTTGTACATAAGTAAGCATAGTCAGATGTTGGCCGCTAACTTATAAGTGGGGTCACCTAAAGGCTGTTCACGATAAAGTGAGCACTTTTGAAACGAATCTTGGAAAAATGTCACTGCTCCTGCGCGGCATGTATTGTAACGGGCGCACTGAGTGGTATGCTCTCAGCAAAGTTGGTAGCGATGGAGAGAGAGTAGTTCCATATATTAACGTCGAATAAAATGTGTTAGGTAACCATTTGCGATAACTTAAAATTTATTCCTCTTTCCGTTTTTTTTTAATCTATCGATGTGTAAAAATGAGCAGATTTGTAAAGTATTTACTTTTTTTTTAATAACTTCAACGTTTCATTTGACCGACGCATGAATAAAGTGATGAGACCCATGGCAAAGTTAATTTTACATAATGCGGAAGAATACACAATGTGTATAAGTAGATGTTAAGCTGGGTTTTCGAAAGTGCTCATTTTACCGTGAACATGATATACCTGTTTGACTTCGTTAAAGATCGGCCCGGTCCGCCGTTGAAGTCACGTAATTGGCTCAAGCTTCCCGCGAATTGTGACACGCATACTGCATCCCTATGGCAGAAGTCGGCCAAATGCACTCAGTAACTTGGAGTTCAGTCTGCCACTAAATTACAACGCGAATTTTGCAGGTCTCAAATGATATACGATTGAATTTTGTTTTCGCTTAAGGGTCAATGACATTGGGCGAGTTCGCTAGCTACTAGCCAGCAAATTCACTAGCTGCTAGTAAACTCGCATGATGTAATCAAGTTCGCTAGCTGACTAACAGGTAGCTCAGCTAGTGCGAGTAAAGTTGAAAGCCGGGCTACTTTTCTCGCTACTCGCTGGCGTGTGGGCTACCTAGCTAGTAAACTAGTTGTGTGTAACCATAGTGTCCCAGTAGTTCCTGGTTTCAATATTTACAAAATGTCGGCGGAAATAGCTCGCGCGGGAGTCGTTGTTTTAGCTCATGTTATTAAAAAAAAAAAAGGTGTGAGAAAGAAAAGAAAAGCAGAAATTGAGGCGTAGACAAGTGTGGACAAAAGCATAGATAGAAAGACGTGAGAAATTTGGTGCATCGAGCAATTTGCTGAAATAGTTCAAGGACGAACATCCTGTGGTGTACCGGAATATTTTGAGATTAGACTCTACCCACTTTGCTGATTTACTGCAGATGGTAGATGGAATGCTCAAGAAACAAGATACGACAATGAGAACGGCAATCCCAGTAGCCACAAAACTGGAAGTCACACTACGTTATCTATCAACTGGCGATTCCTTCAAATCTCTAGAGTACCTGTTCAGAGTTCTGGAACCAGTCATTTCGAAGTTTTTGCCTGAAGTGCTCTCGGCGATTTCTCGCGCCCTTCAGCCATTCGTTGAGGCGAGTAAAGATTAATTTACTACGAATTAACAACAGTTTTTTTTTGCAAGAATGTATTTGCCAAAAGTATAGTTACAGTATACAGGTACAGTATATACTAGTAAACAGTTTCAATTCAAGTGAAGACTACTGCAGTGAAGTACTTTGTCCAAACGTATTCATTATAACCTCATTCAAAACTTCATGATCGTCGTTTGAAGCCACAGAATGCGAAGCAAGTGAATGGTCAGACGATGGTGAAAATGAAACATCGAAAACGTGTGGTTTGTTTGAATAAACCACATTCTCCAAAGAGGACAGCTTGGAACGAATGATACAGTTTTGAATATCCTGCTGTAGTAAGATGGCTTGTCGCAGTGGTAACTGACGAAGCTCAGCTGCAACAAACTTTCCGAACTGGTCATACGGCTTCTCCTCAGCTGCATTCTGTGCAATCCTCTCCAATCGGTTAAGCGCGGCTGATATTTCAGCTCTTTTTTTTTTTTAACCTTTTCATTGGCATAGATGTTGGTCTCATTTTTGCAGGCGACTTGTTCTTGAATCGTTCTTCTGGGCAGTTGTAGTTGTTGGCGATCTCAACAGATTCCCTACAACTATCACTGCCCTCATCGGGCTCTGTTTCTTGACTGTTTTGTGATGGAGCCTAGAAATAATACAATCGTGTTACTGATTTAAATTAATTAAAAATATTCATTTATTACTTTGATTGTTTTCAGGCATCTAAAACAGTTGATGAATGGAAAGAAATCGAAAAGACAGTCTCCCAGCGTTGGAATTTTCCTAGATGTTGTGGGGCCATCAACGGGAAACACGTCATCATAAAAATACCTCCGTGTTCCGGTTGAGTCTACTTCAATTTAAAAAAAAAAAAAAACCTATAGTATCATATTATTTGCTATGGTTGATGCCGATTACTGCTTCACTTATATCGACGTTGGTGTAAATGGCCGAGCAAGTGACAGCGCAATATTTAGAGATAGTGCTCTGAACATTGCAATGGAAAGCTATACTCTTGGGATGCCTGAATACGCTGTTATTATTGGAGATGATGCTTTCCCTTTAAGAACAAATCTACTGAAACCTTACAGTAAAACTACTCTCAGTGCCGTGGAAAAAACATTCAATCATCATCTATCCCATGCTAGAAGAGTTTTAGAGAATTCTTTTGGCATACTTGTATGGCTGTTCAGAGTATTTTCAAGACCAATTGAGCTGAAACCTGAAACTACCGATAAAATCATTTGGGCTGTTTGCAGTCTTCATAACTGGCTACGAAAGACTGCTCCAGGCAACAACTTGCCTAAACAAGCAGTAGATAGAGAGGATTTATTAAACACTGGGAATATTACACCTGGGGTCTGGAGGGAAAATGCCAAAGTTCTGCAGCGTATTAATAATCTAGGCAGCAATAATTACAAACGTGCTGCTGAGAGGTCAGACGAACGTATGCTACATACTTCACAGAAGAACATCCTCTGCCTTGGCAATGGGAGAAAGTCGGAATAACGGTATAATGATTTAATTAGTAATGATCTGTTTAGTATTGATCTGTAAATAAATCGACATTGAAATGTATATTTAACACAACAAGTTTGATTTGCTGCTTCTTGTAGACAAAACCTCGGCTAAATAATTTTCGTCCTTGAACCACGCCAACTTTGTTGAATAAACGCCTTCAGTACCACTGCACTTTTCTTGCTTTTTCAATTTTGTTGAGTTCCTGTCTATAAACATCTTTAATTGATTTAATTGTTGCCTTTAATTGCTTCACATCTGTTCCCTCAAGTAATTGTTTTCCAGTAGGATCATTATAAAG
This sequence comes from Dryococelus australis, assembly GCA_029891345.1. NCBI lineage: Eukaryota > Metazoa > Arthropoda > Insecta > Phasmatodea > Phasmatidae > Dryococelus > Dryococelus australis. The sequence goes on along the minus strand of CM056995.1, from coordinate 333,149,642 downwards.
GTGTTCGAAAATTCCATCTTTTAATTTGGTACTACAATAGTCTTTGTGTTGTATGCTCCAGAATAGAGGGTACCGCTGGTAAATGTTAAGAAACGCAGTAATAAGATTTGCGTCCCACTTCATTTTTTTTTTACCAACACTAGATAACAATAGCCAGAAAAGTTCAGCACATGAAGAGTAAGCAAAGAAAGCAACAACATAGACGCAACAGGTGATGCCACCTCGCCAGCTAGTTGGCTACTGAGCAAGTGGAAAGTTGTGTGTAATCACCACTATCAGCGCTAGCTGACTCGCCCGCTACTTTTCTCGCCAGCTAGTAAACTCGCCCAATGTAACTGACCCTTTAAGGAAAACGTCTGTTATAATTGTGTGACTGGTTTTATTTTCTATCATTATTTTCTTTTTCAACAAAATCGAACCGGTGAAGTCATGTAATAAAACTTGGTATTTTCCATGTGTATCAGACGTACTACTTTAAACATAAAAAAATTGCAAATGCCTATAATAATAAATACTATATACGTATATATACATTTATATATACACACATAAAATCTATTATACTATATAAAAAATAATAAGTGAAAATTTCGAAAATCACAGACAGACACTTCTATTTTATTTAGTATATATATATCACATACAGATACTTCTATTATTATTTAGTATATGTATATATACATATACATACTTTATATATATATATCACAGACATTTCTATTTTATTATATATATATGAATTGTGTCTGTGATTTTCGAATTTTTCACTTTTAATTATTTTTTCATATAGTATAATTGATAACTAAGTCATATCTAATGTTAATTTTTTTCTTGTCTGTTTGTCTATCTGTCCGAACGGATTTAACTCAAAAGACCACTGAACGAAGTGACATAAAATTTACACAGTCTATAGATAATAACACCGGGATCAACTTAGTCTTCGTTTCATCGAGATATCTCAAACAGTCCCGGGTAATAATGATGAAGGATATAAATAGGTACTGGATTAAGCTTTTCTTAGGATTGATTACTGCATAAAGAAAGCATTGTTGAAAACGTTTTTTTATCCTTTCTTTTTTGTCTGTAGGCTGTAACACTTTCCTTCCAAAAAGTCTTAGTAGCCCAGTGGCTACTAACTGGGGCCGCAGTAGTTCAGTTGCTAGAGCATCCAATAAGGGGGCCACAGAAGTTCAGTGGCTGAAGAACCCAATAAGGGTGCCGGAGAAGCTCAGGGACTAGAGAACCCAATAGTGGGCCGCAGAAACTCAGTGGTTAGAGCACCCAATAGTGGGGCCGCAGCTGGTCAGGGGGCTAGAACATCCAATAGAGGGGCCGCAGTATCTCAGTGGCTAGAGAACCCAAAAAGGGGCGCGTAGTAGCTCAGTGGCTAGAGAACCCAATAAAAAAATGTGGCTAGATCAATTCAAAGTCCGAAATATAATGCTAACATAAAACATGTGCGAAGCGATGGCAGGGCGTAATTTAATAATGTTATTAAACCAGAAATAACAAATATTAGTATTTTAAACATAAAACCTTAATGAAACTATGGTGGGCTTTATTTTAATAACTTTACAAAAATATCATGCGAACGAAGTCGCACGGGTCAGCTAGTAGTAACATAAAAAAACACTCAAATATTACTAGCAACTGAAAAAGTTACGTATGTCATACTTCAATAAGTATAAGATTTAACCCTACGTTATTACAGTGTCACTGGCCAGCAAATTATTGGAACTCCGTTCGCCACAGGATCCGACCTAGACTTTCAGTTTTGACGGATCTCCCATGCGGGGGGGGGGGGCAGGGTGTGCGAAGGGGAGGGGGGTTACATCTCCTTTGTGGGGGTGTAGGAGCACTGTAAGTAGTAGGAGAATGTTACTTTTGGACCACAGCCAAGAGTGTCTATAATCACATTTGGTGCAAGAGTGGCCTAAGTGTCAAAATAACATATGCAATTGAGATTAAGTAATTGTTTAATTTATTGAATAAATAAGTAAATTAATTGATCAGTTAAATGGATCAATTCGATTAATCCATTAATACAATAATGTGTTGTCAATTTTTTAATATTAAAATATTCCTTGATATCAATTGGAAACATGGAAAATTCGAGTAATTCGGATAGTGCTTCATCCATCTTACAGCCGACTTTCGAGTCAATTAGATAGACTTCGTCTAGGGAAATGGAAAATAATTCATTACCCTATTCCTCTAACTCAGTGGAAGATTCATTGCCAGAATTGAGACATCAACTGTTGGCAACAGCATTCACGTATAGACTGACTGACACATGGATATGTAATGATCAAGTAGAGTCTGATGCAGATTTTGAAAGATTTTTTTACAAGGTGCAGGGTACCTTTGTTAGCAACGACATCACCCAGGCCAATAATGCTTAGTGTCAGCATAGTGGTTAAATATTTGAAATCCTTTTTTGCTGAGGAAGGCACTATGCAGACGTTTTACTTTCACAGTAAATCACTTACCATCCTGCATTCAACCAATGTGTGTGAAATTTGCAATGAGACAATTAAGCCTTATCTCGCAAACAGGCTTGAGGAATTTAGTGGCCGTGGTAGCGGCTGGAGTTTGCTTCTAATTCTGCATATGAATATTCACATATCACAGTTTAGAGCATTCACCACCAGTGCTGCTCACACTATGCTCCCCAAGTTCATTGCCAATAATAAAGCCTGCATTAATGAGCAGCGTCCCAAGGGACTGTGTTTCCATTACATTGCTACATCAGCTTTGTTTCCTGCTGCACAAAATGTCAGTCATTCCTCTTCCTATCCTAATCCTCACAAGGTTTTGGTAACCGAAGGTCTGTCGACTCCTGTAGTGTTACAGGATATTCGAAAATTCGAAGAAAACAATGTTATTTCTAGCAATGTCTACTCTGCAATAAACAAAGATAGTAATATTATTGGTGAAACTTTCGATAAGCAAGAAATCATCGTACCAATGCGTATTTCTCCTGTACAACATGCAAATCATGTAAATGTATTGGCCATTTGCGCTTGTGGTAACAACAACCATTTGCATTTTGTTTCCATTAAGGATTTGTCAAGGCTGCTTAACAACCAGTTAAGTAAAAACAGACATTGGAAATTTGTTTGCGATCATTTTCTTCAATATTTTAGTAGTGAGGAGAAAATCGCATACCATAATGATCTCTGTCAGCAACATAAGGCTGTTCGCTTTACTTTCCCTACTGGGGACGACAAGTACTTGCAATTTTAGGGTTACAGCAAACAGCAAAGATTGGGTTTCGTCGCCTATTGTAACACAGAGACATATTTGAAACCCTTGTCCACTTGCCTCCCCAATGATAATATGAGAAATACAAATAGCATCAACCAACATGTTCCATATGTTTATAGCATTTTGTTGGTTTGGTCGTACAATCCAGCAATGTCTAACTACTTTGAGTTTGTGGGTGATAGTTGTATGAACCAGTTAGTAAATAAATTGGTTGAATTGACAAAGTGGGTTGCAGTAATATACAGCGTGACTATTCCGATGAAGCCAAAACCCTTGCTGATGAAGCTAGGTTGGCGGCTCAGAAATGTTGTAATATTTATATGAAGGAATTCGGTACAGATAATGCGGTCGACCATTACCATCTGACCGGGGAAATCAGAGGCCATGCACATAATAAATGCAACTTGAACTTCAGACTGCCCAAGAAACAGCTTGTCGCTGTCTTTCATAACCTGAAAAAGTATGATGCTCACTTTCTCATAAAGCCATTGGCTGAACGTCACATAACAGAACCTGATGGAAACCAGGTAGAATCGAGGTGATTGGAATGACCCTAGAGAAATACAAGTCCATCACCAAACATATTCCCAATGGGATTGATTTTAATGGAAAGGTGAAATATTTCAAATTATCTTTCATTGAGTCTTTTCATTTCATGAGCACCTCGCTGAGAACATTGGCAGGTAATTTGAAGACTGCTCAACACCACACCCAACACCACACCCTGCTCCACACCTCAATCTGCATCACAACTGTCTTCAAACCTACTGCATTTGCTGCATCCGTTCCACATATCTATTCAAAGCTACTGCGTTGCCCTATCTGCAAGGCTTTTTTTAACATCGATGCATTAACCCCTGTTGTCCTTTATGTCACCCAGAAATTAATTTTCGCAGCATGGAATTACATCATATAAGAATCTACAAAGTGCTATTTCTGTGTGAGGCATCATAGGTGTTGGTGTGTGTGGGCTGCCTTCCAGGATGTGACGTGGCAGATGCCAAACATAGTGCCACAACGGACGACACCCCGAATCACCATTTGATGTAAATAGTATATATATTTTTTGTTTTAATCAATGTAAATTTTAACCTGGCTGTGAAATAAAAGGATGACATCCTGTGTATAATTTCTAGTTTTTCCAGTTTGTAAATAATAATAATTTAAAAATGGTTGTGAATGTGTGAATGAATGTTTGTGTGTATGTTTTAAAAGTTATTTTTTTGTATTAAGATGTAAATATAATATTAAGGAATGTTTGTGAACCTGTAAACTTGTGGATATTTTTGATAATCTGTGAAAAGTTGTTTAAATGTCTGTGAATATTTGTGAAAAGCTGTGAATATTTGTGAGAAGTTGTGAATATTTGTAATAGTTGTTGAAATATTTGTAAATATTTGTGAATTTAGTATTGAGGATGATTTAAAAAAAAATTAAACTTATTATGGTGAAGGAAATAATGTGACTTGTTATTGAATTGTTTGAATTCCTTTTGTCACATTTATATATTTTTTTATTGGAATTACTGGAGATTGAGTATTTTTGGGTCAGATGTGTTGATTACAGTTTTTACACAACAAGTATAGAAATGGAAGTCTTTGAGAAATGAATGAACTCTGAAAGTAAAGGAATGAGGGAGAATCTTGAGAAAACCTTGTGAATGAACTATGAAAGTATAGGAATGGTGAGACAAAAAAGACTATTGCTAATAGGTTAGGAGAACTTCAGGTAAACGGACTCTTGCCCTGCTGAGCAAGGTTAAGGAATGTTTAGTGGCAAGCCTCACTTAAGGCAGTTCACATTAAAGCGAGCACTCTAGAAATCAACCTTTGAAAAAAACCACCACCCGTAACTGCGTATGTATAACCATGTGTGTCACTAGACAGGCTGGGGATGAACACACCCAGTTATGCTAGCAGTGAAATGTGAAAAGTAGTTTTACAAAATAATGCAGTATTGTAAGTGTAATGTTTAAATTTATGGCTACTTAAGCTGTTTGAAGTCTATTTTATACACTTTAAAGTAATTATTGGCATAAAGATAATATATTTACTGTGACTCATAATTATATTGTGACATGTGATCGGCACAGTGGTCAAAACCAACGATCCGTTGTTGTGGTTCCTTCATGCTTGTTGCTTGGCTTTGCTTGTGTGTAGTGGTTGCGAGGCAAACTACAAATTTGGAAACTGGAAGTTGTTGTGTTTTAATATTTCTCATTTATTTTTCAGCTCATCTGCAATCAGCATTGTTTTATTATAGGTTGTATAGTGTTTAACTGTGTTGTAGTGATTTTGCGTAAAGTTATTAGTGCCAGCAAAGTACGTGCAAATATTCAACATCAGGAGAACATTAAAAATATCGCCGATAGTATTTATTATTTAATTCACTGAGGAGAGATGAGGCCATGCAAGATGATCGAGCAAGTTGCAGAAATGATGAAAATTTCAACTGCAACTGTCCTGAGGTTTTACAACATGTTTTCGCCACTTATCCCCAGAAAAAATGAAAAAAAAAGAACAAGTATAAATCGACTGTTAGAAATGTGATATTATAAATGGAAAGTTAAATAACAATAATTAAGTAAATGAACGACAGCAGAAATGCAACATTAATATATTCATGTGAGTTTGCGAAGTATGTGTTGTATCCTAAGTTTGACAAATAATATTAAAAGTTATCTGTACCTATTTTCCTATGCTCATCTGCTCATCTGTTTAACCTTTCTTTCAAATCTGTAATTATAACAAGTGCGAATTTGGCAGTCAATAATAATATGTTAATTTTACATTTTTGATATCGCTGTGAAGTTTTGTAATATAGGGCTAACCTCGAATAATTCTGTACTTATCTATTTACACCCAGCCATGTAACCTTTCTTAAATCTGCCTTGATAACAAGTGCAAATGTGCCTGTCAATAACTATACATCAATTTGACATGTTTTGAAATCACTATGTTATTTTGTAATGTAGGCCTAACCTCAAACTTGTGTTCATGTAGTTATTCATCCCAAGTTACAGTGTTAAGTTTTACTATTGTTAACAAAACATAAACATCGCAGTTTGATGCTACACCAAAGGTGTTCCGACATATAAACTATAAAATCTTGAAGCTGGTTTTGTTAGCTATAGACCTGTAGTGCCGTGGGCACTCCGTTAGCTTTCCAGTTCAGAGAGAGAACATCTTAGTGGAGTATTTTCGCAACTTATCAAGTTCTGCGGTATCTGCAACAGCAAGCTGTAACTGCTCATTCGCGACTTCTTGGTGGAGGGAGACTTCTCCCCACTACACTCATGTTGCTTTATTATGCCATGCACGGCCTGAAGAAGGGAGACATCAGCAGAGGACGCCAGATACTGCACATCACCACCTGGGACGACTCGCCTGAGCTGCGCTGAGACTCCACTCTCCTTCACCAACGTGGCTATATCATGTTATTACTTCTATTGTTCATATTTTATTTTATATTAAAAATTCCTATGTCGTCTTCCACCATAGCGCCAAGTAAGTCGATTCATAATTAAAAGTGTAGCCATTTCAGTGTTTGATTTAATTAAAAGTGTTAAATTGACTTAGATTATTTCTTACTGAGTGTTTGTGCTCAGCCCTAGACCGCTCGGGCATCACAGACCTATGCTGTGCTTGTTGCCGACATTATTTCTTGATGCAAGTGTAATTGTTTTATTTGGAAATGCTTGCCATAATAAAAATTAGAAAGTATTTAGAATAAATTGTGAACAGTTATAGAATAATTCCATGTTTAAATTTCGAAATGGATGTTTGACAATACAACTTGCTACCTTTTGAGAAATATCAACGAAGATAGTATGCGTTATTGAATAGGCATAATTGTTCGTAATATCTGCCACTTTGGCCGCAAAAATATTGTAGTTATTGAAATTTAATGTAACTGTAAATTACACGTCATAGTCAACACCCCAGACTCCCAGAGCTCCTGTTTACTTGCGAGTGCATGTTTTGTAAAGGTTAGATTACATTACACAGTGCATGTGTTAAATTAAATACAGTATTTCTAAAGAAATTGCATGAGCTAGCTTTCAATAAGGGCCGGGATACAATTGACATACCAAACACTTTCACAGTTATAGCAATAAGCACAAACAAAACACAAAAGCACAAAGGCCTGGTTAAAATTGATATAACGATAATAATATCAGTTTGCTTATGTTGCTACATTTGTACCGAAGAAATTAAGGTCTGTACATAGAGTTGGTAGTGGGTATTTTCAAAAATAAATATTTTCAATTGATCTGAGACATTTTTAAAATGATAAATTATTTACATTTAAATTTTTACTTTAAACATTACCTAAAAGCGTTCCAGAACTTCCGTGGTTGTGACTATCCATAAATAAACAAAAGAAAATATCTTCCCGGGGAATGAAGTCAAAATACACACTTTATAAATTTGTAAATTAGTTTTTCAATTGATAACATAGTATAAAAGTTGGGGCTTCTGATTGGCTGTTTATTGATGCACAGCTATAGTAACAAGGAAAGTTAAACCAAGTGCTTATGGCTATGCTCAGTAACTTGCCTGTAAGTTTTACTTTTATAATTTTTCCTTCACATTACCATTTTGCTATCATTTGTGGATATGTATTGTTTTTACATTAATAAGACATTTATTTCAGCGTTGTGTGTGCACACATAAAACATTTTTGTAAGTATAGTAATTTTCTTTAAATACTTTTCTCATTTAAGTTTTCAGTTTTGCTGCAGTCATTGCAATGAAGGAACCACAACAATGATGAGAGTCCATGCACATTACCTTTAAAATTAGTTTCTTGAGGTCTGTGTGGGTTTGACAAAAAGGAAATGTCGCAACCATTTGGGCCACAAGAGACACCGGAAATGTGTCCATCACTGGATTGGCATTCATTTAGCAATAAATGTTCGGTTCTTTTTTGGAGGGTCTCGGAAGGGTACGAACACAAAGTAACTGTGTCAAATAAACTATATGTACATATACACAATTGCATTTGTTGATATGTTAATATTTTTAGTGTAAATAATTTTATTCTATATGTACCTTATAGGCCTATGCTGAAATATATTTATCTCCATTTTAGAAGGTGCATATAATGCTATCCTTAAAATGTACATATACATGCACATACTTTATAAATTTTTCTTTTTATATATTACATATTTTTATAAACTGCCATGTTTGCACCATCACATTAGTTTATTAGCACCATCTACTTCTGTGCAGTGGTGTACTCTTTACTTGGTTCAGATTCCCTAGTCATTCCTTGCCTCCCTGTCTTCCCCTTTCCCCATCGTGCATCATTATTTTCCGTTGTCATTTTTTATTTAAGTCCTTGCACAGCCTTGCTCTGTCTACTTTATACGATTCAGAGATCTGCTATATTACACTGCTACCTTATGCCTGCAGGATGTATATTTTTTCCTGGTGGCTTAGTTGCACCTAACTTCAGTCAGCTGAGGCCAAACACAGAGACCATGTTTTAGAACCGACGGTTTACTTGTCACGCTACAGAGCAATGGGGCACATAGAAAATGGTGAGTCATGGGAAACGTTAAGTTTGCGGTACAGTTTTTAAATGTTTGGTAATTTGTTTGACAAGTGGTGTTGTACCTTGGGTTTGCAGTAGTGCTGGTCTATTTCAAAATCTGGATTTGACTGCCTTTCCAAATTATTTTTCGGCTTAACTAATGTGTGTCCTTTTTTAACATGTTGTGTTGGTCCTTGTTCACCACCAAAGTTTAATTTTTACTTTTTCACAGTTTCCATGACATTATTGCTAGTGCATTCGTTTTTTAATTGTTTGTTGTGTAAAGTTTTTGTCTATCAGAGCTGTGAGATGACTCAAACAATTATATATGTTCCGCATTTTATATATATTGTATATTTTATATTATTTATACATATATATGCATACATATAAACATGTATATATGCATATATACATTATATATATCATGTGTTATGCACATCATATATGTTACATGTTTTATATATAATATATGTTACATTTACCAGTCCTAAAATGTAAACATTGATTTTATTAATATATGGCAATCAGATGGCAGTCACTTGGCAATGTTTGTTTACATGTAGTGGAAGGATACATAATGGGCAAGAAAGTAGAATTTTAGCTGGGCGTTCAAAAGTGCTTACTTTATCGTGAATGGCCTATATCTCGCACCGACTTTGTCTTATAACAAACCGAAATACTTTAAATCAGTATCCATGGAAATACAAACTTATAAATAACTCGATTAAAATCGATTATTACTTTAAAAATTACTATGACTCTTTTCATTAATGTTTGCTGTGAAGAGATATTATTCTTCAACTCTATACTGAAATGGATGGTGTAACCACTTATTTTTTTATATTGAAATGGATTATTTTGCAGCAACACTTTAAAGAGACCATATATAATTTGCAAGTATATGTCTATACTTGCTCCTCCTAGCCCTCCTCATCCACATCCACATCCAGACTTAAGACTTAACACTTAAGGCTTGACACCACATGGCACCACACTAGCACCACATGACACCATGCTAGCACCATATGGTACCACACTAGCACCACATAGCCCCACACTATTACCACATGGCACCACACTATCATCACATAGCACTACATAGCACAATACTTGCATCACACAGAAACATACTAGCACCACACTAGTGCAATGTAACACCAAATGGCACCATACTAACACCACATGGCACCACATAGCACCACATTGCACCACACTAGCACCACATGGCACTTCACACAGCGCCTCACATAGTACCGCAATCAGCTCAACACCTTTCTCCGCAATTGGCATCGCCATTGGCTATGCAGTTGGTTCCGCAATCTTGGGGTAAGTTAGTGTATTCATTCAGTTTTGTAAGGCTTTAGGTGGAAGATCGTTGATCTGGTTCAACCTGTAATTTATTGTGTGTTTATATAGCCGATGAGAGTAAAATATGAATTTATATTTATGTTGGGAGGGTGAGGGGGTGAGTTGTAATTTGATATAAGTTGGGCATTTCGTTTGTGTGATTAACTTTGTTTAATGAATTCAGTTAGCATTTGAAATAGTTCATCGCATGATTAAAGTCTTTTGGTTAAAGTAAATTTTTAATGATTCGTACTTATTTCATTTGCTTCGCCGAAATAGTTCGTTCCTTTTATGCTATTCGAGGAGTATTATGATTAGTTTTTGCTCGATTCGTATGTTTATATAAATAGATTGTCTCTTTTCAACGAAAAAATATTTTAAATGACACTTATACCACTCTTACACCAACATTAACTACTATATAAACAATTACAGCGCACTCCTCTGGTCAGTCGACTCCAGTATGTCACAGAGTACACATCGATTCTGCTCCACCAGTATCAACCTTATGACACCAATAAAAAAATTGACTGCAAAGAATTCTTCAATATAAAAAATTAATATCAAAACACTGTTTTATTAATCGACTAATATAACTAATCAATTTAATCATCCAATGAATCTAGTTGATTATTTAAATAACCAAAATTACTTAATCTAATTTGCATATCATAATTTGACACTTAGGCCACTCTTGCATCAAATGCGACTTAGGCCACTCGTGCCTATGTATCCGGAAGTGACATGCTCCTACTACTACTGTATCATAATAATTCTAAGTAATACTATTAAATTAATAACCAGTACTAAAACGGTTCTGATATAATTTCATTTCAGTTTTGAAACATGCACAGAATAGTTTCGTGCCAATGTACGTTAATTTTTTTTTGGGGGGTGGGGGGGGGGAAGGATGTCCGCTGTAAAATCCCCACCCCCCTTCCGGGTCCGCTTGTGGTAGGTCAGTGTGCGCCTGGTAACCTGTTCAGGCAACACGGAACCTTTCTTGTAGCACTTAGTAGCCAACCAGGCACACGGCGCGTCCCCAAAGATACGCGCAGCCAATCAGAGAACGGGTACGCTCACACCATAAGAAGCGCCGTGCCATGCCGACGCCCCCAGTCATATGACTGGGCCCACATCTTCACCAAGCACGCACCTGCGGTGCATAAGATATGAAATACCAGCTCCCGCTAGCTTTATTCACCTAGAAAGTGCTTATTCCTAACTATGCTTACCCCCCTCCCCCGTTTTCCCACGGCCTCACTAACCCTTCCGGGCCGGTGCATGTGGAAAATTTTCTTGTAACCGGGCAACAGGTTTTCTCCAATGCGTCGCTGTCATACTGTTGTTTCCCATTCATCATAATAAGATGGCCATAAGGGCTTAAATTCCGTAGCCTCCATGGTCTGGAACCTTACAGTGCATAGCCACCCGCGACCAAATGACACCCTCCACCTATCCAATAAGGGACCGAGGGGGTGCACTGGTATATTTTACTGCAATCACCGAAAGCTTACGTATAGTCTTATCGACTTACACGCACTAAGTCCTCCATCTAAACTCAAACCCGCAATTAATCCGGGATGTTCCAGAAAGCAAGTTTGTGGGTCGGGGAGAACCTTCTGTTGCGAGGAGGGGAAGTAGAAAAAATTAATTTCCGTCTCTGTTTAGTTATTCTGTTGTCTGGTTGGTAAAGACTGGTCACGATAAAGTGAGCACTTTTGAAATCAACCTTAGAAAAAAGTCACTGCCCGTATCTGCATATATTTTAACTAACGTACTGAGTGACATGCGCCCAGTAAAGTTGGTAACGATGGAGGGGGAAGTAGTTCCGTATCTTAACGTCTAATAAAAAGTGTTAGGTAACCGTTTCTGATAATTTAAAATATTTCTTTCTCTTTCGTTTTTAATTGGTTTTTTTTTTTAATCCATCGAAGTGTAAAAACGAACAGATTTGTATAAAGTATTTACTTGTCAAATAATTTTAGTTTCGCTTGACCGACGCTTGAATAAAGTGATGAGGCCCATAACAATGTTATTCTTACATAAGGCGAAATAATACACAACGTGCATACAAATCGATCTCAAGGGGGGAGTATCCTTGCTATCTTGGATTTACGTATTTTCCTCATTAATTTAACTTTCGGAGTCAATATTTAAAAACCAAGCTATACATGGCATAGGGAACATTTTAATAGTTATTTCTAAATACTATTTATTTTTCTTACATGGTTAGAGTCACATCTGTAACCCTAATCAAACATTATCTAATTATTTAATAATTTCAGTCCCACATGGGAAAATACAGGTATATTTGAAACTCTACAAATTAAAACAAATTCGTTAAGTAGTCGTCCATGTCATGTCTAGCTTTGATTTCTTATTTCTGGTCATGCATTTTCATTACGGAGATTTGTAAGAAAATTCGAAGATGGAGTGGATACTACCCCCTTAAGCAGGGCTTTCAAAAGTTGCTCATTTGACCGTGAATGACCTATAGCTAGGCCGCGTGCCGCCGGCCACGTGACCCCAGGGGAAGCGATGACCGCGGGCCAGAGGGCGGTCAACACCAGACAGGCGGCAGGGTAAATAACAGCGTGTTTACCTCCTCCAGCCCCCCCCCCCCTCCTTGGCCCTCAATCGTGCTTGTCCACTACTCCAGCCTATTTAAAGATATCGCGAGTGGAAATAAACACCGCGGTCAGTGTAGGACGGGGAGAGGGAGGGACGGAAATATCTCCCCTCTCTTCCTAGTTACACGCTACTCGACGTCTTCGTGGTCGCGAGGCCCCAAGGTCATCTCCCAGTGGTTCCACCCAAGGGTCCTTCTGGCGAGGCCGCCAGGGGCATCGACCGCCTCCCACTCCTCCCCCGCCCATCATCCTGTGCGAGAGATTCTGGGTTCCAGCCCCGACTACTGTACCCTGTTCGGTGGTTTCCACGTCGATGGCGTTGCGTTTGCCCTAAAGTTAGGCTAAACGAAATTTGGATAAACGCAGTTAGGCTATTCGCAATTAGGTCAAACGAAGTTAGGACAAACGCAGTTACGCTAATCGAAGTTAGGTGAAACGAAATTAGGTCAAATGCCGTTAGGATAAACGCTGTTTGTGTCGAGAATATCCTAAAATTGACATTTTAGGCCAAACAAAATTAGGTTAAACGCAGTTAGTACAAATGCAGTTATTCTAAACGAAATTAGGATAAACGAAGTTAGGCCATATGAAATTAGGTTAAACGAAGTTAGGCTAAACGCAATTAGGATAAACGCAGTAGGTCAAGCTGAATTAGGCCATTGGTTTTTAGGATAAACGAAGCGTACTCTCCACGTCTACCCGCTATGATTGGAAAGGATGTGCCCCTTGCTATAGGCCGTTCACGGTTAATTAAGGATTTCAGAAATCAACCTTTGAAATATGTCACTGCTCCTACCTGCATATACTTTACCGGGCACATTTGACTGGCTCGCACCCTGCGAAGTTGGTAACGACATGGGGAGTGTAGTCCCGCGTCTGGAGACGTTGAATTAAAATTACGTAAAATGTTGTAAATACTGAAGTTATTTCTATTTACTGATTTTTTTTTTAAATTCGTGTAAGTGTAAGAATAAAAAAAATAAACAGTAACTTTTCTAATAATTTCGCAGTTTTAATTGACCTACGCATGAATAAGTGATCGAGCTCATGCCAATGTTAATTTTACATATGGCGGAAAACACACAACGTGCATACATGTAGATTCTGAGCAGGGCTTTCAAAAGGGATTCGTTTACCGTGAACAGCCTATATCAGAATGAATTCAACTGCAGCTGATTAACATCTGATGACGAATTTTTTTTTAAAAAAGATTGGGGGCGATAGTTATGGCCTGGCTTGTACGACCGAGCAGACTGAAATGATCTGGAGCTATTTGTGTGCTAAGGAATGCCTGAGGAACTATAAGTTGTGTGTGTGTGTGTTGGGGATGTGTAATGCTGTGTGTACCGATATAAAATATCTGGAATAGTATACTATGTGCCACCCTTAGGACTCGGTAAGAGGAGGAACTGTGAACCAGCACTGTTAAACAGCACTTTTGAAAGTGCGTATTCTTCCGCCGTATGTGAAATTAGCGTTGCCAAGGGCCAGATTTCGTTATTCATGCGTCATTGAAGTGAAATCGTGAAATTACTTAGAAAAGTAAGATATTTGACATCATTTGATCATTCTTAAACTTACATACATAATAACGAAGCAGAAAGCAAAATTAATTACTTCGGAATTCACACATATTTGCTTAACACTTTCAATTTATCGTTAAGTCACGGAATTACTCTCCTTCCGTCTCGTGGCTGCAAACTTTATGCGCATATGCGTTATTGTACCCATTAAAATATGCAGGTGGGGTCAGTAAGATTTTTCAGACGTTGATATTGGTATACCACAGCTATAGGCCGTTCACGGTAAAGTGAGCACTTTTTGAAGCTGTTTCATTAGACATAATAACCAATAAATACATTCCATTGTGGCCTCGGACTTTTGGTTTTGGGTATGGTGAATGTTTTTATTACTCATATGGCAGGGTTTGCATTGATAAGTGGGGGAAGGATACGAATTAGTTGAAAGAAAATAGTAACTAGGGCTTCAAAAGTGCCCACTTTATCGTGAACGGCCTATAACTGCCTATGGCCTGTAATATTGACTGATGGGAACAACCCTGGTAGGAATGCGGGCTGTCATCATAGACTGAATATGAGGTAGACCGCTTATTCGTCTTCTGCGCATGTATCCAACACTGACCTACCTCAATCCTACACAACTCCTACACAACTGTCAAAGTCACATGGTCAACAGTGATTTACGTGTTTGTTTATATCTTAATTTTTAAATGACAAGCACTATTATATTAATAAAATGCCTTCACCAGTTTGAATATAATTAAACTGCATTGCAGAATGGTTAGAGGAAGTATACATTCATCTCAAAGCATTTGTTTACAAATCAGTTTTCCAAACCTAAAAACCAAACCACGCCATTTTTGCTAGACGTGTAGGCAGTAAAGCAGTTCAATGTTGGGACACGGAGATTGGTTGTGCGCGGCCAGCTAGATCGGTCTACCCCACCTTTAGTCGATGGTTGTCACAGGCGAGATAACATTGTGCGACTGGCCATTTACTCGCATTTCTACACAATCACAATGAATAAAAATGTCGTAGGTGCAGGATTCGTATATTATATATATATATATATGTGTCCTATTTAAGAATTACGGGAGGCATACGTAAACAATAAATCGATCGAATTCTGCGCTTAGCTAATTACAGTAATCCAAGTCAGTCGCCTAATTGCTCGTCAAATGATGCATAATGTACCTTTACCCGAACCATATATATCCACTGAAGATAATACTGAATACTTTCAAAAGTTATGAAAACAAGCCACAGGCTTTGGCTTGACTGCGACGATTACTGAATACAGGCCAGACGTCTGTGCGTACGACTTCACAGTGATCTGGCAACGAGTACTCAACTGGAACCCATACCAGGTTTTTTTGGAGTTGACCTCTTCCACCACAATCCCATCCCCCACATGTCCAAGGTTGTGCCCATCAGCCACGAGCGAACAGTAGTTCCGTGCATGCCGTCCGTCCATGATGCAACTCCGTACTCGATCAAGTATCTCAACTGCGGTGGCATTTCAATAATGGAGCTCGTTGGGAAATCTGCCGCCGAGCTTACATTCGACCACTAGTAGTATGGTTATGTATGTTTTGGGACAGTTGGCATCTGGCATAAAACGTAGGACTAGTTGGTGGCTGCTGGCTGTGGATTGAGGATTTACGATGACCCGACCTTGACCTCGGCTAGTCATACGTCCTATGCCAGATGTCAACTATCCCAGAACCTACATAATAATGCTACTATCAATGTTATGAATTCTTAAGTAGAGATCCCATTATTGCAGGATGTGATTCGGCGCTAAGGCAAACTGCATACAAGTAAAGTTTATAGTTGATGAATACTAATTAAGTATTAATTTTACTTTAATCAATTAAAAATGATTTTTTTTACTATACGAAAACAGCCTGTCATCTTTAAGTATATGAAAATGGTTAATTACAAAAAAGCATAATCGTTAATTCAATGTTACTAAAAATATTTATTTATAGTCACGTTTTGATTTTATGTATCGGATATATACATATATATCCGATACATAAAATATATATATATACACACACACACATACATATACCTGTGTGTGTTTCCCTGCAAGACCTCACTGCGGCCCGTTTGACATACCTCCTGGGGCAGGTACCCAATTTTGTCCTCCCCCCCCCCCCGGGTTAGATCCTATATCCAGCCCTGGCTTGGATCTCGGATTTTTGTATGTGGGAATCGGGCCGGACGATACCACTGGTCGGCGGGGTTTTCTCGAGGATCTTCCGTTTCCCCCCGTCCTTGCATTACGGCGTAAGAGGAAGCGCACAAAATCTCTTCTGTAGTCTATTCGCGGTTTCTATACATTTTTCAATCGAACCTTTAAAAAATTACTCCATTTATGAAGCGTTTAGTTGTTTCTTAAATATTGTATTATCGAAAGCGTTTTATACATTTGTCAATAGAAAAAAAACTGCAAATAACTTTTAAAATAAAGCTTTTATATATGCACTAAACAAAGAGAAATAATTATAGTCGTTACAAAATTTGTAGAACTTGTAAGATGTGCTCGAACAGCCGTAATAAACTTTACTACAAATCAATATGTTTGTATCAATTTATATTTAGTATATAAAAGCTTGGCGCAATATGGAACGTATACCTCATTTGCGTAAGCGTAGTAAGCGCATATCTTGCGTAAGGCTGTTTAATATTCGCGCCAAGCTTTTATGTACTAAATATAAATTGATACATCATATTAATTTGTAATAAAGTTTATTACGGCTGTTCGACCACATCTCACAAGTTCTGCAAATTGTGTAACTACTACAATTATTTTTCTCTTTTTAGTGCATTTATAAATAAAAGCTTAGCTTTAAAAGTTTTTTTTTAACATTTATTTTATTTTTTAACTTTTTAGTTTCACCAATTTTATTTATAATGCATGACTCCTAGGTCTTGGATACTGCTTAAGTTACATAAAAACTTGTAACTTCCGGCTCCATCATCAGATCAGCCCAGTGGTACCTTCACGTTGTATTGCCATCGGAACTACACATGTCTGCATAATTTCAGCTCGCTTGTATAAAGGTAAATTGTTTAAAATCGGCTTGCCATATCTGAACTAAACGCGCCCACCCACATACATACAATTGGAGATTTAAAAAAACCGTAGCAATAACTACCAAATGATCGTGGCGATTTTCATTCGCCGCACTATTAACCATTGAGGAGTTCCTTCGCGAGGAGATGATCCTGGCTGCAGCATCAGGTCGCTGTCGCCATATTATTGCATTGCCATCGGGTTTCTATATGTATAACGACTTTCAGCTCGATTGGATACCTAGAAGTGGGTCAAAATTCACTTGCAATATTTCACTCGAACGTACAAACAAACTAACAAGGGAAGCTAAATAAAAGCTTGTAGTAACCTTATCATCAATTTGAACAATATTTGAGATATCAGTGTGAGCGATGATTGCGATATTTCGACATCGAGTCTCAATACATGCTGGGAGCGATACATCGCCCCGATACCGATACTGTCAACATTTTTCGAAACGATATTAAAAAGTGGATATGGCACAGTCGTAGGACCGCATTAATAGACGTTCATCAGATTTCGTTTTGATATCACATTATGTGATGCAGTCTTGAGATGAGTATGTAACTCTTGAGACTTGCGCGAATTATTAGTCTGTTCTCGAGTCTTACTGAGCTGAAATTAGTTTCAAGTTTCTATTCTCAGCTAATATTATTTCTATCTAGCCTCACAAAGGGTCCTCGGAATCAGAAACTGAGTTTGTTAATGCGTGTTTGTCTGCAGCTACATTATACTGTTTCTTACGCTTAGCTATATTTGTTTCTCGTTTCTTGCGCCGAAACACATTTCAGAAAAAAAAAAAAATTAATAATTCGTCTAGTAAAATATAAAGACATAATTGAAAAGTGATATGAGGTTCACATACATGCTGAAAAGCTGCAATATAAAGCTGGATAAGACTCATTTGTCCAAATTTCAAAACGGAAATACCGCATTTCGTTTATAGTTCGCGTTCTGCTCATTGAAATGTTTTATAAACACAGTCATGCTGAAATATCACCGTACAATGACGTAACAGACTTCAGAGAATTAAATAATATAAATGTAATTGTTTTGTAAAATAAATCTGGTTTGAAAATCTATCGCTGGATGGCTGTACTTCAAATGGTATTTTGAAAATGTAAAACAACATTATAAAAACATTACCCATTCTTGGCTTCGGGAAAACTGCATCAGAAATAATTACCGAATGAGCATTGCCGTCAAGCATGCTTCTAACCAAAAACAAGAAATTCAAAAATTAATTACCATGTAGGTAAGCAGAGTGACACAAAAAAAAAGTGTTCGAAATACATTTTCGTGTCAAGTCGTTAAATGTGTACTTCGTTCCTATCGTTATTATAGGCTGTTCACGGTAAAATGAGCATTTTTGAAAGCCCTGCATCAGACCTACTTATATGCACGTTATGTATTCTTCCGCCTTATGCAAAGTTAACATTGTCATTGGCCTCGTCACTTTATTCACGCGTCAGTCAAATAAAACTGTGAAGTTTTTGGGAAAGTAAATATTATACATATCGGCTCATTTTCACACTTCCATATATTTAAAAAAACCAGAAAGTTAAATAAATAATTTAAGTTATCGCAAATGGTTAACTAACACATTTTATTCGCTGTTAATATATGGAACTATCCATCGTTACCAACTTTACTAGGCAAATGTCACTCAGTGTCCCCATTAAAATATATGCGTTCAGGGGTAGTGGATTTTTCTAAGGTTCATTTCAAAAGTGCTCACTGTATCGTGAACAACCTATACCAAACATATTGTATAACTCGTAGGGATTTTCACGAACATTATATGTCAAATTCTATTTTCGTACTTTACTGTAACCAAATGTAACCAACACTCTACAAATAAGTGTAAATTTGCACATACAAACCTTTGGTAATATTACATTTTGTGCGTGTAATTTGTAAAAACAACTACAGTACGTGTAATTTTACACAAATGTTCTTAATAATCCAGAGAGCACTACTTGTCTTTGGTGAAAATACATGAATGTATGGCTTAATAAACACAATGAAGGTGTGTGATCTACACGTTTTGAAGTATGTGTAAAAATACATACACTCACTGTAGCACTGTGCCGGTTTTCGATGTCATTGGCAGTAGTTGTTTACGAAACAGCAGAACATAATATCAGCAACGCATGTCTCCCCAACGCGAGGGACTTCCCTTAGTGGATACCGGGGCCGCGGTGGTGTAGTGGTTAGACTACTCGTCTCCATCTAGGAGAACCGGGTTCGATTCCCTTCGGGGTCGCTCCCTGATTTTCGCATGTGGCAATCTGATCGGCGGGATCTCTAGGGGATATCCCGCTTCCCCTACCCTTGCGTCCAGGCGCTGCTTCATACCTCGATGTTAAGAAGCGCCCAAATCTCTCCACTTGGTGGGTGGATACTGCTCTCTGCTGCGTGCGAATGTAGATCAGCTGTCCATTCACGGTTACTTCGGACTTTTCTGAAGCCCTGCTAAAGTTCTACATCCAGGATATTCCTCCGCCCCATGCAAGCAAAGCTCAACCGAGTCTAGAAAATTACACCGAACAGAGAACGCAGCGCATTCGTGCACACTCAGTTTAATAATATTCTGCATTAGAACTATTTCTTACTAGGCGTTACCGACACGTCTAGCTCCTCTCTATTTTTTATCCGTATTTATCATAGGTTAAATATTATAATTTGTATATAAAATATAAATAAAAACCCAGATTAACCAAAAAACAAGGTAATTTTATGTTAAGACAAGTATAAAATGATTGTGATACGTGATGTAGTCTATTTAGGAAAAATCCGAGCACGTCACACATAGGGTGATTTTTCAAAGGTGTGATTCATAAAGTGCGAAGAAACCGCGAATAGACTATACGTGAAGCCCTGTTGAGAAGTTCCCACTTAACAAGTTTTCCTGCTTAATAAGTTGAATACTTCTGCACATGTGCTTATAGCACATGAGTAATTTGACCCTTTTAACAAGTTTTCCTGTTTAATAAGTAGGGCCTATTATTTTTTCAGTCACTTGAAAAATGTACCATCAGAGTTTTACGTATATCACTTCTTGTGCAATGTCACATTTATTATACAACACGACAATGGATGGAAGTGTTTAAACACGGGACGTAATGTTACTGGCTGGCGGTCTGCTTCGTATCCCTCTCACACCCTTTTTGGTTGTCAGCAGCACTGATGACTCTGGAAAGCGGGATTAGTACAGCAAAGGTATAAGAAGAGGGAGGGGACGTAACGCCGTGGACGCATGCGTGCTAGACTCACAGACCATTTCTGGCCGCGATAGTGTTATCACTTTCCAGGAAGACGAATTTGGTTTTCTACGGGCGAGCGTATGCTTGGAATAATCTTGTAAGCATTCGTGGCAACGCCTGCACGTCCCTTACAGTCAAGGATGTTTTCGCGGTACCTCCGTTGGTTTACCCCTGCTCCTTTGCTGATATAGTTTTACGTACACGTAGCGAGGTAGACATGTCCCCAATCGGGACCATGGCTGCCCAATCCTTCTCTGCCGCGTTGCATGCCTCCTTGCACTACTTCCTCTACCTTCCTCGTAGGCATAGACTAGTCAGAGCGATGAGAGGCGAATTAAATTGAGGTTAGGTTACTTTACAATGAGAACTGCTGTACCGATGTGTAAGTTATAGGCTGTTCGCGGTAAAATGGGCACTTTTGAAAGCCCTGCTAAGATCTTCATGTATGTACGTTGTGTATTCTTCCGCCTTATGTAAAATGAACATTGTCGTGGGCCTCATCACTTTATCCATGCGTCGGTCAAGTGAAACTGTGAAATTATTAGTAAAGTAAATATTTTACAAATATGCTCATTTTATAATTCGATGCATTAGAAGAAAAAAAAAAAAAAGCAAAAAGCTTAAAGAAATAATTTAAGTTTTCTCAAATGGTTACCTAACACTTTTTATTCGACGTAAAGATACGAAACTACTTCCCCTCCATAGTTACCAACTTTACTGGGCGCATGTCACTCAGTGCACCCGTTAAAATATAATGCAAGTAGGAGCGGTGACTTTTTTCTAAGATTGATTTCAAAAGTGCCCACTTTTTCGTGAACAGCCTTTGTCAAACGAAATGTATTAAAATCTGCGCTTTATACACCATTTGTATACACATGACCTAAAACATGCATATCTGCAGTAGTATAGGCTGTTCATAATTAATTGAGAACTTTTGAATTCAATATTCAAAAAATGCCACTGTCCTTACCTGCGTTTGTTTTAACGGGCACACTGACTGCCGTGAGCCCAGTAAGATTGGTAACGACCAAAGGGAAAGAAGTTCCATATCTTTAACATCGAATTAAATATGCTTGGAAATCATTCCTGAATACTGAAATTACCTTGGCTTTCTGATTTTTTAATGCATATACGTGAAAGGATTAATAAATTTGTAAAACATTCCCTTTAATAAAAATTTCACTGTTTCACTTGACCAACGAATGGATATGGTGATCAGGCCAACAACTATGTTAGTTTCTCATAGGCTATGGAGAAAGGATATACAATGTTTACCGTGAACAGCCTATACCAATCTAATTACGAAACATCCCAATTCCATCCTCTAATACAAGTTAAAGTATTTTGCGAGCTCAGTTCTGAGACACATTAGATTGGGGCAAGTCAGGGAAAAAAAAATGTCCGAAAACAGATTCGTAGGCATGTTGTGGACAGCGGAGTCCAGCGAGTGTTCCAGCAGATTCGTAGGCATGTTGTGGACGGAGTGTTCCAGCTGATCCGTAGGCATGTTGTGGACATAGTGTTCCAGCTGATCCGTAGGTATGTTGTGGACAGCGGAGTCCAGCGAGTGTTCCAGCAGATTCGTAGGCATGTTGTGGACGGAGTGTTCCAGCTGATCCGTAGGTATGTTGTGGACAGCGGAGTCCAGCGAGTGTTCCAGCAGATTCGTAGGCATGTTGTGGACAGCGGAGTCCAGCGAGTGTTCCAGCAGATTCGTAGGCATGTTGTGGACGGAGTGTTCCAGCTGATCCGTAGGCATGTTGTGGACATAGTGTTCCAGCTGATCCGTAGGTATGTTGTGGACAGCGGAGTCCAGCGAGTGTTCCAGCAGATTCGTAGGCATGTTGTGGACAGCGGAGTCCAGCGAGTGTTCCAGCAGATTCGTAGGCATGTTGTGGACGGAGTGTTCCAGCTGATCCGTAGGCATGTTGTGGACATAGTGTTCCAGCTGATCCGTAGGTATGTTGTGGACAGCGGAGTCCAGCGAGTGTTCCAGCAGATTCGTAGGCATGTTGTGGACGGAGTGTTCCAGCTGATCCGTAGGTATGTTGTGGACAGCGGAGTCCAGCGAGTGTTCCAGCTGATTCGTAGGCATGTTGTGGACAGCGGAGTCCAGCGAGTGTTCCAGCAGATTCGTAGGCATGTTGTGGACGGAGTGTTCCAGCTGATCCGTAGGTATGTTGCGGACAGCGGAGTCCAGCGAGTGTTCCAGCTGATTCGTAGGCATGTTGTGGACAGCGGAGTCCAGCGAGTGTTCCAGCAGATTCGTAGGCATGTTGTGGACGGAGTGTTCCAGCTGATCCGTAGGTATGTTGCGGACAGCGGAGTCCAGCGAGTGTTCCAGCTGATTCGTAGGCATGTTGTGGACAGCGGAGTCCAGCGAGTGTTCCAGCAGATTCGTAGGCATGTTGTGGACGGAGTGTTCCAGCTGATCCGTAGGTATGTTGCGGACAGCGGAGTCCAGCGAGTGTTCCAGCTGATTCGTAGGCATGTTGTGGACAGCGGAGTCCAGCGAGTGTTCCAGCTGATTCAAGGGCTGACTGCGGTTGTTGGTGAGCGGGCTTAACGTCTCGTCGACAGCGAGGTCATTAGAGACGGTGCAAGTTGCACAGGGAAGAGGGATTGGGGAAGGAGCCGGCCATGGGCTTTGTCAATGCGATATTACACGATACCAGATTCCGTAAAAGCTTGTGCAAGGTCCGCCATAGGGGCCGGTATACGGGCTAGTGTGGCACCCGTCATGGCATTTCCCGCCTTGCGCTGGCAGATTTCGTACCAAGTTTGGTAATTGGACACGTCCTATTTTTCGTGGCAGGTTCCACACCGGCTCTCGTACCTGGCCAATCAAATTGCAGTTTCAGAGCGTAGGGCGCTCCTGTGGCTACTACTTACAACTGTTAATTACTGTTTAAAACTATTATAAATACTTAAAACATTACCTACTGCACGAAGAACTTAATTTAAAAAATGTATGGTATATACATTATATAAACTCTATACGTAATGTGTGAAATGGAGGCATAGTGGTAAAATGTATGGTATATACACTATATAAACTCTATACGTAATGTGTGAAATGGAGGCATAGTGGTAAAATGTATGGTATATACACTATATAAACTCTATACGTAATGTGTGAAATGGAGGCATAGTGGTAAAATGTATGGCATATACACTATATAAACTCTATACGTAATGTGTGAAATGGAGGCATAGTGGTAAAATGTATGGCATATACACTATATAAACTCTATACGTAATGTGTGAAATGGAGGCATAGTGGTAAAATGTATGGTATATACACTATATAAACTCTATACGTAATGTGTGAAATGGAGGCATAGTGGTAAAATGTATGGTATATACACTATATAAACTCTATACGTAATGTGTGAAATGGAGGCATAGTGGTAAAATGTATGGCATATACACTATATAAACTCTATACGTAATGTGTGAAATGGAGGCATAGTGGTAAAATGTATGGTATATACACTATATAAACTCTATACGTAATGTGTGAAATGGAGTCATAGTGGTAAAGTTGCGGCGCTCGCGAGAAGTACGTAATTTTTCGGCCATGAGTTTGAAACTCCGTCGGACCCAAATTTTTTGTATCGTTTAATTTTACATGACGAAATATCCCGGTACGTATAGAAAAAAACTATATTTTGTAACCGGTGAGAAATTTTTGTCAAAATTAAAAATAACACACTCGTAGTCTAGTGACTGCACGTCATTTTCAAGAAAATCAATGAAACTATACTAGTAAGCAAATAAATTATGTAAAACGGGAACAGTAATATAGCAATATTAAGATGTGCTAGGTAGTATTTTTATAGGCCTACGCAGGTTACTAACTGGTAGCAGTTCTACGAATGGGGTTCGTGTATAGTACAAACCCCACACTGCGCACCCACCGAGGGTGCCAAATTTTCTACGCGAACTGCTGTCGTGTAATACGAATATTCCATGGCGGCTCGTACACCGGCTCGTACACCAGGGCTTACATAAGCTTGTACAAGAACCAAGTACGGCAGCAGGTATCGTGTAATATCCGCTTCAGGGACCCATCCCAGCATTCGCCTGGAGTTATTTCGGAAAACCACGGAGAACCGAAATCAGGATGGCCGGACCGGGAAGACTGCGATTGTCGGCAGCGTGTTCGGGGCGACTGCCGGGTGTGATCGGGGTGCTTCCAGATGACTGCTGCAGTGTCTGTGGTCAGCTCCGGGCGACGGAGACGAGGTAGCGGGAGTTAACGAGAGACTGATGCCGGAATCACATAGCCCCGACGCGCACGACACGACGGCCAACAGCCAATGAAATACAAGGTAGAGCGACGTAAGCCCGACCGATTCTGTCGTCCGACCAGCGATTTTGAATTAGAAATGATTTCTATTCTTCGTCGTGTCGTGCGGCACGACGCATAGAATGTACAACATTGCAAGACGAAATTGTATTGGAACATTCCCCTACAATAGTAAATATGCGGCTTAAAAGAAAAATTAATTGAAAACAACTGTATATAATTCTTATAAATAATAATTTTACATTTGTATGCATTAGCGATACCAATTTGTCACCATTATGTTTTACACATTTCCATCTTCTTCACCGCCTTTGAAAATAACGTAGCCTATCAGCGCTTTCTAAATAGTTAAGTTAAATGCCGAAGGCGTAGTGTCGGTCGTGCTGCAAATTCCAGCAGTCACATTGAAATGTGTCGTGGTTGCGTTTTTGGTCGTGTCGTGCTGTGTTGGTCGGGGCCTATGTGATTCCGGCGTGATGCAACTGTATACTCCATTCACGGTTACTTCCTATTTTACCGAAGCCCTGCTAAAGTTCTACTTCCAGGATATTCCTCCGCCTCATGCAAATTCCAAGTCTAGGAAATTACACCAACTAGAACCACGCACCGCGTTCGTGCGCTCTCAGTGTAATCATATTTCGCACAATGTCTATTTCTTACTACAGATTGTTCACGGTGTAACGAGCACTATTTAAATCCCTGTGTAAGATCTACTTGTATACACGTTGTGTGTTCTTCCGCCTTATATGAAAATTTAAATCGCCGTGGGCCTCATCACTTTATTCATGCGTCGGTCAAGTGAAACTGTGAAATTATTAGCAAAGTAAAATATTATACAAATCTGCTCATTTTTACACATCGATGAATTAAAAAATACAGACAGCGAAGGAAATTATCTAAGTTATCACAAATGGTTACCTAACACGTTTTGTTCGATGTTATCGTATGGAACTACTTTCCCCTCCATCGTTACCGACTTTGTTGGACACGTCACTCATTGCGCCCGTTAATAATATATGCAGTTAGCGCGGCAGTAACGTTTTTATAAGGTTGATTTCAAAAGAGCTCACTTTATCGTGAATAGTCTTTATTGGCATTACTTTATTGGTATTACTACTTTCTACTTCGTTATTTACACTAAGTTATAAATTAAATATTATAATTTAGAGATAAGATATAAGTATAAGTTAAATTTAACCAAAAATAAGGTACTTTTATGTTAACACAAGTATAAAACGCTTGTGATAGAAAGGAAACGACCAAACGAATAGTACACTATCTACCAAAAAGTAATTGGGCACCTGTCCACAATGTTTGCTCGGTAGCCGTCACCGCGTTAGAATTTCGTAGGGCCACCTCTTGCGGCTATAACAGCAGCCATCCTGTCTGGCATGCTCTCTACGAGTATTTGCAGAACATCCACGGGGCTTCGTCGCCATTCCTCTTGCGACCATTCCATGAGTTTAACAATGGATTTTGGCCGCGCCTGACGAGCCCTCACTCT
The DNA here is from genome assembly GCA_029891345.1 of Dryococelus australis. Lineage (NCBI taxonomy): Eukaryota > Metazoa > Arthropoda > Insecta > Phasmatodea > Phasmatidae > Dryococelus > Dryococelus australis. The sequence goes on along the minus strand of CM056995.1, from coordinate 333,123,164 downwards.
ATAGGGTTGAGGTCGGGGCTCTGGACGGGGCCAGTACAATCGGCGAACATTGTTGTCGGCGTACCACTGCATAGTGGCCCTTGAAACATGGCACCTGACATTGTCATCCTGGAAGTAACACGGGTCCATTCCGTAAAAAACGCCACAATGTTGGGAGCATTACATTATCCAGAATGTTGCAATAGGCCTCTGTGTTCATGCTAACACGGACAAACACCAGCGGTCATACGCCGAAGGCCGTGAAACACATGTCAACTGACGTACTGGTGTCCAATTACCAAGGTTTGATTAAAAAATTGCGAAGAAACCGAGAATAAGCTATACACTCTGGTTTGTGTGTAGTATTGAGCTGAAGATGTTTTCCAAGTTTGAGGCCGATAAGCGCGGTAGCGATAAGGGCGACATTGCCCTGTCGCTTCTATGCGCAGGGCTATGAACTAGTGTGCGATGTTCCTGTCGTGCTGCGTGTGTGTACCTACGGAACTGCAAGCAGCGACTCGAAAAATTTTGCTGGTGGAAAGTTAGCAGCAAGATTCACTGCAGGGCATTATAATAGCTTTGCACGTTTCCGATCAGCATATTTTCAAATACAGTACAGCCGTGTGATAAAGCTTTGTGGTCTGCAAGTTAACAGGACAAATAATGAGGAAACGACAAACACAGTTATTACTAGTCAATCTGTCTCTTCAAAATAACTGTTTCATTCTGTAAAATCTCGTTTCATTGTAAAATTACACATACATATAAAACACCGACACACTGTTAAAACTAATATATTTATATTTTAAAGCACACAATCTGAACTAAAATTAACCTAGTATGACTCTCGAGCCTTACGAGGACATGAACCTACGTACGTATAATATATGCATATTTCGACAACATGAAGTACTTTCACATTACGAAACTTACAGCCGTTCGCCATTGAAAGTTTATGTTACTACGCAAATGCGAGACCGTTTATCTCAGTGGCAAAGTAGCAGAGTTGGTAGAACGTCAGCCAAAAGAAACGAGAGAATGTGTTACATTTTGGGGTGGCGGTTCGATACCAACCACTTCCAAAATTTCCTTGTACATGTAGGCTAATAATTTTGTTTTGCGACAAAATATTGTACTTAATTTATTTCAAACCGTAATGCGCGGTTTTTTAATCCTTGTGCTTTTTATTAATCGACTATAAATATATGATTTTCTACTGTTTTTATTAGTAGATTTCATTTAACTGAAGAGATTAGTATTTTTTTTTACTCTACTGATTCCGAATGGAGCAGTTTAAACTGACAATCAGTAAGGAATAACTGATTCAGATTTAGAGTGTATCACAAGCGTTTTATACTTGTGTTTAGACACAAAATAGATTTTTTTTTTCCATTAAATTTGACCATTAATTATATTTCATTTATAAATTATATTTCATTTATATTTAATATTAATTAGAAACAGGGAGAAAATCGGAGTGTTGGTAATGTCTAGCAAGAAATAGTTCTTATGCAAAATATAATTACACTGAGTGCGCATGAATACGGTTCGCTGTTCCTTTGGTGTAATTTTCTAGACTCGGTTAAGATTTGTTCGCATGAGGCGGAGTAAAATCTTGGAAGTTGAACCATTAATGTAACAGGAAAATTATAAAATGTTTACTATGCGAATAATTTGTTGCCATTGCATGTAATATACTTAGTACCTGACAACAAACGGTCAAATACGTAGTATAATAACTTTTGTGTGTGTATGTATGTGTGTGTGTGTATATATATATATATACACACACTGGAAAATTAAATTCAGTTATTTTCTTTACCTCCTCTGAATCTTGAAGCACCTGCTTATACCCGGGCAGTTGTAACTGTATGACCAACCCGACGAAAATCATGTTATTTAAAAGCGAATCGGGCAACAGAAAAAAAAAAACGCTCGACCGTAAAATACTTGACTGAACATAACGAACTTTTAACACTACCTGTAAAGATGTAAATATGAAATATTTAGCTATTCACAAAGACATGTAGACGTCTTTTCTTTTAGCCCGACGAAAGTGGTAGTTTCGCTAAATAGTTTTGCCTAGAGATTAAAGCATCAACAGCTTATCTTTTATATCAGTAGTCTCATGGTAGGGTTAGTCATCAGAACATTATTATTATTTTTTAAATTTGTTCGAAGTACCAACAGCTCAACTTACAGCCTGTTAGGTACTCCTCCCTTGCATAAAATATTTAGATCACACGGTTTTTTCCATTTGGCATGTTAAAATCAGAGTTTCGGTGTTTTTTTTTTTTTTGCAAGTTCACATAAAATAAACGAAAGCACTTTCAGAAGATTTAACAATGGTGACATAAAGGTCTTAGCTTAATCCATTTTAAGTAAGCTTAGCAATATTAATTGTAGAAATAATCTTAGAATTCTACTAATCAAAAGTATGAAAATGTTTCCTCATTTTGAGCAATTTTTAAGAACAGTCGTAAACATTTTGTAGCGCGGCATTAAATATTTCGTTAAGTATGACCATTTTAGTTATTTTATTTCAATTTGAGTTATCTATGTAAGTCAGTTATTTTTTTTACTATTTGTTAGTCCCAAAATCGCTCAACTTGTGATTTTAACATGCAATTACTCACAAAATATGCGTTCTAAATTTTTTTTAGGCGAGGAAATAGCTAGTACTTGTAAGTAATATCTACACTGTAAAAATAATGGAAATATTACCTGACAAGTGTAAGGTAATATTCGCAAACTTGTGGGGGAAACACAGTTTTACCAGCACTTATTCATTAAACTCGGCTTAACTAAACGAAGGTAAAATTTTAACGCTTCATTTGCTGGCGTTAAGATCGGAGCATTTCACCACGCACATCTAACAGATCCGTGTAGTAAATCTAAGTTTAGAGTCTGACATTTGAAGAAAATGGTGCATCTAGAAGGCGGTGGCAAGGGTTTCGCTCACTAATCTATGGAATTTGAGTTGTGTTGTCTTTGGAATCCTGGCAGAAAGAAATACGTAAATTATATTAAATATTAAACAGTGACGGAAACAGCGTGCGGACACTTTTATGTTGTAAAATATAACAGGAAAATAATGCCAGTGAATGGGAGATCGCAAAATTGAATAATAATTGCTGCGGATTTTAATTTAGCCAACATATAGCATGATTTTTCGTGAATCATATTTTCACTGTCCTCGTGCATCATATTGTTTGCTATTGCTGCCATGTAGATAGACTAGCATATCACAGCAACGAACAATAGAATTAGACTTCATTGCCAAACCTAGGGACTGCAATTAATATTGTGGCCACACCGAAGGCCTCTGCCGAATTTGTTTATCATAACCTTCAAAGTATCGTGTTGTGTTTCAGCAGCCATATTTCTTTCGTAAGCGGAGTTTAAGAAGTTAAACGGCCGAAAATGGGCGTTTAAACTTAAACTCGGGTAATTTAAAGTTAATCGCGTTTCGACAGTGGTGGAATGCAATCGATCAGTAATCCTAGTTAATTCGTTCTTAAACTCGGCTTAGTAAGTATAAGTTGTGTGGTGAAACCGGCCCTTGCAGGTAAGGTAAAATTACCGCACTCTGGTGTAAATTTCACGTACGTGATAGCGGAAAATCCCGTACGTGGATGGAAAAGTTACCTTGCGACGCGTGCACCTCTTCAGCATTCTCAACAGCTAAGTAGCGGGACGGGAGGAAGAAACAATCATTTAACACGCTAATATTCACCAACACCACTATGCTGTCGTCGTGGTGTAATGGATAGCGCATCGGCCAACCGTAATATACGACCATGGTTCGCTTCCATCCACCAGCAAGTGTTGAGGTTTCGGTTACTTTTTGTAAGAGGATACAGATAATAAAACAATTAACAATACTAACACTCTGCGATATTTTTAAATATACTTTTATTACACAATATAGTCAATTTTCCCTTACTTGTATGGGATTTCCCCCCAATTTTGTTAGGTACTTCTCCCGTACGATTCGGGAATAGTACTTTACTTGTTATGCAAATGTACTCTACTTTTAAGAGGCAATTTTACCTTACATGTAGAGGTAATCAGCTTCTCAAAGGGAATTTTACGTCAAATGTTTTACAGTGTAAGAGTTGAATAGTATTTTGTACACATATGAAATAACGAATGTTCTAGTGGCCAGCACCTTAAACTAACACAAACGTGACTCTTAGAGGTACGTATCTCCCTGGACTTACCGGGGATTCGAACCCAAACCCTCGTCAACGTACTGAGGAAAATACATATTTATTGACATCCAAGACAAGCTAGAAGTTAATGTTCTCAAATGTACGTGGCCTAAATAAGCCGCCTCCCATCCCCCCTCCCCCGCCAACACGTTTAGCGTAATTCATTATATAAAAAAATGCAATGATATTTATCTGTTGAACATTTCTCGAATCGGTACGAACATCGACACGTTTATCGCATTTAGTTGTTTCGATGAAGTTAAAACTTTTGAGTTATAGTAAATTGATTACTATTTCCGTACGAACAAAATTTTCCACTGCATCATTAAAACAATGCAAGTTCCAAGCGTCACTCTCTCATAAGAAGAACCACAAAAAATCACGTCTCCTGAAAGACTTAACACTATAGTTCCCCACCCCATCAATAAAATAAAACAGAACCCTAACTAGTATACTATGTGATCATAAAAAAAATAACAGTTGGGAATGGCAACCAGCTATAGTAGCCTAATTACTGGACAGAAGTTGTTAGTCTGTCAATGCTTGCCATTAGATTCGTAGTTTGTTTACAAAGATCAGTTTCTTCACTGACAGAACAGCTGTGGCGGAGGGATACATCGTTACCGCACTTCTTTTTGAGAACTGCCAAAATTTACTGAAGTTATATGAAACAAAGTATAACACCAAACTGGTGGCGGTAGAACCGTAGAGGGAAAACAGGTGGAGTGCGCAGCCAAGTTGCGCAGTAGCCTTTCCGTGTTCCAACATTGAGCTACTTTTCTGCCAACACGATTATCATAACTGACGTGCATAAAATCTGAGTTTAGAAGAGTGGTTATGTAAACAAGTGTTTTGAGATGTTTTTATTCTTTCTATAAATAATTCTCAATTCGAACAGATTAAATTCAAAATGGTGAAGGCGTATCATTCGTATAAAAGTGCTTGTCGTTTGAAAATTAAGGTATCACTTTTGACCATGTGGCTTTGACAGCTGTGTTGGTTTGTGGTAAGTCAATGTTGGGTACATGCTCAGAAGACGGTAGTCAGTCCACTTCATCTGTAGTCTATGGGTAGGATACAGCCAATGTTGTGAGTGGGGTTATGTGTGGAGAGATTTGGGCGGCTCTTAACATCAATGTATTGAGAGCCGATGAGCGTGAAGCGAGGTGAATACGGACCAGCGCCAGAGTGTAGGGGCGGCGGAAGCGGGAGGTCCCCGAGAAAACCCACCCCATCAGCGGCATCGTTCAACACGTTTTAAACGTTCGACAAACCGGGAGGGACCCGACCGGAAATCGAACCCAGTTCGCCTTGTTAGGAGGCGAGCGCTTCTAGCCGCTATGCCACCGCGGCGTTTCCTGCTAGCAGTGCACAATACACCGGTACACTATATTCACTGCACGCTTTCATTATTGACTGGACATCAAACAACTGGGATGCCTGTTTGACTTGTTCAGAATCATCGTGGCCTCAGGCACATAGCAGAATTTACCATAAATTCGGTTAATATTAGAATACTTACTACATTCCTTTCGGTCAAGAAATTTAATTTTGAATGGGTTTTATTACTTCTTTTTTTTTTGCAAGATATCCATTAGACAAACAGTGAAACTGCAGTGCGTGGCTTGTCTCCAAAAACATTTTTTTTGTAACAATAGGGGTTTATCTCGGGGTACACTCGGGCTTATCGATATTTCTTGAGGAATACTGGCTCGTTAACAAAGCTTTGCAAATGCTTATGTATAATAAATTTTTATAAAATTGTATATTAAAATTAGCATTTCACAAAAAGAATTCCTTTTTATTTAAATTTTTTAACGTGACAGTATTTCCTAAGAAGTTTGCTTTGAATATTTTTTTTAAATTATGGACTTAAACCTGAGTAGCTGTTTGAATATGACCGGCAAGGAAGGATCACGAAGGGCGAATGTAGATTTACAGTTACGCACCGTTAGTATTTAATTTTCTGTGTTGTTTCCAATTTTGTAATCTCCCAAAAAAACATCCTTTGCCTAGTTCTCTACTTTGAGTGAGTGAAGAGATTCGGGCGGCTCTTTACAGCGAAGTCTTGAGAGCCGATGAGGGTGAATGAGGTGAGTGTGAAGCATCACCGTGATGAAAGGGCGGGGAAAACGGGAGATCCCCGAGAAAACCCGCTGACCAACGGCATCGCAACGGCACGATTCCCGCATGCGAAAATCCGGCGACCCGGTCGAGGATTGAGCCCGGTTCACCTTGGTGGGAGGCGGGTGGGCTAACCATTCGACCACCGTAGCCTCCTCTACTTTTTGTTCTGCATCAACTTTTACCGTTGTACTACGTTCTTGTGAAGGGCAACTGTAGAGACCGAAGAAATCCTATGTCACCTTTAAAACGGATGTAGTTAGAAGGAAGAAGCAATGTTATGTCACCTTTAAAATTGTTGCAGTTAGGAGGAATTTCTTTAACGTTGATTCCCGTTTTAAAATCCTTGGCTGTAGGCTTGATATAGGCTATTCACGGTAACGTGAGCACTCTTGAAAGCCTCCCCCCCCCCCCCGTTTCAAATAATATTTAATAAATACATTTTATTTACACTAAAATGTCATCTTCCGAGTGCAGTGGAATATACGCACTGTGTTTATTACTTACATGGCGATATCTATTATAAAAAGTGGTTAAAGTATTAAAAACAGCTGAAAGGAAAAAGTAACCAGAGCATCAAAAGTGCTCACTTTTACCGTGAACGGCCTATAGGCAGAAACCTCGCGGTGTTAATCAAATGAGATGTCTCAGCGAACTCCGCCACGAAGATTGTCCTTCGTTTATAGACTTCCATTAATTAGTTCATTATGTTCTTCACATTAACTGGCAGAGGATACGTGGCTAGGAAAAACTGTGGCTGATACGAGACAGCGAGGCAGAAGGAAATTGCGAGAATTCAGTGGCCTGTAACTTGACCACATAATTGTCTGTTAGGGCGTAAGCTTCTTGCAAAGTCCCTAACTTTCCGCGTTACAAGCTGGCACCAAGTATTCTACACACTCAAGCAGAGGTCAGTTGTTCGTTGACTGCCGCCATAGCCACAACTCATTCTCCTGTTCTACCTGGGCCCTATTTCATAAAACGTGACATGCGTCACATATGCGACAATTATTTAAAATCCGACAAATTTGTCAAAATGTCATGACAATGTTATGCTACATAAATAATGCAAGTTCCCCTTATTTGACTAGCAAAAAAGTGTAAACGGTCATCCTTAAAACAACTGTATCATAAACTCGACAACTGTATATCAGCCCGTAAGTTTCATTTATTACACGCTAGATAGCTCTCAAGTGCGCTTACGATAATCGATCGCAGCCTTATATACGATTCATGAACAGTCGATTCCTACCACAAATAATTAGGCTGTAAATAATAATTCCACCCACATGACATTGTTCACTCCAGCAGCAGAAAGTCGAGTAATGTGGATAAGATTACTATATTAAACCTAACCCGAGAGAAAAAAGATGTGCTATTTGGAAAGCAATGTTAATTCACACAATATTGACATGTTATATAAAAATTACAAACAACTGGTTACAAAGGAAAGCTTGCCTGTCACTTCTACAGTGACAATTCTACAAATTTGTTGATATGTCACCGAGTGATTATACTTATGTGTTTCATAAAACAGTCTAGAGTGTAATATTCGACACACATGTCGGATTTTTACCTGTCAGCTCAAAACTTTTGTGAAACGACAATTTGTCATATTGTTATACAATCCTACAAATTTCCCATGAGGAATTTGTAAACTTGTCAACTTTAATGAAACACACATTTGTCGGATTGCAAACCTACCTGACAATTTCCTGTCAACTGTCCCCTGTCCAATTGAAACTTTTATGAAATAGGTCTCTGACTACACGTGATGGAGTTACTAGAGTGCTAAAATGGTTCTGAATCTCGCAGGGCGTGTCTGATGGTAGGAGGTATAATTACTAGGGCCGCATGTTTTTTCGCGAACAGATTTATAGACAAAGTAATATTTAAAACTTCTTACGTACAGGTTGGCAAATTTCCTTCGGCTGTTGGCTGCACGTCTGTGCGAGAAGGCATTCTCGACTCGACTGGGCCAATTAGAATCAAGTTACCCAACATTGACGTCCGCGATTTACCGGCAGACACCCAAGACGCTTGCGAGTTCAAATCATCCAACCGCGATGTTGGTTCTGAACTAACCTGTTTTGGCGTACAGCTGGTCGTGGAATCTTTTCGCGAAAAACATGTAGCGCTAATAATTACGCACCTAAAACTAGCACACGCTTGCATGCCGCCTACCTTGGTATAGAGTTGAAAGGCGAAATGATGGTTGTCTAGAGATTTGTACATTGCCTGATGCTCCAGCGAATAGCCAGTGAACACCAATATAACTTGCGCGAAATTAGTTATGCAGGTCTGTTTTTGCTTGAATTCGTCTAGCTCCAGAGTGTAGTCTCGTAAATTGTGATAAGATTTTGAAGGAATTAAAATGGACTGGTGTTTTTAATCTAGCTCGTCATCAAACGAATTCGCGAAACTTTAGCTAAAATGAATAATTAACAAAAAAAAACATTAGTCTTCTTGTTTTTATCTGCATACTTTCGATAAAGCAGTTCAACCGGTTATCTCACAAGGAAAATTAACTGCCGGGTAGGCAATAACTTGAAGTCGTAAAACAAAATTGATTGTTACCCGCTGGGGAAGCATCAGTTATAGCTGGAAGTTACAAAACCAGCTCTGTAGGAAAATTAAGGTTGCTATTACTGGTACTGTCAATTTGGTGTGACGGCACGTGGCCGAGGGCTCCCTCGTTTTCTTCGGACAGCCGAAGACTCGACATTTGGTTAGCTATTCCAGCAGTTTTCCATTCGTGCAGTGAAGAGTGTAAGATCAACCTAACCGTTCCTTGTGAGACTTGTAATGTTCTATGGATTATTCTACGGGAACTGCGGTGTTGCAGTCGCCTACACCACTAACAGTCGCCTCTCCCCGCGGCGAACAATTTCCATACTGCGTCTCCAAATGCGGGCTTGGTAGTTTGCACGCAGTGTATGCACGAGAAGACAATTCTGGCCTGGTGGAAGTTGATCGGATTCAAGTTCCCTCTTTGTTGCACAGAAGATTCGGTTTCGCAGCTCATTGACTGAGCTTGCTGGGGAAGATGACACATACATGCGACATGTACATAGCTGTATCTCCTCAAATAACTGCTCAGGGACCTCCTACTTCAGCAAATGCAGTTTGTAAGCCATTATTCCTCATTTGCCTTAAAGAACTGTTTCCTGCGACCAGCGAAAGTACTCACAGAGTACTTGTTCGAGTGAAAACAATCAACACTGATAACGATCAGAGTTGAATACCCTCCGTACAGTGTTACTTGCTGCAGGCATGCGTAACAATATCTATAACCATTACCAGTGCATAATTGCATAGCAAGATGGCAATCGTTTTTAACTTTCCTGTGTAAGAACCTGTGCGTAGCCAATCAGAATCATCTCTTATTTGCTACACACGTAGAGATTCACGTTTACAGCGGTACATTTCCGTTCACTAAACTAAACAATATATTAGACTCCAATTATTGTCGATTATTATTTATCGCATCTCGTATGCACTTTTTTTTTTTACCGCGTAGTTGTGTGGAAGCGAGAACTGCAAAAACTTTGATAATTATTCTCTTAACATCACGGCAGATTACATACAAAAATAGAGGGGAAAATCATAAATGCAACAAGTCTGCCAAATTACACGAGCAAAAATTCAAATAACTATTGAAATTTCCCAGTTGGAAACAAAATCCTACTGGCCGACACAAGAAAAACTTCCGGCCCTATCACGTCATTTGTAACCTCGCTTTATCACTATCTTTTTCGGGAAGAAAATTCTGGCGCAGGATATGTACAGTAGTATAAAGACGCGCAACATCAAAATTGTTCTTAACTATAACGCCACCGAATAAATAAGTATATCTGAAGTACTGGCGTGTGGTCGCCTTTGACGTGAACGAACTCGAACACTGATTGGCTATAGACATTCCGCTATCCTCTTACTGCGTTTAAATGTGGACAAAACACGCGTGGTAATGTGACGCATCGTGCCGATTTCGTTTATTCTCACCAACCATGGCGGCAATTAACTTCACATGTACTGGTAGGCCCATAGTGAAATTCGACGACACTTGTAACGCAGTAGCTTGGAAAATTAATATTATCATATTCAATGTCTGTAAATCGAAACGAATATGTTCACTGTTTGCGCAACATGAAACTCAGACATCCACTATGGTTTGCTAATTAACCGGCGATTACCGAACTATCTTAATAAAATGAATTCGAAGCACTATCAGCAGTGCGTTAAAAAACACTGACTATGGCTGTTTGAAAAACAATATGCAGAAACTGTACAAGTTTTCTCCTTATATTACTTAATTACCTAACTATGACCCTACAACCCAACAGTAGCGTGTGGCGAAGTGTCGTAAGGTAAGGTGGTGCTTGCTCAGTACTGTACACACCCGGCGTGTGCAGCAGGAAGTAGACCTGAAGTATGTCTGAAAGTTAATTTTTAAGGCTCCCGTCTACCCGAAAATTTTTATTCCGCGTTTGAAAGGCCGTGGAGCGCGGCGAAGATAAGGACTACCCTGCCACTCGCATCAAGCGCGCCATCGCCACTAAGCGCAAAGCTCTGAACTGGCGCGTAGTATTCTAGTCGCACTGCGTGCTCCTATGTGACTTTCAGCGGTGACCGTATTATTTTATTGTCGGAAAGACTGTGGGAAGGTACCGCGAAGGGCTCCTGAGCTGTCTCGTTATATATCTAATGTATCTACGTCGCTTTGAAAATGCATTGTTTTGGCCATTTCGGAGACTCTGAAATGGTGTTTCTAATGAGCGTGGTGCTTTGAAAAAAACTCAACAGCCCTCATCTGAAGTGCGCACTGAGAAAAAGGAACTGTCTAAACAACCAAATAAATAATATTGACGTTTATTTTGCTGTTTTACACTAAATGTTGTTAAATCAAACACCGGGTTGTTGAAGTAAATACAGTGATATTTTTTTTTGTTTTGAACAGATAATTTTGTTGGTGAATTTTTTCAAATCAAACGAATGTTTTTGCTGACTATACCATATGTTTCATGTATGGTATGCTCATATATATATATATATATATATATATATATATCAATTTTTTCAAAAAAATAAAACGTATATTTGTTTTTAAAATGCCTACACATGCTTGTTTTCACAAAACGATTTATTTAAATCAACTATATTTTTGCGAAAATATTTTGACATGGTAAATTTAACCATTTGGATACGTCCATCTGAACAACGAGCTTGGTTGGTAGCGAGAGAGTGCAAGATGGCAGACCAAGAAACAAGAATGCTCGTAACTTCATGGGAATCAGAAAAATTTACACCTGTTTTTGAAGGTACGTGGAAATTTCGTTTCTATTTATTGTGCTCCTATTGTCAATACGGATTAATCCCAGTGGTATTTCATAGTGTTTCAAAACGTTCGTGCTATACTGCCCTTGTTATAAACATAAACTAGATTCGAAGTAATAAAATTACTTTTATTACGTTTCCGAGGTGTGTTTCGAAATAACAGCGCCCAGAAACAAGGAGTAACAGCTAAGTGGGAGGACGGGCAGAAGAAACAATACTTAAAACACTAATATTCACTTCCAATATCATGTAGTCAGTCGTCGTGGTGTAATGGACAGCGCATCAGCTCACCGTGATAGAAAGTTAAGACTTCGATTACTATTGGTCAGAGGTTATAGGTAATTAAAAAAATCAACAGTACTAATACCCCATGCATTTTTTTAATATAGTTGTATTATACAATATAGCTAATATTATTTTTTTACAGTGTGGTTAAAATAAGTAACGCCAATAATTAAATCGAATAAATGCATGTCTAGTTTAACTAAATGATTCGGTAAAAAAAAAAAAAAAAAAAATATTAGAACCCAAGCCAAATAAATGCACGTGTTTTAACACAGGCATATATTTGGTTCGACAAAATGATTTGGTTAAAAGTAATTGTCTTATTAGTCAAACCAAACAGCTGCTTGTTGTTTTAACACAGACATGTTGAAGTTCAACATAATTATTTGGTTAAAAGTAATCGTCTTATTAGTCAAACCAAACAGCTGCTTGTTGTTTTAACACAGACATGTTGAAGTTCAACATAATTATTTGGTTAAAAGTAATTGTCTTATTAGTCAAACCAAACAGCTGCTTGTTGTTTTAACACAGACATGTTGAAGTTCAACATAATTATTTGGTTAAGAGTAATTGTCTTATTAGTCAAACCAAACAGCTGCTTGTTGTTTTAACACAGACATGTTGAAGTTCAACATAATTATTTGGTTAAAAGTAATCGTCTTATTAGTCAAACCAAACAGCTGCTTGTTGTTTTAACACAGACATGTTGAAGTTCAACATAATTATTTGGTTAAAAGTAATCGTCTTATTAGTCAAACCAAACAGCTGCTTGTTGTTTTAACACAGACATGTTGAAGTTCAACATAATTATTTGGTTAAAAGTAATTGTCTTATTAGTCAAACCAAACAGCTGCTGCTTGTTGTTTTAACACAGACATGTTGAAGTTCAACATAATTATTTGGTTAAAAGTAATTGTCTTATTAGTCAAACCAAACAGCTGCTTGTTGTTTTAACACAGACATGTTGAAGTTCAACATAATTATTTGGTTAAAAGTAATTGTCTTATTAGTCAAACCAAACAGCTGCTTGTTGTTTTAACACAGACATGTTGAAGTTCAACATAATTATTTGGTTAAAAGTAACTACTGTTGTGGTTCTGCCAAACCTGTGAACTGACTCGATTCAGCAGTGTATATCGGTTATTATTACAGCAATATAACATTGTTGAAACAACTAAACAATATCAAACAAATAATTTTGTTGCGCCAAGCAATGATCTTGATTGCTACTAGGCAAATATATCACTTGATTTTTCAAACAAATTCCATTAGATTTGACCAAATATTTTGCTCAGTGCGCGTTATTTTCGCAGAACAGCTCACGGGACGCACGTTTCATAGTTTCGTGGGAAAACGATTATTTCAAACACTCTGCAACGCAGATCAAGAGCCGCATTCCCGCCTGCCATCTTGGATTTATCGGTTTTTCAACAAAGCGTCTATTTTGGAAGATGTATTGAAATTTCCCCTCACGAAATATCCTGAAAAACAGCTCCCAAAACCTTATCGAACTGCCACAACTTCGCTACATTTATTAATTTTTAGCTGGCGACTGTCGAGGCGAAACGCGAGATAATTTCTTGCGAACGATTACAAAGGCGACTATATCAACAGTAATCAAGAAATACTGACCTAGGCAATGCTCTGTACTCTGCCCTTCCGAAAAACACGATATAAAACTGTATTTCCAGGGTATGACCAGAATTCCATAAATCCAAGATGCCGGGCGGGAATCTGCCTTAAGCATGGAGAACTTCGCAAACCTGATCTCGGAGATGATAATTTTTCTTAAGGATAAAGACGTTTATAGGGAAGTTTTTCTGGACATGTTCTGTTCAGTTAGTTCAACGCACGGAACGCGAGGCAATCACCCTTGACATTTGTGGTCGCTAAAGCCTAGTACACACGGGCATATTTCTTGTACAAGAAAGTGGAAATAATGGTGAACAAGAAATTGAACACTAAAGTGCATACTAGCTAGTATGGACAGAACTGTGTGATCCATACACACGACACTAGCTGGTGAACTAGAAAGAGGATGGTTGATGTCAACTATTTATATACAAATATAGAAAATGTAAAACCACTCACAGAAAGAAAAAAAGACAAACCTCTCTATTTTTCCAAATTCATACACAGAATTATTTACGATAGTGGGACTATTAAACATTTTATCGTATTAAAAACATTAACACATCTGCTTATTGCCAGCATCAACAAAATATATGTTTTGTTTACATTCGACTTGTACAAGAAACAGGATCGTCCTTATACGGTACTAGCTATAGTATACAAGCTCATGTGCGTTAGTAACTAGCATACTCGGCGGTCGTTCACACGATGCAAGTCCGGGTGTGCAAGAACGTGCTCACTTTCTTGTATAAGAAAGATGCCCGTGTGTACTAGGCTTAAGGAAACGGCAGTGACGCTAGCTCGTACCACTGAAGGTTACAGTCTGTGTGTCAACAAAACATGCCGACTTGCATTCTGAATCATCGCAGAACAAACAAACACGCGCTGGAAGAGTTCTCGTCTAATCGTCGAACTTCGCACTCGACCCGAGACACAGCGTAGTCGTGGTTGTTTTGTTCCGCAGACACGAGAAGACGACCAATGACTCACGTAATGATTCAACAACCCCACTTGGCGAAAGCACAACCTGTCTTTCCCAAACTTTCTGATCAAATACGTACACTGGTTGTTCCACGGCATTAACCTGAAGTGCAGGAAATGTTTTTAAGATCACGAAAAATTATACCGGTGGCACATAACTTTATTTGTTGTTACAAAGTTGGTAGCTGCATGTAGCTTTTTAACCTACAATAAATCGGCAATACATTACTTTTCGAAACCAACCTTCGAAATAAATTCCCGGTTCATAACTAACGGGGACAATGACTTTCATCATAGATGCATTTAGGAACACCAGCGAAACCCTCGTGTCTGAAGATTTATCCCGTTAACCAATATTTAGAGGTCTTTGAAATTCGCAAATTATTATTTTTTTTTTGTGGCAGCAGACTGTATAATTTGTGTTCCTTTGATGTTTGGACGGCAGTTGTCTGAACACAAACTCAACGAGACTCTTTGGCCAATGGTAAACACGAAGAAATGCGTTCTTATCACGTGCACTTTTTGAATCAATAATTTGACAAAACGGGGCCCACGGTGGCTGAGCGTGTAGCCCGCTCGCATCTCACCAGGTGAACCGGATTCGATCCCCGGCCGGGTCACTCCGGAATTTTCGAGTGTAGGAATCGTGCCGGACGATGCCATTGGTTAGGGCGGTCCTCGGAGATCACCCGTTTGTTTGCCCCATCCTGGAATTCCGGCGCTGCTCCATACTCACTTCAAACACCGTAATCGGCTCTCAAGACCTAGCTATTAAGAGCTGCCTAACTATGGCATATATCACAAGCAAGTAGATGGACGGGGGGGGGGGGGGGTTAAGATACAAAGGGATGCCACCTTTTGGATTGACATAATTAATTTGATATCAAATTGATATCAAAGGGTTAATTAAATTTATTGGAGAGGGTTAATAAAAAGGATTAATTAAATGAGTAAATTAAATCGAAAGGGTTAAATTTATTGACAGGGTTAATTTTTTCTTGATTTTACTTCTTTCTTTTTTTTTTGGGTGGGCGGAGGGGGTAGCAGGATCTCTGTACCATGTTGACGGTGTGGTGGCTTGGAGGCGAATGATCAGAGTGGTGGGTTGCAATGTGTTATATAGGTGTTGAATTGAGTGCAAGAGTGGGCTAAGTGTAAATGTTTGTAAGAATATTGGTGGTAGATTGGCGATTTTTACGAATATATTTAACACACGAGAGAATTTCAGAGTGTTTAAACGAGTTCTATGTATGAATAAATTACATGCATCGAATGGCTAATTTCAAACGACTACATGAATAATAAGTGCAATTACGTGAGACTTCAACATAACATGAAACTTGAGCTTAGAAATATAATTTACACGAGAGAGAATTTTAACTACATGAATAAAATCAAATGTCGACAAGTGCAAACTGACTAAACGAAATCCCGCTAGCCAGTATTAAATTACACAACGGAGAGTCTTTGAACGAAATATATTTCAAACGAGTCCTACGTTTGAAAGAATAACACGACAGACAAGTATAACGAACAACTACATTTTACTGTCTTTAAACGAAATCTAGCTAGTCAGTATAAATAAATAACACATTAAAAAGTTTACACGTGCAAATTACACGATTCAGCCTAGTGAATGATATCTTATGGCAAAAAAAAAAACTCTGAATATGATTTAAACCAGACACAATAGCGTACGTCTATTCTGATAAGTAAAATATATAACAATCTGCAAGAAAGTAATTAATGACAGAAAATCTTACCCCAAATGTTATTTAAATAAGACCGTTCGATGTATGAATGAGTAACACTTACGTCGAGCTGTGAGTAGATACATCTAGCGTGGCCGATAGACAACTGTGTTTAAATTTCGGTAAAAACTCGTAAATGAAGGAATTTTTTTTTTATATTTATGAAATTCACTTTACTTGTTAACACACATGGTATTTTTTAATTGCTGCAACGTTTCATTTACCGAACACAGAAACGTGATTTGAAAATCTTATCGCAATATTGACTTAACACGAAAATTTATATTTTCCAATAAATTAAAAAAATATTTCACACTATAGTTTACGAATACTGTGTACGAGATCTGAACCCTGGAGCAAATAATATCGCTTAACAAAAATCGTGGCTAGCAGTAGAGATGGTCGCTGGTCCTTAGTTGCGCTAACCTGCGATCGTAACCTCGTTGGTCGCCTACTGTCTAACCGCTTGGTGAAGATGAGAGAGAGCTATACACGTCTGTCTAGTCCTAGCGTTCATGAGCAACTGAAGAGGTGGCGACTGGATACAGGGGTGCAGATGGTTCCCGAGGTTCCTGCCCACCCTCCCACCTCCCACCCCTCGCCAAACTGCTATCTTGGGCTGTTCTCGATTGTCAATTTTTCGGCACTAAGGCAAGATGGCGACAACTGCCTAGATATGGTCACATCGCTCCTGCTTGGCTGTAGCCACCCCCTAAACCCCCTCCCCCTCAAGCTGTGTCTGCGAGGTCCTGGGAGTCATTCACCCTTCTGCCCGTGATAGTAATTTTTCGCAACTGAGGCAAGATGGCGATAACTGCCTACTTGCGCTCAGATCGGGGGCTATTTGCTTGTAGCTGGATTTCGTTTAAAGAGAGTAAAATGTAGTTGTTCGTTATACTTGTATGTCATGTTATTCATTCAAACGTAGAACTCGTTCGAAATGTATTTCATTTAAAGACTCTGCATTGTGTAATTTCATACTGGCTAGCTGGATTTCGTTTAGTCAGTTTGCACTTGTCGACATTTGATGTTATTCACGTAGTTAAAATTCTCTCTCGTGTAAATTATATTTCTAAGCTCAAGATTCATGTTATGTTGAAGACTCACATAATTGCACTTATAATTAATGTAGTCGTTTGAAATTAGCCATTCGATGCGTGTAATTTATTCATACGTAGAACTCGTTTAAACACTTTGAAATTCTCTCGTGTGTTAAATATATTCGTAAAAATCGCCAATCCACCACCAATATCCTCACAAACACATCAAAATTAGAAGAAAAAAAAGGAAATTTACACTTAGCCCTCTCTTGCACTCAACTCAACACCTATATAACACATCGCAACCCACCACTCTGGTCATTCGCCTCCAGGGCACCACGCCGTCAACATCGTACAGAGATCCTGCTACCCTCTCCCCCACCCAAAAAATATACAAAGAAAGAAAATCAAGAAAAAAATATTAACCCTTTCAATAAATTTAACCATTTCATTAAATTCAACCCTTTCGATTTAATTAACCCTTTGTTATTAACCCTTTTAAGTTAACCTTATTTGATTAACCTTCCAATCCATTTAATTAGTCCTTTGATATCAAATTAATTAGGTCAATCAAAAAAGGTGGCTTCCATTTGTATCTGAAACTCCCCCAGCCCTACTACTGAAGAATTTTATACTTCTGTTAAAAGTCTCATATTTTTGGTTACACTGAACCTTTATTTATTTTTGAGCTATAAATTATAATATTTCACTTATAATATTAACATAGATAAAAATTAAGAGAAGATAGGGGTGTTTTTAATGCCTAGTAAGAAATAGTTCTCATGCGAAATGCATTCAAAAAGCTGGAAGTAACTGCGAATGTACTATATTATAACAACAAAAAAATACGCAATTGTGGCCTGGTCTATAAATAACTGAGTAGTCTATAGGCTCGTACCAAAAGTACTCGCGAAATCCACTAACCTGCTATGTTGGGGAATGAAAAAAGAAGAAATGATCTTATCTTGCGCTGGTTTCCTGCAATTTCGTTCTTTTACGTGTAATGAATACCCACACTTTTAAGCACAAAGTCTGTTAAATGTTATAACTATTTTATGAAAATTTATTAGTGAGGAAACACTAGAGTCAATTGCGTCTGTTTCTAGTACTATAGCGACCTCCGAGTAGTTATCACGACAGTATCATTACATGAAATTGTTTTTTTTTTTTTTTGCAACAGAAAGAACTGATCGTTTTAAATATTTTAATTATATACAATATTTATGCATTTATCCACATACATACATGGTTTTTCCCGGAATTCTGAAAAGGAACCTCATCTCGACGTGCCTCAGCTCGAAACGTGGCTTCGTGAGAGAAAATTAAAAAAAGATTGCTATTGCGGAAACAACTAGCTTTCGGTAATTCAGTGTTTTTTTTTTTTTTTTTTTACAACTGTAAAAAATATATAAATATTGTAAACCAACACTTTTCCAAGTTATTAGGCCGTTACCGTCATTCACGGATGATGTAAAACTTACACAACCGTGAAAATGAAGGCTGATGTGGTTTTGGAAATCAGTGAATGAGAAATCGTGTTTGAGTTCGCGTGTGTGGCGACACTGGCATGCGGAAGGAACGCGCGGCAGTATCCGCGGTTTTCTGATAACTGGTAGGCTCGACAATTAGAACTACGCATTCCTGAAGAGGCGTTGCGTCCTCGAGCATGGACAGAGCATTCATTGAAAAACGTTCCATCCCTCCCCCCCCCCCCGCGCACCAGTTTTTCGTAAACTGGATGCCAGAAATAGTTTCCGCGCAGGCCTGCTTATCTGGCAACGCGCATTTCTTACGAATCGCCGCTTTATCATCCGCATTCAAGGAAACACGCGCAGTATGCGAGTGGCCATGAAAATTCTTAGTCTGTTCGCGGTTGCTTCACATTTTTTTTCAATCCAACCTTTGAAAAATCATACACGTATGACGTGATTGGTTGTTTTCTATATATGTCCCCTATCACGAGGTTTTTTATACTCGTTGAATTAAAAGTGTTCGGTAAACATTTATGGAATCTGAAATTATTCTTTTGCTTTGTTTTTTTTTTTTTTTTTTTTTTTTTTCAATGCGTCTAAGTGTTATGATGAGCAAATATGTAAAATATTCTCTTTTCTAATATTTTTACAGTTTCACTTGACCGACGCATGAATAAAGTGATCAGTCCCATGGCAATATTAATAAGGGTTTATGGGGAGTTACAGAGGGTAGTAACCCCCTCCTCCCCTTCCCAAGAAACAAAAGTTTTCAGCCGAAAGTTGGGATCGATTAGTGAAATAATTTTGTGGTCTTGTTTTGGAGTAAATATTTTACCGAGAAAAAAAGTATTTCAGGAGTGGCACCTATTTATGTCAATAATATTACTGTTTCTGTCAAATTGATGTTAATCTGACAGTAAAAAAAATTCACGAAGTAGAGGAACCCTCCCGCCTCTCAAGCAGAGATATCCCTGGCTACGCTCCCGCGCATGACAGGTTCAACAGTCATGAGGGGGGTGGGCAGGGGAGGGGAAGAGAATAGGGTGGCCTTAACATCGAGGTTTTGAGAGCCGATGAGGGTGATTGAGTTGAGTATGGAGCAGCTCCGGAATCCGAGGGCGGGGGAAAGAGGAGATCCCCGCGAAAACCCGCCGAACCAGCGGCATCGTTCGGCACGATTCCCACGCACGAAAAATCCGGGAGTGGCCCGGCCAGGGGTTGAACCCGGTTCGCCTTTGTGGGAGGTGAGGCAGGCTAACCGCTCAGCCACCGCGGCCCCGACATGACGGGAGTGTCGCTCGCTTTCGCGCAACCACGTTGCCGAGTAGTTCTGTACACTGCCGCCACTTGGCGCCACTGTGCAGAACCACTGACACTGAACTTCGCACTACATGTTGCTTCTTTATAGTATAGTCTTACACCTTAGAACGGGCCTGCATACCAAGCCGACAGTCGCGAACTGCAAATGGGGAATCAATGTTAAACGAAATTCCTTCTCATTGCGTCAATTTTAAAGATAACTATTTAAAACAAAAAAACACGTTGACGCTATTTTCTCAGAGAATATTGCCACATAAAATTGTTTTTGGAAAAAAAAAAAAAAAAAAAAATTATCCATCCCTATTATTGTTATACTTATGTAAATTTCAATATTTACACTTATAAAAAATATACTAAACAAAAAAAAAAAGGCAGAATATTTTAACGTAGCATCATTCCTTAAGAAATTCCACAGAGAATATATTTTGTTAGAAATAGTTATCTTTTAAAATGGCCCAAAGAGAAGGAATTTGGTTTAACATTGATTCCCCATTTGAAGTTCACGGCTACTGGCTTGGTAGGAGGTCCGTTAAAAACAGCGTCTGTAACTTGGACAGGAGCTCCGTACAGCGTTAACTACTTCGGGGAAGTTGTTTTTTTAATTACTATAACAACTCATTTTCACATAAATTATCGGAGAAACGTGTGGAGGTATTTGGACGGCTCTTAACATCGAGGTCTTGGGAGCCGACGGAGGGGTTAAGTGAGGTGAGTATGAAGCAGCGCCGCAATCCAAGGACAGTGTGGAAATCGGATATCCCCGAGAAAACCCGCCGACAAGCGGCATCGCCCGGCACGATTCCCACGCGCGAGAATCCGGGAGCGACCCCACCGGGAATCGAACCAGGTTCGCTTGGTGAGGGGGGGGGGGGTGGGGTTTCCACCACCGCGGCCCCATCTTCACTTTTGAACGGGCACCTGCGCGAGCGTGGGGTGACGTCATAGAGACCAGTCATCGCCTTCCAGCGGCAACCAACAAGTTTTCCTTCACACGCTCCCTTCTCCACGGCCTCCGTTGGTTCGGCTATTCGCGCCGATGACACTTCTGCAAGGTATGCTCTGCCCGAGTACAATTCGCGCTTATCCGCAGCACAGAGCAGGGTTTTTATTTATTTATTTATTTTTTTCGCGGCCAGCCAAAGCCAGACACGCATTCTTCCCCCCCCCCCCCGGCTCCAATCCCCTTCCTGGGCAAGGCTGGGATTACGGTGAATTCACGTTCACGTAGGTAGGCCCGCCAAGAGAAATTACGAGCCCCTGAGCAATGCGTGTTGTGGGACCCCCCCCCCACCCTAGCTACCCCCTCCCAAATCGACCATTTACAACAATATAAATAGTCATCATCCATGCAAAAAAAAAAAAAAAAAGAAACGGAAAATGTGATCAATAAATTAATATTAAATAAACAAATTAATCACAGAATGTTTTTAAACACTCTTACCGCAAGAGAAAAAATATTTCAATCGTTGGGTATTTTAAATTACTTTTCTCTTCAGGGGCATAGCCAGGATTTTATTTCGGATGGGGTTTTCCGTGGTGGAAGGGGGGGGGGGGGGAGATGTTTGATATTTGGAAAAATATTATTTGTGTTATTTTGTAGGTACTCAAATAAATGATGGTGCCAAATGAGCACTAACAGACTGGAAATTAAGATTACTTCGCACCCTATCATCAACAGACAGACATTATTTACACTTTTATAGTAATTTTCAAATATTTTATTTCCATTTGGGGGGGGGGGGGGATAGATCCTGCTGTCCCCGGTCCTGCCTACGCCCCTTTTTATCTTATTCCAAAAGAGTGTACGCATTGTCTAATGAACCTTGTTTAACTTAGTGTCTGTTGAGCGTCTAATTGTGACAAATAAATACAATCTTTTTGCAGAGTAAGTACTGTAACATATGAAAATGTGTGTGTGTATGTGTGTGTGTGTGTATATATATATATATATATATATATATATATATATATATATATATATATATATATATATATATATATATACGTTACAGATTTTAAGATCAAAGAATCATATTATTTCGATAAACAAATCTTGACATAAAAACAATGTTACATAAACCTATATATAGTTTACAACTATAGCCTACTCAATCTGTAATGCCTTCCAGTTGAAGTTTTCAGTTAGGCTGTGGACTGAATCGAAACATTACAGTCAATTCTTACTGTAAAATTGATGAAATACATAAAAACACAGAAATACAAAGTTAATTGATTACTAGCTTATTTGTGACAAATTCAATATAATGACAATGAATTAGACCTAATGTTAAACATTAAACATTTTAAATTACAAGATATTGAAAGTATTTTATTGTGCACAAAGTACAAAACTTAATAACTTCTATACCTATTAACATTAATACCTCATGCTATAGAATTAACGCCGTCCTATTCACTACATTTTCTTACATTAATATAGTGATGACCCATCTGTCTACTGTTTGCTGTTACAAGTTAACCTTTCTACCTTTTTTGTGGGCAAACTTTTTTATAATGACATCAAAATATATTTGTCTGGTTAGTTCTAATTATAATGCAAGTGTAGTAAGACCACGCAATATTTCGTGTGGCATTAAAGTTTTTATCCTTTTCCAAGAGCTAAATATTCTTTCAGCTCCAGCAACTGTCACATTAAGAGTACAAGCAGCCTTATAGATATGCACACATTAGGATAAAGTGAACCAAGTTTTAACATTTTTAACTTACTTACCAGTTCAATTGGTTTCAGTGTCTCATTCTCCAGGTTAACTCGATGAATTGATCTAAGATGTATAAGTTCATCTTTTAAGTTCCATAAATAGTCTTCTGGCAACGTATTAAACAAACCCAAGGAAGCTTCAGCGATCAGTTTTTCTTCTATAAATAGAAGATACTGCCAGAAAACTTGAAATATATCACTTAGTTTACTTGCTGTGTTGAATCTTTCTGAGAGTCCCAACAAAACTGAATCAATTATTCTGTAGACTACTTTCACTCTGAAGTTTTTTTCTTCTCTTGTCTCATTTTCGTTAACATGAGGTAGCTCTTTATGAGCCTCATCATTGAGAATTTTCCTTTTCTTCATCCTTTTTTCTTCAAGATTGGTTTCAGTATGATTGTGGAGATCATTACTGGTTATAGCACTGGCTACAAGTTTAGCCTCAGTTAAGATGTTTTGAAATTAATCTCTTAAGTGTTTGAGCTCTTGCATGAGATTATCAATGTTGGCAACTTCTACATCAAGTGTTGTGTTGCATTTCTGGTTAGCAGTATTTTGTTGAATTCATCGATTGGTAACAAAATTTTGAACCAAACTGATGACTTTTTTTAAATATGCATTTGAATAATTCAAGAGATCTTCCGATCCCCGTTACTTCACACACGCGCGCGCGCACACACACACACATATATATATAATTTATGTAGGGTATTTTCTTTTATTGTATAGCATAAGTTGATCTTACAGAGTAGGGAGGTTAGTTGATTATATTGCCTGTTAATTATTTTTAACAGATAGCCATGTGGATTGATTATGTAACCCTTTATTGGTCAAAGAACAACAAAATATAAAAATAATGTTAATCGGATTGTCATAATCAATTTTCTTTATTTGCATATCATTTGTTATTGAAGTACCACTCCATAAACAACTGTATCGTAGAGTTCATTTTGTTACAAAGTAAATATCTTTATGTTTTTTTTTACCTCCTATCATTCTTGTGTGACACCTTTAAAGTTACTTTTCATCATCGCAGAGGTTATACGAATGTGTTATACGTACTGATAAATAGATATTCCGAGTATGCATAAATCCAAATTAAAATATTTCTAATGTTAATACTTTCGTGACGCAATAAAACTAAGTATTTCAAAACACCAGAACAAAAAGAAGGTTTGCCCCTCCCTCCCAAAGACGTGACAGCTGTTTCCGCCCCCCATCATCCCTCTTCAGCCTCTGCAAGCGATATGCAGTATCATACTGGCTGGATAAGAGAAACTCGTTACTTTTCTACCGTGTATCTTCGCTTCTTTCTTCGATAAGAACACGAACCCTGCACAGTAAGAGGACACGGGACATAAATTAATGCTATCGAGGTTTATCGTATTTTACAAATTTTATGGAAGCCGATGGAGAAAACAGAGAAAGGGCAACCATACAGCATAGTTTTTACTAACTACGAGAGCAAATATTTTACCTGAGTGACGTTATCGTGCCGAGATGTTTCTGACGCCGTCAATTTTTGTGTGTTTACGTGGAGCAAGACACTATGCGAAATTGATGCAGTGATACTGCAAAATACTCGGTCGTTAAGTTGGCAAAACCTATTATTATCTAGGATTGCCATTTTTACTTTTTTCTATGTTGGTTTTCAACGACCAGTAAACATAAATCTACGTACTTGGTGTTAATTTATGTCCCACGCCCCCTTAAGGACCCGAGACAGCCTCGTGAATAGAGTAACGAGTATTTCCAAGAATCGGCACTCGTTACTTCGGATTCAGGACAGCAACGAATATCAAGTAACAAATCGTTACTATTCGCCCTATCCCTAATTACTTCTCGCCGCGACACGCGATGCGAGGATTGCGAGGTTTTGAGTGTCGAAATTTGATTTTTACATCGTTTTATAAATTATCATTTACAAGTAGGG
Organism: Dryococelus australis; assembly: GCA_029891345.1. Lineage (NCBI taxonomy): Eukaryota > Metazoa > Arthropoda > Insecta > Phasmatodea > Phasmatidae > Dryococelus > Dryococelus australis. Next base: position 333,098,380 of record CM056995.1, on the reverse strand, counting down.
CCCGACCCGGACCCCTGAGCATTGCACCTCCTTGCCATCTCCCCCCCCCCCCCCTTCCTACCTATCGCCTCTCTCTTGGCGGGCCTGCACGTAGGCAGGTTACATCTTGTCCAAGGTGTTCCAAGGATTCCTATTACGATCATTTCACGCAACATCCACATGGTGGAAAAACTTGCCAATGTCTAACTTTTGCGTGTTACGTGATACGCGACTGCACCACTTGATCTCGCTGGCCAATCGCGACAGGGACTTGCGTGTTACGTGATACGCGACTGCACCACCTGATCTCGCTGGCCAATCGCGACAGGGACTTGCGTGTTACGTGATACGCGACTGCACCACCTGATCTCGCTGGCCAATCGCGACAGGGACTTGCGTGTTACGTGATACGCGACTGCACCACTTGATCTCGCTGGCCAATCGCGACAGGGACTTGCGTGTTACGTGATACGCGACTGCACCACTTGATCTCGCTGGCCAATCGCGACAGGGACTTGCGTGTTACGTGATACGCGACTGCACCACTTGATCTCGCTGGCCAATCGCGATAGGGACGTAGTTGTGTTAACTATTTAAATCTCTGCTATTTTTAATTTTTTTCGCTATATCGTCTGCTCACTTTTTAAATTCATGTATTGCATATAATACATAAATTTCTCCCGGGAACGAGGATGAAAATGAAATAGAAGTTGGGACAAAATTATTTATTTTTAATCCATTAAAATTTAGAGAGCTTTCAACAGCCGCAGTATATAATATTATGTTTCTCAGAGGTGTAAAAATGTATGCATGGAATACACAATGTTTACCGTTTGAATATCTGGTAGGCTTATTTCTTTCATTAGACAACATTTTAATATTCTCTGCACATACGATTTAACCTGTGTAAAAAAAAAAAAAAAAAAAAAAAAAAAAAAAAAACGCGGTTACATCTCCCAGAGGCATTTCGTTCTTGAGGTTATGCCGATGTCCTGGTTGTTTCAAAGTTTGTACAAACCACGAACGTCATACTTTCTCAAACCTGTTCTTGCCACGCCAATATTAAAACACAAACACGCCTGTTTGACATGAACTGCGAAAGTTTTCAATCTGAAAAAAAAAAAAAAAAAACCACACACACACACATATATATATATATATATATATAATGAAATACTTTTAATTTAGCACACAAAGGTTATGTGCTTATGCTACCCAACAAAACCACGTTTTGCGTACACGTGATGAATGTTAGGCGTAACGGAAAGTCATTGTAATCCCGGCCTTTTAGGGCCGTTCACGGTGAAGTGAGCATTTGCGAAATCAACAATATGAAAAATGTCGCTGCTCCTAGCTGCTTGTATTTTTTAAAAAGGCACACCGATCTGCGTGTGCCCGGGAAAGTTGGTTACGATGAAGAGAAAGTAGTTTCACGTCTTAACGTTGATTTGAACGGGTTAGTGAATCATAACTGAATTCTGAATTTATTTATTTTGCTTTCTGTTTTTTCAATGCATGTAAATGTAAAATCAGTAAATTGTGAAATATTTACTTTTATAATAATTTCACAGTTTTACTTAACCGACGCATGAATAAAAGCCGTGTCCGAAATGGCGGCCAATTTGGGGAGTAAGGGTTTATGACATTAGAGTGGATGGTTTCGAACGGCTTGTAACAGCGCTACGTGCGACGAAGTTGGAAACTACAGGCTTGTGGAATTCCGACGTTATTTTGTTTGTCACCCTGAATAAATTACTTACGCCCAAGCATTTTTCACGTAACCCCATTGTCTTGTGAATAACAGATCGCATTTATTCCTATAGTGCACCTCACTCTTACGAGTGCAGTAAAGAGAGCATGACGCGCGCTGTTTCCAGATAGCTAGAGTTATCAACAGCCAACAGCCAGAATAACTTCATACGTACAAAATTACAGAACAATCTAAGAGTGAGACGCAATATAGCCGATATCAATCTAAGAGTGAGACGCAATATAGCCGATATCAATCTAAGAGCGAGACGCAATATAGCCGATATCAATCTAAGAGTGAGACGCAATATAGCCGATATCAATCTAAGAGTGAGACGCAATATAGCCGATATCAATCTAAGAGTGAGACGCAATATAGCCGATATCAATCTAAGAGTGAGACGCAATATAGCCGATATCAATCTTTTCGTTGTTTCTTCGCTCCGTGCAATTAACATTCCTTTTTAAAATAACAACCGATAGCATTTTTTAGACAATTCTAAAACATCAGAATTTTATTTTAAAATAACTTCATGTAGATCCCTGATTTTCCATTTTTCACGTGCATGTATTGTGGAGTGTTTCAAGAACATCAAATACCGACGTTTCCGCCACAACGCGGGAAATAAAACGTAAATAAACAACAGCACACGATTTTACGGACCTATTTGGAGATTTAATGCGCTACTTCACCTCAGTAAGTTTTAACCTTAAATCCCCAAATATTTAGTGCTTGAACTTGATCACGTGGTCGATTTAGTAACCTAAATAATGGCCTCGTAGCAGTTTCGGACACGGCTTGACCAAGTCCAGTTTTACATATGGCGGAAAAATACACAATTTTCACACAATTGGAACGTAAGCAGTGCTTTCAAAAATGCTCAGTTTACTATGATCAGTGTTTATAAGTATTTACTTTAGCTTATCATTATGTTATCTATTTTATAACTTTCCATCCTTCAGCTTTCTCAGGCCACAAAACTTTAACTTTTTGTTTTTATTACTTTGCATACCATCAGCCATTGATTGATTACTAAGTATCAAAAGCGTTTTATATTTATGTTAACATAAAAGTACCTTATTTTTGGTTAAAATAAATTTTACTCATATTTTATGTATAAATTATAATGTTTCATTCATAACTAATATAACTAAAGATAAAGAGAGAAAATACATGTTGGTAATGCCTAGCAAGAAATTATTATTATGCAAAATAGTATTACACTGAGCACTCAGGAATACGGCGTGTTGGCCCTCTGGTTCAATTTTCTAAGCTTTATCGGCATGGGGCGGAGGAATACCCTCAAAGTGAAACTCCAGCACTGCTTCAGAAAAATTGGAAGAACCCTGAATGAACAATACTGTTACAATTTCTCTCTATAAATTAAGTGACCAAAACCAAGTTCGTTACGGGATGGAGGTCTTGATTAAAGAAAAGAGTTAATTATAATTTCCTAATTATATTTACAATAACTACAAATAAAATTCTCTCAACTCAACATCACACAATAAATTGATATCACTTACTGTTTACAATGAATGACTCCAATTAATACAATTTATAATTACCACAAAGAAATAAATGAAATTAAATAATTCAAAATCGGTCCCAATAACCAGTGTACAAATATATTCAATTATTTTTACAAATTATGCGTCCATATTTGACAGTCCCAATATTTACAATAAAATCCGTATTACATGTCCATTCAGTCCCACCTCAGTTCAGTCCATGTCCCGCCAGTCCGCAATGTTCTATAGGCCTAGTTCTCCGAGCGCCCTAACGCACAGTAGGTTTCACTCGCCGGGTTTCACGCTCACTTCTCCATTCACATCAAGAACACTCGTCCACCGCCGTCATCTCGCATTTAACTTCGCTCGCGCACTGACCAGATGGCCTCTGCCAAAGACTGCTAGCCAATGGACCGCGGCAGTATATATAATGTCGTAGGCCATCACCCAGAACTTTCTCTAACTCGCACTGCGCCGAGTGTCCTAATTCCCAGAATATTCGTGTACTTCCTACAGGTGTCGGCTTCTTCAGCGAGGAAGCGGGGGAGGAGGGCGGCCTGTGACGCCAGCCAGTATCACCAGAATGTTCTTGCGACATCGCTACATTCGTCGGCATCTCCAGCAGAGGAGAGGAGGGACTGTGGCGTCAGCTAGTTTCGCCGCTATCCATCATTCACGGGCTTCCCAGAAAAAAAGGGGGGGAGCGGGAGCGTCGTTCCTTGGAGAGGGGAGAATCGAGGTGAGTCACCCCCCACAGCGCCGGGCAGCCTCTCGGCGCCAGCTGCAGCGCGTAGCGATACAAATGGGTGTCCTTGTATGTGGATGTCCATGATCAAATTGTAAATCCTGTCCGCCATGCTGTGATACCTAAAACGTTGGAAACCTAACCTGTCAATTTTAAAATGAAACTATCGTATCAGAGCATGCTGATATTTAGCCTGAAAGTTTAGCTACATTATTCGTTTAAAATTTTCCACATTTTACATGCATTGCATATAAAAACCTGTCTCAGCATTTTCAATATTTTGAGTGTCACACTATGGTGAAGAATGGCCTTTTTATGTTATTCCTTTAGCTACTCTGTAGCCGTGTCAGAAACTGCCCATTTGGGGAATTAAGGTTCAGGAATTTTGGGTGAATGGTTTCGAACGTATTGTAAACAGTGCTGCACGCGACAAAGTTAGAAACTACAGGATTGTGGAATTTCGACTTATTTTGTTTGTCATTCGGAAAAACAATGTGCACACATTTGTTTACAAGTTTTAACATCACATCATTACCTACGTTTTACTTAAATACTCACCTCGAAAGACATGCACGGTTATGCCAGTTATCAGTTCGACGCATAGACGAATGCTTCTAGTAAAATAAGGAAACGACAGTTAAATCACCCTATCAATAAATAACTTACTTCCAATCGTTTGTCACGTAACCCCGTTGTATTGTGAATAAATTGTCATATTTCTTTCTAGCCAATATCAATCTTCTCCCTGTTTCTTCGCTCCCTGCAACCAACATTACATTTCAAATAACAACCGATCGCCTTTTTGTTTGGGAATTTTAAAACACGATGGTATTTATTTAATAACGTATTATTTACATACGAAATAACATATAGATCCCTAATTTTCCATTTTTCACGTGCTTGTATTGTGCAACGCGGGAAACGAAACGTAAATAAACAACAGCAGAAGATTTTACGGACCTATTTGATGATTTAATGTGCTACTTTACCTCAGTAAATTTCAACCTTAATTCCCCAAATATTTAGGGCCTAAACTTGGTCACGTGGTCGAGTTAGTAACCTACGTAGCCGTTTCGGACACGGCTTGTGGCAGGGAGGCAGCAGCGCCCCTGGCAGTGAGCGCAGGCAACGACCTTCACCTCGGCCGGCCGGGGACGGCATTCCAACTCCAGCGAGGTGTTGCCGAGTGCAGTGGGCCGACCTTGGGCTGCCCCGGCCGAGGTCGCAAGCACATTTTTTTTTTTATGGCGAGCCCCCAAATCCCGCTACGCCAGCGTGAGCACCTTCACAGTTCTGTGTGCCCTCCGGCATGCATGTTAGCAGCTAAGTCGGATGGAGAATGGAATGCGTCGGGTTTAATTTTTATAATGGGCGCATGCATCGCAGCTAAGCAGGGTTATAGTGCCATGGCTGCAATTGTAGCCATGTGCACATTCCGAAAGAAGAAGGGTCTAGATGGAAGAGCATAGCAAACCAGGCAAAGTGGAGAGGGCCGTGACAAATCTATACGGCAGTGGTGGAGGATAAAATAATTCCTTTTAACTGGATTAGGGCTGGATAAAGTAGGGTATTTGTTAGTTCGGGGAGAAAGACCTCTGTTGGTTTGATGCGGGTTGACATGAAATGAGATCGCAGCTGGTGTGTATTGCGGGGGACAGAACAGCCCCCGCGCCGATGCCAGTCATCGTGTGGGCGCAGGCGCCCTTGAAGTTGAGCTACTGTCAATACTGACGTGTAGGCGAACCAGCACTGCAGTACCCACAGCAACTGAGGACGCAGGGCCATCCCTGCTTCTCGTCGAGTGCGTCGGAAAACCGGACAGCTCAGTCATGACACCAACTCCATCTTCGCCCTTCCGCGCTGATGCCAAGATCTCCAACCCATGGGTGAAGGTGGGGAGAGTTCTTTCGGGGAGCCACACCCTCCCCTTCCTCCAAAATAGCCCGTCGGTCAGGGAAACGCGAAACATCCGGGGCCTAGCAGTGGTGGTGGTGAATCCGCTGGCCCAGGGGTGAAGTCTGACATCGGGGTGCTTCCAAGGTCCGATGCATTCCAATCCATTCATCACGCACCCGCAGAATCCAGCAGTGAGGATCGCTACACTTCGCATTTTTCAGCACCTTGAGATCCCCCTCCCCGTCTTGATCGTCGGGCCACTTCCAGCAGATGCGCTTCGCCATCTCGTACTGAGCTGTCCAGGTTCCCGAGGTCCACGACGACGGCGCTCTCGCACTGGCCAGTTGGTTCGCGGGCTGGTATTTGATTATTCGCAGCCGCCTTAGAGACTGGGGATCCCCTATCCACCACCCTCGAGACTGGGGATCCCCTATCCACCACCTGGGGACGCTACGAGTTTCGGATAGTCGCCGCACCCAAGCTGCCATGGTCCCATGCACTCGCAGATGCACCTCGCTTTCGCTGATTCTCAAGTCGCGAGCAGTTCCCAGAGAGCGAGCAGCCACGAGCGCGATGTTCATTCCACGACAGCTTAGCTCGTCCCGAGCACATCGCGCTGAACCTGTGCTGTGATTGGTTCCGCCGCGCTTGCTGCTACCAAGTCTGATGCGGGGGAGCACTCCCCCTGAATTTAAAGTTTTACAAGAGATAAAATACTCCACCGTCTTGACTTTATATATACCTATCATTGTCTGTTCCAGTTGTTATTTTCCATGAGTCAGAGCACTGAATGCTGGCATTTCAAACGTGGAATGTCAGACCACATCAAATGGTTAAAACATAAGTAAAAAGGAACACACAAAATAATTTAAATTGGTAGTACTGTATAAATGATTCCTCGTCAACGATACTGATTGCTTTTGCCACTGAGATGCATCAGGTTTTGCTGACACTATCTGAGAGTTGCATTCACGTTATTTTCAATTTAAATTGGTGTGCGTGTGTCTATATATATATATATATATATATATATATATATATATATATATATATATATATATATATATATATATAAAGTGTTAGGTTTACATTTGTGATAACTCAAATTATTTCTTTCTCTTTCTGTTTTTTTTTTTAAAAGCATGAGTGTGTGTAAATATGAACAAATTAAAAATATTTTGGTTTTCTAATAATTTCACAATTTCACTTGACCGACTCACGAATAAAGTGATGAGGCCCTTGTCAATGTTAATTTTACATTAAGCGGAAGAATACACAACGTGTTTAAAAGTAGATCTCAAGCAGGCTTTTCAAAAGTGCTAATTTTGTCGTGAACAGCCTATAGGTTAACGCGTATGGAGAGCAAACCAGACGCGAGTTTCATGCGTGGCCCGGTCCTGGGAGGTGGCTGGGGGAGTGGGGCGGACCCACCTCGACCACCCCAGGCAGACCCGCTCGCAGCAAGGGGAGATGATGGACAGTGGCGACCTGGCTGGCGTCACAGTCCATCCTCTCCTCCATGCTGGCTGGAGTAGCCGACGAGTTTAGACGATGTACAAGAATATTCTGTGAACCAGGACCCTCTGCACAATGTGGCATTTAGAGAAATTTCTGGGCGATGGCCTACGGCCCTATAAATACAAGCCACAACTGGACTGTCTGCAGTAATTTTGCGGAAGCCAATTGGCCGAGTGCGGTACTCGAGAGATGCGTGGTGCAGCGAGACATCGGCGAAGGCGACGACGGTAGACTGCGAGGGCGATGGTGGATGAGGTTTTTGTGCTGTGAAGGGACGAGAGGGCGTAAAGCCCAACGAGTGAGGGCTACTGTGCGTGAGGGCACTCGGGGAACTTTAATAAAACATTGCGGACTGGTGGGATCTGGACTAAACTGAGGTGGGACTATGTGATACGGACTTTACTGTAAATATTGGAACTGTCAATATGGACATATAATATAAAGTAACTTAATGGGTTTTGATACACTGTCTATTAGGAGTATTGGGACTGATTTTAAATTATTTAATTGCATTAATTCCTGCGAGGTAATTGTAAATATATTGATTGAATCCATTAACTGAAAACATAAAGTGATATCAATTTATTGCGAGATGCTGGGTAGAGAGAATTTGTTTATAGTATTTGTAAATAAAGTTAGAAAATTATAATGAGCTCTTTTATTAAATTCTCCATCCCTTAAATAACTTGGTTTAGCACACTGACTTTGAGAGGAATCATAACAATACATAAGGACACTTGACATATAGTTTTCAAACACACCAGACACTAACTTTCAAAATGGGGGTCATCTTACTATTTAAGGTAGTATATCTCAAGAACCATTCAACCTATTCAAATCAATTTTTTTATGCTGACAGAGCATTGTAAATGCATTAAGCTTTGAAATGGATATTGTTAGTCCGCCATTTTGAAAGATAGCACCAAATATGGCACGTAGGTAACATTATGATAGGCAAGCTTAACTCCAGTAATTGAACTCGATTAGGTACTTACCTTCAAAATGGCGGCCATAAAAATATTTTGGGTTTATTTCATATCTACCAATACCATACCACTTAACCAATTTTGTATGGAAAGTATCTATTACAAGAATCATATATGCCAACACAGTCACTTTTGTCAACCATTGTGTAAGATAGCACCACAGAGTTTTTATGTCTTATCTCGGTGAAAAATTAACCGATTCCTACAAAATTTGGCAAACAAGAATTACTGCAGAAGTTGATGTAAATTGGTGTGTTTTAAGTACGTCAGGCACTTATTTTCAAAATTGTGGCTACCAAAATATTTTAGCTCAGTATATTTTATTAACGAAAGAAATTAAAGTCTAACTTTGTAAACTGGCAGTATTTATTACAACCATCAAATTTGTCCATACAGAGCATCATCATTTATCTGCCATTTTGTAAGTTAGTCCCACAATATAAATTAAATTTTTATGTCATACCTCTGGAAACAATCAACCAATTCGTACCAAATTCAGCGAAGAACTTGTACTGTGATAGGCCATATAACTCTCTCTCTCTCCCTCTATATATATATATATATTTATTTAATGCCAGACAGACATTTAATTTCTGAATGATTGCTATAAAATATTTTTAGGTTAGTTTGCTATATCTATGAAACTATGTAATCAATTTTAGTTTAACTTTGCTTACTGGCAGTTTAAAATAATCAAATGTGCTAATACATAACAATTTTGTCTTCCATTCCTGAAGATCACATGAAAAATATGAATGTTTAATGCCATATCTCGGAGACAAATCAACCAATTTTCACCAAATTCTTCTAACAAGCAGCACTATGATAGGCCTATTGAAACAAATGTTTTAAGTGGGTCAGTCACTTGTTTTAAAAATGGTGGCTGTGTAAATATTTAAGGTTTGGAAATCCTACCATTCGAAATATTCTTGCTCACCTCCCAACAAGGCAAACCAGATCCAATCATGGGCCAAGTCACTGCCAGATTTTCGCAAGTGGGAATTGTGCCGGACGATGCTGCTGGTCAGTGGGTTTTCTCAGGGATTTCCCCCGTCCTTGAAATCAGGCACTGCTCCATACTCATCTCAATCACTCTCGTCGGCTCTCAAGACCTTGTTCTTAAGAACCACCTGAATCTCTTCACTTCACTACGAAACAATACGTTGATTAAATTCGAAGTCGATGCTAAGGTTCATTTATAATGTACACCAGAATGCATAAGCAGAGTCCTTAGGGTCATTCCATGTAACGGGTGTTACAGGTCGTACTCCTTTAATCTGTAATTCAACAATGATCACAAAGGAAAACATTTAAATTTGAAGTGCCCATCACCCCCCTCTCACTCCATATTAACCTAAAATATTGTTTAATTACCTACATGAATTGCTGGACTTAAGAAATTCAGTCGCAAGTATGCATAACGGGTGTTACATAATTCCGTCTCTACTCTCTAAATAGTCTAACATGAATGCAAAAATCTGTGAATATTCTTTGAATTATGCATTAAAAATAAACTCGGACGATTTCTAAGTAAATAGCTCATCATCTACAACACTCATCATAAAGAATCAGCCTGCACTTAATATTTTATGTAAATGTTTGTATGTAATGTGTGTTGCAAGGTGCTGTAACGGGTGTTATGCGTACAAAATGAAAACAATGCTATGAAATATCTTTTATACTGTAGTACAAACAAATATAATTATGAATTATTATTAAAATAATAATAATTGCTCTAATACAACTATTGCAGTCATTTCTCAAAGACCTCAACAGTATTATCAAAATTATAGTATGTTCGAATGCCCTTATTTTTAAGCGTGGGATTAGGTAAAATTCAAATAATATTTTCGAAATACTTTTGCATCATCACCAACCAATTTTAGGTACATAACGTGAACCTTATCCTCATCATCACTCACGGAACTCAGGCAAATAGTGCCATACCCGTATTCTTTATTATTGTTTTTTTTTTTTTTTTTACCTTCCGTAACAATTTTGAAAAGTACAAACACTCCTGGTTGAATATCTTTTACAGTGAGGGCTTTGGGCTCTTGTAATGTTTCTTCTTAGGAATCAGCGTAGACATCACTTAACAGCAATATTTTCTTGACATCAATAGACTCTCAGTGTCACAAGAGGCTGCAAGCCTTCATCACCCCAGTTAGAATCATAGTCATTTCTTTTATCGTTCCCATTTTAATTCTGCAGCTCCGACCCTTTGTCATATCCATTTAAATCTTTTACCTTGATTACAGTTGTTGCCGTTTTGGATGTTCGCGCTACTGCAATATTCGTCCTATTCACAGCTTCAAAATTATGTAGGCTTTGAATTTTCTGTATTGGAAGGATGTGTGTCCAGATACTGTAAAGAAAAGCTCTTCTTCTTCAATGTCAGTTTTAGATATGTATATTATGTGTATGCCTTTAACTTGGCTTTTCATACAAGAAGAAGTCTTCTGCACAGTTCAGGATAACTTTCCTGGATTTAACGCCTGTCCACGCTACTCGCCTGACAGTTCGGCCTAGTCCATCTACTTCACCTTTGCCATGTTATGCAGCAAAAAAAAGGCCCGCTGCATGTTATCCAATTCGGCGTTATCTTCAATATCTGCAAGAATTGCCAAAACATCGCAATTTTCCAACTGAGCAGCACAGTTGTTGCTAAAAATCTTCACACTCGATATGGAATCTTTGATTTGTCGCAAATAATCAAAAATCTTTTTCAGAAAGGTCCAGACGACATACTTTGTGTGCTATGTATCGTTGCTCACAATGGCAATTGGTTTTGTTTCTTGGGTAAATGACCAGATGCAGCAGGCGAATACAGTGACCTGATCATGACTCCAATGAGCAGTCTGAATTTCATCTTGGCTGATGAGTGTGTAGTTATCTGCAAAATCTGTCTGTACAACTGCTTCATTATCTTTCAAGTTCTATTTTGACTGTTCAAAGTATTCAGCTTGAATTTTTTTTTACAAAACAATGCATTTTTAACTTTTCCATGCTACCTTTCAGTTCTTTGATGGCTGCTTCACATGGCATGTTTGGGCGATTTCTCACATTGGTCCATTCTTTCCAAGATACGGTTTTATCCAAGTTCCCATGGCCTTCAAACTTTCCTCAGTAATTTTTTGGACAGTTTGTGCAAGAGCTAACACAAACAATATGTTCTGTGAACACAACTGGAAGTTCTTCATATGGTCGCAAACTGTACAAAGCATATTTACCTATTTTCATATCAGGATTGTAACCCTTAAACAATTCATAGGCTTCCCTTATCGTCATGACCATCGTCCTCTTTTGCATCTTTGTTTTCTTTCCAGTAAGGGGGCCTTTTACAGATTTGTAATCCTTTCTTCCTGAAGCCTGTCGTCTCTGTACTAAAATTCTCTGATGGCCTTTTCAGTTTCGTCATCTAACCTCTTTGCGTGACGACTTTTTCTTAAAATTTTTACATCGCAGCCCAATACCTCCTCGGCCCCTTTTTTAACCACAGCAAATTTCTTCATTGGAGAATCGGGTAAATTTTTCTTTAACTTTCAAACTGCTTTCCCAAATGTCTGCAGGCATTTGTAATTCCCTATAGGAGACGTAGGAGCAACACTGTCTAAATTTTTAGCAACTTTTAACTTTGCTCTAAAGGATCGGACCCATTCTCTTGTCTTTCCTCGCAATATATATCCTTTGATTCTGGATTTAAGTCAGTTTTCTTCTTTATGTCATTTCACCTCTTCCAATCTCTCTTTTTCCCTTTTTCGCATGTTCGGCATACTTTTAGGAAATGTGTAATTTGAGAATTGTAATAAATATGCATTATAAAATAACAAAGTATAGGGCTGAATTTATCCCGCGGCATGAAATAATTATCAAATAAGAAACGAACGAAAGAAATACCTATAGAAAGATGACACACTTCGACACATGAACATGAAAGAAAAAAATTGAATAAATCGCAAAAGCTCAAAATCTTCATAATGTGAAATATCCAAATTTTGAAAGTTTATTACTCTTGCCAAATTGTCAAATGACACACACAAAGGGACGTCGCAAGCCCGATGCCAAGGTTAAAAAATATGAACCAGCAGCGAATACTACACTACTAAAAGTAGCAAATGAATAATTGAAAAATGTCACAGAAGTATAAAAAAGGCTTATGATGTATAGTGGTGACAAATGTTTGTTTATAGTATATTCACAGTTTCTCAACACTTTTTGAATCAAACCTTTGACGGCGTGATACAGATTTACGAATAAATATGGCATGCTAGAAGTAAGTCACCTATCCCACTTACAACCATCCTATTGGTTCGTACAACACCGGATACACTTACTACACTGTACATTGTTAATTACTGGTTCTCGACTAGTATAGTGCAGAGTTGAAAGTGTCCCACTCAAATGCCCCTTCTTACGTATAATAATGTACAATCCACCCTCTTTATTTATGTAACATACACGTTGCATATTGATGATTTAATACTACGCTGTAGAGAACCTTATGAACACTGCTGGCGAAGCAATATTTCATCGGCAGCATCTTCAAACAATGCAGATGTTGTAATGTTACATCACAGTACATATAACACTAGTGTTAAACTTGGGCAACGTAACATTACGCCTGTAGCACCCAGTGTGTAAACCTGAAGCCTTCCCGATTTATGAAGGTGCTAAGAAAACCCTTTGACTTGTGTTGCCAAAATATCAATTTCCTACACTGAGACCATCAATTCAGTTGACACGTTGCCAGGGGATGAATACTACAAGAAACTTAGTTATGTGATGTCTGAAGCAAAAGGCGTTTGTCGTGGTCAATTTTAAGGTTTTATTTTGTGATTCCATAATCACTAAAAACATGAAGGCATTTCAATGCTTCATTGGCACTTGGCCAGTATACAAGACAGGTCGGGTGGCCTGAAGTCGAGAGTCACTGTTATGGCCCTGCGAACGGGCTGGCCCTTATTCACATGATGGTATGATGCTCGGTTGGAGACTGTCCCTGTTGTGGTGGGTGCTGTTGACTGCTGTGGATGTCCCCAGGACGTGGAGTGCTCTTGCTCTGCTCGGTGCTGGAAGTAGACTGATGACTGGAGGAGTGGTGGCTGCTGAACCACGGGTTGGCGATCCCGAAGGGAGGCTCTTCTCCTCTTCTGATGGTCTCAACCAGTGGGTGTGGTGTGCCAGCAGCCTTAATTAATGGCAGGATAAGTGGAGATGGTAAGTGAGGGGTTAGGCCTCTCAGGTATGCAGGCGGTGAGAACTCTGCTCCGTTGTGAAGTAATGCCAAGTGTAGGAGGAGGAATAGGTTCGCAATTCAGGTTACCCTCAGAGGTGTAAGCTGCCTTTCTTAACCTCCTCTGCGCACCTCCCTTCTGGGTATACGGCATAGGAGCTAGGAGTAAATACTGCCTCGCAAAAGTCAGCTGGCGACTAATTCCTTAGCGTGTACTTCTAAGGATCGCAGTTGTACAGGCGAGAGTTATACCTCTTGCTCCTTTCGTCCAACCCCGTAGAGTGTGGTAGACAGAGCGGCGGATTGGCTCAAACTACACAAAAGTACTCTTAGGTGTGGTATTGACAGGGGAACAGTTTGTCAAAACTGATTCCAGCTCCTTTCTGACCCCATAAAAAGCAGTGGCGGAGATGGAATAGCCCGATTGGCTGAGTCACTTAGTGGAGGAGTTTTGAGTGGTTGGGGTTCTACAGTGCTGTCCCCTGGGGCATGGCAAGAGTGGCAGTCTAATGTGTGGGCATTTAGTTGTAAATAGAGTGGCCAGTCTGCTTCACTCTGACGGGCTGTTCTTACGTAGGAAACGACACGGTGACACTCGGAAATTTAGTATGCAGAAAGTAAGTTCAGAATCACATGTTTTATTTAGTAAGAATAAAACATGGTGGCCCTGTACTACCTCCTATAATTATCTGAATTGACATGAAAGTTATAAACTATGTAAAGTCGAGTGAAGGCAACCTGGTTTTAGACTTGACAGAGAAATAAGGCTATAATGCTGCTAGGTAGTGTACTATCACTGGTCCTAACTATCTACCTGTTGTTCTTTAAAGAACCACGAGGGTGACTACCAGAAGGGTAGTGCTTAAGATTGCATTCACCATCCAGTGGGTAGGGTAGTCCTGCAGGGACTGTTGTAATCGTTACCAATGGGATAAGACCAAGGAGTGGTAACGAGGCAGCAATCAATGTCTTTAGGAGCTGTTGATGGTCTAGTCTTCCGGAAGCAGGAGAGTCTGCCGTGGGTGCAGAAGTGGCTTCTGGAGGGGTTTTGACAATGGTATGCTTCTTCCAGCCCTGAAGAAAGCGGTAGAATAAGAAGTACCACATCACGCAAACCACCGGTGGCTTCCTCTGGCCCTGTCCAGAGCAGTGGAGAAAACATGAACTGACTTCTGCGGGTCTCGCAGGGCTATTTATTGCGACAATTGCATCGTCACGAGTTTCATTTTAGTGGCACGAGTCAAAAGTTGATAGCCCTGTGTGCGCAAACTATTAGTGCATTTACGGTAACATTTCAATCCGGATTGAACCTGGAGTGGAGTGAGATAAGCCAGTCCAGTTGTCAAGGTGGACTGGACTGTAGAATCTGGATTGAAATTTTACTTTAAACACTGATCGGACTAAAATTAGAACAAAGAAGAAGTGCCCGCCATATTGACTCGTCAGTTCAGTTATGTAAGAGGTTAGAATCATTCCGAGACTAGCAAAATAAGTGTTTTTTTTTTTTTTTTAGAAGTGAAGCGAAAAATAAATAGCCGTGAAGGAACTGAGAAATATTTGGACGAGAAATATGCGAAATTCATTTTATAGTTCTGTCAGTTGCCAATAGAGTGCTTCTATCCCATTTCAATTTACATTCAGTCTTGTTTACACTTTAGTCTACGTTCGAAACTTTTATTAAACACTTACTGTCGATACAAGTTCACTACAAGTGGATTCCAATCAGTTCGATCCATTCCAAAATTTTACTCTAAAAGCACTAAATAGTTTGCACTAAGCTCTTTGTAATTTTAATTAGTATCTTTATATCAACAGTTATTATAATTATATATATTTTACTGGGCCTTAGTACTGATCACGGCCACATAATTTTTATCGCTTTTATATCTCAGCCACATTTTGTGTTAACGTTTGCATTTGTAATTATACTCTGCCCAGCTGAGCGTGACCGTAGATACTCTTTGTCTTTTAGTTTGTGTTTTGCGTGGTCGCCGCGTGTAGCACGCATGGCGACAGGCATTTTTCCTTTATGGTAGGTCAAGGCAGAAGTTCGTCGGCTGTCTGGCCAAGTGATAGCAGGTGTATGTACTCGCAAAATCAGCTGTTATGCTGAGCGCGATCGAGCGGCAGGCGATAGTACAATGTGCCAGCCGCGTAACTAAGCTTTGGCAGTGGCGGGTAAACGAACAGTATTAAAGACGTCGGTGTGTTGATTCAAGATGAATCTGTTAAGTCTTGCACTGATAGCCTCCGCGAAATTTGCAGTAACTTTTGTAAACTTTTCCGCAACATTGGTTGCAGTACATCGCTAGATACGTTTTCTCACGTTCATAATCATGTGTGCGTGGGTGAGCTACTGGAAGGAAGGCATGTAAATTGCATCTCTGCAGGTTGGAATATTTGATGTATTTTCCTTATTATTCTCATAGAAATGTTATTTCTGTTGTATTTTAAATTGAGAAGTTTTGT
Source organism: Dryococelus australis (assembly GCA_029891345.1). Classification (NCBI taxonomy): domain Eukaryota; kingdom Metazoa; phylum Arthropoda; class Insecta; order Phasmatodea; family Phasmatidae; genus Dryococelus; species Dryococelus australis. Next base: position 333,082,293 of record CM056995.1, on the reverse strand, counting down.
TTTGATAAGTTGGTTGTTGTGAGGGGGGGGGGGGGGGGGGAAGAAAAACAATAGTAAATGTGCGTATTACTTTATTAGTTAGTGAGTTCGTTCCTCCTAAAATGTAACGAGTGTAGCGAAAACCACGAACAGGTTATAGACAGAGAAGAAAGAAACAGAAATGGAATATTGGGAAGTAATGCGAAAGAGAAATGAGTGACAGTTACAAAACAAAAACCCAGCTAATAGAAGAGGAATTATGACAGGATCATCCACAGGGGAAGAGACATGTAATAGAAATGTAGCCAAACTTACGGTAGACAACCATTTCTCGTGGGCACTAAAAGTAAAACAAGAGTTATTATTAATGAAAGACATCTGGGAAGCGGTTATTGGATACAAGGACACACCTGTATTTGTTTTGGCCCAGACGGAAACAAGAAGACGAACACGAAATGCCTGGAGTTATGCATACACGGTTTCGACGCTCAACAGAGAATAAGGTACTGTGTCCACGATAATTTTGCCCGAGAACATCGCGAGCATTAACGTCTGAAAGTTTCTCCGATGTTGACTGTGATGGTTCCCTCGCGCAACCTATAACCGGTGACTACTTTTTTGTGTGTGTAAATTATGTATTTTAACAATCCTTTTGATATTGAATGTTGGCTTTTAGCACCAGTGCGTGTTCTATATATTTTTTCAGTGGGTTTTGTTTTAGGTGAGCTTGCCTTTGGTGTCTGACTTTAATCAGTTATATACCGTATTTTGAGAAGTTATTTTCTTAATTTAAACAAGTTTAAGTAAACTGGTTTTCAATGTACTATTTACAGTAATACTTTTCTAAAATTCCCCCTTTGTGTATTAGCTAAATTTAATTCACAGATTATTTAGAGCTCTTATTATACTCGACAAAGTTTTATCAGGATAGAGATGGTATTTTATTGATGTACATGCCAGAAACCTCATCTACTGAAATCCCACACGCAAGAAATTTTTTTTGGCACTTCCCGGGGGGGGGGGGGGGGGGGGAGACGAGAGAAAGAAAAGAGTGTGTGTGTCTCTACACCCCCCCCCCCCAAGTTTTTTATTCATGAGTCAGTCTAATGTGTGTTCTAAACTTGAAATTTCTTTATGAATATGAAATACTCCAAGGACAAAAAACTAACTTTGAAATTCATTGCATCTGCCTGCCCGCTTCCCTTCACCACTCAATACACAAGATTAATAAATTATAGGCTACCTCTGTGCTAAACTGTGTCATATTGACTGCTGCATAATTTAGTTTTTAAATAAAAGGATAAAAAGTTTATGAATAACTTTATCACAGACCTTAGACACAGTAAAGAGATGGAACTGGTCTTCAATGTAATACATTTGCTACTTTGTATCTCTAATGGACAGGGTAGCATCCTGTTGACAGGCTATCAGAAAATACACTTTTGTTGTAGCAGAGCTACTCTCTCTGTGCACGTGTCCACATAGAACTCTACTACTTTTTTTACTAGCTTTTATGGAACTTGAATTGGGTGTCTGTCCGGATGTGTGTGTATACGGTGTCCGTCTGGCGCTTACTGTTTGCCTTGTCTAACACACTAGATGAAAATGGTGAGGAAGGTGGGAACAGGCCAAGGGGAGATTGATAGTCCCCCTTGAGGAGGAATATTAGGTTGAACAAACCCCCCCCCTCCCCCTCCCCCAATTCCAGGGGTGTGAGGTTTTGTGTCCCACAAGGTTCATGTTTATGTGTGCCATAGAGATAAGAAGTTTAGTTTAAGGAAAATGTGTATTAAGTAAGAAATGCAATTTCATTAGGTTTATATGTTACAATTGCAAAGAAGAATAAGTTTGTATAAAAACTGTTAGTCTATTACAAAGGATCCACAAAGGAGTGACTGATGAAAGACAACATAAAAACACATTGAAAATTTACAATCAGTGTGCCACAGAGAGTAATAATCATAAAAACAAAACGAGGATGTAACAGAATGTATATCCTGACACTAATTCCATTTAGTCCCTCATATATTTTTTATCACTGTCCAAGTTGCAGCACGAAGTGTTAATAACAGCACGTTTTTAGTATTTTTTCATCTCACGAATGTATAAATAGTCTACTGTTATAAATTGGCGAGGCTAAAAAGTGAAAAATAAATAACTGTAAAAACCTTTTGAAACCAAACTTTTATTAATAAATGCCTTTAAAAGGGAAAAATAAATTTAGTAGTTACAGAATTCGTAAAACTTTTAAGACTTGGTCGAACAGCCGTAATAAACTTTACTATAAATTGTTATGTTTATCAATTTATATTTAGTATATAAAAGTTTGGCACAAATAATTAAGATTCTTACTCAACCAGTACAGGCTTCAACTATCACGAAGACAACTAATGAAAAGAATTCTTTAAAAAGTTTTATTTCATTCAATCATTGAGAATAGGAAAATAAAATCACAACCCAAACAATATAAACAGCATTCATTAACAATATCAACTCTATTAGATCACACACCACCTCGAAAATTGGTCATTAAATTTAAAACATTACTACCATAAGGAATTATTCGGTAGTGAAAAATCTTAAGTTAAACACTGCTACTTTAAAGTGTCTTTTTCAGGCCACTGAAACATGGCTATAACCTAAATTAACACAACATCACATTAGAAAACTGGACATTACACCACAAGAGAGCACATCAAGACAGTTGTAATGTTAACTGATACACTTACAACATATTAAACTGCTTTTAACAATTTAAATAATAAAATTTTACATATTACTGAAGAAAAAAAAAAGAAGGTATTTAACTACAAAACCAACCAATTTAACACTGGTAGATAAATGGAAAATGGCAAATACACTTGCACAAAAATTTTTTCCAACTTAAATGTTTTCCTGACAAACATATTCAATTATAGGTTGTTCACATTAAAGTGAGCACTTTTGAGCCCAGAGGTTTCCTATCATCCCTATTTTACACTTTTAAAACCTTTTTAAATATAGGCTATTTACGCTAAAGTGAGAACTTTTGAAAGCCCTCTCGTTTGGAATATTAGTCAATACATAATTTTTATTTTAGCCTAAATGTTAACTTACAATTGCAGTGGAACCTACACACTGTGTTTATTACTTACATTGCAATATTAATTTAGAAATGTAATTAAACGGTAAAACGTGGCTGAAATAAGAAAGTAACTAGGGCCTCAAAAGTGCTCACTTTACCGTGAACAGCCTATAAATATTGAAATGTAAATAATAAAAAGTGTGTATATTTCAACGTACTCTGAAGCTAATGTCTAAGGCTAAATATAAATATATATTTATAGACTATTATTAAAAATGTGAGGGCTTTCAAATGTGCTCAATTTACTGTGAATAGCTTATACTTAGAAATACTGCACAGACTCATGAAGACCTAGGTACGTACAATAAAGACACTATTAATACATGCAGTATTTATGGAATACAGTAATAAAATAAAAAAAAATCGTGCTGCATCTATTTTAAATTCTAAAACACAGTACTGTAATTTTTCTATAAATAATTCTCATTCTTTTAAAAATCTTAAGTTTACTGTCTACTGTGTCTGGCAGCACCCACAACAAGGCCAATATATTTTCATCCCGTTTTACAGGTTCACTTTACATGCAAAGCATGTCAATTCTGATACACATTTAACAGAAGAAATCAGTTCTTTTTCTAACGAACATGTCTCGTTTGTAACAATCATATGTACTGCAATAATGGTGAAAGTCAACCATGTGGCTCAGTTCCTGAGAAATCTAGCTAAACTCCATTAACGAAACCGAAGTCTTTCTTGCATGTGACCACTTCGCACCATAGAATTTTCCTGGAAATTATCAGACCGCTGATCAGTTGTCCGAGCCAGCAGAGCGCTTCGCTTTCCTTTGCCTTGGGCTTTGCTTCGGCACTCGAGGAGACTTGTCTGAAAAACGGAATGCAAAATTTGGTACCAGCACAAAAATCAACCCAAAATGAGCTACATTAGGGCGTTTCATAACCATGTGTTTATAGAAAGGATCTGTTGAAATTGAATCTAAAGTTTACATGATATCTGAAAACAAAACAGGACAACCCATTGAAGTGGTTGTCAGTAATACTAAAAATTAAAATAACAGCAACCTTAATACAGAACTCTTAAAGAAAAATATTGATGAAAAGTTTACAGAAGACCTAAATAAACCTAGCATTTTAAACAAAGAATCAAGTCAGCATGGATGAATCCAGAATCATAAAATTATAGCGCCATTTGGTACTAGGCATGGCATCAGACTTGCAAAACAAACATATAAAATATTGCAAAATCTTCTAGAATCAACAAAAAACTGTCAAGTGAGTTGATGCTGGAGTTAAGGCTTCACCTTGAATCCCACTGAAACCGTAACTCCTCCACACAAAATGCACTCATTTAATGTTATTTTATTTCCTGAAACAAGTATAATACAAATGCTGGTTTAATTTGCAATACAGAGAAAGAGAGTGGGAAAGAGAGAGAGAGAAGGGGGCATGGGTATAGAGTGAGGAGACAGGGGTAAGTCTGAGAGGGGGAAGGGTAAAGAGAGGAGATGGAAGGGGGGAGAGAGGGAAGGAGAGAGAAGGGGGGAGAGAGGGAAGGAGAGAGAAGGGGGAATGGGAAAAAAAGAGAGAGAGGAGAAGAGGGGGAGAGCGAGAGAGAGAAGAGAGGGGGCGAGAGAGAGAGGAGAAGAGAGGGGGCGAGAGAGAGAGAGAGAGAGAGAAACTGTGTTCAGGCGAGGGAGAGGAAGGCTGTGTGCAGGCATGAGTGAGAGGGAGGGATGCTGTGTGCAGGCAACAGAGAGAGAGCGTGAGCAGGCAAGAGCAGAGAAAGTTAGCAAAAATGAAGTAAGAGAGTGTGTGTGGTAGAGCGATGGTGAGACAGTGATGAGGGAAAGCATTAATTAAAAACAGCTGCAGTCTTGGACACCAATGGGGAAGAAGCTAGGGGAAAATGGAGAGTGGATAAAATGCAATGTTTGTAGTGAGGGGAGTGTGGGAAGTAATAATAATAAACCACAGAAAATACCTAGCACAATTCTCAATCGTAATAATTGAGGCATGACACAGTGGGGAACTGAACCTAGTTCACCATGGTTGTAGCTGAATGGTCACACCAATACAACACTACAGCCACATAGCTAAAAGCAACATCCAAACTACTTCAGCATTGGAGGTTTTCTGTTCAGAAAGGTATAACTAGTGAACAAACAGAAGAAAAGGAACTGGGGACAAGAGAAGTAAGACGTCAAACTCACTGAGGGCATTGAGCATCTCCCGTGGCACCCACTCGTAGTCCACGTCATTGGGGTTGGAGGTGCCTGTCTCTACTACAGGCTTCTTGCCTACACGCTTCTTGCCAACTGAGTAAAGGAACTGCTGGCCCAGCACGAGCATGAGGACCACACATGCCGCCAAGAACACGTATAGGAAGAAGGTCTCCCCGTCAAGCCCCTCCTCCAGCTCCACTATTTGCACAGTTTCATTGTACACTGCTTCCTGGAACACTCCTCCGGCCTGCAAACATACCACATGTGTCCCTTGTCATCCCATCCTGCAATCCTTATACAGCACCATACTCTTTCCTAGTGACTTGGTGCTTATACTGTTTAAGGTGGTTCGCATTAAAGTGAGCACTCTTGAAATCAATCTACAAAAAAAAATGCCAGTAATTGCATATATTTTAACTTAAGCAATGACACTGATACAGTTAAGTTGGCGGCAAACTACAAGAAGTAGTTCCATGTTTTAATGTCTTACTAGTCGTAAAGTTAAAAATTGTTGCCACCTACAATTCAGCTTCTTTTTGTTATTTGCAAATAAGATTAAAGTGTAGCATATTTTTAACACACACATGTTTCTATCTCATTCACATTATCACTTGGTTGATACAACGTTCAAGTTAGATGGTTCATTTTTTTTGCTTTGGTATTTACTTTCCAGTCTGCACTTATGTGTCAACAAAACAGCTGTTTATGATAAACGCGATTTAAAATGTATGTTTGTATTTTCTGAAATAAAGTATTAGTAAAAGTAATAAATCAATTATTTTTATACATTGACGCCAGCTAACAGCCAGTGGTGCTAGAGCCCAATAATCATTCTGAACTCCCACATAAATATTATTTTTCAGTGTAAAATGTGTTTATTGTATTTGCAGGGTTTAATATGTCTTAAATGTTTTAAAGTGTTTGTTGCTAATTTGAAATTGTTTGGTTATAAAATTCAAAGTGCCCACGGTACCGAGATTATGAACACAGATATTCCGGCATGAACGCCATCATAAAGAGACACAAAACCCATAAGTGCCATTTTATTTTCAATAATAAACTATTTTACTCGGCGTGAATAGTACTTCCGCTTAGTGAACCCCGTAGGCGGCCATGGTAGGTCCATGTGACGCTTGTCTCTGGACAGTCTGTCGAGGAAAGCTAGTGAGTTAAGACACACGCACTACAACTTTTGTTCGCTGATTTAGGTTTCCATAGTCAATTTAATTTACCGGTTAAACTTTGCTTGCGTACGTTTTTGCCAGACATTTTCCCTAGCAGTATGCTTCCGCTTTATTAATTTACTGCGCCCTTGTGGCATTTTTAACTTATTCAAGGAGAAGGAGCACAAAGATGTCTGAGAGGTCATGTGACCTACGGAACTTGAATCAGGTACCATCCACCTATGTTTATGGCATTTCATTGCTAACTTTTGCATTATTGCTATGCACAGTTTTAAGGACTTTGTTTTTATTCATGTATTTGAGGGTATTTTCTGGGTTTGAATATTTTACGGCAACATTACATATAACCACGTGGCTGACCGCCGCCAAGTCTTTGTATACGCTATCATTGCACCTTGAGAGATTTATGTAACATCGTACGTGCAATATTCTACTAAAGGTTCAATGTTAAATTTTTGTCAGGGTTCCATATAATTTCATGTAAATGATGCTTTTTGTATTTAACCATGCGGTCAAGTTAATGTTTGATTTTACCTCTATCAGACATGATACAAGCCTGTAACCCCTTCAATCGTAAAGAGAATAATTTTCTCAGCAAGAATAATATTTTGTCTGAATTTAATTTGCTGTTTCCACGCAGAAATATTGCAATTTCACTTGCACCACGTGGTCCGCTACGAAGTTCACAGAGCAGCATCCGTGCCATCTAAACTTGTTTTCACTCACGCGTGTGTTTATGTAAATTTGTAATTTGTGTACGGTGCAATTATTCCCGTCCAAGCCAGCTCTGTGTATGGGCCGTTACTACACTACCCATGAGCTGGAGGGTAAGCCCCGACGAGTTTGCGTTAGTGATGCTGAGTAATCACACGTGTTAATGTATCAAGGGTTTCATTTGTAATTCACATTGTACTGTCATCAGGGAAAACCGCCAGTCCACCCTAGCAGCTGTTGGCCCTCTTCCCTTGTGAAGACTGTGCTTTCACGCACCTTGGTGAGATCATCCATCCAGGAGTACACTAGATTAATTGCAGGCTGTGGAGCACCCAAGCGGAATTGACTAGTCATGACCGAGATTATTATAATTTCATTGGTACGTTGATGTGTAAGCATAGCAACAATAAAAGCAAGCATCAGTAGTCTACCTCTTTTATTCAGTAGTGACAGTGTCCTAGCCACATATATATTTTATGAAGTTTTTATTTCCAGTGATGTTAAGTAAAAGTTTATTATTGCCAACGTGTTTGTAAGTACGCACGGGTGAGACGGACGCACACAACCCACAGTATCCCTAAGAACGCTGAGTCTCAATAGTGCGGTGATTGGGAATCACTGCTGGCGCCCAAATTACCAGTAAGTATTAGTGTCATCGTTCGTCTCTTGTTTCACCCGACGGCGTCAATTGGCGGCCAATGCAGGGCCAAGTGTGTTCATCCGCGTCGCGTCATCCACAAGAAGATGGCCTGATCAACCACACGAGAAGCCCTCAAGACATCCATGTTGGCAACCGCGACACCCGCAAACTATATGGACATGTAGATAGATTGATGCGTGCATTGTGGAAGGGTGAGTGAAGTCAACTTGTTTAGTGAAAATCTATGGAAACAGCAGTTGTCAATGCACGCCCGACACAGTATCCACGCAGTGAGAAACATGCCTGTGCGTGCATACCGGATATGACAAGGCGGGAACGAAGTGGGCACAGTGCCAGCAGTGTAAACAGGACATACATTTGCGATGCATAGGGCCTGATGAATATGTACCCTTCCACGACGGTGTCAAACTGTGTTGACTGCCGTACGACGAACTGTGCTAAGATTGTGCTACCGATAACACCAGAGGTAAAGCCCATTCCCTCAGTAGTCGCCACAGGGTTTGACGGGACCTGACAGAAACGTTCTCTTACCAACTTTCGCAGGATACGACTAAGACGACCCGGGACGTTCCTAGCAGTGTGCAGAGAAAAATTACATAGGCATTGCGTGCATAGGGATGATTGGACTGAGGTAACTGCCAACAGGTTAAGGGGAACCACTGCTACGAGCTGGAACTTGTTCAGGGACTATCGAGTCATGTGGGAATAGTTCTAGGTCGATTCGACACCGATGGAGATGCTATCCAAGCACAAGCATGACTGTATCATGAACAGCAGAGAGAATGCGAGGGAATCGAGGAATTCATCTAGCGGAAGTTAGGTTTCTATAAGCGCTTACACCCGGGACAGGCGACTTGCGGAGTGTTAGAAATAATTGTGGCATTGTCAAAACCGGACATTAGGCAGTTATTGCGCAGAGCCAGCCTGAAGAGCGTAGAACTGTTTGCACAGAAGGCACGTGCCTACGAATAAGATAAGGAGGCGCAACGAAGGGAACAAGTGCCGGACCGACACTGCGAACCCCTGCCGTCTGTACCCCCAGCGCTGGTTATTAATGTAACGCGACAGCAGCCGCCTGTCAGGTAGATCGCACAGTCGCCGCTGCAGCAGCAGCAGGAAAATCTGCCCGCTACACATGCAAGAGTGTTGCAAGTAACTGACAGTACCGTAAAAGCACTGCGAGTACGTGTAGAACTTGAAGGGATAAATGTCACAGCTGTTATTGACATTGCGGCTAGTCACAACTGTGTGTGCGTGAGGGTTTGATACAAGCGATAACAACTAGGGTGCCACCGAGACGCTTGCAATTCCCTACCACACACAAACAGGGAGAAGCGAAAAGTGTTATGCACATAACGGTAGGGATCAGAGAGCTGCGTACCAAGTGCAACATCTACATTGTGCCACACTTGTGTGAAGAAGTAATCTTGAGACTGCCATGACTTGTTGACAATCACGCAGTAATAGAACCGCACCTGAATTGTCTGCACGTGGGGACATGTGGCCGAGGGGCCGTTTATGCCGTGGGAGCAACACCACCAACAACTGCTGTGCTGCTTGCTGACTTTAGAGTACGACGTGCCTGCCACACATCAGCAATGTCTGCAACATCTGCTGGACCAGTATGCCAGTGTGTTCCACACTGAGGGGAAGCTGCAGCGCACTGACATCACGGAGCATGCGATCGTCACAACGCACGAGGACCCATGTACTACAAGCCACGAGACCCAGGTATTTTCTTATGCAGTGTCATCAACCAGCAGGTATGTGAGATGATCAATGATAACATTATTGAACCTACACACAATCTTTACAATTCAGGTATTACCCTTGCTCCAAAGAAAGATGGCGAATGGTGATTCTGTGTCAATTTCCGTCCCCTCAACAAAATTACAGTAAACATGACACCACCAGTCGTAAACATGAAAGACACTGTCAACATTAGGACCAGCTTCAGTATTCACATCACTTGATTTAAATGCTGGACATTGGCAAGTGCCTATCCGCCCGCAGGACAGAAAGAAAACAGCATTTACTACCACAGATGGACGTAGATTTCAGTTTGTAGCCACGCCATTTGGTTTAAAGTGTGCCTTTACAACATTTGAGAACTTAATGGTTATGTATTGGATGGATTTATTGGAGACTAGGCGATGGCATGTTTGGACAATGTAGTTGTTTGGTCTAACAGCTGGGAAGAACACTTGCACCATTTGAGCCTTGTGTTTGAACGGCTCTAACGTAATAACCTTACGTGCAAAGTGGAAAAGTGTAAATTGGGTATGAGTGGAATGGAGTTTCTAGGACATTATGTAACAGCAAACTGACACGAACCAGAACAACACATACAGGACACTCAAAACAAACCCACACCCAGATCACGTAAACAAGTCAGGAAGTTCTTTGCTTAATTAATTGGTTAAGGGAATTTGTCCCAAACTTTTCAGTAATCACTACACCGTTAACTGCTTTGTTGTATGAGAAACGTAAATTTCTCTGGACACTGCAAGCCGATCAAGCATTTAAAGACATTAAAATTGCATTTCAGAACTGTAATCCACTGTCTAGATTCAACCCAGAGTTATCCATAGTTGTACAAACAGATGCCATTCAAGAAGGCGTTGGGGCCGTGTTGTATCAGGAGGGTACACACAGGGGAAAACATATCAGTTACCACAGTGCAAAGTTCAGGGACGCAGAACGTAAATATCATGTTAATGAACAAGAATGTTTGGCCATTGTACATGCATTGCGGAAGTACCGGCCGTACTTGCTAGGAAGGCAGTTTACACTCAAAACTGACAACTGATGCCTCGTACGGTTAGACGGAATGCATAACAGGAAAAGCAAACTTGCCCGCTGGTCGCTGTTACTGCAGGAGTACGATTTCAAGGTAGAACACGTGGCGGGGAAAATCAACGAGCTTGCGGATGCCTTGTCCAGGAATCCTTGCCCGAATCTAACTGTAACTGACGATGAGGAGTGAAGAGAGGCACTACCAACTTGCAGTGCAATACCAACTGCAGAAACACAAACACTCGTACAAAACATTGTCGCCACAACACATGGTGAGCTTGTCTCCTTGAACATACGTGATGTGTTAGAAGAGGTACACACAGCACAAGAAAATTCCGCAGATGCTGCGCAATGCCGACAACACTGTGCCAAACGTTACACAGAACACTGGAGGGTAGTGGACAGAGAAATACAAACCAAACCACCCTGTAATTGTGCCCGATGGCGGACGTATGTACCGAAAGAGAAACGGGAACTTGTGTTAAAATATGCACAAGACAGTTTGGAGCACGGACACCTGGGATCCGAGCAAACACGAAGGAATGGGCAGAAATTTTTTCACTGGCCAGGAATTCAGGGAGACGTCAGGAAACGTGTACAGAGCTGCATCACGTGTAAGTACGCCGAGGAGAGCAGACAGCGACGCTCTACAACAGCAAAGGCTGCCAACTGAGCCATTCAAAACAGTAGCTATCGACATAATGGGCTCGTACCTGCGCACAAAAACTGGGAAAATATATCTTGTTGTTGCCACGGATTTGTTCAACCATTAGACCGAGGCATTTCCTGTCAGCAATGTTTGTGCGCACACGGTCGCAGAGGTAATGCAGAACGAGTTTTTCCCAAGGTGGGGACACCTAGAATATTTGTTGACATACAATGGAACACAGTTTGTAGGGCGAAAATGGAGGGAATACTGTACCAGGTGGAGAACAGAACACCATACCACCCCAGCATACCAGTGCTAACCCAACCGAGAGACATAACCAAGACGTCAAAATCCAATTATGTGTCCGGTCAGGCGAAGATCACACTAGGTGGGCCGAATTGATCTCGAATATAATGTTTTGCTTATGGAATAGAGTAAATGCAGCAACCAGGAAAATTCCTGCTGAGATAGTACAAGGCAGTGAGATCCGTGCCCCAGAGCACCCCACAAAAACCCGCCCAGACCACCTGAACAAATTGTTGAACACGAGGAGCAGATACATGAAGAAGCCAGGGTGACCAGATCAGTTATTACAATGTGTGGGTACCTGATAGCAAGAGGCCGCCACCTGAACTTGTACCCGGGATGTACATGTATGTAAGAAAAAACCCGCTATCGGCCGGGGCGAAAAAGTACTGTGCTGGACTGGCACCTTGATGGACAAGGCCAATGAGAGTGGTGGAAAAGATGGGAAATTCCACATATCTAGTGAAGTTGGGACCCAGACGTGTCACGAAACGGCACTGTGACGACCTGCGGATAGCCAGACCGCCTGCAGAGAAGAGAGGCAAGGAGACGATGTTACGCCCAGTACCATAGCGAGTTCGGAGAATTTCACCAGGGAGTACACAGGGAAATGTCAACACGGACACTGAAGATAACAACACTAACACGGGAACACTGAGCCAAAATAATGAACTGTCATGTACGGCTTTTGCACTGACACAACACTAAAGACCTAGTAGTGAGGAGGTGGAAAAATGTAGTACTGCAACACCATTTCTGGGTTTTTCTATTAATGCCTGTAACAACACAACGAATCACAATGAATTTAAGGGGTTTTCAAGTGTACACGAAGAAAGTGGTAACATAAATGCACACGTACATGTCAACACAACCAGTGCCTGTGAGTTGAGTTTTAAAGGTTTCCCCAGGGCACAGCTGAGTTTGGTTGTAACCAAAAAAGTGTAAACGTAAATTCTGAAACCACTTGTGAAGGCGAGACGCCGTTTTGAGGCATTCTAGTTCCCGCAGGGGAGAGCATAGTAGGGCCAAAGAGTTTGAAAGGGTTTGGGGAGAATAGAAGAGCAGTGGTGTGACGTCAAGTGTCAACAAATCGCAACACAGCACTCGCAAGAGGCGAGCCGAGTCACCACTACGTATCCACATTGTTGTTCCTGCCTTCACACCACCCCATGCAAACCCAGACGAAACCGACAACCTCTGAGGCCATGTTCTCTTTGCCCTCAATCAGCAACCATATTTGTGTCATCGTTAGTCTCGTCTCTCACCCAACGGCATCAACATGTCCCCGAGTAAAGTGGCATTGTCTGTTATTGATTTCTGCTGTACTTTTACATAGTTTTTAGTCCTATATATTTTTGGAATTTTATGTAACATGTCAACCTGGAAGAAGTGCTGCTTCATGTAATTGAAGTCTGTATAAATTTTAAACCTCAAACAAACTTGAAGAAACTTTGGAGTGCGTTTTGTTATATTTGCGAAATGCATCACAATTATCAAAGCATAAATAAATGTGTGCATGTTATTCAGTATTTAGGTGATACCCAACTTAGGACCGTAGAGTTTCTCTCTGCAAGATGTCACTCGTTTTGAAACAAAAATGCCATGAAAATGTCTTGTACTGTACGTGAGACATTCCTAGAGTGTTTTGGAATACATTAAAACATCTGCCCGAATAGTTTAATTTGTATGAGCCGATATATCATACGGTAAGTACTAATTTCCACAACTATCCTTACAGATAAGGAATTTGGGACAAAATTAGATGATGCATTAAATGCATGGATGCAGTTTCATGGAATACATTATCTGCTAAGTATTCTGTTTTTAATATTGTGATGTTACATTCATATCTGTGCTCACATTTACATTTTATAAGCGGAAAGTGACTCTTTTTGTAAGCAGAGAAGTAGGTCTTGGTAAACGTTAATATCACGTGCTTTAAAAACTGTTTGGCTGGACGAATTTTCACGAAACTAGCCAAGAGTGTCAAATATTACAGTGGATGTAAAAATTTGGATCAATTCTGCTCAGCCATCAAGGGCCAACAAGGGGTGCAAATAATTAAGTTGAGCGAATAGCATCACGCCGGGGATGTCTGGCAAACATACGCAAAACAAAGGTTAACTGGTATACTAAAGTGAACTACTGAAACCTACATCAGTGCAAAAGTATGAAGTACGTATGGAACAGCATCTTACGTCGCCAACTATCCTAGGTCGACTGCCCAGAAGCAGGGGTCACGCGGATCTACCATGGGTGCCTATGAGGGTTCACACAAGCGGAATTGCTATGCACGCAGAGTAAAAATATCACAGTTAAATTTAAATGAAACCAAAAGAATAGACTGACCTGTCAGGTTTTGTTTACACCCCACTTCTCACTTAACGTGGCACACGCCTCCCCCTAAAACTAGCCTGCTCTTTATTACTCTTCCCTACTGGTACAGAAAACCCTCTAAACAGTGCATCACTTTCCTTTGTTGTGCTGATATTTACATTAGCACTTTTAATTCCTTTTAGTACTCTCAACCCCTTGGAAACTAGCCTGTTCTACAATTCCCCTCCCTGTTCGGTGTGGAGTGTTCTGGTGGTGTGAAGCCCCTGAACGGCGAAGCATTAAGCAACTATTGTTTACATTGGATTGATACAGAGCTACAGGACTGGTGGCGGTGTTTACATTCCGACTCGTGTTGTATTCATCATTGTGTGCGTCTTCTACTAGTACGCTGTGCCGTGATCCCCTTGGTATTTGGCTTATCAGTGTCTCCTTACCTCTCTTCCCTATCGGTGTGTGGGTATACGTAGATTGTCGCGGTGTCATTTTGTCAGACGTCTCGGTCCCAGTCTTACCAGAAAAGTGGAATTCCCTGATTGTCCAGTCACTTTCACTGGCCTGATCCATCTGGGAGCCAATCCTGTACAATGATTTTTGTCCCTGCGGACAACGGATTCTCCCCCACATTCACATACATTCTGGGTGTAAACTCTGGTGGTTGTTTTCTACACTCTGGTACCCACGTGGCAAAATATCTTTCTTGATTCACCCTTGCCTGCTAGTGTATCTGCTGTTGGTGTGTTAAAAATTCATCTGGCAGCAGTGGTGGGTTTTTGCGGGCTTCTCTTGGAGTACACAATTCGCGGTCTTGTACCATTTTAGCGGGTGTCTTCCCAGTTGCGGCATTGACCCGGTTTCTTATGCAAAACATTACTGCTGGGATGAGCTCCGCCCACCCCATGTGGTCTGCTCCTAACCTGACTCGCAACTGTATTTTTACGTCTTAGTTGCGACTTTAGATTGGATTTGCCCGCGGGTGGTGTGGTGTTTGGTTCCCCATGTAGTACAATACTCTCTCCAATGATTCCCTACAAACTGGGTGCCATTATCTGTTAGTAGGTATTCCAGATATCCCCACCTCAGGAAAAACTCACCTTGCACGATGTGGGCCACGTCGTGTGCTAGAACGTTACTGACAGGAAAAGCCTCTGTCCACCCTGTGAACAAATCTGTAACAACTAAGAAACGTTTCCCACCTTTGGTGCGGATCAATGATGTCGAGAGCAACGGTTTTAAATGGCTTGGTTAATTGGTGGAGTTGTAGCACGTCGCCGTCTGTTCTCCATGACTTGCAATTCTGGACATATTGATGCACGTCTCTCTGCACATCTGGCCAAAGAAAATGTTTTTGCACATTTTTCAGTGTCTGCTCTGAACCCGGGTGTCCATGTTCAAGGCTGTTGTGTCCGTATTCCATAACTAGGCCACACGTTTCCTTCGGCACGTACGTCCTCCGTTTTCAGCAATTTCCGGGTGGGTGAACCTGAATTTCCCGGTTTTTACCCTCCAGTGTTTGGAAAATCTTTCCGCGTACTATTGGTGGGATTGTGCGGTATCGGCAGGATATGCCCTCCTCAATACGTCACGGACATTTAATGATAACAGTTCACTCCGACACTTTCCCTTTCTGTATTGCCAAACTTCGCACTGTTGTAATTGATTACTGTATGTGTTTATGCCCTTGTTCGTCGGTTTGGCAGAGCACTGTTCCAATACCTTCCTGACTTAGCATCGGTCTGCATGGTAACCGGAAGTTCTGGATTAAATCTGGCTAATGGCTGACAATTTTGAAAAGATATTTTGGTCTCTTGAAATTATTGTTCTGCTTGGGGTGTCCATACAAATTTTCGCTTCTCTGAAAACAGTTCTGTAAGTGGTGCGACATTGATGGAAAAATTGGTAATGAATTCCTGCAACCAATTGATTAGTCCAAAAAATTTTCGCACTTGTTTACACAATCTGGGTGTTGGTTTCTCCTGTATGTGTTGGATGTGTTGTGTTTCTGGTTCGTGTCAGTCCCCCGAAACGTAATGCCCTAAGAACTCCATCTTACTTATGCTTACTTTACACTTGTCAACTCTACACATCAGTTTGTTATGCTCCAACCTCTCGGACACAAGGCTCAGATGGTGTAAGTGTTCTTCCCAATTACTCTACTACACTAACACGTAGTCGAGATACGCCATCGCAAAGTCTCCAATGTATCCGTCCAAGACGTTGACAATAAGGTTTTGAAAAGTAAAGGGAGCACATTTTAATCCAAACAGCATGGCAACAAACTGGAACCTTCTCCCATCAGGCGTAGTGAAAGCAGTCTTTTTACGGTCTTGGGGGCGGATAGGCTCTTGCAATATCCTGATTTCAAATCTAAGGAGGTAAACACTGCAGCGGGCCCTAATGTTGGCAAAGCGTCCTTAATGTTTATGACAGGTGGTGGCATATTTACTGTGGTTTTATTGAGCAGGCAAAATTCAACACAAAACCTCCATTCACCATTTTTCTTAGGGGCTAGTGTAACCCCTGAATTATAGAGACTATGCGTAGGTTCAATAACATGCTCACTCAACATTTCGCATACCTGCTGGTTTATCATGTTCCGGAAGTAAATACCTGGATCCCACGGCTTTATGTAGACAAGGTCCCCACACGTAGTGATGATGGCGTATTCCATGACTTCTGTGCGCCGCAGCTTCCCCTCTGTGTGAAACACACTGGCATACTGGTCCAGCAGATGTAGTGTTCCCTGGTATAGCTCAGGTACCTCGTGTGTGAACTGCTCCAGCGGTACCGTAGTTGTCTGCAGCGTGGCTCCCATGGCATACAGCGTCCACCTTCCATGTGCCCCCATGTGAAGGCTGTCAAGATGTGGCTTGATGAAAGCTGGATTGTCAATCACAAAAACTGAGGATCATCTCTTCGCACAAGTCCGGCACAATTTACACGTTGCACTTAGTACACAAGTCTCGCATCCCTACAGTCACGTGCATAACACTTGTGGCCTCACCTTCTTGATGTGTGGTGGCACTCAGGTGGTGATGGCCTGAATTAGTCCCTCACGCACAAAACAACCATGACTCGCAGCAGTGTCTACAACAGCAATTACATTTTCCCCCTTCAACTCAATGTTGACACGTAACAGGCATACAATACTGTCACACACACTTTTGCAGGCACAGTTGGTGGACTTCTCTACTCTGGCGGTGAGATTGGTGCGGGTGCTGTTTCGCCAACCTCCCTAATCAGTTTCTCGACCTATTCCCTTGGTAATAGTTGTCAGGCGCATTGTTGCGGTAATTCGGCCCTTGCCCACATGCCGTTCGCACTGGTGCGAAGGGTGGCGGAGGTCGTGTGACATCTACGAGTATGGCGGGTGATGCGGGGTTTGACAGTCCACAGTTTCGTCCCGGCGATTGGTACTCCTGCCCTGCATGTACATCTCTCTCGTGCAAACATGCCTCTTGCGTAAACTGTTCAACATTTCTCCTCATGGCTTGACGTAAGTACGGCCTAATGTCCGGTGTTGACAAGGCGACAACAATCTCTAGCACGGCATTTGTTGGCTGCCCTGGTTCAAGTGCTTGTACAAGACCAACTTTCTTTGTATGAATTCCTATATACCTTCTTGTTCCCGCTGTTGATCGTGATACAGTCGGGTCTGGGCCTGTATGGCATCGCCATCTGTATCAAACCGACCTAGCAATCTCTCACAAAACTCCTCCCATGGTACCCAGTAATCACGGACGAAGTTCCACCATGTGGCGCCTGTGCCCCTAAAGCAGTCGGCAGTGACTTCAGTCTTCACGATGCATTCTGTGTCGGTGTAGTTTCTCCTCAAACGGCTAGAAAGGTACCTGGGTCCTCTGAGTCGTGACCTGCAAAAGTCTGTAGTAGCACAGCTCTGTCCGACCCTGTCAAACCTTGTGTCGTGTACATAAGTACAACCAGTGGCGGAGTGGGTTTGTTTTGTGGTGTTGCTGACGGCACGTTCCCTACAATCATTGTTCTGACTGTCAGTACAGTTTATTAACGCGTCGCGTACTCCTCTGGCCCTATGCATCTTAGGTGGAAGTTTTGCCTATACTATCGACACGTGGACTATTTCTTATCAGCTCCATCACATCTGGTGCGTGTGTACAGGCGTTGTTCTGACAGCGATAACGTGGTATCGGGCGTGCTCTACATATTGCTTGCTCCCAAAGATTGTCATCTAACAAACTGAGTTGGCTTTGTCGGCCGCAATGCACACATTGTTCGATCGGCATGTCTCAACTGGCCGCGGCTGCGTGTCACGTATGCCAACATGGTTCGCTGCATGTCTTCTCGCGGTTGCTCTGGAGTGTCCGCTATTTTTTCGCGGATGACACTGTTTTCCCGACGCGGATGAACACACTGGCCGCACTTGGGAAAGCCAACTGACACTGTTGGGTGAGACACGGAAACGATTAAGACACACTTTTACCGGTTCTGATGGGCGCCAGCGGTGGTTCCTACACACTGCACTGAGACACAGGGATCTCAGGGATGCAGTGGGTTCCGTATGTTCGTCTCACCCGTGCGTACTTACAACCTTTACACAGTGAGGCATTTATTCATATCCAGTTTACACGGTGCCAGAAATATGATTTTATGAGATTACTACTCAGACATGACAGTTCTAGTGAGCGATTCCCCAGCACGTTACTTAACTTGCGCACCCCTAGATGATGCTCTGCAGTGTGATAACACAGTCTCCACAAGGCAAGGGGCTTACAGCTACTAGGATGGACTATAGGTTTTGCCCAGAAACAGGACACTGAGTATGAACATGAGCCTACTCATCGGGACGCATCCCCGAACCATGTGGTGTGTGGCGACAGCCAATACACATAATGGGATAGGACAGAAAGTGATAACACTGTATGACAATTACACAAGTAACACTTGAGAAACATGGGGCACAATAAGAATAGGCAAAATAAAAACTCAGATGTTTGAAAGTAACTTTAGATGGCGTGGATGCCGCAGCTATCCTAGGACAACTGCCCAGAAGCAGGGGCCGTGCGGACCTACCATGGCTTCCTACGGGGTTCACACAAGCGGAATTGCTATTCACGCAGAGTAAAAATATTACAGTTAAATTTAAATGAAACCAAAACCATTTTAATACAGAATTACGAATAGACTTTTAATTAGGAATTTCTGTTGTTATTTAAATGTCTTTGTAAGGCATTCTCGCCTGAACATCATTGTCTATCTCTTCAGTGCCGCGTGCACTTTGAATTTGAAATATTACAACATTGCATGAGACTCTAAAATTGACACATTACATTTTACAAACTTGATTTCAACCCCAAAAAAGAAATACACAGTACACTGAAATTAATTATGCAGTTTTGGGAAAGTCCGTGAAGAGGTACTGCACACCTGTTTAGCACCACATGTTAGTTTAGAGGCGAGTGCCGTCATGGGCTTGCTATTGTTGGCTCTTAGCCGGGGTAATAGTACATTGTTTGATATGCATACTTTTTTTTTTTAATTGTGAAACCTGATATATGGCATTTACATGTACTGTATTTCATATGAAGAGAAAAATTTTGGCCTTGGATGTTAGTGAAATAAAGCATCTCATATCTTATGATATAACAGGCAAGTTTATTTCTTATAGCAAATTTGAGCGGCAAAGTTCCCAAACTTTTTCAGGTATTTCTCTAAAAGTTGGGAAAAATCTATGAACTGTAAGCGAATTCAGATACAATCGTTATAAATGCATTTAACTGAAGTCTAACGGTAGAATTCATAATGAGCATACGAGCAATACTTTAAAGAATTATTATTTATACTAGTTCTTAAGTACGATTTTCAATTAAAAGTGCGAGATAAAAGTACGACTTATTTTCATAGCTTTGAAGTAATACCTTGTGAAGCAATACTAAAATAAGCTGTACTTATTACCATTTGATAGTCTCAAAATAAATTGTACAGTACCAATTACCATTTGATAGTCTCAAAATAAGTTGTACAGTACCCATTACCATTTGATAGTCTCAAAATAAGTTGTACAGTACCCCTTACCATTTGATAGTATCAAAATAAGCTGTACAGTACGTATTACCATTCCATAGTCTCAAAATAAGTTTTACTTATTTCTAAAGTAACCATCGTCAAAGAAGCATTGTTTATTCTTATAAATAAATAATTCTTCATCAAGCCTGCTTTGTTGTGAACATTAGCACTGAGCATTTAAATTATGACTACGTTATTCATGAAATATTTTCATTCCAAACTGTACATCTCTAAATATCTGACAGAAACATGCAGTGTGAATACAGTATTTACACCAATGTTTTCTGAAGTGCTCCGTTACATTTTTCAATATTTGCCAGTCTTTACGAACAGTAAACACACATCTCTATTAAATTTGTGGATAGTGGCTGTAATAGAAAATATGTACAAACCTAATTATAATATGAATTAGACTACAGGCATGCCATCCCCTACCCCGTGCCCAGACTGAGCGCCACTGACTAGGCACGAAGCAGAAACACTGACCGGAGTATTCCCACGCCAACCAGGGCAGAAGGACGTCACCCTTCCCAGCAGCCCACATCGGCAGCTTACAAGCTTCCATTATATAAGTCAGGACGCTGATGGGCACGGGCACGCGGCATCCCACAGCATTGCTCAGTGCTGGGACCTCCAGAGAACTTTGAAACTTTGGAGTATGCCCCCTGTGGTTACTTCTCCATCGATGATCAGCCAACTGAAAACCAGCGAACATGCTCACCAACATGTTTTAAATTCCCTTTGTCTCCTCAAGACATCTTTATTAGAACAGTTTAGAAGTATGATATCTTTTCTTGTGTAGATAATGCTTTCCTGTTTTCCCATTAGAACCAGGTCGCCTACACCTGGCCAGTGTAGCAACCTTCAGCACTCAATTGCCTGGTAGGAGATAGCACGCATCGCATGTTTATTGAACCATCAATAAACACACTGTTGTTTCCTACCTTTCAGCTTATATTTCTTAGAGTATCTGTCCGTTTGCCTGCTAGATACAAGTTGTTACGTATACCATTGACATGAACTGGGTATTTGATATAACCAAATTAAGTTCAACTACAGGCACCCCTCAGGGACAAGTCATATTTTCTTACACACCCATTAGACGGCCATCTGTTGCTTTCCAACTGCCACAGCACTATACCAGCGCCGGCGGAGAGGAACAAAGGAGCCACAACCACTAGTAACACCTTCACCCAGTGAGAAGCGACAGTCTCGAGTTATTGCCTTATCCCACAGCATTGTTAGTGCTGGGATATCTTTTAGCTTGAGACCTGCCATCCATTCCTGTGTGGACGCACATCCAGTGGCAGCATTGGTGACCCAAACAGCTCCCCGTCTCCGATCAGCCCATATAGCGCGGGGGACCAGTGGAGACTTTACAGACCCTGGTCAGGAAGCCAAAACTAGAATGACACTATAAACTGTGCTTACTTTGTTCATGTCAGGGTGTACCTAGTATCTGTGCGCAGACTCAATGCCTTACGACCATAGGCATGGCCGAAAACGTAGGAAACTAAATGCATCGTTCCTTGCCGCCATACAGTTCAGTGCACTTCCTCAACCTACATCGGAGCGACAGGCGAGACAGGACCGCGCCGCCCAACTCAGGCCAGAGTCAGTATCGACTGCCCCGGTAACTATATTATTCCTATCTCAGTGTCTACGAATTCATGCCTTGCACCATCCCGTGGTAATAGGGTTGTTAACCTGGACTGAAGTAAGATTCGACTGGGATAACATCCACTTCTGGAGCAACGAAGCTCACCTATGGAATCGTCAGTTCGGCATGGGCCAAGCTCGCTACATCTGGGTAAAACCCATCGACTATGGCATTCAAGAAGCAGGATTACATACGTACCAACCAACACCCCTCGCCTCTCCCCGTCTATTTAATCTAAACCACCCCCGCTTTTGGTCTAGCAGACAAAATCCTCGACCATCGTGCCTAGTAGTTTATCCGGGCAGGCGTCAACGTCCTCCTCGAGATCCTGCTGCAATAACCCAACCCTTTTCACCTTTGTCCTTCAGAGCAGGAGGCTCTTTGACATCCTCTTCTGTTTCCGTACTTTCTTTCAGCATAACCCTATTGCAGTGTGCTGTGGTATATTGACTTTTAAAGTCTATGATTTTTTTACCATTAAATTTCCTTTGTGCCATTTCTGAAGTTCTATGGTGGATTTCATAAACAAAAAAAAATTCTCTACATTCGGAAAGATTCTGGTACATTAACTGCAGCATTTAAAATCCTGTATATTCCCTGCTTTTTCAGATGGCTGGATACTCTGATTAAAATACAGTAAAACTCTGTCAAGATGTTTTTTTAGGGACTGAAAAGATAATGCTTACTAACCAGGAAACCTTCTTAAAAGGGTCAAATTACACATGTGCATATATACTGTACAAAGTGCAAAATTATTCAACTTCTTAAGCAGGAAATCTTCTTAAGTGAGAACTTCTTAACAGGTTTCACTGTATTGTAAAGAACTATCCAATACAGCAAGTTTCCCATTTGAAACCAAGTTGCGACACTAACACCGCTGGGTGAGACACGAGACGAACAATGACACAAATACTTACTGGTAATATGGGCGCCAGCGGTACTTCCCAATGACCGCACTATTGAGACTCAGGGTTCTCAGGGATGTTGTGGGTTCTGTGCGTCCGTCTGACCCGTGCATACTTACAAACACGTTGGCAATAATAAACTTTTACTAAACATCACTTTGAAAATAATCACTTGATAAAATACATGTGGCTAGGACACTGTCACTACTGAATAAAAGAGGTAGACTACTGATGCTTGCTTTAATTGCTACTATGCGTACACATCAACGTGCCAATGAAATTATGTTTATCACGGTCAAGACTAACCAATTCTGCTTGGGTGCTCCCCAGCACACAATTAATCTAGCGCACGCCTAGATGGAGGATCTCATCAAGGTGCGTGAAAGCACAGCCTTTACAAGGGAAGAGGGCCGATAGCCGCTATGGTGGACTGACGGTTTTTCCCTGAAGACAGGACACGGTGAATTACAAATGAAACCCTTGATGAAAACATTTTAACACGCGTGACTACTTGGCATCACTAACGCAAACTCGCCAGCACGTAGGTAGTGTGGTGACTGCCTATACACAGAGCCGGCTAGGACGAAGTAATTGCACCGTACACAAAATACATAAAGACCCTTAAAAGATGATGGGGCACAAGATGAGTATTCACAATAAACACACATGTGTGAAAACAAGCTTACGTGGCGCGGATGCTGCTGGATAATGTTCATAGCGGACCACATGGTGCAGATGAATTGCAATATTTCTTCTTGAAAACAGCAAATTAAATTCAGACAAAATATTATTCTGAGAGAGAAAACCCTCCTCTTCACAATTTAAGTGATTGCAGGCATATAGCATGCCTGATGGTGGTAAAATCTAACATTAACATGACCGCATGGTTAAGTACAAAAAGCATCAATCACACGAAACATACATAGAACCCTGAATGAAACATACGTAGAACTCTGAAATAAATTGTAGCGCACATGATTTTACCCAAATAAACTCTCAAACTGCATGAGTGGCGCAGATATAGACTTGGCATAGGTTAGCCACTTGGTTGTACATGAAATTGCCGTGAAATATTCAAACATGAAAATTCCCTTAAAACACATTAATAAAAACAAAGCCCTTAAAATCGCGCATAGCAATAATACAGAAATTACACTGGAACGCCACTAACATAGGCGGATGGTGCCAGATTCAAGTTGCGCGGGTTGCGTGACCTCTCCGACATCTTTCTCCTCTCTCCTCGATTATGTTCGAATGATACCACAAGGGCGAAATATATTATTTAAGCGGAAGCATAATGCTGGGGAAATGTCTGGCAAAACGTACGTAAACAAAGGTTGACCGGTAACTAAATTGACTGTGGAAACCTACATCAGTCAATAAGTTGTAGTGCGCACGTGACAGTGTCATACCTTGCCAGCTCCCTACGACAGACTGTTCAGAGGCAAGCGTCGCACGGACCTAACATGGCCGTCTACGGTGTTCACATAAGCCGAAGTGCTATGCACGCAGAGTAAAATATTTATACTGTGAATAATAAAATGGGCACAAATTAAATAAAATATGTTTTACATTTATATAATTTCCTTATGGTTTTTCCATATTAATTCAATATCTATTTATTACGGCATTCATGCCGGAATATCAGAGTTCTTAATCTTGGTGCCGCACTTTGAAATCCATAACCAAAAATTTTAACAACGAACACTTGAAAATATTTCAAGACATATTAAACCCTGCAAATACCAATATAAAACACGTTTTACACCGCAAAATGTTATTGATGCGAGAGTTAAAAAATGTTGGCCTCTTTGCGCACGTGCGTGGTGAGTGCCATCATGGGCTCTAGCGCCGCTGGCTGTTAGCCGGCGTCAACACTTCTTACGTGTCTAATGCTCTCCAGCATTGTAACGTACTCTAAATCGTATACATTATTTTATGAGTAGGTTTTGCACCAATGTCCGTAAATTATACAAGGAAAACGCTACTAAAATCAATGGTTTTAAGAGGCCCCATTCACATTACGTGCCTGGGGAAAAATGGCCCACCCCCCTCATTCTGTGGGCAGCCTTGCTGAGTTGAGATTAGTTGGCTGGCACTTTACAGTAAAACCTCTACATAATGAACCTCTATATAACAAAGTCTGTGTCTGGTATGGTCAAAACTGTATATGACGCAATGCATTTTCTACTCTTCATAACAAATTATTTTTCTCTCTTCGGCCCAAAATCTCTCTATAACAAAGACTGAAAAAAGTCTGATTATACTTGCATTCCTTTTATATTTCTCTTTTTTTAATAAAACTTTACTTTGACCTGTAAAAAAAACCTTACATTTGTTGCATATTTCAGATAAAAATAAAATTAACAAAAGCCATAATGTTCATTAACTGCTGTACAAGCTGCATTGTCTTACTCAATGTGTACCAAGTATTTTTTTTATCATAAGAGTTTTCATTACTTATTTCAAATGTAAGAATTTTGCAAATTATTTGTTTACATAATGTGGCTCCAAACAAAATTACACGCTCATTTCTTTTCTATGACAATGGTGACATATTAATAGTGGTGACAATGTTTTACTGTACAAGTGTTCAAAAGAAAATCTTTTTAATACTTCTCTTAAATAAATCAATACAAAAGAACCAATGCTACTCAATTCCAGCGGCAATAAGATTCAAAATTGACTGTGTGATAAAAAAGAAAAACATTGTAAATCACCTCTCTATAACGAACCCCTCTACAACAACCACCCGAATCTTTGGTCCCTTCAGTTTTGTTATACTGAGGTTTTACTGTACACTGTTTCGGTGGGAGGCGAGTAGTCTTTACTACAACGCTTGCCTCCCACAAAGGTAAACCGGGTCACCGGATTGTGGAAATCATGTCGGTCGATGCAGTTGGTCGGCGGGTTTTCCTGGGGTTCTCCCGTTTCCCCCGCCCCTTCATTCCGGCGACGCTCTATAATAATTTCAAGCACCCTCATCTGCTCTGAAGACCACGATGTTAAGAGCCGCCTAAATCTCTTCACTTCACTACTACAAGTGAGAAGACCGATTACTAACATAACATTGCTCACATGGTAAATTGTTCACTTCAACAAATTTTCTGAAAATAGTTTTTTTTTTTTTTAGATTCTAGAGAAGTTGGTGATTGATTCCCACACGTTTGCAATTTGATATGCAGTATAATAAACAGTGCAGCATAAACATCCACCTCTAAGATTCAAATACAACTAAAAACATAGGCTATACGTATATACACACACAACTAACTCACAGCATCTCTGTAGTTCAGGTTGATGTTGAGGCCAAATGGTCGTCCAGAAAATGCTTCAGATGGAATGAAGGAGTATGCAAAAGTAGCCTGCTGTTTAGGTTTCACCATTCTATTGTAAACAACTGCGGTGAAGTTCTGGATGTAGAACGAGAAGTCCATGGGGTACCTGAACGATGCATCTAGTGTTTCCACTACAAAGTCCTGGCTTCCCTTGTTTGTGAACCCGACCATAAACTCAACCAACTGCCCACCTGGAAGATCTAAAAAACAAAATAGAAATTAGGTAATTATTATATACATGGCCGCTTTTCTGAAAACCAGGAAATGGTGTACATTGACGCTAATACTCACACATAATATGAATTTCATGGGCGTATCATGTTATTCGTAGTAGGCCTGCATATGTACTGTGAAATGTAATAGTGGAGAGGGCTATGAAGATTGAGGAATTTCTGGGGTAAAGAGCAAAATCTATGTAAAATATATTTAAAAAGAAATGGCCAGTGAAAAATGGAACTTTACAGGCACACATTGATTCTAGTCACACTTGACATCTAGGCCTATCTATACTATTTAGAATTTTGAAGTACTCAACCAAAAATTGGGCCATTACCTGTAATTTTTACCATGCATCAAAAGTTACACGTGATGTATAAAATTAAAAGAGCTGCTACCTTATGTATGTAATGGGCAGTTCCACTGGCAGAGTAACACTGAATAACAAAATGTTTCAATTTCAAGACACATGAAAAACAAACTGATGCTACTTAATGGTATGGAAATTTTTTTTTGTAACCACAAAAATTGCATAGATAGTAATTAAACATTTTTAAAATGGGATACCTAAGTCACCTTCTCTGAAAAGCAAATGTGCTCATTTCCAAACTATCTACCCCAACAACCAAACACGAGTTTTATACCTTAAATAATTTGAAAATTTCCTAAGGGCAACTCTCAAGACCTCTGCAAAGTGCAGCCAATATTGGGTCCAACTACGTAAGTAGATAACACACGTGTTTGCAATAATGTAGGAGTCAAAATAGATTTTAAATTTTTTAAATTTAGAAGTTGAAATTTTTTAAATTCACTATTTACAAAACTTTGTGATGAAAGTCACTGCTGCATGATATTCACAGGCTGTTCAGAATGTCGATGCTTCACGAAGGACTAATGTATTGCCTTTTATACTTATTGGCTGTTCACTGCAAAGTGAGCACTTTTGAGGCCCTAGTTACTTTTAACTTTCAGCCATATTTAATTCTTTAACCACCTTTTAAAATAAATATTGCCATGTTAGTAATAAACACAGTGTGCATATTCCACAGCACTCTAAAGTTAATGTCTAACGTCAAAATAAAATATTTTAATTGACTATTATTCCAAATGAGAAGGTTTTCAAAAGAGCTCACTTTACTGTGAACAGCTTTTATTTACTTTTGAACTATTCACCCATGTCTCAACACACATGCTTATAAAGACTAGGGTTAGGCCTACGAGATATGTGGTACTTGAAAAAGAGGACATGTTCAAGTAATTGGCATTAAAAAAGAAGACACAATTTTACTGTATATATACTAAATAAATATATTGTGTTGCAGGTCAGTTAAAAATATATACTACAATGTTGCAAAAGTGTATAAAAAATTTGTTCCATATAGGTTTTAAGTAATAGAAAATATTTGTTTCCAACCAGATAAAGTAATAGGTAACAATTTTCACTCTGAATATGAAAGTCAATTTAATTTAGTTTGTAGGCACTACAGAATATTTTGCCAGTAAATAACATAGAAGTTTTCATACAAAACATAGTTTTACATAATCATTGGACTCAAGTTTATAATTTAAAGTTAAATCACTCTTGCACGGCTCAGGTCCCGAAACATTTTGATCACATTTTTCTGCGATAATTTCATTTATTCCAACACATTTATACTTATTTCAGCAAATACAGTATTTCCACGATTATAAGCTGCCCCCTATTACAGACCGCACCCTTATTTAAGAAAACCAAATATGGGGGTAATTTTTTTTTGGTAATTTGTATTATAGAATCCTTTAAAATAAAAGGTAGCCAATGTTAAGGGATTTTACTCCACATAATTATGCACATAAGCGTAAAATATTCAAGATTACAGCGCACTTTGAACCACATGATTACCTACCGGTACCGGGTACACACAACACTTTATTAAAATTAGGCTTTTATCTCAGACAGTACGCTGCGTTTCTTCCGGTAAAGATAGTTTAAAAGACATTATTGCTTAACAACGCAACACTGTTAGTGTAAAGTTGCATTAAACCACAAATTGTCATGCATAAGGAACAACACAGCATGCTTGGTTTTAGGAAGCTATGTGGTTGTTTACACAGAGCCGTTTCGCCAGGCTGCTAGACGCAAGCGCAATTGTCAGATGTAGTCACCTTGCTCTGTTGCCAGGCTATTGGTCGGTTCGCGGCCACACTCGCTGTGACAGCTGCGGTGTTTTGACCCACATTAATCAATGCAGTGGACAAGATTCTTGATAAGTGCTGTTCACGTCACACATGGGGGAAACGTCACTCCAGCCATACAGCTGGATTTAAGTGCGTTATCTTTGCAGAAGAGCATGGGAATAGAGCTGCTGCCAGAAAGTTAGAAGCTCATGAAAAAATGGCGAGGAATTGGCGTAAGCAGACATGAACTCGAGAACACACGACTATTTGAGACGTGGCTTTAAAGGACCCAAAAGGGGAAAGTTTTCGCAACTCAAAGCGGAAGTGTTGTCCACGAGTTACGTAACAATGGCTGTAATGTTGCACACAAAATGATTCGGTTAAAGGCATTTGAAGTAGCATTATCAAACTGTTTTACAGAACTCATTCAAAGCAAATTTATGTCAAACCAAGAACTCCCGCCTGATTATGAAGAAAAAAGTAACAAAACTTCAACTCTTTGCGTTACGTGCGCGGCAACAGACAGCCTATTTGCTATCCCAGAGAGGCAATGCAGATCAAACACCAGTTTATTTTGATATGCCTCGCAACAGTACAATAATAGAGAAAGGTATGCAAAGTGTACCACTGAAAACTACAGGCTGTGAGAACTTGCAATGCACCATTATACTTGCCATTACGGCAGACGGGAGGAAGTTGCCACCCTATGTTATTTTCAAGAGAAAAAAACATGCCAAGGGGTGTCAAATCCCCCCCCCCCCCCCCCGGAATACATGTTCGTGTTCAATGTAAGGGCTGGATGGACTAAACATTAATGCTTGACTAGGCAAAATGTGTCTGGCATAGGCGACCAGGCACATTGTTGAAACAGCCAGCAATGCTTCCCCCCCCGGAATACATGTTCGTGTTCAATGTAAGGGCTGGATGGACTAAACATTAATGCTTGACTAGGCAAAATGTGTCTGGCACAGGCGACCAGGCACACTGTTGAAACAGCCAGCAATGCTTTTGCTGGATAGTTTCAGGGGCCATCTTCATGAATATTTACAATGTTGTCTGCGAGAAAAACAAGTCCTGCAACAATTAGACTTTTGCACCAAGAAGACCTTCAAAGATCTCACACGCAGCTTCTACGAGCGGTTCGCTAGCAACAAGGACGACGAGACACCAACAGGTAAATTAAAGCAGCACCTCCATCCAGCACATTTGTACGTGGGTACTGCGTAGCTGGCAGCTAAACCTACGGAATGGTCTCCCACAGCTTCAAAAACTTGAATTTTGAACGCATTACATGGTTCAGAAGATGATGATACCCTGTGGCAGACCAACAAGTTACGCGATGACAAACATTTGGATTCCACAAACGCTTATAGTGATAGGAGCGTAATTTTATTTCTTAATTTTCACCAGTACTTAATTAAGTTTTGCGAATGTTTTTGAGACATTTGTAGCAACTCTGAGTTATTCTTTGATATGCAAATTAAAACCTGGGTAAGCTGTGAGAATCAATTATTATTTTGTTTTCAAATATAATTTCTTACGATTGTTTTCTGTAAATTTCACCACAGAAAGAAAGTTAAAAACTTCCATTCTGCTTACCAATCAGTTTTTGTTTACCACCAGTGTAACTGTTTATATTTAATTAAATATGGCGACCAACGATTATGTAGTTATTTAGCACTTATTTGACAGAAATTCATAATAAGTGAAAAAAAAAATTAGCTACTTATACTTTTAAGTTTCGTAGCACTTTGTTTTATTACGTTTATTAACACAGAAATTTTTCTTTTTCCTTGAATGCAGGCCGCATACCGGTTCCTAGACCAAAATTTTGGCCAAAATGTTCTGCTTCCTTGTAATGGCGGAAATACAGTAATCGTGAAATTTTGAAGAAATATGTCTAAGGTGCTTCTTAATTTAGACATGTGAAATTACAGTCAAGGAAAAATATGGGAGTGTTGGCATATAAAATATAATAAAGCTATATATGTAATATTTTCACAAAAAGTGTACTCTCTCGCAGGAAGTTCGTTGGCACCATTAAACGTTTAACAACATATAAAGAAACCCATAAAAAAGTAAAGCTTCGCAGTTTCACTTTTATTGGAAAAAGGACATTAAATTTTTTTTTTTTTGTAAAACAAGGCCCCAGAAAGAGGGCACATCCGGTAACCCTAAATGAAGCAAACTGCGTTTACTAACTCTTGAAATCCTGTAGCTCAGAAACACTAGCTGCCAATCACATCGCAAATATTACAATGGCTTACTACACTAACAACACAGGGCTATTCAATTTCTCCTCGCTACCACCAACACAATAATAGGTACACGCATTTTATGCTTGTTAATGTCGTCCGCATTTTTATACTGTAAGTGAATAATAATAAAAATCACAAGAATTTTTCATTCAAATCAGCTTACCAATGTTTGAACCAGTAGGCGACACTGGCTTCGTAAACAAAATTGTCGTATCTGCAAGTGGTGAGGCCCCCGGCTGAGTATCATCTTCTTCGCCACCTTCATCAGTCACCGAAGTTTCATCACCATCACTTTCCTCTTCAACCATTTCATCATCATCCACGTCATCTTCAGCCGATGCAAACAGCATGTTATCTGTGTAGCAAGGCACAATCTCACAGGTTTTACAGTTCATGCTACAATAGATTAACCATAACCATAACCATACCCATTATAAAAACACTGAGCTACAATTGATTTTCACTTCGATAGTGGGACTTTTTATAAATAGTTATTA
Organism: Dryococelus australis; assembly: GCA_029891345.1. Taxonomy (NCBI): domain Eukaryota; kingdom Metazoa; phylum Arthropoda; class Insecta; order Phasmatodea; family Phasmatidae; genus Dryococelus; species Dryococelus australis. The sequence continues at coordinate 333,051,294 of CM056995.1, read as the reverse complement.
GAATTTTCACTCGTGTAAGTTGGTCAACTTGTTATATACATTTTAATGTAGAAATATTGTTATAGACTGTTCACTGTAAAGTTAGCACTTTTTAAGGCCCTCCCAACAGCATTAACCTCTAATAAATATATCTTATTGCAGACTCGGGCATTAAATTTTGAGGGTGGTGGTATGTATACACTGTGTTTATTGGTCGTATTACAATGTTTATATTAAAAACAAGCATGAATATGGAAATTTGATGAATAAAAAAAAATTTAGAAGGACCTTAAAAAGTGCTCACTTTACCGTGAACAGTTATGATGAATGCAAAATTATTATTAATTTTGCTGTTGGGGTTAAAGTACAAGATAAATGAACACACAAAAAAAAATTGGAGTCAAATTCATGATTAACTTTGTGACCGGAAATTAAGTGATTTTGATGTTAATGAGAATGGATTCTGACTGGATAAGCATAGGTTCTCACACAAGTTGAAAGTATAAAAATAATTACTGTTATTGGTATGTTTATGCTGAATGACGCATGACAGCCATATGTTATGATCAGCTTAAATTCAAGTTTCTCTTAGAGCTTACTACTGCAGTACAAACCCAAAATAAAGAAACATGGTATATGCTATTACGACTTAACAACAATCACTATCGTGCAAAGCCCACAAATAAAATTTTGCTAATTATAACCATTTCCACGTGTTGGCCAAGGCAAAAAATTTCACTTAATTATACAATAAAACGAACAGCATGCTACCATAATGTAAAACTGCAACTTAAACCAATATTTTTTAATCAGAGCTTCCCCAAAATAATAACGCACACAAATTTATGAACTGTCAAGTACGAGACAACAAATTGAGAAATTTACAGTTACGTTTCACTTCAACTTACTATTCATATCCACTGTAAGAATAACAGCTGGGAGGATAAGCAGAGCCAAAATAAATATGTTCTTCATCGTTAGCGAAGCGTAATTTCTTCTCATCCAACCTACTGTCCTCAAAACAAAACTTCGATTCTTCAACCAGCTGACATGCGGAAACTATACCCGAACAGAGAACTGTGGGAGTTGACCGGGAGTCGTAGCTTAAACGTGGAAGTGGAACGGAACACATGTACGTTGTCGTTATTTTACTTTTATTTTTCCCATTTCGCACTTCTGACTTTTAAAAGCCGCCGGCACAAAATAGATACACATTTATGATTCAATTAACGAATAACATAAAATTATATAATTATTATAGCCAACCATATGCACGGACGCTTAACATAAAAAAAATTCAAAGTATTCTACTGTCACTAATTTTATATGAACAATAGACAGTGTCCAACCCAGATGCCAACACAAAATAACTCTTGTTAGTGAGTCATCAGCAGTGTATGTAATGCAATTGTATCGATGAGCTACTTTAAATTTTCTGCTATTTAAATTAGATTTTGATTTTGAATATTGCAGGATGCTGAGAAACGGCATATATCAACAGCGAGGATAAAATATTTTTAATGTCACGATTTTTTTCCACTACTTAAGAGCTTTTCCACTGTTAAGCTGGATTTACAATATAAAATCTAGCGTTAAATTATGCGTCAAGAAGTGTGCAGCAGAAACGAAAGTATGTTTTCATAATATGTATTGGTTTCCAATGGAACTTTGCAGGTCGTGTGCTCCAACCCCTCGCCTCATAGGACCATTGGCCCGGCCGCGCACCAAGTCAGCGCAGATAGTGTTAACGCTATTCGAGTGTCGTGTTGTGTGATGCTCCTGCGCGCCAGTGCGACAGCGAAATGCATACAGTGCATTAATCTCGTGTACTGGGTGTACAGGGTAGTGCCCACCAGAATGTGCTAGTGCAAAGTGAAGGTACGGCTGTAGTAAAAAAGGCTTAAATGCGATTGCCGATATAAATCCTAATTAAAAGGGGACCATACAGGCACCTCGGTAAGAGTCCTTTAATGAAGCATTATGTTTCAGAGTATTTATAGTCAATGTTGTTTTTTTTTTCACACCATGTGTTTCATCCTCATTTCATCTCATCATATTTGCAAGTGTAATTCAGTGTAACATAAAATGCAAGGTAAATTGTTCGTGTTCAACAATTTCAAGGTAAATAAGTTCATGAGGATATAGAATTATGTTTTGCAAGTGTCACAGAAAATAATTCCGGCTTGCTGCGCTAACCCCCACCTGGGAGGTTCGGGAGTCAAGGCAGAGCAGTCATTAGCATCCGCAACACGCGAGGGCAAGGCAGCATTTCATCCGCACTCTAGCAGCCAACAACATTAGCATGCCATTCATATTCACCACAATAGCTTCATGTAAAATACTGAAACATTTTCGTTTTCTGCTGCTGGAGATGCCTTCCGATCTCCCCTATGGTTAGCATCGCCCAGGGGAGCATAATTATTCATCTTAATTAATTGTATGGCTTCGCGCCTTTTTATCTGTGTAGCCTTTCAAAGCAAGCGAGCTGTGCCTAGTAACCAATGTAAGTTGATTCCAGCAGTGGAGCGTTTAGTCAGTGCACTAGATATACGTGTGGAATGAACTCCGAGCATTTTATTTATATGTGCAGCTGCAAGGGTTCTCAGGGCATGAACCCTTAAAATCCCACCTCAGGGTTGTGTAATATCCAAGTGTTCATGAAATTATGCTAACTTCATCTATGTGTAATTCATGACATAATTCAATTATTAAGTCATTAAGGGCCCTACAATGTTTGCTCTCGTCTCCTCCATAGCCCGTTTGTCAGGCCGATTACTCCTATGCACTGCAGCTGGCATCTACACTCTACATTGCTACGCCAATGTGTGTGTGTGTGTGTGTGTGTGTGTGTGATGCACACAGTTTGTGATATGAGTGCAGCACAGAGTAGGGCAAGCTAGAGCAGAACTAGCCTATATACATCGAGTGCCTTTGCCCGGGCGAGCGGCCATGAACTCTGCCACATGAATGAATATGTAGTGACATGAAAAGGGCATAAAATGTTTGGTATGATCTTAAACTTGGAATTCAGGGAATGGTTGTAGGTTATGATGTTCGATAGTGTAGGTGGTGCCAGCCCTCGCTCAGCCGAGAACACAATTATGAAGTTCGGGTCATGGGCCGTTCGCCCTAAATGTGGCCCCCTGATGTGCCAACATCACTGCTGCAGTCATCCTGTGTACTATAATCCAAATGACTTATCTAGTCAAGAATATCTGAGCTCCCCCGATACACTCATCCAAAACACTGTGGGAACTGTTGAGGCCATTCCCATGCAAGACTTTACTATGTTACTCTTTCACAGTTAATGTGGCAGTGAGGCAGCCAGAATAAATAAAAATGACGTAATTCTGCAATGGTCAGATGAATTCATTTACGATCCCTCACATAAGGCACTTACATGAAAAACTCCACTATAGCACGGAGTGCTCTGATACAGTAAAAATCGCACGAACACCAACAAGTGAATTAAATGCACATTACATCCCTGTCACGGACAAACAAGCTGGGTCGTCAAGCGGCACACTCCCCAGATGAAAAATAACTTAAAATGTTCCTGAAATTTCAAAATGACTATGGATATATTACATGATTAGACTTAAACATGCAGATCCAGGGAGGATGCGAACCGTATGCCCGCTCGACGGTGAGGCGATACGCTACTGACTGGGCAATGGCGCACAGCCCTCTCATTGGCTGTCCATTCCCACCGGAAAATAAAATCCAGTTATTCACGTTTTAATGCATGAAATAAAAATGGCTGATGGCTTATGATTTGAGATGAGAAAACTCTTACATTACTCTTACTAATTAATAAAAGGTAATATCAAGTATAAAAAACATGCGTGACTTGTGACGTCAGACTGGTAGTGTACTTAACCTAAATAGCATCTACAGTCTTCAATTTGGCACCCGTTGTATGTCTTAATTACTGTATTTCTTTTTAAAACTCATATTTCAGTTATGAAATTTAATATCATAGATCATGCTGACAATGCTGAAAATATTTGAAACAATCTGCAAATATAAAAATGAAGAAAGTAGTGTTAATTTTGCCACATGCTCACGACTTAAGTTGCCACTCTTACGCACAAGTCATCCTAAACTCCTGGTTTGGTCTTTGTACTGTTCTGAGCACTGAGTAATTTCTGGCCACTACTGGTTTATACTATTTTTATATCACAACTGCCAAATGAGAGGTTTGTGTATGAATTGCATTTTAAATAACATTACTAGAATTTAAAATAAGATGTGCCTCATAGCACAGTGATTTGTGATATGCAATGAAGATGTGAGGCAGCTTTGGTGCACAACACAAGCAATACATCTCACTCTAATAATAACGAAAACACTCTTAAAATTAGTACAAGTACACTGAACACTGATTATCATGTGGCAGTGGTATTTCCACTCGCTTACTGTACATGTTGATGCTGTCAGATGACCACTAGACCGCTGGGAAAGTGTTTGATTGGATTTCCTGGAGTGATGAAGGTGAGATGTAGGAATAGTTATACCAGATAGGCGCCAAACACCATCAGGTGACGTCAACGTTGATGCTGCTCCTCTTAACCTCGTGGTTGTGGCGGTCCGCCTAGGACCAATCTCCTCGCTGTTGAAGTTGAAGTGTTGACATCCGCCCTGTTGATATTGCTCCAGATGAGTGTTGTTTACTAAACGATAACCTGTGAGTCGATTATGCACCATTGTTGATCTTAGCGGGAAAACTCCTACTTATTACACACCCGTACGTGGGCTGTAAGGGCCTCTCACACACCCATACAATGCAAAACAAAACTCAGAGCACTTGCTAATTAAATGTCTTATGCACTTTGAATGAGCGGGTATTGTAATGGCCTGTCCCCTGACATGCATTATGCAGCATAAATAACGTAGCGGAAGTTCACACACAGGTATTTATTATGTTAAACTTACATTGCTTCGATGAGGGCACTTGACATGAAACACTATTGGCTATTCTGACCAGCAATGTGGTAACAATGTGAAAATGCCTTGCAACAATTAAGATTACATGAAAACTGAAGCTCCCCAGGGCAATGTTATTCCACTGGGGAGTGGAGGTGTCTTACTGGTCGGCTAGGAAGGAAGGTTCCTGATGATTTAAAGTCTATTGCCATTAATATCCAGATACAAGTAGTTGATGGCCGCCCGGCATGCACAGAAAATGCTGGAGTTTAACACAGGCACGTCACCTCCGTTGGATGCTTCGCGCCGACTGACTTCCTGCTCGATTCGGGGGCTCGCCATGGCTTGCACTTGCGCCGCAAAAAGGGACTACTTTACGACATGACTTGCATTATTGGCGCTTGCGATGTATAAACAATTAAATAAACATATTAAAAATAACACAAATAATCCTGTTACATAAACACTGACGAAATGAGATGGACAAAACACTCTGCGGAAGATGAAAATAAATAATAACAAGTTACCTTGCAAATATATCAAATAAAACAATACACACAAAAAAAAACATAAATATTTTGTTAGGAACAACAGAATAATGTCTTTAATTAGGCCTTATCTCTCCAGTTTAGTCTAGTTGGCCTTCGCCATCTCCTTTCACGGCATCTCTGTTTCCTATGGCAAACACCGGCTGCACTGCACCAGAGCGCCCTGCACTTGTTCTGCACCTGGTCGACCCGGTGACCAGGAGCACACTCGACCCGCCAGTAGAGTGCGCAACCCCGCCGCGGTAAATTTGCAGGTTACGGCCGGACAAACGGTCTTAGGGACGGAGGCACGTGGCACACGGTAATGTGTATGACACATGACTCCTCGTGCACGTCGTGCACTATGCACTGTGATTAGTAACAGATTTAATATACAGGACAAGGTGAACATAACACTTCAAAACATAACAGTACCCTTGGAAATAACATTATGGCATGTAAAACAGTGCATGTTGGTGTGTCAACACATTTTCATAACCTCAATTCACAGGTTGGGTGCACACTGTGTTTTGTTCTTGAATGTAAACAAACACTATTTAATATCCCTGAAAAACACAGACTCAACTTTACATGTGGCAGACAATAAAAATTACTACTACAAAAATATTTCACTTTTACCTTCTCTACAACTGCATTTACAAATGCCACTAATGCGGTCGAGGCACTAAGAAACTATATGCTTGATGTAACTGTTGCACTGTAGTAGCTTCTCTGTGCACTTGGGTGGTTTATGAGGCAGACGAGGCGAACGGGATAAGGTTACGGGTAGTGTGGAACACATGAAACGCCTCCTCCCATTTGAGGCCGTTCACTCGTCGCAGCTCTCTCTTCACGTCTGGCAACATATTGCTGGTGGGTGAAGTAGTTGGCATGGGCACTGGTCATACTTCCTCATCGGCTGTTGTTAACGTGATGCCTTGGAGCATGCTCTTGATGTCGTTACTGGTGGTTGCATGGAGATGGCTGTACTGTGCATCGAAGAAAGTGCGCACACTGTGCACATTGCTTTCTGTATGGGACGAGTCTGCTTGGAAGTGTGGGCGGGCGAGTAATGCTCGTCCAAACCCGACTCATCATTACAGCTGTTGCTCACTGTGTGACGTGAGCAACATCGGCTCGGGGTATAGACATCCCTTACATGACTTGTATGCATGTCCCCTTGCCGGTTCGTCGATGATCCCATGGATGTAAACAATGGTGCCACTGTGGCTGCAGAGTTGCTGCAGGTCTTACAGATGTCGTGATGTTACAGGCGAGGCTATTACCTGCTGTTCCTGGTTGTCACTATGAACATCATAAGACGATGATGGCTGAATACGATGTGATGATGCACAGCGATCAGCCTCACTGTCACGTGTCGGTTTCCCTGTATACATGGCAGCGTTGGGTGTCCCGAGAGAGGGCGAGGCAGGTGAGGCGTAATGACTTGGATGAGTGACCGCAATGCTATTGTTTACATTTGGCATCGGCGAGGCCACCTCAATGTTGACATCGGATACAGGCTTGACACACGTGTTTGTTGAACGGAGTACGTCCCGATGAAAGATTAATGTGCATCGTGGACTCATGCACACCTTGTAACACGCAGCTCCAATGACTTGAGTGATCACATGTGGTCCGCTCCATTTTTCGGCAAATCTGGCTCAGAATCTTTTTGTCCGTCGGATTGTGGATGATAACGAACATAAACATGATGACCCACGTGTAGCGACGGTGGTGGCCGTGAAGTGGTTGGTAACCAGCGGGCTGTGTAGCACCATTGGTGTTTCCGCATTTCGTGTATTGCACTCTCTCTCCTCTCTTCTCTGTTGTCATTGTTTTGTTCTCTTACTCGACACGTAAACTAGCCTGGCAGGGGCAGCTGTCCTGGAGTTTTACCTGTTGCTTCGTTGGTCCTTGTCCTCAACGTAAAAAATGCGGCAGGTAGCTGTTCCGCCCAGGAATTATGTTGTTCTCTCAAGCACAGTCGCAGGTGAGTTTTTATCTCTTGATTTCTGCACTCAGTGGTGTTGGCACAGGGATGATAATTCGCCATGGTGTGATGCCGAACTACTTACTTTGTGCAGAACACTCTCCACATCTTCCCGGTAAATTGAGTCCCGTTGTCTGTTAGTAGTGTTCGGGGATATCCCCAGCGGGAAAATAATTCGTTTTCCAGCATTCTTCCTACTGTCCTGACTGGTACACCTGATACTGTGTACGCCTCAGTACAGCGGGAGAAAAATCTGCCACGACCACAATAATTCATTTCCCGGCTGCAGAGTGTGGGTTAGTGCCCATTAAGTCGAACACCACTGTATCAAAGAGTTCGGTTGGTATCCGTGGCTGTTGTTGCTGATTGCTGTCCATCCACCTACTCTTGTACCAATTACATGTGACACATTTACATATGAATTGTCATATATGTGAGGATATGCCCGGCCAATAAACATGGTGGAGTACATTTCTTTTTATTTGGGCAGTTGCCAGGTGTCCGGTGAGGTTGTGTGTATTTGAGTAGTTCAAAACACTTTTGTGGGCTGCGGCCAGTATGAACACATGCCACATGTCACAGATTACATCTGCGTGGGACTCAATATGGCCGTCAACTACATGCCATCTTTGAACTATTTGTAGCTCACATAGTTGTCTCCACATGGATGCAGTAGGGTAGTCGGTCTGTTTTTCTACTACTGGAGTCAATACCTGCTCAAATAGGGTGTTGCTGGTAGCACTGTGATGCTTGCACACTGGATATTCAGCATTGCAGACGTTATGACATGCTGTCTGGGGCGGTGCGAGGAGTTGGGGGGAGGACACTTTCCAATTCCTCTTCATCCCGTGGCATGTGGTTCCCCGGCATGCGATAGAGATTGTCAGCTAACTGATTTCCCTCTCCAGCTATATGTTGTACTTCGAAGTCGTACAGCTAGAGTAACAATGTCCAATATGTCAGTTTACTGCGCGTTCCCTTCATCGAGTGCAGCCACAGTAGGCAGTAATTATCTGTGTGGAGTGTGAAGCATTGATATTCCAGGAGTGCCTTGTACCTCTTGAAACTCCATACTACCGCCAGACATTCTCTTTCGTTCACGTCGTATCGCTGCTCTACTGGGGCCAAAGTAACTCTGCCGAAAACCAAGATATTGTGTGTTCTGCTGTTGGCTAGCTGGAATAGCACTACTCCCAGCCCTTTCTTGCTGGCATCGGTGGGTATATAAATATGTCTAGTGGGATCGTATCTGGTGAGGTATATTCATTGTTTGAAGAAATTTTTTATTTGGTCAAAACTCTTTTGTTGTTCTACCTGTAATTTGAAGCGATTGGATGGCGACATCATGGTAGTGAGCGGGACAGTGATGAGAGCAAAGTTTGGAATATATTCTCGCACCCAGTTCATAAGGCCAAAAAACTTCCTTACTTGCTTTGTAGTTGTAGCTTCAGCTGATCTGGTGTAGGCCTGCTCCCATTTTCATCTACAATATGTCCAAGAAACTGAATGTTTGGCTTTACAATGTGGTACTTCTCATTTGCATATGTTAACCCATTGATAGCAAGGCACTCGAGTTCAAACGAGAGGTGGTGTACATGCTCTTCCCACGACTCGGACCACATATTACGTCGTCCAGATAGGCTAGGGCACATTTTCCCACGAGGTCGTCTAACACCTTGACCATCATGGATGCTGTCTTGTGGCGATTGGTGGGTATTACTAGAATCTGCCAGTAACTGCTCCAAAGATCTCTGGTGGTGAGAACTTTTGCCTTCCCTAAGATGTTGAGTGCATCCCTGACCTGTATGTAGGGTGGCTTTGCGCTGGCTGTTACTAGGTTTAGGGGTCTGAAATCTACACAAAATCTCAAAATCTCCTTCTTGGGAGCAAGTGTGAGGACGGAATTGGAAGCACTCCCAGACGGCTCAATTACCCTTCCTCCAAAATTTCAGAGATTTGTGTCGCAATAATTTTGCATTGATGTGGGTAGTATCTTTGGGGGTTGATGTGATGCTCGGAGACAGTTGTACAGCATAACGAGTCTGCTACCATAAAAACATCTTTTAGTTTAATAAAAATCCTTTGCACTGCCCACAGTACTCGGTTGGCACGACAGGATCCAGGCTGTCCATTGATACTGCCAGCGACTTCCTAGCTGTTCGGGGTTCCAGATTGTACTCTGTGCAGTGTTCCTTTCTCCCAAAATGTATACGTTGTGCCGCTGGTTCGACTACAGTTTGTTGTTTTGTTAGCCAAGCGAGGCCTAGAATGACGTCTTCATGCATGCCGCCAGATACGAAGGCGTTGTGGCAATCTCTATATCTCGGATGTGAACTGTAACCCTAACTTCGCCAGTAATTTCCCCGGTATGCTGTTGTGTGGCGAGCTGCATGACTTGTTTGACTGGTTTCACCAGGCTGACATTTATCGAATGTGTATGTACGAAGTTGTGCAATGCCCCAGTGTCGATAAGTGCTCGGCACTGCATATGGTTTATGCGTATCGGAATTCGGATGACATTACTATTTTGGGTGATAATCTGTTGTGGGGTCGGATTTTTGTTACTTTTCGGTGTTGTGGGGTGAGTGACGTCCGGCCGCTCAACCCCCTATTTCCGTTTCCCGTCGGTATCTGTTGGTGTTGTCCAACAAATGCTTGTAGTCGGTACATGTTGGGCAGTCGTTATTCCAATGAGGTCCTCCGCACCAACGAAATGGCAGTGGCGGTTGTCAATGTCTCATAGAAAAACATGGTGCAGGTACATTGTTGTGTTTTGGTGCAAGTGCCCTGGGTTTCAAGGTTATGTCATTCGGGACTGCACGTGAAATGATGTTGTTCACTGTCTCACTAACGTCTGGCATATTTTGCACTTGATGAAGTCTGTTCGTGGCGTGGTTGAGCTGGATCATTTGTGTCGTATAGCATTACTGTCTGTATGAATTCACTCTGTGTGGTATGTATCGTGGATGTGAGTGCAGCACATGCGGGTCCGGCGACCACTTCTAGGGTGTTCTTGAGTGACAATTCGGGATGATGTTCTGTCACCCTGCAGATTTATTGTGTGGCGAAGTTATAGATGGACCCCTCTCCCTGCTCCTGTAATACAACACGACTTCGGGCTCGGAGTGATGTAAATGTGTTTGCGAATCTGCTCATAAAATTGTGGCGGAGCTCTTCCCAAGTCAGGCCGTAGTGGATTATCCTTCACCAACAAACTCGGGCATCGCCGAGAAACCTCTCGCCCATGCAATTGGCCCAGTCCTCCTGGTCCAGTCTGTAACACGACGATTCGAATTCCCTGAGTTGTTGATTTTGTCCCTCCGATAGTCCGACAGTTCTTGTAGCAATGGTGTGAAGTGTGCCATTGGTGTCTCGACAGGTGACATGTCTGCAATAGCGATGGTAGGTGGACGTGGTAGTTGCGGTCGTGGTACGTCACCCTTTTCTGTGGCGATTTTCCTGAAAACGTCTCCACATAAATCCTTTGGCTGCAGCAAATGCTGAATTCCTGCTGGTGTTCCCGTCTGAATGTTTAGGCATGAGTTTCTGTCCTTGTTGCTCAAGTCTGGTCAACAGCGAATGCAGCGGATGTAGTGCTGGTTGTGGAGAGTCTGTCTTTCCCGGGAAGAAATACACCATTCATGATACCGGAGAAAACATCGTCCACAAACAAAATTTGCTGGTCCGTGTCCATCGCATTGCATTGCATTTGCACATTTCCTCTGAATGTTTCGGAAATTTGACTGTCATTGACTGTCAGCTGCAATGGGCGTGCATGTACACATTTAAACAGGCAAACTGGGTTGATGAATCCTTTAATTAGTACTAGTCGCAGGCAGCGTGTGCATACTTCCTCCTGGTTGCCTGATATTATTCGTGCTAAAAACCCTCCGCTAATGCCCAGGTTCGCATGGTACCACAACTGTTGCAAACGTTGGAGAGCATCAGGTTTGCAGCAGACACACTCGTATTCCCTGGGTAAGTCGATTAGCGGTGGATGTGGGTACAGTATCCTCCGAAAGCACTTTGTGCACAATGTCGATGGTTCGCCGTTCATGGCCCACCAGTCCCAATGTCTTCGGTCCCAAGTGTGGCGCGGTTGCTGTGACGATTCCATGCCCCAGTTTGTTTACATTCAGCCCTGTGGCCTCTCATATTGCGACTGTCACCATTTCAGTGCGATGCAGAAGGGGTGGTCCTGCCGACATGATGTGGCGTGGGTGGAGGCACAAAAGGCAGGTGATATTATTCCCTTAGTGATACAGTATCCCAAAATGGTGGCATTGGATGACGTCATGGTGATGGTAGCTGTCCAAAATGGCGACTTATCTCATGTGATGACCATGGTGATTCCTTGGTGCCAAAATTGTTTTTGCCTTTATTCCAACTTCTCTCTTGTCGTTAAGTTCCCAGTTTTATTGATGAAATGGTGTAGGAATTGTCGCGTTTTGCCAGTAGCAAAATTATAGGAACCCGAGGGATAAATTGGACACTACATGTACAACACACATGGTCGCACATGGTTATACGGACATGATACACTTGGTAAATAAAGGATGAGGACATTGAATACCCAGGAATAATTTTACTTATCTGATGATTGACGAGTAGGAAAACAATGTCTGTAGTGTGGGTTCATGATTAGCCACATTCTTGGGCGCGCCTTTGACATGATCTTAAAATTGGCATCAGGGAATGGTTGTAGGTTATGATGTTCGATGATGTAAGTTCAAGTTGCCAGGTGGGTATCAGTCCTTGCTCAGCCTAGAACACGATGAAGAAGTGCCACTGTCACTGCTGCAGTTGTCCTGTGTACTATAATCCAAATGACTGATCTAGTCAAGGATATCTGAGATCCCCCGATACGCTCATTCAAAACACTGCGGGAACTGTTGAGGCCGAATGTACATTGTAGTTTTAGCAAGACTGATACTGTATTTTTCCCACAGTGCCTTATGATACGAACAACAGTAGTGTGATTTGCCAAGTAAATGCAACATTGTTCAGTTAACATGTTCTTATATTTTGACAGCTGCAAGGCATTTGAGAGTACAAGCCCTTATAATACCGCTAATTTTCCTGTATATCAGGTCTTATTTTGTGTGTAAAGTGTACTGCATCACATAATTCATTGGACACATGAATAGCCCTAATAATCCATGACATAGGGCATATACGAAATCTGATAATAATTTCATCAATAACTTAATGGTTTGCTATATCAGTTACGAGGCATATGGACAGCCCAGATAGTCCATCATTTAGTAAACCAATTTTCGACACATCAAACAACGCATCACAGGGACTGCAACCAGAAAAACGGGGTTTTGCACACGGGTGATTCAGCCCACAGCACTTCGAGAAAGTCCTGAGTCTCCATGCTCCAACATCACCATTATCATTGATACCACCCTTGTTCGACGTCTGGTGCCTAGATGGGTAAATAACGAGAACCTCACACTTTACCAATTATGAAAACCTAACCTCAACTGCTTTTCCCTCACCACAAGGCATCACCAAATAGACCTCCGGTTAGCAAACCATCTGATATGTGCCTACTTAATTTTGCAAATAAGTACAGTGTGTGATCCGCCATAAGAGGCTACTGTTTAAAACACAACGTAGTTATAGTACAGCATTTTCACGAGGGGATTCTCCACAGCCACAGGGAAATTATGTCCTGGGTGAATGGCTTATAAACCAGAGATCAATGGAGCCTGCTCTACAAGAACTTCATGGCATGGCTTTAGCGATGCCTAGTACCTACCGGAGAACAAAATCACCAACCAATCCTAACCTGAGATCGCACCACCCCTCAAACCCACCTTTACCCTTCCATGATCAAACCATACAGCACCAACTGGAAAAGTCAAATTTCAGTATACAAAGTTTATAAATTGGAATCTGTATATATGCACTTATATTTGTCAGATTGCACGTATACACATAATATCTTTCTTCATAATGTGACTTAACTTCTTCCAACATACTGTGGGATGTCATCGTTTTACTGAAACAGAAGCAAAATGGAACGAGAAAAACTGGAACAAGAAATGTTTACAATGAAATGTCACACAGTAATTTCTTAATTTTTGTAGTTTATATATTCATCTACACTATAAAATGCACATTCAATAAAAAATTCTTTCAGCTGTTTTTTAAAAAGAGTTTTGTTTAGAGAAGCAATTTTCTTGATCGTGTTGTGGAAATTTATTGTAAAGTAGGCTACCAAGGTAGGATGGCCCATTATGGACTAGTTTTAAGTTAACTGAATCCATGTGTAAGTTTTTTTATTCTAGTGTCATACTTATCAAAGGACTCATTTTTCTTAAATAAATGACTGTTTTTGGACACGAATATAAGTACTGAAACATGTACTCACATGCAAATGTTAAAATCTCTGAGCTCTTGAAAAGATGTTTACCTGTGCCAGACTTTCTTTTGCCATTGATTATTCTTACATCTCTCTTTTCCATGTGAAACACTTCTTTACTGTCAGTGGATTTACCCCAAAAAATTATACCTGAACAAATGATGAAATAAAGATGTGCAAAATGTACAATTCTTTTGTATTATTGTTCAAGACCTTTGCAACACTTCACAGAGCGAAACAGGCTGATCTTAGTTTAGGTAAAATATACACAATGTGATATTTCCAGTTTAGTAGAAAGTTTCTGTTACTGCTAACATATGAAACCATGCATTTAGTTCTGTAAATGTGGTGTCTGTTTTTTTTTTGCATAAGATCATTTACTAAGTCTCCAGAGACTAAGTTGCTAGTATCATCTGCAAATAAAATTAGGGCAGTGTCTGGGGTTAAGGCACATGAGAGGTCATTTATATAAACTAGGAAGAGTAGGGGGCCTAATATTGATCCTTGTGGGACTCCATTATTGATTTTTCCTGATTCAGTCTAGAATTATGTAGTTTTGCTTTTATCTGCACGTGTTGTTTGTTTCAAATGTATAAGCTTATTTGTTGATGCGGTTTCATGGTGTGAAAAGGGGCGAGAGGAGATTTTGAGTAGCATTGGAAGTCGAGGTTAGGAAAGTTGGAAAACTTGATATTATCTGGAAGGCACCAGACTTCATCAGAGCGATATCAATAAAGTTGAGGTACAGCTGACTCTTTGAGATCTCTGGATTGTTGGTCCCAAACACAGCGGCGCAATCCTCCAGCGTGGCTGTGGTACTCCTCATACCAAATTATTAGAATTTAACTTAAATGTTTGTGAAATTGTGGCCTAGTTGGGCTGGCACACACACCCCAAATTAACTGAATAATTATGCAGTGACACATTGAAATTGAATAAACACACACCAAAACACTTGATGAAAAGTTTACACTTTTGGCGGAATTCTGAGAGCTCACACCGTTAAGTACCAGGGGCATGACAGAAATAAAACACACGAGATTTACTTCAATGTGGTTTTAATTGTTAGTTTAACGCACTCCTCTAGGGAGGCAATTCACATTGGTGCCGGGCTCGGCCCGCCTACAAGGATACACAGAGAAAATTTGACGTGAAGACGTGAAAACTTAATAAGTGAAAATTAAGCTTCCCCAGTTCATATTAGCACCATTGAAGAGAGGGGTGGGGTTTCTGGGTAGCTAAAACGTAACGATATTCCAGAAATTAAATGTCTATTGAAAACTAAACGATTGGTCAAATAAAGGTTACTGGTAGTCTGGAGCGTGAGACATGGCACGACACACACGACCATCTCCTCTCGATTCCTAATGTCTACTGTCTCATAGAATACAGAGGGAGGTACTGTCTCATCCCTCGTGGCCGCTGGTCAGCTTAGCTGGCAGGTGGGCGACTCGGAACTACTTCTTGACCGTTGCCAATAAACCATCTCAAAACATAAAAAAATCACACCAACTTACTATTTAACATATTTATAAAATGTCATAGTGTTAATGTAAACAAAACAACACTTGCACAAAAGGGTGAGGTGAGGTGACGGTGGAAACATGTGAGATGTCAAAAAATTAACACTTGCAAATAAATATTTTATAAACACAGAACACTGAATAGGGGCTTTTCTCGGTATATATATATTTAGTTCCCTGTATTAGTGTTCAGTCATTATCTGCTGTAAAGGACTTGGAAATACGCCCTATTTTCACTCGTTGAACCACTCTGCTCTGTGATGCACTATGTTGTACCAATATGCACTGGACTCAATCGCATGAGATTCATGCACCCAGTGCACTGCACGAAAACACTGATGTACTACATAGCACACACATTGTAGTGGGTAGCTGTGGGATATGTTGAGAGATGTTGTGCAATGGGCAAACAGTCTAAGGAGAGGGGAATACAGCACACATTATAGTTTATTGATTGTACCTGAGACTCCAAAAAACTTTAATTTTTCTATAAGTATGTTGTGATTTAGGTACACAGTCAAATGCTTTAGTGAGTTCGCAAAACAACCCATTAGATTGCATCTTTTTATCAAGTGCATTAAGAATGCAATTTGTTAGTTTGAAAATCGCATCGTTTGCTGAGGTACTTTTTCTAAATCCAGAGTAAAAATTTGATAAAATTTTGAGATTCTGAAAATGTTTCAGCGATCTCATGTAAATTCTTTTTTCAGTTACTTTTGAAAAAGTTATTAGAAGTGAGATAGATCTATAATTGGTTACTTCGGCCTTGTCACATTCTCAAACAATGGTGTTACCATAGCCCATTTTGAGTCTGCATGGAAACAATTCTGTATTGAAGATAGCATTACTAATATGACCCAATGGAGCACTGACTTCAAAAGCATATTGATTTAATAACTTACATTTAATGAAATCGTATATACTTGGTAAATTTGGTTGCAAATAATTGATTCTATTCTCCATTTCTTTGTAGTTTTGTTTGTAAAAGATATAGCAGGGTACAGTTGTTTGGTGGAGCGATATGGGGGTGAGAGGAGATTTTAAGGACCAGTGCAATCTGAGGTTAGGAATGTTGTGGAGAAATACTGTTACCCAGTAGGTGCCAGATATCGTCAGCACAATGTCAATGTTGTGGTAGAGCTGCGGACTCTTGAAATTCTCTGGAATCTCGGACCGATCACCCGGATGTAATCTTCCGTCGTTGCTGTTGGACCCCTTATATTAAATATTACCTGCGGTGTTTGTTAAATGGTAGGCCTATTACAGACTAACCTACACATCTTAAATTAAAATTAACAGATTGACTGTTGTATTTATGTGTTGAGTTTAATTAATTACTCAATACACTGAGCAGAATGATAACACTTTTGGCAGAATTTTCAGGGACACATACCCTGTAGTGCCCAAAGGTGCTGCTAAATAAAACACATGGTTTCCACCATAAGTAGTTTATACTTGCAGTAAAAAGCCACAACTCTCTCTAGGGAGACACTTTACACAGGTTGGCCGGGCGGGAAGTGTTTTGGAAAGAATGTTAAATTTACTCAAATAAATGTTATAATAAATTGGCCTGCCAGCATTGGCTAGATGGAAAATTGGCGCGAAGTCAGTGAAACTTACATGGTGAAGTTAAGCTTCCCCAGGCGATTCTAGCACTGGGGAAGTAAGGTGCGGTGTGTCTGGGCGGTTAAAACAAACGAGGTTCCGGAGTTTAAAGTCTATTGAAAAATTAAATGATTGATTAGACAACAGTTTTATGCTGCCCGGAGTGTGCACATGGAAACGACACATGACCGACCACTCCAAGTACCTTGCGTCTACTGAATGGCTCCGTGCAGTGAAATGACCGGCTTGACAGGCTGGCACGTTGCGTGGGCCTACTTTCTGACACACTTTGAATGAACAATTACAAAAACACATCACACTTGCCAATTAACATGTTCATAAAATACTCTGCATGAAGCATGAATAAACAAAACACTTGCACAGGCGGTGGAATGAAACGGAGGTGACATGTGAAATGTAAACACATAACCCTTGCAAATGAACAATACGACAGCATGATGGCTGCCGAAGCCGCAGTCAGAAATCATATGAAAAAAAAAAACATTTACACTAAAAGCTAATGGTGATTCTGAACATTGCTACTTATTGATTACAAACATTTTGGTGACATCCACATGCATATTAAAGCAATAATTAGGATTGCGAATATGACATCACTGGGAATTTTACTGCACTTAAAACAAGATCTTATATGAAATGAGGCTGATGTTAGCAGTTTACTGAGACATGAAAACATTGTAATCCTTTTACAGAATGTGTATAATTACAATCACTGAAATAGCTGAAGTAATGGTAATTTGTTCAGATACTTCGGTTTCCGGTTGAAACATTCAAAGTGAATTGTTGTTTCCAGTGAACTTCCAAAGTGAATGTTTGCTTCAGGCATTTTATGCCGATGAACGAGTCTATCCCTGGAAAGAGGCGTGTGTAGCCACACTCGTTTACACCTATAGAAATAGAAGCGTACTGTGCGGAATGTTTTATGTGAAATAAAGACTGTACACAATTGTGGAAAAGTATTTCTTTTTGAATTAATGCACTTTGGGTCTACATAGCATTGCTGAATAGGCCAGCAGGTCATACACATTGGAGGGACGTCAGACATCGCGGTGCGAACTGATTCGACATTCCCTGAAATCTCCAGTGTGCTTGGTAGCTGTGGTTTTTGGGGGAACGCTGTTCTGGACCGCTTGCTAATTCATCCAAAGGGTTACCTCTCGAGACAAATAAGCAAAACGGTCACTTGAGTGAGTACATGTTGGCCAGGCAGTGTAATATGCCATTCACGTCGACCTGCACTATCGTACTCGTGGTTGTTTGTGTCGACATGGTGTCTGCTAGATGGAACAAATAACTTCGGAGGCACAAACGGTCATGAAAGCACTCGTGAATGTCTGGTTTTTGTCAATTCAAAAGAGAATTTACGAACAGTGTACGAAGTACGTTATTTTCAATTTAATTTTCAGTATATACAAAAGTTAATGAGACACTGGACTGATGCTGCTAGTGACAGCTGTTATTTGGGATGCGTGGCTGTTCCAGCCGGGCGACGTCCCCCTTAGTATTAATGTGAAACTAATGTAAGTTTCTATTAAAAAAGCTCCAAGTTATTATGCTTTATTTTGCAAGAGAAATACCTTTGTGGTGAGCCTGCCTGTGATCATAAAATAACACAAAATTTAGATATCAACTGCCTCAATTTTAGCAGATAAAACTAAAATTATGGTTTTCAACTAAGTAAAAATCTTGTGTAAATTAAAAGTTGATAATTTTCTGTGTTGAGCTTTTGTACTTTGTAGGGTTAAGTTTAATTTTCACTGTTAACGACCACACATTGTGGGTTGTTAGTCACCCTGTCCGGCTTCATCCAGTTCGTTACAGGCCACAGTTGGGGGAAAAAAATGCATGTGAGAGGCTCTCAACTCTTGCAGAAACCAAGTTACTTCGCAATAGTCAAATAATTCTGGAAACATTTTGCTTTCGCCCTCACGTCTCCTACAGCTCTTCCTTGTACTTCTCTGTTTGGTACAAAGAAGCTTAAATTTACCATTTTTGGACACTGACATATGCATACCCCAGTGTTGGTACCGATCATGCAGTAGGTCAATTTCAAAGTTGTGTAACCACGTGCTCAGCATGCTACAATAATTCGTACTTAAATGTTTGTTACCAGTGCGAACGAAGTGAAGTATTTGGTGTGGAGTTAACGGTGTGGTGATCATGTATGTCTCAAGGCCCATTTATGTTCCCGCTCAGTGGGTAACTGTCATACAGTCTGCCAAGAAAATTGGATCACCATTTGAAATAAATGAGATGGACACGGCGGATATCTATAACCTGAAACAATGGTTATATGCACCTCCTTTGGATCGAACTTCAGCATAAATGAAAATGGCGAAAAGGTGTCGTGAAATGAAATAAAAGAAATTAAAGTTGAGAAGGAAGAACACTATGAAATTAAATACAAATTATGTTATGAGGCTAATGAATACAGAATCATCAATGTTCATCGCCGAAAAAGAGGAAGACACTCAGGGAATCACGAACTTACTCCTGCATCCAGCCAGGCCACAGGAATCAGTACTGAAAAGAAAAGAGATCTTCTCTTCCTGTGTGAAGCAAAGCATATAAAGCCACATCACCAATGATTCATTTAAAAGCCTTCGTGTTTCTGCCGATTTATAGGAGGGAAGTGAACATTAAGTGCGTTAAGACATTTCTTCAAAACAGTCAATGTTTTCCATATCCATGCATGTATTTAACATAATGTTTTGTAGATGACACACGTTTTGCCTAAAACGTGATATATCATATTTATTCTATTAATTCTAGTAAAATTAATTAACATTCGAGTTGAACAACTGGCCAACTTTTATGTTCAGTTTGTCAAAAAATACTAATTTAGGCCTATAGTGAAATATATTTGTCCATAATGGAACGAATTGAGATTCAGTTATATTTCAATATTGCCACAAGTGCAAAATATTAATTATAATTAAATATATCACAACATATCTAAACATGCAATTCTGTATTTAAAGAACTGTCAATTTTGTATCCATCCTCAAGAAACAGATTTAGCATATTATAAATAAAAATTTTTCAGAATTTTTAAATATTAAAACGCAAATATCACATAACTACCAGTTTTGCACTTGTGGTCGTCTTCTTTCCAAGGTGCGAAAAGTAGAATGTCGTTACCGAGTTGCCTACTACATGTGAACCGAGTTTGGAGGAATACGATTTTCGGGGTCAAATGTTTTATCAGGAAAGGGAAGGTACATACATTCTGAGAGACATCGCATGGTTATATAAGTCTATCTTTCCAAGAAAGTAGGCTAAAAATTCAAAGAATAAACTTTAAAAAATGTTTTCGTTAATGAATTTAACTATAAACCAGTTAAAAATCATAATTCCAAAAAATATTTAATCTGGATTTTGAATTGCAGCATTCCGTTTCGAGTAGCTTCCATGCTTCATTAACTTCATTGATGTCATTGTTTTCATCTTGTCTGGGATTGCAAGCTGTTGGTTCACTTCAATGTAATTTTAAAATCTCGCTGTCATTGTACCGCTGCGTAGTTATTGTTCTAATTGACTACTATAACACATCATATACACGTACGTAATGTTCGTCTACGCAGCCAA
Source organism: Dryococelus australis (assembly GCA_029891345.1). Lineage (NCBI taxonomy): Eukaryota > Metazoa > Arthropoda > Insecta > Phasmatodea > Phasmatidae > Dryococelus > Dryococelus australis. The sequence continues at coordinate 333,030,759 of CM056995.1, read as the reverse complement.
GCTGTCCTGCGTATTTCGCTGACACTAAACGAGCGCAGAAAGGGATAAGGCTAGGACGAAGGTTATGTTGAGATCATAGACTAAATATGAGGTAGACCGATCTCGCTGGCTGCACACAACCAATCTCCGTGTCCCAACATAGAACTGATTTTCTGTCAACACGGCTAGCAAAAACGGCGTGAATTGGATTTTGATGTAAAAACACTGTTTAGTAAGCAAGTACTTTGAGAGTTTCTTATACTTCCTCTAACCAATTTGAAATGCAATTTGATTAAATTCAAATAGGTAAAAGCATTTCATTAACACAATAGTGCTTGCCATTTCAAAATTAACATATAAATAAACACGTTCATCACTGTTGACCATGTGACTTTGACAGTTGTGTTCCTTTCGGGCACGTCAATGTTGGGCACATGCGCAGATGACGAATAAGCGATCTACCCCATCTTTAGTCTGTGGTTGAGATGTAGGCAAGTCTTGATAAGCCAAGCCTGGGCGAGCACGTTTCCGCTTTGGCAAGTGCCACATTTACCGGTAACCATCTAGTAGTTCGAACTGAGTCACCACGCGTTTCATATCTTCTACTGTTAGAAAGATTGGCGTGAATATTCTAACGACCGCAGAAACGATATTTTATTTTCTGGTTGCAGCGGCTGGGGAAACTTCTTATAGCAACAGCATTGTTCATTCCGGAAAGTCGGAGCTATTGCAAATATGCAGAGTTCTCGTTTATGTATATTCGGAGTTCTGCTCCGTTCCATGCCATTACGAAGCGCGATTGCGTACATTATAGATGCGCCGGCTTGAGAACGGACTTGGCTCCGCCCAGCCAAGTGAAAGAGAGAGGCCGAACGACTTGCCAAGCACTAACCACCGCTTCCTGGCAGACGAGCAGACGAATCTGCAGGCACTCCTTCCCACCTGCCGTGCCACCGTCGAAAACAATTATTTCCTATCCCGGAGAGAAGTTGCCTAACATTGGTAGAGCTCCCATGTCCTTAGTAACAGCGGAGCTACCATAGCTGCCTATAGCCTCAACAATCCCCGCGAATGTACGGGAATTTTTCAGTGTGCCCGCGGTGCGAATTTCGTAGATACCAAACTCAAGATCACCGCGCCACGCGCCCATGGGAATGCAGGTGGGCGCTCTTAAGAGTCCCATGTACTGAAACGTTTTCTGTGAAATCGTTGTTTTGCGCGCAAACGCGTATCTCGGTAAATAAAATTTCTGGAAATATGACTTTTTCTCAGAAAAGAAAAAAAAAAACAATTATATAGGTATGGCCCAATTTTTTTACTCTTGTCATATTAAGCGTATTCTCGGAGAAAAAAAAATCGCGAAAATATTCAAATATCACATTTTTAAAACTTGCCTTTCATCGCGTGTAATAAAACACCACTGTTACAGATCTAATTTGCACAGTACAGCGTCACGACGGAAACACTGCACGCCTTGCGCGTAGGAGCGATGAGGCGCTAGGCGTCCGTGTAAAAAACAGTCGCCCATATCGCTCCATCAATAAACATTCAAACAGCGCAGAAGCAGGTATATTCTAGTCACAGAGGAACTGAGCATACAGCAAGGAAAGAGTTGAGTGAGTGAAAAAAATTTGCGCGGCCCGTAAAATCGAAGCCATGAGAGCCGATGAAGGTGAAGAGAGGTGAAATGGAGCAGCGGTGGAATGCAAGGGCGATCCCGCTTGAAATCGAATCAGGTTCGCCTTGGTGGGAGGCGAGCAATCTTACCACTAAACCACTGCGGCCCCACAGATAAGACGAGTTTATGCGAGCTCGGTTGCCATCTTGCTGGTCAGTATTATTTCGCAATATGCAATAAATTTTATTAAGAGTCTCCTGAAACGATAAACTTAGGTCAACTGAGTTTAGAGACAGAAAATTAAAGATATTTAATATCAAAATGTTTTTATTCGACATTAGAGCACAGTACTATATGGCTATTTCTTTACTATAGGCTATTCACGGTAAAATGAGCACTTTTGAAATCCCCACTTAAGATCTCTTGTATACACGTTGTGTATTCTTCCGCCTTATGTAAGATTAACTTTGTCGTTGGTCTCATCACTTTATTCATGCGTCGGTCGAGTGAAACTGTGAAATTATGAGTAGTTAATATTTTTCAGATCTGCTCATTTTTACGCTCCCATGCATTAAAAAAGAACAGAAAGCAAAATAAATAATTTAAATTAACATAAATGATTACCTAACACTTCTTATTCGACGTTAAGATACGGAAATACTTTCCCATCCATCGTTACAACTTTATTGAGCATGTCACTCAGGGCGCCTGTTAAAATACATGCAGGTAGGGGCAATGACTTTTTCTAAGGTTGATTTCAAAACTGCTCAATTTATCGATCGGCGTACACCACGAATATGGCGGTGGAATATCCGCTGCACTCTCGAGTTAAGTCTATTCGTGGTTTCTTCATACTTTTTGAATCAAACCTTGAAACATCACCCCGTGTTTGACGCTTTTGGTTATTCCCAAATATGCCATGTATTATATAAGTTCTATTATTGTGTTAAGATAAAAGTACCTTATTTTTGGTTAAATTAAACTTTTACTTATTTTTATTAATAAATTATAATATTATATTTGCAGTTAAGATGACTAAGAACAGAGATAAAATAGGTACGTTGGTAATGCCTAGTAAGACATAGATGTCATGCAAAATATTACTACACTGATGCAATGTATTATCACTATTGTTGAAATTCTCTGTACTCGGTTAAGTTTGTTTGCATGAGTGCGCGAGTGAAGAGATTGCGCGACTGTTAACAGCGAGGTATTGGGAGCCGATGAGGGTGATTGAAGTGAGTATGGAGCAGCGCCGGAATGAAAGGGCGGGGGGAAATGGGAGATCCCTGAGAAAACCCGCCGATCAGGGGCATCATCCGGCACGATTCCCACGTGCGAAAATCCGGGAGTGAACCCGCCGGCAATCGAACCCGGTTCGTCTTGCGGGAAGGCGAGTAGTCTGACCACTGCACCACCGCGGCCCCTACCACCTGGTGAAGATGCCATGACTGGAGAGCTCACAGGAGACTGGGCTGTAATGGGCGTAGGCTGTTTTACTATGCCCGGTGGGGCATACCCTGACTTTTAGTATCCAGTCGTTTTGATTTTATGATATTGATTTCAATAGTGCTCACTTTGTCGCGAACAGCACATATATATATATATATATATATATATATATAATATATATATATATATATATATATATATATATACAGTGTCAATACAAATTATATTTCCTATTACAGAAATTAACTACTCACATGTTATAACACTCATATACATGAAAGTTGTCTCAATGGAAAGGGAAACTAAAAAAGTTTTTTTTTATATATTTGCTTCACATCACCTATGCGCAATGTGAGCGCCCTTTGTCACGCGACACACATCGAGTCTGTAGTCCAATTCCTGCAATACACGTTGTAACATTGGACGATCCATTATTGCAATGGCCTCTGCGATGCCGTTCACGATAAAGTGAGCACTTCTGAAATCCCTGATAAAGTTCTTCTTTCTTGCCCATTATGTATCCTTCCGCCACACGTAAACAAACATTGCCATGTGACTACCATGTGACAGCCATGTGATTGCCACATGTTAATAAACTCAATGTTTACATTTCAGGACTGCTAAATGTAACTTGCATAATATTATATATTAAACATGTAACATATATGATGTATATAACACATGATATATATATATATATATATGTATATATTTGTATATATGTATGCATATATTTGTATATATGTATATAAATATGCATATGTACGTATACATATATGCATATATGTAAATATATAAGTATATGTCATGTTTAATATAAAATATATGTATATATAAAATATGTAACATATATAATCGTTCGGGTCATGTCAGAGCTCTAATAGACAAAATCTTTACACAACAAAACAATTGAAAAATGAACGCCCTAGTGATGAAGTCATGGAAACAGTGAAATAGCAAACATTACACTTGGGCGGTGAACAAGGACCAACACAACACGTTAAAATAGGACACACATTAGTTAAGCCGAAAAATAATTTGGAAGGGCAGCCAAATCCAGATTTTGAAATAGACTAGCACTACTGCACACCCAAGGTACAACACCACTTGTCACACAAATGACCAAACATTTAAAAATTGTACCGCAAACTTAACGTTTCCCATGACTCACCGTTTTCTATGTGGGTGAAAAGGAAAACGTCAGCTTGAAAACACGATAGCTCCGTTTGGCCTCAGCTGACTGAAGTGAAGTGCAACTAGGCCATCAAGGAAAATTATACATCCTGCAGGCATAAGGTTGCGGCGTAACGTAGCAGACGTCTGAAGTGTAGAGCGAGGCCGTGCAAGGCCTTAAATAAACAACCACGACAAATAGAAAAATAATGACGCGCGAATGGGAAAGGGGAAGGCAGGGAGGCAGAACAGCACGGTAAAACGAGGGGATCTGAGCCAAGCAAAGAGTAGACCACTGCACAGAAGTAGATGGTGCTAATAAACTTAACGTGACGGCGCAAACGTGTCAGTATATAAAAATACGTAATATAAAAAAAAAATATGTAAAATATGTGCATGTACATTTTAAGGACGGTTTTATATGCACCTTTATAAATAGATATAAATATATTTCAACATAGGCCTATTACGCATATATATAATAAAAATAATTTACATTAAAAATATAAACATATTAACAAATGCATTTGTGTATACATATATTTTTTTTCTTGACACCGTTACTCGGTGTTCGTACCCTTCTGAGACCTTCCAAAAAAGAACTGAACATATATACTTCATTTATACAAAATACTTCTAAAAATAAAGTATATTAGTTATATAAGTGAAATGCCGATCCAGCGATGGCCACATTTCCGGTGTCTCTTGAGGCCCAATGGGTGCGACATTTCATTTTTGTCAAACCCACAGACTTCAAGAAACCAATTTTACAGGTAAAGTGCATGGACTCTATTCATTGTTGTGGTTCCTTCATTGCAATGACTGCAGCAAAACTGAAAACTTAAATGAGAACATTATTTCAAGAAAATTACTATACATACAAAAAATGGTTCATGCGTGCACACACAAAGCTGAAACGAATGTCTAATAATGTAAAACCAATACATATCCACAAATGACAGCGTTACAATGACATTTATGTTAACAATTAACTCAATATACATTACCTTATCGTACCACGCAACACACATTTGAACATTTAGAATAAATTTTGCAAAAACTGTATATATTATGTGAAAAAAATATCGCTTATATCTGTTTTATACTAGACACCAAAAATGAATAACATATTTTAACAAACAGCATGACAAATACATAAAAACATGTGAAGTACAATAGCAAATAGTACCCACCCATAACAGATATGTGTATACTACAAACAAGCAGTTGCAAAATGCAAATACCTTTACCTGGTCATACAAACCTTACCGCCACTGACCATCCAGCACCTACTGTGCAGTAGAACAGCCTGGTATCTCTGTCAGTCAATACGTCATCGCCACTGCCAAGATCATCATCGTCAGTGGTGTCCAAATCCGGATCCAGGGAGATGATGAATGGAGGTATGTCAGCAGCTTCGTGCACTTCCTTCTCCCAGTCCTCTGCAATCATCTTCTCCAAGTGGTCGGCACACTTTGCCCATCTGAAGGAAAGTTTGTGCAAGGTACACTTGAAAGCTGTGTGTTTAACACGTGGCACTAGAAACATTCATATTTTCATGCTTAAAAAATCTCCAAGCAATAATGCAAATCTTTTAAAATAAACTATGTACAGACCTTAATTTATTCGGTACAAATGTAGCAACATAAACAAACTAATATTATTATCATTATATCAATTGTAGCCAGGCCACTGTGCTTGTGTTGTGTTTTGTATGTACTTATCGCTATAACTGTGAATGTGTTGGGTATGTCAATTGTAGCCCGGCCCTTATTGAAAGCTAGCTCATACAGCTTCTTTAGAAATACTGTACTTAATTTAACACATACAGTGCGTAGTGTAATCTAACCTTTACAAAACATGCATTCGCAAGTAAACAGGAGCTCTGGGAGTCTGGGGTGTTGACTATGACGTGTAATTTACAGTTACATTAAACTTCGATAACTACAATATTTCTGCGGCCCAAGTGGCAGATCTAACAAACAATTATGCTTACTCAAGAACGCATACTATCTTAGTTGATATTTCTCAAAAGGTAGCAAGTTGTCTTGTCCAACATCCATTTCGAAATTTATACGTGAAATTATTCTATAATTGTTGACAATTAATTATAAATACTTTCTAATTCTTATTACAGCAAGCATTGCCAAATAAAACGATTACACTTGCATTGAGAAATAATGACGGGAACAAGCACAGCTATAGGTCTATAGTTAACAAAACCAGCTTCAAAATTTTATAGTTTATAGGATGTTGGAACACCTTTGGTGTAGCATCAAACTGTGACGTTTATGTTATGTTAACAATAGTAAAATTTAACGCTGTAGCTTGGGATGAATAACTACATGAACACAAGTTTGAGTTTAGGCCTACCTTACAAAATAACACAGTCATATACAAACGTGTAAAATTAACGTATAATTACTGCCGGCAAAATTTTCACTTGTTTTCAAGGCAGATTTAAGAAATGTTACATGGCTGGTCATAAGTAGATACGTATAGATCCATTTGAGGTTACGCCTAAATGACAAAACAACACAGTCATATCAAAAATGCGTGAAATTAACGTATAATTATTGTGGGAAAATTTTCACTTACTATCAAGACAGATTTAAAAGAAAGGTTAAACAGATAGGCGTAGGCACATAGGTACACATAACTTTTTATATTATTTGTCCAACTTAGGATATAACATGTACTTCGGAAACTCATTTGAATATATTAATGTTCGGTTTTCTGCTGTCGTTCATTTACTTTCAGTGTTGTTATTTAACTTTCCGTTTATAATATCACGTTTCCAACTGTCGATTCGTAGTTGTTCTTTTCCAACGATTTACTACAATAACGTACTTGGAGTAAGCGGGGAAAACATGCAGTAAATCCTGTTCGGAGAAACACGTCGTAAAAACACATCTACACTTACCTCCGGACAGTTGCAGTTGAAATATTCATCATTTCTGCAACTCGTTTGATCACCTTGCACGGCTTCATATCTCCCAACGAATTTAAGAATAAATACTTTCGGCGAGATTTATAATGTCTTCCTGACCCTGACTATTCGTACATAGTTTGCTGGGACTCGTTACTTTACACAAAATCACTACGACACAAATAAACACTATACGACCTATAATAAAACAATGATGATTGCAGATAAGCTGAAAAATAAATGAGGAATATTAAAACACAACAACTTCCAGCTTCCAAATCTGTAGCGTGCCTCGCAACCACTCCACACAAGCAAAGCCAAGCAACAAGCATGAAGGAACCACAACAACGGGCCGTTGGTTTTGACCGTTGCGCCGATCACGTGACACAATATGATTATGAGTTATAGTAAACACATTATCTTTACGCCAATAATAATGTTAAACTGTATAAACTAAACTTCAAGCAACTTAAGTAGCCATAAATTTAAACATTGCACTGCAATATAGCGTTATTTCTTATTTTCAAATTTCATTGCCAACATAACTGGGTATGTTCATCCCCAGCCTGTGCGGTAACACACATGGTTATACATACGCAGTTACGGGCGGTGGTTTTTTTTTCAAAGGTTGATTTCTAGAGTGCACACTTAAACGTGAACGGCCTTTATATATATATATAGTAATCTTTATAATGCCACGGCTACCTAATCCTTAATCAATTTCTCACTACGAAATGGTCTTATGGAGGAAGTTCAAAGAATAAATCAGCGAATAATTTACTTTACCAATCTATTTCACTTAATCTTAAGAGTTTCACAGCTAAAGCCGAGAAAAAAATTTTGCCATTAAAATTCTATGATAATTATATGTATATGCATTGGTACAATAAAAATTGATTACGAAAATTCAAATCCGAATGTGTCTGCTTTACCTACTCATTTATTTAGGCTGATTTATGGATATGTATTTTAAATAAACAGCTTGTATGGCAAGTACGGTCCTCAATATCTAGAGTGTTACATGATGACATGCAATATGCTTAGTGCAGGCAAAATATCAGTAGACTATTAAAAACCTGCTCCTTTATCTAAATATTGAGTGAATTTCACATTCTCGTCAACGCCGTATGTCTGTGCTTCAATTGATTAAAAGAGTTAAGGCGGATTGCTAGTTACAGTTTATACCGCCGATCTTGATGAAATTTCGTACACTACTTTGTTAAGCTATTGTTGTTATGTGCACATTATTTTGTGGAGACACTTAATAATACATTTAACTAATCTGTCGCTTCATAATACTAGATCTGTTGAAAATATGTGTACGAGGTTTTGATCGTGTGAACATATAACATTCTACTTTGTTCTGATGAAATTTGTTTTACGTAAGTATAATATTTCTGTTATTTAATAATATTGATTTGCACCTCTGCATAAGACCAATGTGCAGACTTCCGTGTAAAAATGACAGTCGAACATCGTTTAAAAATGGCCGTTATACAACGTGTATCAATTGAAGTAACAACGTATAGAAGAATAAAATTAATACAAAATACTTTTAAAATGTGTTTTGTCTTTCAAAACACCATCTCACGAGGTAATCTGAACACGCAGCCTTTCATTCCGTTCTCACGCCTTTCATTTAGTTTCTGTGTAATCGCCACATCGCTCTGTTTGAAGGTTTAAACTGCATTTAATGTGATGAAGAGAGTGCACTCATATATACCATTCGTTTTAACAATCCTAACGGTACCAGTCAAACCAAACACGAAAACTATGAGCAAATAACTTCAAACTACACGATATCGGAGTGGAACTTTAAGACATATAATTTTCCTCTCACGATTTAAGCTTGGCCTGGTAGCTGAGATGGCAAGGCAACGGCATAGAGTTGAAAAGTGTGCGAGTTCAATCCCGGCTAACTGCGAAACTGTGCTTACTTCCTGAAATTAACGGTAAATTGCACCATACAAATAGTAAACTATCGTAAATATGTTTATTTCATGTAATTATTTGTCTACATCAAATAAAAACAATATTTTACTCGCCACTGCAGTCGGCCATAACTCATTCACTCAGCGAAATTGTTTCACGTCACTTATTCAATAAGTGATTTTTTTTTTTTCACTGAAGCAATAAGTGGTTTTCCGCTGATTCTAAGTGGAGCCATTTCCACTTATTAGAATAGTTGAATTTCACTGCGAACCAGTGGTTTCCTACTGATTCGAATTTAGAGTCTATAGCTCAGTGTCATTAACGAGTTTTTTGATTAAAAATAATATGTATAATTTAAAAGTAATAAAAATAACTGGGTTAAATTTGGTAACTAATTTACAATACTGGGGAACTGGTAAATGAACAGATGATAATTCGAGAAAACCATCGCTTATTATGCATATAATTTTGCAAAAATTTTTTAAACATTTAAATGCGATATACACATTCTGCTAATGTGTATACGTAAATTATGCGATCGGTGATTATATAATATGCGTGTACCCATATGTTTATATTGTCCCATATGCACACTTTTTTTTACATGGCATAGAAACTTTTCCAGATTTTTTTCATTATGTCTACCGTTTAAAGTCTGTGGTTCACTTGTTGCGAACATCAGGATGGTCTTGCAATCTGGTGCCAAGAGAGTGTTTGCCGATTGCTAGCGTAATTTTTAATGCAATGTGTCTTTGTTACACAATGGGAACTTTTGTCGGTCGGCACGTATAACTTCGGACGGCCCCCCCGCCGATAATTGGCTGATAGCGATAGGCCTTGAGGTCTTCACGCTCAGGAAAAAACTGGGACACAATTGGTAGTTTAATCTGCTGACATAAACTGAAAATTTCATTCCGTTTGTTAATAAATGAAAGGGATTAAGGATAAATGCCACATTGATTTAATTGGACTTTTCAAGTGACCCAAAACGTATTTAGTTATTTAGCATGCAATTGCTGACGAATAATAAGGTATTCCTGGTATATTTTTTTCCGGTTCTAAATCACAAAGTTACATAAAGTACTCCGTAAGACATAATTTGGTGTGCTTCAATACATTAGCACAACTGTTCGATTCTCCAGAATATTCCTTAGTAGAGAAGGCAGCATATAAGCAAATATTATTTAATATTTGGTTTCATTTTTTTTATCCACACACTATTGTTTATCGAATTAATATTCGTTTATAATTTAAGAGACTTTCTAACCGGTGATATTAATGTAATTAAGTATAAGTACGCATTGCAAGATTTTACTTGGTAGGATTTGAACAGTACAGTTTGTAATATCTAGTTTATTTCTATGCCTTTAGTAGAGGATCTAAATTCTAATTAATTATAAATCAATTGTAATTAATTGACATTATTTGGAGAGCTCTAAATAGATCTACTTGCCACATGTATGACACTGTAAAATTTCCTACCATTGCACGCTGTCGATGTTGAAGTAAGTTACTAACATTTTCATCACAATCATCTGCAAATCATAGAATTGATTACAATTGAGACTGATTTGCACAATCTGTTAATACGAGAGTAGCATGAAAGTAATGCAATATAAAAATTCGTACAACATTATATATATATATATATATATATATATATATATATATATATATATATATATATATCCCCTCAAAAAACATCCTCAAAAAAAAAAAGTGTTTTCTCTTATATATATATATATATATATATATATATATATATATAGGAGAAAACACTTTTTTTTTGAGGATGTTTGTTTTTCTGTAATATAATTGAAGCGGCCCAGCGTCCCTAGTTTGGGCCGCCACTTTATTTGACACCAGCTATGACGCGGGCGCTACAAACAACTATTTTGTCTATTTATTACCTAGGCTAAGCTCCTGGAATAAGTTATGAGCATGAGAACAAATTAGTTTATACTAATTAGTAGTAATATGAAAAAGAACACTTATTCAGACAAACCCTAGCAATCAGCTGAAAAAATGTAACCAAAAACAACTAGTTTTCTCAGTACTTAGCATGTAGTTAAATGCAGACAATAAGACAAGTAATAGTGACAACCACCTTGTAAATTAATTAAATAAACTCCACGTTGTCTTTTAGGACCAACACAACACCAATAAGAGCCAATCTGATTAAAATTATAACCAACAGACATCTTGCACAAACCTATGAACATTAATTTGATAAATTAGATAAAGAAACTACTCAAGATTAGATCGCTTTTATGGTCCTTAATTATGTTATCAAGCTAAAGAAGTAATGCAAAGTTGGACCATTTAACAACGTAATTTGCGACATCAACAAACTAAAGAAACGACACCCTTCTCATAAAAAACATACTTTATCTAATTCAAGGTGTAATTATTACTATAAAAATATTCCTATAAAACAAAACTTTGGATTTATTCCCTGAGCAAATGGGTATAATTCGGCCACGACAACAAAACAGCCCGTAAGGGGAAGGTGCAGCCTACCCCTCCTAGAGCGACATGCCCAGGGGGAGTACACTCAGGACAGCCTAATAAGGGTTGTCAATTATACATTGGCACTCACAAAGGGCAGTGTAGTTTCCGTGAATCACGTGCTGACGAAAGCTGTTTACGCGCATACACAACAAACTGTAGAGGCCTACCGGCGTGATACAATTCAAACAGCACAGTTAGTTCCGCACATACGGTAAATAAATCTACATATTCAAAACATCCATCTAGCTTGGTATAATAACATTAATAGAATATACAATTAAATATAGTTGCAAATCACCTATGAACAAATTTTATTTACTACAAACGTTCCTCACATTTAGGCCTTGTCCTATTATACAATGCACACATTAATTTAAGTGTACATATAATTTAAACAATTGACACATCAATATTAAAAAAAAATACCCCATAATAGCAATAACATGTTTCCATACATAATACAGTTACAACTGTTAACGTTACAAATCATTAGCAAAGTGTCACGTTAATAACTAAGTACCTCGAAACAAGTGTTGTGTATATTCTGACTCCTGGGAAGGTACATTGGTGTGCGTTCCTGGCATCCGCCCATGTCGATAAATGTACACTGAAGAAATGCGGACTGTTTGAAAGGAATGTGTCACAAATTACCGAAACACTGAATCAGTGGCGTCTCGTTAGAGCAAGCAAGGCAATCAGTGATTGCCCAGACTTTCCTGACAATGTTATATTTAAAATATATATTGAATTGTTATTTATATTTACCATAAGGTAACTTTCCACTCATGTGGTACACATTCTACTCGGGAAACAATACTGTGCATTATAAGAAAACAACTCGTTCGTTGGCTAGCAAAACCAAGATGTTTGGAAGCGCTGTAAGTAATTCTTTCAGCAGGTAGGAGGTCGCAGTGGTTTCCCAGCCGACGGAGGGGCGGCAGGGTAGGAGGACCGCCCGGGGAGGGGCGGGGGCTTATGGCTGCGTCAACCTGTGTTAGAAGCTAAGATGGTAGTGCTTTCTTCACCGAACTTAAGCGGACATAGCTGAGGCTGGCCTAGCTGTAGGCAGTTGTCGTCATGTAATTTGTTAATAAATTATGTTATTTAAGAGCAGGATAGGGACAGAAACGAGAAAACGAGATAATGTCGACACAATATTCGCTTTACTGAATGGAAAATCTCACTTAGAAGTGAATGAAATCTACCTATTGAGAGGTAGCAAGATGTTAGAAGAGTAAGAATAACGGGAGATGTAGAGACCCAGTCTATATTAATATTGGAATGTAATAAAGCCTAAGGTATAGAAGAAGAATTATGGACGTATGCGACTTTGATGTGTTCTTAAATACGCTATTAAACTAAAATTGTTATATTGTTTTAGTTTCAATAACACAGTCTGTATTTTAATTGGCACAAAACGATTGGATCTAACATGTTTGATCAGAATAATATTTTCTGGATATAAAATGTTTTGTGTTGCATGTTTAATGTGTAATTGTTTTCTGGTTAGTGGTGGGTTCTTATACTAAAATATGGCTGAGCGAAATAATAGTGACTTTGCTTTAAATACATTGCTAAAAAAATGATCAGGTAAGCAATGAATTTTAAAAATCAATAGCCAGAACAAAATATAGAAAACAAGGCGAGTACAACTCACGAATTAATAAAGCACATCTAGCAATTAAATATGAAGAAATCCTCAAAAAAACTGCAGTTTTATGTAAATAATTTACTAATGCCCACAATGTTAATTAATTTTATACAACCTACTTATGTCTCCTACATCACTAATTATTTATTCTTCAACACTTGAAAATTCTAACAGCATCAGTCCCCAACTATTGTTGTGCAATAAATCTGCACATAAACAAAAACAGAACAATAAGCGTTAAAGTATTAGGGTGGTGCGCAGAGACTATATGACGCTTTCCCCGCCTGTCTCAAAGATCAAAACAAAGATGCTGTGAATGTAATATTTTTGAATACAACTTAAGATATATTGAACAGGAAACCGCATTTTAATACCGTGTCATAATATAACATGTGTATAGCCTGTACATACATCATTGAATAAAGACATCTTGAAATTCGTTTTGAGACGCATGCAGATGTAATTCTCGACTGAATGCGCTTTCAAAATTTCGTTGTTTGAACCTAGTTTCTGCGATAATCTAAACTATTATCAAAAGAGATGTGATTGATGTCTACAGGTGACTTGTAACACACATTTGTGCATTGATTTCTGTTTTATTTGTTGTTTTTTGCTTATCGTTAAATGAAAAATCGCAATGTACACGAAGATATGTTTTATTTATACGATCGTTATAGTGACAAAAAAACAGAGAAGTATCCATTTTCTGACTGAGGAATACGACACATTCGCGACTCTTAACTTCACCCGAAAGTGCTATGTTAATATACAACAAACAACGGCCAAAACTTCTACATACTAGTTAATGGCATGAATACGGTATTCGCTTAATACACCGAATCTTTGAAATCATTCATACGAAAAATACATACAAGCTTGTGTGCAAAGTATATCAATTTACGTAGAAATATTTACTTTGTTTATTTTATATGCATTTTGAGCTGTCCAAGCAAATGTTAGACGTGGTGGCCCCAAAAACGTTTAATCGTATTCTGGATGGAGTAACCTATAGCTACAGTTCGTATCAGTAAAATGTAAAGACAATAAATAAACAAATTGTATAAATAGATTTTAATTTATGCTAAGAGTGAGGAGTAGTGCTGTGAAGAATGAAGATATGCGTTGTACCCCACAACCGTAGCAAATAGCTCATTGTTTGTTTTAGCAGAGAAAGCATATTTCTTAATTTTAATTACGTCTTTTTTTTATATATTTAACAAGTATAGCGAATAATAGGTTTTCCCCCAACACCATGAATTTTTTTTGGTAATAGGGACGGGTGTTTATCGTCAAATGCTTTCAAGATCAGTTGTACTCTAAAACACTTTTGTTCATATGTACTTTCGTGGTTGGATGATTTAAAATATCAGGTGCATCAAGTGCCAGTCCACGAATCATGGACGTTCAGTATCGGAGTACTTTATTGCAATTGGTCCAGTCAAATAAGAGCATGTCTTTTGGCGTATACACGCGGCCATTAACCAAAGGGACTTGTGGTCATGGACGTAGGATATTGAAGTCTAGCATGGCCATTAATTTTTCGCTTATTAAATTTCTTTGTTTGGCACAGGTATCATACATTTTACCTAGAGTAGGAAATGCGCGTGCCATTATTGACGCTAAGGGCACAAAATATGATCATCACTCAGTTACTGACAAGAGTTAGTGCTACATTTAGTCAACGCAAACACGCACGACGTGTCGCTGCTGAGGAAAACGTAAATGCTGTGACGTTCACACTACGGTTTGTCTAAGTGATACGGCCTTACATTCAATTCAAATGGCCAAATAGTAGTAGGAAATGGAGCATTAACGCATAAGGGTATGGGCTGTCGGAGCCGTAGACGATCGGCCTCCATATTGTTACGTCACCCGTCCGCAATCTTTTTATCTTTCCCCCCCCCCCCCACCACCTCAAAATTTCACTTTCTTCACCTCAAATAGACTAAAATATCCTAAAAATGTCCTCTTTTCCCTAAAAATGTCAATTTTTTTACTAAAAAAAAATTACTAAAATTGCCTTTTTTCCTAAAAATTTCCGTTTATTCCCTCAAAAATGGTAGATATCCCCGAAAATGTTAGAAGCCCTTCATGTGTTGAAAGAAGACACCCAAAACCAATTTTCGCCCAATTTAAGAAATTTGAGTGGTTTTATAGGCATAGGGTATGCTAAATCGATAAAAAGAGATCCAGGATCAGAGTCAAACCTAACCTTAAGCTAACTTGTTTGTCAGCCATATCGCATCCATATTGTGTGCAGATGACCTTTGACCTTTACCCAACACCTTTGCCACTTAACCTTAAAAATACGCAATATAAAAAGAAAGAAAATCTAAAGTTATTAAAAAATTAAACATTTATTATTCAAAAATTATTAAAAATGGTTTAAAAAACTTAACTTTCCAAACGCCACCCCTCACCCATACCCATTACACCATATTGGTAGGCGCAACCAACGACCATCTTGGTAGGCGACCACCATCTTGGTATAAGTCCATCTTGGTATAAACCATACTGGAATCCAGTGACCTTGACATTGACCCCATGGTATTGAATAACATATAAAAAAAACCTGTGAAACATACATAAAAGTCAACAAGCATATGATGTTACAGTCTACTACTACCATATTAGATGCAGACTAACTTGACCATGACCTTGAATGACCTTGAAAACATAAACTCGAGAAAAATCCTTATAACTCAGGAAGCATACGATGTCACAGACTATTACCACCTCTTCAATGACTTTGACAACAAAATCTCGAGAAAAAACCTAAAAGTCAGCAAGAACATTATATTACACACTTCTACCGCCGTATTAGATGTATACGAAACTGATATTGACCAAAAGACCTTGAAAACCAAAATTCGAGAAAAAATACATAGAAGTCAAAAAACATATGACGTTACATACTACTACCATCATATTAATTGGAGACTACCTTTACCTTGACCCCATGACCTTGAATGACCTAGAGAACCAAAACTCGAGAAAAAAGACATAAAAGTCAGCAAGCATATGACGTTACAGACTACTACCACCATATTGGATGCAGACGACCTAGACCTTGGTCCCGCAAACTTGAATAACCTAGATAAAAAAAAAATTGAGCAAAAAATACCGCAAGTGACGTCTCTAGACTTGGACGGCTGGAGGTATTTGCATCGCAAGCAGTTTTTCGCAGAGCATGCGACCAGAAGCGCACGTGCTAACCGCAGTGGCCAGCCACACAACGCGCCGGCCGCCGGAGACAGAACTATGCTCCAGAGACAGCTATCAAGGCTTGATAGATACACACGCGAAATATAACTTCCAGAATACATATGCATGTTTCCTACAGGCAGCGACTGCATTTTAATTTATCATGTTAAAATCTCTATTATGCCAGGAAACTCTAGCCCAGTCGAGAATATATACGCTAACAGGATGTCCAGGTTTGACCACTCGTGTACCGCAGACACAAAACACAATAGCAAAAAAAAAAAAAATACATGCGAGGACATACGGGAAATACGCAGTACAGCACTTATGAAAAACTTTGTATAGTAACAACGAGAGAGACGTATAAAATGTACAATACTGGGGAGACTTAATACACGAACAAGAAAGAAAATTATACAGCACAATGAAAAAATATCATCTCTCTTACTATATTCATTTACGAAAAAATTTACATGGTACAATACTATGCAGGCATAACATTCATGGTACTGATGCAAAAAATTGTACGCGTCACCCTACCCTACATGATGAGACATAACATACGGGAGGGTCCAGGTTCGACAACTGGAGCCCCGGGTACAATACTGGCGGAAACATGCCTATGAGAAACACTCGCCATACCTATAAAGCCGACATATAGTGACAATATAATGTATAAAGACCCATCCATAAACTAACAAAGCACTCTATAAATACTTGCGAACATGGTGAAGTGCTTCGGCCGAATTAAACTTTTTTATTGTCTCTAAAAAACCATAAGCACATTATTATGAAACATGGGGGAAAAAGTAAGATACTCAGATAAATTTATTCAATGTTAAGATGCAGAAATGTACAGCACACCAGCGATGAAAAAATGCCAGGACAAACGATGGACTAATGATTGGACCAGCGATGAAAATTGTTAATACACATAGAAAAAATGCTCCGCACAGGTAGAGAAGTATACAGCCCGCTGACGATGAAAACATTTTCATACCAACTCTAAAATAAAGTAGGACCAGTGACGAAAAACAGTCCCTCAAAATTTAAAATCAGTACTATACGAAATTTTGGCAGCAGGAAAAAATATCCATATGATTTCTCCACACACGACGATATTTGTAGCTCGCAGTGTCGACATAATAAAACTCGTTATTGATTCCAATAGTGTAAGCATAGTAAGTTATGCGAGGAAGAAAATATATTTCGTGTGGAGATGCTAGCATAAAGGTACATCTTACCACAAGTAAGAAACCAGAAAAAAAAAGTTACTTTCGCAGCCCTCAAAATAGGTAAAAGCCCTTCATGTTAAAACCAGCAATTTTCGGTCAATTTAAGTAATTTGAGGGCGTTCCTAAGGACCGACAAAGCAGTGGCAGCCATATTAGTTTTATAGGCTTAGGGTATCCAGTTTTTCCCTAACAATTTCCCATTTTCTTTCAAAAACGACAAAAGTCCTTTATGAGCAAAAAGTAGCCCCTGAAAGGCAATATTCAGTAGATTTAAGTAATTTGAGGGTCTACCTTATGATCGACAGAGCAGTGGTGATCATATTGGTTTTATAGACATAGGGTATGCCAAATCGATACATGGAATCCAGGATCGGAGTCAAACCTAACCATCAGCTATGCTGGTTCTGTCAGCCATCTTGTCCACCATATTGGGTGCAATTGATGTTGACCTTGACGCCATGACTTTGACTGTGCTTGAATCCTAAAAATGTCAAAAATAACAAAAAAATATTCTAAAAAAATGTATAATCTCAGAACATATCATGATAAGAGACAAATCACAAAAAAACGAGAAAAAATTATAAAAACCAGGCGAATATATAATGTTAAAACCGCACTCGTCATACCACCCTAACCAACCCCCTCCCCCCGCCACATTCTAGCAAAAATTATAAAATCGAGAAAAGTAAAAAAAAATAATTCTCAAAATCGAGGAACATATAACATTAGACCCTCTTCTCTTGCTGACCCCTCCTCCGCCATCCACAGCCTTAACCGTCACGAAAATAATTGATAACCCCCGTCACCCTTCACCTCACCATTCCCGCTAACTACTAGCCAGCACCTCTTTCAACTTTGTTCTTGATGGTCAGGTCTGCCTCGACCTTTGTCCTACTTGCTCCAAGTCTGTTGCATCCAGCCTGCTTAGAATATATTACAATATTAACCCATTATCATTTTTGTACGCTTCATTTCAACACATACCCCTGTTACCATATCATTGATTATGCACATACAGTGAGACTATTACAGCAAATATTTAAGTAATAACATTATAATTCGACGTATCATTATATTTTTATTATTGTGTTCCCTTGCAATATCGGCTAGTAGAAACATATGAAAACTAAGACTATCGTATTCCCGATATCAGGAAAATAAGGCATGCTAGGAGAAGGTACATTAGCACTAGTGAGAAATAACACATTTACGTTTATTGACTGAAAACATATTTTTATGCATGTACATCAGACTACAGACGCAAAAACTGAATCTTTATAGTTGCCATGCATTTATGTACGGCATTTGCAGCAATAAGCTCACATTTCTTGTAGTGAATACAATCTGCTTATACGCAGCTTAAGAAAGTCTACGATAAAAAGCGTCCAACCATAACCCTTATCCATATATTCTTCTTCTTCTTCACGACAAAGTTTTTCTTTCAATGCCTCTACAGCCGTCGGAATGCTATCATCAATGCACAATGCTTGAGTGGTAGTCCGGCTGATTCCTTCATCAAGAGGTTGCTGCTTTTCATAGGTAAACTGCAACCAAACATTATTCTGGAAATTATGTCTCACGTGTGAAACAATCAAGCCCGTGGAAAATATTTCTCTCTCTCCGGTGGCCGGCGCATCGTGTGGCTGGCATTTGCGTTTCACAGGTACGCTTCCAGTCAGGTTCTGCAGAAATTTCCGACGTTGCGACTACCTCCTGCCGTCCAAGTCTAGAGACGACGATTGCGGCAGCGACGACAATTTCGGCAGCCTGCCTTCAGATGCACACACTTCCTCTGTTTAAAAATTTATGTTATGTTCGCAAACATTATATATATGAATATTTGAAGTGGGTAGATAATATCGCTCCCTCTTTTACTTTGAAATACTACACTGAGTTTTTTTTAATCATTACCAACAGTGTGCTATTATCAATTGCATAAAACTTTTTTTTTGTTTCTTTACCAACAATAGTTTTTTTAAACCAATATAAAACATTTTTAATTGTCAAGAGTGGTGTGCGTGCGTGGGATGACACGAGATAATTTTTTTTTTTTAAACACACTTACTTATTTACACACACATGATATGTTCTGCATTATACAAAGCTTCTTTCCCGAGTCTTTGTGGTTTATGACACACAAGGAATGTTTTTTTTTTTTTCCTCTCTCAGGCTTTTGTTTACCCGTACTACGGATTATCATAAGTCCAGAGGATTAGGGGTTGGGATTTGCATGACATGCAGAATTATCTTCTATCTTCTATCTTGCACTCGTGTAGTCTTGGGGCGCACATCTCGACCAGCTGCCGCGACGCCTGTGCAGGTCCAAGATGTTCGTTCTGGCGGGGCACATACTGCATATCGTCGACTCTTGGTGATTAACATACAAAGGCTATCGGGGAATTGTGGCTTCCTCCAGCACTTTGCGAATATCCTAGTACGGAATGTTTCCATCGTCCCACCTAAGTCCGTGCATCTGTAGTCGGTATGCCTGTTTCGGGGTGCGGGGGAGGTACTCCCATTGACATGGCGGTAAAATCGTAAACACTTTGGTTTCCTAGTCACCGTCGCTGTACGAGATGGCAATCTGCTTGATGGCGTAAGAGTCCAGCGAGCTTGGATGTTGCTAGACATTTTTTCACAGGCATTATACATTTTTTTTTTTCTTACAAAGTCGTTTCGCACTGTATTCTTGGTTAGCTTACTCGTCGCCGGGTAGCGCTTGCTATTAGAACACTTGCACGGGAGGTTCCACAGTGAGGGCGGGAGTCGCAGGGCGTCTTATGGAGGTATGGCGTGTGGGTAGAAACCTTGCGCAGGGGATGAGCGTCGCAGACGTTGCAGAAAATAATTTCCCGGGTTTGGAGTGGAGGGATGAGCAAGGGGCACGGTAGGGTAATATTATATGTTATTCGAATCTGTATAATTTTTTCTTGATTTTTTAAAGGCCATTCAAGTTTATGGGGTCAAGGTCGTCTGCATCCAATATGGCGTCAGTAGTCTGAAATGTAATATGCTTGCTGACGTTTATGTTTTTTTTTCTCTCTCGAGTTTTGGTTTTCCAGGTCATTCAACTATATGGGATCAAGGTAAAGGTAGTCTGTATGTAATATGGCGGTAGTAGACTGTAAAGTCATATACTTGCTGACTTTTATGTATTTTTTTTCCTGAGTTTTGTTTTCAAAGTCATTAAATTAATGGGGTCAAGGTAAAGGTATTCTGCATCTAATATGACGGTAGTGGTCTATATGGCAATATGCTTACTGACTTTTCTGCATTTTTTCTCGAGTTGTTTATTTTCAAGGGTATTCAAGTACATGGGTCAAGGTTGAGGTAGCCTGTATCCAATATGGTGGCAGTAGTATGCAATGTATTAGCTGACTTTTATATATTTTTCCTCGAGTTTTTATTTTCAAGGTAATTCAAGGTCATGGGGTCAAGGTTAAGTCAGTCTGTATCTAATATGTTAGTAGTAGACTGCAACATCATATGCTTGCTGACTTTTAAGTATTTTTTCTCAAGTTTATGTTTTCAAGATCATTCAGTGTCATGGGGTCAAGGTCAATGACACTGGATTCCAATATGGCGGATGGGTGATTTCTACCAAGCTGGTGGTCGCCTACCAAGATGGTCGTCCTTTGAACCTACCAAAATGGCGGAATGGGTATGTGTGAAGGGTGACCTTTGGAATGTTAGGTTTATTAAAATAATTTTTAAATAATTTTATTGGTTTAAAAATTTTTTTTTAAAGAATTTTTGAATAATTTTTTATAATATATATATTTTTTAAATATTTTGGAATTTTCTGGATTTTGAGGTCAAAGGTTAAAGTTCTTGGATCAAGGTCAGATGGCTGAGAACCAAGATAGCTTATCGTTAGGTCTGACTTCGATCTTGGATCGCTTGTATCGATTTGGCATACCCTATACCTGTTATACCAACATGGCCGCCAATACTCTGTCGAAGCAGCTCAAATTTCTTAAATTGGGCGAAAATTGATCATGGGTTGCTTCTTTCAGCACATGAGGGTTTTATACAATTTTTGAGGGCTTGTACCTTTTTTGAGGGAGAAAAATAAATTTTTTTGGGATTATATAATGTTAAAAGGAAAATTTTTAGGGGAAAAGAATACTTTTATGATATTTTAGTCGATTTTGAGGGAAAAAAGTGAAATTTTTAAGGGAAAAGTGATAAAGATGGTGGACGGGTGACGTAACAACATGGCGGCTGGTCGGCTCCGGCTCCGAAGCCCCACGCCCTTGTGTGTCAATGCTATATTTCCTACAAATTACCCCAAAAGTTTCAAATAATGTTTTGGAAGAATGCAAAACATGCTTGTAGCATCACTGTATTATCTTAGTGTAGAATATTATTGCATCAAATGGAAAACTGAGACAGCTGGCATTTCTATTGCTTTTAATTATTTGTTTATTTATTTCTTTCGCTGCCAAACATGATCTTATTTTTAATTCTAGATATTCTATCCGAGACACTTCGTCAATTGTCTGATTTTTGACTGCCAACCTACGAAGTACAATGTATTTTTTTGATCATCGTGTGTTTTTTCTCTCTGTTTCGAAATATCAGATTAATGTTTCGACATATTTGACTGAAATCATAGAACAATCGTAGCAGATCACCTTCATTTTCAGCTGCTAAAAGTGCATAATCAGCACAGCACATATTAATAACATCAACTCCCCTATATTTTGTATAATACATTTTTATCGTTTCCAGCGAGATTATTGTTTGGACATATAACTTATTTTTCTTTGATGACTTTTTATTTATAGTAAATAAAATTCACGGGGGAAAATTAATAAGCAATAACTGCGTGTTTTATTTTGTGTTGTAATGAGAGTGAAACAGCAAAAAAACTGATTCAAAATTAAGAATAGATTACATAAATGTGTAAAGTCAAGTCAATAAAAATGCAGAACAGAATACCTTGAACATCGTTACAATGCTAAATAAAAAAAAAAAAAATTCTCGAATGTCTTCTGCAAAAAATTTCATTTAGTCCAACGAATTGTTAGTGACATATACATGCATAAATAATCACACATGATATCTAGCTCGTATAGCATACCATAACTTATTTTTTTGCGAAAATTCCTACAGAATAAAGATTTAGGGTATCTCTTATGGCGGAATTTGGGCAACCTACGTACTTAATCGATGATCTACTAAATACCATAAATGTACGATTCCGACTTAACTTAAATCAATATAGGCCTTACATTGCCTTTCGTGCGCTGTAGACGAACATATATAGTTGAGTCGCTCAGGTTTCACCTTGGGAAACATTGCAATGGGTTTATCTGAATATTGCGGAATGCCTGAAATGCTAACGAGCCCATTTTTTCTTTATTTTTTTTTAAGCTATGACGTTTGTTTCCCACTATCACGTACGTGTCACAAAGTCCTTGTTCAAGGCGATAAGAGTGAAATACGTACTCCTTGACTAGAAGTGGCGATAATGTAGTCAGTCAAACGTGAACTGTAAGGGATAGCGTGTTCACTTGAGTAGTTATTCTGAAAGCTGCTTGAACGTGTTTACTCAGGCTAGTCGACGTAGCGAAATGTCTCAAGATACTGTTTCTAAACAGCTACCAAACTACAGCCAGAATGCGAAGGTAAGTGTAACACTGCCGGTTTTCCGGGATATATTTACTGATAGCCATAGACATTTTCTTTACCTGTAATTAAATAGTACTTGCTGCAGTGGAGAGTAAGGGGTAAAGAAATAAAAAATTATTGTGATGTAAGATCATGATGGTGTGAAAACATAACACAAGGGTAAATGTACAACTAAATTAAATTATAGCAATTTAAATATGTTATGGGCACCTTTACAAAATGAATAGATGGAGGATATCAAAATCAGTATCGTTTTCAAGCGGAAATAATTAATGATTAGGACTCATGTTAAACCACTTCATTAAAACTAGCAGCCATTCATACGTATTATTCTGAGGAACTAGAGAATCTCAATTGCACACTTTACATACAAAGAACACCAGACAATTCAGATAGCAAACTATTTCTACGAAAGACAAATTCTCCCATAAAACAATATTCAATGATTAAACGAACAAAACGATGATTATATCTGCTGCCAATTATGTAAAATAAATGAGACGAGTTAAGTTTTAATGACTTGAGAAACGATTACTATCATCCCCAAACATATTAATCTGTTTACATGATTGTAAAATCATGTGCAATTGTTAGTTAATTAATCCTGCACTGTTTCTTGGAAATGGATAATAAATTAAATATGTACGTGTCCGACCAGTCGTAGGCCCTAAGTCCTTTTAGAATAACGAGACTTTGTTAAATGGCTCAAGTTTCTGGGTATCTAATTAGCTTGTAACTCAATTTTGAAAAATATTCTGGCTTTCAACTGATACTGCATGCAGAATAGGATGATGCAGTCTTACATTAATTTGCGACGACTAGTAGACTGGAGTTTCTCGATGCCTCCGAAGCGTAGGGAACCAGAGCTGTTTTGAACAGGATTCAGGCGGACTCCTCGGTCCATCTCGTCATCATCTGAGTAGACGTCGTTCTCAGCAGTTGAACGGAACTCCAGACCGATGAGACATCATCCTTTCAATCAGTTTGCGGCTCTCCTTCTCCGTCGTGGAGACTACTTCGACCAGTCGTGCAGCCATCCTCTCCAGAACGTTCCAACTTACTCTTGTCAAGCCAAAAACGTTCTACCCAAAATGTTCCAAACCGACTCAATGACACAAGTTATTACTTAGTAACAATTCGTGAGATCGGCATTTTATATGGTCATAAAATTTGCTCTCCACGGCACAACGCAGTGCATGAGAAATTCAATAGGCATCCATCAGCTTGAATGTGCGTTGAAAACAAATCAAACAGTTAGATAAAAACACGCGGTAGAGTGTGGAAAAACCCTGCAGTTTCACATAAACATCTTACGACGAGGTTCCTTTCGTGACATAGCCTTAATAAAAACAAACTTTAAATAGAAAACATAGATGGATGGACATTTTAAGGATACGCTAATTTTATGATGAACTAAATAAGATAAGATTAATAATGAGTGAGATGATAAGTGAGGAAGAACTGTAAGGGAACTCCTTACATCGCTTATGTTGTTACTCTATTTAATATGATTCCAAATTACTTTTAACTATATGAATTAACAGTACTATCTCTGATTATTTTAATAGTTTATTTAACATAGAAATCATATACAAGCAAGTATTTTACATTATAAACTGTAGTCAGTTTGTTATTTTTATTTCTTCTCTCGAGGATAGTCCGCATTAAATGTTTACTAAAAAAGGTACTACACACACACACACACACACACACACACACACACACACACACACACACACATATATATATATATCCTGCTTGTCTCCCGTATCGCCATATTGCTGATTGGCGGAGAGATGTGCCATGGCCAGACGACAACCAATCAGAGAGGACAAGATACAGCATAAGTACGGCAGATGTAAAATATAATTATTTTATTCTTTACAACAATTCTCACCACCTCCAAAGATGGACGTGGGCATTATGGGAAGGAAGTTTTAAGGACGCAATAAGTTATGAAATAGAAGTGAATGTTTAATACAATTGCTGTAAAATGTTTTCAACTTTGAATAAATATTAATGGAACATAGAGAATATTGATCTTATTGTATTCGAGAAAGAAGTTTAACTTGTCAAATGTTGTCGGAGGAAAAGAAAAACCAATAAATAAAATATTTGAGAATATAATTGCGACTTTATAATTTCTACCGAAAGAATACAACGGCAATACGTGAAATGTCTGAAATGTAACAACTGGCGACCCAGCATGATGCTGAAAAAGAACTTGGTGAACATATAGAACTTCTGAAGCTATAGAAAGAACTTGGTGAACATATAGAACTTCTGAAGCTATAGAAAGAACTCGAAGAACTTCTAGAACGTCAGAAGTTACAAAATTTGGTAAAGGGACGGACCACACCCAAGGAAGGATATTTTACTACAAGTCAAGATATCAGGATAGAGAAGAGATGCGATACCCCGAGGTGTGCTGAGAGCTTCGGAAAAGCGGTGACACAAGCTGTGCGTATCTTTCTCAGTGCGGGACATCGTGGAATTCCGAGAACGCAAGAACTAAAGCAATATATTTTTTTTTGTTTTGCAGGTATAGAAGAGAACATATGTAATTATATAACTGTAACAAAAAATGTTTTATTGTTTTTTAAATAAGTAATTAATGGGGGAAATTTGGATTGGTTTTTTGGTATTTGAGCAAAAGGCAAATTAGAAAAATACAGTAGAAAAACAAACAAGGAGATAGGAAAGCATTTTTTTTTTTCGGTTAGTAGAGAAATCGAAACAATGCAGGAAACATTGAAAAAAGAAATACCGAAATGAAATGAAAACTGTTAGTGAGGTTATGCAGAAAGAAATACAATCTATTAGAATAGAAAAAAATGAAAGATTTATAATTTGGGAAAATTTTTAGAAGGTAGTGAACATAAACATAGGGAACGGAAAGAAAATTTTAATTGCATAGAAATTGAACCGAACGAGGTTAAAGTAAATTAACGAGATGGGAAAGGAAATGTAAAAATGATTAAATGAGTAAACAAAGTTATGTATAATTAGAATGAGGAAATATACAAACAAAGTTGTCTTACACGAAAGGATCAGGTGATTTTTGAATACAAATGAAATATTAATCTTGAAAGGGTACTGAGAAAAAATTTACAAGGCATGGGCGAGTGGAAGTTGAACTTATGGGGGGTTAAGAGAATAAAATTAAATAAGAAATAAGGATGAAGTAACGTTGAAATTATTGAGGGTGTTAGGCAGAAGAAAAAACACATGCAAAATTGAAGTAAGATATAAATATCAAAGGTGGGCAAAATTTGGCGAGGAACAGAAAAACAGGAAAAGATCTGAGTAAAATAAAGATAAAAAAACAGGGTTAAAATTAAGTCAAAAGAGAAAAGAAAATTGTTGAAATACGACAAGGGAAAAGTAAGGGGATTAAAGTTTGGTCAGTAATGAAAAAAAAAAAGTTGAAATACGATATGAGGAAAATGGCAAGGAAAAAAAAGGAAGGATTGACAATGGTGGGAAGTAAAAGGATAAGAAAGAAAAAAAAATACATACCAGACAAAGTAGGATAAGAAAGTAGTATATATTTTTGTATGTAAGAAACTTAATATTTTTGATTCAGAAAAATTGTTACATTAGAATTGTCATAGTGATATAAAATTTATTTTGAAGGAAAAAAATTATATAGTACTAGCTGACACGTGCGACTTCTTTCGCATTATATTTTTCTAAAGTTATTAAAATTAAGCCCACCATAGTTCAATAAAGTGTTTATGTTTAAAATGCAAATATTTATTCTTTCAGGTTTAATGGAGTTATTAAATTACACCCTACCATCGTTTCGCACATGTTTTATTTTAGCATGATATATAGGTCTTTAAATTGACCTAGCCACTTTTTTATTGGATTCTCTAGCCACTGAGTTACTACGGCCCCCTTTCTGGGTGCTCTAGCCAATGAGCTACGGCGGCTCCCTTGTTGGGTGATCTGCCACAGAGCTACTGCGGCCTCATTATTGGGTGCTCTAGCCACTGACCAGCTGTGGCCCCACTATTGGGTTCTCTAGTCACTGTGCTTCTGCGGTACTCTTATTGGGTTCTCTAGCCACTGAGCTTCTGCGGCCCCTTTAGGGTATTCTAGCCACTGAGCTACTGCGGTCCCACTTGATATATATCTTGATATATGTAGCCACTGGGCCACTACGGCTTTTTGGAAGGAAAGGTTTACAGCCCATAGACAAAAATAAATGAGAAATGACGGATTTTTTTTAACAATGATCTTTTTATGCAGTAATGCTAAGAAAAACCTTATCCAGTACGTATTTACATCCCTCATCATCTTTTTTCTGGAACCGTTTGAGATATCTCGATGAAAATCGTTTGAGATATCTCGATGAAATATATATATATATATATATATATATATATATATATATATATATATATATATATATATATATATATATAAATGTGTAAATTTGATGTCAATACGTTAAGTGGTTTTTGAGTTAAATTCGTTCCGACAGACAGACACGAAAAAAATTAACATTTGATATGGCTTAGTTATCAATTATACTATATTAAAAAAATAACTAAAAGTGAAAAATTCTAAAATCACAGACAGACACTTCTATTTTAGTTAGTAGTATAGATTAAGGTAAGAAATGTAATTTCAAGTTAACGAAAATATTTGTAATACAAATGCAAAGAAAAGGAGCAAAATTTACAAAAAAAGTTATATGTTACAAAATGTGGGTAAATGTATCCACGGGGAAGTGACATGTGGGATACATATCGTAAAATGAATAAAATGTTTTATGTTTATTACAATTCAAAAATCTAACATTAATTAAGCTATATATCAAAATAAATATAACAAAAATAAAAACCATAATTATAAACAATTTTGACTTAGATGAACAAATGGAAATAAGTAAGTATAATGGGTGCTAATAAAATCACCAGGGAGTAAATAGTAAAATGAGTAAAAACTAAATGAATTAAATTGGTAAGAAAAAATACTTTTTTTTTTTTTTGGAAAGCCAAAATATAAATATTGTGTTTTAACCGATAAATTACTATGGAAAAAAAATGAAAGGGATTGTTTAAGTTATTGAGATATCGGAAGATTGTAACATAGACACATACTGATTGTGTATTGTGGATTTGAATGTATAAAGCATATTGCAGCAATTATAGGGAATACACACTTAGGTTTATTTCGGTTTGTAACAAATTCGAAAAATGTGTACCAAACCGGGGGGGGGGGGGGGGATTATTAACATTGCAAGTTTTAGCGGTTATATTTATTGATAGTCATAGACATTTTCTTTATATATTACTAAAGAGTACTTGCTTATGTTGTTACTCAATTCGATATTATTCCAAATTACGTTTTATTATATGAACTAACAGTGAAATATTTAGTTATTTTAATAGTTTATTTAACATAAAGATCATATATTATATATATATTTTTTTTCTAGACAGTAGTCAGTTCATTATTTTCATTTCTTCTCTAAAGGATAGTCAGCATTAACTGTTTATCAAACAAAAATACTAAATAAAATTATCCTGCTTGTCTCTCGTCTCGCCATTGCTGATTTCTTGGAAAGATGTGCAATTGCCAGACAACAGCCAATCGGAGGACAGGAGACAACATAAGTAAGGCAGATATAAAATATAACTAATGCTTTCTTTAGAACAATTCTCGTCACCTCCAATGATAGATGTGGGGATTATAGGAAGAAAGTTTTAAGGATGTAATAAGTAATGAAATAGAATTGAATTTTTAATACAATTGCTGCAAACCGTTTTTAACATTGAATAATAATTATTAATGGAACATAACTATATCATATTGATCTTATTGTGTTTAAGAAGGAATGTTACTAACTTGTCAAATGTTATCGAGAAAGAAGAAGAACCAGTAAATCAAATATTTGAGAATATTTGTATTGCGACTTTATAATTTCTACTGGAAAAATACAATGGTAATTTGTGAACTGTCTGGAATATATTAAAGTGTCAATCAGTGGTGTGTGGCGAAGTGTTGCAATGTAAGCTGGTGCTTTGTCTGTGCTGTACACACTCGGGACATGCAGCAGGAACCAGTAACCAAAAAAGAGCCGAGAGAAACAATATATCGCGGCCACTCACGAGAGAGCAACGAGGCACCCATTACAGACGTACTGTGACGTCAAATGCACCACAACATTTAAGGGACCGATATGTGAACTAGTAAACGATTAGGTACAGCACAGAGCAAAACAAATATTACCTTGCAGCAGTTCACCATACGCCGCTGGAGTCTATCCTATCAATGGTTAACCAAGTGGGAGGTATAAATAAACGTTAGCAGCTGCTCAAATCTCATGAATTTGATATAATTGCTCGGCTTCGTATAAATAAAAGCAGCTTTCCTCAACCTCTTCGCTAACAACTGCTTGATGGCCTTGATCCTAAAGCAGCTGCTCGATATTTAGTATAAACAAAACTAAAATACTGCTTACTATTACGATCAACTGCTTAAGTTTCCATAACATTATTCATTTGGTGTCTCAGCTACTCGCATTCTGGTGATAAACGCAATGGCCGAGTTTATTGTCGGTGGTTCCGGAATGGAAAAGTATAATTCTCCAGACGCAAGAACGATGGAATACTGTACAGGTTTAAACGGGAAAGCGTAGAATATCATTGTATGCTCTTTTCGTTTTTGGCTTAATTGGTACAGTCAGGATTGTTGAAACGAATAGTAAATATGAGTGCCCGCTCTTCATCACATTTTATGAAGTTCAAACCTTCAAACAGAGCGCTGTGACGATTACATGAAAACTAAATGAAAGACGTAACAACGGAACTATTTCCCTTCGTAGTTACCAACTTTTCTGGGCGCATACCACTACGTGTGCCGGTTAGAAATAGACGCAGGTAGTGACAGTGACATTTTTCAAGAGTTGATTTCGAAAGTGCTCACTTTATCGTGAACAACCTTTACACACGTATGGTGCATCGAATAGATGTTATCAGCAAAAAAAATATTGGTTTAAACTGGTTGAACTGTTAAATATTGAAGACACTAAATTACACTGCTACACCTATTTCAAAACAAGCGCTACATATGTCCTACTGCATAACTACATTACCAATGTACAAAATCTGGTGTAACACCTGGCTTTTATTCCTAACTTGATGAATAATGTTAGCGCAATTTGAATGTCACAAGTTGTACTTATATGTAAAATTTGATCTAGTTAAAAGGCAAGCAGGTGTATAAAAAAAAACAGATCCCTTATTTATAAGTTTGTGGTATTTGATCAGGTACTTATCTATGAAAATATTTTGTTTAATTTGATGCTTTCTCTTTTAAAACATAAATAGCGCTGATTGATAAAGACAACGGTTTTTGGGTAATGTTTGAAACGTTTTAGGAACGTTCGAAAGGAAATTATTATATGGACAGTTGAAGGACGGATGTCTCCAATTTGATGTGTTTCTTGATTGGTGTTAATTTGACGTTAATGATCAATTGAAAAAGGTTTTATATTTTTAAAGAAATGCAATCAAGATTGAACTACAGAAACACTAAAAAAAAAAAAAAAAAAGAATTAATTGCGTATTTGTAAGTATTCAGAGTTCGAGATGACAGCAACGAATTCCAAGGGAACCAAGGGCCTCATCATTGGATTTTCGAGGAAATTATAGACATTCATCAATTGTCTAATTCTGAAGGAGGTTCGTCGCAGGAGACAGTTTCAACTTGGAGCCCTGGTCAGCGCAGTTATACGCCTCTTCTTTGGTTGGATTAGGGAGTAAACTACAGGACTTTGGCTGACGGAAGGCTGTCAGAGTGCCTATTGCCGATATGTGATTGCCGTCCACTGGGAGACGTTGAGCACCAGGTTTTGCTCTAATGAGAGAGCTTCAGATTCAGCTGCGAACTAACTGATTCCGCTACAACAGCTAAGTCCAGCGTCTAAAACGTCTACTGTTCTATATACGAACTTTTTTTTTCTTTCAAAGGCTAAATATTAATATGTTTTAAACAAGTGTGACTCATGCATTTAGTCTGAGTCCCACATTAATTACTAATTTTTACTTGGTTGACTAACTTCCTTATAATAACCCCATTTATCTTTTTCTTTTAATGATATCATCTTTTAAGTTCTTGTACCGAATATATATACATATTTTAATTTATAATGACACTTGTAGAAAGCTAATTATCCAAGGAGTATCCATTTTGTGTTAATTCCAAATTCTTTTGTTTTTTATCAATGGTTGTTTTTTGATTCGGTACAGACGTAGCGCCCACTCTGCTCTGCAGAATTGATGTCCTTATGTGTTGTCATGGTATTGCAAACCAACCATGCGAGTAAACAACATTCCAAACCATACGAACCACAAATAATACACAGCCATTTCAACCATTCAGTCTAACGACCATCAAAATAAGCCAAACATAACAACTGACAATTAATACCGGCTCATAACAAAGAACTTTTCCGACCAACCATACTAGCCCACTACTGACTGCACCCAAGACTGACTCCTGCAGACTGACTCTTGCATACTGCCTCCTGCAAACGGACTCCTGCTAAATGACTCTTGCCGACTGAATCATCTTCCTCAATCCGTCTCACCAATCCTCCTCAATCCTCACAAATCCTCAGCAATCCTGTGCAGTCCTCTTCAATCCTCGCCAATCCACTAAAATCCTCTGCAAACCTCCTCTGCAATCCTCAGTATTCCTCCTCACCAAACCTCACTAACCAACCAAACCTCAGGAAACCCTCGAAATTCTCCTCCACAATCCACAGCAAACCTTCGGTATCCTAACCAAACAGCACCGCTTGTACAACGTGCACCACAGCAAGCACCACATGCACCGCAGTTATCACAGCACGTACCACAGTTAGCACTGCACACACCTCAATAACCACCAATCAGCACCGCACACACCACAATCAGCACTGCACATACCGCAATTAGTACTGTATTCACCACAATTAGCACTGCTCACACTACAATTAGCACCACAGGCATCACAATCAGCACCGCATGCACAACAATCAGCACTACACGAACTGAAATTAGCACTGCACGCAATGCAATCTGTACTGCATTTATCACAATAAGCACCACACATGCCACAATCTCTCCACAATAGCCACCACTTCTTAGCAATCTTTCTCCGCAGTCCTCCTAACAATCCCCAGCAATACTCTACGATCGTCACCAATCCTCCTCGGGAATCCTTAGCAATACCAATCGGCAATCCTCAGCATTCTTCCTCTGCAATACCCCTTCGCAACCTCGCCAATCTACACCAATCCTCCGATCAATCTCAATACCATGATCGAGCCTTCGAACAATCGTTCGGGTTGTCCCCACCTGTATGCACATAAATTATATTCGTTCTCCAACACTGTCTACAACTTCGTACAAGCATTTCGGATACAGTTTTTTTGCCACGAGTAGATAACTGTACTTCATTGAACACATATCGCAATATGCTAATAAAACATTAATCATGACTCGTAATCATGTTTTTTTTACACAGAGCGTTGATTCAGAAATAATGCATTAAAGCATAATGTAGTAGTAGTAAGGGCGGGGGTGTTCTACTTCACTTTTGATTAATCGGATTATCGATTTGATACCAAATTGATCGATCGGATTAAAGATTAATCCAAACTTAATCCGATCATTTTTTAATCTGCTAATTTTAATCCAATAATATTAGATTGATCCAATTAATTTAATTGAATTAATCAATCACTATTTTAAATTACATGTGAATAGATAAATGTATAGTTTGGTTCAAGAGTGTGCTAAGGAACTTTATTATATTTCTTTTTTATTTTTGGAGAGCGTCGTGGTACGTCTCACCCCTGGATCTCTGGTGTTGTACTGAGGTGTGATGTGCTAGGGAAGGAGTATATACATGTTGAGGTTGGTCCAAGAGTGTGCTAAGGGTCTTAATTTTTTTTTGGGTGGGAGCATGATAGTAGGTCCTCAGCCTCGGAGGTATGTCGTACTGAGGTGTGATGTGTTGGGTAAGGAGTGTACATAGGTATTGTGTTATATTAATTTTTTATGCTATTGAGTATTTATATCATCTGGGAGTCGAGAAGGATAATACACATGAAGCGATATCTGATTATGGACTGAGGTTGTGGTGTATTTAATGAAATAATTAGGAAGTACATAATGGATTAAACGGTCAGAGAGGTGAATACAATTTACATCAGTTTCCTATCCTGTCCTGTATGTTAGTAATTACACGTCTAGTTAGATATGCGAAATGGTATAACTAAATATTCAAGCAAAGCAAATGAAATATGATACATTTACTTTAATCATGCGATTACCACAAGACAAATAAATCAAAATGAATGAAACCGATAACGGTACACATGGCAGAAGTACAAGTTGCAAAACACAAGACAAAGCAATTAAAATTAATTAAATTAAATATGGCGCACATGACAAAACTATAATGAATGGACCACAAAATTTATATTAATATCGCAAGGAAATATATTTCAAACAGCAGAATAAATGAAACACGTGCTAACTCACTAAACGAATTTCCATGTCATTCAGTGGGCCAGCAATCCTGGTGTAGTAAAGAAATCAAGTAATGAATTCAAAACATGTACCAATATATAAATTAAACCATACTAGACACACAAGCCCCTCTCTCTCATCGCCTCTGAGTTCTATATGGTGTAGAATATGCACGTATGTTAACTTAATTTAAAACATGTCCATTCGGCTGTTGGTGGTCGCTGCAGAAATGAGTTTGGTGTATGACTTGCGAAGAATTATAAGCTAGGCGAAGTTTTTAACAGAATGTGTTTGGGTAGATACTGCTCGAAATTTTGTGAATTCACTGGTTTATATTTATACTGTAAACTATTGATAATAGAAGAGACAGAAGAAATAAAGATTTCCAAACTGAAGAGAAAGTCACAAAATCCGAATTATACCTACAACAAAGTCAAAAACATTGTGTACATCAACTTTAAATGTTGGAAATTCAATTTTAAAATACTTACCCCAATGCCATGTTTTAAATGATTAATACACAGTTTTCACTTGCATTATGTAACATAGTTTATTGCTGAGAATAAATTTCCCTTATGCAAGTCTCAGTATAATTATAATGTAATTTAAAAACGGGAATATCACATAATCATGATATAACCAAACAATTTTATTTAAACTTCCTTGAAGAAAAAAAAGCAACAACATAATTTAAAATAAATGCTAAGTTATATTTAAGCATAATATAATCTAAACACACAAAACTTTCATTTAACTATGTACAAAGAAATTAAATAAATAAAGATCTATCACTCAAACAGTTCCACTTAACACACAATGTTTCAAATGAAAAATTTAACCAAGGACAAAGACATACCGCATTCCAAGTATAAAATTATTAACTCACTAATGATGTACCTACAAATGCAGTTTATCAGTCCGAATAATCTTAACACAACTTCCGTCGAAAACCTATTGCTGTGCGTACACGTTCAAACATACTAACGAAGTGTTACTGTACAAACGAATTAAATTTTAACCATATACAATAGTGTACTAGACATATATGTATGTCTCCCAAATCCTCATTGATTCTCAAGTTCGCAATGGAATATTTCAATGAAATTTAAAAAAAAAAACTCTCCCCAATGCCACGTTTTAAATTATTAATACACAATTTAAATTCCCTGGGAAAAATATAATATTTTCAAAATAAATAACTCACTTGCATTAAAAACAACAAATCCACAAACACTCTTTCCTAGCACGAGAATAAATAAAAAATTTTTAAACACAAATTCCTTTAAGTCACAGGAGAATGCCTTCGTAAATTCAACACACTTGGTAACACAACAGTACTTGAAATCCTATAAACTTTCATAGTCCAATCTCAGAAACACACTTGTCTATATAATCAACACTTATAAAAAGAAAAAATAATAATATTATTAACACATGTAAATAATAAATTGTAGCACCTAACACATAAAATGGTATGAAGGATAAATACCTGGAAATATTTCGAAAAATATTACTGCAAAGACTGTGTAGGTATCCATCTGTGGTATGCAAGATCTGAGACAAAACTAAAAATGGCTTCTCTCTGCCCTGCCCGGCGTTGGAAGATACTGTTAGAAAACTCTCTCCAACCCCTCCCCCTAAGAGTGTTTTTGTCCTGCCTACCTCCCTCTGTCCGAGAGCAGAGCAGAGCTTTGACTTTGGTCTGGCGACCATTGCCAAAGCCTCCAACCCAGACTCTTGCTTGTTTAAACCTGTACTGGTAGCAAAAGAAAAATTTAACAAGTCCTGCTGAAAAATTTTTTTTTCTCAACACTAACATTCAAGTTTGAATTTGCATTAATCTAGAAAAAAAAAAAAGAAGAATACCAAGTAACGAATTTTAATCTGGTAACTTAGAAGAAATTTTAAGTTTGTACTGTTTTCCACTAAAACTTATTAATTTCAAGTTTGAAGTATTTCCAGTAAACTCATTAATTTTAAAAATTACCCAGAAAGCCAGAAAACTATGAATAATTTCGTACAAGACAAATACAAGAGATATTTTCACTAAATATATCTTAGGCATGTAAAAATACTTTTTTATTATATAATTTATGTATTGAAATAACACACTTTTCTAAACACATATCATTCGATTTAAGAGATACATAACTGATATGTCTAAGCATGGAAAAGTACGCAATGAAATATTTGTGTAAACCAGAGAAAAAATATATTTTGCATGTAGAGTTCTCTATGAGACGAAATTTAAGATATATCCAAAGCTTCCATGCAAGATTTTGGGTTACAGCATCGACCAGAAATGTGTATACTTGAGCAAATATAAACCTATTTTATTTCAAATACTATGTTTCGACATAATATTAATGAAAAAGCACAAATCCAGGCTGAAAAGACTTGTACTGGAGTTGGACCATGTCAAATTCAACAATATTTCAACACAATTTTTAAAAGAGCCTATTTTCAGAAAATTTAAATGAAAATGGTGGCCATTTTGTATCCATTTACTATATAAGTAGGGAATAAATAAATTTTTTCTCAGTAATAAGTTGACAGTTATCAAGGTTACATCATGTGTGTGAATGTGCATTGCATTAGCAGATCTGAGAACGACACCAGATGTCCACAGCACCCACAATGATGCCAGGCCAGGCGTCCACACAGAGAATGCCGCCAGGGTCCACAATAGCACCGAGAGTTACGTCTATCATCTACAGGGATTAATTCTCTTTCTGCATCAGCATCATCTCGCAACAAGTATAATGCACAAAGCACACTGCTGCGATAATTGTGATGAGGATTGCGTAGTAGAAGTATTCAATGTGATTATAGCTTAAACTTTTGCATCCCAAGAAATAAAATTTGTCTATCCATTCCTTCCTGAACATTTAAGAGCAGAGGAAGATATTTTGTCTTATATTCTGTGTGAAGACTACTCATACGGCATGCCTGCTTTCGTTAACGATGTCAACCAACAACATATGCAGAAGGATTGTATGCTGCAAAGGTTGGACTAGCTAATAGAAGCTAGGATCATTCCCGATTTACCAATGCACGATTCTAGGGCTGACGAAGTGGATTCCGAGGTGACCACTGAGATCTTGTAAATTTTTTTTAAGACTTTCTGTATGTACTATATAACTTGAAGTTTATAGTGCAAAGAAAATAAATAACATAATAATAATGTACTACGCACAAGGATTCGAAAATTATCAAGACAAGTCTTTTGTAATTAAAGAACTTGCCATTTCATATGCGATTGATGATAGCAATAGTAAAGTATTAAGTTTTAAATCTCCCATGCCTTGGTTTGTTTTGAATTCAGAAATCAAGATGATTTTTTGCTATCAAACATACCAAATCATGATTTAAAATGGGATTCAGGTGATAAATCTTATGAAGAGCGTTTACAATACGTGAACGACGTGCTACTCGAAGACTATCCCATATACATAATTGGAAAAATTCAGAAGAAAATTTTAAAAAGTTTAACCAATGCAGAAGTCGTAAACATCAGGAGAATCACGACTTTTCAAGCATTAATTCGACAGTAAAACGTTATAACACTAATCACCGTGAGAAAAAATAATTTGTCCACAATGCAAAAGCAAAGCTTTAAGAGACATTTGTATCAGCATTCTATCATGTGTAAAGATAATAATTTATAAAAATGGTTTTTTTACAGGTTTATACCTGCGTAAGACATTGAAATGGAGACATTTAACTCGGAGGAGATGTATGAGTGTTACTCCAGGCTACAAGAGAGTGTGGTTCAAGTCTAGAGACATGAATTTCCAATTATGGATGTGCAACGAAGATGAACTCTGGAACTTTTCACAAAGTTTCGCTTAAAATACCTATAAAGAATGAGTATTGTGTTATAAACAAGATGGCTGCTCGGTTTTTAACATGAGGCCCGACAACTAAGTGCCCTGTTCTTATAGGTATCTATAATTAAAAAATGTAAGTGAAGAAATAACTAAGGAACCAGAACTTAAACAATTTAAATATAAATTAAGTAAAGAGTTTTCGACAGCCCTGTATTGTGGACTGAAACATGTAATAACAATCAACACATCACGCAAATGAAATGCAGTAACCAAATTAAAATGTCGCCTTGTGGAATGTGGGATTGCGAAGTATGGCAGAGCAATGTTTGTGTCTGTAAATTCAATTTAACCACAATGTCTTTAAACAACTAATATGTTCCCACACTTGAAGAAAATTTAACTATCGATAGTATTAAACTCGAGGTTTAAGGCCCCTTTGTTAAACTTAGTATTTGTATCACCCTGGTCTATTAGAATTAGCATTACCATAGTGTGCAAATACTTGAAATCCCTCACAGTGGAGGAAGGAGCTATGGAAACATTCTATTCTCAGAGTAATTCCCTCCCTGTCCTGCATTCTTCTGATGTTGACCTAATTTATAATGAGACAATTAAGCCTTATTTAACTAACATACTTAAGGAGTTTAGTGCATATGGTTCAGGCTGGAGTTTGCAACTGATATTGTACATGGACATCCATGTCTCACAATACAGGGCATTCACTATAGGTGCAGTGCACACTAGACTATAAAAGTTTATTGGTGATAGGAAGGCTTGTGTAGATGTACACTGCCTGGAGGGACTGTGTTTCCACTTCACTATCATAGCATCTTTGTTTCCTGCTGCACACAATACCCACATATTAACTTCCTACCTAAAACCTCGAGAGGTTTTGAATACTGAAGGTTGATCAACACCTGTAGTGATGCAGGCTATTCATAAGTTTGAGGAGAACAATTCTATTCCTATCAATGTCTACTGTGTGGTTGACAACGATAGCAATATAACTGATTAAATGTGCAAGAAAGATGGGGTTATTGTACTGATGCATATTTCTCCTGTATGTTATGCCCGCCACATAAAATTCTGGCCAATTGCATAGTAGTAATGCTGCACATTTGCATTTTGTATGCATTAGAAATTTGTCATGGCTGGTAGTTAGCTTAGTAAGAAACATCAGGAAAAACATGTTTGCGATTGTTACCTCCAATACTTTGTTAGTGAGGAGGAACTTGCAAATCACACTATTCTTTGCCAGCAACAGAAGGTTGTTCTCCATAATTTCCTTACTGGGGCCAACAAGTACGTAGATTTTAAGGATTAAAGCAAACAGCAGAGATTGGGTTTCGTCGCCTATTGCGACATTGAAAGTTGCATGAAACCCTTCTCCACTTGCTTGCCTAATGATGAAACAAGCAATACCACTACCATCAACTAACATGTTCCATATGCTTGTAGCATTTCGTTAGTTTGTTCATACAATCCATTTTTACCTAATGATTTTGAGCTTGTCGTTGCTGATTGTATGGAACAGTTAGTAGATAAATTAGTTGAGCTTACAAAGTGGGTTGCAGGAATTTACATCATGATTGTTCCGATGAAGTATAAAAACCTTACTGATGAAGCTAGGTTGGCGGCTCAGAAATGTTGTCACATTTATCAGGAAAAGCTCGGTACAGGTCCTTTTGTGGTCGATCATGACCATCTGATGGGCGAAATCAGAGCTCGCGCACATAATAAATGCAACTTTAACTTGAGACTGCCCAAAAGACAACTTGTCACTGTTTTTTATAACCTGCAAAATTATTATGCTCACTGTCTCTTAAAGCCTTTGGCTGAACGTCATGTAACACAACCCGATGGAGCCATGGTAATCGAAAACTCAGTTAAAATCCAGGTGATTGGTATGGCCCTAGAGTAATACAAATGTATCACCAAACAAATTCTCAATGGGATTGATTTCAATGGAAAGGTGCAATATTTAAAATTACGTTTTATTGGTTCATTTCAGTTAATGAGCACCTCTCTGGAAACTTTGGCAGGTAATTTACAACCTGCACAATTGAGTATCACCTGCTCGAGGTTTCCAGACAACACTCAATTCGAATTGGAAAAAACAGAAGGGGGTTTTTCTTATGAATTTGGTTAGTCGCCAGACAGTCTGATGTGCATGTCACTATCTCCAAAGGATGCTTTTTAAAATCTCATGAAAGGTGAAGGCATTAGCGATGATGATTACGCCCATGATCAAGATGCATGGGATGCGTTCAACTGAGTAAACTTGTTGCAGTATGCCATTCACTGTTTATGTGTGGACATATGTTTGCTGGCAGATATTTTTGAGAATTTCAGGATCATATGTTCGGCTCATTATATTCTTGACCCTGCCATGTAATTCACAGCTCGGTCTCTTTCATAGTATGCTTAATTGTCAATGATAGGTGCATGGCTAGAGTTGTTCACTGGCCCAGTAATGTATATTATTGAATAATGCTGGATTAGGGGTGGCATTACACAGGTTTCCAGAAGGTGTGCGGAAGACAGTAATATTTGCTTGGGTGAAGGTAATGACTATTTCGATGAGAATGGGCTGTACAGTCACACAGTGTGATCCAAGTTTCCGATTGGCAATTTTGAGTGGGTTGAGGCTGACGTGCTTTCATTGTGGGATTTTGCGAACACAGTGAATGATTGTGACACATGCTTTTTCGTGGAAGTGGATTTTTCTTTTCCAGACGAATGCCATGGTGCTCTGTCAGATCTGCTTTGGCCCCAGTAACTGCCATACCTCCGAACGGCTCGCATGAAAACTTATTTTAACACTAGCACCACAGAAGAAATATGTTATACACAGAGAAACACTGAAGCACTATTTGATGTACGGGGCCAAAATTGTATCTGTTCATCACATTCTGCGCTTTGATCAGAAGGTATGGATGGAGCCGTACATCGAATTTAACATTGAGAAGTGTGCTCAGGCTGCAAACAAATTCGCGAAATTGTTTCTTTAGCTTATGAATAATTCTGTATATTGAAAATTTTTGCAGGATTACACTGGGAAAGAGACATAACAGTCATTTCCAGGTATGACATGATCTATGGGGCTGCATAGCTTATAGTTCATCCTACATTCCAGGCAAAGCAGATACTCGATGAAAATCTAGTCCTAATCGAAATGTCAAAGAGTTCTGTTACATTTAACAAACATTTGTACACTTGTGTTGCCATTATTGACCTTTTAAAATTAACCCAATATGAATTTCACTATCAGTACATGTGTAATAAATTTACTCCACCAACCTTGCACCTCCTTTATTATGATACTGATTCATTGGTCTACTTTGTTGATTGCGATGATGTCTATAAAGTAATTACCCCAGATTTAAGAGTGTGGTTTGATACGTCTAACTATGCACTCAATAACCCGCAAGGCCGTGCCAGAAAGTTATGAATGATGGCCGTATAGACACACATTTCATAGGTTTATGTCCAAGCTTTTCACATATGTTGTTGCGAATGAGCAATGTATACACAAGGTGAAGGGCGTAAAATCTAACATCCTACAGA
Organism: Dryococelus australis; assembly: GCA_029891345.1. NCBI lineage: Eukaryota > Metazoa > Arthropoda > Insecta > Phasmatodea > Phasmatidae > Dryococelus > Dryococelus australis. The sequence goes on along the minus strand of CM056995.1, from coordinate 332,989,506 downwards.
AGCTCCGATACAAGGATTATCGAGATTGCCCCAAAAATTGCACCAGGGTTTTGGGGACTTAATATAACTTTTGTTCGTGTGGTCATGAAGTCCTCACCGAATCCATGACCAAGGAAGTGTTGTCAGGCTTGGACAATAAGCACTACATTCAAGCAGATGGAGTATCGACCTTACTCTGGAGGCACTACAAAATCCCTAAGTAAATTTTTCTTTTTTCCCCACAAAATTTATTTCAACACTATAATAAATATAGCCCAGCCACCTACATCACAACTGCCAGCACCACACCGCCAATAATGCCCATCTGCCAGCACCACATGTAGCAGCACATACTCCACAGCTGTCTGTAACCTCTACAACAGCTTTCTGCCACATCTGCAACTGTTTGCATAAACATAGCATCAACATCCCTCTCTCCATTCGAGAGAACATTACTGCCTAACTGCATCGATTGTGTCTTCGATCAAACTTCCCTTGCCTCTATTCAAGGAAGAAATTAACTACATTCCCCTCCCATTATTCTCTTCACAGCATGGGATTACATAACATCATTTGAAATCTACAAATACAAAGTGCTACATGTCTGTGTTGTAGGCTCTTGTTGGCGTTTGTAGGTGTCTAGCAAATATATTCCCAGACACGACAAATGAATGCCCCTCTGTGCATCGCCCAAGATTGTTTGTAAATTTTGTACATAATTCATTTTCAAAGAGACAACCAATAGTTTCTCAAGATTCTACTTAATTTTTTAAAATCATTTTTCTGTTTTTGTATATATTTTTGTAAAATGTCTTTATCAGATTGCTCTTGTATATACTATGTAAAGAAGAATGTTCTGTATTAGGTTTTTGTTATTTTAGTATATTATGAACTTTTTATAAATAAATGATTGTTTAGATAAATGTTTCTTAAGAAATGATTCTTTAGGTGAATGTTTTTGTATATATTTGTTGTTAAATTTGTCGTACATATGAACTTGTTTTTGGTAAAATATAAAATTTGTTGTAAATTTGGTTTTACTATATAAATGAGAAAAGAATAATGTTATAAAGTAAATGTTTTGGTAAAATATGAAGATTGTAAATATAGTGATAAGAATTTCTTTAAATGTTTGTAAAAGTTTTTACAAGCTTATCATAAACTTTGTATAAAGATTGTAAATACATAGTTATAAGGACGATTCTGAAAATAAAATAAAATATTTCTATGTTAAAAGGAATAATGTGGGTTGTTATTTAATAGTTTTTAATTCCTCAGGCGACTATTTAATATTTTGTGTATGAATGGAGATTGAGTGTGTCTGAAGATGAAGTATTTGTGGATGATAGAGTGTCTGTGAATGATGAAGTGATAGTTTCAATACTACAAATAAATTATTTTATATTAAATTTAAAACTTTGATTTGTTATGAAATTCTTTTAAAAACAAATAACATTTAACTCTGTATTCGAGAAACCAACGAATATATAATAGCTTTGAAAATTGAAGGATTGGGGGAAATAAATAAGTGCTCGACAAAATTATACCACTGAATATGAAAAGGAATGATGGTGTTGTAGAAAAGCCCATCCATACAGCTGAAGTTGGGACACAATGTTGAGACAGAGTAAGCTTGTCGGAAGGGGAAAGTGGGCTATACTGTTACCCACCCAGGTATACAAACTCCTGTCCGCACAGGGCGGCTAAAGACTACTGCTGCTGCAGGCTGTCCTTTCCCCTTCATCGCCGAGTGATGGCGTGCATCAAATTTTGCTTGCAAGAAACTAAAAAACATTACGAAAAGGAATTAAATTATAAATCACTCTATAAAAATTCATAATTTTTACTTACAAATTACCACAACTGTGAATCAACACTTTATGTACTTTATACAAACTCCGAAAACCTAAACATCCTTGTACATTGTAGAACTGAGAGGCTACGAGGGAAATGTATGGATAGATGAAATACTTAATAACATAAAAAAATTATATTACACAATACCTATAGACACCCCTTACCCAACACATCGCACCTTAGTACGACGACAGACCTCCGAGGGTGAGGACCTACCATCATTCTCCCACCCAAAAAAAAAAAAATCAGACCCTTAGCACACTCTTGCACCAACCTCAACACACATATATACCCCCTTCCCAAACACACCACACCTCAGTACAATGGCAGACCTCCAAGAGTGAGGATGTACCATGACACTCTCCAAAAATAAAAAATAAAAATAAAATAAAGTACCTTAGTACACCCTTGCACATAACTATACTTCTATCAATTCACCCAAAATTAAAATAAGAGTAATTAAATTAAATTAATTGGGTCAATCAATCACGTTTTATTGGATAGAGGTTAGCGAATTAAAATTTAATCGGATTAAGATCGGATTAATTTTTAATCCTATCAATCAATTTGATATCAAATCTATAATACGATTAATCGAAAGTGAAGTAGAACACCCCCGGCCATACTACTGGTTGTGTCCAGAATTAATGAAAAGCATTGAGCAGTTAAACACACTGAAGTGTTTATTACAATGTATTATTACAAAATATAACAAGTCTCTTCTATTTTTTCACTTCCATGTGTGAAACAACTAAAAATCTCCACTTCACTTGCAAGTGAGAGTCAAACGACAAGTTTTTGCTGCTGTGTCATTTCCTGAGGAGGACTGCTATTCAGCGAGGTCGGAAAACGCGTCCGGAAATTTATCTCCTTTTAGTTTGGACTCAACTCCAGCTGTGCAATCTCCTTTGGATCATCAAGCTCAGCTGACACCGCGCCCTCTAGGTCCAAGTGGTAATTGGGCAGGGGAGGGAATAGAACAGTATTAACACTTGAATGCACAGGTCCTTCTTCAGATCCTCAACACACGTGGAAAACTTTACCCCCCCCCCCCATAGTTACTATAGTTATTATATCTACTTTAATAGATGCTGTATTCTGAAAATAATCATCGCTAAAATGAAACATTATTTATCCATTGTCTGATCATTTTTACAGAACATCCTTACCTTAATCACTCAGCAAGTCGCTCCTTTGGGAAAATTGCCTTCTGCCAACCAGCGTTCTTCTTCTTGATGCTGAGTTTGATAAGGACGCGAAGTTCATAAAATTCTATTTTCGTTAACAGGAAATGGTTTCTACTACAACATTTGTCATCACTTTCTAGACCTGGCATAAAATGGTGGAATTAACCCAGATTTCATGCACTCACGTCCGTTTTCCTTCGTCATCTATCACTCTTGCTAATAAGAATCCTTCCTCTTCCTCACTGTCCATATCACTTGGCCAAGTTCTTCCTGCGAGTACAACTCAAATAAACAATTAATCATGTCTCTTTGTTTATGAAACGCACGAGTACATCATAGTAAAGTCTGTTCACGATAAAGTGAGCACTTTTGAAATGAACCGTAAAAAAATGTCACTGCCCTTATCTACTTATATTTTAATGGGCGCACTGAGTGACATTTGCCCAGTAAAGTTGGTAACGATGGATAAAAAATAGTTCCATATCTTAACGTAGCATTAAAATTGTTAGGTAACTATTTGTGACAAACTAAATTATTTATTTCGCTTTCTATTTTTTTATGCATCGAAGTGTGAATATGAGCAGATTTGTATACTATTTACCTTCCCAAAAATATCACAGTTTTACTCGACCGACGCATTAAAAAGTGACGAGGCTCATGGTAATGTTAATTTTACATAAGGCGGAGGAATACACAACGCAGATGTTAAGCAGATCTCTCCAAAGTGCTCGTTTTACCGTGAATAGCCTATAATGTGCGTGGCGTCTCGAAAGCACCCAACAGCCCTCGTCTGATGTGCGTGTTCTTTTCGCAGAACAGCTCATTGGACGCACGTTTAATGGTCTCGTAGAAAAACGAGTAATTCAAACAAACGCTGCCACGCATTTTAAGAGCCAGTTAGGCGGGGACCTTAATATACGCAAACACGTTCCGTAATGAGAAATGAAACAGAGCTGCGTACACTCCATACAAACAAAATACGCAAGCGCTCCTTATTTACAATAGCTTTGGGTTTCCGAAAACAAACAATTCTTAGGCCGCAGGGAGCATTATTCGCCGCCGTAATCAGAAAATTATAGTTTCTGTGGTTTAGGTTGTTCACGGTAAAAAGAGCACTTTAGAAAGCCTGTTTAAGATATACTTGTAAACAGGTTGTGTGTTCTTCCGCCTTATGCAAAATGAACATTGGCATGGGTCTCATCGCTTTATTCATGCGTCGGTCAAATGAAACTGTGAAATAATTAGGAAAGTAAATACTTTACAAATTGGTTCATTTTTACACTTCGATGAATTTGCGCAGCTTGTGCCTGTGCCGCCAGCGTTATAGAGTGCGCAAATCTGGTGTAAAGAACTTGAACTGCTGCTCCACCTGCGATTGCCTTGGTTACCTCTCCCCTCCCGTTTTCCAGCCTACCTCTTAGCAACCCCTACCCCTTCTGCGCATGCGCGAGTAACAGTGATCTGATTTTTTTTTTTTTTTTTTTTCTGGACGAGGCTTGCTTTCCAGCAAAACTCATGCACTTCTGCTCAGGTCAGCTCAGCGAGAATACCTCCCTGGTATTTCTGCTCGTCGGTCCACTATGGACTCTGTCCAAAAGCCTAAACCTCGCTAGTATTTGAACGAGATGAAATGTCTGCTGCAGTGCATGATGAGTCTCACGATGAGGTGGGGTCGTGACATGTTGTAGCGAATTGATGGTAAATCGAGTTGGGGTTTTGTGAGCACTACTTTACTCGCATACTAAATTCTGTTTGGCATTTCCTTGGTATTTTTTCAAAATTAAGTCTGGAGTAACTTGTAATATGTGGTGCACATAGTTCCTTTGCTTTAAAATGGTCTACTTGTTGAAGTAACGTAAATTCCTTGTTGCTTGTTGCCTGAAAACTTCATGGCATTGAATTGGGACCGCATCGACTTACGCTATGTTGAAAGCTTTAAATAATTAATAACCCATCAGCGAGTGCCTTTACATTTGGAATCGTCGGTGTTAGAGCTGCTGCTTTAAGGAGTTTTAAACTGTGTTTTTTAAATGTTGTGTGTACGTATCGTTTTTAGTTCAGATGGTCTTCAGAAAGGCTATTGCGCTCCATCTGTCGCAACTTTCTTTTAAAATGTTCAAGTTTGGCTGTTTGATATCAAGTATTTATATTTCAATATATTTTGATTATATCAATTTTGCTGTGATAATCTATTCAGTTTCGAAGGATTGAAATAATTTATAATGCTCACTTTTCTAGTCTCTTGTATCTTTTGAATTGAGTATACATTTGTTTGGTATTAATATTTTGTCAGTTTGCAAGATCGTGTAATTTTACTGTTTTATTGGCGCGCCCTGCTTTGACGGCCATTTGGTGCCAGGGTTGCTTTTTTAAATGTTTTTTAATATTAATAAAATTTGGCAAAAGCTGTGAGCAGAGTAAATGGAAAACAGAATAAAAGCAAATTGAAACTGAATCTGCTTGTTCTCTCGTGTTTTTGGAAAAAAAAAAAAAAAAAAAAAAAAAAAAAGTGAAAGAAATATCACAAATGGTTACCTAACACTTTTTATTCGACGTTAAGTTATGGAACTACTTTCCATCCATCGTTACCAACTTTATTGGGCGAATGTCACTTAGTGCTCCCATTAAAATATATGCATGCAGGGGGTAGAGACGGTTTCCTAAGGTTCATTCATAAGGTGATCACTTTGTCGTGATCAGCCTTTAAATGTATTACTGGTCGAAGCGAAGATGTGCTCGCCCAGGCTCGGCTCGTCGCGACTTGTCTACGTCCCAACATATTCGCCACGTCGAGCGTAATCCCTTCGAGCACATGCATAGTGTCAGCGGAGTATACTACATTCACGGCTTTTTCCAACTTTTCTGAAGCCCTGCTAAAGTTCTGCTTCCAGGGTATCCCTCCGATTCACGCAAACAAAGCTTAACCCAGTCTAGAACTCTTCACCGAAGATACGGTTCGCCGCATTCGTGCGCACTCACTGTAATAATAATATTTTGCGCAATAACTATTTCTTACTATAGGCTGTTCACGGTAAAGTGAGCACTTTTGAGGGCCTAGTTGATTTTTACTTTCAGCCATATTTTACCCTTTTACCATTTTTTAGAAATAAATATTGCTATGTAAGCAATAAACACAGTGTGTGTATAGTCCACCACACTCGGAAGTTAACATCTACGGCTAAAATAAAATATGTTTATTAACTATTATTCGAAAAGAGACGGCTTTCAAAATTGATCACTTTACCGTGAACAGCCTATACGAACTACCAACACACCTATATTCTCCCTGTTTTTATTCATATTAATTATAAATTAAATATTATAATTTACAGGTAAAATACAAGCAAACTTTCAATCTAACAAAATTAGAGTATTTTTTACTAACAAAATTTTTAAAAATCTTGTGATACATGCCATATCTGGGATACAACAATCACGTCATACAAGGGGTGCTTTCTCAAAGGTTTGAGTCATACAGTGTATAGAATCCGCGAATAGACTACAGAAAGGACTTGCTGTGTTGTATATTTTAATTACAATGATAAATACATAATGGTCGAATAACTTTTCAAGCTTTTAAAATGACACTAAAAGTTAACTGATAGCTTGGAATCCCAGGCATAATGGACTCGATGATTGCAATCAATTAGACAAAACACCGAATAAATTCGAAATCAAATATCTCAATTCAAACTACAGGGTTAGTAATTTTTTCGGAATAATGATTTTAATTTGGTTTAAAACTCATCATTACAATAAATTTTACATAATTTTCATTTATAATGTTTAGTAAAATTACGAACAAAATGATTACGGGTAAATACTAACTAATAGATTCTTGTTAAACATGGCGAAGTAGATGTTATATTGTATCAAAACAATGAGTGCTATTGATATCGTAAAATTAAATTTCTGATTTTGTTGTTAATTAGGTATAATAATAGCTTATCTTCTTAGAGTTCTAAATGTTGTTCCTCATTAATTTTGAATTTCTTGAGGTAACGGAAAAGGAATAAGAAATCTGGTGTGAATAATTTAAATTGACGAGAAATCCACCCTATCAGTAATAGCTATAGTGAGGCTATTTATGAAATTAGATATATTATATATCAATATATATTATTTATTATATATATTATAAACAGGAACATGAAGATACTGGGTGATCGGTGAAGTTGTAGAAAGTACACACCAAGTGAACAAATCTCATGTGTGTGTGCAGAAGAAGCCAGACGTCATCAGGACGGCTGCAGGTCGGCGTATCAACAGCGCAGTGGCTTCGATGACAGTGGGGCCAAAAGGTCCTGTGGTCCTTCAGGACACCAATTTCCTGGGCATCATGCAGCACTTCGACCGAGAGCGCATCCCCGAGAGAGTTGTGCACGCCAAGGGCGCAGGTACGTCGTATACAGCAGGAGTTTGAACCGTCATCGCTGCACTGTGAGCTTTATGGAGTGTGTGCTTAAGGAACAAAATAGGAAGTTTCATGTTTATGTCCCCGAGTGACTATACAGTATAGAGCGCGTTCCAGCTACATAGTAACCTGTCCGTGTGTCTCAAAATCGAAAGGCAGTTTTCCCACTGAAATTGTCAAAACCACGTGTTATGGAATAACACTAGCTCACTGTTTGACAAAATTCGTGCTAGTGAATGTTAGTACACATAATGTAAACGAGTTTCTTATGCTTGAAGGATCTAATTAATTTACTCGCATGTTTTCTTTTATGAAGCCACATATCCGTTTGGAATGTAAATGAAAGGTAGCTCATGAGCTCGTGGGTGCGTGGATATAGGCCTATATGGACGGCTCTTAACATCGAGGTCATGAGAATGAGAGCCTATGTGGGGTAGTGCGAGGTGAGTATGGAGTGAGTAGCGCCGGAACATCATCGTTAAGGACGAGTCCCACGTGCGAAATCCTGAGGGGGGGGGGGGCGGCCCCTCTGGGAATTGAACCCAGTTTCGCCTAGATGGAAGACGAGTAGTCTGACCACGACACCATCGCGGTCCCTCGTGATCACGTGACTCTTGAGTCTGTTAATATACAGAAAAGTCGAAAATCAGTCAACGTGGAACGCGGTTACACTTGTTAACGAGATAAAATTAAGTCTGACGTAGGGTAGTGAAGATTAGCATGCACTTTAAGCGGACTTACTGCTGCCTGTTGTTCGGCGAGACATGTCATACATGACTGTGGAAAACCCTGGTTTGCTGTCTGTCAGGCATATCCGGGGCAATCATTCTTCAGGAGATACTCCTCGCCCGTGTGTTAAACTCAAAAATGACCGACCCAGCAACTGATGCTTGGAGTTGGAAAGGACGGAGAGTTGAAGTGACTGCCCGTGCATACGCTAGGTTTTTCCGCAACGGTACGTTGACGCGCAACAAAGAAACTTCACCACGAACCACGAGCGGGCTTCCTCGGGCGAACGAGTCGGTCGTGTTATCACGTGTAAAGGATGTTCACGATAAAGTGACAACTTTTGAATTGAACCTTAGAAAAAAGTCACTCCCCTGAACGCATATAGTTTAATGGGCGCACTGAGTGACATTTGCCCAGTAAAGTTGGTAACAATTAGATGGAAAATAATTTCCATACCTTAACGTCGAATAAAAAGTGTTAGTAATGATTTGTGATAACTTAAATTATTTCTCTCGCTTTTTTTTTTTTTTTTTTTTTTGTAATGCATCGAAGTGTGAAAATTAGCCGATTTGTATAATATTTACTTTCCTAATAATTTCACAGTTTTATTTGACCGACGCATGAATAACGCGATGAGGCCCATGGCAATCTTAATTTCACATAAGGTGGAAGAATACATAACGTGCATTTTACTGTGAACAACCTATATTGGGAAAAGGCCTGATCTTGAGAAGATGGACATCGTCTCAGATTACCCACGAGGACGTAGATAGCAATGCTCGCACAAACTCACACCAGCGAAAAGGCCGCTGGAATCCGTCAGTTGTGTGATATCAACAGTTAGCCAATTGCAGAAGTCAAGCGAACACAAAGCATCTTGCAGTTTCGTGCGCTGATAGATATTATTTCCAGTTTTGCAGGCCACATTAGGCATGAGTCACTATCAATTCGGCTTCTCCGCTACATGAGCGTGTCGTCTTAACGTGCACGTCCGCCGAGAAATTGACTTCGTTTGTTGAATAAATAATATTTATTTTGGATGTTGTATTATGTAACTCTGTATTATGTAACACATTTGCAGAGTTTTTCATTTCTCATCTACTCAGAAATCCTGCTATATCTTTGATGACCATGGCGATTAAGAGCGTTCAAGTGCCAAAAAAAGTTTTCTCTATTCTTAGTAGTACCAGTCAGTAGTCTGATAAGTGGGAAAATAGTTCTAAATGAGCGATTAAAGGAATTATTGTAATCATCGTCGCCTTAAAATATTCTTGCATTAACACTAGATGGAATACTCAAACCTTGACTATAGGAGATAAAGTAATAAAATTACTTTATCTCTGCCATCTTAAAACCATGCTGTGTCTTGACAAGAACAAGATTGAAATGAAGGCATAATTGTCAAGTCAAGTAATCTAAAATGGTTATTTCTCGTCCTCCCTAAAAGTGACCAATAGCTGCGATTATTTTTTACATTTCCTAAATAAACTTTTGCAAAATGATTAATCAAAAAATTTGTAATAATAAGTTTTTTTCCTAGCTTATTTTCTGTCACAATTTTTAAAATAAAAGAAAATTTTCAGGAATGAATTTATTTTAGACATGGGTTCCTGTACAAGACGCAGAACTGAAGTTTTAAAGGTTCGTATTAAACCTTCTTCTGTGTTACGGCCAAGTCAGGTCTTCACGACCTTAATATACGTTGCAAAATAATAAACATGGGAGCACCTTCGTCTTGTGTAGGCACTGCTTGTGATGATTTAGCAGACTATCCATTTAAACCAACCATATGCTTCACAGAACATTGGACAAATCGTTTGAGATACGTTAGACTTATTAGTGATGTCTGGGAGTGCATATGCGAGTTCAGAATCAAGCAACAAACCGTGTCGAATTTCAAAAGTCGTAGTACTAGGCGAGCGCACTAGTTGCAGAAATGCAAGTGAATGACTTGGACAATTTCATTGCAACAGCGAGCGCCATCAATTTAGCATTCGGTCTTAGGAAAGGGTGATCGATAAATTGATGCCAAACACTTCAATATAGAATTCCAGAGATTTCAGAAGCCAATACCCAAGAGTGAAGAAAGGGCACTCCTAGATGACGGGTTTTGCCAACTTTGTATGCAAACGTTTTGCCACATAGATGCAGCTACTATATTTAGCATACTATCTTGCACCGCAATGAAATATGAACATTTATTGCACAACTAAAAGCTCTTCATAAATACAAACTTCACTTTGGTAAAATATTGGCTTAAAAAGTTAGTAAAAACAACATGTAGGATTGTCACTATTTAGTTTTTCGATGTTGGCTTCCCTAAATTTGTAGAATAGAATTAACTTTTTTACCATAATTTATGTCCCACGCACTCTTAAGAGGTCTGGCTGGAATAATTTTCCATATTTGAAGTGCAAAAGTCAAGGAGAGCTATGGGCGATACTGGTGCATGTATTAATACCACTGCTGTCGCCTCAGTGCATACCACTTAACTATCTTCATCATATATCATTAGTGGTTGAAAGACAGTAGCAAAATTCATATTAATTACCGGTACATATTGACATGTATTATTTTACAGCAGTGTTAAAATGAAGCATTCTAGAAACGTCTTTCTGGCTATGCTTGAGGGATGCAAAAGCAATGCTCGCAACATAAAAGTTGCTGCGAAAGCTTATATACCAGATCCACATGAATACTGTGTTCTTCAAGGGAAAACATTGTTTAGTGGATACGTAAAGTGTATTTCTGTTGCCCTGCAAACAATCTACGCACCAGGTAAAGAAAGGTAGTTCACCATGAACACACGTAACAGAGGCAAATGCGCTTAAAGTACGAATGTGCTACATGTATTTGTAAGCCCAGACACTATGACGAAGTTGGTTGTACCCTTCCGCCAGTGTCAGGCCTAACTGTTCCACATGTTAGCAAAGGTAATAGACGTGACTTGTTATAGTTACTTTTCTGCCCGCACAATGTCACCATGAACATACACAAGCTATCAAAGAGCTACTTTGTGAGTAATCAAGGGACTAGTGTCAAAATGAGGAGCTTATGTTCCAGGTGCGTTTGGCTACTTCGAGGTGACGCACGACATCAGGCAGTACTGCAAGGCTGTCGTGTTTTCCGAGATTGGTAAGACGACGCCTGTTGCCGTGCGGTTCTCTGCAGTCACTGGCAACTTGGGATCCGCCGACACCGTCAGGTGTGATATAGATTTCGGGGGATGCCTAACATAAGTGGTCTTTTGCAAAGAAGGTAGTCAAGCATGATGCAGATGGACCGGCAACGAAATTGAGCGGAGGAGGAAACGGGAGCACCACAAAAAAACTTATTGGCCAATGGAAACGTCCACCGTATTTCTCACATTAACTGTTCCTGGAATCGAATCTTGATCTTTTTTGTGGCGTTAAAGGCGGAAGGTTCTCTTGTCGCTTGCGTTTCCTGCTCCTTTTCATTAAATCTCTTCTCCATGTCCATTTATTCCAACATACATTTCCTTCATATTATGATGGTTGCTGGGATCAATCAACACACTTTCCCGCAGTTAAAATGTCCAGTTTTGTTTAATATTAGCTCTCAAGATCTCGCTCAACTTTTCCACATTGAACCCGTAATGAAAATGTGAGGTGGACTGGTCTTTGTGTTTTCGCATGTCCTCACTGTGAGAACACAATTTGCTTATACAACTATCAAAATCATGAGATCAAACAAAGAGTGATACGATGTTTGTTTGCATTCAGTTTCCAAACATGTTCGTGCTTGTAGAAAAAAAAAAATTATTTTCCAAAGTTGACTGTAGGTCTAGCATAGTTCAATTAAAATTACACCAGAATAACTATAATCAAATCTCATATTTTAATTATCAGTTACGTGAAATACAGTTTTAAAACGTATAGTATTGACAGGTCTAACAGGTGTTCGAACTTGGGACTCGGTAATTAATGTGCAGCTCTACACTATATTCCCTGTGCGATTGATACTTGCTGTTTCTAACGAGAACATTGTGCTAACGTTTTGTATTGCAATTAACAACTTGGTATGTTTAGAAGTATTATAACTAATTTGTTTGTGGATGGTGTGCTGTCAGTATTAACATAATAATGTTGGGATAGTCCTATATCTCAAGTATAACTGGTTTGACTCCTATATTTTAGAGCACCTACGTGTTTATTACTTACGATTCACTTTTTATAGTTTGCTTGTTCACAGTGTTTGTGTGTGTAATCTCGACATTTTTCTCCATCTTATGTAATGGATTCTATAGGTAGGTTGCAAAATTTGGCTTAGGTATGTTTAGTTATTTCAAGTGCTACAATTCAGCGAAGGATTGTGTGCACTGCCAGTTTGATGAGTGGAGTAGATTTTACCACAAAATGTGTTCAGCATTTTGACTCTTAAATATTTTACAGAGACCCACGGGGATTCGCTGTAAAATTCTACACTGAAGAAGGCAACTGGGATTTGGTTGGGAACAATACACCAATATTCTTCATCAGAGATCCAATTCTTTTCCCAATGTTCATACACTCCCGGAAGCGAAACCCTGCAACTAATACACAGGTATGAATGTTTTGTAATGTGTAAAACACTGATTAATATATTTTATATTATTCTCTTAGCATTTGTTTGAGCGTATGGACATTGCGGACTGTTTCCATGAGAATATAACTGATAAAGCTTCTCGCTTTTTGCTTCGTCAACCTGCCTGTAGTTTTTAGGCATTCAACACTGGTCAAATCCCTCAAGTTCAGATATCTATTCAGTTCCGTCATGCTGCAGTGGAGATAAATTCCCTTAACTGGTTTTTAATTTCCACCTCAGACTTATACAATTTACAAAGATGACAATTTTTCTCATTTTGTCACCCTTCAGACTAAAATTCGGTTTGGCTTCTGCAATTTTACTATGTAAAGACTAGATAACTTGGGAGGAGAGTTTTAATGTGGACGAAGCCCAGTAAACAAAAAGTAGTAAAAACAGTTTGGCTTAGATTGCCAAAACTATTTATACAGGACTGTGGTTGGGTAGGGGTTAGACTGCTCGCCTCCCACATTGGTGAACTGGTTTTGATTCTCGGTGGGGTCATCCCGCGGATTTTTGCATGTGATAATAGTGCCGGACGATGCCGCTGGTCTGCGGGCTTTCTAGGGATCTCCCGTTCCTCATACCCCTGCATTCGGGCGCTGCACCTCACTTCACCCTCATCGGTTCTCAAACCTCGATGCTAGGAGCGGCCCAAATATTTTCACTCACTCATTTAACTCTATTGCGATATTCTTTCATAAAATCTTGATTAGAATATTGTCCCTCTGCATTAATAGTAATAGTAATGTTTTGTAATACTAAATAATCTATTGGTTTTCTATCTGTAGATGACAACTCCCACATATTTTTGTTTTGTTTTGATAAATATGGATCTATTTTTATATATACAATGGCTTTGTCCTTTGAAAATAATATATATTTTCTCATTTCAATTTCTGTTTCTTTATTAGCATTTATGTTTCTAATTTTTGCCAATTTATTTCCTTCTTTTGAATCTTTAAGTTGTTCTGTAAATTGTTAATTCTCTTATTTCAATTTATAATTTTCTTTTTTTATTTATTAATAATACTTTATAAATAATTATAATTATAAACTATTTCTTTAATACAATTATTTAATTTTTAAATTCTTTCTAAATGTTTCTACTTTTTATATGACTTGCTATGTTTAAAATTTCCAATCCACAATAACTTTTTATTATTTAGACAACATCTATTTTTTTTAATCAAGCGGGTATTACATGTTGTAAGATACCCCTTTTTTTAAAATATACTAAAATTTATTTTTCAAAGTTACAAATCTTACAAACTCGCATCATTTATTAAAAAAGGTATTACAAATACTAAAATTACAAAAAATACAATGTAGAAAATGTATAGATATAGTAGATAAATAATTTAGTGATAAATAAGTATTAAATTTTTAGTGAAAATATCATTAATTTCTAATTTGATAAAATTATAGAAATAGAAAATACTGTAAAAATTAGAACTCTAAATTATTTTGAATGATAACATATAGTTATAATATTATATAAAAATAGAATATTACAAAAATAATAGATAGTTATACTACAGTAAAAGGATAGAATCTTCAGGTACTACAGTTATGTTTTCTACATTGCATTTGTAGTATTTTTGTGTTTTTATTTATTAAATATTTGAATGAATATTTACCTTATTTTTTAAAAATTAATACGTATAAATACACAGTAAAATAAATAGTTTTTCAGCTATTATATTTCTACATCTTTTACATTATAGTTGTTGTTTTATAGTATTTTTTGTATTTTTATCGACAGTTATTTTTATACTTTTTCTATTCAAATTTTATTAAAAATGTAGTTACCAATTTTGAACAAATTATTTCAAGAAATATTATTATTTATTTAGTAATAAAATTTTGTGTCTATGAGCGGAAGTGCTTATGGATATGAAAAAATTTCTGTATTATACAATAATAAGAAAGCTTTATTCATTTTATATGTTAAAATTATCCCTGTACTGATGTTACTAGAATTTTTGAATATGGTTATATAAAAAAGTAGTTTGTATACATGTAAAACCGAAATATATTAAAGAATTTGAAGACTTTACGAAGGCACCCAATTTAGGTACCTTATGTATAAATTTAAATAACCAGGAATACATTAATTAATGAAAAACTCAAAAATGAAAATGGCCGAATATTTTCAAGATTGTTTGTATGAACAATTTCTTCCATCAATTATAAAAACAGTTGAATATAAAATAAAATAAAAAATTGACTGGAATTTTAGAATTTTCTGTCAATAAAAGTGATAAAAATTACAGAATTAAAGATTAAATTTGATAGTATACAAAACATCAATATAATAGTTTTTCATCATTCAAGAAAGTTATTCATCAATGAGAAGACACATTAAATAACATTTAAAAAAATATTGTTTCTCAAACTCAAAATCCTAATCTAAGATCAACCTTATAAAATTGAAATTATTTTAAGGAAATTTTTAATATGATTACTATGTACATAGATGTTAAATAAAAAGTGTGATTACAGAAATGTAAATACAAGATATACATCCAAATTATGAAGAAATTTTGAGGTTTGAATACAATTCAATTTCACCAAAAGTTATGAATAAAAAAAATTTTAAAACCTTTAAACATGCAAATAATTATTCAATACCATTAGCGATTTTAATTCCATCTATTAATTTAAAAATTATTTGATCATCGTATTTTATAGGAAATGGTTACAAAAGAATCTGTATCATATCCTCTTCTTACTATTATTAAAATTGATGAATCATGATTATCTGCATCAATTCTAAAAATGCTACACTCAATTAAAAATTTACTCATCCAATATGTAATTTAAAATATTGATTTGTTTCTCCAGAATTATTTTTTCCAGTTAAATTTATTGTTTGTATTGTATTCGTTTGAGAATATTCTAAATTTATTGCACCATTTGGAGCAGTTCGATTTACAATATTTGTTAATCTTTTGTTTTTGTTACTATAATTTCTATTTTTTAATTAATGTTTGTAAAATAATGAATAACCAGATATATCAATTTAGTTGTGGATTATTTACCAAAGAATTAATTATTCATGAGCACTATAATTCTACTTTCTTTTTCACTCTACTTATTTCGTAATAAAACGTCTGTATATCTATCATCAATATTCAACTGTGTGATAAAATTTTTTATACAATTGAATTCATTTTTAACCTTTTAATTTTTATTATAAATATTTTTCAAAATCTATTTACTTAATTCATTTTTTAAAGCAACACCTTTTTAAAATTTTCGATGGGATCAGTTATATAATAATTACTTAACTCAGATTTCAAAACTTCATTATTAAATTGATAAAAATTCTCATTTTCAAAAAATCACTTAATTCAGTTTTTAAAGCAACATCATTTTTGAAATCAGTAAAGTTTTTCTTTTAACTTAATTGCTTAATTCAGTTTTTAAAACATAATTTTTAGAATTATAAAATTTATAGTTTAATATAATCAATTAAGTCAGACTTTAAATCAATATCTTGTTGAAATTTTTAAAAAATATTTCAAAATTAATCAAGAAAGTTTTAATAGCATTATTTATAATATAATTTAAATTATTTATTTTTTCATTAAATACATTTGTTTTTGTTTTTATGATACATTTTAATTTGTGTTTAACAATCATAGCATTATTCATTTTATTATAATTATTTAATTTATCTATCAAAAATATTCATTCAAACTAAATTTTGGTATATTTTTATAATCAGATATCTTTAAATCACTTTTATCAGGAAAACATATTTAAGATATTTTGCTTGATATTTCTTTGTTCTTTCAGCAAAATGATCGAAATTCTCATTGTTAATACAATCATTCAGTTCATGTTTTAAAACAACACTTTTATTTTTAAAATAATCAAATTTATAATTTTTAATATAATCCCTTAGCTCGGTTTTCAAAGCAACATCGATTTTAAATTGAATAATATTTTCACTTTTCATATTTTTAGACATACTAGATATATTAGCAAATATGTCTGTAATTGTGACATAAAACCACTCTAAAAGAGTTTTAATATCATCAGGAATAATACATATAATCATTTAAATGATCAAATTATATATCTAATAAATTATTCAGATTTTTATAATAATGTTTAATTATTTCTTTGAATTAATTAAATTGTTCATTTTGAACATACACATTAACATTAATTTTGATATAAATTTTTTCCCCCACTATCAATATGAAAACATTTAACCTATATGCTGATTAATGGTTTTGTGAATTAATATGTAATTTAATAATAAAAAAATTATATCATAAATCTGTATAATTTAGAAAATAAATCTAGTACTATCAAACAAAAATGACCACAGATAACCGAATTGACATTTTGAACTATATCATCAGTATAAATGTAAGATTTTCTTTAAAATATTAAATGAATTCTATACGAATATTTCCATCAAATTAACCGAAATAATAAACATCATTATTATTTTATGATAACCAACCCAATGAGTTCCAGAATTTGCATACAGTCGAATCATATTATAATGACCACCTGCTAGAAGTGCAATCTGCAGTGCTTAGCCCATGACATGATGTATGGCGTGTGATGTGGGCTGGTGAAGCAGGTATATACTGCGACCGACAGAATGGCTGTACACATTGCGCTACTTTCTGTCATGGGTAAGGGAAGCAATTTAACTGCTTTGCAAAAAACGATGATCATCGGCTTTCGGGCCAAGGGGCATAATTTCGGAAACAGTGACGTTTGTGGACTGTTCACATGCCTCTGTGGTAAATCTGTATTGTGAGTGGACGAATGGCACCATTGGAAATAACCATCGTAGAAACTGCGAGGCTCCACGCACCATTGATGTCCGAGGTGAACGTCGACTACAACGGTGCGTGAAGGCCAACCGACCAGCTACAGTGGAAGAGCTCACTGCCCAAATCAACCAGTGAGTATCTAGACACGTGTCTACTGTAACAGTTCAGCGAACCCTTCTGCGAATGGATATCCGGAGAAGATGGAGGGTGACTGCACCCATTCTAACATAGGCGCATCTATGAAAACAAATGGAATTTGCTCGGCAGTATGGTGACTGGACCGTTGCTGATAAGCGATGTGTAGCCTTCTCCGACGAGTCACGTTTTCAGCTGCATAGAACGGATGGACGTCAGCATGTCCTGTGAGAAACGTCGGAGAACCAACACCTTGCATCCATTGCTGGAAGAACAATGAAGTTGGGGATGGGAGCTGTGTTATGGCCAGGGGAATATTCTGGTTGTATTCTCAAGGTCCCATCATTAGTGTAGAAGGCACTCTTGACCAATACGGTTACGAATACATCCTTGGCGACCATGTCTACCCATACATTATGATTGTTTTCTCTCGGGAGGATGGGATATTCCAGCACGATATTGCGGTTTGCCTCACAGCTAGAAATGTCCGCACGTGGCTGGAAGAGCACGATCAAGACTTCAAGGTTCGTCCCTGGCTACCAAACACCCCGATCTTAATCCAATTTATCGTCTTTGGGACCACATCGATCGTCGTGTTCACAGCCTGTCACCTTCGCCACGCACCCTTCAACAGTTGTGGGACGCACTGCAGACAGTATGGCTCCAGATACCCATGAAGACGTATCAGCACCTGACTGAGTCACTGCCAGCTTGTCTAGCAACTGTCTGTGCTGCTAAGGGCGGTTACTCTGGATACTAGCAGGTGGTCATAATAATGTGATTCGACTGCACACACACACACACATATTTATATATGTTCATTTGTATAAAATTTTTCTGGTAATTAATTTATCATATGAACATCTTTATAATTGTTTATCTTTGATTTTCATATATCATTTATATCAACATTGATAATGGAATCATTTCAAATTATTTGGGTCTTCTTTTTTTCTTTTCTACTACAATTTTATTTTCCATAGCTAAGTTTTTTTTTTTTTGTTCTTATAAGTCTTTCTGGTTTTTTATAGTGTATTCAACCGAGTTATGAATACTCTTGGCGACAGCTGCCAAATCCCCCAATATGCCTAATATGGATATTTAAAATAGTAAAATTCCACCAGTTTTTAAACCAGATCCTGTTTATCTTTCAATAATTTTTTAACTATTGGTAATGATAATGTTAATGAAAATCGTTTGTTAAATATTAATCGATTTCCACATATTTTAATTGATTAACTGTATTATAAAATGTTTTCATCTTAATTTATGTAAAGAATATATAAATATATATCTTATATTAACGAATTTTGATTCCCCAACATAATTTTCTTTTAGTAACATACTTCCAGTAACTAAAGTAAAAGTAATTTTTTCACTGATTTGGATTTCTTTGTCTAACATTATTTTTTTAGCTTGTTTTAAAATTTTAACAGCTTCATATATTCTATTGTTTTATGATCTCTAAAAGCAATATCATTATCTTTAGACAAATTCATGAAGTTTATTAATTCCTTCAGCACCTCTTTCTAATATTTAATATAATTTTGTAAAAATACTAACATAGTTATAGCCAAGCAAATAAATTTATGGGAAATTTTAATTATTTAAAGCCCAATTTATTATTCATTTTCCATGATTTCGAAATTCCAAAAAGAATAAGGAATAACTATTAAAACTCTTATTAGATATGGAATTCCTTTAGGAATATTAACAAATTCAGAAAATATATTATTTTCAATTTTTATCATAGTTCTTAACATCTATATTATAATAATTTTTACATCCAACATTTTTTTAACCATAAATATATAATAGTCTATCAATTAAACGTCTTACATAAGTCGCCCAGATATATATTTTTTGGTAAATTGGTAAATTTTATATTGTTTTTTATTCTTTCACTAATTATTTCAAGAGTATTTGAAAGTGATCTAAATTTTTAGATTTCCAAATCCTTGAAATTAAATTTTTATTTATTTATTATTAGCATATGATTTAGGATTTTTATATTGTTTAGTAGTTGAACCTGTGATTTGTCTAAACGCATTATATTATTTTTAATTTCTGCATACTATTAAAATTTTCATCAATATCAAAATCATAATATTAATCATAATAAATTTTATCTATGTCTTTTCGAGTAAGTAATGTTGAAAGTCCATGTGTTCCTTAGTATACTTCATTTTTATAATAATATTTATATTTAAAATCCTTTGTGCATGACTATATCGCATCATCACTGACAAACAGTGGACCAATTGGGGCTATATTCGCACCATATGTTATTGAGGTGGCGAGTAAGGTGTTTAGTCATGTTTCGTTCTGATAGGTGGTGCTGAAGTCTAACTTCTATATTTATGGACCGATTTTGCTCATACTTGCCGGAAATATTTGTTTATCTAAAAGAGAAAAATGCCAGTGATACCACGGTCAAACATAGGTCGATGTACCCTACGTAATAGAGAGGATGCATTGATAAGGTAAGATAGAACGTGAACACGCGCTGCACAAACTGAAGAGGCACGAACACAGAATGGAGAAGCATACAGCACGATCATAAGAGAAAGAAGTGCATGCCAAAAAGATTGTAATACACATTTATGCGCTAAAACAACACAGTTCAAACCATACAAGACACACAACGATCATACGACTCAAATTTGGCATTTGAAACTTAAATACAACAGATGGTGTTATATACATCTTCATTATGCATTTTAAATATAAAAAAAGAGGCGGAACAACATTCGCCGGGATCAGTTAGTATAATCATAAAATTCAACTTCAGTATCTCGAGTTGTGTTTTTGGTGCCAACACCTATTTTTCCAAATATATTACCATTTATATTATTTAAATAATATAATAATTTTTCACTAAGATGAATTATTTTTGTATTTCTTATTTGTTTGATTCCCAATTGGTTTTTAAAAATATTCTAATAGTTTATTTAAATATTCTCTTCTTTTTGAATTTGGTGAAATAAACCGATAGAATTTCTATTTCAAATGAAGTTTACCTTGGCATTGGATAGTTAACATTTTTAACAGCAACTGGGACTAATGTTGTTATTAAACTCTTATTTACTTAAGCTACTTCTATATATTTTTGTAAATAATTTGTAACTCATTAATTAAAGGCAGTTCTTTCTTTTATTTCACTAATACCCGACCTCATGTGTTTTTTGTAATTTATAAATTTATCTATGAGTAATTTAATTATATATGTTTGTATGTGGATATTTCCTTTTTCATTTAGTTATCAAATTATTTTACTGTCTAAATTAATTTTAAAACTATCGAATCTTTTGAGATGGAAACAATCCAACCAACATATCAAATTAAGAATAATTTAAATATTTATAATAATAGAATCGAATTTGTTATACATATTGTTAATGGATATTCTTTCCCAAATAATGCACATGTCTATGAACAATTTATATTATCAAAGAGAGATAGCAGTGTTTATTATGCCCAAGATGATAATATTGATGTTTTTTATAATCCTTTTTCCATTTTAATTTTCTCGAGTAGACATATCAAAACGTGGGCAAATAATTGAAGCTGTTGATATTCCTGGTAGAACTTAATACTATGTTGCATGCTTTGGTTAGCTCACCATCAGAAAAATATTATTTGGAAATGAGTGATGTTGATAATAAATAAACATTCAAATATATACATTCTAATAAAACTAATGCAATTATTTATTCATTGAGGTATCTGTTTGGTTTTCATAGAGACAATAACAAAATATACTTTAAAGGTGGCTGTAAGATAACTTTATGTACGAGTTCATCTAATAATAATTACTTGTTTATGAAATATTTAAGGATGATAAAACTATAGTTAATAAACTATACTCATCCAGGTAAAATTATTATTCAAAGATTAGAGATAATAAAGGCCATTTGTAAAATGCTTAAAAAATTATAAGAATCCTATAGCAAATATTAGCCTTAGTTATTGACAATTTATTGATGAAAGCTGTTCCTCAAAATACAAGAACATTTTATCATCATATAAAATACCAAATTAATAATTAACAATTCAATATGCTCCATTATTTAATAATTAGTTTTTAATCTAATAGAAAAGTTCATGCTGAACAGTATATTCATGCTTCTATGTTTGATCATTAGGATGTGAGGAATATTTGTGTTATAAATGGAAGAAATGAAATTTGACATTAAGAAAATCGAAATCTAGATTTCGATGCTGAATTCTTTCATAAAATGTGTCTAACATATCACGGTTTTTTTAAGTAAACTACAGCTTGTAGGAACAATGAACATTATTATAAACCAACTGTTAATCCTGATGGTGAACATAATCATTATTCTTTCTTTACAAGAAGACCTCTAAATATAATTAACTGTACTTATAGAAAAATAACATTAGTTAAAATGAAAACATAGTGTTGATTTTCATGAAAATGTTCTAGTGAATACAATATGTAATGTGATATTTTTCTATTATAGATGAATGAACGATTTGTTCAAAACATTGTTTATATAACTGTTGGCTTATTCTCAAAATCTGTTATATCAAATATTCAGTATATTTACATGTGTTTACAAGTAAGAAAATATGAAATAATTTATAAAAATTAAGTTATGCAATTTTGTTTATAATTAAATGGTAAAAGTTAATAAATCAATAAATGTGTAAATATTATATATATATAAATTATTATTAACTTTTACCATTTCATTATAAAAATAATTATATAACTTTATGTTCAAAAATTATTTCATATTTTCTTAGTTGTAAACACATATAAATATATTTAATATATATATATATATATATATATATATATATATATATATATATATATATATATATATATATATATATATATATACACATAAATATTCATTATAATAAAGATAATTTTTCAAAGTAATTTTTTATGTTGGTAGGTTAATTTTATTTTTTTATTTTTTATTAAAGAAACATTGAAATATTTTATATTAAAAAATATAAATGGATAAAATTCTCAACAAGTTAATTAACTCAACTGAGTTTATAAAACTACACAAGTTAGAACTGTATAAAAAATCTAAAAGATATAATTTTCAATTTATAAATACAAAATATGTTAATATAATTACACGTGTTTTGACGAAAAATTTAAAATTATTTTGCCTGGTAGATATGTTAAAACTATTTTAAAAAAAGATTTAGAAAATTATGAATGAAAGAAGGATTTGTAAAAACTAAAAACGACGAATCAATACATTATATTGGAATTTCCTTGAAATAATTTTATATTTGAGTTCCTTAAAATCAATAATATATTTTTACTAACTCCTCATAAATATTTCTTTTAGTCTAAAAACATCTCTTAAATTTTATAAAAATAATTTCTTTATTGGAATTTACTAGTGTAGGATAAAAAGGGCCGATTATAGATTAAATTAAATTTTCAATCCAACTAACTCAATGCAAGCTTGTAAGCATCTGTGAAATAATTTTGATTAGAATTTGGTTTCTTTTGTAAGTCGATTTGTAATTTATATTAAAACCTCCATTGAAATGAGTATTTCTATCAAATTTTCATTGAAAAATGAATTAAATTTCGATCAAAAAAATTAAATTTTTATTAAAAGAATTTTCGAGTAGTATAGGAATATGTTCATATTCCACTGCACTCGGAAGTTAATGTCTGATGGAATAAAATATATTTATTGACTATTATTACAAATGAGAGGGCTTTCAAAAGTACTCTCGTTACTGCTAATAGACTATAATTAATTTTATCCTATAAATGTTTACCTTGGATTGCTTTTATTTGAATTGAAAATTTAATTTAGCCTAGAATAGGCATTTTTGTACTAGGCGTGCTAAAAAAAAAACCCGATAAACACAACAACCAATGTTAGATTAGGAAAGTTTGGCTCTGCTTGTGTATGGTCGTGAATATTAAATTTAACTGTTACTAAACAAAAACAAATAAATTGGTTCGATATTGAGAGTTGTTTTAAAGATAATTATTATACTATAGTAAAACTGTCAGATCTTATTGAATAAATAAAAAAATAATACACACTAATAATAATATCACTTATCATTTTACGCTACCCCGATAAACACAACAACCAATGCTAGATTAGGAAAGTTTGGCTCTGCTTGTGTATGGTCGTGAATATTTAATTTAACTGTTACTAAACAAAAACAAATAAATTGGTTCGATATTGAGAGTTGTTTTAAAGATAATTATTATACTATAGTAAAACTGTCAGATCTTATTGAATAAATAAAAAAATAATACACACTAATAATAATATCACTTATCATTTTACGCTATTTACAATTAAACATTATATACAGCATTACTGCAATCATGAGGACTTTCCTCGAAGTCGTCAACACAGCAATCCCCAAAATCACTTTCTTCTTCAAACAATTCAGATAATGTTGGTTAAGGACGATTGCATGCCTGAGAAGCTGAAGACTCACACAAACCGAACAGCTCTCTGGTTTATAGACCAGAAGCTTCAAAACACTTATATCTAGATGGTGATAAACAATTCGAAACAGTAGGCACCTCTATTATTTGCGGCTAATCAAACCATAAGGTATAATGTTGCAAGGATTCTTGAGACAAATTGCTACACAATCATGCCCAATTGTTCGATAACAATAGAGGTTGTTCACAAGTCCTTTCCTTAAAAAATATAAATGATATACCAAAATTCAAAATAATCTGAAGTAGTTGATAGCATCTGTTTATAGAGCATTTCAGATGCACCCACCAATCTGGTACTACTGTCGGCGGTCGCATTTGCGATCTTCCAGCTTATAAATGGAATGCTATGTTAAAACTTGCGGCTTATACGTAATGCGTTAAGTGATCAAAGTATGGGTATTTCAAATGTGCTCAGTCAAACTCGAACAGTCTATGGTGACCAAGTATCGATAGCTACTATCGACGGACGAGTGTACTACTGACAATCGTCCATTCTAGAATATACCTGGGGGGAGGCGCATGTCTGTTCTTGTGGAGATTGGATTGGACGCGATTTTGGTTCCTCACAGGATGTAAACATGGTGTGGGACTTTGCCTCGCTGCGGCCAGAGACTACGCATCAGATGATGATCCTGTACAGCGACAGGGGCATCCCCGATGGCTTTCGCCACATGAATGGCTATGGCTCACACACCTTCAAGCTTGTCAACGCGAAGAACGAACCAGTTTACTGCAAGTTCCACTACAAGGTGAGCAGCTCAATCCGTACATTATCTGTGCCTGCGTGCATGTGGGGTTTTGTGTGCATTTCATATCCCATGGTGACCCACGTCAAGGTTAATGACGAAAGAACCTCCTTGGCTAAAGTAGGCTCCGAACCATGTGGTCCCAAATACTCGAATTAAAGGCAATATGGAAAGTGGGAGGGGTTCGAATGTTTTGTTGTTTTGAGCCTCCCCACTTCAATATGGTAGGATGCTCGAGGGTGAATTACATACGCAACTCACGTCCAATGCTTACCTGGGATTAAATTCGAGACAAGTGATGTGGAGATGATACTACTTGTCTGCGAACGACTATGGAGTTCCCGTGTTAGTTGAGAATTATCTATTTTAAACTTCAACTCGATTCTTCAAAATCTCTTACCAAGTATTTTCTTCAAATTTGGTAGGTGTCATGCCGAA
The DNA here is from genome assembly GCA_029891345.1 of Dryococelus australis. Lineage (NCBI taxonomy): Eukaryota > Metazoa > Arthropoda > Insecta > Phasmatodea > Phasmatidae > Dryococelus > Dryococelus australis. The sequence continues at coordinate 332,964,154 of CM056995.1, read as the reverse complement.
GAAAATTCGAAGATGACTCCTTCTTCAAACTTCTGTTCTCTCAATAACTTATTTTTGGTTTGGACAATATTATTCGGTAAATAATTTGCATGTGCAAAGCTCAATGAATAGAAAGCACAAATTATTTTTTAAAAATCTACATTTGTCAGACACGATCTAGTCCAAGATTGAAAAACTACTCAAGATATATGCCTAAGCGGCTAGCTGAATGCAAATGTGACCTCACAACCACTTTAAAAAAAAATGAAATATGTACTTGTAAATGTTCAAGTTATGCAATTGAGAACACACTATAAAAAACTGCTACCATTCTGAGGAGGAGAAGGATGTGGGGCGGAAATCAGAGGGCTTGCTTATCAGTACGCAGGTCGAGGGTTTGAGTCCCACAGTGGGTTTCGTCGTGGGTACAGCATGATGTGGAGGAGAAAGTCACACATTTCATCTAACAGGCCCCCAGCCTCACGCTCTCATTGCCGCCTGTGGTTGACCACATATGGAAGTTTTTCGTACTTGTAAAGTACTCAAGCAGCAGAATGCTGGAAAATACTCGAAATATTTGCTGCTTGAATTCTTAAAAATTGTATTTTCCATGTTCCTTTTTCTTACAGATAAAAACAAAGGAATAAAACAAGTTCATGACTCATATAATAATAATTGATATTTTAGATAGAGAAATGTTTTGTTCACATTTCCAACCCTCCCCTTGGGAAAAAAAATATTTCGAAACTTTTTCACTTAGTTACCATTTATATGGACAAAAAAAAAGCTAATTATATTTCTCTAAACCAAACTGTTCAGTGAATTTTTCGTCTCTTTCCTTAGTCAAAGGCTTCGTTAGCTAATCGAAAAGCATGTTCTCAGTTGGCCTGTAAACAATAGCAGTGTTTTTGTTTTCCACAAGCCATCTCAAAAAATGATGCTTTATATCATTATGTTCAGATCTTTGGTTAGCGACAGTGTTATTTGCAAACGTTAATAGCCCCAAGATTATCACAAAAAAATTATAGTTGGTTTATTTTCGTTCTGGTGCTCAATTTCCTTGATAATTGATTTGATCCACAAGGCTTCTTGTACAGTTAAAAAGAGAGCAATGATTTCAGATTCCACTGTAGATAATGCCACTGTGCTTTGTTTTTTTTACTGTAACATGAAATCAGCCCATTCATTAATTTAAAACAACTTCCAGTGACAGAATATCGGTAGTTTAACTCGTTGCCATAATCTGTATCGCTATTACATTCTAATTTCGTATTTCCATCTTTAGAAAATTGCAATTTAAAATTTTTACTCCCACAGTATCTGAAATTACGTTGAACTGCCAACCAATGTATGGCTGTATAGTTCTTGTTAAACCTGCTGATAGTATTAACAGCAAAAAGTATGTCCAGCCTACTTATTTGAATAAGATAGAGTAGACTTCTTGCAGTTTCTTGGTAGGGTACATCTGATGGAAGGTCTTGATCCTCTGGCGATGGTAGTAGCTTCACTCTAAGGACCATTGGTATAGATACAGGTTTGTTCTCTTCCATTAAAAAGGTCTTCAAAATCTTATCGATGTATGCAGGTTGGTCGATAGAAATAATTCCATTGATTGAGTCGTGTTTAATAAGTATCCTTAAACATTTTGTTTTTACTTTCCCTAGGTCTTTGATGCGAAATTCATATTCTAATTTCTTGATTACAGCATGTCATAATTTATTGCTATTTGTGAAAATGAACAAATCAACTACATAGACTTCGATGATATTTGTTTCGTTGTTAGTTCTTATATATTAAATACAAGGGTCGAGATTGGTCTGTATTAAATTCATCCCAATGAGAACTTTATGTAAAAGTTTGTTCCAATAACGACCACTTTGTTTAAGTCCGTAAATTGCCTTTTTGAGCCTCCAAATTTTTTGTTTTTATGTTCTGATTCTATCTTTTCGGGTTGAACAAACGTAAATCTCTTCAGGCAAATTTCCATACAAATATGCTGTGGTCACATCGCTGAGGCAGATATATATATTTTCCTTCACTGCAAGTGCGGACAAATATCTTAATGAAGACTATTTAATGACAAGTGAGAATGTTTCCTTATAATATATTCCTTCTCTTTGAGCACATCCATTGACTACTAGTCGAGCTTTAAATCTCTCAGAATTGTCTTCAGTCTTCTTCATTTTGGAAAAAAAAAAAAAAAAAAAAAAAAAAAAAAAAAAAAAAAAAAAAAAAACTATTTAGCAATAATGGTTCCTTGTTGATGGTAGTCCCGACCATTCAAATGTCTCATTCATTTTTAAGGAACCCATTTCACCTTCCATAGCATATCGACATTTGGCTACGTTTCTACTTGTAATAGCTTCTTTTTCGCCCTGAGGTTCATTTCTATCACTTGCAGGAAAACAATATATGAAATCTTGCATTAATTTAGGCTTTGGCGCACGTTATGATCTTCTTGTACTTTGTTCAGAGGGTTCTTTCTCTGCGACAGAATTGGTATTCAGTTCATTTGCCAATACATCTTCATTTCGAATTATCAGATCAGGTGACATCGTTGCTTCATCAGACATATGTTCAACTGATTTTTCATTCTTCAAAGAATTGCATTCACTTGGGGGACACTGTTCATTCATTAGAAAGTTTGGTACTACTTTGGAATATTCTTGTTTTTCAAAAAAATACATCTCTGCTTATACATTACTTGGTGTTCGTAGGATCGACAAGACGATACCCTTTAATATTTTCCTAGTAACCAACGAAAATAAATTCTTTTAATTTTGGGTTCCAATTTTTACATCCTTCTTTGAGTACTTGTGCCATTGCTCAGCAGCCAAAAATCTTTAAATTGCCATGATAGGGATTTGTTCCATTCCATACTTCATATGGTGTTAGATCTTTCACCACTTTTGTAGGTTATCTGTTGTTGAGGTAAACTGCAGTAGCGGCAGCTTCTGCCCAATAACCTTTGGGCAGTCCAGTATTTATTAGCATGTTCCTTGCTTTTTCCACTATTGATATATTTGCGCGCTCTGCGACAACATTTTGTTGCGGTGTATGTTTGACAGTGTGTTGGTGACAAATGCCAAATTTAGCAAATTTTCTCTTCAAGATTTTGTTGATATATTCTTCACCACCATCAGAGTGAAGAATTTTTTGTCTTCCCTGTCTGTAGTTCCACAAAGGAGATGAAATCTAAAATACTGTCTGTTACTTCATTTTTCTTTTCTAGAAAATAAAAATGAGTGTACCTTGACATTGTAAAGAGAGAAATCAAATTAAACATACATTGTCTCCTACAGACCCCTATCATATTACAATTTGTTTGTTTGCCTGTATATAAATTAACCTCAGCAAAATGTTATTTATATTGTATACACTCATATAGAAAAGAAAATAACTATTAATGTACCATTTTAATTTTGCATAAAGGAGTAAAAAGAAAGGCTCCACTACACATTGCATTTACGTTTGTTTATGAATTATTTTCTGTAATCTATGCATGTGCTAGGAGTAAATTATTATGTCATTTTAATATTTTAAATACTCGTTAAAAACTAAGTTTTTGTTATTTATAAATATAATTCTCAGCAGAATTAAAAGAATTCTCCATTGTTTGTGTGTTTTGGTCAGTGGACTAGTTGCAAACCAGAATTTTTAAAGTGAATACCATATACGTTTAATCACATTTTGGAAGAGATTATATCAGTCAATGGAATATGTATCATATGTAATTATGATTAGGCTGTAACAAGAAGCCTTGTATGACATATAAGTATATGTTATAAGCTACATAAGAAACTCAAGAAATAGTATGTGAAGAATATGACCGTAATGTAAAATAGCATGTTTTATAATTTAGAACCCGACTTCAAAGAAGTGGTAACAACAAAATCTTAATTAATCTGTACTGAATTCAAGTTCCCAGGGGAAACTGAGAATAGTAATGAGTCACAAAGAGCCATGATTTCATGATCATGAAAATGATCAAAGTTAGTTATCATATTATAAGTTTTAGAAAGTATTAAAATTTACTTCCGTTTCCAGGTTTAACATTTTCTTTGATGGAGCTAATAATTTACAATGTTCTCATTCGTTCATGTGTTGAAGTAGTACTTAGATAATTATTTCAATTGCTTATGTATGGGGTATGGATAGATTGTATGGGTAATTAAATATTATTCGCATTAATGTGTCTGATAATGTTAGATGCACTATAGTTTTGTCTTTATGATACAATATCGTAGTTTACTGGATGATAACGAGAGAAGAACAGGTAGGTTAATTCTGGAGTTTAGTCGTAACATTCACATATACTAATATGTTTAAAAATTAAATTACGCATATAATATGTGATTTATAAATCTATTTTCATATAAATAAATTGGCTTGCCCAACGTAGTGATCTACTGGAACATTAATAGCTTTGTTTTAAAATGCTATAAAATTAACGATATTTAATTCTTCACAGAAATTAAATTCAGCGCCCAACGCGGGGTCTAGTACAAAGACAATACTCTATTATTACATTTCCATTATTAATTATTCATATTGAAATGAATTGCAGCAATTATTTCTTTAAGATTAACTTATACCTCACATTTTACTATGTTAAAATACTCACACCGAACTTTGGCTCTGGTGTTAACCATTCTACTAGAAAAGAATGTTCTATTTTACTTCGTCCTTGTTTATGTTGTTACCTGTCCTCCGATTGGCTGTCATCTGACCACATCATATCTCTCCACCGATCAGCGATGGCTAAACGAGAGACAACTAGGATGATTTTCTTTCGTGCTTTTGTTTAATAAATATGGAACACTTTTTACCCTCTAAGAAATAATGAATACTAACATACAAAATTATAATACTAAATATATTTTAGAAACAAGTGAATTATACGTACACATGATCTCTATGTGAACATACTATTAAATTAACCTAAGATTAAAATAAATGTTGTTTAACTCAGACAATAGAGCGTAAAATGGAAATAATATTAAATTAAGTGTCAACATAAGCAAGTATTCCGTAATCACATATTATTAAAATACATCTGACCAATGGTAAACATAGCCCCTCAAAAACTGCAATGTTACAAACTTTTATTGAACCTAACTGCAAATAAGGGGGCCACGATGATGAGGTGGTCAGAAACCTTGCCTCCAGTTAGGCGAGCAAGGTTAGATTCCCATCATGGTCGCTCCTTGATTTTCGCATGTGGGAATCGTGGCGGACGATGCTGTTGATCGGCGAGTTTTCTCCGGGATCTCCCGTTTTCCTGGCCCTTTCATTCCGGCGCTGATCCGTACTGACCTCACTTCACCCTCTTCGTATCTCAAGACCTAGATGTTAAGAGCCGTCCAAATCTTTCCACTCCACTATAAAGAAAATTTGTATGCAATAGTGAAGTGCACAGGTTGTCACAAAACAACTGACGATAACTAAAGCTATTATTAGACATTTAAGTGCAGACTATCAGAAAACTTAAAGCTGTACGAGAAATATGAATTTAGTATTGATCTTAGAAATGTGTTTATTTTGCTAGACGGATCAAGGCATCAAGAACCTAAGTCCCGAAGATGCTGAGAAGATAGCAGGCAGCGATCCTGACTACGCTATCAGAGATCTTTACAACGCCATTGCGGAGAAAAAGTTCCCTTCTTGGACCTTTTACATACAAGTGATGACTCTCGAACAAGCAGAGAAATTTCAGTGGAATATTTTCGACATCACAAAGGTCACTTGTAGTATTTTCTCATGTTTTTGTTTACATTTGAATTCTTTAATTTGTTACAGTTTTGTTCGTGTTGTACAGTTTGTGTTTTACAGCGCTGTATTTTCTTGGATAGGTATGGCCGCAAAAGGAATACCCATTGATCCCCGTCGGGAAAATAGTGCTGAATCAGAACCCATGCAACTATTTCGCTGAAGTGGAACAAATCGCCTTCAGTCCAACAAATTTTGTTCCTGGCATCGAGGCAAGTTTGGACAAAATTCTACAGGTAGGACAACCTTGCGTCACACCACATTAACCTCTTTAGTGCCTTTCATATTTCATAACTTAATGTGCATGAAATGTACGTAGCAAAAATTTGTACACATATGTGCTATGTACGTCACAAATAGCAGCAAGACTCTAATGTTTGTGCTTGGATGGCAAGGGATTCCTACTGAAGAGCATATGACATCTGAAAGTTGTAAATACTGCTGTAGTGTACAGTAATAAGTGTGAAATTCGGGTCACATATGGAGAAATATATATTTGTTCGGATTGTGCCAACAACATATAAACATTTAGTTTTAATGCGTAGCTAGATTGAAAGTAGAGTTTGCTGTTCCAGCAAAATGATTCAACTTTACAGTCCAGAAGATGCAAACTCACAGTCCTTGTATATGTAATATATTTTATCATTAAGAGCAACATTTCCCCTTGACTTCTCGTTGGTGTCTTAACTACTGTGCAGGAAAAACTTATTCCATGAAAGTTTCCTTACTGGGGAGTGCTATTCATTTACAGTAATTTAAGCCCGTCACTTCACTAACCCGATGTGACATTGTTATGCTACCTATTTTAAAAGGCTATGTAAACAAATGTCTCAAAACTGAATTTAGGGTTTTTTCGAAATCCAGTCCCTTAAAGGGTGGAAAAGGATCAAATATGCTTTCGAACAGAGTTCAATAGATCATTAACCCAATTATATACCTATCGTTATGCTCTTGGCTCCGAAACGTTACACACACACACACACACACACACACATATCAAAATTAATTTTAAGATTATTTGAAATCAAACCCCCAAGAGAGAGTAAAAATGGGTAATATGTATTTTGAGAACTATTCAATTGCTCATTAATCCAAAAAATACAGTTACGCCGTTCACTTAAAAAATTAATTTCACGATTTTTCGATATTAAACCCCAAATAAGGTGAAAATGGTTAGGAAAATTTTTCGAATTATCCTTCAATAGGTAATTAACGATATAGAATATCGTTGTGTTCTTCGATTTCAAAGGTTGGCCACATAAATACCTAAAAATGAATTTTCCAAATTTTTAAACATTTATGCCTCCAAGAACGTGAAAAGGGGTAAAAAGTGTTTCTGACGATACGTCACTTCTTTAGCTCCCACAACACAGGTGGATACGTCATCGCTAGCACTCGGTACCACTGGCAAGACATTTAGAACTAGCTGCTAGAGGGAGGGGGGAAGGGTCAAGGGTGCTGAAGTCCGTTCATAGTTACCTCCAACCTGAAGTCCTGGTGAAGGTCTTGTTTCAGGCTATTCGCCCATCTCATACAAATATATAGGCTGTTCACGATAAAATGAACACTTTTGAAAGCCCTGCTTAAGATTGCTTATAGACACGTTGTGTATCATTTCACCTTATATAAAATCAACTTTGGCTTGGGCCTCATCACGTTATTCATGCGTCGGTCAAATGAAACTGTGAAATGATTAAGAAACTGAATATTTTATAAATCTGCCCAATTTTTAAAATTTTTAGCTGCATTAAAAATACAGAAGGCGAAAGAGAAATTTCGTGTTATCACAAATGATTCCCTAGTACTTTTTATTTGACGTTAATATATGGAACTACATTCCATCAATCGTTACCAACTTTACTGGGTGAATGTCACTCAGTGCGCCCATTAAAGCATATGCATGCAGGGGTAATAATTTTTTTCTAAGGTTCATTTCTAAAGTGGTCACTTTATCGTGAACATCTTTTAGCTGAAAAAAGTCTAGAAAATTACATGAAAGTGATAAAGTGCCGCATTTGTACGGACTCATTTTAATAATATTTTGCACGAGAACTATTTCTTACTAGGCATTACCAATATTCCTATTTTCTTACTGTTTGCATTCGTATTAACTATAAATGAAATAATATTATTTGTAGGTAAAATGTAAGTAAAAGTTCACGTAACAAAAAAAAAAGAGACACTTTTGTGTTGAAAATAGAATAAAACATGTGTCATGCATGACATGCACAAGAAACAAGGAAACAACCGAATACGTCACACATGGGGTGATTTTTCAAAGGTTTGACTCGAAAAGTGTGAAGCTACTACTAATAGCTGTATCTCGGATACCATTGCGAATGGAGTATATGTTTATCGCGGTTTTCCTACCAGAATGGTCAGTTTCCCGCTGTAACATATTGTATAGCACCCTATGGCGTGTTTCCTGAAAAACGAGCTTGGTAGAGCGCGCTGGCATTTCTGACTGGACGAATGGAATGACAAGAGGCGAGAGCTGTGAATCTTGGATCCCAGTTGGTCCAAATTCTACCCAAACACTCTGACCCGTCGATGTGACGCGATGCCTCAACCCATAGAAAGGAGAGAAAAAAAACATGATTGCAGCTGTTTTAGTAATCGAGTTTTCAGAAATGGCCCTTTTGGTAAAACCTCTGCAAGTCACTGCACGTTTTCAACGCCAACACTAACTGATGTTCTAACAGCATTTCTGGCATTGACACAGTAAAGAAAAATTATCATGAAATACAATGTCATGCTGAAAGCCATGGGGCAGCAGCGTGTAAAGGTGGCGCTATCGTGCCGTTACAGCTTGGAAGTGTGCCCTGTATCAGTTGTGTTCTGACATCGTTGGAATACGTGGCGACAATTTGCGGCCATCAATTAACTTCATGTACCCCCACAAGAATTGGATATTCAAGCCAGTGGGTCTAAGTTGTCGAGGAATTGGTTCGAGGAGCATTCTGGAGAGTTTCAACGATTGGTTGAAATTTGTCTCGTTTTGAAATTGATCTCGTTTGCCCGTTGTGAACCCGATAGAGCATTTATTGGAGCAGTGGGTCGGTCCATTCGCACCCAAGAGCCTGCACCTACAAACAGCAGGAAGATGTGGGTAGCTATCCATACGGCATGGGTCAACGTCTCTCCACGGGTTTTCATCCACTTGTGGAATCGATGCCGCAATGAATTGCTGCACGTCGTCCGCTTACAGGATACTAGACCGCTATCCCATCACTTTTGGCATGTCACTGTCACGGTAACTTTTATTAAAAGCATAATTGATGTTTGTGTCAAACATAATTCGGCTCCTTTTGTTTTTCACATATGAGGATAAGCTCTGGCTTAGTAGTAAAATTATTTATTTCCCGAACAGTTTGTTGGTGTCACTAGATCGGTTCATGCGTACTATACCTAGGTCGTTGGAAACTTTAATTTCTGCATGTGAACGTGGACAGATGCACTGTATAATGAAAGAGATAAAAAAAAAACAACCAAGTATGTCTTTCAGGAGTATTCCCATTACCCGAAAAACAATTTTACCCTGTGGCATAAAAAGAGAAGGAACTATACCAACTTCCAAAAATAATGACACCGGCTTTCATGCAGTTAGTTTGCCTTTCTGATGCACAGAAGCAGGGAGATGCTATGAAAGTAATTTGAATTCGCATCAAATGTCTCACTGCCTCTAAGTCTGTGACATTATTTAGCATGCCTGTCTTTTCGTTGAGCTGGATACAACCATAGGAGCATTGACACTGGCATATTATCGGTGTACATTATGCTGTCTAAAGTTTTTGGAATTGCTGTGATTGGAAGAATATTTTTTGAAGTAAATTAATTGATACTAAAAGTATGAGGTAGAGAGTCTACCTAGCAATCTGGAAAGCCAGTCTCACATGCCCTCCTTAGGATGGTGTATAATGTGTGTGTGTGTGAATTTGTTGGTGCAAAATGCCTATAAGTATACAATATATTATATTCGATATTAAAATAATCACTGTTTTGAGCTTCTATAATTAAACAAGGGCTTAACTAAGAGTAACCAATAAGTAGTTTGGAGTACACTTAATTGTTTAATGCTTATATAATTTTGTTACACTCTACATAAATTGATTTAAGTTTAATACAGAGTGAGGCTTACTTGTATAGGAAGTTGTGATACAACTTACATAAATTTAATATTGTGGCTGTAATATAACTTATATCTACTTGTGGATTATATCATTCCACTGACATCTGAATGTAGTAAAATGTTATTCGTCATAACGTCTTGCATTTGATGTCTTCTGATTTTCTGTCTCTAAGAGCAGCTCTATCTTCACACCCCGTTTTTCTTTCCTGAAAACGAAAATCATCCATCATACACCATGAAATTATCGCGTGCTTCATCTATAACTACTTTAGTGTTACATTTGAGAGTTAATGAGGGAATTAAAAATCAGTGGGCATGGAAATCCCATCACTGAATATCCAGGGATCTTATTCTTCTTGCGTGTTTTATTAATCGGAAATGCATAAAGTGTTAACGAACTTGACTAACAATATTTAGATATTAAAATTTTAGTTTCTAATTTATTAATAGTAACCAAGCTCACTTTATTTACTTTTCTAAATAATGTTTTGTGTAATAATATGCGAAATATTCCTATTTTATCACCGCGATTAGTAATTCAGTTCTCATTTGCCATCACTATAAATCAGAGAAATACGAGCCGACTGAGAGAGTGCTAGCCGTATGAAGGAGGAAACGTACAACTGATATTTTACATGCTAATTGAAGGAAGATACTGTGATATGATCATCCATAAACACGTTTGAAAAAGGGGGGTAATGCAGCTCCACGAAGCGTGCTATAGCTAAATGGTCAATGTAAAACAACAGAAGTTGAGCTATCTGGATGGCGGGTTTTTGTAGCGACCGAACCTGATCAAGCTTGGTGAAGGAGAGTGATGTAATGCTAACAATCCTGAATTTAGGGAAACGAGCCGTGGCGTGGCACCGTGCGACCCCGAAACACTCAAGAGTTTCGCGGGCGAAATGTATTTTTAATATTTAAACTTTTACTATGAAAATTAAGTTTCGCCACTGGGTTTCTGTAACGCAGAACGCCAGATGCCAAGTTTTGGCTCATCTGTTCTTCTTGCCGTTGTATGTCCCGAGATAAACGCCCGCTCAGCGTGGAGTTCTGTCGGAGTAACTGCTGGGCAATGCCGCGGAAAGCGGGATAACGGTCAACCTGCGGCGAACGCATTTTGTACGCGCTGTTCAAATGCGTAGGACGCGAGCTCACGGTAAAATTAAGATGGAGATGTCACTTTCCTTGAATTTCAGTTCGAGATAAACGCATGACAGTACCATTGCGGCTGCCTGTTGTCTTAAGCATATTGGTTTCCTGATATGCTAATGTTAAGAAAGGCTTTCCAAAAAGTAATGAAAAACATTACGATAATGTATCGTAATAGTGCATACGTCCGTGATGTTACAGTCACTTACCCAATGTAAAAATTCTTAGATATTGAAGTTTTTAACCTTAAATGTTGACTTTTATTCTCACTTATATAAGTATGCACCTGTGTTACCGAGCGTTTCCAAGCCCTTGCACCGCGACACTGGGAAGGAGATACTTTATCGTGACTGAGTGAGCGAAATGGAAAGGTGTAGTATAACTTGACTGATTTTGGGCAATACAGATGAAAGGAGAAAATACAGTGAAACCAACCATGGTCTAGCTAGATGAAGGAGAATAATGCAGTGTGAGCAATCCTTAACAACGAGGAAATGTAGCACGACTTATCCAGGGTATAATGCATTAAACAAGCACTGTAGAGCGAATTACAGACTGAGCAAAGACTCAAGGGTTAATTAAATATATGTATATATACGCATATATATACATATATATCCTGGTGAGTGAACTTAATGAAAATAGTTGATGTAGTGTGTAGTGACTAAACCCGAGCAATATTGGTGTTAAGAGACGCTGCAGCGGCCGCAGGGATGCCGCAGGGTACAGTGTTTAGGAGACACGGGACAAACAACAGAGCCGTCGAAGGTAAGCTAGGCCAGCATCGTGATATATAAGGTAGGGGACCACAAGCTCACCCCCCCCCCCCCCCAAATTCACCCAATACGTCACCGGGTCGTCGGAGCCAGCGATCCAGGTGCTGGCGAGGACGGCGTCTGCAGGAGCCCTCGTACAGGAGCCGCGCAGCCTAAAGAAATATCAGTGGTGAACAAAACGCCAACTTGAATGTGAGACGGGGCGTAGAGAGAACAGAGGCCGCAGTCAGTATTAGTCAGTTAAGCTGCTGACGATATAATTGAGTCTCAGTGTTGTAGCTTAAATTATATAACACTTTGAGCGTAGAGGAAACGTTGACTTGTCTGTAATATCAAGTGAAGATAAGTAAAAAGCCATATAATTTATTCATCTGGACTATTACTGAGTTAACGTCCCAGTAATTAAAGTAAAATACCTTTTTACGATAAGTTGTACCTCCTTAGGAACCACGCTGACAAAGCTAGGAGGAGACAATGTGACACAACTAACTCCGGGCCTGCTGCGTACTGTTGGAATCACATAGCTCCTGTAAGCACGACATGTGCGACACGACAATTAAAATCAAACAGTCAATAAAATTCAAGATACTTCCGAAGTCGGCACTATCAAAACTGATGCACCACCAACAGTTATTAATTCTCTACTTTTGTCATGTAGTGCAGCACAACAAACAGGGCGGACAACTTTACAAAACGTACCTGCAGTGTAAAAGTTAGCATTTTACAAGGTGCAAATTATTCGCTAGTTACGGAACTAAAATCACACACTTAACGTTCATACTTCGTAGTGCTTTAGCATAAAAACTGCATTTCTTGTCGGCATAGTGTGTTCCAAACTTTCTTATATCCATCACTGTCCAAACAAGTTTATTCTATAACTACCATGTAAATGGCGCTGAAAAATCATTCCCACTGTATAAACTAGCATACTTTAAATTCAAGCAGTCACATAAAAATTGTTTATGTTGTGTCGTTGTTGACGTTTTCGTCCTGTTATGCTCGTCGGAGCTATTTGATTCGAGCATGAAAGTGTAATATAGTGTAACCTACCTGCATGAGCACTGAGTAAGGGGTCAATGTAACATCTATGCTGTTAGAGAGCTGGATGAAAAGGTTGATAAAATATGACAAAACCTGATCAAAGTTTGTGAAGGAGGGCACTGTGGTGTGAATCAACCCGAGGATGCTAGGAGAACGAGGAAACGTAGCACGAGTTAGTCCGAGTGTGCTGCATAAGTGCACTGCATGAACAGAAGTGTTTAATGTAACGTGTATGATGTTGAGGGAGGTGGATGAAGAGGGTCGACACACAGTGACTAAACCTGATGACGCTCGGCGAAGGAGAATAACTTGGTGGGAGGCGAGGGAGAGAAGTTGGAGATACTGACTCGATGCGCCAGAGTAGCTTGCCGGCCAGCATGACCAGTTCGGTTATTGTAACGCCTGTGACATCGAGCATGTGGATGAAGAGAGTTGATAAATTGCTATAGGCTGTTCATTGTAAAGTGAGCATTTTTGGAATCAACGTTTTAAAAATGTCACTGCCCCTACCTGCATGTATTTTATGGGCACACCGACAAGCATGTGCTTAAGTTGGCAAGGACCGAGGGAAAGTAGTTCCGTTTCAGGTAAGGATTTGTGATTACTGAAATTATTTCCTTTCCTTTCCGAATTTTTAATGCATATAAGTGTAGGAAATGAAAATTTGTGAAATATTTACTCTCTTAATCATATCATGGTTTAACTTGTGATGCACGAATAAAGCAACGAGACCCGCAGCAAAGTTAATTTTACATATGGTCGAAGAACACACAATGTGCATATAAGTAGATCTAAAGAAGGGCATTTAAAAGTTCTCTTTTTATCGTGAACAGTTTTCCTAAACCTAATGACGCTAGGTGAAGGAGGTAATGTTGTGGGGACGGACCCTACACAAGAGGGAAGGAAGCTGGAGGAGCTGGTCCAACGCACCATAGCAGTGCCAGCCAGCATAAGCAGTGAATATCTGTGATGGTGAGTGAGATGGAAGAAGAGAATTGATACACTGCGACTAAACATGATGGAGCTCAGCGAAGGAGGGTAACATGGGGCGATGGGCCGTGGGTAGGAGGGAGGGAATCTGGAGAGACTGACCCGGAGCGCCAAAGCAGCTCGCCAGCCAGCGTGATCAGCGAGAGCAGCACGCCGACGAAGAGAATGATGAAGCCGGGCACCGTGTAGGACAGCTCCATGCTCCTCACCCGCGGCAGGGCGTAGCAGGTAGTCCTCCTGGGTCGCACGTGCTGCCACGTGTAGTCCATCACCCCGCTCTCCTTCAGCCTGCCCAACCTGCGACACCGCATACACGCTGCTCACGGTCGTCTAACTAGAACATATCCTGACGCGAGAGGGTTGCCGTCCTCATAAACTGGATTAAATTATTGTTCGAAACACAACCCTCTATTTCGTAATTGCAACACAAAATGCTATTTGCTTTGAGGATCATCATTATCACAACACCACAGAATGTGGCACAAAGTTCGGTGAAATGTTTGACAGGGACAGGCTTATGTGATATTTCTGAACGCTTCTACCACAGCAGACTAGAGGGACCACTGGTCTATAGCGCCATTGACTGGCTTGATCTGGCCACCAGGAGCCTTTACCTGTCCGTTCCGGACAACTGTTTTTGGAATTTAAATAAGTAGAGTGTCATTATGGATGAAGTAACTCAACATCATTACCAAATACTTATCTAACTGCGGGTTGCTCTAACAGAAACATTCAGATGTATCACATAAGACTGTATTCCGTATTCATTGTCATGTTAACGATGGTGCTTATACTGATATTATTTGAACATAACATTAGGTGTAGAGCAGGGCACAATAATTGTATAATATGATCTACTTACGAAATAGCTGGAGTGTAAAGCGGCAGCTGTAGGGGCGGGCCGGTTCTAGATACAAAGGGATGCCGCCTTTATTGATATCGAAGGGTTAAATTTATTTCAAAGGGGCAAAATGATTAAGGGGGTTAATTCAATTGAAATGGTTAATCAAATAGATGAAAAGGTTTAATCCGACTTAATCCCATCAAAATTTTTTACTCCGATTTTAATCCGATTAAAAATGTAAATCCAATCACATTTGTGTGTTTGGTGCAAGAGTGTACTAAGGGCCGAATTAATTAGTTTCTTTCTTTCTTTTTGGGTGGGGGTGGGGAGCAGCTCTGGTAGATGTTCACCCTCTGAGCTCTGGCACTCGGATGAGGTGTGGTATGTTGGGAACATGGTATATATGTGATGAATTTTGTGCAAGAATATCATAAGTGTAAATGTTTTGGGTTGGTAGTGGTATTGCTCGTAGATAGTGGTGAGAGATAGGCGACTTTGAAAGATACTATTATACCGAATGAATAACAGCGCTGATGTAATACACAAAATATATTTCAAAAGAGTTCCATGTATGAATAAATAACACCAGAGAGAATTTTAACTACGTGAATAACCTGGTGTCAACAAGTGCTAAACGATCACAATCACGCGAGTCTCCAGTATGAAATTAATTAACGAATCAAAAATGTCGCTATAAATTAAACGACAATCTTCCCAATCACCATAACAAGGTATTATTGAGAAAAAAAAAATTACGCTACTTGACGCCTCTCACACATACCTGATATGATTTTAAAACACGTCCGTTTGGTCGGGAGATGGCTGAAGCAATGACTGCAGTGTATGACGTGCACCAACTTATAAGCTGTTAGATACGTGGAGTGCATCTGACAGGCAACTAAGAATATAGCTACTCGGGAAGAGGTGTGAATATGATTTCTGTGATAAGTGGATAAAAATTATGTTTATGATGCACTTACTAATACATAAATTACACTAGTTGAATTAAAAAAACACGTACCAAGAATCGCAGTTAACAGTCAGTGATTATAATATATGTCCATTCGCTCGGCAGGTCGCTGCAGCATTGACTTGGATATAGCACTTACATCAACTTATAAGCTGTGTTGAAAGCAAACATAACCAGCGTTGGCCTACATTTGATTATAGACTGAGGTGAAAAACTCGTAAATGAACGAAAATACAAAACGAATATTTCCAAACAAGTTGAACAGCTAACGAACACAAGTACATGACAATCACTAAACAAATCAAAAGACACAATGAAATCGCACCAAGAGTTCCCCCAAAACACATCCGTCCGCCTGGGAAGCTTGGTGAATGAATGACTGGAGGATATGACGTGCGCCGGCTTATAAGCTGTAAATATACCCTGTCCGGTTCTGTGAGAGGAGTACTTATTCCCCCACCAGCCCCTTCCCCTGACTCGCCATACCTGGAGATGGTCAACAACCTTCAAACCTTTGTGAGAGGGATTGTTTGAAAAATTCTCGTATTTCGAGTCTCGTCTAAACGTTTGCTGCAAACGAATATATTTTAACAACTCCCACTATTTAATTATTTCACTTATTGTGCGAGAAAATGTACAAATACTACCTAATGATGATCTAGGGGAACAACTCGAATGAATAATCCATATAAATTTTTCACAAAATCAATAAATGTACTATACTAACCGAACGACTTCAATGAAACAGTTCACACACTTCATCACAGAAAAACGATGAAATCAATACTAAGTTACACAAGTGTCTTAACACAAACACAGTCTATCGATCCGAAACAATCTCAACAAAAACTCCATCTTAAACATATCGCAGAGAAAGTTAAAAATAAAATTCTCGTAGCGAATACACGTAGACTAGCTTCGGAAATCCATATTCACGAATCTTAGCCGAATAACGCGTCTATTATTTAAAAAATAATAGACGTGCACAAACTTCAAAATAACGGAAAAGACTTCTACACTATAAGATATCGCAATAAAATCTTAGTGACTCCCGTACTTAACACTTGTAGAGAAACGGAATTCAAATGTTAATCATCGATTATTAAAAAAGAAATAAATATATTAACATGAGTACAAATATTATAACTCCTATCATATTTTATATTACGAAGGTTGAATAAGCGAAAAATGGAAATATTTCGAAAAATATTGCTACGAAGACTGTGAGCAGATATGTCGAGCAAGGTGTGAACCCCGAGCAGATAGATGAAGATAACACCTAGCAAGCATTGCGGATTGTCATCGCAGCTAGGCGAAGCACTGGATTAGTGCGAATGCGTAAACAGGACGGGTGATCGCTATACGCTGGCGCCACTTTGTTCGTCTTTTCTATCCTGTAACAGAACGTTAGCAGATGAGGGACGACCTCGCTACTTTGTCAAGGGGAATGCAACACCCTGGCGAACTGCCTTCAAGCAACCAGCCTGTCTCGCTCGGGACAAGGACTGGTAGCAATGCTTTCGTTTTATACATGTCCCAGCTGTAGGAATCCTACAGGCTTCATGCAAAGCGTCATACACATTTGCTTTCTGTATAAACACTAAATTAATTGATTTACACAATAAAGGCAGATATAGAGTAAATGCCATTTCTATATGTTTTAAAAATTCCCATGAAAACAGTTTGTGTTTGTTAATACACATTAACAGCATTTTACATTTGTCTTTAAACCTCGTATGCTATAAGTAAAATTATTTATTTCATATTTTTTTCTGTTAAGACACAAAATCGTTTACTCATTGCGAATTTCCATACTCTTTACTGTGTTAAACATTAACAATTTCTCTATCTTTAGGTGATATTCATGCAAACTGATTTCACACAGCGAGACAGTATTGTTCGCTGTTATGGAAAGCGCTCAGACAAAGAGATTCGTCAATTGTTGCGAACACACACATTCGTTAAAACGACTGAAGGAAAAAGTATGCATTCACTTCACATGCAAATATTTCTGCTCGCTTAAAAATTATCAATTAACCAGGTAATTTTGGTTTAGTTATGTTGATATGCATTTTTCAAGATATATGGCCTATATGCCAAAAAAGGTCATACCCACGAATAAATAAATGTTCTTCACACAAACAATGTGTAAAGTTACGATCTTTGATTGATAAAGTAAAACATTACATTTTATTTTTGCGAAAACATTAACTCACTCATTTATCTAAGAAATATGTTTTTTATAAAATTTCAGATCTACAGTTTGGAGATAAATGAAACACACATTAACTTTGAAATACACTTCTAATATATCCCATTTTTCCAACAAACACAATATTTACATATGAAAAATCACATTTTTCATAAAAAATATTTATTTATATACAGAAAAAACAGTCAATCTTCTTTTCTGGGGACGAGGTTGGTAACATTTGGTTGATATTGCAGGAAGACGAACTCGTTACTCTCAAATCTGTGAGAAGTTGTTATTCACAGTGGATTCTAGATGAGGTGTTGGCTCGTTGGCTGTTAGAATTTCAGATTAGTTATTTTGAGACACTATCTGTCAGTTGATTGGTTCACTCTTGATACAGCTGGCTGTTTAATTGACTTGTAGATAACATTATGCCATTTAACTACCTCATTGGCAGTATTGAATATAGCAGAGCTGAATTTCTGGTATTGAGTGTAGTGTTGCAGAAAAAAAATGTAGACAGGAATTCTAAAATTCCACACAGGGATACACCAGTCGACTGAATGAAGCGCTGAAATACAACAAGGGTAAAGTTTGGGGAGGAAATTTAATATGCACATCGTAGTGACATGAGGCAAGACTCGCAGTTCAGAGGCTCTACACACATTCTGGGATTTGTGGAACAGGAAAAAATTTGACATTTCCAATAGTATTAAAACCTCGTAGCAAAACTTTTTTATCTGTACATCAGAGCAAGTGAAGAGATTTTGGCGTTTCTCGAAATCGGGGTCTTGAGAGCCAATGAGCTTATAAGCCGGCTCACGTCATACCCTCCACATTCATTCCCCAAGCTTTCCAGGTGGGCAGATGTATTTTGGAGGAAGCTCCTGGTGTGATTTCATTACATGTCTTTTAATTTGTTTAGTGATTGCCATGTACTTGTGTTCGTTAGCCGTTTAATTTATTTGGAAACATTAGTTTTGTATTTTCGTTCATTTACGAGTTTTTCACCTCAGTCTATAATCAAATGTAGGCCGACGCAGGTTATGTTTGCTCTCAATACAGCTTATAAGTTGACGTAAATGCTATATCCAAGTCAGTGCTGCAGCGACCTGCCGAGCGAATGGGCGTATTAAAAATAATCACTGACTGTTAACCGCTATTCTTGTTACATGTTTTTTAATTCAACTAGTGTAGTTTATGTATTAGTACGTGCATCATAAACATAATATTTTTCCACATGTCACATAAATCATATTCACACCTCTTCCCGAGTAGCTGTATTCTTAGTTGCCTGTCAGATGCACTCCACATATCTAACAGCTTATAAGTTGGTGCATATCATACACTGCAGTCATTGCTTCAGCTATCTCCCGACCAAACGGACGTGTTTTAAAACTATGTCAGGTACGTGCGTGAGGCATCAAGTAGTGTAATTTTTTAAAAATATAATTTAATTGTGATTAGGAAGACTGCCGTTTAATTTATAGCGACATTTTTGTTTCGTTAATTGAAGACTTGATATAAAACTGGGATAAGGGCCAATATTATACTTTTGAAACATTTACATTTTTTTTTTTGGTAAATCGTAAAAAATACACATTAGGTGTTCTAGTAATTATTTATTAGTTCACCAGTACCAAAGAAATAGGCTAGAGGAAAACTAAATTCACAAGTACCTTCAAAATAACACAAATATGATCAAACCACTCAAAATTGTAGAAGGTGCTAACAACCAACACTTAATACATAAATAATGGGCTACATGGCAAGCCATAGAAGCAAGGTAATGTTCTCCAGGAATGTTATTATAGGTTAGAAGTTAGTAATAGTTGCATAAGATACGTATGTCTTGTTTTCTTTTAGTCAAACCAAAGATAAGTTGTCTAGTCTTATCGATTTAACAGTTCTTCACAGAAAGGTTTGTTCTCACTTTTCAGGTAAGGGAGAAAAGAAAAGAAGAATGGCCTGTGCAAGGCCATTCTTCTTTTCTTCAGAGATGCTGGAGTAGTAATTTAACGGGGTGTCATATTTTATATTGCCTCATTCGTCACATTTTTCTTTAAAATGTAAAAAGATGACCGGCTTTCGAACTCAGACAATGTTGTTCGTGTTCTTAGAGTTCCATGATAAGCCTTAGTCATGTTGATCCACTGAACTTTGGAAATCTGTACTTTAGATGTGCTAAGTGCTTTATCTGCAGCAGTCTTAAAGTCAGAGAAATCATCTGGTTGCATTAGTGTTACCATGAAAGGAATTTTGTGGTTAGCAGTCACCATTACTTTAATTAAGTCTGTAGGTATTTGACAATGATAGACACGTTTTTGTTTCTCTACAAGAGCAAAATCTCTGTCACAACTTAAAAATGAGTGTCCTGAAACTAAGTACTTGTGGTCTACTTCATCAACATATCCCTTACATAGCAAATAGCACCACAAGAATGAAAGCATGCGGTTTTTATTCTGGGCTACGCAGTTGTCACTCCACACAGGTAATGTTTTCTTCCTAGTCACACCAGAGGTGATTTACTTGAGAATATAGACGCCACATCATTACCACCACGCCCACATAACCTTTCATGCCAAATAAACACATAACCTCTGTTATATCCAACTTGTACACACAGGTTACAACACAATAACTGACACAAATAATACATTTGGGAATGTGTTAATGCTGGAGGAGACAGAACTTGCTGAAGATCCATTGAAATGGTGGTACAGTCTTTTGATGGAAGCTATGATCTGATGTGATCCTCCTTTATTGTCTTCATAGCCTTTTCAGCTTTGTGGTGATGAAGCTCTAACTTCTGTACTGCTTGTGAGTTATTGTTACTTTTTATTTCCATATGCAACCGATCACATGTCCCGCATATGTCAGTTCGTGGATGGTGGAATGCTTACATAGGGAACTTGCTCTTGAATATTTCACAATAGTAACGGTACATTAAAAAAGAAGTTGGGTAATTTTCTTTGAAGGCAAGTTACAGTTTATTGATGCTCAAATCTGGGCTGAGATATTATTTCTGACTTTTCATTCTAGAGTAATGACTCTGCTCCCGAGGAAAGCTTTGTATGTGTTCGATAATGACTGCTTTGCCTTCTATTGAAAATTTCCTATGTGTTGTTTTGTTACCTCATTTCTCGGTGTACACTGTTTCACCATTATTTTTTGTTTTAACTAAGGTCTCAATTCTTCTCTTAGTCACACTAAACACTTCCATGAAGATTTGTTTACACACTTGCACAATATTTCCTTTGCTGTTAGGTAAAGTGTAGAAAATAGTGGCTTGTCGCTGGCTTATCCCTTCAGCATCTTTCTTGGCATGCCTCCTTTGCTGTACTGGGATGATGACACAAAGACCCATTAAATACAAATTTAGTTTTTCAATGTCCGCCATAGCATAAAAGATCATGAATAGCTTTAGTTTGTTGTCGTGAGCGATATTGTTGCATTCATACTTGCACTTGCAGGTAATCTAAAACAGAACATAAAAGGGTGATTATTGTATCTTCTATATTAGTAGGGAAAATTATGTGCGATATGGCAAACTAGTAGATTTCTAATGACATTACTTTAGTAAAAATGGCACCCGAATAATGTGAATGGACTTTCAAACAATTCTAACCATTCTACTGAGAGTTGCGTTATAAAATGTGCTGTTATTTTGCAACTGCTGTAAAAGTAAAGCAAAAATTAAATATAGCAATGTTGATGGTTAAAATCCATTAAAAAATTACCATATTTCGAACCAGCACAGATGCGTGTAATAAGAAATTTGTTATGGTACAATTAATTGTTCTGCAGGCTTTGTTTTAGCTGGCACTTATTTTTGCTGGCTATTTACATATATTTTGCCAAATCATCTCCATTTTTAAAATTCAGAATGAACAGTTCCTTTCCCTCTATGTCTTTTCCTTCACGAAGAATGCCCTTCTATAATGCTGGATATTAATGTTTGGTTCCTTCAATAACAACAAACAACAACTAACTGAAACAATGACTCAGCGATTTAAACACTCATCTCTGACACTCTGGAATTTATCCCGGTTTTAATGTAGATGCCGGCGGACATGACCACCCGCACGATCTTGTGGTGAACAACTACACTACTACAAAAGTAGCTAGAACTTAGCCCATTATTTATGCTATAGTGGCTGGCACATAGAATACATTTAAAGAAAAAAAAATGTTTAAATGTTGGCATCTAGTCTGGTTTTTATATAAAGGCTTCAATTAATTTCATACTGGAGACTCACGTAATTGTGATCATTTAGCACTTGTCGACACCAGGTTATTCACATTGTTAAAATTCTCTCTTGTGTTATTTATTCATACATGGAACTGGTTTGAAAAATATTTTGTGTATTACATCAGCACTAGTACTCATTCGAAATAATAGCATATTTCAAAGTCGTCTATCTCCCACCACAGTCTACGAACAATATCACTACCAACCCAAAAAAATTCCACTTATGACACTCTTGCACAAAAATCGCTACATATAACCATGTACCCAACACGCCACACCTCAGTTGAGTGCCAGAGCTCAGAGAGTGAACATCTACCAGAGATGCTCCTCACCCCCGCCCAAAAAGAAAGAAAGAAAGAAACTAATAAATTTGGTGCTTAATACACTCTTGCACCAAACGTATAATCTTTTTTGATAGGATAAATTTTTTGAATCGGATTAAAATCGGATTAATTTTTTTTCAGATGAAATCGGATTAACTCTTTCCATTAATTTGATTAACACTTTAAATCTAATTAACCTTTTCAATCAATTTAATTAACAATTTCAATCAATTTAATTAACCCCTTAAATCAGTTTAACCCTCTGATATTAATTTAAACCTTTGATATCAATAAAGACGGTATCCCTTTGTATCTAGAACCGGCCCGCCCATACTACTAGCGTCCTTTCCACTGGTGCATATTTGTGCGAGCATAGTTATGTCACGTGCTCGAATGTACTCCGAGACAATGTTCGTATTCTCACAATTCAGACTTTTCTACTATACATCAAAATATGCACAACCGGCTTGCACGAGAAAGCCTGCTCACGGACATGGTGGAGGAGCGTCTTTGTTGCATACCAGCATCCCAAGTACCTATGCAGGAATTTCCAGCTTTTCTTGGGAACAACCTTTCCATTGTTCGTTCCCTCCTACTCTGAATACCGGTTGCTGGGTCATCCTCTTCGATCTCCACACATATGAACGAGAGACGGTTTGTATCAAGATGGATCGCCTCCGGACATGCCTGACAGGCACCAAACAAGGGTTTTTACAGCCTGTTGTTTGATAGACACTCCCACTTTGACGTCAGGTATGATGTGCTCGCCGAAGACGAGGCAGTGGAAAGGCCGGTTGAGACGACTCACGGTGTGCAGGCGTCAGACAACGTACCCGTACTCGAAGAGCTCCTTGTAAGGCGAGCGGGCGGGCAGCACCATGTGTCGGCTCCTCGGGGGAAGGATTTGCAGCTCTGCCAGGTCGCAGAGGTCGTCCTCGGGAAATGTGGCCTCGATCAGGCCATACACGTGGTCCGTGTCGGCGTGGAAGGCGAACCTCTCAGCCAGCATCTTGCTGACGCCGACGTGTGGCGGGTAGAAGCCGCCCCCGGCTCCTTCCTTCAGCATCTTCCCAGTGTACAGCTCGCGCATCAGGGGGTCATCGTTCGTCTGCGACAGCAGCGACACACCCCCTCACTCGGACCCTGTTTAACTCCTGATTGGCTGGAGCTGCCAGCCAATGCCATTTCGCATCACCAGCCATCTCATTCCCTAGTTTCACGAATGCTGTTCTTAAATTTATTCCTCTGTGTCCGAGTTACGAACATGAATTGTTTGTATCTAAGCTTTGTTATTCAAAAAACGGCGCAAAGTCCTAACCAAAAGAACGAGAGTGTTAAAAAACCCGAAAAATCTCTATCACTTGGCAACATGAACCAACATTCTCTGGAGATATTTTTTTTACATAAGTTACCAGCAAAAATCACGTCGTACAAAAGAGGCATTGGTTTCAATCCCGCCTAAGCCTTGGACGTGTGTGTCGTTTTAGTGAAACTTTAGAGTACTGCTTCATGAAAGCAGCCCTTGATTTGCCTCTCGGCTTCGAGAATGCGGGCGTAAAAAACTCAGTAAAACATTACAATTAGATGCTCGTACAATGAGATAAAGTTTCGTTTGGTCCATTGGCAACCAGATATCCATTGATGGGACAATAGTGAAATATTATTGCCGTAATAAAACTGGTAACATTTGGTTCATGTATAGTTGACATTTTTAAAAACAAACATTAATAAATGCCTTGTCTATATGTGGGTAATTGTAACATAAACATGTTTCCAACAACTTCAAGTTGTCACTTGACTGCTTTTATGATGTCAGGTTTGCAATGGAGTTAGTTTTAAAATGGGGCTGAGAGACGCAACAAAAGGCAGACAGAAGTATCTAAGCAGCAATTTTTTCAATTGTACTTAGTTAAACTTCGAAATGTAAGGACATTTCACCTCTCAACTCAAATTACTGTTAGCAAGTTTGGAAATTTTATATTAAAACTCACTGAACGACAAACTGTGTAGACTAAGGATGTGGTTGCACGAGAGCTCAGATAATTTGCGATGCTTGCTAGTCTGCCATCATAAAACAAATACCGCGTGCATTCCATACACAACTTTTTAGAACATGGAATATTTTCTCTCAAGTGTGATCTTGTTTTTCTTAACGCTGCGCTGTTCTAGATCAGAAGCCAAGTTATGTGAGTTCTCATGCAACCATGTTCAACGTTATTACATGTTCCACAGGGTAGGCCTAGCGTGTACCTAAGAAAGGAGACTGAAAACGAAAAGGAGCTCTTCATTTAAAATCGATACTTACAATACTGACTCTTATTTCTGGACTGGTTTAGGATAACAGCAAAGGTTGCGAAGCAGTGACGGGAGAACAGGTGGTGAATGAAGACATTTGGAAGGCTCTTAACAGCGAGATCTTCAGAGCCGATGAGGGCGATTGAGGTGAGTATGGAGCAGCGGCAGAATGAAGGAGCGGGGGAAACGGGATGTCCCCGAGAAAACCCGCCGGTCAGCGGCAATATCTGCAACATTCCCACACTCGAAAATCCGGGAGTGGCCCAGCAGGGTGATTGGACCCGGTTTGCCTCGGTGGGAGGCGAGCATGCTAAACCGTCCAGCCAACGCGCCCCCAGAAGAGGCGGTGTCAATAATAGCAACGCACCGCGATGTAGGGGACGACGTGGCTGAGGTTCTCGCAGCCGAAGCGCAGAGGGCTGCGCACGAGCTTGTCCAGGTCAGTGATGGTCCGCGGAGTCTCAGACAGCAGCCAGGACACCATGCAAGCGTCGTAGTAGTTGTTTAGCAGCACCGTCAGCATCAGCATCGTCGAGAAGACCAGCCGCCAGGTCACCCACTTCGAGTCCAGGTCGGACCCTTACGGCACACAACACTAAATATTTACATACTCTCTTCTCAAGCCATTGTCGGACATACTTGACTCTGTAACACTGTTGCCAGCAGCGTGTGGCGAATCGTTGCAAGGTAAGCTGTGTCCTTCTCTGTGCTAGACCTAATCGTTTGCTAGTTTACACATCGGCCACGTTAAAGTAGTAGTGCATTTGACGTCACAGCACGTGTGTAATGGGTGCCTTGCCTCTCTCTCGTGAGTGGCCGCAATACATTCAGTTCCTCTCAGCTCCACTATGGTTACTGTAGAGCGGTGAGCAAGCACCAGCTTACCGTGCAACACTTAACCACACGTCACTGATAGTTGACTTTTGTAAGTGACGTAAAACACTTAAAAATATTACCACCACACATACACCAAACGCCGGGTTTTAAGGAACTCAATCCTATATCACTTCATAGACATCGCTTATAGCTTTGATTCGGTCGCCCGGCCGATGCTTGTTTTCCACAACTGTTTCACAGCTAAGGAGACGCGATCTTTATTAAATGAAGAAAAACCTTATGCTTAGCACGTATTTCGTGTACAACTGTCAAACGAAATAACCAAGCCGAGCGCCAGTTTATGCCTAATGTAAAGCATTCGAACAGGACGAATTTATTCACAAAGGACCTGAAGAGATAATTGATCATTATCGCGGTGCTTTCCTTCAAAGCCTGCAGAAATCAACACGAATAAGTCGTGACAGGCAGCTGTTGCAAACAGCATTTACCATTATACTACCTGCGTATACATTTATGCACGAACAGTACCTATTGAAACCGCTGCTTTCCCTAAATCCTAACCGGGTCTGCTAACTAAGAAAACATTTCTTCAGAAATCATGTTTGAGGAACATGAAGAAGTTCTATGCCGCGAGCGGGCCCATCAGCAATGCTCACGGGGTAACGAATCTTGATTTTAACATGAAGACCGAATATGCCTTGAGTCATTTCAACGAATTAGTTATTAGGTGCAGGTTTGTTGTGGAAAGAACCACATCAGGTTATTATTATCTAGACATGCCCACCTGATGACTACTGATCCGAATACAAGGAAATTCTAAAAACGTTACTCTCCAGTAAAATGAGAAGTCACTTTGCTTTCACTTACCCGGGAGCTGCTCAATTTGATCATTCTGAAGTTCAAGTGGGTTTATCAGGAATGAACGACGCCATATCATCGCTCATGATTACCAAACTGGACTACATTTGTGCTATTTCGAGGAGTTTCATAAAAGACGACGTGTTCGCCCTACCTCAAGTCAGATCTGTGTTATAACTGTGGAACTGTATCGTAGCTACTGCCAACACCTTCAATAGCGAAATTCTGCGCAGATATTTAAACATTATTTCGAAATATTCTGCGAGACTTGTGGCCAATGTTCCGAGTGTATATGAGATATGGAATTTATTGTAAGAGGCTTAAGCGTGACGTTTTGACCGTGCCACATTTTTATGCATCGTAATAAGGTTTTTGCTCACCCGTTTGAAATTATTATGTACTCATCCTTCTAGCCAGGTCTTACCAGACTCCAGCGTTCACAACGACGACGAATGCAGCCGATCAAACCGAGTTTGTTTGCACACAAATAAAGGCACATATTAACTAGTAGTTCGTGCGTTGCCCCATGATAGATAAAATATAGTTTTATTGTATTCGCGTTGATTAAAACCGAGTGACTACAGAACTTGGTCACTACGACTTTCGAAAAAGGCAATCAATTAGGGTTTTCTGAATTTTATTTAGAAACCCATTTTTCCTTTAATGAAAACACTGGAGGTTTATTTAAGCTGATTTTCTTTATCGCGACAGAATATGGTTAAAGAAATCTCTTGCACACTTCGTAGGATGTTGTTTACATATGCTATCACGTCGTATTTGTTTTTACTTGACTACAAGGACATCGCTTGAACTCAGCTAAGATGTGCCTGAAAAGCACGTGACTTGCGGAATTGTGGGCACTACTGGTTTACAGTGGAAAAATAATTTTACGTTACTTATCTCTTTGGTTGAGAGGATTAATCGAGATTCTGAAGTATTACGCTCAAAGTAAGCTATCCTATATTGGTAATAAATCAAATTAAATGGCATTTAATGAAAGTAATGGTAAATTGTACTTGAGAAGCAGCATAAACTTGTCTTTTTTCGTGTTATTTTCAGTTACAATTTTACGTTAAGGCTAAATATTGAAACACATTATTGTGTTTAATATTTTCCAGAAGAGTCATTTATGGTTCGGGATCTCATCATTCGATACTTAACCAATGCTTCAGACAATCATTAATCATGTTCAGGGAAGGAAGCACCTCATTATTCGCCTAGTGTGATTTCGAAAAACCACTAAAACCAAAGTCACGAAGGCTGGACCGGGAATCGAACCTGCTCCTCTCGAACGTGAGTCGAATACACTTATCACTGCAACACCTCGCTTATGTAAAACTAACATTATCATGGGCCTCATAACTTTATTCGCGCGTCAGTCTTGTGAAACAGGAGTTATTGGGAAAGGAAATATTTTACAAATATCTTCGTTGTTATACATTGACACATTAACACAAAAAAAACAGAAAACGAAAGAATAATTTAAGTTATAACATATGGTTACCTAACACTATAAGATATGGAACTACTTTCCATCAATCGTTACCAACTTTACTGGGCTCATGTCACTCAGTACGCCCGTTAAAATATATGCAGGTAGGAGCAGTGAGTTTTTCTAAGGTTGAATTGAAAAGTGCTCACTTTATCGTGAATAGCCTTTAGAAAGATTTTGTAATCTCAGATATTATCCACGTCGTTTTATAACAGTCGTGTTGGCAGAAAAGCAGTTTGATGTCGAGACACGAGGACTAATTATGCACCATATTCACTTTAGGATGGTTTTCCGCGTATTCGAAAATTCGCCGGTGCACCCACCGATGCACACCGGACGTTCGAAAACTACTGTTTCGGTTGAGTCCGGTTAAACCGATTGATCCACCAGTTCAGCCAACCCGAATATCCGATGGATCTGGTGCTCATGCACCAAATCATCAACGGATGAATTTTCGAACGAGTTCTCTAACAAAATAAAAGTCAGCACACCTTATCTTCGCAATTTTCAAGCGTTCCAAAAGAAACAAAAGTAATCCGAACATCGAGTTTTACAAGTGAGCGACGAAAACTTCAGAATTAGTGTTTAATGGCATTGATTTGCGTCTGGAAACAGGCGAAAATACCGCTAGAAATCAACGTGATGTACCGAAAAAAAAAAATGCCTAAACCCAGTGGCGCATGGCGAACTGTTGCAAGGTAAACTGTCTTTATGTGTTTAGCTCGATGCTGTACCCTGTTGCTTTGTTAGCTTATACTTCCGCCACAAATGTAGATCGGCAGGTGACGCCACAGAACGTGTTTATTGGTTCCCTTGCCTACTCGTTGTGAGTGGTCGAAACACCTCCAGTTTCCCTGCGCAGCACGCTGGAATGTACATCAGCGAGTAAGCACCAGCTCACCTTGCTACAGTTCTCGTCACGCCGGTGCATCGGCCACTGGCGGGATCCATCTGTAGCGTCATATGGCGGCGCTACACCACTTTAGGTCCGTGCGGGGTACAGCTGTGGCCGGGCCCTACTTGGCTTGGCTATAAACGCGACCCCGCACGATGCTGCTCCCCCCCTCCCCACAAGACGGCACCGCGAAGTGAAGCCTTATACTTGTGAGTGAGATTGCAGGCTGAAGAGGAAGCAGACGACTTAGGCCCAGTGAGCTCCGAGGCCTACCAGAACTTCAGATATATCGGATGAGCATAAACGCGCTTGCGGTAGGGAGCCATTCCTGTTACGAGACGTCGTCACCATTCCCCTTGTAAAGTAATTGCGACAGGGTTAGGGCATACCTACTGATATTGAGAATCCAGTTAATCATCGAGTGAGTATAATTTATAACGTAACTGTAAACTCATAGTTGAGCTGTATTGTAACTGTAAGCCCTCGTGGCATAACGTAATTGTATCCTTATTGTCAGTAACTTAATACGTAATTCTAGTGTCCTGCAGCGTAAATATATTGTGTCTTATTATTCAATTGTGTTATAGTGAAGAATTTTATTAAATGATATACTATTTAGCCCATCTCGACATACCCCCCCATATACCCCTTCTTTAGTAACATGATATTTAACTTATAATTAAGCACCATCGTTCGACAACCCCCCGCCATGTTACACCCGTTGCCCCTATGGGCATGTATACCAAGTAACGGGTTGGATCGAGTAAATAACTTGGAGTCCAGAGAGATAAGAGTAATTAGCTTCAGGAGTGTCCGGAGAGTGTTACAGTCGATGGATTATCGAAGCGCGGAGATGTTACTGCTCGCGACGGTAGCCGGCAGAGCAGCATGACGCGACCAGAGGGTTTCCTCGCGTGCTCAGCGCGGCCAGCTGCGCCCGAGTAGCAGCGCAGAATTGCAATAGCAGCCAGAGGTGCGGCGAGCCACAGCGTCCTGTGAGCGCTAGCAGCGCCGCTCGCCTCGTCAGCGGCGGGGCGGAACACCACTTATCCTACACACACCTCCACTTGGGTGGCGTCATATATATATATATATATATATATATATATATATATATATATATATATATATATATATATATATATATATACAGACACACGCACACGCACAATATACGGAATGATTCGCAATTAGACCGACAAACTTCGGGAGGTGATTCTCCATGAAAAAGTAAAAGGGGAACATATGTGACACTTTATACCTAAACCGAATATTAAAGGAAGTATGAGCCATTAAAAAAAAAAAAAAACGAGATTTTAAGCCGTATTTGTGCAAAATATCTGCTCTTTAGTTGAAGGTCCCGATAACATACAGTAATGTTCCGAGAATTGTCATTGTATTTTACTTCGTTACCGATATTTTGCACAAATACTTTTTAAAACCTAGTATTTTAAGGGCTCATACCTCCCTTAATATTCGGTTTAGGTATAAAGTGTTAAATACGTTTTCCTTGAAGAATCACCTCCCGAAGTTTGTCGGTCTAATTGCGAATCATTATGTATATGTGTATGTATAGGCTGTCCAGTGTGAAGTGAGCCCTATTGAAGCCCTAGCTACTTTTCCTTTCAGCCAAATTTAATCCTTTAACAACCTCTTTAAATAAATATTACCTTATAAGTAATAAACATAGCGTGTATAATCCACCTCACCCGGAAGTTAACGTCTAATGCTTAAATAAAAAAAATTATATTGACTACTATTACAAATGAGAGGTCTTTCTCAAAAGTGCTCACTTTTCCGTGAATAGCATATTTATAAATAATTATATATTATACATATAGGATGTATCTGAAATTCGTGCATTACTTCGTGTATTGCTAAAGCGACGTTGAGTTTAGGTGCCACAATGCCGGGAGTGGGAAGTAATACAAACAAAAGTATCTACATATTACATTTTCTAAACAAATGTATGGTTAATCGATACAAAAAGAAAAGTAGTGCAGTATATTCTGCACGCCAATACAGTACACTAAACAGAGTAGCAAACGTCCCCTTGAACCTAAATTCAACTTTTCTTTAGTACTACAAAATTGCGTCTAAAAAAAAATCACCCCATGCATGACATGTCTGATCATTTCCTAAATATGCCATGCATCAGAAGCGTTTTACACTTCTGTTAACGCAAAAGTACTTTATTTTTAGTTCAATCGAATTTCTAACTAATATTTTATCTATAAATAAAACTATTTTATTTACAATTAATATGAGAAAAATAGTGAGAAAACAGGCAGGTGTGTTGGAAATGTCTAGCGAGAAATAGTTCTTAAGCCAAAAAGCGAGGGAGCACCACCTGAGCGCTGATTGGCTGGCCGCCACGAACTGTACCACCTCCAGCCTCCTGC
Source organism: Dryococelus australis (assembly GCA_029891345.1). Classification (NCBI taxonomy): domain Eukaryota; kingdom Metazoa; phylum Arthropoda; class Insecta; order Phasmatodea; family Phasmatidae; genus Dryococelus; species Dryococelus australis. The sequence continues at coordinate 332,932,956 of CM056995.1, read as the reverse complement.
GGTCGGGGAAGATCTCGGAGATGGACACGTCCACCTCCTTGTCCCCGACCATCCTGATGAGACCCTCGTATTTCTCCTCGTCGACGACGTACGACGTTGGTACGATGACGACGCTGGTAGCAACACACACACACACACAGACACAGGCATCAATCAGTGACAGCCAGGATCTCTGATAGGAAGTGGGATGAACACACTTGCAATTTCTCCTTATTTTGACGTGAAAACGTATTTGAATTTGCAACCATAGTGGGAGGCAATCCAGGAAATCCGAAGGTAACATAATCGGGGATACAGTTTGGCGTTTCAGCTCCGAATGTTACGTTGGGTGAGGACTGCGAAACATCGTTTGGAAAAGGGGAGGGGGTGGGGGGGGGGGGGGGGGGGAAATTTTGAGTTTGTTTCGCCGCGCGTCTCATAACTTCCGCGCAGTATAACTTTTGACTAGGAGAAGCTATGACGCTCGTTTGGGTTTCAATCGACAGCTCTCATCAAGATCAATCGACTGCGTGTATAGAAACGTTTGTGTGGCGTGGTTATGGTGGAATTGTATGCGCTTAATGTTCAAAATTAAGAAAACATAACACAATCTCGGCCTATGTTCGTTAAAAAGCCAAGTCGAAATATAGAAATTGTATACAGTTGGAAAGAGCATCTGAAAAGCAATCTAGTGATACCAATAAAACGCCATATGATCGAGTGAAGCAGTGCCGGGAACGTAAAAAAAAAAAAAAAAAAAAAACATCAAGGCGTCAAAGTAGGCGTAGCACGCAAACACATTACAAACCCAATTTTTTTTCTAAATGTTGTCTTTGGTTGTAATTATTATTGAGTAAGCATTCCTACTGAAAAACTCTTTATGTATATATATATATATATATATATATATACACATAGGCCTATATGATCTACCGACAACCAATAGGATGATACACTGATAAGGCTATATATTGTTACATTATTAAATATACACTGTATATGAATATACACACACTTATAATACATACGTGCTGTTTGAGACTTAGAGGACGAGCACATAACTGGAATCAAGAAATTCTCTACTAACCCGTACACGTCTGTCTTTTGTAGTTAGCGAACGTAACTGTTAAAACATTCTGATGTAGCTAGCTAAAGACATCGATTTTGGTTAGACGAAATTCCCCTCTCCGTTTTACCTACCGTAAGTTATTAAAGCAGCACCCAACACTCCTACTGGATACTCACTTATTTTAAAAATGGAATTCCAAATGCTCGGCGGAGGAGGATCGATGAGTCGAATCACGGTTACATTCCTGAGATATAAATAAATATCGTATACGTTGTTTCACTTCCCCAATTAAAAGTTGGTTTAGGTTTTTGTACTTAATGCACAAAAGGCCAATTGCAAATCTGGTGTGACGAGCGGGAAACAATCAGCCTACATCCGACATCCGAAGGTCATACTCACGTGAAATTGAACAGCTCCATGAGGTGGTGAAATATCTGGTAGTGAAAGACACTCAGTACGTCCATCTTCTTGATGTCGATGACTTCGTTACTGGCGTTTTTGAAAACGAGCTCTTCATACTGTCAACAAACGATATACCCCTTCAAAAATATTTTTCTTTACCAGTTTAACATCCCCATTTCATAAACAGGTATGTGTTACCGTACAGGCTGGTCTAATAGGATTTACCTGCAGTAGTACTTGATAGCAAAATCGCCCATAAAATCCGAACCACTTAACCAAATTCAGTCAAACAAACAGCAATGTCATCAAAATTACTCTAGCAGGACAATTATGACAAATAAATGCGAATATGAAGCAAAAACAATTATGTTACAGTCGTCACAAACAACAACCAAATACAGAATTGATAACCTGTATATTGGATCTGAAATCAACTATTAAACTACAACCTTAATACACCGCAAGGGCGGATTCCTCCTAATGAGTTCCCTTCATGAACTATTAGCTGTAACGAATTTTCATTGTCGTAATTATAATAAATATTGTTTTGATGAATATGTCAGAAGGAAGAAAAGTCCGGGGCTGTCTCGTTGCAGTGTTTATTATGATGGCTAGTTTAACTGCGTGGTTGAGTGGCATAACTCCTGGGTTATACAAGGTTGACGTCATAAGCGTAAACAATTGTATTTGTATAGACCTTCGTCAGTTGGTAAGTCTTCATGTTTATTTAAATATCCCATTCATTTTCTGTGATAGAGAATAATTGTGTGGAAATTAAAATTAGAACTAAGTGAAGGGAAGTTAATCCAAAAGCTCTATTTTTCCGTAAGGTGTGCGTACTTGAAAATGAGTAGTGAATGTGACGTTTGTTATATAGTATGTGTCTAAATTCTCATTACACAATGTAAGGGCGTGGAGTGGGGGGGGGGGCAAGATGGCTACGTTTCGCATAGTGTTGCGGGCGCGGGACTCGACCTATCCAACTCGTCGCTTGGCCTGCACGTTCACCCGACTTGACTCCGCGAGACTACTTCCTGTGGGGGCCACATGTGAAGGGCTTGATTTACGAGAACCTCTGTCGAATCAGAGGAAGACCTGCTGACGTGGATTATGGCTGCGGCGGATGTTGGACTTCCAGGTATTGGTGATCGTGTGTACCAGAACATGGCACGTAGGTACCGTGTTTGTGTAGACGTCGCTGGTCGCAATATCAAGCGCTTCTTGTAAGTGGACCCAGAAGAAAAACAACGTACAGAGTGTTGCAGACGTTGGAGAGGTCAACATGTGGTATGGTGGTGTTTTGTTTGTCGCGGGGAAACGGTACGTTTCCGCACATAAGTTCCTATTGAAAACGTTACAGTATTGGTCCCCACTACAAGCCCTTACATTGTGTACTGTGAATTTAGACACAACCTGTATTCCAACCTTTTTAATTTCGCTGGAAAATGAAACAGTGTTTAATTTTTATTCAGTGGCGTGTGGTAAAGTATTGCAAGGTAAGATGGCGTTAGCTCTGTGTTATACCTGTTGCTTGTTTTTTTTTTTTTTAATCATTTACGCCATTAAAACGTAGTTAGGCATGTGACGCCCCAGCACGTGTATAATCGGTCCCTTGCCTGATCGTTGTAAGTGGTCGGAATACATTTAGTTTTCCTAAGCTCCGCAGTTGTTATTGGCTCCTGCTGCGTGCACCGAGAATGTACAGCAGCAAGCAAGCACCAGCTCACTTTGCAACACTTCACGACACGCCACTGGTCCCCCCCCCTTCCTAGAGCTTTTTTTTTTCGCGCCTGAGGCCGAGAATCGCGGGAGAGATAAGGACGACAGTGCCGCGCTAGTAACATAATGTCCGGAAAAGCAATCCTGTAATACTAAAGCGACGTTGAAGTTAGCTGCGACAATGCAGGTAGTTTGAAGTAATACAGACAAACGAATGTACTTATTACATTTTCTAAACAAAGGTATGGTTATTCGATACAAAAATAGTAGCGCTGTACATTTTGCACGACAATACACTACAATAAACGAAGTACCAAATGTCCCCCTGAACCTAAATTTATCGCCTCTTTAGTAATAAAAGATTGCTTTTCCGGACAGTGGTTTCTTCACAAAATTCGAATCAACCCTTTGAAAAACCACCCCATTCATGACATGTCAGATTATTTCCTAAATATGCCATGCATCAGAAGTGTTTTAAACTTCTGTTAACGCAAAAGTACCCTATTCTTGCTTCAACTGAAATTCTAACTTATATTTTATCTATAAATTATATTATTAATATTTCATTTACAGATAATATGATGAAAAACAGCGAGAAAACATGCAGGTGTGTTGGTTATGCCTAGCGAGAAATAGTGCTTACTAAAATATTATCACACCGAGTGCGCACGAATGAGGTGCGCAGTCACTTTGGTGTAATTTTATAGACTCGGTTAAGCTTTGTTTGCACGAGGTGGAGGAATATCCCGGAAGTAGAACTTTGACAGGGCTTCAGAAAAGATGTCAGTAACCGTCAATGGACTATATACATCATATACATACATATAGCAGGTCCAAGAAGTTTTTAAGGGGTCTGGAGCTCCTCCCTAGGAATTTATTCTAGACAAAAGGAGATTACTCTCGCAACAAAGTATATTGTTAATATAAATACTGTAGTATTAATATGCAATCTATATTTAGCATAGAAATAGGAAGTTTCAAAATGTCTGTTATATAGTCTGTTTACCAAGCAGTGACGTTAAAACTTAATACTCACTTGGAAAGCATGTCGTGTGGTCGTATAAATCACAATGTCTCATTCCTCCGGTGTGGAAGGGAGGGGTATCAAAAAATCAGTGAAACAAACAAAATTGGCCATTCTTCCGGCTGCATTTATTTCATTCTTATAACTGGATTTTGCTTTCTGCGATGTATGTTACCAACACAGATGTGGTGACAATAAACATGCAATATTATCACGTATGAGCAGACGACGGAATTAGATTGGTTTGTAAATGGCCGCGCTGTAAACCACTCGCCAATTGTATAGGAGGTTCCGATTGAAAGCACGGCAAACCTCCGCTCCAGGAGGTAGTGCTCCGTTCACAGCACTAAAGGCTGTTCACGATAAAAGAGCACTTTAGAAATGAACCTTTAAAAAAAGTATCTGTCCCTGCATGCATAAATTTTAATGGGCGCACTGAGTGACATTCGCCCAGTGAAGTTGGTAGCGATGGATGGGAAGTAGATCCATATATTAACGTCAAATAAAAAGTGGTAGGTAACAATTTATGAAAAACCTAAATTATTTCTTTCCCTTTCAGATTTTTTTAATGCATCGAAGTGTATAAATTACCAGAATTGTCAAAATATTTACGTTCGTAATAATTTCACGGTTTCACGTGATCGACGCATGAGCAAAGTGATGAGGCCCATGGTAATGTTAATTTTACATAATGCGGAGGAATACACAGCGTGCACACAAGTAGATTTTAAGTAGAACTTTCAAAAGTGATCATTTTGCAGCCAACGGTCTATAAGGCGATGTTCAACGTGGCGTATGAAATCCAAGGGGTGGTCTTGCACCGCGCTGTACCTCACTGACAGACGGCAAGTGAAAGTTCTGGCCGCACTCAGGAGAAACCGACGGCTTTTTCTGCCAAGGGTTGCGCATTGTCCTTCATGGCAAAGCACGGTGCCGCACTGTTAACGCTGTGACGGATCTACAGCGCAACTGGCGATGGGACCTCTTCGACGAAATGAAGGAACCACTTCGTGGGCAGCAGAACGACACGAGAACGTCCGTGCCATTTAGGACGGTAATTGTAGGACGTTAACACAGAGAGACGCGCTGATGGTGTATCCACACGTGTGGCAGAAGGTGGTCGTCATTGAATGGTAAAGGGGGGTGGGGGTGATTACAATGCAGGAATACAACTGGTATTCCGCACATAAACTAAAGATGAGGTAGACCGAACTCGCTGGCTGCCCACAACCAATCTCCGTGTCCCAACATTGAACTGCTTTTCTGTTAATGCGACTTGAAGAAAAACGGCGTGGATTGGATTTGAGGTTAGAACACTGCTTAATAAACAAATGCTTTGAGATGTTTGTTTACTTTCTCTAACTAATTTGGAGCGCAGTTAGATTAAATTTAAATAGGTGTAAGTATGTTATTAATGTAACAGTGCTTCTCTTTTGAAAAACAAGATATGAACAAACACGTTCATGAATGTTGACCCTGTGACTTTGACAGTCGTGTTCCTCCGGAGTAGGTCGATGTTGGTACATGAGCAGAAGACGAATAAGCGCTCTACCTCATATTTAGTCTATGGTTTCGCCTGGCAATAAAACCAGGTACGCATTATAACAACGTTACCATTACTTTATATTGAACCCAAGTATACCATAAAAAGGTGTTTTTTTTTTTCTCTGAAGTTTGATTAAAAACTAGCAGAATTACCCCGGGTGTGCCCGGATCTACGAGTGCGATGAGAGATGCTTGACCCCGTTTAAGGAGTTTCGGGCCAAATAGGCTAGAAATACACGACACTACTTTGGGGTTTCCGGCCCACTTTGAGGGGGATGAGGGAGGGGGAGTGGGCTGGAGTAATTTTCAGCTCTTCACTGTATTTTAAGTTGGGCACTGAAGAGTATCCCTGCCAAACGTGGTCCACATTTATCGTACGGTGTATAATTTTGTAGAGAACACATGTGCATACTTGCATGCATACATACTTACACACACGTGCATACGTACATACACATACATGTTTACATATACACAAACATACAAGCTTTGTCTTTTATATAGGCCTACACTATCCAAAAAAAAAAATTCTGCGCCACCTGCAATATCGGTTTCAATGAAAAATGTTCTCTGGGACAGATGTGTCGCGTTTCAAAATGATATTTGTCATGTCTAGCGTGGTATTCTGTATAGGCAGTTTGAATTTCATTCCCTACTTCCTCTAGGGCTATGACCAACCTAGTAACTTATAAATATCGGCAGTAAAAAACTTGTTTTTTTGATAGTGTATGTTGATGTGTGAGGGTACCGTAAATATACTGCTCACAAATAGTTTAGCATATATCAGAATCCAGGATGTTATATTGAACGAAGGTAAATTACATTACATGTTGTACTCCTAATAGCACATTAAGTGGAAGAAAACACAATACCCATTTAAATCATTCCAGTATGAAACAAACGAAAGGCATAAACTGAAAAATAACGTAAACAAAGGCGCTTCGTCACTTTCAATATCAATAAAAAGGTCATCTCAGATGCATTAACAAACTGCAATAAGATGCAGGACCTTCACGATTACTGAGGCACGGTTGTATCCGATGAGGCACGCCAAAAGCAAGACCATTAGGGATTACCTGAGGCAAACTGTCCCATTCCTCAAATGCAGCTGTTTGTAAGGCCTGAATGGTCATTGGTGGTTGTGTACGGTTTGACATCGCTGCTTTGAGGAAAGGCCACACATCTTCCATGCAGTTCATGCCAGCTGAATACGCTGGCCAATTCATTTTTCGGATCGCAGCGAGGAATATACTAAACTGTTTGTGAGCAAAGTTCCTGGTGGAACTGGCGCTGGCCTCTCCATCCTCCCCTCAAGGTGGCCGATACCTATTAAAAGGTCATACCTAGAGCACTACTTTCTAATCTTTACTGTAACCTCCGAAAAACAAAAGCAAAATCGGCTCTTTGATCTTCAGGGTATGCCGGGAACTTTGCAATTTTTGAAACAGTCCTGCTGTCCGCAAAATGTAAAGAAACACTATACTAAACTACTCACTCGCACAACTAACTACCTCGCCAGCGCTTATTCTTCTTTAACATTGAAATTAAGCACGACGGTGCCCCATTATCTGCATTCGCGGCCCAGTGCGCTCGAGTGAGTATGTACTTAGTTTTGGGGAATGACACGTAACCAGAATCATTTCCCGCCATCTCGCCCGCGGGCGCAAAGGTCGTAGTCAAACCGCACTGCAGTCATTCGTTACGGTCCTCATTTACACACACATCCATTCAATACAATCTGCTGGTGACCTCGTTCAGACGTGTTGTATTTGGTGAGCAGCGTAGACTCCGCATCGCCAAGCTGATTACCTGAGGAGGTACCGCGAAGGCAGCGCGTAACCTCGCGCCCTGCAGGTTCCTGTCGGCCTGGAGGCGGGTCTGGTCCGCCGGCCGCCGCGGCCCCTCCAGCAGGCCGGGGGCGGCGCCGCCGTCTACCGCCCACGCCACATCTCTGCCCGGCCGCAGCCGGGGGCGGTCCACTCCCGCGCCGCCCCACACCAAGCACGGCCGCCCCGCCTCCACCTGCTGAGCATGCCACAGCCTATTCCTGTCACGGCCCCTTGCAGTTACCAACTTGCGAGTCCATCAACCAGCAGCTGTTCTGCTACTGATTATGGCGATGATGGGTTGAGTTGACTGACCAGAGGTTGGTAGAAACCCCGCACATAGCTACCGTGAAGGAAGTACAGACGAATGCCTGGTTCACGTGTACGCCGACCACGCAGAACAGGTAGAGCGGTTTCCGCGCGAGTCGCGCAGAAAAGTTGAGCTCGCGCCGATATTTTCTGCTCGCGGAAAGAGCAGACACCGCCGATAATTCCCAAAAGTCAGCTGGTTCATATATTTTGTACTACTAATTTCTTGAATAATTTACGTGTATTGATTTAAATGTATAGGATATTTAATATAACTATTTATAATGAAATACATGAATGTAAACGTTAAAGTAACTCAGCATTTGTATTAAATAAACGTAGTTTGAAAATGAACCGAAAGATAGCACTAAAGTGTAAACTGTTTTTGGATGTAAAAATAAAATTACGATTTTTTGAAATTCATTTAGTAAATAAATCGCACTATAATGGAATTAATAAACTGGAGTAAAAAGACGACAGCATCTAGTTTTTTATATATAATTTGCTTTAGAATCTTGGCGTTGAAAATTGCGAATTCAAAAGCAAAATGGCTACGCAGAAACTCTGCTTACATGAGACCAACCATCGGTTCTACTCTGTATGTTTGGCATGATTGGCGTACATGTGAACCAGGCATAAGATGAGGAAGACATATTTTCTACTTCTCTGCAAGTTCCCAACAACATGTTACCCATCACCAATACAGCTGTTAACGTCACATGGCGAGTGAGTGAGTGACGAGATTTAAACGGCTCTCTAACATCGAGGTCCTGAGAGCCGATGGAGGTGAAGCGAGGTGAGTATGGAGCAGCGCCGGAATGCAAGGCCGTTGGAAACGACAGAGTATTCCTTCTCGCTCCATTTTTCGAATTAAAAAATCGAAAGTATTGCCCATCAGCCGTCGTGACCATCGTATATGTTAACTCTTGGTTCCCTATAAGGGCTCAGTTGAAAACGATTACTTTTTATCATTGGAGTAAGAGTAGCGACATGCTGAAGAATTTTTATTTCCTTACATAAATAGAAAAGTATTTGTGTTTCCATTCAAGCCTGTGCAATGAAAGGATACTTTTAGGAAACTCCCCCCTACTGTCAAGCATTCTTATTTATTCCACCTGTATTTCTGTGTTCTTTGCTAATGCAAACGTTACTTTGCAAACATTTGCGAACCGCCTGCTACCAGTTCAATCGCGAAAATATGTACATTGGATAAATCGATAGTACAGAGGTTGGTAAAACTCAACGCATTGCATCGGTTCGATAAGATTTATTTCACTCAGGTTGGGAGCGGAATGAGATTCTTTATGGGCGAGTTTCGCATAAGGAGAACTTCCACCGTAGGGTGCACTTGTGTTACAAAGAGGTCGCTTTCAAGTGGGAGTAATATAAAAACTGTGTTTATTTGTGTGTAGAAATTGCTGCTGGCTCCAAATTGCGACATGTGCTTGACCATGCTAAAATACTAAATATTAACTTTATTTCGTAACGGTTATTCACCCTTTCAATGATTTTTACAGTATTAAACTGTAAAAATACAAATATGTTTCGCTTAATCTCGTAAACAAATATGTTACGATTTTAATGACAAAGATAGCTGCCATCGAAAATATTTTTTCCATATTTTGCCACATTTTATTTAATGTAAATGCGCAATAATATGTTTCGTTAAATTCAGGTATACGACATGATATTGCAAAATATTAAACATGATGTATACATATTTTGTTAAATTTGTACTCTTAGTACAGAGAACATATTTTATTGCTTGCGAAGTTAAAGCTGGGTTTACAATTGAAAAATTAAACGTTAAATTATGCGTTAAGACGTGTGCAGAAGAAATTAAAGGGTGTTATCATGCGAATTGTTTTCCAGTGGTACTTAGCAGGTCGTGTGCGTTGTTAGTATTTCGTTGAGCGCTAAAAGAAATATTTATATTTTATATCTTAAGTGAAACTTATGAGGCGATGACCAATCAGAACAGAGTAGTCGGATGTTGGCAGTAAACTATTATTTACAGTTTTATAATTATAAAAATATTAAAAAGACGTGTGTGTGCATGTTTACGATTATATTTGTTCACAAAAATAAGCTTCCCTAATAGAAAATGTCGGTTTTGAAGTATGATCTGCTTAAATAATATTATTGTGATATACGAGGTTAGGTTAGGAACAAAAGTAAACATGACAGGCTTGTCACCGGTTTCCATTGCTGGAATTAAGAATTAAAAAATTAATTGGAGACTGCAAATACAGAAGACGCGTTTCCATGCGTCATATCAACGCTTACTGTATAACTACTAACGCATAATTATTTATTGTAAACCCATCTTAACACTAAACACAAAGAAAAATTTGAAACAAAAAACTATTTATTTTACGAAAATCGTGAATACCGCACTTGTTTACAAACAAAACGGAAGAAACCCGAGCAACACTAGTGCTACCTGGAGACGAACATTTCTAGTTGCCAGCCTATTAGCACTGCGCTTCCCAACTTGAGTAGAATAGCCCTTAGATACGTTGATGGGAGATAGTCGCGCACGGGGAGACTACGCAGGATGATTGTACAGTGGTTTGCAATTACCTTCCTCAGTATGGTGGTTAGTCAAACTATAAGACCACTTGAGAAGTTCCAAGGGTCGGTGGAGGGAAATGAATCCATAGGTCTGCCGGGTAATTGGCAACGACATTAACCACAGCAATACAATTGCAGTCTTCAAGGCTGCTGTCGAAAACTGGTGGCTCCGATGAAAGTTAGCTCATTGTTTATCTAGATCACGTTGTTTTTTAAACGTTGGTCCACTTCAACTCGTCAAGCTTTAATGCTTCTAGTATGTACTCAAATTACGGCTAATAGTAAAAAATCACGAGTGTGTTGAGAAACAAAATGTAGAAAATATCTACGTCACTATTTGAACACGTGATTTGTACAGTTCTGTAAGTAAACTGTTAGCTAAAAATTTTTTTTTGGGGGGGGGGGGGGATACGCTAAAGACGAAAGTCACTGTGCATCTTTCTTAGTCTATGACTGTTCGCTGGACCACGTATTCCTGCTGCTTCGTCCATACAGGACGTGGAAGACGCAAAATTACGCAAATATGGGATACGTAAAATGCGGTGAAGATGTTCTACCAACCGATTGTCGCCAAATGTAGCTACCCCTAAAAGTATTGAATATTAAAAATAATAATCTACTTTATATAATACTGTTGTATTTACGCACAAAAAAAATTAAAAATAGAAAATAATAATAAATAACATCACAAGATAAATGTCCTTACAAATATTTGGAGCTCTCGCTGGAATCTTCAGCCCGTCTCAGTTTGTTGTTTTAAATAGGACGTAATTACTAATATTCAATCAAAAATGTATATTCCTTAGATAGTAGTTTCGTCTCTGATTTCTTAGACTAAGAACGTAACTACGAAACTAATTTATGGAACTTGTAGGTACATCATTGTATGACCACGTGACTTCGACAACTGTGTTGGCAATAAATAGCCAACGTTAGGCACGCGCAAAGAAGAAAATCAGTCTATACCAGGTGGTTCTCAGTAGGTCATATTGCGAAGGTCTCGTGATCAGGTTGTCACCGCGTTGGAAACCTCTCATGGTATAATCGTTCGGCATCTCACGCATTACCTTTAACTTCACCGTAAAGCAGAACCATGCCTGCCATTTCTGAGTTCGTATACTTCGCCACGTAGACTTGTCGTAGAATGCATGCATCTTCTGAGAGGGACTACAGTACTTGAAATGAGTGGGGGAAAACCACCATAAAGCACACCAATATTCCGTGCCTCTTAAAACCCCCATCAGACGACCACAGACCACCTGTACGTAATGTCCACACACCACTGCGAGGCTAGCTGACAGCAACTACTGGTTGCCTAACTCGCAGGCAGTAACACTTAGCTGTGAAATCTAACATGTAGTTTTTACTCGAAAAAGGCGAGAGTGAAATAATTTTTGAAAAATACGTTTATGTTACTAATTCTGCCGGCATTTCATAATCTCTAGTTAAAAATAGCGAATTTTTCTTGTAACTACTTTTTTTTTTTTTTGCAGAAATATGAGTGGCAACGCCCCCTTTCAACATCGCGGGGATGGGTTACATGTATATGATATTCACCTTATTAATTATTACGGTGTAAATAATTAGTAACCGTTACTTTGTTTCTGTCCCGCAAGCAGTTCCCTTAGTATTACAATAAATTATAATGTTTTCCTCAAGCTTTGGAAGCGTCTACCACTCTTACTATTTAATCTGGACCATGTGTTACCTATCTCAATCTTTCTATTTCCACCTCAAGGAAAAACCTATCAAAACTTGTCGATATATCTTAGATAAACGTTGTATTGGGGTGGTGGAAGAGACATTTTTCAGAGGTTGATTTCAAAGGTGATATCTGTGAAGACCCATTCCCCAGTAATTGGGAGAGCCAGTTTTTACATTAGACTGTTGGGAGTGAATAGCACATAATTTCTCTTCAAAAATTGGTATGGTTATTTCGCGGACCAGGATTACCTCACGTTTAGTCGCATGGTTAGAACTCACTAGGAAGAGGATCAGGTAGGCGCTCACGTGGTTTAAGATGGCGCGGGACTGGGGGCAGGAGTAGTCGACGAGAGCTCCGGTCTTGTGATCGGCCTGGGCTCCGGGGTCGGCAGGAATCTCCTTGTCCCGCCTGGGCGCCGGCGCCAGTACCCACAGCCCGCCCGCCGACAGCGACTTGGAGAAAGCGTGCCGATCTGCAACAAGTGTCCACACTCTCTCATCGCCTCCGCCCGACGACCTCCTTCACTGAGTCTTCAAGGGCGATCAAGTGCCGAAGGTGATTTTCCATGTTTTTAGGTTGTTTTATAAATCTGTTTTATTACATAGAATAGTAGTTTTATAGAAGCATAAAAACTTGGGAAATTAGTTCATAAATATTAGTTACAGGAGTTACATACAAATTGTACAATTTGCATAAATATCGATTCTTCAATTGGTTCGGCTGTAACTTTATTTTAATTTTTACAATAAAAATGGAAATAAAAATAGCCAGAAGGTAAACCCTAATCGCCGGCGACCAATATGGCATACTTCAAAGAAATTCCTTCGTGGCGATCATTAAAAAAATTAAAAAAAAGCACAAATGAAACATTGTGATCGTATAATTTTTTGAAATTTGTTTGACACAATATTTAAGTTTAAAATGCTAATAATCATAATAGAAAAGATGGAAAAAATTATTTTAAAACTAATGTGGAATTTTTATAAAATTTTTATTGGTATTGTATCACAAAATCGTGAAATATCTTTAAAAATACATAGAAAAAAAAAAAAAAAAAACAAATTTGCCACTTGAATAGCTTTAAGGTGAATCAGTCTCCGCCATCTTGGATTTATCCATATTTCGTCAAAAATTACATTTAAGTTGGTTTAACGAAATGTTTCTCACGACATAGCATAAATAATAGCTCCTCTAGCATTATCATGTTATTCAGTTTTCACTGCATTTATTAATTTTTAACTAGTAACCTTTTTACACTTTATATATTTTGAATAATTTGTTGTCAAATCCAATATTTTTTTTCGGTTTTGCTGAAGCCATAAAAATAAATACGGAGATGTACAAATGAAAAAAATTGCAATGTAAACTAATGCCATGCGCTACCATTTGACATATGTAATAACCAAATAACAGTTCATGCATTTTTAAACAAATGTTAAAAATATGCAAACATTTCTTTATATTTAACATTTTTTATACATATAGTATGTTATTTAGTGATTATATGTGTCACGTGGTATCCCACAGCATTGGTTTATTTGTAATGTTTTCCTCTTTTTCAACTTAGTATTTCGTAGTATGGCTGCAGCAAAAGCCGGAACATTTTGGATTTGACATCAAACTATATATAAAAAAAACATAAACTGCAAAATTAGTTTATTCGAGGGAAACAGCATCACATAAAATGGGTACAAGTTCATCAATGTTTGCACAAATACAAAATTATTAATTTCTGGGTATCCGACACCTTTAACCTTCGGACCGTGAGATCTCGGGTTTTAATCTTGGGTGAGTGGTGAATGTGTGTCTCTACATATATAAATTAGCTTAGAACGGTATATGAAACGTTCCCCTATAGTCAATTCACAGTCACTTCCAAATTTTCTGAAGTCCCGCTAAATTTCTAATTCCAGGCAGAGGTATTTGATTAACTGTTTGCAAGGTAAGCTGTGAGTAGTTATAAACAGGGCATTCACCATCACCTGGAATCCTGGTGGAGATACGGGATTCAGGGTGGTCATCTTGGATGACATCATGCTGAAATCTCCTGCTCTGTCATTCCTCATCGCCAGCAGCTTTCTGGGGTGGGGGTGCAGGGAGATGGTTAGCAGAGGCTGTTCTCGTCTCGGAAAACACACGCTCTGGGCTGATGATTGGAGAGGTTGGGGGAAATTTGCGCTAGGCATGTTTTGAAGGCCGCGGTGTTGGATCGATAGCGGGTGCAAAGAACCTGTCGTTTCGGACAAAGATGCTTTTTGGGCTGGACGGGGGGAGGGGGCGCATCGCCGAAACAGACAACCCTCGAGCAAACTAAGACGTAGTCTGGTGTATGGCCGAGGGTAGGGGTGAGGGGATGTAGGCAGGCAGAAGCGATCTGACCATCTCTCGCTGACCAGCGCCATGTTAGTTTGACGCAAACCTCACAGTGGATACAGGCATACATCGCTCTCTCCTCTAAAACATCTATTCTGTAGCATTCTGTCGTGGTCCCGTGCAAGATCGAAGGGGCAGGAGGTTAGCGAGTTTCACCTCTCGTTAAACCCATACAGTATGTCCGTAATTTTTAAATAATTTTATCAGCGTTTATTGTGTAAACAACGTTTCTGAGCTCGTTCGACAAAAGTTTACAGGGTTTTCAATTCGTGTTTGTGTTACCAAGTACAGTGAATTTCCCAGACTTAAAATAAATATGTGTTCACATTATTCGACTCGATATAGTACGTCCGTTATTTTAAATAATTTTTCTTTGAGGAAGTTTACATACAGTCTTACAGAATTGCGCTTTGCGGAATCAAGTCTCCATGCGCTTCGATGGAAATAGTGTTAAAAGTATTCTCCTTCTTACAACAGTGAGATTTACGTTAGAAATCTGTGTACGTTTATATTTTTTTAAATTTCATGTGAAACGTTCAGGAAGGCGTGATTAAATTGTTCGTCGTTGATAGTTGCTTGGCAGGGAGACCTTTTTTTCTAGATATAATCCAGAATGTGTATCAGTAGTGTGTAAATCGTTTAGTGAATCATATTCAGAGTATTTGCCGTAATTTCAACTCAGGTGCCTGCCAGATGTCGACCACGCTCCTCGTCTCAATCATTGACTGACCTCCCAGTCGGACAGACGTCGGCAGCCCTTATAAGTCTCCGCACGTCATACACTGTAGTCATTGCGTCTCTGAGCTCGCATTCGGACAGACGTGTGTTTTAGAAGAGGTGCTTGTGAGATTTCACTTATAAAAAAAAAACCGGATAGTTGGGTTTCGTAATTCGTTTAGTGATAGTCACGTACCTGTGTCCATTATCCGTTTAATTTATATGTTGATAGGGACATTTTTGCTTCATTAATTAATTTTCTTTAGGACACCTGGAGACTCACGTAGTTGTGATCATTTATCACGTGTTTCTTTATGAGACCAGGTTATTCACATAGTTGTGTTCGTTACGCTTCTATCTCGTGTTATTTATTTATATTGATAGGTAGAACTCGTTTGAAATATATTTCTGTTATATTCGTTTAAACACTCCCAAATTTCTCTCGTGTGTTAACTAAATGACGTTTTCTCTTTCTGTTTAATTACTATTAACAAAAAAACCGCCTATCTCCCACCACCGTCTTCGAGCAATATCACTAACAACCCAAAACATTAACACTTATGCTACTCTTGCACAAAATTCAGCACACACACACACACACACACACTTAAGTTGAGTGCCAGTCGTCGTCCTGACAACATCTACCAGAGCTGCTTCCCACCCCCAAAAAGAAAAAAAGAAAATAAAGTACAACTGCACACAACAATTTTTGATCCATTAATTCGATTAAATTAATAGTATCAATCAATCAAAGTTTCATTACATTTTATCCGATCAGAATTTAAAAAAAAAAATCGATCGGATTAAGACCAGATTAAGGATTAACGAAAAAATTTGATCGGATTAAAACAGTATTAACAATTTTCATCGGACTAAGGATTAATCCCTTTGATATCAAAGGGTTATTCCGATTAATCAAAAGTGAAATGAAACCCCCCGGCACTACTACTTCTAATTTTGAAAAATTAAACAAAATATAGATAGATTACAGTAATTAAGAGTAAAATAATAACTAATGTTTACTAAAAAAATAATTACACACAGCATACTCAAACTTTGACGGTGACTAAGAATGACGTGATGCTGTAACACTGCTGAAGTCAATAACCGAATGACATTATTTCGTAGAGTGTGAGTTAGTAAGTTTATTTTTTAGAAGCAATATAACCGGGGAAATGGACGTGAGATTTATTTAATGCTGTCTTGCACTTACTTACAGCAGTTATAAGATATTAAAAAACCATTTTTTAAAAATCCTTAAGTCTTTAAAAGAGAGAGTGTTACGATTGATATAAGTCATGACCAAACATATTAAAGGATTAATACAAGTTTCAAACTAGCTTTGACTATATTCCACTATGAAGACACTGTCTTACAATTCGATGGGATTTTCTACGCCATTAATGATTTAGAGAAAGAGTAAGAGAGAGAGAGAGAGAGAGAGAGAGAGAGAGAGAGAGAGAGAGAGAGAAACCACACTAATATTTTTTTTTAACCAACGAGAAGTGATATGTGAAACGATATGAACTCTTTATTAGTTATGAACTTGTGAGGGAGGAATGTTTATTTAAAAAAGAAAGGAATGCAGAGATTTATTCTGCTTACACTAGTCTATAAGCTATATATATATATATATATATATATATATATATATATATATTGTTTACCATACTCAGTAATCTAACTCTAAGAAATGCCATTGATAGGTCTAAAGAAAATATCCAGTTATTAATTATGGAAATTTCAGCAGTTTACAAGACAGTATATCGTTCACTAAATACTAATATTTTTCGAAAATATCGTAACATGATTTTCAATAGTTTCGGGCTTGTCTCCGTGTACATAAAACAAGTTTCATTGTCGTTATAAGATAGTGGATACATGCAGGGCAGCTAGGCATTTTTTCGGGAGGATAACTGCACAAACATTTTGAGTCATACGAAGTAGCTCACCAGCTACCATTTTTTGAGCATTCAATGTCGGCCGCATTATCAAATTCAATGCATACTTTCACATCATTCCTTACACCATTCTAGCCAACACTGAAGGGATGAACCAAAAAGACGAAAATGCAGTACTACGACGGTTTTTCATCGAAAATCCATCTGGGCCTCCTGGTACACTGAATGCTTCGTTGCTTTCACATATCCTGTTTCCACATTCGTTTCTGCACAGCTGTTGATGAACCAGAATTTAGTCTAGGATAACTTCACTTAACAGAGTTCTTTACGAACATTCAATTCATTTAAACACGGAAAATGAAAGTAAGGAAAAACTGTGGGCGGGTAACAAATGCAGAAAAACGACAATCCTCAACTGTGAAACTTTTCAACACTGGAGGCGCTTGAAATAAAATAATTGATTTACCTTGCACGTTAAAGGCTACAACATTCACTGCGGAGCGGCTTCAGGAGTCTGCATATCAAAAATAATTAAATGTAAATTAAAAGTACTTAAAACGTTTTCTTTGCCAGTCTGCCTGCCGACTGTCTGGCATTGGAACTTCCGCTGATATGTTGCATAAACAGTAATTTACCATTTCTGGACGGCACTGTTAGACAAGTCACCATAACATTCTGATTAAATGACAAATAATTTCGCGTAGAAAATACTTAACCAACAAGCTTTACGATATGAACTGTTAAAAATAAATAAATAAAGTATATCAAACCATTTTATTTCATTTTCATGGAAATGCAAGTCACAGTAAGGGGAAAAATGATTTTTTAACAACATATATTTTCCGATAACTTGTTCAGATAGGACAGTACAACTTATCCAACTATAACTTTGCTACAAATTATTCCATGTAGTAACCACCCAGCAAAAAAAAAAAAAAAGATCTCACGAATTTCCGTTTCTTTACACACTCCCCATACTAAACACAGCAGTGGCTTCTAGAAGAATGTGTTAAACTGCGTTGAATCTAGAAGTTGTGGTAGTAAGAGTTTCTCTCCATGGAAAGTTAATTTTTTTCTTTTTCTTTTTTTTTTTTAGCTATAAACGCTTTTACATAAATATACTAACTAATCACACATCATTGCCTACCGAAGGCAGGATCGTACATGACTCACGAGAGAGACTTTAGAAGCAAAGGAGAAGGCAGTTACACTTCCGGGACACGCGTGGTATTCCAGTCAGGGGAATGAACAAGATGCAATTAGGAGATGGAGCGACGTAATGCAACGGTAGAGGAACAGGTGTGACCAGAGAAAACCCACCTATCGCCTGCAAAGTCCATCCTGCCATGAACCGTATCCGGGTCGCTCTAGTGGGAGGTCGGCGAGCTAACTGCGTGGACACTGGGCTCCTACTACTTTATTAACATGTTACTAACATATCTTGTAGTGGCTCATAGATGTAATTTTTTCACAGAAAATTGTATTTATAGTATAATTAAGTATAGGCTATTCACGGTAAAGTGAGCACTTTTGAAAGCCCTCTCATTTGGAATAATAGTCAATAAATAGGTTTTATTTTAGCCTTAGACGTTAACTTCCAAGTACGGTGGAATATATACACTCTGTTTATTACTTACGTGCCAATATATATTTAGAAAGATGGTTAAAGTATAAAAAATGGCTGAAAGAAAAACGTAACTATGACCTCAAAAGTTCTCACTTTATCGTGAACAACGTATAATGTAGAGCACCCCATTGCAACCGCCAAGCACGCCCCACGACCGGAAGTGAAAGCAGAGGCACTGACCGCGGTCCGAGCAGAGGAAAGCCACGGCAATCCTGGCGCCCCGCAGCCGGAAGTAGTCCCTCGCCTGCGCCAAGGCGTCCGCGTCCAGGCAGCGCGCTGAGGCGGCGAGCAGCGAGACCAAGATGGCGGCCGCGCACATCGCCGCCATGTCGGGCAACGACTGCGGCCTCCGTGCATTGTTCATGCGCGCAACTAGTTCTCTTCTCTTCTCCCTCCTCCTTGAGCGCAGAAACCTTGTCGTGCCCACCTCGCCCGGACGTTTATTCTCGTCAGAGAGTCTACAAAGGTAGAGGGCTAATGGATACAAGGATTACTGGTTCGTCTTTACTCCCCTTCTTCAGTGTAGTGATTGTTATTTATTTACATGTCCACTTAGGGGACATGAAAGGAGAACAAAACAGATACATATACAAGGGAGCGTTCCAGGGGGACTGGGCTCTTTTCAAAGATAAAAACATTCTTTGTTATATTGTAAAATAAAATAACAAGAAATTAATGTTGTGAGATAAAAAAAAATTGAGAGAACATCTGTTGTAATGTTTTAGAATTGGTTGCTGAAGTGGTTAGCGCCACAGCACACCGCTAGCATTGAATAAATTCACTGTCGTTAGCCTCCTATTTACTTTTGTCTGATCTATCTTAGTTTTTTTATCGTAATTTGAGACAAACACACAGACGAATCACATTATTATGATCACCTGCTAGAAGTACCATCTGCAGCGTGTAGCCCATGACTTATGGCCCGTGCCACGGGCTGGTGAAGCGGGGATATAATGCGACCGACAGTTTGGCTGTGCACGTTGCACTTCCTGCTGTCATGGGTAACGGAAAAAATTAAACCGAGTAGCAAGAAGGGATTATCATCAGCTTTCGGGCCAAAGGGGGCAGCATTTAAGAAAGAGCGACGTTTGTGAACTGCTCACGTGCCTCTGTGGTAAAGGTGTATCGTGAATGGACGAATGGCATCATTGGAAATAACCGCCGTGGAACCAGCGGAGCTCCACACGCCAGTGATGTCCGAGGTGAACGTCGACAGACGACGGTGCGTGAAGGCCAACCGACAGGCTGCTGCAGTGGGACAGCTCGCCGTCCAAATGAACCAGGAGGCATCCAGACACGTGTCTACCGCAACAGTTCGGCGAATCATTCTGCGAATGGGGCTCCGGAGTGGACGGAGTGTGACTGCACCCATGCTAACACAGGTGCATTGACGAAAAAGGTCTGGAACTTTCTCGACAGTATGGCAACTGGACCGCTGCTGATTGGCATTGTGTAGCCTTCTCCAACGAGTCACGTTTTCAGCTGCATAGAACGGTCAGCGTGTCCGGCGAAAAACGTCGGAGAACAGACAACCTACATCCGGTGCTGAACGAACGCAAGGCGGTGGGGGGCAATGTTATGGCCTGGGTAATATTCTCGTAGTATTCTCTAGGTCCCATCATCTGTGTGGAAGGCACTCTTGATCGATTTGGTTATAAAGCCATCCTCAGCGATCACATCCACCCTTATATGACGATCGTCTTTCGTCGGGAGGATGGGATATTCCAGCACGATAATGCGCCTTGCCACACGACTAGAAGTATCCACACATGGCTGGAAGAGCACGATCAAGATTTCACAGTTTTATCCTGGCCCCCAAACAGCCCCGATCTTAATCCAATTGAACATATGTGGGACCACCTCGATCGTCGTGTTCATAGTGTGTCACCTCCGCCGCGCACCCTTCAACAGTTGTGGGATGCACTGCAGACAGTATGGTTCCAGATACCCGTGGAGACCTATCAGCACCTGACTGAGTCACTGCCAGCTCGTCTAGCTGCTGTCCGTGCTGCGAAGGGCGGTTACTCTGGATACTAGCAGGTGCTCATAGTAATCTGATTCGACTGTATACACACACACACACACATATGTATATATACGTTTTTAGTTGGTTTTAATATGTTTGTGTGAAGTCCAAAGTGTTTTAAACTGTGTCTGTAAGTATAAGGGACTAGTGAAAATGAATGCAGAGCAGAAGATTTGGTTTTAGTATAAAATTTCGCTAAAATCCAAATTTGGTGAGTGACAGGTTGAATGTGTATTGACATTCCCTCGGCGAATAAGTTTTATCGAATTTTTGGTGTTGATTTTAATTGAAGAGTCTGAATTTTTAATGAAAAGTGTCCTTGCGGTATTGGAGTGAACAATTATGTGGAATTCTCCCCCCCCCCTTTTTTTTATGGGTTTTTAATATGTTTTGAGCATTTTAAAATATTTAAGTGCGAAATCCATACATATTATAGAGGCTATAATACTGCAGTTCCATAGGGGAATAATTGTAAGGCTAAGGCCACTAATTTAATGAATTTCGAGATTCTGCTATTAATTTAGTAAAAGTAAACATTCATCATCACCAATCCGCTCTGAAGCAAGCGTGGTGATTATGCTTCATTCCTTTAAGCAATTACTATGAGTGGCATTATTGGAAAACAGTCCGGAGGAAAAATAGTCCCCCCTTCGGTTGTTCGGGAGGGGACTACTTTAATGTTAGCAGGCAAAACATTTAAAGGGAAAAGATCACCGAAAGATAGACAACAGATATTTAATATATGCACATATGATTGTGCGTCTCTTAAAGGAGAAGTCCGACCTACAGAAATGGAAGATGCGCCCCATAAAATCAATTGGAATATAGTTAGCCTCAGTGAGGTTAGAATACCAGAGGAAGAATGCATTGAACTGAAATCCGGTCACATCTTCTACAATTGCGGAAACTCAGCGGGGAAATTATATGGAGTGGGTTTTTTTTTTATAAACCGATGTATGAAAGATAGAGTAGTACTGATAGAAGGTATTTCAGATCGAGTAACAAGAGTGATTCTGCGAATATCAGATCGATACAAAATTCGAATCCTACAGGAGTAGATATAAAAGGCAGGTCCTGGACCACCCCACATTTTAATTAAAAAAATCAAGCAATTTGAGGCCAAAATTAAGGTTTTTGGCTCCAAGATCACAGTTTGAAATTTAAGAACTTAAGAATTCTTAAAAACAAGCAAATTTACCCCAAAATCAAGCAAATCTACCTCTTTTTTTTTCTTTTCTTTCAAAAATAGCGTACTGGCTTTGTGCCACCTTATAAACATTAAAGTTTAAAATGAAATGAAGCAAATTTCTCGCTTTTCAAGCAATTTTTCTAGAAACAGCAATTTTGCAAGTAAGTAATCTAAAGCTAGAAAATTAAGCATAAAATCAAATAAAAAGATAGAAATTAATAGAATTTAAATATTATAACAGAATTAAATATCATTTACAGATTTCCATTTTTCATTTCTTTTAAGCCTTTATACATTATAAAAACTTGTTTATCATTTATTAATTTTAAAGCATTTTTATCAAAAAGCTATACACATCGATCAGGTAATGTAATTTTATATTTACAATCTAGAATACAAGTAATTTATTTTTTTACCAAACTTAGATTCATGAATTTGATAATCTGTGGCTTCTACAATTTATCAATATCTAGATCTGGTAGTTTAATCTATTCAAACGAATTGTTTAACTTCTTGAGAAGTGATTCCATTTTTGATTTATTTTCAAAGAAACAAATTATCGAAAAAAAATTGTTTTTTTCATACTCTCAATAAATTAATTTTCTTAAAAAATGCAATGGAAACTAATGCCACATCTAAGAAATATAAAAAATGTGGTGACGTATTAAGCATAGACATTTTAAGGATACTCATATTAACACTTGTAATAATGTTGTGCTGAATATGACAAAATTCAGTAGTGTTTAAAAAAAGAGAAAGTACTATGCGAATGTGGAAAATATGTTCCTATACTATCTCTCAAAAGCAGAAAAATAGTAAATCGTACAATAAAAATGAAACTCAACATGATTTTTCAACTAAGACGTGTGAGGTGTGTAATCAAAATGAATCTATCGATTCATTTTATCCTCATAAAGCAAATATAGACAAACTTACAACAAAATGCAAAAAATGTATGAATGAATATGCCAAAAATCATTATGAGTTAAAAAAAGAGAAAGTATTATGCGAATGTGGAAAATGCTCGAAAATCATAAAGAAACTAAATCACACAACACATCAATAGATATTCTAAATGAAATTCAAAAGGAGAATTATCCAACAAAAACATGCACAGTTTGTAACGAGAATATCTCTATAAAATTATTTTATTTTAATAGAAGTTAAACATACAACGATGTGTAAAAATTGTTTTAGTGAATATCTTAAGAATTATCATCTTAGCAAGAAGTTAAATATGATTTTCCAATAATTTAAACACCTTTTCTATTCTATTCCACTATATTTTTTCTTATATTTTTTATTTTGTAATTTAAAATGTTTTCCCTTTAAATAAACAAATATGGGGGCTTCGAAGACAAGACATGTGTTGAGCGAAAAGACAGTGAGAGAGTTAAGAATTACACGTAGAAGATTTGAAATTAAATATTTGCACGGGCTATGGAAACCCGATCTAATTGCAGCTATTATACCATTTATTATAAATCAACAAAGAAAAAGAAACTTTAAAAATTTACCCTTTTCAAATTACGCTATGAAATATATAAAAGCTAAGAAACCATTTAAATAAATATTTCCACATTCTAGTAATGTTTTCGTACAACCTAGAGATAAAAGTAAGCGGGTAACAGAGTAGACAACAAAGAATAATTTTACAGATCTACATTCATATGATGCTGATATGAATGAATGATATAAATAAGATAAAAACGAATCGAAAGAAATATTTCCTTGTTCTACTAATGTTTTCGTTAAAAAACAAAATAAGGAAATGAATGAAGCTTACTTAGTTAATAAAGCTTTTAAAGTATGATATCAACATATAACATTGAACATTCTTTTAATTTAGTACAACCTGTTCATATTTTGACCTCAGTAAAAAATAAGGCATTTGAGAAAATACATGAACATCTTATAAAATTTAGAGGGTTGAAAACCAGCATTAAATTATATATCAATTGTCGTAAGCAAGAAAATAATCAAGTTGAATTATTTACATTTCAATCACCAAATTATACAATATTTAATGAAGGAGACATTAAAAGAATTTATAAATGCATAATACAAGAAATGATTACACATTTTTCTGAATACCAAAAAAAGAGGTTCAGGATGGAATTTAGATAGAATAATGGGAATATAATTAGCTAAAAATAAGTGCAATCCATTAAATGCTGCATTATATATTGAACTACCTGAATTTATAAAGAATGAGAAAGCATGCATAACTGATAAAAATAATGATCAAAAATGCTTCCGCTGTAAAATATGCATTATTCCAAGCAGACAGCCATTCAAATAGAGTAACCAAATATCAAAATGTGGGGCTTAATATCGATAAAGTAATAGATAAATTCGAATATCCAATTAAGATTGATGATATACCAAAAATAGAAGATTAAGGTAAGATATCCATGGTATATCTAAAAAAAACTCAAAAAAAAAAAAAAGGATAAGCATTTAAATTTACTTTATTTCAAAGAAGGTGACAACTCACATTACTGTTTGATTAAAGACTTATCGAAGCTGCTTGCAGCACAAAAAAATAATAAGCAGCATAAAACTTATATGTGTGATATGTGTCTTCAATTATTTTATTCTCAAGCGAAATTAAGTAAACATACAGAAGACTGTTCAAAAAAATGAAGCAGTAAAAAATCAATTACCTTCGAAAGGAGAGCAAATATTTTTCAAAAATTATAAACATTCAATGAAGGTTCCTTTCACAGTATATGCAGATTTTCAATCAATTCTAAAGAAAATATCAACAACTAAACCAAATCTAAAAGAAATTTATAAATTTAAAATAATCCAACAATATCCAGTTTTAACAGAAGATGATATTGATAATGGCCTCTACAAGGTGGTACTCAAAAAAAGATATAATCTTACTAATGACCAAATAAATAACATTGATTTAAAGTTGAATGACAAATCATATACTATGAAATATCAATTATACGAAGCTTCTGGATTTTGCTATTATGTTGTATCTCCGAATGGATATTATAAGCCACCAGTTGTATATCGAGCTCCAAATACACATAAAATTTTTATACAATCAATTAAAAGAGAAGTAGAAGACATTGGTGAAATATATTCACAAATTTAACCAATGCATCCATTAACAAAAGAAGAAAAAATATTATATAGGAAATCGAAAAAATGTACTGTGTATGAATGTGAGTATACAGACGACAATAAAAAAGTGCGCCATCATGATCATATAACTGTAAAATTAATTAATGCAGTATCCAATAATTGTAATATAAAATTATAATTACCCAATTTTGTACCAATTTATTTTCACAATTTAGCTGGATATGATGCTCATTTATTTATTGAAGAGTTAGGATATGATGATAAAATATAGATTTAATATCAAATAATGAAGAAAAGTTTATAACATTTGGGAAAAACACAGAAAATTTGAAAATTAAATTTATAGACACATGCTAATTTATGGCTAGCAGTTTAGATAAACTGCCATCTAATTTAACTAAAGATCAAATGAAACACACACAAAAACATTTCCCAGAAGATCAAGTTGATTTAGTTATTTAAAAAAAGGTTTTTATCCATATGATTATATGGATAGTTGGAAGAAATTTGAAGAAGCTGTATTTCCACCAAAGAGTGAATTTTATAATAAATTAAACTAATCTAATATAACTGACGATGATTATGAACATGCAAAAAGTAAATGGAATCAACTTAATATTTAAAATATTAGTGAATATCACAACTTATATTTAAAAACTGATGTATTATTGTTAGCAGATATATTCGAAAATTTTAGAAACTCATGTATAAATTCATATAATTTAGATCCAGCGACGTATTTTACAGCACCAGGTTTATAGTAGGAAGCAATGTTAAAAATGACTAAAGAACCACTAGATTTATTACATAACTATGATATTAGCATATCGATGAAAATAATTTATATGGTTGCACAATGTCTTAATATTTACCATATGGAGGTTTCGATTGGGTTTACTATACATTATATGATTTAGATTACTGGAGTGAAAAAAATATTAAATTTGAAAGGCGATTATAAGTATGGCTATATATTAGAAGTTAATTTAGAATATCCACAAGAACTACATAATTTACATAAAGATCTACCTTTTCGTCCTGAAAATAAGGTAGTTCCAAAAAACAAATCAATCTAAATTATTCACAACTTTAGATAACAAACAAAAGTATGTAATTCACTAATGCAACTTGAAAGTGTCTAAATAATGGATTAAAACTTACCAAAATACATAGAATATTGACATTTTATCAGTCTGATTGTTTGAAGAAATATATTGATTTGAATACAGAGACGAGAACTAATGCTAAAATGACTTCGAAAAAGATTTTTATAAGCTCATGAATAATTCTGTGTTTGGTAAAACAATGAAAAATATAAGAAACAGAGTAGATATAAGATTAGTACCTGATGCAGAAAAATGTGAAAAATTAATATTAAAACCAAATTTCAAAATAAGTACTATATTTAGTTGGAATATTGCGGCTCTACATATGAATAAAACAACTGTAAGATTTAATAAGCCTATTTATGTGGGCATGTCAATTTTGGACATATCGAAAGAATTAATGTATGATTTCTATTATAAAGTGAAGAAACCAAACTATGGTGATAAAATTGAGTTGTTATCAAGATACCGATTCGTACATTTATAACATAAAAAAAAGAAGATTTTTACGAAGACATAAAAACAATGCTAGAAAAATTTGATACAAGTGATTATCCAAAAGACAATGTATACAACATACCACAAATAACTAATAAAGTTACAGGCAAAATGAAAGGCGACTGTAATGGGAAAATAATGAAAGAATTTGTTGGTCAAAGAGCAAAAATGTATGCATATAGAGTTGATAAAGAAAATAAAAGATCAAAAAGTGTAAAGAAGTGTGTTAACAAGAGAATTACATTCGATGACTATAAGAATTGTTTGTTTAATGATAAGATAGAATATAGAACACTGAATCTAATAAGGAGTGAGAAACACAAAATATATACAATCGAAGTTAGTAAAATTGTGCAATGTCCTTATGACAACAAAGAAATTATATTAGGAAATAAAATACATACATTACCACAAGGGTATCAAAATGAATAATTTTAAATTAATCTTTATATTATCATATTTCTATATTACATTTTAAACATATATAATTTCTTAAACAATATAGATATCAGAACCATCAAAAACAACTAGTTTACCATTTTTGTACCTAATTTCTAACAATGTGTTTAAATCGCTCATTATTAATTTTATAAAAAAATAGGATATGAAGACTCATAAATTATATAATCTCCAAAATTAAACATAGTTTTTCGTGGGAAACTAGCAATTATATCACTTTCTAAATTATTTGATTCATCGTATTTTATAAACATTCCATGTGCCAATTTACAGTGAACATTTATTGTTTTAAATGTAGCAAAATTAGGTAATTTAGTTCCTACAACAATTTTGTCTTTTTCAATAGTTATGCTCTTTCAAAGCCAAGAATATCAGATAGTCGATTGTCAATTTTAATATCAATCTTAGTTTTAATAGATATTCTATTTTTTACACTATCTGTTGTTAATGCAGTATCGTTTGATGAAAATGATTCAATTGCATTTATAGTTTATTTCAAAGAGTCTATATTGTATAGACTTCTAGGAATAGTTATAATTTTATCTTTATCAACAACAGGACTCATTTTATTTCGTATGTAGTTATAGTATTATTGTTTATACTTGGTGTTAAAAAATTTTCATGAAAAATAATTAATGCAATTGATTTTTCACTATGGATGATATCATAATGAAGTTTCTTCTTTAGTTTAGGTCAATTATATGTTAATTTAAATACTCTATTATCTATTTTTACAAAAATTATATTATTAAACGAAGAAGCGATAGCTAAAGCAGCATATTCTTCGCAAAGTTAAATGGGGTGATGGTATTTTAATTCATGAAGATAATTCCTAAATTAGAAAGAATTATTGCCTGATAATATAAGGGCTATAATAGTAGGACAAAGCAATTGGAAAAACTAATTTGACGATAAACTTTATTTATAATGTAGGATGGATAAATTTTAATAAGTTGTATGTTTGTTCAAAAAGTTAAGATCAACCAAAATATATTGAGTTACAAAATTATTTTAATATATTACCCAAAAAGCTTAAAGTTGAAGAAAAAATTGCACATGTTTTTAATAATGCTGCGGAAATTGCCCCTTTATATCAATGTGAAGACGAAAATCTAATTGTATTTGATGATGCTATTTAGACAATCAAGACATAGTTCGCGATTATTTTACTAGAGGAAGACATAAAAATTTAG
Organism: Dryococelus australis; assembly: GCA_029891345.1. Classification (NCBI taxonomy): domain Eukaryota; kingdom Metazoa; phylum Arthropoda; class Insecta; order Phasmatodea; family Phasmatidae; genus Dryococelus; species Dryococelus australis. The sequence goes on along the minus strand of CM056995.1, from coordinate 332,904,613 downwards.
ATGTATTTTATTTAGCACAAACATATTCAAAAGTACCAAAACAATTGATAAGAGATAATACAAATTTTTTATGTTTATTTAGACAAGATGATACTAATTAAAAACTTGTTTATAATGTTTTTTTTTGGTGGCGATGTGACTTATGAAAAATTTAAAGAAATTTGTTCGAAATGTTGGGACAAAGATTATGGCTTTATTGCAATAGATTTGAGTAGAAAAATATAAAAAGGAAAGTATGGAAATAATATTAAAGATTTTATTAAATTTTTTTTAACTTTTTGTATATAAATGAAGACATATAATTATTCTTGCTTTCACAAATATAAATCTTGTGCTGCTCAGAAAAGGGAATCAGGCAGAATGTGTTATGAATTTTTTAAAATAAATATGGATATCTAAATGATGATTCAAATTCGCTTTCAAAAATTGGCAAAGAAAAATTTGAAAGTTATCTACGAATATTTCAAGAATATTGTATCACTTCTTCAGTTAATGGAAAACACGATTAAAGCAATTCTTAATTTAATCAATAAACCAAGACGAGGTGTTAAGGATGAGATAATTGTTGACCTTTCATCAACCACAAAATGGACTAAAACCCCATTAAAATAGATTTTTTCATATGCAAATAAATCAATTTGCAAAGTTAGCACAAGAGGGTTTCGGCATTTGGCAAAAACACACAAATTAGAAATTTGTTTATGATACGAAATTTCCAGACATAGTTATATCATACAAAGAAGGTCAACATAGAAATCAGAAATTATCTAGGCTTTGTCAGATTAGATTTTATTCGCATGGTAGTTCACTAGCACATACATTTTTTTTCCAAATCAACAAAATAGTCTTGTTGAATTTCATATCAATAGGCAGGAATATTGGGATAATGATGGAAAAAAACACTCCTGAAATTAAAGTTAATTTACTGACTATTTTGATCCACGAAATCGGCCATCGATTAGGTCTTTAACATACAAGTAATAAAAATATGGTAATGTATCCAACTCTTAACAATGATTTGTTTGATTTGCAACTAAATGACATACAGACATTCAAAACTTTTATGGACTACCCTAACAATTTTTTTAATGATTATGTACCAATTGATTTATGCAAAGATGGACATGTAAAATATTTTTAATTATTAATGATAAATTGTATATATTTTTTACAATAAAAAAGTTCGAACAAAATGTTTGAATGAAAACAAAATAATAAATAAGCCAATTTTGATAACAAAAATATTTCAGTATTTACCAAGCAATAGCAATATTTTTTTTTTATATGAAAGACCATCAGGCGAGTTAGTTTTGTTTGTACATGATGAAATTGATATTGTTGATTATCCAAGTTATCGTCCTATTAGCGTATATCCGAAAGGATTTTCTTCATTTGGAATAAGCAATGAATGTAAAATAAATGATGTTATTAATTCATATTCGAGAAAAACTTTCATCTTCTATGAAAAGTTGTATTAGGGTAAAATAGACTAATGTCGTTTCCAGATAAAAGAGACTGGTCTAATTAGCAACCAGTGGTTAATTACGTTTTATGTGGCATATCATAAATTAGCATGTTAGGATAAGCAAAAGATGCGTGAATCATCATTGCCCTAAGCCCAACCATTTCTGAGGAATAAATGCGTAAAGTACACAACTAAGAAATACTGTGGCAGGGTATGTAGGCAACACGCAATTCACCTGAAACCTGTGATGATCGAAAGTCACGTGGTATACCATGAAAACATAAGATTACAAAATACCATGTCGGCGTGTTAATAAATGAATTAATTGTGTGTGAGGTCAGCATGAATGGTATCCATGTGAATCAGATTAAATGATGAAACTTGGATACCATCCATGCTCGCCTCACATAAGATTAATTTATTTATTAACCCATCATCATGGTATTATGTGATCTTATGTTAGCACGATATGCCACAAGATTACCTTCATACCCGGCCACTGTATTTTATGGCTGTGTAATTTATAGCTGATTCATGATAACTTCGGCCTTTTCCGAAACCCGGCTAAATATCAATTTTTGGTTTCTGACTACGTATCCTTTCGCTACACGTAAACATAAACTCTGCCATGTGACTTCTTCTTTTATAACTGTCAAATGCATTGATTGCTGTTTAAAGCTGTTCAAAGAATGCTGTCATATTTCCTACGAATGTTCACAATTAAGGCCTATAACAACATTTAGGTCGGCTTTATAAATATTTATTACACACAATCCACCTTAATATTTTGCCACGACGGTGGTATTTAACCTGTTATTAATGTGCTGGGTTATTTCGTTAAAAGGATGGCTTTATTTGGAATAAAAATTAAAACGAAGGGACAACCAGTCCAACAAAATGACATAGTAAATTCAAGCACGCAACTCATGTCATGTATTTATTGTACGTAGCATTGACAAACATAAAATATAACAGTGAACATGCAAACATATAGTCTTACTGTAATGTTTATTCTGCTAATATTTACACGCGTTGGTACTTACTGGTTTTTAGGTTAATTTTATTATTTATTTAAATTTATCTGATCGGACTTAGTATTTTATTGGGGCTGTGGCAGATATTCAAATCACAGAAATGTAAGCTCGTTACACAACTGTGTTTCAAACACCTAGCGCAAAAGTACAATGTTGTGATAAACCGGCGTGAATTTAAATAATTAACACCGGCATAACACCAGTTCCTGGGTAAAACGTATACATTTTGCACGTCCAATATTTGAAATCCACACACACCTGGCCTGTGTAACGATTACAATGCAGCCGACATAGACGTAAATGGTGGCCACGCCCTTTTCCTGCTACACAGGACTTCCCAAGAGAGAGAGAGAGAGAGCGAGAGAGAGAGAGAGAGAGAGAGAGGGGAGAGAGAGAGAGAGAGAGAGAGAGAGATAAAGAGAGAGAAAGGCACGCTCGCTTTGCTTATTGAACCTTTCTTCCATACGAAAAAAAAAAAAAAAAAAACACAGTGTCACTAGAGCCTAAGCAAGATAATTTGCGCTGATATTTTTAACTGCAGCAATGAAATATGTTTCCTTCAGCGCTACCTAACAATTCAAATATATCAATAGGCAATGATTAATTTACAAATAGTATACATAAAAACGATTATAAAAATATTGTAACTGTGAACTACTTCCTACTAGCCGTAGCCAACACGTCGCTGCTCTCACGGTTTTAAATTCGAATTTATTACGAAATAAATATTACAAGTTATAGAAGATACTAAGTAAATTATTAATATATTCAAGAACACAGTACTTTAACGTTAATAACATGGTTATATAATTGTGGAATACAAGTGATTGAACAAAACAGGTTAATATGTTACTCCTAGGGTGAAATTTCATAGGTTCGATCCCAAAAGGTCTAAGAAAGCGTGAATGGACTATATGCATTTATTCCTCGGAAACGGTTGAGATAAGGGCAATACTGATTTCGGACTTTTTAGCTTATTTTAACGTGATACTTTATAATATGCCATATAAAATATAATTAACCATTGGTAACACACCTCTTTATTGCAAAACAAGGGTTACAACCCCTATTTTGTCACGAATAAACATTTTGATGGTGTTAAAAATCGCGGAGTCGTAGAACTTAGTCCATTTAATCGTTTTCCAGAGTCTTGCGGTTAGATTGTAAATACTTCTTATGCATGCGGAGTTTGTCCATGCATGTACGATTCATCCTGTTTATGTGTGTGTGTGTGTGTCATGACAACTATTGTTTATCTCCCGAAAATTACCCAACACAGGAAATGCGCCACGTGCAGTTGAAAGTGTACGACATTCACGTTTTAGAGGTCACACCGCATGGGGGTATGGATGCGTCCAGCAAGAGAACAAAGATAAACAAGGCAGCTTGAAATCACCCTCTGATTGATAATTCTGGTGCAAACTGTATGCACTCATGTGTAAGGGTGCTTATCGCACGTGTACGAGTTCTTTTAACATCCTTCGAAGTGGTCTGCGAAGTTGTCGACGGTTCGTTGTCGGCGATGAGACATGCAACGTCACAGCATTTCGACGAGATGCGGCGCACAATGACGGCATTTCCCCTTCTGCCTCATCGCTGGCAACGAACCGTGGACAACCTCCGAGACTACTTCGAAGGACGTCAAAAGGGCCCGTACTCTTACGCTACGTATACCCGTTCGCATGAGTGTATACAGGTTTCTGAGAGAATATATCCATTAAACGGTGATTGAAAGTAGTAAACTTCTGTATCTCGTGTGTTGTCACCTTTATAGAGTACATGGCGCACACTTTCAACTGAACATAATACATTCCCTGTGTTGGGTCATTTCTTTTCGGGAGATAAACAATTGTTTTCATGAATATACGTAAGCTTATATAAATATCAAAAAATAAAAAAATAAATAAATAAAAATATATTTGTGTGTATATATATGTATGTATGTATATATATATATATATATATATATATATATATATATATATATATATATATATATATATATATATACATCTGTAGTTCAATATAAAATTGCGTGTATATATATTATATACACACGCAATTTATATATATATATACACACAAGCGCAATTTCATGTTGAACTATATAAAGTTCAATATAAGTTCAAGTATATATAGTTCAATATAAAATTGCGTGTGTGTATGTATATATATATATACACACACACGCGCGCAATTTTATATTGAACTACAGGTACAAATGCGCTTTGAGAATATTCCCTATGCAAAACGACATGTGTCCTACAATAATTCGTAAGGGAGGTAAGTACACTAAATCGATACTTCAAATAGCTTCAATTCAAAATAATAAAACTTACTTGAGATGAAAGAACCTTCCAGTGTCTTGAATCGAGATCTGAAATCTGCAACGGTTGTTGGGTAATATCTTGAGCGTTTATCGTTTTTAACGTAATCTATATGTATACAGCAATGTGATTTTATTTTTTGCGTAGCTGTAACTCTGTCGAGAAAATAGGGAAAGTTTGTAAGGATACAATTGGTCCTACTACAAAATGAAACTAAAATGTAACTTACTGGAAACATTATACGAATGTAAAATTTAAAGAATAATGTTTAATTTTCACGCGCAGTTTTGTATAAAGCTACTGAAACACAATTTTGTATAAAGCTACTGAAACACAATTTTGTATAAAGCTACTGAAACACAATTTTTTTTGCTTGAAAAATAACAAAATAACTTTGTTAATGGGCGAGTGAAGTCGCTAGCAAATAGCGAACAGCAGGCATTTATTCGTTTCTGTCATTTCGGAGCAGCGAATTAAATTTCAAATTTTAGTAGAAGTAGCGAGTTCACACTACTGCATCCGAAAGGATCCAGTGGACACTGTGCGTGATGGTGCTGGGATAAAACCCACTGGATTCTCATTCGAAAGCTCCTGGTTTCGATGCCTGGTGCGGCCATCCTCATTTCGGGTTTCCGAGGTTTTAATTTATATTTTCAGGCGAATTTTGAAAATGTTATTTGGTTTCAGACCATGGGCGATTACTTTCCCTGGTGTTGATATTATGAAGCTGGTTGCGTCTCTATCTCTAAAACCTGGCCGTCGACGATATGCTAAGTCACAAACAAACAGCAGAGGAATTTGCCTCGTGTCGAACACGGGAAGTAGTAAATTTTATCCGAACAAGTGCCATAAATCCCGACAGATGCTGCGCAGATACTTACCGCGTATCTTCCTAATTTATAATCTATCATCTCAACTCCCATACTAACCTTTCTACATAAAATAAAGAGATAAAATATTGCCACTATTTTTTTCACGCAATTTTTAATCATTTCGCGGGCTTCCAAAAGATAAATTGTGTTGCACGTTTATGTTCACTGTATTTAACATTACGAAAGAAAAAAAACTTGTTAGCCATTTGTTCGTGTTTGAAACCGACGGCAGTAAGAAACTGGAAGCAATCGCCCATGCCGTTTGTTGTCACATTGATATTTAATTTACAAAGGAGAAGTCTTTTACTGGACATTCACACAGAGAATGGGAAGACAAGTAGTTTCGACGATTTAAACCGTAAAAATATTTCCTGACTGCTGCAAACTAAAGCAAAGCACCTATTATTTCTTCTTTTTATCGCCATTTGGAACTGCACGTCAGGTTTCAACCTGGAGTGTAATTGTGGACGTAACTAGGGCGAAATACCACAGACGATTAAACAAACATTTACGTCTTGCAGTTTCACGCTGGACTTCGTTGATTCACTCAGTAAAAACTCTTACGTTCAATATAAAATTTCCTGTGATCCTTCTTCCTAAATGAGAGGCTAGTTTTGCATTTGTTTCCAATAATTCTTGTGTTCTTTTTTACTAATGTAAATTCACCACCTAAGTAAGGTGTGTTGGAATGTGACAGAAGCAGATCGAAATAGTTCGGGACATGGATATGGATTATGGATTGTTGAGACACATCGCGCAGCGGCCATCTTGTGATTACGTCAGAACCGTCAATATTTCCAGTTTTACCCCAAGAACACTTTAGAAATATATTATTTAACCCCGAGATTGCCATTTACCAACACTTTTTAAAACGGAAAAATTTCCTCACATATCCTTAAATCACAAATGCATATCCAAGGATCTTTGATGCGTGAACCAAAAGTCCTCACAACAGCAAGGCAGATTCAAGACTATTTTAGTGCGAGTCCAAATGTTCTCAAAGCAACAATGCGAATTCAAGACTATTTGACGTGTGAGCTAAGCTTTGCGGATCAAGTGGGATAGCAGTCACGTTTGGTTTTCATTATTATCCCCGTCCACCATCTTGGATTTTCGCAAGATCGGCCTAAACCAGGCTATAAATATCAACCAGATCTTCCAACAATACAGATTGGCCATACCAAACGAGTATACCAACTGGCCAACGAAACGTCCTTACCAACTGACCAACCAAACCTACAAACAATACAGACCGACCATAATGGCTTGCCTTACCAAACGACCATACCAGCTGGCAAACCAAACATCCATACCAACTACCAATCGACCAAGCACACCGACCAATCGGAACGATCAGACAAACTTGCCAATTCAAAACAACCACGTGAGCCAACCAGGCCGCCAACTAACTTACCAGGCCGACCAGCCATTAAGACTGACCATACTAGCTGGCCTTACCAAAGAACCATACTAGATGGCCAAGCCAAACGTCTATACCTTCTCGACAGACTGGCCGGCCATCAAGGCCGACAGGCCATACCAACTATCAAGAAAAACCAACTGGAAAGATCAATAACAAGACCGACCAACATGGCCGACCAGACCATACAGCCATAAAAGCTGATCATGCCAACTGATCAACAAGACCGATGGACTAGACGAACCAGTCATAACGACCAACCATAAAGACTGTCCATACCAGCTGGTCAACTAAATATACAGTTCAACCGACCAACAAGACCAGCTATACAAATCAACTAGACCGACACATAAGCCCAACCAACTACACAAAATTTCCATGCAGTCATAACAACTGAACATACCAAGAGAAGATGTCGACAAATCTGTAAAAATATCGGATAACGTGAATCTCATTGCAAAGCTCTTCGCGGAAAAATTTTGCAAATCACATCACGCATCACATATCAAGTCGCCAAGAATGTGGTGAAACACCTCACCGATCGTAATTATTAAACGAATCAAGTCGTGATTATTGAAATACGACGCGCAACTCATTGTGTGCAATGTCGCGAAGCAGATTGCGAGTTATGAAACATTACTCAAAGAAGAACCTATGTCATACATTTAAGATTGATATCTACACTCGATACATTTTATTTTAATGACTATCTCTGCCGAGTGTTCCCAAAAATGTCAGTTATTTGTTAAGTAGAAATACTTACTCATTAAGGTGTGTGTTTCTTTACTCCTGAAGAGCCATGAACCGAGACCCATATCATTTCGCATTATAATTTGATACCAAGGTAGATGGCATACACGTAAACGGTACTTTCACACGTGTTATTGGGCCTCTGCCAACCGAAACGCTATGCAGGGCTCTCAAACAATAGTAAAAATTCTGCATCCAGGTAGCTCCTTATCCCATGTGGCCGAGTGGAACAGCAGAATGATTCTGCCTGAGGCGGCAGCCAATGAACAAGTGACTTCTGCTCGAGTGTGTCGAGGACTGTGGAGTCTATCTTGGTGCCATATTACATTACGAAATGGTAGGGTCTCTAGTCATGAACCATGAGTGATTTGAATGCTTATCAGCATTTAAAGAAGGAGATCTTGGCAGTGAGTGATTGCATGAGGTGGCATTGTATGTGTGTGTGTGGTGTGTGCCATCAGGGCCGCTTGTTCTCGTACCCGGACACGCACCTGCACCGCCTGGGAACCAATTACCTGCAGATCCCAGTGAACTGCCCGTACCGTGTGACTGTGGCCAACTACGAAAGGGATGGCGAGATGACAGTGAACGACAACCAAGATGGCGCGCCCAACTGCTATCCGAACAGCTTCGGCGGGCCACAGCAGGATCCGTTGGCTGCCATCTCCAGCTACACCGCTTCTGGGGTCGTCGCCAGGTATGTTGCCAACCTCCTGCATCCAGAGCGCAGCTTCGTGTTAAATCACGCTTTATTCTATAGCTGGTTCACGACTGAGCACTTTCGAAATAGGCGTTTGAAAATATAATCTCTGCAATTAACTAATTATGGTCAAATCTTTTAAGTTTGCTGTCTGTTAAAATCGGTTCCATGGTGTTACAATAATAACTGGCATAGTAAGTACAACAGTACTAATACTTAGTTATATAAGGTGGAAAGTTACACAATAGACAGGAAGTAGAAAATAAGTCGAGCTGTAAAAAGTGCTAAATTAAATGTGGAATACGTATATCCACAACTATTTACTTTATTCCGGTGGCTACTATGGCTGATTTGATAGTTCAGCAGCCTTTCTACACAGTGACTTGTGCTAGATTTACAGCGGGTTCTTATATGATTTTCTGCTTGTGAGTAACAAGGTCGCTATTGCTGCTGTCCAGTGGGTTTTCTCGAGGCACTCCCTATTCCCTTTTGCATTCCATCGCAGCCCCATCTTGGGACTCATTCTCTGTCATTGCACATGGACTACAGGTAGACTTATCTAATAATGTTAAAATAGTTTATTTGACAATCTTTAATAGTGTTCTACATTGTAACCGACAGTTTCTACTTGTAGGACTCCAACAGAATTCAATTTTAGTTAGGGGTCAGAAAATGTACAAGTTCATTGGCTGCTGTACTAGTGTTACTATTATTGGCTGATGCTCCAGTTTTAATAGCATTGGCTGCTATAGGCATTCATGGTAAAGTGAGCATTTTTGAAAGCCCTTTCATTTTGAATAATAGTCAATAAGTATATATTATTTTAACATTAGATGTTAACTTCCGAGTGTGGTGGAATATACTCACTGTGTTTATTACATACATTGGGGATTTTTTTTTGAAAAGGTGGTTAAATGATAAAAAATGGCTGAAATAAAAAAGTAGCTAGGGACTCAAAAGTGCTCACTTTACCATGAACAGCCTATACCACAATTTTACTCCCATTGACTGATGCCCCAGTTTGGCTCCCATTAAATCCTACACCAGTTTTATTCTCATTGGCTTCTACCCCAGTTTTACTCTAGACTATGAAGCATATGTAATGGCACTTCCAATCTACGCGTTTTTTATTGACACACAGCCATCCAGGGCATGTCTGATTAACGGAAACTCTATGATATACCAGTACATTATGTCCAAATATGTCTCAAAAGACCTGATGAAATAACTAGGCATGTATTAATATTGCAGAGCTAATTCAATGTTGCATCGTGTTGTAGTTACGACTCGGGAGACGAGGATAACTTCAGCCAGCCGGCCTTGTTTTGGAAGAATGTCTTGAAAGCGGACGGGCGAGAGAGGTTGGCGAAGAACATTGGCACCAGTCTCAACACCACAACTCCTGCCATAAAGGTTATACAAGAACTAGCGTATTCAAAACTGAACTAGTTTAAATATCTTACTGTTTCATTTGTTCGTTATGTTTATTATTCAGTAGGCCATATTCGTATAGTGTCATTAGAATTAAGAATGTTTTGTTCTTTAATCTGGTGAGCAGTAGTTCACTGTACAGATTTCTGAATTCCCGCCTCTTGCTTCCAAGCAGAACAATACGTCTATTGAATACTTTTGGAGTAAATTACCTGAACATACTTACTAGAGGAGTTCAGAGGACAGTTAATGCAATTTCCAACGTAAATTAATAACAATCCTTACAATTGTTTTGCAAAAATGTAATATTCTGGAGGGTTTGTGATATTTTACTCAACGATCACTTTGCAGTCGTAAGACGAATAGAACTTATTTTTATTTCGTCAAAGTTATGCCCTCAATGTGAATGATCGAAACACACTGCTTTGCCTAAATACTTAGACATTTCACAATACATTGTCTTTACAGGCTGTATTTCGAATTAGAAGAAGCAATCAATGTGAGATAGCAATGCAAAGAGGGTTTTGAATATACAGCCTGTGCAAAAATATGTTAATTTTTTTTCCGAGCATATGGCTAGGTCACTATTAGCCAATGCAAAACACTTCTGGTAAAGAGGCCCTTTCTCCGACCTGTTATGCTAGTTTAACCAATCGAACTGAGATCAGTTAGTTCAAGGATGAAATACCAGTAGACGTAAAGTATAAATACTTGTAGTGTTGGAAGAGTTCCCCACTTTGCTCTCAAATATACCTCTCATATCATCAGTCGAGAGGACCTTGGTTACATTCCAATTTTATACTTTTGTTGCTGAGAGATTTCAAAAAATTAATTATAGAACTGTACGTAAGGAAGAAAAAATATGCATATTCAGCCTACTACTACACACACACGTGTGTGCATGTGTAAGAAATTGTGTGGACATATACAATATCAAATGTACATTTATACAGGTTTCTAGGAAACTCACACAAAATATTTCGAAGGTGGTTCTTTGTGGAAAATGAGGTACGCAAATGCGATGCAATTTATAGCCGAACTCGATTTCTAAGGGAAATATACGCCCTTGAAAATCGAGTTTATAAATGACATTTTTGCAAAATTTCAGAAACTACGTAGAATTAAAGATTTAGTTCTCTGGATATTTTTTACGCTATCGAGATCTTTACCATATATACATACAAACTGGTGTTAATGACTCCCGCCGCCATTGAATTAAATGGGTTTCCACACTCTAATTGTACAATATTTTTTGGCTTCAAATTTTATGGAATGCTGTCTTACTGAGCAGTACATCTTACTTAAAAAATGTCTTTTGGTTGCAAGTGCATAGGACCCAACATTTCATTTTAAAATGTACTGTATCTATTCAGCGGTGATGACATAATGCCTGGCACATAGGCAATATGTGATCAACTCAGAGGTAAATACAAAGTAATCGACGAATTAGGGCTGATTATTTCCTAAAACACAAGTGAAACGAAACATATGGTGGACGTTGGGCTTACATGTGTGTAGGACTGCAGTGTAGACACCATGTCGAGGTTTAAATAAGAGAAATTGGGCGACATTTAATTGATGTAACTTGCGGCAGACTGTAGTAGGCTGGGAGCATGTGGTTTGTACCAGCAGAAACACCCGAACCGTGTGATCCCCTCGTCATGGAACGTTTGTCACAGGTGACCAATGCATAAGGGAAACATGTACATTCACCACCAAAATAATTATTATACTGCCCAGTTGTATGGCACTTGCTAGCACATTTGAACATGTGACTCCAGGCTAGGTGTCTCCATGGCACGGAGAAATGAAAAAAGAGCATCTAAGTGGAAAATTGGTTAATAGGTTATGTTTTGCGCAGCGCCAGGCATCGCCAGAGGCAGTGTCAGAGTTGTAAAGCTGACTCTTGCTGATGCTCCGGGTCGTGCCACCGACTACAAATGCCTTCCTTTGCTAGCTCCTTGAAGAATAAAAAGGAACCTTGGACAAGGTTATGCATCTACGAAAGGTAAGAATGTTCCTGAAAAACCTTTTACAGTCGTGAAAACACGTTGCCAGAAAGAATGCTGTAATAAGTTAGAGAAATGCAAACATAATGACATTTTCAATTCATTCTACCATAGTGAAGTAAAAGAATCTCAGGACATATTTTTGTCTAGGTGCATGTTATTTTTATAAATTAGAAAGAAAGCGTGCCAACACAGAACCTAAAACAAATATGGAATACACTTGAGAGTATTCACTGAAAAATGGAGGGATGGATGTAAGAGTTTGCAGGAATTTTCTTGTTAAACTTTTGAAGATTTCCGTGAAGAGGGTAAGAATCGTTCAGAAGAAGATCACTGAAGGGCAAACATTTGAGGAATGAAGGGGTTTTACATGGAAAACAAAAGAAACTCGAACCAGGGGTGTATGCATTGGCCATGGAGCATTTTAAATCCATCCCTCACCGAGGTCTGATGGAAAAAACACACGTCTGATGGAAAAAACACAGATCGTATTTTGAGAATCAAGAAGTAACAATAAAGGACATCTACAATAAATTCAAAGACTACTACAAGAGTAAAACTGGAAAGGGTATGGAGATGAAGCCAAAAACATATTACAAATTCTATGGTCAGACAAAATTCACAATGACAAAACCAAAGTCAGATACGTGCGATTTTTGTAAAACTTGTGAGGTTAAATGAGAAAAGAATCAAAATGACGAGTGTAGGATTGAGTATGCACTACATAAAAAGAAAGCTCTGAAACATGATAAACTGAAGAATGATTACATTAGGCAGGCGAAAACCTGAGACAGTGGGCTAATCTTAGAGTTTGATTACTGTCAGAATTTGCCTCTTCCAAAATTGATGATATCTAAGCAGTTCTACAGACTCCTGCGGTTGTATGCTTTTAATATACACTGCCATAATGACGATTCTTCTTTTTTCCATACGTTTCTAGAGTCGCAGGCAAAGAAAGGACCAAATTCTGTTGTTTCATTCCTATTCCACTGCATTCAAGATAAAATATCTGAACTTTCAAATGTACAGCAGATTGTCCTTTTATCTGATGCAGCCGGAGGACAAAACAAAAATGGAACTATAATGAAGTTTTGATCATGGGTGTAAAAGATTTTTTTGTGTAGATGTTGTACAAATATTTTCTAGACGAGGACACTCATTCGGCTAATGTGTGATCAAACGAAAGGAAGAAATAGAGTCTGTGCAGCCTTACCTGGATAACATTATGACATGCAGATCTAAACCTTCGCCATTTCAGTTAGTAAAAGAACCTTCAATGATTTTGTACCGAGAGAAAGCTTTTAAGTCCTTATTTTGAGAAAACACCATTGAGAAAAGTGGCTAAGTTCGGAATACAGAAGTCTTGTTTTCTACTGTACAGAAAGACAGGCACTATTGCAGCCTCACAATCATACTTTGAAGTGTTTGAGCCGTTTCGGTTCATGAAGACAGTGCATGAAGTACTAACACTTGACCTGTCTCCAGCTGTACCCCTGAAAGAAGGAAATATAAAAGACATTCGAAACTAATTCCCTTTTCTTAGAGATGAGAGCAAAGAACTGTATGAATCGCTATTTACAAAACAAGGGGCCACACATGCAACAAAATATGCAAGTCATGGAGAATATTTTGAAGAGATGGAAACAGAAGTTGAAGATCACTGAAATGCAGAAGCAGATGAAGCAGATGAACTAATTGAAGATGTGTATGATAATGTAAGTGATGAACATATGGAGTGACTATATGACTATTGATAGATAACCATGAAAGCATTTTTTTGACAGACAAAGTTTTAATAGGTGTGTCACTTGTTTAGTGTTTTCCTTGATATTTTAATGTCTTGTTGTTATACTATCTCTGTGTCTCTAGTTATTTTGAATATTAAAATTTAACAGAACTGGTAAAAATAATCTACTTTATTATTTTACCTTCTGTTAAGGATTTGTTTCTACTACTTAATTTCATAGGCCCTATTCTAGAGAAGATTAGTTTCATGAGCCCTTTTTGCAGAGAATATTAAAAATAGGCTGTATCCAAAAATTGCCTGTAACATGCCTTTCTATTATTGAATGTTGAAGCTAATTACAGTTGGATATTAATAAAACATTTATATGGTAATTTACAGGAAACATTAACAAATTATGTCAATATGTGTATATAGGAGTTACTGTACTTGGACTGTATTACGTCACTACGAAAACTTTGCACAGTGATATCTCAAAACATGATTTTGGCATGTGGGCCCTTATTGCTACAACCTCCTCAATTGTGAGACGTTATCTGTGAGAAAATCCCGCAGAAATACCCATCACGTGAAAAACTCATTTTCCATCACTTTTGCTATGTTACCAGCTCGTGCACTACTGATAGCGCAAGCTTCGATCCATCTTGAGTAATTCTCTGTAATCACTAAAATGAATCTCTTGCCATCTGCTGTTTTCGGGTAAGGCACCATCAGGTCCAGGCGCTGTGGTGTACGTGGCTGTTGTTGCTCTCCGTCCGCCCTGCGGGCTTTAAACTGGTTACACTCCTTGCATTGCTGCATCCATTTCTGTGTGCACTTTGTCAGGCCGGACCAGAAACAGTGGTCTTGTATATTATGCACTGTCTGTCTGTTCCGCCCCTGGGTGTCCCGCTACACTTCCTGCATGCGCGAATATACTACATATCCTACATTCTTACAGTACAATCAAACGCCTCTTTTTTGTTATTATGCCCACACGTCTCTCATCCGTCTACGACACGCCACTATTCAAGGTTTTCTGTCGCGCATTTTTCCTTCTGTTTTTGCGAAAACTCACATGTTTCTTGTGCAGTGATTACTTCCTTGCACACGTCGGAAATTAGCTCGTCATTTGCCACCACAGTTACTTGGTTTAGTTGGGCTTCCCGGAACGTTTCCTGTCCGTCTGGTAGTAAAATTTCTTTCCAATCAGCGGTGTCGCACACGATTACATTCTCGTCTGGTGCTCGAGAAAGCTATCAGCAAGTTCACTATCTTTACCGGCCACATGTTCTACCACAAAGTCATATGCTTGGAATATGGGCGCTCACCGGGTGAGTTTACTGCTTGCTTCACACATGTTGTGAAGCCACAGCAGGCACCTGTAATCAGTATGAAGGGTAAAGTGCTGATATTCTAGACAAGCCCTGTATCGCTTAACTGCCCTGACCACGGCCAGTCACTCGCGCTCATTTACATCGTAGCGCAGTTCGGTTGCTCCTAACTTGGCACTGGAAAAATCGATTATCTGCGTCTCTCCTGCCTTCCACTCATACAGTACTATGCCTATGCCTTTCTGGCTTGCACCCGTCTGCAGGTATAGGTGGCGCATGGGATATTGCCTGGCTAAGGTGGGACCCGCCTTAAAGCTCACATTGATGGCCTGGAATGCCTCGTCCGCTTCTTTCCCCCACACGAACCCCTTCTGTGGTGACAATAATACTGTTAATTGCACAGTTATTGTGGTAAAAACTTTAATATGCTCGCTCAACCAGTTTATCAAGCCAAAAAATTTGCACAATTGTTTTTGCATGCGAGGTGGGGCGTGCTTGTCAATCAGGCTCAACTGCTCTGGTGTGGGCGTATTTTTGGACTTGTCAACGATATGGCCTAGGAACTCTATACTTGCCTGACATGGGTGGCATTTGTTAGCAGCACATGTCAGTCCATTTATGGCATGGTGCTCTAAGACGATAGACAGATAGTGAAGGTGTTCCTCACACGTCTATGACCACACGACCACGACGTCGAGATACGCTAGCATGAAATCTCCGATCAGACCGTCTAGTAATCTCACCATCATCGATTGGAAAGTTGAGACCGAATGGCATTGTGCGAAATTGGAAACGCCGATCGTCCGGGGTCGTGAAGGCAATTTTCTCACGATCCTCCTGCTGGACGGGAATCTGCCAATAGCTGCTGCGTAAATGCAAAGATGACAAATTTTTTTAAATTTTCTAAGTTACTCAAGGGGTCCTTGACACTTATATACAGCAGCAGCATGCTACGTCTCACTTGATTGATCGAGTGAAAGTCAACAAAAAATGCCACGACACATTTTTCTTTAGTGCTAACATTATATCACACTATCTGTTAACATTTCCTACGCCTTCTCACGTATTATTTTGGCCTGATGGGGAAGGTAACTGCGTGGGCCACAGAATATATGCTTGTCTTGCACCAAAGGAATCTCGTGCTCCGCAACTGTTGTTCTGCGTAAGACGTCATGTTTACCAAAGATTGCTCTATGTTCAGTTAATAAGTGCTGGAAGGCTTCCTCATATTCTGGCAGAATGTTATGCTGAAAGTCCTTTAACTGCACGTCCAGTGCGCTATCTGCTAGCATACGGTTAATGTTGTGCAATGTTCTTCTCTCCTTAGCACCAAAATGAATATGCCTAGCCACTGTTCCCTCGATCGTGTTCTGTTAACCAAGGAATTCCTACAATAGCATATTCAGTGATTTCGGGTGTTATTATAGCCTGTGTTTTGTTTCGATGTCACGCATTCTGACAGTTATGTCCGCATGACCCATTGCTGCATTACACTCCTGTCCCGTAGCTAATCGTATTACGTGGCCCGTGGAGGTTACATCACGTTTGTTTATAAACTGTGGTTGGACGAAGTTGTGAGACACAGCTGTATCTATCAGCGCATGACACTTTTTACAGGCGACACTGACAAGAATTCGGAAGAATTGGGCATCGCTCCCACTCACCTTGTTTATAAGCGCTTGTTGAAGGGTTACATCCGGGGTATCCTGTGTGACCAGGGTACAAGGAGCATCCAGCCTCCTTACCCCTGCTTGCCGTTTCCCTGCTGTTGTTGGTTTCCACCTTTTTGCTTGCATATGTAAGAGTTTTTACAACAATGACTTTGCCAGTGATATTGCTCACCCTGGCAATAGCGACATGGAGTTGGTGGCGGTTGGCTTCTATTCCACTTCACAAACTCTTTCACACAGGGTTTTCCCATGCAATCTGCGCCATTGCGCAACTGTTCATCACGACTGTCAGTGATATGCTGAGCTAGGTGTGCGCTGCATGCAACCTGTTCAGGGTGGACGAAGTATCTCTTATAGCCTCTCTCCACTCAAGGCGACCCAAGGCTTCTTTTGCCACCCCTGATCACCCGACTAATAGATTGGGCTGCGCCGCCGAGGTACGAAGACATCGAATGAAGTGTGGCCGATGCACTCCCGAAATATAAATTGGTCACATAACACCTCGGTGGTTGAGGGAGCAATGGATTAGTTGCAGTGGTGAAACATTGGGAATTAAATGACGATATATTATATATACATTTTCCAATGTCAGATCAAGTGCTGGTATCCCTGGTGAGCTGCGACACCAGGGAAGGGTCCGATTGCTCTCTTGTGCCCGGCTGCTGGGGTGGTAGCCATTCTGGGTCATAGTAATTCCCCGCCATTAAGGATGTGGCTACCAGGGAGTGGAGTGTGACCAGCCTTTCATTGGGTGTAAGGCTATACCTGGTGAGGTTTTCTCAATCACATTGTGTGGAAGGGATTTCCTCTGCCACTCCATCGGGGATAATGTCGGCCATGAATAACGCACAAGTACCACGGGACAATCGGTTGGCCCCACCAGAGGTTCTCTCTGATGACCTATCACAGGATTGGACTCGTGCTGGCAGTGGTTGACTCCGTATGCTGGAGGAGGTCTGGAGAGATTCCCACTCTCACTGACAGACCGGGCAGTGAGTGGCAATCTGCTCCGTTGTGCCCTGGAGAGGCACTAGGGACGTGGATAGAACCCCGGCCAGACCACACCCTTGGTTTCTGAGGGTGAGGGTCTCAGAACCTCTGTGGTAGAAGGGGCGAGGGCATGCGGACGTGCCAGATTTGGGCTTAATATCTGGCCAATGGTCGCATTAATCCAGGCCTTCTTGCGGTGAGAGGACGTGCTTTCACTTCCCTGCCTATTGGGAGGCCGAAGCATGGTAAGGCCGAAAGGCTAAGAGCGCTGCGATAAAATATAAAAGTACAATGACCGAGAGGTCTTACTGTATGTCAGTGGTGGATTTACGTTCGTTTACAACTAACTATCCCCGTTTCGGATTGTCTATGCTCCTGTTATGCCAGTTTTCACCACTTTCACTTTTCCCGTAGCACCATCGTGTGGCACTGGGCTCGCGATACGGTTGCAGTGCCCTGCGTTCCAGGATTAGAATGGCCCGCATCTACTCTTCTACCCCGTTATTCAGCAGTGGTACCAAGGCTGTGCAGAACTGGGGTTGAGGAATCTCCGTTACAGCTTCCAGCTGCTTGCGCTCCAGTAGGTTCGGGTGGAACTGGCGAATGAGATGCAACTTGCCCGGCTCGTCTTCTAGCTGCTGTAACATCAGCTTGCTCTGGGCTTGTACGAAGCCGAAAGCCCCTCCGAAGTGACACTAGTACGCCTGTAAAAATTCCGAACACATTAAGCCATAATGGTTGATAGAATTCCTCCATAGTCATGCACTGTTCTCAAGCTGTCTCCCAATGCAGCTAGGCCAATCATCCTCGTGAACACCGTATCTCTTTAGATGCGACTGACAGTATTGCAAGAAGACTGTAAGGTCTTCATTCGGTTCTCCTGAAAAAGTTGGCAGGTTCTGGAATTTGCTATGGGTGGTCCTAGGTATTGTTTCGCTGGACTGTGGTGCTGTGCTTGCTGTAACCTCTGGTGGTGGAGCACTGTAGCAGGGCCAGCTTAATGCTGTGTTCTGTCTATACTGTTGTTGTTGTCATGTTACAGTTGATGGTGTGGTAACAGGAAAGGATATTGTAGGGTTGAGAATTGTGGGTTGCTGGAATGACAGTGGTTGGGGGTAGTTGTTGTTAGGCCGGACTGGGAAAGTTACGTTTAACAGGTTAGGCAGGAATGATGTCAACTGGCTGATCGGCGCTGTCACTCGGACAGAAATAGCACATCTGGGTTCCCTGGGCGCACAGTCTCCATATGTGAACTGCTTTCCCTGATTGTTGATGCTTTCTCTTACAGTCCTGCATTATGCATGAATCCTCACCCCACAGTAGTGACACTGACATATCACTCCTCCCGCTGTTCCTTCACAGTCGTTATCATATTGTTGTTTATATTTGATGAAAAAATTTTTGTATGAAAATTAAAAAAAGGCACTTGATTTATCACTATGGAAGACATCATAGTGAAGTTTCTTCTTTAGTATAGAACTATTGTTTGTTACCTTGAATACTTAATTTTCCATTTATTACAAAAATTATTGTTATTAAATGAAGAAAGTTTTTAGCATTTCCGAAGGAGATGCTAATAAAAAAATAATGGTGAACTATTGTCTGATGATATTAAAGGTATATTATAGGCCCGAGCAAATGTAGGTAAACCAATCTAATGATCAATTTTTTTATAAGACAGGTTGGTTAAATTTTAATGAATTGTATGTTTGTCCAAAAAGTGAATCGACCAAAATATATTAAGTTTCAAAATGATTTTGATGAGGCATTAAAAAAATTAAAAGTTAATAAAAATGGTATACTTTTTCAAAAACACTGAGGAAATGGTTCCTTTAGATCAATATGAAAACGAATCTCTAATTCTTTTTGACGGTGTTTTTTTTAGATGCTCAAAATATAATTCCCGAGTACTTTACTAGAGGAAGTCACAAAAATGTTGATGTTTTTTATTTGGCACAAACTTATTCCAGAATGCCCAAACAATTGGTAAGAGACAATGCGAATTTTCTGTGTATATTTTGACAAGATGACACAAATTTAAACCACATATATAATTATTTTTTTGGTGGAGACATATCTTATGAGAAATTTAAAGAGGTTTTCCAAAATGCTGGGACAAAGATTATGGTTTTATCACAATAGATTTGAGTAGAAAAACGGACAGTGGAAAGTACAGAAGCAAGCTTAAAGATTTTATTATATTTTAAAACTTTTTGTATCTATATTCTTTAATTTTATAACAATCTATAAAATGGAAAAAAAAAGTTAAATTTTTGTGTAAGCTCCGAATTGCATACCAACCTTTGTAGAAGTTGAATTATATTTACAGCTTTTATAAAAATACGTTTAAGGATTTTCCAAAATATAGTTGTATTTCTATTGATCTTTCTTTCTCTTGTAAGATTAAATTAATGAAATCTTTTTTGTGAATACTTCTACTTCCATTAATACAATATACAAATACCCTCGAATTTTATAATCCTTTGCAATTTGTTTTAATTCTGAAACATTTTTGTTTTCTATATCTGGAAATGGTTTCTCTAATATTAGTTTATAATTTTTCATTAGTTCTATTAATTGTTCTCTTCGATAATTATAGAATTTTTCTTTCTTCAACATCTTTGCTAAATTTTGGAGTTGTTTAATATTTAGAGAATCTATATCCAACTATTTCGGATATAGTAATTTCTTGGATTCTGGGTGATTATTTTGTATATTATCTCTGCGCTACATTAAATAACGTTTTCTTTTGTTAGAATAGCCTCTAATGTTTAAATTATTCGCTATTTCTCTTCATTCTGTATGATCTTTTTTGAGAAGATTTTTATTAATAATTTCGTGAGTTTTATAGTTTTTAGAGAAGTTATGCAAGTTCTCTTGCAACTTTCTTACCTCGCTTAAACTGTTTCCCATTTAATAATTTTTAATTTTTACAAAAAATTTTAATTTTTGTGGGGGTACCAAAATGCATCCCTATTATTTTTATATTTAATTTTTTTTAAAAAGCTGAATATTTGGATAGTCCCAGAAATTGTGCTACTTGAGAATAACAAAAATATTACTATATTTTCTAGCAAATCAGGTTCATATATATTTTTTTATTTCCTTATTAAAACGAATATATATTAAAAACATATTTTACTACTTACAAGATGGCCGAATCATTAGAAAAACAACTAGAGAACCTAAAAGTAGGAAATGATAACACAGGAATGATTATATTATTGGAATTAAATATATTTCAATTTTTAATTATAAAAGGATCTATATTGTTTTGAATGATAATAATGAACTTTGGTTTTGTGGTAAAGATTATGATGAGATTTTAGAATATTCTAACACAAAAAAAACTTTACACAAATATGACATACCAAAATATAACATATTTTTATCAGAATTAGTTGGGACCCAATTTGGGTCCCAACTAGACTATCATGATGGTAAAGAAATTTACATATTTGAACCTGGTTTACATGAACTTATTTTTATATCATGCTGTAAAATTGCTAAAGTATTTAATAGACGGGAATTTGAAGATGTTATTCCATCAATTAGAAAACATGGAGAATGTAAGATTCAAAAAGATATAATGCATTTATATAAAGGCCAAATAGAGCATATAAAATGAACGAAATTAAAGGTAATCATTTAAAGGATATAAATAAAATTAAAGATGATCATATTGAAAATTTAATACAATCAGTTCATATGGCAGTAGATATAATAAATCACAGAAATGAGGAAATATGAGAAATAACCACAAACACAAAATCAAAATTTAAATCAAACTTTCATTCTTTTAAAATATTTGATCATGACTGTGAATATGACTACTATGTCATTAGAACTTAAAAAAAAATGTTAACAGCAATTGTATAGAATTGAAGATAGACATCCAAATTGCAAACAAATTTGAGATTTGACTATTTTCCAAATTCTCTACATTTATGCCAACGAATGAAAGAATCGATGAATAGCCAGATTGAGTGTTTTCACAACTATTTTAATATTGCTGGAAATAATTATTCACAACAATAATTGATTAATGATATTATTAATCTTTATCGAATTGCATAAGAAGTTTAATTATTATTTTTAAATTTACAAAGAAAAAAATATTAATCCAAGAGTTATGAGTGTTATTGAAACCCAACCATTTTACATAAATTTTATTATATTTGGTTTTTAAGACTTTTCAACCAAATATTCAATTGGATAGTCAATTTTCTTAGTTTCGTATTCATAAAAAACTACCCATTATATCTTCTCCTTTAGTGCATTTCAGCTTGTAAGTTGGTATATCGTAATTTAATACCTTAACAATAGTAAATAATTATGTTGTCCAATTAGCAGTATATCCTTTTTCAACATTTGTTTCAGTTTGCTTACACTGATAACATCACCATCTTTGTATTTTGGCTTAGTAATCACATTCGCAAAATCTCGTCTTAATTTTTTTTAATTTTTCTTAGTAACTTCAATTGGTTTCATTCCACTAGTTCTATGTTTTGTATTGTTGTATTCTTTGACTAAATCATCTAATATATTTATCCATTTATAATTGTCCTTTAAAGCAAATTTCTTCCACATTTTATTCTTCATTGTTCGATTAAATCTTTCTACAACACTGGCTTTTAGTTCTCTGAATGTAGAATAATGATTAATGTTATAGTTTTGCATAAGGTCTTTAAATGTTTCATTATAAAATTCTGAACCATTACCACTTTAAAAATGATGTGGCTTTCTTTGCTTCAATATACAGTAAAAACCCTCCATTACGACCACAATTATTACGACCCATTCCCGAGGAACCGTGAAAAGTTTGGGTCGAAAAAGTCGAAAATTTGAGGCATATATAAAAATAGATACAGTAATCCCTCGCCAACCGCAGTATCTTGAACCACTGTTTCAGTTATGCGCAGATTTGTATTGTAGACCTTTTCTCCAACCGCGGTACTAGTTTCTATTATCAACGGTTTCAGTCTATGGAAAACTAGCCCTTACTGATGTTAGTAGGCTGGCATTTCTCAAGTTACCACCATATACTTTGACGTTTGTTGTCCCAAGCATCGTGAAGCAATAAATTACTTAATGCCAGAAGTTGACACAGGTGTATTGTCCATGGATGGCTGGGGGGGGGGGGGGAGGAATTGCAGGCCGAGTCAGTAAGGATTCTTTGTCCTAGCCACAAGCTGCTGCCTCTGCCTTACCCTCCCTGTCTTTTTTTTTGGTTCCATTATCCCTTCTCTTTTGCTGTAAAAACAGCGGCACATTACACAGACTAGTTCCTTAATCAGTGTACGTATGATAACTTCAAATTTAATTCAATGCCCTTTTTTTAATGATTATTTATAAGTGTATGTGCGCCCATGCCTACACAATAGGCCTATGCAAATTTTTATGGTGGGCAATTGTTTTTTTCTTGTGAAGTCAAATTTATGTGTAAAGTGAATAAAGATAAGTGTGTTCACATAAAATGTGTTCTTATGTTACTGGTACCATATAATGGTGAGTGAGGCCGTGTGCATGTATAGGTAGCATCACAAGTTTTTGATGACAAATTTGGGGTAATTAATATTTCAAATAGACCACACTAATTATTTATCTTCCCATAAACATTGCCAGACCTTGTATTGCCAGTGCAGAAGCCAACACGCCTTCTGAATTTAGTATAGATTCAACACATTGACGTGAATCGCATCTATCAGCACGTTTTCCCAAAACTGGGCCGCTGTTACGAAGTGAGCCGGCCCTGTAACGACAGTAGTGGCGGCTGGTGCGCGGCCGCCGCCCGCCATCTTGTAGCGACTGATCAACAGCTGTCCAGCCTGAGGATCTAGGGTTAAGCTTCAGCAGCAAACTGCCACGCCCATGCCTGGCCGCACTGTAGAGGATCTAGGCGCTCTCCCAGCTATGTAAACGCCCACGGCCAGATCAAAGCAAAAGCACGGCGTGCACACACATGTTGAGCAACGCCACCTAAAGTTTTTTTATCGGTACGTGCCTCATGACAATGTATGACCCACGAGACCTGCGTAATAGATCCTTAATAATAACTTTATATTTTAATAATTCACATATTTTCAATGGCCTTTTTTTATGACAAGGGATGGTCCGACATGCCTTTCTTGGGTATGAAATTAATTAGGAGACGTCCAGCTATTAAAATATACACTTTTATATTTAATTTAATTTAAAAAGTTGGTTTTTATGCACTAGAGAAAATTGAATATGAACTTCATGCAAAAAAAAAAGGCAAGTTTGGGGTCATAGGGGTTAGGGGTGGGTCAAAATCGGCACAAACTTTTCCAAATTTTCATTATGACTCCCCCCCCCCCCTTTCCCACAAGTGCCCATTTCAACAAGATCAGTTTGCCATAAATAATCGATTCCGTATGATATTACTTCCATTCTGGGGAAATTTCTTCTTGCTGGTTTATAAAATTCATTTATTATGCCTTCTCTTACATTAAGCAATTTTGTTTAAATGTTGATTTATTAGAATTGCATATAGAACATTTACTTTTCTGAACTAATCGTCCTTTTTTCATATTTTCAGTTTTTATATTCTTATTTTCGTCATAAAACGAATAAATAATGCAAAACAGGCATTAAAAAGGGATGTAGATTCAAAATATAAAACTATTGTTCCTGATTATGCTTTAAAAAACCAATGTAAATTGAAAATTCAATTCTAGTGTTTCTGATTAAAAATCATACAAATAATCAAAATATAATATCACTGTTTCTGCTTTATCAGACCAAATAAGCAAAGTTTTTGTTTATATAACAGAGTATGTTTCTCTTCAAAATCGTATAATTAATAATATGGCTGATCCTGTAGATGGAAAAGATGCTGTCAGTAAAAGTTATTTTGATAAAGAAATAGCTGATATATTTATACATATATACACACACATTTTTATATATATATAATCAGCTATTTCAAAGTAACTTTTACTGACAGCATCTTTTCCAACTACATTTAAAACTCTTATAAGATATGGAAGGCCTTTTTGATTATTAATAACAAAATCAGAAAATTTATTGTTTAGTATATTCATTATATTTACTTTTACATTGTAATAACTATTATTTCCAACATTTTATTCACCATGTATAACTAATAATCTATTGATTAAATTTCTATCATCATCCATCCAAACATATTCTTTCAGCTCATTATTGTATTTTTTATTCCATCGCCATCTTTAAAAGAATATGTAAGAATTTCTCTTTCGGCTGTGTTTGGCATTAATTGGGTTTTATATAGTTATGATAAATTGGTCCAATAATTTTTTTATATTTCCAACCTCCACTCGAAGCTACGTTTTTATTAGGTTTATATTGTTGGAATGCAGCATTGGTTGTTTTAACAATTTCTGCATAATTTTTATAGTCATTAGAAGTGTATTTACCCTCAAAGACTTCTTGCGGTTTTCCTGTTAACAAATATAAATGCCTGGTGTTAAAAAAATATTCTTTATTCTTAACAAACTGTGCATCATTATCGATCGTCACTTTTGTATCACCAGTGAAAAATTTTTCCCCAACTCTACATAAACCAAATTTTTCATCAATAACATTTATTCTTTTTTGCAATTTATATTCCGAGATTTATAGTAGAAACACTTTATGTAGGTGGCAAATCTTTTAATTTAATAGTACCCATTTGCTCTTCCAAATTAGGAGATTCTTGTTCTGAAAATATTTCTCTTTCAAATTATGTTTCTTCTGATGTTGGTGGATAATCTAAATTTTTTGCTACAACAGGAACTAGTGTTGTTGTTAAATTTTTATTTGTTCACTTAATTTGATACTTTTTTTAAAACCAATAATTTGTAATTCGCCAATTAATGGTTGTTCTTTCTTCGTACTTTTTTCATATTCTTTTTCATGGCATTTTTGATAACCTTTATATCTTTCAATGAGTAATTTTTACTCGCGAAACTCCCTTTGATTCTGCCATTTATATATATTTTTTTTTACTTATACATGAGTTATAAAAGTATTGAGAGCTTCGAGAGGCAAACTTTTCCTCCAACAGATCAAACTAGGGGGAATTTAAATGTTTAAAATAATAAAATGGAGTTTGATATTCCTATAGGTGATGGCTTATGGTTTTGAGCATTTTAAGTGACTAAAGAGATATAATGCAGGGGCTGGCACAGAATATATATATATATATAAAGAAAATATTGATGTTTGCTCTAACTTTTTTCCTTTTCAACTTTCTAGAGTAGACATCTCAATACATGGCAATATTTTTGAAGCTGTTGATAATCCTGGATTAACTTCTACAATGATGGATGTTTTGTTAAGATCCCCAGATGAGCAAACTTATTTAGAGGCTACTGGTTTTGATAATAAATACCGAGTAAAATCTGTACATAGTGATAGACTAAATAAAGTAATTCACCCACTCAGATATCTGTTTGGCTTTATAAGAGATAATGCTGATATTTACTGGAAAGGTTGTTATAAAATAGCTTTATTCCGTAATTCATCTCATAACAATTGCTTATATGTATATGAGGACACAGTTGTCACACCTCCGACACGTTATGCTGATCCAGACAGAATTGTTATTGAAAAATTAGAAATTATGTGGCCTATTGTTGAATTTGAATCCAACCCAGCCATTGCAATTGAAGAATAAATTTACAAAGAGCCTAAAATTCCTATTAGTTTTAATTATTGGAAATTTTTAGAAAAATATCAGTTTAATAATTTACAGTATGATATGCCTGATTTTGTAATGTGAGAAATATTTATGTTAAAATGGACGAAATAAAATTTTTCCAAAGGAAAATTGGAATCTAGATATTGAAAAGGGTCTATGCAGCAGGCAGTTTCTTGCTTATAATGATTTTAGAAATTCAAAAACAAACTACAACCGACTATAGAAATAATGAACTTTATTATAAACCTACTGTGAACTATGATGGTAAAACCAATTTGTATTCATTTTGGGGGCAAAGACCATTATATGTTATTGATTGTTCATATAGAAAAACAACTGTAGTTAAAGATAAAACAAACATAACATTTTGTGTTGATTTTAATAAATAATATAGAGAAGCATTTACCATTTGTAATGTTATAGTTAGCCAACGGAATTTAACTTACGTTTATTTGAAAGAGAGGTTTGCTAAATGTATATAAATTTTTTATTTCATTAAATGGAAGAACCAACAAATTGGTTCGATATTTTAATACAAAATTTCAGACTTATAGTTAAGTGGTTACATTTAAAATCTTATGAATTTTTAGAAATGCAGATCGAATAAAAAATCGCCATTCTAAATTAAATTTTCTCATAGTATCATTTCTTAATAAAACATGTATAGATTTTTTAATGGATAAAATTATAGATCTTTTAGAACTTCGGGAAATCGGACATGTAATTATAAAATATAGCAACTTCCATTGATAAAGAATTGGACATTGCTCATTTCCAAAAACAAATTTTAATTAAAAAAAATTAAGATCAGATAAATTTTTTGATTTTAAAGAAATGTTTATGATTTGGAATGTTGTAATGGTTGGAATTATGGAATCAGTAATGGTTATGCTTCAGATTTTTGTTTATTTTTAGACTTTAAAACGTCATATTGGTTTTTTACTTTTGTTGAATAAATTGATAAATTGTTTTAATTTGCATCTTTTTATTTGATTTTTTAGCATAAATTTGCTTGATTTAGATTGCACTCTTGCAAAATTGACATTTCTAAAAAAAATGTGAAAAATTGCTTGAAAAGCGAGAAATTTGCATGGTTTTTTCCTTAAATTTTGATTTTATTTTTTTACGTGGCACAAATTGTAACTTTATTTTTGGCAAATTTGAACATTTTGCTTTATTTTGGTTTAAATAGCTTGATTCTCGAGGAAAATTGTTTGTTTTGGAGAGCTCTTGTTTTAAAATTTTTATAGCCTAAATGTAGCCTCAAGAACCTGGATTTTGAAGCAAAAAGCCTAGAAATTTTGATGAAAATAAGGATTGGTCCAGAACTCCCTTTATATATCTACTCCGAACTTAACCTGTTGGTGGCGGTAAAATTGAATAAAGGCGACGTGGGCTACACAATGGTTACAGGAACAAGTAAGCTCCCAGTGGCGATGCAAGCCAACCAGGAGTGGAGGAGTGTTGTCCCGGGTGGCTAAATGTGAAAAAGGTTCCGTTAGTTTAAAGTGTATTGCAAATTAAGGCGATTAGTAACAAAGTTTGTACGCCACCCGGGCACGCGCGACGCAAAACACTACTACGCGACGCACCCCTCCAGCTGCCGAGCGAAGACTAACTAGTTTGATGCGTGGACGCGAGGACAGGCGGTGGCGGGCCCGCGCGTCATGCGGCACTACTTTCTTCACACGGCACTACTTTCTTGCACAAAGTACTGTTTAACTTACTTGGGGTCAAGCACAGGTGAAGGAGGCACAAGTTAAATTAAAAGACACTGCAAAAGAGATAATGAACATGTAGTACATGTTGATGGATGAGGTGGGGGGTGAAACACGTGAAACGTAAACAAACCTGAAACTACAGAAAACACTAATGAAAGCAGACACGCCCTAAAATGGCTTTTATACGTACGTCTCTCCCAGTCTCGCAATATGTCTGCGTATTGAGTGAGCCATCAATTACATATTTTACCTTTTCAACACAATTTGCACTCAACACATATCACTCCGCCACGCGGAGTAGCTGGCTGGTTGACCACACACTCGCATTCCTACACTAATCTGCCCCCGCGACACCTGGCTTGCCCTACTCTACGCTTGCACTCCCTTGCACTGCCTTGAAACACTCGCCGGACACTTCACGCCGCTGCGCCCTGAGTAGAGTGCGCGTCCTGTCGGCGCCGTACCTCTCTGCGGCGGGCAAACGGTCTATGAAGAAGCCGTGGTCTGCGTCACATGTATGCGTGTTTAAGCGAGATCACAATGACAAGGCATGTTGGTCCATGCACAATGTACGATTGTGTTACTTGAGTACATTTCCCACGTATGTCCCACTTAAATACACTTAAAATAGTCGGCCCAATATATGTTGCTTTCGATGTGTATAACTCCGCGTGTGGAAGTATTGCCCACGTGTCAGGCATTGTTTCGTCTCCACTGAATACTTTGTGTGCGTTTTCAAAGGAAGCAGTAGGTCCTAGACACTTGCAACAAGAGGACCATTATTGTTAAGGACGTACTGCTTTTTAAAAAAAAAAAAAAAAAGTAATCAAAATTCTAGAAAACTTGAAGGAAAATTAATTGTATTCAAATAGAGATTGGCCACCCTTTTTATTTCTATCAAGACGGAAGATCTTAAGAACGGTTTTTCTCTTAGGCTGAATATATCTAAGGCATTTATCTCCCTTAAGAATTGAGTTAGGCTGTTAGTTGCTTTGTATATATCTCATCTTCCACAAGTAATCACCTTCCGAAATATTTCGAGCGAATTTTAGAACAGCATGCATGTATTATGTACTACTGAATAAATTGTCTCAAATTTACAATTTTTTTTTTTTTTTTTTTTCAGGATCGAACGGTCAAGATGTTTGGAAACGTTGATAAAGATTTTGCAGCCAAGATAATGGCCAATGTAAACATGCAAGCAAAATCGTCTCTGTAGTTTTTTATGGTATTCTCCATAGTATTATACTGTTCTATTAACAAAGATCTTGTTTTAAAATATGTTTTTTGTAGCTTCAGCATTAGGAATAAGCACGCATAGAACAAAAAAAAAAAAAAACAATTATTGCACTGTAAGAATGTTATGGTTTTGGATATTGCTATTTACTGTGATTTAGTACCTAGCTATTATCTTAAGTGTTTTACATTATAACAATCTATGAGTGGTTCGTTAACGTCTTGTTTTGATACTTTATAAAGTGAGGAGCCTTCGTTGTAAAGTTTATTTAAGAACACTTATGGTGTTTTGCCATGCCCTCTTGTAACTTCAAATAAAATTACATTTACTTAATAAAATGTATGACTTTGCGAACTAGAATGAAAGAAATCCAAGGTAATAACGCTCGAGGGACTAAGCTGTGCGCAGTACTACCAGCGTGCATGTGAAGTAATATCAGTGAGTAGCAAGCATGCCTCGTCGAAGCATTCGACGCAGGCATGAAGTTACGTCAAATTGCCTTCCATCCGGACAGTCGCGACCAAACTGCAAGGCAGCCCAGGGGATTTCGGTGACCTGGGGCAAAGCTATCTTTGGAGTCCCCATATTTGACTCGACAATACGTACGTCGAATTTATTTTAGGTACGTTTATTATTCTACGTCACCAGTAAAAAAAATATCATGTTGACTGAAAACAAGGGTCGTTTGCTGTCAAGCTAATAAATATGTATGCGTAATAAGAAAAATAGTTCCCTGTTCTCATTAAAATAATGTAAAAAATTACCACCTATATCCAATACAATAAGTTTCATATTTTAAACTACATCTTGGCACTGTACTAACCTGTTCAATGCTCTCCATAATTGCATGGTATTCTAAATCGTAAACATTATTTGATGAGTAGGTTTTTCATTGCCACATGGTAATGTCAGTAAATAATACGAGGAATCCCCTCCTAATTTTAACGATTTTGTAACGCCCATGAAAATAGGGTTTTTATGCATACAATTAACTTATATTATTTTTCCTGTTGTTATTGCTACACATAGTGTCATGCAAGAGTTAATGTTATATTTTTCACACATTTCACTCCTATGAATTCAACTGCCTATGTAAATTTTATTTATTTTTATAAATTCTATTTTTCTTAACACGTAAGATTTTTAAAACTTAGATGTATGGTGGCAATAATAATTATGTGTAATTTTTATAGGCTAGTTCATTTTTCATTGTGTATTTAATTTTATAAAAATAATATTTATGTTTGGTGTGATCTCAATTTTATAAGTTCTTTCTACTTTTTATTGTATTATCTCAGTTCCGAGATAACGTATTCTTTGGTTTTTCTTCATTTAGTTCGTTAGAAGTGGTTCATGTGGGTGGTTTAAATAGTTTTGATCCCCATTGGCCTGCAGGTTTAAATCCTGATTGTTGATTGGCTGCTGCTATAAGCCCCTTAAGCTAGCGTCAGCCTGCAGAGACTAACGCTCTCTTCGCTAGCAGCCTCCAACGACGTCAGACGTAGGCAGGACCTCCCGTCTGAAGTGGACGGAGAGGTAGGACTTTAAATTAGTTTTAGGGTGTGTAAACGTGTCCCTGAAACAACTTTTAAATAAACTTGTAACCAGCAATTGAGCTTGTGTCAATGGTCGCTCATTCGCGAGGTTAAGTGGTCAGGAACTAGATAGTTCTAAACACGCCGTCTACATACGTGTAGAGCGGGGCTCCACGTATCTCCACCTTAATCCTACTACGCCAAATCCTGCAAGAGCATCCTACCTTAAATCCGCTTGGTGATTAAAAGGTAAGTCCTACAAAAAGATCTGACATTTTTATCTGGATCTAGTTTTATTTACAGTTCGATTCAGCTCGATGTCCGTTAGTATCAGTACACAAGCGACGCCATCTTGACTTTTATAAGTACGTAAATTTCCAGTACACATACGCCCACTGCAGAACCTGTGATAAGAGTAGTTTCTACCAGAGCTAGACTGTTTAGTGAGAGAACAATTTGTTTTAACGTAATATTTATTACAGAGAACAGTTTAATTAATTTGATTTTGAAAACAATTAAATTCAGACTCTGGCAAGCTATGTCACGTAACCGTAAAAGGGTTCAAGTATGCTAGACATGACCACTTTCAGAGTTGTTAGGATAGTGTGTTGGCAATATGAGAAAAGTTATAAAGACATCAGTGTTTTTAATTATTTCTGGTTTAAACAATTACAATACAAAATGAAATGAAAAGTAAAATAAATGAAATTTATTCAAATGGCGTATCTGTTTTGTCGTTTTCGCTACTGTAGTGTCAAGTTAACCTATTTATTACCCAGGGTCTTACATATGTGTTTACTAGAATTTTGAATTGTCTGCCTTATTTTGACGTACGTACATAAATTGTGTACGTACAAAATGGTAGTTCCTAGAGGGCGCTAATGGTAATAAAATTGTTCTCCTACTGACCCAGGACTGCACCGGGCAATTATACAGAGGCAGCCTAGGTAAGATCACATCCTTTCCCACTGATTTATTGCAAGTCAGCTGTGCAGCCTGGTCAAGTGTTATATGTGTTGTCCCATTGTTGCGTATGCTAATTCTACACCATACACAGAATATATATACGAATATAATATGATTATATCTCGTATTGGCTATCGCAACAAGGAGGCCTTGTGTGTGTTCTTCACAGCTCCCTACACACTATATTACATATTTATATGAAATATAATTTATATTTCAACTTTGAGGAACCCTTTGACATCGGGGGTCTGAGGCAAAATGCCCCATTTGCCCCCACCCCCCTGTGGATGACACTGCAAAACTGTGCGAGTGCTGAGAGCAGTGGGAAAGGAACACATGCGTCAGAAAGGCACGAACTCATCAAGGTTGTCTCTAACCAAAATCCGGAGACACGCAACAGCATCGCTTTTCACCTCTATTACCCATACATTTGCAAGGCGACTTGCAGAAGAAGACGTACATTCTCGACTTCTTTTGCACAGGTTTATTTGTACCCCGACAATAACGACCTTGTTTGCACTTCCGTCTTAATCGGGTGCCTGCCATGGACGGCTGGCAAATTGCAATTTATCTTTTTGAATGGCAAATGCAGGGTTTGTCTGAATGGATAACAACCACACTCGAGTACTCAGTTGCACTGGGCAGCACAGAAATTCTTACATTATTATTGCATGACTCACCAGACCTGGTGGCATCATGGTGTGGGGTACCATCTTCAATGAATCTTGTTCTTCCTTAGTAGTGATCGGGAAAACATAGTATTATAAAAAGGCAGATTCTGGGACACCAGTCATCAGGTGGTGGAGCCTTGGACCCTGATTAGCATATTACCAGGCGTCGGGATGTGGATCCAGGACTGCCGAATTTCCCTTCTTTCTATTTCCCCTCGAAATTTTACGAATTTCTCTCCCACCACCGGCGGCCATGTTGGCAACCAGTGTCGGCTGTCAGCTTTTTGTCCTAATTAGCATAATCCAGGGCCGATGCACATTGTGGCGTTTGACTCATTCAGGAGGAGGAGGAGAGATTCTATGACAGTACTTAGGACCACCATCTTGGATCACGAGCTCCACTGACCAGCAATATGGAGGACAATTGTTGACCAGCTGGGAATAATATCCATATTTTTGGGGACAGCAGCTCGCTGGCGGTGGTGGGGTATCAAGGCATCGTGAACAATCAGATCTCGTGTAACACTGCCTCCTCCTTTAAGTCTGTGTGTGCATAACACTTATAAGCATAGCTAGCTATAATTTCCAAACAATTTAAGTTACAGTTGTCACATTCATAACATGGGCATCCGCCCTGTCTAGGAGTAAGGCCACGGCGTCAAACATGCCCCATGTCAACTTGTAAGTATAGTTGGCTGCAATTTCCGAACTGTTTAAGTTGTAGTAGTCAAATTTATAACTAATGCATCCACCCTGGGTCGCGAGGACAAATATGCCCCATGTCAACTTATAAGCATAGGTGGCTGTAATTGTCGAACTATGTAAGTTATATGATAGACAATTGCCATGACTAGGAGAGCGGTCGTAGGGACTAGTATGCCCAATGTCAGTGTATAAGCATAGCTGGGTGTAATTCCCAAACCATTAGATCTATAGTTGGCAAAATAATAACATAGACATCCACCATGGCGAGGAAAGGAGTCGGGGGACAAGTATGCCCTGTACCAACTTTTAATCATAGAAGACTGTAATTTCCGAACCAATTGAGTTAACATCCCCAAATTCATAACATAAATATCAACCATGCCTATGATAGATGGTTGTAAGTTATGCACCATCGTTCGTCAAAAGCGATTTCCTAGTACCACAATGAGCGCATACGACGATGGTGGCAGCCATTTTGGTAGCCACTCGACAATCACATAGGATTGCGACAGTCATTTTGAGAGCGAGCGGCAGCCATGAGGCAGGTGATGACATCGCATGCACACATGCATGCACAATGCCTCCTCTGCCTATGGTGGCCATCTTGGTAGTCAGTTGGGGGTCATCCTGATAGCACTTCTGTCTCTTGCATTCCGGTCGGTGTTTTATGGATGCTCCAAATCAATATTAGTTTTTTCCTTCGTACCGAAAGTGTGAATGTCCCACTCATGCATTCCATGTGGAGTGGGGGGAGACCACATTCCAAGAAACCCTGCCAGTCGCAGGTCAAGTATGAGCTATGCTTGCATATAAGCATAGTTGGCTGTAATTTCCGAACCATTTGAGATACAACTACGAAAAGTGTAACATGTACATAACCCCCGACGACGACGAGACAAATGTCGGCCTACCTGCCTCCTCTTTTGTACTCACCTCACTCTCTCTCCAGTTTCCTCGGCACCATGGCAAGGCCACACACACTTCCTCGCGCACTTTCCCATCCTCGACACCTCCATCTGCCATACTTCCTCGCGCTCTCTAGCTTTTGTCCTTCCCCCACCCTCCGCCTGTCCTCCATCACCCCTGGCCATACTTCCTTGTGTGCTCGCCACCGCCTGGCCAAGCTACAGTTACGTCGCCGCGCGCTGACCCCACCCCCTCAGCATACGTATAACAAAGAACAGATACCTTCTCCAACCCTTGCGCTCAAGGCATATCATAGGCATCTGCCCCGACTAGAAGAAGGGTCGTATGTTAAATATGGCCTATGACAACATACAAGCATTGGTGACTATGATATCTGAACCGTTTTAGTTATAGTTGCCAAATTAATAACACAGACATCAACTATGACTAGGAGAAGGGTCGCAGGGACAAGCATGCCCTATGTAAACATAAAAGCATAGGTGGCTGTAATTTCCCGAACCGTATAACATAGGCATCCTGTGGAGGGTCACCTTGGCAGCACTTCCTACTCGTTGGCCTACTGACCATTATCACCCCACCCCCACTGGCGAGTGTCATTGTGCAAATGGCCATCTTCGGCACACTGCCCGCCCCACCACCAACCACCAATGTGTTAGACAGAGCGACTTCCAAGATTCAAAATTCAGACACCATCCATACAAAAATTGACAGTCGTCAGTGTAATGCCTGCCACCACACCCCCCCCCCTGATCCCTCGCCGCTGTCATGTATGCAAATAGACGCCATTGGCGCACTTGTCGCCAGCAGCAATTTTCTAGACAGTGCATCTTCCAATATCGTGGACCTAATTGATAGAGCAGGAAGTTTTGGTCGTCCGAACTGTTTAGTTGTCAAATTCATGGCCCAACCATATTGCAAGGAAACAATACATCCACCAGCTCAAAAGATAGCATTATAAATGTAACTGTTTAAACCGGTAGACACACATGCACTTGCATGCACACAATCACATGAAAGCCTACCGCCCCCACGAACGAGTTGTAGATCCGCAAATACAACACATATTAGAACGATATGCTTCCTATTACGAATCGAATTATCCCCTACCTTAACTGGTGTAGCAGTGAATACCTGTAGGGCATGTACATGTTAGTAATATCTAGGAATTTAGTAAATCCATATTTTTTTATCTCCGACCCGCACTCGTGTACCGAAGTAGGTAATAACTGCAGTCATACTCGAACTTCAACGCACGTACTTACTTCCAGACAGACGATTTGTACCACCCCACTAGAGAGTAGCGCCCTTGCACTCGTGTGTCGTGTACCAACACTTCGATGTATGTAATGTGATGTCACTCGCAATTAATACACACAGTCGTGACTAGACAACCCAGTCCCCACACTTACAACATCAACACATGCTTGAAAGATTATTATGTAACGAATTATCCTCCTGCCTTACCTGGGGTAGCAGTGAATACCCGTAGGCTGCGAGCACATCTCGTCATCGACGAGACCTCACTGGAAGTGGAGACCGCAATGACCGGTCCTGCCTTTCCATGCACTGTAGATACCGACCAAGTACTGCATCTCCACCACCACCACCACCACCTCCTTCCCTTGTCAACATATTTACCGGGATACTATAGAACGGAAACAATGCATGTGCCCTGAACGAACATCGAGTTATCGCAGGTTCGATTCTCGTAGAGAGTGGTAATAAAAGTCGACATAAAAGCCGATATGTTGTCTACAATAGTGTTAGTAATTACAGAAAGTCAGTCCTCGACCTGCACTCGCTTACCAAGCTCACACACACATACACACGCACATACAAACAGGTGTATTGCACAACCGATGGCTACACAAGACCATATATCGTATGTCATTCGACAAAAGCCATGTAATTTTATCACTAATAGAAATAGAGAGGTTGGCCGAGTGGCCTAAGACATCTTATATAAATTCTGGTTCCAGAAAAGCGAACGTGGGGTCGAATCCCCTCACCTGACACATTTTTTTCTGTACCCTACTTGAATAAATAAGTTATCGCAGGTTCGATTCCCATTGAGCGTGCATGCTGACATGCTTGCAGACAATCATTCGTCGTCGGTCCCACTGTACATGAATACAAACATGTAGCGGCCATCACAGTCATACTAATTCTCATACCTGCACTCATGTACCGAACCATTGCAGTTGCAGTGTCTATAGTTACAGGCAGCCATACTTTGCTGGCTCTTCCCGAACCTTCAATGCATGCACCAAGCCTCTGCAATTACAAGCAGTCGGCCCTTCCCGAACCTTTAATGTATGTCCTTAGACAGTTATGTCCAGCAGCCCAGCAGTTCACCTATGAACTGCGATGTTGTGTTTACCCATAGTGACAACCCTCAAACCCAGGTCCCTACAGGCAGCTGCTTACTCTCTTCAGCCGTCCGTTAGAGTGCAGAAAAAAAAACTATGAACAAATAAAATGGCTTCCTCCTCTATCATCAAGTACAAGGAACCCAGACAGGTATTACAATATCAGTGTTACCATTTGTGGAAGTACCTTTAATAATGCACGACGCCACCTGCAGTGATAACCTGCCTAAAGAAGGTCATCGTACACGATATGAAATAAAATATGTTTACATTAATCATCGAGTAAGTAATTAACACTCTGAGTTAAATACAGCAGACAGCCTTACCAGTTTCATTGTAAAACGCGTATTTCAAACACACTGCATGCGTGCAGTTCAAGCATCTCTCGTTCATTCCTCCCACACCCACCTTTGTGCTGAGTGTGCCAGCAGGGAACCAGTGACAGTGTTGAGAATCCAACGCAGCGCTCTGCGAGAGGCAGCGCGGTGGTGAGCATGGAGGAAAGGTCAGCTGCTGGACCTTCGATCTGCATGACATAATAACTATTACAAACAGTTCATATATCACCGTTAACCCAGGAAAATACCGTGCATCGAGTACTTTTTACTCTCCTTCTTTACAGATAGTCATACACTGCACGCACAGTCATACTCTTTCTCCAACCTACACTCGCTCCTTCAAGGCTCGCAGCTAATCTGTATCCCCCACCACCACCGGAGACCGACCTGCACCCACACCACTCGCGATTAATCGTCATGTACCGAGACCTCAGTGCATGTAATGAAGAACAGTCATACTATATCTACCATACATTCGCGCAGCCATCACCGATGCTAGGCATGACCAGACGGTCCTCGGCAGAACATATTCCATATGAACCGAGTGAAACTAAACCGGCCAACACTAGCAGCAGAACGCGTCAGACCTACCCCACGAGCAATGTGAGAATTTGTAAGGCTACCTGAAGCAGTCGACCGACAGCACTATCATCATGCACGCAAGTGGAAGGATGGCAAATAACACTAGTCGCGAGAGACACCAGGGTGGTAGACCAGTCGAGTCACACATGTATGTCTCCCTTTTATGAAAGGAATTCAGATATACAGTATATAGTGCCAGAACTGTATGCACATATGATACAACATACATGTAATACATTAGTTATGCACGAGAGACGACACTGCTACATTAGTCAGCATTTACAAGATGCTAAAAAAAACAAAGAGCAGAAGTTCGCATTAACTGTTGTAGGAGTGAAGACCTGTATATCGCGAGCACATCTCGCAGCAGTCGTCGTGATCTCGCTGGAAGTAGAGAGTAAAATGGCCATTCAGCCTTTCCGCACATGGTATACATTATCGACCAAGAACGCGACTTGACACCTGTTAGTACTATAAGTACATCACCACCACCCTTGCGAAAACATACATACTTGTGACATGCGCCATTAAAAGTGACTAACGCATGTACCCTGATGGCAGTGGAGACATTGCATAGTCCTTGAAAATATGGTATCGTAGGTTCAATTCCCGTAGAGTCCAATCATTTCACAGATAAAAAAATAAAATCTATGGTAATACACACCGACATGAAAGTACTCATTGCATGTTTGCCTGCAGTGAAAAGACAATGTATGTCATTCGCCAGGAAGCGAGGGGAAGTACTGTAGCAAAATGTTCGCTAACAACCCCCCTTCCACCCATTGTGAAGATAGTAACTGCTCATTTACCATCGACCACAAGACCTACACATATGTTGCAGGTATATGTGAAATAAGTGGGTGTCTTGCATGCACACATCAGATAGTTTTCGAATGAAGATTAAGTTGATTGTGTAAGATGGACGAGTGTAACAAAGTTTAGAGGCCGACGTCACAGGCTAGACAGAGAACAGTCAGATAATGTAACCTGTCCAGCAACAATGCAGCCAGTAGAAAGTAGTTATTGCATGTTCACCCCAGCAATCCATCACAAATACTTGCAACCTGCCAGCCATAGGTAACAAGCAGATCTCACTGTGACATCCAAGACACAAACTATTATCGTGTAGTGATGATCGTATAAAAGAACTTGGCTGTCGAGCGTGGCAGGGCAGCAGATCACTAGATCTACATTCACCTACAGATGGAATCAACGGTTGAAGACTTAAATATGTAAAAAAAAAACACCAGTATCGTCAACAGCAAGGAGCCTGGCAAGCATTATGGTAACATCGTTACCAGTGTTTAAATAACTCAAATAAACACCATAATACACGATGGCATGTTCACCCATAGTGATATCATGCCTAGAGAAGACCTTTGCGCATATGCATGTACACGACGACATTAAAGTTACCATTGCTTGTTCGACCCAACGTACATGGCATTCCACTGTGATAACTACGATGCAGTGTTTAGCATTAGTTATCACCTGTATAGACATAACAAGAAGTGCGAAGGAAATGTTCGTCGTTCATAAGGAAGAGACTTCATGTATTTCGGCAAGACATTAGCTAACTGCATCATTTCCAAATATAAAGATGATAGTAACTGCTCATTTGCAATCAACTACAAGGCCTATACATGCGTTAATTGCAAAGCTGTATATACGAATAAGCGTGCCTTGATTGCTCACAGCAGGAATTACTCGAATGAAGATTAAGTTGAAGATGCAAGATGAATGGACGTAAAGAGGTTAAGCGGTCGAATTTCCAACTTCACAGGCTAGACAGCAAACGATCGGATAAGGTAACATATTTTAGTCCAGTAACCAAGCGTATCAGGTGTACATAATGCAAATCAGACGTCTGTTCGTCGGTGAGTGTGGTGGTGGAAAGTGGATCATTACAACTTCATTCATCTACAGCGATCGTGTACTCTGCTATAACATGAAGACGGAATCAATGGTTGAAGACTTGTCGCCTGTAACATGGCCAACATAGGCAACAACAAGGGACCCTGAAGAGTCGCTAGAAGCATTACAGTATCCATGTTACCACTGCGATCGCGTACTCTGCTGCCATATGATCTTGGAATCAATGGGTGAAGACCTACCATCTATAAAACCATCAGCATCTACATCAGCAATAGGTTCTGAAGAGTCGCTGCAAGCATTACATTATGCATGTTACTACTGTGGAAATACGTTTAGCCATAAGTGTAATGCACACCGACATGAAAATAGTCATTGCCGGTTCAGCCCAGCATACAAGGCATTCCACTGTGATAAGTGCGGTGTAGAGTTTACCGGAAGCGGTAGCCTATATAGACATAAGACGTGTAAAGGAAATGTTCGACGGTAATCGGGAAGTGATTGCAAGTATTGTGGCAAAACATTCGTTAAGCGGTGTCAGATGCCATGAAGAGAATAACTGTCCATATGTCATCGTCTACAATACATACCCATGTGTAAACTGCTGTGCAGTATATGCGAATCAGAGTGCTCGGCATGTTCACAGCAGGAATTGCTCGAATAAAGTCTAAGTTGTGCATGTTAGATGAACGAAATTAAAGAATTTAAGAGGTCGAATTGTCAACTTCGCAGGCTATACATCGAACGACTGGATAATGTAACATATTTTCAGTTCAACAGCAACCATACAGTCATCTACTGAGACAACCCGTGATGGGCAACGCAAACTGGCACATGGTGTGAATAGTATACAAACGAGCATCATGTAAAAAAACATATGTAATTTCGCCAGCAAGCATGGTGGTGGAAAATAAACCATTATGACTACATTAATCTAGTACGATCGTGTACTCTACTACAATATGAAGAATACATAATTGGTTGAAGACTTGCCATTTGCAACACCCCCAGCATCGTCAACAGCAAGAGGTCTTGAAGAGTCGCAATAGGCATTAAATTATCAAAGTTACTGCTGTAGAAATACATTTAGTAAAAGTTGGCATGCACATCGACATGAAAGTAGCCATTGCTTGTTCAAACCACCATACAAGGCATACCACTGTGATAACTGTCATGGTGTGTTTACCCGCAGCGATAATCTGTATAGGCATAACAAGAAGTGTAAAGGAAATGTTCGTCGTTCATCGGGAAGCGAGCACAAGTATTGTGGCAAGACATTCGCTAAGCGTACTGGTACCAGACGTGATGAAGAGAATCACTGTCCATTTGCCACCGCCTACAAGATCTGCCAATGTGTTAACTTCTGTGCATTATATACGAATAAGACTACAATAGTGGTGGTATGTACCAACCCAGTGTGATCAACTATCAACTCGTGAATCTGAAAGGTAGCCAGGCTCTCGATTAATGGTGTAGGCAGCTGAAGGCACCAGCCGTCATCTTAGATCAGAACTTCTTGCTCTGTCAATCTGGTCCATCATCTTGGATGTCGCACTGTCTAACAAAATTGTGGTTGGTAGCAGGCGGCCATGTTGGTGGCCAGTGCATCAGCGATGACCATTTGCAAAATGTCGACTGGTGATAGGTTGTGGTGGGCGGCCATGTTGGTGGCCAGAGCACTGACAATGACTGTTTTAAAATGTCTGGAGCCATCATGTAATGGAACTTCCTGCTCTGTCAATCTGGTCCATCATCTTGGAAGTTGCACTGTCTAGCGACATGGAGCCTGGTAGCCATGTTGGTGGCCAGTAAAGTGACAACTGCCACTTGCAAAAATGGGGTCCGCCAGTGGTGGGTGGTCTGAAGTCTGAATGTGGGCTGCCATGTTGGCGACCAGCAGCCATTTGCCAAATGGTGGCTGCTGGTGGCGGGGGCCAGAAGAGCCAGTGGAAATGTTGGCGGCCAGTATAACAACGAACGCCATTTGCACGATGTCGGCCTTTACTTGACACTGGATGACTTCATACGACTTTGACCTAGACCTGTGACCAGCATTTCAAACTTAGCCATTTGCAAAATGATGACCATCGGTGGCAGGTGACCAAAAGTCTGAATTTGGGCGGCCAGGTTGGTGGCCAGCGGCGGCCATGATGGTGGCCAGTGGCAGCCATGTGCAAAATGGCGTCTGCCGGTGGTGGGCAGTCAGTACAGATCCCCTCTCCTGCAACGACTTACCTGTGTGTGCATGTGGATATGCACAGACATGCTGGCCATAACTTCCTACTCTGTCAATTCAGTCTCCCATATTGGAAGTCACATTGTCTAGCAAAATTGTGGCTTGTGGTGGGCGGTTATGTTGGCGGCCAGTGCTCCGACGACTTTCATTTGCAAAATGATGGCTGGTGGTGGGTGGCCATTGTATCAGCCAGTACACCAATGAAGACTGGCATTTTTTGTTGTAAGAATGAAGTCTGAATGGAAAATCTCGGAAGTCGCACTGTATAACAAAACGGCCACTGGAGGTGGGCGACCATGGTGGTGGCCAGTGCACCGGCGACGGTCATTGCACATAGGTTATGAAGACAGAGTATGACCGCCTGTAAGTTGGTGGTGGGCAGCCATGATGGCAGAACAGAGTAATACTCAAGACTCAAGGATACAGAAGTGAAATATGAGTGCATGGAAAGTTTTTGTGCCTCGTGCACAATCTCAAAGATACCGTGTTATGTTTTTTTTTTTTGTAATTGAGTGACTTTGTTATTGAGTGGACTTTCTGACTTGAATAACTTTGTCATTTATGTGTCCTAGTGATTGAGTGACTTTGTGTAGCACTTTGTTGCTTTATATTTCAAGTGTGAGTGAATGCCCAAACTGCGACAATGAATGAAAATGAGTGGTGGACTCGTTTCACTGAAGAGCCTGCCAAATGGCATGGCAGTAAGCTGGACAGACATGCTGAGCTAGTTAAACTAGCCTCAGCAATCTCAAAGGCAAGAGCAATTTATTCATTGAATCTTTTAATGGACAGTGAAGCAGACTGGACACAAGCCAAGAAACCTAGCAAAGCGATCACTGATTAGATGACAGTGGCTTACACATTAATTCAAGGACAGCCTGCTGAGGAAATCAGCAAAATAATATATTAGTACTATGAACAAAATACGGAACATGCAACAGTATACTCTGTACCAAAAAAAGAAGAAAACTTTTTGGCGCATTATCTATTGGACTTACGAGATAAAATGCAACAATGTTTTTTCAAATGATTAGTACCAAATGCTTGACGCAGTTCCTATGCCTGCGTCCAGTTTTAAATTCTTCTACATTCCACAGGGGACTGTGAGGGAAAGCATCTGCCGCCTCGCTAAATCGGGGACCGCGGTGGCTGAGCGGTTAGCATGCTCGCCTCTCACCAGGGCGAGCCAGGTTCAATCCCCGGCCGGGACACTCCCTGATTTTTGTATGTGGGCACTATGCCGGACGATGCCACTGCTCAGTGGGTTTTCTCAGGCATCTCCCTTCATTCCGGCGCTATTCCACACTCACCTTAATCACCCTCATCGGCTCTCAATACCTAGATGTTAAGAGCTGCCCAAATCTCTTCACTCACGCACACTCGCTTCTACGCCTGTCGTTGATGTGTCTGCTTTCCCAGGTTTTTGGTGTTGGGGGGAGGGGGGGATGCGAGTGCTAGCTAAAAGCTCATGGAGGTGTTTGTTGGCTGTGGCATGTATGTACCATAAGTGTACACACAACCAGGATTCAGGGGAAACGAAGGTTATGTCGTACACTCAAAACGCCACAAAATTTCCACCCCCTTTATCACTGGATCTTGGAAGATAGAGTGTGTGAAATGGATGCATAAATTTCGATAAATTATTGTAATACCTCGTTTACGATTATATGTGTTAAGAAAAAAAACCGAAAAAGTCATTAAACGAGTCTGTTTCATGTTTCAGCTTAGAACATGATCGCTCTTTTAGGGTGAACACGAAAATATCACTAGAACTGCCCCATTTTATTTAAATTTATAGAAATATTGCTT
Organism: Dryococelus australis; assembly: GCA_029891345.1. Classification (NCBI taxonomy): domain Eukaryota; kingdom Metazoa; phylum Arthropoda; class Insecta; order Phasmatodea; family Phasmatidae; genus Dryococelus; species Dryococelus australis. The sequence goes on along the minus strand of CM056995.1, from coordinate 332,861,237 downwards.
ACGTTGGGTTAAGTTGAAAGACTAATAACTTGAATCGTTTTTCGTAAATCATTTATGATATTCGTTCTGTTATTTATGTTACAAAATCTCATAGACAGTTTTATATCCGTAGTAACTTTACGAACGTTTAGGGATTTACAAAAGCGAAGAACATATGCCATGAACATAACTTTTATAAGGAATTGTATATGAGCTATGTTGTTTTATAGGTGTAAAATTGGAACATCGTTGAACAATTGGAACCTTTTAGCATGCACTTGTGTGTGTTGCTGACTCAGTCAGAAAAATGCAGTGCCTGAAGGTGGCTGACATTTGTGTCACTGCGCACCCTCCATCTTCCTCACTTCAGTCGTTTGATGTGCAATAATTTATAATTATTTTTAAAACCTTTTTCGTTGTGTAGGCCCGGAGTTGCACCACCGCCTCATCTCTGCCCCACTGCTGCGACTAGGGACATAACTTCACCACATGTCTTCGTTCTTGTTAATTTACATAGTTGCTGCCTAGCCCTTCATGCAGCATAAATTTCGTATTCATGTCAGACCCTCAGGGCACTATGGCATATAAATCTGTGGAGAAACTGGGAAAATTAATCATCTGCAGTCTATCAATTGTGTTTCATTCACACACAGAAGATTGCTCCACTAACCTTGTCAGGAGCTGGAAATACCAATTAACCCTTCTAATTTCCGTGTAATCTGCAGGATGTTGTTATGAACAGTCACAATGCCTCCATTACCCTACCATACACTTGATCTGATGTCGCAGCATGAGAATCGCAGTGTGGCCTACAACCACGACCCACAGAGCGAGTCTTCTGTTACTCTAAGCCTGCTACAGAAGCGGTGTCCTACCCAAACTCATATAGCTTCCATTCACCCCATATATGCATAATGCCATTTCCCATGAAATTTTCACAATTGCTTAAATTACACAAAAATTCTCCATCCATTATTCACATGCGTATCCCTCCCCCTTTTTTCAGGCAGCACACGCCATTCGATTATACCTAATGACAAAATGAGCTAACAAATATTTTCCAAATAAGGTTAATATATGTACTGTTGTTTCAACAGAAGCAATGTTTGAAAGCAACAACAATAGAAACTTCAATAATGTTTTCGAAGGCATTAGTAAAGTTACAGTGTCTAACAAATCCTACCATGATCCAACATGTCGTTAGTTGTCATTATTAGCTGATCTCGTCATGGTGGCAATCCCCCCACACCCCCTCGCCAAATCCATTAAAACGATTCATCATATTATTTTGGAAGAATTTAACACTGGTATCCTCTGTAACATTACAGAGCATACTTATGCCACAATGTGTAAGGCAGCCTGCTACAGGCGGCAGCAGCGATGTAAACCCACAAAGCCGCCAGCTGATCACATGCACGTGAATTTCTTCTGCATCATGTTCTCCTGCAATATTAGTGAACAAGCTGGAATAATAAAATATATATGTTTATGAGTCCAACTACTTGTGTGGATTTTGTCACCATAAGCCAACAAATTATGTTTGTTGAATAATGTTTGGGAGGTAACACATGCCAGTGTCCTTTGTGTAGCAGCCCTACGATATGGTTCCTCACATCCCATTAGGGACGTCGACACACAATCGGACAATCACAAGCACATCAGTATAAGGTATGCTGTTCATGGTAAAGTGAGCACTTTTGAGGCCATAGATTTTTTTTTCTTTCAGCCATGTCTTCGTTGCCCACAATAAAACAATACACATCTTAATCAAACAAGCTGCATGTCCCACCACAAAAAAAAATGGAGAGAAACTTGTGCATAACAAACAATGTATCAGTGGTGTGTTGTTGACGGCTGTGTAAAATCAAGCACTGAAGCAAACAGTGACATGTGGTGCATATTTGTACCTGCTACATCACGTGACTTAGTGCTTTAGTAAATATTTTGTTGTGTGTAATAATTTATTTGTAAAAGAATATTATGTCAATACTAATGAGCTAAATTCATATTGATAATTACACATCATGCAAACATAATAATTGCAGCACAATGTTCAACATAACATTTGCACATATTCACAAAGCCAGAGATATACGCGTGCAAGATACTTTTTTAATATAATATTTATTTTCGTAATTGTCTCATACAATTTCCAGTGTTTTGTTTTGTTTTGTAGTTGGGCATTAGCCATTATTTTGACCATATGGAAGCCACAGTAACGTATGGCCCACGTGGCAGCATAAACCCCACTTTAGTATTATTATTATGAAGGGTTTTAATTTGTTAGCTGAAAGAATTTACCAAAGAAAAGTAACATGGCAATGAACCACTGCAACTAATAATAATAATAATAATAAAAGTTTACATGTACTTCCTCTTGCCACCAGTGTCACATCGCCGCCACTCATTTCATCCATCATCATTACAATAGTTAATTCTAAGGTTTTTTTCATGTGTGCGCTAGAGAGCTCGGTCACTCAGCAAGTTCCCAGCCAATGCTGAGTTAGTCACACAGCGGTATTCACATGGAGTGGACTTTCATATGCAACCTACTCGACTCTGCATATTTTGTGCGAACATCATGTAGTGTTCTATAGTAATTATATTTTATTCAGAACCTTTAACATATTTTTATAGCCAGAGAGTGGGTCGCTCCACAGTCTTTACCATTTGTTCATGATTAGACCTTATCTTTTCAACCTAATATCATGTAAGCTTTGTGCTGTTTTTGTCCATTGTAGAGCTTTCCGAGCTATAGTGGTGATTGTGATGTGTGCCACATTCGGACCCCTTGACCACGTCTGGAGGAGAAACCCACCCAGCCAACTTACCAACACCGTCCACACTGTGTACAGCCACTGTTACATGTGTGTGGATCAGTGTGATTCGAATAGGCATGCTGTATAAATGTATACTTAGGTTTTGTTATATTTGTTTCCGTGGCCCTACAGTGTGTGTTTTCAATTGTTTTGTTCTTTTCAGTGCTAATGCATGTTCTAATTATGTTAATATAATTTTCCAGGCCATCTTCATATTAAATATTATTTGCTGTCATGTGACCACATGGTCCGAAACATGCCGCACCGTGTGCACCAGAGCGACGTCTGTGTGATCACGTGTTGTGTTGTTTTGTATTGTGTATATCGCCTGTGCGATACAGTGCTTATGAGTTTTATTTTTATTTAAAGGGTTTTTGTAGTGTTTTATTGGGTCTTGTGTTTTATTGGAATGAATCATATTGACATGTGCAACATACCAAACGTAAACAAACCACGCAACCACGTGATAAGATTCCACGCTCGTGGAATATTTTGTATGCATTTTTCAGTGTACTTTTATTGATTGCGCTTGTGTTATTTTATTGTTTAAATATATTTTCGTAAATTTAGCAATACCAGTACCAATACTGGACACTGTCAGTGTTTTGTGTTCAGTCAGCAGCAAGCCATGAACATGGTAATGTAATGTAACACCCATGTGCTAAATGGGGCCAAATAATAATAAGTATAATTTTAATTTAAATTCCCTTATAAGTGTCGTGTTAAAATGTTTTGTGTATTAAAATACTCATGTGCAGATGAATGTAGAGAAATCCCAGCACATGCAATGCTGTTCACAGAGGAAAAGTAAGCCACCAAGTTGAGGTTATGATGCCTTACACAGTACTGTTAAGTTTATTTTACATATATTTTTGTTTTCTTTTATTATTCAAGTGTGACTTATCATGCAATGTTTTAATTGCTTCATATTCATTCAGGGCCATGTTCACCCAGTCCATTTCACTTGTTTGTGTTTTCATGAAATTTGATCACTATTATGGTGGCGGGAGTTTGTGCCAGGAAGGTGGCAGCCCGCCGCCATTTTAGAGTCGCCTCTTGGTTACCACGTGGGATGGTCGTGCCGCATGCACTCTGTGGGCGCTTCACCGCTTTGACGCTAATCATGTAGTTTGCAAGAGTTTTCATTTACTTGAACCTTTTTGTTTTGCTTAGCCTGGGGAGTGCACCGTCCACAGCCCGGCTCATTTGTATATGGCTGGGACATTATTACCTTAAAGATAATGTAGGCATTTGCTACCTTTTTTCGTATAAGCGTGTACCCCATTTTAGCGGGGCAAGATTGTAAGTGCTTTGTTTGAAAGTTTAAAGGATTCATGTCATGTGAAGTTCCGGACTGTATTAATTTCTTCTGTCACTTCTTGACCGTGCAACTTGTATGTATTATTTTTCACAAGGCATAAGGCAGCCCATAACAGCCCGAGAGTGAGCATGGGTGTATGGTAATAACCCTGATAATTCCCACTAGACGCATTGGATATGGATATTTGGATAACGTTTACAACTTCTGCATCTACAAGATTGAGATGTCGGACATCAAGAGCAAACCTGTTCAGGCCATCGACCACATGCATGAACTGAACTCGTGCTCTCTGTTGAGATACTGGTGCCCCAGGACAACATGGTAACATATTTTGAATCCTTTCCACATATCCTATTGTCCTCCTTGATGACCGAGCCTAAATATCGATAGAGGTGAAGTGGTTTGCCCAAGTGTGGCATTTCCAACGATGCCCTTGCCAGAATGTCAAGTGGCTTTCCCAACTAGCGAGGCTTTTTCTGTATGGTTAACCCCAGTACTATCCTCCTTCCTGCCAGAAAGTTCAAAATTTTTCTGCAAAAAATTTATCTTCAAGAATCTCCTTTGTGCACTACGTACTACCACATATGCCCACAAATCTCTGTTTTCCTTTGACCATAATGGTCCCAATATCGCTACTGGTGATTTACCTAAACAACTACCACACAAGACTTGCAAGCAATGGAGGAAAACGATCGTCAACAATGGCAAAGAAAGAATTTGGCACCAAATTGTCGCGCGTACCGCAGGAACCACCCCTACCGTGCAGCGAGTGTGGCTATTGCCGCGAGCCAAGGCCAAGTGGACCGGCGAAACAGACGTCATGGACCCCTCGCGTCATCCACGCCACATTAACAACCGTGTGTGCCTGGACTTCCACACAACAAATGGCAAACCAACAACTTTGTGCTGGAAGTGTCTACGAGCGGTGCCGAAGTCTGGGCCGTTTTTATCTCGTGGATCTGCCTGTGGACTACTGTGAGCAAGGTAAACAATGAGCTGCAAGCTGAGGCGCGTGCAGGACAACCAGATGACTTCTGCACAAACTGTTTCCGACAATGGAAAACGAAAGGCTTCGTAAACCCTATTTGTAGGCCCAGCTTATGTGAGTGTAACGTCGCACAACTGAGTTCACCACTGTCAATGTCGAAATTTCGAAGAAATTTGCGGAAATGTGCCAACTTCACAGTTTGTGATTGAGTAGGAGCTGCTACTATCGCCGAGGTGCTGGTGGTTGTACCACGAACAGTGTGTTATGTCGCAGGAAATTGTGACGAAACATGATGAGTTCTACATAAACAGTTAGGAATGCCAACTGGTGACGATGGAACGGCCACAGCCAGCAGAGCAGACAAATATCACATTGCCGACTCGCCAGATACTGAGGGTAAGGCGACAGGAATGGAAGAAACATGGGCACAACTACAAAAACCTGCACCACTGCTCACACTGCCATGCCTGCCAACCAGTACCGTGTGCGGGAATGGCACTGCTTGCCACGCCACCTGCCTGTTTCGCACCATCACTCTGGATGGTACCATCCTGGAGACCAGAGTTGTTGACAGCTCCTGAGTTTGTGGAGGACTGGAGAAGAAGGAGAACTTGTTCGCCAACAACTCCAACGAGATTTCAGTAAATGCCGGGATACACTGTGTGTTCAAGCGAAGATCCCACGGCATTCCTCCGGGATTATGAGAATCGGCAGACCAGATACGGGGTCGACCTGGTAGACTGGCCAAACTCAATCGGCGAGCGATTTGGTGGAGACGCTCGACTGTGGTGGCGAGGAGTAAATCGCCATAGACTCACATGGGCCGAGTTCAATCAGTCGTTCCTGGCCCGATTTGCCAACACCTTCACCTCGCTGCAAGTCCGCAGTCAGATGGTGTAAGAATAACAGCAGGAGGAAGCATTGTACAACTTTGTAACCCAGAAAATCAGTACCATCCGAACATACCACCCGGAACTCAGTACGCAGGAGGTCTTGGGAGTATTAGCAAGTACAGCATATCTGGAATATCGAGCGGCACTGGAACCTGTCATCTATTCAATGGAATGTGAGTTCTTACAAACTGCCATGTTGTTGGGCACAATCATCCCCATCGAGCTGTTGCGCAACCACACATGTGAGCAACCACGTCGGGAGATGGAACACTCGAAACCGTTACAGGACCAAGAAGAGACTGGAAGAGAGAACAGTGGACATAGCGTGTCGAATAGTGCGAAACAGGAAGTGATAGCCACATCTCCTTCAACATGCGGTGATGGTACACACTAGTCACGCCTACCCACAGAACTGAGGCATCTAGCACGTCCATGCCACTGCTGCGACAGACCTCCCTTCGATAATCGTTGCCTGCAGTGAACCAGGGCACCGCCTGCAGCTGGAAAAGGAATGCCACTGCTGGGAATTGAGAGGTCGGGGTAGAGCGGCTTGACGCCACTCAACCCCAAGCCAAAACATGCTAAATGGACCCGATGCCACAACATGTTCTTGCGCAAATCAATTGTGACTTAACTAGTTTCATTCGCATTTCTGTCACAATCAATGATTATCCTTGCCGTGCACTAATTGGTATGGCTGCATCGCATAACTTTGTGAGGAGTAGTTTTGTCAATAGTGCAAACATTACACCCATCAACAAAACCGTTCAGCTGGCAACACGTCAACACACAGGAGAAATTAAGGCAGAAGCTAGCACCACCATCTACAACCGCGGCGTAGAAACTGCGACAGTTGTCTTCATATCAGACGAGATAAGGGAAGAAACTACTCTTGATATATCCTGGCTGACCGAACAAAATACAGTGGTTGAAGCCGCCGTAAGAAGAATAGAGTTCGGAAGAGACGAGGAAAGGAGAACAGCTTATAGCGTAGGGCCACCCGTGTCAAAGGTAAACACGCCGGCCGACACATCAGTACACTGTGCAAACCTGTCAGTGTTACCAACTACGCCGATGCTGGACACGCTGCAAGAGGAGGTCTCACATACACAGAGGAGCTACTTCAATACAAATAAGTGGAGAGAAGAGCGTGTCCAACAAAATGTAGAAAATTGGCGAGTTATAAACGATTGTGTTGAATCCCGCGCGAGCATTGACAGTGAGACGTGGAGAGTTTACATGCTCGCTGCTACCCACAATGCGATACTCCACTATTCCCATTCCAATCACATTTCTGGACACCCAGGAGTAGCTCAAACGAAATGTAACTTCCTGAAGTATTTCTACTGGCCAGGGCTGTCCGTGAATATAAGAAGCTTTCTACATCAATGTGTCACCTGCAACCACTTCAAGAGCCTACACAGGGACGGCATCACCAACAACAGCCACGCGAACCAAGTGAGCCGTTTGAAATGGTAGAACTCGACTTGATGGGACACTGATGGGGAAGAGGTTCATACTCATCGTGACAAATATGTTTTTGAGGTGGGTGGAGGCCTATCCCTCTCCAGCACACGAGCACATGGCATTGGCAAGGTCATGGAGAACGAAATGTTTGATGGCTGTAGATACCCTCGAACAGTTTTGAGCGACAATGGCATTCAATTCACTGGCCCTGTGTGGCATGATCTGTGTACAATATGAGGTGTACAACACCCCACCACAGCGATTTACCACCCACATGCAAACCCTACTGAAAGACGCAATCAATATCAAGATTCAGCTGCATCTGCGCGTGGGGGAAAATCACGCCTCATGGGTCGAGCACCTGCCTGCCGCATTATTCACTCTGTGGACTCGCACGAATCAGGTGACAGGGAAGACACAGGCCCGGTTACTCCAATACTGTAACCTCCCCCACCCCGGGAAATTTTCCGGCTGGGCGAGAGAAAACAACGGAGCAGTGGAGGAAGAGGAGAGTAGATAGGAATGAAGAGAGAGAAGACTAAGAAGAGCATGCGCTAACCAACACCATTATGCTTCCAAGTGGGCACTGGCTACCACCCTCCCACCATCCTGTTTACAACCTGGTCAGCTTGTGTATGCGAGAACCCATCCACAGTCAGCTGGACAGCGGAGTTTCCACGGATGTTTCGTAACAAAATGGAGTGGGCCACACAAAGTCATGGAACGTACAGGAGAAAAGTGCTACAAAGTTCGCCTGAGCAAGTGCCGTTCAGCAGTTTTTCATAGAGTCCCGCTCAGGTTTGCGGACGCCTGGTGCCAAGACGCCACCTCCCGGCGCGAGAGCGGACACTGGTAAATTCGAAATACTCCAAGATTTCATGCCCACATCTGAGAGAAAAGAGGGAGCCCATGAGGAAATTCCTACACCTGCATTTGCAATGCTTGGCGTCGAGATGCCTACACAGGCTGCAGAAGAGGGAGAAGATGGAAATCACATGGGAAATGAAAGAAACCTGTCTGCAGCTGTTTCTCCTTCCATCTTACGAGATGCACTGCAAAGGCCACCTGTTTCAAATAACCTCTGACAGGTGCGGAACCGGACCGGTGACTTGTGACGCCGAGGAGAAAACAGAAATTGGCAAAACCTAGGCCGGTATTGTTTGTGTTTGGGGACATCCACTACAACAATCTGCGATGGTTACTGGAAAGTGTCAGCAGCAACATCGAGGACAACGAGAGCAGCAGCAACAATTTCTGGGAAGGGGGAGGGGATGAGGCGATATCCGCCTGGCATGTCGAGTGCACAACCAACTGTTGTCAGGACACACCTCACACAGCTGTCACAACACTGCCGGCCATGTAGGAGCAACAGCACCACATTCCAAAAAAGGTAAACAACAGGGCAGACACTACAACCTACTCATATTTTATTGACTTTGCCCTGAAAGGTAACTCTGGACATGGCGCCCTTAAGGCCATTTTTAATATTGAAGTTTTTGCAGTGTGTATAGTACGGGTCCTGTCTCCCAGAAAGAGCAGAAGCAGTGTCACTATACTGCATGTAGGAGGCCTACATCCTATGCTCTCATGGTAGTAAAAACCACCACCTTAACATCAGTGTATGTAAGTGCATGTGGTAAACTTCAACTGAGCCAGAAATCGTACGGATACAAGGGATTCCTTTAGACCATCGGCCGACGACCCTACTCAATGTTCTCCAAAAAGGGCTAGCGCCAGACACACTAACCACTTCACTGGTCTGAGAATTCAGATGGGCGAACACATCATCCCTGGAGCCTGGATCACATGTCAAGGAGGATCCTCTAGAACTTATATATTATATCAAACTACATTATTATTATGGTTAATTCACGTCTGTTTAATTATTATCTACTATGGATTATCCCCACCTGAAACTTGTTGCAAGAGGTTGGGTCATCTTGTAGAACGATTAGCGGCGACCAGACACACCCATTCTTTGGTCCTTTTCTGAAACTGGCCAGACATGGAAAGGGGATGTGCCGCGCCTTGTATCGGCCTATATCGGCACATTGTTTGGAGTTTAGACATAGCTGGCCTGTTTCCATGTTTGCGGGGATGAGGGGCTATAGTTGCTGATCCTTTTTGCAATACTTGACGTAATCCCTGGCATCCTGGTTTACTCTGAATGTGTGTGGCCAGGTTCATACGAGGATTTTATACTAAGGTCCACTCATAACGCCACATATAAATTTAAAGGCATGTAATTTTAAAATAAATGATTTTGAAGGATTTAGTAATATTCTAGTTGATACTCTCTTTGCTTAATGAGGGGTGCAGATGTGAATAAATTGTTATAAGTTGATTGGACTGTGTACTTAATTTAGTGTAATTATGATGAGGTGTCAGTACATTGTTACTATTTTAGTGATACTTCGGGTACTGCACCCTACAGCAGAGTAACTTCAGTGTAAGTAAGGCATGCAAGGTGGCCTACAACCTTGCCACGGAACTAAGGCAGTGCCTCAACTCGAAAGTGTGCTCATTCTCACGCGTCACTCTCACTCTGGCACACTCTGGCTCACTTAAGGGAACTGAGACTTGTGCCCTCTGTAAGCCTTCGGCATTATTTCTCTCGCAGAAAAGGTAATAAATAGTGAAAAATGAATTATTGTTGGCCTTACATTTTCCTCAAACAAATGCAAAGTAATTTATGTGGTAGTAGCTTATTTTAATTTGTTACATTTTTGCATGATTAAAAACATAATTGTTATGTACAAATCACAGTATTTAATAATATGCACTCAATTAACCTAAATGAAATGTGGACATAACATCATAACTTGTTATGTTCTATATCAAGCGGGATATTGTTAATATGCATTTCACAATCGCAATGATTAAGTTAAATCGATAAGATATTTCTAACACTGCTTTAGAAAGAACAAAATTTATGGCTGGATATTTGAGGTTAGACTTGAAAACAAAATGGCTGACAGAGAGGGTGCAAGAGTGAGCACTTAGTATACATCATTGTCCACTCTTTCTCTCGTGCTCTCTCTGAGTTGGGACAGCAGAGAGGACTCTCTTCTGTGGCATCAAGAGTGAGCGATAGAGGACTCTCTCGGCGAATTGGGACACGGCCTAAGGGACGTGTCCCAATTATTAACATTAACATAATGCGGATTGACTGGATGAGATGGGGTAAAATATAGAAAAGGGGCGATAATGACTTGGCCACACGTTGGCGAGCGAATTTGACGCTGGGGTGTGGGGTGATACTGGGTTGATTAGGAATTTTCAAAAGTGGTGAACAAAATTTGGAAAGAGGTGTTTGGAATTATATACCCGGTAGGCACCAGATGTCACCGTGGCAGCGTCACTGATACTGTTGCAGTATAGCTGAGTCCTCGTTGCCTCGGGGTGCTGTGGGCCGATCATCAGGCCTAACTTTACTGCGATGATTTTGCTGTTCACCTGATATAGAGGCCTCATTGTTTGCTAAACGAGGGGCTCTTCTGGCGGCGCAATCACCACAGGGTATTGCAAATTATTGACATTGAATTGGTGCAATCAGACTCCCTATGCATGTATTGTTATGGCCAAACCACACGCCCATAAATGGCCAACATAATACTTTGAAATATATTGCAGCACACATGAAAACAAATAGTTACCCTTAAATTCACATAAATATTTGCAGAAGAAAATGGCGGGTTTTAAGGGTCCCATGCCCTGAAATGCCTTTCGGCTACCGAATAAAAAGCACTAGTCAGTTCATGCTATTTACTGGAGTTTCTAACATTCCCTCCAGGAGAACAGCTTACACAGTTGCGTGCTTTCAGCCTTCAGCGAAGGTTGCATGGTGATAAAAGCACTAGGTTGGTATGGAATTAAGTGTGCTGATAAATTTACGAACTCCCCAGGTGATGCAATTCCTGGAGTGTCGAGGGGGAGTGTACCGGAAGGTAGAAAACAAAAATGGTTCCTGAGAAATTAAGCTATTGCAGAGAAGTTACCGGTGATGAAGAATTGAGGCCATCCGGGTGGGAAAGCACGAGCGCGAATTCACATGGTCCTCCCCCTCTGGTTACAGCTTGCTGGCAGTGGCAGGCCCACATGCCCTGGAGGGATCTGCTTGCACACGCAGAAGAACATATTTACCATTACATGGCACAAACAATCTTAAGCACTGCACAAACAAATAAAAAAAAATTTCTTGAGGCTTGCCTTGCAAGAATGAAATGGAATGGACAAAACACTGGTGGCGGTGAAAACAGACATTTATGAAGACAACAATAACACCGCAAAACAATAACACTGCGGCATAAGGGTTTCTGGTTATATTTTACTTTATTTACTGGTAACAGTCCTCATCACATGTCGAGAAATATTCCTGCAAAAATGTTTATAACCCTTTTATTGCAATAACACGTGTTTGTGCATTACTCGGCCCACTCTCTAGGACCAGTAAATGTGCATGGTGCTACACTACTTTGCACTGACTGCACATGCCCTATCCTGCACTTGCGTGCACCACTCCTGCATTCACATGTCACCGACACTACTCGCCGGTGATCAATCGTCGAGTGCATATGTGTGCTATGCTGAGGAGTAGCTGGTGTGACAAATGGCCTATGGTGGGGTATGACACACATCACATACCTTGAACTCTTAACTTCAGTAAAACAATTTTATTTTTGGGGTCTCGACTCTCAAGTCCGTATTTACATTTCATGAACATCGTTTAAGCATGTCTCAAGTATAGACTAAAGATTTGGTAGACCGCTTATTCATCTTCAGCGCATATACCCAACATTGACTTACTCCAATTCTACACAACTGTTAAAGTCACATGGTCAACATGGTCACATGTTTGTTTACATAATAATTTTTAAATGACAAGCCCTATTATATTAATAAAATACCTTGACCAGTTTGAATTTAATCAAATAGTATTACAAACTTGTTAGAGGAAATATAAAAACACCTCTAAGCGCTTGTTGACAAAGTTTTCTAACCTAAAATCCAAATCACGCCGTTTTCGCTAGACATGTTGGCAGAAAAGCAGGTCAATGTTCGGATACTGAGATTGGTTGTGCGCGGTCAGCAAGATCGATCTACCTCATAAGAAGGCGATGGCAAAACATGAGTTAGGATGAGATTTATTTATTTAATTAATTTATTTATTTATTTATTGCAATTTACCAAGAACAATACTGTTCATAAAGGAGAAATAGTACAAAAAAAATCATGGCAGTTTGTGATTGCATACATAGTAACATACAATACATACACAAATAACACACACAGCTAAACATGATAAAGGAGTTAAAGTAGGCATTTCAGAAATACAGTACAGTTACATTTTTCTTGAGAAGAAAGAGAAAGATTGATTACAATTTAAAATAAAACAACATTATTTGATGATAGGGGAGAAATTATTCAAAAACCTTTTTTTTTAATGGCGCTCTTATTAATTACAATAAGAAAAATAGCAACAGAGATGGTATACCAAAAAAAAATTGGCAGTTTGTTATGCATAAGTACTTAAGTAACATACAAAAAACATACAATAACATACAGTATGAAAGAGATTATAACAGGCCTTTCAAAACATGCAATGCAAATACATTTAACATAACAGAAATGAAAAGATTGACTACAGTTGCACAAAAAGAATTATTTGATACCAGGTGAGAAATTATTTTAAAAAAAAATATTTTGTCATTGTGCTGCTATAAATTGTAATAAGAACAAATTATTATAACACAGATACAGAAGGGAAAAGTTAAATTTACATAAATATCCACTCATAATTTTTGTACCCATCCCATAATAATGTTTTATAGTTTTGTTTTGAATTTAATTCGCTGGTACAAGATGTTACAGTTTTTGGAAATTTGTTAAATTTTTGGCGTGTCAGGAAACGAAACATTTTGTATCCATATTTAAAAGATGATACACACGGCAATTCCAGATTTTTGCATGTCTGGTGTAGTGCTGGTGCATTGTCTCTCTTGATGTGAATTTCAGTTTGCTCAAAGTGAGGTTATATTTAATTTTTTTTTTTTAATAAGAGGGAGTTCATATATGAGCATAATTTTATGGGCATAATTGTTGTTTCTATGTATGACTTCTCTGTATTGTTACTGGGAGGAAATTTGAAAACATTTATTATTGCTCTATTTTTTCTAATTTTTCTAATTCATGCAGTTGGGTTTTATTACAGTTTATCCATACTATATTAAGGTAACTTAAATGGAAATGTATTAGGCTGTAATAAAGTCGTAGTCTACATGTATGGGGCTCAAAATCTCTTAATCTATAGAGTGCCCCTATGGTTAGGGTTATTTTTTTTTCGCAATATGCTTCATGTGATCCTATCATTGTAATGTTTCATTTATGATGAGACTTAAATACTTAACTTTGGAGACTCTTTCAATATTTCTATTATTAACTGACAATACATACTCTGAGGTTATATTTTTGATAAGTTTATTAAATAGCATGTAGTTTGTTTTATTCTCATTAAATGACATTTTATTTTTTACAGCCAATTAGTTATGATATTTATATTCTCTTGCATATCCTCCATTATTTTTCCAATATCTGTTCCTTCATATAGTATTGCTGTATCATCCGCGTGCGTATAAGTTAAGGCACCCTTTGAGATTAATTGTTGCCAAGTCATTTATATACACCAAGAATAAAGTTGGCCCTAGCACTGAGCCTTAGGGAACACCACATGTGATTGTTAATTTAGTATTTTCAGAGTCCCCTAGACACACATACTGTTTCCTTCCACTCAGGTAACTGGTAACCCAATCTAAAGCTTTCCCCTTACCCCAGCCATTTATAATTTGTAAAGTAAAATTTTGTGATTTACTGTATCGAAAGCTTTCCGAAGATCAATAAATAGGCATGCAGCAACTTTCTTTTTAGCCATAATGTCTGTTATATGAGAGATGGAATCTAAAGTGGCTGTCTCAGTATTTGATACTTCTCTGAACCCATATTGTTTATTGTACCAAAATTCAGATTTATTAAGGAAGCCAACCAAATACTTTTGTACTACTTTTTCAAATGGCTTTGAGAGTGATGGCAAAATTGAAATTGGCCTATAGTTAGATGGGTTTAACTGTTCTCCATTCTTATATATAGGCACAACTCTAGCTATTTATAGTGGTGCTGGAAAATTTCCTTGGCGGAGAGATAGATTTACCAGGTTTGCGAATGTATCTGCAACCAAAAGGTTACACACTTTTAATGTTTTGATATTTATTCCATTTTTAGTTATGATCTGTTTAGGCTTCATGTTTTTAACAATATTAATTATTTCTTCTCTATCAGTCGGATATAAAAAGATTGATTCCCTACATATATTCATTGTACTCCCATAAGTCCAATTTGAGCTAGCGACCAAGTCTTTTACTACACTGATGAAGAAATTGTTGAAAAGTTCACACACTTGTTGAGTGTACTGAGAGATGAGGTATTTCCTAGTTTTAGTGCAAAATATTCCTTTAATTTCCTACTATATTTGCATTTATAAAGCACACTATTTATAACCTTCCAGGTTTCTCTACAGGTATCCTTTGCTTTACTGAACTCATTTGTATAATATTTTGTCTTTAAGTCTCTTTTAAGACATGTGACTTTGTTTCTGACCAGTTTGTATTCAGTCAGAAGTAGCATGTTTAGAGATGTTTTCTTTAACTTGCTATGTATTCTATTTCGTTTATTTATAAGATAAATTAATTCATCTGTCAACCAAGGGGGATTTGTTTGCTCATCAGTAGTTTGCTTTCTTGTATTATTTACTTTTATTTTGCATTGGTTTATAGCACTATTTAAAGCATTAGCAAGCTTACATAGGCAGTAGTTAAGTTCTCGTCATTAGAATCAAAATTAAAATCCATTAATATTTCATTTAGTTTTTGATAGCTTATTTTACTTTTGCTGCTTCCATCATATTGTTTTGTTATTTTAATTTTATTTATATTGGTGAATATGTCAGTTATTAAAATGTTATAATCACTAATGTCAGTATTTATTTTTGATACATTATACTCATATTCGGCATTATTGACTACTACATGATCAATTAAAGATGAACTATTTTCTGTTGCACGTGTAGGGTATAATGTATTGCATATGACAAGACCCTATGAGCACAGTAGATTATTGTAATAATCATAAAGCTCATCTAAATTGAGTATGTCAATATTAATATCACCAACAATAATTAGGTTTTTGCTTTTTATCTGGCACAGTTGAATGTCAGAAAAATCGAGAAATGTTTTCGCATTGGCACGTGAAGGATTATAGGCTCCCAGCAGAGTAAATTTGTTTGTTACTCTTACTTGTTATTTCTAGCAACGATAAGCGCTGAGTACCTTCAGACACGAGTCATGCACATTAATACCAATACCCCCACCAATTTTATCATCAATGCAAGCAAAGAAACTTTTGTAATTGTTTATGTTATAGAATTCAATTTCGTTGTCATTTACCCATGTTTCAGCAATGACTAAAACATCGACTACCTTGAGTGAATTTGCAAGGATTTCAATGTCATCAAATATATTCTTAATGCATCTAGCATTTATGTACATGACTGTTACGACGTCTTGTTTGCTAGGTGGAAAAAAACTTCTTGGATAGCAGTAATCTAGAGGACACTCAAATATATATTAATTTACACTAAAAGCATGTACCTGCATTAAGTTTTCGCTTAGTTCATTTTCAACTAGCATTGCTGGTGTTTTTCCAATATTTCTTTCACATCTTCGACAGTCTTCACTCTTCTTATCGTGTCCTGCTCGTTTATTTTTACGAAAGTCTTGCAGTCTTGCGTCCAGATGAACTTATATCCATGCTGCCTCAGGTCCTTTGCTTGTTTGAATACAATCTTGTTTGTAGTAGTGAGGTGTTCATTGACAAATACTGGCCGTGCAGGTGCATTTATTCCACTATCCAAGGATGTTAGGTACTTCTCGTTGGCCTTCTCTGCCTTTATTATTTCTTTTTTTTTTTTTTTTTTTGTTTCTTCTAACAAAATTCACTAGCAGTGGAGGAGGAAGATCTTTTTTGCTAGTCGGTAGCCTATGACAAGCACCTATTTCTTGGTCTGATATTTCGATCTTCGGAGCCTTCCCTACACTCTTTATCAGCTCCAACATATTTTCATTTGTTATAACTGGGAGTCCATGTATTCCCACGATATTGTCCCTCAAACACTGTTTTAGGTCTTCATTTTCAGTTTCCAAGACATCTGCTTCTTTAACTAACCTTTCTTGGTCAAATTTTTTATTTCTCAATTTGATATTTTCTTCACGAACTTTTATTAGTTCAGGTTTTACTTCTTTTAGCACTTTTCTTATTTCATTTAGACTATCCTCATAGCCTTTTAAGGATAGTTTTGTCTGTTTCAGGTCATGTTGTATTTCTCGAGCTTCTCAAGTCTTTTTAATACTTCATTAAAAATATTGTCCACTTTTGTTGGGTTTGTTTCATTCAAGTTGGTTGCATTGTTTACACTTTTATTTGTGTATTCTTCTATGCACTAATTGCAGTACCTCTCGCTCACTTTGTTCTTCTTTAAGGATTCATATTTATTCTTCCCGATTCCAAATGTCTATATATCAACATAGTTTATGATTAATGACTTAATTACACATTTGGATGAAAATCAAAATTCTTCTGCTCCAAGAAAGTTTTTGTAGAACTGAAATAGTACAGATACCATTAATTTTCCAATTTAATTCCCACTATAGACCTTAAATTCTACTAAATTCAATGATTTAACTAGATAGTTTTAAAGAAACGGAACATGTTAACAGAAAATGGTTTTTTTTCAACTATAATAGTAATTCACAATAAGCGTACTCATGCATAAGAAGAACCTAAATATAGTCATTTGCAGCGGTATAAAACAAAGTTATTTCACAGATGCTAGTTGTGTTTACTCGGACAATTTAAGCAATGTTATTTGCGTTACTATGACGAAAATTTTTCATTGGATTCGATCCATTCGATTTAATGCATCGAGAATCCCTCCCCACCCCCCTTTTTTCAATTACCAAATCCACACCACCGCGCCCGAGAAATCAAAGGAGATAGTGATGGGAAATATAGTTCACTAGAATGAACTAGGTCGTTCAGAACTAGTCACATTTGAGAAAGTTCATTGGGAACCGTTATTTTGAACCATATGAGTCACAGTCGAATGATCATGTGTACTGGCGAACTGTAAAACATAAGCGTAACCTCGGTCCGAGAACTATTAGATAGGCCTTTCTCTGTTTCTTCTTTCACAGTTCCATTTCCCCTCCTCAGTAGAATCTAAGCAAGTGTGAAACAGAAAGAGAAGCAAATAAAGGTATTGACCGCCAACCACGTTTCATTCGTCGAGTGACAGGAGGGGAGGGTTAGTGATCAACGGAACAGGACAAAGAAATAAGAGAAAATATTGATCGCAATGACTTGCAAACGTGGGAGTGGCGAGAAGGAGAACTCACTTTGAGGAATACGCGTTCTAGTGAAAATATGAAGGGAGCGATTCGGATCTTTCTCATTCTCGCGCGCCTAGCGCCTCGTCATTCGTACGCACAATGCTGGAATGTGTCCATAGTTACACTGTACTTTGCAAATTTTATCTGTAACAGTAGTATTTTATTACATGTGATGAAAGCCAATAGGCATATCTACTAACGTATTGGTTTCCTTTTTACCTACTTGTTACGGAAACCGCACATGCCAGTAGTAAGAACGTGCTCTTTTAACATATTTCATGATATTTTATCTCTTTATATGTACATAATGTGCTAAAAGTAAACATATGCATTAGTATATATTTGGTCCATGCCACTTTGGCCAAAACATTGTATTCCTAATGTTTATTTATCTAGAAAAACTTAAACATGTAAACAAGTATTTCACAGAAAATGCGTTGGTACAATATCCTCTTAACGAGTACCTGCATAGTAAGGGCAGCGGGAATACAAAAAAAAAAAAACAACAGCCTCTTTACCATGTTATAGACATGTTGCTAATGCAATTTGGATTTATAAAATTATTAACTCGAATGCCTATTTTAGCCCTCCAATTCATTTTGATTGTACTGGTTTTTATAAATGACCAACAATTGTTGAAAAATTCGAGAATTGTGGTGGGAAGAGAGATTTTTTGATATAGGCCATTCACGGCGAAGTGAGCACTTTTTAAGGCCTTCCCAACTGCAGTTAACAACTATTAAATAATGTTATTACAGCATCCGACGTTACCATTTGTGAATGGTGAAATGTATATATTGTGTTTATTAGTCACATGGAAATGTTTGTATTTAAAAATGGCGGAAAGACAGGAATTGGATGAAAGGTAAAGTTAAGCAGGGCCTTAAAAAGTACTCACTTGACCATGACCAGCCTATAGTTAGTAATTTTACTAATACAGAAAAATATGAATTAAAATACATGGTTAATGTTCTCAAGATTATTTACAGTTCATAACAAAAGGTGCATAATTTTGTGCAGTAAATTAATTTTTTACAACCACCTTAAACATGCAGAAGGGCGAAGGGGGTCACTATTGTCCACCCCCTCCACCCGTTGATCCGTGCCTGCTAGTGCCCATCATTGTTAACTCACTGTTGGTACGATGGACGTGGCACAAACGAGAGCTGGTATGAATGTTGTAATTGTTGTGGTCTCTATAAACAGAGTTCGGTGAGATGATATGTCAGTCCGCTATAATGTTTAGATTTTCTCTTTGCAAAATGTCTCCTCGAAGGACCAGTGATATCTGGAACCATCTTAATGAAGTTCCTGGTGAGCAAAAAGCAAGATGTTGCTACTGTTCGCTAGAAATTAGTTTTGTGTCAGGTAGTATTGGTAATGTACGCAGGCACACGAGAAACCGACGTCCTACAGTAAACTTTTCGAAGGCTGGAGTTGTAAGTGCGCGTCCTGATGACCAACCATATGGTGATGTCAGTGTACAACACTGCGTCGACGATGTAAGGCCATGCGAATATAATTCACCCGGAACACTGTCCATGCCATCTACCTCACAGTTGGCTAATGCAGTTACCTGCAAGGAAAAGCCAGTTCAACGAAAAAAAAAACAGACTGGTATCACTCATTTTGTTACCATAAACAAACATCTTACTGTTAAACGGTCACTACAGATAGATGAGCAACTGGTTAGAATGGTTGTCAAGGGATACCATCCTTCTAGCCTTGTGGAAGATGAAGAGTTCAAAAACTTTGTGGACATGCTCTCACCTGGCTACCACTTGTCTACTTCTACTCGCAAAACATTAGCAACATGTTTGACACCCAGAATGTATTTGTCAGTGCGAGAAAAAGTGAACTTAATGATGAACTAGGCATGACTACAGACAGCTGGACTTCCATCAATAATTCATGTTTTGTAGCTCTGACAGTCCACTTTGTTGACAGCGAATCAAAATTGAGTACGTTTTTGTTGGATTGCATCTCATTTAATGAGAGACATACTGCAGAAATTCTAAACGCACAGCTGAGAAGCATCGCAGAAGAATGGGGCATTGACAATAAAATAGTGGTGGTTGTAACTGGTATTGCGCCAAACATAGTCGCTGCAGTCAAGCTAAGCAGTTGGCGACACCTACTGTGTTTTGCACAAACAGTAAGCCTCATTGTGCAACCGTCTTTGCAGACAACTAAAGCAATCGAAAAAATTAAGACCATTGTTGAGTTCTTCAAGCAGAGTTCGAGTTTTTTGGCATAACTGAAGTCAACCCAAGAACAAATGGGACTGTCCTCTCTGAAACTTACACAGGAAGTGCCAACGTTGGAATTCAACGTATGACATGATGCCAAGAATCTTAAAAATCAAGGAGGCAGTAATCTCCAAACTGGCTATTGTCAACCCAGAACTGAATGTTCTGACAATAACAGAATGGGACATCTTGCAAAGAGCAGCCGAAGTTTTGCACATTTTCAGTGAAGTGACGTCAGATATTAGTGCAGAAAAATCTGTGCCAGTCTCGAACATTATTATTTTTTCTATAAGTCAATGTGTGATCATGTGAGGGAGTGTTCTGTTCGCAGGCAGCCAGTGCCAAAGGAATAAAAAACATGTGCAGTAAGTTAACAAAGCAGCTGAAAAAACGCCTCAAAGATCGTGAGAGCAATTAACTATATGCAAAAACGACTCTACTTGACCCAAGGTTCAAAAAATTCGGCTTCACCGACAATGCCAAGTATGAAGCAGCATACACACAGTTACGAAAGAAAGTGTGTGCAATACGTGGACCAGCTGCCAAAACCAACACAGAATTGCCGCATGCAGTTGTTGCAACTGCTTCGCATTCACAATCATCACTCTGGAAAAATTTCGATGTGACCGTCCAGAAACTAACTCCGCGTGACTCAACAGCAGCAGCAATCGTTGAAACAGACGAGTATATACAGGAACCATTATTAAACAGGCACGAAAATCCCTTGGAATGGTGGTGAGACAGGAAGTGCTTATATCCGCGCCTGTACGAACTTGTGCAGCGGCGGTTGTGTATTATTCCAACATCTGTGCCGTGTGAAAGGATTTTTTCCAAAGCTGGACAAACGCTTACAGAAAGAAGAAATCTCCTGTCATCTTCAAAAACATCCGAACTTTTGTTTCTGCATAGCAACATGAAATAATGTTCTTGTTTGCGAAAGTTTTGTTTACGGAATGTTAAGTTGAATCACTAACACTCTCAAGTTTACAGTATTTTACAAATGGAATAGTCTTTGTAACTGTCTTCATAACTTACATATGTGATGTTTGTAAGTTAATTGCTAAAGAATTAGTGCATTATTGTATGTAGACGAAATTAATTCTTTTTTTTATACAGATATAAGATAAAATTATAGTGAAAATACCTTTACTTTGTATTTACCACGCCTATGTTGTGTAATATAACACCAAACTACTTTTGACACTGATAGTAACCACCACAACAATATTATAACAGGTTGTGTTGCGAGAGATAACCAGATGTAAAGTAAATTTTTCGAAGTCAGGCGTGAACAAAATCAACAAAAATGGTTCCGACAAACTGGATTTATTCGTAACAGTATTAGAAACATTTTAACAGCACTTTAATTACAAAAATAACTTATTATAATATAATGAAAATAATGTCAGAAAGCTACAACCTAAGTTTTGAGTGAATATACTAGAAAAAAAAAAACAGTTTTTCACTTCTGTATTGTGTCTGTGTAAAACTTGACATTACATAAATGAGGGTTTTTCTATATTTTACTGTCGTAGCTATACTCGCATTAGTGCAGCCATCACATGTATTTTCTTACAGTAGCAGGAATTTCCGTATGTCAGGCAACATCGTATTTATAGTACGAGTGAGTGAGAGGGCTTTACGACACTGTAACAGCGAGGTCTTTAGTGCCGATGAGGATGAAACGAGATGAATGGACGAAACAGACATCCATACCCTGACTGGGTTTCGAACCTGGAACCCCTTGCACCGCATACCGGCACAGGCGTGCAACTGACTACGCGATTGGGGTAGGCACGAGATATTACGAAAGAACGAAAAATCGCTGCCAACTGTCTCGCGCAGTGTCCTGCAGTTCCCGACCGATGTGCGACTCATGTGTCACTATTGAACTAGGTAGGTCTGCTGTCCCTACAGGTCGTGGCAGTGCTGAACGAGCTAAAAAAAAGATACCGATAGAAAGAGGCAGATGGAAAAGAAGTATGCATGGTGATGTGGCCAGTCACGGAGGGCGGGATAGCTGGAGGGAGGTATAGACGGAGGGAGGGATAACCGGAGGGAGGGATAGCCGGAGGGGGGAAAACTGCAGGTTGCGACGAACTACCGATTATCTGAGCATGCACAGTGACGACTGTGACGCACCTGGCGTAGTTACTGGTACTGAGAGAATAACTGACCAATATCAAAAGAGACTAGTTCTTTTTTTGCATCTCCCCGAAATTTTCCATTTCTGACCCTACTACCCTGCCTCTCCCCCGAGCCAATCGAATCGAGTGAGATGCAAACAACGATGTAGGACTTACAGAATTTCATCTCCAACACCTGACCTCTCATTTTGACCAACTCTCAGCAGATGTCGCTACAGTCGACTTTTTATCATCAGTTCAACTTTACCAACTTCACACATTTTCTGTTCTACAACCTATCAGTCCTACCAACCTGATTACTCCAGATCTCAAGTATTACCATTCTTTCCGACCTGCCAATCAAAACTTCAACTCAACTCATGGCCCCACAACTCATACCAAAAGTCAACATCTGATCACCTCTACTAACTATATTCTGTTCATCGCATCATCACGAAATTTGGTAAACTCGCTTCTCATTTTGTCTTCTTTCATGCGACCACAAGTGATCACCAAATTTTCGATTTTTAGCTCTAGAATAAGCGATATAAGTGATCAGATCAGGGAAGAAGTTATCGCAGCTAATCATAATAGTGACCACTGCATTCCTTGGACCCAATTTATCTTTACCGCAGCTGTTCATCTCCATTACTCAACTAGATCACCATAATGACAGACACAAAAGATTTGAGTAAACATTCAGAAGTTCTACATTCCTCCGATGCCTCTTCCAGACCACCACCGAAAACACCTCCAACTCATGGCAGCTGACACAACTGGCCAACTCCTTAAATGAGACAGCCAAAATCTAAATCCCAACAATCCAAATAGCAAAAATCTCCTGGTGACTGAGCTATCTTACCATCTTCAGACGACTCTGATCGATCGCCACACCATCCTTCCATTCAAAAAAATTCACAAAAATATCAGCAGTCATAACATCATCCAGTCTCCTGTCTCTCACAACAACCACCGTCACCACCACAGCATGTTCTCAACCCATCTCTGCCACAGGTTCATCACTATCCATTCCTCCATATCAACTCAACCAAACTAAAGAAGATCTGCGTAATGATGATTCGGCCATCAATACTGACCCATCTCTGCACACAATTGAAAACACTATCATTTCACCACATTATCTTCCTTCTCCTGCTTTCTCTGGGACTAAAGGCATATTTTCATTGGCAAACTCACCAACATCTAACTCTTTGGATGCATCTACCTCCCAAGAATGCCAAGATTTTCTGCAAGCATTGGAAACTGCCCCATTGGCCTCCAACATCACTGTCAGCCCAGCATTACTAAGACAACTGTTCCTCGCACAGCGAGCTAACGTTCCTATAGAGTCTGTCACCACATGAAGACCCTCTCAAATTCAATTTTATTCAATCTCCTGTCTCTCAATCATCCACTACAACTTCAACTATCATGACCTCAACAACAACTGTCACAAATTCTGTCTCAAACTCATCCACTTCAACAAAAACTGATATGAACACCTCTTCAATATTCCGATTCTTCCACTGCAAAAACCTTCATCCACTGCTGACAATATGGAAGTAATTGAAGTCCGTATGGGCAAGCGCTCTGCCACAAACGACTCGCTTTCTCAGGATTGGAGTGATGACAGAGATGAGTGGACTACTGACACGCACCACAAACCTGAATCATCCTCCCAGAACTCACAGATACCAGCATATAAGCAGCAAAGACCATCCACACTAAAACCCCAGACAGACATAACATTGAGAAACAAGTAGACAACAGCACTGATAATGACTCCACTCGCCACAGTCGTTCTTCTCAACCCAAAACATCTGTCAAGTCTTCATCCAAAACTACTACATCTACACCTGCATCTCGACAACAGTCATCCAATCATTCTCCTCCTGATCCACTTCAAATTAACATGAAGAAACCACCCCTCATTGTCTGTAAAACTGGTCTCTTACCCAATGACATCAAACTAATGTCAAACCTCCGAACAGAATTCGAAATTGACATAAAGGCAACTCACTACCAACAGTCCTCTATATTCCAATTGGGATGCAGGAACGATCACCAAAAAATGCTTTCCATCCTCCGATCTCAAAATATCCCCTTTCACTCATGGACCTGTCCAGAAGATCCCTATACCCGCGTCATTATCAGAAATCTCCACATCGACACTCCCATCTCAGAAATTTTCCGACTGACTTACAGAACACAACATCCGTCATACTAAAGTCCTTCGCAAGGAGAACAAAGGCAAGTTTCCTGAACCATTCCCCCTATTCCTGGTCGTGCTCGAAGGTACAGCCCAATTACAATAAGCCTTAAAATTGACAAACCTCAGTGGCATATCCATCAAAGTCGAGCTGTTCTATGGAACAGGCAAGATTCTCCAGTTCTTCAGATGCCAGGGTTTCGGTCTCACTGCTCACAATTGTAACAAGAACATCAGGTGTGTTCATTGCGGAGGTCCCCACATGTCCACCCAATGTGACCAGCCAAAAGATGCCACACCTACCTGCTGTCTATGTAAAACAGGAGAACACCCTGCGAATTACTCGGGCTGTCCCAAATGCATCCAATACATAGAAACCAGATCTTGCAAAGTCCAAGAAAAATCAACACCAGAATTAACTCAAACCAAATCATCTCGCTTTATTCCTCAATCATTGATCACTCCTGGTAAATCCTTCACTGCTGCTCTTCCTGGCTCCAACAATCAGTCCTCTGCACTCTCTTCCTCAAACCTCGATGGCACCTGGCAGACAAGTGCGAGATTCTCATCCTTGGTCTCTCAACAGTCTTTGGCATCTGTGACTCGTTCACCCAACCTGACACATCCAACTTTAACCCGCTTTAGTCATGTCATCCATTTTCACCTGGAATGCCAGGTCTGTTCTTCATCACTCTCCAGAAATCCACAACTCCTCGACAAACATCACCAACTAATTTTCGGCATCACAGAGATCTGGCTGACTCCCACAACAAATTTTCATATTCCTGGATACACATGCCACCGTTCAGGCAGGGAAGTGGCTTCTCGTGGCAGTCTCCCTCTCCTCATCAAAAACAGAACCCCGATCGTAAATCCATTCCTCCCCTAGATGACATTGAGGCCATAGCAGTCCGCCTCACTGGTTTCCTTCCTACTTTCACCTTCATCATCTGTTACATACCTCCTCGTGGTCCTTTTCCTACTCTTTCACTTCAATGTCTGTCACTCCTAGACCACAATATAATCATCGTTGGAGACTTCAACAGCAAGTGTGTTAGCTGGGGTTGCCACATCACCACTTTCCAAGGTAGACGCCTCTTCAATTTTGTCCGTTCTGCTAATCTTGTGGTGTATGCTTCCACCTTCACCTAAATTATTCTCCCCATGAAAGAACTTTCTTCCATCTATCCTAGATTTATTCATCGCTTGCCAAAATATTCAACTCCCGCATATTCGTACCATCATACATCTAAATTCTGATCATCTCTCAATTTATGCTGGAATAACCTCTACCAAAAGACATCTTACACTCACGACTTCGCATTACAACTTTCACAAAGTAGACTGGAACAACTTTAAAAACACATTGGACAGTTACATTTATCTCACAACTACTCCTCGCACACCAGATGAACTACATGTCGCAGTTTTGAAATTCACAAAAGCCATTCTCACTTCTGCGAATAAACACATCACAAAACTTAATCCATCAAAAGCTAACCCATTCCTTCATCAATTCCAATCACTCATTCGTCAAAGAGACAGAGTTAGGGAGCGATGGCAATGCACACGTTCATCTGACGATCTCGACTACTTTCACTCACTCTGTCGTCAAGTAAAATGGGAGAGCTCTTCTTGGACGTCGCAACAACAGGCCATCTAACTACATTCCCTTCTGGTAACCAATGGCACCGCCTGGCAATATATTAGAAAATTCTGTTCCACACCCATAACCATTCCTCCCATTGTTCATGCCAGCTCGACTATCGATTCTCCTTACGTCAAAGCCCAACTCATCGCTACACACTTCTCATCCACTTTTCGCTTACATCTTCATCCTCCAGGATACCCTGGCAGTGAACTTGTCAATCTGACTCTCACCCCAGATCCCAATCTACCCATCGAGTGTCGTCTACTTGCCTCACCATGAGAAGTCAATTCCACAATCCAAAAGGTCTGCTACTCAGTTCCCTCAGGAGCCGACACAGTTGCAGCACACCTCATATGACCACTCACCCACAAGGGAATAATTTACTTCACTCTCATCATCAGTGCCATCTTTCTCACATGTCATTACCCCACATCCTGGAAACATGCCATAGTCATCCTTGTTCCAAAACACGACTCACCACCAGAATCATCCCTGTCGTATCGTCGTACCACACTTCTCTCAGTATTCTCCAAAGTTGTTGAGAGAATAATTTTATCTCGCCTTACACGCAATACTGAAGAACTCAACATACTCCCACACCCCAGTTTGATTTCCACAAGCATAATTCTGCTCCCCATGCAGCAGGTATTGCCATCGACGCAATTACAAAAGGTTTCAACACTCACAAACATTCCATATTCATCTTCCTTGAACTGGCAAAGGCCTTTGACTCTGTACATCATGCTGCCCTTCTTACCAAACTTCGACAATTCCACTTATCAGAATGCATTATTTCTCTAATTCACAGCTTTCTCACAAATCGCTCTTTTCAGTTCGCATTGACAACACCCTATCATCACATCTACACATTCACGCTGGAAGTCCCCAAGCGGCCCTACTAAGCCCCACTTTCTTCCCCATTTTTACTGCCAATCTTCCACAAATTCCCTCCATGCAAATCTTACAATACATAGATGACACGGCCCTCCTCCTCTCAGGTGAAGAAGCTCAGATTCTTGCAGCCAGATCGCAAAATGCAGTTCACACAATCATTTATGATCTTTTGTGCTGGGGAGTCACACCTAACCCCAAAAAATCAACAGCGTATTTTTCACCAAACGGCGCAGGAAACCTCCACCACCGACCATGCTGGGCCACAAATTTTCATGGAATTCCTCAGTTCGACACCTCGGTCTTCACCATAACTCCACATTGACATGGCATACTCACATCACAATATCAATCACAAAAGCTAAATCTGCATTGTATGCCCTCCGACCAGTTCATTCGCATGCTTCTCCCATCTCACAATCTGTCCGCATCAAGCTCTGGCAAGCTCTCATTCTTCCGATTCTGTTCTGTGGTGTTCCTATTTGGGCATACATTCACACTTCTTCATTCCGTCCTGTCATTGCATCATTCAACGAAGGTCTTTGTCTCATCCTTGGTTCACCCAGATACTCTCCAGCCAATCCACTTTATAAACTGGCCAACATCGGCCATCCCATGGACATCATCAGCAGACTTTGCCAACAGTTTCTACAGATGAGCCTGGTGCCATCACAACCCATCCACAGTTTCCATCGGAGACTACGACCCAGCAGATCCTCATCCTCAACGTCGCCTCCTGGACTTCACCAACACCATCCCCCTAACCTTCGCCCTTGCAGTTGCCGACTCATCCCCATCTATCCTGAGTGCAGTGTGGTAGTAGTGGTCTGTGGCACATACCGTGTGCGGGTAAAGGCCATTTCGCTCTTATATTTTTTTCCAAATTCAGTTATTTTCTCCATTTCTTAGAGTCAGTGGTCTCCACTTCATACCTAATTTAAGTTCACCAATCCTCTGTTCCTTGTACACAGTTCATCTTACATTTAGGTATTTCATTGAATATATCATCATAATTTTAATATTCTGATTTCAATTCCTGTACATTTCCATTATTCTTCATTTTGTCTGTATTGTACATCACTCACATTTCCTTTTTCGCCTCATTATTGTGTTCAATCGCCCATTCATTGGGTATAGATTACCTGGGAATTTCATCCCTCGTACATAATCACTCACCTTAATTTTGAGCTAGTTTTAAGTTTCTGTACATAGTCAAAGTTCCTTTTCCTGTGCAATGTTCATAACTGTTTTTGTAAATATGTTTGCAAATATGAATGTAAATA
Organism: Dryococelus australis; assembly: GCA_029891345.1. Classification (NCBI taxonomy): domain Eukaryota; kingdom Metazoa; phylum Arthropoda; class Insecta; order Phasmatodea; family Phasmatidae; genus Dryococelus; species Dryococelus australis. The sequence goes on along the minus strand of CM056995.1, from coordinate 332,832,865 downwards.
TTTCTGTAATTATGTTTCTGTAGATAGATAATGTTAATTTTAAGTAGTATATAATATGTACATAAACAAATTATTTGGAGGAAAGGGTAAGTAGTATGAGAGGAAGCAGGAAGGCAAAGGTTTTTCTAATTCATGTAGGGGGAAATGACCTGGTTAGGAGGAAGGTGGGGCAAAAGGTAGAGTGGGACCTCAGGGATTGCTGAGGAGAGTGCGGGAGAAGTTCCCTGGAGCTAGGGGAGTAGTCAATGGCATGCTGGTTAGGAAAGGAGTATCCTATAAGAAGGCAGTGGCTGCGAGTGAGGTATATGAGAGAGTGTGTAGGAATTTTGAGGGCTACATTTATAGATAGTAGGAAATGGGTGGATAGGAAAGTGTAGGGAGGGATCAGGTTCACCTGACAGAGCAGGGAAAGAGGATTCTAGGTGATCTGCTAGGTAGCGAAGTAGCTGGCTGCATGGAGAGGGTTAGAGCAGAGCAGCAATTGTTCAAATAGCAATCAGTTAGAAGCAAGGAAACAGAAGTGGAGAGCAATGGACAGGATAGCTTTGATGAGGCCGCAGGGTTCGTGATAGGGGGTGAGCAATGTAGGATGGTAAAGCAGAGTATTAGTATTAGGATAATGGTGGTGAACTGTAGGAGTGTGTGCAACAAGCTGGAGGGCTTCTGGAGAATGGTTGAAGGATATGGGGCGGATATAGTGGTAGATGTGGAAACTTGGCTGACTGAGGAAGTGCTGGTCATTGAATGCAGACAGTATAAGTTCACCATCTTCAGAAGAGACAGGGATGGGAGAGGAGGAGGAATAATGGTGTGTGTAAGGAAAGGGCTAAAAGGGGCGGTAGAATGGATTAGTGAGGATGTCGAGGTAATGGAAATTAAACTGAGTGGTGGTAGTAATAGGAAAATTACTTTGCTGTAAGTGTACAGACTACCAGGACAGGGATGGCAGGCAATTGAGATGATCAAGGAGAGGGTCGATAGACTAAAGGACAGGCAGTGGGTTGTTGTAGCAGGGGATTTGAATATGCCAGGGGTGAAATGGGCAGAGGGTGCAGAAGGAATGGGTAGCATAATGCAGAGAATGGCAGCACAGTTAGTCAACAGAGGATTAGTCCAGATAGTAGAAACACCTACGAGATGGAATGAGGAGGGTGTTGGGTCAGTGCTGGATGTGGTGTTGGTCAGACCTAGGAATGCTGTAGTTGGTGCAATAGTATTGGATGGTATAAGCGACCATCATATTCCGGTTGTAGAAATTGGTATTGGCAGGATGAGAGAAGTGCAAATGGCAGAAAGGTTGGTGTGGCAGTATGGGAGAGGAGACAAGAAGGGGGTAGAAATCTTCCTGAGAGACAGGTTTAAAAAATGGTCTATGGAGGAGGGTGTAGAGGGGTTGTGGAGGGAGTTTAGAAGATTAATGGAGGTTATGTTGGAGAAATTTGTGCCAATGAAAAGGTTATGGACTGGGGGAGATCCCCCATATTATGGACAGGAGATTTTGAAAATGAAAAAGAAGTGCAGAAAATTACATGCCAAGTGGAGAAGTGAAGGGATGATAAGATCTAAGGAAATGATTAAACAAATGGGTAGGGAACTTGAAAGGAAGATCAAACAGGCAAAGAATGTATTTCTAAGAACATGGTGGAAGATGGAAAAGGCAAGGAATGCGGGAAATTGTTTAAGTATGTTAGGAGGCTAAAGGGAGGAGAGGGAGGGATCCCTCTGCTAACAGAGAGGGATGGTAGGCATGCAACAAATGACCAAAAAAAAATGGAGATGCTACTAGGACAGTACTTGTCAGTGTTTGAGGCAAAGGAGGATTGGAATAGGGGGGCAAATAGGTTTCGGGGGGCCGGGGTTAGTAAGTTTAAGATGAGGGAGTGGGAGATAGATTAGGCAATTTAGGGTTTGAAGAGCAGTAAGGCAGGAGGTCCAGATGGGATAGGAAACACATCACTAAAGTTTGGTGGCAGGGAGTTGGTGAAATATTTAGAAGTGCTGTTTAAAAAGTCCTTAGGAGAGGGTAAGTTACCGTAAGATTGGAAGGATGCTACGGTGGTACCTATACACAAGCAGGGAGAGTATAGAGGGAGGCCTGGCAGCTACAGACCGGTGAGTCAACAACCGGTGAGTCAACATCAAGTACGGGAAAAGTAATGGAGATGCTGTTGGTGCAGTATGTGGTTAGGGTTATGAACGATAGGAATTGGTTGGAGGATTCCCAGCATGGTTTCTGGAGGGGTTACTCATGTGAGACTCGGCTGGCTGGGTTATTAGAAGGCATTTGATAATGTGCCCCATGGGATATTGATGAGGAAAGTGGAGGCGCTGATACCGGATAGGAGGGTAGTGGAATGGATAGGGGACGTCCTCAGGAGGCGAAGGCAGATGGTGAAAGTGGGGGAGGCAATATCGGAGGAATAGGAGGTTGTGTCAGGGGTACCACAGGGAAGCGTGCTGGGTCCTTTGTTATTTACCATAATGGTAAATGATATGGGTTTGGGGATTAGGGGAAATATAAGATTGTTTGCAGACGATTGTGTTGTGTATGCTGAAGTGGGTTTGGGGTGGGAGGCGGAAATTTGCAGGTGGACATTGACAAGATATGGTTGTGCACCAGAAAAATTAAATGAAGATAAATGTAAGAAAAACTAAGCTAGTGAGGATTAGAAGGAAGAAGGTGATAAGCAGGAACATATACAGATGGGAGGGACAAGAAATAGAAGAAGCAGTAGAATATAAGTATCTAGGGATTGTACTGCAGGAAGACCTCAGATGAAAAAAAAAAAAACAGGTAGAGAGGGTGGTTGCAAAGGGAAGAAGGGCTCTGGGTAGGCTGGGAAGGGTGCTGAAGGAAGTCAGCTGTGAGGTGAAGGAGAAGGCGTACGGCACAATGTTACTGCCAATGTTAGAATATGCTGCAACAGTATGGGACCCGTATGTGGAGGTGGAGGTGCGAGAACTGGAAAAGGTGCAGAGAAAGGCAGCAGATGGGTAAAGGGTAGGTGGAGAAGGCAGGGGTAGGATGATGAGGAAGAAGGGACCTATAGGCCATCATAGATGATGAAAGAATTGGGGAGGAGTTTGTTAGGCCTGTGAGGGAGTGGAATGTGTTGAGGGAGGAATTGGTATCTGTGAGAGGGGTTGGTAAGTTCATGAAGGGAGTGAAAAAGGCGTTGGTTGGGTGAAGGAGAGGTGAGAGAGCTCGCCACCCGGCGACAGCCTAATTGCGAGTGTATGTATGTATATGTATGCAATTAGTCTGGACATATTGCTTGAGGACATATTATATGCGGAATTCAGTCTTTTAGTGACTGCGATGACAAGAATCTGACGTGTGCCATGTTTCTGACCCCTAGATCGATAACCATATCCATGGAGAACCCGCCTCAGTGCAGCCCAGTGATACACGAGAGCAAGTGAGTGCAACCAGTGTTCCGGATGTGCGCATGAGTGAGTACAAATAAATAGGCGAGCTGTGAATATGTACATAGGGTTTCTTTATGTTCTTTCGTGGCCCTATATTGTTTTTTGTTTGTTTCCGAACTGTAAATATTATACATTGTAAGTTTCCAATTGCTGTTCGCCTATATTTAGCTGTTAACAGGTTTTTCACGTTTTTTTCTGTAAATTGATCTTTAACTGTTCGTTGTCTACATATAAGCTAATTTTGTAAATTTAAATTGTAAGCTAATAAGAGCAAAGTTTTTGTTGGAGTGAGCGTTGTTTTTTATGTGTTGACAATTGTACGTACATATACCATTTTTTTGGAAGGTCTAATTTGAATAAATTTACCAAAAAATGCATCGAACATCGAATAAATCTCATTTAATTAATTTTTGATATGATACTGGTGGTGAAATAACGAATTAGTTGTATCGATTCCACAATACCCTGTATCGAAATAAAAGTATCGATAGCTGCATTTTATCGGCAAATATTTGTATTATTTCGTATTTCGCTGCATCTCTAGATGTGAAGTGACTCGTGTGACTCGCGCTGTTTGCTGTTGTTGTGATCGGGTGCGTTGTTCAGTGGCGTAGACCGCTGATCGCTCTGTGGCCTAGGCACTCAGTGGTACTAACCTGTTGGGCATAACCTCTTTTAAAAATTCGATATGGTATTTGCATGTCAGGCTGACAGCTTTTTAAGAGAGGTGAGTGTTGCATTGTTACTATGTGTCTCAGGCAGGGCATTATACTCACTACTACGGATTGGAAGGATGCTATGGTGGTACCTATACACAAGCAGGGAGAGGATAGGGGGAAGCCTGGCAGCTACAGACCGGTGAGTCTTACATTAAGTACAGAACAAGTAATGGAGAGGCTGGTGGTCCAGTATGTGGTGAGGGTTATGAATAATAGGAATTGGTTGGAGGAGTCCCAGCATGGTTTCAGGAGGGGATACTCATGTGATACTCAGCTGGCTGGGTTATTAGAGGATCTGGTGCAGGTAGTTGATGAGGGGAAGCAGGTGGATGCCTGCTTCATAGATTTTGAGATGGCATTCGATAAGGTGGCCCATGGAACATTGATGAGGAAAGTGGAGACGCTGATACCAGACAGGAGGGCAGTGGAATGGATAGGGGACTTTCTCATGGGGTGAAGGCAGAGGGTGAAAGTGGGAGAGGCAATATCGGAGGAAGAGGAGATTACGTCAGGGGTACCACAGAGAAGCGTGCTGGGTCCTTTGTTATCTATCATAATGGTAAATGAAATGGGGTTTGGGGATTAGGGGAAAAATCAGATTGTTTGCAGACAATTGTGTTGTATATGCTGAGGTGGGAGAGAGGGTGAAGGACAGGAGGAAAGTTGAACGGTTAGTCAGGATGTACAGGGTGGTGATAGAAGAGGGGGGGGGGATGGGAAGTGCTGCACTGCAAGCTAAGTAAGGGGGTGTTTAGGGGAAGAGGAAACAACAGTGAGAAGCTTCAGAGGGTGTGGAGGGGAACGGAGCAGGGTAGGCAGTCCATGCTTGTGAAGTCTGTGAGGGAGTGGAATGTGTTGAGGGAGGAATTGGTATCTGTGAGAGGGGTTGGTAAATTCAGGAATGGAGTGGAAAAGGAGTTGGTTGGGTGAAGGAGAGGTGAGAGAGCTCGCCACCAGGCGGTAGCCTAATTGCGAGTGTATGTATGTGTTCTATTTCGTAGCTAATTTATTGTCCTCAATGCAGAACAATACTAATTCCCGAAACAGTTCGAACTGATAACCCCCCCCCCCAATTCAGAGGTATGTTTAGTCACTTTGCCAAGGACTACGGGTTCAGTCCTCATACTCTTTGGCCTGCCATTAGTTTTTGTTGAATTTTGTTGTTGGTCTTTCCCGATAGCTCAAAGATGGAAGTGAAGTCCTAACTTTCCTGCCTAGCATCATTTCCGCCGGGGAAAGATCACGTGCCAGTGGAGTGTTCCAGTAGGTACACAAGGAGAGCCTCTTGAACATCCTAACATGTACAACTGCCTAACACAGCTGTTGGACTGGGGGTAAAGGGGACTAGTAGTTTGATGGGAAGGCTGGGATGCCTTCTGTAATGAATGGTTCCTTATCTTGGCTCCTATGTTCGATGCACGTGGGACACAATGCTATTACTGCGTTGTGTTTTGGTGTATTTTATTAGTGTCTTACAAACTGGGCCAGTTTACTGGTTGGCTTTAACCTGCTGTAGAATGTTCGGCACAACTGATGCATTAGGTATGACCATGTTCATGTGCGCCTCTGTGTTGGCGTACAGTTCTTCAACCAACGCGTCTGTTTCTTGAACTGGGTTTCATGACAATCTGCTATGACTAATTGTTTACCCGGCACGTAAGAAACCGTGTAAGAGTACTTCATAGGTCTAATTCGAAATCTTTGCAACCTAGGACTCATGTCATCAATGTTTTTGGAAGAACGTATTTGGATCAACGGTTTGTGGTCAGCCTCCAGTTCACCATGGAGTCCAAGAACATATTCTTGGAATTTATTGTATGCCCAAGTCAAGGCGGGGGCCTCTTTCTCGATATGAGCATATCTCATTTCTGTCGTGATGAGAACCCTGGAACCGTGGCATACTACTTCCCAGGTATCGGTTTGACTCATGAGCTAGACATGGGGCTAGCATCAGCTTTTTTTTACTTCCTGGAATCCTAACTGTTGGTCTCTTCTCCACATATACATGTGATTTTCCTTTAGTGATTCCTGCAGCATTTGTAGAATTGGTTTCTTGTAAGGGATAAATTTACCCACATAATTTACCATGCCTAAGAATTGCCCAAGTTTTAGGCTCCGAAAATTCTGCTATGACTTTCACTCTGTGTGGTTAAACTGATACACCCTCTGGTGAAATCTCCTGACCCAAAAACCTAACCTTATCTACCTTCTTCCTTGTACTTAGTCAGCACCAGGCGCAGTGTTGCATCATGTTGTTCGACAGTCTCCCCATAACTAGAACATCATCAACGTGCTGATGCTATTACTAATTACACAATTACATAGATCCTTGAATGATACATGAAATAAGATGGGACACTAGATGAATGTTCACGATAAACACACACATGTGTGAAAACAAGCTTAGGTGGTGCGGAGGCCGCTGGATGAAGTACGTAGCGGGCCACGTGGTGCAGGTGAAATTGCAATATTTCTGCGTGGAAAGGACAAACTAAATTCAGATAAAGTATTATTCGTGTTGAGCAAGTGGTTCTCTTTACGATTAGCGTTGTTACAGGCTTGTAACATGCCTGATGGCGGTGAAATCAAACATTACTGTGAACGTGTGGTCAAATACAAAAAGCATCAATTTACATGAAAAATACATTGAACCCTGAATGAAACTGGCATAGAACTCTGAAATAAATTATTACACATATGATGTTATACAAATAAGCTCTTAAAACGCAATGATGGCATATACAAAGTCTTGGCTTCAGTCGGCCACGTGGTTATACGTGATGTTTCCGTGAAATATTCAAACACGAAAATTACTCTTAAATATATACATAAAAATAAAGCTCTTAAAATTGTGTGTAGCAATTATGCAGAAATTACACTGAAATGCCATAAACATATGCGGATGGCGCCTGATTCAAAATGTGCGGGTCACATGATCTCTCGGACATCTTTCTCCTCCTCCTCGATTAAGTTAAAAATGCCACAAGGGTGTAAGAATTAGTAAAGCGGAAGCATAATGCTGGGGGAAATGTCTGGCAAAAAGGTATGTAACCAAAGATTAACCAGTAAACTACGTTGAGTATGGAAACCTAAATCAGTGAACGAAAGTTGTAGTGCGCACGTGACAGTGTCTTACCTCGCCAGCTCTCCTCGACAGACTGTCCACATACAAGCATCGCACGGACCTACCATGGCCGCCTACGGGGTTCACATAAGCGGAAGTGCTATGCACGCCGAGTGAAATATTTTATATTGAAAATAAAATGGCACAAATTAAATTTAATATTGTTTTAACATTTCAAAAATTTTCTTATGAATTTCAATATTATTTTAATGTCTCTTTGAAATGGTGTTCATGCCGGAGTACTAAGTGTTCTTAATCGTGGTGCCGCGGGCACTTTGAATATACATAACAAAACAATTAAGATTAGTACAAACACTTTAAAACATTTAAAGACATATTAAACACTGTAAAGACAATATAACACATTTTACCCTGAAATTAACATTTATAGGAAAGTTCAAAATGATCGCCCTCTTTGCGCACGTGCGGAACACGTGACACGTGAGCGCTGTCATGGGCTCTAGCCCATGACAGCGCTCACGTGCCCACTTCCGCTTATGTGAACCCCGTAGGCAGCCATGGTAGGTCCGTGAGATGCTAGCCTCAGTGCAGTCATTATAGGAGGTCTGGCGAGGTAAGATGCTGTCACATACTCACTTCAAACTTGTTGCACTGATGTAGATTACCATAGTTCATTCTTAGTGTACCGGTTAACCTTTGCTTGCTATACCGGTTAACCTTTGCTTGCGTACGTTTTGCCAGATAATTTCCCCAGCAATATGCTTCTCCTTAACTTAATAATTTGTGCACTTGCTGCTTTTTAAACTATAAACGAGGAGAAGGGAGGAACGATGTCGGAGAGGCCATGCGGTCCGCGCAACTTGAATTGGACGTCATCTGACTATGCTAAAGGCGATTCATTGTAATTTCTGTATTATTGCTGCGTGCAGTTTTAAGGGCTTTAATTCTGTGTACGTATTTAAGGGTATTTTACATGTTTAATTGTTTTAACTGCCACATCACTTGCGACCACGTGGTTAACCGCCGCCAAGTCAATGTCCGCGCCATCCATGTGTTTTGACAGTTTATTTCTGTAATATCACGTGCGCCATAATTTATTTCAGGGTTCTATGTAATTTGTATTCAGGGTTCCGTATAATTTTTATGTAATTGATGCTTTGTATGTTTGACCACGCAATCATTCTAATGTTTGATTTTCTTGCCATCTGGCGCCTAAAAGTCCAAAACCAATTTAATATGCAAAAGAATTTTCCCTACAGAAATAACATTTTTTCTAACCAGAATTCGCTGTTTTTGCAGAGAAATACTGAAATTGCACCTGCACCACGTGCTCCACTGCACCTGTTATCCAGCGGCATCCGCGCCATCTAATCTTGATTTCACGCGTTTGCGTGTTTATTGTGACCATTCATGTCATGCCCTATCATCTTTCAAGTGTATTTTTATCATCATGTGTAATTTGTATGGAGACATTATTTCGGTCCTAGCCAGCTATGCATAATCCGTCACCTCACGAACCACATGCGGCAAGACGATCCCCGACGAGTCCGCATTAGTGATGCCAAATAATCATTCATATTTGTTCACATTGTTCATTTTGTTCATCTTGAAATTCTCTGTGCCCTATCTTCAGGGAAAATCATCAGTCCACCCTAGCGGATGTCGACCCCTTCCCTTGTGAAGATTGTGTTTTCTAACACCACAGAGAAGTCATCCATCTAGGAGTGTGCTAGATTAATTGTGGGCTGGGGAGCACCCAAACGGAGTTAGCTAGACACGTCCGTGTGTAATTCATAAAGTAAACTTCTGGCACGTCTTCTTCTTTCTTTGAGTGGCACAATAAAAGCAAGTAGTACAGTGCACCAAGTGTTTCTTTGTAATGACAGCTACCTCTTACCATTGTTTTATAAAAGTTTAGTAATGTTGTTTAGTAATGCAAGGTGATTCGTAAGTATGCTCGGTTGAGACTGACACACAGAACCCACAGCATCCCTGAGAACCCTGAGTCTCGACAGTGCGGTGACTGGGGAAACACTGCTGGCGCCCACCTATAGTAAGTTATTGTTTCACAGTTCGTCTCGTGGCTCACCTGACTGCGTCAACATAATGCCACAGTAGTGAGAGCTGTAAAGAATAGGAAAGTTTTAAATGCTCTTGGTAGTGAGTGAATCATGTCTGGCTCAATAAGGATAGTAGTATTAATTATTTTCATTAAAAATATACATTTATGCAAAGATATCATCCATTTACAATAAACATTTTTACTTAGCTAAAACACTTGACTACCGAATATAAAACAAAATATTCTCTATATTATAGACTAAGTTTAAAACTTGCCAGTATTTACATCCATTTTAAAACAATTACGTATAAGGTAATTAGTCTAAATGTGTTGCCCATTAAAAAACTTAATTCCCGCTACAGGATAATGTTTTGCACTTTTAGTTAGTCTGCAATTTGGGTCATCTAAAAACAACTGGTTCTTGCTTTACGTACATGAATGTATGGTCCTCATGGGGACATACATTTTGATAGAATTTAAATATAATTTGACAACTTAATATTTTTATTTTTTTTTTTCATATAAAATGTGTTATCCAAGAGCGTTTCAAAATTACTACTTCAGCATTTCTATCAAGCATATTGTTTCGTCTATGTACATACAGTTTCTTGATTTTATTGACACCGGCAGCTGAGAGGGCCAACAGTAACTAAGTACTGTATTTTAAATAATTGGCCCATACACTAGTCCGCATCTTAACAATAATGTTTTAAGTTTTGAAAAAAATTATGGACCTTTTTGTTGTAGGTTTGGTTACCGGATATGATTCTCGACAATTTTGTAGGAATGCATGTGAAATTTATATTTGCATATCTGGAGATAACTGTAACAGGGGTTATGCAATAACATTCCAGTACGGTAATAAAAATATTCTCAGTGCATCACATCTGTAGATGTAGGTATTTGGATATTTATATCCACGGTGCATTTAAATGTTATTTATTTAGTTGACCTGATTGCTGGGATATAAGACATTAAAATAATAATTAATATACAATTACAGTACAAAGAAATGGTGTATGGAATTTTTTACAATTAAAAACTTATTAACTAGCATACAATCTCAATATTATGCATTAATGTAAACAATTATGAAATGCTTATGGGTTGAGAGAGAATCAGCATTTCCATTGTAGGTGGTTTAACTTATGTAGGACTAAAACTTGCAGGAAGATTATAGGCTTAAGAGTAATGTTTCTTGCCTCAGAAATGTTATGTGCTAGTGCTAGTCTATTGACCAAGTCTGTTTTGCAGTCACATGTTTTTATTTCCTCGCAGTTTTCTTCAAAAGTCATCTCTTGCAAGGAAGCGCAGTTAAAAACGGTTTTGAATGGGACGAAGACTACTCTGAATGGTTATGAAGTGGTTCTCGAGGACACAATACTCTTTCCTGAAGGAGGTGGACAGGTATTACTTTTTGCAATGCTTGTGAATGTGATGTTATGCTTGTGGTTTAACAAATTGTTGCATAATTTTTTATATTCATCCCGCTAAACTATTTTTACGAGAACAAATATACTGCGTTGCTGAATTTAGGTATATTTATTACATCTAGCGCAGAACTTCTTGGCCACACAGTATGTCTATAGGCGAGCAGTACCAGGCCCTATTGCTACGTTTATTGGGTTTATATAATTAGGAAAATACCTGAACAGACAAAACTGCGAAATTTTTACTTTCGTAGTAAAAAGGTTTTAACAATTCGATTTACAGATCAGCAATGCCTCTTAAATGTGAATGTAATAATTTTCATTTACTTATAGTTGCATGTAGCGTAGAAAATAAATTATTGTTTGTGCTGTCGCTTGTAACAGCAGCACAAGCTCATCTTTCCTGTCCACGCAGTAGTAATGCCATTCCTTTCCGTTACGAACTTCCACAAGTCATTTGATTTCCTATAACAAAAACCTACACTTTTGCCATGGAACTTCTTGAAACCATACAACCTATTTTTCACACATAGTTACTATTTTTTTTTTTTGTAGGAATTTCCCTGATTATTGTGAAATTCTAACACATTTTTCGAAACACAAACTTTGTTAAAGTTATCAAAATCAGTCACTCGTTTCCTGGAAACAGTTTTTTCTACGTACGTTCTACTGTCTTTTTTATCATAGATGCAAAGCTGCTATCACCTTCATTGCATATCTGTTGCACTGTACATTTTGACGCGTGCCCGGCTATTGACTGTAGGGCATGATCGTCGAGGTTTATTGCACTACACCAAGTGCGAGGTTACAGGTAACTGACGGGAGGTGTTAGAAACCTGACTTACTCTGAAGGTCTTCGGTCGGTTGGCTGACTGAGCGAAGCTGTTGCTACAGTTCTTGAGTTAGATTACATTGTACTTCAAGTTCCAGTCCGCTGACTCTTGACTCCAGAAGTTAGTATTGTCTAGACCGTATCTAGCTTCAGTCCAGTAGACTAGACCCCTCACCACCGGGTGATAGTAAGGACTGGTACGGGCGAGCTGTGGAAAATTAATATATCATACCACGTGGACAGTCTAGAATGCCTGTAATCTCGGTGAGGCGGCGCTGTCCCATTTCGCCTGTCTTTCGTGCGTAAGAGGGACTAATGTGCTCCAATGTGTGAGCAATCTTTTGTTCCCTACGCCTTCAGCCATGCCTTATCTTGTAAATCATAGAGTTTGTTTCGCTGCTGGACAAGATACGGTGTACACTCCGGACAAGAAACTACTCCCCTATAATAGTGTGAGTCCAGTAGCTGATTCGTGACACGAGGTCGGTAACAGTCTCCACTGATCCTCCAAGTCTGCAGGTTGATCAGAGATGTTGAGCCATGTGGGCCACCAATACTACTACAGGATGTGATTTTCCATCCAAAGCCAAGCCAATACCGCCCCCAAGGACCTAGGTGCTCTGGTAGGTGATACAACGTAGGTTTGCTGTGTCTCCTTGGTGGAAGGTATCCCTAGTGGTCGTGGCTTCTCTGTTCCTTCCCTCCGGCACCTGGGTGCCCGGGGTAATAGGAAGCAACAGGCAGCCGTCTAATGATTGTGTTCCAGACTAGAGATCCTCAGTCGAACTAGTTCAGATTTACAAAAGTACCGGTTTCTGTCGGTAGTGCACAGTGCAACCTATTCTTAGTGAGTGAAGTAGACGTTACTCTAAAAATAAAAGCGTTAGGATAGAGAACAAGCTGTATTTATTGAGATCTCAATAAATATAGTGACTCTTGCTCTCTCCTACCAAGCAGACGGAGTACTGAAGGAAAACTATGGTAGCCAGGTGTAGGCGACCTGGTTCTAAGCTGGAGGGAAAGTGAACTAGAAAACTGAATAATTAACTACTCAACTAAAGCCTGTCTAATGCGGGTGTCTGGAAGAGACAAAAGAAGTTAAAGTAGCAAGGTATATTCGTGTTCAATGGGTGTTGAAGACTGTTGTCATCGCAGAGGGTAGCCGAGATGGCTACTGAAGACTCGAGGTTTCGCGGGATGCCCCAGTACTAAGGAGTGCTCGGGGTTAACTCAAGAGAAGAACTACGAATAACTGCTGGAGCACCGCCGTGCACTGACTTATATAGTCAGAAGTCTAGGCTGTTGCGGTGGGGTGCGGGAAAGCGTGTGACGTCGTTCTGTCGTGAGGCTGGCGTGGGAGGTGGTAACTCTCTTGTCAGCATTCTTGGTTCATGGATATTCGGCGGCACCCAGCCACGCCCGAAGTGGCTGACAGCTTGTAGGCACTCAGCGCAGGGGATGTGGGGAAGCAGCATGCTCGCTAGTTGCGTAACCTTGTAGCCACGTGTTCGGCCGCCCGGCAGATTTAAGCAGCGTGCAACACCTTGTATTGGTTTGCAGTAGACAACTCCTATGTAAGTTGAAGTAAGGGTATACTTCACGTAAAGAGCAATGAGTCGTAATCGTAGTTTATTAGTAGTATAAACTGCACGTGTCAATTTTTATTTCATTTTGCAAATGCAATCTGTTTCCTAAATGTTTTTTTCTATCTTTTCATTCAAATGTTCTAGGCCAACAACTACTGTAGTTGCTCACGTATTGCCAGAACAAAAAAAAAAAACCAACACACATTAAAATGCAGTTTTATAATCGTATCCTTCTAACCGAATCGCTTTATGGATTTTTTTTACTCAAATTACATGTATAATTTCTCTTTAGGTTAGTGTTAGAATAAGTTGTGGTCTCGAATCATCAAGATTTTAAATTTAATGACTGTCGTGATACACTAACGACTTCCCTAAAATTCTTTAGTTCTGTTCATTGTGTTTTTTGAATGAATACGGCATGTTACGTATAAGTTCAGTAAAGACCTGTCTACAATTGTGCTATCACAACCTGATTCTGGAAAAGGATACTCTTATTGATGCACATGACCCTCTGACGTCATGGTGCTGTCCCAACATCCCGTGTCCCAAGTCAATCTGTGTCCCAAGTCAAAGCATTCAGAAAACTGAACTTTTGTCCCAAGTTACGTCATAAAATTATAAAAAAAAAGAAGACTACAGATACTTTCACGTGCAAGGTTGATTTTCTCGAGATGAATGTGATGAAATGCTAATTAGTGCTATCTGCATTCGGTCTGAACTTTTTAATATGAAGGATAAACATTTAATAAAATTTTCGGATGTCAGTTGCCGAGCTTATTTGAAATAAAGCATATATCATATGCCTATATCATAAATATAAATAAATATTCAAATTACACATCTCGCAAATATTATATAATCAACAATTCAACAATATAAAAATCATTACCTAACAACAAATAATGTGCCGAATTTATTGTGATCAAATTTCATATTCTGAAAGCTTATTTTCGGGAAACCTATTTGTAGACCATGTTCGGACTGCATAATGTGACCCACTTGACGTCAATATTCTGGCACACCCACTTCCACAGGTACAGCCGATTGAAGACAGGCCTTAACACAGCAACAAAAGTGCTGTGTATATACATTAAAAACTTAATAATACGCAAATTTTAAAAACTATTATATAATGCACTGTTATTTAAAAAGAATATTCACAAATTCTCAATCCATGAATATAAATCAGCAACAGTAAGATACATAATGTGTTACGATGTCAGAAACATATCGCAAATGACACGCTCCTGCCATCTGTCGAGCTGTTAAAGGACTGCGTGATCCAGTGATCCACGTGGGCACAGGTGGGTTTTATCCCAAATCTACTGCACGTCGGTAATTTCCGAAACATCTCGTGTGCCTTCGGCGGAGAAAAAAATATACAGCAGCGTGGGCACAGACCGCCTGTGTCCCAAAGCTGTGAGAAGAAATATTGTCTACCCTAAAGTAAGGAGACGCTATTCACAGCTTAGTGATACAGAATTTAATGACCAAATACGTTACTTGTTCGCTTAAATTGTAGCAGAAAGATCTATGAAAAAGCATTTATTGGTTGGAACATGTTAGATTTCATTTGGGAGGGCACGTGCCCCTGCACCCATTGTCGAGAACCGCCCCTGCGGCAATATGTCATCATCCTGTCAGTTTCACAAGAAATAGGTGCATGTCAAAACTGTAATGTGTAATGGCCTGTTCGATTGTGTACGTGCGAGTGCCAGGTGGACGAACCCCATATAGGTTATTTCCAACAATAGCTCAGAATTTGCATCATTTATTTTTGTACATAGTATTTGCAGTACAAATATAGTGATACATGTTCACTTATCACTGTTGATCAATTAATATTGTTTAATAAAATGGTGGCACAGTATCAAATTAACAGTTTCAGATACAACTTCCATAAAGATACTTGCTGAATTATATACGTTTTAAACTGGTAGGTTTACTTTGCCTCGTGTATTTATCACAATGTATCATTTTGTTTGTAGCGTTTGGTACTCATTGATAATGGTTTTTGGAATGTTTGTGAGTTTAGTGATATAATTTTAAAGCACTACAGTGCTGTAGTGCCAAGAAGTCTTCTGCAGAAACATTTTTCTAAATTCATTGCCAGGTAGCAGAGCTACTAATACCACTAGGGTCAACTAACATAACATTCAGCATTATGTACCACCTCGTACATTATTACTGTTAGGGTGTACCTAACCTCCCAAAGAAAGGGCAGAGCTTCGGTATAAATCTGGCTCAAACAAATTGAGCTCAATATTTCTGAGTGATGTCCTGATTGCGATAAGCATTTAAGAGTACTTCTTGGCATAGTGGTTAGAACTCTCAACTCATACCAAGGCGAACCCAGTTTTATTCCCGACGGGGTCACTCCCA
Source organism: Dryococelus australis (assembly GCA_029891345.1). Lineage (NCBI taxonomy): Eukaryota > Metazoa > Arthropoda > Insecta > Phasmatodea > Phasmatidae > Dryococelus > Dryococelus australis. The sequence goes on along the minus strand of CM056995.1, from coordinate 332,817,340 downwards.
GACGTCCACATGTAGGAATTGTGCCAGACGATACCACTGGTTGGCTAATTTTCTTGGGGATCTTCATTTTCTCTCAGGCTCTTGCGTTCTTATGCTGCTCCATATTGATCTTTCTTCGCCCTCGTTGACTCTCAAGACCTTGTTAAGAGCTAACCAAAACTCCACTCCATTCCTGATGAGTAATTTTTGTTTTCTATTTCCACTTACGTGTAATTTTTGGAAGAGAAAATGGTTAAAACAATGATCTTTGAAATAATTTTTAATACAAAAACCATGGTGCGCAATATTTAAGTAGTGTATGGATTGGTCGCATGCCATAGTTTTTTAATTGCACTGTAAAATATCCCTGAAAGTCTCCTAAAGACAAGTTTCAACGAAAAGATGGCATACCAGTTCAGTGCCTTTCTGTGAAGGTGTTGAGGCATGCCTGAGTCACCCTTATTGCTCCCACCCTTTTTTTTTTTTTTTTTTTTTTTCAAACATGCGAAAGATATAGGGGTAGGCAGAAATTACCTTTAAAAGGGTCAACTACGGTTATGATTACTAAAGTGTGGTGAAGAGGTCAAGCTGGTGATAGTTCGAGTCGAACCCGTGGCTTTCTAAGCAATAATGCTGTACTGTAGCATTGAGCTCATTGTTTTCAGGAGATTTCTGTCATTTTTAATCTGTGTTGCATAATTATGTGAAGTAAAGCCCAAAATTGGACTTTTTTACTAGACTATGATAAAAATGTAGAGTTCATTATTAAAGTAGCAGTGTGTTGAGTTGCGTTGGTGGAGGCATTGCATCTTTGAAATACTGTAATAGCCTTATTTAGTGCACAATTGCTTGTGGCTTTAGCCGTGTAGTTTCTTTCACTTATGTGATTACAATCCTCTGTCTTTTTGGCAATGAATTTGAGTCATGAAAGGATTAAATGAAAACCTAACAGTTGTTTTTCAGCCTTCGTACAGAGTCGACCAGTGTGATTAGGCTGATGCTAACTGGAGCTGGCTAGGAACAGATAGGCGTTTCCGGAGAATGAGTCCAATGAATGAGTGAATGAATAAAGATAGTGGAGGAAATGAGAGTAAGTGCTCGAAGAACAAGAAACCCTTACACCATGTTGGCGTCCACCACACTACCAGCTTAGATAAGTTTCAAGTACTCATTTCAGTTCCAAGGATTAATTTTTTTGCATGTGAAAATTCCTAAAACAGATGTTTTTAGAATCAGTTTTAGCTTCTAAATTTTTCTACACAGACACTTTTAAGTTGTCTGTAGACATGTATAATACTGTAATCTTTATTAGCATGTTATAAATATATAGGGTCACCCGTTGAAAGACTGCATGGCAGTTGAGCACTGTGTGTGTTGGTGGTGAGTGAGTGAGTGAGAGTCTGCCATACAGTCCGTATATGTTTAGGTCCCAAATTTGCAGAAATTGCTGCAGGCGGAATCTGTAGCGTAAACATATTATGGGACAAATTTTACTTTGGTCAAAGAACCAACATCAGTAAAAGAAAGAGCAGGTGGTAAATGTCTTGTGTTGATGAGCATCCTTCCAGTTTTTGTGAGTTTTCGACTGTGGTGTTGTGCAGCCTTGCGACAAGGGTTCCCTGAATGGCGTGCCAGTGGTGCAGGTGACACGGCGAGGTGCGGAGGCTGTTCACTTTGTGATGGCTCCGCTGGCTGTCGGGGAGGCAGTGACACAGGTAGTTGACTGGGAGCGCAGGCTGGACCACATGCAACAGCACTCTGGTGAGGATGCCCCATTGCATCATGTGTATTTTCTCCAAAGATAATGGGGTTGTCCTGGTATTCGTTATACCAAAGCTGATGTGGAAAAATCCAAATGTTAACTAATTATTATTTCTGTATGTTTTATTAAACCAGAAGTATTGCAGGTGAACTCTTTGAGTGATTATCAAATGTTCAGTTTGTTGACTAACTGTAAAATTTTCGATTAACGTAGGGCCACCTGATTTTCACGAAAAAATTTCCGCATAAGCTAGGCTTCAATGTTCTACATTGAAAGCTGCAGCTTGCTTGTGTGATTATAGGCCTCGTAAATTTCTGGGATGACTGGCTGTACCAATCAAAATCACAGTACTCCTATACTGAACGTCCATGATTTGTAGGTAGACAGCTAAGAGACATAATTAAACAGTTTATATAAGCCAATCACACAGACGGATTTCAGCTAAAGTGTTTTGGATTACAACTAGTCATGCGATCTTTTAACGAAAAACAGGTGCCCCTACCTATTACCTATACATCAATATTTTTTTTTACTAAGAAAATACTTAACTGCAGTAATTTTAATTTGACTGCAGTAATCTGAATTTGAAATGTTTTGCAAGAAGGGTGTGTTAGTTCTCCCTAACTTGGTTTGTTTTTTAACTCTCTCTCCTTTCTTTATTTTATTATATATATATATATATATATATATATATATATATATATATATATATATATATATATATATATATATATATATATATATATATATATATATATATATAGAGCGAGACCATAGTTCTGGTAATGTTTGTATTCCAGTTCCCAGGATGCAAATGCCAACCACCCCTTAAGAGGTCATGGGATATGTTTTTTCTCCATTTAAATGTTACCAACAGAAATACTTTTAAGATATTTTAACAACAGGCAATCTTACAGAAAACTGGTGTGCATAGTTTTTTGCAGAATAAGTTTCTGCTACAGCGTAATATTTTGTTCCCCAGTAAAATGATAAATTATGGTGTCATATGTACTGTAGTTAAAAAACTTCACTCCAGCAAAATGTTTGCTGACAAAGTTGTCTTGGTTTTTCCATTGGCTTCAAAAGCTTACATTCAAAATGGTTTTGACATTGATATTTATGTTGTGTGTGCACTTAATTAACAATGTAACCAAGTCCGACTTTAGATAGGTATGATTCACTAGAGAACATGTAATGTCACAGGTGCCAAAATCGAAGACTGATAATCACAGCTCTGTTCAGCCGCTCAGCAGAAACATGAGATTTAAATAAGGGTACCTTAATAAATTTAAAGGGAAAAAAAAAGCAAGTGTTGTATAATTATTTCTTAGATTTAAAGTTAATGCAATTCACATTCTTCAAAAAGCAGAGACATAAACAGTTAGAGGTACAGAAAACCAGGCAGATATGAGAACAGCATCACAGAGTTCATTACTTATATAGGTAATAACATGCCCTTACTAGGATCCAAATTAAGACTTGGAAATGGGGAGTGGGAACGGGTGCTCATGGCTTATATCGCCACCGTGCTCTACCCCCACAATGCCAGAAATTAAACCAAATCAGGGCATCGCGGGGTACAGAATTACTTCGAACAATGGTGCTAACCGTGGGGCAAACTCAACTACAACTTTAGAAAAAGCAAACTCACAACAAATACACATATTAACATGGCCAAAAGTGTGAAATACTTAAAAATAATTAAATTTCCTTGCAAAACAAAAGAAAAATAACTAAATGTTCCAATCAAATCAGTATTAACTTCATCATTACAAACACTGGAGGTTAATCTTTGTGTAGTACAATGAATAATGTTCTCAGAACCACAAAACTGTTCAAAAAGAGGGTAGTAAAATATCATAGGAGGTACAGTATCATGCTACTGTTGTGTGGTACCTCCACTAAGATGCTATAATTATAAAATTTACCTAATACAATTTGAGCATTATTATATAAACATTAATTGGTTACATTTAATTATCCATGGATGGTGTTCTGTTTGCAGTTGTTGAATTTCACTTTGCAAGTATAGTAAAGATCATTGTTTGGTATCATAACTATTTGAATGTTGCATGTTTGTGTCCTTTAATTACCACAGTGTTCTTATGTATGGAATCAGGTTTAAGTTGCACACATTTATTTATTTATTTTTTGTAGGGCAGCATCTTATTACTGCAATTGCAGCCATTGAATTTGGATATGGTACTTCGTCATGGTGGCTAGGAGAGGAAGTTTCCTACATCGAGCTCGGTAAGATATTATTATTTTTTGCCTTCTTTCCACATAGTGGGGGAAGTTTGAAAGAAATGCAGTTAAGGGTGAAATATAATGTGACATCACTTACTGCCCCAACCATGTTGCCTCTAGTTGCATTTGGCACCATTATTAAGCCGATATTACGAAGACACCTGCTGCCATACTTGGTCTTGTACAATCTTTTACGAGATCTGGTGCACGAGCCGGTATACCACGCTGCTATGTGAGCCAGCATGAAAAATTCCTGTTACAATACCACATTTTCCATACTAGCATTTCACACACACAGAGAGACACAGATCACTGAGACAGACAGACAGAGAAACAGACAGAGAGAGAGACAGAGACACAGAGAGAGAGAGAGACACACACACTCTCTCTCTCTCTCACACACACACACACACACACACACACACTCTCTCTCTCTCTCTCTCTGCTGCTGGTGTGCAGCGTATGGTTCATAGTAAATATGACCCCCACTCGTATAACTGTTCTAGTCAATAACTTGTGTAGGCCTATTAAAAACTAGCTGGGTACATCTTAATATTGCTTTATTGCTGTTGGTTTTACATCATTTCAGTGCTTACTGGTGTAGTTTTATCAAATATTTTAATAATTATATTGATAAATCACTAGAGTTTAAAAGTACTTTTTTTTAATATTAGCAAATATTTTGTAATTATTTGTACCATTTATTTATTTATCTATTTATTTATTTATTTAAGTATTAATTTGTTATGCACATTCAGCATTAAAAAAAAAGGTGTTCGACCGAAAATTGCATCTCACATTCAGAATCTGTGCTTCAATACGTGTGACATGACTCCCACTGCGCAACCACTTAACATATTTTTTGCTAAGTTTGAATAAGATTAATCATATCCTTCCCTGTAAGATTTCTCTGTTATTTTCATTGTGCACATAATATTTTTAATGTTTACTACCCTTTTTAACAGTATTTGAACTTGTCAATATTATTCATTGTCTAATTTTAAATCTATTCGAAAGAATTTCAACCTCACTGATGTATAATCGAGATGGAGGCATATTTTTTGGTTGCTTATCAACTTGTTTCAAGTAGTTGCCGCAGGGATACCCTAAACTTTGAAATTGTCATGTAATTGGATAGATACAAAAGCTGATGTGGAACCTGCCACCAAACCTGATATCAGAAAGCTACCCGTCTCTTCTTAAAATTAATTTGTTTAAGATTGTTGTAAATCAGTGCTGTCATGAAACTAAAGAATGACAGACACCTTAAGTATTTTAGTGTTGCTTGTTACAATTTTTTCATATTGGAACATTTTGTTATTTAACTGTATGAAACTTAGTTAATGCTTTTATTGAGATTCTCGAAGCTGCCAAGAACTACGTCTGGTAGTAAAAATATATATTTGTGAGAAGTGCAAAGAGTGGGCAACCTGGCGGACCCCTTAGTGTCCCAGGTTGTTTGTTAATTGGGTGACACGCCACCAGTGTGTCGGTGGTGGAAATAGTGCCGGTGCAGAGTGATATGTTGGAGGGCTTTGTCGCCTGACAGAACAGACTAGGTATGATGCGTGAGCGTCCTCGAGGCGATTTTGATAGTAGCTTCACGGACGTGTGGGCTGTATGTTGTGTGTCTAAGAGAGTGGACGATACCCTCTCGTAGATTTGTACTTTTAAACGCACTTCATAAGTTTAGGGAAAAAAGAGAGATGACATTATCGGCACTCTACATAGATGTATGTTATAAGCACAGGTATTTTAGTAGAGGGTGATTGAGATTCATAAATTTGTGTGGTGGCAGCATATCTTCCCCCTTTTACCATCTTACGGAGAGTTTGCCCACGTGCCTTCAACTGTCTTCCTCTGTCGCTATCGGCTCTGGCTGGTAGCGGCACGACACTGGTATGAAATCTGGTCATACAATGCGGGAAATACCATGATGGGAGCCATACTAGCCGGTGTAACCGCTGCTATGGCAGACTTTGCTCAAGCTTTTATGGAATCTAGCACCGTGTAATAGGGCCTTTATCAATCATGCAATGCTACAGCCACTGAAACACCACATTTTGAGTTTAGAGGTTTTGGTTGGCATGTAACAGTGAGGTCTTGGAGCACTGGTGAGGGTGAAATTTGGTGAAAATTTAGCTGCAGTAAGGTGGGGAAATGGGAGTTCCTCTAGAAAACCTGCTGGCCTATTGCAACATCCGCCATGTTTCCCACTTGCAAAATTCAGGTGACCCTACCACGAACCAAACTTGGTTCACCTTGTTGGGAGCGCTTTGTGTTGCTTCAGCCCTCTCGGACACCAAACGAGTGTGTGATATTTCCCAGATTGGTATTATTGTAATTTTTTTATACTTGTGCAGTAATCATTAGTAAACTACTAATAACATACACCCAAAATTATACTAGATTTTTAAAATTTTATTATAGAACTGTGATAAAATGCATTAGTGCTCTGTCTTAAGTAGTCGATTAAATACTTGTTGTAGATACGTCGTCTGTAAAGAAGGAGGAATTAGAGCGAATTGAGGAAATGGTTAATGAGAAAATCCGTGCAGCGACACCCGTTTCTGTACAGGTGTATGAGGAGGGTGACACACAGCTCACTGCTGTAAGTATTTTACTTGTGTTTCTCAAATGTATACATGGATACACATGCAATGTGAGAATGGTGGAATGTTTGTTAGCAAATATGTCTTGTATAAAGAGAATGTTTTTGATGAATCTCTGTTCTCTAGTAGTGTATTTACCTATACATACCTACAAAGGATGTCCACTGATAATGAAAAGTCAGGGAATTTCGTGTACTAGGAAAAGGTCAGGTCATTTTTACCTGGGACAGGGTCTACTGTTTACCCAGCGGTAAAAGATGCATTCTCATATCCCGAAGAATAAATGAGCTGAGCCGACGAGATGACAATTCAAGGCCACCTGGTACTATAGTGCGCTGAGGGATGGCACTAGTGGTACCCATCGCCAATTTATGCAGCAACTGGAACTTCGGCCGGCCGATGAAGTCACTTGCCCTGAGGATGTCACGCCACCACCCCCTTCCACTTGAACAAGGGCGAGCCGAGAGAGTATAAATAACGGGGCATGGCCCTTGCAACACCAGTCTGTTCCTTCATTGCACTTCTGGTGCCAAAGGAACCATCCGCAGCAAGCTCGCTCCATCACCTTGTGTGCTGGGGCTCTCTTCTGCCAGCCATTCAGGTCTTCCAGATCTTGGCCTAAGCTTTCGTACACATCTCTGCAGCATGCAGTCAACCTTCAGAAGCTCTCTTTGTTTAAGTCATCAGACACTTAATACTTTCATTTCTTTCAGGAAATCCAGGTCCCTTCAGGGCAACATATAGCGTTAAGTTGAGTTGTTTTAATAACCACTTAGCCTTCCTACCTTGCTAGTTTAGAACCAGGTTACCTTCACCTGTTTACCGTAACCAGCTTCTGTTCAGCTTTTGTTTGATAGGAGGTAGTACAAACCACTGTGTTTACCGTATTTTGGTTTATATAGGCTGCACCAGAAGTTTTTGATGAAAAATTAAGGATAATTAATATTTCAACTATAGGCCGCACTGAATTTTTGTATTCCTGTGAATATTGTTAGTCACAATTCTGTACAAATGTAATAAATTCCGACTTAATTTCGCCCCTACAAAACATTTGAGACAGAAAATTTGTATTGTTTTGCAATGTTTCCAAATATAAGTCGTGCAGTTACTATTCCACAGATCGTAATGTGACTACGTGTTTACTATTTACACATGTGAAATGAAGGTATTTTGTTTATGAACGCAAGTGAACAAATAATGGCATGAGTAGAAAGTTCTCCCCCCCTTCCCCTACTTTGTTTTCCTTTACTTCAAGTTAAAACATTAAAATGTACTGTATGTTGACAAATTAGTAAACATGTTTTGGGGAGAAATTAATTTTTATGCCAATATCTCGCATATAAGCCGCACGCCACTTTTTGTAGTAGTAGTAGTTTTTTTTTGTGTGGCCTATACACGTCAAAATACGGTATTTCCTTTCAGTAACAAACATGTTTTATCTAATTTAAGAATATTATTCCCCATAATGCTAGTACCCTTCCTAGTAGATATCAGGTCCACCAAGGGACAGCAGGAGACCACGGAATATTATTCCCCATAATGCAAGTACCCTTCCTAGTAGGTATCAGCTCCACCAAGGAACAGCAGGAGACCACAGAATATTATTCCCCATAATGCTAGTACCCTTCCTAGTAGATATCAGGTCCACCAAGGGACAGCAGGAGACCACAGAATATTATTCCCCATAATGCTAGTACCCTTCCTAGTAGATATCAGGTCCACCAAGGGACAGCAGGAGACCACAGAATATTATTCCCCATGATGCTAGTACCCTTCCTAGTAGATATCAGGTCCACCAAGGGACAGCAGGAGACCACGGAATATTATTCCCCATAATGCCAGTACCCTTCTTAGTAGTTATCAGGTCCACCAAGGGACAGCAGGAGATCACAGAATATTATACCCCATAATGCTAGTACCCTTCCTAGTAGATATCAGGTCCACCAAGGAACAGCAGGAGACCACAGAATATTATTCCCCATAATGCTAGTACCCTTCCTAGTAGATATCAGGTCCACCAAGGGACAGCAGGAGACCACAGAATATTATTCCCCATAATGCTAGTACCCTTCTTAGTAGATATCAAGTCCACCAAGGAACAGCAGGAGACCACAGAATATTATTCCCCATGATGCTAGTACCCTTCCTAGTAGATATCAGGTCCACCCAGGGACAGCAGGAGACCACAGAATATTATTCCCCATAATGCTAGTACCCTTCTTAGTAGATATCAGGTCCACCAAGGGACAGCAGGAGACCACAGAATATTTTCTAAACCCCGTTTTCCAAACCTAGTGCAAGACTGAAAGTTCCCCTTCAGGGATTCTTGTATGTCAAAACACATACATTAGATGGCCACCCATTTTTACACCGTAGTGTATAGAAAGGTAAAGCACAACCACTAGGAATTGAAACCTCTTAGTGGCTAGACAATCATACAGGTTATACTCCGTCCACCGCGTTTCTGTTGCCAGGGGAAGTAATCTGCCTGGGTCTTAGGGCCTGACCCCTTGGGGACCACACCCACGTATTGTGTAATTGTCAGCCATTGTGAAACCCAATGCTCAGTGTCCACCGAGCTTCTGGTGCCAGACATGGGGATAGGGAGCAGTTTTGGCCTGTCAGTTGCGGTACGCTGGAGTACACCTAGATAGGAATGAACGTTGCCTGCTCCACCTTCGCGGAGCTGTTAGCAGAAATCTTTATCCTCATGCCCTACTCTAATTGGTATTCAAATGACAGTATTTATTGCTTTACGCTTACTAGAACAAAAAAAAAGTGGAATCAATTGTTTCTAGAAAACATATTTTGGAAATCTGTGCATATATCTAATCCTTGTACTGTGGCAGATGAAACTGTCCACAAATAAATTTGTGGATATGTAATTGAAAGGACATTTGAAGAAGCCGTAGTTGACAATTGATTGCTGTACTCCAAAGGCAAGGATCTTAAGTACATTATTGTGATTTTAAAGTGATAGTGGTTCATCACTGATCAGATCAGTCAAGTTAACAGGTATCTGATATCAGGAAATGTGCATATTATCTTGATAACGGATATCGGTTATTGGACATCAGACCATAACTAGTTGATAATGTAACTTTTTCGGAACTAGTGTTCTGTTGTGCATTATTTGTCTACTGTATTTTTGACATGTGTTTCAGGTGCATACTCGGGGTTTGCCGGAAGACCACAACGGTCCAGTGAGGGTGGTGACAATAGAAGGTGTAGAAAGCAACATGTGCTGTGGGACTCACGTGTCAAACCTTTCCCAGTTACAGGTACTGCAGGCCTGTTTGTCTTGTTGATTGCTTGTAGTTGGGCGCTGTCAATCGTGTTAACTATTGGTTATTCTATTTTGCGTGTGGTAATTTGCCGATCCAATACACCTGGCTCTTGCACCAGGTCGCCTTCTCCTTGATCCTACGGTTAGTATTAACTTCCGAAATCATACGTTTGATTTATTAGGAATTAGTGTGGACCCTCTCTGTTTTCTAAGTATGTTAAATGTAACACGTAATTTTTAACATATCCTTGTGAGTTTCATTTCTCTTTGAGTGTAATTTGAATAAACCCCATTTCATTTTTGATAAATGTGAATTACACCCCAGAGGAAAAGCGGGCAAATGCGGTAACCACCAAGGTAGATACCCACACTACAAAAAGGCAAACCAAGCTCTGCCAACTGGTAGACCTTCGGCTGCACCCAAAAGTACTAGGTACTCCATCCACTAGGAGAATCAACCAGAGCAGGTGATCCATACTCCGCCACCACTGCTCATGTAGCCGTATTGGGACTGGATCCACTGAGGCCTGATTGACCTCCTGGGGTTACCAGACCCAGGTATTTCAGCGAGGAAATGACGTGTGCTGCTCAAAGTTCTGTCCACCCCTTGCAAAGGCCAGATGAAAGGAATGCTGGGTGTTGCTGCACGTCACAAATCTGAGTACCTGGAAGTACACGCTAGGGACATTAAAGTGCCGGCTTATCCTCTGTGGATTGTTTTGTTCTGTATCTAATTACCATACTGTCATCAGGGAGGGGCACTGAAAAGATTAAAGAGGGCCTTACAAGCCACAGTGAGTGAGATATTTAGACTGACCCGTTCAGAATCTGCGGTAAGTGAGGTTGATACACCGTATCCTTTGCACCTCTCAACACAGTTATTTCCGCCCTTAATCAAACTACCAGATAGGCCACACCTGATTGTAGAGGCGTTCACTTTTGGGGAAGAAGTTCACCTATGTCTTGCCTGGCCAATAAGGAACATCCCTCCTCCCATCGCTCCTAAGGTACAGTGCCAGTCAGACAAAGGGTTATATATATGATCCCAGATTTCGTACCAATTACGCGATCCACACAGCCCACGTTATGTACTAGTCGGGCTCCAAAGAGGACGGACGCTGTCTTATTTTCTTTTCCCCTAACGCACTCCGCGATTCTGGTATCGTGATGTTTGAAGTCTCTCAAAGTGACCGAGACTAAATCTTTGTATAAGGAAACATCTTGTCAAATTTAGCATATGGTTTAAATCCCCTAGTCTTTGGTCCCGGGTTGATGCAAATAACCTCAAAGTGTAATATTCACCCCAATGTAGAGAACCCCCTCCCTAGCCAGGTGTTAATAATTTAAAGTTGAGAGTTTCAGAGATACCTAATGTATGGGCGTTAGTACCCTCATAATCCTAGGCCTGTATCAGTCTGGTAAGAAATTGAGTGAGACGGAATTAAGAGGCCTTCCTGTCTTCAAAACTTTTTACTCATTGCCAAAAAAGTTAAATTTTCATTTTTTTTCCCTGGGCGATTTGTAAAAAATTAGGAATTTTTATTTTGTGTTACATGTAGCTACCCAGTCGTTTGGTGTAAATAGGCATGTGTTACTAAGTTTTTTTTATTGACAGGCAATAAAGCTGCTGTATGTGGAAAAGGGAAAGAAAAACAAGACAAACCTTCACTTCCTTGCTGGTGGCAGAGTTTTGAAATCTCTGGAGAAATGTCTCGGTAGGGAACGAGAGTTGACAAGCGTGCTGAAGTGAGTATTTGTTAAAGTACTAATAAACTTCTTCATTCAAAATTATTTGGAGAGTTCAGTTCTTAGTTGGGAATTTATTGTAGGGGTGGTCCAGCTGCACATGTTTGTTTGGCTGATAAGTTGCAGAAGTCACTGAAAATATGTAACAAGGTAAGACTTTTGTATTTTCTACAGTGATATCTCATTATAAAGCACTTCACTTTAAAGTCATTTAACTTTGAAGTGCATCTTTCAAATCTCTTGTAGCTGTGTAGTTTTAAAATATTTGTTCAGTTTGAAGTACTTTTCAGTATTAAGTAGAGGTGGGGTGAATATAGTTTTTGACATCAAATCGAACTATATCGAAACCTAGAATATATTGTAATCTAACTGATAATGACAGAAACAGTTGTCATATAGCGAAGTACTTTTCACTTAAAACTTTGTTTGTGATAACAGTGTGAGCTATGTCATGTGTATGTTCGTGCTCGCATGTTTGTGTCTAACTTGAGTTATAGCACACTGCAGTGTACCAATTTGTTTCAGAATGTGCAGACTGTTTTGAATGATCTAGCGACACTTGAAGCAGAAAAACTGAAGCGCCTTAGTCCATTACCAAAGTTTTACACACTTCACAGGTAAGTGTATGTGTGATGGTTGTGAAATTGATTTTGTACTTAGGTGACTAAACCAGTGTGTAGCAGTTGAGGAAATTAGTTATAATTGGCATAAAATGAAAGGCAGAGAAAATGGCAGCAGCTTTCTGAGTGGACGCCTTCTTTGTCTGGAAACTGCTGATAGTGGTGAACCTGTGTTGTTGTTTTTTAGGACAGAGTTTCAGTTGGCTATTGCAACCATCATTCTTCTGTCCTTCTGTCTGCTAGCTGAGAAATTTACCAGATGTGTTACAGTATATCCATCATAAGATATGAAAAATTTAGAGAAAATAAAGCTGGTTCTTCCAAACCCCCCCCCAGTAAACTAATTTTTTCACCTTTTAATCTTAACTATCTAAAAACCAACAAACTGCATGTCCAAAAAATAAATTTACAAAATATCTAATTTTCAGGGTATAGAAAACGCTTGACGAGGATAAGCTTTTGTTTCCATTTGCAGTCGTGTTATAGATCATGTAGAAAAAAAAAAAGCAACATTACACAGTTATGATATATTTCAGTGATGTGTACTTGCAGTGCAAGGTTGCCACAACATGTACACAAAGGTGTTATGCGTGCTTTTCATATACAGTAAAACTCTGTTAAGATGTTTTTTGAAGGGACTACATAAATAAAACTTGTCTAGGCACCCCAGAAAATGGTAAAATAGAATGCCTTATTTCTGTGCAAAAAATTATGAAAATTGGTGTTAATTTTTGGTGCTTTAAGATGAAAGCTGTGTTATATTTCTGTATTTAAAAATAAAAACTGTGTTAAATTTCAGTATTTAAAAATTAAAGCAGTGTCAATTTTGGTGTTTAAAAAGAAAGCAATGCAAAATTTCTGTAACGTAACATGTTTGAAAATAAAATCAATAATGAATTTCTTTGCATTCATATTAAAAAATAATCAAATTTCTGTGTTTGAAAATTAAAAAATTTAGTAAATTACAATGTTTTGAAAGAAAATTAATGCACATGTTTAGTGTTTGAATAAGAAATATGAGTAATTATTAAATATAAGAAACAGCAGTACTTCAGTTCATGATTGTAAGAAGAAAACATTAATTTAAGAAATGTGGGGTAGACAGTTCTAGAAAAGTAGCATGGCCGCAATGCATCCTTTTACCACAGCTGTCGCTGAAGAAAAAGACGTTTGTAAACAAATTTTTGAGTCCAATGCACACTTGCATTTTCCTCTTTCCTCGTCATGGCTGGTACTGAAAGTCTGGCATTACCTAACTTCCATCGAGTAATTCATGTAGGATATTGTAGTTAGGTTATGTGTAGTTGTGTTATTTTTTTAATTTGGTGGGGTTCTGTTTATTTTATTTCGAAGGAAAAGGAAACAGTGAGGGTGTGGAGGGCTTTAGTTTTAATGCCTTTTGTGAGACAGCATTGTTTCGAGGTTCTTTGGAGTGTGTTGCCTTTTTAAGTTGAATATTGTTTTGATGATGCAGTGGAAAATATTGCTCGTATGAAAATAACCTTTAAATTATTGTAACTTCGAAAATTTTAACTTCAATGAAAAAATAAAACGCAATATATATGTCACTGTTCATATTCGTACAGATGCAACACACGCACACAATTTGGCCAAAGTTAACCTTACATTTGAATTTATGATATAGACAAATAAACATTATTCACACACTACTTAAGTGTTGAAAGTGCAGCTTTTTCAAGCCACGTGCATTTCAATCAATATAGTAACAGTTTACAAATACATTGATACATGCCGCTTATACCAATGTACCAAACACGACTACGGCTCATCCTTACTTGCTTCAACAACCTAAGGAAATGACTCGCAAGACGCTAACAGGATGTGATCCTTGGATGAGACATTGATGCTACTTGGTTTCCGGACTGTTACTGACCTACCTTTCCTTTTTCTACTAAGGAGTCTTAAAACCCCAGGGAGGGTCAAATCAAGCACGGAGTCTTACAAGTGCACCAAAAGTAGTTTCACCTCAAACGGATTATTCTTGCACGTAAACCTACGCGTATTCAAAATGTCAGCCTCCCCGAAGCACCCGGCAGACAGTGTCTCGCCACACCGCCGAAGATGGCAGAGCGCCTGAGGCCATATACAGAGCATAGAAGGGTACTTCTCCCACCCCGCTTGCTCCAGACAGAGGTCACACCTCCAACCCCGACCCAGCGCACACCTGTCCATGAACCAGATATAAGGCAGTGCGCAGTCGAGGTTGGGAGTTATCGTCTCCAGTAGCTCGCCTCAACACTTTGTGTGCTGGGGCTCTTCTGATCTAGGCCCTTATGGTCCTCTCCAAGAGCTTATAGTTCTTCAACAACCACCAGTGGCTGCTGCCACCGCCTTCCAGAGGCTTTTACACATCCTGGTAATCATTACCACCAGAAGCCATTGTCTGCAGAAGACATCGACCAGTTACTTAATACTGCAGTTGCCGATCCTCCTGGGTCGACAACCACCACTACTTGCTAGTAGTGTTCACCCCGTAAACTAGTGCTTCTTCTAGGCAACCTCATAGGTACAGTTGCCCAAGATATAGTTTAATGATATGCTTGCATCTTTAGTAGTCTTAGGAAGGGGTCACCTCCACCCATTATTTGCGTAGCTTGAATTCTGCCGCACAAACCTACTTGGTTTACGTGCATGTCACCTAGTATTTATTGCTTCAATAAATACTAATTCTTTATCATATCTGAGAGTACTTTGTCCTGTCAGTCACTAAGTATAGACTTCAGAAGGGGCAAACAAGGGACTACGGACCTAAATCAGGACATCAGACCTCCTTCAGGGGCCTGCGTGTCACTACATACACCTCATCTTTTGACGGCCACCCATTTTATATAGGTTGAGGCATAAATCATGGTAACTATGTTGCAGTGTGAGAATACCGGCACGTGTGGATATAGTCTGCCAATAGTTGCCATGACTTATGCCCCAACCTTCGTATATACCCCGGTATATAGAACAGTAGAGCCTCTACCATTAGGTTTACACGCTACTGAGGCGGGACAGCCACCTGAAGTTGTATCGCTGACCAGAGCGCCTAGCTAAGGTGCTGGCAGGGGTATTTGCTTGGGATTGTAGCCCCTACCTTTGTGGACCACGCCCAGCAGTGGCAGGAAGACAGTCTATGACTCACAACTCCAGGTGCTTGCACTGTTTGGAGTCGGGGAACGCTTCAGTCATTGTCTGCATATACACTAGCCAGGACTTCGTCAATTGGTTTTCGCTTCCAAGGGGTATTGAGTGTCTTGTATTTCTATGCCATTCCATGTCAGGCACAGGGCTCAGAGAGTGATGAAGAAGACGGAATTCAGTATTGCTAAGCAGGTGTGTGCAGCCAACCTTGTCGCTCCAGGTATTGAGACCCCATGAGGGCAGGCCCAAGCCGCTCAACATGCGGGAAGACCAGCTTCTCCCATCGGGAGTTTGGTATTCCACTCCAACCCAACTAGGACCGGTAGCGAGTATCATCCGATGGTCCAGGTCCTAGTTACCAGGAGCTACACCAGGCTCGGGCGCGCCAACCCTCACTTCAGCAGCTGGGAAGGTACCCGTTGGAATCACCGACACCCGACGGAACACTACAGCAGCTCCACAACGACCAAGACCAGGAAGACAACAGAGACCACCTAACCATCCTGCAGCGTCACTACTGCCTTGCCGTAACCAAGCACGTCGAACTCTGGTAAGTCAACGTTGCCCCAGAAGGCCAGTGTTCTGGTCTGACATATCGCCCGACCAATAGAATCGGACTTTGTGGCCAGCTGACAGCCCGTGCTGCCAACTCTGGTGACCAGTAAAAGGCCATACGAAGATTCTTAGAATAATGCACGACAGACCTAGCGCAGTCCCAAAAGTCACTTGCACACAGACAGTTCAAGCGACACACGTAAAGTGCTTTTCTAGCGCCCAACATGGGGCATCAGCGTAATAACTGTTAATCAGTGATCGCAGGACCAAGTCAGAACTACCAGAGAGAGAGAGAGAGATAGTAACCAGGACCGAATAAGCAGACTTCGAGGAGTCTTGAAAGCTTGAAACCCATTGTGGTGCTCGTTGCCGACAGTCAGAATCAAATGACCAACCAGAACCACAGGCCGACGACATGGCCGACGTGATCCCCGAACATTGAAGTCACGTCACTTGCCAGGGTTCAGGAACACACCGTATCACATGCATTCATTGTAACCAACAGTTCCATTATCAATGCCTTGGGTGGGAAGACGAGGCAAGAAATACACAAGGCTTATAATTCCGTTATGAGCTGTATCACGCTCAACAAGAAAGGTTCTGTAGCTGGATTACCTGTCCAGGCCATGGAATAAACCTATTACATTGCATTATATGCAACGAGTCCTTCCACCATGCTTGTATCGGGTAGCCGGAGGAACGAATCACTCGACCTGGTCATCGCTTACTTGGTTCCTACCATACTGCGCCCTGCTCCTCAACCAAAGCCTCTGATCACACCCAGCTACCCCGCTGTATCGGTACCTGCACTTGTCAATACATATATCACTCCAGCAGCTCGTCGCCCAGGTATGTCCAAGAAACCAGTGCCACCCAAGCGTTGAATTGTTCTACCCACCCCTGAATTTGTGCCCTGCCTCAAAGCGACCCATCCAGTTCTTTATAACGCCAGAACTGAAGCCCCCTATTATTATAGAAGTGCCTGCCTTAACTTCTAGACGAAAGGATTGACACCATCTACTGTATCAGATCAGTGAATATATATTCCCAGTACGTCACTCATCAACATAACCTCTAAGATAATTATTTGCCTTTATGGATGCCAGGGATATAGTGCCAAGTTGCATCAAACATCTTGTTACAAAATTATTCCTCCATTTCACTGCCATGAGCACTTTATTTTCCATTGTCCACCAGTGTTGCCTATGTTGTACATATTGCTCTTTAACAGCTGTGTACAACATCTATGGTCACTTTATATATTGGTTTACTTACGAGTAACACACTGCTGTAAATCAATACTGTTGTATCATACTTGTAGAATCCTGAGATATTAACTAGTGATTAAACGTGGAAAATATTTCTAATCAGTTATTATTATTAAGAATGTGGGTTAGGTAATTCATTTACTGTTTCGGGTATAGTAGGAGCTAGATGTGGACACTGGTTCTCGGTCTCCGTTCTCAACGTCAAAAACTGGCAAAACCAAGAACCAGTATCCAGAACCAACCCATTACTATTTCATTGGTATATTTAGATGGTTGGCAACATTTTAGTTTAATGTAAAGTATCACATTTTTGCAATTTTGGTAATTATTAATAGATATTTGTCTGTTGCAGAAAGAGTAAACTTTTGACTTTGATGTTTGATAATACAAAACAGAAGAACCTTTAATTTTTTTTTATTTCCTGGACGGAATGTCGCATGTGATGTGTACAAGCTGAGCAGTTTCAGCTAATTATAAAATATTAATATTGACAATGGCAGTGAAAGCCTGCAAATCATTTTTAAATGTTAATACTTTCCTAGACAACAAAATTGAAGTACCTAATTTTAACATGAAGAAACTACAGGGCTGTGTAAAGAAAATTTAGTGATTATCATTTACTTGTTTTATAGGCGGGAAGCTGATTCTGACTTCATGAGTATTTTCATAAATGAAGTGGGAAATCAGGTAAGTGGCTTAACCTTTTTTAGGGTAGATAGATACGTTATTTACCCGAAAGGAAGAAGACCCTGGATCCGAGATGACCCCTTCCTAAAAAAAAAAAATTTTTTAGGGGAAAATATTTAAACCTGAATTTAAGACTACCCCTGTGAAGTGCTGAAAAAATTTAGGTTGAAGTATTTTTGCATGAATTTATGACAGACCCTTCAAGGAGAAATGCTATTATATCAATAATATGATATATTTGATTTACTTTTAAAGAAAAGCTAATCACAATGAAATAGGCGTGCCTAACCTGGCTGTATGGTAGCAACATTTTTCTTACACTGTAAAACTTTGTGGGTGTTATATACCTATTCGCGACTTGAGCCATTTTGGTTCCCAGCAAAGCGCTTCCTCTTTACCACCATCCCATGACATCAGATCAGGGACCCTTGTCAAAAGTTGACAAGTACTGTCTCAGAACTACAAAAATATGTACAACCATAGGACACACAGTATTTAAGCATGAAAAGCCTTTGTCAAAATCGTCTAGGTTTTAAACTGAGGACGATTCCCGAATTGTAAACGACCCCTCATTTTTTTATTCCTTTTCTGTAAAATAAACTCTTCTTCTTTTCGGGTAAATACGGTAAATGCTCATGAAATTAAAATATATCATCCAGTCTCAGTGCTTTAAGGCCAAGGGTTCCCTTTCATACACGTTTCGAGAATATAATTTATTATCTCTTAACATAATGTGTGTATCATAAAATTGCTCTGTGATATTATAACATGTAGTTTTTTCTTTGTAATATAACTTTTTCGAAATAATATATTTTAGAATTGGTTTAAAACTCTTTGTAAATGGAATTAAATTATTATCTGCAGTGCTTTTCTTAAGTCACCATTTCACTGGCAGACCAAAATTATTTATTTACAACCTATGTATGTATCTGTTTGTAAAACGCGGCTGTAATTCTATGCGTGATACAGTTGCACACATTTTTGAATTTTCTGAAATGAATTTGAGCAAATAAGTCTCGAAAAGTCACTTTTTCTTTGTATTATGAGGCTAAATGAGCTACTGTCTATGGAATTCCTTGTTCTGGAAGTTTGACAGTTCAGCACTAGACTCATGTCTCTGCAGATGCGAAACCACACAGCAGTGGCAGGATCTAGGACTAAGCAAGAGAGAAGAAGCGAAAAGTGTGTTACATCAGGAAACGAATTTCCACCAAACGGAAACTGCAGCTATCTTACGCTTGGAGGAAAAAAACATTCTTGATAAAATAATGGGAGATAGTTATACCTGAAATGGCTTAAATTAAAAAAAAAAACTACAAAACCTACAAAATAAGCAAAAAAAGTTAAACTTTTTCTACAGGTATGGTTTTTATATATATATATATATATATATATATATATATATATATATCATAACCAGTGAAAATAATTATATCATGCATGTTACAAAATTTATCCACAACGTTATAAAGAGGAATAATGAATAAGAGATATATTTTGGCATAAATCGTGAACATAATATTACAGACTGACTATTAAAATTTTTTTAATGTTTTGTCTTCAATAAAATAGTATAAACTTAAGGACCAAATTTTTTTTCCTTTACCGTACATTTTTTATCGCAGAATTGATATATTCGTTTTCTCCTGTTAGGGAAACGTCTATACGCAAATTTCTGTAGCGCTCCTGTCAGTATGATCATGATAAACAATATCATATTTAGAAAAAAATAGTTTTGTTGCTCTTAGAGAAAAACTTCTCTGTTTGCAGATTATGAAGTACAAGGTAATAAACTGTCTCGCCTGCGGCTGCGTATGAAATATGATGCTTATACCACACGTAGCCTACCAAAATCTGTCGCGACTGGTGTGTATCCGGAGTTGTAGTTGCACAATTTTATGGGAATTCTATTGAATTGATTTAATAAATGTGCCTTTATACAAATAGCGTATTTATAAATTTTTCCCAGCAACTCTGATTTTGCTTCCGATTTAACTATGTAGCGAAAAAGCTGAACTAGTTAGTCTATGAAAGGCAACTGTTGCAGATTATTATCATGAAGTAGTATTATACCCACATTTATTGTTGCTGCAGGACTGTGCGTGCTGCCAAGAAACAAAACTGAATTGCAACATGTGAATGAGCCAGCATTATTTTCGGTGAGGTATGTCTGATTTTATTTTCACGAAACGTAACTTTTTAACTCGTCCGACACAAGCACTCATCGTTGTTTCAGCAGTAACAAGTAAAGACTTATCTCCACTATCGTTAGGTGCACCTTCAATGTTGCCAACAAATAATATGGAACATTGCGTGGCTCCGCTAAAGGTGGGAATGGACCGCATGCTACTGGGAAATGATCCTAGTATGGAGCAACTCCAAAGTTGAATAACAAATAAATCATCAAATCAAATAATTAAAAATTTATTATAATCAAATGCTTTTTCTCAAAATTAATTTTGAATCCTTTCTCGTTGGTTCTGTCAGTTCTCTGGAACATACAGTATTTTATACAGAAAATTTGAAGTAGTCACATCACATATCCGTGTTGTTTACATGTCTTGAAAATTTTATTTCACAGTAAAATCTTTTACTGTTTAAGGCACTAGGCCCTGGTAAATTAACATTTAAAGCAACTAAACCGACTGGGGTGTGAGGTGACCTTAGTAAGTCACCGGATTCATAATCGGGAGGGCCTGTGTTCAATTCCTGCCCCGGGCATCCTGATTTCAATTTGATATGGTTTTCCGAAATCACTCCAGGCGAATGCTGGGATGGATCCCTAAAGCTGGCTGTAGCAGGTTCCTTACCACTTTCCTCCCTTTTTACGAGTGCTTAAAGTAGACCTACTAAAAAAAATGCAACAACAGAAATATGAGTTTGTGTGGACTTTATCTTTGCAATTCAATTTTACTTTTAAACAACGAGCAAGGCTTTATGTGCAATGGAACTAGTTATACTGTAAGGAGACAATCACGAACGTGGTTCTAGAGTCTCTCCTGAGAGGGATGTTTGTAGTCGTGCACTCAAAGGCCAATGTGGCTAGGATGGCTCAGTTTATGAACACTGCGTTCAGAGCGATGTTTAGGGGGGGAGGGGGGCTCACTGTTTACTGCTCTGTTTGGAACCATACAGTTAAAATTAAACTATAACATTTTCTGTTGCTTTCTTGAAAAAGAAAGAGCTATGCGATAACCTTCCTGACTGTAGGTCAGTGAGTGTTTCGGCTCGTATATGTTGCCTATAATCTACACTCAGGCTGAAATAGGCCTTGAACGATAAGAGTAATATTGTCCAATCAGCAGTAACTGTAAATTTTCACTTTGACCCAAAACTTTTATGTCACATTCCAGTTTGATTATTTTGCCCTTCTCTAACTTTGTTTTAAAGACTTGGCTAACCCTGTTTCATATAAAAAAAAATGTAGTTATATGTCGTTGCAAAATGCTTAAATTTAACATTATTAATAGAGCGACGAAATTGCAATAATCAGGCACCCTAGTCGGAAAAGGAATTTCTATGGAAAGCATGGGTAATTAGCTATTTTTCTTCCAAGAGCACACTGATAACTATTACAGAAACAGTTGTAGCTTACAAGGGCGGTATCAAACCTGGGGACCAAATGTTTGAATGACTTATTTGTAGATTTTATGTGGTGGCCTTTTTATCCAAGAAATTAAAACACAAAGTTATACACCTCCCTTTATATTGGTTATTTGAGCAGCTGCAGCAGCACATTGGGCTTGGCGAAGTGTGCTTGGTCACAGCCATAGAGTAAATAATGTAATTCAGTAGGAAGTGAAACCTTTTTTTATTGGAGAAAGTAGTGATCTGTGCAAGATGCCGTCAACTTGACAAACGTAAAAACAAATTATTTAAAGCATAAAAATAAAATGTAAATATTTTAAGTTAAATAATGGGTGATATATGTATTTAAAGGTTTTTTTTTTTTTTTAGTTCTGGTGTAGTTTTAACATGCAATATATAGATTTAACTTATATAAAATTACTTGAAAAACATGGGAAATTTGTTGTTTGCAAGTCACTTGGAAAAGTCCTGCTGTTTTTTTAGTGCTCGTGAATATAAATCCGTGTATTTTAAAATTTTCTTTTAATTTAATCCATCTATTAGTCTTTCCGTATGTGTTCTGTTATTATATGTTTACTCTTTATTTCAAATTTTATTTTCATCAGCTCCAGGCCTTGCTGGGATCTGTAACTCTGCTCGGTATTCTGCCCTTTATTTTCTGTGAGTAGTCTAAATACATTGGTAAAGGAGACACGAAAAAAACAATACCGGGAAGTGCAGAGTCTCTAGCCACGTGGTCAGCTGTATTTAACAAACACAACACGCACTGTAACACTCAAAATGAAAATAAACGCAATAACGTATTATTGTTTCAGTATACCTTTACCCACAGTATTTGTCAAAATAAGTGGTCAAATTCAGAATTTTACACGTAAACCTTTTAAACAAACGTCCTTGATAAAATTTGTACAAAAATATGAGTATAAACTATGCACACCATCTCACAGTTTTATTAAAAAGGCAATAATGTATTAAAGCAATAAAACAAAAACCATATTGGTAATGTACATTTCCCAGTTAAATTTTTTTAAGAAGGGGTTTGTATTTCGTAATATGTATCGCCATCTATAAATCCATTTTAGCAAATTTTTACATATTAATAAATTAGTCTAGTAATTTTTTTCCCATATCTTTTATGCTTAACCTGTAGTTTTATTCATCAAATTGGGAAATTTTATATATTGATCATATTATGAAATTTCATCATACTCATATCTGTTATCTTTTATAGAAAGATGTGTTTCAGTTAGGCACAGTCACTTCCTGAAAGTTATGATCAAGTAATACTGTAAATATCAACTAACGCCAAATGAATTACCCATTTCTATTTGTGTATTGAAAAATGTGACTGTGAACTTCAGGAAAAGGAAGTTATTCTTCGGGTTCTTCCTCGCAAGAACGTAGTTCTTCCTTCTAAAACAAATTTAGGATTGTAAACAAATTTAACCATGAGCAGTGTAGGCAATTCTGGAAAATTTGTAATTACAAAGTATTTTACTGACTGAGAATCTGGAAAGTCAGTAAGTTTACAGATGTCGGCAAGTGTTGAATGTCTTCTTCTGTCCATTCTTTACCGAGGATCAACTAGCCTCCTGTCTAAAAGGACGAGAGTCTTTGCTACATATAAAAGCAGCTTTGAAACATGGAAGTTTATGCCACCTTTCTCTCCCAAATCTGCACTACATGATTTACTGGAGTGATGGCTTACGTATACCTATGTACAATACATTATGGCATATGTCTGAATAATTGATAAGAAATAAAAATGTATTATTTTTAATTATAAGAAAATATTTGGTCCCGTAAATGTTATTTAAAATAAAAACTGACTGTAAATGGAGTTGAAACTGTAGAAAATGATTTTGAAAGCAGTTTGGTATCAGAGAATATGATAACTTATGTAATGCTAGTAAAATGAGGTGGCAAGCTATCATTTTGAAGAAAGGACCGTCTGATGTTTACACATTATCTAAATTTATCTGCTAATAATTAGAATGTTCTAAGCTTACTACGTGTTTGTTATTTTGCAATGTGGCCACTCTACTATGTACATATATCTATTACACTATCTTTCATCTGAATGTTTGATTTTTATTATTGTAAATTCCAGTTATTACCTGTAATAATTTAATTGTACATGAACAATTAATTTCTCACATTATCTTACCTTGGTATAAAATCATAATAAATTGCTGGTTACCATGAATACCTTGCACTTTCGCATAGATTTTTGTAAAGCTAAACATTAATGAAGGCCATTTACTGTAAAGTGAGCACTTTTGAAAATCCTCTCATTTGGAATAATAGCCTAGTCAATAATTATGCTTTACTTTAAATGTGGATGTTAACTTCAGAGTGTGGTGGAATATACACACTGTATTTACAACTTACATTGCAATATTTATTTTAAAATTTTTTTTAAGGAAAAAGTAACCAGGCTCTCAAAAGTGCTCACTTTACCATGTTGAGCTTGCCTTAGAAACTTCACTCACTTATACCAGACTAGGAAGACAATGTTTGCATTAAAGTATGATAAACCTACATGGCATAAAAAAATTAGTCTTTTTCTATACAGGACTGTTATTGTCACACTTGGTACTTCAGAACATTAACAAAAAAAAGTACATAAATTAAATAACAATATTGCTATCCCACTCGCTGTTTATTTATCAGAATGTAAGGAATGGTTACCTGGGAACATACAAAATGGTTTTCTTGATTAACGAAATCAATTTAAATATCAGTAAATTCATGTCGCCGAAATAAATAGCGAGCTCTAATAGGATTAGGCGTGCCGCTTCTTCCGCTATTAAATACAATTACGACTCATCGTTCATCACGTTAAGTATTTCTAGTTCAACTTACGTGAGAGTCGTTACCGCTAACCAATATGTGGATGTTGTCGGCCGCTTATCTACCGGGCGGCCAAACACATGGTTTCAAGGTTGTGTAACCAGCAAGCACGCAGCCTCCCCCTCCCCCCCCCCCCCCCCCCCCATTTCACTGAATGCCCACAAGCTGTCAGCCACCTCGGGGCGTGGCCGAGCACCACTGAACATCCACGAAGTAGAGTGCTGACAAGATGGTTCTCACCTCACACACCAGCCTCACAGCAGAAGGACGTCACACGTCCTCCCCACACCCGCTGCTGCAACCTACAGTGCTGGCTATGTAAGTCCGTGTGCGGCCGGGATTCGGAGTCATTCGCCTTGCTATTCTCTCCGGTTCACCCCACGCACTCTCCAGTGCTAGGGCCTCCAGAGAACCACAAGTCTTCAGCAGCCCCCGCGGCTGCTCCCTGCGATGACTACAGTCTTCGACAATCTACATTGTCTGCAGTAGCAGTTTACACGCACACACCTTGTTACTTCAGCAAAGGAACTTTTAACTTCTTTTTATCTCTTCCAGACACCCGCATTAGAGAGTTTTAGTTCATTAGTAATTTTATTCAGTCTTCAGTTCAACCTTCCCTAGCCTAGGACCAGGTCGCCTACACCTGGCTAACGTAGGTTACTTTCAGTACCCTGTCTACTGGGTAGGGGATAGCACGGGTCACTGTGTTTATTGAGTTCTCAATAAATACAGCTTTGTTCTCTAGCCATATGTTTTTCATTTCTAGAGTATTATCTACTTCGCCAGCTAGGAGCAATTCCCACTGTGCACTGCCGATGAGAACCAGGAAAGTTTAAATCCGAACTAGAGTTGACTGAAGATCCCTTCTGGAGTCTTCCAGTTGTGTAACACACCCAGTAGACGGCCGCCTGTTGTTTCCTCGCCTGAGCACCTAGGTACTGGATGGAAAGAACAGAGGGAGAGACAGCAAGCCTAGGTTGTATCCCCTACCAGAGCACCCAGATGCTGGATGTGGGGTATCGGCTTGGCCTTGGCTGGATATCACATCCAGTAGAAGTAGTTGTGGCCCACACGGCTCAACGTCTCCACTCTGCTGGCTAAGGTGGTGGATCGTTCGAGGCACCGAGCTCGTGCAGCCATGCAGCTACTGGGCTACACTGTTATTGGAACTAGTTTTCGTCCATGGTGCACAATGTGAATTGTTCTGCGGCGAACCACACTTTATGCCTTATAGGATAAGGAATTGCCGACAGCGTAGGGAGCAAAATATCACTCTTCTTGCTGCCAAGCAGGGGTCTACATTAACTCCTCCTAAACACAAACCAGCAAACTTTCTAGTCAGAAACGTTGTCGACGATTGTGCCAAACAGTCCATAACCGGGCACACGTCAAGGTTGTTGATGCATTGCTTAGGCGTGTCTAACGTCTTTGCAATCTCCTCGTTACAACCAAACTGTAAAATATAAAAGCTCCCGAAAGTACTGCATAGGATCTGAATGTACTTTGAGCTAGTGTTCATATTTAATTTTGAACTATAAAGTTTTCAGTACATAGTAGAATAAAATAGGTTTACAAGATTTAATTGCTTTTTTTTAACTGTATTTTGAAGAAAAAAGTCTATGCGTACGATTATAGTATGCTCTGTTATAATTTTCCCTCTACATATATTTTTTTAACGTCGTGTTCTTCTGCATTGAGTTGATTTTAATTCTTCATGCATGTATTCATGGATGCCATTTAAACGCAAGCAATTAGTCTGTGTGAACAGACTCCATAATTAATAAGTCTTAAAATAATTAATAAATTTATCTGAATTACTGAATTCAAAACTGCAGAAAAAATGAAGAAACTGTTACCTGCATATTTTACGTGAAATTGGATAAATAAAAAATCAAAAACAGATTAGTATACAGAAACAGTTTCTGTCTGGGCGAGCAGTGTCAGGGACAGCTGAACCATTATACGCCCAACAAGCAGGTAAGAGAATCTTCCCCGTTTCCCCTGTTGTCATCTTTACGTCTCCCTGTTCTCCTCCCCCATCTCTCCTAGCATTTTGATTACATTTGGAACACAATGAGTAGGCCAGTTGTTATGGGCTAAACCTAGATCCTGAACGATACAAACTGCCGGTGCTGTCCCTAGCGGATGCTAACGAAACACTATCCAAAACGCTACATGGTGGAGGTTTGAGTAACTTTCCATTACCCCTGCATTGCTCAGTGTGAAGAAATCGAACCCTTTGCCTTAAGGTACCAAAGTCAGATTCTTGCAGGAATTACCACGTTAGTTTTGTAGGGCAGTTACTACAAATATAATTGTAAAGACTGAGAGTTGTGGTAGTTTTAAATTACACAAAGTTTGGTAATTTGAAGCCTCACCTTTATGCATCTTCAATAAATGCACTTGAAGTTGGTATATGTTACCTCTTGCAAGTGTACTGATGCATGACACCTCGACAGATTGACAAGCGCTACTTAAAGGAGGATTTAGTTTTATGGGGTGCTAGGTCAGGTGCACCCCCTTCTGGCAAGGTTACTGGTTGGTTCTAGTGTCTACGTAGCATGGGGGCTCATTCCGTGTAGAAGACCAGCCTGGTAGCTTTGCAGCAGGGCACAAATTCAGGTTCGGGCAACGAGATCTTGTGCTTTAGGCTGGGTACTGTCGGTATACCTGGGCGACGTGTTCCCTTTGTATTTGACTTAATCTTGAGAGTTTTCGTGGGGCGTACATACGCTACAGGTAACTGAATGTTTAAGACTCTTGACGTGTGTTCGTGCTGGTGGGGGCAGACCAACTGTCTCAAGTTGGAACTAGGATATAGGGATTGTTGGCGGCTGATCTGACTGGTTGAGGTATTCTGAGATCCAAGGGTGGATCTCCTGGTCCAGGCGGGTTGGGGCCTCAATTCCTTTGGGATCTCCTGTGTAACAGATACAAGAAAGTGGCACAGGGCTTGAGCTTGTTCCTTGGGTGCGAACTAGTTGATATATGCAACAAAGGCAGGGGTTAGCTCTTGTAAGTATCTGGAGGCAGTCACTACCTATTTTACCTTCTCACGTATGCTATTGTGGTGGGAGAAAGACATTAGGAAGAGAGAACACCCCTCACGGCCATGAGAATAACATATTGAATGTGGTCTGTACTTTGTGTAGAGCTACGTGAAGCATCGGCTGAAGGAGTGG
Source organism: Dryococelus australis (assembly GCA_029891345.1). Taxonomy (NCBI): domain Eukaryota; kingdom Metazoa; phylum Arthropoda; class Insecta; order Phasmatodea; family Phasmatidae; genus Dryococelus; species Dryococelus australis. The sequence continues at coordinate 332,789,808 of CM056995.1, read as the reverse complement.
TCACCGTCCTCACAGTTCTCGGTGCCTAAACGTGATGAATACAGGCATTTGGGCCTTACTATCAACAGTTCCTGCACGTGGGTGTAGGTTCTAAGCTCAAGTCTTCCCAACTCTGGGAACGACCCCTCTGGCACTTAAACGCGGTGGAGAGGGCGAGCACTAAGCTGACAAGCTGCACTCGAGAACAGAGTACCTGCATGTGGGCTCTACCATTCTGCCTACCAGGGTATGCAGAAAGGTTGGTCGTAGTTAGCGTGCGTTTGGGTTTGCAAAACTGTGTTTTGGCTTAAATGAGTATCTTTCCCAGTTCACTTGTGTCTCTCATCAGTGTGAGGTCAACTGTGCGAAGTGGAAAGTCTACAGGAAAGGGGTAGCCTTGAGTAAGATAAATCCCAGTGTCTTTATTCCTTATTACAGGAAATAAACATGTTGTGTTGCACTACCTCCTATATTTGGCAAGAGCTTAAGGAAACTAAAGCCTACGGTAAAACAGGCAGAGGTGACCTTTGTGTAAGCTAACAAAAGGGCGTGGTAGACGAGTGCTGTGAAAAAAAACTTTAACTTGTGCTAACTCCCTACACAATTATTGGCCAGAAGGGGCTGCAGTGTCTAGGTGTGGAGACGACATGGCGGTTTATAGTCTTCAAGGAAGACTAAGCAGATCTAGAAGGATGGTTCCGGCACTAAGAGTGCGGTGGAGACCAAGAAGTAGGTTTCTCTTCTACACTAAATGTGCGATGAAGGTTAGAAGGTAGAGCTAGGAGAGTAGCTGAGCAGGCTGATGTGTTCCGGTAACGAGTGCAGTGGAAGACTGAAGACTGGTCCTGAGCAAGCTTCGCGGATCATATTAAGCAAGAAGAAAACCATAACTATGTAATTTAAACATTATGTATGGCATGACTTTTTATAATTTGCTGCAGACATGTCGGATAGTATTCCAATCCAGTTTATTTTATGGCCAAAGAATACTATGTTTCAGTGTCTTGATTTCAAAAGTATCTATTTATTCGCAAGACGTCCATGCTATTACAGGCATCCTAAACATCTCCCAGTTCCCTGAATCAGAGGATGGTAGTGGAAGCAATAAGTGAGTGAGCGAGTGAGATTGGAGAAGGTTGTGGTGGGGGGTGTAGTCATATATTTTGCCGTTCCAGAACACAGTCTTGGGTGTAGTTGGACGAGTGGAGGGGAGGGATGTGATACTGGTACTTATTTTGTAATTCAAGAAGTTAAAATAAAATAATGAGATAAATAAATATATTGCAACATTTATATGAATCATAGACTTAAATTATGTTATATTTTAGTTTTTTCTTTAATAACCAAGCAATTGAACTGAACAGCAAACAAACAAAACTAGTTTGTCCTTGTATCTTGTGGGCAGACAGGTGACTGAATGGAGAACAGGGTAGGGGTGGATGCTGAAAGGGTGAGCTTCAGTATTGCCAATTGCAACAAGATAAGAGTTTCACAATACAAATTCATCCCACTTGTCTATAAATGTGTGATTTCTAAACACAGCGTGCACAACATTTTAAAACATTGTTATTTGTTGGTCGGTTCAGTTTTGATAAGTTCACTTTGAATAGTAATAATAATTACATAACTGATTGGAAGTATAAGATGCTTGGGCAGCATAAAAAAATTCCTGACTAAGCAATGCCAAGACTATGTTCTGGCTCCGCTAGACCTCAGGGTGATTGGATGTTGTAGGTATGTGGACTCTGATGTTGGCCAAGTATGTTGTGGAAGTGGTAACCTTTAGTAGAGATGGTTGATGATGATGAAGATAGTGAGTTGAAGTTGTATGGCCAATGTTTGTGGTATCGTTGGTGTTTAAGGGAACTTTTATTTTGCTTGGTTACTGTAGGTCAGATATTTTTATTTGATAGTATATGTTACAGTTTCCTGAAGTTGGTACCAGGTGTAGGTTTCCAGTAGTGCCTTTATATTTGTGGTATGTTGTACGGCCATTTAAGAGCGTAGGGATATTGTTTTAAAATGTGTAACTGGACCAGTGCATTGTTTTTTTGAGTTGGTAGCAACCAATCCAAAACTATTTACATGTATTTTTCAAATTCTATTTTTCACAGTAGAAATATTAGAATCTCAATAACCAATATTCACCCGCCCCTGTCAATGAAAGCAACTTTTTTGGTTTATTTATTTGACAGGTGTGATTATAACAGCTTACCTGTATTGGCTCAATGTAGAGGGCTAGTAACTGTTTGTGTTCATTGTTTGTGCTCGTAGTCGGTGTTGCTGTTCCTGACAGTCGGTGATGAGAAAGGTACAGGGCAGATGGTTCTGTATGGGGACCCTTCTGCAGTCACTGTTTTAGGTCCAAGGTAAGTGTTACCACAGTTGGAAAAAATGTTGTCAGTTTTATACATTTGTGCTTGTATTGTCTAAACAAAAATGTTCCATGATGAAAGCATGTTTTTTTAATTGATGGATATGGCTAAAAAAAAGTCTCCCAAATAACTCAATTTGTTTATTAACTGAAGATATTTAAATAACACTGTAAGTGTATTTGTAACCAGTGATAATTTAGTAGTTTGTAACCCTGTTGTCGATCAGTCGCCTGCCCTTAACACCAACTAGTTAACGCCACACGTGAGCGATATACCCCGGCGAGCAGAGAGTTCTCTTGGCGGAGTCCCCTGGACCGTGAAACCAGAAACAGACCTCGTCGCTCCAACCGAATATCAGAACAGTCTGAAACCACCCAGGCGATGGAAGCGGACGAACCAGACAATCCTTCCCCCCAGCCTACCGCTATTTCAGAACCAGGGATCGATGCAACGAGCCCAGCAATAGAGTCAAATGCGGACCCGGAGATAGCACCTCTGGCGGAACCTACACAGACAAGCCGCGCCAAACCAACAGGCCTCCATCACAAGTGGTACCAGAAGCTCCACCAGATATCAGCAAGGAAAAGGAACGATCCCAGCTGCCTCGGATATCTTCCGAAGTAAATGACCAGGTGGAATATGATCCCACCGATGACCTTCACCCACCTGCTAAAGATACCAGTGAGCAACCTGCTAAAGTCCCCGAGGACGAGGGGCCAGACAGTGCCCTTGCTTGTGAGACGTAGGGATGGCTAGCGACAGCAAAGCCGACACCCTGCAACTGCCTGCTTAAGACATCAAGACTTTGCCATTCCACATGAGTGTCGCCGTAGTGTTACGGCCATCCCTCCCTCTGACCAACACTATGGATGTCGATGGCAACAACATCCAGCAAACACCCCACCAGGAGATGACTTTGCCATTCAACACGAGTGCCTCCGAGGTGTTAGGGCCATCTCTTCCTCTGGCCAACAGTACAGATGTCAATGTCTCCGACGACGCCTAGAAACTTCCTGCCCAACGGGTAGGAACCCGTGCTGTCGAGGTCGAGGGCCCTGCCGTGCCACTCCCTCGCCCTTCATCGTCCCTGGTTCCTGTGTCCTCCCCAACAGTTGTAGCAACAGACGATGCCCCAGCACCGCGTGCTGACCCCCAACAGTTGATGCCCCCTCTGGCCGCCAAAGCTGGATCAATGCCTGGCCGGTATAAAGAATGACCAAGGCGACCGATGGCACGTTTTACGTGGCTGTACCCTGTACACCTTGAGCTACGGCGGAGAGGAAGACCGGTGAAGAACAAGACCGCCAACAAGTGAGTCAATGCTCCATAACTCGAGGCTACGGACCAGTGGTAAATGTAAACAGAAACTTGTAGGACTTGTTATAACCCTATTCGTAAAGCCTCAGTTCACAATAGCAGCAGACAAACAATCAGTGGGATTAGTTAGTGCCTTGACACTTAGCCACACTCCGTCAGCTATCGTCAACAGGTTACGAGTGAAAGCACAAACAGTATGTAGCAGTTATCAGCTTTAAACAGTTACATGTTATATTGAGGGCATGTCAGTGGCCGTCACTATGAACAGACAATGTAGGCATCAGTTACTAGTTGCCATGTAATAACACGTAAAAGATATCATAGTGCATAGACAATTTTAGCACCACTAGTAAAATGGATAAACAATGATTAGAGTCTAGCAGTTATAAACTATTCTTTAAAAAATCTAACTAGTACACTGATTACGAGACAATTTAACAACAGTTAGAAGTTGCTAGATACGAACCAAGGTGTGAAATGGGTGTAAAAACAGACAGTGAAACGAGATAGACGTTAAGCAGAATTGGCAGTTATGTAGCTATTCTGAGACACTAGTGCTACATGTATTTTATTCCAATAATTCTTGCCGTAATCTAAATAAGTGGAACACCTATAGACACCCATCACAGTGCCAGTGCTACACGAAGATAGAGACTTTACTTTGTACAGTTTTTAATAATTGGAATGCACTCCCTCAATAGAGAGAATAAGATTAGCTTAGTTTTTTTTTTTAATATATGAATTAATAATATGTATGTAATTAGGAAAACCTATAAATATTACTATGTATTTTAAAGGTCTATGTGAAGAGAGAATCCTGCGGAATAACGTCTACGAACTGACAGATCACATGTTTTTCACCTAATCTATTTTATTCACTAGAGTAATATGTCCATCTACTTCATTTTGCAGCTTGGACATTTTAACCTTGACCAAGATTCGAACCAAAGACCAAGCCTGAGGGCTTCATTGTACTCTGTACAAATAACCCAAGAAGTGCAAGAATAAATTCAGTGCTATACTGTAATTATATTTTGAGCATCATATTTTGTCTGTAGGGTGAACTCGTACACATATGTTGATATCATAATATTATTCTTTAGTGTACTCACTTTTTAATTCAGTGGCTAGTCAGCCCCAGGTAATGGAACGCCTGAGGTTGGCAACCTCTATTATGTCATGTAACTGTTGGCTTGCGGTGAGACCTACAGGTTGCTCCAAAGAGATAGCCAGGGTTTCCTCCTACCTAAATACACCACCGCAAGCAACGCAATAGTTATTTTTGTCCCTGCCATCTGCGAGTAAGGCTTTAAGGCTTAGTAAATATAGTGCTTCCCTTATTTTTTGCGTGCCATTTTCTTCATGTAATTGTCCTTCGCTGGTTATGATGTATATATTTTATATTACGTATCCACAGCGCTTATGGTGTATTTGTCATGGCACGTTTATTCATGGAGGTCACGCGGGACATCCGATACAGTGCGTCACCCTTGACAATAAGCTCTCCACAGGGGGCAAACATATTAACAGCACGACTCACTGGGCGAGGGGAAGAGAGGAAGAACCAGCCTGCCGAGAGATATGGGGAAGGCTGGCCTGTGCGCACGCACGAGAGGGAGGGAAACACATGAGGTCAATGAATTCGAGGAGCGGTAAGGACACCGAGAACGAGCCCGTGGAGTAGTGGCGAATGGGAATAAAGAGTTCGCTGTCATCGCACTGCAGTTCAGCACACTATGATGTCTGGGGAGTAGGTTTTGCTATCCTATTTTTCACTCATTTTTATTGTATAAAAATGAAGACTCCCATTGTATTCTTTGAATTTTTACAAGTGAATAATGCTATGTGTTTCAGTATTTAACTACATGTATTTGCGTAAAATTGTTTTGTACTACATATTTCTCCATGTATCTCATTTGGACTACATGAACATTGCCTTTGAATAATTAAAAGTAACTTATATCAAAAGTTTTAAACTTAGTGCTATATTTCATATTGCTGGTACATGCAGTATATAAATTTTATCTTCAATAACCGTCTTGAATGTGAGTGAATAACCGTGAATGTGAATTGCCACCTGTGCTATCTACGTATTATATAAGTGCGGTTACATCCACATTGTCCTGCCACCATCTCTGGCCTTGCTGGCGACAGGCTTTTGAGGCATAATGGAAGACAAGGAATTTGTAATTTTTGCATGTAGTGAATAAACCAATTTTATTTCATTCTAATCAGTTATGTTTACATGTGATGAAGGAAGGAAGATTTTTCCTATTTGTTTCAGACTATGTTCGGTGTTGAGTGGTAAAGGAGCAGGAAAAGGACCAAAGTTTCAAGCAAAAGTTTCAAACCTTGGCAACAGAGTCCAAGCAGAAGAGCTGATCAAAAAGTATTTTGAAGAGATTTGTGAGCAGTGATGTGTGGAGAGCTGTCAAACTGTGCAAGTGGTTGTGAATTAAAAATTGTAAATATCAATTGCAAAATGTGATGTTTATTTGGGAGTGTATGAAGGCCTGCTATATTGTAGTCTGACTTAAAACTTCATTACGTAATTAGTCATGGATGTAGCCAGATGGGATGAGGGTAGAAATGTGCAAAATAATGTTTATGGCTGCTCAGAACTAGAGAAAAGAGGCACGCTGGCTCTTTGCTTTGACGTGACACATGCCACCTCGACTCCAGTTAGTTATCCCTCTCCCACCTGTGTGATGTCACGGTAGTACATCCTGCTCCACAGCCACCTGGCGGCCAGAGCTGCTGAGTGACAGTAAAGGTGATACCCAGGTAGGGATGACATCTATTTTAAGCCTGTGCTTACTCAAGTATTTGTGTTTGTTCGCGTGGCTGCTTAGATTTAGTTGTTAAAAGTGATTTCATGTTATAAGGAATATTATATTATCAAACAAAAATGGTGTACTGTACAGTATCTATGTGTTCTAAGGATTCGCACAGCACAAGTGACATGATTTATCACAGTTTCCCAAAAGATGAAAATTTAAGTAAGGAGTGTGAAATTGGTGCAGGAGAAGTAATCCATTGAATATAAAGTATGCACATATTTTGTAGTCTCTATTTCACAAATGGCAAAGAGTATGAAGCCGACTTGAAAAACAGACTGTTGATGTTTGCCAGAGAAAAAAATTTAAAGAAAACTGCCTTCATGAGTGATAATATACCCAATTTAGGGTGGTATGACTCGTCCAGTTCTGAACGACACAGGAAAAGAGATACTAGACAGGCTGTTTTTCTATCATATTCAAGCGTTAAGCACGATAAAACAAAGCACAAATCCAACTTCGCTTATTTGTGTTTCAGAAAATACTGTAAATACCTCACATAAATCTGAACCTTGCAAAACAGTTGACGCACACCCTTAGTGGGTCTGGCTGCTGGTGGGCGGCTCCAAGGTTCCCCCCCCCCCCCCTCTCCCGGGTCACAGAGAAGCAGTGGTCTCCGCTCTTATGGGGTTCTTGAGGCTTGTGGTGTGGGGTTTGGCCACTTCAGTAACCTGGCACTGGTCTTGTGAGGAACCAAGTGAATAAAACGTATTGTAGAAATATGAACTTGCACGTGTCCTTATTCCATGGCCGCGTCTTGGCCACTTTACCCTTTTAATTATGTTTTCTAATAAGGCATGGCGGTGGCCTCAACAACCTGTCGGGAGTGAGAAAAGTGTCTTAGATGGAGCTAGAATACCTCCTACTAGCCCAGGCATTAATGAATTTATATCTACGGCAGCATCATCATCATCAGCAGACGCAGAACATCAAGGATCGCCATGTGGGCTGTCGACACCACAACCCCTCATCAGTACTCGTGCTCTCTGAGCTGGCGCCCTTCGAGTCTGGCAACTCACAATTTACATTTATCCTCTCCACCAAAACATATTTTCCCTGATGTACCAGCCCGTTAAACGTCAGCTGTTCGTGTGCACTAGCGACCATCCCTTCTGTTTCATGAAACATGTTCATTACAATAGTTTAGTATTTCTGGAACCATTTTTGTTTAGCTACCTGGGACACCGCCTCTCACCTTCCCCAGTGCTTGAATCGCTTGGGAAAGCATGTTTTCATTTTAATCCGTTGTCTGGCTTCGCACCTTTTTGTACAGTTTTACAGTCGTTGGCAGGTACGAGTCAGTCACCAATGTAAGTTGTTCCCGCAGAGGAATATGTAGTCAAAAACCCAGTAAATCAATGTTGAATAAGTTCACATGTGTTTTATTCAAGTAGCTTTCGGGCATTTCAGGGTGTGGGCCCTCTCCTTCCCACCAAAAGTGTCGCATATTTTCTACAAATGTTATTTTCATGTCCTCAATTGTTTAAATGTGTTTCAACTAAGTAAAAAATTTATGGCCGTGTGGTCAGCCCCAGTAGTCCACCATGTAGTATGCAAAAAAGTTATTAATTTATCTGAGGAACATCTGATCAGCATATCGAAAGGATTGCCGCCTTTGGTCATCAGCACACAGTCCTGAGAAGAAGAGTCAGCTCTCCAAGAACTTCACAGCATTATTAGCTGAATAATGCCTGGCACCCAGGTTAACACCATATCTCCCCAACACCGTTTGTGAATTTAATATTTGATGCTGGCTAACAGCCAGCAGCGCTAAAGCCCACGACGGCGCTCGCCACACATGCGTCCCGCACGTGCGCAGAGAGGCCAATAATTTTGAACTTTCACATAAATGATATTTTTCAGTGTAACATGTGTTCTATTGTATTTGCAAGGTTTAATATGTCTCGGTGTGTTCAAGTGTTTGTTACTATTTTTAAGTTGTTTGGTTATGAAATTCAAAGATCCCGCGGCGCCGAGATTAAGAACACTTAATATTCCGGCATGAACGCTGTCATAAAAAGAGACTAAAAAAATAATATGAAAATTATAGAAATATAAAAATATTTAATTTGTGCCATTTTATTTTCAATAATTAAATATTTTGCTCTGCGTGCATAGCACTTCCGCTTATGTAAACTGTAGGCGGCCATGGTAGGTATGTGCAATCCTTCTCTCTGGACAGTCTGTCGGGGAGAGCTGGCGAGGTAAGACACTGTCACGTACGCACTACACCTTTCGTTCACTGATTTATGTTTCCATAGTTAATTTAGTTTACCGGTTAACCTTTGCTTGCGTATATTTTAGCCAGACATTTTCCCCAGCATTATGCTTCCACTTTATTAATTTATTGCACCTTGTGGCATTTTTAACTTAATCAAGGAGGAGGAGAAATATGTCAGGTCACGCGACCCGCGCAATTTAAATTGGGCGCCATCCGCCTATGTTTATGGCGTTTCATTGTAACTTCTGCATTATTGTTGGGCGCAATTTCAAGGCTTTGTTTTTACGTATGTATTTGAGGGTAATTTTTCGTGTTTGAATATTTTACGGCAACATCAAGTATAACCACTTGGCTGACTGCCAAACCTTTGTATACGCAGTCATTGCATTTTGAGAACTTATTTATGTAACATAGTATGTGCAATCATTTATTTCAGAGTTCTATGTCAATTTTATTCAGGGTTCAATGTATTTTTTTACGTAAATTGATGCTTTTGGTTCTTGACCACGTGGTCATGTTAGTGTTTGATTTTATCGCCATCAGACGTGTTACAAGCCTGTGACCACTTCAATTGCAAAGAGAATAATTTTCTCAGCAAGAATAATATTTTGTCTGAATTTAGTTTGCCGTTTCCATCCAGAAACATTGTAATTTCGTTGCACCATGTGGTCGGCTACGAACTTCATGCAGAAGCATCCGCGCCATCTAAGCTTGTTTTCGCACATGTGTGTGTTTATTGTGAATATTCATCTCGTGTCCCATCTTGTTTCGTATATCTTTAAGTGTTTATGTAATTTTGTAATTAGTGTACGGTGCAATTATTCCCGTCCTAGCAGATTCTGTTTATATGCCGTCACCACACTACCCACGTGCTGAAGGGTGAGCCCTGACGAGTTTGTGTTAGTTATGCCGAGTAATCACACGTGTTAATATATATTAAGGGTTTCATTTGTAATTCACAGTGTCGTGTCTTCAGGTAAAACAGTCAGTCCACCCTAGCGGCTGTTGGCCCTCTTCCCTTGTGAAGGCTGTGCTTTCACACACCTCGGTGAGATCATCCATCTAGGCATGCGCTAGAGTAATTGCGGTCTGGACAGCACCCAAGCGGAATTGTCTAGTTGTGACCGAGATAATCATAATTTTATTGCATGTTAATGTGTGTGCATAATAACAATAAAAGCAAGTCTGCAGTGAACATGACTTTTTTTCAGTAAATGACAATGTCCCTAGTCAAAAATATTTTATTAGATGTTTAGTAAAAGTTTAGTATTGTGTACGTGTTTGTAAGTACGCACGGGTAAGATGGATACACTGAACCCTCAGCACCCCTGAGAACCCTGAGTCTCATTAGTGTGGTGATTGGGAAGCACCGCTGGCGCTCAAAATTACCAATAAGTATTTGTGTCATTGTTTGTCTCGTGTCTCACCCGATGGCGTCATATTTAACCGTGCCTCAAAACCACACTAAAACCTTTACAAGCGACACAACGCCGTCAGTGTGTCTCAAGATTGGAAAAACCTTTTTAAAGCACAAAAAAAAAATTGCATGCCTCATAGCCAACTTCAAGGCCCCACTTCTTGCAAACCTTAATTCAAAAAGCCTAACATTCTTAAACTTCCTGGCATATACATTACAACATTATTATTTTTTGATTAACTAACTTTAATTACTTCATGAACAAGGACATACATTCTGACGACACAAGACAAATGAAAGAAATTTATATTACAGTGCACTGAACAAAGAAATTTAAACAAAATCCATTTATTTCATTAAAATTTACTACTAAACTACCAACAGCACTGAAACAGCCTGTGAAAGACAAAAAGTTGCCTGTTTTCAAGAAATTGCTTTAAAAGTAACACTTAGAAAATGCATATTTTGTACAGTGTAGATGAATATTTTTAGTGAACATATTGTGTAATAAATTTTGCAGCTACTATTTTGTTTTTTTAGTATTGTGCATTTTAATCAACAAGATACTGTACTTATGTTTATATTGTTATTTTATTCAGAATTTTCTATGTAATTTTTGTATTTTATATAGATTCATATTTAGCTTAATGACAATTCGCAGCACTTTTTTTTTTTTATAGTAAAAGTGGAAGTTAAATAAATAAATCATATAAGTACATTTACAGCCTTTGCACCTTTTTGCAGAGACCCTCTTTTAGTGAGTTAAGCTAGACAACCATATGTAACGTTAATTCCTGGAGGAGTTTATTGTCATTATGATTAAATTCCACATTGAATGAGATGTGTGTGTGTTTTAATTTTGTTCGACCTCGGACATTTAAGGGCGCTGGTCCTCGCCTTTTCCTACCCAATTTCAGTGCTTTTGGTACCATTGTTTATGTCATTGCAGCATTTGCTACATACGTGGGGGATGTTGTCAGTTTGGACAGGCTACAGTGCATTACACATAAGTTTGACACATGCTGCTTATACTTCTATTAAATACGATGACTCATCGCGTCAAGTATTTCTTACTTCAACCCACAGAGTCGATGCAGCAAACCAATACATGGATGTTGCACGTCGCTTAAATATACCAGGTAGCTGAAAACGTTGTGACCCCTGGGTCTCGAACCTGCGGCGCCCCGGTAGGTGTGCTTTACGTCGGTCATGATGTTGAGGCCATGGCTCCAGCTCCGAAGGCGGAAGGCAGGGCGTTTTGTAGTGTGGCAGCATTGTCACATGGGCTACTATAAAGGGATGTACAGTTCCGGGTCAGCCCCCACTCTCTACGATACTCAGGTGTGACTGACTCCAGGGCAGGGCGTCTGCAAGTCAGTGAGCAGGAGAGACCAGGCGATGGAGTACGTCAGACAGTAAGCAGCGAGGGCACCAGTATCATCCCATGACAGAGGAGCTTCGTGTGTGGTCGACGTATCATTCAGTGGTAGGTGAATCCCGTTCCCAGTGTAGGTCGTCAGTTAGTTAGGGAAAGCTACATGCAGAGAAATATCAGCATTTATGTATGTAAGTAATTTAATATATATCTTTTTAATATTTCTCCTTTTGCTTCAATCAAGCATGTTGCTACAAGTCATACTTGTTATTTGGACATTATTGTATTCTATATATAATTGTAAACAAGCTGAGAATAAACGTGTAGTTTTATATTAACAGATTAGCATTTGTAAATCAATCGGCTTGCACCCCAGATACTTGCATAGCCAACTGAGAGTGGTTTAGGGTCTGGTTGAGTAACCATAACAACGTGGTTTCAAGGATGCGTAACCCAGCGAGCATGCCGCCTCCCTCCCCCCTTCCCCACACCTGCAGAGTGACTACAAGCTGTCGGCCACCTCTGGGTGCAGCCAAGTGGTACCGAAAATCCACGAAGCAGAGTGCTGACGAGAGGGTTCTCAACCTTCCATGCTAGCCTCACACTAGAATGACGCCACACGCCCTCACTGTGCCCGCCATGGGCCATACAGTTTCGACTATATAAGTCCGTGCGCTGCAAGACTCCGGAGACATTCGTCTTACTATTCTCTCGAGTTCACCTCAAGCACTCTCCAGTGCTGGGGCTTCCAGTGAACCACAAGTCTTCAGCAGCCTCCAGTGGCTGCTCCCTGTGACAACTACAGTCTTCGACAACAAGCTACCGGAAGCTTCGTTCTGCAACAGCAGTTAAACATGAACTCACCTTGCTACTACAACAAAGGAACTTTTAACCTCTTTTTCTCTTCTAGACACCCATTAATTAGACAGTTTTAGTTCAGTATGATTTTTATTCCATCTTCAAGTTCAACCTTCCCTCTAGCCTAGGACCAGGTCGCCTACATCTGGTTAATATAGGTTACTTTCAGTACTTCGTCTCTTGGTAAGGGATAGCGCGTGTCACTGTGTTTATTGAGTTCTCAATAAATACAGCTTTGTTCTCTAGCCATCACGTTTTTCATTTCTAGAGTATTGTCTACTTCACCAGCTAGGAACAATTCCCACTGTGCACTGCCGACAAAAACCAGGAAAGTTTAAATCCGAACTAGAGTTGACGGAAGACCCACTTCTGGAGTTCTCCAGACGTGTACACACCCATTAGATGGCCGCCTGTTATTTACTCACCCGAGTACACCTAGGTGCTAGATGGAAAAAAACAGAGCCCCAACCACTAGGAATATTTCCATTCAAGGAGAGACAGCAAGTCTAGGTTGTATCCCGTTCCAGAGAACTCGGTGGGGGAGGGGGAAGTTATCTGCTTGGGTATTGTGGCCTGGCCTTGGCTGGATATCATATCCAGTAGAAGTAGTGGTGGCCCACACTGCTCAATGTCTCTGATCTGTTGGCTAATGTGGGGATATCGTTTGAGGCACCAAGCTCGTGCTGCCATGCAGCTACTGGACTACACTATAATATGGAATAGTTTTCGTCCATTGTGTACGGCATGTGTTGTTCAGCGGGAAGCATAATCTATGGCTTTTAAGATAAGGAACAGCCTACGACTAAGGGAGCAAAAGATCGCTCATCTTGCTGCTAAACAACGGCTTACCTCAGCCCCTCCTACGAAGGAAAGACAGACGGAACGGGGCTGCACCACCTCACTAACGTTATGAGCAATTCCGACTGCTCCCGTAGTGCACTACGCATCTTTTCCACCACATGTCCATACAAGCCAAGATTACCGTCCTGCCCTGAGGTGTATAGTGTACAGAGAGGAAGCTAGTTACAGAATCGCCAATGCCTGGTTTTGGAGCCAGGAGTCTGGGACCTGGAACCAACAGTACTGTGTGAGCTGACCCAGTAGTGACAGTGTCCTAGCCACATAGGTTTTATCAGTTGTTTATTTCAGTGATGTTATTAAAAGTTTAGTATTGCAATCGTGTTTGTAAGTACACACAGGTGAGACGAACACCACGGAACCCACAGCATCCCTGAGAACCCTGAGCCTCAATAGTGCGGCGATTGGGAAGCACCGCTGGTGCCCAATTTACCAGTAAGTATTTGTGTCATCGTTCATCTCGTGTCTCACCCGACAACGTCAAACACATGAAGATAAAAATTTCATTGCAAATTTTATTCCTGTTGCTGTTGTATATTTTGATCATCAACCAGCACCTAAAGAAACTGGTCTTGAAAAACATTATTTACAGACAATTATGAAGAAATAATGTCCATCACTGAAATAAAACCAATAAAAAATAAAAATTGCTAACCTCTGTGAGAAAATTCACTTTATTCGAATAATAGAAATTTTAGTATATTTTGTATTTGTAGAGGACACACAAATATTATTGGTGATTTAAATTCAGATTTAGATTATGGACATATAAAGAAGTAATTGATGAAGTTTTAAAATTACCTACACGAAAATAATAAGATCAAAAATACTATAATTTCAATTTTGATAAACATTTTAATAATTATGAATAATTTTTAATAAATACTAATGCTATTCGACAAAGCTTAGATACAAGTAATAAACAGTAGGGCCTATACAAAAATCCTAAACCAAGTAGTAATAAACAAATATTAAAATAACGATGATTTGGCTTCATTCAAAAAATTCTAGTTCAATTTTAAATAGTCCTCAAGAACTGCCGTCACAGACGGAATAAAATATATAATAATTAATAGTATTCCTAAAAATCTATTTCTATGAATGATGTAAGAATTTGAATTAATAGGTTTTTAGTTATTCATGATGAAGGAAATGGTGGAATTAAAATTGTCTTAATTGAAAAGTTAAGAGCTATGAATATGTTAAATAATACATTTTCTGTTTTTGTGGTTAATAATTTCACTGGAATTTCATATTTAATTTGAGTTTTGGAATACATAACATCAAAGAAAACGAGTTTTTAATTGGGCCTTAGGAAATTGGAAATTACCACATTCATTTGCCAGGATAGTCTTTGTGGTCCAATTACAGAACTAGATGAAAGATTAGCAAACAGTGATCAAAGATATATATAATTAAATTGTTAAAGAATTGGTATATTATTCTAATAATATCTAAGTGATTGTGCAGAATTATATTTCTGTAAGAATATAACATGTTTGTTCAGTTATATTTAGACAGTTTTGTTTTGTTTTAATTGTATATATAATTATCAGCCCTTATTTGGTTGTTACTAAATTATATATTATTCATGAGATGCATCATCAATTACTGGGATAAATATGTTCGTTTTGATACAAATATTGTTATTAAAATATCTAGTCTTAATAAATCTATAAAAAGTTCACATTAAAAATGAATTTATATTATTACATAGAACATTAAAAATTCTATTATTTTTAAGAAGGACTTAAATTTTAATGTTCAAATCAAAATGATGGTAAAAACAATCTTTTTTATCATTTAAATGATTGTTTTATTCCTGGTGCTAAAACAACATTAAGTCAATTTCATTCTTCCATAGTAAAAGTCTTTGCTTTTAAGTGTAGTTTGAGTAAATATGTTAGAAATAAAAAATTTATTGTTTTTCAAAAAATTGTAAGTTTAAAAATATTTAATTTAACAATTATACTACAAGTAAAGATTTGATGGTTTCGCTGAAATAAAAGAACAAAGGAATACCATCCAAAAAACTTAAACTATATTATACCTAATAGAATTGATGAAAATCGATTAATTTATAATTAAATAATTATAATCTTATTTAAATAATTATGATTTAAGTTTCTTTTAAATATTTTTTTTTAAAATTGGTGTTGTGTATTAAAAAGAATCAAATGAAATTTTTTTAAAGATGTTCATAACAATTAAATTACTTTTATTAAAAATCAAAAGTTTGATAATTTTTCTGAAAGAAGAAGAAAATTGTCAAAAAAATGTTTAATATACTTATTCATAGTAGAATTGATTAGGGTTTATTTTGTTACAACAACACTGTGAAATCTACTTTGAATAATTATGCTTCAAAATCACAATTGAATAAATGTATAAAAAAAATAATTTTTAAAAGGATGTTTTAAGAAATGAATAAAGTGATTACATAAAAGATTAAATAAATTGTTGCTTACAAAAATAAATTAAGTAGTTATGTTAAATGAAAAGTGTTGATAATTTTATCATATATGTTTTACCCACAAAATTTAATGACCCAATTACAAATATGGCCACAGTAGCATTGTGGATACGCCACTCGCCTAAGAGCACTGTGAACTGAATTCTATTCCCACCCATTGCTTTTAGCACATGAATAACTTGGCAGACGTTGCTGTTAGAATTTCTTGTGAACTGCCATTTACTAGGTCAATGCAATCCATCACTGCTCCATCTCCATTCCATTTCACCCTCAGTTATTGATTTCATTTTTAATTATTTGTATTTTAAATAAATAATAAATTGTACTAAATGTAAAATTATTTGTAATAATTTTATTTCTCCACCATTTATTTTCTTTAGTAAAAAAAGTTCCACCTACAGCAGCAGACACTATTTTCACTTTAATTAGTGTTTCTTTATTTAACATTATTTATTTAGCTTGTTTATGTTCAATTTTATTAACTTCGTGCTCCAATTCTAAATAATTAGTATATCTAAATTCAAGACCATATTTGCAACCTTATCTGCTTGATAAATACCATTATCCTTGCAAACTTATATTTCATCAAATTTTGTTAATAGACTGCAAAGATTATATTATAAGTCATTTGTAGTAAATTGAAATAATTATTGGCAAAATTAAAAATTCATTTTTTCATGATGTTCTAAATTCCAAAATGAATCTGGAATATCATTTAAAACTCAAATTAAATATAAATTCGTGTAGAATTATATACCACAAAAACTGAAAACTTATTATTTAACATATTCATAATACTAACTTTTCAATTATGACAATTTTATATACATCATTCAAAGATTTTTTTTAGGAACATTATTAATTATTATATATTTTATTCCTTCTCTGATGGCAGTTTTTTTTAGCAGTATTTTAAAATAAACTAGAATGTTTAGAATGAAGTCATATTATTGACATCAAAAATTTATATTTAATATTATTTGATTATTTAGGATTTTAGTATTGTTTATTACTTTTATCTTAGCTTTGTCGAATATTTTTTTATCTATTTGTTATAGTGTAAGTAATTTAAAAAGATAATCAATTAATTTTTGTTTAGTATATGTCAGTAATCAAAATCTAAGTTTCAATCACCAATAACATTTCTATGTCCTCCACGAAAGCTGAATATACTGAAACTTCTGATATTCAAATAATTTTTTTTTTTTTTTTCATCAAGCTTGCAATTTTTATTTTTTAATGATTTTCTTCCAGGCTGGATATTATTTCTTCGCAATTATCTGTAAATGTTTTTTCCCAAACGAAGTTTCTTCTGGTGCTGGTGGAAAATCTAAATTTTGAACAGCAATAGGAACTAAATTTGCAATTAAATTGATGTGTTACTGTCTACTCTTTTCCCCTATATTCTTACGTTCATGAATTAAAGGTAGATATTTATTAATATTCCTTTCATACTTCAATTCATAAGTGGTTTTTATAATTTTAAAATATCTGCATAAGTGATTTAACTGTTTTTTGGGATTATTTCTATTTATGTATGCCATATTTCCATATATGTGAATTATAAAAAAAAAATTAACGCTATCAAAGAGAAACCTTTGCACCAACAGAAAAACTCACCAAAATTTAAATACTTATAATCGTATAATTAAAATTGATATTCAAATTGGCAGTGGATCTTCATTGCCCAATAATGCTGTATAGATGAAATGTTTTAGATTTGAGGGATACTGATGCTTATCAACCAAAATATGCAAAAATAGATGTTTGTTCTAATTTTTCCCATTTCGGTTTTCATGAATTGGAATTTCGATCCATGGTGAAATTATTAAAGCTGTTGATAATATTAGTAATAGTTCAACTATAATGTCAATTCCCAAGCAAAAATATTTAAAAAAAATGAGTTGTGTACGGAAGGAAGGGAAAAGTGGCGATTGCATATTTTTTGCCTTGAACAGTGCTGCTGCCTGCCAGGAAGCGGTCAAACTAGTTCTAATGGACACCATTAGTGTTGTCAGTGAGTTTGACAAAGGCAGCTTGTTCCACTATTTTTCTGTAGAAACTTTTCTGTTTTTCAGTTGTTTGATGTAAGATAAGTCACTTGTATTATTCTTGTTGCCTCACTTATACTTAGAGCAATACTTTTTTGCAATATCAATGTTTAAGCAACATATTTTGGCTTACAAATATAGGTCCTTGTTGTTCCTTTTCGGTTTGATAGTTTCGTCTATGAACCACTAATTCCGAGATGGTTTCCGATCGCGAACAGTGGTCATGGTGGCCACTTTTCGCGACATGTGGCCACTTTTCCCAATAGTTTATTTTCTATCTCTTTACCCAATGAGAGTTGGTTAATTCTATATTATACGCATAATACTGCAGATTGACTTCAAGATATTATAAATCCTTTTATATACAAAGCTAACATCCGTCATTCTGTCCCTCTGTAAAGATTCTGAATTTATTAATTTATATAATTTACACCCGTCTCTGTTCTGTTATATTTGGCCTAATACAAAAAATCCGATTGGAAACTGTATTGGTATTGTTTGAGATACTAGAGCCCCAAGATGCCTATAAAATATGTCCGGAAATCAAAGCAACAAACAAGGGATTCTGTTACAGTGGAAAATGCATTTGAGGCGGTAAACAATGATAAGATGCCTTTTTCTATAGCAGCGAAGTAATTTAATGTTCCATGTAATCCAATGAAAAGGAGAGTTATAAGAAAAAATAGAGATACGGTTGATGGTAAAAAATAGGTAATGGGAAGGTTCAGAAGTGAAGAAATCTTTAATTACATTTTTGAAATCGAAAAGCGATTTTATGGAATTACAATGAACGAACTACGAAGATTAGCATTCCAGTTGGCAGAGGGCAACAAAATATTGCATCATTTTAACAAAGAGTCCGAGGTGGAAGGCAAAGATTGGATGGTGTGCTTTGGAGGATGGTATCCTAATATTAGTCTTAGGAGGCCAGAAGCTACCTCGATGGCTAGAGCACAAGCTTTTAATAAGGTCAACGTAGACAAGTTTTTTTTATATATATTTTGATGCCATCCGCTTCCCCCTAACCCTTTGCCCGCTGTCGCTGGCAGCCGCTGCAGCTACCAGCACTCTACCGGGCGCTTGTGCACACTGGTTGGAGAGTACACTGCAGTGGTCGAATTGCGAAGATCTCAGTTACGAGTGTGGCCACAGGGGCCGAAGAGAGCGCTCATTACGTGACCAGGAAAGTGTAAGTGTTGAGCAAGCCACGTGCTCCTACGTTCACATATCTTAAAAGGAGACCTACAAATTTGGGCCTAAGTGTAAGCAAGCTTAATTAAGAAACGTTCAAGGACTCCCATTCACTAAATGGCCAAACAAGGAGCCCTATAATATTTCGATACTCCCGCAGGCCTTAATTATAGTGTTTTGTATTTTTCATTTATTATCATTTTCATTTGTTTCATCCACATTTTGTTTCATACAGCGTAATATGTCAATTAAAGGGTTCCTGTGCCAAGGGTTATTGTTTTTGTAAGTTTTGTAGCATTTAAAGTGATGTGGATATGTTTTCTGGAGTTTGAGAGTGTACGAAAATAGTCCGCACGGCTGGCATGCCCGCCAAACTGTCGAGTTATAGGCATGATTTATATATTCGGTGATTCTCACCAATTGGTGTGTTGTGGAGTGCTTTTGTCTAAAAGCCAAACTGCTCTTCGGGAAGTAAATTATTATTACTGACATGAGAATTAACTCGTCTTAGGATCATACACTATCTACCAAAAAGTAATTGTGCACCCGGCCTTCGGCGTAGGACTGCTGGTGTTTGTCTGTGGTAGCATGAACACAGAGGCCTATTGTAACATTCTGGAATATGAAATGCTCCCAACATTGTGGCGTTTTTATGGAATGGACCCATGTTACTTCCAGGATGATAATTCCAGGTGCCATGTTTCAAGGGCTACCATGCAGTGGTACGCCGAACACAATGTTCGCCGATTGACTGGCACGCCCAGAGCCCCGACCTCAACCCTGTAGAACATCTTTGGGACGAATTGGATCGCCAGGTGAGTGCTCGTCAGGCATGGTTAAAATCAATTGCACAACTCATGGAATGGTTGCAAGAGGAATGGCGACGAATCCCCTTGGATGTCCTGCAAACACTCGTAGAGAGCATGCCAGACAGGGTGGCTGCTATTGTAGCTACAAGAGGTGGCCCTACGAGATTCTAACGGGCTGACAACCACCGAGCAAACATTGTGGACAGGTGCCCAATTACCTTTTGGTAGATGGTGTATATTCCGCCACTATAGATAGTGTATTTAATATGCTTTTAGGCCTATAATTTTGTGGAAGTGTCTTATCCATCCCTGATTTGTGAAAAACGATAACATTAGCAGTTTTCCATTACTTTGGGAAGTATTCCAGCTTGAGAATAGCATTAAAACATATTGCTAGAAACTCGATGGCCAGTTCAGGCATTTTATTTAATATAATAGTTTGAATTCCATCTGCTCCTGGAGCTTTTCTATGGGATACATGCGGCCAATTGCAAGCTTTATTTCGCGCGACTGTGTTCGGGTTCGTCTTTATTCGGTTTTCTTTGCTTTATTTTAATTTCGCGATAAATTTGTGTTGTAAAATTTTTATTAGAGGGGCCTGATTTGGCTATCTCCGAGCTAGAGACTGTACAGAGCCTGCTTCGCCTTAGCTTCAGGGGTGAAATCAAATCCTGTGTTAGTTTGTAAAGGCGGGATTTTATCTGTTTTATTTAATAGGCTTTTAGTAAAACCCCGTAAATTATTTTTGCGTGGTGTTAACTTTGCTACTTTAGCATCATAAACACTGACCCGTCATAGTGTTACTTCCTCTGAAATGACAGCCTCTATTTCATTAATTCGTACCTTAGTTTGCCGATCTCGGCATCTAGAATAATAGCATTCCATTTGAAGTTCTATTTCTAGAATTTCAGTTTGGATGTTTGGCATTTATGTCGCCAGGGGCGAGAAAAATGTTGCCTATATTATTATGTAAGAGCTCCAGGTCTGTCAGTGTTAGCAAGTGCAGGGGTGATCTGGAGTATTTTGTTGCTCGGGGGGGGGGGGGGGGGGGCATAAATTGCTAATAGCTTAGTGCGCTGTAAGCATAATTTGAATTCAGTGCCAACTGCTTCTAAATTAGAAAAGTCTGGCAAGTTAATTTCGTAATGTGCAATGGAGTTATGAACTATAATTGCCACTCTTCCTTCTTTAGCCCTTATTAATGGCCTGTCCATTCTATAAACGGCATAGCCTGGGACAGACAAGCGAGATTTAGGCGTAACATGTGTTTCGTTTATTACCGCAATTTTTATTTTATGCCGAGACATATAATCTATAAGTTCATCCTTTTTTGAGCTGACTGAGAATTCCAGAAAAGAATGGTGTTTATGTGACTTCGGTATTGTTTGTGATACCTGCATTAATTGGGTTTACCAGCATGATCAAAATTCTTGACCAACTGAATGAATGAATCGATTGTCGCGTTTATTTTCTTTTGGATTGACATATTTTTCGTCCAGATCGCGACCATGGCACGGAAGGGCTGCAGCACTTGTGCCAGGCCGGGATATTTAATGAAATATACGTCATTTGTGAAGGCTGCTTTGATTGCAGCCATTATTTGGGTTGTTGGGGTGGAGGTTGAAGGGTTAGGTGGGGTAGCTCGTCGAGAGCGAGCATGCCGCATGTGCGAACACAGGTCCGACGTCCATGGCCTGTGGAGGCGCACTGCCTGGCTGTTTTTTTTTTTTTTTTTTTTTTTTTGTGAATCTTCAAATCCCTCTATGCCAGTCTGAGCACCTTCACAGTTCTGTGTGCCCTCCGGCATGGTTATTAGTAGCTAAGACGGTTGGAGAATGATATGCGCCTCACGGTATGCCTAAGTCAGGTTTAATTAATATAATGGGTGCATGCATCGCGGCTATAGCAGGGTTGTCTGGTACCATGACCGCAATTATAGCCATGGACACACCCCGAACGAAAAAGGGTCTATTCAGGGGCATGGAAAACCAGGCAAAATAGAGAGGGCCTGGTGAAAACTATGCGACCGTCGTGGAGGATAAATATAATTCCTTTATTGGATTAGGGCTAGAGAAAGGTGGGTAATGTTAGTTCGCGAAGATAAACATTTTGAATTTGATGTAGGGTGAAATGAAATGACGTCGGAGCTAATTGATAACGAGGGTCATGCTGTGCGGCCTTGGTACCGTGGTGGTGTGGAACAGAACTGAGCGATAGATGCCAGCAATATCTCTGCAACACAGGAAAGAGTATTAGTATGTTACAAAACAAACACAGCACTCACACAATTCCTAACATATTAAACAGGCCATAAAATACACTTTATACACGAATGCTACACATTCACAGATGTACACATTGCACTGGTTCCAAGACACAGGTGCTGCTCCATGCCGTTAAGGTGTATCCTGGTGCTCGAAGTGTCACGACGTGGTGAATGGCCTGAGGCCAAGGAGCTATCGATGTCAAATGCCTCCCCCTTTGGAGGACATTCACTCCACGTGTCTATTCAATCTTCCTCGCAGCATCTCGCCGGCGGTTGAATCTTCACTGTGGATGTAGTCCGTAGACATGCAGCCCTCGCCGATGAAGTGAAGCTCAGGACCTACAAGGTTGTGAACTGTCAACACGTGTTTCCTTGTGTTTTTGTTTTCCTCCGAGCGCATGTGGCCGCAGATTGTAAACATTCGTCGCTCCTTGTTGGCATTTTGCTTCCACCGTTCCACGTGGTCGTGAAACATAAACACTCTCTCGCCCTTGTTATTTTCGTACTGTGAAGTCACGTGGCTGTGAACTGTAACAACTTCACGTTTGCTGCTGTTGCTCTGCCGCGGCCGCACATGGTCGCAGAATGCAAACAGACGGTTCGAAGTTTTTTGTTGTGGTTCTGCTGGCTCATGTGATTGTACTGCTCGCGCTGTTGGCGATGTCGTGTGGGCTGCGGCTGTCCCAGGGGCATGTCCGCATGTGCGCCTGTGTTGTGGACGTTTAGAGCACGGGGAGGGGAGAAGAGCTCTCCCGCCCCTAACTAGTCGCTGCTACTGTTTTCTGCAACATGTGTCTGCTTGGAGATTAGCGATTCCTAATTTGTGTTTCTGATGTTTCCCTTTGCATGAGCTCACTTCCCGGTGTTGTTGCAGTGGCTGGCACAGTGGGCTGCTGACATCTCAGGGGTATCGTGTTTTCCTTCATGTACGTCCTGATGGTATATTGCTGTGCTTTGTTGCGATTCCCTCTGCAGCACCGTAGATATGGGAGCAGCTGTTTCCTTAGTGTACGAGATCTCGTTGGGCATGACAACTGTTTGCGGGCTCGGAGGCGAGGCGAAAGTACTTCCAACTTTCATAACATCTGTAATATCGTGGCTCTCTCACTTCCCTCTCATTCACTTTGTTGTGACGCGTTATTGACGGGTGTGTTAGTCAGCCTAAGGGCGTCATGGTGGAAAACTGTTTTTTTTTTTGCTTGTGCCCAACTGTACTTCATAGCATGTATCTCCCATCGGCCTTGTGATTACGTGAGCAGTGCCATAGCCAGGATTTTATTTTGGAGGGTGTTCTTCACTGTTACCCCTAATTAAAGCGGCTGGTCTGGGGGTTCTCCCAGGGGAAATATGGATTTTAAAGTGCAAATTAGTGCTATTTAAGGGGTTTTAGAATCTAAATATTGAATATGCAAATAACACACATCGTAATATTTTTAAAGATCACCTTTCTAAAACCTTTGGTTGTATTTTGTGGAGGGGAGGGGGCATAGGCCTTGGTGCCCCGCCCCCCTCAACACTCAAATCACATTATACACCAAATTTGTCTGTTGAACATTAAAGCAAAATAGCTGTGAATATAACAACTTTCAACAATCACATTACTAATAAAGAATTACATAAAATTTGTTTATTCAACATTAAAATCCACATATGTACCTAAGAATCAAACACTTCCATTCAATCATATTACTAATAAAAATATACACAAAATGAGTTCCTTGAACATTAAATTCTAAACACCCAATTATAAAACACTTTAAAGCTATGCATTACCTTACCAAATACTTACAAGGCGCACCAGTATCAATGATAAAAACATTGTATGTATGTGTAAAAGTAGTGACACCTTATAAAACTTTTACAATAAGAACATTCTCCTGTTTGGTTTCCTGGCCATGACATCTAAAACATCATCAGTCGTGAAAGGCAATGGATAGTGAATTGACATGAGTGCCAGGCCAGTTAATCGTTCGCTGCACATTCAGCTTATTAAACATGTCTTAATCCTTTTCAATGAGGAAAATGACCTCTCGACCTCAGCTGTTTATACAGATAAAGTTGCCAGGACACACAACAGATGGTGTAGGGTTGGGAAGAATTATTACTACATGCATCCAAAATGGACACAATCCCAATTAGCATGTCAGATTTTTTGCTTTTCCACTTCTCACACTACAAAAGATATTCTGCTTCAACCGCGGCCTGAGAAGTTTGCTCTTCAAAGTAGCGGCTTAGTTTTTTGAGCTCCTTCACACAATTTTCGTGTTCGTGTTTGGGTAACAGTATCTCCAACACTGAGAGAATGTCCTAATTTTGACAAAATCGCTGTTGGAGACTGACAATAAATCAATCTACACAAGGCAGAAAAATATATCTGAGATAGTACTGTTCTACAGATTTGTGGGGATGATTATTCCTAGTGGTGTGCTTCTTACCCAGTCGTGGTACTTCAATAACAGTTCCAAACGATTTATCTGCTGTAGTTACAGACTTGGCTAGTCGCATCTCGCGGAGGTGCACTGCAGGGTAAAAGCTACAATGTTAATGATCATGTGCCCAAGACCAACCCGACCAGATAACAGTATTTTTATGCACAACAAACAGTCGAACACCCCATTATCTATTAATTCTAAGTGCATTTCATTGCAATAGCTAGACCACTATAAACGATACCATGAGTATTTTTTTCCAATTTAGTTCAATATTTCGGGGGTGTCCAGACACCCATAAATCCCACACCCCCCATCACCCCCTTGCGGCAGCGGCCTTGCCAAGAGGTCCGCTCCATTTTTTTGCTAGTCCTGCGCAGAACCCCTTCTGTCCTGCTAACTGGTGATGTGCTTTGACGTAGACGTACTGACCCGGTCGGAGTTGTGGTGGAGGTCGTCCTGACACGGGCTTCTACTGCGCTATGTAGCACCTTTGATTTTCTTGTGCATCTCTCACGGCACATGCGCGTCTGTCTCCCCTTAACTCGCCTCCCTCTTCGCCGCTGGTGCGATCTCTGGCTCACCCGCGAACTAGCCTGGGAGGGGCAGGTCACGACCTTGCAGTAGCTGGGTGGGCGTCATTCCTGTGGCCTAATTTACCCATGTTCTGAGGGTGAAGAGGGCAGCGGGGAGCTATTCCGCCCACGAGGCATGGTCCTCATATATGTGCAGACACAGCTGAGTTTTCAGTTCTTGATTACATCGTTCAGCTGGGTTTGCACATGTATAGTAAATCGCAGTTGTAATGTGGCGAACGCCCCATTTTTCACATATGTTTCGCCAGGCACGACCGGTAAATTGCGTCCTGTTGTCACTCAGTACTGTATGTGGGTCTCCACAACATGCAAAGAACTCACTCTCTACAACCTTTCCTACGGTTCGAGCGCACTTACTCGAGACGTGTTACACTTTGACCCACCTGGAAAATAAATCGGTGATGACAACAATAAACTGTTTGCCCGTCGAGGTGTGTGGATATGAGCCCATCAAGTCCAGCGCCATGGTCTCGAACGATTCTTGGGGGTGCGAGGCTGTTGTTGCACACCATCTATATGTCGACATCTGAATATCTTGCAGGCATTACAATTCTGTACAAAGGGATGGACATCGACGGATACTCTCGGCCAGTGGAAGTGTTACAGAATGTTCTGGCATGTTTGTTCAGCACCGGAATGTCCTACAAGGTTGCTGGAGTGTGCTTATTGTAGGACAACGCTGCGGACAGCATTGGTACATACATTTTCCAGTTGTCGACGTTGGCATTTGCACATGATCCCAAGGCACCATTCAACACACACCATTCACTATTGACATGTTGCCCTCATTCGGAAATCCGCTGTTGTGCGATGAGGCAGACTGCATGTTCGTTTATCATGTTTGTTCTGACAGTGACAAACGATGGTACTTGCAGTAACACTTTTACGTTAGCACATTGTACTTGTGGTGCGGTGTGTTTTCGTACGACGGAGGGGGAGGGGGTAAGACACTCTCCCACTCTTTCTCGTCGCCTGTGATTTCTGCCCTGTTGTTCGGGAGATGTAGTCAGCGAGCTGATTTTCTTCGCCGGCCATGTGTTCCACCTCGAAGTAATATGCTTGCATTAGGATGACCCTGTGTTTGAGTTTGCTACTGCTCTCTTTCATGTTGGGCAGTCACAGTAGGTAGCAGTTGTCTGTCCCCAATGTAAAGCTTTTGTACTCTAGCAGTGCTCTATACTTCTTCAAGCTCCACACTACGGCTGTTCACACACTAGGCACTCTCGTTCATTCACGACGTACCACTGCTCTACTGGGCCGCACTTCACGCTCCTGAAGTCCACGATTTGTCGCTCGTTGTCGTACGACTGTTGGAAGACTACAACAACTATTCCCTTTTCACTCACATCTGTCTGGACGTATAAGTGCCGACCTGGGTCGTACCTTGATAGGGCTCTGCATTCGTGGAAACTCTGCTTCACCTCCTCGAAATTTTGCTGTTGTACAAGTTGCTATTTGAAGCATACGTTTGGTGACATCAATCTCATTAGCAGTACAGTGATGATTAAAAAACACTCGATGTATTCCTGGAGCTAACTAACTAACCCGAAAAATTTTCTCAACTGTTTGCGGGTGGTGGGCACAGGGTACTCCTCAATGAGGTTCAGCTGTTCCAGTACTGGTCTCCGTCCATTCTCGCTAATGAGGTGGCCTAGGAACTGGATGTCTTCCGTGCCGATGTGGTACTTCTTGTTGGCATAAGTTTGACCATTTATTACCAAAGGCTCAAACACGAGTGACAGATAGTGCAGATGTTCTGGCCATGATTCACTCCACGCAATCATGTCGTCGAGGTATGCCAGTGCACTAACACAAATCATATCATACATGATGCGAACCATCATCTCATTGAATGTGGGCGGGTGCATTTCAGGCCAAATGGCATGGCATAAAATTGAAAGTGGTGTACTTCAAGTGCAGTAAGTGCCGTTTTATGCCGATCTGTTGGTTTTACCTGTACTGGCCAATAACCACGTTGGAGGTCAATAGATGTTAATACATTTTCTTGTCCTAGCATATTGAAGGTGTCTTGGATATGGATGTATGGTTGTGCAGCACTGCAGGTAATCAAGTTCAGCCTATGGTAACCACACAAAAATGCCAGGTGCCATCCCTTTTTGGCGCCAAGGTGATTGCGGAATTAAAGGCATTTTCCGATGGTTCGATAACGCCTTCAACCAGCATCTCTGCTATTTGCTCTTGTATTATTTCCCATTGGTGTGGGTAGTAATGGCGGGGACTGTCATATAGTTGCGTGTCCGTAGTTAATGGAATAGTGTGTTCTGCTATGGCGGTTCTGTGTAGTGGGTCAGCAACAGTAAATATACCCCTTCGTTCGTTCAGCAATTCTTGTACAGCTTCGCAATACTCAGGGGGAACTGTATGGTCGAGGTCATATAAGGTGACAGCGGGTTTGTCATCATCTACTCGTGGCTCTAAGTTGTAGATGGTCTGGCGCTCCTTACATCCTAAATGTATCTTTTGTGCGGTGGGTTCGACAACTGTTCTACTAACCATGTAATCCCCAGGATGACGTCTTCTCTGATGTTGTAGGAAACAAATGCCGTGTTGGTTGTTATAATGTCCCAGATGTTGATTGCGGCTGTCACTTCACCGATCACCCTATCTGTATGCTGACATGTTGCCAATTGTATCTTTTGTTTGTTTTGTTTCATTTCGGCCGGATTCACATACCAGCCGTGTACGATATTATGCGATGCAGCCATGTCTACTAATGCTCTGCAAGGATAATTTTATCAATTTGGATTGGAATACATATAAAATTACCTGTCTGTCTCATGATTTGGCCTAGTGAGATGCGGGTTGTGATCTGTTGTACTG
Organism: Dryococelus australis; assembly: GCA_029891345.1. NCBI lineage: Eukaryota > Metazoa > Arthropoda > Insecta > Phasmatodea > Phasmatidae > Dryococelus > Dryococelus australis. The sequence goes on along the minus strand of CM056995.1, from coordinate 332,761,915 downwards.
GTAATGGTCTAGGGTGGTGGGTGGTGTCAGGCGGCCCTACCTCTGCAGTCCATTTCCCAGCGGTGACCTGTGTTGTTGTCACGTTGGCCCACGTGGGAAAACAATTGATGCCTCAACCAGTTTGGGCCATGGGGGAAAAGATAGTTGTGTGGATAGGAATGATAGATGTGGGATTTCTCCAGTGGGCGCCAGTGCTCCATAGTGGGTAGAGCACAATGTTGATATTGCTGTAGACTCTCTATCTCGGGTGGTGATGGCTGATGACCATTGGCCCTCCCCCATGTCCGACTTCTTGATGACTGTTACTGGGATTGATGATATTGTCGCCACGTGTTGTGCTGCTCACCCACACAGAGCCGCAGTTGTTTCTTCAACTCCTGGTTATGGTGCTCCTTGGGGTTTCTCACTGGGATGTTGGTACACCTCCATCTTCAGATGGTACACCTCCACCGAGTGCACTTCTCCTGCCACCTCCTGCCAGTGAATTGTGTGCTGTTGTCTGTGAGCAGTTGTTTCGGGTATACCCAGTGCACGAAAAATTCTTGCGCCAACACCTTCACAATGTTCTGCACACATGTGCCACTCAGTGTGTATGCAACCACCCAGCACAAGTAGTTATCCGTGACCACCACATTATACTTCTTGTCAGTTATGCGTAGATAAGGTCCCATTAAGTCGACACTCACTGTCTCTAATGGTCATATAGGAAACCACGGCAGTCTGTGCTGTTCCCGGATGTCCCGCTGTCTCACTTGTGTGTGTGTTAGTACTAATGTCCTCTTATTTACAGATACAAATAATCTCCATTTCGTCTGTTCTTGCACGGAACACGTTTCCAATCGGCCAGCCATCATGTGTCAATTCTCCTTTTGCTGCATCTCACACTTCGCCTTCACTTTGTTTGTAAACAAACACATGTGCTACGCTGTCACTACATCCCTCCATGCATCACTCACGAGTACATCACCCTCTTGCACTCATTTCATTTACATATACCTTGTGTAGGAGTGACTTGTTGATTGGAGGTAGGATGTCGTCCCATTCCGTGTTGACGGTGTAGGTGACATCTGGCCGTCTCACCCCCGTGGGCCGTTTCCCTGATCGATTCTTGCCGGATCACAATAACTGTCCAGTTGCGGGTTGTTAGGGCACCTATTCTGCCAGTCGTATACTTCTGCTGGCTAACAATAATGACACGAAGTTCGGGGCAGTAGTCCCCTCCCTCTCTGCCATTAGGTCTTCCCTCACCAGGTTGTATGTTGTGCACTCGCTGAACGGGGTTATTGTGGCGGCGTGCATTGTCCCTATTGTTGTTCCCTGGTCTTGTCACCCCGTCTCTTTGCTGATCTCCTCCCATTATTGTTTGCTGGTAGAATTGTTCATCTGGTCGTATACAGTTACTGTTCCCCAACTCGTGATTCCCTCATGCAGCACTTGACTCGCGACACACTTGACATGAGTCCTGTTCCAGTATAACAGCTGCCTTCTGGACCTCCTCGAGGTAGCTGTTCATGAATGATTACAAAGATGCATAGTATTCTGGGAGAACTGTTTCGGTGATGATTTCCAATATTTCCCACGTTGGTAATTCGGTTGAAACAGTCGAACTTGTTGCGACTTTTGTGTGATAACATCAGCAGTTGCTGGTCGGGTTGTTGCTCTTGCGAAAGTAGTTTCATCTGAGCTTGTAACGACATAAAAGTGCTTCCGTATCTGCATTGGAACAATTTCACAATTTCGACCCAGCTTAGGCCTTAGTGGTTAATGACAGTGTACCATTTTGCTGCCCCTCCCTAGAGTTGGTTCCCAACACAGCTCACCCACTCATTTTCGCATACACCGTACTTTTGAAGTCACACCGTACACTCATCTAGATATGCCTTCGGATCCTCATTTGCAGTTCTGAAAAAAGTTGCCAGGTTCGTAGACGGTCGCATTTGCCGATTTTCCTGGTTTTTTTCAGACTTAACTTTCACTTCGGGTCTCTTTATGGTTGCCGGTTGCCAATGCGGCATTGAATTCTGTCTATTGATGTAGACTGGGCAATTTACTGGTGTTGCAGTCGGAAAATGAGTTGTAAATAGGGGTGTTTGGTACAGATATTGTTGGTAGTAGGCAGGTAATGGGGTTAGATATTGCGTGAATGGTTGCATAGGCAGGGGAACTGTGGACAAGGTTGGGATAGGCAAAGCTGACTGAATTTCTGTTGCATTGTTTACATTGGCGACCACGTTCATCGGGGTGACGTGTTGCGTGCCGTTCTTAACTCCCTCCTCACTTGCGCAGTCCATGTGCTCTTGCTTGCCCAGTGTTACCACTTCTCCGCTATTTTTGTACACCTTACCCATGTCTCCTCTTTGCTACTGTTCGATACTGAAATTTCCTCGTTCAGCTGCTCCAAAATACTGTATCGCAGATCTGCTACAAACTTATTCCAGATACTCGCGGATGGTCGTGGATCAAAGTTCTGGTTGCAACTATCACAGGTAATTCTCATTTCCTGACCACATGGCGGTCTCTGTTGCGCTAAGACACTCTTGGTGAAAAGTCGTGTGGCATTGTCGACATTTGAGTAATAGTTTCCCTTGTACGGTGAACAGAAGATTTAAACACCAACTAGTGGGTGCCAAATTTTGATTAGGTTCTGTAATTTTGGTGGATTGTTCCGAATGTTATGTTATTTCCTCCATGATTTGCACTTCAGCACGGTTGACTGATGGGCTGGTCTTGCTCTTACAATTGCATATAGGTTTTGCCGAGCTCATATTTGGTGATGAGAATGGTGATGAGATGTCTCTTGTAGACAATGGGGGCAGAGAAATTCTGACATACTCATGTCTGGCTGGCCAGCCATCATGTGTTCTACTTTATAAGACACACCCGAACATGGTATCACAGATACAGAAGTTCTGCAGTTTAAGAACGTGGAAGTGTGGCATGGAAGTTGAACATGGGTGATCGCGGCAGACCTGCAAGGTGGTGTGTGATGCAGGGGTAAACAGAGGGTGTGGGCGCACAGCTGACCACCGGCATGTGGTGAGCGGATAGCGTGGGAGAGAGGAACTGGTTTTGTCTCCTTGCTCCTCTGTTTGTTCCTCTCCTTCTCAGCATGCGGTGGCACGCGGTTGGTGACGTCAGGCGGCGAAGAGGTAGCATGGATACGCTCACCTGGTATTTGTTCCTGCTGGTCGGCGACAGGGTGTTGCACTGGTGATGTCACGTCTGCTGCCCCAAGATGGCTACCTCACAGCCCTTGTTCGCCTTCGCTAGAGCAATGGCGAGTGCTTTGTTGTTTTGGCATGCTTTTTCTGCTGACCACGAGCAACTTTTTCTGGCATCGTGCAGGTGTCCTGAAGGCATTGCAATGCTGCCCCTTGCTGTACCGGTCGCCAAGTGGACCAAGCAGCTCCCTCGTGGGTAAATTTAGTAATTTAAGTTCTGGAAAGGTTTGAGGAAAATTTGGAAAAAGAATTTCTAGGATGCCGTGCTTTCTAGGATCAGCAACTAAGTTGGGCGCCATTTTTATGTAGCACCATGGCGCCTCTGTGGGTAGAGGCAGGATTTAAGGAGCGGTGAAATTTTGAAGGCCATATTACCTGGGGCACCAGACATCACTGGATGATGTCGTGTGATTCGGTAGAGACGAGGTTTCCTCCAGTGTCGTTCGGCCGACGACCAATGCTATCCTGGACTGCTGCTTTTTATAAATGTACCATAAAATTATCCCAAATGTGTAGTGCACAGTGGTCAGTTCAGGTCAGCTCACACACCCACGTTACGTAATATTGTGGCATACAAAAGCTCGCCGATTAGGTTGACGCAGTGACTTATTGGCTAGTCACACATCTAAATTTACACACTTGGTACTCGCACATTAACGAATAAATAAATACATATTAACTTACTGGGTGAAAAAGGTGCGGGTGTTTTAAGGACCCGTGCCCTGAAGAGACCGAAGGCCACGATATAATGTCCACATGAACAGTTCTCAATGTGTAAATTATGTATATTTACCAAGACTCTGAGGCCTACACTTTATATACATAATCACACTTCATGGCTTCAACCTGCCGGTGAGGTAATGCTGTAAAAATGGAGCCAAGCCTATAAAAATTATATGCAAGGTTTTAAGATTCCCCAGGCGATGCAAGCACTGTGTTAGAGGGGGGCGGTGTCTCGGGCACCTGAGGAACATCGGTTCCGGTGAATTAAAACTATGGAGATTAAATGATTGAAAAAGGAAAGTTGAAGGCTGCCCGAGCGCGTGAAGCCCGAGCCCCGGTAATACGCAACCACACCCCTGAGATGTTCTTAGCTGACGGTCTGCACGTCGGTCGAGTTTGGCGGGCCGGCGGGACATGAGGACCTACTTTTTTAAGATTGCAAAATACATAATCACCCTTTTTTTTTCTTTCCTTGCAAAAAACATATCAAACAAAAAATCAAAGCATGGCAAACGGCCCGAGTGGCATGATGCCGTCCTGCAGCTATCAGTTTAAATATGTTTTTGTTGAACAGGTTTGTTTGTGAAATAAAAGCAAACATGATATGTCACTCGTTTCCTTTTGTTGGTATTAAGAATTAATTATTAACTGTAAACTGCAATTTACAGAAGACGTGTTTCCGTATGCGGGATCAGCGTCTACTGCATAATTGTCAACGCATTTTTTGAAAAACCTAATATATACTTTCTGTACCGGCCATTTTAAGGGATAGTGTTCTTCGATTATCTTCGAACACACATATTGTTTAGTGCGATATCTATCCGTCAGGCTTGGTAATTTCTTTGTTCCGAATATTTACTCATCTTACTCAGATAACTTCGTTTTCTGCGGGCGTGGTTGTTTCCAAACACGATAACAAATGGCAACAGCCATGTTGAAGGCATCTGGAAGTAATGTGTTTGCGTCATGAAAATATGACGCAGCATTGAAATGTTTTAGTCATTAACCGTGCTACTAGAATTGTTCGCGTCGCGTTTCTACTTTCATTTAAGTTTTTGAATCAAAGTTTTTTGTGTCGGCGCTACGTGGGAAGCTTCATGTCTTAAAACAGCTGTTATTTTCGATGGACCAGTGGATCTAGTCGACGCGATGGGCAAGAGTTAGTTCACAACGTTCACAATCCTGTTGATGTGCCCAAGTTTCACAGCAAACCACATCGATCATCCATCTAAGAATGTACTGTTTGCAATGGCTGATTCCAGTGCTGCTGATACCAAAGCCTGTGAACCCAGCACTTCTTCACACGCACGTGATGTTCGTGGTGCTGTATCTAATTGGTTTCTTTTTGGAACGTAAGCCGTGTACAATATGTAGCCTAGTTTTTCTCGCAGCCGTGTTTCTCATTTGTTACGGCGGTGCTGGCAATTGTTTGTTGTGGAGCACTAACTGCGACACTGTGCGGTGTGAAAATGGTTGACTTGAAAAGTATACGGAAACGGATCACTTGTACTTGAAATAGTTCCATGAATTACTTTACCACCTGGCCTATTAATCTCATGGGATTTAATGTTTTGCACTCCAATAATCTCCGTAAAGTAACTCCATTCCTTGGATTCAGTGTAGGGCGCAAGTAGCCTTGGAAACTTGCTAATAGCAAGTTCATACTAATATTACTAGATCACTTTTGCAATCGTCTTCTACGTGCAGAGTATTTCATTATACGAATATGGTCTGAAACAACCCCACCATGGGCCGTGCACTTCAGTTGTATTGTATGCAGTAATCAAGAATTGGTTTTTCATTTTTCAGGCTACGATTGCCGTAATGTGGATGTTACTGTGGAAATGAAAAAGTATATGAATCCAACCTTCTATTCAGTATGTTACACATTTAAGCCTAAAGTGCAGATGATTAAATTTACATAAATTGATTCGTAAATGTATTGCAAGTAAGATTTGTTCATATATTTTTATCGCAATACTGGGAAGTAAACTGGTTTTGGAATGTGTAGCACTGTAGACTAGTTTACAAATATAAATTCTGCAAACATTCTTAATTGAGATTAATTTTTAAGTTTTATACACGGTGGGTAAGATATCATTATCAACATTTTAAAATTGTAAGGTCTGTTTTAAATTTTGTCCGTTACTTGTGAAACAAATTTGCAGAACGAAGTAACGAAACCAAGAAGCTACACTAAGACGATCGGTGCCAATTGGGGAAAATTATCTCATTGGTTGTAGAGAATATTTTAATCTCAGTTAAATTTAAACTGTTCCAATCACACAAAAAAGTTTTAAACACCACATTGGTTACCTTTAACCCTTCAAATATACGTAATTTTAAAGTTGCTTATTAATGTGCACATGCTCACACAATTTTTATGGGAAAAAAATATTGCGTTCCTGGTGTTCTATTCACCCAGGAATATTGAAAACAATTCAACCAAATTTATAACAAAGCCCTTTTTGAGACACAGTCATTATTCATGTTTAATAAATACTCTATCTCGCTTGAAATAGCAGATTGATACGTACTGGAATACTGATAGAGTTGTGCGACCATTCACATGATACGTTGTCTTGTCATTAGATTGTTCTGAAAAGCAGCATCATATCAGCAGGTGCAGTTGTCCATTTATCCAGAAAGTTCCAGCATATGCAGTTGTGATGTGCAGAGCATTGTTCATTACACACTCACCCAAACTCGCACTGCTCGAGCAGCGATGCTTTAAAAGTCTAGAAGTGGCAAGTGCCTGTAGACACAACGGCCGATTAAAGAGATATAACACCACTGCTGTAGAGGTGACGTGTGAGAATTCTCAAATTCCTGTGGTGGTTTCTGGTAGAAGTTATAACTGGTTATTTTGCACGTTGTTACCATTTGTGATTGTGCATTTGCTGTATGGGAGGTTGTCGTGTCGATAATTGCATGGCTACTTGACAAGAATATTACTTTTAGATCCTCTCCCTAAAGAAAATAGGGGTTTCTTGGGAATTTTAACAATTTATATAAAAAATATTTCATTCCACTGTGGAAAACAGAATTGGCCCAGAATGTCTCATTTCATTGGAGACATGGTTGCAAAATGTACGAATGCATCTTTAGCTTATGTATACTCAGCGTAACTCGTAAGCTCCATGGCATGCTAAAATTAATTAAATTATATGTTTAACGGAACAACAGTTTATGGTCTTGATTTTATTCGCAAGCTTGAGAATTTCTACAAATGATTCGGCAGACATACAAAGTTTCATGCTATTTAACTATTTGATTGTGAAGTCCAACTTTCCTAGAATATTATCTCCTCTTTGTGTAATGTAAATGTGAAGTTGAACAGATGTTTTCTATCATAGGCTGTTTATGGTAAAGTGAGCACTTTTTCTTTTCAGCCATTTTTTAAATAGTTTAACCACTTTTTTTTTTAAATAAATATTGCCATGTAAGTAATAAACAATGTGTATATTATACAGCACACTGAAGTTAATGTCTAAGGCTAAAATAAAATCTATTTATTGACTATTATTCTAAATGAGGAGGGCTTTCAAAACTGCTCACTTTACCATGAATCGTCTATAAATCTGTGCATCTTATTTACTGAAATATGTTTTAACTATCGCCATTTATTTTTACAGTCACATTAATAAATGGTTTCTCTCCTGTGACGGTCATTAATTAATAATGCAGTAATGGTTCTTCTCCAAACTATTCTCATGTCATTTTCTTATAAAATTTTTACTGCATAATATTAAGTTTGTTCCATCCAGCCTTTCGTCTCTTTCATGTTCCATTGCGTATGGCGGCGGGCATTCTATTCGGTAGGTCAACATGCCTTTTGGCTCCTGCTCTCAAGCAGCAGTGAGAGCAAATAGTCTGCTGGGGAAGTTATCGCAGGCTTTGCTAGTCTGAGAGGTCTACAATCTCCATTCACAGGAAAACGAGATTACCAAATCTCTTAATTAATAATTCTTTCGAAAACTAGTTAATTATATAGAAATAACGTTTGTTGCAGGAACAAATTATAAGACGAAATTTGCTTTGAGTTGCTTCAATAATTTTATTTAAGACTTCTACAATATTCACCATTTTGTTGTTTTGTTCTAATGCACCTAAAGAGGTCACTTTGACCTCAACTCCCACAACTCCCGAAGAGCAGAGAGAGAGGCTGAATGGAATAAACCTTTTTATGTTCAATTACGTACAAAAGCTGATGCAGGAACAGCGTGCAATCAGCATCTGTGACCATATTTCATGAGAAATCTGAAGGCTGTGATAGTTGATTCTAGTAGCATCATTATTTATTATATTACGTGTATTGCTTATATGGGAATGAAGATAATTATGTAAAAACAATTTTTTTAAAGATGTTAGATATTGTTTATTGTGATCATGATTAATAAGAAACACGACATATAAATTGCAACCACTAAATTACAGTGAGTTGTATGAATTTAGTGTGCATTTTTAAATACGAAAAAGTAATTTTAGGGATGTATTATTTTTTTATTGATTCATGACTTAGTATTGTGGTGTATATTAAGTAATTATTTTTTTTTGCAATTTGAAGGTGTACTGCGTGAATTTGCTTGTCTTTTACTGCACAAAAGATTGTATTGTGTGACTGCCACTACCTTTTATTGTGGTGGTGTAGATAGTTGAAATATGCGTTGCATATATATATATATATAAGCCTATTGTATTTTGTAAATAATAAACCTTTATAAAAAGTTTTATACAGATGTGTAAATTATCATATTTAAGTATAAAAATGGTTGTGTTGTGAATACATTTTTGTTCTTTTTCTCCCAGCACCTTCGGTACTTTGTGAAAAGTGCTGTTGTAGACACCCTGAGAAATTTGCACGTCGTATTGTACTTAGGGCAAGGTGAATGTTGACATGTAGGTACTTTTAAACAGCTACAATCATGGGGTGGTGGCTTTGCCTATGAATGTATGTGAGAAAAAAAACTATGATGCCTGTTTTCAGTATCGTTGGATCTGCAGTAAGATGTGACACCCAAAACATTTGGAATGTTGTGCCATGTACGTGTATGCAGATGTGTTAGCCAATTACAATATTTCGTATGCTGATCATTAAGTTTACCGACAAGTTTTCGTCACAGATATTAACATTTCCGCCAACAATTATGACTTAGTAGTTTAACCTCGCTCTGTGAAGATTTTATGTCAAGTTCGGCCACTGCAAGACTATAGTTATAAAGCATACTAACGTAGTACAGTACTCCTACTTTAAGTAGCGACGCACAATTGGTGAAGAAAAAAGTTATAACAGCTCTCTATGTAGTACAACTGTAATAAAACATACCCTGAAAAGGACATGATGATGCTGCATTTTGAAATGGACAGGATTTTTCAGATAGTTAGATTGTGACTCGAGCCTAGAATTGAGTTAAAAAGAGGACGCAAGCATAAATCTGAAATTCACGAAATGCAATATTATAATTTGACTAATAACTCAAATATACATATAATTAATTGTTATGCAACTGTGTTGTATGTCACAACAAAAAGTTTCAGAAGATTTAAGGGAATGTTTATTTTTATCGAATGCGTTAATTTTAACTACAGAAATAGCCTGTCATTCATTTGAGAGCAGCCATACCTCGGTGATTATGACACAGTTGTTTGAAACCTATAGCCTTAAAACTTATTAAATTGTGACACCCATCAACTAAAAGAATTCCAAACTGTGAAGCAATATCTTAATACAAATTCAATAACAATAAAATGATCTTAAATTTTTAAATTATTTTCTTCAGCATTTTAAATTTGACTTATTAAACTGCATGTTTGAACTGAAAGGTCTACTTTCATTACATTCATTTTATGGGAATGTACCTATTTCATTTTATGGCTGAGAATTTCAAATTGATTGTGTATATATTGACTATCACCTTACCATGTTGCCGTTCAACAGTACATGTCCACATTTTTAATTACCTATCACATGAAGCATGTCCCTGCTGTGGTTAGATTTGATCATGTAGAACTAAAAATCCTACGACTGGTTTAGCTTTAGTGCAGTTTTCACTACTGAGCAAATCTCAGTACCCTACGCTAATTGAAGCATTGGTGGTGGCATATGGCAAATAAAGCTTTCATAATCATCAGATATTGTTTTTCAAATACAAAAAAAAAAAAAATGGTTCACGCTAATTTTAATAAAAATGTCTCAGTGGTTGGTGTAAAAGTTTTATTATTGGTTTAGTAAAATTATAGGCCAAATTAATATAACTGCTGACAATTTATAGGAGAAATGAAAGTATGTTCTGATGCCTGACAAGTCTTTCACGTATTATATCGCAGACTGCAACATTCAGTATTTTGTACAAATAGTCATCGCCAACATGACAATCGCAAAAGAACCAAACAATTTGTGTTACCTAATTCTTTTTTCTCATATCTGCATGTGCAAGAGAACTTTCTGACAACAGGAGCAAGCATGGTGTTTTTCCAGCAGGTTGCTACAATCCATCTCTCAGCAGTGGAATTGGTATTAAAACAAATTTCATCAGCTACCAACAGGCATGTCTTGTAATATGGTGAGAACTGCTTAAATAAGCTAACATACACATGATTTAACTGTAGATTCCTCATGGACATAATTGCTATACAAAAAAATTGCAAACTGCAAACCAATTGACAAAGTTTGCATATCTGAACTTTGCGTGGCACTCACAAGCCTTCCATTTTGTTAGTGTTTGCAGCAGTTTCTTGGCCAACAGCTAGGAGTATTAAGAATCCTATGTACTGAAATGTTTTGTGTGAAATTGTTTGGTATCCAATGATATCCACAATCACTTTAACCTCACTGTGTAAATGTCGCATACAACCAAAGTGTGCCAACCCCCTATAATTTACATGATTGGGTTGTGTACAACAGGCCATAACTTCCTTTTATCTAAGATATTGGTTTAATTAATCAGTATACCAATTTGTGTTCCTTCAATGCAATTACTTTGCTTAATATCCCACGTAATATGCTTGTCATCCTTTGGCTTTAGGGGCTTCTACTCTACATCCCTTATTATTTGAGATGCACCATGGGTGTCCTGTATCAATCTTACTCTTTTCCCGTCACGAAGCATGAGCCCGAGTTTGTACAGTTTCCTAAACACGCTGTATAATATTAAAATTTAATTAAAGTGTTTTATATAGAAAACAGGTAACACCACAATTACTGTTTCCCAAAATAGTTTCTATACAAAGACATTTTCCTGAATACGTTGGCATTAATTTTGCTACTATTTCCAGATCATGTGTTTATTACTTTTTAATGTTGTGCTAATCTACAAATAATAATTCTCTATTACTTTCCAAATTTATTTGCAAATAGTCTAATGTATTTGTTCATGTTTAACAATTTTATCCCGATAATGAGATTAAATCCTCCAAAATTGGCAGTTTAAATATTTTATCTAGGTATACAGAGAAAATAGAGATAAGGTGCAGGTGAAACATAAAATACAGCTAATTGAGATAATTTGGCACTTAATCTCGATTAAATATACTCATCTCGCATGGTGAAACCAGTTCTTACGCAGCATTTCCTTACTCGTTAACTGTCCACCCTTGAAAGGTAAAACCAGACGTAGCCCCTTGTGAGCGAAGAATAGAGACCACTCAATCAGTGCAGACACAGCACACTGAACCAATCTTCCCTATGGTTCTCAATCATGAGGATTTACCAACCAAGTGCCATCTACAGTCCAATCTCCAGTGATTGGTTACTTAAAAACACCTGGTGGAGTGATTGCCGGGAAATTTAATACAGTAGAATCCCAATTTAACAATGTCACTGTTACTGAGAATATTTTCTCCAATCACTGATCGTAAGGTTACAGCCCGAGGTGTTGAAGGGGCCAACAGTATTTAACTGCAAATTTTTTAGTGTGACTCATTTTTAGACTTCTTATACATTCACAGACTAATCCATCATAGGGATTGTAAGCAATACAGATAACGGACGAGTCTGTAATGTATAAATAGTCTACCTTTATAATAATAAAAAACATTGGTGAAAATAAAATTACTGTAAAAACTGTAACAAACTGAACTACAAATTTATTTTTAGTATATAAAAGGTTGGCACAAATAGTTAAAGAGCCTTATGCAAGATATATTTACTACGATTATGCAAATGAGGTATATGTTCTATATTGTGAATAGTTAAGAACCTTGCGCAAAATGTGCTTATTATGATAACGCAATTGAGATATAAATTCTATATTGCGCTAAGTTTTTATATACTGAATATAAATTGATACAAAAATATTAACTTTCAGCACAGTTTATTACTGCTGTTCATCCACGTCTTAGAAGTTCTACACATTATGTAACTACAATTATTTTACTCTTTTTAGTGGATTTGTAAATAAAAGTTTGATTTTAAAAGATTTTTTACATTGAATTTATTTCAAGTTAAGATGGTGTTTCATCATCAAAGTGCAAAATAACACAAGTACTAAAGCAATTCACTAGGTAATGTCCTGCAAATGAAATGATACCCCACAAGACAAAAGATCTGTAGTTAATGAAAATAAAGTTAAACATTGTGCCTTTTTGTACACACTTCGCATGATTTATTAACAGAATTTTAATTTATTTAAATAGTAAGAAGTATTCTGAATAAAAATATACAGTCCATAAATTACCTCACATTAATGGGGGGAAAAAAAAAGTTAAAACCTTCTGCACCACTTACCATATATTATTAACGAAACACAAATTTATTTCAGTAAGCATGTCTTTAGGATAGAAGTATACATTCCACAGGGCAACGTACATCCTCTTACCGCCAAAAAATAAAACGTAAATATTGTGACACGTACTATCCCACTAAAATTAAATAAATAATGAAACATTTGTTTGTACGCTGCACCACAATCATGACTTCATTTATCAAACACAGTCAGCCAACAGGTATGCACACAGCAGGTGTGAGACACGTGAAATACTTTCCAATAGCAACTGCATCATCACGTGCAACACAGGCGGATGGGTTGCAGCAGAAACGTGTGCTGATGACGCCATTATTGACATGTGTTCTATCCAAAACCATAAATAAAATTGTATTCCATTAAAAAATAGTGTAAGCAGGTTACAGGCAGTGCAGTCAATTTCAATCGTAATCCGTAGTCAAAATCCAAGAAGAAAAGCAAAAAATCAAAGTTGTAACAGGACTACTGAAAAACATATACACTGCACACACAGCCATGACGTTGCCACAAGATTAAAGGTGCTCATGGGAGGGAAAGGGGAAGATTTGTAATGCACTTTTATTGGCTACCATTGTTGCAATACAAGTGTTGTTGGGTGGGCTGTGGTGGGGAGGCAGCGGCGAAGAATAAAGGAGCCCTTTGTGATGTCATGTGTTACAGGAAGTTCAATTCGTTATGTGCGTGCACAGTCAACTCACTACCACCATACTTTTAAATAGATTTTAACCATTTTATTTTTTGTGTTTCAGCAGATTGTTGAAAGGTATCTACTGAGAAATACCTACATTTTATTGCCATGGGCCAGTGAATGTGTTTTTATTATGTTTTCATTCCAATTTAGTCTAGCTAAGCAAGGATATTTTATTCTTTTCATTAAGTTTTGATGGTTTTTGAAAACCTTTACTTTAGATTACCGTTTTCGTTACCTACCTGTTCGGTACATCAGGGCTCGACTGTACGTGAAAACTACTAACGGAACTTTGAATAAAATTTTGCCTGTAGTTTTGCTGGTTACAGTAACACAATTATTAATGGATCAGACCACCCGCAGTGAAACATGTTCTGTAAGAAATTCACGGTACACTCTCTCTCTCTCTCTCATATAACCTGGCAAGATTATGAGTCAAGTGAGTGGCAACTTGACATGTACGAAACAAAGTGCCATTTACAAAATGAACAAACAAAAGTTAATATGTTGGCTATTCTGAGTGCACTGCAGACACATCAACCAAGCAGAAAATACGTGATAAGAAAGAGTGCCTAGATTAATTAACACATTTTATTTTACGTGGCCACAAAACAGCAGTTGGTGTTACGAAATAAATTTTGCGCTAAAGTAGTACTTGAAATGCACAATAAACCGATCCGTATCCAAATGAAATGCAACTTCAAACCTTGGGTGTTCTTTTCACGTCGTATCCCCACTCTAATGTGCTGCTATAATTTAAGTAACTCGCTCTGCTCACAACACCATGCCCCGCTATGCCCTGTGCACCATCTGTCCGCACTCTTCCGAACCACTACCAGCCATTAAAAAAAAAAATAGCTTTCGTGTGTAAAATATCACATTTATGGACACGTAGCAGTAGTTTTTATTTTTCCGCGAGCTGTGCATATTTTTTTAAGTAACATATATTTTGTGTACAGTGATTTTTTTCTAGTAATTTCCAGGGGTGCAGAATATGTCCGATTGTGCGAATGAGGTTCGGGGGAAATTTTTGTTGTAAAAAATGGCAGTATTTACATGCAAAAGGACTGCTATATTTACGCATGAACAAGCATTGCTTGGAGGGGGAGGCCGCTTGGCTGTAGGCGCCTTTCCCCTCTCATGCTGCGTAGAGGGAGTCTTTCCATGGTATTTTTCCACTCCTGGCAGCTCCAGGAGCCTTTGGCCACGCTCGGCTGTCGACTGCTTGGCTTCCCCTTCCCCGGCAGCATAACACTAAATGTAAATACACAGGCATTTTCAATGCGGAATGTGGCAAGTGAAATATTTTGATTTGATATTCTTCCGCAATGCCGAAAATAGTTTCCGCAAAAACTATCAATTGATTTTTCGAACAAAAGACAATAGACATCGTGAACTGTTGCATAGGTTTCTTCCTATTTTTTTCGGAAGCGATTACAAGCAAATAAAGCAAACGTTAAAATTTGGCGATATTGTCCATGTATGCTATTTATTATATATAGTGTGCCATCACCCTATTCATAATATAGGCCTCTGTTGTGTACTTGTTACTTTATTAAATTTTGTGGCAGAAACAAGTGTTATTTTGTGTTTTATTATGTACACTGAAAACTACTTTTAAAAGACGTTTCTTTTGTAAACATGAAGTGAACTGCGCATTTTGTACGTGACGAGGCAGACGCGATACGCTCACAAATCACATTCCGAATAAACATCCAAATGAAAAGCCTAGAACTTGTGATCAGTGAAATATTTCAAGGTTTTTGAAAGACAAAACCTGCGATTTTGAAGAACTTGGTACTGTTACTGAAAATGGTTTGTTATGGAATAGTAGCTGCAAACCTTTAAACAAAATATGAAAACTTGTGATAGGCCTATCATTCAACATAAGGGAACACTTGGTCGGGAATTACCAGTCACGTCTTGCGCCCAGGATAATGATGGTGCTAAAGAGAGTGCAGAAATCAACAAAACCGTTATCAACCATATCCCAGACATTATCTAGTCTTACCAATAAAGTTGACGAGTTATTGAAACCAAATCAATCTGTGACAAAGGCCCAGTCATTACCCACTCTTTTACACACGATAATGAAGAACTCGAAACAAAATTTAAGTTAATTAGCATTTGAAAATCGGTTCCAAAAATTTGTCAAATGATGCCATGTTGAGAAGTGATAGTTTAGAATAAAACGCACATAAATGGTGTATAAAGTTTTCTGAAACAATGGAATAGAGATATATGATGGTAAAAAAAAAGAACATGAAAAGGTGGGACTCAGGGTTGCCAGGACTGCTCACAGTGCAATTAAAGAAGACACGGGTGGGAAGCATTTTGAACGTTTATTGAGTTTAAATGTTCTAAATGATGCTGATGTTGGTGAACTTAATCAATCAACCAAATTTCTTAGTGAATATAGGAAAAACATATTTCTCACTATGAATGCCAAAATATGTGATTTTTTTAAGTACAAAAAATCCAGTGACAAAACATTTACTTCTTGCCAGTCACAGCAGACAAAATCACAAAACTACACCAGACATATCAAATAACGTGCTTGATTACACTTGTAGAGGGGGTTCAGACATGTATTGCGATTGGCATTTCACCCTGAGGCACCTCACACAAAGGTGGTGTTCTTGTTGAAAAACTGCAATGCGCCCTTGAAAATTGTAAAATTAAGTTAAAGGAACAACTTAATGTAATGGCATTTGACGGTCAACATTTTGATCTTGGTGTGGATATAAAATTGGCAAGCCTTTGTAAAAATGTCCATCATGACTTCTTACTTCCTATGTGGGACTAGACTCATAGGTTAGTGTGTGTTTTAAATAATGTTTGTAAAGTTCAATCGTTATCATGGCTTAACAATCGAGCTCAAACTGTAGGCCATCTAATGAAGCACAACTGGGGTATTGGCTATGAAGAAGCTTTAGCAGATAAATTACAAGTGGGTGTTTTGAATCCAAAATCATTCCAAGAAACGTTTTGTTCAAAGTGAACTAAGAGTCTACAAAACATTCCAAAAAGATTTCAAGTTGTTTTTTATTGACTTATAAAAGCACACTGAATGCATTCGGAAAGGCAACAATACTCTTGCTAAGGATTACTCATTGGAACTCTATATAATTTTTACAAGACTTGCTTTTATATCAGCTACTAGGGACGATTGATATTAGAGTTGGTCACAAACTTCAGTTGTACCTCGAATGTAAACACCTACATTTGGACAATCTTTGATTGTTATTGCTGTATGAAAAGCACACGTAACGACACGACAATGGAACTGAAACACAGGGAGCTTAACTGGAAAAAATTTTCCACAAGTTTTTAAGACAATTGACTCATTAAAAAATAATGTTTACCAAGAATGACTATTGGTTGATGAAGACTGCCAAAGATCAAGCCGTTCCCAGACTCAGCATCAGGATGACGCAGTAACAGATGATGAAAGTTTCAAACATTCCAGAAAAAGATTAGAAAATCTTTGTGTAACATTGCTTGAAAAACTAGCACTTTGAAACATTGAACCTCCAATAGCAGAAAATATATGGAAATGTTTAAGTAGCAAATACATAACGAGCCCTCCAGATACAACAGCTGAGCATACAGTTACGGATTCTCCAGGAACACTTGTTACATGGGTCAATGAAAACCGAGGATGCAAGTTGGACAGTGACGTTACATTTTTCCAATTGAATGTAATGAAAAGCAACCTTTTAAACACGCCATTTTTAAAAAAGTCCTCCAAAACCAAAATTAATCATCCAGGACAACACAGTAATAAAAGCAGCGTTTACTAACCCTGAAGTGTATGCCCACACACCTGAAATAATTTACCTGCTTGAAATCTGAAGTGAAGCAGTTTGATCAGTAATTGGCAACCACCTCCATAATCAGAACATTCAGTTCAACACCCTTCTCAATTAAGTCTTTATTTCTTGGAATAGACCCCCTGTTCGCAAGGCTTCGCAGCTTTTAAAAGAATCCTTGGACAGGCATTTCCATGGTGGAATATATCCTTTCACACAATTTTCTTCAGAATCTCATCTCAAGGTGTACAAGACTTCAAAGGTGACTACCTTCACAGAGGGGAAGGTTGCAGTTTCTCGGAGATAACAGACTTCAGAAATCAGTGTATTTTTTTTTTAATGTATTCATTATGATAAATATTCAGGTACGTTTTAAAATAAATAGGTGTAAGGTTTAATTGATACTTCTTAAGCGACAATTAAAGCATGTTGAAAATTAACATGTATAAAAATGTGCTATAGTTTTGGGGGAAATTTTGAGCCAAAATATTGTGTTCTGGGGAAATATTGGTCCCGAACATTTTCTGCACCCCTGGTAATTTCTATTGGGCTAGTAACTGTTCGCCTACATCCATTACACTCCATATTGTTCTCCTGCAAAACCCATTTCCTTACTCATGTGTTGTTACTATATTTTATTAATAAAACGAAGTGGGATGCACATGAGTAGTTTTCCAACTCTGTTTGGTATCAATAATAGCAGAATTACTGCTTTGCAATAGTCGTTAGTGAGTCGTCGGCGAATAAAAGTGTGTTGTCAAGCACGTTCCCCGAATTACTTTTAGTTCCAGAGCTGTGATGACCAAAGTGTGATAAGAACTACAATTACGTCTCGCAAATGTTAACCCAAATTTGCTGTCTCTGACAAATTAAAAAAAAGATATAGCAAATTTTTTAATTTTTTTGCAAGGTTTTTATATTTTTTCTTTAATAACCTATAAATTTTTTAGACAGTTAGTCTAAAATACCTTAAAATTTGTTTAGCGATACAGTACAATGCCAAGTGGATTAACTGACAGCATGTTGATAAAATATAAAGCCTCTAACTTGACGTACCAGTTTATGGCAAAAGGATACATAAACAAAAAGTAAACATTTGGCGCTACTTTTGTCGAAATGTCAACACCTTGCCAAGTACACGAGACAGAGAGTAGTACTAGTTCTGGTTCCTTTCCTAACTTTGTCATGATAAATAGACTGTTTAGTGTTGGGATATAAGACATATGGTAGTACAGGCAGAGTAATCATACTTTTCAAGGCCATTAGATATAGAGGATACAATCAACTGAAAAAACTTCACTGATGCTGTCCTGTTTCCACGTGTGAACCAATTTCAGCAAATCAATACAGCGAATCTAAAAGATTTCCAACCCATCATCATTACTCCTTGTATAAACATACAGAAAACAGAATAGCTTGTAAGCTTACCACTTCAAGAATACAACTGTCACATTTTGTTCCAGCCATTGCACTGGGCAAACCACCACATCAGTGTCGAAACTGTTTATGGCTTTATGGAAGTACATGCGAGCTAACAAACTTGTATCTAAGAACCTGAAAATTAGTAATTCAGTGGTGATTTATTGCAGACCACTAGATAGTTTTTAGTATACACAACTTATCACAGATAAACCTCCAAACAATATGAGCACGTGGTTCCCAAATGAGTGTCTTATACTGATATGTAGGTAGACAGGGCTAAACATCATTGACGAGGTCATTCAAGAGTGGAGCAAATTGCCCAAACAAGCAGGAAAACTACATGAATCAGCTGTCCTGGCATAGAAATCAGGATTGAGGGATGTAATTATTGTTAGTTGTTCATCAAGCACTGAAGCAATCTTACACCCTTATTAGGTTCACCAATTGAACATACTCTCTGGAGGCCACATCCCATGGAAAATTACTTACGATGTAAATTTACCAAATGCTATAGAAATTACCAATACATTTAAAGGATGAGGGAGGCGGGTGAGTTAGTGAAATCTTTGTGCTACTAACTCGTCAATGGTTACCAATGCACAATAAATTAAAGGTAAGTTCACTTATACCATTAACAGGAGACACGTCAACCAATTCCCCCACGCAATCTTCTCAGGATACATGTGAAAACCACCCATTATCAACCATATCTGACATAAACTGCCATTAAAGCATCCTACAAACGCTTTGTCACACAAATGAAGTTTTTTTCACATTGGGACACTTCAGATGCCTTGTCTTAGAATCCTGTTGCTTGGAACGGGACTATTTATACTGGGACACTGCATCATTGTGACCAGTCTAAGTGCCACAACAGTGTTCAAGCCCCACCACCAATGTCACTACTCCAGTTACAGGTTTACAATGGAACATTCATAATGGACACCAGCGACATCACACGATACTAACTCGTGTTTCCAACTATGCAGTCCATAGTTGCTGCAGTGAGGATAATAGTAGTACAGTACAGAGATTTGCTTCTTTAGTATCGAGTTTGAGATGTGGTTATGAGAGTTGATTTTATCACAAAAGATTTTTTTAATGAATTTGAAAGTCGGCCAGCAATTTAAGATAAGACCACTGACGTTAGGATTAATGTGGCAAAAAGGAATTTGTACTGAAGTTAGCAAAGTACGAGAGTGATCAATGTATATCTTTAGGACAGCAACTTTTGTAACCTAATTTGTTTGAGGTATAGTTTTCAGGCTAGACCTAAATTATTCCAGGTTTAATATAAACAAAGCAGTGATCAAACAAAATAAAATATTCAATGATAGCTGGCTTTAATTACATTTTATTACAAACTTTCAAACATTTCAAACTTGGGATCTCTGCCATACAGGTGTTATCACATGATGTATATGCAGATTTTCTTCCCATCCATTACCTGCAACAATTATAATAACCACACATTAGAAATTGCCATCCTTTATACAATATGCATGCACACATTTAAAATAGACAAGAAATGTATGTGAAAGCAATAATATGTATCACCAGCATGGATATAACACAAAATAAACAACTACTGGACAAATATTTAACCATGGTAAATAACAATTTTGCACAAGATGGATATAAAAAAAAGTTCAGTATAACGTCATATTGTGCATCAGCCCAACAAGTTGACAGGAAAAACTTTTATAAGAACATTAAAAAAATATTTCATTAAATTACTCTGCGGTATTTGACATAGTGAAAGTTACATTTATGATTCAGGGTGGCTACAGACAGGGAAAACTTGGAAAACAGGGAATTTCAAAAAGCCAGGGAAATGTCAGGGAATTTTTGTACACATGTTAGGAAGGCAGCTACTGCCTCCGAGTCCAACCAGAGCTGTACCCAACGCCAACTGTCCTCTGCAGTCTAACCCCCCGGGAACGAGCTCAAGCCACCCGACAACTGGAGACACCTCCCAGTCCCTCCACACTCCCTATTTCTGCCTCCCTACAAGACCACCAGCGAGCCACATCCAGTCATCATCGACTTCCACCAGGGACTCCATGTATCACTGGGTATAGCAAACCTGTCGTTCCAGCCCAGCAGGACCAGCAGCCCTCTGTCGGCTCCTACCAGCACCACCTTCGCCCAAGGACTGGGCACGAGTTCAACCAGCAGCAACAGCGGTCGAGTCAGTAGCTACCCTGGGTTACGTCCATTGTGTGTAAGCCAGTGTTGCGGAAGACAGTTAAGCCCACACCAGACTTTGTGCAGTGCCGCCAAGCTACGCGTCTCAGTTTATATACCGGCCAGGGTCAGGTTAGCAGCCAATAAAGTCAGCCCAGTCATATCGCCCGTGTCTCTGACAGACACACTTAAACCTTGGCTGACCTTTATATTGTCATCAGTCACCCGATGTCACGCGTCAACATATTACACGACTCTTAATTTAAACTCCCCTCATTAAATGGATAGCTGCAAGAGTGTAAGTTCATAAACATTTATATTAGTTTGTGTACAAGGCTTCAATTAGATAGAACTGATGAAAATGTGATTTTATTTTACTGGTATAGTCAGGGGGACAAAATGTGATAGACAGGGAAAACCTGGAAAAGTCAAGGAATATAGATTTATGTTTTGTGTAGCCACCCTGTGATTGTAAGTGCAGAACAGCAGTGTGCCAGTGGGCACATGGGCTAGGGGTTTGGTTGGTATGTGCGGTGCATTCTAGTAGTGCTCTCCCAGTCACGTTCTTGAGTTGGGTTGCGAGACGTGAGTGCACAGCAGAGGGATGAGGGGGAGGGAGTTGAATTGTATCAATGGGGAAAGATGGCGTACAGTTGCTGAATTAGTTGGCGGGGGGGGGGGGGGTGATATGCAACTTAAGCCGGCAAGCATATAGCATTGCAGATTTTGGGATATATTTATAGATAGTCATAGAAATTTTTATTATATATGATTAAAGAATATTTGCTTATGTTGTCATTTATTTTCATATTTTTCCGAATTACATTTTAATATATGAATTAACAGTATAATCTTTGGTTTATTTTGAGTTACTTACATAGAGTTTCATTTGTTTCAAAATAGAATTCAGTATTAAGGTTTGTTATTTTTAATTTTTTCCTAGCGGTTATACAGCAATTAAATGTTCAGTAAACATAAAACTATCGTGTTGTCTCTAGTCTTGCCACTGCTGATTGGCGGAGAAATGTGTCATGGTCAAATGACAGCCAATCAGAGGATATTGGACAACACAAGAAAGGCAAATGCAAAACAGAACAAAAGATTTCTTAAGAAGGAATTCTCACCACAGCCAAAGATGGTTAAATAAGTGTATATGTATAGTAATATGTATTGAATTGAATGAAGATGTTTATTGATTGGAAGAAAAGAGTTTTAAAAAAATAATAAGAAACAAGGTAAGAATTGGAAAGAAATATTTTGGCTTATTATGTCTACACAATGAACTTCAGGACAATCTAGAACTTCAGAAGCTGAAAATAGAACTTCAAAGTTTTTCGGCGAAGGGAAGAACCAACCCCAAGACAGTCTATGCTACAGTTTGGGACATTATAGGGATTCTGAGAACTAATTGTAGAGAACAAAAGGAAAATTTAGATTACATAGAAATTGAAAACCAGGATACAGTTAAAGTAAACGAGATGGGAAAGGGAAATGTAAAGATAAGATTGTATTGGGTGCAAATGATAATCTGTGCTTTGAAATGGTAGCAGGAAAATAATATTAGGTAAATAAAAGGGAAATCATACAAGAAACAGGTAAGGGTAAAGTGAGTGTGGAGGGGGGGGGGGGGGGGGGAGAGATTACAACACACAAAAAAAAACAAGAAAAAGTAAATGAATAGGGTTAGATTTAAGTCAATAGAGGAAATAAACTTGACTTATGGTAAGTGAGATGTGAGGAAAAGAAAAAGGTTTTTTTTTACAAGTCAGACAGTACTGAAAAGGACAAGGTGGAAATACAATATGAGGAAACTGGGAAGCAAAATTAAGAGGAAAAGGAGACAAAAATTAAGAATGGTAGGAAGAAAAAAAAATCACAGAGGAAGACAGACTACATAAAATAGTATAGTAGGATGATTTTTTACAATGTTATATAGAAATAATCAAGTTAAGTCAAAAATTATATTCTATTCAGAGCTATTGTGGATTGTTAAATCAAATTTTCATAGAGGTAAGATGTTTACGTTAAGGAAAAGGTATATTAAATATTAAGGTAAAAATGTAATTTTAGGTCAATAAAAGACTATAAAATTTATTACAATAGCAATAAAGAATGAACTTTCAGAGAAAATGTAAAAATATTATGAAGGTAATTAAATGTAGTCATAGAGGAGCGATCTGTGAGATACACTATCTACCAAAAAGTAATTGGGCACCCGTGAAGATGGTAATTCAGTACGCCAGTTGACGTGTTTCACGGCCTTCGGCATAGGACCGCTGGTGTTTGTCTGTGGTAGCATCAACACAGAGGCCTATTATAACATTCTGGATAATGAAATATTCCCAATATTGTGGCATTTTTACAGAATGGACCCGTGTTACTTCCAGGATGACATTGCCAGGTGCCATATTTCAAGGGCTACTATGCAGTGGTACGCCGACAACAATGTTCGCCGATTGGACTGACCCGCCCAGAGCCCTGACCTCATCCCTATAGCTTTGGAACAAATTGGATCGCTGGGTGAGGGCTCGTCAGGTATGATCAAAATCCATTCCTGAACTCATGGAATGGTTGCAAGAGGAATTGTGACAAATCCCTGCAGATGTCCTGTAAACACTCGTAGAGAGTATACCAGAGTGGCTGCTGTTATAACTGCAGAGGTCGCCATACGAGATTCTAACGGGGTGACAACCACTGAGCAAACATCGTGGACAGGTGCCCAATTACTTTTTGGTAGATAGTGTACACGACATATAAATACATTAGAAAATTTAAAATTAGTGAGATACAGAGGTAATAAAAATAGGCAGATAGATAGAGTGAGGGATATAAATGATAGAATAGTTCTAAATAGATGACAAGGCACAAATAATGAGACGTAATAAAAACACTTTTATAGAATATGTAAAAATTTAAATATTCCAAAAGCTACATGAAGGTCACGCAGAATGAAATTAAGAAAGAATTCTCACCAGAGCCACAGATGGTTGTGTGTTAAAATGTAATTAATATTTTTTAAGAACAATATAGTAAAATGTGAATAGTTTTGTGGAGTATAAAATCTGTCTGAGAAAAATATGGACGTATTTATGTAATTGAAATTATATTTTGCTAGTGTTGATTAGAAGACTAAAGGAAGGTTAAGAATGGAAACAAATATTTCTGCTTTTTGTCTACATAATTGCTTTATGTCTAATTGTACTGAAATGTAACAAACAGCCCGGGCAGAATGCTGTGTATGGGGCTATCCGTCACAGCTCGCTTCCCCAGCCGGCTAGCCTTGTCTGTGTACAGGAGAATTTGTGAAACAATAACTTTTAGTGTTGGACTCGTGAGTGAAGATGGTAGCACGGGTGCTGCAAGTGAAGCTTCAGGCACATGTGAACGAGGAAAAGGCATTTATTTTTTTCATAGATCAATAGTTACACAGCCAGTGTGGCGGTATGTTACTGTGCGTTGTAGAGCAGCTGGTTATTTTCCATTTGCACATTGATTTTGAACTTAGTGTCCTGTACATTCTCAATTGCTCTTAATAGCACGATATATGCAGTACGTTCACAGAAATTTACTGGTTCAAGTTCCTGAATATACTGCAGATGTACGTACTTGTCAGTCAAATTCACCGGAGGAGAATAATAACCCCGTGAATGAGAAAGTGATGGCCATGATGTTTGAATTTACCAGTTGCGACAGATGTCACATTTGACAGTAATGGCGGGTTGTCTTTGGTGTAAACTGCATCGTAGAGTTTGATATGCCAGGGATGTATGGTGTCGCCAAGATTTGTCGGCACCCGTATGGAATAACAAGCGTGTTCTACTGTTCAGTCTCTCCCATGCAACATTGGCATACAAAGTATTGGACTGTGGTGCAGGATTTCAAGTTAAACTCTTCAATATTTTAATGCACAATCAGGCTTCATTTCTCGGACAGCACTGGGGAAATTGTCTGCTGTAGTGCAGTAAATAGAAATACAGTAAACTCTCAATTCATCACAGTGTTTATTAATCAAACCTGTGTACAGTGAGTGTTAACATGTTCTATGGAACAGTACTGTTTTGAAATTTGTTTGGAGCCTAAATATATCTCTTTATTAATCCCCCTTTTTTTTTACGCAGTCAGAATAGTTTTAGTCAAAGTGAGTAGCGTAAAATGGAAGTTCTTGGGTCATTATTGTTCTATATCTTTATTTTCCAATAAATTGTTTGGTGTATACAGTATGTTGGTTAACCTATAAAATATTTATATAAGGCGCTTGTTGGCAGAGGTTTCTACACAAACAATTGTTGAAGTAATCAAGTAAAACGAGAGAATGATTAAGGGTACGTTTCATCCACCATTTTGGATTCTTAGTTTTTCCTTCTAATTTATATTTTTAAACATGAAAATTTCAAAAGTATGTCTACAGCGCACTAGCTATTGACCTAACTCCGCAGTAGTTATAAAAACTAAACTACGAACCCATAAATAATGTTGTAATGTTGCAAGTAAGATATGTGCTGGAAATATTTTATTTTGCTCATTGTAAGGTGATGCAACATGCTTTCCTTTTACTAGGAAACTAAGAAGATGGAGTTGGCTGTTGCAATATGGTGCAAATAGGTATAATGCTGACACTCGTGCTGTCATGACATATTTATAAAAAAAGATTAACTTACTTTGCTGTTATACTACAGGATGTGTGAAGTTACAAATAATAAACGTTGTAGTGATGTCGGGCGAGCGCGTGATGCTTAGAATTCATACTATGCTGCTCACTTTCTCTTTTGTTCATGGCGTCTAGCTGGAATGTAATGACGCCACGCAAGTCGGCTTCCCTTTGGCTTCCACCGAGTGTCAAAAAAATGCTTTTACTTTTAAAATGCAATAAAAATATAACTGATTCTTAATATCAAAACCAGAAAGGTAACTAATGTGATACTTTTGACACATTAGCAATAATCATTAGTGAATTCTGAATTACGCAAAGACACATTTTTTACCCTTTTGCATCTAGACAGACAAAAAAAAAAATTTCATACCCTTTGAATGAAATAAAACTCGAAACACGATATTACCCTTGAGAATAAAATAATAAAACTACTTTCAAATACTGCACAAAACACAAGTCATTCATTTGTGTGTGTCAATATTTTAGTTTTATTGCAAAATTGATATGTGAAAAATTAAAATCCAAGGATAAAAGTGACAAAAATTTGACACATTTCAAATAATAAAAATCAGTTGTGCTAAATCACATCTCAAAAATTAGCAGTTAAAATTGATAATTTACACGAGAAATTAAAATCAAACTGGCTTGTAGTATACTCAGAAATTAATCTTTTTATAATGTTCACGATTCTGCAAGACTACAGAACAAAAGCTCTTTTCTGCTGGGTTCTGGTTAATGTCCAACCAAATAGCACAACTTTCATTAATTTCAGAAAATAATTTAAAATTCCAAAAATCACTCTCTTGAAAATTCAAGTTAATTTGCTAATCCAAACTGTTCAAAATGATTGCTGTGCACATACATAACAGTTCTTTAAAATTGCAGTACCATACCCAATGTACACCACACTGATTTATTGGCAGAGACGAGCTCAAGTAGTTTTGTGTAACACTTCAAAATTACCGCAATGCATTTATTGCCTCTTCTTTATCGCGCCCCGCATATTTAAACAAACTAGGCGCCTCTCATACCTCTCCTAATATTATGATGGGCAGTAAGTGCAAAATGAATGAATTCTTGAAGAACAAAAGTTAAGATGTACCATTTTTCATAGCGTCCAGAGAGTGTGCATCAACAAAAGGGTTCATATGGTAGCGCTAATTAAGTGGGAAATTCCAAGATATTGGTTACTTCCTGAGACGCACTCATCAAAACTGTCATTAAATGCATTCCTCAGTGGCAAAACATGCTTGATTAAGTCAGGTAAGAGCAAAGAGAAAACTGTGACAAAGTAATTAACAATTTCAAAGATAATTGAACTCAGTTCACATGGCAAAAGAAAATAAATAAAACTGTCAAAATATGTTGAATGTAAACAAACAAAGAAATAAATAGGAATTCTAGGTGATGTCCAGAATTAAAATTCTAACAATTCCTGAGGGTAGGGTCTTTAAGTTCAAAATAAATACACATTTGATCAAAACAAACTAAAACATAAACAAATGGCTATAAATGCTGAAATTACTGTAGATTCAGCACCTCCCCAGTTGTCAAAATACAAATTAGGTGGATTTTCGGCAGAAAGGTTGGTGTAGCAGTATGGGAGAGGAGACAAGAAGGGACCAAGAAATCTTCCTGAGAGATAAGTTTGAAAAATAATTGTCTATGGAAGAAAGTGTGGAAAAATAATGGAAGGAATTTAGAGGATTAATATGGGTGATGTTGGAGAAATTTGTGCCAAAGAAAAGGTTACGGACTGGGGGAGATCCAACATATTATGGGCAGGAGATTTAGAAAATGAAGAGGAAGTGCAGAAAATTACATGCCAAGTGGAGAAATGAAGGGATGATAAGATCTAAGGAAATGATGAAACAAATGGGTAGGGAGCTTGAAAGGATGATCAAACAGGCAAAGAATGTATTATTGGGGAACACGGTGGAAGAAGGAAAAGGCACGGAATGGGGGCAATTGTTTAGGTATTTAAGAAAAATTAAGGGGAGAAGAGGAATGGATGGTAGGTATGCAACAAATGACCAAGAAAAATTGGAGATGCTGCAAGGCCAGTACTTGTCAAGTGTTTGAGGCAAAGGAGAATTGAAATACGGGGGTACATATTGTTCAGGGGGTGTTTAGTAAGTTTAAGATGAGGAGTGGGAGATAGAAAAGGTGATTAGAGGTTTGAAGAGCAGTAAAGCAGGGGGTCCAGATGGGATAGGAAACGCAGCACTAAAATTTGGTGGCAGGGAGTTGGTGAAATATTTGGAGGTGCTGTTTAACAAGTCCTTAGGACAGGGTAAGTTACCACAAGATTGGAAGGATGCTATGGTGGTACCCATACACAAGCTGGGAGAGGATAGGGGGAGGCCTGGTAGCTACAAACCGGCGAGTCTCACATCAAGTAAGGGAAAAGTAATGGAGAGGCTGGTGGTCCAGTATGTGGTGAGGGTTACGAATAATAGGAATTGGTTGGAGGAGTCCCAGCATGGTTTCAGGAGGGGATACTCATGTGAGACTCAGCTGGCTGGGTTATTAGAGGATCTGGTGCAGGTAGTTAATGAGGGGAAGCAGGTGGATGCCTGCTTCATAGATTTTGAGAAGATGCCCCATGGGACATTGATGAGGAAAGTGGAGGAGCTGATACCAGACAGGAGGGTAGTGGAATGAATAGGGTACTTCCCCAGGAGGCGATGGTAGAGGGTGAAAGTGGGGGAGGCAATATCGGAAGAAGTGGAGGTTACGTCAGGGGTACCACAGGGAAGCTTGCTGGGTCCTTTGCTGTTTACCATAATGGTTAAATGATATGGGTTTGTGGATTAGGGGGAAAATAAGATTATTTGCAGACGATTGTGTTGTGTATCTTGAAGTGGGTAGAGGGGGGGGATTTGCAAGCGGACATTGACAAAATATGGTTGTGGACCAGGAAAAATAAAATGAAGATAAACGTAAGAAAAACTACCGCAGTGAGGTTTGCAAGGAAGGTGATAAGTAGGAACGAGTTGCAGAAATGATGAAATGAAAATTTCCACTGCAACTGTCCGGAGGTAAATGTAAACGTGTTTTTACGACATGTTTTCGCCACTTATCCCCAGTGAAAAAGAAAAAGTTTAAATTGACAGTTAGAAACGTGATATTATAAACGGAAAGTTAAATAACAATTATAAAGTAAATGAACTACAGCGGAAAAGCAACATTAATATATTCACGTGAGTTTGTGAAGTACATGTTATATCCTAAGTTTGACAAATAATATTAAAAGTTATCTGTACCTATCTACCTACGCCCATCTGTTTAACCTTTCTTTCAAATTCTGTCATTATAACAAGTGTAATTTTGGCAGTCAATAATTATATGTTAATTTTACACGTTTTTATATCACTGTGTAGTTTTGTAATGTAGACCTAACCTCAAACTTGTGTTCATGTAGTTATTCATCCCAAGTTACAGTGTTAAATTTTACTATTGTTAACATAACATAAACATCGCAGTTTGATGCTACACCAAAGGTGTTCCAACATATAAACTATAAAACCTTGAAGCTGGTTTTGTTAACTATAGACCTATAGCTGTGCTTGTTGCCGACATTATTTCTTGATGCAAGTGTAATTGTTTTATTTGGTAATGCTTGCCGTAATAAGAATTAGAAAGTATTTACAATTAATTGTCAACAGTTAAGCCTATAGAACAATTCCATATTTAAATTCTGAAATGGATGTTCGACAAGACAACTTGCCACCTTTTAAGAAATATCAATAAAGATAGTATGCATTATTTAGTAGGCATAATCGTTCGTAATATCTGCCACTTTGGCCGCAAAAATATTGTAGTTATTGAAATTTAATGTAACTGTAAATTACACGTCATAGTCAACATCCCAGACTCCCAGAGCGCCTGTTTACTTGCGCGAGCATGTTTAGTAAAGGTTAGATTATGTTACGCAGTGTATGTGTTAAATTAAGTACAGTATTTCTAAAGAAGCTGTATGAGCTAGCTTTCAATAAGGACCGGGCTTCAATTGACATACCCAACACATTCAGTTATAGCGATAAGCACATACAAAACACAAAAGCACAGTAGCCTGGCTACAATTGATATAACGTTAATAATATTAGTTTATTTATGTTGCTGCATTTTTACCGAAGAAATTAAGGTCTGTACATATAGTTGGTAGTGGGTTTTTTCAAAAATAAATATTTTCAATTGGTCTGAGATTTTTAAAATGGTAAATTATTTACATTTTAATTTTTACTTTAAACATTACCTAAAAGCGTTACAGAACTTCCGTGGTTGTGATTATCCATGAATAAACTTAAGAAAATATCTTTTATGGATATATATGGAAAATATCATTTATGGATGTGTATTAGTTTTACATTAATAGTAAGACATTTCTTTCAGCGTTGTGTGTGCACACATGAAACATTTTTGTAAGTATAGTAATTTTCTTGAAATACTTTTCTCATTTAAGTTTTCAGTTTTGCTGCAGTCATTGCAATGAAGGAACCACAACAATGATAAGAGTCCGTGCACTTTACCTTTAAAATTGGTTTCTTGAGGTCTGTGTGGGTTTGACAAAAAGGAAGTGTCGCACCCATTTGGGCCACAAGAGACACAAGAAATGTGGCCATCATTGGATCAGCATTTCACTTAGCTATAAATAATATACATTATTTTTTTAATTATTTTGTACAAATAATGGTGGTGCCAGTTATAAGCCTGGTATACCCTTCCTCACTTCAATTCCAAGTATAAATTTTCAGTTCTTTTTTGGAGGGTCTCAGAAGGGTACGAACACAGAGTAACAATGTCAAAACTATATGTATATATACACAATTACATTTCTTGATATGTTTATATTTTTAGTGTAAATTATTATTTTATTTATACCTTATAGGCCTATGTTGAAATATATTTATCTACATTTATAAAGGTGCATATAAAACTATCCTTAAAATGTACATATACATGCACATTATATATATTTTCTAGTTACTGCCACGTTTGCGCCATCACGTTAAGTTTATCAGCACCATCTACTTCTGTGCAGTGGTGTACTCTTTGCTTGGCTCAGACCCCCCTCTGCTTTCCTGTCACCCTGCCTTCCTCTTTCTCCTTCGTGCGTCATTATTTTTTGATTTCTCACTTTTTATTTATGTCCTTGCACGGCCTTGCTCTGTCTACTTTATACGCTTCAGACTTCTGCTACGTTATGCCGCTACCTTATGCCTGCAGGATGTATGTTTTTTTCTGATGGCTTAGTTGCACCTAACTTCAGTCAGCTGAGGCCAAACACAGCTACCGTATTTTAGAGCTGGCATTTTACTTGTCACGCTACAGAGTGATGGGGCACTTACAAAACGGTGAGTCATGGGGAACGTCAAGTTTGCGGTACAGTTTTTAAATGTTTGGTAATTTGTGTGACAAGTGGTGTTGTACCTTGGGCGTATATTTCAAAATCTGGATTTGCCGCCCTTCCAAATTATTTTTCGGCTTAACTAATGTGTGTCCTTTTTTAACGTGTCGTGCTGATCCTTGTTCACAACAAAAGTTTAATGTTTGCTTTTTCACAGTTTCCACGACTTCATCGCTAGGGCATTCATTTTTCAATTGTTTGTTGTGTAAAGTTTTTGTCTATCGGAGCTGTGAGATGACCCAAACAATTATATATTAAGTATTTTATATATATTGTATTTTTTTCATTATATATATATATATATATTACATATATCATGTGTTATATACATCATATATGTTACATGTTTTATATATAAGTGTTCCATTTAGCAGTCCTAAAATGTAAACATTGAGTTTATTAACATGTGGCAATCACATGGCAATATTCGTTTAAATGTGGTTGGATACATAACGGGCAAGAAAGTAGAATTTCAGCCAAGGCTTTCAAAAGTACTCACTTTATCGTGAATGGCCGTTACAGCCAATGTTAGAATATGCTGCAGCAGTATGGGACCCGTACGTAGAGGTGGAGGTGCGAGAACTTGAAACTCGTGAAACAGCAAGTATAGCACGTCACAGCCCAACGCCTCGCACTATTGTGGAACCAGCTTCAGGTTATGAATATCAATTCTCAGGCATGAGGTGTACACGTAAACAATTAAGTCTTCATAAAATTAACAATGAAGTCATTAATTTCTACTGCTTTTCGCACTGTTATTCGTTTAAAGTAAATTGTTTTTTTTAAATAAAATTTCAAAATTAAAAATATTAAACGTGAAGTACCCCTTTTTGTAAACAGGAAATACCGCATAATATAAACAATTTACCTCAGCCTTCTTGCTTCACGTTCAGATTCCAACAACGTCAGGATATCTCCTTCCCGGACAGGTCCCTTCACGTTCCGAATAATTTGTCGGTTTTGTTCTCCAATAAATTCAACCTTCACTTGGGTACACTGTCCTTGTGAACCGGTGCGGCCCAAAACTTTAATTACTCTCGCTAGTACGACTGGTTTATCCATTTCAATAAGTCCTCCTCACTACGACACGTGCTACAAACCAACCTATTAAAAAACAAAATGAAAGTATAACACAACCGACGGAAATAGTCTTAGATAATACAACAAGCAAGATGATTCACAATACACGAGAATTATCGATTCAAATTGATTTGTTTTTCCATGAATAGTATAATATGAGTACGACCACAACAACGATCAAGGAACCAATATATTGAATGAAAGGGAAAAAAAGCGGTCATGGCATGAAACGTGTAGTGGAACTAAAGAATATGTTCAAAACTTTTAGTATTTTTTCATTTTTCTGGGAAAGCATAAGATTTTTGTTGTGTTTATGTAACAGTTTGGTCATATTTTAACCTAATTGTTTATAAAGACTGGGAGAAAACCCACGGTTTTATAAATGTTTTATTTTGATTGATTAGTTTTACACTCAAAGTAAGAACTTTCTGAAGTAGTAGGCTAGCCATGCAGAACAATGGGGAAGGCCACCACCAGCAAGGGAATAGGGCGACAAGGTTGTGATTTTGACCCGTCATAGGTGCGACATGTCATTGCTGTGACAATTTGTGAGAAGAAGCGAGCATGGATCGATTTATGCGTGTCATCGGCCGTCATAATTACAACGCGCCCGCCATTCGTGTGGCGCCATGTATCACGCTTCTTACACAAATAAAAACTTTAGTATTTGAAATTACGTTTTCTTTCCTCTGACGAAACTAAAAATACACAATACAATTTTGTATGGTCACAGGTCAGACAATTGAACATCGGTTCTGCTAGATTCGTAAAAATGTGTATCTAGTTATGTAAATAATTATACTATCCAGAAATGCATTTTACGTACATTTTATAATGCTAGGAGAAAAATTTACATTAAAAGTTTATTTCAAAACAAAAAACTAATTTGATTTCTTTGTTAAAATATGTCAATTCCTAAATTTCTTTTTGTCATTATATTTCTTTGTCATTTATTTTATTTAAGAAGAGTTTTGTTTAATATACCAAAATTAAAATCGCCCTGTAATAAAATAACGCCTATTCCACATAACCTCTGTAAGATTCTCAGCAAAATAGCAGCTTGACTTTGAATTTAAATTTCAACTTTTCGAAATCATAAAGTCAAGAGTGCTTGACTTTACCTTTGACAGTTCAATTGTGTCAAGCTCCATAAGAAACAACATGACGGAAAGCAAACATAAAGTAAAATGTTAAAGTTTCCAATTGTGTAAGGGCCTTTAGCCGTCGTAACTGCAACCCACTGTGTGACAGAAAAGATGGCTGATGGCTGAGTAATAATTTTAAATTGTATATGTTCGTTTACGAGAGAATTACGGGTTCTATAAGACGTACTTATGTACAAATTGAAACTTAATATATACATAAGTAACTGGAAATGTTTCGATTTGCCCCTCGGTCATAATAAAACAATAAACAAGCAACTTTAAAATAAACGTGATAACTGTGGATTTGTGTTATTAATATACCCTTTTAACGACACATCTTCCAAGTTCTGTGTGTAGCTCCATGGGTTAGTGCGTGGGTTCGCGGCCCATACATTTTTGGTTATAGAGTCCAAATCTCGGTGCGAAGAAATTTTTTTAGTTATTTTATGTAATACATTATTGCTGTTTATAGTTTATGTTGACAGAAAATGCTTATTTCTAGAATATATTTGTCTGAAATCAATAATACAAACCAAAGCTAAATAAAAACAAACCACTGGTAGCCGATTGCACTGTGCAATTACTTGCATATTACTGCTTTTATACAAAGAAATTCTTGAAATAAACGTTTTGTGACAATAACATAAGTTATAAATAGCAATAATGTAACATAAAATAACTAGAATTATGGCAATGCTAATTCTTATCCTACTTTTAATAAATGTAAATAAACTGATCACAGTAGCGAAATAAATATTGTACGCAATGGTCCCATAGTCCTATTACCCCCCCCCCCCCCCGCCCGATCAACTAGGTTATAGGAATGTACACATGTAGATATTCTGTCCACTTTCATATGGAATGAAACGGAGATTACAAAAGAACTATGAAATATTCACTTGACAAAGATATTCGCACACACATCTACTGCTCCAGAAAGTCTGTATGAACTACTCAATTTTCGTGACACCGGATAATTTGTCTCCATGTTCTGTGCGAGATTTTCTGGAGCATAGGTCTTTCAATCTGGGTCAATGCAAAACGAACTGCATCCTTTAACTCTTCGCTTCTCTGGTACTGTCCCTTTGCAGCACATTCCTTAATAACACCACAAAGGGCATTCTCACAGGAGATAAGATATGAACTATGCTGAAGTTATTCGTGGGGTGTAGTCAGATGAACAGATCTTCTCACCATCCACCTATCTGGACAAATTTATTGCAGGAATTCCCTAACACTGATTGCATAATGAGCTGGAGCTCCATCATGTTTTAACCAACTATCCGTCAGAAAGCCACTGTTATGCAACTCAAGAACAAACCAGTCCTTCAGCATGGAGAGATGGAATGCTGATCGACAGTGCCATCAAAGAAATAGGGGCCTATTAGGTATGTACACGACATTGCAGCCCAAATCATTACGTGTGGTGTATTGTGCTCCAACTCTTCATAAAAATAAGGGTTTCCTTTAATCCAAAAATATACATTCAATTCATGCGCACTCCGATAGATGGCACATTCATCTGAAAAGAACACTTTTCCACATCATGGAAGTGTAACAAATGGATCCAACAATCTTGGACAGCTGCAAAACTTCTCTCCATATCAGCATCGGTATTCTCATTGACGAAAACTGAACGGTAAGATTTCAACTGCAGATTGTTTTTCATATGCGATAACATCATTGTCTTAGGGATACCAAATTTCGCCAATCGTTTTCGCAGCGACTTTTTATGGGATCTCAAGACGGATGACTCCACGGCTGCACATGTGTCTTGCTTTGGATGCTGCCTTTCAGTCATCTTCTTATCGAGTGTGGATCCTGTCACAAACAGCCTGTGTTCCCATCTCAGTAGTGTTTGTTTTGGAGGGGGTTCCTTGTGAAATCTTGCAGAAAAGTCACGTTGCACATCCTTATCGTTTCATCAGTTTTTAGCTATTCACGGGTCCAAACACTTGCTACCATACATTCTTCCACACTGTAAGTACTTGTGTTAGCCATCTGAAAACAAAAAATGAGGTGTATATGTAATGTCTGTTTAACATTTAGGGGTAACAAGACATTCGGACCATGCTGTATATATCGAATGTAGTCAAATAATTATGTGAAATAAACATATTTACAACAATTTACTATTTTTTATTGTGCAATTTTCTGTAATTGAAAAAAGTAAAAAAAAAATTGCAAGGGAGTGGGATTTATCTCCTACTCCGTTCCACTTTAGGTGCTACCAAGCCAAATTGGAATTGAAAGAGGAGAATATAGAATTAATATTTCACCATAAAGTCGTGGAAATTAAATTGTATACCCTTACTTTTAGTTTTTTGTTTAATGGGTACCATTAGGATTGTTAAAACGAAGAGTATACAAGTGAACTCTCTTCACCACATTGTACAAAGCTTAAACCTTCAAACAGAGCACTGTGGTGATTACATGAAAAAGAAATGGAAGTCTGAGTGTTCATATTACCTCGTAAAATGGCATTTTGAAAGAGTAAACACACTTTACAAAGTATTTTGTATTGGTTATATTAGTTTATTAGTTGTCACTTTACTTGATACATTTTTACTGGCGCCCATTTTAATTTGAAAATCATTTCACAATGGAACAAGTTGCTAGAGACGCAGACTGAAGTGACTGTTGTGTCTGTCAGATACTTTCGACTGATTGAAACAGTGAAATTCTCACTGATTTTGATTTACAGTGAAAATACAATAAATACTTTCACTGTAGACATTGCTTCAAATCTGTTGTGCTGGAGTAAAAAACTAAACTTGACACAACAACGTTATCAATTGCATTAGCTCATTTCTGGTGGACGTTTTCTATTCGCTGACAATTGACGACAGATTATCCAACTTCAAAAAACAACATGTCTCTTGTGCAATTTCAATACCAGCATTTGTATATTTACATTTCCGAGCCATCATAACCACGACTCCTTTATTAACATCAGGACAATCACTAAATCGCCATCGTTCGTATGACATGTCATAACTGTGACAGTCTCATGTAAAAGAACCATGCTTCCACTGCAGAAATTAGGTCCGCGGTTACACAGGATGCAGAACATAGACTAAGAACACAACTGTCAAAGCCACATGGTCAAAGGTGATGAACGTGTTTGTTTATATCTTTATTTAAAGATGACAATCACTATTATATTAATAAGACAATTTTACCACTTTGAATTTAATCAAAAATCATTACAAATTGGTTAGAGGAAGTATAAAATCATCTCAAAAGCACTAGTTTACTAAACAGTGTTTAACCTCAAACCTAATACATGCCATTTTTGCTAGACGTGTAGGCAGGAAAGCAGTTCAATGTTGGGACATGGATATTGGTTGTGCAAAGCCAGCGTGATCGGTTTACCTCATATTTAGTCTATGATGCAAAACTACTTCACTTTAAAAAAGTTAATCTATTTAAGAGGTTACATTACCTTAGAACGAGTTATGATTGCAGTTGTTTCTCATTCAAAGTGAACAGTTTCCACAAGTCGTTTCGAACGACTTCTCTTATCTCCTGAGCTCATATTGGCTGCTTCCAAGTAAACAAACAGTGTAATAAATATTACTGAATTTGGTGGGAATTCCACACTTGTTGAATTAACTTAAGTTTAAGGATGAATGCACAAATACCCACCCATTATGCCATTACAGTACCATTGTAGGTTTCATAAGAATTAAAAAGTTCAAAAATGATGAATGTTGGAGGCTATTACAACTAAACATAATACATTTTAAGTTCCGTGTTTGTCGAGGTTAGAATTTCCATTGATTTAATTCTGCTTTGGGCGTGTAACCATGAAAACACATTCTGTTTTTAAAATAAGAAATGGCTACCAAATGTATTTAGCTGAACGTGTTTAACAGCACTCGTGTAACCGCTGGCTTGTAAAATAATACTTATCACAGAGTTAAGCCAGATTCACATGTAAGCTGATCATGCCAAATCTGGCTTAACCGGATTCACATGTACGCCAATCACACAGAATAGCCAGAACAGTCAGATCCGATGGTTGTTCACATTTTAACAGATTTCCTCTGTAGCCATTTTATTGTTGAATTCGTGATTTGTAATGCCAAGATTGTAAAACAAATTATAGATTACAAACTAGCTGCTGTCGCCTTTGTACACTAGTTTATTAATTCCATTACATAGCGACTTATTTACTAATACTGCTTTTCAAGAGATGGTAGTTTTAGTTTTACATTCATAGAAATTTAAACTTTAACATTACCTTTCGGTTCATTTGAAACTGTGCTTATTTAATACAATGTTGAATAAAATTAACATTTATATTCACGTATCTCTTTATACATATGTACATTGGACTATTCTATACATTTACATCTATACATGTTGAT
The DNA here is from genome assembly GCA_029891345.1 of Dryococelus australis. Lineage (NCBI taxonomy): Eukaryota > Metazoa > Arthropoda > Insecta > Phasmatodea > Phasmatidae > Dryococelus > Dryococelus australis. The sequence continues at coordinate 332,724,462 of CM056995.1, read as the reverse complement.
TATACAAGATGATAGTAGTATAAAATGTATGAACCAGTTGACTCCTGGGAAATATCGGCAATGTCTGCTCTTTCCGCGGACAGAAAATATTGGTATGGCTCAACTTTTCTGTACGACACGCACGGAAACCGAGGACGGCTTCTGATTGTCTGTTCTTGTCTTCTGCTCTGTCTGTTCGGCGTGATCGGCGTATATGTGAATCCACCTTTAATCAGTGCAGCCACTAAATTGCCACAAGGCGTAATTATTTATACCTACACCAGGTGGGGTGCCTCCATGACATGGAGAATTGAAAAGCAGCTTTTTGTGGAAAATATGGTAAATAGGTAGGTGGTGCCGAAGTTGGAGAGCTAACTCTTGTTGAAGCTCTGGGTCGTGCCGCCGACGACCAGTGCCTGCCTTTCCTGCTCCTTGTAGATTAATTAATAAAAACACCTAAGCAAATCTTCGTGGACTCTTAGGATGGACCACACATCGCCTGGATTAAGTACGTTCACTTGAAAACATTGCATATAGAACACTTTTGGAATTGACACTTAAAATAAACACTTCAATAATTGGTGGGAAATGAGAGTCCCATGCACTTAAGTACCCAAAGGCAAAGATGTAATTAAACAGTTTCAGTGACTGTATTTATTCATCATGACTCTACACACTTTTCAATGAAGGTAACTTTACATTTGACACCGAACTCTTCACCGGTCGGTAGCGGTAATACAAGAAAAAAGGCCACATGGGCTACACAATAGTTATGTGAGAATTAAGCTCCCGGTGGCAATGCTAAGCCAACCGTGATGAGGAGGGATGAGGTCCTGGGTGGCTAAAATGTAAAAGGTTCCAGAATATTACAGTCTATGGCAGTGATTATGATCTGTATCAAAGATTGAATTCCACCTGGGCATGCGAGCGCTGACTGACTTAGCACGAGGGCATGAGAGCTGGCGTGGGTGGGCCCGCGTGCCACACAGCACTACTTTCTGATACACAATAACATAAAACTTACTCCGGGTCAAACACAGGAGCAGCAGGCACACAAGAAATTCAAATAACAGCAAGAAACACAATAAACCATTAATACACATTAATGGGCGAGGTGAAGGTGATACGCATGAAATGTAAACAAACAACAAACAGAGAGAACATTAGTAAAAATGGGTATGCATGAAGACTGGCATTGATCGGGACGTCTATCTCAGTCTTGCAATAAACTCGCGTACTATGGGAAAACTAAAAAAATATATATTGTGTTTTCCATACAATTTGACGCTACTTACGTATCACTCCACCACACAGTCAGTGCTTGATTGAACACACACATACACGCAATTTTACATTGAACTGCCCCCCCCCCCCCTTTTTCTCATGGTGCCATAGCTGCAATACTCTACTCTGCACTGCCCTACACTACTTGGCACTCATCTCCAACACTGCACACTGAGGCGCTCTGCATAGAGCATGCATCTTGTCATAGTCCCTCGCTGGGGCGGGCAATCTGTCAAGGGATGAGGCCATTGACGACATCAATACCATGTGTAAATTGCAGTGCTACACATATAAAAATTAACCCAATAAACGAAGACTTCATTTTTCAATATATTTACTATTTTTTTTAGCTCTTCATTCTATATATAATTTTTGTTGTTTTCAGTAATTTGTTTTGCTTTTAAATAGTATAAAAATGGCGACAAACAATCTAACAGTTGAGTTGGGTGAGAAGACATTGAGAAAGTTAAGAATTATAGGTAGAAGATTTGAAATAAAATATTTGCACATACTACAGAAAGCTGATTTAATTGCAGCTATTTGACCATGTATTATAAATCAACAAAGAAAAATAAACTTATTTGCCCTTTTCAAATTAAACTATAAAATACAGAAAAGGTAAAAAAAACAATGAAAAGAAATTTTCCCATTACTATTAATGTTTTCATACAACCTAGGGATAAATGTAAGCAAGTAACAGAATGGGTAACATAGAATAATTTTACAAATTTACCATTTGCTGGGGCCAATATCAATGAATTATATATACAAGATAAAAATGAATTAAAAGAAATATTCCCCTGTTCTACTAATGTGTTTGTTAGCAAAAGAAATAGAAGAACCAATATTAAGTACAGAGTTAATATAGTTTTTAAAAGTATGATATCAACATATAGCATTAAAAATTCCTTTAATTTAGTACAGCCTAATCAATTTTTATTGTCAGTAAAAAATGAGGTTTTTGAGACAATACACAATCATCTAAGGAACTTTAGAGGGGTGAAAACTAGCATTAAATTATATAACAATTGTCGCAAGCAGGAAAATAATCAAGTAGAATTATTTACATTTCAGTCATATAATCACACAATATTAAACGAAGGAGAAATTATAAAGATTTATAAAATTATAAAACAAGATTTTCTTACACAATTATCTGAATTTCAAAGAAGAGGTTCTGTATGGACTTTAGATAGAGTAATTGGAATACAACTAACAATAAATAAGTATAATCCATTAAAAGGATCATCACATGTTGAACTACCTGAATTTATAAAGTCTAGGAAAGCATGTAAAAATGTTAAAAACAATTATCAAAAACGATTTCTTTTAGCAACAAAATTTTGCACTGTTTTCTACTGAAAAAGACCCGCAAAGAGTATCTGAATATGAAAATGTGGGTTTTAACTTTGAAAAAACATTAGATAAATTTGAATATCCTATTAAAATTGATGATATAATAAGAATAAAAAATTATATCGATTCTTCTATAAATGTATATGCTATTGAAGATGAAGGAAAGAAATCTATGGTGTATCCACTAAAACTTACAAAAAATAAAAAGAATACACATATCAATTTACTTTATTATAAATATGATACAAACTCGCATTATTGTTGGATTAAAGATTTATCAAGGTTGGTTTCAGCACAAAAAAATAATAAGCATTGCAAAGTTTATATATGTGATATGTGCCATCAATTCTTTTTTTCTCAAGAAAAATTAAATAAACATGCTGAAGATTGCTTGAAAAATAAACCTGTGAAGATAATCATCCCTTCACAGAACGAACAAAAAAATTTAAATATAAAACACACCACGAAAGTCCCATTCACAATATATGCAGATTTTCAGTCAGTTCTAAACAAAATATCAAGAACTAAACCAAATCCAAAAGAAATTTATAAATTTTACTAATAAAAAATATCCACTTTTAACAGAAGATGATATTGATAGTGGTTTTTTTATTATAAAGAAATGTTTAAAGAAAGATATAAACTTACTAATGATCAAATAAATAACATTGATTTAAAGTTAAATGATGAATCATATTCAATGAAATATCAATTACATGAAGCTTCTGGTTTTTGTTATTATATTGTATCTGCTTATGGTGATTATAAACCACCAGTTGTATATCGCGGCCGAGATACTCATAAAATATTTACACAATCTATAAAAAGCGAAGTAATTGAAATTGATGAAATATATTCACAAATTGAACCAATGAACTCATTAAAAAAGAAGAAAAATATTATATAGGAAATAAAAAATATGTACTGTATGTGAGTGTGAATATACGGAGGAAAAAAAATCATCATGATCACATAAGTGGAAAACTTATTAATCCAGTGTGTAACAGTTTTAAAATAAATTTAAAATGATCAAATTTTGTACCAATTTATTTTCATAACCTAGCTGTATATGATGTACATTTATTAATTAAAGAGATGGGATATGATGATAAATATATAGATTTAATAGCAACTAACGAAGAAAAGTTTACAAATTTGGGGAAAAACACAGAAAATTTAAAAATGAAATTTATAGACACATTCAAATTTATGGCCAGTAGTTTAGATAAATAATCATCTAATTTAAGTAAATATCAAATGAACACACACAAAAACATTTTCTGGAAGATGAAATTGATTTAGTTATTGAAAAGGCGTTTACCCACATGATTATATGGATAGTTAGAAGAAATTTGAAGAAACTGAACGTCCACCAAAGAGTGAATTTTACAATAAATTAAACGAAATTAGTATATGTGATGATGATTATGAAGATGCAAAATATGTATGGCACCAATTTAATATAAAAAAATCTTGGCGAATGCCATGGTATATATTTAAAAAGTGATGTATTATTGTTAGCAGATATATTTTAAAAATTTTAGAAATACATGTATAAATTGATATGATTTAGACCCTGCGTGGTGTTTTACAGCATCAGGATTATCATAGGATGCAATGTTTAAAATAACTAAACAACCACTAGATTTATTACATAACTATGATATGATTTTTAATCATTGAAAAATGATTTCGAGGTGGAATATCACAATGTTGTAAGTGATATGTTAAAGCAAATAACAAATATTTGGAAGATTTTAATCCAAATCAAGAATCAAATTATTTAGCATATCTCGATGCGGATAATTTATATGGTTGGGCAATGTAACAATATTTACCATATGGTGGTTTCGAGTGGGTATAAATAATTTAGATTACTGGAGTGAAAAAATATTAGATTTGGAGAATGATTCTGAGTATGGTTATATATTAGAAGTTGATTTAGAATATCCACAAGAACTACATAATTTACTTAAAGATCTTCCATTTTTGCTCAGAAAATATGGTAAGTTCGAAAGTCAAATCAATCTAAATGATTAAACAACTTTAGATAACAAACAAAAGTATGTAATTCACTATGGAAACTTTAAACAGTGTTTAAATAATGGATTAAAACTCACTAATAGAATATTAACATTTGATCAGTTTGACTGGTCAAATAAATGTTTTGATTTGAATACAACAATGAGAACTAATGCAAAAAATGATTTCGAAAAATATTTTTATAAGCTCATGAATAATTCTGTGTTTGCTAAAACTATGGAAAAAATAAGAAACAGAGTAGATATAAAACTAGTATCAAAGTTGAAAAATGTGAAAATTAGTAGCAAAACCAAATCTCAAAAGATGAATTATATTCAATGAGAATCTTGTGGATATTTACATGAATAAAACTAATGTAAAATTTAATAAGTCAATATAAGTGGGCATGGCCATTTCGGATATTTTAGAAAGAATGAATATATGATTTCAATTATAAAGTGATGAAACCAAAATATGATGACAAAATTGAACTATGCTATCAAAACACTGATAGCTATATATCTTTGTTCACATCTTTGTAAAAATCTTCTGTATATATATATATATATATATATATATATATATATATATATATATATATACAGAAGATTTTTACAAAGATGTGAAGTCGTGGATAGAAAGATTTGATACGAGTGATTATCCAAAAGACAATATCCATAACATGCCACAAATAAATAAAACAGTTTTAGGAAAAATGAAAGACGAATGTAATGGGAAATAATGAAATAATCTGTTGGTTTACTAGCAAAAATGTACGCATATAGATTTGGCGATAAAGAAAACAAAAAATCTAAAGGGGTGAAAAAATGTGTTGTTAATAAGAGAATTACATTCGAAGACTATAAGAATTGTTTGTTTGATGAGAGAATTCAATACAGAAACATGAATTTGATACAAACTATATACAGTCGAAGTTAATAAAATTGCATTAAATCCTTATGATAACAAAATAATTATATTAGAGAATAATATTGATACACTGCCATATGGATATCGAAATTTATAATTAACTTTTAGATTATTATAATATTTTAAACACCTTTAATTTCCAAAATTTCATCTATATCAGAACCATCAAAATCAATTAAATTTCCTTTTTTGTTTCTAATTTCTAAGACAGTATAATTGAAATGATCATTATTTATTCCATAAAAAAATTGGATATGGGGGCTCATAGCTAATATAATCTCGAAAACCAAACATGGTTTAGGTGGAAAACTAGCAATTATATCAGTTTCCAAATGATTAGACTCGTCATATTTTATGAACATGCCATATGTTAGGTTACAGTGATTATTGATTGTTTTATATTGATTAAAATTAGGCAATTTAGTGCTTATAAAAATGTTATCTTTTTCAGTAGCCATATTTCTTTCAATGCCAAGAACATCACATAATTGATCATTACATTTAATATCAATCTTAGTTTTGATATTCTATTTTTGACATTGTCTGTTGTTATTTAATGTCATTTGTTGAAAATAGATCTATAGAATTTATAGTTTCATTTAACAATCAAACATCATACTGACCCCTGGGGATTGTGATAACTTAATTTTTGTCAACGTCATTAATTTTTTCAGTTGTATTTATAGAATTACTGTCTATATTTGGAGTTAAAAATTTTTGCATGTTAACTAATTAATGCTATCGATTTATATTATGAATTATATCATACTGAAGTTTCTTTTTAAGATTAGAACTATTGTATGTAACTTGAAAACTTTATTTGACAGCTCAAGCTGTCGAGACAAAGTCGTATTATCCATTTATTTAAAAAAATTATTTGTAATTAAATGAAAAAAGTGGCAGCCAGAGCAGCTTATGCTGCACAAAGTTGGCTGGGGTGTTGGTATTTCAATTTCTGAAGAATCTTCTAAGAATAAGAAAATGGCGAACTTTTATTTGATGATATAAGAGGGTTGATTGTAGGTCCAAGGAACTGCAGGAAGACAAATTTATTCATTAATTTTATTTATAAGACAGGATGGCTAAATTTTAATAAACTCAAAGTTTGCTCTAAAAGTTTGAATCAACCAAAATATATTCGATTACAAGACGATTTTGAAGAGATATCCAAAAAATTTAATGAACAAATGGCTTATTTTTTAAGTAGCAATGGTGAAATCGTTTCACCAGATCAATGTGAAAATAATTCTCTTGTAATTTTTGATAATGTAATATTGGATGTGCAAGATGTAGTCCGCGAATATTTTACTTGAGCTCGGCATAAAAATATTGATGGTTTTTATCTTGTGCAGACATTTTCCGGAGTCCTCAAGCAATTAGTATGAGATAACACAAATCTCCTGTATATATTTCGACAAGATGAAACAAATTTGAGACTTATATATATATTTTTTTTGTTGGAGGCGACATGAGTTTTGAGAAATTTAAAGAAATGTGACCAAAATTTTGGGGCGAAGAATGTGGTTTTATTACAATAGATAAGAATAGAAAAATTATCGATTGTAAGTACAGAAATAAAATAAAAAATATATATTTTAAACCTTTCGTATATAAATAACGACATATAATCATTCTTGCCATTACAAATATAATTTTGCACTATACAAAAAAGAGAATCAGACAAAATATGTTATCAACTTTTAAAATAATTATGGATATCTAGAAGGTGATTCAGATTCACTTTCAAAAATTGATACTGAAAAGTACGAAACTACTTTAAGAATATTAAAAAAATATCGCAACCTCTCTTCATTTGATGGTAAACTCAATTAAGAAACACTAAATTTAATCAAAAAGCCAAGATGTGGTGTTAAAGATGAGATAAAAGCGAACTTTCATCAACAGCAAAATGGACTAAAAACCCATTAAAATGAAATTTTGCATATGCAAATAAATCAATTACAAATTTAGCAAAAGAAACTTTTAACATTTGACAAAAAGACACAAATTTGAAATTTGTTTACGATACGAATTATCCAGATATACTTATATCATATAAACAAGGTGTACATAATAATCATAAGTTGCGCAGAGTTTGTCCTTATACATTATATCCATTTGGTAGTGCACTGGTTAATGCATATTTTCCAAATAAACAAAATAGCCTCGTTGAAATTCACATCAATAAGTAGGAATATTGGTATAATGATGGTAAAAACACTTCTGAAAACAAAATTAATTTACTGCCGATTTTGATCCACGAAATTGGCCATGCATTAAGTCTTCAACATACAAATGATAAAAATGCAATCATGTACCCAATCCTCAATGATGAGTTGGTTAATTTGCAACCAGATGATATTCAGAATATTCAAAACTTTTGTGGGCCACCACTACAAAATAATTCTAATGAAAATAAACCAATATAAAAACTTTTTAAATTATTTATGGCGAATTGTATATTTTTTATAACAAAAATGTTTGGACAAAAAGTTTGGGAGACATGAAAATAATCGATAAATCATTTTCGATAACAAATTGGTTTCGGTTTATACCAACCAATTTCAATAATTTTATTATATTCCAAAGACCATCGGGCGAGTTAGTCCTGTTTGTTGACAAAAAATTTATATGGTTGATTATCCTAGTTATAATCTTATTGGTGGTTATCCAAAAAACTTCGCTTCATTTGGATTAAGAGATGAATACAAAATAAATGCTGTTTTTAATTCATAATCGGTGAAAACTTTGATCTTTTATGAAAGTTGAATTTTGCAGAAATAGATGAACATTGTTTCTAGATAAAAGAGCATGTCTAATTAGTGAGAAATTTCCTAATTTACCAAATATGACAGACTCAGCCTTTAGATTTACAAATGGTTTACTGTCTATGTTAGTAATGAAGCTTTCATTGAATAAAATAAATTTACAAAAAAAATTGACAAGAGTTGGCAAAAATAGCATTTCATTGTTTGGTATAAAGTGCGGATCCTATAATGATTTTATAAATAAAATGAAATTTTGTCAATGACTTAGAAAATTTAACTCCTTAAGAGCTATATAATTCAATGAATTTGGTCTATATTATTTAATATTATTATCTCAAATTTTTCGTAAATAAAGATGGAGTCAATTCTAGACATAAACAACAACAAATTTATTTACAGTGGTAATGAGGTTGTTATGATTATTGATGAGGAAAATAATCCTTGGTCTAGAGGAGCTTATGTAACTGGGCTTTTGGAATATAGAAAACCACGAAATGCTTTATATTATATTGTTGATGATGATTATAAAAATAAATTTACTGAACTCGGGGGCATCCCTAAAATAGGGACACCTTCAAATATGCAACCAGATGTTTATTTATCAATTAATCAGCTCTGTGTAAGCTAATATTTAGATCAAATATACCTCTAACTGAAAAATTTACTAAATGGATGACTTAAGAAGTTTCACCATCAATTAGAAAACATGGTGAATATAAGATTCGAAAATATGTAATGCAATTATTCAAATGTCAAATAAAACACATTAAAAAAATGAATGAGTTAAAAGACCAGCAGGTAAAAATGATAGAAGTTGAAGTTAATCATTTATAAGATATAAATAAAATTAAAGACAAAAATATTGAAAATTGAACAGAAATAGTTTATAGAGTCAAAGAGAGAATAAATCACAGATGTGAGGTCAGTAGAGATATGGTCCCTCATATTGTACTGCAAACACAAGGTTCAAATTTAAATCCCAACTTTTATTTTTCTAAAATTGTTCGATAATGATTGTGAATATGATTATTATGTGATTAGAACGCAAAGAAGAAACCTTAGAAAACAGCTACAAAGAATCGAAGATATACATTCAAATTGTGAAATATTATTGAGATTTGAACATATTCCAAATTCTATCAATTTATATAAAAAATGAAAAAAAAAAAACATTAATTTCAACAATGAGTGTTTTCGAAACTATTTTAACATGATAGAAATAACTGTACTCAACAACAATTAATAAATGATATTAATAATCTTTATCAAATTGTGTAAGAAGGTAATTTTTATTTTTATTTACAAAACATCTGTTTTATTGATCCATGAATCATGTGAGTTATCAAATCCTAAACAACTTTACAAATATTTTTTCACCTTTAGTTTTTAAAACTTTTTCAACCAAATATTCATCAGGATAGATTGTTCTCATAATTTTGTATTCAGAAAAACTACCCATTATTTCTTCTCCATTAATATATATTAATATGTAAGTTGGCATATCAAAATTTAAAACTTTACAAATAGTAAACAATTCCATTGACCAATTAGCTGTATAACCTTTTCAATATTTTTTTCCCCAGTTTGCTTACACGAACATCTCCAATTATATATCTTGGTTTAGTAAATACAAAATTTGTTTGCAATCAATTTTGCGCAGCATAGGTTGCTTTAGCTGTCACTTTTTAATTTTTTTTATTGACTTCAATTGGCTTCATACCAATAGTGCTGTGCTTTGTTTTGTTGTAGTCTTTCACTAAATTATTCAATATATTTATCCATTTATAATTGTCATTCAAAGCAAATTTTTTCAACATTATATTTTTTAAAGGTAGATTCAATTTTTTCAACAATGCTACCTTTTAATTCAGAAAATGAAAAAAAAAAAAAAAAGATTTATATATGCTTTTCCATAAGTTCTTTAAATATTTTATTATAAAATTCTAAGCCATTGTTGTCTTGTAAATTATTTGGGTTTTTTTTAATCAAAATATTTTCTAAAGCATTTGCTACATTTTTTTCTGTTTTATCTTTTATTAGTAAAGCAAATGTAAACATTGAAAAAAATATAAATAATTGTCATAATATATTTATGGCCTTTATTTATGCAAGATATGCCTTTCGAATTTCCATTATCCATTTCTACAAGATCAATTTGCCACAGATCATCAATGCCATTTGAAATAACTTTTATTCTTGGAAAATATTTTAATGCTGGTTTATACAATCCATTTTATATTCCTTTTCTCACATTGAGCAAACTTTTTTTTTTTTTTTTTTTTTTTAAGAATGTTGATTTTTTTAGAATTGCACAATGAGCATGTACTTAACATAAAAGGGTTTGCTGTGATCTGTTTTTGTATTGCTATTGACAACTGCCAAATTATTATCAAACACGAGAATATCTGTAATTATTTCATAAACTTTACAATCCCCCAAAAAAGTAAAGAAATTCTGATCATTATCTAAGTGACAAACATTAGTTATTTTATTCCACTCTGCATGTACATTAAATATATGAGACTGGTTTTAATTTTGTAATTTAACATCTAATTCTTTATCAGAATCTTCTTTGATATTTTCAACTTTCAAATCAACAAGTGTATGGCAATAATACAAAATCACTTTTTTTAAATCTTGCAATTTATCGGTTATTTCTTTATCGAGATATCTTTCATTGACTGCATCTTTTCCATCAATAGGATCAGTCATATTATTAATTCTGCGAATTTGAATAGAAACATAGTCTGTTGTGTAAATAAAAACGTTACTTATTTGATCTCGTAAAGCACAAACTATGGTATTATATTTTTAATCTACATATGTTTTTAAACCAGAAACACTAGTGTTGTATTTTGATTCGACATCTTTTTTTAATGCATAATCAGCAACAATAGATTCATATTTTGAATTTACATTTTAAAAAAATGTATCTTTTGCATTTTATATAATCAGCAACAGAATTACTTAATTATAAATTTACATCTTCTTTTAGAGCATAATCAGAAACAAAAGTTTTATATTTTGAATCAGCATATTTTTTAAATGCATAATCTGCTATATATATATATATATATATATATATATATATATATATATATATATATATATATATATTTTTTTTTTTTTTTTTTTTTTTTCATATATTTATTTATATTCGCCTCAGAAGAGAAACATACGATTTTGTAAAACTAAAACAAGCACTTTCACTTTGTAAAGAAGAAACACCGAATTGCATTTTGAATCTACATATTATTTTTAATCTTCAGCAATATTATCAAAGTTTTTATTTAAAAATTCGATTAATGGTTTCCCAAATATATCTGTCATTTAATAACAGAAGTTATATCGCGAAACTTAAATTCTCTTGAAAAAAAAGGCGTAAAACAACTAAACATAAATGTCAACAGATATCAGAATTAAAATTCTGAACTCAATCATCATTGCAATAAAAATTATTGTTTTTGAAATAATTAATTAAATTATTAGGAATATTGCCACCAAATGAATCAAAATAATATACACTGTTATTTTCTTTAAAACAGCAAACCTAATGAGAGCCAGGATTTGTTGAAATATCAAAATTAACCACGGCTCATCCATTTTTAGCATGTTTTTTGGTAGTTCATCAATCATATAAACGTTTCTGAAATTTTTAATATATATATATATATATAACATATTTTTCAATATCAATATTGGATAATGGAGCTAATTTTTTTGGCCTTCCTCTTTTTTTTTTTTCGCAACTACACCACTTCCAGCTTTATTTTCCATTGCTAAATTATGTCTTTTTTGTTCTTCTAATTATTCTTCTTTGCTAGATTGTTCAACAGAATTATTGATTGAAGTAGCTACTCCTGCTAAAGCACCAAGACCAGTTAAAGCAGCAACTACGAGAGGGATAATTCCTCCAAGAAACCTTTGATTTCTTTTTATTTTTTATTTTTTCGTTCAAGTTGATCTGTTGCGAAAAAGTTATCAATACCCAAATCTCTTAATTGATCAACAGGTATATCGAAAGTTAAGCTTTTCATATTCACATATAAGTTACATATATTAAATAAAACATTTTAATACCCCAATCTAATTTTCTTTTTGTAAACATAGTTGAGACAACAGTTGCAGAAGCAATTTTTTCACCAATCGGAGTATTTTTATCTAATAAGACTTCTTTTGTTTCGTCTTGTAAAATTTTTCTGCTTCATGCTTAGATTATAAATCTTTGTGGTCTCTGTATGAAATATCATGCAATTTACAAGCTTCGTCTAATTTATTTATTCCTGCGTCTCCTCTTTATAATATGTCATTTAATTTTGTAAATGGTCCACAATAATTATAACCTTGCAAATGCATTTCAGGCAAATTTAAATTGTTTAATGCCCAATTTTCCATGGTGTTCAGAATTCCAAAATATGTGTGGAATTACATTTAAAACTAGCATTACATATGGAATTTATTTTGGATTATTAACAACAAAATCAGAAAATTAATTGTTTAACATATTCATTACAGTTTCTTTTTCCTTGTAATAATTGTTATTTCCAGCATTTTCTTCACCATGAATAATTAACAATCTATCGATTAATTTTCTAACATCGCCAATCCAAATATGTTCTTTTGGCAAACTATTGTATGTTTTTATACCTTCATCAGATTTAGGAGAATTATTTATATATTCGTGAAAAATTGGTTTAAGTATTTCATTATACTTCCAACCGATACTCGAAGCTACGCTCGTAGTTGGATCATATTTTTGATATGCTGCATTTGTTAATAAAACAATTTATGCATAATTTTTGTAGTTCACATTAGTGAATTTATCTTCACAGGAGGATTTATCTAAAAGGTTATCTTTTTACTTTTTGTAAACGAATTAGTAAGGCCTATTGTTAATTCATATTTTTTTTATTTTTGACAAATAGAAAATCACTCTTATCTATTCTTACTTTTATATCTCCAATTTGAAAACCTTGCCTATCTCTTAATAAACCAAAATTATCATTAATAACACTAATGGCTTTAGAAATCCATTTTCCGAGATTTACTGTAGAGACATCTTATATAGGTGGTACTGATTTCAATGGTACAATTCCTACTTGCTCTTCAAAATTAGGAGATTCATGTTCTGCAAATAATTCTTTTTCACATGATGTTTCTTCTGGTGTTGGTGGATAATCTAGATTATTTGCAGCGACAGGTACTAATGCAATTACTAAATTTTTATTTTCTTCACTTATTTGTTCTACTTTTTTGCCAACATTTTATAATTCAAGAATTAATAGCAGTTTTTTTTGTTTTTTTCTCTTTTTTTAATATTCCACCTGATGGTACTTTTTATAATTTCTATACTTCTCGATGAGCAATTCCACTCGATAAACTCCAACTGAATCCTTCATATATTTATATATATAAAACTTATAAATTAGCTATTAGAGCCCCATTATTGGGTGCTCTAGCCCCTGACCAGCTGCGACCCCACTATGGTTCTCTAGCCACTGACCAGCTGCGGCCCTACTATAGAGTGCTCTACCCACTGAGCTACTTGCGGCCCCACTATTGGGTTTTATAGCCCCTGAGTTTCTGCGGCACCCTTATTGTGTTCTCTAGCCACTGAGATTCTGTGGCTCCCTTATTGGGTGCTCTAGCCACTGAGCTACTGCGGCCCAACTTGATATACATCTATCCACTGGCTCACTGCGGCCCCACTTGGAATAACTCTAGCCACTGGGCCACTACGGCTTTTTGGAAGAAAAGATTTACAGCCCACAGAGAAAAAATAAAGGAGAATTGTAGACCTTTTTTAACAATGCTTTTTTTATGCAGTAATACTAACAAAAGCTTAATCCTGTACATTTTTACATACCTGATCAACATTATTTCTGGAACCATTTAAGATATCTCGATAAAACAGATACTAAGTTGGTCTTGGGGTTATTATCTACATACTGCAAATGCCGCGCAGTAACCACACACATGTCCAAGCAACGAGTCAACTCCAGCCACGCCTCTGAATACTGCAGCAGACTGCGGGACAGCGACGCCAGTGGCGCGTCCGCCCTATCCATACCGGTACTGTCCAGTGACGAGGTACCACTGGCACAGTGGGTGCCGGAATCGGCCCAGAAAAACCATGCTTAAGAGAGACACAGCAATATAGTGTACAATGGAAAGTGCGAGTACTGCAACTCTGCCACAAATTCCGATGTGCACAACGACTACTGTCCTGCCAGCAACGATAAGCACGTATTAGGACATTCCATTTGTTCCACCGCCTGCTGCATGTGAAATTACCAAAAACAGCATTGTGTTCTCACCGAGTGTGCACAAATGCAGCCCAGCAAAATTGATGCATAGTGTGTGTGCGAGGCATGCGCAACTCCCGCCATGCTGAAGAAAAAAGGTGTTTTGTGTAAAGACAGACCGTGATCTAACAGACAGCTATGTGAATTTGTGCGCTGCAGTGCAACGGAACAGTTTGACCCGAGTGCACCATGCACTATATGTCAACAGTACTCGCATCTCGCATGACAACACACACACCCGCACATCAATATTAAAACCGTGTTCAGGTCATCGGGGCCTCAAATCAGCACTTAAACTTGGTGACAGTTAAATGCAAATAACATTCCCGGCAACACAAAACATTCTATCATTGTTCCTGCCTATTGTTATGGAGTTGACAGCCATGCAGCTTTCGCCACACACTTGTTTACATTCGGCCCTGTAATCGATAGGCCATGCAGCAGGAAAGAGGGTGGTGAGTTATCCCTCTTTCCCCTCCTTCTGTGCCTTTACATCAACAAGCATTTGTCATCACTGCGATAGGTGGGAGAGTTCCACACCCCTCCCTCCTCCCCTATTTTTCGTTATGTTGAATGTAATAACACAGTGTGCAGGGTTCGTCGCACCACCCAAATAACAGTGTATTCAGTGTCATCGCTTCATCACATCATCCAGCAAGCTACATCTTTCAGCGGCACAACACATGCAGACAGCTGTTACGCCGGACACAACAGCACCTACAGTGGCTCCAGCGAATGCCATGATAAAAGACCAACTACAACACATGCCAGCACAACATGTCAGGTACGTAACAGCTGCGATGCCGGGCGTCACTGCGTCTAAAATGACTCCAGATGATGACAATATCTACATGCCACAGCAGGGTAATTCATGAATTGAACCACCAATGTGTCATGACGTTACTTCAGAAGAGCCGGGGGCCACCTGAGGATGGCCAGGATCGCCAGGTGCGGACCCCACTTGAGGGCATCGTGACGCCATTGAGATGCCGGTCATCTACTGACACAAGTTCTATGGAAGGACCATCAGTACAGTTGAGGGGCACAGCTAGTCAGCCCATCACCTCAGCCGACGTCGTCCTCACGGACGAGACAAAGGAAACTAAGTTCTGTTCTCCCCCACGTTGCTCAAAAAGTGTTCGAAAACAGCGCATAACGTGTACAATCTGCAGGCACATTCCAGTGCCTAGCGCAGGCATCAGGACATAGCCGCCACCAGCGAGGGAGTAACATTCGCCCCACCCACCAACACCACAGCATCAGCGTCATGTCTACAGCCTGTGACCTCTGCAAGATTTTAGACCACCGGCCCACTGCTGCACGTGAGAGAAGAGGGATCAGCGTAGGCGAGTGAAAGGCCTCCGGAGGAGAGGGGTGTTTGACGTGTGCAGTTCAGCGCTAGCCCGTTCACCATGGCTTCTGCCAGCACCACAACCAACACATCAGCACATGAGAGCTTTAGTGCCCCATGAAAATTATTTCAGTACGAATGTGTCAGAGTGATAAAGTGTAAATGTGTAATTTTCAATGACCAATTTAATTATAAGAGTGCAGTTTTGTTTTGATATTTTTAAGTGCAGTAAGGTTAGTTCCGAACTGTGTTCCACGTCGTGCAGTTGTGCACCAGTGAAACCAGTGGAAATACCACGTGAGCAATCCACCTGTAATTGTTTTGAATCGCTAGTGTCATGTAACAAGCCAGTGATGCATCCATGTGCATTTGTTTACGTTGTTACATCAATATTATTTTAGGGTGTGTATTGTGTATTATTGTTTTGTAGTTGAGATGTCACAGTTGTATGTTTACAGTAGAGCCACATCTGTTTTCTTTGGGTACTTAAGTGCCACAGATCAACAAATACAAAAACCCTTTGTAAAATACGTGCTGTGATGTGAAGGTGATGACACGTGAATATAAACATAACAAAACACTTGGAAAACACTTGCAAAATAACTCTTAGGGCTTTTTAGAGTTTAAAGTTCGTTACTGGTGTCCTACCTAGCATTGGTGACAGTTCGTTACTACTCCAGCCCTCTTAAAATATTACGTGAAAATAAGATACTATGTGGTACTATTTCCTGTATTAATGCGCCAAGCACGCATCGTCACATGGGCACTGTCAACCCCATTCTTTATGTAGTGCCTAAAACAAACACCTGCACAGCACTGCACTGCATTGTCTTGCTCACATGATGTGTTGTGCACCAGCGTGCTACCATGCGTAGTATAATGTGCCTCCTAGTTGCTCCTGTAGGTGTTGACTACTGGCAAACGGTCTACGGCGGGGATCTCGGCTCACGTTAAATGCCCACAAACCCCTTTTGAAACCATTTGCAGCCATGATGTTCCGACCGGTAGCAGGCTCACTGCCTACCGGTCTGCCATCATGGACACAGCTAATTGTGACACCTGGGTGTCTCTCTGCTGCGTGCTGCTGTCGGCTGCCATAGTCGCTCTCTATGCACTATCTTCCTCCCCTTTGCCAGCCTGCCAGGTGCCAGAACACCCCTGCAGGTCTAGCATGTTGCTGGCGGACGTCTTCACCTCCTCGACCGACGCAGATTATATGAGCTGGCCGACTCATCTCTGCCATTGTCACTACTCTCCTGCACGTGCTTACTGTTCCACTGCATCTTCTACTGCCAGATGCTCTGTGGCTGTCTCCTTCTTTTGTGCTTTCGCAGGTGTGACCCGCTCCCATACTTTCTTGATCTCTCCTTGTGCCTCATTCCTCTTGCTGTGTTTCACCCTCTTCCGGGTGCATCCCAATGTCCAGCATCGAACTCCCTCCTTGCACATACATTTGCTGAACTGCAGGCACCAGTTGTGGTGTCGTGGTCTAAGCGGTGCTGCTATGTGGTACGCTGTTAAACGTTGTCAGGGCGGTCCTTCTGATGAGCCCCCTCGGGCCCCTGTTGGCCGGGGATCGTCGGATTTCCAGCACCCTCTCCTGCTGTTCCTGCTGAAGGTGCTGCACCACCTTCAATGTCCTCTTGCCTTGTCACTTGCTAAGCATCGGCGATGCCGTCGAGCACCACTTTGGAAACCTCTGTGGTGGTGGTGGTGGTGGTGGTGGTGGTGGTGGTGGTGGTTGTTGTGTACTATTTGTGCATTCCCTTACATATTGCCGTGTATCACATGACACGCCGGGCCAGAAAAACCTCTCTCGCACATTTCTTACAGTTTGGTCTGTGCCAGGGTGACCTGTACAACTTGCATGTGCATGTGTAAGGACTTCCCCTAGCATTTCCATTGGCACAAACAACCACCAATTGCTCTCGTCTTTTGGCACGCACATTTCCAGCCAGTTGTTGACAACCCATCACTGTTCTACATGCTTGTTTGCAAATCTATCAATATGCACTCACGTGAATGGACAGTTACCCTGTGCTGCTTCTACTTCCTAGTACAGTTCACTCACATTTATTTGTGCCTATACTGCGTCCAATTTCACCTTGCACACTTGTTCCCACAAATCTGGTGGAAGGACATCTTCCCACTCTGTCTCGTTACATACGATACATCCGTGTTCGGTGCTCTCGACAATGCATCTACCAACTCATTTTCCCACCCTGGGATGTGTTCTACAGCAAAGTCATATGCCTGTAGCAACAGCGCCCACCAGGTGAGTTTACTATGTGCTTCTTTCATACTATTGAGCCAAACCAAATATAGCTTATCTGTGCACAAAGTGAATCCTTGGTACTTGACATAAGCATGGTACTTTATGATAGCCCACACTATGGCCAAACATTCCCTTTTGTTTACATCATATCTATGTTCCGTTGGGCCTAGTTTAGCACTTGTGTACTCAATAATGTGCTTTTTACCACCTTCTTGACACTGGTATAAGACCGCACCAAGGCCCTCTGACTGGCATCCGTCTGCAAAAACAATGACATTAGGATTGTATCGTGCTAATACAGTACATGCTTTAAACTGTTCTTTACTAGCTACAAAAGCTTGCTCTGTTTCATCAGTTCAAACAAATCGCTTCTGTGGTGACATTAAGGCTGTTAACGGTGCTGTGATTATTACAAAATCTTGTATGTACTCTCTTATCCAATTAACAAGGCTGAAAAATTTGCATAAGTGTTTGCGTGTGCATGGCGGACGTTGCTGTTCAGCGAGTTGTATCTGTTCCGGGTTCGGTTTCTTTCCTTCTTCGCTAACCACATGTCCCAGGAAATCTAACTCCGTCTTGCTGAGGTGTCATTTCTGGACCACGAATGTTAACCCATTCATTGCCAATCTCTCCAAAACCAACGACAGGTGTTTTACGTGCTCTTCCCATGGCTCCAACTAAACTATTATGTCGTTCAAATAAGCTAAGGTGCATTCACCTATCAGGCCATCTAATACTCGCACCATCATAGCTTGGAAGGTGGCAGGTGCACACTTTAAGCCAAATGGCATGGCATAAAACTGATAATGGGTTCTGTCTGGTGCCGTGAAAACTGTCTTTTCCATGTTTTGCAATTTTACTGGTATTTGGCAATACTCACTTTTTAAATCTAGGTAGGTGAGAATTTTTGCTTTGCCAAGAGATTGAAGGATATCTTTAATGCTTATGTAAGGTGGTAGGGCACTGCTTGTAACTTCATTAATAGGCCGGAAATCGACACAAAAGCGCCATCTTCCGTACTTTTGTGGGGTAAGAGTAATTGCAGTGCTGAATTTACTACGGGTTGGTTCTATTACACCGTCCGCAAGCATTTCGCTTACTGTTCTTTAATAATTTGTGCTTGGTGCGGCATGTAGCTGCATGGTACGGTGTAAATCGGGCCTTATCGTGTCAGTGGTATGGCATATTCTGCTACAGTGGTACGCCTGAGTGTGTCGTGCTGTGCAAATACTTCCCAGTGCTCATTTAACACCCTTTGAAATGCAGCCCGATGGATGGTTCGCAACCCCGAGGTTGAGAGTGTCAGCATTCACAGTGATGTCGCCTTGGTGTTTTATGGCGGCAACCGGGTAACATAATATCCTAGACCTCACCTGCACCACCCCCGAAAACCATTCCAACCCCTTTTCCAGCGTGTCACAGTCATCAGCCTTAAATTATAGGAGTTGCAAAAATCCATCCTTGCCATAATGAAGTGTACCTGGGCTAGTGAGGGATATCTGAACTGCCCTAATAAGCTTGTACTCACTCCCGTGGGCTGTTATAGGCCACCTTATGGCTTAAAGGTTATGTCGTCGACTTTACCAGTGATGTGGCCAAGTAAATAAGAGTAATTTGCACATCCTTCATTAATTCACGTTTCCCCTCCAAGGAGGCATTTACATTATTACTTCACCATTGAAGTGGGTTTACACTTATACAGTAGTGCAGCACAAGTTCAACATGAATTTACAGTGCAATAAGAATGCCTCACTCCCTTGACAGCAAAAGAGAAAGGTTCCGGTTAATTACATTAAAAATACTATTGAAATCTACATGATTAGAACAAAAAGTTGCAAAGTCCGGAGAGGATGTCACACGCGCGACCACTCTGCTAGACCATTACGACACTACTCTCTATGCCTTGGCGTGGAGCCTGCCGGTTGGCCGGGTCTCCTGCTGCATGTCATGCGACTTGTTGTAGACACGTTTGATTCTTAATTACACAAATGAGATGCATGATAATGAAATAGATGGAAAGGTGATCCATGCAAACACTTGCATTAATTTTACTATTAAACACAAAATATATTGCTGAAAATATTTGCCTAATGGAAATCACTAGTATCAAACAATGGCAAAAATATTAATCCTCTTTGTTATAGTGATAGAAAAAGGGAACAGATTTGACAGAAAATCATAAATATAACAAAACAGTTATTTAAAATTACATACATTGCTTGATAAAACACAATTAAAAATGGTATTTTGTATTTTTTTTTTAAAGATGCAACATATATATAGTGTACTAGCTGACCCGTGCGGCTTCGTTTGCATAATTTTTTTTTAAAGTTATTAACGTAAAGCCCACCATAGTTTCATTAAGGTTTTATGTTTAAAATACGAACTTTTCTTCTTTCGGGTTTAATGGAGTTATTAAATTACACCCTACCATTGCTTCACACAAGTTTCATGTTAGTATGATATTTAGGACTTTGAATTAATCTAGCCACTTTTTTATTGGGTTTTCTAGCCACTGAGCTACTGTGGCCCCACTATTGGGTCCTCTAGCCACTGAGTTTCTGCGTCACCCTTATTGTGTTCTTTAGCCACTGAGCTACTGCGGCCCCCTTATTGGGTGCTCTAGCCACTGAGCTACTGCGGCCCCACTTGATATACATCTATCCACTGAGTCACTGCGGCCCCACTTGGAATAATTCTAGCCACTGGGCCACTACAGCTTTTTGGAAGTAAAGGTTTACAGCCCACAGACAAAAAAGAAAGGAGAAATGTAGACTTTTTTTTTAACAATGCATTTTTTTATGCAGTAATCCTAAGAAAAGCTTAATCCAGTACCTATTTACATCCCTGATCAACATTATTTCCGGAACCGTTTGACATATCTCGATAAAACAGGTACTAAGTTGATCCTGGGGTTATTATCTATATACTGTGTAAATTTGATGTCAATACATTAAGTTGTTTTTGAGTTAAATCCTTTCAGACACACAGACATGAAAAAATTAACATAAGTTATGGCTTAGTTATCAATTATACTATATGAAAAAAATAATTAAAAGTGAAAAATTTGAAAATCGCAGACAGACCCTTCTATTTTATTTAGTAGTATAGATTAGTTATTTTTGTACCTACAGCAAAATTATATAATCACTCTGCATTTACAAACATTATTTAACCAATTAAACATCCTTTTTTACACTTTAACCACTACCGTATTTACAAACGAAACCTAAGTTCCGTTGTTTATAACGTGCACAAAACCTACTATTTGACGTGAAATTTGAAATACAAACCTCAGTTTTGAGATACGGCGAAACCTCATTTTGACTGGGTTTACACCGTACACACAGTGGTTCCCTTATTCTGGCAACCCCTTGTATGCCGCCTTCAATCAGTGTTTACATTCCTGTGTGTGTTGTGTGCGAGCATGTAAAGCAAGTGGGCAAAAGTCTAGTTTATCCTGCCACAGCACAATCATACTAATTAACAGAAAGCCAATAGTTATCACCGTTTTATATGAAATTGAACATGGCTACCCAATGCCCCTGCAGGGAACAGTAGAATCTTCCACTACGAGCCATCTTGTTGCCACCCTCAAAACTCACAAACTCTGGTAATTTGATCCCACATTTATCATTTACTTGTGTAAAATGCATCCACATAGCAATTAAAGTAGCAACTGACTGGGAAAAGACAGTCCAGTTCAAACAAAAAAAATTACGCTTCTACGAAGTTTTAATGCAAATACGTTTTTTGTTTATTAAATTAAAAGAAAAGTGATTTATTTATATAGTTTTAGTGTTTTATGTATCTTTGTTTGGTTGTGTAAAATTGTATTGCTATTTATTGAACTGTTGGCACGAAACCACTGGCTGCTCCAGGGGAGCAGTGCCATGCTTCTTTAGTATAGTTTTGTGCTCGTGAGGAGGCAGACATCTTTCCATTACCATTCTTGGGTCTTAACTTTTGCTCAACCGATCATTAGTTTCTCAGTAGTCATTACCTAGTTGTAAATTAATTTAATGCTTCGTACTGACGCGTGCCGCTTATACAACTAATCTAATTAATACAATTACGACCCATCACCTAGAGTACCTCTTCCACCACTACAGACTACTGCAATACACTGCCTACCCTACAGGCAGCAGGAACTATGAGCGATTCATTCTCACCTGGAGGATACGCAACCCGGTAAGGGCCACGGCGCTCCCCCTACCCTGTGCTCAGAGCCTACAAGCTGCTCAGACATCGGGCAAGGCCGAGCGCCTCCAACAAGGCACGAAGCAGAATCGCTGACCAGAGTATTCCCACACCAACCAGGGCAGGAGGACATCACATCTCCCCCACACCCCGTGCCAGCAGCCTACATGCTTCCACTATATAAGGCCGGACGCTGCTGGGCACGAACAGTCAATCTTGTTCCATCTCTTGCGTTATCCAACAGCACTGCTGCCAGTGCTGAGACCGCCTGAGATCTTCGAAGCATTGAGTACACCCCCTATGGCTACTTCACTGTCGACGACCAGTCAACCAGACAACCGGCGAACACACTTACCAACACATTAAATTCACTTTTGTCACCTCAAGACATCTTTAGACATTTTAGTTGCATTACATATTTTCTTGTTGAGCTCTTTCTTTACAATTCTCCATTAGAATCCAAGTCACCTACACCTGGCCAGCATAGTAACCTTCAGCACTCAATTACCTGGTATGAGGTAACAAGTGTTGCATGTTTATCGAGACTTCAATAAATATACTGTTATTTCCTACTTCTCAGCTTTTCTTTATTAGAGTATCTGTCTGTTTACTCGCTAGATACAGATTGCTACGTACACCTTTGACGAGGACCGGGGAATTTATAACTACCGAATTAACTTCAGCCATGGGCGTCCTTCAGGGGTCTGTCATATTTTCACACACCCATTAGAAGGCCATCTGTTGCTTCCCAAACTACCACAGCACTGCTTCCAGTGCCGGGATATACCGTGGCTTGAGATCTGCCGTCTATTCCTGTGTGGACGCACATCCAGTGGCGGCATTGGTGATCCAAACAGCTCCACGTGTCTGATCAGCCCGCATAGCATGGGGGATCAGACTTTACAGAGCCTGGTCAGCAAGCCAAAACCAGACTTACACTATAACCTGTGTTCAGTATTCGAGTCGAGGTATATCCAGTAACCTGTGAGTGGAGACTTAATGCCTTTCAGCCAAAGGCATGGTCGCAGGCGTAGGGAGCGACACGCAACGCTTCTTGTCGCCAGACAGTTGAATGCACTTCCTCAGTCTACACCGGAAAGGCAGGCAGAACGGAACCACGCCACCCAAATCAGGCACTAGTCAGTATAGAATATTCCGGTTGTGGTATTATTAGTTTCTCCGTGCATATGCAGTCACCCGTCGTGCCATCCTGTGGTAAGAGGATTGTTGATCAATAGCATCCACTTCTGGACAAACGAATCTCACCTGTGGAACCGCAGCCACAGTGTGGGCCAGGCTCGTTATGACTGGACCAAGTACACCACCAACATGGCACCCAAAAAGGAGTAAGTGAGTACTAGCCAACACTCCTCACCTCTCCTTGTCTAGCTAACTCAAACACCCCGCTTTTGGTCTAGCGGACAGAACCCTCAACCGTCGTGACTATTAACCTAGTCGGACGTCAGTACATATTTATCTTTTTCACCCGGGGAATAGTGCCGCCTCCACCCTCGTCAACTAAACATGCCAGGGAAATACTTCACTTAATTACAACGTATGCCATATGTCTGATTCTTCTACGTAAACTGGCAATGGGCCATATGCGCCACACCAATGTAAATGCCTCGAAAGAGGGTTGCGGTTGTGTGTTGCAAGTAAACTAGTGCTCTAAACGGAATTGTTTTTATCTCACGACAGATTGCTTCACAATCACATAGGCTGCCTTATAGGCAATTTGCCAATATCAATGATGCATATGTGATGTAATACCGAAGTACAGTTTTTTCAGGCATGTGAGATGACCCGCTGAACAATCTCACTTTACATTACTGGTATGGGCAGGCAAAATGAGATTATTCCAGCCCCTTCAGCATTAACATTGCAATAGGGGACCCCAGGAGAAGCCCAGAGAGTCACGGCTTACTCAATGTAGCGTTCTCTTGCTCTCACTGAGCTGACGCTCGTATGTCAATTCTCTAATGTAACCAGGAACCTGCAAAATTGAAGTCTTTATTTCTCCCCACTCCTGAGTCAACAATATCCTGTCAAGTGTTGCCTTTCTGTTTCGCTAAAAAGTGCTGTCTAGAAAGCGTAACTGCCCAACCATGTCCTACATCACATTCCTGATGTCACGTGTCACCCTTCCATTTGGTTGAAATTCCTGTAATCGTTACTAATTGTCTACGTAAAATATTAACATGCCTTTCATGCCTGACCTGAGTGTAAACCTATTCTTGTTGTTGCAAATGTAATTTTATTTGTGAAAATTTCCTGTGCAAATCCCGTATATTTTTGGCAGAAACTTTTAAATGCTGGCATTTTTCCTACGTCCTAAAATTCAAATTTCCATGTTGGGAGGGAGTAGTTCTAGTATCAGCTCAAGGAATTCTATTCCAGTGTAGGAAAAAACAAAGTCAACATGGTGACAACCAGCCAGTCACCACGTTCAACAGTGATCATGCTAACGGGATGGATCACCACCATTTTGTGTATCACCACCCCCTCATCCTTCCGGCAAGACATTGAGGCAGCAGATGACCGGATGATATGGGCACGTGCCACTGCTGGTTTACCACCTGCGTGAATGCCAACATAGTAAAAATGGGATTCAGTTTCAATTAAGAGACTGTGCGGTACAAACATTGTGGTGAACTTAAGTACACAGGACTTGTTACACTTAACAACACGCAATAATGTTGTCCACTGGCAACACTACAAACTTTTGGCTATACACCGCCCTCTGTTTTCAGGGTGCCTGTCTAGCATTGGTATCTCAATGGCAGGCATCATCATGTCGCTGGCTTGGCTCATGTCTGCTTTCAATGGGATGATCTTGGGCAATCTGTTTGCCATAGGCAATGGCAATTAGGGTTAGTCAGACAGCAGCAGCACAGCCAGGCTGTCAGTCCATCCATTGTGCTCTTGGCTGCCTCTTACAAACACTTGCGGCATGGATACAACCTTGGAAAAACAATCAAAGTCCAGTGGCTCAACAGTCTGCAGTTTTCATGTAAACTTACACTGCACACTCAGGATGGCACAGTACACATTCTGCATCACCGGGAAACAGCTGCAACTTGCTCTGTTGCACGCACTTGTGACTGGCCTTTGCTCTCAGCAAATCTTCGAAACGTTCATGGATAGTGGTCGCACAGAAAATCCACACCAGTTCTGCCAGGACAGTTAAACGTGTCTTGTAGACTGAAAGCATTATTTCCAGGTGATGATTACATAATATGCCATGCCTTTTCACTAAGTGTTGTTGCTACCGAGGGTTGCCAATTCAGTTGGGCTACTCCTCCCTCCTCTTCAACACCATAGCATTGCAGCCAGCTGGTGCAGTCGTGTGGGAAGGCAGGTAGTCCTGTGAAAATTGACAAAGAGGGTTGGTGTAGATGCTGTTGCCATCATTGAGTGAGCTTACAGCTAGGAAGGTGCTCTTGGGTTGCCGGTAAGTACTGTGGTATTCTGGAAAAGGTTGAAGGAGGCAACGTGAAGGGCAGAAGGCATGGCAACTGCATGCATGCTGACAAATGGGTGTGGCAGTAGCTGCAGTGACATTTACAGTGCACACTGGTAACACACAAAGTGTGTTTTCCTCGAGTGTCACATCATTCTCTTATGCTGACACAGTGCACCGGTACGATTGGCAGTCACAAGTATCACAGCAGATGACTTCAAAAACCCATAATGATGCAGATTGCTTGTCGACACATTTCAGATGATAGAAAACTGCAAACAATGGAGTTCACCACGTTTTCATTTGCTAACTTTTCTAAAACCAGCAACAGATATAAAGTAAGTTCCTCCCACATCTCTTACCATATCACATTGTCATGGTAGGTTAAGGTAAAATTGTTTACATAGCTGTCAAATACGCACACCATTGTAGCCTGGAAACTAAGAGGGTGTACACTTGAGCCGAACAGGCATAGAGCACAGATGGAATCATTATTTATTTAGTGTGATGAAAGCAATTTTATGGCAGCCTACAAGTTTCATTGCCACCTGCTCTTACCCACTCTGCAAATCTGACGACGTACCTTGGCATGAGCATACACGTTTAGAGCATCCTTCACACACATGTAAGGTGGCGGTTGCAGATTTTCAACAAGGTTGTTTTGAAGTCCATGCAAAAACGCCAAGAGCCATTGTGTTTGGGTGCTACAGTGATGGAGGAATTATAATGACAATCAGTCGGCACAATAAAAACTTCATCAAGCATTTCTTGAAATTGTATTTAATTATCTGACACTGATATGGTTGGTAACTTCATGGTGGCAAGTAAATTGGTTTATATTGGTCCAGTAGAACAACATGCAATGCCATGTTAGTGCAACACAGCGGGTTGGCTGCTGCGAATACGTCCCAGACGCTGTATGGCATTACAGTACTCGGGTAGCACAGAGTGGTTGAGCTTCTTTAACTGTGCTTCAGGTGTGGAACCAGTGGGATGTGGGTCAAGGCTGCATACAGCCTGCCTGTCATGTTGGCCAAAATGGATGCAGTGTGCGGCTGGTTCCAAGATAATGTTCTGCCTGGTGAGTCATGGACTCCTCAGTATAGCATATTTACATAAATCAGTTTAAAGAAGAGTGGCGGCAAGTCTCAATGTTGCAAATGCCTACTGTGATTTTGGTTTCCCCATGGCTTCACCCATATGCTGCACTGTAGCTAATTGGATGGTTTGGCTTGAAGGTTTTATTTTACACATGTCCACAAAATACATTCACACAAAGTTGCGAGAAGCTACTGAATCAATGAGCGTGTAACAAAGGAGGTTACTGAGTCACTAGCATTCTCGTTGTACGGCTAGGGTTTCTGCTAATTTTAGATAGAATTAATTTGCTACAATGTCCGGCAAGAAAAAATTTTTTATTTCGCCACAGGTAGGGGATGCTGGGCTAACCTACCCTTATGGGCTATTTCTGGTAGGTGGATTGTTATTGTAAATTAAGGTAGTGTCCCATTGCACTCATTTAGGCACAGAGAGTGCTCTGTGCCAGTGGAACCAGTTGCGACATTAGTGTGATAAATGCTTGTGACTTTCATATTCGTGAGGAGTTGGTGCATATGTCACTCTTGCTTTCTGCTGTATGAGAATCTCTGGCACGGGTTTGTTTACACTGTGTGGTCGTGTGTGGTATCGCTGGTACTCTTACTCTGGTCATGATGCACCTGGATATTTCTCTCATCACATACATGACATGTCCAGAATGATGAGCAACCTCATGAAGTCATCCACTGTAGAGTGGATTAAAGGTGCAAGTGCACTACAGAAATAGGGTCGAAATAGTGCACAATATTTATTTTTCGGGTGGAAATTTGTTGTTGCATAGAGTAGCCAATGCTGATTTTCTAAGGCTGGTTGTTATCTGTTATTTAACAGAACTACAGAACTTACCACTTGTATGACAACTAATCTCATATAGGAAAACATTTATACTTAAAAAAAAAAAATATTAACTGCAATTTTTTTTACTATTTAATATTGCACACAAACATTGCTGTAAATTTATAGGGTTAACAAACGTTAGACGTAGGCATAATCAAAAAATTAATTGGTGGGAAATAAAATAATATTTAAACAAATTATCATGTAATAAATATTTTTTATAGCTGCCACCCTGAACAACTAAACCTTACATTTGAAACTATGTACAGAAAATCTTACAGAAGTTTACAAAGCATACAGTTAACATGCTATTTTAATACCTGTACAACACTCCAATATTTTTTTAAGAACAAACGGTTAGCTTTAAAAATTCTCCAATGAATAATATAGTAGTAAATAGCATCATTTTGGATACTGTAATGTTTTGACACACCCTCTCATACCCAAATTAGGTTCCATGACATATGCCTGCTCTGATCATTTGCTCACAAATGTACATTACACAAAGAACAGAGACTTCCACCAATCCTGCAGAAGAAACTCGAATCACAGGCATGTTTAAAAGCACTTTCTTTTACAAAATGTATACCATAAAATTCAACAGAATAGAGATTTGTTAGTTTTATTTACACACAATATTTTTTGGAAACCAATCCTGTAACATGGCGTCCAATAGATTGAAAATGAATTCACAATAATCTCGCATGATGGAGTGCATCCTCAAAATGAATTGTGATGCCATTCCTTCAAAAATGATG
The DNA here is from genome assembly GCA_029891345.1 of Dryococelus australis. Lineage (NCBI taxonomy): Eukaryota > Metazoa > Arthropoda > Insecta > Phasmatodea > Phasmatidae > Dryococelus > Dryococelus australis. Next base: position 332,695,839 of record CM056995.1, on the reverse strand, counting down.
CCATTTTCTAAAATCAAGAGAGTCAATCCAAATTACAAGGAAAAAATCAGTTGACACAAACAATGTTCTGGATTAAAACTGTACAACAAAAGCACTTGTGTCTGTATTGTCACACAGCATCAAATAAACCAAGCCTTATTAATTAGCTTGCGGCTTCATTACACCACTAAGCTTGTCCAAGTACCATTCATGTCTAGTGAGAGTTGCCAATAATCCCTTACTATTTTCCACAGCATCTTCATTAGCATAGTTTAGGTTTTCCTTGGACAATGTCGTCATTCTGCCTCCTAATGAATTTATAATGGCATTTCCAGCACATATGTCCCATTTCTTGATTGCCGTTGTGTGGACGTAGGCTGTAGCATTTCCGCTAGCCACTTCAAGAGACTTGTAACCTGAAATGTAGAAGTACTGTAGTTCATGTACGAAAAAATATGTTGCAAATTCTTTGACTTAAATTCACATTCTCTCCAACCTGCCCTCAAAATTTCCACATTTACAATTACCTTGGATGCATGCATAAATACACACATACACATATATACATACATACGTACAAACCTAAGTATGCACCTATATACAACGTACTACCCAAAAGTTAGGGAAATTTGAAGAGCATGTGTTGCTACATGAGGCTAGTAGTAGGCTTTGTGAATCTGAGTGGCAACAGCAGTGCAGCTATGACGATTGTGAGTTTTGTTTTCTGTTTTGTAGGGTCTTGTTTCAGAGATTCAGAAACTCTCTTGACGCGTGTCGCTTAGACTTGGTCAGTGTGGTTTAGTGTGCGCTAGATCGGGTGTGCTCTGGTTAACAAACTATTTACTCTGAGTTGGCTTTCTGCTAGATGTTAACAATGGTCGGGTAGGTTGGCGACTCTGCACAAAATTGGGTGTGGATGGTACCGAAATATGTCTTACAGTTACACTAGCCCCTTTAGGTAGGGCTGACTTACCAGGGTATTCAGGTACCTGTTTCTTGGACTCTGGTGGTGCAGAAGCTGGTCGACTGGGACCAGCAGTCTCCTTGGCAGCGCTGGGCGATGAGTTACCGTACAGAGTGGTATGGTACCTCTTGCTCCACTTGGCGGCAGCACTGCTGCCGAAGGTGTTGGATATGTCCAACCTGGTGTCACTCCCAGTGACCAGGGCACGAGCAGCTGGATGGTAGTTGATGCCGAGCCTAGTGTGCGTGGGAAAGAAAACAGGGATACTGGCTGGAGAGGAAGGCCTCTCCAGGTGTCGGGCAGCTTGAGCTCTCTCCCGTGAGGTGTTTCTGCAAGGTGCAGATGGGTTACTGCCACACACTCGCTTAGTAGCAAGGAACTTCGTCTTTTGCTCCTCCCTTAGAACTATGTGCCCTTTTCCAAATGACGGAGGCAGAACTGACACTTAACTATGACGCATGTCACTTTCTGAAGCCTGAACTGAGACATGGTCCATGTGGTTTTGGTTGCACTAGGTCAGGCACGTTGGCTCAAGATTACAGGTTACTGCCGGAATACCGGGGCCTTGGATTATGCGGAGTAGGTCGAGTTGGTATCCGGCTTGGCACAAAGTCTGGGAGTGCGAGTGCACCTTACTTACTCTGTCAGATTTCCTTACCTTGCCTACCTGACTCGTAACCTGTTTCTCCAACTGCAGGGGTGGTTGGGTACCACTGGTGCTGGCCCCAAGCCCTGGTGTCGACTGCTGGAATGCTGGGTTCTGCGCTAGGCAGACTGGCTGCTTTTCGACGTGTGGTGCAAGTAGGAAACACACCTCTTGAATAAAAACACACGGGTAGGGAACAATACGTATTTATTAAGTACTAATAAACAAGGTGGCACGCACTATCTCTTATCAAGCAAAACGTGGTCACAAGTAACCTATGGTAAAACAGGTGGAGGTCACCTGCTACTAAACTAGCATTGTATAGAATGACTTTGACGGGTATAAAAACAACTCAGTCGCAGCTACTCTAAATCGGGATGTCTTGAAGAGACTTTAAAAAAAAAAGTGCCATTACCTTAATGGCAGTGGGTGTAGTTGCTACTACCAAAAAGTAGTGGCATTGTTGAAACAGGAGGAATGACAACGGAGAGTGTGGTGTTGGTGTCTGGAGGCTTACAGGCTTACTGTTGAAAAACTGGTGGTAGATGCTGCAGAACCTTTGGAGCTGGATGTAGTCATTGATGGCAGCCTCTGGGGCTGCTGCTGGCTGGTAGTAAGCGCCACTGGAACTCCTGGTGGCTATTGAGAGAAGCCTTTGGAGCTTCTGGTTGTTGGCGGTGGTAACCTTTGGTGCTGCTGAAGCTCGGCTGAAGCCTCTGGAGTTCTTGGAGAGGGTCGTGAGGGCCTAATGTTCAGAAGAGAGCCCCAGCACACGAAGTGTTGAGGTGAGCTACTGTAGAAGATAACTTTTGTTTTCGGCTATGCACAGTCTTTTAAAGTGCGCTGGTCAGGTCCACGCCAGGACTGGAGTGGGGTGTCCCTCTAGTGCAAGGCTGGGTGGGGGTAACTCCCTCTTTGCCTGGCACTCTGCTTCGGCCGCCCTCGGGCTGCTTCGTGACAGGTGGCGGCTTGGTTACTCTCGTGGTGGTGCAGGGGGGACATCAGGAAATACCATGTGTCTGTAACGGGAAACAATCCTGTAGCCATTTATGGTTGCGGTTCCTGGCTTAATATTAACACGTTAGGATGAGTAGCAGTAGTTTGGTACAACTCATATAAGCGGCACACATCAATTATCTCCTGGCTTGGTGCAAGCAGTGATGGTACCCTAGGTAAGTGTATAGTCCACAGCGTTGACGGTACGAACACTGTGCTCCAATCAGTCCCGCACCTTGGTGCATGAACATGGAGCAGTAGGTTGTGTAGGCCGTCTTCCTACTACTGTTGGGTGTGGTCCAGCAATAGTCGGGCCTCCAGTCCCAGGCAAGTACCCCTGCCAGCACCGTCAGCGCTGCGGCAGCAATAAAACCTGCGGCGGCTGTCCTGTCCTTGTTGGATGAGTATTGTCCATTTCATGTTAAGTGGGGTAAATTTTGACAGTTCTAGAAAAGTAGCATGGCCACAATGTATCCTTCTACCGCAGCTGTTTTGTCACTGAAGGAAAAGACGTTTGTAAACAAATGTTTTGAGTCCAATGTACACTTGCATTATCCTCCTTCTTTGTGTTCCCTGTTATGGCAGGCACTGAAAGTCTGACGTTAGCTAACTTCCATCCAGTAATTAATGTAGGATATTATAGCTAGGTTGGCATTCCAACCTGTTTTATTTTTTAACCACAGAGTTAAATTTGTTGGGGTTATGTTAATTTTATTTCAAGGGAAAAAGGAAATGATGAGCAGGGTAGTGGGGGGGGGGGGGGGGGGGGGGCATAGTTTTACATCTTTCGTGAGACGGCATTATTTTAATGTTCTTACGTGTGTGTGTGGCATTATGAGTTGCATATTTTTTTGATGGAGCAGTGGAATATTTTGCTTGTATGGAAATAACATTTAAATTATTTTACTTTGGAAATTTTAACTTTGGAAAAACTAAACCCGATACATACGTCACTGTTTATATTCGTACAGATACAGTAATACATACATGCACACAGTTTGACTGAAGTTAACCTCACACTCGAATTTACGATATACACAAATAAACAAATATTATTCACTCACTACAAAAGTGTGGAAAGTGCGGCTTTTTCAGGCCACGTGCATTTCAATAATTATATTAACGGTTTACTAATACATTTACAAAACACTTAAACTTACTGTTTGTAAAATTCACTACCTCTTGAACACGTGTTTTTCTATGGCAATCCTTGCAAGTTTACACAAAAATCACGTTTGTTCGTCAGTAGAATTAAATAATTTATTTGCAGAATCATTCAGTAAAATCAACACTGTGCACGCTTCCTGAAACCAACAAACTTTAACTTAGATACATAAATTATATTTGTGTCACTTCATTGCTGATGGCAGTAAAGAAAATTGTGAAACAAGCAGTTTTACAAAGCGGTAAACATGTGTCGATTAATATTACATTTCACTCAGTAAAACGAACTACAACGGTACATAAAACCAACTATGCTTGAAAAAAGCTAATAAAAACATAATTAACTACCTACTAAATATTCTGACAACACCAAGATATTCGTATAATAAACACGATGAGAAAAAAGTACATGCATAAAGGCCTTCACAGGGCTGGAAACGTTTACTGTTCGTACATGTCGACATACTCTATTATAAATGCTAAACATGTTTTTAAAGTCCAATCACTAATAGCCAAGAAAATTTAATATTACTTTAGAAACATAATTTAAACCATAAATGTTGTAAGTATAATTAAGATTTTAAATTACAACTTTTAGTTCTTAGTACTATTTTCTTCCAAAGCCATCATCAAAATACCCAACTTAACAACACGGATTCCGCAGCAGTTCATCAGCTGATACAATACTTTACAAACAAGACCATTTATTCTTTATATAGTGTGTAGGTATCACATTATCTGTCAGATTTAACCCAACTTATATTAAATGGACAATACCTAGTGGTTGTGGCTCTACCTTTCTATACACCAGGGTGCATAGAGCGGGTGGCAGTCGAAAGTCGTGTGTGTTTACGACATACAGATTCCTGAAGGGGATCTGCAGTTCTACACTATGATTCATACAGTTAGAAAACCCTGTCACCTGCTTGCTCAGCACAAGGGTCAAGTATCAAGCAATCAGAAAGGAATTACGTCTAGAACAAACCATTCTCGGGATAGGAACAAAAGTGTATTTATTATAAATAAAAATAATAAATACTGGTGACATGCACTCTCACTACTAAGCTAAGTGTGAACACTCTCACTACTAAGCTAAGTGTGAACGGAAGCAAGCTACACTTTACAGGTGGAGATGACCTACTCCTAGGCCACTCAAGATAAGAATAACTTCAACGGCTATGATAGTAACTCACACACAGTCTGGGGTTATCTAGACGAGAGTTTACAAAAGGGGCCACTACCAAAAAGGTAGTGGGTGTAGTTGCTACTTACCAACAAGAAGTGGTGGCTGTTGAACCAGGAGGATCAACAGCGGAAGTGTGGAGTGAAATCTTACAGGCTTCTGGTGGTGAAGAGTGGAGCAAGGTCGAGTGACCGCGGTGGCTAAGTGGCACTGTGCCACGACCAAACAAACGGCCAGGATATATTTAATTGTGGTACTATACCACTGGTAGCTTGGAATGTAAATGGATTCCATCCTGTTACAAGTACATTCCAGCCCTTGTTGCCAATGGAACATTCTTCGTTAAGATGGTTGTCTACAATAACTGGACCAATGAGCTGGTTATCAATGACACCACCATACTTTCACTGAGAAATGATACAGTGAGTGTCACATAGCTGTATTTGGGACACCATTGTGAAAATAGAATACGATTGATATTTCCCCCTCAGAATGGTCCATACTATTAATGCATGTCCGTTTCCCCCTGAAACAACTTGTATATTGTGCACCATGGATGAAATATCAGCAAACACCAGCATGACTTACAACTGAGCACCACCCAACACTCATATGCATACACATTACTTCAATTTTATAAAGATTATCATAAATAATGGTCACACTTAACAAATACAAAAAAGAAAATTTTTTGACAATAAGTGTTACTGCTAACCTGCTCCGGCAGCTGTGATGATTTCAACACCTTTACCAAATGCTTTTTCCGAAACATTCTTCACTTCCCCTGCGTGGGACATAGATACAATAATTTTTGGTGTCGCACCAATATCACCCTGCAAGAAAAATGTACACAATATTCAGAACAGAACCTTAGTGAAGTATGTACTTAAAAGGGTGACTAGATTCTATACTTGGTTGACAATTAATTGAGATAATCTGATAGGCTTTGTCTTATTTCTGCCAACTGTATGTCCTCTTTAGGTTGTAAAAATAATATTGCTATGGCTCTAATGTTCGTGTAACACTGTTAAACTGTTTTAAATCTTGTGAAATTACTGGAAACAAATATGCTACTATAAAAATAATATTTGCTGCAATGCAAAGAAATTCAAAAGAAATCAATACAGAACAATTTCAGTACCTTGTAAATTAAACATTACTGTATTAATAAAACATTAATATGTGGAATTACTTCCTATAATTTTCTACCAACATTACTGTTCATATACCAATTAGTGTTTATGTGAAAATATATTCACTCATGGGAAAGGATCAATTTCACGGGTTGATTTATACAATATTCAATTAACAACGAGCCACACATTTTAGATGCTGACTGCAACGCACCTACCTGTGTTAGTGGTTTCAAGTTGGAAGAAGACTTTTTGTCGACCCATGCCCATGTAGTTCGAGGTTCTGTTCCGAACGGCTTATGGATGACACCTATGATCGGCTTGCCATCCACAGCAATGCAAACCATTGTCGTCACGTACTCGAGCAATTTCTCTGGAAAGAAAAAAGTGTATTGGTCATACATAAGAAATATAACTATTCTGCATCTACAGGCTGTTCACGGTAAAGTCAGCATCTTTTAAGGCCCTCCCACCAGACTTTAACGTGTAATAAATATATTTTATTGCAGCCTCAGACGTTAACTTTTGAGAAGGGTTAAATTTATACACTGTGTTTATTAGTCACCTCATATGGCAGTGTTTATGTTGAAAATTGGCGGAAAGATAGAAATTGACTGAAAAGAAACTTTTTTCAAAGCCTTAAAAAGTGCTCACTTTACTGTGAATACCCAATAGTTAACTGGAAGGAGAGCCTGGGAAAAATCATAAAAGGAAATATCCAAAACACTTTTAAAAATATTTGAAATTAAAACAAAATTTAATTGCAGTCAATGAAGACTTTCGAATGCTACTTGCTTGTGTTTCATGAAATGAGAATTGTCATCAGCACTTCCAGGTGGGAACTATTGATATCTGGACTAGAGAGGCTCTGTAGCCTGGAAGAGAGGCAATGTGAATGGTCTTGCAGTTCAACAGTCTATTGTGCGATTAATTTTATTAATTTATTAATTTGATATTTCGAGTGTCTGTGTAGAGCAACAAGGCCTTGATAGAAGAACACTATATATTACGGAGATGGAGAAGGAATCGGTCAGCACCTATATTAAGGAACCATCACAGTATTTGCCTGGAGTGATTTTGGAAAACCAAAAACAGGATGGCTGGACCTGGAATTGAACTCAGGTCCTCCAGAATGTGAGCAGAGTATTTTACCCCCAAGCCACATTGCTTGGCATTGCATCGTATATTGTGCAAAGTAATGTCTAGTGTGCCGATAAATTGAAATGAAATGGGAAAACAGAATCATTTTTTACAGACAATTTCAATAATGGTTTATAAAGAGTCACCAACTACCTTATAGTACAAGAGCCAGTGAGAGATCGACTTACACCCATCTGATAACCAGATGAGACATTTTTTTTTTTTTTTGAAATTTTATTAATTAATGAACACACCTATGATAGCTTGCCTATTGCAAAGCTGACATGACTATTTTTAATTAAATTAATTTTAATTACTTTTTTTTTCATCACCTTCTCTCTATTGATAACCAACCAAATTTAGTCCCAAATGTTAATTTTCTATATGGAGAATATGCCAAGGTAGGCTTGCTTACTTATTTCCGGTCATAGCTACCTGGCAAGCAGGTATGAACAGGTAAATCAATATAGGTAACTACACCGAGCTGATAACCAATTGAAATTGGTATCAAAATAAAGATTATTTAATAACAAATATAATGGTATAGGCTTGCCTGCGAAAAATAGGTCATAGAATATTATTGCCGTGCGTTAAAGTTTTAAAATCGGAGCAATTAAATATGTGCGAGAGAGAGAGAGAGAGAGTAGAGCGCCCGAAGTCTGTGCGATAGAAGAGGATACAACATAGCAGCTGTGCGAGATGTGTCCGTTGAATGTACCCGAGTGCGCATGCTCTTTTACATGCGATTAAGGGAGACGTTTATTTACTGTCAAAAATGAATTTGGAGTCGCGAATAATAAACTTTATTTCGAATATAATCATCACATTAATATAAAATAAATTTATTGATAGGTATATAATAATCATTAATGCAGAAATTAACAGACATCAGACAAATTAAAAGTCATTTCAGATTCAATTTCTTCAGCCAAATTATAAGATATTGTGTGACCATATCGATTGAGAATCGTTATCACTTGGCGAGAATTAGTTAGTGATTTCATCGCCAAACCAAGAGTTAAATTTTTTGCTGGTTTATATGTACCCCTGGTAACAGCGTAAATGATGTCACTGCAAATCGATGTTACTTGTGTGGTAGCCTCAGTTGAATTTTGATCAGAAAAGTTAGGTCCTTTTATGAGATTACACATGAAATCAAACAATAACTTCGGGATTTCACACTCCCCGCGAATCACGTCTTCAGCTGTTATACGTTTGGGCAGCGGCTTATGATCAATTTTTTTTAATACAATTTCTTAACTGAAAAGATACATCATCAAACTTTCCTTCATTTTTTTTTCTCCAAAAATTTAGTATTATTCGCCATTAGTGAAACGTCGATGTCTGTTTTGTACACTATTTTTTGATGACGCGGTCCGCTAGATGCTTCAATGGTTAGACTGTCACCAAATTTTTTAAATAACTTTTTTTCCAACATTTCAGCTCGGTAATCTTCAATATCAACGAGATCTATTGTACTTTTCCCAAATTCTAATAACAGAGCTTGGTATCTTAAAAACAATTGACTGAAGTACATCACCCTATTATTTTCTATTACTTCATTAGAAACTAAATTTACTATTGATTCAAAGGCTTGCTTATGAAGGTTTCTGTCAATTTGCCAACTAGAATTTGAATGATCTTCAAGATGGCGTTTTTCTTTGGTGAGAAAAGAAGCATAACAGGGCTTATGATAAGCAATGTGTTGATATTGAACTTGTGAAAGAACCTCACGATCATTTATAGCAGTTGCTATTTTTTTAATTTTTTCTAAGAGCTCATTACTCTGCGAAACAGTTACATTGAAGACTTTCTTTCCTGACCTTTTTTGTTTGCTGTTGCAAACTACACAAACTTGGTCACTAGATGTTGGTGTTGAGAGTGGCCGCATCTGAAACAAATTGAATTTTTTTTTTGTTTTCAGTTGACTGTTTGAAGATGTACAAAAATGCATTAAATATTCATAATCCTTTTCCAATCAGTAATAAATGGAGGAAAGGAAAAATATGTGACATTGATTAAGTTATTTCAAAGTATACAGTATTATTTTACTGAAATATGTAAAACAGTAATTTAATATCGAAAAATATGTAATTACCTCGTTCAAATCCTCTGAAATTGAAATATTTTCTGTGCTATTTTCATCATCTTCAGAAGCTGTTGTCCTTGCATGTGCAGGTTCGCCAGGATGCTCAGTTTATGAGGTTGTTGGAAACATCTGAACATTTTATTAAATTTGTTAAATTCAGCAAAAGAATTAAATTTTGGACATTAATAATATGATTTATCGATATAAGAAAAAGAAATTATGTAATTAAAATTTTCATTCACATTCAGTTTATTAATTAATAATCATAGCTTTTACGAAAATTAAACTTACAGATAAATACTTTTAATTTTAATTTGAAATTATCAACGTAATTACGATGAAAAGAAAATTATAATTACAAATTAAAATATTTAAAACTTGAGAAATCATTATTTGTTCTTCATATAAAATTTTTGACGAAAAACATTTTTCAGAGAGGCTATTCATTTAGGATTATTGTTTAAACAAATATTTTTACTTACTTCATGATTTGTGACAAAATTATCAAATTCTTCTTTGTATTTATTACTTAAAGTGGTAACTTTATTATAACACGTGGAGTGATAACCAACAAAATCCAATGATTCTTTGGTTAGCTCAATATCTCCATACTAAAAGTTCCGTTTTTTACGAAAAGCCAATTTTAGTGAGCACACTTCGAAAGACCGATCATCAAAATCAATAACTGATTTTTTTGAATCACACAAAAAACACTTTTTACTCATGTTTTTTACAGCACAATTAACAATAACATGGAACACGTGTCGTCTCAAGATGATTTTCGACAGTAAATAAACATCTCCCTTAATCGCATGTAAAAGAGCATGCGCACTCGGGTACATTCAACGGACACGTCTCGCACAGCTGCTATGTTGTATCCTCTTCTATCGCACAGACTTCGGGCGCTCTACTCTCTCTCTCGCACATATTTAATTGCTCCGATTTTAAAACTTTAACGCAATGCAATAATATTCTATGACCGATTTTTCGCAGGCAAGCCTATACCATTATATTTGTTATTAAATAATCTTTATTTTGATACCAATTTCGATTGGTTATCAGCTCGGTGTAGTTACCTATATTGATTTACCTGTTCATACCTGCTTGCCAGGTAGCTATGACCGGAAATAAGTAAGCAAGCCTACCTTGGCATATTCTCCATATAGAAAATTAACATTTAGGACTAAATTTGGTTGGTTATCAATAGAGAGAAGGTGATGAAAAAAAAAGTAATTAAAATTAATTTAATTAAAAATAGTCATGCCAGCTTTGCAATAGGCAAGCTATCATAGGTGTGTTCATTAAAAAAAAAAAAAAAAAAAAAAGTCTCATCTGGTTATCAGATGGGTGTAAGTCTATCTCTCACCGGCTCTTAGACTATTAGAATAGAGAGATCTGTACAGATTTGGATGGCTTAATATGAAGGTCTTGAGAGCCGATGAGGGTAAAGCAATGTATGGAGCAGTGCCAGAATGCAAGGGCAGGAGAAAACAGGAGACCCCAGAGAAAACCCGCTGACCAGCGGCATAGCCTGGCACTAATCCCACATGCAAAGATCCGGGTGACCCCCTCTTGGAATCGAACCCGGCTTACCTAGGCAAGCCTTAGAACAATAATAACAGCAAAAAAACATTTCTGCAAAAATAGTTGTAATACTGTCATCAGAACTGCTTAATTTCTCAATTAACAAAATTACTTTCTACTGGCAAGCATTACAATACATGCAAAAAAGAGACAATTATAGCATTGTTATAAAAAAAATTGTCATGCTATAAAATTTGTAATTAGCAATTAATAACAGAACAAAAACCAAAATTATGAAATTAAGCGCACATATAACCCTTCTTGGGGCTTTTATTTAATAAAATATTGTGAACATACTGTATTTTGTCATTCTCAAATGGAACATTTTGTACATATTCAATGCATATTTTTCTACAGTCCCAATAAAATTACTGCATAAATAATATTACTAATTTTTTGCTTGTAAGTATCAATCTTTAAGTCACAGTGCTCCAAATGCAAATAGTACTATGCATTGGTGATTCTTGGATTAACACTAAAATCCTAAAGGCTAATGCTTTTTGGGTCTGCGCAATTAAACTCCATATTGAATGCCTCTGTACATCCTCATCTAGTCTTACGATGGGCAGTCTCAAGGAAAAAACAATTTCAGCAGAGCACTATCACATGCTGGACTGCATCGTATGGTGGTAACTAAAGCCCATTCTACAATGACGTGGATGCGCAAGAAAATGGATACACCACATGTAAATGGAACAAGCAGATGAATCAACACAAAGTTTAGCCATTTTACAATACAAAGTAACGTACAGTTCTGCAACTTACGACAGTGCCGTGTTCAAAGCCTATACTGCTCAACAAAAAATACTCAACTGTTGAAAATTACAGTTAAAAGTTTTATAATGTGCACACCTAATTTTTAAATATATTTAACAGTGTTTAGCACTGTGTAAACCCTACTGCCAAGTTATGCGCACATATTTATTACAACAAAAATGATAATAGCTACTGCAAATCCACACACTTATTGCCTTGTATCCCACAATGGCCACAAAAACTAGTATCAAAAACCAAATACTCAATTCCTATTGGCTACATGGATTCACAGACATGGAAGAGTTGAGAGTTGTCCAGATTTCTCATATGTATCTGTACATTATCTGCGTATAGATGCGTCCCATTGTACACTGAACACGGAGTGTATTGCGTGCTTTGCTTCAGTGAGCCGTGAGCAAGTCATTGTAGAATGTGTCCAAGAGTGTGTCAGGGCTTACAAAGCCTCCAAGCAAAAATGGAAATCTAAGATTATGTAACTTCTTGATGCTAACATACTGTTACATGTTGTAGTCGCATGAGGGGCATATCAGTTTGTGAGGGATGGAGGTCTCCATAAAAAAAATTAATAAAAGAAACTAAATTTGATTTCTAATTTATTCACTCTGCCATTATCTACAAAATTAAATTAGCTGTCTCCACTTTCACTCTTTTCATTTAACAGTACGCGCAATATTTAATGTCTATTTAAACTCTAACAACACCCTCTGTTTCCATCATTTATGTCTTTCACTCAAGCACTTAGTTCAATAGTCCAGCCTGCCAGCAGCATACTTCGCTTCATGATACTTGCAATCACAGACTTCCTTTCTCCACTCCTTGTCATGCTGCTCATTCTTCTATCGCTCGAAACTCAGCCATTCATTCATTCATCTTCTACAACTCCAACTGCCGGCTCGGAGGCCTGCTGCAAATTTATAGGGCTACCCTGACCATGTCGAAGGTTAAACACACTCTGAATTACACTAAGGGAAAGAGGTCAGTAATGAGAGCACTCTTCAGATATCAGCCAAAAACAATATGACAAGAGACAGCAGAATGTGCAGCTACAGAGATTATCTTGTTGGCCTACTCTGTGCAACTGATACGTTGCTCCGTTCACCTGCCGCTATCACATAAAAAACTCTGTCCCTCTTTTCGCTCACCTGCGCAGCACAAACCAGCAACACATAACACTACCCTCTCCTTAAGTCTGTTCGTCCCGAACAGACTCTGCAACGTCTGGACCTTCGTAAACTGCCAGTCAGTCTATGTGGACAGCCTTCGGTTTTGCCAGAGAGCCTCGACGACAAATCAGAAAGACCATATAATTGATCTTATTCAGAATCCTGTAGGGGTTTTCAACATTTCTGTAGCTTCGGGCAGTATTCTTTTCTCCTTTGTAGGCTGTACAGCCACACTAGTTGTCTTTCTTGAAGTACCTGTCCCAACATTCTCCTATCATACCACGTCTTTATCCTGTCATATATATTCTGAGGTGCTGTTGGGCAAATGAATGCCAACAAGTTTGTTAGTAATTTGCTGGCATAATCAGGAGCTGCAGCTTCCTCTCCCATTGGTCAGCCAAACTTAAGGTGATAGGTTAAAGGAAATGCAGTGTTTCTTTTGTAAGGAGATGGGACACCTAAGACCTAATTGCCCTCAATAAGAAAAAGAGTTAGGGAAACACAGCATAAATAGCCTGTCTTTTGAAAGCAAACATGGATCATTGTATGTCCCTATAGTGATAGCTGATAAGGTTAAATTCTGTTAGATTCCGGGGTTACCTGTTCCCTGATTAGACAAACTTTTTACAATTATTTACTACGGAATTTGCATAAGGGTGTAATCCGTGTTCTTAAGGAGGAAACAATAGGATTTTCCTTAGCGAATGGAGGAGTTATCGATACTCAGTATGTGGCAAACTTTAAAAGGAAATATGATAGATTTTCATGGAAAGTAGACTTTCAGATTTGGCCTGGGCTTAATCATGACGTCTTACTAGGTGTAGATTTTCTTGGCAAAACCAGAGCGTGTCTGAATGTGCATAATCAGGAATTAATTCTTGATTTTTGTAAGCAGTGTCCTGTTATGGTTTCTGTAAAACCATTCCAGTTTCATAAGGGTCTAGTTACGAATTTATCTAAAAATCAAGATCGTAAATTGGCAGTATTAAGTGTACGTGTAGTTGGACAAGCATTGTTCTCTAATATCGAGGTTGTATAGGGATTATGTTTGTATAGGGTTATGTATTGTTGTAAGGGAATAATGTATCATATAATAATTTATTGTGTAAAATGAGAGTTTGTTTTTAGGAGAAGGTTTTAATGGTTGTACACATCCCCAATACTGGGTGTTCTCTCAAATTCGTGCTCAGTTTCATTAGGGTGTTGATCATTTAGTGAAATTTGTTTAAACTATGTAAGAATTGCCAGTGAAATCCAGTCTTAAGTATCATTAATGAACAGGGCTTTAGATTAGGGACTATTGAATAGGGGTTTGAGTCCACACAGTAGGGCTCATGGTTTCCTCTCGTGTGGAGTTCAGAGAAGAGGGAGTTTTGGTTTTGACCTTGCTCTCAGATGTTGGAGCTGGCATCAGTTTGTCATTAAATTTCTGATCTGTTCCGAGCAACCGTTCCCGGATGCAACCAACCTGGTTGATGGTGGTCCTGGGAGTGCTGCTGGTCGGTGGTTTCTACAGGACCAGCCATCCGGGAGTGATTTCTGCCTGTTGGTTCCCTGAAGTCATCTTGGAGGTGGTGCTTCGATACAGGTGGCGAATGAGACATGCCCATCTCATTTTTGGCTATGGAAAGTTATTAGCTGATCGGCTGACTTGATTGCCCCGCGATGCTTCATCATGCACGCGTTCCTTGCGGCGCTGCACTGTTTGAAATGTATAGTATGTGTTGCGCACACAGGATACCAGCAACTAAACGTAATTTTTGAATGTACTAAATCAATAAAGAATGTGGTGGGGTGTTTTCCACTGCATTATTTTTCATATAAATAGACCCCACAGCAAACTGGTCGAGAGAGACTCTGCAGTTGGGGACATGAACAACAATGGCATAAGATCAGCAATCCGCATGTAGGGGCCTTCTGGCCAAAATAGTAGGCATGGGTTTTCTAACTCTTAGTTTTGGTAGTGTTGGTATTTTCAAAATAATTCAAATGACTGGAATTCTTGGCAGTTTACTAACTTTTTCAAAAATGGAAATATGTTGCAGGTATAAAACACAGCGATTTATAAATGTTATTCTTGAAGTTTACGCCTTGCAAACACATTTTGTTATGTAAATTAATACTTGCTATTTTTACAAGTTAAGTAAAGTTTTGAGGCTTCATGCAGCCTGGAAAAGTCAGTATTACAGAATGTAGGAATTATTTTCCTGTTTCAAATGGAAATATGAATGTTTCTATTTTGTTCCTTAAGAACAAGGCGTGGTGTGTGTGTTTTTTTTAATTTAAGGAATACAGTTTTAATAGCACAAAATGTTAGTGAGAAAAGAAATTAAACAAATTCCAGTTTTGTAAAATGCCAGTATTTTACACGGAGTCACCATCTAGACTGTGAGATCATTAAGGCTGCTTATAAATTTTAAATGTTGTTATCAGCGTTTAGGAAATATCTAAATGTGATTGACGCAGAAACTATTTTAATATTCAGTCTTGTATGTGATTTCATAACACCTGAGTATTTGGTTATTTTAGGGATCTTTTTAATATATGAAAGAATTAATCCAGTCACGGTTATGTGGTGGAAGGTTATATGTATTGTAGAAGTTGTACTGTTAAACTTTGCTGTTTATATGGTGTTTGTCAATACATGTAGCTGTATGAGATTTGAACTATATATATATATATAAAATTAATGATACTTTCTCAGAACTCATGTGTGTGTTGCGTTAGTGAATTATACATATACAATAGTAATGCCATTTCCGCCTTAAGGGTTTTCTCTGCTGGTACAACCTCTGGGTCGAGGTGTTTTGTAGCAAAGGGAATTTGCTTTGTCCTACATTGAAGGGCTTAGCAAGGGCCTCAAAGTCAGGCCATTGTAAGGGACGGGCTTGATCGAGACTCCCTTCTTCATTACTTGACTTCCCCAATTCCACAAGGCTGTTGGCTCCCTTCCGAGGTTGATGCGTTGGTAACAACTTGCACTGCTTCTTCACCTTTGTCGGACGCCTGTATGGTGATAGTGAAACTCAGTTGTTGGGAGATTCGTGCAATTCCTTCTCTAAGGGGCTGATCTTCTGTTTAAGTTCATTTTCGATTGTGTCCATCCTTTCAGTTACACTGTCCATCCTGTTGTTTACACTGTTCACTATTTCAATTACATTAGCTATTCTTTCATTCACACTGTCGATTTTCTTGTTCAAAGAGTCAGTTCCCGTGTTCGCTAACTGTCGACATTTTAATTTAGAGAGTCAATTTTGCAATTTACATTCATGTTTAAACTTACTATTATTGAACTAATTTCATTGTTTATAGTTTCATTCACACTTTCTTTTACAGAACTAATATGGGTAATTACAGTCTCGTCACACTACTAATTTTGTTATCAAGGCTACTAACACTTGCGCGCACTTGGCTACCTAACCCCTCCATTAGTTCTCACAGTGTTTCCAGTTCTGCAGACATTTTTCTTGTTAACATTCACTGTGCCAGTGGTACAAAACAGTCTTAATTATTTTAACACACAACTATTATAATTAATTAATGTGTTTCAAAAATTATCTATATATAATATAAATTTAATTACAATTGATTAAATTGGTTCATTATTGTCTCCATCCCACTTCTGACACAAGTGTAACATGCTGAAGTTGCCTGAGGAGCATAACAGTTTGTGAGGGATGGAGGTCTTAATTAAAAAATAAATAAAAGAAACTAAAATTGATTTCATATTCATTCACTCTGCTATTATCTCCACTTTTACTTTTTTCATTTAACAGTGAGCGGAATACTTAATGTATATTTCAACTCTAATTAACGTCCTTCTTAATTGTCTCTGTTGATTACAGTCAATTAACTCATACCCATTATTAGCACATGTTCAGTCTATCTGTTTCTATCATTTATAATGTCTTTCCCTTTCACTCATGCACTTAGTGCAATAGTCCAGCCTGCCAGCCGCGTACTTCGCTTCTTGATCTTGCAGTCACCAACTTCCTTTCCCCACTCCTAGTCATGCCTCACGTTCTTCTATCGCTCGAAACTCAGCAACTCATTCATTCATCTACTACAACTCCAACTACTGGCCTAGAGGCCTACAACACGTTATAAGGCTGGCCTAACCACCTAGAAGGTTCAACACATCCCAAGTTACGCTGAGAGAATGAGGTCAGTAATCCAGAAAATTATTCAGATATCGGCCAAATACAATATGACCATAGTCAGCAGAATGCAAATCTACAGAAATTATTTTGTCGGCCTGCTCTGTGTACCTGATACACTACTCCGCTCGCCAGCAGCTATCACACAACGACTATCCGCCCCTCTCTTCGCTCGCTCGCAGTGCGCCGACCAGCAACACGTAACAATACAAAACAATAAATTTGACACACTTCGTTCTCCTAGGCCTAGCTATAGGCATAACCTATGTATATACAGCTGCTAAGAGAAAAGAAATTGCTGAAATTAACGTGGTTAAAAAATCGAGATTATATAATTTACAATATCAAAACGAATTCGACTGGGGCTTCCAAAATATTACATTAAAATAATATTTACCAAAATGATTATGTAAAATATCTGTAAATAAAAATAAATATTTCTACTATTACATGCAACATTACCAATATGTTAGTACAACTACATATATAAGAATACTTTCCAATTTGTAAGTCAACAGCTACTTAATTTAACTAGGTCTATAGACGTTCATATAGAAATTAGTTTATTAATCAAATTTAAGTAATGTTAATATCATTTATTCGATTATCATATTAATTCTAATACAGGTAGGGCCAATTCTCATTTATGTGACCTTGTGTCCAGTGATGGCATGTAATTAATTATAAATAATTGCATTACCAGTAATGATTACTTTGAAAATTTTTGGAACTTTGATAACATTACTGCTTATGTTCCAGGTAAAAACTAGATTGTATGTCACATCTTAGTACACACAATATCAACATAAGCATAGTTATTATTTTAAAAATTAATCATTATCATAAATTACTATGGTAATGCCTATACAATAAATTACTATGATATACACCATCAACCAAAAAGTAATTGGGTAACTGTCCACAATGTTTGCTTGGTGGTTGTCACCCCGCTAGAATCCCGTAGGGCCACCTCTTGCCGTTATAACAGCAGCCACCCTGTCTGGCATGCTCTCTAAGTGTGTTTGCAGGACATCCACAGGGATTCGTCGCCATTCCTCTTGCAACCAATCCATGAATCGAGCAATGGATTTTGGCCACGCCTGACGAGCCCTCACCCGGCGATTAAATTTGTCCCAAAGATGTTCTATAGGGTTGAGGTTGGGGCTCTGAGGGGGCCAGTCCAATCGGTGAACATAGTTGTCTGTGTACCACTGCATAGTAGTCCTTGAAACATGGCACCTGGCATTGTCATCCTGGAAGTAACACGGGTCCATTCCATAAAAACGCCAGAATATTGGGAGCATTTCATTATCCAGAATGTTACAATAGGCATCTGTGTTCACGCTACTATGGACAAACACCAGCGGTCCTATGCCGAAGGCCATGAAACAGCCTCACACCATCACAGAATTTCCTAGTTGGCACTATACACTCCGTCAGAAGCCGTTCCCTGGGTAGACACCACACCCATACACGTCCATCGTATCGGAATAATGTAAAACTTGACTAACCACTCCACAGAACCGATTTCCACTGCTCCAGTGTCCAGTTGCAAACGGTTCAAACACCACCTGAGTCGCTGAGCTTTATTGCTTGTCATGATATGGGGCTTATGTGGAGCTGCTCTTCCAAAATATCCAAGTCTGCACGCAATGTTCCAATGGAAACCAATACTCCTGTTGCTGCATGAAACTCCTGTCAGATGGTAGCCATGGGTTGTGCCCTATTTGACAATTTCACGTTTCAGGGTTCCGCGATTTCTGTCCGCCAAAATTGGATATCGCCCAGAATGTGCAGATTTGGCACAATGCGTATCGACCTTCCACTTACACAGGATGAATGCGACGCTGATTTGGGCCTGTTTACCTTCCGTGCAATCACCAGGCTAGACAGCCCACCTAGATGGCAGCACACAATCACGCCCTTATCGAAGTCCGATAGCTCTGTACCTAGTGCCATCTCCTTGTCAACTGGTTCTACACCGGCCTGCAGCGTACGGCGGCCACACAAGTCAACTGACATACTGAATTACCTATCGTCATGGGTGCCCAATAACTTTTTGGTCGATAGTATAAAACAAACAGATATGCTGCGAAGTGGCATTACAGAAATGAGAATTACTCAAGTTTTAATAATGTCATTTAGCATGACAAAAGTTAATTACCAAGGTATTAGCCCTGCCAAGAACACATTTGTAAGGACCGTAATACCTACCTAAGTTACATTTCCAAAAGAAAGTAAATTTTTAAAACTACATAAAAATTAAAAATAACTAGTTTTCTAAAGAACAAACCCCAAAACAGTTCTATTTTGGTAACTAAGGCTTACTGAAATCTCCAAAAGGATTTATCACTGCATACCACATACGTACTATTTCTTTTCTTTAGTTACCAGTAAGCAAATGGATTTTAAATGTATTGCAAAAGAATTAAACTGGAGCCATTTAAAATCAAGGAAACATTTCATTCCACGTAATTTGTAGAACAAACAGATAAAAAATTAGATAAATATTGCTACTGATTATTAATTTAAAAAAAAAAAAAACAAAAAAAAAACATGGATTTTGTACATTTGTCACATACCTGTAAATTCTTTGGTTGCATCCAGTGGGTCTATCCACACAGCAACCTTTTCCGCTGGTACAATTTCATCTGGCAGTGTATCATAGCCATGCCAATTTGGTTCAGAATCCAGAAACAGCAAATCATTGCACTCATTTTTTTCCTTCTTTTCTTCTGATATGACCTGGTCAACAGAAAAGAAGTCTTTGGTGACAACAACAAACAATTTTCTACTAAGGCTTTAAATTAAAAATTCCAACAATGAAGTACTTTTTTCTTTATAAAATGTAAAAATTTGCGTTTCACATTGTATAGTGAGGAGATAAAGAAGATGGAGTGTAATTTTAGTATAATCCAAATTATTTAGCTATCAAATTGGTACTCAAGATATTTTAACACATGCCAAGTTGGCCTATCTATCTTTACTCCGACCTCCTCACCACAAGCGTTCGACACATTAGCAATTGTGGTCCCAGATGACCCTTTATTACTAGGAACTGTAATTTCAGGCACCTTCACAAGGGTTCCAAAATTTATTTACAAATATATATAAAACGACTAATCATGTTTATAGGCTTCTGAATATCAAACACTTAAACACCAAATGCTATGTAATTAGGGTTAAAGGCTGTTCACGATAAATTGCGCACTTTCGAAATCAACCATAGAAAAAAGCTACTGCCCCTGCCTGCATATATTTTAACGGGCATACTGAGTGACATGCGCCCAGTCAAGTTGGTAATGACAGATGGAAAATAGTTCCTTAACTTAATGTAAAATAAGTTTTTAGGTAACCATTTGTGATAACTCAAAAGTATTTATTTTGCCTTCTGATATTTTAATGCAGTGAAGTTTAAAAATGACCAGATTTGTAAAATATTATCTTTTCTTACAATTCCACAGTTTCACCTGACCGACATATGATTAAAGTGAAGAGGCCTGTGGCAATGTTAATTTTACATAAGGCGGATGAATACACAATGTACATGCAAGTAGATCATTAGTAATGCTTTAAAAAGTGCTCATTTTACCATGAACAGACTATACCAACTATTTCAGATTTACCATAAGAAATTCTTCCAACACCTCAACCTCAATAAAACAAACAAGGAAAATTGTTTAAAAAAAAAAAAAAAAGAGTTTTAAATACTTTCTGTAATGTGCCAAAAAAAAGGTATTATAGATCAGTCACCATTAGGTATAATTATTTATTTGAACTTCTGATTTAATCGGCTTTAAAACAAGCAACAACCACACACAATGACAGACTGGAAGAAAAAGATACTATACCCATCCCTGCAACAAATGTATTTGTTGCTGGATGCAACCCTGTCTGCGTCAATTGTGTAATGCTGGATTTAAAATGCCACAACGAGCACATCCCGACAGTGTGACAACTTTTCAGCCCGACCATTTCAACCACCAAAATTAGTTAGTGTTTACAATACCTTGACAGTTTCCATCTAACAAGAATTGTGTGGTTCACGGAAAATCCTAGAATGGTCAGTAAACATGCTACGGAATGCTAATAAATCTCAAATCATTGTACACTATATTTTTAAAATAAAATTTGTAAACAAACTATTTTTGGATTTTGGAGCAGTTATTGTGCACAAATATTTATGTACATCAGTTTAACAACTTTCTGTTAAGATAACCAGGATGTACACATAAATAAAATATTTTTAGTGGGAAATTTACCACAGTAGTGAAATCCACACAAAATGTTGTGTTATAAGGATATATTTACTTTTTTTTCCTGATGCCAAGTGAGACTGACCGGTCAGACGCCCAACAAAAGTATAGGTAGAATCTACTTTTGTTGGGGTGTTGGGGCTGTGATTTTCTCGGGGTGACAGTGCTCCTGATTGGTTTATGAAAAATTCTCGTCTGTGTCGGGGATGTTTTGAGAGACTGTCTGGTTATTGTAAATCGCGTTTTACATTGGCCATTGGGTTAGAGCATCAGAGTAAACATGCTTGTAATTGCGGACGTAGTAAATTACTGAAGCTGTGTTTATTAATACTAAGTCAATTTTCAATAAGTCTTGAGACATGGGATCCCTATTTACACAAAAGACGATTCTTTCAGCTACAGAATACAGAAAAGTTGACAACCCTAGCTGTAATTCTTCATTAATTGTCGTGTTAACAACAAGCAAAACAGCATTAGTAACTAGTGTGTGGAGAATTAGAGAGTAGGACAGCAAAAAAAGTCTTGATTAGCATTTTGCTGTGTGTTTTAAACCTGGTAATTCTGCCTGTTTCAAGCTCTGGCAATAATTCTCTAGTTCTGGAAATTTTCCATATAAAAACGTGTGTGGGAGGGGTGTGTGTTCAAATTGGTGTTTTTTAGGCCCTACATAAGTTGATGATTCATTTCTACAGCAGAATGTTCTTGTATTCGCCGTACATCTAAAAAAAACCTTATAGTTGGAATGGCTCTGAAGAACAAGGAAATTGCAAGGTGAAAATGTGGGGGGAGGGAAGATGAAAATGCAGACACAAGAGTAATATGTCATCCTACACACAACACAAATGTCTAAAATGATGTACAAAACTATAGAAATATAATTACAATCTCTCCATGATTAGGTAATTACATGTGTCATGGTTTCAAAGTCTAACCATATCGTCCTGGGTCTTCCTCAGCACACTGTTTCAGGTACAAATGATTTATTTTGAAACAGGTAAGTTAGGTACGTTATCTATTTTACTGTACCGTTTATAATATCTCTTAAAGAATTATGTACATATTGTGTGAATGATATGCAAAATTTAATGGCATAAAAATAAATAATAGAGCCAAACCTAAATGTTTGTTTATTAAAGACATTCTAGGGTCCCAATAGTGTAAGATATTGTTATATGCATTCCAAGAAATAGTATTAGTGTTGATATTTAATTATTTTGTGTCTTTGAGTACCTGACAGAAATAGTGTAATATGTGAGAAAAGCTTTGATGAAGCCTTACTTTTCTCTTTGCATCGGCAGACTCGAGCAGCTTATTTAAAACATCGGAAAACCAAAACGCATAAAAACAAGAAAATATTTCTGAAACATCATTTGATGAAATTAAATAACTAACTGAAATTCTGTTGTATGTCCAGGTAAGTGTAATAATATTAAATCTGAATTTTTGTATACTGTAAAATAGGTACATGTAGCAGCCAAGGTGACAAAATGACATGTCAGAAACACACATACAAGAAAAAATAAATTGCAAAATATTAATACAATTTGTATGAAAAATTTAAGAAAAATTTACAACTACATCAATGCTACACACATACTCAAACATTACTGAAAATAAAATGTGTTTATTAGCATCTGAAACAAGGAAATAATATGAAAATTGTATTTAAACTCAGGACTTAAATAAAATTCAATTTAGTAAGGCCTTTTAAAGAAAATTAATATGTTGTTGACCAAACAGAACAATTACGTCAATTTTTTAACTAATCACCTCCCTCTCACAAATTGTGGAAAGGAGCAAATTACGTGTAAAGGCACTCAAATTTGGAGAAATGGAGAAATATTCAGTACTTCTTATTGAGATTATCGCACCATGGATATACTAAGCATGGAATTAATCTTTCCCTGTACAGGACCCCTGGTCAGTTTGTGAAAGTTTAGTTCTTCAGTCCAAATAGCACAAACTTACATGAATGTCCAAAAATTTTTATGCACAATCCCTCGTGGAAGTAGCATACTCATATGTAATACAGAGCGAGTCAGCAGCATAATATATTGTTACGTGCTCACTACCTCGCACAGAGGAGTGAGCGAAGAGACTTAAATAGAGTTGCAATGTGATAGTGCAGTAGGAGACAATGACATCAAATTACAGATGCGCACAGCGGACTCTGGTTGCATTGTTTTCGGCCGATATCTAAAGAATGCTCTGGATTACTGACCTTGTGCTCTTATCGCATCTCTAGAGGCATAGAACCTTCCAGATGGTCACCTGAGCTCTATAAATATCGCAGCAGGCCTCTGGGCCACGAGTCTTAGTTGGAGCTGATGAATTCTGAGTGATAGAAGAGCGAGCGGCATGACCAGCAGTGAAGAAGGGAAGGCTGCAATTGTGACAATGTTTTGAAGGACGCAGCTGGCAGGCTGGACTATTAGACTAAATGTGAGAGTGAAAGACATTATAAATGATGAAAACAGATAAACTGAAACCGTGTTAATAATGAGTACGAGTCAATAGATTGTAACCAACAAAGACAATTAAGAAGGGCATTAATTGGAGTTGAAATAGAGAGTAAATGATGTGCTCACTGTTAAATAAAGAGAGAAAAGTGGAAACAGCGAATTTAATGCTGTACATAGTAGTAGAGTGAATGAGTTAGAAATCCAATTTAGTTTTTTTTATTATGACCTCCATCCCTTACGAACTCAGATACACCCCTCAGGCATACTCACATGTAACACTGGTGTTGGAAATGGGATGGAGGCAAATAGTTAGCAATTTTAAAATAAATGAATTACTATTGTAATAGTTGTGTATGAAAATAATTAAAACTGTTTTGTACAACTGACGCAGTGAATGTTAAGAAATATGTCTGCAGAACTGAAGTACTGCGCGCATTAATTGAGGGATTATGTAGTCATGTGAGCGTAAGTGTTAATAGACTTGATAAAATCAGTAGTGTGAACAAAGCTGTACATACCCAAATTAGTAGTGTGAAAAAGTGTGTGAATGAAACTGCAAATAACCAGATTAGTTCAGTTACTGTAGGTGTAGACGAGAATGTAAACAGCAGGATAAGTAATGTCAGTGAGTTTGAAGTTCGGAAAATAGAAGGCATTAGCAAGTTAGTGAATATGAGAATTGACTGTGTGGAGGGGAAAATTGACACTGTGAATGAAAGAATGGACAGTGTAAATGAAAAAGTGTACAGTTTCAGTGGAAGAATGGACAGCTTCAAGAATGAAATGAATGAAATGAACACAATGAAGACTGAATGGCAGGAATTTCTGGAGCAGCGGAGTTCACCTACCACCACATCAACAGCTGAGAAAAGTGAAGAGAGAGTGCAAGACGAAACCCATGCAGAAACCTAAGCAGCTTAGCAGCATTGGTGTCGTGTAGCCAGGAGTGGGGAAGGGCATTTCAATTAAGCCCGCCACTTACGATGGCCCAATTTCATGGTGATAGTACCAACACCAGTTTGAAATTGTCGCTACCCTAAAGGGCTGGATAACAGAACAGCGGGCTTACTACCTCGGAGCAGTACTGAGAGGCCCTGCACTGAGCATATTGAAATATCTGCCAGCGCAACATTGACTGGAGTACCCCACACGATGTCGGCCTCGGAGCTTTGTTTCGACGAATGGTACCTGTGACATGCCCACCATGCACAGCTGTGAAGCCGCATCCAGCGACCAGGGGAGCCACTGCAGGAGCTATGTCAAGAGACAGTGCAGCTCCCTCCAATATCTCTGGAAGGGTGCCCCGAGGAGGCATGCGACATCATAGCAGTCGACTTCATCAATGCCATAATGCCATCGCAGACACAGAGGTTCGACAAACAGTACATCTGGCTGCACCCCAAAACATGCAGCCGCCCTGGTCTGAGCACTGGAGGTACAGTCAGCAAGACAGGAACCTGCACCCATACGCCCCGTATGCACAGTGAAGCTGAAGACGACGACGCCATCAAGAAGACTCTGAAGGAGTTGCAGTTGGCTTTGAGGGACATCACTTCCAGGATTCGTGTTGCCCACAGCAGAAGGAGCAGCCAGTAAAGAGACAGCGCAGTGAAGAACAAATGGCCTCGGTTTGTCCTTATATGAAGAAATTTGTGAGTCACGTGCATATGCCCAACAACTGAGACACTGCATTGACGAACTTATGCTGCACCCCTCACAAAGCAGTTGGAAAATGCACATGATGACCTGTGAATGCTGTCCAGAAGCCCTGTACATACTATGCCATATGACAAAGAAAAGTGCCCATGGCATGGAGCGAGTGGTAGGATGACCCCTTTCAGTAATACCTCAGAGGATAGAAGTCCCACAGAGGAAGTGGTTCGTAGGGCAAAAAACCAGTTGTGTGAACTCGAGAAAGGGAGTGACGTAGTCTACAGGAGCTGCCAGGACTTCAGGGTACATCGGACGAGGATCCAGCCACAACCTGCAGCATTCACTGCAAGTGGTAGAGGAGTTGCCTCATCTTTTCAAATCGATAATGAAAGGATTAGTCCTGTAAGGCACAAATGACCATATAGTGATAGGATGGAGACCTGCTATGAGAGGAGAACGTCGGACTAGGTATTTTAAGGACAATTGGTTTGTATGTACAACCCACAGAAATGAAAAAGGGACTAGAATCTACAGAAATATTGGGAAAGTCCCTTACACGATTCTGAAGATCAATGATGTGATTTTTCGGATTTGTCATCAAGGTTCTCGGGTGCAGATGAAGATTGTCCACATTGACCGACTGGTACTCTAAAATGTTTCAGAGGTTGCAGTGTCTGTTTTGGACAAACAGACATGAGGAAGGGGTAGTGTTACGTGCTTGCTGACTCGCATCATGGAGCGAGCGAAGAGACAGAAATAGAGTTGTAATATGATAGCGATGGCGGCGGGAGATAATGACAGGTATAGAGTTAGAGATGCACGCCGCGGACTCTGGAACCATTGTTTTCAGCCGATATCTGAAGAATTCTCTGGATTACTGACCTCGTGCTTTCAACATGTCTCAGGAGGTGTTGAACCTTCCAGATGGTTGCCTGAGCTCTATAAATATAGCAGCAGGCCTCCGGGCCGTGAGTCTGAGTTGGAGCTGGAGCTGATGAATTCCAAGCAATAGAAGAGCGAGCGGTACGACCAGCAGTGAAGAAGGGAAGGCGGCGACAGAGTGTGTTAATGTTTTGAAGAATGTGGTTGGCAGGTTGGTCTATTGGACTAAATACATCCTTTAGTTCGCGCTCTCTCATGGTCATAATTTGAATACCACACAATATCTCAAAATTGGAATGTAGCCACAAGCCTATCTGCGGTTCTTTTGATACATGTTCAATGGCAGCCGGTGCGCCTTTACCATGGCCCGCTTCAGAATAATGCCAGAGAAAGGCTTCTTCCACATTGAGAGCAGGAGCAAGAAATGTCCCTATCAGATGAAACATCTTACGATTTCCGTACTGTGTTGTTGGTCCATACTGACAAAATGAACTGCTTTAGGATTAGTAATATGTTTTATCATCTCATCAATGACTGGCAGCAAGTGCACACATATTGCAGGTGGATCATATTGTATATTATCTGACAAAAAGAAATTGGTTGCACTTCTTGAGTTTCACTTGACAAAAGACATGTCACAACAGTATGTAATGGTTTTGAGCCCCCAAAATGGGCTGCTTGGATTACACTTGCATACTTACAGTTGAAGTTCTTGGAGAAATCCAAATGAATTAAAATTTCATGAGAGGTAGGAGTTTTCTTTAATCAACCAGGACTTGATACTGATGTTTTATGTTAACAGTGTGCTGCAAGAATTTGCGTAGACTCTTTAAATGCAACAACCAGGTCTCTCTTTTTACATTCAATATTTTCTTTCATTGTTTTTTTTTTTTGCTAGTTTTTACTTTTCCTTTCACAGTAATGTGGCACTCCTTCGTATTCCAGTTTTATAATGTTGTATCTTCCATTCCATCAAATTCTTCTAATGTAACCATTTTATCTTTACGTCGGTGACACTCCCTTTCAAGACTAGCTTCACTTTGATATTTGCATGTAACTTATTCAATAATATCTTGTGATGAACACTGAACAACCATTTTCAAAGATTTCAGTTTTTTTACAAGTAAGGTAAAATTTTCATGAAGTACACATAGACAAGTATTTCTGTCTTTTACGCAGGAGGTAGAATCCAAAATGGCATGTACTTGCAAAAGGTGGCATAGAAAAGTTTGTTAGAATGTGATTTGTTAAACTGTTTCTACAGATATTTCATTGTATCATTCAGAAGCCTTTTTTGTTTCTTGATTTTAATTTTTGTAATGGTGTCCCATTTCCCTGGCGCTAACCTCCTTTTTATGTCCGTTTCTAAAAACATTTGACACATTCTTTGTTTTTTAAAACATGCTCTTCACGTTCTGCTGCATGTCTATCTATAGCTCATAGCCTTTCCAGATGTCAACACCTTTATTTTCTGAATAAATCTGTACTGCTTTACTATTTTCCCAGATATTTATGCCACAAAAGCACAGTTCTTCTTTCTGTTCTGTTAATTTTTGAAGCTGGTCTGCATCTGATTTTGCATTCCTTCTCCGAAAATTTAATTTCTTCCAATATCATGTGTCACCTTTGTGTTGCCTAAGAGTCTCGTAATTGTTCTTCTCTGCATTTTTTCTGTAGTTTTGTTAGATATTTTTGGCATCTGCGCTTCTGGTGCCTTTCCTTGTCTTTTAATTTCTTCTTCAAAACTGTAATTTGTTCCTTAATATTTTGTAAATTTTTCCTCCTCTCCTTTCTAATTTTTTTTCTTATCAACTTTATTAACTATACTCCTTCTGTTGTCAGGGCTTTGTTGTGAAGTACTTGGTTAATCAGGACTAGCAGATGGTGAATTTAAACCTTCAAAATTCCTATTTTTTACAGATGCTAGATATTTTCTGGTTTTTTTCTCTGCGTGTTCTTCTCAAGTTCCTTCTGGCACGTTAACTCATTTTGGTTTTAGCAGTTTTAATTTTCCCTTCTTCCGCAAGTTTCTTGTATCTTTCACGTTCCTCTCTCTTTGATTTCTGGTACAGATCTGGATCACCCTTAATTTCCTCTTTGTATTTTTGCATTCTTTCTTCAGATGTCATCTTGTTAATTTTATTGAAATTAACCAAACCACCAAATAAAATAATTAGTTATGGATTGTACATGCTTTGGAAAAAAAATATATAACAGAAGAACATGTTGACAGTCTTTTTAAACAAGTTTACATTTAAAATGTCTTTCTTGAACAAGGGTTGAGAAAATGACATGAATAAATTAAATGTAATTTGAAACATACCAAAAATTCAAAATTATTCCTTCATTATAAAAATGGTTTCCTCCGTTTCACAAGTTGTATCCTCCGTTACAGTATAATTGCAATGGAGGCTACAATATTCAGATAAAATACTAATAACATGCTCAACTGAGGTTATGTGCTTTGTTATTAGACATGTTAAAAATATTGATCTATCAATTTTATGTATGATCTTAATTTAAAATTATTTTTTTTTGTGATGAACAGAAAATACAATAAGTATGTAATTTTTATTGAAATCTTTGTTCACACTAAGAAAACTGATAATTAGGTATACATCTCCCACTGAAACCTTTGAAACATCAAGGATGGTCTCCTTACAGCTGTTCCAAAGAGGAAGGTAGTTAGTGCTGCTTCAATATGTACTACTGTGCAACTTGTAATGGAATGAGACTAACCTCACAAAGTTTATTTAACGCCAATAGAAAAACTACACATGGAGAAATAAAGAATGCAGTGTAATTGTTTTGGTACAATGATTGATTTGTTATTATTTATTATAACTGAGTTAGTAAGGAAAGAAAATATGTTCTGTACTTTACAAACAAAGCACGAAATTTATAAGGCATGCTGATCTTGACGTCAAAAAAGTAGCCGACTCATGGCAACATAGTGTCATGACTCATTCTCAGTAGATGCCTTATATGCAATGTGCAAGGGAAGAAGCCAAACTTGTTTACATCAGTGAAACATTTTGTGGCATTCTTGACGTGATATGGGACGAAAAACTAGGGAAACAAGCTCAAAACGAAAAGAAAATTTCAATAAGGAGATTCCAGAAGCGAAAATCATTCAAAGATAGAGCAGGAATTATAAACACTACCATTAGTGCAGTTAAGAACATCATCTAAAGGTTTCATGAAATTAGAATGTATCGTAACAAAACAAAAATTGGTAGCCTGTCTAGTCTAAATCAAAGAGAACAATATAACATTGCGAGGTAAGCTAAAGTACTCCCGAAACTTGAATGCTCCAAAGATTACAGCTGATGTTGAAAATGTATTAGGAAAGTATGTCACAGCACTAACAATAAATACAAAATGTGCTTCATGAAGTGGGAAATAACGACAGAATAGCCAAAAGAATAACTTATATCACCTAGACGAACCGGCAAAAGAGACTTTCCCCTGATAGCAAACAGGAAAAATGATAGCTATGAATACACGAGGAAGGTCATACTTAGAAATGAAATTAAATTCAACCTTTCAAGTCGGATAGTGAGTAATAGGTGGAGAAGAAATTGTGAACTAGACAAACAAGATCTCACAGATACAACAAAACATGGTTTGGTTCCATATTTATTAGGAGGTGTACGAATGCTAGTGGTGTAGGAAAGCTGTGTTTCATCGATGGTACCTCTACATTAACATTCTGAGGAGTCTCACCGTCCCCAAGCGTGTCAACGATGTGAGCCTTGCTGGGCACTACGTCTTCACATAGATACCGATCCTAAACATAAAGCTCTAAACACAAAACTGTGGTTGCCATACAACACACCACACTGGAAGGTAACATCTTCACAATTGTCAAACATAAAGCCCATTGAGAATTTGTAACATTGACGTCGGCTAACAGCTAGCGGCGCTAGAGCCCATGATGGTGCTCACCACGCACATGTCACGTGTACATGTACGCGCAAAGAGGCTCAAATCTGAACTTTCCTAATGGAATATTATTTTTGCAGAGTAAAATGTGTCTTATTTTATTTTCAGGGTTTGAAATGTCTTAAAATGTTTTAAAGTGTGTTGTCAATTTGAAAATGTTTGGTTATGAAATCAGAGTGCGCTGAACGGAGATCAAGAACAGTAATATTCCGGTGTGAATGCAGTCATAGACACTAAAATAATACAGAAAATTAACATGAAAATTCTAATATCTAAAATAAATATTTAAATTATTTATGCCACTTTTATTTTCAGTATATAATTACTTGGTGCGCATTACACTTCCGCTTATGTGAACCCCACAGCCAGCCATGGTAGGTTCGTGCGATGCTTGCCTATCGGCAGTCTAGGAGAGCTGGCGAGGTAAGACGCTGTCATGTACGCACTACAACTTTTCAGCACCGATGTAGATTTCAATAGCACTTTTAGTATATCAGTTAACCATTGCTTGCGTATGTTTTGCCAGACATTTCCTCAAGCATTATGCTTCCGTTTAACTAATTAATTTTGTCCTTGAAGCATTTTTCAACTTAATCAAGGAGAAGGAGGAGAAAGATGACGGAGAGGTTTTGCGACACGCGAAACTTGAATCAGGCGCCATCTGCTTTTGCTAAAGGCGTTCCATTGTAATTTCTGTATTATGACTGCGTGCAATTTCAAGGGCTCTGTTTTCATGAATTTATTTAAGGGTATTTTTCATGTTTGAGTATTTTACGGCCATATCTCGTACAACCACGTGCTTAACAACCGTCAAGTCTATATACGCGCCATCCTTGTGCTTTGAGAGCTTATTTGTGTAATATCATGTGTGCACTAATTTATTTCTGGGGTTCTATATATTGTCATTCAGGGTTCCATGTCATTTTCACGTAAATTGATACTTTTGTGTTTGACCACGTCACTTCAATGTTTACTTTTGTCACCATGAGGCCTGCTACAAGCCTGTAACTGCTTTAATCATAAAGAGGCTAATTTTCTCAACAAGAATAACAATTTGTCAGAGTTTAATTAGCAGTTTCTACAAAGAAATATTGCAATTTCACCTGCACCACGTGGTCGACTACGAACTTTATCCAGAGGCATCCACGACATCTAAACATGTTTTCACGTATGTGCATGTGTATTGTAAATGCTCATCTCGTGCCCCATCATCTTCTAAGGGTATTAATGTAATTTTATATTTCTGTATGGTGATATTACTTCCGTTGTAGCCTCCTATGTGTATAGGCCGTTGCCACACTACCCACGTGCTGGAGGGCGAGCCCTAACGAGTTTGCGCTAGTGATGCCAAGTAATTACATGTGTTTATGTATCATCAGTTATTCATTGTGTAATTCACAGTGTCCTGTCTTCAGGGAAAAATTGTCAGTCCACCCTAGTAGCTGCCGACTCCCTTCCCTTGTGAAGATTGTGTTTTCATACACCACGGTGAGATCATTCATCCAGGTATGCACTAGAGTAATTGCGGGCTGTGGTGCACCCAAGTGGAGTTAGCTAGACATGACAGTTGTATGATTAAATTTCATGACACCTGATTTGTATGCACGGTATAAATAAATCAAGTCTCACAGTGACTCACTCTTTTATTTTGTAGTGATAGTGTCCTTGCCACCTGTGTTTTCAAGTGTTAAAAATGTTTAGTATTGAAAACGTGTATCGTAAGTACGCTCGGGTGAGACGGACACACAGAACCCACAGCATCACTGAGAACCCCGAGTCTCAACAGTGCGGTGACTGGGAAGCACCGCTGGTGCCCAGATCTTCAGTAAGTAATTTGTGTCATTGTTTGTCTCGTGTCTCACCTGACAGCGTCAATTGGCGTTCCCAGGTGGGGCCAAGTGTGTTCAACCGCATAGCGTCATATGTCAATCGCAAGAAAATGGCGGACACCATGCCTGAACAACCGTGAGAAGCCCTCAAGATATCTGCGTCAGCAAATGCGACACCCGCGAACGCGAGCGAAAGTTACTTGGACATCCAGATCGATTAATGCGTGCATTGTGGGAGATTGAGTGAGATCAACTTGTTTGAGAGAAGAATGTGGGAGCAACCCTCGTGTCAATGCACGTCCGACAACGTTTCTACACTGTCAGAAACACGCCTGTGCGCACATACCGGATGTGACGGGGCGGGAACGAAGTGGGCGCAGTGCCAACAGTGTAAGGACTCACAGTTACGATGCATACGGCCTGCGGAGTTTACCACCTACAGTGATGGTGTTATAAAC
Source organism: Dryococelus australis (assembly GCA_029891345.1). Classification (NCBI taxonomy): domain Eukaryota; kingdom Metazoa; phylum Arthropoda; class Insecta; order Phasmatodea; family Phasmatidae; genus Dryococelus; species Dryococelus australis. The sequence continues at coordinate 332,663,379 of CM056995.1, read as the reverse complement.
TGTGACGAGTGCCGTAAGACGAACTGTGCTGAGATTGCGCCACCGCAAACACCAGAGGTAAATCCCATGCCACCGCCAGTTGTTACTTACACATCACAGGACTCAACCGGACCAGATCGCAATGTATTACTGCCAACTTTTGCGGGACATGATTCACAAGAACCGGGCACATTCCTAGCTGTTTGTGAGGAAAAATTGCATAGGCACCATGTGCATAGACAATTGGACCGAAGTAACTGCCAAAAAGTTAAGGTGAACCGCTGCCACATGGTGGAACTTGGTCAGACACTTTCGAGTTATGTAGAAAGAGTTCTGCAAGAGATTGCTAGGTCGGTTCGACACTGACGGAGATGCTAACCAGGCACAAGCGCGGCTGTATCATGAACAACAGAGGGAGCGTGAAGGAATTGAAGAGTTCATACAACGCAAGTTAGGCTTGTATAAACAGCTACACCAGGGACAGGCAACATGCAGAGTATTGGAGATAATTGTGGTGTTATCAACACCTGACATTAGGCTATATCTGCAGAGAGCGACACGTGCCAGCGTAGAACAGTTTACGAGAGAAGCGTATTTGTATGAGAGGGACATACGCGCAAACCACGAATTCCAGTCACCACGGCAGAACCACTGCACATCATAACCTACCATGTTGCCAGATGTCATGAGACCACCACTGCCATTCACACCAATGAGAGCGAACCGCAGACACGGAACAAATTTTTGCAACAATCACGCAAAAATTACTATCAAGGCAACATATCGGGAAACTAAGTAGGGAGGTTGGCAAACCAGCACCTGCACCAATCTCACCGCCAGAGCATAAGAATTCACATAACGAAGGTGGGAAAGTGTTCCAAGTAAGTGACAGTACCGCAAGAGCGTTACGAGTGAATGTAGAACTTGAAGGGAAAAATGTCACAGCCACAATTGACACTGCCGCCAGTCTCAATTTTGTGTGCGAGGGTTTGATAACAAATATAGAGTGCCACCGCGACATCCGCAATTTGTTACTACACACCACCAGGGAGAAGCAAGAAGTGTCATGCACGACACGGTAGGGAACCGAGAGCTGCGCACCAAGTGCAATGTTTACTTTTTGTCGGATCTATGTGAAGAAATGATTCTGGAACTGCCATGGCTTATTGACAACCACACCATGATAGAACCACATCTCGATCGTCTGCACGTAGGAACACGTGGCAGGTGGACCGTATACGCCGTGGGAGCCACGCCGCTGACAACTGCCGTGCTGCTTGCTGACATTGAGCAAGAGGTGCCCGCTACACATCAACAACGTCTGCAACATCTGCTGGACCAGTATGCCAGTGTGTTCCACACTGAGGGGAAGTTGCAGCGCACCGACGTCACGGAGCATGCAATCATCACAACATATGAGGATCTGGTGTACTCCCAAGCCACAAGACCCAGGTATTTTCTTTTGTCGCGTCATCAACAAGCAGGTATGTTGTTACATGACTATGTGATCGAACCTACGCAGAGTCTCTATAATTCAGCTATCACACTTGTCCCTAAGAAAGATGGTGAATGGCGATTTGGTGTTGATTTTCGCCCTTTGAACAAGATCATTGTAAACATGCCACCACCAGTCATTAATATGAAAGACATTTTGTCAATATTAGGGCCAGTTACAGTTTTCACCTCACTCAATTTAAAGTCCGGATAATTGGTAAGTGCCTATCCCCCCAAAAAACAGAAAGAAAACATTTTTTACCACACCAGATGGACGTAGATTTCAATTTGTTGCCATGCCATTTGGTTTAAAGTGTGCCCCTGAAATATTTCAAAACTTAATGGTTAATGTACTGGATGGATTCATTGGAGACTTTGCGATGGCGTATTTGGATGATGTACTTGTTTGGTCTAACAGCTGGGAAGAACATTTGCACCATTTGAGTCTTGTGTTTGAACGGCTCGAACGTAACAAACTTACGTGCAAAGTTGACACGTGTAAGTTCGGGGAGTTTTTGGGAAATTAAGTAACAGGGAACGGACGTGAACCAGATTAGCAACACGTACAGGAGATTCAAAACAAACCCACACCCAGATCACGTAAACAAGGGAATTTTTTGGTTTAACAAATTGTTTAGGGCAGTTCGTATCCAACTTTTCTGCGATTACCGCACCATTAACTTCTTGCTGTGTGAGAAACGTAAATTTGTATGGACACCTCAAGCCGATCAAGCCTCTGAAGAAATCAAACTTGCATTTCAGAACTGTAATCCGCTATCCAGGTTCAACCCAGAGTTACCCATTGTCATACAAACAGATGCCAGTCAGGAGGGCATCGGGGCCGTGTTGTATTAGAAGGGAACACACGGGGAAAAAATAATAATCAGTTACCACAGTGTGAAATTTGGGGAGACGGAACACAAATACCATGTCAATGAGCAGGAATGTTTAGCAATTGTACATGCATTGCGGAAGTACCGGCCGTACCTGTTAGGAAGACAGTTTACTCTCAAAACTGGCAACCAATGTCTTGTGTCATTAGAGGGCATGCATAACGGGAAGAGCAAACTTGTTCGCTGGGCGCTATTACTCCAGGAGTTTGACTTCAAGGTAGAGCACGTGTCGAGAAAAACCAACGAGCTCGCAGACGCTTTGTCCTGGAATCCTTGCCCGAATCTAACAGTAAATGACACTGCGGAGTGGGAAGAGGCACTACCATCTTCCCGTGCAATACCAACTGCAGACGCACAAACTCTCGCTGTACAAATCATTGTTGCCACACCACCCAGCAAACTTGTTTCATTGAATGTACGTGACGTGTTAAGAGAGGTACACACTGCGCAAGAAAATTCCCCAGATGCTGCGCAATGCCGCTAACATTGTGCCACGCGGTACACAGAACACTGAAGGGCAGTAGAAATACAAACCAAACCACCTGGTAATTGTGTGCTATGGAGAATGTATGTGCCAAAAGAGAAACGTGAACTTGTACTTAAGTATGCACACAACAGTTTAGATCATGGACACCCGGGTTCCGAACAAATATGTAGAAATGTGCAGAAACTTTTTCACTGGCCAGGGGTTCAGGGAGATGTAAGAAAACATGTGCAGAGCTGTATCAGGTGCAATACCCGGAAGCTGCAGAGAACAGACGGCGATACTCCACAGCAATCGAGGCTGCCAACTGAGCCATTTACGACAGTAGCGATTGACATCATGGGCCCATACCAGCACACCAAAACTGGCAAAAGGTTTCTCATTGTCGCCATGGATTTGTTTACCCATTGGACCGAGGCATTTCCCCTCAGCAATGTTCGTGTGCACACGGTCGCACAGGTGATGCAAAACGAGTTCTTTCCGAGATGGGGACATCCCGAGTATTTGCTAACCGATAATGGAATGCAATTTGTAGGGCGAAAGTGGAGAGAATACTGTACCAGATGGGGAACAGAACACTGTACCACCCTAGCTTACCATCCCAGGGCAAACCCAACTGAACGATGTAACCAAGACGTCAAAATTGAGTTACGCATCCGGTTAGGAGAAGACTATACCAGGTGGGCGGAGTTCATTCCGGAGGTAATATTTTTCCTAAGAAACAGAGTAAATGCGGCAAGTGGGACGACACCCGCCGGGATGGTACAGGTCGTGAACTCCATGCACCCGGAGCACCCTGCGAAAACATGCCAATACCACCTGAGCAAATTGTAAAACACCAGGCACAAATCAACAAGGAAGCGAGAGCCAATCAAGTAAGTTATTGCAATGTGTGGGTACCGGAGAGCAAGAGGCCACCACCCGAACTCGTACTCAGAATTTATGTTTACATGACGGAGAACCCGCTATCTGCCGGGATGAAAAAGTATTGTGCAGGGCTGCCACTTAGATGGCCAGGGCCAGTAAGAATGGTAGAGAAGATGGGGAATTCCACATATTTAGTGAAGTTGGGACCAAGACGTGTCATGAAACAGCACAGTGATGACCTGTGTAGAGCCTGACCACCTGTAGGGAAGAGAGGCAAGGAGACGACGTTTCGCCCAGTACCTCGGCAAGCGCAGTGCAGTATACCAGGGCGTACACAGGCAAATGTCAACAATTGCACCACTGTCAACAATAACACTAACATGGGAACACCAAGCACGGAAAATTAAATGTCATTTAGGGGTTTTGTACCAACAGAACACTCCACGCCTAATAGTGAGGAAGTAAGCGAAGCAAGTGGTAATGAAACATCATTTCTGGGTTCTTCTGTTAATGCCAATCATAACACAACAGATCAAGTAATTTCAAGGGATTTTTGTGTGTACAACACGAAGACAGTGGTAACAAAAGTACACACGTAAATGTAAACACAACCAGTGCCAGTGAAGTAAATTTTAAGGGGTTTCTCCAAGGCACAGCTGAATTTGGTTGTAACAATAGTGAAAACATAAATTTTGAAATCACAAGTGAAGGCAGGACACCTTTCAGAGGCTTTCAGCTCCCGCAGAGGAGAGCCTAGTAGGACAAGAGAGTTTGAAAGGGTTTGGGGAGCTTAGTAGGGCAGTGAGAGTGACGTCAAGTGTCAACAGATGACAATGCAGCACTTGCAAGAGGCAAGGCGAGTCACCACCACGTACCCACAATGTTCCTGCTTACACCCCCCACCCTCTGCAAACGCCGCAGAAACAGAAGACCTCTGAGGCCATGTTTTCTTTGTCCTCGACCGGTGATCACTGTTCACAACCGGGCAGAGCACGCCAGAGTAATGTTGAGTTGCTCGCACCGTCTTGACCTTTGAGGGAGGGGTCGTTTGACGCCGGCTGCGCTAGAGTTCACCACGCACATGTCACATGTACATGTGTGCGCAAAAAGGCACAAATCTGAACTATGAATACACGAGGAAGATCATACTTAGAAATGAAATGAAATTCAACCTTTCAAGTCGGATAGTGAGTAATAGGTGGAGAAGAAATTGTGAACTAGACAAACAAGATCTCACAGATACAACAAAACATGGTTTGGTTCCATATTTATTAGGAGGTGTACGAATGCTAGTGGTGTAGGAAAGCTGTGTTTCATCGATGGTACCTCTACATTAACATTCTGAGGAGTCTCACCGTCCCCAAGCGTGTCAACGATATGAGCCTTGCTGGGCACTACGACTTCACATAGATACCGATCCTAAACATAAAGCTCTAAACACAAAACTGTGGTTGCCATACAACACACCACACTGGAAGGTAACATCTTCACAATTGTCAAACATAAAGCCCATTGAGAATTTGTAACATTGACGTCGGCTAACAGCTAGCGGTGCTAGAGCCCATGATGGTGCTCACCACGCACATGTCACGTGTACATGTACGCGCAAAGAGGCTCAAATCTGAACTTTCCTAATGGAATATTATTTTTGCAGAGTAAAATGTGTCTTAGTAATTTTATTTTCAGGGTTTGAAATGTCTTAAAATGTTATAAACCAAACATTTTCAATTTGAAAATGTGTGGTTATGAATTCAAAGTGCGTGCTGCACGGAGATTAAGAACAGTAATATTCCGGTGTGAACGCAGTGATAAAGAGACACAAAAATAATACAGAAAACTAATATGAAAATTCTAAATTTTAAAACACAATTTAAATTATTGGTGCCACTTTTATTTTCAATATATAAAAGTTTTACTTGGCATGCACAGCACTTCTGCTTATGTGAACCCCGTAGCCAGTCATGGTAGGTCAGTGCGACGCTTGCCTATCGGCAGTCTAGGAGAGCTTCCGAGGTAAGATGCTGTCACGTACGCACTACAACTTTCAGCACCGATGTAGATTTCAATAGCACTTTTAGTATACCAGTTAACCATTGCTTGCGTATGTTTTGCCAGTCATTTCCTCAAGCATTATGCTTCCGTTTAACTAATTAATTTTGTCCTTGAAGCATTTTTCAACTAAATCAAGGAGGAGGAGGAGAAAGATGACAGAGAGGTTTTGTGACACGCGAAACTTGAATCAGGCGCCATCTGCTTTTGCTAAAGGCGTTCCATTGTAATTTCTGTATTATGACTGCGTGCAATTTCAAGGGCTCTGTTTTCATGAATGTATTTAAGGGTATTTTTCATGTTTGAGTATTTTACGGCCATATCATGAACAACCACGTGGTTAACAGCCGTCAAGTCTATATACGCGCCATCCTTGTGCTTTGAGAGCTTATTTGTGAAATATCATGTGTGCAATAATTTATTTTAGGGTTCTATGTATTGTCACTCAGGGTTCCATGTCATTTTCACGTAAATTGATACTTTTATGTTTGACCACGTCACTTCAATGTTTGCTTTTGCCACCAAGAGGGCTGCTACAAGCCTGTAACTGCTTTAATCATAAAGAGGCTAATTTTCTCAACAAGAATAACAATTTGTCAGAGTTTAATTTGCAGTTTCCATAAAGAAATATTGTAATTCCACCTGCACCACATGGTCGACTACGAACTTTATCCAGGGGCATCCACGACATCTAAACTTGTTTTCACGTATGTGCATGTGTGTTGTAAATGCTCATCTCGTGCCCCATCATCTTCTAAGAGTATTAATGTAATTTTATATTTCTGTATGGTGATATTACTTCTGTCGTAGCCTCCTATGTGTATAGGCCGTTGCCACACTACCCACGTGCTGGAGGGTGAGCCCTAACGAGTTTGCGCTAGTGATGCCAAGTAATTACATGTGTTTATGTATCATCAGTTATTCATTGTGTAATTCACAGTGTCCTGTCTTCAGGGAAAAATTGTCAGTCCACCCTAGTAGCTGCCGACTCCCTTCCCTTGTGAAGATTGTGTTTTCATACACCACGGTGAGATCATTTATCCAGGCATGCATTAGAGTAATTGTGGGTTGGGCAGCACCCAAGTGGAGTTAGCTAGACATGACTGAGTTGTATGATTAAATTTCATGGCACGTGATTTGTATGCATGGTATAAATAAAACAAGTCTCACAGTGACTCATTCTTTTATTTTGTAGTGACAGTGTCCTTGCCACCTGTGTTTTCAAGTGTTAAAAATGTTTAGCATCAAAGTTTAGTATTGCAAACGTGTATCGTAAGTACGTTTGGGTGAGACGGACAAACAGAATCCACAGCATTCCTGAGAACCACGAGTCTCAACATTGTGGTGATTGGGAAGCACCGCTGGTGCCCAGATCTTCAGTAAGTAATTTGTGTCATTGTTTGTCTCGTGTCTCACCTGACGGGGTCAGCATATTCTAGAAGAAAGAATAAGAAAATAAGAATGTGTATTATCTCTACGAAAAATAATCTAATTTTATTTATGAAAGTTACAGGAAATCATAAAGAACAAAGGAGGGCCCACCAGCTATTAAGGTTTGAAGAGACAACCCATAGAAATGTCTTTGTGTATTGCGGGCAATATTTGTTTGAGGTGAAATTATGTGTGTACTTTCTTTCTGTTCATACATAACTGTTCCTAGAGATAAACGTAGTTATGTTACATAGGTTTTGCATCTATATCACAGTAAATAATGTAGTGTTAATGTGCCTACTGCAGCATGATATTTTCTGTCAAATATATATTCGTAAACATGAAGTCTAAGGACAGACAAATACTTTTTTGAGGGACTGTATAATACAAATAAAGTAATTTATAATGACAGTCTTACAAAAGTTGAAACAAGAATATGATTACAAAATTTAAAGTAAAGATATTAGTTATGAATAAAAAGATATTGACATAAAAGTGCATGTATAAGAGGCGCTTACGAAAAGTCACCCGGTTAACTCGATCAGGTTAAAACTTTTACTCCGTGCGTTCAAAAAGGGATGGAGTTAAAGTTAACTTGCATTCGGAAAGTCACCTGTATTATCTTGATCCTTGACTATCAACTCTGGGCTAACTCTGCATGACAGCAGGGTAAACTTGGCTCAAGCAGACGACAAACGTGAAATGGCACGTAAAAATGTAAACATTGCAGCAACAAAAACAAACAAGTAAACGAAAATAAATCTTGAAATCTGGAAACAATTAAAATATGTAAAATTATAAATGTTTAGCTGCTGTGGCCAGTCATTGTAGGCCGGATATTAAATTCTATACTTAACAGAGACTGAATACACAGGTACCGTATAGTATTATCGCAGTACTACTTAATACAATGTTTTTTATTACGTTGTTCGTTCGTAACATAATTTAACAAAAACTTGTCATAGTCATCAAGCACAGTATTTAACAACTGTACTAAATATTCTTTGAGTTCCCGCCATCTCAAAACCAGAGTTTACTCTAAAACTTTCAAAGCAACCTGGTTAACAGCAAGTGATCGCCTAAACCTGGTAACGTGCCCTAGCTAACCTTACCAGGTTACTTTTCGTAAGCGCCTAATGAATAGGAAATGAATTAATAATGTGGCACGAGAGCTTGTAGGTATATGCTGTTCACGTTAAAATGAGCGTCGGTCAAGTGAAACTAATATTATTAGAAAAGTAAATATTTTAAAATGCTGCTAATTTATATGATTTGGCCCTTTAAAAAAACAGAAAGCGGTACAAATAATTTTAAGTTATCACAAATGGTTACCTGACACATTTCACTCAACGTTAAGATAGTGAACTACTTTCTCTTCCATCGTTATAGGCTATTCATGGTATAGTGAACACTTTATGCCTTCTCATTTGGAATAATAGTCAATAAATATATTTTATTGTAGCTTTAGACATTAAATTTTGAGTCCGGTGAAGAACATACATTGTTAGATCATTTGCATGGCAATTTTTATTTTAAAAAGGGATGGAAGGATAAGAACTTGCTGTTAGAAGTAACTATGGCATCAAAAGTGCTCACTTTACCGTGAACAGCCTATAACAACTTTACTGTGTCGCATGTCACTCAGTGCTCCCTTTAAAGTATATGCAGGTAGGAGCAGTGACTTTTATTTTTTAGGTAGATTTCAAAAGTGCTCACTTTATCGTGAACAGCCTTTACCTACAAGTAAGCTGTTCTGTACGTAACCAATATGATGAAAATAAAAAGTAATTACCTTTAATGCAGGGTACAGTCGTTTAAGACTGTAAAACATTACACAGTGAGAATTTAAATCTGCTCTTGTAACAGGTTCCTTCACACCTTCCTTCGTTTCTCCTTTTGTTTTCTCATCGAGCGTCTTCTCCTTTTGCACGGTGATCACCTCTTTACCGCCCTTCTCTGCCACTTCTATTGCTGCAATTAATAATTTACGCAAATTAATAGAATTTGCACTTTTCTCCTCTTGTACACTTTTAACATCAATGCTGTTAGAACCGCTACTGCCACTGTTCATGTAGAACAGCAACAGAAGGAAAATGGCTATGACCACGCACAATCCAACACGATTAAATCGAATTGTTCCTCCTAGATTCATTTTACACACGTTTCAACTAGTTTCTCGTGCAATTCTTTAAAGCCAGTGCTATGGTTATGTCAGTGTTGACTTGGCACGCGACTCCAGTGGCCCCCCCGGCACCATGGCCTACCGAGGCGAACGAAATAATGTTACTACCACACGTTATACAAAGTTAATTTCTGCGAGACTTTTTTAAAAAGTTTCCCTCTATTGTACGTCATTTCGCGTCGGCAAACTTACACCGGGTGAAACAAAAACAAAGAGCGTCTAATCCAAACACCATATTCCTGTTGCGTGTATTTCCGCAATTTCAACACTCGTTTGTTTACCAGAGGTACCAGCTGGCCGGCTCGAACACAATGGCGTCAATGTCACCATCAGAGGTAAGTGTTGAACAATTAAATGGCCCTGCTTCATTGTAGTTTACGCTTATCGGCAATGCGCATTGGTTTTGTGCATGCAGCTTTCTTTACGAATTACGTTAGAGATGTTTTACTTTTTTTTTTTTTGTAGAAATAAGCATTTTTTTGGGGTTAAATCTACACGACCTGTCACTGCTCATTGCTATTTAAATATAATGTTTACTTAGATTTATTCACCGAATATTTCATACTGCAAGCACGTATTAATTTCGGTGCTTTTTCGACAGTTAGTGCTAGAGGAAACGTTACACGATTTTCTATTTTTTTTGTGCTACTCGTGCTAGGTTTTTATCTAATCAGCTGGTTTGTGTGTGTGCAGTTGTTCAAACTGTTGTGTAGCCATGTGGTAAAGACAATAAACCTATTACCGAAGTGACTAATAAAACTCATTAGTGACGTGGGCAGGGGGCATGAAGATGGGAGTGTATAATAAATTTGTTTTCAGCAAAATCCTAGAGAGAATAACTCTTCAGGGTTAATATGCACTATAATATTTTTAAAAACACTTACAATTAAAAACTATTACAATTAAAAACTATTACTAGACACGCACACATTGCAGCTGACATAAAAGTTAATGCTACAAATCTATACATTACCTAGTCACTAATCACCTATGCCCTATCTTAATTTGGATTCATGTCTGAAGTAGGCAACATGTTGAACACAGCATACATAATTATAGATTGGTTTTTCAATTGAACGATCGTAAAATAACTCCAAGTACATCATCTACAAGATATTGAAGCATTAACACATGTATAAAGTACGGTAACTAGTTACTTCTGGAAAATGTATATTAATGAAAATTAAAATTGTGTGTAGTGTTCAGGATTTTATCTGTTCCTTACTATAATTTATATGAAATAAATAAATTGTTTTCAAAATCTTGGACATAAGAAGTATTTTGCTTGACGCTGTCAGGCGAGACACAGAGACGAATGCGATACACTTTTACCTGTTCTGATGGGTACCAGCGGTGGTTCCTACACACCACACTTTGAGACTCAGGGATGCTATGGGTTCTGTGTGGTCGTCTCACCCGTGCGTACTTACAAAACAACTTTTAAACACAACACTACAATACCAAAAGACTTGATGGAGCTAGGTAACTGACGCTACAAAGACTTACATCTCTTACACTGCGAGGAATGTTTATTAATTCCAAGTTACACCGTGCCAGAAAATGAATTAGATGTCTTACTGCTTGGACGTGACAAGCCAGTTTCGGTGGGTTATTCCTCCTCCACGTTACTCAATTTACGCACTCCGCATTTATAATGCTCCGCTGTGTTGATGAACATAAGGTAGAATTTGAACCGGCAAAATAAACACACAATCGTGTGAAAATAGTCTTAGGTGGCACGGATGCCGCTGGATGAAGTTCGTTGCAGACCATGTGTGCAGTCATAAAGACACAATATTTCTCCGGTAATTCGCTCCAGAATCATTGGCATAAATTGGTATCAGCATTGGGAAAAGGATTCCCACAAGAAACAAGCATAGCTCTTAAGGCGTTGGATAGCTGGAAACACAAGTACGCGAATTGACAGTGTGGTCAGGAACAAAAATGCATCAAACATGAAAAAAATACAAGAACCCTTATTGAAATTATTACATAAACCCTGAGATAAAATTAAGGCGCACAAGATAGGACAAGAATTAGCCCTCATAACGTGGTGATGACGCACATACGGACTTGGTGGTAGCTAACCACATGGCCATGGGTGATGTGGCTGCAAACATATTTAACATGACAAAATCCTCAAAATAATTATACACACACGTTACCCTTAATATTGCTTGTCACAATTAAGCAGAAATTACAATGAAAAGCCCTAGACATGGGCAGATGGCACCTGATACTCAAGTTCGGGCCACATGGCCTCTCTGATATCTCTCCTCCTCTCATCTCATTTAAATTCCAAAAAGCCTGAGAGGCTACAAATATTTAAGTAAAGCGTATAGCATTACGCTGAGGATGTCTGGCAAAACGTACGCAAGGCAAAGGTTAACCGGTAAACTAAAAATTGCTATTGCGTAAATGACAGTGTCTTACCTCGCCAGCTCTCCTAGAACGACTGCCCAGAGGCAGGGGTTGCCTACCATGGCTGCCTACGGGGTTCACACAAGTGGAAGTGCTATGCATACTGAGTAAAAATGTTGTATTGAAAATTGAAATGGCGCCAACAGAATTATCGAACAATTTTACAGACAGAATTCAAAGTTATATTTTATGGTAATTCATAGATTGTCATTTGAAGTTATCTTTACCTGAATATTACCGTCTTCCTCTTCAGTGCCAGCCGCACACACTTCGAATTTGAAATCAGCATTACACAAGAGACTGAAATAAGAAAGTTTAGATTTTAAAAACATATTTTACCTTCGAAAGAAATACATAAGACACTGAAACATATTATCCTGTTTTGGAAAAGTTCATATCTGTAGCGGGCTGCATCCATGTGCTTACCCACATGTACCGTTAGTGGCGAGTGCCGTTATGGTCTAGCAGTGGCTGGCTCTTAGCCAGTGTCAAACAACCTCTCTCTCGAAGACCAAGACGGTGCAAGCAGCTCAACCCTGCTCTGCTTTGCTCTGTCCAGGTCTGAACCGGGACCACCGATCGATGACAGATGGGGCAAGGTCTCTGAGGTACTCGTATTCTGCGATGTTTGTAGGTGGGTGGGGTGTAGGCTGGAACCATATTGCTGTGGCTAGACAGTGCCTCTCCTTTTCTCTTTTGACTGGCATGACATGTTTTGTTTACATTGCACTGCTCACTTATCGACGCATACACCTCCCTACTAGTATTCTCAAACCCCCTAAAACTAGCCTGTTCCAAAATGCTCTGCCAAACTGACACAGGAAAACCTCTAAACGGAGTGCTATGTTCATTTTTTACACTGGCATCTACATCTGTACTGCGATTTCCCACCCTGTTTGGTGTGAAGTGTTCCGGAGGTGTAAAGCCCCTGAATGGTGTGGTATCAAGCAAGCTATTATTTACACTCCTGGTACGAAGCTACTGTACTGAGGTTTTGTTGTTTACATTCTCACTCATGTCGCTTTTGTCACGGCGCGTAACTTCTTGTTAATTTCTCCGTTATTTCACTGGCCCTATCCATTCGTGTGTCAGCCCTGCACAATGATCCCTCATTCCTGCTGACAACAGGTTCTCCTTTACATAAACATACATTCCTGCGGTTAGTTCTGGCGGTTGTTTTTTACACTCCAGTACCCACATGGCATAATACTTCTCCTGAAATCACCCGGGCCTGTTAGTGTATTTGCCGTTGGTGTGTTACAATTTCATTTGGCGGGGCCGGCAGGTTTTCGCGGGGTTTTCCTGGCGCACGTAACTTACGGCCTTGTAGCATTTCCGCCGATGTTTTCCTGTTGTGGTATTGACCCTGTTGCATATGCGAAACATGACTTCTTGTATGAGTTCTGCCCATTTTATGTGGTCTGCCCCTAACTGGACTCGCAACTGTATTTTCAGGTCTTGATTACACCGCTCAGTCGGGTTTGCCCTTGGGTGGTAGGCCGGGGTGGTATGGTGTTCTGTTCCCCGTGCGGTACAATACTTTCTCCGCTTCTTTCGTACAAACTGGGTGCCGTAATCCGTTAGTAAGTATTTAGGATATCTCCACCTCAGGAAATCTCACTGTGCATGACGTTGGCCACGGTATGCGCTCTGACATTACTGACAGGAAAAGCTTCTGTCCACCCCGTGAACAAATTGGTTATGACCACCAGGAACCGCTTCCCACATTTGGTGTGGGGGTACAGGCCCATGATGTCGACAGCAACTGTTTTGAACCTCTCGGTTGTTTGATGGGATTGTCGTGGAGCATTGCCGTCTGTTCTCCGCAACTTCCTAGTGTTACACATGATGTAATCTCGGATGTATTGATGCACGTCTCTCTGCACGCCTGGCCAATGAAAATGCATCAGCACGGTTCTCCGCGTCTGCTCCGAACCCGGGTGTCCATGTTCCAAACTGTCATGTCTGTATTTCTCAACTAGTTCACCTGTTTCCTTTGGCACGTATGTCCTCCATTTTCTGCAATTCCCTGGTGGGCGAACCTGAAATTCCCTGTTTACAATCCCCCAGTGTTTCAAAAATCTTTCTGCGCAATGTTGGCGGTGCTGTGCGGTATCTAGGGAATTTTCCTGACCAACATGTACCCTTTTCAACACATCATGGACATTTAAAGATGCACGTTCACTTGAAACATTTGGCAGCAAGGTTTTGCAGGATGAGTGGTGGTAATCCTGTTACCGGCATGGTGCGGCGAGGTGGTAGTGTCTCTTCCCACTCTGTGTCGTTTGTTACCGTTATTTGCAGACAGGGATGCCTTATCAATGCATCTGCTAGCTTGTTTCCTACCCCTGCTACGTGCTCTACCTGGAAGTTAAACTCTTACAACAACAAAGTCCAGCAGGCGAGTTTACTCTTACCTTTATTCATTCCCTCTAGCCAAACCAGACAACGGTTATGAGTTTTCAAGGTGATTTTACGGCCTAGCAAGTACAATCTATATTTGCATAACACAAGCACAATTGTCAAACACTCCTGTTCATTGACAAGGATATTTTCTTTCCGCTTTGCCAAACTTCGCACTATGGTAGTTTATCACGTGCTTACGCCCTTGTTCGTTGGTTTGATAGAGCACCACTCTAATACCCTGCTGACTAGCATCAGTCTGCTCGGTAACCGGAAGATCTGGGTTGATCCTGGCTGACGTTTTACAGTTTTGAAATGCAAGTTTTATCACTTGAAATGATTTTTCAGCTTTTGGTATCCATACAAATTTGGGCTTTTCTGACAGCAATTCTGTGAGTGGTGCGGCAATAACAGAAAAATTAGGAATAAATTCCAGCAACCAATTAATTTGTCCAAAAAATTTTTGCACTTGTTTACGTGACCTGAGGGCTGGTTTTTCCTGTATTTGTTGGATGTGTTGTGTTTCTGGTTCGTGTCAATCCCCTGAGACGTAATGCCTTAAGAATTCCATCTTACTCATGTCTTCGTTACACTTGTCAACCCTACACATCAGTTTGTTACGTTCCAATCTCTCAAACACAAGGCTCAGATGGTGTGAGTGTTCTTCTCAATTACTCGTCCATACTAACATGTCGTCAAGATACACCATCGCAAAGTCTCCAATATATCCGTCTAAAACGTTTACCATGAGATTTTGAAAGGTAGCAGGAGTACATTTATTCCAAATGGCATGGCAACAAACTGGAACCTCCTCCCATCAGGTGTAGTTAAAGCAGTCTTTTTACGGTCTTGGGGACGGATAGGCACTTGCCAATATCGTGATTTCAAATCTAAAGAGGTAAACACTGCAGCGGTCCCTAATGTTGACAAAGTGTCTTTAATGTTTATGACAGGTGGTGGCATATTTACTGTGATTTTATTGAATGGATGAAAGTCAACACAAAACGCCCTTTCGCCATCTTTCTTAGGGGTTAGTGTAATTCCTGAGTTTAGTGACTTTGTGTAAGTTTAATAACATGGTCACTCAACATCTCGCATACCTGCTGGGTTATCACGTTCCGGAAGAAAATACCTGGATCCCTTTGCTTCGTGTAGACTGGATCCTTGTGCATAGTGATGGTATCGTGTTCCATGACGTCGGTGCGTTGCAGCTTCCCCTCGGTGTGGAAAACACTGGTGTACTGGTCCAGCAGATGTTGCAGTCTTCCCTGGTACTGCCCAAGTACCTCGTGCGCGAACTGATCCAGGAGCACGGCAGTTGTTGTCAGTGGTGCGGCTCCCACTGCGTACAGTTTCCCCGTCCCACGTATCCCCATGTGAAAGCGGTCGAGATGTGGCTCGATGACAGCTTGATTGTTGATCAACCACGGTAAACCAAGGATCATTTCTTCGTATAGGTCTGGCACAATGTACACGTCGCACTTAGTACGCAAGTCCTGTATCCCTACTGTCACGTGCATCAAACTTGTGGCCTCACCCTGTTGGTGTATGGTAACAAATTGGAAGCAGTGTGGTGGCACACGTGTTGTAATGGCCTGAATTAATACCTCACGCACAAAACTGTGACTCGCAGCAGTGTCTACAACGGCAATTACAATCTTCCCTTCTAACTCAATGTTTACACGGAATACTCGAACAGTACTGTCACTTACTTGGTACACTTTTACACCCACAGTTGGCAGACTTCTCGACTCTGGTGGTGAGATTAGTGCAGGTGCTGTTTCGCCAACCTCCCTAATCAGTTTCCCGACCTATTCCTTTGGTAATAATTGTCGGATGTGTTGTTTCTGCAGCTGGGTCGTTGTCCATGTGACATTCGCACTGGTGGCAGTCGCATGACATCGACAAGGATTGCGGGGGATGCGGGATTTGACAGTCCATGGTTTCGTCCTGTTGAATGATACTCCTATCCTGCATCTACATCTCTCTCTCATGCAGGTACGCTTCTCTCGTAAACTGTTCTACGTTTCGTCTGGTGACTCAGCGCAAATACTGCGTAATGTCCAGTGTTGACAACTTGACAATGATTTCCAACATGCCATTGGTAGCTTGCCCTTGGTTTAACCTCTTGAATAACCCTATTTTTTGCTGGACGTTTTCCTCTAGCCCTTCACGCTCCCACTGCTGCTCGTGGTACAGCTGGGCCAGGGCCTATATGGCGTCACCGTTGGTGTGGAACTGGCCTAAAAGTCCTCCCACGTCACTCTGTATTCTCGGACTATGTTTCACCACGCGGCAGTGGCGCCTCAGGCGGTCGGCAGTTACGTTAGTTCATTCTTCGCGATGTACCTTATGCGTAATAAATTTTTCTTCACACATAGGTAGGAATGAGCTTGGGTCCTCTGAATCGTGACCCGCAAAAGTTGGCAATAACACATTCCTGTCCGGCCGGGTCAGACATTGTGGTGCGTACGTAACTACAACCTGTGGCACGGTGGGTTTGTTTTGTGGTGTTCCTGGCGGCACGTTCCCTACATAGTCATTGTTCCGGCACTCGGTACAGTTTATTATCCCGTTGCGGAAGGTCACATATTCCTCCGGCCCGATGCATCTTAGGTGAAAATTCTGTGTACTCTGTTGACATGTGGACCACTGCTTCCCCGCCCTGTCACATTCAGCGAGCGTGTACAGGAGTTGCTCTGATGGCAATAATGTGTTATCGGGCATGCATTGATATAAAGCTGGTTCCCAAAGGTTGTAGTCCAACAAGTTAAGTTGTTTTAGTTTCCCACAGTGCACACATCAATCGATCGGCATGTCCCAACTTCTCACCTTTGCGGGTGTCACGGATGCTGGCGCAGTTGGCTTCACATCTTATCGCGGTTTCTCTGCCGTGTCTGCCATTTTATCGTGGTTGTCCCGACATGGATGAACACACTGGCCCCACTTGCGAATGCCAATTGACGCTGTCGGGTGGAACACGGAGAAGATTATGATACACTTTTTCCCCTTCTGATGGGCACCAGCAGTGGTTCCTACACACCGCACCGCACTCAAAATAATTATACACACATATGTTACCCTTAATATTGCTTGTCATAATTAAGCAGAAATTTCAACAAAAAGCCCGAAACATGGGCAGATGGCGCTTGATACTCAAGTTGCGCAGGCCGCATGGTCTCTCTGACATCTCCTCTCATCTCGTTTAAATTCCAAAATGCCTGAAAGGCTACAAATATTTAAGTAAAGCAGATAGCATTACGCTGGGGATGTCTGGCAAAATGTACGGAAGACAAAGGTTAACCGGTGAACTAAAAAGTGCTATTGAAACCTGCATCAGTGCCAAAGTATGAAGTGCGTACGTGACAGCATCTTACCTCGCCAGCTCTCCTAGAACGACTGCCCAGAGGCAGGGGTCACATGGACCTACCATGGCTGCCTATGGGATTCACATAAGCGAAAGTGCTAAGTACGCAGAATAATAATGTTGTATTGCAAATTGAAATGGCACCAACAGAATTATCTAACCATTTCACAAACAGAATTTAAAGTTATATTTTCTGGTAATTATTAAATTGTCATTTGAGGGTGTCTGTTTGAGTATTGTTGTCTTTCTCTTCAGTGCTGCATGCACTTTGAATTTGAAATCAACATTACACAACACTCTGTAATATGATGGTTTACACTTTAAAAAACACATTTTACCATGGAAAGAAATACATAAGACACTGAAACACATTATCCCGTTTTGGGAAAGTCCATATATGTAGCGGGCTGCATCAACGTGCTTACCCACGTGTACCATTAGCGGCAAGTGCCGTCATGGTCTAACTGTGGCTGTCTCTTAGCCGGCGTCACACTATATATTATTAATCATGTGTGTATATATATATATATATATATATATATATATATATATATATATATATATATATATATATATATATATATATATATTGTAATGAGTTTGTGAAATATCTTTATTTCTTACTTAACTTTTTATAAGATGTTTTTCTAGAAACCATAGGTTCTCTTTTTTAACACAATACTGTCCATGGAGAACCACTCATAATGCATAAGTCACTCTCAGAGAGTCATTACCAAAACATCTCCCCTTTCTTAAAGGTCAAACATTGAACAGGTTTAGGAACTTGACTGCTTCTCCGAAAGCCTTCAGTACTCCCTGTGGTATCAGTAGGTTCTAGAGTCTGATAAGGTTGTGGGTTGAAGCATGTAGGAAGAGCAGGTTCTTGGACAGTTTTTGTTTCAGTATTGTCACCACTTACAGGTATTGTATTGGCTTTTTGATCGCTTTGTTTTTCAAAGGTTGGAGGAACGATCTGTTCCGACTGAAATTTCCACGTTCAGTTCTATGTATGAACGAGGAGCTTTATGATGTTGTGCAACAGTACCTTCCTGTCGCCTATCAGATATAAAGGCATTGCTACCAATAGGTTGCTCTGTTAGTGTCTTGGCAGCATGGCGACAGTCAAAGTTGTTCTTTTGATGCTGAATTCTATTCCCCACCCTTTTCTTCAACGCTTCTATATCAACCAAATATGGCCTAAGGTGTTAGAGAATAGTTGGAATATGAGTTCGAAACTTAACAGTGCGATTTCCTTCTCCCAAAGACGTGGCAAAGGGGCGTATAAAACCAGCCCTAAATTCATACAAAAGAAGCCCTGCAAGTGAAAAGTTCTTAAAAGCATGCAAAACTATCAACTAACAAAATATAACACATGACTTGTTTTCTTTTCTTTTACTATTATCAATATTTTCCAGTACAAAAATATATTTTATATAGACAGCATGAATATTATTCAAGTTGAACTTCTTACAAAATAGATATTCATTTAAAATGGTGCCAAGCAAAACAATTTTGCAGCATTCAAACTTTGACAAACTTCTAAATTTATCTCTTAAAATATTGTTACAGTTTCTCTCTTTAGAAATTAAGTAGGCTATACCAAGTTCATTAAGGGATGGAGGCCTTAATCAAATAAAAGAAATAATTATAATTGCCTTATTTTATTTACAATAACTACAGCAAAATTCTCTGCACTCAAATTCTCACAATAAATTGAAATCACTTATTGTTCACGATTGACACCAACTAATAAAATTTATAATTACGATAAAGAAATCAATGAAATTAAATAATTAAAGATCAGTCCCAATAGACATTGTATCAACCTATACAGATATTCTGTAAAATATGTGTCCAAATTGACAGTTCGAATATTTACAATAAAATCAGTATTACTCTTCCATTCAATCCCACCTCCGTTCAGTCCATGTTCCGCAAGTCGCAATGTTCTAGCCCTCCAAGCGCCCTCATGCACAGTAGGCTTCACTCATCGGTTTCACACCCTCCGGTCCATTCAAGCCATGAACACCTCACTCGCTGTCGTCCCGCAATCTCCAGTTGTCCACACTCATTTCACTCACGCACACTTGACCAGGCGGTCTCCATCAAAGACTCCTGGCCGCTGGGTTGCGGCAGTATATATAGTGTCTTAGGCTGCTACTAGAATCTTCCCCAACTTGCGTGATGCGTCGCGGAGGGCTGAGGTGCCAGCCAGTCTCACCACAACATTCTTGTGTTGTTGCTAAACATATAGGAAACTCTAGCAGGCGAGAGGAGGTGTGTGACACCAGCAAGTCTCGCCGCTGTTGGCATTCATGGGATTCCCAGAAGGGGAGGGTCAGGAGGTCGCGAGTGCATCGTTCCAGGAAGAGAGGAGGGCAAGGTGGGTCTCCGATTACGGCGCCGGACAGCCGCAGCGCATAACAATACGATGATGCAACAATCTCTGGTAAACATTACATTTGTTCCTCATAGGTAAGTTTTATGTCCATTAAACTTTTTTAAACTCTGCCATCCAAAATGGCAACAACCTTTATGTAAAACCAATGTCTGAAAATGACCTAGTTATATTTAATTTCACTCAGCTGCATTTATTTAAAAAATGACAGCAAATTATGAGAATTGTTTTTTGTGTAGTCCACATGACTAAATTTCTTTTCCTCTCTAAGTACAATTAATTTGTTCACTTGTGGCTGTATAAAATTTTTTACATTTATCCTTCATTGCTAAATGTTACTTCAAAAGGCATTTATTTAAATTTACAAAATTACTCTTGCCTGACAAACATAGCACCAACATTCCTTTGAAAACTTCAAAAAAGTTTACACAGACAAGAAAATGTGAGACGTAAAATGTCATCTACATGGCTAAAACTCACATTATCTTCGCCATTATTCTCATGTGGGTGTTTTCAGAAATTTACAATACTTTTACTTCGATTTTACGTGAAAATTCTGCTGATTTTAAAAGTAGATTTTAATGTGTTCTTCCCAAATATCGGCAAACAAAATATAATATCAATTTAAACATTAATTGCTGATTTCAATTTGAAAATTGGACAACCATTGCAGTCTGAAGATATTTTTTGTTTACTTATATTTTCACTAAAGTCTCAGGGGCTGCCATTCTCTGCTGAGCCAGCGCCCCAAGGTTATATACCAGAAAATCTTAATTGCCCCTACCGGGGTGCTACAAACGAACAGCCAATCCCTACACAAAGAATGTTCTGTATTCTTCTACGACATTTTCAAAAAATCTTCGTTTGCAAGCTTAATCCGCTGGAAGCAACGTCACACCAGCCACCATGGGACACAGTGCAGTGCTCCGACACACAGCCCACTCGCAGCGCTCCTGGTGGCGGCGCGTGGCTTCAGGCAGTTAGGTGAGTCAGATGTGACGGAACTTGCGGCCTGAGCAGATGTTCATGCATGAACTTCCCTGCCGGCCGCCGTTTTTCTTGCCCACGCAAGAAAACTTTGTCACAGAAACATCAAAGGATGTGTTTTAAGGGTCAGTCTTTATATTTTTATAAGTTTGCACCATCATTTTTCAGTGTTTAGGAACAATGTTAGGAAATGGAAATTTCCACAGTGTCAAGTTTTACGGCAGCATGGTTGTGCTTAGAGGTGAAGTGCCAGTCAAACCCACGCATCAGGCACGGTCAACAGCGGCAGTAGAACGACGGGGAGGGCAGTCGATAATTTTTGAGACGTTGTCTCAAATCCGCCTATTCCCAAAGGCAGCATTCAGGGATAAGAACCAGAGAGCAGCCAGGATCTCCACCAAGATGCCCAGGCTGTCAAAAGACACCAGGTTGTAAAAAGCAGCTCACTATCCCTTACTCCTCATTTTAGGGATAAAAATAAATTATGACAGTTCCTGAGATCACCCTACAGACCCTATACACTACATTAAATCGTCCGATTTTCATCATCACCCAAAATATAAAATATAGTACCTTATTCATTACCATAAAATACATACTACCAGATATGGATCTAAATACACCATAAATATATATATAGTCATGAAACACATTAAGATGAATCTGAGCATGAATACATCTTACACCTATATGAATATGAAAACCCTCATGAAATGAGCATGAATACATCTTAAAACTATATGAACATGAATACTCTAATGAAATGAGCATGAGTGAGCGAAGGGCAGCCCCAAGTCTTTAAATGAAGACAAGTCCTAAAAACAAGTGATGAATGCCCTTAACAACAAATGAAAACACAGGTTGAATACAATACATTGCACATAAACAATACCTCTTAAATCTTAACCAACACCTGCAATTTAGACAATAGAATTTCATGATCATTAATTTTTGACTGCACTGTGATAACCTGAAAATTGAAATGTTTGAAGAAATGCTCACAGGCTGGGAGGCACAAAAAGCAACAATAACTCCTTGTATGCTACATTATGTAATATTAGCCTGTGTTTTTCCCAGAAAATCTACACCAAGCGATCATGACTTTACCCTGGCAAAATCCTATACTGAAATTTCTATGATAAATTATGAATATTAATTTTAAAATCTACTATACCCTGAGATGACACCCACCATTCGCAAGGGAAAACCCTACTTCCGCACTTTTCTGCACAACTGTGAGGCCTTTCTGCAAATTCTTTAGTAAAAAGTTGCAAAAATCATGATTTATTAAAGAACAGGGGGCACCTTAATCTAGAAGAGCAGCTACCGTAACTTGATCAGTAATTACAACTGGTACATAAAGCAGCCCATACTTACTCTCAAAACCCAAGCTGTTCACAGAGTGCTCCCCTATTGCATTTCCCCTTATTGAACACTTAACTTTAAAATGCCCCCTTTTGCTTGCAGAAGAAGCATAATATCTCCTTCAACAGATCTTCCTTTCTTACACTTTCACTTCCTTTCCCTGTCTGCGAATACCAGGAACGGGTCGTAACTCCTCCTTTGCTTGGGTGGTTGGCTGGGGTCACAAAAAAAAACAGACTCTTTATGATAACAATTTTGGCATAGTGATTATTCGTACCACAAATAATACAGTTCTTAGAGGGTCCTACTTTCCTTACTTCCTTCTCTGCGACATTTAATTTGTTACCCATTTGCTGTAATGAACAATCTCTCAAGGTATGTTCCACATCTATTACCAAGGAAAAAAGCTGTATACAGCTATAGCCTACAGCGACGAGTCTCTTTATATGACAACTTATACAGTTTTAAGTATGAATAATAATGCACTAAAATAATACAATAGAATAACATAAACATATAAATTATTAAAATCAAAATCCTAAAACTTTGCAACAATACCTACCGTACCAGTCCTTTATCTCGAAAAAGGTGAGTCCAAACTTTTTTGTGCAGAATCAGTTTTAGGCAAAACTTTACGGACAAATTGAAATGAAGTCAACTTCAGAATTTCAAATGGGAAGATGGTACAAAATTAGTATAGTTGAGTAGAGCTTGCAAAACTGAACCTTTTTTTGTCTAGAAAGTTTTGTGATGGGCGTATGTGTCACCATTTTGAAGATATCTAAATACCTCTGACACACTCAAATGTTATAATGCCACAAGGCCATGCCAGTCCAAAAGAGACGAGCAGGAACTGTTGACACTAGATATCATTACTTGTGTTGAACAAGAGGCATTTTGGCAATACGTACACTGTGAAAGTTTTCTAGCGTGATTTTTAATTTATGTAATTCATGCAGTAATGGCATATTGTAATTTAGAGGTATTTAATATGCTTACGGTGCTCAGAGAATGTCACCTGAATTACAAACAAGCAGAACGGGTTTTATGCAGGGAGATATAAAAATCGTCCATGCCGGTCACAACATATTTTTCAGCAATTTGGGGGAGAGATTCACAATAGTGGCCAGGTGCAACCAACCCACAATCAAGTCAGAAGACGTGTTAGAAACAATAAACGTGCATATATTCTTGCTGCAATAAATCTGGACCCACTCATTTATACTCTAACCGCACAGGATTCCAGGGTGAGCAAAAGTACCATCTAGAGACTTCTACACAATGGTGTTTCATGTCCCTAACACATTTGTGTCCATCAGGCACTAAGCAAAGATGATTTCCAGACAAGAATTGCTATCTGCAACTGGTTTTTAAATCAAAATCTGGACTTTCTGATTATCATACTGTGGACTGATGAGGCCACTTCCAAATTTAATGGGGATGTAAATATCCACAACGCTCACTATTTGTCAGCATATAACCCTCATTGGTTATGTCAGCAAGACAACCAGCATGTTTGGAGCCTAAATATCTGATGTGGACTCGTCCATGATAAAGTTATTGGACCTTATTTTTTTGATAAACAATTAAATGGTGAATGGTACTCTAAATCTCTGCAACACACACTGACGGAGTTGCCACAAGGTGTTCTATTAGCAACACTTTTGTTAATGTTGTTGCAATAAACTGGATGCCCGGCCTGCTTTTACTTGGTGGCCAGGCTTCCTTTAAATTAAAAATTTTCTTGGTCAATGTATTTGCAGAGGGGGACCAGTGACTTGGCCACCAGTCACCAGACTGAAGTCCCTTTGATTATTATTTTTGGGAATGCATCAAAGACGCTGTGTATAAACATTGTCTTACAACAAGAAATGAAATGAAAGACCGAATTCGGGTAACATACTGGTCGTTGCCAGATGCAGATACTTTGGGGCACCCAAAGTGCATGAATATTCTTAGAACAAGCTGGAACGCATTTGAAACACCTATTACAGTAAACAGAAAATAAGGAAATGTGTTCTTTGTAATAATTTGTAAACTATAAATTTTTTTCGTAGTTAAAAATCGTAATTTTTACTCTTAAAATGTAAAAAAAATATGTTTATTTAGAATTGGAAGTGTAGGAAAATTTTTTTTTACTAGCTACAGCATTGAAAGGGTATTTTTAAGTACATCCATTATCCTACAAAATTTCTGTTTAGTTTCGTACAGATTTTTCAACTCGTTAGCACCAGGGAGGTTTTTGATGATATTGAATTAGCGAAACATACTAAAAAACTTTTCAGACAAAAAAGTTCAGTTTTGTGAGCTCTATTCAACTAGGCCTATACCAATTTTTTGCCATCTTCCCATTCAAAATTCTGAAGTCGAGTTCATTTGCTGCAGTTCCCAGTAGATTCCAGGCAATGTAAGGTTCACCAATGAATTCAGCCTTAAAGGTTTGCCTAAAACACATTTGACCTGAAAAAGCTCGGATGCATTGTAGTCGAGAAATAGGACTGGTTTGGTAGGTCTGGGACATTCTGTTTATATAATGGCTGATGAAGGGGATTGGGTGATTTTCGGAGGGTCTGGAGAGTGAAAAGGGATGAGGGAAGGAAGCGCTTGCCACCAGGCGATAGGCCAATTGCAAATTTGTGATGATTTTAATTACACAGTAGTCAAAGGTACTGACATTCTGGTAAAGGAAGACTATGTCCCATCCAGCACTAAGTATAACAACTGAACTGGAACTAAATGTCATTTCATCTAAAAGTGTATTAATATTGTCTAATTTTAGAAAGGGTGACCATCTAGCACTACCTAGCCTTCTTTGAGCATAATTATAATGATAATGATATATATGACCTTTGATGCTGAAGTTCATTATCAATCTCAAACCATTAACTGCTGGACCTAAATTCCTAATACTGTACCACATTATATTAAAAACCTTTAGAATACAGATTATGGTTATATAAATTTTTCAGTGAACAAAGAATGTAAAAGAAACAAAATAGACATAAATTTCGAGAAATTAATTATACCTTTTAATAAAAATAAGGGTTCTAGAAGGTACCCACAAAAGCTTGTACAAACTTGCCAAAATAAAAAATTGTGTAAGACAGTGACCTGATATATTTATTATTCTATGACACTAAATACATATTTGCTTTATTATCATAATTGTTACATAAATAGATAGGGATTCTAAATTCTGGGGTTGCAAAACAGTCTCAAGGGTGTAAGTAGCACTGATGCAATGCTCTATATGAAATAAAATGCTGTCTTAGGCAGGGTTACGTATGAATGAGAGGAGGCTGGCACTAACTTGGTCCCACTGCCCACCCGAGGCGCACACCTGTTGCTACGGCCAGCCGGAAGAATGGATGAGGCGAGGAGATGGGGATGAAGACAGCGGAATAAAGATGGGGAGGGAAACGGGAGAGCCCCGAGAAAACTCAGCACATCACGTCAATGTCCACCTCACTCTCCACATGGGAACATCCCTATCTTAAAATTCCCTGCCCACGAGATTGAATTGGGGGCGTCATAAACAGGAGGCTAGTAACAAACCAACTCAACCAAGAGTGAGTTCCAGTAACTCTCTATAGAAAAAATAAAACTCTCATTCAGTCAGTCAAAGTGTATCTGGAGGTTTTTCCATTACTCATTCTCCCAAAAAAAATTGAAAATTTTGACATTTAAGGGTACTGGTGACTGGCAGCAGCAACATTTAAATAGGAAATCCCATGTTAAGGAAATTTTGCCTCAGTGCGTTAATTTTAAAGGTAGGCATTTCAAACAAAATGTATTATTCCCAAATTTTTTAGAAGTTCCTTACAGTGGAGATGTTTCCCTAACTCTACAGATGGTTTTCAAGGAATTTTTAAAATTTGTTTTTTACAAAAATGTATACATATTATCTATATTGAAAATATAAGCTCGTAGGGATCTTCTCTTAAACAATATGTGGAGAATGCATTTTGTTTGAAACTTTTATCTTTAAAATTAATGTACCGAGGTGAAATTTCCTTAACATGGGATTTCCTATTTAGATTTTACAACTGCCAGCCGGCAGACAGTGCCCTTAGTATGTTAAACATTTCATAGGGCACTTCTTTGTATTATGGATAGCAACTGCACACCATTGCATCCCTATCTCTTCCCCCATGCATGCCTATGATTTTATGCAATTATAACTTAAATGTGTTAAACAAAGGATAGTAGGCCTAGCTTGTGATCACCCGGTTTAGCTAATAACATTTACCTTAAGGCACAGGCCATCAATGATTAACTGAGCACTTTGGAAATCAACCTTTGACAGATCTCACTGCATTTGTGTTAACAGACTAACATGCATCCAGTGAAGTTGGTAACGACAGAGATAAAGTAGTTTCATTTCTTAATGTTGAATTTAAAGTTTTGGGTAAAAATCCATGAAAACTGAAAGTTTTGCATGCTGTTGTTTTAATGCATACAAGTGTAAGAATCAGAAAATTGGTAAAATACTTGTAATTTCACTTAATTGTTGCATGAATAAAGTGATCAGACCCATTGCAATGTTATGACGGCTTCCAAGTGCTGGGAATGCCGTGAGATGTGGTTCATGGATGGTGGTCCAGGAGCCAGAATAAACATTTGGAAAATTAGAGGTTTGAGTAGTGGATGTGTCTGGGCGTGGTGAATTGGATGAGGTATTTTACCCGGGGCACCAGGCACTACCAGACTTAGTGCTGTGAAGTGGTAGAGCAGACTCTTCTCACTGGGTCGTGTCGTCGATGGTCAAAGACAGCTATCCTTCCATGCTGCTGCACGCCTCTGATGAATCTCGATAAACTGTACGCGTATTACCCGGTGGATTATTGAGGGCATCCGCACTCCTATGCTAGGTTACACCGAAATACTCGCAAACAAAAATATGAAAGTTCCAACGCACGTGCATATCGGTGGGAAATTGTAAGGGCCCGTACCCTGAAACGCCTTGCGGCTTACCTGAGTAAAAACACTCGATTTACGTAGACATGCCCCGAAGGCAACACTTATACAAACTATAAGCCGGGCAGAGACCGGTCGGCAGCGGAAAAACTATAGAGAATTGGTGCGAAGCCTGTAAGTTACTTAAGGTACAGAATTAAGCTTCCCCAGGCAATTCAAGCACCGGGGAGGTGAGAGAGTTTCCCGGGCTGCGAACGAAAAAGGTTCTTGAAGAAATTAAACTATTGCGGTGAAAATGGCTGGTAGCAGCATGCATCATGCTGCCCGGGTGCGGAACGCGACCGACCTCTCTAAGCTCTCGGTGTCTACTTTCTTTCCAACATGGCACACTCGTCGGGGTTGTCACCAGAGCGTGCCACGTGGAACTACTTTCTGGCACCATGCACGTCCAAAACTATGCTAACCACTGACACACGTGCAATAACCTGCTTAGAAGTTCAATGCATGATTAACAAACATAATACTCTGCAAAAATACTTGAGATGAGGTGTAGGTGATGACACGTGAATGGGTACACTGACAAAGCACTTAAAAATAACAATAGAGCTTTAGAAGGATGATTATGGGTGTCCTTCCTTGCACACGTGACAGTTTGTTATTACTCTAGCCTTTTTTATGTAATGTTTCTGAAATAATAATACCCGTGGTAATATTTGCTGGTATCACTGCGCTCCGTGCACGTGACTGCACGGCCACTGTCCTCCCGTTCGTTGTGGTGTACCGGCAACATACACTGCACTTTCTTGCACTCATGTCATGTAGTTTACAGACGCGCTACAGCGTGTGGTGGAGTGCGCCTCCTCTTTGCTAATGTTGTTGACGGCGGGCAAACGGTCTAAGCTCAGCTCACGTCAGTTAACTGTACATAGGGTGGAAGAATATAAACTGTTCATACATGTAGATCTAAAGCAGGACTTTCAAAAGTGCTCACTTTACCACAGTCTACAGCAAGTAGAACACACTGCCAAAATTGCAGAAAGTATGTTCTATGCTGCAGATGAAAGAACACGTATGTATATTTTGTAATGCTGGAAAGTTGTTTTGCTAGGATTGACGTATTTATACATTAAAAAAATCAATTAATAGTTTTTTTTTTAAATGAAAATTAATGGGGCCACAGTGGTTTAGTGATTAGACTATTACTCACCTCCCACGTAGGCGAAATTCCCGGTGGGTCGCTCCCAGATTTTCGCATGTGCGAATCGTACTGGACGATGCTGCTGGTCAGTGGGTTTCCTCTGGAATTTCCTGTTTCCCCTGCTCTTTCGTTCTGGTGCTGCTCCATACTCACCTCGCTTTACGCATGTTGGCTCTCAAGACCTAGATTTTACGATCCATACAAATCTCTTCACTTTCTCACTTTATAAAAGTTTTTATTTTTTTATTCGGTATGCTTTAGAAGGCATATTTTAGGGAGAAAAACCTTCCAAGTGAAGAAGTAGTAATAATGTTAAAAATATTTTTTATTAATTTTATGCACATCCATTTTAGCCATGAAAGTTAACATTTTTGTAACTGAAATAAATGTGCATATAATCATTTATTAAAAATGTTTCTTAATGTTAATACCAATGTTTTTTACATATAACTATAGTAATTATAATTACCCTGTTTGAAAAAGGTTTTCTTGCAAAATTTCACTTAATAGAGCATCTAGACAGGAAATAGACTTACATATGATAAAAAATAAGACATCAATTGATGTTTAAAATGTATTTAAATATGGAAATTCTAACCAAATATGTTAGTGTTAATTTTCATGTGCAACAGTAATTGTACTTCTCTGACAATTTTTGTGGTGTGTACTACTTTTTAATGAGTTATTCATGTTGTACAGCTGGGTACTTCTTTGGAAGGTACTCTACTTATAACTTAAAAGTTAAACACGTAACATGTGTCAAAGAAAAAGACATCAAAGTTCCCGACTATGCCAGCACTGGAGTGTTACTTTCATTCTGTTGTTTGACAGAGAAATTTCATTGCTTTTAAAAAGGCCATCCTCAGTAAATTGATATAAGAGTTTAGTCACATATCTCAAATCAAAGGGTATGCAAATGGATTTTATGAATGGGACCAACCATTGACTTAAATTGTGGCCATGAATATGTTGGTAAAGGCTGTTCACGATAAAGTGAGCACTTTTTAAATCGACCTTACAAAAAATTCACTGCCCCTAAGTGCATATGTTTTAACGGGCTCACCGAGGGACTTTCCCCCACTTAAGTCGGTAACGATGGTTGGGAAGTAGTTCCATGTATTAACGTCAAATAAAAAGTGTTAGGCAACCATTTCTGATATCTTAAATTATATATTTTGCTTTCTGTGTTTTTTAATGCATCAAATTGTAAAAATGAGCAGATTTGTTCAACAATTACTTTTCTAATAATTCCACGGTTTAAATTCACCGACGCATGAATCAAGTGATTAGGCCCATAACAATGTTAATCTTATATAAGGTGGAAAAATACATCGTGCCTACAAGTAGATCTTAAGCAGGGCTTTCAAAAGTGCTCATTTTACAGTGAATAGCCTACACCTGCAATGTAAACATAACACAAATAACATAACGCTGCTTTGGAGAACCCTCTTCAATATATTAGGCTAGGTAGATTACAAATTTCCTGCTGTAGGGCAATTTTAGTGACCAATAGGTCAAGACACCCAATGTATGTTATAATTTTAGCTCCTAAAAAATTTCCATCTTCCCTTGTTGCAGAAAAAATCTTTAGTTTACATTGACGCCGTCGGGTGAGACACGAGACGAACGATGACACAAATACTTACTGGTAATTTGGGCGCCAGCGGTGCTTCCCAATCACCGCACTATTAGGACTCAGGGTTCTCAGGGATGCTGTGGGTTCTGTGTGTCCGTCTCACCCATACGTACTTACAAACACGTTGGAAATACTAAACTTTTAATAAAATCACTTAAATAAACAACTGATAAAACATATGTGGCTTGGACACTGTCACTACTGAATGAAAAATTGAGTTCACTGTAGACTTGTTTTATTGATATTATTTATACGCATCAACGTGCCAATGAAATGGTTATCTCGGTCATGACTAGCCAATTCCGCTTGGGTGCTCCCCAACCCGTAATTAATCTAGCGCACGCCTAAATGGATGATCTCACCGAGGTGCGTGAAAGCACAGCCTTCACAAGGGAAGAGGGCCGACAGCCGCTAGGATGGACTGACGGTTTTTCCCTGGAGACAGGACACGGTGGATTACAAATGAAAACCCTTAATACACATTGGCACGCGTGATTACTCTGCATCACTAACGCAAACTCGTCGGGGCTCGCCCTCCAGCACGTGGTTAGTGTGGTGATGACCTATACACAGAGCCGGCTAGGACGGGAATAATTGCACCGTACACTAATTACACAATTACATAGACCCTTGGATGATACATGAAATAAGATGGGACACGAGATGAATATTCACAATAAACACACACGTGTGTGCATGTGTGAAAACAAGCTTCGTAGCAGACCACGTGGTGCAGGTGAAATTGCAATATTTCTGCGTGGAAACGGTAAACTAAATTCAGATAAAATATTATTCGTGTTGAGTAAATGATTCTCTTTACGATTAGAGTCGTTACGGGCTTGTAACATGCCCGATGGCGGTGAAATCAAACATTACTGTGACCGCGTGGTTAAGTCCAAAAAGCATCAATTTACATGAAAAATACATTAAACAGTGAATGAAAAATACACAGAACCCTGAAATTAATTATTGCACATACGATGTTATATAAATAAGCTCTTAAAACGCAATGATGGCGTATACAAAGACTTGGCTTCAGTCGGCCACGTGGTCAAATGCGCGGGTCGCGTGACCTCTCCGACATCTTCCTCCTTCTCGATTAAGTTAAAATTGCCACAAGGGAGTAAGAATTTGTAACGCGGAAGCATAATGCTGTGGAAAATGTCTGGCAAAAACATACGCAAGCAAAGGTTGACCGGTAAACTAAATTCACTATGGAAACCTACATCAGTGAACAAAAGTTGTAGTGCGCACACGACAGTATCGTACTTCGCCAGCTCTCTTCGACAGACTGTCCAGATACAAGCGTCACACGGACCTATCATGGCCGCTTACGGGGTTCACATAAGCGGAAGTGCTATGCACGTCGAGTGAAATATTTTATATTGAAAATAAAATGGCACAAATTAAATTAGATATTGTTTTACATTCCTATAATTTTGTCTTAATTTTCAATATTATTTTAATGTCTCTTTGTGATGGCGTTCATGCCAGAATATTGTGTTCTTAATATCTATATCTGCGCCGCAGGCACTTTGAATATTCACAACCAAACAATTAAAATTAGTACAAGCACTTTAAAACATTTTAAGACATATTAAACATTGTAAAGACAATATAACACATTTTACCCTGAAATTAACATTTATAGGAAAATTCAAATTATCAGCCTCTTTGCGCACGTGCGGGACACGTGACCGCCGTCACGGGCTCTAGCGCCGCTGGCTGTTAGCCGGCGTCAACATAATCTAACTTGCAATTTGCAAAAATAGTTTAATCATGATTTTGTCGATCGTGTGCTGCAAACCAATGACTGGGAGAGATTTTGCCAGATATGATTACATTCTATCATGTTACAGTGGTACATAAGAATAATGTTGAGTAATTTTAGCCAACACCATTAAAGCATCCACTTGTTTTATTTCCTTCATTGTGAATTTAATTTTTGTTTTTGCGCTGTAGGAATTTAAAACCACCAAACATGATACAACACACAAAACACAATAAACACACACGTATGTGAGTGATGGTGTGTGTGTGTGTGTGTGTATATATACTGGGTGAGTAGATAGAAAAAGGGGCTGCTAGGACAATTGCTGAGGGGTGCTGATTAAATACTAATATCTAGAGTAGCAATGCAAAATGTGCAACTGCATTGCTCGATAATGCTTTTTAATATGTTTAAAATGTCACCTGAGATATTGGGTGCTAAGTGGAGCACATTTTCACTTGCTTTGCTTTGTGTTTCAGCAAATGTCGGATATACATATTTAATTGGGCTCCTGGCTGAGGTACTAAGTTGCCATCCACCATATTGGATTCAGTGTGATGTCATGGTAGCCATATAAATGTTTTCGAATTTCCCTAAAAAATCACAGAAGTTCTCATTAAAATTATTATTTTTTTGTATTTTCTGTCATTCCACCTATATTGACAGCTCCTAAATATGCACACCCAATATTTTTTGGTCCTATTTATTTTAAAATAAATATTGTGACTCCTCAGTTTGCCTCGATGACTCCATAAGGTAGACATGTTTGTGTGTCAAGTAAGCAGATGAGCAAAATAGTTCATATTTATAAATAAAGGTTATTTATTTACATTTTAACCCCCCCCCCCCTCCACCTGACAGACGTGCGTAAGCAGTTGACTTCTTGCGCCTATATTAGTAGACTTTGTGGCATGCCACTTCATATGAGTCTGTAACATTGCAGGGGTGTGTTGGCAATCACTATGATATTCAGGATTTAGTACACAGCACATTCTACATGCATAGATGGGCTTGGGATTGGCCAGCCAATTGTGAGATGCCAATCCCTAAGCATGACCCCTGACCACAGGGTAATTAGTAATTCACAAGCGAGCCCTCGCTGTCATTCTTTTGTCAATCGTTGGTTATTATTTTGTTGTTTCTGCATAATTTTTTAGACAGCTTATGGGCATTGGTCATTCGACCAAGATTTTATTATAGTCATTCCAAATATTTCTGCAGCTGTTGGTAAATGTCGAAAGGCACCTTATTGTTGCAGTACTATTATAGGCTGTTTTCATACAGAGCTGATGATAGGGTATAGGGTATCAGTGGGTCATGGAAAATTCAACAATAAACCCTATGTATGGTCAGGCAGAGAGTTTTTTGCAGAAACTAGTAAAGCACTGGGATTGCTCGGGGGGCATCTTTTTGTCAGGCAAGGAATGGGAAAGAACACCGACCTCCAAGGTGGATGGTTGGAAGTTCCACAACTAATAGTGCCAACAATATGAGTAACTGGATAATGCTTGTGTGTTCTGGTGTTGGTGGTGTGCTGAATTGTACTTTGCACAGCCAGGAACTGAGTAGAGGCTATCAGTGCTAATGGGAATGGGAGGATGTTGTCTAGCAGAGGGAAGATATAAGCTGGGAAATAACTGGGACTAATCTGGGTAAACCTGATCAAGAGATGTCACAGGTTCCCAGTTCACCTTATGCCTAAGCATCAGTTACTCCATGATCCTAGACACCTTCAGCACAGAGAGACCAAGAGAAGAGTACTAGAGGAGCTGTCCCATCGGAGAACCTATCATGACCTCGGAAATTTGGACAGGGACCATACAAATCCAAGGGGTGGGAACCTTGGGGATACTCCAGTGGTTCACAACTTATTGGCTAGTGCGGCCTGGAATCTGTTCTTCCTTGCTCCCAGGAGGTGAGATGCTTGCTGGTCCACAGTCAATAAACGTGGTTTGATAACGGCCACAAGCCAATTTTCCAATGGGAATGGAATGGGAGGAGTTGGTCCACTGTAGGTTGCTGTATGTCAACACTTACAGAACCAACTTCATGGAAGGCTCTTAGATGAAGGGCTAAATTAATCGAAGTTGCCCTAGAAACAATTAACTGGAGTATAGAAGAGCAGAAGTGTTACCCTTGGCTGGATGTTCCACAGATCCTGTGGGGTTTTCATAACCATAAGCAAGGCATCAGTATCATTCCTCTCCCAGGTAAAGGGAACATGTATAGATAGGTAGGGAAGGCTTTCACACAGAATGAGAGGGAAATGCCATGAAAAGAAGGGCTACCATTACAAGTGGAATCTCAAACTGATGCCTTGAATCAACTACTGTTATTTAGAACTCTGCAACAGCACAAGAGGCAACTTCCAGAAGACAGAAAACACCTGTTGGTACCCAATGATTTTTCTACAGAAAAGAACGAAACCTGAAACGAAGATGGCCTCAACAACAGGGGATACAAGCTGGACGCATGACAAAGTACCAGTAGAAGTCACAGAGGGACAATGATGTGCTTGCAATGCAGGACTGTGCCTCATAAGGACAGAGGACTGCTCGTGTTGTGAACGCGAAGAAAGACACTACACTTGATGCCTAGGTTGGTGAAAAGGAATCATATTAATGGGAAGTCTGATGTATAAATGTCAAACATGTCGGAGCCAGGAGAGAAGGTACATGGGAGAAGGTGTTTATAGGGTGTAATGCGAAATCATTCTCAAAAAATTCAATTTTCGGTGCATAGGGTGGTGGGATGAATTAATGAGTATGGCAGCAGTCATTCCACTGTCGTCAATGCAGAGTGAGAGGTATCTCCCCAACACCAACACTGAGAAAGAGGTGCCCCTGGTTAGAGTCCCTAGAGAAATGCAGGGTGGAACCAAAAGGATTTTCAAGGGTTCCTGGCTCAGTGTGAGAACACCCTGATGGAAGCAGGAGTACTGACAGTGTAGTGGGTGGATGTGGTAAGATTCCAGTTAGAGAGGCATGGCACTGATGGCATAAGTATGGGTAATTCATAAATAATCTGAACAAGCTGCAAGAAGGTTGGAACCCTGATTTGGAAATATGAGCAGCACAGGGGAAGTATCATTAGATCTGTATGGCAGACCAAAAGAAGATGGAGAAGAAAGTGAACATTTTATTAATAAAATAAACTCAGTTATATTGCTATTTGGTGCATGTAGGGATAGTGGAAGAGATAGTGCCCCGTATAATTGAACTGGTGGACTATTAGTCCACTCCTTGGAGGGAAAAAAAGCCAAAAGGCAGGATTGGTTCAGTGAGCCATATGCATGGAGAGGGACAGAAGATTCTTGATGTGAATGGAATGCAGGGCTCAGAGAACCACATCATCGATGACAACCCTAAGAATACTGTGACTGAATTTGTGAGAAAAATGGACGCTGGGACCTACCCAACAGGACCCAGTCCTCAAGGAAGGCCAGGAAACACCATTTGCAGGTCAAAACAAAAGAGGAAGCAGTAAAGGGTTTCCACCCATAGAAAGCAGACAGATTAACGAATATGAGGAAAGAATCAAAGGAGGGAGAAGCACTTTGTATTATGGCTACGATCGATGGGAAGGAATGCATGGCTGTGTTAGATTCTCCAACACTGGCAATCTTCATTACGGCTACCTTATTCTTAGAAAAAATAAAGGGAAGACCAAGGACACAGAAGTAAGTAATTCTGGTTTGTGACAATCTCATGTTTTCAGTACAAGGGAAGAGGATAACTCGGTTAGCTGCAACAGACACCAAGGAATACACATGGAGTTAATAGTGGTGGATGACCTAAACAAAGTCATCCTTCGGGAATTCTGGCTCATTCAGCAGGAGACAATACTAGATTTCTGGGGATGGTGGTTACAGGTGGAGGAGGTCCATCGACTTGATACCGAACCTGCCAGCACCTGCGGGGCAAGATTTACCTTGGCACAAGATAAATACTGTACAAATTACGACATCAAGTTACAAAATAGTTGTGAGAAGTTTTGGAAAATTACCAGAAAGATGTCACCCACTAAGGATCCCTTTTACAAATGTGCTGAGTCGCGCACGTGTGAGACTAGGGAAATGAGAGAGATTCCCGATAAAAATACTTGTATCAAAGGCGACGTCTAACATGACATCCACACATTGCAAAATAATTTGTTTTTATGCTGTGACCCTCTGGGAAGGCTAGCCTGCTAACCAATGTGTTACCTTTCTTTATGTCAAACCAAAAACATTCCAACTGCAAAAATGTTTTCCATGTGACATAAAATGTATATATTTGAGTTTATTTAATATTTTAACAGATTCCGATGTAAGTTTAATTAAACACTATGAATATAGGTGGAAATCATGTTTTTCTGAGTTGGAAAATTGCGATTTCAACATTATTTGCCCCCCCCCCCCTTTTTTCCTATGTACCTACAGAGCACTGGTTGCCATATTGATTTTATAGGTATACCTTATACCAAATCGATACAAGGTATAGAGGATAGGACTTAGACCTAAGCATCGGCCATCTTGCATCCATATTGTATGCAGGTAACCTTTCACCTCGACCATGACCTTTGACCTTCAAAATGAAAAAAATTCCAAAAATTTCAAAAAATTCCACAAAATACCATAAAAAATATTATTATTAAATATATATATAAACATTATTAAAAATTAATTATTGAAAAATAATTTTTAAAATATTTAAAAATTATTAATTTTTTTAAACTTACATTTCAGAAGGTCCCCCCAGCACAATGCTCAGCAGACGACTGACTCCCTCGCATCCACGCCCCTCGCCTGTAGTCATTCCGCCATATTGATTTTTTCGTTTGTCATTTGTTTACATGCTACTGGAGGCAGCCACATTTGTTTATATGTTACTGGAGGCTGCCATGTGTTTTTTGTTTGTCATTTGTTTATACATTACTGCAGGCAACCCTCTTGGTAAACGACCACAATCTTGATAGTCATCACCGATTCGCCATATTGAAAGCCAATAGCAATGACACCTTGAAAACCTAAACTCGAGAAAAAATGCACAAAAGTCAGCAAGCATAATACATTACAGACTAGTACCACCATATTAGATTCAGACAACCTCAACCTTGACCCCATGACCTTGAAAATAAAAACTCAAGAAAATATACATAAAAAAGTCAACAAGCATAATACATTACAGAGTACTACCACCATATCAGATGCAGACTATCTCGACCTTGACTCCATGACCTTTGTGTGACCTTGAAAACCAGGACTCGAGAAAAATGCACGAAATTCAGCAAGTACAATATATTACAGATTACTACAGCCATGCAAGATGAAGACTACCTCGACCATGACCCCATGACCTTGAAAATAAAAAACTCGAGAACTAATACATAAAAGTCAACAAGTATAATACATTACAGACTACCGCCACCATATTAGATGCTGACTACCTCGACCCCATGATCTCCAATGACCATGAAAATATAAACTAGAATAATACATAAACGTCAACGAGCATAATATATTACAGATTACCACCACCATATTAGATGCAGACTGCCTTGACATTAACACCATGACCTTGAATGACCTAAAAACAAAAACTTGAGAAAAATCTATGTGAAGAGGCAGAAGCTACTCGAGACGATCCACCTTCCACTCAACTGCTGTCAAACTAAACCTCTCGGCTTACCTCCGTACTGCTTATGATATACAAGTGTGCAAGTCTTGTGGTGTTATATTGACTTTGAACTAATTGTATAGCACCATTAATACATTGTGCAGACACCGACCAGCCAATCACCAAGTTACATTATTGCAGCTAACCAATCACATTCGAGCATTGAGACATCACACACAGGCAGGTAGGAAGGCTTTAAATGCTAGGTCCTTGATAACATTAGCATGCAGTTATATCCTCAACAGTTTCTTCCAGACAAGTTCTTCGCTCATCTATAAATCATGGTCACACTTAAAGTAGACAACTGACTCCTGTTGTCGGACCGACCCCATTGACTATCAAGATTGTGGTCGCCTACCAAGATGGTTGCCTCTGGTAATGTATAGACAAATGGAAAATTAAAAGTACACGTGGCAGCCTCCAGTAGCATGTAAACAAATGACGAACGATAAAATCAATATGGTGGAATGAGTATAGACTAGGGGAGTTGGTGCGAGGGAGGCAGTCGTCTGCTGAGCATTGTACTGTAGCACGTTCGGAAATGCAAGTCTAAAAAAAAAAAATTGTTTTTGATTAATTTGTTAATTTTAAATAATTTTTTAATAATTGTAATAATACATTTTTGGCATTTTTGAGATTTTTTTTGCATTTCAAGGTCAACGGTCTTGGTCGGGGTCAAAGATTACCTGCATACAATATGGATGCAAGATGGCCGATGCTTTGGTCTGAGTCCTAGTCTCTATACTTTGTATCGATTTGGTATAAGGTATGCCTATAAAATCAATATGGCCACCAGTGCTCTATAGGTCCGAAGGAAGGGGGGGGGGGGATTAATTAAATTGACGAAAATTGGATTTCAGGGGCTTGTTTTTGCATGGAGGGAGGGGGACTTATACCATTTTTGGGGGCTTCTAACTTTTTTGAGGGAAAAAAAAGGGACATTTTTAGGAGAAAAAAAGAAATTTTCAGGGAAAGGGGAAATTCTGAAGGTCTTTTGTTCGATTTTGAGGAAAAAAAGGGAAATATTGAGGAGAAAAGGGGAAAAAAATAGTGGACGCGACATTACAAGATGATGGTTGGCGAATCCTAATCGTATACCCAATCCCCTTGTCTTTCAACTGCCATATTGCTACTACTGTGATTTGTTCTTTGTTATTTTTATGTTTATATGATTACAATCATACCTAACCAAGACTCGAATCCAGATTATATCAACCAAGCCTTATCCGTTGTAATAGAATCCTTTTAAATGTGACGAATTTGATTGATTTTATGTTACATTTCTTGGAACTGGGATAAAATCCTGTGGGATTTTACAGCATAAAGACCTTTAAGGCATAATTTGTTTAATTCGTTGTTCTAATTTCCTGAAATTCAAATATTTTTTCACGAAATTTTTCAACTTAAAGGCATTTGGGATGCTATTCCATTTTAATGTTATTTAGAATGTAATTGTAGCATGATACATTTCTTGGAATTTGGATATTGTTTCCCAGAATTAGATTTCTATAGTATTTCGATTTTTTTTTAAATTTATTATTACTTTATTGGAATACTTTTCTGGGTTTCATAATTGTTTAGTTTTAAGAGAGTAAAATATCATTTCCTATGCTAAAAAACTTGGCTGTGTAAAACAGTTTAAACCTTTTTGATGGTGTGTCCTAGGACGTAATTTTTTTACTGTGTAGAAATTTGATGGTGTAGAAATTCATACATTTTTACAGTGTCGAGTAATTCAGATTATTATAAAATTTAAAGTTTTTTTCTCTTGCAAAACTGAAATGCAATATCGTATACATAATCTGCTCCATTTTTACAAAACGCAAAAGCTTTGAGCTGGCAAAAATAGGCGAGGCGAGAAAGGTCTCAAAGTGTGGTGTTGAGTGTCCATGAGCTGCAGCCAGGGCAACACACATTGCCGAGTGAAGTTTGGTAGTGTGGTGGGCGGCGGAGGAATGGGGGAAGTTCTCCCTCCTAGTCCTATTGTATAGGTGGCAGCGGCGAGCATCAGACTCTGCTTGAATGGAAAGTTGTCGGGCGGATGGAAGCGGGCGGGTATCAATAGTGGGGTACGACGCTGACTGCGGTGTTTATTCTGAACCAATCTCTCTCACCTTGCCGGCTCCACACGACCCGGTCTGGCCCGCCCACGCGAAGTTCGCTGCGTATTCTGGCTCAACTACGCACGATACACTCTCATCGGCTCTTGAGAACAAAGTTTTGCCCGCTTCTGTATACACTTGATTTTCGGCTATCCATTAGCTGGTATTGTACACGAGGTTTTAAAATTACTCATACCCATATCTTTTGTAAAAACATGTGGTTGTAGTCGACTTCCTTTCCAAAATAAATTTGGAACTGATTTTTACTCAGCATAGAGTAATAAACTTTAGCAAGATTATAATTTCCTATCCGATAGTATAATGAAATTTTTTGTGTCGCACAGAAGTCTACAAGTGAAATACGTATTTTTGTCTGTTAAAAAAATTAATATATGCCGGATTGAAACTGAGACAACTTTCCCAATATGTTTGTTTAATATATATTTTCAATGGTTGAAAATAAATTTTAATTTGAGTATTTTCGTACAATGTAATAGTTAAAACTTGAAAAAAAAAAAAAAAAAAAAAAAAAGAAAGAAAAAAGTTTGAAAACCGGTGTTCTTTCAATGTTTAAATTTTAGCGAGTTAAAATTATGTCTTATAGCTGTGTTGATATGAAAATTAATCAGTGATTAGTTTAAAAAGTTGGAAAATGGTATAAAGTTTGCTGGAAACATTATACGTGTAAAATGTCTTATAAGTTTACAGGATTAAACTTAAATTTTTACTTAAAACAGTTTATATCTTAAATTAAATTTATTGTGTTAAAAACATTTGGAATGCATTTCTTAGTGATGAGGACAAATGAAATTTTATCGGTGGTATTTGTGAGATTTTATTTAGCTGGGAATGCACCAGGTTCTTGCCTTCAGAAATATAGGAGGAAGTTTCCATGTCCGAGCGAAAATAACACTTGGGGAGGAGAGGGGATATAGGCTAGGTCAGTTCAAAATTTACTGCTACCTCCCTAGGGAAACCGCCCCTTTGGCCTTGAGCAAGCTCCATTCATAACCGAGGAATCACTCTGGCGTTAAAGGGCCGGCATGTCGAAGCAGAGGAGCCAAAACTAGAAAAGATGCTTTCTGAATAGTGTAGTGGGAGAGGGCTGTGTAGCCTTGTTCTTGGAGTAGAACTCGCTTTTCGCACAAAGACAGCTTCAGGGTAGGGGGGAGGCAGGATGGTCTGGGTTCTTGACCTCGGGGTAAGTTCCTCTGGATAAGGTGCGCAGGGTAGGGTGGAAGGGGGTATCTATGAGCAAGCAGGACATGATCGGATCGCAAGTAGGCAGATGATGCCATCTTGAATCAGTTGCGACAATTGAGAAACAAGGACAGATGGGTGACTGACCCCCAGGACATCACAGAGGAGGGGTGGGAGGGGGTGACTGGCATCCTGAACTCGTGGTGAGGGGTGCAGGGTAGGGGTGAGTGGTTGGGGTGTGAGGGGGTGGCAGATATTTCTCATCCGATCGGAACACAACTACTCAAGTGACGCCATCTTGCCTTAGTGCTTAGTGCCGAAAACATTTGACAATCGCGGACAGCCTGGGGTCGCACTCCGGCGAGGAGCGGAGGGTGGGTGCAGGGAGCGAAGTGACCTCTGCTATCCCACTCGGCGCCATTTTTAGTTGCTCATGTACGCTTGGAGGGGACTGATGTGCTATTTGTCAGCTCATTCGTAAACACCGCACCTCTACACACTTGGTGGCCGACGAGCTTACGATATTGGGTTACCGCACAGGGCGAGCATCGCACCTACCTTCATCTCTAGCAATAGCCACAATTTACATAGTATTATATCAGGAAAATATAAATATTTGTGTGCTGACTTATTTTTTTCGGATCCATATACTGTGTTTGTGATAAGTAATTGCTTGTTCGGTAGACGAAAATACCGTTTGCGTTAACAACTCGCGATTTTTGTTACCAAGTGATGTGAATTTCACAGATTTAATGGAAATTTGTAGTACATCTCTATAAAGTGTTGCACAGTTATGCTTATCGGGCTTAAGTACTTCTTCACGTTATCCGAGTGTCCGTACGCTTCGAAGGAAATAATGTGTGTTAAAAGTGAATTATTCTGAAAATAGTGGAACTTTAGTTAAAAATTATAGTGTCATTGTCTGTTGTAGGACGAATGCATAGTTTTTCTCTTAAATTTCAACTCATTTGTCTATCGGTTTCTCTACATGTATATAATCAGGCGACACACGCACACAGCTTATAAGATGACATAATTGCTATGCTGGACTCCACATAAAACAGATGTGTTTTAAATAATACTCAAGATATGTGCGAGAGGCATGAAGTAGTGTACATGCATTTTTATTACGCTATTGTGTCTGTTTAAAATTTAAATGCGAGTTTGGAAATCTGTATTTATTCATACTTACTAGCTGGATTTCGTTTAGTGAGTTTGCACTTGTCGACATCAGATGTTATTCACGTAGTTAAGACTCTTGTGTAAATTATATTTCTAATCTCGAGACTCACGTTTCGTTTAAGACTCACGTAATTGCACGTAGTCGTTTGAAAATTTGCGATTCGATGCGTGTAATTAATTCATACGTAGAACATTCTGAATTTCTGTCGTGTGTTAAATATATTCGTAAAAATCGCCTATCTACCACCAACATCCCTCCAAACACCTCAAAATTAGAAAAATTAGAAAATTGTATTCTTAGCCCACTCTTGCACTCAACTCTACACCTACATAAAACATTGCAACCCACCACTCTGGTTATCGACTGCCAGAGCTCGAAGGATGAGGATGTGCCAGAGCTCCTGCTTCCCCCTCCCCCTCTCAAAAAGAAAGAAGTACAACAGCAAAAATATTAACCCTTTCAATAAATTTAACCCTTTCCATTTTTGATCGGATTAAGATTGGTTTAAGAAATTTTTAATCGGATAAGATATGATTAAGAATTATTGATCGGATTAAAATAGGATTAACGCTTTCAATCAATTTAATTAACCCTTTGATATCAAATCGATAATCCGATTAATCAAAAGTGAGGTATAACCGGCCCGCCCCTATTACCGAACCTGTTTCAGAGGGGAAGCTCAACAAATTTCATGTGATACAAGATTGCAGCCATTGTCAAAATGGTTGGGTTGGCTTCCGGGCTAGAGCCGCATCTTATAGGTTTCACGTTAGTTATGGAGACCTGACCATCATAGGAAGCAAGCTGAATCAACCATCATACACATCCCCCAATAGTTTTTACATTCGTGAACAGTAAAAATATAATTGTGTTTGGGATTTGAGTTTTCGCAAACACACTTATTTTAGTAAAAAAAGATAAAAATGTAAGGGTGAAATAAAGACAGCAACCTTAGCGAGTCATTTTTTAAATTCCGTCGTCATATTTAAATAAATTAATTGTGAAATCCAGGCTGGATTAGGTTTAGGACAGAATAGTGAACATGTGGAGGTAATTTTCCTCTGTTAGTGGGGAGAACAAGGTTCATTCTTTACTTAGGTTCTAACAACCATACAAATCACAAGATTTTATAAGATTATATTTATTTTATGTTAATTGAAATTATCCAAATCTGTATATTTATTTTATGATAATTATAATTATCTAGTTGTCTACATACAAAACGTACAATATCCAGCACTTATGCAACACAGTGCCACATGGCTGCAAAAAATTTTAGTTGGCAAACTATTAGCATAGAGGTTTCCAACCAGTAATAAGCGTTAGCCGATCACTCCTTAATCTTCATCATTCTCTCACGCATGCAGATATGTCATTACAACAAAGATTTGGGCAATCGACACGATCAAGCTAGTTCCGTCAGATGCTAACAATCTAGTTGCGTTATCTTCACTTGTGAAGGGGGTTTTTTTTTTCTTCCGCTGTGTCATCTGCTGACGGTTTCAACCTAGCGCATATATTTTAATTTTTTTTTTCTCCCGAAATGGAAGACAAATGGAAAACATAAGTTACGCTATACCATCAACCACATAAGAGATGGAATCTAAAATCTCGTTCTGGAGATGTAAAAGAAAAGTGGCTGTTAAAAAAAAAGTAGGATACGGCACATCGTAATGTTTGTGCAGTGGAAAGGGAACATGTAGCATTCCGGTACAAATAGGTACTAAAGCGATGTATTTTGACCCTTAACCGCGAGGTATTGATAGCCGACGAGGGTGATTGAAGTGCACTAAACCTTCCTACAGACTTTCCACCAATAAAATGATAGGGTCATCGCTTTAAGTGTGGTAGGTCCACGCAGCACGACGAGAACACTGCACGCCATTTCACAGCCTTGCGTTTAGCGGCGATAACGCACTTGATGCGCGTGACAGTGTATCCCTTACCGCTTCCTTGGAAATAAACTGCAGGTATAGGCTGTTCATTGTAAAGTGAGAACTTTTGAGGCCCTAGTTACTTTTTCTCCTATCAGCCATTTTTTTTAACCCTTCCACCACTTTTTAAAATAAATATTGCCATGCAAGTATTAAACACAGTGTGTGTCACTGGACTCGAAAGTTTATGCATTAGGCTCCAATAAATATATATTTATTGACTGTTGTTCCAAATGAGAGAGCTTCGAAA
Source organism: Dryococelus australis (assembly GCA_029891345.1). NCBI lineage: Eukaryota > Metazoa > Arthropoda > Insecta > Phasmatodea > Phasmatidae > Dryococelus > Dryococelus australis. Next base: position 332,619,211 of record CM056995.1, on the reverse strand, counting down.
AGTCCTCACTTTACCGTGAATAGTCCATAGGCAGAAATTCGGCCATGGTTGTCAATCCGCGCGTGAATCCGCGGTCTGTTCCAAGCTGGCGCGGCCAACGTGGAAGTCGCGTGGTTAGCGCATTCGGTTGATGTGTTAAAAAGCGGAAAGGGGGGGAGGAGGAGGGGATTTTGGAGGGGGTTCCGAGGTCGGAGGACCGGCGTGTGCGCGCGCAGATCAGTCGCGTGCTGGTCGTCGCGGCGCGCGGTGTCTGATGACTGGTACGTGTTGTTCGCGATCTCTCGCTGCGGGCCGCGACCACCAAGATCGAGTGTACCTAAGCGTTGGAGCCATTGTGGGAATTCCTTGCTAGGAGCTTCCTTTGACGGTAACGCCATGATTCTGGAAAGGGGGTAACATATTTTACGCTCATGTAATCCGGCATTCCTTGTTTTTTTTTTTAAATTCTGTTTTTCTATTATCATTATTATTATTTCCGTGCTTCTTCCAAGAGTGTTGGTCGTATTGAGGCATTGTAACATTAATGTATTTCCTTATCAGAGAAGTTGTGGCTGAAAATCGGGCAGCATCAACATGGCTAAGATGAGCCGCTTTTCTTGCATGGGTGACAACCTAATTGTCCCAAATAGAACGAATGATGCTTGACATGTGTATGGGGCGGCGTAGGAATTGTCTGTAGGAAGCGGGAGTACGCTGAGAAAATACCAATACAGTGTCCGCCTTATTTCCCATACGAGAATCACCGTTTGAAAAATCCCCGCTCGAATGAAGTTAGTAATTCTACTATAATGAAGTTACTGGTAAACATTTAAATTATTATTATTTGCCCTAAATATTTTCAAAGCGACTATAGTACATAATTGTCGGAAGTTATGTATACATGCAACAAGGAGAATCTTGAAATGAATTAAAACATCGTAGTCTGTAAACGCTGCAAAAAAACACAACAAACTTCTACTGTCATGAAGGGAGGGAGGTGAATATATCCCACCCTCTACTGCGCGCTCATTATCCTAGTTGCTTTGTTTTGCAGCTGCGCTCGCTGTTGTTACATTGAATGGTGTTTCACAGACAACCCATTCTTCTGTGTACAAACATGTCGAAATATTGTAGGATCTGAGTTGGCATCACCATTGAATAAAACAATAGCTGCGTTAACAGTTTCCAAGAATCGATTTCGTGTGTGGGTTTTTGTTATGTTATCACTCTCGCGATCCCTTGTCGCGAAATCCAGGAAGGAAAACGAGACACCCGTGGAATGTAAATAAAGACTATTTAGTGCTTCACCGTATTAGCTATGGTGAGATCTGGGTCCCAGTTATATTATACCACGAATTCTAATCTTCAAATTCCCAGTTACGAAACCTCCAGTTTTTGATTTCAAATCTCTGACTCATTGTCTACGCCTCCCGTGTTTTATTTCGGAACTCGTGAACTAGTTAATTTCACATTATGTAATTTGCTAGACCTGATTTCATATCGAATATAATTTAACACGTTAAAAAATTTTTACGCCATAACATACTGCTGGGGCTTGTGAAAGTTATGTTTTGTAATTAAGCATTATTTTTAACAAACGGGAATTTTAATACAAAATTAATTTACTTCTCCGTAGAAAATTGCTCTCCTTTTTCATAGGGGTGAAAAGTCTTGGTGGCCATGCACGCTAAGACGTCATACGCATGTGACGAGAAGGCCTGAACGGCAGCAAATGAACCTAAACCCCGTCGTGGTTAGAGATTTTGTGAGCGAGCGTTTGGTTCGGACCACCATCATCCTATAATCTTTCTGTGCGTAATTCTGGGACGCAGAACGGTAAGACGTGTTTTTTTTTCCTTCCCATACTTGGTTTCGTTGGTATAGTTTAGCTCACGAACGAGTGTATTATTATTATTTTTTATCCTTCTGAAAATAATTTGGTGCACAGTTATGTCCATAGCATAATGTTTTTCTTTTGAGCCACTGGGCTGGTTGAATGTCAGCTGAGTGTGTTTGTGGCGCGGGGAATCACCGCCGTATCCATGGAAACAGCTGTAAACAGGACTGCATTCGGAACTGTCGAAAGAAGTACACTCGTCAATGAAATAGACAGATCATGAGGAGGTCGGTGACGAGTGACAGAACGCGCTGTCCATCACGTGGAGTGTCTCGGTTCCCGTACTAGGGATACCCTCATAACAGAATCGACAGGCTGTTTCTTATGTCACAGACTTTGGGGAGGTGATTCCTTATAGAAAAGCATTACGAAAGTGCCGATTGACGTATGTCCGGAAACGGCGTCTAAGGGTTGAAAGCACCCCCGAAAGTTTGGCTTTAAAAGCAGTTTTTTACTAAATAAAATGGCAAAAATTTAATATTAAGTTACACTATTTAAATATCTTAAGTTAATACTAATTTGTTTTCACTTTATTAAATAAAAAATAATTTTAAAGGCCAGTTTCTGGGGATGTTTTCCACGCTTAGACGTCGTTTCCGGACATAAGTCAATCTAAATTTAAGTAACATGTTTCCGTAAGGAGTCAACTCCCAAAGCTTGTAACATAAGTTACGGAACAATCTGTATATAATTTATATATTTTAAAATATATTTTTACAGCCACTTAACATTTTACCATTCATTCAGCATTTTCTTATATACATCAAAGTACATAACAAGTAAATTGAATAAAAATATTACCAGTAAAATAAAGACATTGTTACAGTATAGGATTAACAAATAAAACTATACATACACACAAACACACTTCTAATAGGTTTCTTAAGTACAACTGTAAACATCGTGTATAAAAATTTCAGATCCAAGAAATTCAGTTACAGAGGAAAATACGTTTGTTTTTAAACACGTAAAACTATTTTACTAAATCGATTATATTTTTCGGTTTTAGGTACAGTACTTTATTAAATCATTTGAGTTGGCTGTAGTATAACACGAGGTAAACCTAGTCGGAATAGCAAACCAGTTATGTATATATACACATATGGCGATGCTATAGGCTGTTTATTCACTATAAAGTGAGCACTTTTGAAAACTCTCTCATTTGGAATAATAGTCAGTAAATACATTTTATTTTAGCATTAGACGTTAACTTCCGAGTGCGGTGGAATATACACACTGTGTTTATTACTTACATGGAAATATTTATTTAAATTGGTGGTTAAAGGAGAAGAAAAAGCTAAACGGAAAACGTAAATAGGGCCTCAACAGTGCTCACTTTAGCGTGAACAGCCTGTATCAATATAAACTAAACACACATAAACGATTCTATCACATACAAACATACAATTTAACGTTAACATATAAGCTACAATACCCTGCCACACAGAAGTATACACACAAACTTTGAAAACATGGCGTCTCCAAACTGTTAATATTAAATATATAATAATATAGGCAGTTCACGGTAAAGTGAGCACATTTTAATGCCCTCACAACAGGAATAATAACAAATTAACGTGTTTTATTGTAGTCTCAGATGCTAACTTTTGAAAGTGGTGAAATGTATTTACTGCGTTTGCATGACAATTTTCATACCAACAAGTGGCGGAAAGACAAAAATTGACTGGAAAGCAAAATTTATAAGGGCCTTAAATAGTACTCACTTTACCGTGAACAGCCTATACCTTAAAATACACAATTTCTTCGGAGTACTTAAAATATAATTTATCCTGCTTTTGTGCTAGATATACATTTATTTATCTAAGCCTTAAAGTACTTGAAGATTATAGTCTATTCCCGGTTAATTTTTTAATCAAACCTTTGAAAAATCATCCCATTTATAAAGTGTGTGGTTGTTTCCTAAATTTGACATGTGTCACAGATGTCAACTTGTGTCAACATAGCATTACCGTATTCATGGTTAAATTGATTTTTTACTATGTCTCATCTATAAATTATAATATTTCATTTATAATTATAATGAGTAAAAACAAAGAGAAAATTTGTGTGTTGGTAATTCCTATTACGAAATTGTTCTTACGCAAAATATCGCTAAACTGAATGCGGAGCGTTGTCCCTTTAGTGTAATATGTGTACTGGGTTAAGCTTTGTTTGTATGAGGCGGAGGAATATCCTGGAAGTAGAACTTCAGCAGGGACTCAGAGAAGTTCGCAGTAGCCACGAATGGACTATATTAATAATTTTGTTGAACTCTTTTTTTTTTATTTACGTTTCCTGTATAATGCCGGAGAAGACATTGAGGGCCCCCCGCCCATTGACAGGTCGACGCAGTGAGCGGTGACACTACTGGGGTACTGTCTTAGACAGACAGTATATAGGTTGTTCACGGTCAAGTGAGCACTTTTGAAAGCCGCTTCATTTCGAATAGTAGTCAGTAAATATATTTTATTTTAGCCTTAGATGTCAACTTTCGAGTGCGGTGTTTATTACTTACGCGACAGTATGTATTTAAAAAAGGCGGTTAAAGGATATTAAATGGCTGAAAGGAAGGAAGAACTAGGCACTCAAAAGTGCTCACTTTACCGTGAACATAGTATATGCGTGGATAGCACTTCCGACCGAACCACGGATGGATCTCAGTGCGAGGGTCTGTGCGACGATGTGGGAGGACATTGTCGCACAGCTGCCTGTCTGCTAAGAGTATTCGTGGGTTCGAATTACACTCCGGGCATAGACCATTCTTGTTTGCTACCAACTTTCCTGGATCGTTGATAAAGTTCTACTTCCAGAATATTCCTCCGCCTCATGCAAACATAGCTTATCCCACTCTCGAAAATTATGCCAAAGGGACAACGCACCGCATTCGTGCGTACGTATTTTCCATAAGCACTATTTCTTACTAAGCTTTACCAACACAGCTATTCTCTCACTGCGTTTGTTCATACGAATGTTGTAGATCAAATATAAGTGAAAATTCAATTAAACCAGAAATAAGGCATTTTCTTGTTTACAGAAGTAGCCTATGATATGCTTGTGATGCAATACATATTTAGGGACCAGCGTAGCACGTAATGCTTGGAGTGATTTCTCACAGGTCCGATAGCGAAAAACGTGAAGAAACGGCGAATAGACTTTGGGAGTGTCGTAAACGATTGGGATAAGTTTGCGCGAGTGTTTTCCCCGTGGTAAACTTTCAGGCGATTTTTCCCCTTAACCTACCTGAATTTTACAGGGGTAAGACGCCCAAGGTAGTATTGAGCCGTATATGCTTCCGCATGCAGGAACTATACCCACTATCGAGGTTGTTTACGCGACATTTTTGAGATTGAACAGACATGGCCGCAATATTTACATTCCATTTTTTTTTTGCTATTGCAGGGAAAATTAAACATATATATATATATTTAACGAAAAAACACATTTATAGAAAGGAATAGTAAAATGGCAAGCAATTTAAGTGGTAGAGTACTTTACATGAGCAGCGGAAGACATAAACAGTTAGTAAAAAAGAGTCTTGACGAGCTGTAAAGAAAAAAAAGGGGGGGGGGGTAGATCTAAATATAGTGAAGAGATTTGAGCGGCTCTTAACATCGAGGTCTTGAGAGCCGACGGGGGTGATTGAAATGAGTATGTAGCAGCGGAAACGGGAGATCCCCGAGAAACCCCGTCGACCAACGGCATTGTCCGGCACGATTCCCGCATGCGAACCGCTCAGCTACCGTGGCCCCATCTAAGTACTCTCAGGTGTAACAGTAGAGCGTTAATAAACAGTGGTTTGATGATGGTTAGACCTTAATGTCACCTTTAACACCGATATGATTTACATATATTTTTCGTAGTCTGTCGTTGAAAGTTACCGCCTACCAGACAAATCGAGCGTTTTCGAAGGCTATATAGAGCCGCCAAATATAGCTAGTACACGCATCAGGTGCCTCGTCGACCTTGCGCACATAGTGATGAACGGGCGTGCAGTCGTTCCGTCGTCGACAACTCGTATGTAACAAAAAAGACAAAGGCTTACTACACTTACCTTAGTATGAATTTTTATTTCCCTGACTAAATAAAAACCCCGCCTATAGACTATTCATGGTTAGGCCTAATTGAGCACTTTTGAAATCGGCCTTCAAAAAATGTGTTGCTGGAATCAAAGTTTAATTGGGCCCAGTCCGGTCCAATTCGTCACTAATTAATATATATATTGTATAATATATAAAATATTAAAAATACAAATGCAGTATCATTATAAAAGATGGCGCAATAGCAAAACAAATGAGATTTAATACACAAATGGAATACATATCTGAATATAGTCCACACAACATACTTCACACTTTTATAAAACCCTGCTAAAGTTTTACTTCCATGATATTTCTCCGCCTCATGCAAACGAAGCTTAACAAAGCCTAGAAAATCACACCAGTGTGACAGCGCGCTGCATTCCTGCGCACTCCGTGTAATACCATTTTTCATAAGATCTATTTATTACTAGGTATTACCGAAACACCTACTTTATCCCTGTTGTTTCTCATATTAATTACAAATTAAATGTTATACATTTTAAATAAAATATAACCAAAAGTTCAGTTTATTAAAAAATAATATACGAGTATTTTAACACCAATATAAAACACTTGTGATACATGACATGCTTAGGAATAAAACTATGTACGCCATTCATGTGGTGATTTTTAAAAATTGTGTGGAGAAACAGCAAATAGACCATATATATGTTACCTTTATGAAATTGTAATTACGCAGTATAAGCTCATAATTCAGGTGTCCAGAACCTTTAATGCTCTAACGCGCTTTGTTAAGAATCAGCAAATGCACAAAGATATAAGTTAATAATTCAATAATTATGTGTATCGTTTTCTTCAACAGAATAGAAAGCCTCACGAAGAAAAGCTTAACTTATATTTTAAGTTTCTTGTAATTTATAATTAACGTTATGTTATTATTTGGTAGTTTGTTATTGTAATACCACATTAATGAGTATTTACGGCTGCCGGTATACCTACCTCATCAATATTTCTGGCCCAATAAATATGTTTATTGCTATTATTTTTATGTTTTTCTTATAGAATGATGTACTCCAAAACATGACGATACGTATTTTTTACTGTGGTAAGAGTTATTTACAGTGAATTCTACGGTCCTCACTAATTATTCGTAATATTTTCGTTTGTAGTGTACCAAAATCTTTCAAATTACCCAAAATTTACTAATAAACTGAACGTTGGAATATATCATAATATTGTACTGTCGTGACAACTTTTTTACAAATGACTAGCAAAACACATGTCTCTTTTTTTTTTTTACATATAATGTTTACATATTTGTTCCAGGACAAACTTTTAAGATCGAGTGGAAGGTGTCATTTTCTATTTTGATGTGATTTAATGCACATCTACTGTGACATAAATACATATTCTAATTTAATGACAATATGTAAATGAATATTCAATTTAACTAAATACGACTATAAAAAGATTTTGACACAGGACTGATTTAGGACACAGGGTGTGATTTTTCAGAAGTTTGATTCAAAGAGTGTGAGATACTATACATAGACTACAATCGCGACACAGATGTATAGTCTATTCTCGAATAGAAGAAACTTTCTCAGAGCCCTGCTAAATATCTACTTGCAGGCCCGTTTCTTATTCTTCCGCCAAATGTAAACAAATATTGCCATGTGACTGCCATGTAGCATGTCAAAATCAATGTTTACATTCCATTGTGTGTTTGTGTGTACATGGGTTAGTATAATTTCGCTACACCTAAACATAAACATTGAAATGTGACTCGTACTTTTATAAAGGCTGTTCACGATAAAGTGAGCACTTTTTAAATCAACTTTAGAAAAAATCCCTGCCCCTATCTGTATATATTTCTTACGGGCGAACTGAATGACATGCGCCTAGTAAAGTTGGTAATGATGGAGGGAAAGTAGTTCCTTATCTTAACGTCGAATTAAAAGAATTAGGTAACAATTTCTGATCATTTTAATTATTTCTTTCGTGTTTTTTTTTTTCGAAGTGTAAAAATTAGTAGATTTGTAAAATACTTACTTTTCTAATAATTTCACAGTTTCACTTGACCGACCCGTGAACAAAGTGCCAAGTGCCAAGGCCCTTGGCAATGTTAATTTTACATAAGACGGAAGATTGCACAATTTGCATACAAGTAGATCTTAAGCAGGGCTTTCAAAAGTTCTCATTTTACCGTGAACAGCCTATACCTGTCTGCGTTGTGTACTGTGCACAGCTTTTCAAAGAATTCTGTCATATTCCAAAAACCATTCCATATGAATATTCACAGTTTAGGCCTATAACATTATTTAGGTCATCTTTATGACGTTTTAAAAATGCCTGAATTGATGATAGTTCTTACTGTTATTTTACATCAACATATTTGTTTTCCACGATATAGTACATTACATGTAATGCACGTTAATATTTTGCCGTGACTGTGTTTAACACTGTTACAACGGTAGTATTTATCCTTTTGTTATTGATATGTGTTGTGTTATTTATTTAAAAGGACGGCCAGTTGGAGTAAATATTAAAACGAAGGAACAACCAGTGGAACGAAAAAGGCACATAAAATTCAAGCACGCAACTCGTGTTGCTTAATTTGGATCATATAAAACCTAAAAGATAACGGTGAACATGCGCACATATAAGTCTACCGTAATTTTTCATCCCGCTCATATTTCTATGTATTGCTACTTACTGTTTATTAGGTTTATTGAGATTTATCGGGCTGGGCTTAGTATTTGTTAGGGACTGTGGAAAATCACGTTATACGACTGTGTTTCAAACACGTAGGGAAAAGGTACAAATTTGCGATAAATAAACAGACGTGGATGTAAATGATTAACTTAATCATAAAAACAGTTTACAGTTGAGACGTATAAATAGTGTACAAAAATAATTTGAAATCTCGCACACACACAGGGCCAGTGTATCGACCACGATGCAGCAACACCACACTATTTCGCACGCAGCGGTTAACGAAACACACTTAAGAGTATATTTATTACTGCAGCGGAAACACAGATTTATCACAACATCGTTACTTGCCTAGGTAGGTTTAAAAAACACGTCTACAAATGTGACATGGTAATTTGAAGTATTTTTCGGAGTAATTATAATTTATGCTTCGTTTGGCAAAAAGCAACACGCAATGTCATGGCTCGGCACGTCTGTCAACTTGAGATGGTAACAGCCCCGCCATCATATCTAAATATATTGAAATAAGTATTCAAACATTAATATCGAGTTTCAGTTGTAAATAACAGATTCAAAGACCATTATTTTGCTGTAATAAACATGAAATACGCTACAAGTGAAAACATGTATAATTTACTTCCTTACTAGCGATGCGTAATTTCCTGAGTGTGAGGGCGACAAAGAAAGACAGAGAGCGACAAGCCCCGCCCAGCGGACAGTGCCTTCGTAAGTCGATAAAACAAACACCGTGTCAGTGAGCCTACACATGATATTTTGCGCTGTTATTTTAAACTGTAATAAATAAATTTGTTGCCATCGGGGCTACCTAAATATTTAGATATTTCAATAGGCAACAGTAGTAAGGATATGCCGGTTTGGAGGACATCGGCGTCTGGCATCGGAGCAGGAGGAGCCGCCATCTTGTTATGTCAGCCGTCCGCTATCTATTTCCCTCAAAATTTCCATTTTTTCCCCTCAAAGTCGACCAAAATACCCTAAAAAAATTTCCCCTTTTACCTAAAATTTCCCTTCTTTCTCAGAGCAGGTGAGAGGGATCAGCGACTCCAGGGCCATGGATCAGCGACTCCAGTCACAGTGATCAGTGACTCCAAGCCAGACAGGAGATCGGGATCAATGACCCAGGGTCAGGAGAGCGGAACCTATGACCTTTAACCTTGAAAAAAAATTCACACAAAATTAAAAAATTTATTTAAAATTTACATAAAAAATATTAGTAAAACATTTAATTTAAAAATCGTTTTAAAAATTAAAAAAAATCGTTAGAAAATTTATTTTTATAAAATTTTATGCAAACATTTTTAAAATGAAAAAGCCTTTAACCTCAGTGGCCATTTCCCCCTTTTTCCCAAAAAAAAAGAATTTCCTTTACAAATTCTTATTTAAAAAATCGTTAAAGAAATTTTAATTAAAAAACTTACATTTCCAGAGGTATCGCCCCCACACCACCAATTACTCACCTCTGTTCGAATCCAGCAGACGACTGACTCCCTCGCACACACATCCCTCACCTATACTCATTCCGTCATCTTGATTTTTTCGTTTGCCATTTGTTTACATGCTATTGGAGGCCACAATCTTGGTAGGCGACCACCATCTTGGTAGGCATCTCCCATCCGCCATATTGGAAGCCAATGTCAATGACCTTGAATGACCTTGAAAACAAAAACTCGAGAAAAAACATAAAAGTTAGCAAGCATAATAAATTAAAGACTACCACGGCCATATTAGATGAAAACTAACTCGACCTTGACCCTTGACCTTGAATGACCGTGAAAATAGAAAACTCAAGAAATAATACATAAAAGTCAACAAGCATAATACATTACAGGTTACCACCGTCATATTAGATACAGGCTACCTAGACCTTGTCCCAATGACCTTGAATATAAAAACTCGAGGAAAAATACATAAGTCAACAACCAAAATACGTTACAGACTACTACCACCACCATATCATGCAGACTACCTCGACCTCATGACCTTGAATGACCATGAAAATAAAAAACTCGAAAAATAAGACATAAAAGTCAAAAAGCATAATATATTACAGATTACCACCACTGTATTAGATGCAGACTACCTCGACCTTGACCCCATGACTTTGAAACTAAAAAACTTAGAAAAATACGTAAAAGTCAACAAGCATAATACATTATAGACTACCACCACCATATTAGATGCAGACTGCCTTGACCTTAATACCATAGCTTTGAATGACCTAAAAACAAAAACTTGAGAAAAAATCTACGTGAAGAGGCAGAAGCTAGTCGAGACGATCCACCTTCCGCTCAGTTGCTGTCAAACTAAACCTCTCGGCTTACCGCCCTACCGCTTATAATATACAAGTGTGCAAGCCTTATGGCGTCATATTGTCTTTGAACCAATCGTACTGCACCATTAATACATTTTGCAGACACCGACCAGCCAATCACCAAGTAACCGCATGATTGCAGCTAACCAATTACATGCGAGCATTGAGTCATCACACACAGGCAGGTAAGCAGGCTTTAGATGCCAGTTTCTTGATCACATCACGCAGTTATATCCTCAACAGTTTCTTCCAGACAAGTTCTTCGCTCGCCTATAAATCATGGTCACACTTAAATAATTTTATAAAAATAAATTTTTTAACGATTTTTTAAACTTTTAAAACTATTTTCAAATCAAAATTTTTAATAATTTTTTTATAAATTTTAAATCGATTAATTTTTTTTTTTAATATTCTAGGTCAAAGGTCATAGTTCTTGCTCTCCTGACCCTGTTTCACTGATCCCGGTGTCCTGTCTGGCTCGGAGTCACTGATCCCTGTGACCGTAGTCGCTGATCCCTGATCCTAGAGTCACTGATCCCTCTCACTTGCTTCGGAAAAAGGGACATTTTTAAGGAAAAAAGTGAAAAAGGGAATTTTTAAGTTATATTGGTCGATTTTGAGGGAAAAAGGGACAAAATTTGGCGGACGGGTGACGTAACAAAATGGCGGCTTCTCCGGCTCCGGTGCCAGACGGCGATGTCCCCAAACCGGCATATCCTTACTACTGGCAATGTTTAATCTACAAATAGCATACTAATAAACTAGGTTAAAACAATATTTATCTGTGAACTATTTCTTACTAGCTGTTGCCTGTACATCGCTGCTCTCGCTGTATATTCATATTTATACGAAATAAATATTACAAGTAATAGAAGATATTAATGTAAAGTTTCATTTATTCAATAATACAATGCTCTAAAGTTAATCACAGAGTTATATATTTGTGGAATATAGGTTATCGACAAAACATATTGACATGTTACGCCTAGGTTGATTTTTCAAAGGTTCGTTTTGAAAAGTCTCGTCCAGTAGGGAATATACTAGTTTGTTTTCTTTATACATATGAGAGATAGCGGCGAGCATGGTAGTGTATATTACGTTTTGCTGGGAGCGTGGTTATGTTGGGGAGAAACACGCTGACGGAGTTAACAGGCGGTCGGGAGATTGCAGCCAGTCTGAAGAGTCCCTAAATATTCATGGAACTAGCGCAAGCCGAGCGATGTCGAAGGGAAACGATGCGAAACTGGGACACCGACGTCATCTCTCTCCACAAGGGTTGCTGTTACCCCGAGCTATTTCTGGATAATTGAAAGGACGAGAAAGGAGGCACTTAAGGGAGAGAAATCGCCTCCACATTGAATTTGATTTGTGTAATCTTTGCCACAATATCCATCTCTTCATTTGACTGGCAGAGGAAGTCAGTTTTTGTTGTTTGCGAGTTTTTTTTCTCAATACATTGTACATTCGGTAACACCATTAAGTCATTTGTTAGGCAATATTTAAATAACCTTTTTGTTTCCACAAACGATTACGGGTTTTCTCTCAAAGCAGGTTCAGATTAATGAACTATTTTGGCAATATTAAATATTGTGGAACACGTTCAGGCATTTTTGTGCACAAAATTGCTTGCAAATAATCAAGAGTTGTTCGTGACGGGGAAAATATATGTATATCTACAAGGTCAGTTCTATGCGATTTCGTTTTGGTTTATATTTTAATATATTTTCCTCTGGCGTAAACGGGAGAGCTTGAGGAGTACAAACAATAGGAATTTGCGTGAAACGTTTGTCTACACATGACATACATTTTGGATTGTCTCTAATTACTGCGTGGCGTTTCAAGGGCGCGGTTCACAAAACATGTTTGATATAATCTTGGATGTATTTATTCTAAGTGATCAGCGTTAAAATTGATATTCAAATACGCTAAAGAATGTTATAGTAATTATTTAGATCTGATACAGTCGTACAACTGCAGCTTAAAATAAAATTGTATGTAGTAATCAGTGGCGTGTGGTGAAATGTTGCAAGGTAAGCTGGTGCTTGCTCACAACTGTACATTATCAGTGCACGCAGCTGGAATCAGTAACCTTCGTGCAGGACACTGCTAACGCCAGCTTATCTTGCGACAGTTCACCACACGCCCCTGGTAGTAATCTTAAAACTCGCCAACCTTAACATGATATTGGAACCGGTTATTATACTAACTTTAATTGTGATGTATTCTGGAGGACAGATGAGCGTTATAACTTGAATGGTTTCAGAAACATAAATATAAATAAATATATATGTTTTAAAGTAATCTTAGTACACTAACATCATCATGTTTAAAAGTTATCCTTACCTTTTCCGAACATGTAGTTTCAAAACGTTTTCATATCACTTCTTAGGTTTACATAGCACTGTTAGGATAATTTGTGTAAATATCTTTGTGTTTGACAAAGTTGTTGACCGTACGCCTTTCTTGCTCGCCAGTACGCACAACAGTCAATGAAATAACTCGGGAAGTTGTTCATTTATGTTAATATCATTCGTATAGTAAAGTAAAGTGGCAAAAAATCGTAATTATTTGTCTGGCATAATATATGACGGAAAATAGCCAGGTGACCACGCAAAAAATCAAAATGGATTACGCAAAATAAACGGTAGTGCAAAGTGTACAGATACTCATGCCGTGTTTCAATTGGCACTTTTTGTTCCAAAATAGTCACGTGACCCATTTTGTCTACAAAATATATCACGAATTTTTGTAATTTGCGTTTTGCGTTTTGTCAGCTTCGAAGCTGACAAATCACAAAATACAAATTACCAAACCGCCTCTACGTTAGTTTTACCTGTTTGAAACGATAAAATACACATACTGACGAGGTTATTGAAATAAACAAATGTGTATTGTATTTACAATATTTATTTCACAAAGCAAGTTGCTGAGATATTCTTGAAATATATATTTTCTCATAATAAAATTTTCGTTAAATAACAATTTCACATCGTATTGGTTTCATTTTGTTAATTTTAAACGCTACGCGAAAAACTTTACTAATTACTGTTTATTTTATGACTTCGTGTACTTTTAATTTTGAAATAGTGACAACACCATGGCGTGCTAGACAATTGAATGTCGTTGTTTTTCGACTATAAAAAAAAACTCGGAACGAATTAGAACACGGTCTCTCTCACCGTGAAGGCGGCTTTTACCCAAAACCAACGACTTCTTCCTCGTTTCCAGTTCGATTCGCCGCGTCTCATAACTTCCGCATATTATAACTTTTGACTAGGAGAAGCTGCGACGCTCGTTTAAGTTCCAGTCAATAGTTCTCGTCAAGATCAATCGATTGCGTGTATAAAAAAAGCGTGGCTTTGTTATGGTGAAATTGTATAGGTTTAATGTAAAAAAATTAAGAAAACTTAACACAACGTCGGACTATACTCGCCAAAAAGCCAAGTCGAAGTACAGAAATCGTATACGGTTGGAAAAAGCATCATAAAAGTAATCAAGTGATAGCCATAAAACCCCATATGATCGAGCGAAGCGGTACTGAGAACGTGAAATAAACATCAAGGCGTCCGAGCGCGTCAACGTAGACGTATTTACGCAAAAGAAACGGCCGTGTCCTCGACACAGCCACATCCCATATTTCTTGTGTGTACTCCGTCTCCTTTTTAATAATTGAGTAGGTGTCTAGAAGAAGGGCGTAAGTTACAATTTAGGAAAGTGCGGGAATCGTAACACAATTCAACATGGCACCTGGCAGTTATCAAATGAGCAGCTGATATAGCATACGCCCTTTTTCCAATGCGAATAAGTAAAATTTTTTATCAGAACACATTCGCTGTATTAAACAAAGTTATGTGGTGTTTCAGTTCCTTATTTTGACTTGCGTAGGTTCTAAGTTACAAATGAAATTAATGTGTTAAGAAACTAATTTTATGAATTTTACAGTTTGTGATTATTTGCACAACTAGAAACTAAATACATGATTTTCTTGCCTCTATTAAAATACATGAATAGGTACAAAGGCTTATGCTTAGCCAGAAAGCAACGAAGTATACATATCAGCGTGTTCTTCAGAAGTCATGCACTGAACCATATGGAGCAAGTCCTTTTTTGTTTCATAAATAATGGACAGTAAAGTTTTGTAGAGAAGTAGTAAACTGGTAATCGAATGCGATACTTGAATATTTGAAACATGTTCCACAGTTGTGATAATTTTGATCCACAAGAAAACAAAAATGGAACATTTGTAACATATGCCCATCTTCTAGACACCTATTCAATTCTCGGTGCCATTTATTGCGCATAAGTTGGCAATAACACACTCGCTTTTGCTCATAATTTAAAATGTGTATATATATGCATTTTTTTTTGTATGTAGCGTGACTTTGGATGGTATATTCTGAAGTAGAAGTGAATTCTTCGTATAGTTCATTTGAAGTTGAATACGCCGAGACCTTTAAACTGTATCATTTCAGAAGCAGCTATAATTTTTTGTAGCGGCTAGATTGAGTTGTGAGGTTGGAAGTTCGTCAATCATTAAAGTAATCAGTTGCGAATTAGCTTGCCTCGGAGTACAGTGATGCAAGGAGGGTTGTCGACGTGATGGTATTGAAGGGGCATGTGCTTTATTGGCATGGCAGAAGGCGTCATGCGTTAAAATGGAGTAGTAGTTTGACAAATGAATACCCGTTAATATTAAATTCGCCCTCAATGCAGCTGCATCGTTATCATTTGTGAGGAGGCTTGTCTCTAGAATACTGGAGTACGCCCACTTTACCGAAGTAGTTGTAACGCCAGCATGCCACAGACCGAAAGGGGAAAAATAATGACGTAAACCTTACGTCGTTTCCGTCTTGTCAACGCTTCATTGAAACGTGACTAGACAAGCCACATTGCGTCGCTGTCTGCGGGGAAGTCTTCATTCCGAAACGTCGGGCACTCGGGAAACATGCTGTGTTGAAATTTGGTTGCGAATTCCGGTTATTAGTTCGCACGAAACTTCACCTGGTATTTTTTTTTTACTTGGAAAATCCCATGCAAATCCCTGAGTTTTACAGTGCAGTATGCTATGGCATCTTTTCTCTTTAAAAGTAATTTGAAATATCAATCCGTATAAAGGCTGTTCACGATAAAGTGAGCACTTTCGAAATCAACCTTTGAAAATAGTAACTGCCCCTACCTGCATATATTTTAACGGGCGCCCTGAGTGACATGCACCCAGTTAAGTTGGTAACGACGGATGGAAAGTAGTTCCGTATCTTAACGTCGTATAAAAAGTGTTATAGAACTTAAATTATTTCCTTCGTTTTCTGTTTTTTTTATTTTTTATTACATACAAGTGTAAAATTGAGCAGATTTGTTAAGTATTTACTTTCGTAATAATTTCACAGTTTCACTTGACCGAAGCATGAATAAAGTGATGAGCCCCATAAAAATGTTAACCTTACGTAAAGCAGAAGAATAACAACGTGCATACAAGTACATCTTAAGCAGGGCTTTCTAAAGTGTTCATTTTACCGTGAACAGTCTATAAAAAAATATGGTGATATCGGCCATGGACAAGGTGAATAAAATATTTCCTTTTTATATTTTATTTATTATGTATAATTAACATTATGTTTATTATTATGTTAATAATTATTATTTATAATCTTTTTATGTAGCTGTATACATACCGTAAAAAATTCGAAAAAGTATGCGGTGTATGTAGAAAGTACGGTCTCGTATACAAATCGATAAAATATTGAATTCAAGTGTGCATGGAATA
Organism: Dryococelus australis; assembly: GCA_029891345.1. Classification (NCBI taxonomy): domain Eukaryota; kingdom Metazoa; phylum Arthropoda; class Insecta; order Phasmatodea; family Phasmatidae; genus Dryococelus; species Dryococelus australis. The sequence goes on along the minus strand of CM056995.1, from coordinate 332,602,484 downwards.
TGAGGGAGGTAGTGAGAGAGTGAAGATATTTGGGCAGCTCTTAACAGTGAGATCTTCAGAGCCGATGAGGGTGAAGCGAGGTGACTATGGAGCAGCGCCGGTGTGCAAGGGCAGGGGAAACGGGAGATCCCCGAGAAAACCCGCCGACCAGCGGCATCGTCTGGCACGATTCCCGCATGCGACAGTCCGTGGGCAACCCCGTCCGAGAATCGAACCAGGTTGACCGTGGTGGGAGGCGAGTAGTCTAACCACTGCACCACCGCGGCTCCTGTGTAGAATGTGACCACTTGCTTCTCTCGTGATGAGAACCGCCAGTGTGTCGTGCATGAATGTTGACTTTAATCTAAGTCGTGTAGTGTTATCTGACTATTCTATGAATTTATCACTCCCTTTTTTTCACAGAACCCATTGTGAAATGCATATAAAGGCCTGCCTGTTTGAATGTCTGATTATTGTGTAAACATTTCAAACAGGTGCAATATTTCCTTGCACATTATTTCGATACTTTATTTAGTTTTTAGTTGACGATTGACAGTAACGGCATTTTAATTTTTTTGGTTTACAGTCACGTCAGGTAGATGTACTTCGAATTTTTCGGCCGTGACTAAATGTATATCTTACATAAACTGCTTTTACAATATGAAAAACCACGAGTAACGTAATACGTTGGCCATATCATTTTGATAATTATATATAAATATATATCCTACTCCATCAAAACGACGTAAGTGCCAGTTTTTAAACCTCGAGTGACAGCATTTTGAAACTCGTCGACCAATTTCTCTGGATAAACAACTCTAACGAAACCGTTTAGATATGAAACTTTCGCGTTTAAAGAAGAAACAATTCTTCGTACACAAAATTAGACTGAACAACATGTTGAATACAGCGGGTTTAGCTTCAAAATAATTGTGTGTATGTGTGTGTGTGGGGGGGGGGGGGAGAGAAAGTGTGTGTGCGTGATGTGTGTGAGAGAGAGAAAGAAATACGAAGAAAAAAAAAGGGTGGAAGCAAAGGGTGAGTGCGCTATAAAATCACATCTGTCGAATGAACTGTGGGTCCGCGCCATAAACTAGCGAATCTGCGGGATGTAGAGTTTGGCGTAGTTTACCTGCATTGTAGGCAATGTTCCCCCTCGTAATATCGTGTAAGTACAGTGGGCATGTTTAGGTTTATTAAGTAATTTTTTTCGCCATGAAAAGTACAACAACTGGAAGTTTAAACTGTATAAGCAATGAAAAGTGCATAGTTAATCTTGTACAATATGCCGGCCTACTTGACTGTTCTTTCGTGATTTAAGGTAAAACTTCAATCCATCTGTACAAGCTGCTGCATAAGAAAAATGTTACGAAATTCACGAAAAAAAGTTATGAAAACCGTAACAGTGTTGGAGAACTGTTATGCAAAATAAAAACAAATCACTACAGGCGAAGAATAAATAAAGAGGCATGGCACATAACAACTCGGAATAATATGCGGGTTTAAAGTTAAAATAAATACTTTTTTAGATTTTGTAGGCAGGCGACTGCTTTAATTTTTTTTTGTTATTTTTGTTTTTACTTTAACCGATTAATGATGCTGTTAATTCAAAGCGACGGTTGCCAGCTCCGTATTCGTGTTTTAACAGCATGCGATCAAGTAATTGTACGTGGGTTGATTCGTCGTATTCTATTACTGCAGTAACTGACGTACTGAAGCGAGGTTCGCTAACTAGGGGATGGCCGACGTACGCTTCATAATGATCAACCGCGTATAAGTGCACTGGTTGCTAGGCGACCGTATTTCAAGTCAAATGAGAATATCACAGCACCCGGCTGTCTCGACCTCGAGTTAAAACTTGGCGAGAGATGTACTGTGTTCCGCGAACAAATTAGTCATTAATGTGCTCCAGGAAGGCGAGGCAACGCTCAGATAGTGGGCAGGTGGCCGCCTCGCACAGAGTTCCTGTAACCTTGTTATAAATAACAGTTTTAAAATAGACACTTGTAAATTGCTTCGGAAAAAAAATGTTTTTGGGAGAATAAATTTGGTAGAGTAGGTTATAATTAAACCTTCTTTTTGATATACACTAAGAAATTATTCGTAAATTTACCACACCAGTGTATGCGTATAGTGAGAAAGCGCGAATGGTAAATTATTTTCATGAACATTCATGGTAGTGTTCCTACCTTTTTTTTAGGAATGAGTAAGTTCCCAACTTTGTATAGTAGCGATGCTCAACATTCCAAATCTGCAGCCTTATATGTGGCAAGATTTCCATATAACGTATAAGTTAAAAACTTCCATTAGAGTTTAGAAAGTTTACAAGAAACATTTCTACAATGTATCATAAAAATTACTTTTGCCATTTCTCTTATAGAAAGTTCACAGGAAATTGAGTAGTTATCGTGAAACGTCATTGTCCTGTGCAGGATATGGCATTTCCCATAGACGCTGAATGACGTGTTTTCTTCATTTGTTGAATTGCAAAAAAAATTAGAAAGTTTTACAACATTTGATGTACTTGTATTTAACGATACGAATTATCCGTTGCCACGTATGTGTCCAGGAAATTTATTAAGGCTCAAAGGCTAGGGAAAATATTTACAATTTAAGTGTATGATTAATATCATCAATAATTATCATACTAATTTTCAATGTCTGCAGGGGCCCTGGTTTTACTCCGCCTTCGGGGCGTGTAGATTATTCCCCACCCCCACCCCTCCGCTTACCAAGGCGAACCGGGTTCAATTCCCGACCGGGTCACCAGATTTTCGCAAGTTGGAATCGTGCCGGACGATGCCGTTTTCTCGATCTATTTCCGCGTCTTTCTGTGGATAACTCATTCTCGATCTGTTTGTTAAAGCTTTCGATCCTTTCAATCACTGGATTACACCTTGCATATCGAACGACTTGGTTCACCAATGGTCTCTTATTAAGAATGTGATTTGTCTTTACGTAATGAAACGACGATTAGTCTCGTCCCCACAGTAGTTTCTTTTCCTGAATTTCGCAAGTTGGAAACGTGGCGGACGATGCCGCTGGTCGGCGAATTTTCTCGGGGATCTCTCGTTTTCTCCGTCCTTGCGTTCGGACGTCGCTTCATACTCACCTCACTTCACCCTGCGCGCTCTCTAGACCTCGATGTTTAGAGCCGCCTGAACGTGGCTTTAAGCGGCTACCCGACCCGACAGTTTTATGGCAGCACAGCATGACGCGTGTGCCCAAGGCAATTCTATAAAGTTTCTGCACAAAAAAATCGGTCGGCTAAAACTGATTCTGAAAACATCCGTTTTAACCACATTCACGCGGAAAAAAAAAATACCCTGGGAGTTATGATGAGAACCAGTCTTTAAGCATAAAATACTTTCTTACTTTCTTTTCCAACGTTTTATTAGGTGTTTTTTTTACTGAACCTCTGCATGCGCCAGCTAAGCGGGATCCTAGTTGTCATATGGCACCTGCGTCTATTCTTATTAAAAATAAATTGAATATTTTAATGCGTGTCTTTTTTTTTCAGGCCGTAAATTAAAGTCGATATTGTTTAGCCAATTCATAAATTTGGTTTACAATGTGGCAGTTGAAAAGAGCAAAAGTAAACTTAAATAGTTGTAAGTAGCGCACTAAATGTAGTCTTCTGTAAAACAGTATTTTAAACTATGGCGACGATGTTGTACCTTTTCTGAACAGATTCGTCTGTTTAAATCCTGTAGTTGCCTCTTGAAATTCTGACGAAACAGAACCCACGCGAAGATACCGTGTGTCGCCATCGAAGTGTTTCCATACGGTCGGACGTGGCCGCGAGGCGTGGGATATTGTTTGCTGGGGAGGCCCCTTAACAACTTCATTAAGTGTGCGGGGCATGGCCGGGGTGGGGTGAGCAGAGGATCTCATGTAGTGTATAGAGGGTTTAAGGGCCGAGAGCAAGGGCAATGGACCGCGTCGACGGGAGATCAATAGTGCCCCGACGTGGAAAAGACAGCGCAGCAGCCGGCCCGTTGCGTCGTCGGCAGAGGTTCAGGCGGAGCGCATGCCAGCGGCGAAAGTTGTTACCGCTGGCCGCCATTGAATATATATATATATATATATATATATATATATATATATATATATATATATATATATATATAATATATATATATATATATATATATATATATATATATCATACACACACACACACACACACACACCACGTGTTCCTACAACATTGAGACAAACTTCAGAAGGCAATTCCTTACGAAAATATAAGACGGAAATTTATGTACAAGTTATCCCCTAAAGTGATTATTAAGGGAGCTATGCACCCCCAAAATTCGAGCTTTACAATGCGTTTAGTTGAAAGTATCAGGAACCACTTGTGATTAAGCAACAAGTCGGTAAATGGTGTTTTGTATAAATGAGGTCTTGCACCTATAAAAAGACGGTAGGTAATATCATCCCCCTTCTTTTTGGAAATTGTTTGTTGGCACCCTATGTTTGCATCAAAACTTGCAACACTACGTTCTAAGCAATTTTCAAAGACAACCTGTGAATCAGCACTTCTAGATAATATAAAAACGTCGTCCTGTCCGAACACTTCCGAACGAACGGTTTGTGAAATAACTCATGTTGAACATTCAAAACAAGGCGTGTGTTGCATACCAGACAGGCAAACCATAATTCAGAGTGAGGATTTTGAAGGGGCTCATAGCTCCGTTTATAACTACTTGAAGAGAAAAGTGGTACTTACATTTTAGTAACATATTTCCGTCAAGAATAGGTACACTGCCGAAGTTTGTCCCCATGTTTTAGAATCACGTTGTATATTCAATGCGGCCGGGCTGTTCACACGAACTCGGGCTGATGGGGTTAAGCGAGGCGTGAGCATGGCGCAGCGTCGGAATGCAAGAAGCGGGTGGAAACGGGACGCCCCCGAGAAAATCCGCCGACCAGCGCTATCGTCCGGCACGATTGTCACGTGCGAAAATCCGGGAGTGACCCCGCCGGGAATCGAACCCCAATTCGCCTTGTTTGGAAGGCGATCGCTATATCAGTTGAGCCACCGCGGCCCCTTCTTGACGACGATGATGTTTCTCACACGGCCGATACTTGCCGTGACTATGTATTGTCATCCGCGAACGTGGATAGCAAACAGTTTACCAGTGAAATTACAGGAAAATATTTTAGGGATTTTACGGAGAATATCAACAGTATTTGTAGTAGACAATATTATATAGCATTTAACATGAAAGTTAAAATGTTTAGGCTATTAACGCTAAACTTCCACCTTGTCTTAAATTAACATTGTCATGAGCGCGATCACTTTATTCATACGCCGGCCAAGTGAAACTGTGAAATCGTCAGAGAAGTATGGATTTTACAAATGCGCTAATTATTAGACTTATAAGCTCTAATTAAAAAGGAAAGCAAAAAATATATAACTTCATTAGTTACAAATGTTTACCCAACTTTTTTAATTCAACTCTATACAGGGAACTTCTTTCACCTCGGTCGTTATCAACTTTAGTTGCCGCAGGCCAGTCAGTATGTTCATTAAGATATACGCAGCTAGCGGCAGTGGCATTTCTCAAAGGTTTATAACTAGTTTTTTTTTTATTAGAAAAAATTATGCATGCTCGCAACATTAGAAATAAATGATAAGTTAAAAATCATGAATAATATCTTAATTCTGAGACACAAATGTAAGACCTTGTACCCGGAGTGGCAACAACAAATGGCTGCCTCATTTACAGCCTTCAGTGACACTGCTTTGTTACCGGCAGGACATTAAACACTGCCATTGGAACATCATTGTATGTTCATAGTTAAGACGTTATGCCTATATTGAAAGACAGGGTTAATAGCCAAAGGACTCTTAAAACATTTTACAGATTTTTTTTTCTATAAAATCTTAAATTGGCAATAAATCCAAGAACCCAGAATGGCGGAGTTAAACCGGGCAATGATAATGTATAGGCTGTTCACGGTAAAATGAGCACTTTTGAAAGCTCTGCATAAGAGCTATTTGTATACACGTTGTGTACTCCTCCGCCTTATGTCAAGTTAACATTGCCACGAGCCTGATCACTTTATTCATGCGTCGGTCAAATTAAATTTGCGAAATTATAAAAAATAAAAAAAAGTAAATAATGTACATATCTACTCATTTTTACACTTCGATGCAGTAAAAAAGCAAAAAAACGAAAGAATTTATTTTAAGTTATTACAAATGGTTACCTAACGATTTTTATTCGATGTTAAGATATGGAACTACTTTTCATCCACCATTACCAACTTTACTGGGCGAGTGTCACTCAGTGCGCCCATTTAAAATATATGCGTGCAGGGGCAGTGACTTTTTCTAATGTTCATTTCTAAAGTGCAAACTTTATCGTGAACATATTTTACTAAGTATTGTGAAGATACATATCTGGCGACTGCGATACACATGGGAAAAAATCTGAGAAAATCATGCTCGCCTTCTTCCTTTTACCTTGCAGTAGTTCATAATTGAAAACACAATCTTTCTAAATCGAACAGTAATGATATCTCGGCGCATGGAAGATACATACAAGGTTCCCAGTGGCCAGGATTGATGGGTAACGATTTCGTTCAGTTTCTCACATCTGATGGCGCTGGTTACTGCATTTTGACCATGTTAGCCTGTTTAGGGATGTCTGTTTAGGGTTTCCGCTTTCTATGGTTTCACTTTGCTTGTATTGGGATGTGCGAATCATCTGCAGTGTTCGTGTGGTGGCTAGGTTGTCCACGGGCTTTATTTATTATTCTTTTTTTTTTTTTTTTTCAAATGTAGTTTAAACCATTTTGGTAAGGTAGTTCGGATATTTCCCATAGCGAAAAGCTGTGTATTTTTTTGGTGCACCTGTGTATCATGTTCGTTTTTATTCGCAAAAATACATCCCGACCTGAAGTGAGTTCCTTCAGCATCGCGTGTTCTTATAATGTAATCCTACGGATTCGTGGTATAAAATTTGTTGCACTAGGAAACGTTCTCTTACTATGTTCCTTAACTGTAAATGTGACCAGATTAAATTTGGCATCCCTATAATTGAGTACGTGTTTCCTACTGCAGTATCATTTAATTTAAGGCGAGAGATGTTTTTTCAAAGAAACGCTACAACGGAAACAACACAGGCTGTGCGCGCAGCGTTACTGCGGAGAGCTCAGTTGCCGAGGAAAAATGTTCCAAGTAATTAAACCAGCTGGGAGAACACATGGGGTGTGTGATGCACTGTGCCTGCTCAGTAGAGAGCGCGCGACCTTGCTAACAACAACTGTGGCTGCGTGCGCTTTGTTCGACCAGGCTGAAATCGATAATCGCAAAAAGTGTACACACCTCCTAGAATTGGATGTCCAGTATGGGCTGTTGGCGGCAAACTGAGCACCTTTGAATGCCCTGCTTAAGGTATACTTGAGTGCACGTTATGTGTTATCCCGTCATATGTACAACTAGCATTGTCCTGGGCCTCGTCACTTTTTTCATGCGTCGGACAAGTGAAACTGTGAAATTATTAGAAACGTATATAACGATTTTACAATTTTGTTAATTCTCACACTAATATGCATATAAAACCAGAATGCAAAAAAAAAAAATAATTTCAGTGTTCACAAATTGTTATCTAACACGTTTAATTCAACATTAGTTACCAAATTTACAGGGCACATACCACTCAGTGTGCCTGTTAGAACATATACAAATAGGGGCAGGGACATGTTTATAAAGGTTGGGTTGATTTCCAAAGAACTCAATTATCCTTGAACAGCCTATACACGAAATAACCAACCTTCCTCCCCCCCCCCCCCCGGCTCGATTAAAATAAGTTGCATCTTATGAAACTGTTAGGTAAACATTTGTTCCTCATTTCGTTTAGGGATAACATTCATGAAGTTCCTTGAATTATTTCAAAAACATTTAATTGGTTTTGAAATGTAATAAAATTTTTGCGGAAAACGAAGATTAGTACAAACTAGCATGTGAATCCTCCTGCCAAGGTTCAACTTCTCGTATTGTGCAGAAATACTTCGTTTCCGTGTCATAACTTCAGTTCTAAAGTGATTATTGTGAATTTGTGGCTACAGAAAATTACATTTTATGACTTGTTTAGTATTTTGTGCTTAATCTTTATTACGTGTTATTTGGTAGCCGTAAAAAGGCGGGAACATGTTGCTATTTTAAAGTTTAGGTTATCCTATTTGTGACAAAATTTTACGTCCATAGTTCGGATTTCGTGTCTGTGGATTGCAGACTAGGGCAAATAACAAAAATGTTATAATTATGTTTTTCGAAAATTTACTTGAATATTTAAATGAGCAGAAAGTGAAAGAATTCTGTGGAGTGGGTGACGCCGAGCTTCAAGCATGTCAAATGCAGACGAGTTGAGTTGAGAGCAGCGCCGGAATGCAAGGGTGGGGGAAACGGGAGATCCCGGAGAAAACCCGTCTACCAGTGGCATCGTCCGGCACGATTCCACTTGCGAGAATCGCTGAGTGACCCAGCTGGGGATTGGACCCGGTTCGCCTTGGTGGTAGGCGAATAGGCTAACCGCTAAGCCACCGCGGCCCCTCGAATGCAGTCGAGAGCTTCATGGAAATATAGTCTTGTGCTGTCAGAAGCTTCCCCCCTTCCTCATTTTTCTTCCCTCTTTGCGCCCAGGACAAGTAACAATATACTATTAAAGATACCAGGCATTCAACGTGTTATAAAAAGAACAGCCTTGAAAAGAAGCTACTAACGAGCCGGTGACAATTTTATATAGCGCGTCGGATGCAGTCGGGTCGTAATTAGATGGTTTAATTCTACTACGTACATAAAAGAGACACGCGACTTTGCAGACTCATGGCCACCACTGCAAGAAATGAAATGTATATTCATATTTAATTGAGCATTTTTGAAATTATGGCCTGGAAATAAATTACCGTCCGAAACTCCTTATATTGTTTATATTGAATGGAGTGTTGCCTTGCTGATAGCGATTTAGGAAGAGTAACGTCGTGTCCTAACTTCTTATTAAAAGTGTAATGTTTTTAGTTGGCGACACTTGGAATTGGTTTTTATTGATCCGTGATCGAAACCACACGAGTACTAGGTACGGTGCTTATTGCAAAGGTTTATTTGATTTAACACATGTCCTTTATATGCCACAATGTCTAAATGAGCGCGGTTTCGTAGCACGTACACATGGCATTGCTACATTCAGGGGCGCACACAAAATATGTCCGTGGGATAAAAATGTGGGGAGGGGGAGGGGTCTGAAATAAAGGAGTTACAGGTCAGTCCATGAGTCGCAAAAATATATTTTTTTGAACAGACTTAACGAAGCGACATAAACTTATTGTTACATGCATGTCGTTACAAGACACCTGAGGGGCGTATTCGAGTTAATGAAGGGTGGAGGTATTAATAAAAATGAAATAACTAAATTTGATATTAATTTTTTTCCAACAGCTATTATTTACAGCATCAATACATCTATCTCCAATATTACTGTTTTTATCTCTTAGTGAGCGCAGTATTCAATGCCTATCTCAACCCTAATTAAAAATCCTTCTCAATATCTGTTTGGTTTTAGGTAGTCAATTAACTTATATTCATCATTTACACGTGTTCAGTCTGTCTGTTGCCATAATTTGAAATGTATATCACTCACGCATCCAGTCCAATAGTCCAGCCTGCCAGGCGCACTCTTCACTGCACCTGTGCTCGCAGTCGCAGAATTTCCGCCCGCTGGTTACTTCTCTCGCCAATATTTGCTCTTCTCGCTCGTCGTCTAACGCTCAAGGTCGCGCAATCACCCAAACTCCGGACACATATCAACTCACGACTCGGAGGCTCGGCACGCTTTTATAGTATCAGCATCCAAGGTCTGGAATATTCCCTGCACCCCGAGTCACACTGAGAGAGGCAAGGACGATCAAAACCAGAACGTTCTTTGTATAAACGCAGGAATTCAATCTGCCCGGTCAGGACCACGCGAGCCGCAAAAAGGCTTATCTCAGTGGCAAGCCTGTGTATGCTGCCCTTTGTATTCGCCGCCTGCTCTTGGGTTGCATGCGTGACCTTCACACATTGCTGGTCTTGCAAGCGACGTGAATCAGCGAGTGCATAATATTATTTATTAGCTGCAATGTTAAATAAATAATTGTTGGTGTATTATTTGTAGGCTATTCACGGTAAAGTGAGCACTTTTGAAAGCCCCCTCATTTGGAATAACAGTCAATATTTATAATTTATCTTAGCCTTAGGCGTAAACTTTCGAGTACAATGGAATATATACATTGTGTTTATTACTTATATTGTAATATTTATTTTAAAATGTGGTTATGGTATAAAAATGGCAGAAAGGAATAAAGTGACTAGGGTCTCGAAAGTGCTCACTTTACCGTGAACATCCTATAGTCTACATACTTATCAAATTGGGCAGAAATAAATTATGAATGTGTTACAATATCATATTGCGGTATATTTTAAGAGTCGCTTGGGAGGAGGGGGTCTGCCCCTGTTCGTCCATTCTCCTCTTAGATATGCTCCCCTGGCTGCATTGCACAAACTAGAACAGCACTCAGTTCGTATTCCCTCGAAACTCTGCCATTGAAACACAAATGTGGTTGTTGAGAAGTTCCACGTCAGCAAAAATCGTTATAAGTAGCCCTCTGTTTACGATATTTATTATTCTGTAAAACTTTTTTTGGCGATAGCGACAATCCTGCATCTTTTCTGAACAGATTATTGTGTTAAAATCCTATAGTCATCGCTTAAAATTCTGAGGAAGCAGATAATTCCCAGAGCTTGTTTATGCTATTTTTTTTTGTATCGCCGTCTCGGCGTGCTTCCTTATAGCAGGATATGGCCCCGAGGCGTATAACATTGTTTATTAGTCATTCGCCTTGATCTCGGGCGTGCAATGTTACCAGATAACCCGCTCGAGCAGTAGGCCTATTGTTTATTAGTCATTCGCCTTGATCTCGGGCGTGCAATGTTACCAGATAACCCGCTCGAGCAGTAGGCCTACTGTCGGCTTTTTTTTCCGCGCTTCACCTATGCTAGAAATACTCGCTGTCAGATATCGTTATATTCCTGATTTTACTTTCACAACAGGCTTAATCTGTTATGCAGAACTTCTTATGTACAATTTACGTGTCGTTCAATACCTTCGTGCCTAATTTTCATGGCGTGTTATTTCCTGCTTGTAACAAGGCAGAAACGTATAGATAAAATATAAATGTCTTAACTGAGTTTTTACAACAAGCAGGTAGCACAGAATGAAAATACACACAAATATTTAAAAAAAAATTTTAAATGTAAATTTTATACAATCGTATATATTGTTACGGGTTTGCAGTTGGCACCGGCCGCCACCCCCCGTTATGCGCGGCTTGGGGTGATCCACATCGTCCCTCCCCTAACCATACAGATGCCCCCTCCTCCCTGGGGAAATCCGGGAATGATTGACAGTGGCGATACCTGGCCGATGTCACATCCCCTCCTCCCTTCTCCCATGATGGCGATGCCGACATATGTAGCGGAGGCGCAAGAATGTTCTGGTAATTAGGACACTCGGCGCAACCAGGGAATTAACGAAACTTCTGGATGACGACCTAGAATCTATAATTACTGTAGCGCTACAGCGGTCAGTGGTGTGGTAGAAGCCATAGGGCTGAGTGCGGTAACCGGGACATAGGTGAAGAGGATGACGAGAGGGCGTGGAACCCGACGAGTGTAGCCTACTGTGCGTGAGGGTGCTTGGAGAAGTCTAGAGCATGGCGGACTGGCGGGACATGGAATAAATTGAGGTGGTACTGAATGGACATGTAAAGACTGTTCACGATAAAGTGAGCACTTTTGAAATCAACCGTAGAAAAATATCACTGCCCCTACCTGCATATATTTTAAAGGGCGCACTGAGTAACATGCGCCCGGTAAAGTTGGTAACGATGAATGGAAAGTAGTTCCATATGTTAACGTCGAATAAAAAGTGCTAAGTAACCATTTGTGAAAATTTAAATTATTTCTTACGCTTTCTGTTTCATTGACGCCTCAGTGTGTAAAGATTAGCAGATTTATAAAATGTTTACTTTTCTAACAATTCCACAGTTTCACTTGAAAGACGCACGAATAAAGCGATGCGACCCATGGCAATGTTAATTTTACATAAGATGGAAGAATACACAACGTGCATACAAGTAGATCTGAAGCAGGACTTTCAAAAATGCTCATTTTACAGTGAACAGCCTTTAATACGGATTTTATTGTAAATACTGGAACTGTCAAAGATGAATACATAATTTATAAAATCATTTAATAGGTTTTGATACACTGTCTATTAGGACTGACTTTTAATTAATTAATTTCATTGATTTATTTGAGTTAATTATAAATTGTATTAATTGAAGTCGTTAATTGTAAACAGTAAGTGATATAGATTTATTGTGAGATGTTGAGTCGAGAGAATTTTGTTTGAAGTTATTGTAATTAAAATTAGGAAATTATAATCAACTCTTTTATTTAATTGAGACCTCCGTCCCTTAGGGCGATATTTATATATATATTTTAAAATTTGTTTATCTGAGAGAGGTTTCGAAAATGGAGGACTTCAAAAAAGTGCTCACTTTACCGTGAATAGCCTCTATAATGTATGACGTGTTTGATTGTTTCCTAAATATGCCATGCACCACAGGCGTTAATGCAGTTGTTAGTTTTCAAATTATAATAGTTTTTTTTTGTATAATACTTAAATTCCGACACAAGGGAGTGTTATAGGCAGGTTCAAAGTGTTGAATTAGAATCTAAGCTCAGCACACTGCATTTGTGTTACAAGCTACGAAAGGAATAAAAACAACCTTTCCTCTACAGTTTATGGTTAAGACTATTAATTAAATGAATGTTAACAGTTTCTCTTGAATGAACAAAAATATATTTACGACAAGTCTGGCCACTATTTCCAACAAAATTCAGTGTGCGAATACTCGCTCACCACTTCATAAATCGCACTCATAAGGAATCAGTATGTTCTGCACACCATAGAAATGGCATTAAATGCAATTTGCAATATCTCGGTACAAAGCGTAGTATGCTGCAGAATTCGAGAAATTTAAGACTTTTGAGTGTTATATTTAGAAAACTACAATGATTCGACAACTAATAATTTAATTAAGCGGGCACTTTTCGAAAGCTCTTTCAGATAACCAAATTAAAAAAAAATTAATTATCACCTTAACGAACTTGGTGTAGTCCATTGAATTTCGAGAGAGAAATTGTAATAATATAATAAATGTAAAGCTGAACCCTAATGCTGACTGTTTCTTTTGCGACCGTTGTTGAATTCGTTTGGCATTGGCTCGATTCACTTTCAACGCAGTTGTCGTTACGTACAGATCACGGCGGGGCTTGTGTGCCCGAGTTGGGAGTATTCAGTTCAAATAAGGAGCGAGAGCAAGATTCGTGTAGGCGTGCGGCCTTGAGAACTAAGCTCTGCGAGATGCTCTCACGTCTGCGATGATGCTCTGGAAGGCATTTGCGTCCATCTAAGTCAATCTCTGTTGTACTTAAGATACACAACCTCCGCCTAAGTGGCCACTGGTGTATTTTTTTTAATCACAACTACTTTTATTAAATACTTTAAAAAATCAATTTTACTGTTTATGTATGAAATAATTTGCCATATCGAGGTATTTTTTTTGTTAATGTATTGTATTCTTGTTTGTTTTAATTATTTGGTACATTTTAATTGCAATTTTAAGTGTTTCTTACCTATCTTGTACCGTTAAAGGATTATTGTATTAACACCATAAAACGTGCTGTGATGTACGTATGGATTGATTTTAATGACGCACGATCTATGAAGACATGTAAGAGGAGGGCCATAATGACATATTTTTGTGTGATAGGAACTTCCCTGAAACAACAATGTGTAAATACATTTCCCGGAGCGGAAATATTTGACGTAAAACACGCGTGTGTTGGTAATCCATAGTAAGATAGTTCTCAAGCAAAATATTTTTAAATTGAGACCTCACAAATGCGGTATCTTGTCCCGTTGGTGTAATTTTCTAGATTTAATTAAGCTTGGTTTACATAATGCGGAGAAATAACCTGAAAGCAGATGTTTCTGTTATCACCAAATAACAGTTATTATATTTTTAAAAAATGTTAAAAATATGCAGAAATTGATTAATATTTAACTTTTTTTTTTTTTTTTTTTTTTTTATGTCACGCGGTAGTCCATGCCATTAGTTTACTTCTAAATTCTTTTCATCTGTGCTACTCTGTTAGTATTTGCTATCATATTTGCAGCAAAACATAGGAATTTTGTTTTTAACATAAAATTATTCAAAATATATAAAGTGTAAAACTTTTTTATTTGAGGAAAATGTCATCACATAGGCCTACAATATTTGGTACAAATATAACATTATTAATTTCTGGGGTCCTGCACCCTCAAGCAGGGCTTCAAAAAAAGTGAGAAGTAAGCGTGAAGGGACTATATACTCCATTCACGGCTACGTCCAACTTTTCTGAAGCCCTGCTAAAGTTCTACTTCCAGAATTTCACTCCGCCTCATTTAACCGAATGTAGAAAATTACACCAAAGGAACAACACATCACATTCGTCCGCCCTCACTTTAGTAATATTTTGCATAAGAACAATTTCTTACTAGGCATTACCAGCTCACCTACTTTCTCTCTACTTTTATACATGTAAAAGAGGCCCAATGAATATAAATTAAAATAAAATAAAAGTAAAAGTTCAATTTAGTCAAAAATAATATACTTTTATGTTAACATAAGTATTAAACGCTTGTGGTGCATGGCATATTTAGGAAACAATCAAACACATTATAGAGGCTATTCACGGTCAAGTGAGAACTTTTTTGAAGTCCTCTATTTTCGAATAACACTCGATAAACATCTTTTATTGTAGCCTTAGACGTTAAATTTCGAGTAAGGTGTGATGTATACACTGTGTTTATTACTTACATGGGAATAATATTTATAAAAAAAAAAATATATATGTGTGGAAGGACAAAAAATGGCTGATAAAGGATGTTAACGATAAAGTAAGCACTTTTGCAGTCAACCTTAGAAAAAAAGCTACTGCCCTTGCCTGCATATATTTTAACAGACGCACTGAGTGACATGCGCCCAGTGAAGTTGGTAATGATGGACGGAAAATAGTTCCATAACTTAACGTCGCATGAAAAGTGTTAGGTAATCTCTTGTGAAGTATTTATTTCGCTTTCTGTTTTATTTTTAATGCCATCGAAGTGTGCATTATATATATATATATATATAATTCTTCTGTGCGTGTATATGTCACTGAACTCCTCCTAAACGGCTGGACCGATTTTGATGAAATTTTTTGTGTGTGTTCAAGTGGATTCGAGAATGGTTTAGATTCACAATTCGGTAAAGAGAGGGGGAGAGAGGGGGGGAGAGATTTAAGACATATGCACAGGACAACGTCTGTCGGGTCCGCTAGTATATATATAATTCCACAGTTTCACCTGACAAACGCATGAATACAGTGATGAGGACCGTGTTAATGTTACATAAGGCGGAGGAATGCACAACGTGCATACAAGTAGACCTACAGCAGTGATTTCGAAAGTGCTCACTTTACCGTGGACAGCCTATACGTGGGGTGATTTTTCCAAAGGTTTGATTAAAAAATTGTGAACATACCGCAAATTGACTATAGACGATGATAGGTGAATATAGCACAGTGTTGTTAAGGAGCAGGATTGTTTCCCGGACGCGCGTGTTATGCCGGAATCACACAACCCCCGACCAACACAGCACGACACGACCAAAAACGCAACCACGACACATTTAAATGTGACTACTTGAATTTACAGCGCGACCGACACCACGCTCTCGGCATTTAACCTGGCTATTTAGAAGGCGCTGATAGGCTGCGTTAGTCTCAAAGGCGGTGAACAAGAGGGAAATTTGTAATACATAACGGCGACAAATTGGTATCGCTAATGCATACAAAGGTAAAATTATTTTTTTGAGAGTTTGATACAGTAGTTTTTAATTCATTTTTATTTTAAGCTGCGTATTTACCATTGTAGGGAAATTCTCCAATACAATTTAATTTTGCAATGTTGTACATTCTGTGCGTCGTGCCGCACGACACGACGAAGAATAAAAATAATTTCTAATCCAAAATTGCCGGCCGGACGACAGAATCGGTCGGGCTTTCGACGATCTATTTTGTATTTAATTGGCTGTTGGCCGTCGTGATTTGCGCGTCGGGTCTGTGAGATTCCGGCATTAGGTAACGGACGGGCGGGGTTAAGGGGGAGTGTCCACTCCATCTTCGAATTTTCTTACAAATCTTCGTAACGATAATGTATGAACAGAAATAAAAAAAATCAAAGCTAGACGTGACATGGACGACTACTTAACGAATTTTTTTTTTTTTTTTAATATGTGGGGTATCAAATATACCTGTATTTTCCCATGTTGGACTGAAATTATTAAATAATCAGATCATGTTTGATTACTGTTACAGATGTGAGACCAATCATGTAAGAAAAATAAGTGGGGATTTAGAAATAATTGTTAAAATGTTCCCTATGTCATGGCGAGCTTGGTTTTTAAATATTGACTTTGGAAATGAAGTTAGTGAGGAAAATGCCTAAATCCAAGATGGTAAGGATACTTCCCCCCATAAGCGGCTGGGAAGCCCCGCGGCCTGACGTTTGCTTGACGCGGCTAGGCGGGGATGTGGCAGCTCGCACCCCCATCAGCATGTCCGGAAGGGGGGTTGGGGGGGGGGGACACTCGGCAGTTGCTTTGAGAGGTTTCCAGCCATCGATTTCCGCCCTAGTCGTCCCTCGCCCGTCAATACCGACCGCGGGCCGGCCGGCCTCCAGGTTCGCGTCGTACCCGGTCGTCGTCGCGTGTCTCTACGACGTGCGACGGTCGCTCGTGTGCTGGACCCGTCGTTGGGCGGCGAGTCTCGGTAAATAAATATCCTAGGAATACGACTTTTTATCGAAAAAAAAAAAGAATGAAACCATTTACAGTCCATTTCACGGTTTCTTCCAACTTTTCTGAAGCCCTGCTAAAGTTCTCCTTCCAGGATATTCCTCCGCCTCGCGTACCGAATCTTCGAAAATTACACCAGAGGGCCGACGCACCGTACTCAGTATAGTAATAAATTTTGGATAAGAGCTATTTCTTACTAGGTAATACCAACACACCTATTTTATCTCTGTCTTTATTCATGTTATGCAATTTCTGTTTTATAAATAAAACAGTATAAGTGAAAGTTCAATTTTATATAAAAAAAAAACCCAACTTTAAGTTAACACGAGAACAAAACAGTTGTGAGAAATTACATATTTAGGACGATATAAAAAACTCCTCATACATGGGGCGAATTTTTTAAGGTTTGATTAAAAAAGTGTGAATAAACCGCGAATATACTATAAGCCAGTATTTTCGGTATATTCAAAAAGAAAATAGTCGTCAAGATGGTACAAAATCGCATTTTTAGAGCTTGCTTGCCCAGTTTTCTTAACAGGTCGGAGAAAAGTACAACTATATGGGCATAGTTTAAGGGGCCACCCTAGTAATACATTTTAAACACCTCCAGATTACGAGGTGCCACGGTGACTGAGCGGTTAGCCTGCTCGCCCTCCACCAAGGCGATCCGGGTTCAATGCCCGGCGGGTTCACTCCCGGATTCTCGTGTGTGGGAATCGTGCCGGACCATGCCGTTGGTCGGCGGGTTTCCCCGAGGATCTCCCGTTTCCCCGCCCATTCATTCCGGCGCTGCTCCATACTCACCCCAATCAGCTCTCAATGGGTTCTCAAGACCTCGATGTTAAGAGCCGTGCAGAAAGAATTGCGACGGCTTCGTTGGAAAATATCACGAACAATCTTTGCGTGTATTCTGTTTCCTCAGAGTTGCATGGGCTCACTGTAATGGTTTAAATGCTGCATTCGGAATAGCCTCAGTGATTTATACAGGTAATTAATTAATTATTATTATATTTGGCTACTGTGGCCCTAAGTTAGCTCAGTGGTGTGTAATTAGCCTCCCGCAGCTAGGGTCTCTGGTTCAGTCCCAGGCCCCAGCGGACGGACATTTTTTTACGGACGTGGATTGTAACACGATGAGTGTGGCGGTGGTCACTGCCCAGCGATTTTGGATTTTCACTATTTTTGTCAAAAGTTCCATTTAAGAACATTTAATGAAATTTTTCGCACGACATGGCATAAATAATAACTCCTTAATCTTAGTCAACATATTGCATTTATATATCATTTATAATTTTTTCACTAGTGATTAAAGGCAAGAAATGCGTAGTTTTTTCTTTTTTTTCTTTCGGTTACATAAATGGTCGTAACAACAATAGTCTAGCAGGTATATGTTTTAGAACATAAGCAGTGTAGTGCCTTACGCTTTGTCGAAGCCTAAAGTAAAATGCAAAATCAGTAATGCAATTTACGACGAAAATTCCGAAAATCCAAGATGGCGGGGTCTGATTCCCCTTAAGCGTGTTGGACACAAAAAAAAAAACTAATTATTTTATAATTGTACCAAACATTGTTCGACTTGTGGGCGTTGGTATGATAACATTTACCTCGAATAAAAAAGTTTTACACTTCATATTTTTTTAGTAATTTGATGTAAAATCCACAATTTTTTAGTTTTGCTGCACCATAACAACAAATACTAACTAAAATGAACTAATGGAAAAAAAAAATTACAACTTAATCTAATGCCTTGGGCCACCATTGTACATATTTGTTATTACTGAATAAAAGTTCGTACATTTTTACAAAATATGTTTAAAATATGCAATTTTATTTCATATTTACACTCTAAATCTGAATCAGTGAGAATTTCACTGTTTCAATAAGTCAAACGTATCTGACTGATTCGACAGTCACTTCAGTGAATTTAACTGATGAATCATTGAAGAAATGTCAGATTTCTTTCACTTGTCGATTGTGACATTTTCCGCTGTCATCAGTCATTTTTATTTCACTGGTAACTCAGTGGTTTATTTTTTACTCATGAATCGGTTAAACTGCGTGTACAAATGGCCGTCTAACAACGTTTAAAAATGGCCGTTTAACAACGTGTATCAAGTTAAAACCAACGAATGAACTAATAAAACCATTACAAAATAATTTCTAAAATGCGTTTCATCTTTGATAACGCCATTTTATGAGGTGATATGATCACTCGGCCTTTCATTTCGTTTTTACGTCTTTCATTTCGTTTTCATGTAATCGTCACAGCGCTTTGTTTGAAGGTTTAAATTACATATAATGTGATGAAGAGGGTGCACTGATATATATTGTTCGTTTTAATAATCTTAACGGTACCAATTAACTCAAAAA
This sequence comes from Dryococelus australis, assembly GCA_029891345.1. Taxonomy (NCBI): domain Eukaryota; kingdom Metazoa; phylum Arthropoda; class Insecta; order Phasmatodea; family Phasmatidae; genus Dryococelus; species Dryococelus australis. Next base: position 332,583,140 of record CM056995.1, on the reverse strand, counting down.
CTAAAAGTAAGAACATACAATTTAAATCTTCACGATTTCGCGGCAAACGTATAGGAACTCTATTTTCCTCTCGTTATTTCAAGTTGGCGTGGTAGCGCAGATGGTATGGTAAAGAACTAGGAAGTGAAGGGGAATGAATGTGCGAGTTCCATCCCGGCCACCCGTGGGAGCATTTTTTTACTTTTTTAATTACGGCAAATTGCGCAATATAAATAGTAAACTATCGTAAGTATGTTAATTTCACGAAATTATTTCGTTTCATTCAATAAAAAAACAATATTTAATTCGCCACTGTAGTCGGCCGTCACTTATTCAATCAGTGAAATAATTCCACGTCACTAATTCAATCAGTGAAATTTTCTCACTGAAACAATCAGCGGTTTTCCACTGATTCTAAGTGGATCCATTTTCACTGATTCGAGTAGTCGAATTTCACTACGAATGAGTGGTTTCCCACTGATTCGAGTTCAAAGTGTAATTTTTTTTTCCTTCATTATCTGACAGACATATGGTAGACATATTAGTCTACGGCATTAGTTTACGTTGTAATTTTTTTTTTAGTTTGTAGAACGTAATTTGTATTTGTTATTATAATGGCAGCGAAACAGAATAATTTGGATTGTACGTTTAATTATTCAAAATAATATAAACTGGTATATATATTTTTCTTAGTCAGGGAAAATTTAATTACACACAATGCGTATAAGTTGAACAATGTTTGGTACAAATATCAAATAACTAGTTTTCCGGTATCCAACACACTTACTATAATGTGTAAAGATGAAGGTTTATCGCGGGAAAAGTTGACTGTTCGCTAGGATTCAACGTACGGTACACATGTCCGACAGTTTTACTTCCTTATTGGCTGTCACGCAAGTATGCCCATTTCACTGGCCCAATGAGGATTCGGATACTATAGGGCTGAACTTTTGTGGCTGGTCCTCAAACAACTTGTCCGAGTCAAAACTTCGTTCATCCAATCATGAAAGAATAAACTTGTTAAGAGTGTTATAGGACGTATGTTGGCTAAAAATTTTTTTTTCGCCATTTTCCATCATCTCTAATAATGTGTCATTGTGAAGGTACGCGGTAGTAGCGTGACCTGAGCGTGTCTCAGGGCTTGGCCGTATACGTCTACGAAGGAGATAAGTCATGCAAGGAGGCTTGCATCTCGGCGGAGAGGGATTGGTCGGCCTTGACGGCGTTTGGCGCCATGTCTAATTCCTAGAGCCACGAGCATCTCGCGAATTCACTCGGAGGTGAGGTAGACTCCAAACACTCGTTGTTTTCTCCTATTGCTGTGATTGGACGGCAGGGAGCAGTAGTGTGAGTATTTAACAGTCCTGTACAGATGGCTCACTTGATCACAACAACCAATAAGCAAACGATAACGTCTCTAGTGTATAGAGGGCTGTCCAGCCTAGCTTGCTGCCAACTCAATACGCGAAATACTCGGGGCTCTACAATTCAATTCGCTGAGTGTACTTGAAACTGCACCTGTAACTAGAGATAGGTGTTTTTCGCGAAAAGATCTCAGGACCAGTTGTACTCCAAAACACTTTAGTTCATATGCATATACGTGGTTGGATGATTTTAAATGTTACGTGCCTCAAGTGTCTGTCCGCGAATCAGAGACGTTCTGTATCGGAGTACTTTATTACGATTGGCCCAGTCAAATAAGAACACGCGTTCTCACGTAGACGCAGCCAATTATCAAAAGAAGTCGTGGTCGTGGACGTAGGATATTGAAGCCCTGTCGGCAGGAAATAAGCTCAGAACTTATTACATGCGTTAATAGCGAGGTTAATAGAAAATGCTACGGGTAAAATATAGGTATAGGCTTTTCACGGTAAAGTGAGCACTTTTGAGGCCCTAGTTACATTTTCCTTTTCACTAGTTTTATCCTTTAACAGCCTTTTTAAAATAAATATTATCACATAAGTAATAAACACAGTTTGTATATTCCACCGCACTCGTAAGTTAACGTCTAGGGCTAAAATAAAATAAATTTATTGCCTATTATTCTAAATGAGAGGGATTTCAAAAGTGCTCACTTTACCGTGAATAACGTATAGGAACCCTGCACTTCCATTGTAGATGGTGAAAAGCTAGTAAATAAGGGGGCTGGGACCCTTAATTTTCGTGTTTGCTTTCGGTCGGTATTGGATTAGCCAGAGTGATGGGAACACATCGCTCTGCTGGGGGGTGTGAACTAATTAATCAATTTATAAATAATTAAATATCATTCCGCGAGAAGCAGTTCATGTAGGGGTTTTCGCGAGGGTCTCTTGTTTCATCCGCCAACTTCATCCCACCGCTGCTACATTCCCATCTCTCCCTCCACCTCTTCCATATTCGTATGGGAAACTCGTTAATTTCATTTCCGTGCATCAACACAATCAACGAAACAGAAAATATTTTCAGGTGCCTTGATACACCGAATCTCTTGCAACCATTCGTTCACTAATATGACAAGCACCATTTGGAATGAACTTAACATTTGAAGGAAAATATAAAATAATACTTTCTGTTTCAGAACCAATTAAAGTAGAGTTTTCTCATGCAATCCGAGATTTGTTGAACGTAGTTTAAGATGGTATAGTTCGCGTAATATACACTACCTTATGTGCAAGTTATATGATATGCCCCGTTTGTAATTTTCACCAAAGAATTTTGTAAAAATCACATCCTTTTTTAAAAGTGACCTGGTACTAAATTTTTCCGCGAATTAATCAATAGTGAAATATTGATATAATAAAACAATTAAGTAAATGATGAAAGTATAAAACTATAAAATATATATTAAGAAAATAAGACAATAAGATAAATAATTAACAAGTAAATTTAATGACTATCTGTTCCTTGGGTAGGCGCCAGCTATTCTCTCATTCATATTGCCAGCCCTGCTCGAGTGCGATGAAAACGTGTGTATGTTGAGCGGCATAGAAATGTGAAATTAATTATCATTACAAAGTTTCAGTATAGTCCATTCACGGTTACTTCACACTTGTCCGAAGCCTTGCTAAGTTCTACTTCTAGAATATTCTTCCGCCTCGTGCAAATAAAGATTAACCCAGTCTAGAAAATTGCATCAAAGATACAACGCACTGTATTCATGCGCACTCAGTGTAATAATATTTCACATAAGAACTCAGTGTTCTTTATTAATATTAATTGTAAATAAAATATTAAAAATTGATGAAGTATAAACAAAATTTCAATTTAATCACAAATAAGGTAATTTTACAAGCACTAGGAATACAACACTCGTGAAACATTGTATATTTAGGAGAGAGAGCAAACACATAATACGCGGGGTGATTTTCCATCGGTTTGATTAAAAAATTTCGAAGAAACAGCAAATAGACTGTATCAGGCTGGTCATAGGTACACGGGTTCGTGCGTTGTTCCTAGCTCTACCATGCCTTTTGAAGTTGGCTAGCTCTTTTAATGTTGCCCTCAAAGCCTTGTTTAGGTACTTCGTTTGCCCGTTGAGCGCCACTGAATGGGTCACAATGCACTAGTGCATCTACTGAGTGATACTGTCGAATTATTAGTTACACAAATATTTTAATGTTACGCGAATTCTCACCCTAATGTGAAACAAGTAGACTATTTTCTCAGGTGCCAGTATTTAAAGCCCTCCTGTTTGACTGTTTGTGTGTCGCCTCTCCAGTTTTTGGCCTTTTGTATTCCCGCCTTGTGTTGGTGGCGAGTCTTGTGGTTGCCACAGGAACTAGTTCTTTTTTTTTTTTTTTTTCTCGCTAGTCTTTTGTTTATTAGTTGTTGTTGATTTTTCATGTAGGCATGTCGATCTTTATGTAATAAATTTATTTGCTGGATCGTTCTACATCGAGGTACACACTATCGATGCAAATTAAAAATCGAACGAAAAAAATCGATTTCCTGGGAATCAATTTTCGATATTTTGGGCCGATCGTACGTACAAACTTCATTTCTATGCAGTGTTGCCAGATGGTGGGAATTCTAGTCGTGAGCGGGAAAGAGGGAGAAAACTGGTAAAAACGGGAATTTTGGTCTTAACTACATATTTGTTAAGTTTTTGTATCGAATTCCATAAGCCTAAAGGTCGACAAAAATTCATAAGTGACACGCTTTCGCTTAGTAGGAAAACGATTCTTTAAGAAATATATCGATTCCGAAATAAATCGGCGTCTTCATTATCGATCTAAAAATCGATCTTTAAGCCAATTTAATTGATTTTCAAAAAATCGAAATTTAATTGGCGTCCTTATTTTCGTATGTGTAACTGGATGTAATGTCGCTATCGTGTATTATTTTCTGGCTCCCAGCAGCCATCCAGTGAACTTGCTTTCCTTTTTTCGTTGATTTTACCAGCCCTTCAAGTTTCGCAGCGGAACACCTCCATTTAGCATTTATGTCAAAAATGCATACCATTGTTGACAAGGATTTTTTTTTTTTTTTAAGAATTTTAATATGTCAAAAAGGAGATATCTTACAATCAGCACTTTCAAAGAAACTGGGTCATAGCCTTTTGTTGACAATTGAGAATATTGTAGGTAGTATTTAAGATATTTCTCGTTTCTATATAATGTTTGGGATGACATTTTCAGTATTCTGTATTTATTTACGTTTTTATTCATTCACTTTTTAAAATATTTGTGTGCATATTGGGTAAGTTAACATTTGTTTTGTATTGGGCTCGTATTACTGGAAAATCGTGGCCGACGAGTTGAAAACGGGCCAGGAAAACGTGACGTCACCACACAGTCGGCTGGCTTGTTTTTTCTTGCAATCGACGTCGCGCGACGAGGGGAACATGCTATCTCTCAGCTCGCGCGCGAATAGCGACATTGCGTCTGCATAAAGCACCTCTCCTATTCCCTTTTCATTCCAGGCTGGTTATTTGTTCGTGTGACGTGCGTCGATGGTGTCGTTCGCTGGCAACGAATCGATCACTCGAACGCTTTGCGGTAGTTTACCAACCGCTGTTGGGCGCAGGGTAGATACTGCATCAATTCCGCGTTATAATTTGATGTACTGCCTACCCGGGGCTGGCAGCTGCCATAGGAAATCCCATGTTAATGAATTTTCCGCTCCAGGGCGTTAATTTTAAAGATAGGCGCTTCAAACAAAATGTAGGACCTATTGTTCGCGAATTGTTTAGAAGTTTCCTACAGCGGAAATGTTTACACAAATTATATGCCCTGGTGCGACTACTTTCTTCTGGTGTTACCAACTGTACTGGACGCATGTCGTTCAGTGTTCCCGTTAAAACATATGCAGCTGTGGGCAGTAGCATTTTTTAAAGGTTGATTTAAAAAAATGCCCAATTAACCGTGAAAAGCGCATACCAGTCATTAGGCTTATGAAAATGCATATGTGTAGACGTACATGTGACTGTGTAAGGAAATACACAGTGGACAGTCTAAGAGTTTCCTTCTCTCCTGACTACTATAGGCTAAGTGAAATAGCTTTTTTTATGCCCCTTAGCTTGATATGACTGCTATGAGTAATTTGCGCTTGCTACTCAGTCAGATAAATGAGATCTTTTACAAGACGTCTGGGGTGGAAGAAACAACATAAAGGAATTTTACTTTAAAATATATCAACCCTATTACCCGACTTAAAAGATGTAGGAGTATACGTATGTTTCCAGTGGATTACAATGTAAGCCACGTATTATAAATTTTACCAGCAGATTATTTGAATTTAGTAGAAGTTAATAGCAAAATAATTCAATAATTAATTTTTATTTCCAGACTTATATTAAAGAGCAACATAGCAACAGACATCGAAGTCGGATCTCCCGAAAGCCTCGGTCAAATATTAAAGTGAAAAATAAATGTCGCAGAACGCCTTACCGGCTAATTTTTTTGTCGACGTGAGTCCAGGACTAAGGAATGGCACCTTACAACATCAAGGGAGAGCTAAGGAGTGCTTTCAAAAGTTAACAGTATTTGTGTGTCGGAAATTATCAGGGGCGACCGGGAAGTTCCGGTAGAGCTCCGGGGCAGATATCAGCAGTATCGTGGCCTGGAATAACCTAGTTAAGCTTTTTACACAATAGAAGACTTTAGCATTTCACTTTACGTTTCCTTTCCTCCGACGAAACCACCAACACACAATACAATTGTAAAGTCAGAGTTCAGACAATTGAGCATCGGTTCTGCGAGCTTCTTAAAAATGTGTATCTTGTTATGTAAATAACTATGATGTTATCCAGGAATGCATTTTTCGTACGTTTTTTTTAAATAGGCTTAAAATTTATATTAAAAGTTTATTTCAGAACAAAAAACTAATTTGTTTACTTTATTAAAATATGTTAATTGATCTATTTCCTCTTCACATTATATTTGTTTGCTATTTATTTAATTTAAGATGAGCTTTGTTTAATATACCGAGATTAAAATCGCCCTACAATAAAATAACATACTTTCCACATAACCTCTGTTAGATTCTCGGCAAAATAGCTGATTGACTTTTGACTTTAAATTTCAACTTTTCGAAATCGTAAAGTCAAGAGTGCTTGACTTTACCTTTGGCAGTTCCATTGTGTCAAGCTCCATAAGAAACAACATGTTGGAAAGCAAACGTAAAGTCAAATGTTAAAAGTTTTCAATCGTGTAAGGACCTTCAGCCCGGACTCGGGTCAATTCCATCTCCGGACAGGAGACGTGCTACTCGTAGTCTCGTGTTATCGAACGCCGCCTTCCTCCAAGGCGATAAAAGGGGACGGCCCCTGCGGGCATTTGCTGTACCGTACAAGCTATAGTCTGTTCGCGGTTTCTTCACACTTTCTGAATCAAACCTTTGACAGATCAGGGCCGCGGTGGCTGAGCGGATGACCTGCTCGCCTCCCACCAAGGCGAACCGGGCTCAATCCCCGGCCGGGTCACTCCCAGATTTACGCATGTGGGAATCATGCCGCTGGTCGTCGGGTTTTCCCCGGGGATCTCCCGTCCCTTCATTCCGGCGCTGCTTCATACTCACCTCAATCTCACCCTCATCGGTTCTCGAGACCTCGCTCCTAAGAGCCGCCCAAATCTCTTCGCTCACAGTCACCCCTGTTTGATGTCCTAACTGTGCCCATTTTTACAAGCATTTTATACTTTACTAGCAGCCCGTCATCGCTTCGCTCAGGTTTGATGGATTTACTGAAACACATGCGTACATATGTGACTACCCGCTACTACCTGCGACTACTCGTGACTACTTGCGACTACCCGTGACTACCTGCGACAACTTGCGACTGCCCGCGAATACCCGTTACTACTTGCGACTACCCCTGACTAATTATGACTATCTATGATTGCCTGCGTCTACTTGCTATAAACTGCGACTACCCATGACTACTTGCGACAACCTGCGGCTACCCGCGACTACATACCATTACCTATGACTACTTGCAACAATTTGCGATTACTTGCGACTACCTGCGACCACCTGCGACATTTTCTTGTAACATTGTTTCAATTTATCTCTAATGGTTTTGGTAGAGCATGCTTAGAAAGCAGCCAAGTAGCTCATTTTTCTCCGACTTGGTTTACAAATGTTGAAATTTCTCAAGGAATAAAAAAAAAAAAATTAAACATAGCCGATGCTCATCTGGAAGACTGCAGCTTTCTAACAGTGAAAGAATGATAAGAGTTGGTATTGTAGTTTCCGATATTAGCCGTGACATATAAACAAACTCACATTACCTCTTTATTATATTAGTATATATTAACATAAAATTGCTTTATTTTTGGTTAAATTAAAATTTTATTTATATTTTATCAATAAATTATAATATTTCATTTACAATTAATATGAATAAAAGCAGTGAGAAAGTAGGTGTGCTGGTAATGCGTAGTAAGAAATAGTTGTTATGCAAAATATTACTAGATAGGGTGAGCACGAATGCAGTAAGTTGTGTTTCCTTGGTGGGCTTCAGAAAAGTGTGAAATAACCGTGAATGGACTATAACATGCTCCACGAAGCACTTTGCGTCTGCCGTTTCTTTATACCGCATTCTGGATGCAGGACTATCGTAACTCAAGAAATCGAGTTTTTGCAATATTCTTGCCGGAAGGCGGAAAATATCTGTCACTAGACAGTGAAATTTTTATCACAGCATCCTGTTTACTTAAACCGATTGTACATCATATAAACGGGCGTTGCACTTCGTAAAATATATATTTAATAAGTAAACATTTAGATTTCATATTTAAAGATTCATGCGTTTTAGAAGCAGTGAATGGAATACTGTTATATAGTAACGCGGTTTTTATTACTTCGCATTTCCATTGCTGAAGTTATGCTTTGAAAACTTAGTAAAAAGATGTAATTATCATACTAGGATTTGCCATATATCTGTGTAAAATATGCTGAGTTATAATAGCCTTGCATATAATGTGCGATTTGTGAAGTTTCCTATCTCGCGAGATCTGTGTACGGCGCGTTCTTGTTCTTCATTCTACTGTGTGTGGTTTGGTGGTTGTAACGTATTGACATTTTAAATTCCCATACTGTTTGTTGATTGTTACAGAATTTTACACCTATGGTTCGGATATCATGTATATAGCAGAGCAAGGGAAATAGCTTCTACAGTAGCATTTTATTTTTATATTTTACTTCAGAAAAACTTCAATTAGCAGGAAGTGAAACAATCCCATATAGTGGATGACACCGAGCCTTAAAAAGTATCGAATGCCGAAAAAAAATTAGTGTTAAACACTGTTGAACTTTCATAGATTACATGCAATGTCATGTGCAACATGTAAAAATTACTTTCTTACATTCAGAAACGTGATAATTTGAATAGAAGGAAATTGCTGCGTGCCAGGATATGTAGCCTATGTAATCTATGTAGGCATGATGCTGAGCCGTGTTTGGGTGACGGAAGGGGGAGAGAAGGAATGCTAATAGAGACTGGAGATAAGCTAATGGCTACTAAACGTAGATTGGCATAGACTGAGTATAGGCTGGAGGAGGCTGAACGGAGACTAGTGCAGACTTTGTGCAGACTAGTGTGACTGGAAAACACCATGCGATCATCGACGATATTTACACAACCAAGAAAGAACCCTTACAAAAAAAAATCGTTAAAATGGTTAAAAAAAAAAAAAAAATCAAATTTGTAGAGCTTTTCTGCACATTTTACTTAATAGGTGGGAGGAAAGTAAAACTGTATAAAGGCTGTTCACAATAAAGTGAGCACTTTTGAAATCAATCTTAGAAAAGAGTTACTGCCCGTACCTGCATATGTTTTAACGAGCGCACTGGGTGACATTTGCCCAGTAAAGTTGGTAACGATGGATGGGAAGTAGTTCTATGTCTTAACGTCGAATAAAAAATGTTAGGTTACCACGTCTGATAACTTATTTATTTCGTTTTCTGTGTTTTTTTTTTGTAATGCATCTAAGTGTAAAAAGGAGTATATTTATAAAACATTTACTTTTCTAATAATTTCACTGTTTCACTTGACCGACGCATGAATAAAGTGATGAGGCCCATGACAATGTTAATCTTACACAAGGCAGAAGAATACACGACGTTCATACAAGTAGATCTTAAGCAGGGCTTTCAAAAGTGCTCATTGTACCGTGGTTAGCCTACAGTCGTAGTTTAATGTATGGGTTTCCATCGCACACGATAAATTCCTACTGGTACAGATCTCATTTACACAGGGAAGCGTAACAGCGGAAGCACTGCCCACACAGGTTCAGCGTCTCGCGTGTAGGAGCGACGGGGCGCTGGTCGCGCGTGTTAATGTCGCCCGTATCGCTGTGCCCTGAAAGCAACAAAAAAATATATATACATATATATCTCGGGGTTATCTCAAGTGTGAGAAATGATACTTTCACGCTCTGTATCGACACGCAAATATAACAAATTATTTTTTTTCAGTATTCTCTTTTTAATTGATTTCTTATCGTTCCAGGAAGCAGGCTATTCGTTAATGTTACAAAAGGCTTCGATAGCAAAGAAGCACGCATCTTTCTGCTTAAAGAAGTTGAGGGTGTTTATCTATCTTTAACAGGAACCCCAAAAAAAAAAAACCGAGTTACATTGAAATGCATTTCCCGACACCAAATTCTCACTCCTTTCAAACCAGGTATAGGCTATTCACGGTAAAATGAGCACTTTTGACAGCCCTGCTTAAGATCTACTTGTATGAACGTCGTGTATTCTTCTGCCTTATGTAAGATTAACATTGTCATGGGCCTCATCACTTTATTCATTTCTCGATTAAGTGAAGCTATGAAATTATTAGAAAAGTAAATATTTTACAAATCTGCTTATTTTTACACTTCGGTGTATTTAATAATAAAAAAAAAAAAAAAACAAAGCGAAAGAAATAATTTAAACTGTCAGAAATGGTTACCTAACACTTTTTATTCGACGTTAAGATACCGAACTACTTCCCATCCACCGTTGCCAACTTTACTGGGTGTATGTCATTCAATGCGCTCGTTAAAATATATGAAGGTAGGGGCAGTGATTTTTTTCTAAGGTTGATTTCAAAAGTGCTCACTTTATCGTGAACAGCCTTCAACAGCCTGAACGCCCGGATAAACGAAATTGATCGAAATACCAGCCAGTCCGTGCACATTATTTTTACTCCCGCCCCCGGGGCGTTGTCTGTTCACGTCGCGTAGCGTCGCTGCCGCCGTCTGGGGGCGACATTTTTAACTCGGCATTTCGCGAAGTATGCGCTATTTTCTCCGTGCATTCCTGTCGCCGCAACTAAGTGGCTGAGGGCTGGTGTGTGACGGGGAGTACCCCTCGCTGAAATATTCCCGTCGATTTATTTCTGCTGCCTTGTTGGAAGAGCACTTTTGGAAGTCCTTCCTGTTTTATATTCTAGTCTGCGTATTGGCGTACCCGTCCATAGCCGCACATACAGGTTGATCCAGTGCCGCAGTCGCAACAATTTATGTCGGGGCACGACAAATCCCGGGCGCCAGTTCGCCACTAGAATATTGTTGCGTCTTGTACGCAACAGAATTAAAGGCTGTTCACAATAAGTGAGCACTTTTCAAGTCAACCTTAGAAAAACGTCACTCCCAGTTAAATCGGTAACGATGGAGGGGAAAGCAGTTCCAAATCTTGACGTCGAATAAAACATTTTTGGTAACAATTCGTGATAACTTAAATTGTTTCTTTCGCTTTCTGTTTTTTTTTTTTTTTTTTATACAATGAAGTATAAAAATTAGCAGATGTGTAAAATATTTACTTTTCTAATAATTTCTCGATTTCATTTGACCGACCCATGAATAAAGTGATGAGGCCCATGGCAATGTTCATTTTACATAAGGCGAAGGAATACACCACGTGCATACGTGAACAGCCTTTACCTAAATTTGCCATACAGAAGGCACACAGGAATAAAATTAAAAATGAAAAATAATATATCCAAATGTATGATTGCAGTTAAACACACACGCTACATCTACAACATAATATTAGTTTTCAACCGCACTATAACTACTACACTGCAATCTTCTTATCGAGCTGGTTCTAGATATCTGATAATGAAGACTCCAAAGTTCTGTTTTTGATTACCTAGCCAAAACTGTGTAATAAAAATATGTAGGGATGCCTGAATTTCGCGAAAAGATTTCTGCATATGCTAGATTTTAATAGCCTACCGGCGTACGAGCAGTTTTCATTTCCGTATTGGCCACGAGTATTTACGAGAAGACATGTTCTTACTTGACGGGCCAATCAGAATTAGGTATGTAACGGTAACTCCGATCCTGTACATCTGTGATTCGCGAGCACACATCTAATACGCGTAAAACCTAGATTGGCCAATTAAGATAGGTGATCTGAGCTAAAGTGCTATGAAATACAACTGGTCTTGAAATCTTGTCGTAAAATTCGGGTGTCCCTAAGAATAAGCAACGGAACTAAAGCAGAAGGTAGTATGTATATGCAACGAAGCAGAAGGCACTCGCTAATGAGAAAGTTAAGCAGGGGTATGCGGCCTACCCCAGCGTATACTCTAGACTCTGGAGACTATCCTACTGGGTTGATCCTTATACTCTAGGTACGAAAGGGACCGCGGTGATGTAGTGGCCAGACTACTCGCCTCCCACTTAGGCGAACCGGGCTCGATTTTCTATGGGGTCGCTTCCGGATTTTCGTCCGTGGGAATCGTACCGGACGGTGCCGCTTGTCGGCGGGTTTTCTCGGGGATCTCCAGTTTCCCCCGCCTTTGCATTCCGGCGCTGCTCCATACCCACCGCGCTTCACCTACGTCGGCTCTCAAGACCTCGGCGTTAAGAGCTACCCAAATCTCTCCGCTCCAGGTACAAATTTAGCGAGATGATTCGTTATTGAAATAGGGGTAGACAACATTATACGACTAGCAACTTAACGTGATTTATTAAGAGGGGATATGGCGCATTAAGTAACCCTGTAGAGGTGTATCGTATTTTATAATTGTATGGAAGCGAATAGAGAGAAAGGTAAAAGGGCACTGCTACAGAATTGTATTTACTCACTTTAAGTACATCTATTTAACCATAGCGATGTTTTTCTGCCCAGCTAATTCCGACTCCATAGATTTTTGTGTTATCGTGGCGAAATATGTTATGCGAAACAAGTGCGCCAATATTGCAAAAATCATTTCTCAGCATGTTTGTAAAAACCGTATTCTAGAATTGTCACTATTTTTTTTTGTGTCCACATGCAAAAACTTGTAGAATTCAGTTGACTTATTAGTTCATTTCCCACGTCATCTTGAGTGAGACACTCATGAAAATTGGACATTAAAAGTAGTTGTATACAAAGTGTCACAAAATATGTGAGGCGGAACAACAAACTCGTGGATAGTGTTAGTATGGTTTGATATCTGCAATGTATAAAATTTGACGCGAGAAGGCATCGCCCGTCATGTGGAAATTTTGGGGTTTCGTGCTATTACACCTACACAAATGTGTTATTCGTGGGTGTTTATCGATTATCACTCAAGATTGAAGTGATCGATTCTCGTTCCTAACACTGCCCTGATATGGTACAGCCGTTTCACGGTCAAGTGACCATTTTCAGAAGTAACATGTACAAAATAATCTTTGCCAACGACAATAGAGTGTACGCAAGCGTTTGAAAACACTAAGCGAGGAACGGTGTCGTGAACAATATTGAAACGATAACCCCAAACATTCAATCGTATTAACGACAGAAGGCGGAAACTCTCCTCTCCTCAATCGTATTAACAACAGAGCTTGCCGCTCTCTGTTGTTATTACGGTTATATGTTTGAGGTAATCGTTGTAAGATTGTTCGGGATATCGTTCCTCGCGTAGTGTTTCGAAACGCTTACGTACACTCTACTAACGACTGCGTATAATTTGATGTTAAAGTCGGCTACAATATCTTTAGTAACGGTGACAGAGAATCACGAACAGTATCAATAGGGAAATTCTCGAATTTATGACGACTGAAGTTTTAAACTTTCGTTCTACACTCATTCCTGTGGAAATTTGAAGTAACGGTAACATGCTTATATTTGTAACAGATTCACGTAGTCACTTTATCGACGCGTAAGTACTAGGTATAGTTCATTCATGGTTACTTCCAATTTTTCTGAAGCCCTGCTAAAGTTCTACTTGCACGATATTCCTCCGCTTCGTGCAAACAAAGCTTAACTGAGTCTAGAAAATTAACACCAAATGGACAGCGCACCGCATTTGTGCACATTCATTGAAATAATATTTTCCGTAAGAACGGTTTCTTACCGGGTATTACCAACACACCTATTTTTTCCCAGTTTTTATTCATATTAACTTTGAGTATCATAGGTGAAGGGCACTGTCACAAATCTGGAACTTTACAGGAGTGCTTTTTGCAATGATACCGTTATGGTACATTGTGTCCTTTCCTACAGGCTAGATAGTGTATTATTCCGTGTACGAGATAGTGTTTTGCATCTCAGAAAAGAGCTTAAAAAATACAGCAAAACTATGATGAAACCTCGGTTTTGAGTGCCATTTGCCTTCGACGCACAAAGTAAATATCGTAACTTATAGATAAAATAAAAGTAACATTTAAATTTAACTAAGAACTAACTGTTTTTGCCCTATTAGAAGTATAAAAAGCTTGTGTACATGTCATATTTAATAAACAACTAAACACATCATACATAGGGTTATTTTTCAATGGTTCGATTCAAAAAGTGGGGGGGGGGGGGGTCCGCGAATAGACGATATCAGGCCCGCGACTGGTAAAAAGGCACGGCACACGCTGGGCTCACATCAGAAATAATTTGTCTCAGTTATTAACAGTGAACCGTTTATATTTGGCGAATGAAGGTTATCGATCCTTGTTGCACACAACCGTTGAGGGATTATGGGGTAGAGAGATCATGCCAGCTGCCCAGTACGCAGCGAGTGAAGTGAATTAAACTTATTGCAAAGGGAGGGAACTGTTTTCTTGGTAAGTGAACTCGAGACTTGAGCATTTGCGTTTTACAGCAAAGTGGCTGATGTCTTGTGGCGGAAAGATGTATTAGTTTGTAGGTTATAAAGAACCTGCATTATTAATTGTCGCCGCCGTGTGACTGGCGTGAAATTAAGTACACCAAGGGCGACACGAAATTTCGCACTGCACCGAAAACCTGGGGTTTTGACAGTCGGTATATCTTGATCGTCTGTTGCCTCGTGTGTTTTACTGTTGGTACTTCCGATCTGAAGAAGGCATCAAGCTTCGTTCCTGTTGTTACAATTTCTCTCTCCAGAAATTAAGTGGGCTATACCAAGTTCGTTAAGGGAAGCAGATCTTAATCAAATAAAATAATTAATTATAGTTTATTTATTTTACTTACAATAACTACAGCGAAATTCTCTGAACTAGAAATCTCACAAAAATTGATATCACTTGCTGTTCACGACTAATTACTCCAATTTAATACAATTTATAATTACCACAAATAAATCAATTAAATAAAATAATTAAAGATCAGTTCCTATAGACAGAGTATCAACCTATTCAGATATTCAAAATATGTGTCCAAATTGACAGTTGGAACATTTAAATAAAATCCGTATTAGACTTCCATTCTGCCCCACCTCAGTTCAGTCCATGTCCCGCCAGTCGTAATGTTCTAGTCCTCCAGGCGCCTTCACGCACAGTAGGTTTCACACCCTCTCGTCCATTCACGCCACGAACACCTCGCTCGCCGTCGTCCCGCAACCTCCAGTCGTCGTCCATAATTCACTTATTTCGCGCACACTTGGCCAGACGGCCTCCATCAAAGACTGCCGGCCGCTGGGTTGCGGCAGTATGTATATATAGAGCTTAGGCCGCCACCTAGAATCTTCCCAACTCGCGTGATACGTCGCGGCAAGCTTAGGCGCCAGTCAGTCTCACCAGAACATTCTTGCATCGTCGCTAAACGTATCGGAAACTCTAGCAAGCGAGAGGAGGTCTGTGACGCCAGCAAGTCTCGCTGCTGTCGGCATTCATGGGATTCCCAGAAGGGAGGCAGCCAGCGACGGGCTCATCGTTCCAGGCAGAGGGGAGGGCGAGGTGGGTCTCTGCCACAGCGCCGGGCAGCAGCGCAACATTATAATTTGCACGTGGGAAAGATTAGTCTCATTATGCGTTATTACCAGGGCCGCCTGTTTCTCGCGAAATTATTTAAGGACTACTTGTAATCCGAAACCAAGGTCTGTAAAAGGGGAGGTTGGTCCAAGAAGGGCCATATGAACGAGGGGTCTGGGAGGCGAGGCGCAAAGGCGTGACGTAGCCTGCAGCCCTCCCAGCATTCCTCGCGGCGTTAGTACCCCTGCGAGCAAGCTATTTGTTGTTTTGACTTTGGCCGTGTGTTTTCTGTATGATGCCGGTTACAAGGTGGGCTGTTGCAGTTTGCAACAATAGTTTAGATAAAACGAAATTGCACGGCAATTTAATTTCTTATCATAGATTTCTGAAGGATGCGCGGAAAACCGAATGGCTCTTTAAATGTAGAAGAGAAGACGAATTCAACCCAGATACATCTTACGTCTGCTCTCAACACTTCGAATAAAATGTTGTGATTAAAACAAGTTTCGAAGGACAAGTATATCCGGTATCGGTATCCAACAATTCCCGAATCATTTCGACAGCTATAATACACAGTAAAATAACTTTCAGCAGCATTTTAATTGTTATCACGAACTCCCGGCTCATAACAATGTTTCTTGTTATTGTTTTCTGCTCATGGTTTTTGATTCAGAACTGACAGGTAACTGTTTTCTTTTGAATTGAACAATGAAGTAATACTACCACATTGTTTGAAAAGTTTTCCGTAGAATTACGGAAAAGTAATGGTAAAAATATATCCCGAAACCTCCGTAATACAATGGACACACATTTTTTCTCAGTAACGGACTTTCCTTGAATTTAAGGAACCTTCCGTGTCTCTTTTAAACTATTTTGCAGTGAAATGCGATGCGGTATTCCAAAAAATTGCATTATTGTCGTTATTGGCCGTTCACTGTAACATGAGCACTTTTGAGGCTTTAGTTACGTTTTCCTTTCAGTAATTTTTTTGTCCTTTAACCAACTTTTCAAATAAATATTGCCATGTAAGTAATAAATACAGTATATATATTCCATCGTACTCGGAAGTTAACGTCTAGGGCTAAAATAAAACACATTTATTGACTATTATTCCAAATGAGAGGGCTTTCAAAAGTGCTCACTTTACCGTGAATAGCCTAAACGGGTATGTCGCACTGTGTAACAGAAACAGATGAAATATTTTACGTCCATTTTGTCCAGAAGCGGAATTTTAACACGAATAGAATCGTTCGTAACCTAGCATCCTGCTCATCCACCATACTCGTATGCGGATACTTCAGGAGTGGTGTTAATATTTACAATAATAAACAAATTTTCAATTTTCTGTGTGGTTAAAGTGTTTAAAGCGATGCCGTCTGTATAAGAGTGTGCTATCTTGTGATTTTTTTTAATTTCAGGGTTTGAGACGCAAACGTGTTGGTCCAGGAACAAACGTTTATCATTTTAAGGTCGTTAAGAAGGCTTCGTGTATCTTTGACATTGTTTGTTCCCGACACACGAAGCTATGATAATCACGGATAGCTTCGTATTTTTTTCCGTCGTAAAGGATCTGATTTGCGTACGTAAACGGCAAATTTCTGTAAAAAAAAATCTCAGTTAAATGGCGGAAATTTTTAACAGTGCCGTTCTGTAGAGATAGATTTTCGCCAAAGTTGCCGTAAATAAAGTAAATGCTCTTAAATTACAAATGCAGACAACAAAAATATTTCACGAAGCTGCTGTTACACCATTCTTAGTCCATTTCAAAAGTAACTATAAATAAATGTTATGAGTTAATTCGATTGTGTTTTATTACGTTTTAATTTTAGTATGGCGTACATTCCTTGAGTGTGTCTGTCTCTCTGCTTGAAAAAGCTACATTTAAAATACACTATATTCTTCAAACATATTAATATTTCCCTGGAAGGATGTTTGATTTCAAATGAAATTACCTCTTCGCATTCTATTTCTGCATACGAACGTATTAAAAATAACACCCTTGTAAATGCGTGGTCGTAGTCGTTGTGGTTTCCGTATTTTTACGTTAGCTCATAACATGGCGCGGAATTGTTGCATTTTCAAACAAAGAAGCTCGCTCGTTTTTACAAATCTGTTATATATCCCACTGTTAACTAAGCAAAGATCTTCAATTTTAATATTTAGCTGCATTTCATATGCTTACAAAACCTTACCTTATAACTATAAAACATTTGAACTACAGTAACACGAGCACACAAAACATCGCGATAGTTTATTTTATCGCGAGAGGAGTGCACCAGATAAAATGAAACAAGACCTCCGATGGGTGTCCGGTAATGATTCTTCCCAAACAGTAAAATTTGCGTACCATTATCTTCAATGGTTTGGTTTTAATGACGAGAGTTTGTTTTTCCTTTATATTCGGCTCGCGCGCCGCGTGCTCGGTGGTTCAGGGCTGCACGCTACGTCACAAGCAGGCAGCCACTCGGCGCGCAGCAGGCGATTGAGCCAACCTCCCCTTTTACAGACCTTGATCCAAAAAACAACTAGAGCTGAGATCCACTTTCGTGATTGGATGATTTTAATTAGTGGCAGAGGAGTTTTTCGTAAAAAAGTTTTCAAGACCAGTTGTATTCCAAAACACGCTTGATCTTACGCACTTTCGTGGTTGGATCATTTTAGATGTCACGTGCCTCAAGTGTGTGGCCGTGAATCATCGACGTTCAGTATTGTAGTACTTCATTACGATTGGCCCAGTCAAATAAGAACATGTCTCCTCACGTAGGCACGCGGCCAATAGCCAAAGGAAGTTGTGGTTGTGATACTGAAGTGTAGCGTGGCCATAAATATATTCGCGAAAAGCACCTGTCGCAAATTTTTATTGTCAAGCATTGTTCGCGAATCACTGACGCCGAATGTCGGAGTTACCTAATTCTGACTGGCTTAGGCAGGTAAGGAACTGTCTCCTGACGAAGACACGTGGCCAATAACCAAAGGAAAACAGCACGTATGCCACAAGTCATTGCAGTATAGTCTGCGCGTAAATCTTTTCCGGAAAAGGTGGTCCTAATTATTAATCGTATAGGAGGGAAATCACATACTCTGGCACGGAAACAACTTTTCTTACATGAGCAAAGGAAAATTGCATGAGAGGGGGAACGCTCTGGTATCCCCGATTGATTCGCACACTAAATGTGATAAAAAAATTTAAAAAACTCGAGTGGGGGGAGAACCCAAGGCGAGGCAACACTCTCCGAGTGACGGGCTTTCCAGCTGGGACCCGTAGGTGCCCGCCATCCCCGGACATGACAAGAATGGATGGAGGGGCGCTGGAATGCAAGGGCGAAAATCCGGGAGTGAACCCGTCGGCTATCGAGCCCGGCTCGCAGAGGTGGGAGGCGAGCGCCCTAGCCACTGCGCCGCCACTCGCCCCACTAAATGTCATGTAGACAGATATTCCGTCTTGTGAGCATGCCCTCAACTTTGGCTGGACATTCCTTTGCAGAACTGTCAGAATCGCAACAATAGTGACGGGGACCTTTGGTTACACTTCTTCAGTAAACTAGTGCTTTTATTTAAAAATAATATTTGCCCAGTTTTAATAGATCGTGTAGAATTGAAACTTTGCCGGAGGTAGTGTATTGACATTTGTAAACACACGAGTTACCTACATGAACAGTGTGCTAACCTTAGGTTTTGGTAGTTCAAGGAAAAACAGTGGCCCAGTGATGGGAGCCAAATTATTGTGTAGCGGGCTTGTTGTTAGTGAATGGCGCGTTAACCACTTGTGTCCAAAATTGAAGTAGCTTTTCACCAAAAGAACTATCGAAGGTACATGGCTTGTACTTGTAGTTGGCGCAACTGTTATATACGCAGGTGCTCTGATATTTCTCAATGTACCCTACTTTGCCTGGTTCAAACCGAGGACGGCTTGTGATTGGCTGTTCTAGTTTCCCGCTCTGTCTTGTTCGGCGTGATCGGCGTACATATGAATCGAGCATTAACGAGCTGTAGTAGAGGTATGTTATATTCATGTTATAGTATATTCATGGTTACTGCCTACTTTTCTGAAGCCCTGCTAAAGTGTTACTTTCAGGCTTTTCCTCCGATGCACGCAAACAAAGCGTGACCAGTTATAGAAACCACCGAAGAGGCAAGGCATCGCATGCGTGCGCGCTCATTTCAGTAATATTTTACTTAATGATGATTTCCTAAAGTCTGTTCACAAGAAAGTGAGCACTTTCGAAATCAACCTAAGAAAATAGTCACTGCTCCTACCTGCATATATTTTAACGGGCGCCTTGAATGACATCCGCCCAGTCAAGTTCGTAACGACGAATGGGAAAGTAATTCCGTATCTTAACGCCGAAAAAAAAGCGCCAGGTAACCATTTCTGTCAACTTAAGTTATTTATTTCGCTTTCTGTTGTTTTCTAATCCATCAAAGTGTAAAATGGAGCAGATTTGTAAAATATATACTTTTCTAAAAATTTAACAGTTAATCTTAACCGACGCATGAATAAAGTGATGACGCCCATAACAATGTTAACATGATGGCGGAAGAATACACGATGTGCATACAAGCAGATCTTAAGTAGGTCTTTCAAAAGTGCTCATTTTATTGTGAACTGCTTATAGTAGCCATTACCAACACGCCTATTTTATCGCTCATTTTATTCATTTTAATCATAAATAAAACATTACAGTTAATAAATAAAATATACGAAAAAATCCAATATAACCGCAAATAAGATACTGTTACGCGCTGCAGCTCGAACCTGCCGCGAACTTCCTTTATGCGCGCATCACCTCGATCCTCCCTCCTCCCAGGCAGACGCGCTCGCTGCCTCCTCCCCATCACCGCCCCCCCCCCTCTCCAACCCAGCCCGGGCAGCTAGTGGAATGACTGACAACTGTGACGTAGCTGGCGTCACAGACGCTCTTCTTCCCCCCTGATTAAGAAGCCGACAAGTGTGGAATACGCGCCAGAATATTCTGGGAATTAGGACCCTCGGCGCCCCGCGGCATTTAGATAAATTTCTTGTTGGTGGTCCACGGCCCTGTAAATATTGCAGAGGTCCAACGGCCGGCAGTCGTTGGCGGAGGCCATCTGGCTGAGTTCGGAGTGCCAAGTTAGGTGTGGACGACGACGGGAGATTGCGAGACGACGGCGGACGAGGTGTTCGTGGAGTGGATGGACGAGAGGGCGTGAAACCCGACGAGTGAAGGCTACTGTGCGTGAGGACGCTCGGTGAACTCTAGAACATTACGGACTTGTGATACGGACTTTATTGTAAATATTGGAACCGTGAAACATGGACGTATGGTTTGTGAAATAACTGAATAGGTTTTGATACACTGTCTATTGGGACTGATTTTTAATGATCTATTATGTTAATTTTTTGAGGTAATTATAAATTGTATTGATTGAAGTCATTAACTGTAAACGGCAAGTTATATCAATTTATTGTGAGACGTTAACAGTCGAGAGAATTTTGTTTGTAGGTATTGTAAATAAAATTAGGAAATTTTAACTAATTAAATTAAGACCTCCATCCCTTAACGAATATGGTTTATCCCACCGACGTTAAGAGAAAATTGTAACAATACTTTTATGTTAACGGAAACATTAAACCCTTGTGATATATGAAATATTTCGTAAACAACCAGACACATCATACATAGGTGATTTGTCAAAAGTTTGATTAAAAAATGTGTGAATAAACCGCAAATAGATTATACTCGAAATAATGTTATTTTATATTGAAGCTCGGGCCTGTCGGGAAACCAGAACTTGACGAATATCGGCGTGAGTCTTCGATCACGTGTGTGTGTGTGTGTGTGTGTGTGTGTCTCTCTCTCTCTCTCTCTCTCTCTCTCTCTCTCTCTCTCTCTCTCTCTCTCTCTCTCGCGGCAACGTGTGCGGTAGTGTCGAGGCCGTGATCAGCGAAAGGCGGAAAAAGGTCTGCTTCATCTTCAATGTACATGCTGGCAGAAACATTGAATGACAGCTTTTGTGCTGGCGCGCCGACACGACGCCACGACCTGCTCGTTAGGTCGTTGTTGCACGCTGGCGCGGCCAAACGTGCTGCCATGTCGCAATGCGGGGTGTCTGCGGACTGCCGCTGGCGATTTCTGCCCGCCTCGTACAGGTTGTTCACAGTCAAATGAACACTTTTGAAAGCCCTGCTCGAGATCTATAGGCTGTTCACGGTAAAGTGATCACTTTTTAAGGCCCTCTCGACCAGCATTAACCACTATTAAGTGTATCTTATTGCAGGCTCAGGCATTACGTTTTAAGGGCAGTGAAATTTATACACTGTGTTTATTTGTCGCATTGCAATGTTTGTATTAAAAAGTAGCAGGGACATTTTAAATTATATGAAAGGAAAAATTTAGAAGGGCCTTAAAAAGTGCTCACTTTACCGTGAACAGCCTATACTTGTATGTACGTAATGTATTATTCTGCCTTATGAAACATTATAATTGCAATGGGCCGCACCACTTTATTCGTGCTTCGGTCAGGTGAAACTGTGAAATTATTAGTCAAATAAACATTTTACAAATCTGGTAATTTTTACATCCGGTGCATAAAAAAAAAACAGAAAGCGAAAAAAATAATTTAAGTTTTTACAAATGGACACCTAACACTTTCTATTCGACGTTAAGCTATGGAACTACTTTCCATCTATCGTTACCAACTTTACTGGGCGTATTTCACTTAGTGCGCCTGTTAAATATATATGCAGGCAGGGGCAATGATTTTTTTCTAAGGTTGATTTCAAAAGTGGTCCCTTTATCTTGAACAACCTTTACCTGTCTATTCCTGTAGTAATGTTCACTTGGGAGTGGTTTCTAGAATTATTTCCCGTATTGAAATGTAATCAATAATCAAAGTAATACCTATCAATATTAATAATTGGTGTTAGTGTAATTTTAGAAACTAAATTAATAAATGTTCCTCATGAGCACTCACTAGCAATACATCACGTATCATTATGAACAATAACATTATCTCGTATATTGATGTCGTCCGACTCACAAATACATCAATATTACAGATACACACAAGAACAAATTAAAGGAACAACACCTACACTGTACAACACCCTACACAAACAACACATTACACTGACGTCATCACGACACAAACACAAGACGGATACCGCACGAAAACGACAACAACCGTTATTAACTTTTGACATTTTAAAATTATAACGTAACCTTTTTCTTTAAGATCATAACAAAATATAATTTTAAGCCTCTTTAATTTTAAAATTAAGTTTTGTTTTTAAATTTTATGATGCGACAAATGTTGTGTTTTGACTATTTTCCAAAATTATTTTAAACTAAAACCAGCTGGGCACTGGTGCCATTTTAATATGTTCTGTTCGGTTACCTCGCGGGCAGACCGGCCGCTCGTGTCTCGCTCAGGCCGCCTGGCGTGCTGCGCTCGCATTCGGGAAGTCGAGGGTTCGATCCCGACCTCTCGAACTGTCGAGCGAGATCTCGAGAGCCGATGAGAGTGATTGAAGTGAGTAAGGAGCGGCGCCGGAATGGAGAGGCGGGGGAAACAGGAGATCCCCGAGAAAACTCGCCGACCAGCGGCATCGTCCGGCACGATTCCCACTTGCGAAAATCCGGTGACCCCGGGGATTGAACCGGGTTCGCCTCGGTGGGAGGCGAGCGTGCTAATCGTTCAGCCACGGTGGCTCCGCGAATGCCGGCGCACCTCCTCGAAGATTAACCAGTCTCTCGTTCATTTAGATTGAGAGGGAGTCGCGGTGGTGTAGTGGTTACACTACTCGCCTCCCGTGTATGCCAACCAGGTTGTATTCCCGGCGGGGAACGCTCCAGGATTTTCGTATGTAGGAATCGTGGCAACGATGCCGCTGGTCGGCGGGTTTTCTCGGGGATCTCCCGTTTCTCCCGCTCTTTCATTCCGGCGCTGCTCCATACTCATATCAATCACCATCATCGGCTCTCATGACCTCGATGTTAAGAACCGCCCACTCCAATCCATTTAGATTAAGGACAATATCCTGATTATCCTGTGTATAAAATTAAATTACTTTCCGCGTGCATTGTAACCTAGGAAAGTAAGGCGGCATATAATTGAGCCCACCCATCATATTATTGCTCACAAATATTTTTTAATTAAAGACACTGAAATCTGCGAAGAAAAACCCGCAACAATTAATTTTTCCTGTAGCAATGTCTTATGCGCAGGCTTCCATCGTTACATTGCTCTTAAAACAGTACATATCACGTATATTACTTGATTATTTAATTTTTTTTTATTTTGCCCTTTTTCTCTGCGAATTTTGTATGTATATTGCAATAAAAAGGAACCTTATTAATTGCCGGTGAAGTATTAGTTTGAATCTTCATTTTTTTTTTTGGGCATGGTTGTCACGCGAATCGAAATATGCAAGTGATCTTGCACTCCTCTCCTTTCTTTACCGAACTATCTCTCTCTCTCTCTCTCTCTCTTTCTCTCTCGCTTTCCCTCTCTCGCTCACCCGGGGAAATGTTAGCATGGTCGCGTCTGTGCTAGCTGGTACTTGGCGCCATGTTGAGCAGGTCAATATCCAAGGTCAGTTCGGTAGAAAAGAATGGGAAGGTTTCCGAGTGTGTGAATATTGACACTACTGCAGTGATTTGATCAGAACTTTTCTTTTACAGCCCCCCCCCCCCCCGGCTTCGTCCCCTTCCCCCCCCCCCCAACCACGAAAAGGGAACGGGGTTATGTTTTATGTTAATGTTGACACAGATATCAGCGAGTGTGAAAATGCATGTCGTTTTAATGATAGCCTGAGAGTAAAATGTTTTTATTTACAAGTAGAGACAATGGATAATCGCGAAACATTTCTGAGCCAACATATCTTCGATATCATTCTAACTAGTTTATTCTTTTATGATTAGACGGACAAGGTTTTGACTCGTCTAAGTTGTTTGCATACTAATCACGAAGGTTCTGCCTTGTAGTGTCAGAATCCTCATTGGCCCAGTGAAATGGGGGCAGTAGTAGCTTCATACATGCATGGCAACCAATAAGAAAAGAAAATTGTCGGGCACATGTACAGTACGTTGAATCATAACAAACAGTTAACTTTTCCCGCGATAAACCGTCATCTCCAGTTATAAGTTACCGGGTTCAAAAATAAAAATGTGCTGGGAGGGGGCTGCAGATTTCTCAGACCCCTACATACGTCGCTACTGTCGATCAGTTGCTCAACGCAAACTAACTCCTCCCCTCTCCCCCCCTTGCAGTTGATCAAAATGTCGAATCTCAAAGCAATTGCAAAATGCCATTCACTTTGACTTGAACTAAATAATCACTTACAGCTGAAACCAAACTTTGTGTTGAAATACCTTTTTGAAATTTGTTCGAATAAAGCTAAAATTATTATATTTACGCTAAAAAGACTTGAGTTGGTATTTTCTGTCAGTTTACAATCTATATCATTTCACGACACTATAATATATCCTCGTAACCTAGAAAAAAAAATTGTTGGCTCTTGGGCAGCTTTAACACAGAGTAGACAATGCACGGCGTGGCGGCTCCTTTGATGTGCGCGTATACGTTCTACGATTGGCTGGGCGAGGCTCTTGGGAACGGGCCTTCTGTCGGATTGGCTACTGCATGCTGCGAAAGATTCCCTATTGGCTGGGCTACCAGCCACCAATTAGGTATCCAAGCGCTGATTGGCAAACGGCATTCCGTTAGCTTGCTGGCTTGTGCGGATGGAATTCGCGGTGTATGCGGCTGTGCCATTCTCTTGTGTTCTAAGTATAGTCCATTCCCCACTGGAAGCCACTTTCTCGGAGCTCTTCTAAATATCTACTCGCAGGCCCGTTTCGTATCCTTCCGCCGAATGTAAACAAACATTGCCATGTGACTGCCATGTAGCATCTGCCAAAATCAATGATTACATGCCATTGTGTGTGTGTGCACGTGTTCGTATACTTTCGCCACACCTAAACATAAACATTGAAATAAGACTTCTACTTTTATACCTGTCAAATATGTTGTTTACTGTTCTCAGCTTTTCAAAGTATTCTGTCGTATTCCAAAACCATTCCGTATGAATATTCACAGTTTAGGCCTCCAATATTATTTAGGTCAGCTTTATGACGTTTTAAAAATGCCTGAATTGACGACAGTTGTTACGGTTATTTTACAGTAACATATTTGTTTTCCACGACATAGCTCAATACATGTAATGCACGTTAGTATTTTGCCGCGACTGTGTTTAACACTGTTACAACTGTGAGGTAAAGGGCTGTACTAATTATCCTTTTGTTATTGATATGTGTTGGGTTATTTCTTTAAAAGGACGACCTCAGTTGGAATAAATATTAAAACGAAGGAACAACCAGTCACGAAAAAGGCACATTAAATTCAAGCACGCACTCGTGTTGCTTAATTTGTATCATATAAAACCTAAAATATAGCGGTGAACATGCTCACAAATAAGCCTACGGTAACTTTTATTCCGCTCATATTTCTATGTATTGATACTTGCTGTTTATTAGGTTTATTGAAATTTATCGGGCTGGGCTTAGTATTTGTTAGGGATTGTGGAAAATCACGTTACACGACTGTTTCAAACCCCTTAGGGCAAAGGTACAACGTTGTGATAAATAAACAGACGTGGATGTAAATAAATAACTTCGTCATAAAAACAGTTCACAGTTAAAACGTATACATAGTGCTAATCAAATATTTGAAATCATGCACGCACACAGGGCCAGCGTATCGACCACGATGCACAAAGGCACGCCATTTCACAGATGCAATGATTACCGAAACACACGTCACAGTATATTTATTACTGCCGTGGAAAAACAGATTTATCACAACTTCGTAACTTGCGTAGGTAGGTTTAAAAAACACAACGTCTACAAACGTGATGTGGTATTTTGAAGTATTTTTCGGAGTAAGAATAATTTACGCTTCGTTTGAAAAAAAACAACAGGCCATGTCATGGCTCGCCACGTCTGCCAACTTCACTTGGTAACTGCCCCGCCATCATACCTACATATATTAAAATAAGTATTCAAACATTAAAATCTCTTTTCAGTTGTAAATTACAAATTCAAAAATCATTATTTTGCTGTAATAAGTATGAATTATGATATGATTGAAAACATGTATAATTTCGCTGCTCACTAGGGAAGTGAAACTTCCCGAGTGTGAAAGAGATAAAGAAAGAAAGAGAGAGAGGGAGAGAGAGAGAGAGAGAGAAGCCTCGCCCAGCAGACAGTTGGTTTCATTTGCCATTTCACTCGATAAAACAACACCGTACCGTTACGGTCTACTCACGATATTTTCCGCTGTTATTTTAAACTGTAAAAATGAGATATGTTGCTATCGGGGCTACCTAAATATTTAAATAGGCGCCGTTTAATTTATAAATAGTATACTAAAAAGCTAGGTTAAAATAATATTTTAACTGTGAACTATTTCTTACCGGCCGTTGCCAACACGTCACTGCTCTCGCGGTTGTTAATTCATATTTAAAAAGAAATAAATATTACAAGTCATTGAAGATATTAAAGTAAAGTTTCATTTATTCAATAATACAGTACTGTAAAGTTAACCACAGTGTTATATATTTGTGGAATACAGGTTATTGAAAAAAACAGGTTGACATGTTATGCCTAAAGTGTTTTTTCAAAGGTTGATTTCATAAGTAGCTTCCTATCGGTAATGGTATACTCTTTGGCATTAAGGAGCCGCGGTGGTGTAGTGGTTAGACTACTAGCTTCCCACCATTTTTCCCGGCGGGGTCGCTCACGGATTTTCACGCGTGGGAACCGTGCCGGACGATGCCGCTGGTCGGTGGGTTCTCTCGGGGATCTCCCGTTTACCCCGCCCCTTCATTTCGGTTGCCGCTGCATACGCGCCTCACTTCACCCTCATCTGCTCTCAAGACCTCGATGTTAAGAGCCACCTTAAATCTCTTCACTCACTGTTTGGTTTTAGGCCCCCGCCCACCGGACCGTGTTGAACTGCGTTGCAGTGTATTTCGAAGACAGGTTTTCCCTCGAACCTGTGAAATGCGTGTCCAATGTGCTGGTTTACGAAAAGGAACACATACTTCATGCGAGGGTTTTTGAGCGTTTTCAAAATGTCCCACACATTAGGAACATCATCTCAGAGTACTAAAAATGGCTGAAAACGGCAAATGTAAGCATAACGGCGAAACACTACTTTACAACCAAAAGTTAT
The DNA here is from genome assembly GCA_029891345.1 of Dryococelus australis. Taxonomy (NCBI): domain Eukaryota; kingdom Metazoa; phylum Arthropoda; class Insecta; order Phasmatodea; family Phasmatidae; genus Dryococelus; species Dryococelus australis. Next base: position 332,555,409 of record CM056995.1, on the reverse strand, counting down.
GCGTAAATTCATGGGAATACACGAGGCACGAATAAACAGACGTTGAAGGCCGCTTGTACAAAGAAGACTGTGCTAATATAATAACATTTGAAATACCTAATCATGCTTTTATAAAGAGAAAATCTATGTGATTGTTCATGCAAATTTATGGTACGTGAACATAGTTTATACTTAATATAAATCTATACAACTAAATAAAATAGAAGTGCCTGTCTGTGATTTTTGAATTTTTCACTTTCAATTATTTTCTCATATATTCTTCTCATATAGTTTAATTAATTACTAAGCCATATCTAATGTTAATTTTTTTCATGTCTGTCTGTCCGACCGGATTTAACTCGAAAACCACTGAACGTATTTACATCAAATTTACACAGTCTATAGATAATAACTCCAGGACCAACTTAGTCTTTGTTTCATCGAGATATCTCAAACGGTTCCGGAAAAAATGATAAGTGATGTAAATAGGTAATGGATTAATCTTTTCTTAGGATTGATTACTGCATAAAAACATTGTTAAAAAAAGTTCCATCATTTCTCCTTTCTTTTTTGTCTATTGGCTGTCCTTTCCTTCCCAAGAGCCGTTGTGGCCCAGTGGCTAGAGTTATATCAAGTGGGGCCGCAGTGGCTAGAGCGATATGATGATCAAGGATGCAAATAGGTACTGGATTAAGCTTTTCTTAGGATTACTTCACAGTAGAAAAAAAATATTTAAAAATAAGTTCCTTCATTTTTTTGTTTATGGGCTGTCCTTTCCTTCCCAAGAGAAGTGGCTACAGCGATTCAAAGTCCATGCGTACGAAGTAACACTGGTCTGCTAGTATGATATATATATATATATCTTTGGTAAGGATTCATTTTCCCTGTTCGAGTTAGGACGGCCTGCGGCGCCATAGAAAGGCCCTTCACGAAGAGTTTTCCACGCCGGAAATCAACTTTCTCGCGTGCCGACGTTGTATTGGCGCCGGTGCCTGACCGCGGGTTCTTGGAAGGACGTATAGAGGCAGGTCTACACTCGGCTGATAGTGCCCCGCCCGACCCACTTCCGCCGACGAGGGATTCCTACACCAAACCTCGCCCTGCTTTTCCCAGTCGTCCTCCGCCTCCCTGCGAGACGCTCAACTGACGACGAGTCTGGAGTGGCGATGACTCGAGCCGGTGTCTCCGGCCCGAGGCGGCCACCTGGCTGAAGGAGTTTTGCACGTCTGGGGCCTAATAGCGTGGGAGCGCTATTAGACCGAGACATGCGGATCAACTCTCTCATCGCCTTCCCCGGCCGGGCCACCGGATTTTCGCAAGTGGGAATCGTGCCCGACGATGCCGTTGGTCGGCGGGTTTTCTCGGGGGTTTTCCGTTTCCTCAGCACGTTCTTTCCGGCGCTGCTCCATATTCACTTCATTGACCCTCATCGGCTCTCAAGACCTTGCTGTTAAGAGCCGCCCAAATCTCTTCACTCACTCACTCTAATCGCCTCTACGCGCAAAGCACTGAACTGGCACGCAGTCTTGCCGTCGATAACGCGCCTCTATGAGGCTTTCAGCGGAGACCCTGCCATTTTATGACTTAATGATAAAAATATAGTCGTGATGCACGTCCCTATTCCTTTCTTAAAATGTTTTTTGCCGGAATGTTCATGCCTAAAAATTACCATGAAAACACCCTTTTGAGCCATTTTCACTATCACAAAAACATTCTTTAGAGAGAAATGGAGGAAGTGAAGAACGTATACAGGCGTGTAACGTTTCTTAAATGCTACATGTAAGCAGACCTCACTCAGACACGTTGAGCGGTTTTTCAATAAATCGTTTTCTGCTGGAGCTCTGCACACCGTTCGGCGGCCTACCCAATCGGCCACCTTGAGGCCATTGGTGCATGGAAGCAGTGTATTTATACAATCTGTGCCATAACTTGTTTCACAGAGGATTTTTCAAAATTTGTGACACTTCAAGACGTAAATAACTACTTCTAGCACCCGCTTACGTTGTTTGATACTCACTGCCATCATTATTCTCGGAGCACTGATTGCAGATAAGAAAACAAAAATTATTTAATTTCTTCCATCAGCGCTCCGTGAATAATGACGGCAGTGAATATCTGACAACGTAAGAAGGTGCGTAATTTTGTTATTTACGTCTTGAAGTGCCAACTGTAACTATGCTCCCGCGCTTCTTGTCCAATAGAGGATGGAATACGAGGCAGCCAGGCGAGTCCCTTAAGGCTCGGCCACATACACCATGTTGACTTACTGGTTTCCCGCTTATTTCAGTTATTTAATGATACTTATTTTAAAACTACAACTGTCTGGCTGGCGATCTACATTTCGCTGCAGTACAAACGCACTTTCTGAACTTTCAGTTAATTATGACATAATTAGTGCAGCGGTATTTTAAAATTATCAATAGGTTCTTGCCATTTTACAGTTAAGACATAACAGCATGGGTAATATTTGGCGACTACACATGAAGGCATTTGTGTAAAGGCTGTTCACGATAAAGTGAGCACTTTTGAAATCAACATTAGAAAAAAGTCACTGCCCCTACCTGCATGTATTTTAACTGGAGCACTGAGTGAAATACGCCCAGTAAAGTTGGTAACGATGGATGGGAAGTAGTTCCGTACCTAAACGTCGAATAAAAAGTGTAAAGGTAATCATTTCTGATAACTTATATTATATTATTTCCTTCGCTTTAAGTTTTTTTTTTTTTTAATATGTAGAAGTGTAAAAATCAGCAAATTTGAAAAATGTTTGCTTTTCGAATAATGCCACTGTTTCACTTGACCGACGCATGAATAACGTTATGAGGCCCATGGCAATGTTAATCTTACATAAGGAGGAAGAATACACAACGTGTATACAAGTAGGTCTTAAGCAGGGCTTTCAAAAGTGCTCAATTTACGTGAACAGCCTTTAATGTAAATGCCCAACAATAAGAAATATTCCGTTATTTTATCGAAAATAAACGAATGGAACATAAATGGAAGATTAAACATGGCGGGGGAGATCGACCCTTAATGAGGAGTCCGGAATTGTGATGGCTCGAGACAGTCTGTCTGACCTTCAGGCGGAGTGGCCCCGCCATCTTGGGTTTATGTGTATTGTTGCAATTTATTAACTTCAGTGGGCTTAGTCAGGTTCTTTAAAGGGGCGGAGGTCTTAATTAAATAAAAGTCAACAATAATATACTAATTTATTTACAAACACTGCAAAGAAATGCTTTCGACTTCATATCTCACTTTAAATTCCTATCATTTGCTATCTATAACTATTATTTACGTAATCGTCCATCACGTCGCAGAAATCAATACAGTCAAACAACTTAAATCAGTCTCAATAAAGTGTATCAACGCCTATTGAAATTTTACTAAAAATTGTATGTCCATGTTTGACAGTCCGTATATCACACACGCATACAATCGCGCTTTAAATCAACCCACGTCCCACCAGTCCAGAATGTTCCAGTGTGCTCCGAGTGCCCCCGCGCACAGTAGCCCTCTACACTGTTAAAAAAAAAATTTTCTTCATTTTACGGAAAAGTGCTGGTAATAATTTATTCGGAGTTGTCCGTAAACTCTCCGTAAAATTACGGACACATTGATTTTCAGAAACGGACTTTCTGTAAACTACACGGAACCTCTCCGTTAATTTCCAAGTTCGTTTTCTGTACTTTCCGTTTAAAATAAAAATAATGAAGATGTATTTAGTTTTCGTTATGTGGGTGTTCTAACGTGTATAAAAATGATATTAAAAAAGTTAAAATATTTTGTACTTAAGCCAGGTTTGAACCCGAGTCAAAAAATTTCCAGTCCACAACTATAACCATCTACCTACAACTCTCACTTGGAAATTGCGGTATAACTTTTATATTTGTATTCGAAAGACAAAAGCAAAAATTCACTTTCTATTAAATTTAGTGTATTTTCAGTGTTGCGAAATGTTACAGACGCCTGATGCTATTTTTTAATGTTTGAAAAAATAGGCCATAGTCGCGTGGATAATCTTAACTGCCGCAGAAACGATACTTTTCATGTTACAGTGGCGAAGAAAGCTTCGTGTAGAATCGGTATTGTTCGTCCCCGTAACTCTAATCCAAAGCGGATACGGAGACTTTCCGTATTTTGTATTTACGGACATAACTCCGTTTTTCATCATTACGGATTCCCTGTCCGTATATACACTGTACATTTCCGTAAAACATTCCGTAAATATACGGAAATTTTTAACAGTGTACTCATCGTCCGTCAACACCCCACAAACACTCGTCTGCCGTTGTCTCGCCCTCCCCCCCTTTTTGTCGTTATCTGTCATCCCCGCTGATGACCCGCGGTACATTAGACTCTTCTTGATTGCCGCACTTCAGCCAGATGGCTACAAAACAGACTGCCCATTCACCAGCTGCGGGGGTATTTATAGTGTCGCCGGCCTTTGCCTAGAAACTTTACACGTCGCGTCGCGCCGAGGTAAATAACTACCAGAAATTTCTTGCTGATCCTCCCAAAACGTCGACTCCTCCGGCAGGGGTTGAGGAGGGGCTGTGACGCCAGACAGGTCGACTGCCAATCATTCCCCCAGCCGCCGGGCAACATAGTGGTGAGCGGGTCTGCCCGAGTGGAGGAGAGGGTCGATTTGGGTAACCTCCTACAGTGCCGGGACCGCGCACGTCCAGATAACACTGAGCCTGCATCCAGTGCGGGAGTCCACATGTATAGGTTGTTCACGGTAAAATGAGCACTTTTGAAAGTCCTGCTTAAAGTCTACTTGTTTGCTCGTTTTGTACTCGTTCGCTTTATGTAAGATTAACATTGTCGTGGGACTCATCACTTTCTCATGCGTCGGTCAAGTGAAATTGTGAAATTATTTGAAAAGTAAATAGCTAACAAATTGGCTCATTTTTACACTTCGGTGAATTAAAAAAATAAACAGAAAGCGTAAGAAATAATTTTAGCTATCAGAAATGGTTACCTAACTCATTTTATTCGACGTTAAGATATGGAACTACGTCGTAGTCATCGTCACCAACTTTACTAGGCGCTTGTCACTCAACGCGCCCGTTAAAATATATGCAGGCGGGGTCAGTGACTTTTTTCTAAGTTTGATTTCAAAAGTGCTCCTTTTATTGTGAACAACCTTTAACAGTATTTTGCCATAACTAATTTTTATGACTAACACTAATTTTGAAGTCTATAAACTTTGCCCCTGTTGTTTTTGCTACATCTGTACATTTTTTTTTTTTTTTAATCTGACACGAGAAAATGCTGACTGAAGTCAGTCAATTATGGTTTCAGAAATGCTGTCATGTTGTGGTGCACACGATATTAGAACTCCAATTGAAATATTTAATCCTCATGATTGTTTAAAAAAGGATATAGATAAATACAAAATGGCGCGGACCGCTCCACCTGGATCAAAATCCTTATCGCAGGCGAACGAAGTAGAAGAGCTTCAAAGCATTAATCTTTTCAGCGTTCCTCTGCCTTTGTTTGGCTGTGCAAAAAAAGGCGGAAAGTTATTTTTCAGGCGACTCGGTATTTTATCGGATTTCAGTTTGTCACAGACGTTAAAATATCCTTTAAACGTAGAAAAAAATAGAACATCCTTAAGGATGTTGCCTACCAGGAGGTATTTTATTTCCTTTACACTTTAGAATGATCCAGGCACGCACATCACATGTATCATCTCCTCTACGGTCAAGGTTTTGAACAGGCGTGCAGAGTTTCCCTCGGCAACTGGCCTAATGGATTGGGGGGGGGGGGGGAATTAATCTATGGCACAGTATTAAAGATAAACGTGAGTAGCACGTCCCTATGGCTTTAATTTAAGTCCTGTGCATTAGTTTGCATGCGTAAAATACCTGTGAAAAATGTCCAGGCTAGGCATTTCACCTTCCAAACGAAAATATGTATTTTTTCCCCCCTGAAGTTCTGCTCACTATTTTGCGGCGTACCAAACGGGCTTCGTTAAGTTGGTTTACATGTGCTTTAGCGTCAGGACCATATTTCGCCTGGAAACGACGTACTTTACCACAGTTGTTTTTGCAATTTAGTCAAGGAGAGTTAACCAACTACAGCCGGTGTGGTGTTGATTCACTTGAAACTCTGCAGCTGCTACGAGTAAAATAAACGTTTATACTACGGCGTTAACATACTTACCCGCCTAATGCCCAGAGGCTGTTTCAAACTTGACTTCACCAACATGCATCCAATTTCCCGAGGGCCTAAGTCAGGCGTGGCCAACGCTTCAGTTCTGAGGGCCAGTTTAGGTCTGCCTAAACTAGAAATATTCATCGATATGTCCTATATTTAAAGATAGTACAACATCCACTCAGACGCAGGCTTACAACCAGGGACCTTTCGGTTCGTAAACCAAAAATACTTCTTTTGTACCACATGGAGCTGTCTACCTATTGCAATGAAATATCAAGTTAGAACTGAAAACCTATGCAAGTTAAAATGTCTTTAGGACGTCTGTCTGCATAAACAAGCAGCATATAAATAAATGCATTGATTGAGAATTCTGAAATAGTCGTGTAAAAAAATCTTTACGTTTTGCACGAGAGGTTTGCAAATAATATTATATAAATTAATTTTAATTTTATCGTAGCGAGCCACACTTTTATAACTTTTGTCTGACCATCGGTCGTTTACCTCTGGTGTAAAGGATATGCTAGAAATCTTCAATGGGTTCTGCAGGACGTAGGGAGGCCTAGGGGCACAGTGGATGAGCCTCACAACATAGACGTCTGTGCTAGTAGGGGCAATACCGGTGTGCATTATACAGGATTCTTACAGTCCTTGACTTTTAAGTGGATAGTGCCTTGAACTGTAAAAGTCCGTATATTGTGGTGGACCTTGATGAATCCTTCAATATTATTTTAATTGAACTCATAACAAATAAATGTGTGAGAGAATTCGAGTGAAAACAACTTTGTACATTTGCTGCGGAAACATGCCCTACGTTCTTTCATCAGGATTGTGTTATGTGTTGTAACCATGAATGTACAGTTCCTGCCGGAGGGCCTGGAATATTACTGAAATCACGCGATGAGTTAAAAAGGCCATCCAGTGGAATTTGTGACATGTAAAGGGCCGTACTAGGCTTATGCTAAAACATTATATGACTTAAGTAATGAATTCGGGATGGTGATATTTCTGACAGTCTAAGTTTTAATTGAAGTCCTTATCACTCTCTTTATACTAGCTACAGCCACTTGATGTTATCTTAATAGTTGCATACTTACGATCAAAATGTCCGCTGCCATTTATTTACATTATTCCAAATGCCTGACACTCAGACATCAAGTCCCACTTTCTTCATAGCCCAGCCTGTCAGTCTTAGTCTCTGCTGTTCCGATCGTCGCACACTGCACTCGCAGGTCATTGCGCTGGCCCCCGTCGTCCTGATGATTGCACACACCCGCCACTAATCACCTTTCGAAACTCTCCGACAGAGGCGCGCCGCAGCTTATGCAGGATGCTCGGAAATTCCCTTTACAAATTCCTAGGACTTGTAGAGGGGACCGAGTAGACTTATCTTTTGAATAGGGACCCTTGTCCGGAAACGTACGTGAATGGGACTCGAGGCTGGGTAGAGGTCGCGTGTCATCAGGAGATTGTCTGAAGTAATATACTGCATATCCGGTTGCGTACCAACACTGGTACATCCGAGACATTGCTCTTTCCCTCGGAAGAAGTGGGAAGTGGACGAGTGATCCATCCTGATTTGAAATGGCTGTAGCACGGTAACGGTACGTTTCCGGACATCGGTTCCTGTTCAAAAGATAGTCTACTCAGTCCCCTTTACAAGTCCTAGGAGTTTGTAAGGGGGATTTCCGAGAATCCTGTATAGCTGAGATGACCTGGCCCAGACAGTTCTTCGCACCCCGAGTTGCGCCGAGGGAGATACTGACCAGAAAATTCGAGCAATGACTCCCAATTCGTTTTATGCCATTAAGGGTGGATTACGCGGCGCCCGCCCGTGGGGAAAAGGTAAAGGGCAAGAAGGCGAGGAAGTCGCACGCAACATTATAATTATAAGTGTTGCAGTGAGAACATTTCGGTCCGGAACTCTTCTAGTGTTACTATAATCCTCTGGCATATATCGGGGCCAATAAAAGTTCTGTTTTTGCTTGATATTGGTAGAAGCTCGTTGAGACTGCGAAATATAGCTTCAACAAATGATGTCTGCCACACATGAAGTACTTGCCTTATTAGATGTTCTCTTATTTTGTTCCATGTACAATATATACCATATTAACAACTTCTTGTGCAACATTCTGTGAATACGACAGTGTGAAAAAAGTTAGTACAAACATTATATGCTGTCGTTAGTAGTAGGAAATGAGTACTGCTAACACACGGGCTGGGGGTAGATGAGACGAGGATTCGTCCGCCATCTCAGATTCAGCCTTCTTTGATGTTCATGACCTTGACATTGAGCTGCGGCCATCTTGTTTCCGGTTATCTTGTTTCCGCCCGCCAACTTGTTTCCGCCCGTCATTTTGGTTTCCTATCTGCCATCTCGTTTTCTTTATTCCCCTCCCCCAAATTTCCCATTTCCCCCTTAAAATGTTACATTTTCCCTTAAAATGTACTGTTTTCCCCTCTAATTTCCATTTTCCCCTCGAAACTTCCGAAAATTTTTCTCTTTAGTGAAAACGTTCTTGTAAATTATAATTTTTTTTTGTTTTTCCGCCATTGCATCTACGTATACGCCATATTGACAGCTCCCAACAAAAATATCTCTGCAGTGTTAAGCTGCAAAATTTATAAACCTGTAAAATAACTCACACACTCAAAATCACCAAAATCCCTGAAAATAAATAAAATTGAGACTTCTGGTATCAGAACCATCCGCCATCTTGGATTATGATGCTGAAACCATCGATTATGGACAAGCATAATTTTATAAATAAAGTTATCTATTTAATTTAAAATATTTTAATTTGATTTTTAAAATTAGTGTATCGAGCTATATCTCTAGGGATCTGTATTTTCAAGGAGAATTCGGTTATTTCACAAACATCGATTATGCATAGCCTAACTTTATAAATAGAAGTTATGTATATAATTTACTATTTTTATTTAATTTTTAAAATGCACAGACAAAAGTATATTATGTGACATGTCTGCGAACGCGTATTTTGATGAATAATTGGAATATGAAATCATAACCGATGAGTATGTGCATATATCCAGCGTCATATTGGATTTTATAGTAATACCTATGCATTATGGTTTTTTTGACGATGTCTGTGGTGGTATGTTTTTCGAAGAAACTTTCGAGTACGATGTTAAAAACTCATATGTTTATTTAAAATAAAAGTTATGTTATTTATTTGAACTTTAGAAATTTACAGACAAAATTTTGCATTGCTACATGTCTATGGTATCGTATTCTCCAGGTGAATTCGATTATTTTAGATGATGTGATTATATGGCATTGGCCAATGCCATATTGAATTTTATAATCATAAAATTGTTTTAGTAAACATTTCAGGAGTTACATATTTTTGAACCTGTGTTTTGAAGTCGAATGCTAATATAACAATGTGAACTTGGAATATTTGCATGTTTTAGACAACATTTTTAATTTAATAGTCATAAAAATGATATTCAGTTTTGTATAGTAATTACATACCAGCCTGAGCTACGAATACAGGGCCTTCCCTCAAGTAACATTTTAAGCATGCTATGTCTATGTTGGACACCAACTAACCTAAAGGCATAGTTGGTCGTCATTCATCGAATACTGGATAAAGTGGCATGCTGCATGAGATTTGGAACATACTAGACTGGTACATGTCTGACCAAGATGAAATATACATTATTCCTTAACCCTTCTTATAAGCATAGTAGGCTGCAATTCCATTGTATGTGTTCTGCGATCGTACTTATTTGCAATAAAGTGCATAATACGTTGTTAAGTACTCATATGTTTTAAATTAAGGTTTTGAATGAAGCATTTCATTTAAAATTTTAGTCACAAGTGTATCGAGGGACATATCTGTGAGTCCTGTGTTTAAAATGAAATTAAATATGTCATCAGAACTAGCGATTACATACCTACAGCCATCACCATATTGCATTTACATATGCATTAAAGGTTTTAAAAATATAATTATTTATGTATCACATTTTATCTAAGTTAGAATATGTCGTTCATTACCAATTCAATCACCTGCTCCTTCCAATCAATACTAGGTTCGATTCCCGACGAGGTCACCAGGAATTACGTATGTGAGAAATATGGCGGACTTTGCCACCGACAGAGGGTTTTCTCAGGATAGTCCTACTTTCTGCACCTTTGCATTCCACCACTTCTCGATTTTTCCTTAATTTCACCCTCTTCGGCGCTCATTATTTCGCAGTTAATGCTGACCCAAACCTCCCACAACATCTCCCACTCTATTATGTAATATCAAATTTTTGTAGGCAAAGATATGCATTATGATTATGATGCATTATGATCTAAACATGCAATTATGGCGAGTAATGTATTTCCGTCCGCGCCTTTTTGGGAATAATTTGGATTTCGTGTCAGAAATGCTGGTAACTCATGATTTTAGTGGTGGCATATTGGTATTTTATAAGTACATACAGGATGAGTCACCTAAGATGTTAACCTCCAATATTTCCGGAACCGTTAAAGATATAGTTATTATTTTTCCACCCAAATGAATTGTCCTAAATACCTCACGAAACGACGTATAACATCGTGGCATAGGAATGCTAATTTTAGATATATCGATATCAACGTGTTATTTCTAACGAAACTATAGTATTTTGTGCTGCTGGCAACGTCAATCTGTAAGAGACGAATTCAGTGGCTTATCACTCTCCGAAATTGGATAAGTAGTTTTGAAGAAATGACAGTATGTAGAACATAGAATATCTTTGATTGTACCATCAGATTGCGCGCTGTCACATGGGGACGTTCGTTGATATCGTACCTAAAAAAGGAAATATGTTGCGTCAGCGGGTGCGACATTTCCGTATGATATCACCAACATCCGCATGAGAGGGCGCGCAGTCTGATGGTACAACCAGATAAATCCTATGTTCTACATAGTGCCATTTCTCCTAAACTACCCGATTTTGGAGAGAGATACGCCGTTGAATTCGTCTCTTTCAGATAGACTTCGCCAGCACCAAACATTACTATAGTTCCATTAGAATAAAACAAGTTGATATCAATATTTCTATAATTAAAATACCTATGATACGATGCTACATGCCGTTTAGTAAGGGATTTACCACAATGCGTCTGAGTGTGAACAGGATAACGACATTTTTAACGGTACCGGAAATATTCGAGGTTGACATCTTAGGTGACTCATCCTGCACATTAAGATTATATAGGGCTTCAGCATATATATCATGTAAAATCTAATTCATGTATATATAAATTCCGTATTTTATAAGTATTTTTACAACCATGTTCTGAGGGCACTAAGCATTGCATTTTAAAGGCATGTAAAACTAATAGTCAAGGGCAGTTAATCATGTCAACTGACCACGAATTGAATTCGGCAGCCAGCACATCGGATGTGGCGTACACACGCTGACATAAGGGTCAAAATCCTATTAGAAAGTACGTTTATTTAACCCATTCGAACCCAGTATACACAACTGTGAACATTACGCACGTGTAGGTAATTTTTTGTCTGTCCTGTACACTGCAAAGCTCAGTGACCAATGAGCTTACTTGTGGGTAAATTATTTGCAAACCATGTTACTCGTATAGCTCATAATTGGTTCATATAGCTGTAGCCGAACATATAGCCTGCAGCTCATTGGTAGAGGGAAAATGTTCCAGCCGCACACGCCAGCAAGATAACGGAACCCCGTCTTCCAATCAGTGCCTCGATTCTTAATTGGCATCCGGAATCCCAGCCAACAGGGAGCCTTTCGCAGTATGCGCTAGCCAATTCGACACAAGGCACGTTTTCAAGAGCCTCGCCCGGCCAATCGTTGAACGTATACCCCGTCATCAAAGGAGCTGCCACTCTTCGTCTCCCTGGATTTGTCTACAGGCTGTTCACTTTAAACTTAGCACTTTTGAAACTCCTGCTTAAGATCTACTTGTACCCACGTTGGGTATTCTTCCACGTTTTGTAAAATTAACATTGCCATGGCCTTATCACTTTATTCATGTGTCGGTCGAGTCAGTCTGTAAAATAATAATAAAAGTTAAAATTTTAAAAGTTAGCTTATTATTACATTTATATGCATTAAAAATACAGAAAGCGAAAGAAATAATTTCAGTTATCACAAATTGTTACCGTAACACCTCTTATTCGAAGTTAAGTAATGGAACTACTTTCCCTCCATCGTTACCAACTGTACTGAGCCCTTGTCACTTAGTGTGCCCCTTAAAATATATGCAGGTAGTAGCAGTGACGTCTTTCGAAGGTTGATTTCACAAGTACTCACTTTATCGTGAACAGCCGTTACTCTTTGTCAAAGCTGTACAAGAGCCAACAATTTTGTCCTAGGTTATGAGGATATTTTATAATGCCGTGACATCGATTGTAAATTGATAAAAAATACCAAAGAATGTATTTTACCATAAGTATAATTTTAACTTTATTCAAACTAATTTCAAAAAGTTATTTCAACAGGATGGCCGCCATCTCAATGTCAAGGTCATGAACATAAAATATGGTGGAATTCAAGATGACGGACGAATCCTGGAATCCTCGGCCCCAGGCCCCTGTGCTAGCAGCTCTCATTTCCTACTACTATAGTTATCGTCCATGAGATTAATATATTAGTTGTTTTATGGCTTCACATATGCTCTTTTTTATCCATGTCTCCGACATTGGTTCGCGATTAAGCGTGATCAAACAGTGACGCGAACTTTGTTTATCCTTAGTTTCTCAGCGCGAAAAAAAATTTTTTTCTCTTTACATTGAAACTCGGGTCAGTGGAAGTCGCAGTGGACCAAACCACGTGCTTACGTAAACACTTGTGCTAATCAAGAGTTCGAGCCACGTGGTGTCGACAGTTATGCCGGCAGTATATCCTTCTGTGTGGCGACTCGCGAACAGATGACCGCACAGCTGGTGCGCGCATCCTGTACTGTGTGTACCCTCCAGGGCCGGGCCCACAAATCACGTGTCCAGTGTCCTACGTGGTGGGCGTTCCCGCCGCCAGACGGCCACGACGCGAGTGTCTGTCGACCCCGAAGTCGTAGTTTGTGCACGGCCATCATTAACTCTTTTAGCTCTCAGCATAGCATACTTTTCGTAAAATAAAGGTTTTGACCAAGGAATTTTTTATCGAATTTATCTTTTTAGTTTAACGAGATAAATAAAATGAGCATACGTGTATATATATATATATATATATATATATATATATATATATATATATATATATATATATATATAACACACACACACACAATCTCACACACACACACACACATATAAGTGCGTTTATTCCATAGACGCAAGGTAAGCAATACTTACCCTATACATATTGGAAATGTTTGACCCTTTATAGTTGTCGCCTTAACTTTAAATTTAAACACATTTAATTCTGAGTTTCGCGTTTCCGATTTGAGAAACAGAGTTTCCGTAACTCCTGTACTGTACACGCATAGTGGCGCTATCTAGTATTTATTTCCACAAACGGGGGCGACTAGCGATGGATCGCGCGAGTTACCCGACCGCGTTCCTTCGGCAGGGTAAGCAGTCGTTCTGTTTGCGTCCTCCAGTCCCCCTCCACCTCCTCTAAGGAAAGTGGATGAAAGTGTTTGGGAGAACGCGAGTTTTCTTATAATTTGTAATATGCTCTCTAAATAATATTCAGTTTAATTATTATTACATTAATTTCGTTTCCGTTTTGATAATGTTAGGTATTATAAAACTGTAAATAGGCGTACATGTGGAGGGTAAGCAAAGTTGGAAGTTGCGTGTTTGTTAGTAGAAATTGAAAATGGAACCACAGCCCGGCACTAGCAAATTTGATCTAAAACACTCAAATATGTGGAGCTGTTATACTGCTTACCCTGTAAAAAAAACTCCCTACATGCCACTGATATATCTGCATATACATATATATGGAGGATTTTACAAAGTCATGTTAGTAAATGTGATGTGCGTGACCAGAATAAAAATACAGCCGTGCATCATAATAACGCACATAGTGGCCATTGTGTTAACGCGCATGCGTCTTTTCACTCTTTGTTTGTGCCGTGGATACGTCTTTATAATCATACCGACAACGGGTGGCGTAGACTGTTCGCAATATCATCACACTTTTTGAATCAAACTTTTGAAAAATTCACCCAATGTATGCCGCGTTTGGCTCTTTCCTAAATATGCCTTGTAAACTTTTTATTAAAAAACCGCCCAGCGTGTCTGAGTGAGGTCTGCTTAGGAATAGCATTTAAGAGGGTGGGGGGGGGGGGGGGGCTTGACTTGAAATACGTGTATTTATTTCTCACCGGAAAGATGCGCGGCACATCGTGGTTGTTATGCCCATTTTGCACGCCGGACTGGTGAGGATTAGTGTAACAACACCAGGGGGTATGAAAGGGAAGGTTTCATCTTATCGCTGTAAAATGAGCTTATCTCCTTGCTGTTCCCCTAGACCTTTACAACACCGACTAGATGGAAGGCCTAAGCGCACTGCTGTGACGTCATCACATGATGGCCATCGGCCACAGGAGCGCTACCAGACCGCCGTTATCAAGTCGACTACAGGCATACGTATTCCAGGCTTCACGTCGATTGTGTGCAATTGTTTCTTTTACATGTTGTGTGCGTGCCACAGCAGACGTTAACAAAATGAGGCGTGTCTTAACCACTGCAATTAAAAAAAAAACATTGTTATTTCAGTATTAGATGCCGATCCCCAGCATTTTGCTTTATAAACGATTTTGTTAGTATTCCTTTGAAAATAATATGTTTGTTTACATTCTTGGCACACACGAGCTATAGACTACCTGAAAGAAAATCATTGTATAATGAAACATGCCTATTTGTTAAACCCCAGCTGTTAATTCCAGAGAACGCTAAAAACCTCCACTTTTGTGGTAAGTATTTTATTCAAAACTAAAACTAAATGTGCATGGATTACATTATATGTATTACTGAAACGGTAACCTTACGGTGCAGTGGACTCAATCACAGCCATGTTATATTACCATCACTAACCCAAGATTAACTTGTTTTAGTTGACGTTTGTTTCGGTCCAACACCAAACCAAATAATATTAGCCAACAAATATTTGTCTTGTTATCGCCCTCCGAAATTTCTCTAGGGGTTCCGTGCTAATGCAGTCTACTTTCTCTGATTTTCGTTCTGCATTTACTGGGTGTTGTACTTTATATCAGCGCAATGATTGGAATGTCATTTTTCTCTTCGACGAATCTATGCACATTTATCACTTGCCCTGGCTGGAAAATTTGTACATTGATTTTGGATCAGCTATTAGCTAATGACGTATACAAGCAACTTAAGATCTCAGAATCATGTACCTTAAGTATATTTTTCATTTCACTTAGGAACTTCAGCATGCATATTCTGCCAGGATCAATCGATTAGCTTAAATTCATTTTTGTACGAGAAGTAAAAATAGGGTAATATTACATTTTCTACGTAACGTACAACATGCATATCTGTAACGTATTTATTACAAATTGAGGTGTTATAATCCTAGGCTACGTACTAAAAATTATTTTGGCAGCTGATCAACACTATTTTCTGTATAAGAACAAGAATGCATTTACAGCGTACGTTGAATCCTTTACAGGTGGAAAGGGGTGTTGGGTTTGATCCCCAGTTATGTCTAACCTAGAATAATATCAGCATTCACTGCATCTACAGGACTACAAAACAGGGAAATAGTCTTTAGACCAACTCCGAAACCACTGTGCATGATCCATACTGGCAAAAATTTTCCTGCAGTTAATCACAGCTATGCTGCTGGTGGTGGTGATGTGTGTCGTAAGTTCCCGAAGAGAGGCCGTTTTCCAAATACTTAGATAGTCTAAAAATTAGACATAGTAACAGCATAGCAAATTACGAACCAACGACGCACGATAATATATTGAACAAACGGGTATTAAACATTATCTAGTTGCTATAACGACGTTCTATGATGAATTAAGCTTAAAAATTGGCAGCACAGTCTCCGTTACCGAGAGAATTCACGTACATAGACCACTGTAGCGGAATTTCAAACTCATTAATGCATGGGAATATGTTACCAAGGGCACACGAACACCTTTTACGTATCCATTAAGTGAGCCTCGAGATACACATGCAATAAATAATCTTAAAAACTTAGCAGATGTCAGTTATAACACTGATATTACAACAGCAAATTTAATTTGTATTACTTATGTTCAGCTTTTAACCCTTTCATTATTTGTTGACTGTATTTTCTTAAATAATTTGCGATATGCATTCGTAATTCGTTAGTTTCGTTGTTCAACTTTTCCATTGTCTACGAATACGTATTATTGTATTAAAATATGTATTTGAATACCATACTGCGCTGTTTACTAATAAATGACAGATACTTGCTGCATTTCTACGCCCGCATGTTTCTTGATTGCACACTTAGTATGTACAGTACCCGTCAAAAGTAAGACCGTTAGTGTGAACATAAAATTTCCGCTCTTTTTTCATAGCATCGTAAAAGTTATAATACAGATACGCCTGTAAAACTTTAATTTTACGAGTTTAATTTAGTAGGCTACGTTGTTTATTTTCTAAGTAAAATCAAACTTACTCATGACTGCTGACTGGGCTAGACTTTCTCCGTGGTGTAACACACGTTCTTTTCTGCTCTTCACTGATCCAATATTTACACTCGTGTACTTTTGACCCGTTATTTTAATTACCACTGCAGTGTGGAACACAACACTTAAATGTAAATAAAACGTTCGTTGATTGTATATTGTATCCTGCTAAACGTTTTTAAAACTAACGATAATAATCACGGCACAATGAAACGTCCATTCGAGCACAGCTACCTTCAGCGGGAATAGTGTAAAACGGAGCATTTCCATCTAAACTGTTTTTAAATTCTTTGATATTTGTCATGAAATACATTAGAACGTGTACTAATGTACTATGAAAAATGTTATGCAATATATACTTAAGATAAACTTTTATTTTTCTATTTTTTATTAGTTTAGTATAGATAATTACTTTTAATATAATATTACTTTAGTAAATAAAATTTTTAGTTTAATCTAAAAACATTTTAATGGCTTATTTCTATTTTAATAGCGTGTATACATTTTCCGTATTGGCGGGGCGTTCAAGAGTGGGGCAGAGGGATCTTGGAGAAAATCAAGATAATATAGCCATATTAATTGCAGGAATTTTTTTCTCAGTGATGAAAAACTAGATTTTTGGTCGTTTGTAATTGACCAAATTATTTTTTGTAACACAAAAAAGTTATTCATAATCTTACTATAAATATTCCCGAACAGAAATAACAATCACGTTATCGATATTTTGCACTATAGAAAACAGTGATGCAAATAATGGTATTATTGACTGAAAAAATGACAAAGTCTTCTCAACAGCATTTTTTCTTGATATGAAATCCCTTTTTCATCATTCAGCTATACTGTATATTTAGTTCCGACAGACTGTTTCTAGTTTATATACACAAGGGAAATCTCTCATTAGGTTCACTCCTGAAATTTTTTTTTTATCATATTCACAATACTGAAACAACGAACGAGTTTTGGCTATTGTTTTTTAAATTTACACAGCGTAACATTTATGACATAAGCCTATGTGATTTATTTTTTTAGAACAGTACATTTGATACTAAGACATGACAGATTAGGCATTATACTCACACATCTGTACTATAGCATATGCTATCAGAATATAATTATTTAAAAACGTACATCTCGCTCGCTACGAGCCAACTTGATTTTATCCAATGGGAAACAATCAGAAACGACAAACACTATAACAGTTTCAAGTTGAACACGTATTTATGTATGTCTACAGTTATGTTAATTGTGTACATATGTGTTTGGACATATCACACGATTATTTACGTAAGTGTTTTGGACACCAGCTTATACTTATTTACATATTATGTTGAATAACGTTAATTATTTAAACCCCTCCTAGGCTCATAATTATTTGATTAAAAACACGTAATATTTTTATTTGTAAACCACCAATCCTAATTTTATTTTTATTTTTATTATTATGTGTGTTATTCTATGACATGCTGATATGAATTCTGAGTTGAAGTTATGATCTAAATATGTTAATTTCAACTGGTTTGTTTATTTACACGATTGTATGATTATTTTATATTAAAACATAATCATTTCTTTTATTTGTTATTTTGGAAGAGAATTAATGTTTTAATTTTATTTCCGTTTCGTTTGACCGGGAGTAGCTTCTCGCAAATAAGATCAGGTTTTGAGAAAGTTGCAGGAAGTGAAAGGTCCAGCGGCGGATTATTCGCGGGGATTTTCGATAGGAAAATCTCCAGCATCAACATAAGTTTTGGTTGAGGTTTTTATCCCCAGATGTCATAGTTTAGAGGTTTAGAGCATACTAGTTAATTTATTATTGGTGACCGGCCTAAGAAGGCGCCGAGGAACTTCAATGACGCCATGTTACAGGCTTTTTGTATAGCCTGCATCCAGGCGACGCTTTAGTCATTCTGCAGCCATCTGATTATTAATTGATAAATTCAAGTGATCTCCATAAACCTAAACCTTTCTACGCCTAAGATGGCATATTTTCAGAACTCTCAAGTAGTAATTAATATGTTTAATAACGGTAGTATCCAGTAGTCCAGCACTACCGACTAGCTAAGCAACAGAGTAAATTTTAATTGAAAGACCCAACTTTAATCAGTTTGAACTTTGAAATCACATTAACTTTATTTGAAATTCTAGCGTGTTGTTAAAAAGAAAGTTTGAGATAATTTTTATTACGAGATTTGAGACGGATATTTTGCACTACCGTTACATGGAGCTCAGTAAACTCGTGTCAGGAGGAAAAAGGCACAAAATTAAGAACTAACTACTTCTGGGAAACACTAACCTAAATTCATTTTACTTTTGGAGTTTATCTTTATTGCGGCAGTTTGATTATTTTATTTCTAAATTTATTCCATTATATTTATTAAGTTTTATCTTGTGAGAATGGTGTTATAATTCCAATTTACAGTAATCCTACTTGCAATAACAGCATTTGATTTAATTTTCATATTACGCTTAATTTAACCTGAATTACACCCAATTTTTAATCTTATTAAAGTTTGTTTTCAGATTATTTAATTTTGAATGATGATAATAATTGTTTATAGTTCAGCTTCAAACTAATTAAATCTATTTTATACCACGGTGTGTTTTCATTTGTCTGGGATTATTCAGTCGCATGTGCATGAGTTTTGTTTCTACAAATATTTCAGTGTTCCAGATTCCACGAGAGCTTTACACGAAGTAAAAGTGTGTTATGCAAAGTGCAAAATGTTTCTCCTAGTCTCCTGCCCCGTCATAATCACTTTACACACAACTACACGACACATAATTTCCTAATAACATCCCCTTTTTAATTACACCTTTTCAACACCAAACAAGACATATTGCAACCAAAAAATGTAACCAATTATAATTTTATTGATGTACCTACTTAAATTCTACGCTTTGAGACACGCGTTAAAAGGAACGATAAATTAAACAAGACGATGTGGTCTACTGGATTGGGCTTATTAACGTATCCCAGTGTTTTGCTCGAAGGCTTCTCAGGGGATGGCTTACAAAGTAACTGATGACCTGACTTAGACTAACACCCATGCCATACCTGGGAGTCGAACCCAGAACCTCCCGCACCACAGACCGGCGATGCACCAATCGTAGAATTTATTGGGAATTATTTATAGAGAAAGTAAGAGCAAGTCATTCTCCAATGATTCATAAATTGATCGAGGATAAAACATTTTGTCTATTCAGATTATGCCACAGAGGGTTGTTAAAAATAACTAGCAAATGCCAGGAGCCTTCAGACCACAAGGTTTCTAGTTCGAATCTCGGTCTGGCCACTGATGTGTGTTGTTCGCAGGTGTTAATCTAGGTTAGTGTGAAAGACCGAATTTCAATATATCAGCTACTATTATGTTGAAAACATATACAACTTTTCCCAGAACTTCAAAAGATGTTACCACGAACTAAGCGAACCTAGCCGAAACACGTTTCTGTGTATTGTAACAAAACTTATATTCCTTACAAACTATAAATAAGAAAGAAAGTGTTTTCTCTCTATTAATGAAATAAACTAATCGTAAACATCAGTTTCCCAAGGTAAAAAGTGCGTCCGGGGATTGAAAGTTGGGATCGATAATAAACGTAGTTACCTATTGTAAGGTAAGAAAAATCAGGTTAATCGTGTTAAGTTTTTTCGACGCACGTATTTAAATTCATAAGAGACATCGAACTATGTATATTACTTACTAAACGCAGTGTTACCTTTTCTGCTGTAGTATTCTTGCAAATGTTTCAGCTTTTTTTTTTATTTGGCTGAGCACTTTACTACCCTCTTCCCTTCGTACTGTATCGACGTCCCATTATTTATTATTTTTTAAATATTACATCGCCAACACGTGAAATGAGGCGATACTAATGATTTCCACGCCTGGGGGCCTATGCTGGAGTTCTCATTCGTATACCAACTGCCCGCCGCACTGAGTGGATTGCAGATTTGGTATGCTTGAACACCAACTTGGTCTCCGTATACGAGATTTGTGTATGAACTTTGTCCGTGTGGTCGAGAGCGAGCGAACTTCAGTAATTAATGCTTTCAGTTCGTATGGGGCTGCTAATTCAATCATTCCTGTTAAGGGAATGTATTTATGGAACTTGGAACACTACATATACTATTATACAGTAATTCTACGTACAGTTTCGTATCGCAAACATAACGTGTAATTCGTATACAGCAGTAATAGTTACGTTGGAAATAACTAGATAGCGCTGAAAGTAATAAATTATATTCATTATTAAAGAATTTTAGTTCTATGCAAGTGTAAATTTTCTATATGTATACTTATCAGTTTATAAAATATACATTTTAAAAACAAATTGTTGTTTATTTAACATTAAACATTTTACGCAAGTATAATTAAAATTTTTCAGAGTGTATTAATGGAATCGTATTTATATTCAGATTTCTCTGTGCCACATTTTTAAATTTATTCTGTGACAAAAATTGTCGATTTATTCAAACAGCACTAAAATACCCCTTTAAAAATAATAAACTCGTAAATATATTAGTTACGTTTTCTGCTTCGGTGTACGTATGACCTACTATTTAATTTAATTATCTGTAACGTCGTTGGAAGATTTACTCAACAATTTTAATATCTGAAACCTAAACTCTGCCACTGCCATGATGGATACAGCTAAAAAAGTTACCGCATATTTCAAATCAACATGACCCACTTGCGTGATTGGCTAGTCACCGCGAAAATGAAGTCCGACGGAGAAACAATTCGTATACGAACCGCTCGAGTGGTTTTTCCAGCGCAGGCCTCCCGAACTGCAAATACTCTTCACAGGCTTCCGTGGTCGCTCCCCACTCCGCCTGCCCTGCGCAACTTGCGCCGTCTCTACTGACATTGATGTCGACGAGAAGGCGAGCCCACTTACCTATGCCAAGCTGTCACGCGACCTGAATAGTTCCAGACATCAAATACTCTGTAACTTAGTTCAAAACACTCCTATGTCCAAAACGTAATTTGCAGTATTATACATTTAAACAGATTTTGTTGATTTAATTAAAAAGTATTAACATTAAGCCAACGGTGAATGCAGTATTGAATCACAAATAAAATTATTTACCCATCTAGATAAAAGCATTGACTAGTTTTTGATGCGAAAGACATTTGGGGACACTAGATAGGGCTTACAATCGCGTTATTTGAAGTTAGTGTCTGCGGGAACACCAACATAGACATTCTACCACTAGAATTAATGATTTTATGGAACATGTCGGTTTTTAGTTAAAACTACGAGTGTTTTGTATCTCAAACATACTGATTTGACCTACATGTATTTCAGGTGCTGATTTAATAACTTTCTAAAACTATTAGACATATTTAATCGGTTTTTGCACTGCTTGTGCAAGATTTATTCTATTCTGTTGGGTCACATTTGGAGGTAACGTAAATATTTCAAAGACAGAGCTAACGCAAACAGCACAGGTATGTTTATTTATTGCCGAAACAGCATTCGGCAACTAAATGGTGTTCGTTAAGTAGGTTATAATAAAGCAATTTGAAAACTTCGTCCTAAAACCTCTCAAGAATGTAGCAAGCTGTAAACATACTGTAAAATGCTACATTGAACACAGCGTGATTATTAACTACTTCAATGTAGCGTGTTTATTACACAATCATCATTTAAACAATATTATTTTTATTTTATCATACTAGGTGGTTATTTTTCGTAATGCGTGTCTGCTGTTGGTATTAATCCAGGCACCTACCACCCTTGAAAAATACTTCAACATAAGAAGATCGTTACACCGTGGAAGTGTCCGTTCTTGCCTCCTCACTTGCTCCGTGCCTCGGACGCTTGCGCGGCCACCGCCATTTTACATCACTGGGACGCTACTCCCTCAGCGCGGGGGTAGATCGGCTCCTTGTGAGGAACCTTGGCCACCCAGTCGGTTATCAATTAGTTTGCGGAGGCGAGGAGAAGCTAACCCCCTCCCCCCCCCCCCCATCAAACATACTTCAAGCTGCAAAGCAACATTATGCTTGCGCGGCGCGAAGACGCGTGGGAGGTCTTGGTGGCGCTGCACCGTCGCGACGGCCGGGCCGTGCCAACTGCTGTCCGCGTGTGTTTATTGTGGAAGTGCGCGCGCCTACTTTGGCCGAGTGCCACGGCACGGCCGTGCGCCCCAAGTCGCACCTGCTATCGGCGCCGCCCGCCCCTGCCTGATATTTATGGCCGCCCCGGGGGAAGGAAACGGAAGTCACGTGAGCAATATTTGCCCCCCCCTTCCTCCCCAACGTCGTCCCCAACCACAGGCGACTCCCGGGGCGCTAGGGCCAGCAACATACATGTTTGTAGATCCCCAAAACATATCCGTGCTCCAAACTCTTGTTTACACTTTTCTAGTATCATAATTTCCGTTTTTAAAATAATCATTAAAACATTATGGCCGTAGAAATATTTTGTCTTATGAGCTGTTTAATATATCTTGTACGTGAGTTCACTTACTGCGTGTTATTTCGTAGTTGTAAAAATTCGGTGACGCATTGTGACTAAATTTATTCTGACATTTCGGAGTGGAGAGATATGTGCTGCTCTTGAGTGCCGATGAGGGTGAAGCGAGGTGAGTACGAAGCAGCGCGGGAATGCAAAAGCGGGGGGAAACGGGAGATTCCCGAGAAAGCCCACCGACCAGCAGCATCGCCCGGCACGACTCTCTCATGCGAACATCCGAGATGATTCCCCCGGGAATCGATTCCGGTCCGCCTAGGTGGGAAGGGAGTGGCCGAACCATTCCACCACCGCGGCCCCTGCCACGCCTGTGAATTAAATAAACTCTTTAACCGCAACCATACTTTGTGTTAACTTCAATCTTGATATTTACCTTAAGGTTGACGCAAAGCAATTGTTTATGGAGCGCTGCACCCGACTATAGTGAAGAACTGGTGAAAAGTTGTACCGACACCTTAAAAATTGTCAAAAAAAGCGCGATTTATGCTGTATATGAAAGAAGAATGTATATATTTTGCAACATTATAAAATATTTTACTAAAATATACGTTTAAAATGTAAAAAAAAAATTGTTTAAAATAGTTTGTATTTTTAACTAAACTTAATCGTATTTCAATTCTGGATGCTTCGGAAAGAAGAATTCACAAGAAAATCTTCGTTATGGAATATCGCCATAATGTTTACTATGGTTGTGTGTAAGGAAATTGTAATAACAATGTAGGAAATAATTTCTATAATTATTTTCATGTGCGTCCATTGCCACAGACATTTATGGCTGAAACTGATGCAAATAAAGTTAATTTTAGAATTGATATTAAATATTATTATTACTATGATGTTAGTACACATAACAGTAAATATTATGGCGATCTTTCTTGAATAAGATTTTCTTGCAAATTATTTTTTTCCGAAGCATCCAGAATGTAAATGCGCTTAAATTTGGTTAAAGATACAGACTATGTAATCGATTTTTTTTTAACATTTTAAATGTATATTTTAGTAAAATATTTTATAATGTTGCAAAATATAGGCATTCTTCTTTCATATACAGCATTTTCTGACAGTATTTATGGTGTTTGCATTATTTTTTTATGAGCTCTTCACATTGTATAGTCGGTTGCAGTGCTCCATAGGTAGTTGCTTTGCTTCAAACTTACAGATGAACGATGAATATTATCTTTTAAACGATTTAGCATTTTTCCCTAGATAACGTCGATATCGTTCCACGAAACCATAAAATATCCACAAAATTGAGAGAGAAAATGTTTCGTGAACATTCTTGAGGAACTGCTTCGATATTCTCGTGGAATGTGGGTGAATGTGGATCGAACCCAAGACCTCCAGTACGCTCGTCTGTCACGCCACTGCACGGGCGAACACTCTGTAGCGCTACAGGTCGACTTACCTGTTCTTCCGGCATGGAAGGCTGATCGATCCCCCTTGTCGACCGTATTTATTCACAGAACCTCTACGCTCTATGATCGATTAGTAATTTTTTTTTGTACTGGGAATGCCTAACGATATTTTAACGTGTAAATTTGTCAGTAACTATCAACGACGCGAAACTTGTAATAAAAATGTGTAAACAGCATTTATGAGTCTAAAAAGTCAAAAATTATTTCCTTCATGTTTAGTGTATTTTTTTCCCCTCGTAATGTGAAATAATATTCTGAAAAAACCCATAATGTATTTTACGTCACATCACTCTCACATCTTGTTTATTTTTCAGTGTGACGTCACACTACTCCTTATCTTGTCTTCCGTGTCCACTTGCCGTATTTCAGCAAGTGTTATTTTTCGGCCGACATGTGCCTAGTGGTTTGACGCTAAGCGAATTTTACTATTATTATCATCTTGTCGCAGCGTTCATATAAAAAAATCTTGGTGAAAACATTCAGTATAATTTTAACCGGGGGGGGGGGGGGAGGGGATTTATTATAGCAGCAGCAGGAAAAGCTGCTTGCTTGAAGTTTTTTCCCCCCAAGGTTTTTAATTTTTCCAAATCAAACGTAAATAGAGGACGTCGAGAGGATTGCATTAATAAGTTTGGATCACAACTACCACGCACGATCACCCAGGATTATGTGCCCAAAGCGTCCTAGATTCATTACTAATGGTGATTGATAGCGTGTGTGCTTGATATAAAAACTCGTGACAAACACAGTTCAACTTGTATATCATATCTATCCCGGCAGATAAATAACATACGTTCTGTAGTTTTTGCTTAATCGTGTGTCAAAACCACAATCGTACTGATTTCGAAACGTGTAAATTAAAGACATTGAACCGAACACAATCGGTTTGAAATATTTCGTGTCAAATGGACGCAACTTCTCTGTTGCACATCAGAGATTAAAAACAAACGTATTAAAGAGTGGGAAAAAGGTTAAAGGTTGACTTGGTAAAAGGACTTCCTCAGGTATGTCCATATTGTTTATTTTATGGTCGAATTTCTGTGAAACATAAGTAATCGAAATTCGAATGAGCGTAAGATTTGTTGCCCCCGGTTTTGGGAAGAGTGAAGTGTCGATGCCGTTAATAATTTATTATTGGTTTCATTTCACAGTTTCCACAACGGAGACATTGTTTTCTCAGTTCTAAGCGTGCAGTTTGTTCTTCAGCGTTGTGTGATCGGGAGTGACGGCGACTTGTCTTGACGAGCGAGGACCTAGGCGGGGTGTAAGGTTGACGAAGTTGCCTCTGGCGGAACTCTTGTTGTTCGCTTCGCGCTGTCGCCGACGAAGTGAGTTGACGAAGTAGGCGAAGTGAGTCGACGAAGTAGGCGAAGTGAGTCGACGAAGTAGGCGAAGTGAGTCGACGAAGTAGGCGAAGTGAGTCGACGAAGTAGGCGAAGTGAGTCGACGAAGTGGGTGGAGAGAGGTGTTGGAAGAGCTGTCGGTGGGGTGAGATGCCCGCCCGTGGAGGAGGCGGTGCCGTGGTGTAGGTGTGGCCGGGCGCATGGCGCGAGGCTAGACCATGGCCGCCAAGAAGAGTCCCAAGACCAGGCCGACTCTGGACGCCACCAGGTGGCAGGTCAGTCGTTGTTTAAGTACACACTTGTTGCTCTGGTCCATTCACGGTTTCTTCACACTTTTTGAATCAAACTTTTGAAAAATGACGTGTTTGGTTCTTCGCTGGTTTTATACTAAAGTCAACATAAAAGTAAATTACTTTTGATTAAATTAAAGTTTTATTAATATTTTATGTATAAATTATTACGTTAATTTATAATTAATATGAATAAAAACAATGAGAAAATTGGTGTGTTGCTAATGCTTAGTAAGAAGTAGTTCTCATGCAAAATATTATCATACCTAGTGCGCACGAATTCTGTGCGTTCTCCCTTTGGTGTAATTTTCTAGATTTAGTTAAGCTTTGTTAGCATGATGCGGAGGGATATCGTGGAAATAGTCGGAAGGTCTTCAGAAATGTTGAAGTAACCGTGAACGGACTGTAATCAGCCCGGTGTACAGTAGCCACGAGCGAGGGAGATCTCGTCAGCGCTGAACAAGCAAGTCTTCAGCGTTGCTGGTGATGAGGAAGGGTGGAGTAGCGATGGACTGCAAAGGCAAGAGGGAACATGAGCGCCTTGAGAATACCTACCAGCCAACAACAACGTGCGCCACGTTCATGATGCGCAAATATTCGGGTTTGACCCCCTCCCCCCCCCCCCCCATTTTCCCCCGATTCCGTGAATAAACGCTGCTTTCCTGTTGGCAAACCATCCATAATTCTTTATTTAAACTTGTACAAGCGACACCACCTTGTAATAATGTGAATATAATGTTTATCAGTGGCGTTGGTGCTAGGGGGTGGGGTGCGACGGGATACAGGAGGAGCGGGATTTTTCGAAAACACACCATGCAAGTTAAAATGTTAATTATGTTAAATTATGTTAAAATACTCATTGCTGTAAAAAATTTGCTCGCCCCCGTAAAAATTATCCAGGAAACCGTGAAAGGTAGTTAATTGGATCATGCAGGGTGGCTATAGATAGGGAAAACATGAGAAATAGGGAAACAGGTAATTGTCAGGGGATTTTCCGAGAGGTCGGAGGATTTATATGATTGTTTAAACACTTTAATTAACTATTTAGAATCTCCGATTCAAAAATGCTTGGTGTTCCTGTCATTGGTGTCTTTGTGAAAGGTGTATTTGCTGAATGCCCATGCAGTGTGTTGCAATTGGTGTATTTCGATTGTTTCTGAAAACATCTAAAATGCAGCAAATTATTAGCTGTGTTGTTTTGCTGTATGCGTCTCCGTTTTTGTGTAATTATTTAATTTAGTGGTGAGTGTTGCATATATTTACCGTGTCCGAGATTCTAGTGAAAATGTGTTTCGGAGAGTGAAAAATATAAGAGGTAATAGTTTTTGTTGCCAGAAATTTATAAAACGCATTCTCTATATGCAAGAAGCGCATTGTTTAATGTATAGAGGAAAGTAGACAAAAATGGAATACCAACTCCATTTTGTTTAATTTCTTTGTATTCCAGTTGCAATGATGTAATATACAAGGAATAATCAAAGTACCTTTTGCTTATTAATTATAATACACAGCAAAACTGCTATCTTGGAACACAAAACTTTTAAAATAAATTGTCTTATTGTTGCACAAAACTTCAATTCACTGGAAGGGTGACAAATATGGAATAGTGAATGTAGTATGACATAATGTGCGGTCTATCATGTTACACTATAGACAAAACACTGTACATGTTTACTACCGTGCACAATGATTTGAAATTGCTCTATTTCCAAGTTATGCATATATTTTATTTACAATAGTCACAAACATATGCTCCACTTTCATAGTCGGCGAACTCGGAATGAGACTAAAGCTGGCAAATGGCACGCTGTATCCACGCTTCACCTTGTGTATCCTCTGAATACTCTGTTTCACAGAAGATACACACTGCATCATCATTATCCAGAGTTGTTCCATTGTGTTCCACTTCAGTTTCACTGGAATCGTCGTGAACAGATAATTCTTCAGCAGAAGAACTAGATTCATTTGGCACACTGACCTGACTTGTAGTGCCCAGGGTTTTATCTCCCCTAACTGTAGACTTCCTTTGGTGCCGTCCTCTTCTCACATCTTTCTTCTTTTGTGACAACAGACGTTTGGCCTACTCGTTCTGTTTTCGTTCTTTGTACGGTGATGAAGTGATAATCGTGCATGTACCAGGTATTCTACCATGCCTGGAAGTCAAAAGATGTTTGTTGTTTTCTAGACCTGATGTTAGGAATGGGAGAAATTTGAGTTGGGACAGTGATCCTGGATGTTGATGAAGCTGGATTCCCTAGTTTCCTATGAGAGTTCCTCTCAGTGCTCAAATGTTGATTGTTAGATGTACCTGGAATTGATTGAACTGGCATAGAAACATCTTATGTTAAAGTGTCTTGTTGGCTAGTTTCGTTACTGCAAGAGGAGCATGACAAAGGGGGTACACATTCCTTCAGATTAGGTCTACTAGATAGTAGATCATTTTCTATGGCACACTGTTGAACTACTGTGCCATCAGTTTGACTTTCCTCTGAAGTGGCAATAGCATGCTCATTTCGTTCATCACTAACAAGAAAATCATGGTCACTAAAGGTATTCGTGTCAACAGGATAAACCCCAGTTACCTTAAAACCATTCACTGTGATTGCTCCAGATTGAACCTTCAAATATGGGTGCCCAAACCAGGTATGCACTTCTTCACTATAGTAGGACTTTAGAGCACCCATTAATATCTGGTCTAGTGTTTGCATCTTACGGGTGGTGTGAGGAGGTAAACATAAGATATTAACATTGATTTATTTTGCCAGATTTATGACCTCTATATTCCTGGTATTAAAAAACTGGATACTCTTTGGTGGGTTTCACATCCTGAAGAAAGTGCCTAAACCATAATGTGAACAAGTGTGTCTGTATTCATCCAGATGGATGGCATGTTGAAATGGACCCTGGAGATGCACCCTTCATGAGAAATGGACTCATCAGTTTGCGTGGAAACATTATGAGAGGTGGAACAAATGATCCTCCAGTACTCATACAAAAAACTACAGTTATCAAGGAGCCACTCTCTGCCGAAGCAATCATGCCAACCTGGCGTTTTCCTTTCGGAGAAATATGCTGCGTCACATGGTCACCCAGTAAGCATATTTTTCCATTTTCATCTGTTTTGTGATGAAAGCCATACACATTGAGGTTGTTACAGACTTGACCGCTGACAGTTTTGTTGCAGCCCTTACCCAGTTTGTATCGAGGAGAGGTTTGTGTGCTCATCTCCACTCAGACTGTTGGACCAATTTCATAGCAGCTTCAAAACAGCTCAGGCGATCTTTCACCCAGCTCCTCCGGTCTCCACTACTGGAAAACTTTGCCTTGGCCCATTAAATTAGTTTTCATTTTCTCCCTCCTGCCAGTCCTCCCCAAGGAGGATTGTGGGAAGCTGTTGTAATGTCTGCTAAATATAATCTCAGGCGAGTAATTGGGAACCAAATTCTCATTCTGGAAGAAATGATTACACTCTGTACTAGAGTTGAAGCAGTCCTCAATTACAGGCCCCTGACTTCACTTTCTTCAGACCCAAATGACTTTGCCGCCCTCACACCTGGACACTTCCTCATTGGTAGACCTCTGGTAGCTGTACCAGGGTCCTCTGAAAATAGTGACATATGTCTATCAAGAAGGTGGAAGTTGGTGTGCGCATTAGCAAACCAGTTTTGGAAGCGATGGTATGGAGAATACCTGCAGCAGCTGCAACATAAGGGTAAGTGGCAAACCCAACAGCCAGCACCCGAAGTTGGAGATTTTGTTTGTGGGAGAAGAACGCTTACCACCCCTTGGCTGGTGCCTAGCTAGAGTGGTGAACATTTATCCTGGATGAGACAGTGTGATCAGAGTGGCGGACGTGTGTACCAGAAGGGACACAGCTGCGTAGGTCAGTACACAAGCTGTATCGTCAACCTGCATAATAAAGTCTGCCAGTGGTGTCATGTAAATATGTATAGTATCTGTACTGTGTAAAACTGTGTTGTGATTTGTTGGACTGAAGCTCGGAGATGTTGCGTATTGTGCGATATGCAATCGGACGTCTGTATTCTTCCGCGGAGATCTACTTTCTTGTACGGCAATGGCACCGCAAGTAGTTCCTGACGCCAGTGTGATTCAAGATGGCTACGTGGTAAGTCCCAGCGGGCGTGTCCGGCAATATAAACGCATAATTGTGTGTTATTTCGCAGTCTATGCTAAAAGTAGCAATAATTGCATTTCCGCAAAATCAAACTGCAGCTCGAGCAGTCTTTCGCCGTTAGTTCCCCATCGGGTTCAGAAGGAGCAGGAAAACATTCTGGGATATCCTAATTTTAAATTACTAAGTTAGTGGAAAGCCCCGCCTCGAGAAGAAAGTATTTCCCGAGTTCGCCATCTCGCACCGGTGCACAAGAATATTGACGTTTGCCGTCGTCTTAGAAAATAGCTCTTCGTGGGAATAGCGACGCCTGTTGAACCCGTATATATATTTTTGTCGTCTTCTTTGTTTATTTTACAAGTTTTATGTGTATAAGTATGTGTGTGTAAATATACATACTAAACCATTGCTTTTAACGCCTCTGATTTTATTCCGAAGACTAATCATAGTCGGGTAATGGCTTTTAAAATAAACCATCCGAAAATTGCCTGCAGCGTCCACATACGTTCATGGGTTGCCAGAGATTCAAACCCGCCTGAACCTCATGGTTAGAGACACATGATTTTCGCTAAAAATAGCTTTACGCTGCTGAGATTTCAATGCCCACATATATTCCAGCGGTTTTTCCCTTTTTTATTGGCTTTGTGTCGTATTGAAAAGACTATTTCGTATTTGATTGGCCAGCCATAATACTAGCTGCGTGAGATTGGCAGTCAAACACCTAATATGCGTAACATGTAAATTAGTCAGTTAGGAAAAAGGATCAGAGTGAAAATTTCTGAAATATACAGTGAAAAATATTTAGAAAGCTACCACTTGGGCGCGACTCTGAAAAATATACGACGTGGGCCACTTTTATGAAATAGCCAACACGTTGGGATAGCCACTCTGAAACATGTTGTCATGTCGAGTACCACTGTGAAGTAAATCACTCTGTTAAGTGTCTGTAATAGTGTATATGTAAATATATTTGGTGTGAATTGGGAAAATAATAATTTATATGATATGATAGATTTTGGGCGCCGTATTATTCGTGATGTGACCTTGGTTTTACCACACTGAAATCAGAAGCTCTCCGGCGAATCTCTAAACCTCGGGCAATAGAAAACACATTCCAACCTTCAGAGTAATTCATTTAAATCAAACAATTGTAACCTTGATAGTCAATTTATTAATGAAAAGAAAAAATCTCAGACTCAAATATGCGAATAATTCAACAAAGTGCAAAAATCAAATGTGTGTATGTGACTTACCTCTGTTTAGCCCTACTCAAATGAAATTATACCTTATGATGATTAACATAATGAATACCACCATCCAAGTAAGAATAGGGATAAATCAGAATGAAAATAAAAATAAAATGCTGAAAATGCTGTGAATCTTTGGAGCTGCTATTTAAAAAATAATAAATCTTTTACTTAAAAGTTTAATTCAAAATATTACTCAGGTTCCATGGGAAGTAGTCTCCTCCCTATTTGACTTTCCAGGAAGTGTTAGTAAACTCTTACTTAATTTCTTAGATCGCATTCACTAATAGTTCATTAAATGTTTAAAGTCAGTTCATCACTTAAGTATCCCAAATCCTTTATTTCACCAAATAAAGTTACTGTGTATTTATGTTGAAAGTTTAAATAAAGTCTTTTATCTCCTCATTGCGTAGTGCTCCGGCTGTGTCAGTTCATATGCGAAAGTTCGGGACTACTGGTTTAACAGACCCATGGAACTCACAGTTCTGTCGTGAAAAATCAAAAGTAACTTTCGTAACAAAGTTCAGGTCCCTTATAATTTAATACTTGCACAACGGTTTATGTAATTAGGCATTCCATGCGTTAATTTGCCTTGGTGTCACCTGAGTTCCCGTGGCGCTATCTCCTTGCATTGCACCGGCATTTAACACTCAAAATATATATCTACGACTTAGCCTATAGCCTCTTCTTAAATATAGCTGCGACCTGCGACCTAAAACTTAACCTCCGGGAGCATAATTACTAAACTAAATTTATGATGGTGTTGGAATTTCAAAAGTCGAATTCCAGGGAAAATGTTGACGCCTTACATGTTCAATGTCTTTCCCAGAAGCCCCTTTTTTCCGACTTCCGACCAACCAACAGCCAATCACGGCTCGCTTCCGGCTTTACCTTCACAAAATAAAATTATGGCATAAAATATTTCGTCTTTAAATTTCAAAACAAATAAATAATTTAGATTTTAAAATTGTGAAACAACTACTGAAAATAAAATCAAACATATTAAAACAATATTGGAAATAGTGACATAACCATGTGTAGAAACTCAGAATAACGTGTGAAAATATCATAGAGTAGTGGACTGGTGGTTCCCATACTTCGAAAAATTATGGAAATGAAATGTTAATATAAAATATAATAAACATGTGAAAATAATTATATTAACATTGAACTAATACGTGAAATCAATCAAATATTGCTGTCCAAATTATAGGTGTAGCTCAAATGCATATAATAAACATAACGTTATGGTTCTGTGTCCAGTCAATTTGCGACAACAGTAACTCTCTTCGCCAAAATCGGGTACTATACTCGACAGCGCCATAGCGACTTCGACACAGCCATCTTTCTTTACCATAAGAAAAGTATGGTATACTCTGTGTATTCACGTTTCCTTCCTACCGAGGATATCTAATGGTGCAGTAGCCGCTGCTATGTCAACGCAACAGGGAATTAAGACACCTGCGACTGAAACGTATCTATAGGCTGTTCACGGTAAAGCGAGCAGTTTTGAGGCCCTAGTTACTTTTTTCCTTTCAGCCCTTTAACCACCTTTTAAAATAAATGCCATGCAAGTAATTAACACAGTATGTGTATTCCTTCGCACTAGGAAGTTAACGTCTAAAATAAAATATATCTACTGACGTATTCCAAACGAGAGGGATTTCAAAAGTGCTCGTTTTACCGTGAACAGCCTATATCAGGCTTGCACTCACATCGCCCGCCTTCCCTTCGCCGCGGTGTTAGCATTGGTCCGATATCGCATTCCGTGCCGCTTGCTTCGTTGAGGCGAGCGCTACGCTGCTATAGAAAGCGGCACCGCCAGGATAAGCATGTTTTCACGTACAGCTGCGAGTCCAGGGACACCTTATACCGGCCCACATAACTTAATCATATTTCCGTCAATAAACGTATGTTTCCGGATTAAAAAAAAAAAAACGGTGGTTCAGTGTGTGTTACGAATAATCGCTATGCGGCGAATCACTCGCCCCCGTACGCCATTTAGCGAAAACAGCATTTCGTGATCTGCAACCGCTGCAGAAATTTCGGGCCTGTCCATGTTAGGTAGATCATCCAGTATATGCTGCTACATAACAGTATACAGCATATGTGGTAATATTCATAATACTGAAAGATATGTCATTGCAAATATACGACACTGTACATGATAACTGTTCCTATAATTTTAGTTTTTAACGTTATGAGTTTTAATATATTCGTTTAAGTAAACATTTTCGAGGCAGGAATATATTAAAAGTTATTTATTCAATTCAAAGAACGACTGGTGATTAATTTTTTTCGCCTGGAAATACTGCGCTGTTCAAAAATTTCTGTATTTGTACACGGTACTCTTCGGCAGCTGGTTGCCAAATGTATTTTTGTAACACTACATGTAGACTATATTTCTCAAAATCTTAGTGGGCAATGTGTGAAACTAATGTTGAGTTCTAACTAGCAAGTGATGCAGACTTCAAGTTTATTATAAATATCGAGCTACAAAAACAGTTTTGTATGTTAAAGTATTGTATTGTAAATGTACACTATAATATTTGTACAGTTACAAGAAAATCCTTGGTAAAGACTGTTCACGATAAAGTGAGCACTTTTGAAATAAACCTTTGGAAAAAGTCACTGCTCCTGCCTGCGTATATTTTAACGGGCGCACCGAGTGACATTCGCCCAGTAAAGTTGGTAACGATGGAGGGAAAGTAGTTCCATATCATAACATCGGATAAAAAGTGTTAGGTAACCATTTGAGATAACTTAAATTATTTTTTTACCTCTCCGTTTTTTTTTTTTCAACTAATCGAAGTGTATAAACTAGCAGATTGGTAAAATATTTACTCTCCTAATAATTTCATGGTTCTACTTTACCGACGTATGAATAAAGTGATGAGACCCCTGGCAATGAAAATTTTACATAAAGGGTATGAGTACACAACGTGCATGAGTAGATCGTAAGCAGGGCTTTCAAAAATGCTGATTTTACTGTGAACAGCCTTTAACTAGTTTCGAAAGAATTGTTTGTAACGAGCACATAAATTTTTTACTGTGTGTAAAATTGAAATGTTTGAGCAAACCCGTATTGATGACACGCCTTATGGTCGGGCCTGCTGGCTCTTTAAACCTACTTCCAGAGAGCCGATCGCGCCGGTGTTTCACGTGTCACGCTTGAAGGCGTGGCCCATCGATCATTCCATCATTGCTGGAACTTTCTCCCGCCGCACCTTCTCCTCGTTACGCGCGGATTGCTGGGTTTTGTAACAATAAACACCCGCTGCATTCGTCGAGATACGCTAACCCCTTCGTCAGTGTCCATTTGCAGCGACAGCAGTGCTCGCACGCGACTTTTGGCTTGCAGCTACGGCGTGGCGGCCGGCTGCTTATAGGGGTATTCGCGGTAAAGTGAGAACTTCTGAAAGCCCTCTCGTTTGGAATTATATAGTCTGTTCACGGTTTCTTCGGCCTTTTAAAATCAAACCTTTGAAAAATCTGCCCATGCATGGCGTGCTTGGTTGTTTCCAACATATGCCATGTATCACAAGCGTTTTATACTTGTGTTAACATAAATGTTACTTTTTTTTTTGTGTTAAATTTAAATGTTATTCATATTTTATCTATAAATTATATTGCTTCATTTATAAATAATTTGAATTAAAACAGTGAGAAAACATGTGTGTTGGTAGCGCCTAGTAAGAAATAGTTCTTATACAAAATACTGGTACAACAGAGTGCGCATGAATCCGGTGCGTTGTCCCTCTGGTGTAATCATCCAGACTTAGTTAAGCTTAGTTTGCACGAGG
Organism: Dryococelus australis; assembly: GCA_029891345.1. Lineage (NCBI taxonomy): Eukaryota > Metazoa > Arthropoda > Insecta > Phasmatodea > Phasmatidae > Dryococelus > Dryococelus australis. Next base: position 332,519,949 of record CM056995.1, on the reverse strand, counting down.
CGGAGGAATATTCTGGACGTAGAACTTTAGCAGGGCTTCAGAAAAGGCCGAAGATACCGAGAATCAACTATAGTCAATAAATATATTTTATTTTAGCCTTAGACGCAAATTTCCGAGTGCGGTGGAATATACACACTCTGTTTATTACATGGCAATACGCATTTTAAAAAAAAAGTGGTTAAAAAGGGAATATCAGTCGCTATATTTGCTTGTAATTTGCGTGTGCAGAGCTATCTACCTGATCCGAGGGCAAATACAAACGAAATTGCACGCACGCAGTTCAGGATTTTCCCGCTAGGTAACACTATCATCGTTTAACTGGGGCAGAAACTGCATAACGTAACAAAAAAAAAAAAGATGTTAGCACGGACGATGTTGCCAGTTCTCTTACAAATACACTCCCTTCCATGGACTAAAGATGAGGTAGACCGATCTCGCTGGCTGCGCACAACCTATCTCGGTGTCCCAACATGGAACTGCTTTTCTGCCAACACGTCTAGCGAAAAAGGCGTGGTTTGGATTTTAGGTTAGAAAACTGATTTGTAAACAAGCGCATAGATATGTTTTTATACTTCCTCTAACCAGCTTGTAATACTTTTTGATTAAATAAAAAATGGCAAAGTTAATTTATTCATATGATAGTCCTTTTCATTTAAAAATTAAGATGTAAACAAACTCGTTCATCACTGCTGACCGTGTGACTTTGACACTTGTGTAGGATTGGTTTAGGTCAGGATACATGCGCAGAAGACGAATAAGCGGTCTACCTCATCTTTAGTCTATGCTCCCGACCGGCGGGCGGTGGCTCCTCGGCTCGCGCCATAGAGAATAAAAGAAATTTATTGCGCTAGTCATTCATGACGGAAAACTTCCAAACGCCGTGTAAACCAGTACAAAATACAGACGTGACCCTTTTCACAGTCAGAAATATGTTTCATTCTAACTAAATAACATATATATATATATATTTTTTAAGTTTGCATATATAATTGTACACGCGTGTTGTACCATCATACGAAATAACATACGCGGAGGTAGTTAAGTACTAATCCTAAATCGAAATAAATAGCATTTTTAACGTAGCCTACCCGTTCTAGGCACAAATGTACTTGCATTTCTTAAACTCCAACAGAGTAATGTAATGATTTTCGCTAAGTGATATCGTAACTTGAAATGTCTAATTGGAATACGGCTTCGATATTTACATTAACGTACGTAGTTAAACAGTTTCTTCAGTGTAGTTATGTTGGATGTGCAGCGTAGGATATAACTGGTTTACAAATAAGTTTTACATCTTTTACATTTCTGAAAGAAGTTGTTTTATTTTTCAGTAAAAGGACAAGAAATAATTTCATTTCCTTTGACGATCTATATAAACTAACTCAGTTGGTTTGCAGGCAACTCTTAAAACCATATTTTCTTCTTTTGGACCACTGCGTGCCCTTCAATCACGTGTAAAAATCAACACTGCCTAGCGCGTACCACTGAACATGTACACTTGATAACATAAGTTTTTATGTGTATAAAACGAAACGGGTACGAGTTGCCGCCAATTTGAACATTACACTTTTGTGTTGGCGTTAAGATCTCGCGTAATTTACTGTCTCTCAGTCAGTATTTCTGTATGCCCGCGGGAAGGGGTGGGCGTGGGAGGGGGGCATGTTGGTGTATATGCATTTCGGGGCAGTAATTTCACTGTAAAAAGTTCATTCTCAGTCATGCTCAGTTAACCGCAAACTTGCTACAATCAAGCGTTTCTTCTGCGTCAGCACAAAGATTTTCGTCTTAAAACCAAATAACGTAGCATTAACGTGCCTTATTAACTATCGTCGAAGCTTGAACAAATTTAAAAAAAAAACGCGAGGAGTGTGACCTGGTGCACGTTAATAATAGCCAAGTCGAAGTGACTGCTAAATTTAGATACTATGGCGCGCAAAACATTTATTCACTTGCCATGTTTTCGTGCAGTATTATTTATAAATTTACTAATATGAAGATATTTGCTCCAACTCAAATAACAATAAACTATGCAGCTGCAGTATTTGCAGGGTGATGTTTCCTAAATCCTAACTGGGATTCAGTTAACAGATTATATTTGCTTACTTGTTAATAGATTTGTCAATAGGAAGTTTCGACCACCATTCACATTTCTGTAAAACTATCGGAAAGTTTGTAGGAGGGTGGGGATAATGAATAAAGCCGGAGAAGTAGAAGCTTAATGAAACAAAACATTTTGTGTAGTGACAACGTTTTGAAATAATGAGTGTTTTGGGGTTTATAAATGGGCTGTACCATAAAATTATGTTCACTGTGCAACTGATACAGATAGCAAAGTTAACGTACCATTGTCCCTACCACACACCCACCTCTCTTTTTCATGTCCTGTGCTAGGGCCTGTATGTATGTGTGTGAATGTATGTGTGTATGTATGTATGTATGTATGTTTTCCATTAAAAATTGTGTGACGTTTAGCAATTGAATATAGTGTATACAAAGACTGCCGTTTCCACACTATACAAGCAAGGATGGTGTATTACTTCATCCAACATGTCTGTGATCTTCATCATTTCACTTGAAAACTTATTGTATTAAAACACGCAAGTGTAACTATTATTAGCCTATTTTCCGAAGGAAACAAAGACTTTCCTATTTCTGTGTATGTATGTCTGTCTGTGTGTGTCTACATGTGGTTCCCTCCTTTTCAAGTTTTGAACGCGTCGAGCGGATTTAACCAAACTCGCTTTATATACAGTATATACTTAGTAAGAACACCTGACTTTTATAGTTTTCGATAATGCCGAGAACTTCCTTTAAAATTGGCAATCATTTGATTATTTAGTTTAATATGTCATATCTCGGGAATCATTCGATCGATTTAAAGCAAATTTTGTATGCTCGCAGCTCATCATGTAAGCATTAAATTTAGAAGTTGACGGTGTTTGACCGCAATTTTGAAAGATAGCAAAAATGAAAAAAATAAAATAAACAAATAAAAAATAAAACGACTTTACATATATATATATATATATATATATATATATATATATATATATATCGAAGACTATCACAGCAATTCTCTCACAATTTGACAAGTAAGTCATACTATGACAGATCAGGTAAACGTACATAACTGAACTTGCTTGGATACTTATTTCAAAATGGTGGCCATACAAATAGTTTAGGTTTGTTTAGTACTATCAGCATGCAATCGCTTCGCTCATGTTTTAAGGAGTTATTGAAATACACACCTAATATGCGACTAACCGTGAATACCTGCGACAATCCGTGACTACCCATGACTACCTAAAACTACCCATGACTACCCGTGACACCTTGCGACTACCTATAACTACCCGTGACAACTTGCGACTACCTGCGACTATCTGCGACTACCCGTGACTACCTGAGACTACCCGCGACTACCCGCGACTACCTGCGACTACCCGAGAATACCCGAAACTACCCGCGACAACCTGCGACTACCCGTGACTACATGCGACTACCCGTGACTACATGCGACTACCCTTGACTACCTGTGACTACTCGTGACAGCCCCCTATTACCTAAACTACCCATGACTACTTGCGACTACCAGCGACTACCTAAAACTACCCATGAATATCCGTGAAAACTTGCGACTACCTGCGACATCCAGCAACAACTTGCGACTGCCTCTGACAACTTGCTACTACCTCCGATAACTTGCGACAACCTGCGATTATCCATGACAACCTACGACTACCGGTATGTTCGTAACACAAGCAAGTACAGGAAGTTTAAAAAATCATAGCACCAGTAAGTATAGGCCACTTCACAAACATAGACACCAAAAATTTTAATACTGGTGATATGTTATAGGGTATTTGTCAGTTTCTTATTCCTCAAATTCATTCCTAGAAAAATACTTAATCCCTCAAATAAGGTTATTCCTCAAATAAGTTCGTTTAGTACTCAAATAAGGCATGTTTATTCTACGAACCATATTTTATTCCTCAAATAAGTCTGTTTGGTACTCAAATAAGGCTTTTTTCCCCTCAAATAGGACTGTTTATTCCATAAACCTAATTAACACTCCAAGCAAATTCAAACGACTTAATTGGTTTGAAGAAGACATCACAATTCAAATTGAAGCATATTCCTATCACGCAATGTTTACTTGAAATAGTTACTTTTTTTGGTTAAGTAATAGGGTTAACTAAAATGTATTATCATACTCTTTAGGAGTTTGCAGATACCACTTCATTCGATGTAACTCTGTTCCTTAAGTGTTGTTATAATGAAAACAATTAATTTTATTCCATAATATTCATTGTGTGTTTTTTTTTTTAAAACTGAAATAAATATCTAAGTTTACTAAAAAGTTCATTCGGGTCTTTGCGAAATATGTAATGAATGTTGTTGACGCCTTCTGCCTTCTTCGCAGAATTTGTTGATGGAATGTCTTGAACAGTATCACTGACATCCTCACTACTATATTCACCTGATGTTTCATTGTAAATATCGACTTTACTTTGCTTCAAATATTCGCTCCTCTCATGTCTGTGAACATTGTAGGCGAAAGTGTAAATTGCCCGCTGTATTTGCAGTATAGTTTATTCAGTGATGTCTCCATTCTCATAAATGTAGATTAAATGAATAAACTTTGGTGTGATGAGAGAGTTTATTTCCGAACAGATGTTCACCTCACAATGACAGAATGACAACTAACTTGTTTCTGTATAAATGTACTGTTCTTAAACAGTATCATGTTTCATAAATGATGATAAAATGTCTTCCGTTCTAATATTTGTATCTTAATTGTAGGGGTATGCCAATTAATTCACACTGTGATTAAATCTGTGTATGTTAGACGGAATATGTCTTTACTTGATATTCGATTAAAATGAATAAATGATAATTTAATTTCAGGAATGTAGAAGGGAGAGATGGGTTTAGAAGTATTTTGTAGGGAATTTTTATAAACTTTGTTTACTAAATGATTGTTTTAGTAGGAGGTTAGTCTGTTGAGTAAACCATTTTGAGCTGTGATTGTCTTAATGGTGTTCTGTTTCAAATATGCATATGTAATACGAATGTTGTTTTTTCCACTGTTGGAATGTATTATCCTAAAATATGGGGTATACGATTACAAAATGGCCTCCATTTTCCTTTAAATTTCGCTTTAATGTATTGAAATATCGTAGACAAGTCTACACATCAAATACGTATTTTTCTCTGCTATATACATATATTTAAAAACACATTTAAAGTTTGAATATGTATTCATGTGTTGCGTCTTCCATTGTAATATTTAAAACTTAGGTAATTTGAATAATACTTGTTTGACAAACTGCGATCTTTCAATGTTTAAAAAAAATTGAGCTTGTGAAAATATCTCTTGTACGAAAAAAATACCTAAGTTTCCTCGAAATACTTTAATAAGCATGCTGGAAACGGGATAAAGTTTATTGGATTAAAATTAATTTATGCATTAAGATACAAAATTTGATGGAATTTTATCTCGGGATTAAGATTTCGTTTAATATTTAGCTTCAGGGATATAAATTTTGATCGGCGGGAATTGTGAAATTTTATTTTGCTGCAAATAAGACATGTTAATGCATTCGGAAGAATCTAAACTTCGCTGCACGAGGGAACGGAGTCAGTTAGGCAGACATACAGTCTTCGTCTTGGGAAAATACACGCGCTCTTGTGGCGAGGGGCAGCGGTGGGAGGTGGGGTAGGGGTGCAAGTACCTCGCGAGCCATCTACACCTCTGTATCAAGTTGCCGCCATCTTGACTCAGTTGCGAAAAATGACAATCGCAGTTAGCCCGCGTGAATGACCCTCAGGACCTCGCAGATATGGCTTGACGGGGAGGGAGGTGTAGGGGGTGGCTGGCATCGTGGAGTCGGGCCTGTTCTGTGGGATGCTGGGTACGGGTGTTAGGATAGGAGGTGGCAAGCAGGGTCCACTCGATGTGAACACAATTAGGCTATTCGCCATCTTGCCTTAGTACTGAAAATAATTAACAATTGCAGGCAGTCCGGGTTAGCAGTCACACAATGGGTTGGTGGGGTTAGGGGCGGGAGGGGGTGTAGTGAGCTCTGGAGCGAAGTGACCTCAACTATCCAGTCTCCGTCATTTTCAGTTTGTGATTGAAGCTTGGAGGAGACATATGTGTGCAGCTCTCTCTCTCTCTCGTCTTCATCGGGTGGGTAGGCAGTTGGCAGCCGACAAGGCTACGATCGGGGCTTTCCTCAACTACGGACCGGCAACCATCTCTTGTGATAGTCGCGATTTTTGTTCAGCGATATTATTTTCTCCGGGGTTCACACCTTGTTCACAGTATTCGTAAACTATAGTGAGAAATATTTTTTTTATTTATCTGAAAATATACATTTTCGTGTGTTAACTTTTTTTTTTTCTTTTCGTATTTATATACTGTGTTTGTGATAAGTAATTGATTTCTGTATTCGGTAGACAAAAATACCATTTGCGTTAACAAGTGTGCTCTATTTACGGAAATTTGTAGTACCCCGTTGTATAAAAAAAGTAATTTTCCCTTCGAGGATGTTTGTGCATTTTTCCATTACATATATAAAGTTGTGTGGGATTACACTCTACACAAGTTGGTTATTTTAAAACAAATTATTTGGTGTAAGATTTTCTATCATTATATATAAACTTATCAGAATTGACATACAATATTGTGCCTGGTTTAAATCGTATTCAGAGTTTTTTTTTACCGTAAGATAACATTCACCAGGCTGGATTGTGTAAGGAATGTGTAATTTGTATGTGTAAGCTTGTTAATGTGTATTTATTCATGCTGACTAACTGGATTTCATTTAAATACAGTAGTTGTTCGTTATTCTTGTCTCTCGTGTTATTCATTCATACATAGAACTCATTTAAAGACTCTTCCTTGTGTAATCTCTTTTAGTGAGTTTGCACTTGTCGACACCAGATGTAAAAATTCTCTATCATGTAAATTATATTTCTAAGCTCAAGACTTACATTACATTTAAGACTCACATTATTGCTCTTATTATTCACATAGTCGTATGAAATTTTCGATTCGTCGCGTGTAATTTATTCATACGTAGAACACTCTGAATTTCTGTAATGTTTAATTTCATTCGTAAAACATCGATTAACACGTAAATCGCACCTTTCAAATGTGTCTATCTTCCTCCACCGTCTACGAGCAATATCCCCCCAAAAAAACATAAAATTTACACTTAAGTCACTCTTAGAAATCGTTTAAACGCTGTGAAATCCTCTCGCGTGTTAAATATATTCGTAAAAATCGTCTATCTACCACCAACATCCTTCCGAACCCCTCAAAATTAGGAAAAAAAAAAAGTCTTAATCCACTCTTGCACTCAAGTATACACCTATATAAGACATTGCAACCCACCACTCTATTCAGTCACTTGACACTTGGGCACTTCACTTCGTCGCTGGACTTCGGGCGGACAGCATCGTCTTCTGTTTTCTTCTCGGCGGACCTTACGGCCTTCGTTCTGTAGCTCTCGCGACACTGGGAAACAACTGCCGACCCGTTGCTCTGGTCAACGGGTCATCTCGAGCCTAGCCTGTTAAGGTCAGCGGTGGTTGTTTCCTGCAGCGGTTAGGAACACCTGACATATTATAAAAAATAAAAAATAAAAAATTACACTCACGCACACACACTAACAATCCAACCTTCTGAATACACGATCCTGGCTGACTCGACCCCGGGGGGCGGGGATGTGGGCTCGCTGGAGGCGGAAATCGTAGCACCAAATAACACACCACCCGGCGCAGTTATAGCCACACTCGGAGAAGGGGGAATAATTAATTTCCATCAACCTCAAAACCAAACACAGGAATCCCAGGCAGCCGCCATGGACACCACAGAACATCACGACTCAGCACAAAAAAACCTCATGCCTCACGATCTCACCGCGGAACAACAATAGTCTTGGCTACTGGCAAAACACAATCGCCGCAAGGCATTGTTAGACAAACAGTTTGAAAACGAAACCTGGATTTTGGAAACAAATCGCAGGAAAATATCCCGAGCCACCCGAGAACCGCAGCCCAAGCCAATCGCGGTACAAAATCGCTTCGAACCATTTGCCACCATGGCAAATACACAAACAGCTACACTCACTAACACTCAAAATAGCACATCTGTCCCGTCCACCTCTCACACTGAGCGCCCAACCGCAAAAACAAATCCGAAACCCATGAAACTGATCGTGCCTGACACCTCCACATACAACCATCTTATCACAAAAATCCGCTCAATGAACATTACAGGTACACAAATTTCCCTTATTCAAGACGGCCTCCAGATCACGTGCACACACAAACAGGCGTATCACTCGCTAAAAGACTTCCTCAAAATTGCCAACATTCATTATTACACTTTCAGTATCGCAGCAGAACACCCCCAAAAAGTGGTAGTCAGGCTCCCACGAACAACCCCTGCTTCAGACATCAAAGAAGACCTTGAGGCGCGCCACTACACTGTAATCGATGTGTATCAATTCAAAAAAACTATCTCAGACCCCAACAACCCTTCACACACCTGGGAAGAACCACGAGATTTTTTCTGCATAACAGCTGCAAGAAACGACACCCTCACCCCCCTTCTCAACCTCACTTGCATAAACATGACGGCAGTACAACCCCGCCCGTACAAAAAGAGGATTGGGGACATCCCCCAGTGCCAAAATTGCTGGCTCTACCGCCACACGAAAAACTTCTGTGCCCTCCGAACTGTCTGCCGTCACTGCGCCGGCCCCCACCCCCACACAGCCTGTGAGAACCTGAACAAGAACCCCAACTGCGTGAACTGCAAGGGGAAAGGAGTGCACGAAGCCAATTCAAGGCTCTGCCCAGAATACATCCGCTTGGTGCAACTTCAACAGGAGGCCGCAGCAAAACGCGAAACCCGACGCCCCACACTTCGTGCACCTCCTGTATTCACGCAGGAACATTTTCCATCCCCAATCTCGACTAGGAACATTGTTAGGGAAAATGTTTCTTACTCACAGGCAATGCGGTCTCAAACACAGCCCCGCAACACACAACAGTCTTCCTCTCCGATCTCAATCCAAAAACCAACCAACCAGCAACCCATTCCACTCCTCCTCCCCACCCCACGCCAACCCTCCCCTCCCTCCATGGCCCCTCCCGATATCGGCGATATCAGTTCCACACTCGCCGACCTCCGCGACCTGATGCGCTTCCTACGGGAAGCGAACTTCCTTCAATTCATGACTCACATGAAATCCTACATCCTCCTGGGCAACTCCACACCTGACCCACAGATGAAAACCCTCCTGCTCCTGCAGGCCTTGACCACCTACTCCGGGTTCGATTAGTCATGGATCAAACCCACACAGATAAACCCTGTGTCCTCTCCCTTCTCTACTGGAATGCCAACAGTATATTTTATCAAATTTACGAATTAGAAAGAGTTCTAGAAACTTACGGCTTAGAAATTGCACTAATTAACGAAACACATTTAAAACCTAGAAAAAGATTTAACATCAAAAATTACACGGCATATCGAACTGACAGAAAATCTAAAGGAGGTGGTACATTAATACTAGTTCATAACCGCATACAACACCATTTAAATAATGTCCCAGTCCTAGAAAATTTAGAATACACATCCATAAACATTCGCACACAAGCAGGTCACATCACTCTAGCGGCTATTTATAATTCCCCCAATAAACCGTTAATCCCAGCTGACTTAGATAAAATAACACAGCCATGCCCATTTTTCTTAGCAGGAGATTTAAACGCAAAACATACTTCCTGGAATAGTAGAGAAAATAATCAAAGAGGCAGAATACTTGCAAAACATTCTAATCAATATAATTATTTAGTTACAGGCCCTACAGAACCGACATACTTTCCTGCTTGTACAAAATACCAATCAGATATTTTAGATATTGCACTTACCAATTTAGAAAATGCAAATATTTCATTTGAAGCCCTCACAGAATTAGATTCCGACCACTTACCTATATTTTGTCAGCTGGAAGCAAACATACTTAAACACCCAAACGCCACTCTTCTAAAAACTCCGGTAACTAACTGGGAGGATTTTAAACTAGACCTAGAAAATTTATTTGAAACGCACCAAATAAATATTCCATCTAAAGATCACATCGACTCGGCAACTGAATTAATTCAAAATATAATATTGAAAATAAATAAAAAACACACAACTTTCCTAAACCGCCGACAATTTTTAAAACACTCCTTTCCCGAAGCAGAAATTCTTTTAGCTGAAAAACGCCACGCCCGCCATATTTATCAAAAATCTAGAAACCAAGGAGACAAAGAAAAATATTATACATTAAAGAAAGAACTCCATAATAAACTCATCACATTAAAAATTAATAAATTGGAAACGTTCATGACCGACATAAACAATAATTACAATGATTTCTGGCGCGTTTGCAAAAACCTTGCGAAGTCAAACTAAAAAATCAATCTCCCAGCCCATCAAAAACTCAGCAGGAACCCTCTTATACGTCCCAGAGGACAAAGCAAATGCAATAGCTGATTGCTATCAGGGCCAGTTTTCACCTAATGCTGATCTAGGAGATCCAAATTTTTCCAGAGATGTATAAACCAATATTACAGCTTTTTTCAACAGAACCATAACAACAAAACCAGAAGCAATAACACTTAAATAATTACTTGTACTAATTAAAAAACTTAACGTCAAAAAAGCTCCAGGACACGACAAAATTACTTATAAAATTATTAAAAACCTCCCAGCTAATGCACTATTTGCAATACTCAACCTGTTTAATGCAATATTAAATTTCAATTATTTTCCTATAGCATGGCGAACAGCCAAAGTTATCACGATTCCCAAACCAGGCAAAAATCACCCTATCCCAGAAAATAGACGGCCTATTTCCCTACTCAACTCCCTTAGTAAAGTCTTCGAAAAACTGCTTCTAACTAGATTATTAGTACATGCAGTTACAACAGATTATCCCGGCAACACAATTCGGGTTTAGAGTCCAACATTCCACCACTCCACGCCCTCACTAAATTCACCACAGACACCTTAACTGCAATGCAAAAACACGAAGTCACAATAGCCATTTTCCTAGACATTGCTAAGGCATTTGATAAGGTGTGGATACCTGGATTACTACAAAAATTAATTAACTTCAATTTTCCCGACTGCTACATACATTTACTCGCCTCATACTTTCAAAATAGAAAATTCTTTGTTAGTATTGATAATGCCAACTCTACCACTCGCGAAAATACAGCAGGTGTCCCACAAGGCTCAGCAATTTCCCCATTTCTGTATAATATTTTTACGTCAGACATTCCCATAACCCATGCCTCAGTACAAATGTACGCGGATGATACCATAATTTACACTCACGATAAAAAACTGCCATATGCTATCCTCCTAACCCAACTTCAAATAAACGATTTAGAACATTGGTTTGAAAGATGGAAAATTAAAACAAACCCTACTAAATCACAAGCATTATTGTTAACTCAACGAGGAATCCAGTCTTCACGCCAAATAACTCTAAATACTATTCCAATCCCCTTCACACAAACCGCGAAATACCTAGGTTTAACAATTGACTGTAAACTAATCTGGACCAATCACATTTAAACAGTAAAAAAAGGCAGCACTGAGTAAACTACCGCAACTGTTTCCAGTGTTAAAAAGCACCAATCTACCCAGACGATTAAAACTATTAATTTACACAGCAATAGTTAGATCAGCCCTTTTGTATGGTAACGAAGTCTGGGGGAACTTAAATAAATTCCTTCTAAACTCTCTTCAAGTCATACAAAATAAATATTTAAGAATCATAATAAACGCAGCGCCCTACACGACCAACCTATCGATACATGAACGTTTAAAAATTCCAACTATAAAAACACAATTACTAAACCGCAATATAAATTACTACAATAAACTACTCTCGCATTCAAATCCCGCCATTAAACGGCTAGGAGACTACGAACCCGATAAAAACAGAAGAATAAAAATGCCTAAAATGCTTCCCACATAATAACTAACATCTCCTAAACCCGTACACCCGGCCGAAATTCTCCGATCGGTCCGGGACAAAATCCAGTCAGTTAAACAAAATTAACTGGCGCTAGCATCGCGCACATCACTCCGCCTGCTGCTCTCACAGCGAACACACCTTTCTCTACTTCCCTAGCTTTTCCTCAACGAGCTGACTGATTAAATACTTTAATCCTAATTATGTCCCCCAAGTTTTTAACATGTTTAATTACAAAACACTTGTTAATTAAATCGCAGTGCTGCCTTCTCTCCTCGGAAGGCAGAAGCCCCGCCCTCGGCTGAGATACAGCGAATCAGAAAATTCCTTTAATATGAATCCCCGCCCACCGACAAATACTTAAAAAAAAAAAAAAGTAACAAAAACTGTTCCCGAATACAATTTCCCATTGTCCCACACAAATAAAACCTTATATATCAACATTTAATAACAACATACACACTCACACACACCAAACATAGTTCCACCTAAAAAAAAAAAAAAAAACTCGATTTATTAATGCCATAGCTAGAAGAAGACCCTGCTTCCTCTGCCTCTTCCTGACATCTTGCTTAACTTCACGGGAATATTTTATAAATTAATAAAACCAACTTTTTATAGATTTTACCTAACTTTTAAAGACCTACATTTTTAATTTTCCAAATTCCGTGCCAGTAGGGAACGGAACTCCACCGCCTTTCCCCTTATTTTTGTAGGCAAAAATGAGGGGAAAAAAGATTGGAACGACCGTGGGCCAGGGGCTATACTGGGTCACAAAACCACAATCCTGACATGCGAGCGCCGCGCGTGCCAGGTTAAAGTGCCTATATTATGGGGGATCAGGGCGGGGTGGGTTAGCTGCCCCTAACCCTGATCCATTCAAATGACTACCGCTTGGGAAGACAAGGGCCTCGGTCTGTACTTCCCCCGCGCTGAGAGGCTTAGCCTCAATGATGATAAATCGGCAACTCTATTCAGTCGCCTTCTGAACACCACACCGTCAACATCGTACAGAGCTCCTGTTACCACCTCCCCCAACCCAAAAAGAAAGAAAGAAGTACAAGAAAAATATCAAGGAAAAAATTAAATAATTAACCCTTTCGATAAATTCAACCATTTCAATAAGTTTAACCCTTTCCATTTTACTCGGATTAAGATAGGATAACGAATTTTTTGATCAGATTAAAATCGGATTACGGATTAGCCCTTTTTAAATTAACCCTTTGATATCACATTGATAGTCCAATGAATCAAAAGTGGAGTAGGACCATCACGCCTCTATTACTTTTAAATATATCTGCTATTGCCAGAAACCTACCGCCCGAGACCAAATATTTGCTCTGTGGCCCGAGGCCTATGGCAGTGGGTACTCGAAAGCGAGCTGGCAACCAGAGATAGCAACGCTGTTCGAAGACATCACGAGTACAGACCATGTAGTTCCGTTGTGTCGTGCAGACCGCAGCGGTACACAGGGATATCTTTACTGCAAACTATATGAAAGCCACAACTATATCGTCGATGGCGTAGTGTTTAATTGTACAGCTTATTGTTTGTTAACGGCCACACATATAAATAATTTATCAGCAGTTATGTTTTCTAGAAACTTGGTAGAATGCCACAACGTGGTCAATTTATAACTTTACAAAAATTAACATACGAAAAAACTCGTTTGAATAATGTAGTCTTTGGCAGATTGAAAGCTGCCACATACACTGACTATTACAATTATTTGTGTTTCTGTTACGACTTCCTATAAGTAAAACGTTTATGTCTTGGCAGAGTTTATATCTCATTTGAACCTATTACATTTTTTCTGTTAGAGAATAAACAGTGGTGTTGTTTATACAACTTTTTATAAAGAAACTAAAAACATATAATTTTCTTGAATATCAAAAATTATATTGTTTATAATTTTTTAAATTGTTTTTGCAAGAAATATTTTGACATTACCTGTAATATTATAAACATAAATTCGCATAACTAGACATTGGCACATATCTAACACGCCGCCTTAAAGGATACAAAATGGCTATAATAAAGAAGTAACCAGGGCTTCAAAAGTACTCACTTTACCTTGGACTGCCTATAGTTGTGAGGTAACATTTATGTTTAACAGCTTTTCAATTTTTTTTTTTCTGCTTCAGGACCCAATCATTTTCACACCTGCCTTCGCGGCGTTGTGTGTAGAGTTCGTAAGGTTTATCCCACTCAGGTTGGGACGAAAATAAAGGCATCTTATTAGAGATTTGGAAAGAGGCTTGCTGGTGCCATCACGAGGTCGCTTTATTAGAAGCTTAGCAAATTGGCTAACCCAGTATTTACAAACATAACATATGAACTACTAACGTATATTTCTATGCAACATACAAAATGCTGTGTATTAATTAATTCTCACGTTTCAAGGACAACCAGGGAACACCTATTAACAGTCAGGTACAAAATTCCTCACTATACTATGAAATTTAACGCATTTAAATACTGTTCACGATAAAGTGAGCACTTTTGAAATCAACCTTAGAAAAAGTCGCTGCCACTGCCTGCACATATTTTAACGAGTGTACCGAGCGACATGCGCCCAGTAAAGCTGGTAACAATGGAGGAGAAAGTAGTTCAATATCTTAACATCGAATAAAATGTGTTGAAGGAACCATTTGTGATAACTTAAATTATTTATTTAGCTTCCTGTTTTTTAAACCCATCGAAGTGTAAAAATTAACAGATCTATAACACATTTACTTCTCTAATAATACTACAGTTTCGCCTGACCGATGCATAAATAAAGTGATGAGGCCCATGGCAATGTTAATTTTACGTAAGGCGGAGGAATACCCGATGTGCGTACAAGTAGATCTTAAGCAGGGCTTTCAAAAGTGCTCATTTTACCGTGAACAGCCTATAGTAGATTATTTTCCGTTAGCTGATAACATACATAAAACTGCAGCTCGGAAACTTGAATTCACTAACGTTAACGCAGTTTGTTTGTATGTACCGCTGTCTTGAGTGTGCTTACCAATAATATTCAAAATACACTAGTCAAAAACGTGCACTTGCAAATCAGGTTGTAAGCACATGTTTTTGTTTTGTGAGGCTTGCATTTTTGCGTGGTTGTTGTATTGCTTTTTATTTGATCTCATGATGTATGGTTTTTCTTCTCTTGATTCTGTTTTCTTGTCATTTTATTCACTGTATTAAGTCCCGTTAAATTGATTATAGAAATCACACAGTAACCGTTAATTATTTCACCAGGGAACCTTCCTTATTTTAATAATAATAATATTTTTATACGCATAGACCCACCAGAATCGTAATGTAAAAGTGGTTGGGATGGTTCAGGTTATGAACTCCACCGGCATTTTTCGCAAGCGGGGATCGTGCCGGACGATGCCGCTGGTCAGCGGGTTTTCTCGGGGATCTCCTGTCCTCCCCCCCGCCCGTGCATTCGTGCGCTGATCCATTCTCACCTCATTTCACTCTCATCGGTTCTCAAGACCTCGTTGCTAAGAGCCGCCCAAATCTCTCAACCCAACTCCATCGGCATTACGTGAAGGAGCGAGGATGGAAAATGGTGCCTCCCCCCTCCCCATCTCCAAGGGGTTCGACGTCCCGAGTGAGTCGGGTACCCCACCAAACACGTTTCGTTTCGTCTGTTGTTACCCTGTTCCGAATTGAACGCCAGTTCGGTGCCTTGCTTGCGCGTTTGCGTGACGACGGTTAATCAAAACACTTTAGAAATCAACATTTGGAAAACGTACTAGCGTCCAGCCGACCTTCCGTGGGGCAATCGGTTGGTGCGCTACCCGATCGATATGTGATGCGGGAGGCTCTGGGTTCGAATCCCGGGTAAGGCATGGATCTTAATTTAAGTTAAATTACAAGTTAGTCTGCAAGCCGTCCCCTGCTAAGCTTTCAAGTCGGGAGACGTTGAAAAGCCCCTTACAATTACAATTGTCAACTTAAGTTGGTTACTACGGAAGGAAAGTAGTTCAAGGTATTTAACATTGAACTAAAAGTCAGATAAACATTTGCGAGTACCGAAATTATTTATTTTGTTTTCTGGTTGTTTCCCCCCCCCCCCCCCCCCTCAGTGCACGTAATTGTAAGAATGAGCAAATGTGCGAGATATTTGTTTTATAATAATTTCACAGTTTCACTTGACTGACGCTTGAATAATGATCAGCATCATGTAAATGTTAATTTTACATATGGTGGAAGAACACACAACGTGTGCACAAGTAGGTATATTTTAAGGGGGTCGAGTCTCCGCCATAATGGATTAATGAAATTTTCGCCGTAAGTTGCATCAGAGATTTTATATTTTATTCCAGGCATCGACAAGGCATAGGGCATTGTTTTGCGCATGTTTTAAAATATGTATTGATAGACTACTCTTGCTATTATGATCTCTATAACCGCCCGTAAGAAAAATTTACGTGTTCCTCGCCGACAGTCACTAGTAAAAAATTAATGAAGGCGGTGTATATGCAGTAGTTTGAAAATTCTTTAGCATTTATTGTTTATGCCGTATCGTTTGACAAATTTAAACGTCAAAACGAAATTTGTGGCGAAAAATATTGAAAATCCGTGGTGACGCGGACTGACCCTTCCTAAGCAGAGCTTTCAAAAGTGCTCGCTTTACCATGAACAACCTGTAGTGTTGTTTTCACCGCGTGCTCCGAAGCTATGGCCCACGAGTCTGGACTCTTGGAGCACGCGAAGTGACCAGTGAAGTATAGTTCCAGAACGGCAACGTCCGCCGCGTTTACCACGTACAAGTGTCGTAAAAATTTTAACAAGGCCCTGCCAAGTTGTAAAAATTTCTGTAGTCCATTAATGTTTGCTTCGCGGTTTACCGAATCAAACCTTTGAAAAAATATCGCACGTATGACATATTTGGTTGTTTCCTAAACAGTTCATTTAACTCAGGACTCTGATACGTTAACAAAATAGTATCCTATTTTCGGTCCAATTGAAGTTTTACCTGTACTTTATGTATAAATTACAATAATTAATTTATAATGAATATGTATAAGAATGGGGAGAAAATTGGTGTGCTGGTAATGTCTAAAGTCATTTCACGATAAAGTGAGCACTTTTGAAATCAACTTCTGAAAAATGTCACTGCCCCCAACCTGCTTATAGTTTAACGGGCACAATGAGTGTAATGCCGCCAGTGAGGTTGGAAACGAAAAGGGTTGGGGGGGGGGGGGATAGTTAGTTCCCTGTCTTGACGTTGAATTAAAGGTGCCAAATAAACATTTTTAAATACTGAAACTATTTGCTTTGTTTCCTTTTTTCTAATGCATAAAATGGAATGATAAGCAAATTTGTAAAATATTTACTTTCATAATTATTTCCCGGTTACACTCGACCGACGCACGTGTTAAGTGACGAGGCCCACGGCAATGTTAATTCTACATAAGGTGGAAGAATACGCAATGTGCCTACAAATAGATCTTATGCGGGTATTTGAAAAGTGCTCAGTTTATCGTGAACATCCTGTAGTAAGAAATGCTTCTCATGCAAAAAACTTAAGCAGGGCTTCAGAATAGTACATTTATACATGTGTATCCTGGTTAGCATCAGTGCGTGAAAACAAAATTAAGATTTGCATATTTGGGACTTTGCCCGCCGAGTTTTGCGTGGGTTGTTAACCAGTGTTTCCCGTTCACGCAGTTTTGAGTTGCGGGCCACAATGTTCGTTGCTTCTCTCAGCATAAGGGTTGGTTCAGAATATATAAAAAAAAGCATAGGCACAGTGCATAGGACATAAAAGCAGAACATTCTTGCGGCCTAAAATCTTGTGCGAAATTGATTGACAATAGAATATTTACGTATTATTTTAGCCAATGAGATAATGTTTTAATTTCTTGCTGCCTTTACACACACAAAATTGATTTTAGAAACAGAAGAGTGATATATAAAATAATTGGCTTTTTTCCCTTCTCTTTAAAACGTTGACTTTTGCGATCGTAAATGTGTGGATGAACTTTAAGATTTTCTGCTACTACACTGTTGACGATTTTTTCCTTTAAAGTTATAATTTGTGACGTTTCTTCGTTTCTGTAGTGTAACTGTTCCTTCAATTTAAATAAACAACTTAGCTGAAAATTTCACGCACTGCTCTGATTTGCTGTTGCCTCTTGCACAGAATATGATATTAACCTTTCCTTTGTGTACCAGATTCGGAACGCTCACGCACACGGCCTGTTGTGCACAGTTGTGGACCAGTAGGTTCGAAAACATGGCGTGCACACGAACTATGTTATGCGGTGACTGTTGTGCTCTCAGTTGTGAACCAGGCGTAATTGTTACGAGGAAGTGTATGCACTTGAAATTGCTGGTTTGGTCGCCCGCCGTGTGTAGGCGTGAAGAAGTCCGAGCAGCAAAACTGCTGGGAACAATGAACTCGCCCCCCCCCCCCCCCCCCCAGCGTCGAGTAGGCGTGCCCGCGCTGCAACGCAACCAGTGTTGCTATGTTTTGACTTTAAATATCCCAAGTTTGAGTTCAAGAATGTCCCATTGAACTGCTAAATGTCCCATATTTTAAAAATATTACATTCATGCCGGTTTCTATTGCAAAGTTAATTATAGGCTATTCACGGTAAAGTGAGCACTTTTTAAGTCCTTCCCAACATGCACTAACCACTAATAAATATTTTTTATTGCAGCCGTAGGTGCTAAATTCTGAGAGTAGTGAAATGTATACACTGTGTTTATTGGTCGCATTGCAAGTTTTATATTAAAAAGCAGCAGTAAGACAGAAATTGGGTGAAAGGAAAAATTTAGAAAGGGCCTTAAAAAAAAGTGCTCGCTTTACCGTGAACAGCCAATATCACGGCGTGTGCTCTGCACTGCACTTTTTTTGTCGCACGTAGTTCGGCCACCTATCGAGCAAATCATTATCAAACCCGTCGGCTTGTGTGTGGAAACTATTGAAGGACTTTGCTAATTCACTTTTCTTCACTTCCGATTCTTCAATTTTTTGAAGCAGAGGTTTTCCAGGCATGTTAAGCTGAATCTCAACCGTACAACACGATTGTATTTCAGACTGTTCTTCAAATAATGTAATGGTACTTTTAACAGCGCCTCATCGTCAGCCTGGTGGCCGTGATGATTCTCATGTTTTCTACGGTATTTATATGTCGCGAATGTACACGAAGTAACAACTTAGATCTGATCACTGAACGTTTCTTGAAAGAAACCGCGTTTTCATATGCATTGGATTCAAGATCTCCTCAGAAAATACGATTTTTTTTTGTACGTTAATGTCCAAAATGCGGCATTTAAGCTGTGAATAAGCTCGTGTTAAAATCCCGCATTTTATTCGTTACATCTTATTTTTACATGGCGAAATGAAGCCAAACGCCTTTTCTTACATTTAGCCATGGCTGCTGTATCACAAAAATAGATACAAGAAAATTAATAATGTACATACTTGTGAAGTCATTACAAAATGATTGATTTTTTTACTGTTAAGTTACTACAAAACTATTTATTTACAGACAGTAAACTCACTTCCAAAATAATGATATTTATTAACTATTTACAAAATTAATGATTTAATACTATGAAATTTTCACAAAATGAATAGTGGCAAATACGTATATAATTTTACCAATATTATGAAATTATTTATCATAAAGAAAACAACTAGCTAATGAATACAGAAATGCACAATAAAAGCCTTACAGTTGGTAATTACTAAGAATATGCACAAGAATTTTCTGATCATGTGTTATGCTTTAATGAGCGGTATGGATCTCTCTGGTATGACAACTATGTTTGTTTTTTACTATCATAAAGCGCGAATGTAAATATTCCGGCTGGAATAAAATAAATATGTATTTTTACAGCAATAACAGCAACTTGAAAAGTACGTCTCTCCTTTAAGCGCGGCTAATTGAACGTGTAGACCAAGCAATCTGGCCACCTCGACCTATCCACTGTCGGCCAAAACGACTCCGCTAGACTACTTCCTGTGGGGCGACACGAAGGGCTTTGATTTACCAGGTCTCTGTGGAATCAGAGGACGAACTGCTGGCGCGGATTACGGCCGCGGCGGATATTGGACGTCCAGGTATTGGCGATTCTGTACCAGAATATGGTACGTAGGTACCGTGTTTGTATAAAACGTCGCTGGTCGTTACATCGAGCCCTTCTTGTAAGTTGACCCAGAAGAAAAACAACGTACAGTATGTTGCAACATGTGATGTGATGGTGTTTTGTTTGTCGCGGGGAAACGGTACGTTTTCCGCACATAAGTTCCTATTGAAAACGTAACCTTCTTGGTCCCCACTACAAGCCCTTACAATGTGTAATGGGAATTTTAAACACACCTGTATAACGAACGCAAGAATTTTGAAATAATTGCAACTTTGAAGACATAATCGTTTAGATAGGCCAATAAAAGGTCTCAATAATTGAAGCGTGGAAAAATTAGTGTTTGAACCGGCGTCTTTTTAAAGTTCTCTGAAAGGAAACGTTTTGAGTTTTCGTAAAGAATGCAGGGAGCCGTTCGCATTTTTTTTTTTTTTACATATATTAGTACACTGGCTAGACCAGTTAAGCATCTCGTCCATGTTTATGTATATTTGAAAAAATCCCTTTGTCCCATTACCTCTATATATATTATATATATATATATATATATATATATATATATATATATATATATATATATATATATATATATATATATATATATATATATATATATATATACACACGCGCACGCACACACACACACACACACACACACCGATGAATCGCAATTAGACCGACAAACTTCGGGAGGCGATTCTTCATGAAAAAGTATAAGGAAAACATATGTGACACTTTATACCTAAATCGAATATTAAGGGAGGCATGAGCCCTTGAAAAACGTTTCAAACCGCATCTGTGCAAAATATCGGTAACGAAGTAAAATACAATGACAACTCTCGGAACATTATTGTATGTTATCGGGACCTTCAACGTAAGAGCCGATATTTAGCACAAATACGGCTTAAAATCTCGTTTTTTTTTTAAGGCCTCATGCTTCTCTTAATATTCGGTTTCGTTTTCCATTTACTTTCTCATGAAGAATCACCTCCCGAAGTTTGTCGGTCTAATTGAGAATCATCCAGTATGTACCATTACAAAAAAATCGTACAAAATGGGGCAGATCCCAAGACGTGGCAACGCTGAACGTAAGTGAACTGCTCCTCGGCTGAGGTCGGAAGCGCTCGGTAAACGTTCGGGTCGCCTCGCCCCCTCGAACTCGGCAGTCTGAGGCGAGCGGAAATGCCTCGGCGCGGCGCCGCAAATGGGCCACGCGCGTGCCGCCTTCCTCCCTGTCTAGTCTGAGCAGAGAACAGCCTGTCTGGACCGCGGCCAGGCCGGCCTTTCTTGCTACCCGTCCTCCTTCTCCGTTGTCATCTCTTCTGATTCTTCCTCCTTGTCTGCGGCACCGTTAAGAGGGCGCGCGACATACAATTAATGATATTGAGGTTTATCGTATCTTACCAATTTTATGGAAGCCGATGGAGAAAGCAAAGAAATGTTAACCACACAGAATAGTTTTTACTAACTACGAGAGCAAATATTTTACCTGAGTGACGATATTCTGCCGAGATATTTCTGACGCCGTCAATTTTTGTGTGTTTTCGTGGCGCAAGACATTATGCAAAATTGACAAAATAATGCTGTAAAATACTTGGTCTTTAAGTTGGCAAAACCTATTAGATAGGATTGCCATTTTTACTGTTTTCTATGTTGGCTTTCAAAAATCAGTAAAGATCAATTTACGTATTCGGTGTTAATATGCCCCACGCCCCCTTAAGGAGTTAACACGATAAAAAAAAAAAAAACTCAACTTAACCCTCCTTAATTTAAGTGTAAAGCCTTTGCTACATTATCAAATTTTTCAGTCAAACTGCTTCCAATAAGTTTGGTCAAATAAATTAGAACGGTTATGACGTCATCGAAACGTCATGAACGCCGCCATATTTGCCTGGAAAAAGTTGGACGGCAGTTTCGATCAAACATTTGACGATTGGACCGGTTCTAAAATATTTTGATGTTTGACGGTCTCAGCCAATCAGAATCGTGCACGATAAATATGAACGTCAAGAAAGTTAATGAACAATTGCTAGACACGAAGAAGTAGGTTATGAAGATAATTAATTTATGTAGAAGCTGTCTGGGCATGAATGTTATTTTAAGTGAATATTGCACATAATATTACGAACTCGGAGGCATAGAATTTAATTGTGCGGAAAACATATCTTATAAATAGAATTTTAATTTAGTAATGAAGCGAAAATAAGTTACAACACTCCTTACATTTCTTCCTGTAATGGACCGCATGGAAAAAAAAAAAACATTATCTTACTATGAATATAATTTTAAAATGGTAATTCAAATTAGATTCAATAAAAAAAAATTGACAGTGTGACACGTTTTCAAACACATTCAAAATTATTTGAAAAAATTTTAATGGCCGTATTTTCGCTTCAAATTTTATTTTTGAATATAGTGGATGACAAAAATTTGACAGTGTGACAGGGGCTGAAGGGGTATCATCTGTTCAAGCCCTCTCAGCAAGCATAGTAACCAAAAAATTATATTTAATTTTTGCGTCAGACGTTACCTTTTGAGAGCTATAAAATGTACACACTGTGTTTTTTTTTTGTCACACAGAACTTTTTTTTTCGTGTAAAATTGGTGAAAGGATACAAATAAGCTTAAATGAAATGCTAAGCACGGCCTTAAATAGTGCCGACTTTACCGTAAAAAGCATGCAATGCACAGAAAGAACAAAGATGACGTGCCCTCAATAATTATAAACGGAGCGTGTTATGTTGGGAGCAGACAGCAACTCCACGGGCCTCCTTGCTGCATGACCCTTAAAATGAACTAGACAGCTAGAGTTGCCAGGTATATTATTTTTACCCGAAATAATTCCGTTGAGTGTGAGCATAGTGGTAAGAACTGTAAGACAGAATTGCCTGTAGCCAAATTAAGAAGAAAAAAAGGGGGGGGGGGGGGACAACTTTATTATGAAAACAGAAACACGGACTAAGTACCGGCATCAGTATATGTCATTGTCTCTTAACAAATCATTAAAATACGGACTTTTATTTTCTTCGCAGATTGTTATTACACCGTGTGGCCGTTAATCACTAGGCTCCTCTGGTAATTTGCTAACTGAATATGTTATTGTCAGCATGAGGCAGATACACAGTTTGCCGCTGTTACAGGAGTTATAAAAAAAAAAGATCTTTGAAATTATTTTCGAGCTCGCGATCAGTTTCTGTAGGTATTTGGTTCCATACCGCCTCAGATATGACGAACAGCTGTTGGGTGTTCTCTGGGCGTTTTGTCTTGGTCTTGAACCGACTCCCTAACTTATCCCAAAGGTGTCTGAGAAACTGAGTTTAGGACTTTAAACCGCGAAGGGGATTCAGCCACTCCTGCATCCTCAAGCAAATCTGTTACAGCTTTGATGTATGGACGGGCGCGTTGTCGTGCTCAAAATAAGAGCCAATTCCAAGTATAGTGTATGTTTATACTCATACGTGAGTATAGTCAATTCACTGGTACTTACAACTCCTGAAACTCTGCTAATGTTCTACTTCCAGGGTATTCCTCCGCCTCATGCAAACAGAGTTTAAACGAGTATAGAGAATTATACCAAAAGGACAACGTACCTCATTCTTGCGCACTCAGTATAAAAATATTGTGAATAATAACTACTGTAATGGGCTATTCACGGTAAAATGAGCACTTTTCAAAGCCTTGCTTAAGATCTACTTGTATGATGATAGTTAATATTTTACAAATATGCTCGGTTTTACTTTTCGATGCAGCAATAAAACAGAAAGAGAAGGAAATAATTTAAGTTATCACAGATGGTTACATATCACTTTTATTCGAAGTTAAAATATGGAACTAATTTCTCTCCGTCGTTACCAACATTACTGGGCGCATGCCGCTCAGTGCTCCCGTTAAAAACACATGCAGGTTGGGGCAGTGACTATTTTCTAAAGTTGATTTCAAAAGTGCTTACTTTATCGTGAACAGCCTTTACTAGGCATTATCAACACACCTATATCCTAAGTCTTTATTTATTTGT
The DNA here is from genome assembly GCA_029891345.1 of Dryococelus australis. Lineage (NCBI taxonomy): Eukaryota > Metazoa > Arthropoda > Insecta > Phasmatodea > Phasmatidae > Dryococelus > Dryococelus australis. The sequence continues at coordinate 332,495,784 of CM056995.1, read as the reverse complement.
GTTAGTTTAAAATCAAATAATATAATTTATAGATAAAATGTAAATAAACGTTCAGTTTAATAAAATATAAGGTTCTTTTATGTTAACGTAAGTTTAAAACGCTTGTGATGGATAATAAAAAATTAGGAAACAACAATCACGTCATTCATGAGGTGATGTTTCAAAGATTTGATTCAAAAAGTGCCGAAGTGTTATATAAATTGTTTCACTTGCTTTGACAATCGCGGATACATGTACTAAAGCCACTAGACGAAGACGATGCCATAAAAAAAAAAGAGTGCACTGTGACTTACCCTTCCGCGAATGGCGAGAACAATACGTACAGTTCTGCAAATAAAGTTGTACAGTGAATAGGCCACAGCCACGCACGACCATCGGACCGCCACAGTATGTAACGTGATCCAGCTCTGTGCAGGATGCTCTTTTATTGTTCGGAGTCCATCGGCGGGTTCTCTTCCACCACTGTAAACAAAGTGCGGCATTCCGTTTCGTGGTGAGACTTCAGGCTTGCGTCTGCATCTCGTTCGTGGAATCCAAGTGCTACCCACTTCTTGTCTGTACCTGGTCGACGCCGAGCCAAATTAAGATTTTTGTCATCGTTTGCGACAAGTCAGAGGTTTGACTTTCTCAATACTCTGGACACTTCAATTGTCTTTGTGCGTCAGCATTGCCGGCTTACAGGCTAGGGTTTGTGTAAAACTCCCATCACGTTTCCATTTCACCAATATCTCACATACTGTTACGCGTAGGGCGACTGGAACTTGCTTGAAAGCTCTTAGACAGAACGACCGAACCTGTAAGATACTAGTTACCATGTCACGTTCGTACTACGTTTCTATTGCCCTTTTATAGGGGCACAACGTGGGCAGGCTGATCTCATATATTTTCTAAGAGAGAGGTATTCAGAGTGATTGGTGACCATAAAACTTAATAAGGCAATAGTGTATTTCAAATACACACACATTCTCTCTCCCCCCCCCTTCTCTCTCTATCACTCTATCACACACATATGCATACGTACACATACACACACACACACAAAACCGAAAAGAATATTTTTGTAATATGCTTTTTAATATTACTAGCGTCACTGATTTATACCGTGCAGCTTACACAATACATAAACTGGACCTAAACTCATAAGCTTGCCTTATCCGGGTATCAAACTCTGGACCCTTAGGTTTTTAAGCTGGGCGTACCAATCATCTATGCTACGGACGTCACACATACTATCCCAACATCAGACCGTTTGATGCATGGCGTCTTGAAACACGCTAGGGACTAATATATATATATATATGTGTGTGTGTGTGTGTGTGTGTGTGTGTGTGTGTGTGTGTGTGTGTGTGTTTGTGTGTGTGTGTGTGTGTGTGTGTGAAGAAAGCAGAGACAAATGCAAGCACGTGGGAGCCGGTGTACGTGCACAGCTCAGGCTAATATGTTTGTATTTTTGAAACACGTATGTCTCAAGTATAGTTACGAAATAGCACTGTATACTATTAAAAAAAATTTAAGTAAAATTATTTTATTTTTTTAGTATACAAATCTATGTTTAATCATCTCGATTTAAGCTAATTTAGAGAAGTGACTTCTATTAATTTGCATACGAAACTATTAAAAATAATGCACGGGCAATGTGTAATTGTTAAGCATCAGGGCATGTGACGTGCATGTATATTCTCACATTTGAAGTGTTAATTTTCGAAAGTCGAATGTTAGTAACATGAAAATACAAGTGTAAATGTAGTAGACAGAGAACGTAACACACATCAAAAGATTGAGTGAATCTTACCATTGATCTGTATCGTAACAAATATGTTCGTAGTTCATGAATAATGGCCACAGCCATCGGCTACGAGCAACACACAAGAGACACTAGGAAGGAAAAAAAATCTACCGCTAGCTAGACTAAATTACTACTCACAGAGACTTGAGTGGAAGTAAATTTGATTTAATTGAAAAATGAATATTTTGGTTGAAATATTATGAATTAAATGAATATCTGTACAAATAGTAAGTATTATATATAGTGACTTGTTATTGGTTTCTAAATTTACTGTGATTTGTGTGGCCGTAACTGTGAGTGTAGCCCTCTCGTATGTATTTCTTAATTGCAATTCAAATGTAGCTGAAACTATTCAGATCCTTTAAATTATTTTAAAATGTATTAATTAAATTAATAAATAATTTTCGCACGTCAACTCAGTTGGGAGAATACGCGACCTCAGTTCAGGGCTTCGTATGGCATATAGAGCAACTGTAGCAAAAATGATGATCCGAGATGGCGTAAAATAAGCCAGATTAATTCCTCAAAAATCATGAATTATTTCACAGGCATAGTCTCAGTGTTGAAAGTTCAGCATACGTAGCTTCAAATAAATCTTTATCGACGTAATACCGCTTATCTTGTGTAGCTGGTTTCGCTGCTTGTGCGCATTTTACCGTGAACAGCCTATACCAGTACCCCTTTGCCGTAGAATACTTTTCGTATAAAACAGTTTTTTTTTTTTTTTTTTTTTTTTTTAATGCATTGAGAATAATTTCTTTAACGTTTATTCCCCTTTTAACGTCGGTGACTACACGCTTGGTAGACAACACCCTTAATTCAAGACATGGCCGAACACGTTTCTCATGATTTCACGTGTGCTTTGTTTTCGTCTCTTAAGCGATTTCCTTAGTAAAATTTTGAAACCGCTCAAGATCAACCCCGGACATTGCGACGGCGATGGAACATCGAGCTTCGCGCGTGTTTTTCCCTTAGAATTTTACGAGGTGACTATAGGGTTGCAATGCAGAAGTCTGTTCGGAAAAGATGCAGCACTCTCGGTAGTGTTTAGAATTAATATTCTATATTCCATTCACGGTTACTTCACACTTTTTTTTTGAAGCCCTGCTAAGCTTCTACTTCCAAGATATTCCTCCGCCTCGTGCAAACTAAGCTTAAATAAGTCTACAATATTACACCAGAGGGACAACGCACCGAATTCGTGCGCACTCGGTTGTAATAATGTTTTGCATGGGAACTATTTCTCACTAGGCGATACCAACATACATGTTTTTACCACTTTTTTATTCATATTTATTATAAATTAAATATTATAATTTATAAATAAAACAGGAAAAACTTCACTTTAACGAAAAATAAGATACTTTCATTTTAAAAGAGGTATAAGACGCTTATGAAACGTGCCATATTTAGGAAATAACTAAACACGTCCTATATGGGGTGATTTTTCAAAGGGTTGATTAAAAAAAGTGTGAAGAAACCGTGAATACACTATAAACAGAGGGCTACATAGCGATTTTTGCCGACGTTGACATTTTTCAACGACCACGCTTACATTTCAGTAAACAAATTTAAAGTTAGCACTTTTGAAATGAACCTTAGGAAAACGCCACTGTCCCTTTCTGCGTTTATTTTAATGGGCTCACTGAGTGACATGCGCCCAGTAAAGTTGATTATGATGGATGAAAAGTAGTTCCATATCATAACATCGAGAAAAAAAAAGTATTAGGTGGCCATATTGTGATAGCTAAAATAATTTCTTTCGCGTTCGGTTTTTTAATGCTTCGAAGTGTAAAAATGAGCATATTGGTAAAATATGTACTTTTTTAAAAATGATTTCATAATTTCACTTGACCGACGCGTGAATAAAGTGGAGAGGCGTGCGTGCGGTAGTGTTAATTTTACAGAAGGCGGAAGAATACACAATCTAAATTCAAGTAGATCTGAAGCAAGGCTTTCAAAAGTTCTCGTGTTTACCGTGAACAGCCTATAATGCACGTTACAATTTTAAACTCGCTGACGCACTACGGAACAAATCGGTACAGCGCCAACACAGCGTTAGTCTCGGACATAATTTCCGGTTAAATATTTGATTGTCAGTTGAGAGCGTGAAGGGTAATGGGACTCTTTCACTAGGCTATTGTTATTGGGATGAGAATCACATTCGCCGTCAGAAAAAAATAAATTCATAATACATATCACTGTGCTTTTTTTTTGTTGTGATATTACACGGAGAAAAAAAAAACTCTATGTGTAGTGTTCCAATGCGTCGATTTCTGCAAAATTATCTTAGTGATTTTAAAGAACGTTGCGTGTGTATTGCGTGGGGAAATGCACTTTTCGATATAGGTGTACATATACTAAGCGGATGTCAATTTGTTACATGCCCTTATTGTTTTATGTTGTGGGGTTCACCTGGTCCCACAGAGGGATAGGCCACATGGAGTGTGACAGGTGAACTTGGGTTCGAATCCCCAAAGGTGTACGACTTTTGATCTGTCTCGCAATGCAAACGCGTGAGTAAGGTGTGCGTTTTAACTTGTGTATACGACCTAACATTAGTGTATAGTTTTTTGACACGTAGAAATGGTATCGTTTTAATGGATGTGATTTGCGGATGAATATAGACATTATTTTAGAAAGCTGTCTATTTATGAACTTAGCCGTTAGTGTGCTATTTTAATACGCTTTGCTTAGACAGAATACTTAGTTTTCTGCGCTTGATTATTTTTCTCTAATAGGCTGGTTGTTTTTGTAACGGGCGGAGTGTGATAAACATCATCGGATGCGAATGACTACCTTGCAGATGCTAATAGTAAAGCGGCTTTCCTTCACTGAGAGGCTTCATTGATAGCATTTCATGGCGCCTAGGAGCAGTTAAAAAAATATATATATTCCTGCCTTCTTGCAGCTCTATAAAATACTTGGTTGGCATCTTGGTCGTGATGAAGTTGCGTTTCATATGCCACTTCCCGAGATCGGCAAACTGTTATTTTTTGTTACCTGTTCTGTGTGATGCGACAAAAACAACAGATTTAGCCATTGCTAAAAACTAGCGTGCGTTGGCTCGGATATAGAGCACGCATGCAAACTAAACAAGCATGCTGAATTGAAACATTTTTGTGCTAAATCAAACTACAGTGAGTGAGTGAAGAGGTTTGGAAGGCTCTTAACATCCAGGTCTTGAGAGCCGATGAGGGTGATTGAGGTGAGTATGGAGCGGAGCCGGAATGAAAGGGCGGAGGAAACGGGAGATCCCCGAGAAAACTCGGCGACCAACGGCACGATTCCCACATGCGAAAATCCGGAGTGACCCGGGTAGCCTTGGTGAGAGGCGAGCAGGCTAACCGCTCAGCCACCATGGCTCTATAAAACTACGGAAATGTAGACTAGATTAAAAGCACATTTCTGTGAAATGATTTTATTTTCCTTTCTAGATAACGGACATGCATTAGATTTTTGGAATTTTCAATATCCCACAAACCTGCCCGCTTGCAGGAGAAAATAATAAAAAATTATGTGGGGCATGTAAGCGCTTATAATTTTGTTTATTCTTTTTTTTTTGCTCTTGCAAATTATATTTTTTAGGTATGCCTGGGATATGTTTTCAGTAGAATTTAAACGCGGTGTAACTTACGGGAAATATTGAAGGTATGTCGTCAACGAGTTTAGTTTACGAGCCCCTGGGCGCGAGAATTCATTTAAGTTGGCCCGTAAGCACAGTTATATTATCCATTTACTCGTTTTTTTTTTTGGGGGGGGTTAGTATACTACTTAGAGTTGACAGGGTTACTTTACTAGCTTGTCACTGACTACGTGAGATATGGGCGCGCATATTAAAGCCCTGTGATAATACATATTAGCTCACTCGCGGCTAGCTTCATAGCAGATTACATCGTGTTCCTCTCGTTTATTTTGTCAATATGCTTTATTGACAACTGTAACCAAGTACAGTGATAAGTTTTTATTTTATTTCGGGATTTGTGTGGGAAATTTGAGCCTTTACTGATGCCGTAAATTGCAAATAATGCAATAAAATGAAACTAGGATAGTTCTTTGCTAGAACCGATGACTGAACTTAAAAAAATAAATAAATAAACTGCATGTCTAACACGTGTACCAGAAAGACCGTGCAATAAATTGAAAAAGAAGGAAGGTGGCAGAACCTGACTATATTTATCAGCCTTAGCTTTCTTCTGTTACATATGTTACGTACTTTTATTTTGTTAGAATAATTGCAAGTTATAGTCATTTGTATTAACAAATGAGATCAAAGTTTGCGTTTATAAAAAAAATGAATGTATAGCACTTCTGAGCGGAAATGTGTCATTACCCATTATAACTGAACTATCAGGTCAGTCGAGTGCGACTTTGAACTTTCGAACACTGCACGGTCATTAGCACTTCCGTTTGTATTCACATGTATCCAGGTCAGTGAAGACACGCCGATCTGCATCGACAGAGCCAAATAGGATTTTATTGCTCTGCGAGTCATTTTCTGGTAATATAATTCTGAACAACTGTTTCTCGGCCGTTTTATCTGGCTTCGCTCGTCAGTAGCTTGCAACAGTTCTGGAAGTTCGTTTTTGCCTTAATGTTACATATAGATTCTTTTTCATTCTTTCGCACTTCGCACCTGAAAAAAAGAAGTAAAACTAAATTAAATACAGTTTTATAAATATTCTGTTTCTTCACGCAGCAACCGAGTCATGCTGTCGCGCCAATTTTCACATTGCAATTACTGATCGCGCCAGCAAAAAATATAACACCCAAAATGTTATACTTGTTTATTATACTTATTTCTTATTTCTCATTAGCTAGTCAGCATTACTGGTCGATCCCCATAGGGCTGGGCTAGTCGTGTCGCTCACATGACGGTCTTACACCAAGATGATCCAAGTTCGTTTCTCCGATGGGTTCACACCTAGAAAATGTGGCGGACGTTGCCATTGGCGTTAACCGGCAGATTTTCTCGGAGTACTCCTTGTTTCCTGGGCCCTTGCATTCTGTCACTGTTCCATCTCAGTTTCCTTCGCTAAATATGCGACAGCAGGTATCATATTAGTGATTACTTTTGCCTCCCAAATGACCCAAATGGTGACGTATTTGACGTCATGTTAATTAGTGTCCTTTATTAGCTGTTACCAGTAGTATAATTATTACACCTGTTGATCATAATTCAATATATTCGTGTGAACCATGATATAAAACTCTTAGTATGTGTGGATGATAACAAAAAATATTGAAGCTCAGTGTCTGTCCGTATTTAATAGCCTCGCAAATATCTCGACTCGTTTAGATTCTTGTAGCACGAAGAAACAGGCTGCGAGTCCGAGAAAAAGTGACGCATTTCGGGAGAAGTTGGCGTCCCTCGCCGTCGTCTGTCGGAAAAACCATACACTCCGTGCTGGCATTCACGATAAAATGAGCACTTTTGAAACCCCTGCTTTATATCTACTTGCATGCACGTTGTTTATTCTTTTGCCTTATGTAAGCTTGACAAGGTCATTGGCCTCATCACTTTATTTATATGTCGGCCAGTGAAACTGTGAAATTATTAGAAAAGTAAACATTTAACAAATCCGCCCATTTTTACACTTCAATGCATTAAAAAAAAAAAAACAAGAAGCGCAAGAAATAATTCAAGCTACCACAGATGGTTACCTAACTCTTTTTATTCGACTTAAGATACGGAACTATTTCCCATCCATCGCTACCAAATTTACTGGGCACATGTCACTTAGGGCGCCCGTTGAAATAATTTTAAGGTCGATTTCAAAAGTGCTCACTTTATCGTGAACAGCCATGATTTCACCATATATCCTAGAAACTCATCTCGTGGTTATTTTTGCATACAGTGTTCGCTTCCTTGCAGAGGGAAATGCCGAACAATGTGTTTAAAGTGTAAGTTATTCTGAGAGTATGTTATTATAACGTACATCTTGCACACTTTTTTTTAACCAGTACACGTTACGTGTGACGCCATTGAAGTTGAAATTGCAGTTTATTTGTTTTCGTAACTGTCTTTTAGAAACTAGACAACTACACGTTGATAAAAAAAAAAGTGCCATACGCCACATTAAAATAAGTTGATTTGTTTATAAAATGTCTAATATAAAGGAATTTCATTTCTTCAATTTTTTAAAACTTTCGTCAACTATATATTTAAAATAAATTAAGGCAATAACATTAATGGTTTCCATGTTAAAAGTTTTAATAAATGGCTTCATTTATTTTGCAAAACAGTAAAATTGCAATCATGTAAAAACTTAAAAAAAATCTTTATAGTCTGGAATTACATTGAATGCAATGTTTACAATTCTAACAGTGTTCGACACACGTGTAAAATAATTTTTTTTTGCTACTGGAGCACTTTTTAAGTACGTACCCCAACTGTGTGCAGATAATGATGATAAGCTTCATTCCTTTTATAGCTAATTGGGGTGATAATGTAATGGGCGAATACTTGGAAAGTTCACTTACAGAAACTGCATCAACATTTGCTTTTATCGGGGGACGAGATCCACTTAGGAGTAGGGTCGTGTTTAGAGGGGGTTATTTGGGGAGGCCTGGCCCCCACCCCACCACAAGTTTGTATAAGAGGGCGTAGTCGTGTACAAAGGGGTAAAATTGATAGCGAATGCAGGAAAACTGAGTATAAGAGAAGATGTAATTGCAAACAATGTTATGGGCATATTAATTAAAATTATATACAGGCTGATTCGCAATTAGACCGACAAACTACGGGAGGTGAGTCTTCATGGAAAAGTAAAAGATGTGTGACACTTTAGACTTGAACCGAATATTAAGGGAGGTATGAACCCTTAAAAAAACGAGATTTTAAACCGTATTTGTGCAAAATATCTGTAACGAAGTAAAATACAACGATTTCAGATGAGGGAGAACATTTTCGGACATTGTATCTGGTGACTCCGACTTCAACACTCGGAACATTTTGTATGTTATTGGGACCTTCGACGTAAGAGCCAATATTTGGCACAAATACGGCTTAAAATCTAGTTTTTTTTAATAAGGGCTCATACCTCCCTTAATATTCTGTTTAGGCATAAAGTGTCACATATGTTTTCCTTTTACTTTTTCATGAAGAATCACCTCCCGAAGTTTGTCGGTGTAATTGAGAATCACTCTGTATATATTTTGTTAAGGGAGAGGGTTAAATGTTATGTATTTTAACCCTCCACAATGTGTATGCTGAGCACGCGCCTGCTTAGGAGCCACTCATAGTGCAGTTTGCCGGGATCGAACCTGCGACCTCCCGTATGCGAGGCAGGCATGCCGACGCACAACCACACGCTGCTTGGAAGTTATTTTTAATTTTAGCGTCTGAAGCACTGGAACTCGGAGTTACAAAGGGCGACAATCGCTCGCGCGTTTAACAACTCGTCGCCTCTGCGCGATTTGCTTCGTAACTCGAAAAAAAAAAAAGTGAGTAAAGAGATTTGGACAGCTCTCAACATGGAGGTCTTGAGAGCCGATGAGGGCGAGCGAGGCGAGTGTGTACGGAGCAGCTCCGGAACGAAAGGGCGGGGGAAACGAGAGATCCCCGAGAAAACCCGCCGACCAACGGCATCGTCCGGCACGATTTCCACATGCGAAAATCCGCTCGTCCGGCAGGGGATTAAACCCGGTTTACCTTGGTGGGAGGCGAGCAGGCTAACCGCTCAGCCACCGTGGTCCCAAGACAAAAGTAAAGTAGGCTGTGCCGGATTTTCTTAGCATAAACTTCGCCCTGAAAACGCTCGCGCTCTTAACAAAATTGATACTACGTAGGTAAATTGAAAAGTTTTTTATTTAATACACCCAAAGCAATTAAAAATATTTTAGAACAAATTAAACACCACTTTCTAAAACGTTTATTAGTATTATTTGTAGCAAGTGTTTGTGTTTATTCCTTTTTAGCTTGTAGATTTGTGCGTGAAACGTTTTCCAAATGCTGGACATGAAGCTGCCTCGTGACTTACAGTTTGTCACTTTTTTATTCACGCACTTCGATTTTATGTTCCCAATAGTCAAAGTAATTTTTCTGTCTCTTCGGTTTAACAAAAACAAATTGTGTGTCATTTAAAGTATTTATCATAAACAAGTAAATAGTTTCTACAAAACTGTGTGAGACAAAATATAACAAAGGAGTTTGCATGTTTCTAAGTCACATTGTTATTCGTACAGTTGACACAATTAATGAACAAAACACACAGAAGAGAAGTTCTAATATCTTGTGGGGATATCTTTGGCTCTGATGACTACTTGGCATCCACGCTGCATCTTTCGCGTCCGATTGATGCTGTACCATTCTTCAATCACTCATTTCTTTTCATCTCCTCTTTGTAAGAAACATTTCTGCGGTGTACTCGAGACTTTAGAAATGCCCGCAGATGTTAGTGGATTTGAGGTTAAGGTTTATTCCCAGCCGCCAGCTTGGATTTAAGGATCTTTTTTTCCCCCCATACTCTGGAAATAAAGTTTTGTATCATTTTTTTTTTTTTTGTGGAACGACAGAGCACAGAGGTATTCTTTAGCGCATTGTCTGACATAAATATTTCTTGATTACTGTTGATATTGTCGCCTTTGAAACCGTTCGCAAGAAATAATCTCGCGTTTCGCCTCGACAGTTACCAGCTAAAAATTAATTAATGTAACGAAGCTGTGGCAGTTCGACAAAATTTGGGAAGCTGTTATTTAGGATATGTCGTGGGGGAAATTTCAGTACACCTTTTGAAATAGAAGCTTTGGCGAAAAATCGATAAATCCTATATAGCGGGTGGAAATCCTCCTTAAGAGGCAGAGGAAGTGTTTTCAATTGTTTTGGAATGTTCTAGAGTAACTATTCTTTATTAAGGCCCGGCTGTATGCTGCATGTAGGAAAAGGTATCATGCCTAATTGTTCTGCACCTTGCTTGACATTCTATAAAACGTCATTTTACTCAAACTTGTCCACTGTACCATCAACGCACTGAATATTTCCGACCCCTTTTGCAGACGTACACCTCCAAACCATAACTGAATCTTCCCTATAGCTACCTGCGGAAAGTGTATTGATATCATCTTGGCCGAACATTTCCTCAGTGCGCTGTGGACACCAACTGAGCCAGGAAGGTTGATTTTAGTCTCATTTTATCAGATGAGATTGTACCGAAATCCCTGCTTCTTTTTTTTTAGGTGCCCTTTGGCATAAAGGAGCCTTGCAGCACGTCTCTTCTTACTGACGTAGGGCCTTTTGCTTGCTACCCGGCCATTATTGCCATGGCTACGTGATCCCGGGGAACTGTCTCAGAACACGTTTCTTACTGGTATTAATTTCCAATTCGGCGTGTCGTTTAGGAGCGTTTGTAAGGGGGCTGGATGTTATTCGCTGCAAAACTAATCTTCCTGGGGACCCAGTCGTTTAGGTTTTCCTGGTATAGGCTGTTCACGGTAAAATGAGCACTTCTGAAAACCGTGTTTAATATCGACTTGTGTACGCGTTGTGTGCTCTACCGCCTTACGTAGAATTAACATTGCCGTGGGCCTCATCAGTTTATTCATGCGTCGGTCAAGTGGAACTGTGAAATTATTAGAAAAGTAAATATTGTACATATGTGCTCATTTTTACACTTCGATGCATTAAAAAATACTGAAAGCGAGAGAAATAATTTAAGTTATCACAAATGGTTACCTTACACTTTTTGTTCGACGTTAATACAGGGAACTAATTTCCCCTCCATCGTTACCAACTTTATTAAGCGCCCGTTAAAACATATGCAGGTAAGAGCAGTGGAATTTTTGTAAGGTTGATTTCAAAAGTGCTCACTTTATCGTGAACAGCCTTTATGTTCCTAATTGTTCCTTGGCATTTACAATGTAAATTTACATGCAAATGTTACATGTATTTACAACATGCTGAACTCCGTGACTTTTATTCGCGATTTGTGTTAAGGAGATCGCCGTTACTGTCCTGGTACCCCGCGTGTGTTGGTCTAATTTTGAAGACGTGTTCACGTCGGAAATAGTCCGTTTCTTCCAAGAAGGAAATTTCGCGCTGGCCGAAACACAAACCATTCGGCGTGGACAACACGCAGACCGCGGCGAAACCGAATTAGCCAGGAAAACTTTCTCGCTGCGGTTACGGTCTCGTTGTCTTGTAGCGTATCCGACGCGGACGGGCGTCCAAGAAATAAAAACCGGAGTGATGATTTGGCCGCGTCGCGACGCCGCGTAGAACACGGCCGACCGGTCTGGCGCGTTGCAGTGTGTACACACATGGTTTTTTTTTCCCTGTCTGTTGTGTAGCTGCATGTTTTGTGTAACTGTGTGTTTTGTGTGTCGTGTGTTTTTCTGTGCATGTGTGTGTCTCCTCCCCCCCGCCCCTCTTTTTCTCAATTTTTGAACGCGTGAAACGAATTTCACCAAACTCGGTACACATATAGTACTAAGCAAGTACATCTGACTTTTATAGTTTTCAGCCACGCTGGGCTTTTAATTACAAAATGGCGGTCATTAAAAAATGTGCGATATGCCATATTTCGGAAACTATTCAACCGATTTTAACCAAATTTTGTACACTGGCAGCACAAGTTGTAAGCATTAAATTAAGTGGTAAATATTGCTGTTGGCCCTCAATTTTGGTAGATAGTGCCACATGAAATAAGTGAAGCATTTAAGTGATATCTCGAAAAAACTACTCAACATATTTTCTCCAAATTTGGCATGTACGTAATACCATGATTAGTCAGATAACATCTCTAATACAACTTAATTAGACACTTATTTTCAAGATAGCGGTTATGCAAATATTTTAGGTTTATTTTATTTTACTACCATACCATTCGACCAATTTCAACCAAATTTTGTACGCTGGCAGTATCTACCACAAGTAAAACAACTGCTACTTTTGTCCGCTATTTCGGAAGATAGCGCCACATGAAAAAGTTAAGCTTTTATGTTATATCTCGAAAATCACTCTAACAATTCTATTCAAATTTGGCATGTAAGTAATACTGTGATATGCCAAGTAAATATAACTAAATTACCTTTATTAGGCACTTACTTTCAAAATGGTGGCCATAGAAATATTTTAGCTTTATTTGGGATAAATACCATACCATTTGGCCAATTTCAACCAAATATTGTACGCTGACGGTATGTATTACAAGCATCATGTAAGTTAAACAACAGTTATGTTTGTCGGCCATTTTGAAAGATAGAGACGCATGTAAAAATAAATATTTTACATTATACATCGAAAACTATTGAACCATTTTTTTTTTTTCAAATTTGGCACTTAAGAAATACTATGATAGGCCAGGTAAATATGAGTAATTAAATTTTCTTATGAACTTATTTAAAAAATGACGGCCATATTAGTATTATAGGTTTATTTGGTATAACTACCATACCATTTGACCACTTTGAACCAAATTTTGGATGCTGACAGTATCTATTACAATCATGAAATAAGGAAAATTAAAATTTTGTCCATCATTTTGTAAGATAGTGCTACATGAATAAATCAAGTTTTTGTGTATTTTCTCGGGAAACGATTTACAGATTCCTTCCAGATTTGGCTCTCAAGTAGTACTACCGCAGTTGATATGCACAAAAATGTGTTTCAAGTATATCAGACATTTATTTTCAAAATGACCGCAATATAGATATTTTAGCGTAGTATGCCATATCTTCGAAAAAATGTAGTCAATTCAAACTTAAGTATGTGTGCTGGGCGTATATATAGCAAACATAAAATGTGTATACATGGAGCCTCTTTTTTTCCTCAATTTTGTAAGATAGTGCCACACGAATAAATCAAAATTTTATGTCATTTCCCTGGAAACAATTTTGTAATTCCTACCAAATATGGTAAACGAGTAGTACTGTGATAGGCAATGCTAACTGATATGTTTGATATATTCCAGACGCTTGTTTTAAAAATGGCGGCCATATGGCTATTTTGGTTTTGTGCGTTATATTGTCAAAACCATGTAATTAATTCCAACGAAACTTTGTATGATGGCTGTATGTCTCTCTGTGTGTGTATGTATGTATATATATATATATAACAAAATCTCGTAGGTCCGCATTTAATTTAAACAAAAGTTAAAATTATCAACGTGATGGACTCTTTGACACTTGACTTAGTTTCTCTACTATATTTCTCTTTTCGGAATAATAAGTATACCGTAAGCGGAGGGTCACTTTCTGACAAGTTCTGACAAGATCTTTCACACAAAAATCCACATTTATAAATCTCCCTATTTCAGCCGTAACGTAATAAACTGTACTACAGATTCATATTTTTGTGTCCTTTTATATTTAGTATACAAAAGCTTGGGGCGAATAGTTAAGAGCCTTACGCACGATATGTGCTTACTACGCTTACGCAAATGAGGTAACGTTCTATATTGCTCCAATATTTTATATACTAAACATAAATAGATACGAAAATATTAATTTGCAGTAAAGTTTATTACGGATATTCGACCACGCCTTACAAGTTTTACAAATTCTGTAACTACTCCTATAGTTATTTCTATCTTTTTAGTTAATTTATAAGTAAAATCTTGGCTTTATAAGGTTTTTTACAGTTAATTTATCCATCGTAAACCGACCTTTAGTCTTGTACATTTTGTGCCATAGCTCTAGATGCTCCCGTTGTCAGGTTTTTCGGCTCTTAACATCGGGGTCGTGAGAGCCGATTAGGTTGAAGCGAGGTGAGTATGGAGCAGCACCCGAATGTAAGGGCGGGGAGAACGGGAGATCCCCGAGAAAACCCGCCGACCAGCGGCATCGCCCGGGCACGAATCCTACGTACGAGGGGCCGCGGTGGCTGAGCGGTTAGCCTGCCTGCCTTTCACCAAGGCGGACCGGGTTCAATCCCCGGCCGGGTAACTCTCGGATTTTCGCATGTTGAAATCGTGCCGGACGATGCCTCTGGTCGGCGGCTTTCCTCGGGGATCTCCCGATTCCCCCGCCCTTTCATTCCGGCGCTGCTCCATACTCACGTACGTCAATCACCATCATCGGCTCTCAAAACCTCGCTGTTAAATCTCGTCACTCACCCGGAACGGCGTTCCGGCACTACTTTGTAAGATTTCTGTTATTTTTCCTCAGTTCAACTGCTTATTTGTTAATATAAAATATATAATTCGTATGTTAGTAATGTAAATATATTTACGTAAGATAATAGCGTTGCAATATATTTATTTCATCTTGCCCATTTTATTTACGAAATAAGTACTAGTATTTTCCCCCCCTCCTCCCGAATTCCCAAAATATTACCAACGCCAAAGCGTTCTGGGATTGCTAAATTTACGACCACATCCCTGTACTCGCCCCACGTACGAAAATTCGGGAGCTGCCCAACCGGGAATCGAACGCGGTTCGCCTTGGTTGGGAGGCGATCTCTCTAGCCTCTGCAACACCGCGACCTCTCATATTAGCTGGAATCGCGGCCTGGGTCGACGGGGGTTTTCAAATCGAGGCAAAGCGGCGTGGATGAAAGCGATGCGTATCAGTCGGCTGGGCGGGGGGAACACTGCGGCATGTGACTGTGTCTGTAGCTGGCAGTCTTCAGAAGGTGTCTTGTCGTCATCTGCGTCGCCAGATCTTCGCTGCAACTTCCCACAGGCCTTTCGTGAGCTGGCGAGATCGACCGTTTAGATAATTGTCACCGCATTACCGTGCACCGAAAGAAGAGATATTTTGATAGACAAAATGATTCTTGAAATGGTTCCAACATTTTTTTTTTTCTCCACAGTGTAAAATCCGATGAGCAATAAAGTTAATTTTGTTTTGCGTATCAGACAGACGTAATTTTAACTGTAGTCAATCCTTTTGTTGGGAAATAGTCATTTACGTTTACATTATGTAGCTGAAAACAACGTTACTGAGACTAAATGTAATTTAATAAAGATTAATTTTTGTTTAGTTGTTGATTGTAAATTTGATACATATCATTCTTCTCCCTCGATTCTACACTACTTCATTGCCTTTTGTATAATTCTGGGAAGGAGTTCGGGGTTCACGATAAACTATATTTGACTTTATAGATGAAATTTTACACTGTAAAAAAATTTCTGGTTAACTTCCTAAACTGTAATTGAAGTTTTTAACCTATACACCCTATGGAAATAATACCATATATCAAGCTGCAAATAAAGGAATGTTGAGCGTCACTACTATACAAAGTTGGGAATTTCCCTATGCCTTCAACTGTTTCGTGAGCAAATGTAAGAACGCTAAAATGAATGTATAGGGGAAAACATTACCATGTTGCATAATGAGAGTTTGTTGAGAAAACGGACTATTGATTAGGAGTTCTACTTTGACGTGGAACGGGCGGCAGAAGGCCGATCCTGTTGAAGACATACATACATGGACTAAAGTTGAAGTAGAGCGATATTCGTCTTCAGCGCATGCCCACAATACTGACTCGCCTATTGGCAGTACAAGGTCGACAGCGATGAACGTGTTGGTTTACATTTGAATTTTTAACACACCCACACTTTTGTATGAATAAGTTGTAGTGGTCAGACTTTTTTTTTAAATTTATCTCATTAACCCTACTGGCAGTGCAGCCATCCAGGGTGTTCAATTCTATAATGACTACTACAATTTAACAAACAATATATAGTTATATAAATTCGCAATTTTTTTTTGTGGGAGGGCGGCTGTTTTTTCTGGGCGCCCAGAATTTAAGCTACAAATTGAATTTATATTCAAAAGCATAATGCACACTTCCTAGGAAGATGGTGAGCTATTCTGCCCCTACCGAAACAGCTCCCCGACGGGTATCCTTTCGGCCGCCCCCAGTTTCGCCGCCCCCGCCGGAATAGACTAGGGACAGGGATTCCCACGAATCCGCCCGCGCGACCAGACGCCGTCGGGCCCGCACACAGCTAACTAGCCTTTCGACCGGTCCGTCATGGCACCCAACGGTCGAATGGCCCCGCCCACGAACCCGAAGGCTCCCAGCCCCCCTCCCTATATGTACTATTCTATTTTGTTATTTTTATTTTTTCCCCTCCACCACCGTTCTGCTCCAACCTAAGCATCGTCCAGGACATTGAAGTACCCCTTCTGGACACCGAGGGCTTCGTTTCCCGGCGGACGAGGGAATGAAGCTCCGCTCCTACGGCGCCCCCACTTTTTTTTTTTTTTACACAGTCACATACACAGACAGACATCAACCAACATATTATCACAAATCACATCTTTCCCTCATTTAGATTTTCTTCTCCGCAGTTCCGTCCGTTCTTCTTTCATCTGTTTCAGATCTTGTCTTTCTTCTTCTTTTTCTTGCTGCTTCTCTTCCTCTTTTTCTCTCTTTTGTTGTTCTTCTACTATCCTTCTCTGTTCTCCCTATTTTCTTTTCTCTTTTTCTTCTCTTCCTCCTTCTTGTTCTTCTATTTTTCTCCATATTTCCTTCAATTCTTCTTGCATTCATTTCGGATCTTGTGTTATTCTTTATAACTTTCTCGTGTTTGGAGCTTTTCAATTTTTAATATTTATTGAAAATTCTGTTTCTATTCTAAAAGAGAGAGTTATTTATAATTTTTATTTAATTTAAACGATAAAACACAAGACAAACACACACATTCACTCAATAATTCCCTTAGTTCCAGTACATTCTAATCCGCTCCCTAGACTGCTAAGTTAAATCATCATTCATAGTTTTTACCAAATCATATATGTTACTAATACTTTCATTTATTATTTCTACAATTTCCTTGTCATATATATTATGTTTATGTAATGTCAATTTGTCATTAAAAGGTTTTAATTTCTGTTCTAATTCTTTCCTTTCTTCCTTAAACATGTCACACAAGTAAAGAATATGGTATACCGTCTGAGCTCCCTCTTCACATTGACAGCTGTCGTCTTCTATTTTAGCTACATATTCTTTAATTTGACTGTGCCCCGTTATTACTTTCAACGCAGTATTATTTATATTGCTTTTACTTTCGTACCAGTGTTGTATATTTTTTTATATAATTTTTAGTATTTAGGCCGGTTTCTGTTGCATCGTACTCTGTTTGCCTATTTATAACACTTAGTTTATAGATTTCTTTCTTTAATTCTTTTAAACTAATATGTTAATTATTTGTAAATTTTTTCAATCCAAATATTATTGTGCTCTACTATCTTATATGTATTTCCGTTGTATTCTATTTCGCCTACTTCATTTTTTATTTGATATATCAAATTTATATCTTTTATACTATAGTCTATTGGAATTTCTTTACTAACAGTTATCGTGGTTACATATTATGTTGGTGTTAAATTCAATATTTTTATCAATACATATCTTTGTGATGCTCTTAGTATTCTTTTAATATGTGCATTTTCAATTTTATTTCTGTAACCAGTGCTAGCATATTGTATAATATTACGGTATAATTCCTGATATATTATTGTCTTATTTTTATAATAATAATTTTTTATATTCCATACCGTTTGTTTTAATTTTAAAAATGTATTCTTAACTTTTTCGGTTATATATTTAACATGTGGGACAAAACTTAATCTATTATCCAAAATAATACCCAAGTATACTATTTCTTTTTTAACTTTTATTGTTTGTTTGTCATGCTTTATCACTGGCGGTCTTTTGTCTAATTCTCCTTTTACAATTATGGCAACTGCTTTCTCTACTGATAATTTAAGTTTTTTCTCTTTCATCCATATTAAAGTTTTATCCATTATTTGTTTTGTCTGTTCTTCTATTTCTTGTATTACCTTCTATCAGAATTATACAATCGTCCGCGAATGTCACAACTTTTGAATCCTCATTATTGTTTTGTACTATGTAATCATTTAATATTAAATTCCATAGACTTGGCCCTATTACTGATCCTTGTGGACAGCCGCGATTTATTTCCTTTTTTAACGTCATCTGACTATCTTGTACTATTATGTTCCGGTTATTCAAATAGTCCCATAAAATTTCTTTCCATTTTTTCCCTATTGGTATTTTACTAATCTGTTCTTCAATGTCTTCCCATGTCACTGTTTAAAATACTTTGCTTATGTCTATTGAAATGCCAATCAAATATTTTTTTGTACTTGTTTCTATTATAATTTCTACCTTATTTATTCTCTGTTCGGTTAATTTTTTTCTCTAAATACAAATTGGTTATCGCGAAGCGTTTCTTCTATTTATGATTTAATTTTACTATATATTATCCTTTAGTATATTTTATCCAATGTTGATAAGAGACATATTGCTCTGTAGGATGAAACCTCTGTTTTTAATTGATTCTTACTTTTGTATAAAAATACTATCTTTCATGCTTTCCATATTTCCGGATATCTGCTTAATGTATAGCATTTATTTATCATTTTTGTTAGTATTGATTTAATTGTTTCCCAGATTTTAGTTATTACTTCAATTGTTATCCGATCGATCCCCGGTGCTTTTTTAACGCTGCATATTTTTATTGCATTTTCAATATCTCCTCCTTTAATTTCTTCAGATTATTTTTTCTCTTCTTTTTCCAAGGTATGCATTTCTATTTATTCTTCTGTTCCTTCAAGATTAGGTAGTAGTTTGTCCATCATAACTTTATATATTTCCTTAATTGTTGTATATTTCCCCCCCAATATTTATGCTACTGATGGTTTATTTTTTCCTCAGCTTCTTCCTTGCCTGTTTATCTACTAAATTCCATGGTCCCTTTCTCGCTTCTTCTTTAACAAATTCAATACATTTATTATTCATGTTTATCCTGATTAACTTTTTATATTCCCGTCTAATTTTTGTGTAATTTTCCTTATAAATTAATTTAGCATTACATTCCCAACAGCTCCTATATTTCCTGTGTTTATTTGTTACTTTATTTCTCATTATTTTTAGTTCGTTATTCCACCACCAATTTATGTTTCTGTTTTTTGTTTTATTTGTTGTTTCTTGTTAATCACATATGTTAACTATTGCTTTCTGGAATTTATCTATTGTTTCTTCAATTGTATCATATTCCATTCTGTCATCTATCATATAAACGTTTTTTAATTCTTCATTAACCTTTTCCCAGCTAGTAACTTTTAAATGTAATCTTTTCTTTATCTTGTTTTCCTGTTGAGTTCCAATTTGTATCTCAAAATTTATTTTGTTGTGATCGCTTATACAATGGTTCAGTATCCAATTTATAATTTTTCCTTCTATATCTTTTGTAGTTATAGTTAAATCAATATTCTCTTATCCGTTGATGCTGTCAAATGTATATAAATTACCTTCTTCGTTACAAATTATCGAATTGTTTTTGTTTATTATTTTAATTACCCCTCCTCCTCTTGTGTCTGATATTTTTGAATACCATAGTCCAGATTTCGCGTTAAAGTCACCTGCAATTATTAGTTTATTATTACCTAGTTCTGCTATTATTTTATTCAATATTTTAAATATATCTTTTATTTCCCGTTGTGGTGGCAAATATATTGAAATTAATGTCAGTTCTTCATTATTATTCATAATTTTGTGGTTAGACTGCTCGGCTCCCACCAAGGTGAACCGGGTTCAGTCCACGGTGGCGTCACTCCCGAATTTTCGCAAGTGGGAATTGTGCCGGACAATGCCACTGGTCAGCGGGTTTCCTCGGGGATCTCCCGTCAACTCAACTCTAGTTACCGTAAAACCAGGTTAAAGGAAGTGTGCAAATATCAAAACCCACAGTGTTCTAACCTCGAACCCTATACACGTTGTTCCTGATAGTGCTATTGCCAGAAAAGCAGCCGAATGTTGCGACACAGAGTCGGTGCTGCGCAGCTCTTATGAGCACTCCAGCAGCCCATTTTTCCTCTACGGTTGAAGAGGTCAAGGATTGTTTATTTTCCGGCGGTCGCCGCAGACAGCTCTGTCAGTCCCCGATTTCTGGCGGCGATGGAAGCCCCCCAGCTGTGATGCTGTGGGCGCCGGAAGCTCGGTGCCATTTTGTCGACCATGTAAATGAAATAGACTGCTCGCCGTGTCGCGAATGGCTAAAACCACTCGGTTGTTTGTTGAAGCAGAGGTCTTAACCAGGTTGACGGTTAGTTTGTTGCCATACTTCTGCTACTGTCTAGACTAGTTCGATTGACTGTGAGCGAGTGAAGAGATTTGGGTGGCTTTCAACATCGAGGTCTTGAGAGCCGATGAGGGGCGAAGCGAGGTGAGTACGGAGCAGCGCCGGAATGCGAGGTCCTGGGAAACGGGAGATACCCGAGCAAACCCGCCGACCAACGGCGTCGCCCAACATGGTACCCGCGGGCGAGAATCCGGGATTCGAACCCGGTTCGCCCAGGTGGGAGGCCGAGTAGTAACCGCCACACCACCGCGACCCCAGTTCGATTGGAAGACGAGCAAGTGTTTGTGCTCGGGGCGGCGCTAGACGGCGTACAGCGATGAGAGGGGCGAAAATCCGGGTGCCCCGAGGGGCGGTAGGCAGTGGCCTTCGACTGAAAGATGCCCGTACAGTTAACAGTGGGTGCTGCCGGCGGCAAGTAAATATTGCACGTGAACCCTGCAGTGAGCTCGGTCAGTCTATTCGCGGCTTCCTAACACTTTTCGAATCTGATATTTGGAAAATCGTCCCCTGAACAGAGACATGCGAAATTCGCATTGTCATTGGAGATGATGGGGGTTTATCGCGGGGGAAGTTGTCTGTTTAATAGGATTCAACC
Source organism: Dryococelus australis (assembly GCA_029891345.1). Taxonomy (NCBI): domain Eukaryota; kingdom Metazoa; phylum Arthropoda; class Insecta; order Phasmatodea; family Phasmatidae; genus Dryococelus; species Dryococelus australis. Next base: position 332,474,348 of record CM056995.1, on the reverse strand, counting down.
TACTGTACACATGTCCGAGAGTTTCCTTTCCTTATTGCCTGTCATGCATGCACGAAGCTAATACGACATTTCACTGGGCCAATGAGGATTGTGACACTGCAAGTCAAAACGTTCGTGATTGGCCTGCAAAAAAATTTGTCGATTCAAAACCTTGTTCGTCCAATCATGAAAGAATAAACTAGTTGGAGTGTTATAGAAGACCTGTCGGCTCAAAAATTTTTCGCGATTTCCCATCATCCTTAGTTATCATTTGAAAACAGAATAGACTTCAAACTCGTGTGCATTTGTATTGCTCTTGTCATTGGACTACAACTGATTTGACAAGCCTTGAGCGGCTTAAATCAATCGGAAATAAGTAGCGAAAACATATCGCCATCACGTCCCGCCTAGTCAGAAGGGACTGTGACTCTTCGATTTGGCAGGAGCCACTAAACAAATGGCACCGATTCTGATGTATACGTATAAAAAGAGGGGGGGGGGGTTGTAATCTAGCGTGATGCCAGATAATAACGCGAATTTTGCATGTCTCTACCCATGAATGACGTTTTTGGTTGTTACCTAGATATGTCATGATTCACGACGTTTTATACTCCTATTAACACACAAGTATATTATTTTGGTTAAATTGAACTTTTTAATATATTTCATATATAATTAATATGAACTAAAACAGTGAGAAAATAGGTGTGCTGGTAATGCCTAGTAAGAAATAGTTCTTATACAAAATACTATTACACTGTGTGCGCATAAATGCAGTGCATTGTCCTTTTGGTGTAAATTTCTAATTTCTAGACTACATTTATTTAAGATTTTTTGCATGAGGTGGAGAAGTTATTTGAAAACAGAACTTAAAGTAAGGTTTTAGTAAAGTTCCAAGTAACCGCGAATGGACAATAGAGTAAAATAATGAGTTTAATGCATTGCGTAAACTTTATCATACGAAAAATAATATTATTGGCATGCAGATGTTATATATTACATTCTACTGTAATATCTAAGCAATTGCACTGAACAGCAGACGAAGAAAGCTAGCTTGACTTTGTACTACGTAGGCAGACAGGCGCCTGAATAGTAAACAGGGGGTGGAGGCCAGAGCAGTGAACTGCAGTATTGCCAATTGCAACAAGATGGGATTTTAGTTGTATTAAAATTATGCCATTAAGGTAGTTTATCATTCAAATGTCTTAATTTACAAATTTAATTCCGCCTTTCTATGAATGCGTCCTTTGTAAACAAAGCGTGCACAACATTAATTCATCGTAAGTTGTCGGTCTTCGTGGTTCTGTTTTCACAAGTTCGCTAAAGAAGTAATACCACATATTAACTGGAAGTATATGATTCTTGTGAAACATAAAAAAAAAAAATTCACAAAGCAGTGTGGAGACGACCGACATTCTGGCTCCACTACACCCCTGGATAGTACGGATGGTTTACTTTTTTTACGTCGCGCTGTTATGCACAGAAATACCAAAGGAAGATTCACATCGAAACTAACGTATAGCTCGTTGGTCTCAACTTTGCGTTGTCGTTATATTCAGGTATAGATCGCGCAACAGTTGTTCTCTCGTTGAGTTAAGAGCGACGCCAGTGCGAATAGTTGACCCAATTTCAGCATAAAAGTAACGTAGTGTCAGATAATCAGATTGAGGAAACACATTTTTATGTATTTGTAGTCATGCGTTAATTTTAATTTCTACCAACTTGCGTGTGGATCGTATAGTGGCGTGTATAGCACATTATTGCAAAGGAAGTTTGATTTAATTTCGAATGTGCGTGTTTATATTGTTACGTGTCTGGTGTGCGTCGATCCCGCGTGAGCAAGCGGACGAGGAGGATAGAGAAGTTACCTATATGATAACGGGCGGCGAGTCAGTGGAATGTTCAATGGCAGGTGAGTGAGCGATTAATCAAGATGCTCGTATGTGTTACGGAAAGCGTGCCGCCTTGCTCTCCTGACCTTGGTTGTATTGAATTTCTGCGAAGAATGTTCTGGATTACCGACCTCGTTTCTCTCAGCGTGACTTGGGGTGCGCTGAATATCCCACCCAGATAGTCAGGGCGATTTATATAAAATCGCGTCGTTCCCCCAGAAGTGGAGTGTAGGTTCATGACGGTCGGAAGTTTGGGCGATTGTGTGGCATCAAGCGAAAGACGACGAGCGATGAGCGCAAGGAGTGTAAATCTGCGACTGCGAACGTCAGAGCAGTGAAGGGTGCGGCTGGCAGGCTGCACTATTGGACTGGATGCGTGAGTGAAAGACATTACAAATGACAGCAACACATAGACTGAACGTGTGTTAATGATCAGCATGAAGTAATTGGCTATAACCAAAGAGCGACATTTAGAAAGACGTTAATTGGAGTTGAAATATACATTGAATATCGCGCTCACTGGAGAAATAAAAAGAGTGAATAATATTTGTGAATAGATTAAAAATGAAATTTTGTTCTTTTATTTTTATGAAGACCTCCATCCCTCACGAACTCAGATACGCCCCTCAGAAATTTCGTAACAGTATGGTGATAATATTTAAAGAAAACGATATGTTCAAATAGGTATCATTGTAGGCGGGAGATAAGGTTATTACTGGCACTTACATGCAGACTTTTGAAAGATTATTTATCATTTTTAATGTGGACATTTACTATTTGTGTATATATGCAGGCACACATGTATACAGGCGAATGTTTTCCAGATTCCAGATACAGCATATCTGGCAAAGCCCATTCTCGCTTACTTGGAACTTTTCTGAGACCCTGGCTATTCCTCCTCCTCCTCATGCAAACTAAGCTAACAAAGTCCAGACAAAGGGTCTGTCAGCGCACTACATTCGTGCTTCGTGTTCACTCAGTTTAATAATATTTTGCATGAGAACAATTTATTACCTACTAGGTATTACCAACTCACACATGTTCGTTCTGTTTTTATTCATATTATTTATAAGCGAAATATAATAACTTATAGATAGAATATAATTAAATGTTTAACGTATCCAAAATAAGATACTTTTTGGTTTAAAGAAGTAGCAAAAGCTTGTGACACACGACATATTAGGAAACAGCCAAACACGTCATAAGTAGGGTGATTTTTCAAAGGTTTAATTCAATAATGCTAAGGTAACCTGAATAAACTATAGCAATGTATCATGTCTTATCAAAGACAAGTCGTTCCTTTACTCCAGCTTAAACCTATTCCACCAAAATTGTGGAATTAAATTTAACGCAAAGTTAACATAACGAACCCGATATAAATTTCAATGTGAATTGACGTTAAAGACGATGGGAGGTCTGAATTATAGTGGGCTCCAGGCCGCTTGGCTCTCTAAAGTTCTTGACTCATGATTCGGCTCCAACCACCATCGGCCCGACCCAAGGAGTTGAGTTGAGAGATTCGGGCGGCTTTTAACAACAAGGCCTAGAAATGAGGCGAGAATGGAGCAGTTCCGGAATGAAAGGGTGGGGGAAACGGGAGATACCCGAGGAAACCCGCCGACCTGCGGCATCGTCAAGCATGCTAAAATTCGGAGTGACCCGGCCGGGGATTGAACCCGGTTCGCCTTGGTGGGAGGCGAGCAGTCTAACCGCTCAGCCACCGTAACCCCTCAGACCCAAGGATGTTATGTAACTTTTTGTTATACATTCTGCTGGGCTGTATTTGGTGCAAGCTGAAGCGAGGTGTGTGGGGCTATTACAGTCTGGCAAAATTGTTAGAAGAGCCTGCGAAAGGAAAATGATGCTCCTAACGCGCGATAAAAGTGTAAATTTATCTTGAAATCTTCGGTAAAGTGCTCATTAAAACGGCTTTATGTTTCTAGGCCTGACGCACAATTTCTTTCTAGTCATCACTAAATGGCTAGGAAAAAAGAATTGGCGAAGATATTGTATTGAAGTTCAAGGCTGATTACTGCACAGCCTTATTCTTAACTTCGGGTTTTAAACGCTGCGCGAGGATTCCATACACAAAAAAAAATTACGACTCTTGAAGTACAATAATTATAGAAAAAGGAATGAGTTCTTAAAAATTGAGATTATCGAATGATTGCATTTCAAAATGTTACTTGAGATAAAACAAAGTGCTGGATAGTGTTTTATTGAATGGCGATCTTATTCTGTGGAATTTGGTGGTAAATGTCAACTCCCCTCCCCTCAGCACTGCTTTTTCCATCATTAAGAAAATAGAGCATGTTCTGTTGTTACGGTACAAAACTGAAACTGGGACTGAGATAATTTCGTATAGTATGTATGAATTATCACGTTTAAATCAGCAGAAATAATGGCCTACGCGCGTAACACCTTCATGCATCAGTTCTCCAGAAGAAAAAAACTACAGAGTTTGTAAACGGGTTGATTGTCTGTCCGACTGTTAACGCAACGTTCCGGGCAGTGTTTTGTTTTGTCTGTGAAAAAGAGTGATTTAGGCTAGGTGTTGTTTGACGGAGAAAGCCGCGGTTGTGTAGTGGTCAGACATCTTGAAAAAGGAGGGCGGGGTTGTTTTGTCACGTTCTTATACAGTATCTTCACAAAAACAACCGACAAATTCCGCCAAGTGATTCCTCACATAAATACAGGTTGTTTGAAAACCCACCCGAAATATTTTGGAGGGTGATTCACTGTGGGAAATGGAAAGACTTATGTACGTATTGCAATTTATAGCCTACCCCAACTACTAAGGGAAGAAACCCGCCCTTAAAAATCAAGTTTGTAATTCTTATTTTCGAAACATACTGATAACGACGTTGAATTAAACCAATATTTTCTGAACAGTATTTAGTGTTATCAACATCTTTGGTATACGAAAAAAAAACCCTGTTAAGACTTTCCGCCTACATGCAAATAATAGGGAGTGCCTCCTTCTAATTGCATACTATTGTTTTACCGTCATGTGATATGGCATTTTGATGCGGTCGTCTGAACCAGCACGTCTTAATTAACAATGAAGGTCCTCGTGTTGCAAGTGCCCAGGACCCATCGTTTTTTTTTTTTTTTAACGCACACAAAAATGTCAGCGGCGATGTTACAATGCCTGGCACGTAGGCAATACTTGTGACACGCTGGTCCTGTAACCAGCGTGGATGAGCTCATTGGGCGGATTATGACCGCCATTGTTAATGTAAAGAATAGTGCTCGCACGTTGGTCGCTGCGCGCCAGTCTATAATACGACGCTGTACCCTCTGCACAGAAAATGCTGGTGGACATTTCGAACACCTTCTGTGGACACCACGTACGTGCAGTCTTATGTTTCTGGCGTAAAGCACATGCGTGGATGTCAAAAAGGCAGTGCATGTATTGCCTACGTGCCAGGCATTGTAACCTCGCCTCTGGCATCTTTGCGTGCGTTTTAAATGGATACGGTGGGTCCTGGGCACTCGCAACACGAGGACCTTTATTGTTAAGCAGGACGAACTGGTTCAGACGACCGCATCAAGATGCCATATCACATGACGGTAAAACAATTGCATGCAATTAGAGGATGGCACTCACTATTATTTGTGCGTAGGCGGGCGGTCTTGACACTGGTTTTTTCACATGTTAAAGATGTCGATAACACTAAATAATTTTCAGAAAATCGTGGTTTAATTCAACGCAGTTTTCGGTATGTTGCGAAAATACGAATTATAAACTCGATTTTCAAGGTCGCACATCTCCCTTAGGAGTTGGGCTGGTGTATAAGTTGCGATGCGTAAGTCTCCTCATTTCCCATAAGGAATAACCTCCCAAAATATTTCGGTTGAGTTCCCGAACAACCTGTATAAACCAAATGACATTTAGCCCAACTTGCCTCCTAGGATGGTACACGGCCGTAAAGGCGGAGATGAGCGACAGACTTATTTGCGAATAACACGGGACCAAATTTAATTATACCTCTGAAAGTACGTGCAGTGTACTAGTAAATGAGCATGCAAAGTCTACAGAAAATAGTGTTCGTGTACACAAGTAATACGTTATGGAAAACATGATTGTTGCCACCCAGGGTGTATCCAGTCGCATTGGAGGCGAGTGCGATGTCACCCTACTGTGTGTGTATACGTGGCACCGTATTTACTTGTATACTGTACGTACTTTCATATGTCTTAAGTAAATTTGGTTCCGTGCTATTCGCAATAAACCTGCCGCTCATTTCCGCCTTTACAGGCCTGTAACATCCCTAGAAAGCGAGGTAGGCTAAATGTTGTGTAAAGGCTGTTCACGATTAAATGAGAACTATTGAAATCAACCTTACAAAAAAGTCTCTGCCCCTGCCTGCATATATTTTAACGGACGCACCGAGTGACATGCGCCCAGTGAAGTTGATGATGATTGTTGTAAAGTAGTTCCACATCTTAAAGTCGAATAAAAAGTGTTAGCTAATCAATCGCGATGTCTGAAATTATGTGTATCTTTTATTTTCTGTTTTTTAATGCACGGAAGCGTAAAAATGAGCAGTTTTATATAATAATTACTTTTCTAATAATTCCACAATTTCGCTTAACTGACGCGTGAATTAAAGTGTGGAGGCCCATGGCAATGTTAGTTTTACATAAGGCGGAAGAATACACATAACGCATACAAGGAGATCTTATGCAGGGCTTCAAAAGTGCTCATTGTACCGTGAACTGCTTATATGTACTTTTCGTCTATGTGTATGTGAGTAATGACTTGACGGAATATTTCGGGGGGATTTTTGTAAACATCCTGAAGTTCGGAGGAGAACGTCCCAGTGCTTGAGACATCGTAGTATTGCCGTGCTCCAGTGTCCGAACGTGGTAAAACCTCGCGTGACTCAAGAGAGGCTGGATGAAGTGTCATACAAAGTCGACTCTCAGGCTCCTGCAGTGGCGCCTCGGGACCCGCCAGCCCTAGGGTTTTTAACCAGAAGAGAGCAGCTTCGGGCGCAGCCCCGTGCTACGTGGAATCCTCGCCACTGGAGGAGGTGGTATCTGCCTTGTTGACTTGGACCGATGGACGGCAGCAAGGCTCGACCACTAGGCGTGGTGTTGGAACTATCGACCACTCACTCCGTGGGGGCCCATGTCCAGAATTGTTGGGTGGAGCATTTTTGTTTTTCATGGCAAATCACACGCTGACGTGTAAATCCCACATGTGCCTTGGAAATTTTAAGTAGTATAAAGGGACGATCGATAGGTCCCATCGAAGTTCAGAGTGGTGATAGATTTATCGAAGTTGGACTCGTGCTGGCAGTGGTTTAAACGTCTCTTGTTGGAGGCAGGGAGCATACAAGTGTAGGCTATTCACGGTAAAGTGAGCACCTTTTGAATGTGTCTCAACATTAACTTTCGACTCTGGTGAAATATATACACCGTTTATATTACTTGCGTGGCAATATTTATTTTAAAAAGGCGCGGAAGGATCACAAATGGCTGATAGAAAAAAAACTGTGGCCTCCAAAAGTGCTCACTTTACTGTGAACAGCCTGTAGAAAATTGTAACTCAGGGGCGTAACGAGAGATACTTACCCGATTAATTTGTTTGCCGAAGCAAGCTGAAGAAGGTTCTACGGTACTGCCAACATTAGAGCACAGAGTAAAATACATATTGTCACTTTATGTTGTTGGTTTTGTAGACACCTCGCCAGCTGTTACCTTTTTATGTTGTGATTGGACTACATTTTCTGGGCAGTATTATTGATGCGTCAGTTATCCACAGTTACTTCATATCACAAATACATTTGAGCGAATATAAACTTTAACCGCGAAGGCGAAACACTACACACTACATTATAACCACTACACACTACATTATAACCACTACATACTACATTATAACCACTACACACTACATTATAACCAGTTGTATGCTTATATTAATGAAAATACATGTAATACAAATGAACAGACGTGAGTGTCGCGTAGACAAAGCAATGTGTGCTGCCACCATCAAAATTAAAACATAGAAATCAATCATGAGTTTATACAATATCTAAAGAGAGAAACTTAATGATTGTTTATTATATATTTATGCTGTGTGAATATAGAATATACTTTGTTTAAATATGTAATAACTTTTTTTTAAAATGCTGAAGTTGTAAGACCGCAGAACCTCTACTTCAGGCAGACTTCGGGTATCTTCGGCAAGGTCTGGTTTTCCCTATTTGAGGGGGCCACGGTGGCTGAGCAGTTAGCCTGCTCGCCTCCCACCAAGGCGATCCGGGTTCAATCCCCGGCCAGGTCAATCCCGATTTCCGCATGTGGGAAACGTGTCGTACGATGCCGTTGTTCGGCGGGTTTTCTCGGGGATCTCCCGCTCCCCCGCCCTTTCATTCCGGCGCTGGTCCATACTCACCTCAATCACCATCATTGGCTCTCAAGACCTCGATGTTAAGAACCGTCCAAGTCCTTTCACTCACTCTTCACTTCCTATTTGAGTAACGAGGGCCTGGTTGGAGGAGGCCATCGCAGTGACAGCTCTGGCACAGACAGCAGGGGGGAGTGTATCGTATTGGCCGCACCACGGTGAATCCGAGGGCGAGACTAAAGGTGAGGTAGTCTGATCTCGCTGGCTACGCACAGCCAATATCTGTGTCCCAACATTGACATGCTTTTCTGCCAATACGACTAGGAAAAACGGCGTGGATTGGATTTGTGGTTAGAATGCTGTTTAGTACAAATAAAAAATCTTAGAGATGTCATTATACGTCCGCTAACCAATTTGTAATGCAGTTGGACTAAATTCAAATTGGTAAAATTATTTTATTAATATAATAGTGGTTGTCATTTGAAAATTAAGGTAGGAAACAAACACGATCATCACTGTTGACCATGTGACTTTGGCAGTTGTGTATGATTGGGGTAGGTCAATGTTGGATACATGGGCAGGAAACGAATAAGCAGTCTACCTCATCTGTAGTCTATGAGTGCGAGGGTCTCTGTGACAATGTTAGAGGACACCTGACACACGAATGCACCGGCTTGGAGCATCTGCCCGATCAAATCATGGGCGTACGCAACAGGGAGCGATCGGGACGATCGCCTCTTCCGAGAATCCGAATTTTTAAAATAACTTTTTCGTATCATCGGAAAGTATCTTACGTGCTTCTTTGGCCTCGCGTGACGAATATCTGTAAATAATTAATTTTAAATTTGGTAATCATTGTGCCAGCTAAAAATGTCGTAGTGGGCTGACAAACAAATTATTGCCAGGAAAACACACATAATTTTGCCGTGAAGTATACGCAATTGCTAGAAAATGTGAACCTCACAAGTCTGTAATTTCTCCGGGGAGAAACTTCGCGACCCCCACTTCTAGATGGTGCCTTTGCAAATCTCCAATTTTTTTAAAATAGAAATTCCAACCTCCCCACCCCTCAAAAAAATTCCCCTGCTTTTAAATCGTTTCTTCAGAAAAATGGGCCTGTGTGCACTTGTAGATCAAATGTAAGTAGTTACAGCTGTAGTTTTCTACGTTGGTTGGCCCATCTCAGTCCTTTGCAGTCGGACCCTTCGTGAAGATGACCCCGCGTAGGGGATAGTTATTTCTGTGACCGCCGAGTTGCAACAAGGACAAAGATGGAGGGGAGGATGGGGCCAAGGTTTAAAATACTGAAACAATTTTCTTGTGGATACTACTTATATCGCCCATAGAAAAGTGAGTTTACGTGGAGGTATGCATGACGTAGAATTTTTTTTTTTCCTTCAGCTTATGAGAAGTGGAGGAAGAAAGTTGACGCACTCTTCACTAACTGAAACTGCGCTAAGTTATGTAGCGATCTTACATATTACGAAGAATTACAACCACTTGTCAGGCAATGCAGAGGTTTTTAAAGTTTTTTCACTATAGACAAAGTATTACTTTTATATAAAAAATAAAAAATATATATATATATATATAAAGTATTGATCACTGTGCTATCGGCCTGGAGTTAAGGATATGTTTTCAGAACTTATCAATATAATCACGAACATCATAATGTTAGAAAACATTTCCGGTATTGAATTATTGGTACATTGAAAACAAAACCGACACTTGTAACGTATTAGATTTTTTGGTATAAAATCAAGGGCGAGGGCGATGGCGTCTTTTTGGCCACCCTCTTTCCCCCTTCTTGATTAAGATAATGCTTTAGCCGGCTTGTGAAGGTATCTCAATGACAAGTATCTGAACAATTCCTGCTTGCCTGATAACGTTACTGAATTAATGAAGAAAGGTCTGACCACTTGTCACGTACCACGATAAACTGGGCTTGGTTTCCAGCGGGGACGAAACGTGGCAAAAGTTGCTGTTAGCCAATCGGTTTTCCCGGAGTGCTCTCGCTCTTCCCCCACCATTGCATTCCATTCCATTCCACATGTTTCGCTCACTCCTCACTCGCCATATTGGTATAACGGATTTCTTGCTTATCTGAGATTTTAAGAATACATATTTCGAATATACTGCTATTGTCCCTCAGTTATTTAACCTTCGGTCGGGTCACTCCCGGATTCTCGTACGTTGAGAATCATGCCGGACGATGGTCGGCGTGTTTTCTCGGGTATCTTCCGTTTCCTACGCCCTTGCATTCCAACACTGCTCCATTTCTACCTCGTTTCATCCTCATCACGTCTCAAGGCCTTGTTTCTATAATCCACTTGTGTAACAATCTGACCTATTAACACATGGCCATGCCGCAATGGACAAAATATAAAATGTTAAATGTGTTGTGTAGATAATTATATTTTAATAGTCCAGGTATCATTCTTGTACCATAGGGCGAGGAAAAGAGCTGAAGAGAACAATAGTGATATTTACGAAAACAATTCAGTATGGTAAGACGAGCCTTAAGGGGGGGTCAGTCCCTTTCGAATAATTTTTATAGATTTTCCGCCAGAAATTCGATTTCAGAATGTGCGTTACAATTTTTTGGCACGACAAAGCTAGAATAATATATTCCTCGATGTTCTTAAATTGTTACAACTCCTATGCATTTAACTTGTAACAGCCTAGGTAAAATAATAGATTATTTTGTGGGAGCGATTACCGAGGCTATAACAGCTACGGCAGTCGGAACAGAACAAATTTCAGAAAACGCTTTCATTACGTATAACTTATGCCATGTCGTCTGAAAAAATCCATTAGAAATCCACGTTTGCGGGTAGAGGACGAAAATGAGAAAATCCATGATGGCACGACCTGATCCCTCGTAATCGGCCAAGAAGGATATGCAGTGAGCAGAAATAGGAAATACTAAGAAGGCTTCCACAAATGTTGAGTTACCGTGAAACAACTATCCTCGTGTTCGCTAATTTAATTTTATTTACGTAACTTAGTGCCTTTCAGCTGTGTTTCCTTGTTTGTTCTCACGTAAAGACTGCAAGTGCTGAGGTGCATGATGTGCAAAGAGTGAATGGGAATATCAAGTCTTGTGTGGTTTACGTTCTTTTCCGAGCGTGTGAATTGCATCCGTGGGAAAGTCTCCTCCGATGAAGGAGCCAGGGGGTCTTAACAGCACACGTGCGTCTCATGTGGTTGGGGGTAGTAGCAGGCGATAGGGCGATAGATACCCCTCCCTACACCTCTTCCATCAACACATTGTAAACACTCGCCTAGAGTGCCGTCTGCACGTTTGTGTAATCTCGCCCGCCCTTTTTTATTCTTAAACGCCGGCGCCTGATCGCGGCAGGCAGCTCTGCGAACCCTTTCGTAAAAGTAATTGAAGAGTGCGTGAAGAGATTTGGTCTTGAGAGCAAGGGGTCACGATGGCTGAGCGGTTAGCCCGCTCGCCTCCCACCAAGGCGAACCGTGTTCAATTCCCGGCGGGGTCGCTTCCAGCTTTTCGCACACGCGAATTGCGCTGCTGGTCGCGCGGGCTTTCTCGGGGATCTCCCGTCCCCCCCCCCCCCATCCTTGCATTCCGGTGCTGCTCCATCCCCACCTCGATTCACCCGTGTCGGCTTTCAAGACACCAATGTTAGACCCGCCCTATCCTTTACACTCGTCGCCTGCATGTTCCAAGGCACTGAACTGATGCATAGTCTTTATATCGGCAACTCGTCTGTTCAGATTCCCACCGGCAACCCCATAATTTTATGGTGTAATAATAAAATATCAAAGTGTGCTGCAGCACGTTCCTCGTCAGTTTTGCATATCCTGCGCAGGTGTTTTCGTATCTGACAATGACTATCAAAACGCCTATTTTTCATTTAACAAATATACATAGTCCTATTGGAAACGGAACTATAGTCCGTTCCCCATTGGAAGCAACTTTCTCGGAGCCCTGCTAAATATCTACTTGCAGGCCCGTTTCGTATCCTTCCGCCAAATGTAAACAAACATTGCCATGTGACTGCCATTTAGAATCTGTCAAAATCAATGTTTACATGTCATTGTGTGTGTACAGGTGTTCGTATACTTTCGCTACACCTAAACATAAACATTTAAATGTGTCTTCTACTTTTATACGACCTATCAAATGTGTTGTTTACTGTTTACAGCCTTTCAAAGAATTCTGTCTTAGGTCTATTTCAAAAACCATTTCGTACGAATATTCACAGTTTAGGCCTATAACATTATTTAGATCAGCTTTTCAAATTTTCAAATAGTAATCTAAAAAACTAGGTTAAAATAATAATTTAACTGTGAACTATTTCTTACCAGTCGTTGCTAACACGTCGCTGCTCTCGCTCATATTTAAAAAGAAATAAATATTACAAGTTATAGAAGATATTAAAGTAAAGTATAATTTATTCACTAATACAGTACTCTAAAGTTAGCCATAGTGTTATATATTTGTGGAATACAGGTTATTGAAAAAACAGGTTGACATGTTTTGCCTAGAGTGTTTTTTCAATGGTTGATTTTCATAAGTCGAACGTGGAATGTTTTTTTCTGATGATATTATTATGTGGATGTATTTTACTTACTTGGAACAGTTTTTGAATAAGTTGTTCCTGAAACTCGGCGCACAGTTTGGTGACCTGGTCAGGGGTTAACTTCAGCCACATAAACGTGCGGTGTAAAACGCCAGCAATCGAATTATGTAATTTGTTGTACTATGGTGCTTACATTGACATGATAATATACGGATATACTTATAATAGTTCAATCTAAACATGTAAAAATTAACAAACCCACGAATTGGTTATTTTAATGTTATTGTAGGTCTATATATGTGATAGATAGTTCAGGAGAGAACTAACTTTATTTTGGGGGTATATTGCAGCCTTGGAAACAACAATCCACATCCAAATTCCTTAAGCTGAACAGTTTACCAAAGAAGATCCACGTGGCTTATTTAAAAAATTTAAGTCCTGATGTTATGGTTGTAAACATTGTAGTTATAAATCAAGTTGAAGTACTGTTTTCACAACAACATTATTACAGTTTAAGTACGTGATTGTATCGACTATGAGTTAGCATAGTCACGTGCATGCCAGCTTCTTCTGAAAGTGCGCGTAGTTGGCTCTGATTAAACCATAGGTGAATGATTTTTTTAATATGCATTTTTTAAATGTGCCATAATAAAGTAGTTACGTATCTCCTGTTCGTGTTATCGCCATAGTGGTTTTTTCTTAGGAGAGAGCCATTGAAATGACGAACTTTACTAAAGGGGAACACTCGATATCTTTTATAAGTGATTGAAAGCCTACAGAAAGTGGGGGGGGGGGGCGGGGTGGGGGGGAGTCCACTAGTCCTAAACCCCCAGCTTACAACTCAAATTTTATATGCGCCGCACATGCGTGGGCCAGGCAGCGCATCAAATTCAAATGGAGCATGCATCGTTTGATGCCTGTAGCTTGGTTGGAGGGCATTTCCGGACACATGTTCCTTACATTAAAATGTTTACATCGGCGTGCCCTACCATCCCTTAAAATGATGCCCAACAATTTTCGAACACCCAGTGCGTGTGTGCGCGCGCGTGCGCTTTTGAGTTGAGAGATTTCGGCGGCTCTTAACATGGTCTTGAGAGATGATTAGGGCGAAATGACATGTGAATGGAGCAGCGCCGGAATGCAAGGGCGGGGGAAACGGGATATACCCGAGAAAACTCTCCGACCAGCGGCATCGTCTGGTATGATTCCCACTTGCGAAAATTCGGGAGTGTCCCGGTCGGAGATTGAACACTGTCCGTCGTGGTGGGAGGTGAGCAGGCTAACCGCTCAGCCATCGCGACCCCATGCGTGCTATTGACGCAGCGAAATAATGGGAAAGATAGAAATTCAACATACAACACAAATGTGTGCTCAGGTTACAGGATCCAGCAATATGTAACCTTTGAACACATCAACAGCATTAATATTTTCAGGACAAGGATTGTTTCTTTATATGGTAAATGGTTCTATGCTGGAGATGGGATGTACAAGCGCTATTTCTGTGGTTATATAAGTTCTTATCAAGTTGTGATCGTTGCTTGTTTCAGCGGCGTCTGCAGAAGGAACTGATGTCATTAATGAAGGAACCGCCAGCTGGTGTCCGGGTCGACCTGGATGAAGCCAGCCAAAATCTTTCCCAGTTAGTAACGTTGAACATCCACATATTTTGCTCTAGTACTTCAGCTCTAATGGCAGTAATTTGGCCTTTAAGTTTGTATTTTTTTTTATTTGACTGATTAAAGACTAATTCGATTGCCTTGAGTAATTCGTGAATAGTTGAATATGTGTGTCAAAAACTGCTTAGTTGGTTGTTTAAAATCATTTTGTAGGCTTGTGGCTGATGTAAACATTAAAGTTGCTATGAATCTATTTTTATTATCAAGTGACAACGTGAAATCATTTAGAGCTCTTATTCGTATCGGTGTTAAGCAAATATTAACCAGCATCATTGGGCACTAGTTGAAACATTGTGCTATTTATACGATGTTAGTAGGATGCAGAACTACTTAATTCAATACTATCATTACTATGAGTTATCCAGTTGGTGTGCATGTCAAGATATACGCAGTAATATTTTTTTACAAAGTTTGATTTCAGAAGTGCTAAAAATTAATAACGAGCTCGTATTAAAAATATTTTTTGCTTAAAAAAAAAAACATTTTTTAAAATTGTTACATTGAAAAACTAATAAATATTAAGTCATTCAACTCCCTTAAAATATGGGTAGTAAATTTTTACTAGTTACGCAGAGATTTGTCAGATTTTAAAATTATAAAGATATGGTGTGAACGTTTCCACATGTAAGGCCCTTCTTGGCTAAAACATGTTTTAATGTACATGTTTATTACATGTTATAGATTTCCATCATATTTTGTTTTTAAAATCGTAGTTCTTGTTTTTCAAATCTGCTGCTGTTGTAAAGTTGCTCTAAATGTGGGTTGTAAAAACGTTTGTTCGGGATGATAAGAATGTCGTGCCTATTAAAACATGTTTTAATGTACATATTTATTACATGTTATAGTTTTCCATCATATTTTGTTTTTAAAATCGTAGTCCTTGTTTTTCAAATCTGCTGCTGTTGTAAAGTTGCTCTAAATGTGGGTTGTAAAAACGTTTGTTCGGGATGATAAGAATGTCGTGCCTATCATTTTCGACGAGAATTCTAAGTAACATTATATATACATATATATATATATATATACACACACACATATATATATATATATATATATATATATATATATATATATATATATATATATATATATATATATATATATATATATAATATATATATATATCAGCATTTCACTGATCACGTAACCGCTTGCCTGTCTGTTTATTAGTAGTTGCATCATTTAACATAGATAAGTCACTTCTTTTCAGTTTATATAATTTTATGTATTATTGTATATTAAAAAATAAAAAATATTTTTACAAATAAAAAAGTTTTAAACATTTTTTAAAATACAGACGAAAGCTTTAAAGATTTATTTTAAGTGCATATTTAAAATACGACTCAAAATATATTTCACAGTACAAAATAATTATGCCAAAAACAACTCGAAATGATGTACATAACTATTTCCTTTGCACGCAATGAAACTAACAACTTGAGTTCTGCTGACGTATATTAACTGCGCTGAACTTTCTTAAAACAATTTTATATTCTGAATTTAATATAATTATATGTAGTATACTGTGATACTATGACGTCCGCATGTTACTGATTCAATATTGCATCATCAGCAATTTTCATGAAGTTCGTTATATATGAAGTGTAACGTTAGCGAATTGTGTTATAAATGGTGATTAAAACATTTTGATTGTTTTTTTTTTGCTAAGAATTAAATTATGTTTTAAAAATTATTTAAAAAAACATTGATGTCTTATTATAAAGCAGTTATAAATTTAATTGTTGCTTTTTTTTTTAGTTATTGAAGCGTGAACACCGAGTGAGTGTGACAAATTATTAAGAGTAGAAAGAAGGGCAAGGCAGGACGAACCAAGAATTAGGGTTTGTAGGTCATATTGAAAGAGGGAGAATAAAATATTAGGGGCGGTTAACGAAGGGATCCCAGGGGTAAAGAGGCCACTTGGACAGCAACAAAGAAGATACGTGGAAGATATGAGGAAAGGTGTCGCAGAGATAAACTGTAAGAAAGTGGTTGAAGTCAAGACAGTGTTAGTTGAAGAGGTTTGTGAGGTTAGCACGTGGCCTGGAGTAGTCTGAGCATAAGCTAAGTAAAGTAACTTACTCACATACACTGGGCTGACAGAAAATCCGGCACCACGAAGGTGTGACATGCAGTACCATAAAACGTGCAGAGCTGATGCATATATAGTATATGCCTGTTATGCATTTGATTACAGTTTCTGGTCAGCGACACGAACCGCGCGTAATATTTACAGACAAGCGCACGTGAATTCGTCATTCTAGACGTCGTTACTCAAACTCGAAGTAAATTGAGAGATATTTCGGCGACTTATAACAACGAGGTCTGGAGAGCAGATGAGGGTGAAATGAGGTGAGAATGGAGCAGCGCCTGAATGCAAGGGGAAAACGGAAAATCCCCGAAAAAGAAAAAAACCCGCCGATCAGCGGCATCGTCCGGCACGATTACCATTTGCGAATATCCGGAATGACTCGGCCGGGGATTAAACCAGGTATGCCGTGGAGGGAGGGGAGCAGGCTAACAGCTCAGCCACCACGGTCCCTCGAAGTAAGTGTTTTGGATGTTGCTGTGTCTGGAGAACTAACAAGCCATCGTAATGCCCTGAAGACGCCAAAACAGTCGGCCGCATTTGGCGACAGTGGGCCCCAGGAAGGAAACATTCATCGTCATAGTGCGACCCGGAACTTTGCAGACAGACGTCAGAGGAGGACGTCAGAGCACACAGATCGTCGCATCAGAAGTCGTGTCATCGCACGCACGCGCGCGCGCACACACACAGAGTTCACGACTGGCGACATTTTGAGAAGTGTGCACGGCCGTCGCCGATCTCTCTCAAGCACTAAGATTTGGATGAGTTGGGCACAAGGGTGTGGAGCGCAGGAGCCACCTGGCCGCCATGTTGTTGCGTCACCGTCCGCCGTCTTTCTCCCCTTCCCCCCTCCTCAAATTCCCCTTTTTTCCCTTAAAAAAAAATTCTCGTTTTTCCCAGGCGGAACAGTGACTCCCAGTCAGAAGAGCGAAGCGGAACAGTAACCTTGGGTCAAACAGGTGAGACGGATTAGCGACCAAGGTGACCTCAAGTCAGGGTAAGCGGACCGGTCAGAACCTTTAACCCCAAAAATCCTAAAAATTCCATAAATATCACAAGAATTTTCCATTAAAAATTATTTAGAAATAATTTAAAAACTTAAAAAAAAGTATAAAAAAATGATTTAAAAAATTATTTCAACCGTTATTTTAAAATACTTAAATTTCCGAAGGTCACCCCTTATCCATACGCATTTCGCCATCTTGGTAGGCGACCACAATTTTGGTAGGCGTTACCCATCCGCCATATTGGATGCAGGTGACCTCGACCTTGACCCCATGACCTTGTAATTGAAATTTCGAGAAAAAAGTGAATTAATTCATAAAAGTATACGATTATATTATGTTACTAACCAATACCACCATTTTGGGTGTAGGTAACCTTGGCCTCGACCCCATGACCTTGAAAATTAAAACCTTAAGAAATATGGTACATCCTCCACTCGCTCATATGCCAAAAACACCCACAGGCACACACATGTATGCGCGCTCACACACACACACACTCGCACTCACTCATAGCCCGAAGTATGCCAATTTGCAGGCGAGACTGATATGATAACACATTAAAAAACTGGTAGTGTAACCAGGAACAATGTTCGCATAATTTTTTCCGAATTGAAATGCTTACATATTAATATGCGACCCAGCAATGTGAGGTGGATGTGGAGCGGTGGAGCAGGTGGTGTAAGTCTTGGGTGGAACGAGTCTTGGGTGGAGTCAGTCTGTACAGATTGTCCATGGAGGGATACAACAAAAAATTTCCAAAAACCTGATATAAGCTAGAAACGCACCTGCTTCGTTCCATTCTGTTTTGCGAATTTGCTGTGTATGATTCCGAGTTCTTCTCCTCCACTGTCATCTAGAATCTATCAAGAAGTACATTCGCGTCTTCGAGAAATAGGTAGTCAGTATTCTCGACGTCTTCTGCCTTCTTCTTATCACTCATTGTAGCAAATGTGTTGTAGGGATGTTTCAATTATTCGAGAATATCGTCATCATTGTCTTCAACATTATCACAGTCGCCATAGTCATTTTCATCTATGCTGTCTTCATGGTCGTCTTCACTTCCTGTTTCATCATCAATGCAAAGTTTGCTTTTCTTTGTAGGAGGTGTATGCTCATCATCAGTATTTAGTGTTGACGACTATTTAGTTTGAAGTTCGCCGACTTCAGGCGCACGCCTTACAAGTGTAGATTCCACTCATACCGACTCAATCATTTCATCATTATCATTAACTGCCTCTTCATAATCGTCTGCGGAAAGAGTGCCCATCGATGTAGCAGGAGGTATTAACGATATCACTTGCTAGCTCCCAGTAGACGAACCCTTGCAGAGCTCGATGTGTTCGTTCATTGCATCACCTTGCATAAACTGCATCATATTATCATGCAGATATAACTGCATGATCAAGGAACTAGCTTCTAAAGCCTGTCTACCTGCTTGTGTATGATGTCTCAATGCCTTCGTGCGATTGGCCAGCTGCAATCACTTGGCAACTCGGTGATTGACTGGTCGGTGCCTGAACAATGAACTAATGGTGTAATACGATTAATTCAGATTCAACACGGTGTCATTGGGCTTGCATACTCATATATTATGAGTAGGGAGGACAGCTGAGAGGCTTAGTTTGACCGAGGCTGCAGTGAAAGTTACATCGTCTCGGCTAGCTTCTGCAGCTCGCATCTAAGACTTATTCTGCATCTGCGAAGTCTTCGGTCACTCCAGAGCTAATGGTAGCCACGAAAGTGCCATATACTTCTTCGGGAGTGTTACCAGTAATGCCATCGACTTCTTCAGCTGTTACGGCTACGAAATCTTCAATGGAGCCATCGAACTTATCAGCTGAGGTACCTAGAACACCATTGCTGGCGTTGCCTGCTTCTTTAGCTCCAGTACCTACATCTCAGACAGTTCCGTCCGAGTCTTTGCTTGAACCACTACGTCGTCATAAGTGTCGCTTCTGTGGAAAAATCTTCAGCGAAAGCTCCCATGCTCGGCGGAATGAAAGAACTGCCTGTACGAAGAGTCCTTTTTGCTCGATGAAGCATTACGACAATGACTACATGCAGTTTATGCAAGGTGATATAATGAAGGAACACATCGAGATCTGCAAGGGTTCGTGTACTGGGAGCTAGCAAGTGATATCGCCAATACCTCCTGGTACATCGATGTGTACTCTTTCAGCAGACGATTATGGAGAGGCAGTTAATGATAATGATGAAATGATTGAGTCGGTATGTGTGGAATCTACACTTGTAAGGCGTGCACCTGAAGTCGGCGAACTTCAAACTAAATGGTCGTCAACACTAAATACTGATGATGAGCATACACCTCCTACAAAGAAAAGCAAACTTTGCATTGATGATGAAACAGGAAGTGAAGACGACCATGAAGACAGCATAGATGAAAATGACTATGGTGACTGTGATAATGTTGAAGATAATGATGACGATTTTCTCGAATCACTGAAACATCCCTCCAACACATTTGCTGCAATGAGTGATAAGAAGAAGGTAGAAGACGTCGAGAATACTGACTACCTATTTCTCGCAGACTCGAATGAACTTGTTGATATACTCAAGATGACGGTAGAGGAGAAGCACTCGGAATCATACACAACTAATTCGCAAGGCAGAATGGAATTAAGCAGGTGTGTTTCTAACTTATATCACATTTTTGGAACTATTTTCATTGTAGCCCTCCACAGACAATCCATACAGATTCGCTCCACCCAAGACTCGCTTCACCTGTTCCATCTGTTCCACCTGCTCCACCACTGCACCTGCTCCACCACTTCACCTCCATCTCCTGTTGCTGAGTCGAATTAACGTAGTATGCATTTCGACTCGGAAAATGTATGTGGATATTGTTCCTGATCACACTACCAGTCTAGCCTGCAAATTTGAATATTTCGGGATGTGTGTGTGTGTTTGGCGTATGAGCGAGTGGAAAATGTACCATTTTTTTCTTCAGGTTTTAATTTCCAAGGTTATTCAAGTTCATGGAGTCGAGGTCAAGGTTAGCTACATCTAATATGGCGGCAGTGGTTAGTAACATGATATGCTCATTGACTTATGAATTGATTAATTTTTTCTAGAGTTTTTGTTTTCAAGGCCATAGGTTCAAGGTCAAGGTCACCTGCATCTAATATGGTGATAGTAATTGGTAACATATTATGTTTGCTGACTTTTATGTATTTTTTCTCGAATTTTTGTTTTCAAGACCATGGGATGAGGTCAAGGTCACATGCATCCGAAATGGGGGCAGTAGTCTGTAATGTCATATACTTGCTGACTTTTGTGTATTTTTCTCGAGTTATTGTTTTCAAGGTCATTCAAGGTCTGGGGTAAAGGTCAAGGTCACCTGCGTCTAATATGGTGGTAGTAGTCTGTAACACCATATGCTTGCTTACTTTTATGCATTTTTCTTGAGTTTTGGTTTTCAATGTCATTCAAGGTCATGGGGTCAAGGTCGAGGTCACGTGCATCCAGTATTGTGGATGGGTGATGTGTATCAAGATGGTGAAATGGGTATGGGTGAGGGGTGACCTCTGGAAATTTAAGTATTTTTTGAATATTTTAAAAATAATTTTTAATAATGTATTTTTTGCAATTTTTGGAATATTTTTGGAATTCTTTGGAATTTTGGGGTCAAAGGTCTTGGCCAGTTCTCTTGCCCTGACCCGAGATCACCTGGGTCGCTAAACCGTTTCACCTGCCCAGGGTGACTGGTCCGCCTCACTCTTCTGGCTCAGAATCACTGATCCTGATCTGCCTGGGAAAAACAGAAATTTTTTAGGGGACTAAGGGTAAAAAGGAAAGAAGATGGTGGATAGTGACATAACAACATTGCGGCCAGGTGGCTCTTGCACTCCTGCGCCCCACACCCTTGTGCCCAACTCGTCCAAATCCTATGACTCTCACGTGCCTCAATTTTTTTCCTAGTCTACCCTATTGCTAGGGCTAGAAAATTTTGTGGATTCATTTTAGGGGAAGCTAGACCTCAAACACGTGTATATCTCTTTTATGTTTACGATTGGATCATAGTTTATTATATACACCCAGAGGAACTCTGGACCAATAACAGACCTGCAAGAAAATATGCATCAAATTCTGCGCCATCTAATTTGAAGTAAAACTGGTTATACTCTGGGGCAGCAGCCAATGAACAGAAATCTGAGGCTCAAAAATACACAGGACAGGGGAGTCTAGTATACAGGTCCTTCAACACATGAAATTTTCTGGTCCCTACCTATTGCTAAGTATTAAGTGTATGTTCGAGGTAGGAACGAGATGTAATTGTGTCTCGGGGCTATGTCCCAAACGCCTAAAAGGGAGAGAAGTCATGCAACGGAGGCATGCATCATGGCAGAGAGGGACTGGGCAGCCATGGCTGTGTTTTTGAGGCCATGATTACTTCCCTAGGAGAAAAATTTCTCATTGCGGCATGGGTATTTGAACCCGCAACATTTTGAATAGGAGGCGGACACCTTAACCACTGAGCTATAGCAACTGATGAACTCAAATGCCTCAGGAGGCAGTGCTGCCACAAGAACGAGAACTGAGGTTCCCATAACTCGTTTGAGTGGGTTTACAAATCTAGATTGCAATCATTGAGTCGGCGGCGGGCTGCTGTGTTTCTGTTTGAGCTGGGCTCTGGGCTCGTGTTTATAGCTGTTTTAACTACTGTTACTACCTTAATGTTACAAGAAGTTATAGGGGTGTATCCGAATTTGTAAGGGATGGAGGTCGTAAGAAAAATAAGAGAACTAAATTTTATTTTTAATTTATTTACTTACCTTTTATTTATAACACTAATCCACCTATCTCCACCATTACTCTTGTTGTTCTCTGTCAATGCAATATTTCATATCTAGCTCTATTCTAATTAAAAGTCCTTAAGAATGTCTCTTTATTGGTTACACACTCTTATTTCACACTCATTATTTACACATACGTATTCAATCTGCCATCATTCCAAATGTCTGTCCCTCACGCATGCAGTTCAGTGGTCCCGTCTATCGGCTTCACTCTTCACTGTACCAATGCTCGCAGACCGCAGACTTCACTCCTGCTGGTAACTGTCTTTGCTCTGCTGGCTCATCACTTCGCTGTCTTCGCACGCCTGATGCGGCGCTTAAGGTCGTACAATCCTTCAAACTCTATACTCTAAAGGCTGTTGGCTTGGAGAGCCATCGTGGCTTAAATGGTTTCACTGGCCCGATTGAGAAGGTTATCCACGCCCCAAGTCTTGCGAACATTCTTGCATCACTAACCCCAGAAATTCAATCCACTGAAGGATGGGAGTGCACGAGTCTCGATAGGCTTATCTGGCACACATGGTGACTCGTTTTTGTAAATCTCCGCGCACTCCTTGTGTTACCGCTGTGTTCTTGACACAGTGTTTCACTTGCTCGAGCAGCATGGGGCAAAGGAAACCATGCAGGCCAGTAACATGTAACATTAATAACTTCACGTGAGGTATATTGTGAGGGATTGAAGCTCCACACCAGTCTTCTAACTGGTGTATTGTAGTGCAGTGATGTATGATGTGCATAGTGTTGGCGGCAAGTGGCTACTTAAACTCATATGTATAGTCTATTTGTGGTTTCTTCGCACTTTTTGAATCAAACCTTTTAAAAATCACCCCATGTACAACTTGTTTGGTTTTTGGTTGTTTCCTAAATATGTCTGTCATAAGCGTTTATACTTTGTTAAGATTAAATTATCTTACTTTTAATTATATTGATCTTTTAAGAATATTCAAACAATAGATTATAATATTTTATCTATAATAGATTGATGTGAATGAAACCAGGGAGAAATTGTGTGTATTGGTAATGTCTAGAAAGAAATAGTTCCTATGCAAACTAGACCGAGTGCATACAAAGGAGGTGTGTTGTCCTATGGGTGTAATTTTCTGCACTTGGTTCAGCTTTGTTTGCACGAAGCGGAGGAGTATACCAGAAGTACAACTTTAACAGGGCTTCAGAAAAGTTGGAAGTAACCGTGAATGGACTATAGTATGTGGGTGAGTTCCATACAACCTGAGTCGTTGCTTGTTGTCAACCCCGCAACAAATTGGCCTTGCAGCTCTGCGAGCTAGGGCCCGACCTCGCACTTATTCTCCGGTCATTTCGTAGTGCGATGTTTGTGAAGAAAAGTAGAATGTGATTAGAACACTTTACTAGTGCTCTTTGTACTAAAACTGTTACCAGCCTTGGTAAAGTTAGGGTAAACCATTGTGATAGACGTAGCCTCCCAAAGGTAATCATGTGAATCGTGATTTAATTTTAAAACCTGCCTTAAAGTCTTGATTAAAATATTTTTGTAATTTTAAAAACATTTTAAAGTTTTTCTTTTGTTTTTGAATATTTCAAAATTTTTATATAATTTTTGAAAATTTTAAGAATGTTACTTGATTTTCAAAAATGTTAATACTTTTTAAGATTTTCAAATTTTTGAACTTAAAACTAACTGTACAATGCCTCCTAACCTTTCCCTGATGACTTTATGTGCCTCTCAGCCTGGGTTTCTGATGACACAGTGGTGCGAAACCATCTGCCAGTGTACCCACATGACTTGTCTTGGCAGAGCGAGAGAGTGAAAAGTATGGGAATATGCAGTATTTGTGAATAGTGTATAGAAATGAGCTGAAATCGATTTTGCTTATCGTTTATTGGTACCAGGCAAATTTGAAATTATTAGTACTCAAGTTATGCTTCATCATGCTTGGGTTGAAAGTGCCTCTGTCCTTCATATGAATTGAGCATTAATATGTGAAATATGACGAGTTAAAACTCGTGGAGTGTAGTGAAATGAGTTAAGTTAACTAATTCAATTTGGTAATATGCTTTTACTTTTCATGCTCATGTACGTGGGAACCTCATAGCAGACAGAGAAGAATCCCCCCCCCCCCCCCCCCCCCCCTCATCTCATTTTCTCTTTCCTTGTGCCCCACCACAGCCTGTTACCCCGAGCGAAACAGAAATTTTGGCCACAAAACACACCACAATCGTTGGCTCTGAGAGAGAGGTTGGGGGAGAGGAATAACCTACTAGCTGGCTTTATTTCTTCTGAAGGCAATGCTTAGAATTTGAAAACCTGTCCTAGTGGTCTGGATTCTTGTTTCAATTTGTTTTCTTTTGGTGCAATTTAGTTTTTATATTAATTGACTTTTTAATTTTTTTTATTGGTTTTTAAATAGTTTAAAACTATTATTTAATTTTCTGTTTTTGTATTTGTATTTTTTAATGATTAATTAATCCCTAATACTATCTAATTCTTATTACTGATGTGTCCTTTAATATTATATTAAATACTTATTTTACTTAACTGGCATACATACACATTTACAAGTTCGTAATGGTTGGTGTGTAGTCTCGTCGCTTATGTTCCTGTTGATGTGTGCACCTAATCTATTGCTAAAATGTTGTTTGTGTTGAGCACCCACTTAGCATTGCCATGTTTGCAAGCTGACAGAATATTGTAAGATAAATTTTTAGCAAATTATTTAATTTCATATGATTTTAATGCATAAATCCTGCTTCAAGTAAAAAACAACAATAACTAATCTTGAAATCAGTTTTCAAATAAACTTTTTCATCGTGATGTTTTTCTTGTGCCAGTGTCTGAAAAACATTAAAATAACACATTTCAAGGAATGTTGATTCTGTTACAATTTCTCTCTCGAAAGTCATTGGACTAATCATTGTTCATTAAGGGATGGAGGTATTATATAAGAGAGTTAGTTATAGTTTCCTTTTTTTATTTACAATAACTAAAAACAAAATTCTCCCGACCCTAATTCTCACAATAAATTGGTATAGCTTGCTGTTGGTTACAATTAATGAATTAAATCAATACAATTTATAGTTACTTCAAGGAAATTATTGTAATTAAATAATTAAAAATCAGTCTCAATAATCAGTGTATCAAAACCTATTTAATTATTTTATATATTATATGTCCATATTTGACAGTTCCAATATTTACAATAAAGTCCGTATCACATGTTATTCAGTCCCACTTCAGTTTAGTCCATGTCCCGTCAGTCCGCAATGTTCTAGAGTTCTCCGAGCATCCTCACGCACGTAGCCTTCACTCATCGGGTTCCACGCCCTCTCGTCCATTCACACCATGAACACCTCGTCCGCCGTTGTCTCACAATATCCCGTCGTGGTCAATCTCTCATCGCATTTAACTTCACATTTGCACTCATCCAAATGGCCTCCGCCAAAGACTGCCAACAGTCCAGCTGTAGCTTGTATTTATAGGGTCATAGGCCATTGCCCAGAAATTTTTCTAAATTTCGCATTGCGCTGAGGGTCCTAGTTTCCTGAATATTCTTGGGCATCCTCTAAATTCATCAGCTTCTCCAGCAGGGAGGAGGAGTGGCTACGACATGAGCCAGATCACAACTGTCAATCATATCCCTCCGCCCCCAACCCCAGGCGAGCGATGGGGCAGCGAGCTGGTCTGCCTGTGGGGAGGGGAGCCTCGCAGAGCCTTGTCCGTGCATGTGTAACGAGAGCTCGCGGCCGGTGTGAGCTACAACACACAACAATACTAACAATATATAGGTTTTGCAGCATGCTTCGTAGAGAGTTGTGTAGGGTGTTGATAACTCGGAAGTGTACCCTCTGCGTAACCCTTAAAACATCTCATTTTTGTAATATTATTTTCTGTAATCATTTATTTTGAAAGTGTATTTTATATTTTCATTTTTAAGATGCTTTTTGCAAGTATTTGAGATACGAAATACCTATACATTACTTTTCTATACTTTAAGAAACTAAAAAATAGGAAATCTTTAAAGGTGGCATTGTCCTGGTCTAAATATTTGTACAGCAGAATATTGGTATAGACCTGACCCTTGAAACATTAGCTGTAATGGCTGCTTGACTAAATGAAAATGTAAATGACTTTTTTTTGTAAGTATTCTTTTGACAGAAATACTATACAGTGTTAATAAAGATAATGTTTCTATTGTGAAAGGTTTAGCTTGCATTTAGCTGTTAAGAAATACAATATTTGAGAAGTCATTGTATTACCCACTAATCAAGATTTTACTCAGGAACTATTATTACGATCACAGATTCTAGCGTGAAATTATCGCTGGTACACTGTGAGTGTAGTGTGTTTCACGTGACAGACTGTGTTAGGCATTTTATTGGGCAACTGTAAAAAGTAAAAAAGTTACATCAACATGTTTTTCTCGAATATAAAAATGCTATTGCAGTTTTTTGTGTTTCTGGGCTATTATACAATTGGCAATAATACCATTTTTTTCAAGGCGTATTTTGTTGTGGTTCCATGAATTAAACTAAAGAAAGTTATATATTAACTTTACAATATTCTGGGAGTACATTTGATCTTGTTTGAACTAGACATAAGTGATAGATTCATCAAAATATTATAAACAAAAAATTTCATGAAGATCATGATAAAATTATTCCTTTTGTCTGGTTTTGGAGAGTACATTTTAAGCAAGAGCAACTTGCACCTTTTATAGTATTCAGAAATAATTTATTATTATGTATTTCTTTTATTATTTGAACCATAACAAACTTAACTTTGCAGTAAAAGTGTTGTTGCAGGTTGTGTGATGTCCCTTGGGGGATGTTGGAATTGTCTCTTCAAGACTGCATCAGCACAAATGAGATGAAAATAGGTTAATGCTTGGTGGGTCTGGTTGCTCAATTCATGTGGACAATTTGTAATTTTAGTAAGCCTGGAGAAGGGATAAAATGATAATATGTGTATATAAAGAGGGGATGGAATGGGCTAGTAATGGAACTTGAATTACTTTGAGAAGGATCAAATTATATGAGGTGTAGAAGAATTGATGGAATGGGCTGGTTGGTAAGATTGAATTACGCTGAGAAAACTTATTTCATCAGTATCAAATACCACACTATTCACATGAAATATCCTCCTGGTATGGGATCGCTAGAGATAAAACTTTGTTTGCTGTGGGAGAAGGCCAAAGTGCTTATTGGACAGCTATAGTTGTCCATTATGCAGAGTAAGTAGCCAACATGTTTAATGAATTGGCTGAATTTTTTGGAACAAAAACTTTATCTGACTAAAATATAAACAACTCATCACACACAACACACACACTCACTCACTCTCTCACACTCTCTCATGCTCACACTCTCACTCAAACTCGCATTCGTACACTTGCACTGGCACAGGCACTCACTCCCGCACTCGCACTAACTCACGTACTCACACTCACTCTCGTACACTCTCTTCCACACCCACACACACTCTAACTCACCTATCTCCTTCATCTCTGTCCATCTTTCCCCCCTCTATCTTCATGTCTTTACCCTCTCTCCCTCCCTCCTGTGTCTGTATGCATATTGTGTGTATTTCATTAGTTGGCAGACTGAATTTACCTAGATTTTTCCATTGTACTGTATAATTATGTTTAAATAATCTCTCCTGTGCTTAAGATTAGTCAGTGGCCATTGTTTATGCTATTGCGGATTATTTGTTACTATCTGTTATAGTTTTGGGTAGGTACTTAAGTATTTTCTCAAACTGCAATTTTATTTTTCATTCAGGGTTGTCTTGCTCACTTTCCTGCTGCTGCTGATGATGAATATGTTTATAGAGATGTTGTAATAACAATACTAAAACATTAAGTCCAGTGGGGGATCTAGAAAGTCGTTTAGGAGGGCCTACTTAAGTGATAGATCACTGTACATTATGAACAAACCACATTCTTATCAGTACACATTAAGTTGTAATGCTACATATAAAATTCAATACTTAGTGGATAGTATTTCTAAATACTTTTAAAATGTCCTATTATGGTACTATATTGAGTATAAGTGTTATAGGTACTGCACTGTTAACAATATACTTTTTTTTAAAGATTAATAATCTTTTATTATTTAATATTTTATTTAAGATTCAAAGGAGGGGCTCAAGCCCGCTTAGTCTTCCACCATTGGACCCACCACAGATTAAGTTCAAGGCATGTTATGATGACAAAATGTAAATATTAGGAAGTTCCTTAATAGTCACACTTGATACAGGCTCTTCAGGGATAACTGAGCACTTTTGAAAGATTTGCTCAGAATCTACATTTGTTCTCATTTTGTATCCTTCTGCCATATGAAAAAATAACACTGCCATGGACATAAGTACCTCATTCACGAGCCAAGTGAAACTATGGCATTGTTAGAAATGTTCATGTTTTACAAATTTGCAAATTTGTACTATATTGTGTATAAAACAATTAATAACTGCAGTGGCCATAAATTTAAACATAACTTTCACAGTGCAACATCAAATCGTAGAACTGTCTTTATTAATTAACTGCCTACTTAACTGAAAAGTTGCATGCCAGTCTGTACTGCAGCATATTTGTATTTATGGCCCATTTTTTTTAAAAAGGTATTATTGATGTTAAGCAAGCACCTTCAAAATATTGTTAATTGGTTTATCAATATTTTTGTTGAGACTTGAACTTTTAGGGGTACATCTTGATTTCAGGAAAGTTGAACATATGTTAGTGAAAGTTTGCCAAATATTTTACTGGTTGGGAATTACCAAAAGCACTTTTTAACAAAAGGTAGTAGCGGAGCTTTAAGTTTTGGTAAACGCTGCCATGTTTATGGAATTTTCAATTGTATAATTGCTTAGCCAAGAACATGCAGCTTATTATACAAATTTTTTATATATATATATTTCAAAACTGATAAAATGCTTTGTTGAAATCAGCTTAACTTATTCCTAAACCTTGTATATTTGTATTGTTTATTTTGTCATTATTAATGTTTGTTGTTCATAAGGGGGCCATGGTGGTGTACTGGTTAGACTACTTTACACCTACCAAGGTGAACCGGGTTCGATTCTCGGCTGGGTCACCTCTGGATTTTCGCATGTGGAAATCAGCCAAATGATGCCACTGGTTGGCAGGTTTTCTTGGAGATCTCCCATTTCCCTTGCCGTTGCATTCCAGTACTGCTCCATACTCACCTCATTTCACCCTTATTGGCTCTCAAGACCTCTATGTTAAGAGCTGCCCAAATCTCTTCACTCACTCGTTCATAGCCTGGGTGGAATACTGAGTAATAATCTTGCGCAGTATGTTAAATGTTGACTTTGTAGCTCAAGTCAGCAGTTGTCTCAGCCTAGTTGGACTGGGAAATAAAAATTCATGCCCTAGTGATGGTGTTTTTATTTTCCTTACTCCTTCCTTTCTTGTTCATTTCCCGAGTCTTTGCTCCTATTGTGGACAGTGGCGTACCCTCTCCACAGGCTTTGCTTCCTTTTGAGTAGAAGCCTTCCAGTCTTCCAGGATCTTACTGCCTATTGGTGGTAGCAGACCTTTACCCTATCCTGTGTCATATCCCTCTGTCACTTAAATGCTGAAGAAGGAGGGACACGTCACTTGGGAGTCTTGTTTTGAAATTCTATCATCAGGTTGGTGTATAACGTACACCATGGGGTGCATCCTTCATTTAGCATCTAATTAAATAATGTATTTCTGTGCAGTGGCATGTGGTGAACTGTTGCAAGGTATGATGGTGCTTGCCCACTGCTGTACATTCTCGGTGCATTCAGCAGCAGGAGATAGTAACCACCATGCAGCTTAGAGAACCTGAATGCATTCTGACCTCTTACAAGCGAGTAGCAAGGGACCCATTACACACATAGTGTGGCGTCAGCTTCGAAACTTCGTTTTAGTGGTGGAATGTAATCTAGCCAGCAACAAGGTATTTAGTACAAAGCTATTTCCAGCTTAACCTTGCAAAACAGTTCACCAGATCCCACTGTTTCTGTGTATGATACTTTAACAAATATTGTTTCATCATTGTATTGTTTATTTGAGTGGAGATTACTTTATTAAAATCTATTTCATGCCATTGTATTTTTTATGTCTAACGCTGCAGGTGGATCATCAATATGGATGGGGCTCAGGGCACATTGTACGAAGGTGAACATTTCCAGTTACGGTTCAAGTTCAGCCCAAAGTATCCCTTCGACTCGCCAGAGGTACTGTTGTAAGGCAATATCAAGTTGTTAAACAATATCTTGATGCATTATTGTATACATATATATTTATTTGGGAAATGACTGTTAGGTTGAAGATGTAAAATGCATCAATATTGTAAAAATAAAACTCTTGCATGTTGTTGTGCTTTTCTTTAAGGCCATTTGTGCGTGCTAATTTTTTATGTTTAAAATTACGTAAACTTTGCCCATTACATTTATTAATACAGTTAAAGTTGTATGTTGTGTATCTCTTAAATAAAAAAAAATGCATTTCAGTGAGTGTTCAGAGAATAAGTAGGAGAGAGCAGGGTAAAGTGGCCAGTGCGGGCAAAGTGGTCGTCAGCTATTACTCCACTGGAGAGTACTGAAGTCTAGTGGCGAAGACATGAAATAGTTCAATGGGAAGCCATTAGTTTCCTGAGAACATCCAAACAGGTGGGTGTTAAAGTTATTTGTTTTATTAAAGTTTTTGTGGTTTTACGCATGTCTGATGTAATGTAAGGGATTCTTACTACATATTTATCTAAATAGGTAGTAAAATTATAATT
Organism: Dryococelus australis; assembly: GCA_029891345.1. Lineage (NCBI taxonomy): Eukaryota > Metazoa > Arthropoda > Insecta > Phasmatodea > Phasmatidae > Dryococelus > Dryococelus australis. The sequence goes on along the minus strand of CM056995.1, from coordinate 332,443,235 downwards.
ATTTATTATAATCTCACTAAAAGAGCATGTTTTAAACTTGAAAACGACGTTCCAAAACGTTAATAGATTCCGTGGTTTGTACTCTGGGCTAGATTTTGTATGATGGCGTCCAAGAGGGCGTTTACCTGAATGTGTGGCCACTTTGCCCGAACTATGTAATTAGTGTTATTTACATAAAACTAAATACATAACAATAAAAACCAATGTACCACTCGTGGATTTTTTTCAATCTACACTGTAAAAAGTGTGGTGCGCATGGCACTTGTGTGTGTATTCTTATGGTGTATGCTTCACACTAAACTAGTTAGTGTGAGAGGCTTGGTGGTTAAAGCTGCAGTGTGTCTAGGACAGCTCACATTTCACATACAGGTGCAGGTGGCCATCAGATTTAGTTCTCTTCAGTTAAAAGAAAAAAGCAGGTAAAAATATCACAGCATTTACCAAACGGTTCTTACATACTCGCATCCACCTGCAGCTTGCAAGCTCACACTACTGGCAAGATGGCTTTAAAATATTGAAACACAGTTACGAACTGAATTGGATATCTAGCCACGAATACTCTTTCCGCCCCTCTTCTCAACACATCACCATATTTTCTTCACGTTTAGTCCGCTGGCATTTAAAGTATCAAGAGCTATAGGTTGTTCATGGTAAAATGAGCACCTTGGAAAGCCCTGCTTAAGATCTACTTGTGTGTATGTTGTGTATTCTTCCGCCTTATTTAAAATTAACATTGCCATGGGCCTCATCACTTTATTCATGTGTTGGTCAAGTGAAACTCTGTAATTATTATAAAAGTTAATATTTTACATATCTTTTCATTTTCATACGTCAATGCATAAAAATAAAACAGAAAAGGAAAGAAATAATTTAAGTTATCATAAATGGTGACCTAACACTTTTTATTCAACGTTAAGATATGGAACTATTTTTCACCCATCATTGTCAACTTTACTGAGTGTATGTCGCTCAGTGTGCCCGTTGTCGCTCAGTGTGCCCGTTTAAATATACGCAGGCATGAGGCAGTGACTTGACTTTTTTATAAGGTTGCTTTCAAAAGTACTCACTTTATCGTGAATGGCCTTTAGCAAACTCTACCTAGCCTTCCAGTAACAATACAACAATCACTGTGCCTCTCATTCGCCGTATTTTTACAAATTGTGTTATCGAAAATCAGAGTGCACATGGTGCGTGTAGCGAAATATTAATAAATAGGGCTGTTTTGGCCTGCAACCCAAGCGGTTGGATGCAATAAGACATTCTTACTCACTGGTTTGACTAAATTTTTTTAACCACTCTAAGCCAACAGTTGAAGACCCAGTCCTACTCATTCTTGATGGACATGCGGCATACACGAAAAACATCGATTTCATATAAAAAGCCAGAAAAAACCATACTGCTGTCATATATCTACCACCACACTGCAACCAATAAACTTCAGCCTCGGATGTTTCATTTATAGCTCCTTTCAACACATTTTATGTGCAAGCAATCAAGAAGCTTCTTCGTAACAACCCTGGGAGGATTGTAACACAATTCCAAGTAGGAAATCTACTTGGAGTAGTATTTTTACGAGCATCTTTGCCAGTTACTGCTATTAATGGATTTCGGAGATGTGGAATTTTTCCGCTGAACCAGCGTGTATTTTCTGATGCTCATTTTTTCTCTGCAGAGACCACAGAGATTCCAGTGTCTCATGATAATCCTGCAGAAGTTGGCAGTAAAGATGATGCAATGGCTGATGGTGATAAGAGAATGGCTTGTGGTGAAGATGCAACAGTATGTGGTGGTTGTGATACAGCAGCTGGAAGTGAAACTGCAGCACCAGTTAGTGAAGTTGCAGTGGATGGTGGTGAAGATTTAATGCCTGGCAGTGAAGATGCAGCAGCTAGAATTGAAGATGCAGTGCCCGATTATGAAATCGGATCAACTATGACTGAAAATACCAGAAATGCCAGTAAATGTCTATATGAGAGCCAAGTGACCGACCTTGAAACAAGCACATAATTTGCTGTATCCCCGAGAGGTAGAGTACCTTTGCCAAGATCCAACACTAAACAATAAACTAATCTCAAGAAACGTAAAGCAGCATTTATTACTTACAGCCTCTAAAATACAGAACTTTTGAGGGGAAGGAGGGGCGGGGGGGAGGGGAAGTCAACACAAAACATTAATAAATCTATAAACCAAAAATAATAAATTTAAAACTGGAATGCTTAAGAAAAAATTTTCTGTCAAATCTAGGCAAAGCCTTTTTATGAAGATGAAGAAGAGAGTGACGACACAGATTGCTTATATTGTAAAGAAGCACATTCAATCTCAAAAACCAGTGAAGTTTGGATCAGATTCTCTCGCTGCCACCAATGGCTGCACGAGGTGTGTGTTGTGTGCGAAGAGGAACATAAAAACTTTTTGTGTGAAGACTGTGTAAGCACCAAATGGTTTATTTGTTGACAAAGACAAATGACACACCATTTTTTTTTTTTGTGTTTGATAGGCTAAACTTTATGAGTAATATTACCTAGGTCAGGTTAAGTGGAGACATTTTATTTGAAGACTCTTAATCCTAAACAGTTTATTTGCTGACAAAGTGTAAATACATGTCATGGATTTGTATTTGCTGTTTTGTAGATTTGCGTATATATTTACCTAAGTCTGGTAAAGTGGCCAGTCACTGACCCCCTTTACCTGACTTGGGTGGGCAAAGTAGCTATTTGGTCGACAAATTTCTGAAATTCTTTAAAAATTAATCATTTTCAGTACACGAAGAACATAATCTTTTTTTGTTTGTACAATAACTATATTGTAGGAAGGGATATTTTCAATTTTTTGTTAGTTACAGTAGACAATTTACATAACATTTACCTTAGCATGGCCACTTTACCCTGCTCTCCCTTATTTAATATTTTGTCCACTACATATTTGGAAGTATATAAATAAAAATGTTACTTGCTCGTGTTCACAATATTTGAAGGACTAAGTGCTAGTAATGACTTATATGAAACATAATTTTGAAATTTCTTCATTGGATTGAATAAAATCTTAATTTTTTGTGATTTTGTCCCAAAAGTTGAGCTTTTTTTTTTTTACTTGTGCTTATCATTACGGTTTGTCGAAAACGTTCATAAAATAGGTCAACCCACTAAGTGATGTTTTTACTTTCATAACCTCTTTATGTAATTGTAATGCAAAATGAAACATGTGTTCTACGAACTTCTCAAGCTGCAACAATTGCCTTACGAATGTACCTGGAACTATGCTTCTGACCTATTTACAAACTGTCGTGGCCCCAAGAGGCATTTGTACCTTTATGTGAGAATATCATTTGAATGTAATTGATATCCTAGCTGTGATCATTTTCACTGCATACCAGTGGCCTTCAGGCAGGCTAGAGTTAGCATGGAGGGATCAAAGGGGTTGGTGCTAAGCAGATTGGGCTGCCGTACTGAAAGGACACTTTGATATCTGTCTGAAGTATGGGTGAGGTGAAAAGAGTGTGGGTAGAGAGGGAATAGAATGCTTCGATAGTGGAAACTAGAGTGATCCAAGAAGACCCACTGGCCTTTGGAAACGTCTACTACTTTTCCTATTTATGAAAAATCCTTATTCGTATCAACAGGAAATTAAGCCTGACTTGCCATGATGGAGGATCATTTGCTAATCACTCTGCAGGCAAGGTTGCCTCTAAGGGGAATCGTGTATTTGAGTATTAAGGGAAAATTAAAATTTTTATGGTGGTTAGTTAGAAATAGATTTATATTTCTGCGGAGTTTTTTTTTCAAAATGTAATGAATAAAACACCTGATATAAAGTAAAAGTTATGTTTAAGTTATAATTTTTTTCAAAGTAAAGTAATTTTTTTGTTAAAATTGTATATGGTTGTTTTATGTTTAACTTAATTTTTACTAGTTTGTTACCTTATTACATAATCAGACACTGTGCTGAGTATGCATTTTGCAGTTCCCTTGTGGTCTGTCCTTTTTTTTTTTTTTCTTGTTGCCATAGCTAACATTAACTGCCTGTATGTTTTTTGTATTTTGAAAAAATGAAGTCTGTACATTTTATTCTGTGGGTCTGAGTTTTAAAACACAAACCATAATCTAATTTGAAAGTGGGATGCAAGTAAGCTTATAAACTAGGTAGGTAAATGATATATGTTGATTGGGAACAACAGAATGTTTTAGAAAATTTCTGCAGAATATGTAAATTTCTTGTTGTGATTTAATAAACATACAGAAGTGAATTAGTATTTGAGATAATGTTTACATCATTTGTTTTACAAACAGAGTACTGCTCCTAGCACATATATCTTGGTTTGATGAATTTCCCTTTAGTTTAAGCTTAAGCTGGTGGTTATTTTTGTTAGCATTTACATTCTTTCCGTTCTTCTCTGGAGCATCTTGACGTGCCATCATGGCAAGAATAGGTGTTGCACAAATTTTACTTTACTTTATCTTGATGATACATAGTTTTGTCATGATCAAATCCCTGACAGAATGGGTGTTGCTACTACGTAAATGGCATCATCGTAAGAAGTAGTGTCATCTTAAGCAGTAGCAGCCCAATTGTTGTTAGTTTTGTTGCTGTTGACCTTGTTTCCATTTATTGTAAGAAGGCATGTTAAAGTGGTCTGCTGTGATGGGGCATATCCATGCTCGTACATAAGTGTGTACAGTCAAGAGAAGTATATGTAAAACAATCTTCAAGAAGACATCCATCTCTTAGATAGGGATAGGTGCTGTCCGAGAGTTTCCTCCAGCACCTATGATTTTTTTTACAGTAGTTTTCCAAAAAGAAAACATTAATTCAGGTAGTAAGTAGAGGTTTAAAGATTTTTTTTCTTTGGAAAAATTGAAATGTTTGTGGGGCAAAATACTGCTGTTGAAGTATATTTATACCTTGTATACCTGACAGTTTTCAGTATTATATTTATTATTTAATTACCATTAAATTTTTCAATTTGCAAAAAAAAAAACAATTTGATGAAGTCATATTTTACTGAGTGACAGAAAAGTCTTTTTGGAGATGCTGAAGGCTTACCTGTGTTTATTTTTTGTTCTTAGCCTCACAACTTTCCCATATACCAGGCTTTCCAGTCAGTTCTTTCCAGCATTAACAATTGTTTTATCCAGCTTGGTTTGTCTCACTGTTGTGAAGTAGTTATAAACCAAGATGGAGGTGCAAACTTATGTGCGTTGTACTGTTTGTCCATCATTTCTCTATGTATGTGTTGCAGGTAACGTTTATCGGGTCCAACATTCCAGTGCACCCACACGTGTACAGCAATGGCCACATATGCCTCTCGATCCTGACGGAGGATTGGTCGCCTGCACTTTCCGTCCAGTCAGTTTGCCTCAGCATTATATCTATGCTCAGCAGTTGTAAAGAAAAGGTAAAGCTGCATGCTGTCTTCCATGCCCGTTTCGTAATTGGTATAAGTTGCACTTATGAGATAAGATTTCTATTGTATTGCAGATAAGAAGTATATTGACGCGTGTTACTTAAGCTATCGGTCGTACAAGTAACTTTTGGGACTGCGCTAGGTCAGCCGTGTATGAACTAGGAAACTTAGTTTGCCTTCTTACCAGTTACCAGTGTTGGCAGTGTGGGCTGTGTACTGGGTACAAAGCCGAGTACAGTTGGTCGGGCAATGTGTCTGACAGTTACACTGGCCCTCTGGGGCAATGTTGACTTACCAGAGCTCGGTGGACTTGGCTTTGATGAGGTAGTAGTGGTGCTGCAGGATGGTCGGGTGGACTCTGTGATCTTCCTGGCCTTGGCAGGGATGGAGCTGCTGTAATGCTCGGCCAGATGTCGGCGATTCCACTTTGTTCCTTCCCAGCTGCCGAAGTGTGGATTGGCATGCCTGAGCCTGGTGTCGCTCCCGGTGACCAGGGCCTGGACTACTGGATGATCTTCGTAGCCAGTCTTAGTCGGGGCAGAGTAAAACACAAAACTCCGGATGGGGTATACCGGTCTCCCTGCAAGTGGAGTGGCTTGGGCATGTCCCTGTGGGGTCTCGATTCCTGGAGCGATGAGGTTAGCTGCACAGACCTGCTTAGCGGCACTGAACTCCGCCTTAGTTTCTGCTCTCTTGAGTTCCATGCCTGACGTGGAATGGCATAGACGTACAAAACACTTAATTGCCTTGAAATGGCAAGCAATAGGTGTAGTCCTGACAAGGCATGTAAGCCGACAATGGCTGACAGTGTGCTCCCTGGCTTCAAACAGTGCAAGCACCTGGAGGTACGTGTCGTAAACCATCGTCCTGCCACTGCCGGGTGTGGTCCACAAAGGTATGGCCTCCAATCCCAAGCAAATACGTACCCCTGCCAATCCCTTAGCTAGACGCTCCGGTCAGCGATATTATTTGAGGTGGCTGTTCCGCCTCAGTGGGGTGTGTACCTAGTGGTTGAGGCTTTACCTATACACAGAAGTGTACAGAATGGATGGCTGTCAAAAGATGAGCTGTATCTAACTACGGGCAGGTGCCTGAAGGGGGTTGTCCTACTGTAGGTTCGTAGAAAACACCTGGTCCCATGCTTGCCCTTTTATGTTGAATACTTTGTGACAAATAGGTTCTACTTCTAGGACAAAGAACTCTTGGATATGTTAAAGAATTAATATTTATTGAAACAATAAATATTAGGTGACTCGTACGTAATACCAAGTAGGTTTGTGCAACGGAAGTATTATCTATGCAATTAACGGGTGGAGGTGACTCGCTCCTAAGACTTCTTAAGATGGAAGTGAAAAGAATAAACTAACTGATGCAACTAATACCTATTGAAGGGTTGCTTAGAAGAGGCCCTGACCTTATGTGTGTTGTAGGAGGGGGTTTGGGGGGGGGGGGGTGTGTTTACCACTACCAGCAAGTAGTGTTAGCTGTCAACCCAGAAAGGTCAACAACGAAAGTGTTAGGTCACTGGTCGATGTCTTCTGCAGACGAAGGCTTGTGGTGATGGCGATTACCAGAGGGTGTTGAAGCCTCTGGAAGGTGGTGGCAGTAGCCACTGGTGCTTGGTGAAGAACTGGAAGCTTTTGGAGAAGACCATAAGGGCCTAGATCAGTAGAGAGCACCAGCACACAAAGTGTTGAGGTGAGTTACTGCAGATTATGATATCTCCCGACCTGGGATGCGCACGGCCTTATATGCGGCTCGCTCACGAGTGTGTGCTGGGCCGGGGTGGGAGGCATGACGTGCCCCTGTGGCATCTGCCTGGAGTGAGCGGGGTGGGAGAACTACCCTTGTGTGCTCGGTACATGTCCTCAGTCACTCCGCGGGGCTCGGCCATCTTTGGCAGTGTGGCGACACTCTGTCTGCCAGGTGTGTCAGGGAGGCTGATGTGTCACGCTGCCGTTTTGAGTACCTGGTGTTTTGCGTGCATAAATGGTGTGTTTGAGGTGAAACTATCTCTGCGAATTCGCAAAACTCTGTGCTTGGTTTGCTCCTTCCTTGGGTTTTAAGACTCCTTAGCCAAGAGAGAATGGCAGGTCAGGAACAGTCCGGAAACCAAGTATCTTCAATGTCCTTTCCTGGGAACATATCCTGCTGTACATCTTGGTGTCGTTTCCTTTAGTTGTTGAAGAACGTATGGATGGGTTGTAGTCATATTTGGTATAATAGTATAAGTGGCACACATCTATTTGCCCCCCTCTGTTGCGATGGAGGTTCATCCGTCATTGGTAAAGGTGGAGAAAGGGACAGCAGAGCTATTCCCCCCTCTCTGGAAGGTCTGGACGGTCTTAACTGTGGGAGCCGTTCTGAAAAAGAAATCTTTAACTCTTAGGCAAGATCCTTAAGGTTCAGGCAGATGGCATCTGTAAGAGCAATTGCTCTGTGTGCTGGGGCGGTGTAGAAACACGTCGGGCTGGGCAAGGAGTCAGCTGTAGTTCTATCCCACTCTCGGCAGCTGGCTGTTCCTCTTTCAGCCTTGCCTGGCCGCCCGGCCATCCGATGCATCATGCCGTTCAGAGGACTATGTAGCTGCACGTCCAAGGTCAAGAAGCGAGGGAGCGATACAGGCGACACTAACACGCACGTCTAGCACCTCATCGCTCCTACGTGTCAGGCGTGCAGTGTTTACATCCTAATGCTTTACTGTGTAATCTAGATCTGTAACTGTGGAGATTTATTACACACAATGAAAGTACACAGATGAAACTACCTGCGTATAATCATACTTTTCTCTTACTGTTTAAAGAAACTTCATAGGCAAGTTTTAAAAATGTGATATTTGACCACTTTCATGATTTTTTTTCTCCAATAATACACTTAATATGAAAAATTAAAACGATAGCGACATAGACAATAGTTTTTTTCCTTTATGGCAAAACTCTTATTTCCATAACATTTATTTACAGAGATACGCATTTACATGTAAACAACGATTTCACAGAAAACGTTTCAGTACATAGGACCCTTAATGTGTTTGCTCCCCTGTGGAGAGCTTACTGTCAAGGATGACGCACTGTACCGGGTGTCCACGCGGCCTCCATGAATAAGCATGCCATGACAAATACAACAGAAGCGCTGTGGATACCTAATATAAAATATATACAAAAGAAACCTGAAAAGGAGAATTATGCAAAGAAAACGGCACCCATAAACAAAGGGAAACACTAAATGTACAAGGTCTTGCTCACGGAGGGCAGATAGGAAAACAACTATCGCCGTGCTTGCGGTGGTGTATTTAGGTTGGAGGTAAATCTGGCCAAATCTTTGGGGCAACCTGTAGGTCTCACCGCAAGCCAACAGTTACGGGTGACATAATAGAGGTTGCCAACCCCTGGCCTTCCGTCACTTCAAAGTGAGTACAGTCAAATAAATTGACGAAATAAACATATGTGTACAAGATCACCCTACATACTAAACATGGCACTCAAAACAAAATATTGCACTTAATGCGTGCCTGGTTAGACTGACTGGCATATTTGTTGAGGATTTTTCCGCTAGACCAAAAGCGGGGTGGTTAGCTCTGGTTAGAAGGCGTGAGGCGAGGGGTGTTGGTTACCGCATACTTACACTGTTGTCTTGGGTGTTGTTGTTGATGCTGGTTTCAGCCAATAGTGGCAAGCTCGGTCCACTCCGAAGCTGAAATTCCAGTTGTAGGCTTCACGTATCCAGAAGTTCAGGTTTGCCCAGCCATGTCTTGCCTCAGCACGGTTTAACTACCCTCTTACTACAGAGTGGCATGATGGATGAGTACGAAAGCAAGGCGACAAGTAGATTACTAGGACTGGAGCAGGCGCTACTGCTTGGTACCAAAGTTGGGCGGCGCAGTCCTGTTCCGCCTGCCTTTCTTGCATAGGAGGTGGTAATACCATCCACGGTTTGATACCAACGTGAGCTAGTTATTGTTCCCTATGTCTTTTGCTACTCCTTACCTTGTAAGGCATAGAGTAAAACAGTTTTACAGTTTACGTAATGTAGACAGGAACAGTTACTACAGTGTAACCCAATAGTGACTTGCTGGCATGAGCTCGATAAGATTCCTACTGATCCCCCACGCATGCGTGTTGATCGGAGACATGGATCCGTGTCGACCATCAAGCCTCTACTGGTTGTGCGTTCGCACAGGGTTGAGAGGCAAACCCCAGGCTAATGTCACTTCAGCACTGAATTAGTGCTCAAAGCCTGAGCTTGTAGCCCCTTCTTTTGTGAAGGTGTTTCTAGTTGTGGTGTCGCTATTTCTCCCCACCAGCACTAAATTAGTGCTTGGGTGGCTGGAAAGAAACAGATAGCTGTCTAATGTGGATTTCAAGAATCTCCTGGTTCCTGTTGGCAGTGCACGTCGTACTCTGTCTCTAACCGTTAACACAGACCCTGTAAATGAAAAGCAGAAGAGTAGTGAACAATGGGTGTTTATTGAATATTCAATAAGCACGTGACCCTTGCTACCTCCTACCAAACTATGGAGAGCTGAATGTAACTGCGGTTCCAGGTGTAGATGACCTGGCTCTATGTCAAAAGGGGAATATCTGGTTCTAGACAAGTACAAAATTACTTAAAGTCAAACTGAGGTAAGTAAAAAGTGTCTGGAAGGAACAAAGTGAAGTTAGATATGTATGTACCTGTTTGTTGGTAGTTGAGACGTGGTAAATAGCCTCTGGGGGCATACTTGAGGCTTACAAGATCTCGGGAGGTCCCAGCACTGAATTAGTGCTCTGGGATGTTGCAAGAGAGTTTGAGAAAGAATGAATGCCCTAGCCTGGCAGCTTCCCGACTTATGTAGTTGAAGCTTGTAGGCTGCCTGGCACGGGCTGCAGGGAGATAGAGCATCCTGCCCTGGTTGGCGTGGGAGTCGGAAAACTCGGGTCAGCAGTTGTAAGTGTTTCTGCTTCGTGCCTTTTTGGTGGCGCTCGGCCTTGCCCGGTTGCAGCTGGTTTATTGGCTCTCTGCACGAGGACGGCAAGGTGGGGGGGGGGGGGCTGGCTTGCCTGCCAGGTTGCGTAACCTTCAGGTGAAGAAAATTCGCTCATAAGTTCCTGTTGCCTAGTAGAGTAGGCAGCCATGAGTTCATGTAGAAAATTCTCTAGGTCTGTAGCAGTGGAAGTAAGAACATTTAGCGATGAGTCGTAATTGTGGTTGATTAGTAGTATGAGCGGCACGTGTCACATTGCATTCGTTTTGTACTTCTTGGGTTATTTGTACTGGATTGCAATGAAGCCCTCGGTCTTAGTCCTTGGTTCGAATCTAGGTCGAGGTTAAAAATAATTAAAGCTGCAAGATGAAATAAATGGACATAGTACTCTTATGAATAAAGTAGATAGGTGAAACAAATGCTCTGCAAAAAACCCATACTTATATATTTATAGGTTTACCTAACTACACACATAAAAACTTAACTATCTGTATTCTTTCCTTGAAGGGAGTCCATTCTAAATTATCTAAGCTAATTTTGCAGTATGATGTCTCTATCGTCGTGTAACACTGTCACTGGTGCGTGTCTATGGGTGTTACTGATTCCTAAGTGGGCTGTTGGCCACTGTTTGTATTTCAGCGAGACTAGATGGAATAAAATATTTGTAGCACTATTGTTTGGAATGGCTGCATAACTGCCAATTCTACATACCGTCTATCTCGTTTCACTGTCGTTCTTATACGTATTTCTCACCTTGGTTCATATTTAGAAACGTCTTACTGTTGGCAAATCGTCTCGTACTTGGTGTACTAATTCTGCTTGTTAGGAATAGCTAATAACTGCTACACCATATCACTGTTTGTTCATTGTATTATTTATGCGTGCTAAAATTGTTAATGCACCATATTATCTTCAAAACGTTAATACCGGCAACTAATTACTGATGCCTTCATTGTCTGTTCTTAGTGAGGGCCATTGATGAGCCCTCAATATAACACGTAAACAGTTTAAAATACTGTATTGATTGCTTAAAACTGCTATTCAATATACTGTCTGTTCCTATTACTCGTAACCTGTTGACGATAGCTGACGGGAATGTGGCCAAGTGTCAAGTCACTAACTAATCTCACTGATTGTTTGTCTGTTGCTATCGCAAACTGAGGCTTGGTGAGCCATCCCCGTTGTGCTAAGCGTTCCGCGAGCGAGTGCACTGTTGGGCTCCTCATCCTCGGGGACATTTAGTGGGTTGCTCACTGATACCTTTAGTCGGTGGGTGAAGGCCATTGGTGGGATTGTAGTCCACCTGACCATTCATTTTGGAAGATGTCTGAAGGGGTTCGGAAATTTCTTTTTGCTCGCTGATATCTTGTGGAGTTTTCGGTACCACTTGTGATGGGGGCCCTTCTGTTTCGGCGGGGCTTGGCGACTTAGGTTCCGTTGTCAGGGCTTCCTCCGTGTCCACGTTCGACTCTCTCGTTGTACATATGGCTTCAAACCCTGGTTCTGGAGTAGTGACAGGCTGGGGGGAAAGGTTTTCGGGCTCTTTTGCCACCTTCGCCTGTGGTGGTTTCAGATTGCTCTGATATTCGGCTGGTGTAATGAGGTTTCTTCCTGGTTTCTCGGTCCAGGGGACTTCACCAAGAGACCTCTCTGCTCACTGGGGTAGTTCGCTTATGTGTGGTTTACTGTTTGCGGGCAAAGCTCGTCAGCGTCGAGGGCAAAGATCTCACTGTGACTTCAGCTCGGCACTTTGGAAAGTCTACTTTTGAGGGCTTAGAGTAGCTTGGCTCCCTGTCGGTATCGGTTGTTCATACCTCGGGCCACATGTTAGGCCTTGGCTTGATTTCGGGAGTCGTGGTTGGTCAACGCTTCCTATGACGGCGTCGGGCTCTTCGTGTTTGGTTACTGTTTTCCCACGGGTGATTCGGGGGTAGTTGGTGCACTTCTACATGCAATTATTGGAGGTAACTAGGGTTACGGGAGGGTAGTATTGTATTAAGTTGACTACCCTCCCAGTTGATTAAGGTTCCTCCATTTCTTCCCAGTTGGATGCGGCATTGTCCACAATCTATTATACAATGCTGTAGCCATAGTTGTCCCAAAATCATAAGTTCTCCAATGTGGGGAGTAAATAGGAAGTGGGCATGTGATGTCTTCCGATGAACTCTGATCGTCAACTTCATTTTGCCTTCTACTTTCAGACCCCTTTCAACAGGGGTTAGTCGGGCTCATTGGCGGGGTGTGAACAGGTTGCTCTTAACAAAGTTACCCGTGGCTGCCATATCTAGCATTGCCACTGTAATTCGATTGTTCACGTGGACTTCTACACGGGACGCGTCAGGGGAACATTGCTTTTCTGTCAAAGTCTGGAGTTTGATCTTGAATTCTCCCCTTTGTGCCAGTCCCAGATTCTCCCTCTCGTCTATCTGTCTTTGGTAGAGAGCAGCCTGCTCTTTGTAATTGTACTCTGTTTCACAGACCCATTCCACGAGTTCTTCAATTCACTGCAGCTTCGGGGCTTGTAAAAAATTACGCAGTTTAGGTAATAGCATTCTTCCAATTTAGCGCACCGAGCTGGCTTCATATCCTGTCGGGAAAATGCGGTGGTACATTTGATCTTTACGTCGGATGAAGATTTCTGCTTCTTCATTCGGCTCCTGAGTCTTACTGTAAAACTGCATGGTGAACTTTGCCAGAACATCTTCACCAGTGAAGTTATCGGTAGACGTTTGCAGAACTGGGGCCAATCGGTCACAAATTCCCCATACTCACCATTCCAAAGCTTTCATGGTGAGTTGCGCTTTAACTCGAGTAACCCAATGCTTTATGGGTACATTATGCTCTGTGAGCTCTTTCTCACATTCATTCGTGAAGGTTACTGGGTCCTCGTCAGGTCGACCAGCATAATTAGGTATTTGCAGTCCTTCTGAGCTGCCGGTTGCCGGATGTCCCAGAGCTGAACCACTAGGTTGTACGTATCCCACCTGGTGGCCAGGGTTAGGTGGGTGGGTGGTATTCCGTGGCTATAGCATACCGGGTTGAGCAATTCGTTCCTCCGGCCACCCGATACATGTATGGTGGAAAGGTTCCTTACACAGAATGCAATGTACTAGGCTCACTCCATGGCATGGACAGGTAATCCAGCTGCAGAACCTTTCCTGTTGAGTTCAACACGGCTTGTAATGGAATTCTAACTTACATCGGTGTTCCTCGTTTCGTCTTCCCGCCCAAGGCAGAGATAGTGAAACTCTTGATTACACTGAATACATGTGATACGGTTGGTCCCTGAGCCCTGGCAAGTGACTTGGTTACATCTGTCGGGGGCCATGTTGGTGGCCTGTGGCTCTGGCTGGTCATTGAAGTCTGAAATCATGTTGGTAATGAGCACCACGAGGTGTTTTGAGACTCCTCGAAGTCTGGCTGTTCGGTCCTGGCTTCTATCTCTCTCTCTCTCACACTTACTCTCAGGCCGTTCTGACCTGATCCCTTATTGACTGGTTAACAGTTCTTATGCTGACACTCCACATTGGGTGCCAGAAAAATACTTTACGCGTGTCGCTTAAACTATTGGTCGTAAAAGACTGCGCTAGGTCGGTCGCGCATGAACTAGGAAACTTAGTTTGCCTTCTTATCGGTTACCAGTATTGGCCGTGTGGGCTGTCTACTGAGTACAAAGCCAGGTACAGTTGGTTAGGCAATGTGTCTGACAGTTATGCTGGCCCTCTGGGGCAACATCGACTTACCAGAGCTCGGTGGACTTGGCTTTGATGAGGTAGTAGCGTCACTGAAGGGTGGTCCGGCGAACTCTGTGTTCTTCTTGGCCTTCGAGGCTGCATCCTCATCCATTGTGATTGGTTGACCGTCAGACATTGCGAGGAGGGGGGACCCCCGAGAGGGCCTGACACCTACACTCTTCTTGCTTCTCAAAGGCAGGAAACTAAATAAACCCTAAAATATAGTACAGCCTCCACAAACTGCCTTCCCTAACTGCTCCCCTCTACCAGAAACACAGCTAGGGGACAGCCGCTTGACCACGCTTAAATTAGCCTGGCCAAATGGTTTACCTTTTACCTGTGCTCTCTGAGAGCACAGGCCTGGTGTTGCAGATTACTGGAAGTCCTCTTCTAACAAAAAATTTCCAACTTCTTCACACAGGAGTTGTTACTTGGCCAGCTGTGCGTGCAGTTAGCCTACACAAATTAATACCTTTCATTGATTACCTTTCACAAACAGACAGCACGGAGCTACTGCGAAGCATGTCAGACCAGCACTAAGCCCTGTTCACGAATGTCTGCTGGACCACGGGGATGGACTTCTATTTATACGAAAATCGCCCTGTGTCAGCGATTCTCTGGGGGTGGGGGGTAGCGTAGCCTTCCAACACAGGGGCTGGTTTATTTGCTGGTGGAGGCGATGACATTTTCTTGCACCCCAGACTGAGGTAGGCAGGCCGTGACGTCAGAAGGCCATGGGGGTGCTGCTATTTTGCAGTTTCTGTGGAACTTCTTGGCTAGGCAGGGTAACGTAGTATAATTCAAAAATATTATATTATATCTTTGTCATGGTCGCCCTGGTGCGTTCCTTCTTGGTTGGATGTGGAAGAATATAAATTCATATGTGAAGTTCTGTTACTTAAGTGGCTCATTAAAGCCTGACGTAATTTCAATATTTAATTTCCAAGTCTCAGCGGCCAAAGAATTTGAATTCGCCCGGCGCTTGGCATGCTCAGATGGGGCGAAGTCGGCCATAGAGTGCGCATCTCAGTAGCGCAGAAAGCTGGCATGCATCATATTAAGTTTTTCTACCAAATAATCAGTGTAAAGAGACTCGTCGGTGCAGCGGTGCAGGAACTATGTGCAGAAGTTAACACTTCGTGCAAAATTGGCTAGATGCAAAGACTGTACCATTTGGAGGTGGTAAGAATGTAGTTGTCGCTCATGCAGAACCTCCCAGATAATGCTGGGATGCACGTGCAATTGATAACGTACTCATTGATGGGCTCTGTCCAATGTGATGCAGTACAGCCTCTTCCAATTCGGGAGTGCGGCATCTTTTTGGAGCACCACAGTCCTTCCTGTTGGTGGTGAAGGTACCTCGTTCTCAGGGCAGTTGCGTAATTGTGGCAATAAGGGTATGCAATGGTGTTGCAGATTGTAGATAAGGCTCTTGGTACAGCTGACGAACTGCTCTTCCATTACCTTCAGCTGCGCCATGTACGAGGATCATGTCTGTGTATTCCGCAAACGTGTACTCAACCATGTTAATCGGAAACGTAAAGGCGCGTGAATGGGGCTTGAGGCAGGATATCACGGCAGGGTAGACGTCACGTGCCATCAGGTAATAGTCTGATGTAATGTACTGCCTAATCAGTTCCATACCAACACAGGAAAATCCACGACATTGCTCTTTCCCTCAATGGAAGTTGACGAGTGATACACCTAATTTGAAATGGTTGTAGCGCGGTAATGGTACGTTTCCGGACGTGGGTTCCTATTCAAAAGATAGTCTACTCAGTCCCCTCTACAAGTCCTACAAGTTTGTATGGGGAATTTGTGAGCATTCTGTATTTCATTGAAACTGTAAACAAAGAAACCTAAATGATAATGTTATTCAGCATTAGCTTTAATTATTATTCAATATTTTGGAACATAAAGCAGTAGAGAATGAACAATATTTCACACGCCTCCACTATTTGTCTTCACAGACGAATCACCGTATTGTGGTGCCTTTTACTAAAAACACGTGGCTCAACATTCTACTTTGCGATATGTAAGCAATAAAAAAGTGTTAATGTTGCTGTGTTGAATTAAAATAATAAACAAATACACCTTTAAAAACCCATTTTTAGTTATTAGAGTGGGCTCTGGCATCAAAGCCCTCCCACTCCTTCCTTTCTGGCTACATCCGATAAGAAAATAAATGGATACAATAATAACAATAACTTACCTGTTCTGGTTCGCGTTTTATTTTTTTTCTCTATATTTCTCCCTTCTGAGAAATGACAGGAGACTAACCATTTTATTTTTGCATTCTTCATCTGTGACTCCTATTGTGGCTGCAATCTCTCCCCAGCCAGACATCTTGTTTCCTTTGGTTTCTTATAGTATTCCCCATCCATTGGGTTCCACAATATTAATATTGCTTGTATGTCTCTATCTTTCACAACAAATTCTCTCGGACCATTCCATGCTCAACGTGTGCAAGCTGTGAAGGACGAGCATGCAATAAACCTGTCCACACTGGTGCGCCGAATCCCTTTGTGTTTGCAGAAAAAAACAGGAGATGGTTTGAGGTGTGGCATTCGCAGAGTGTGCACCATTACTGCATTGTGTGTTCGTAGCCTAGTCCGCACTTGCTCGCGAGTCGAGAACTCTGCTCAAAGCATGATGCATTGCTGCTGCGGCATGCAAGTGTGTATGTGGCTTAAAATATGTACTGATTCTAAGGAAGTATAAATTTATGTCTTGTCGCGTGTACACTGCCTATTGATTGGAGAATTAGGATAATAAACACTGCACTATGTATACACACATAAATACAAATAGTTAACTAATGTTGGAGCTAAGTCACATACCCGTTATTTACTTAGTGTGTTGGTTGTGTTGCCGACTGGGCTCTTTGTCGTAGATGGCTTGTTGACGTCTGCTTAGGGACTCTGACCCCTAACTGTAAGTGTCAAAGCTAATTGGTAGTGTTCGCTGGACCTACGAGTGGGTTTTTTTTTAAATTAAGGAAGTGTACGCAGACCATTACGATGTCAGCTTTACGAAGGACGTTTAAGTAATGTCAAACTGTTACTGTGGATTGTTACGTTGGGGTGCTTTCCCTGTGTACAATCTTGGATTGGTTGGTTTTCGTGTGGGAATGAAATCTGGTGTGGATAAAATTATACTGGGTTGACAACTTACCTTGGACATGCCAGGCTGTGTAGACCTCGCTGGTGGAGACTGATGATGGTGTCCGAACAGCGGCCGACGCTGGTTGCATTGTAGTCTTGCCCAAGTAGTAATCCAAACTAAAGGAGGGTATGAGATGGGGATGATATGTGGCGAGTATAGGATTGAATCCTAGTAGTGAGTCTTGATATTCAGTTATTAATAAATGTATTTCGTGTGGTTTATTCGCTGCTCTAGTTGAAGGTTCAAACAAAGGTGGTGGAGTTTTAATCTGTTTCTCTATCTGCTCTAGTGGGTCGTTAATGAGATTTTGAATGTCAAGCTTTCTCTTATATTTTACTCCACCTTTCTTGATGTATGGCATTAGAATGTCAAAAATAAACAACACTGGAAAGTAGCCGGTGTATCACGTATTCCTGCCGTGTGGTGCTGTGCACTTTACTTCCCACAAGTTCACACACTTTGATATTCCTGTCTAGCCTTTTACAGTGGTGGGTGGAAGGCACGGGCTGTAGACGGTGCTTGTGGGGTAGCAGTGAACAGGTGAGGTTTCACTGTGGGCCCAGTGGTCAGCACACTTCTTTCTCTTTTCCTTCGGCCTTTTACAGCGGTGAGGTGGAGTAGGGGGGAACTCTACTGAATTCCACACGTGAAAATTGTTCACCTGCCTTGATGGCTTATTACGTGAGGCACCTGCTATTCCTTTAAAAGAAATGTTATTAATTGAAATATATTACTAGCCTTAAGTGCTGGTATGAAACCAAATGTAATATTATAAAAATTCCTTCAGTGCTGATTGCAAGTGGGGTGAACCATTATTCAAATTAAATAAAAGATTTAAATTAATGGTATATGCTTTTATTAATAAGCTTTTAAAGACAATGGGGCCGCACTCTCTAAATAGTATACCTATTTAAATAACAATAAAAGGAAAAAAAAAAAAAAAAAAGGATGATGGTATCTCAGGTGAAGGTATCCTGAAGCCAATTAGTAATATTTGAATGACCTCAATATTTTGTGATATTAAAAAGCCACAATAAAAGCTTAAAATAATAATTATTTAATAAGGGCATGTTCTGAAGGACCTTAGTTAAATCAGCACCAGAAGAGCGCTGAGGAATGGTGTGCTTGTTAACCCAGACGGAATGATGTCAATGGAAGGAGTTCAAGGAAGACCTAGAGGGAGGTTTCCAGGGAAGGGTAGGTGGTTAACTGCGTTGGCAGATCCTCTGGTGGCGTCGGCGTCCAGAAGGCCTCTGGAACTTGAGATTGCAGAAGAGGTGGAAGACTCTCCGGAGCTGCTGGTGGATGTCGGAAGTCGGAAGTCGAGGACCGTCTGGAGACTTGAAGTTATCTGATGCGGCGCGAGAAGGAATCGAACACTTAGCTTGTCCTGTATAAGATTCTCGTTGCCATTACAGCGGGAGACAGGGGGCTAGTGCTTACCCTTAATGAGCTGATACCTTCCAGTGGCCATGACTCTGGTCTGGGAATGTGGAAGTACCCTGGATGGTAGGGAGCTGTTGGTCCTGGATGGTGTCTGCTAGGAGGTGGAAGCTGGGGTCCATAGATTGTCAGCTTCCTGATGAAAGTAAGTGTATATTTTTGACTGTCTGCCCCTCCATCCCACAGATTGTGGAACTTGAGCAGAGGCTTTTCTCTCACCCTTTGCCTTCCTGCTCTATGGTGGAGAATATGGCAAGGTAAATGCTCAGGCTTAGGCAAGACCTGTACAATTGACAAGGTGGCCTAAACTGTGTCTCGAGGAAGAATGGGCCTTCGAGAGAGTCGAAGCCTCTCTCTGGTGCCTGTGCCCAAGGATCAGTTCACTTCACAATGGCAGGTGTTCCTTCACCTGATAATTATGAGCCCCACTCCCCGACTCAGTGATGCCCAGAGAAACTGCATTAGTGCTGGTAGCAAGACTCTCGGCCGAGTTGGGTAACGTTTCCAACTTAGCGTAGTCCACGTACCACTAGGGGTGCTGTGGGAATCCTTGCTGTGTCTACTCCCCGGAGAGCCCAGAAAAGTGGCGTTATGACAGGTAACCAAGTCTCTCCTTTGAGTAGGTTTCATAGCGAGGGTTTGCTCTTGGTCCTAGCGGTGGCTAGAGAAGCAGGAATATCGCCGGTTACCAGATGCCCAGATATAGGTAGAGAATGGTTTCCGAGTGTTGTAATTAATGTCTGCAACTGAGAGGGTGGTGGATTGCTAGGTAGGAACCAGTTAAACAGAATAATACAAGACAACGGTATGGTTTATATTGGTTTATTGAGAACAAACCACATATAATTCAGCCTGTGCCCAGGACGCATGAAGGGTGGCAGTGATGTGATTGCTAAAAAGTCCGAGTCAAGGGGGTGAGGGCAACTGCTGACAGCAAAGCTCCAGACGCATGCGGTGGATGTGCCAGCATGGTGATACAGACTAGGAGGAAGTGTGTCGAGAGAGGGGCTAGTATGCGGAGCACGTAGATGGGTCTTGCAGGAGTGTCTTACAGGAAGACCTTCAGTCGCTGGACAACACGGTGAGCTAGCAGATCTGCTAGGGAAGCGAAAATGAACTGCCTTGAGGGTCTTTATCTTTTTCCCCAACCTATTATATTTCTAAGTGTTAAGTGTGCATCTGAGCTAGGGACAAAATTGCAGTGTATCTCAGAGCTAGGCCCCATATGCTTACAGGTGGAGGAATTCACGCAAGGAAGAATGCATCATGACAGAGGAATTGGGTAGCCATAGCCATGATTTGGATGCGGGGGGGGGGGGTAGGAGGAGGCTGTGTCGTGTGTATACCTGTCTGGCCTAGGGGCAAGTGAGGGAGGGAGAGCAATGGAGGAGAAAAAATTATTTCTGTAGTGCGCAAGCAGGATGCATGTTCCATATGATTAGCTGGAAGGCTGCTCCAAGGAGCAGAATGCAACCAGATTTCTCCACCAGGTGCACATGGAACGCGGGTTGCCTGCATCCAGGTGGCATCAGACTTGGTGGGCCCACTCGAAGAAGATGGAGCTGATGTTGTGGGAGATTGGCGACAGCATGGTTTAGTGTGGTGGGAAGGGAACTGCAGTTGATATAGAGAATCAAATGGGATCATGGACGTCGTCCAAGGTGCATCAATAATTTAAGTAATTGCATAGTTTTCAAAAGATAAACTAAAATAATTAATACAAAAGGAGTGGGGTTGGTTATTGCCCCCCTTGTCACCTTTCGAATTGTTGTGACTGTTTTGTTGGAAATTGATAAAAAAAACTATGATCATATGTGACTAATACACTATAAAAAGCAAATAACATACATAACTTTAATAGTGTAATTTTCATAAAAATTGATTGTATAATTGTAGCTTTTATAAATGTTTGTAATGATTACAATTTTTAATAAAACACTGGTTTTGGTTGGGTAAAGAATAATTGCAGTGTGAACTATACAGCGAGACCATTGGACCGTTGAAGAATTTAAATTTTAAAGTTTTATATTGACCTATAAACCATTATTTCTCGTCATGTGTTTTATAAGTGTCTGTAATATGGCCAAGTTTGAGTAGTATTCCACGTTGATGTGCCTACAATTTTACTTTCTTTTGGAGTTGTCTGTACAAGGTTTGATGTGATTAGTGATGTTGAGACTTCGCCTTACTCTGGGTAAATCCCACTCTAAGTGTATCTTGTGGCAGTTACAGGTTCCCAGCCACTTATCCAGACAAGATCCAATTAATTAGATCGTTAGCCTTTACTGTTCTGTGATCTCTGTATAGTACGTGTAGCTGATGGAGCCATCTTTGCATGCATGCTACTCAACGTTTGATTCTTAGTGTCATTATTACTGTCTTTTCCAGAAGCGGCCGCCGGACAACTCATTTTATGTCAAGACATGCAACAAAAATCCAAAGAAAACCAGGTGGTGGTATCATGGTTTGTATAAGTTTTTTTCACATGTAGAAGCCAAGTGAATTTTTTTCATTGAATTTTGTTGCTAATTGGGTTGGTTTTATTTTTTTAGATGACACAGTATAGTAGCCCCAGTGATTTAGCATCTCAATTTGACAGTGCAAGAAAACACCTGTAAATATTTCTACAAGTAAATACCAAGAAAAACTTTTCCACATGGATTTAAAGTGAATTTGCCTTAAAATTTATGTTGAAGTGCTGTTGGTACATTTTATTTGTTTAGGTTGTACTGAACTGTGCATTTCTCTATTGAGAAGTGTGACATTTGGCTTGGGAGAAATGCATCATTCCTACGCAAATGATCTGTTAGTATCACGATCAGAAAGTAATATGTTCAGGGCTAGTTTTTATAAAAAAAAAAATGTAGTGTTAAATGGCATTTATAATTGATTGTGACACACATTGTGATTTTATACCATGTTCAGATATTTTAATTATTCCTTCGTCAAGTGTTTGGCTCTACTTTCTGTTCAGCAGTGAATTGTAACACCTTTTTGTTCCTATGCATAGTTTGTGTGTTGTGCATTTGAAAATTTTTTTTGCAGTTTTAAGTTTTTCGATTAGTTGTATGAGTTGTCACTGCATGAAAGTGTTTTTTATACCTTCATCAAGAGTATTGTCTATGATTGTTAATGGGAAGGATATCACCTCTCTAATAGCTGAAAAAAATGCTATGATGCATATTTTGATTATAAAAGAACTTTACTAAACTGCTGTTTTGTAGATGACTCTAAACTGGAAAAATATATTGTTACATAGAATAAGTGCCCTAAATTTTATAATTTAAGAGGTGTGTTTGATGAAAGGGTGCATTTCAATATTACTTGTCATTGCAGTGTGTTACAGAGTTGTGCGAGTATTTCCTTGTTACAATTTTTAAACGTTTTAACCAGATGTTTTAAATCCATGCACTGCTGTAATGAGGCATAATGTTTTAAGCACAAAATCCTTGTTTTCTGTTAATTACATTCTTCAAGTGTGTGAGCTGAGAAAAGTCAGTTGTGGCCAGACTTCAGTTTTTCTGTTGCATAAGCATGGTTTGGAATTTATACTGGTGCAGAGTAGCATAAAAGAAGTAAATTCTGAACTGATTAATGCTGGTGATCTGTTTTTGGCAAGTATTAACGTATATATTAAACATGTTAATGTTTTTTTACAGTAGCAAGTCAAATTAGAATCTTATTTATTAATTATTATGACAGATATTTGTATGTGCAGTTAAGTACTTTATTGGTTCAAATATAGGTTTAGTCGTGTTAAATTTGACAAAGTTAAAATATATTGTTGGCCTAAATTCGCCCCCTGGTAATAAAAATATTTGACAGGTGTGCTGCATATGGATCTCAAGAGCATTTGTTTCTTGGAAAGGTTTATGGAATTTAATGACTAATTTTTTTATTTGATCCTTCGAAAAAACTGAATTCTCTTATTTTAACTTAAAACACAAGTGTACATTTTGTATGAATACGTAAATTTGAAAATGAATAGCATAAATTAAGGTGGTAATATAATTTAATTGTGTACTATATTTTCAAGAGTACGGTTGATTCGCACCTGCTACTAAACATCATAATGCCTAAGTATATTGTTATTGTATTCTGTGGAGTTAGCAGCTTTGTATGTTTTCAGATGCTTCATAATTGTATATGTGATACAAAATTTTGAGGGACCTTATAATTTCATGATTACAAAAATGATGAAATATATATATGTTCACATTTTTTTGTTGGCACAGATTCTTCAAGATGCAAGTTTGATTTTCACTTTAAAATTATAATACTGTACAGTGTTTTATTAATAAGTGAACAACTGTTTACTAGCACAGAGAATGAAAATGTTATGTGGGTAGCTTTAGACAAATTTTTCAGCAGTAATGACTGACCACTTGGAATGGAAATTTACCAAAAAACCGAGAACTAAGGTGTAGAATCATCACAGGAGGGAAGTACCATGTTTATATCATGAAAAAAATGTCAGGAATGTTACATTCAATGCAGAAAGTTAATGTGAGACATGTTTTCCAGTCGTCAGTTAACCAGTACACATATTGTGTTAAAATTGAACCAATTTTTAACTGCTTGAAAAAGAATTATGCAAAGTCATCTGTTCCACTTCGACCATGGCACAGGTGGGATTGTTGGGTGAAGAATAAAAAATTATTGACTATTAAAGTTTTGGTATTTTCAAGAAAAAATAACCTTTGTATTGTAATAGTTATCAGAACCCTAAACCAATGTACTGACTTATGTGAAACTCGAGTTCCTTTCTTTGTTATGTACCATTTTCTTTCTATCATATCAGTGCTGCTATGCTGTATATTTTATCTAGTATTTCCGGCTTCTTATTTTATTCCTTTTATAGTTGAAATATTCTGCTCCAATCTTTGCATTCTCTTCTCCCTCTCCTTTAGCAGTGTTCCATTTGCAAGGAAATTGTGAACTTTGGCTGTATTTGAAGGACTACTACTTCTTTTGGGGGCCTGATATTTCTTTTTTGGTCGACTTGTCAGAGAGTAGTTGTGAAGCAGTTTGTTGCTGGCAAGGTGATGTGGAGATATTCTTCAGCAATTTCTTACCCAACCCTGCTAAATGTTCCATCAGATACCCTGAATGCAAGATATTTCTTTAATAATGTTCCTGGAAGAGAATTTGAAAAACAAATATTCCAAGGTAATGCAAGACGCTTTCACAAAAAATTCTGGGAGCATATTTACGTGAATTCCTGGCTTTTTTTTTCCAGTCGTAGGTCTGCGATTAGTCGAAATGTTAACACAATACTTTATTGGTCTCTCACTGTCCTCAGTTTTTTTGTGGCCCAGTTATCCCAAAATTTCAGGAGAGATGAATCACATAATTACTTCTACCTTTGCCAGATATGGTGCAAGTTAAACATTACTGCAGAACCCATAACGTGTCTGAAATATTGCAGCAGAGACAAAATCGTGCATTGAAAATGAACATCCAGCTTGTATGTGTGCTTGAAGTTATCTGGTTGTAAAGGTCGCGTGCAAGTGGTGAATTGTGGAATGCAACGCATATATTAACTATCTTCATATGTCCTTCATTATTTAATAGTCCTGGTTTAGCATGGTTAATTTATGAACTACAACCAGTTGCTTGATTTCCAGTACTACCACATCTATTCTGCATTTCAAATGTAACAGTCATGGGGATTGTGAAAAATATATTTAAAAAAAGAGGCTTATTATAAAGGTTTCTTGACAAGGATGAATGTTATTGCTGATAAACAAAGACCATTTGCCAAACTATGAGGTAAGCATTATGCTGTCTCAAAGTTATCATAGTTGCAGTTTACTTCAACAGGTACGTTTTACATTATTTAAATTATTCGTTACTTATTCATTAGTTTTTTTTACTGATGATGCCAAATTCACCATAAAATTTTATTTTAATTTTGGTAGCCACTTGTATGTGTGTTCACAAATTTTTGGGGTAAGGTGAATCGGGGCAAATGCGCAGTAGTTTTTGAAAAGTTTAACTTTGGACGTTCATAAGAAACTGATCATTAGGGATAAAAATTTTGGATTGGTCGTAAAACATTCTTTGGGAATTTCCGTTGAAATACATACAATCAAGAGCTCCAGTGGAATTTATTTTGCAGGAAAAAAAATTAAAAGTTTTAAAAGATGTCCCTGGTATGCTCTTGCTGCAACAAAGTGGGGCAAGTGCGTAACCGGTCAAAGCTAATCACTTGCCCAACATAATGCTTAATGTGTTTTTTTGATAAAAATTTCACTAAAACCCAGTCTCCTGCCCTTAGATTGGTTGTATCTGTATTGACCATGCTAGGTTCTTCATCATCCTCTTCATCTTGGACTTCTTCGTGTTGGTCCTTCATTCTTTCCTTGTAGTACTCCCAGTTTTCATCTTCATTATCTGTCTCTCTCAAACTAAAATTGTCTGAGGAAGTATCCATCCCTGGCCTCTGTTTCCTACCTTTTCGGGCCGGAAGTGTGTTTGTTTTCATTTCCTCTCTTTTACTTTTCATTGTCTTTTGTGAAGAATTCTTCTTATTTTCGAGTTTTCTCTTCTGCGCTTCTGCTTTTTTCTTATCTTGATCTCAAATTCTTGTATAGACATCATCTAAAGTTATGATTTCTGCTCCTTTTGTAAGCCTTGTTTTCTTTTTCTTTTCTGCAGATTGGTGATTCTCAATGGTTTCCAAAACTAACTCTTGAAACGTCCTTGCTCTTGCTTGTGAAACAGAGTGATGAGGTCCAACTGCTGAAAACTCTGGAGTTTGCACAGGAGTTGAAGTGCTCTCACTAATTTCGACAGGTGGATTTGGATCGCATTGCGACACAACTTTCGAACAAACCACTGACCCCTCATAAATTGATCGAGCTTGCACAACTTCTGAGTCATGAACTACTGACCCCTCAATACTTGACCCAGCTTGCACAACCGCTGATTTACGAACCACTGACCCCTCATTACTTGATCCAGCTTGCAAATGTGGCCGATTGATCTGGTTCTACAATCGCAGACGAAGTTTGCCAAACCTTTCCTCTGAAATTATATCCTGGTTGAAGGGATAAACGCCTCCTTTGTGAAAATCAGATTTTATTATGTTGGATCAAGTTCTCGCTACAATGTGCTTAACAATTTGACAAATTCCTTTTTTGGCAATTTTTGCCCTATGTGGTGTTTCTGCCACTTAACTAGTTCAGTATCATAACGTGTTTTTAATGATTTCATCACAGAGAGATCAAGTGGCTGGAGGATGTGCGAGGAGTGAGGGCGCAAAATAAGGATGGTTACATTCTCTTCTCGAGCAATTTCTATCAGTCTTAAGGAGATGTGGGTCTTGTGGCCATCACATATCACAAGAACTGGCCTCTCTGTGCCAATGTGTGCCAAGAATGTAATCTTAAAGAAGTTAATGAAGACCTTAGTCTCCATCCATCCATTCTCAGTAGCAACATATGAAGTGCCTGAGAAAGCTTCCTCTTTAGTTGGCTGCCAATCATCCCACAAATTTTTTCCTTTGAAAATTACTGGAGGAGATAACTTCTCCCCACTGGCAGCAACAGTAAGAAGAACTTAAATGTTCTCTCTTCCAGGGACGCTAGTGGTTCTAGTGGAAGGGAGGCCCCTCCCTCCCACTAAATTGGTTTTGGATGGATCCCTGGCAAAACTAGTTTCATCTAGGTTAAATATCAGGTGTGGTCTTTCTTCCAATCCAAGTTGTGAAATAGTTTTCTCCAGCTCTTCAAAATAATTGTATATTATGCAATTTACACACTCTGGGGTTTCTTCACAGTCAGATTATGACGTCTCATAAATGAGATTAGCCAGTCACTCTAAGGTTTTGAATCAGTAAAAGGCGTGTTCAGGTTATTACAACGTACTCTCCCACCAGCGACAGGATGTCCTTTCTTGAAAGTCCAAATCCGTGTTGCTCCATGGTGATGAGACAGGCTGCAATTTTCTTCTCCACATCCAGTGGAAGAGCTGTAGGTCGACCATGTGAAGTTGACTTACGCCCTCTTCTTCCTTTCCCATGGTCAATCACTGTGTTTAGAGGAATGTTGAAATCCTTACGAGTCCTGTATGCTGACATTCGCCCAGATTGTACTTCAAGCACAGTCTCTGCCAAGATTTCTTTAGAATATTGCTTTCCCCTGTTCGTCTTCCTGACATAATTATGAACCATTTTCGTAATCAGAGCAGAAAACCTAAAAAAACAAACAAAACAATATGCTTGTTGATAACTTATTGCATATTTGTTAAAATAATTTTTTTTTTGCATGCCTAAATAAAAGAGATTATGGTTAGGCCTACAGTCAGTTGTGATCAACTACCTGATATATAATGTGTTCGATATTAAAGAGGCCAATAAATAAATGACAATTACATGTGAGAAAATGTAAATTAAATAATAGTGCTACCAAAAGGGACAAATGCAGATCATGACTCGCGTTGAGGGGTAAGTGCATAATGGTCTGCACTTGCCCCACCAAATTGGTCTGCACTTACTCTGAACATTAATTTTCTAGGCATTAGTGCAGACCAGGATCTTATTATTTGTAAACTTCTATTTAAACACAAGAACTAGGTGACTCTTGAAAAAACAACATTTAAATTATACACTTACCGTAGAAAATGTTTTTCATCACCTTCCAGGGGATTTTTGAGCCTTGAAGAAAACTGGATGACAAACTTAACTCGCAGAGTCAAAACTGTCTGTCTGTTTCAAAACATTCTCTCATGGTGACATCCGATACCAGTGCACCCTAGTGACAGCAGTGCGAAACCCACATTAGTATGCTTCATAGGCCACTAGGTAGCAGGCCTCTATATCTTTTTAAACAAAAGATATGGGGCTGGAATGCACTTACCCCAAAGTTGCACTTGACCGGCCTCACCTTACTGAAAAATCAAAAAAAAATTATATTTTATGTGCATGTTGTTAGTAGTTGATAGTTTATAAAATTAAAAATTTATATATTTGATAGAAGATCATGGCAGCTTTATATTAAAAAAAAATAGCATTGGGTGTTTTTATTGTTCTTTGTCTTGCATGTGTTGTAAAAATAATAATTTCTTGTAGCAGTAGTATACATACTCAGAAGGGGAGGAGCGGTAATAGAATTCATGAGCAACCATTTTTTAGAAATCTTTCCAAGTTAGAAATTAACTAAAATTATCAACCAATTCGTAAATTTTGATATTAATAAAACATATGCATCGACTTTTTGTTTCCTGAAGGGAAATGTGTCAAACTTTCTGTGACAGTACCAATGTTCATTTAATTCTTATCTTTCTCCACCCCCTTCATCTCCCATACTTTGTTCTTAATTATAATATATGTTTTACACTTGCAGAATTTGTAATTAGTGTGACAGGTTCTACAATTTCTGAGTTTACACAAAACCTTCGTATAGTATAGTCATTATGTAAAAATGGACTAATCACCATATTTACTTACCATGTTGTATGCTGATAATACCAATTTACTTGACCATCCTGTGAGTTTCGTCATGAAATAATTACAAGCACCTCTCAAGACCGTGCTGTTTGTTAAAAGCTACTCAAATCTCTTCACGTTTCTGCAATTACAAAGACACGCAAGAACATAAAAGCAGTAATCATAAACCAGTACGTATTTAGAAAGTGTTTCGTGTTATTTTAAGGCAGATAATTTTTATAAAGATAATTTAGGAAGTCATTAGTTTTGACCAGTGTGGATTGTGTGATCACTATCAGATTAAATAATAATCCTGTGAACTAATTGTAGTCATGCCATGTATTTTGCCCTTCGACTTAGTTTTTAATTAAAAGAATGCCAAAAAAATTCTAAATAATTACAATGTGGCAGTATTTTTTCTAATTTGTAAAAGTACACTTTTTTTTTTATATTATATGCTATGAAATAGGCATAAGAGACTGCAATTAATGCTGGTTTCTTCAGCGCCTTAAGTTATGAGTTGCTGTACATGAGAGGATTTCTTTCAATGGGAAGTACAGTTCCTGGTGGGTAGTTACGTAATTGTATGGGCACTTTTTTCCAACCACTGCACCATATTTGGCAACTATTGATCATCTGTATACATTTTATTTTGGACTGGATGTTTCTTCTGCCTGTCACTTGCTGTTTGTTCTGGGAGATGCCATCATTCTCCACTCTTACTTTTTCTACTGTCTAATCATGTTGACTGGTTTGTCTACTCTACTCATTACATAAAACAGTGATGTGGGCATTTGTTTTTCTAACATATCTGTGCTGATATAAAAAATATATTGTGTGTTACTTTACAGTATCTAGTTGCATCATTAACATGGTATGTAAACTGATACTAAACTGGCACAAAAGAATTACCTGTACAGGGATTCATATAATAATCGGCCGCTATACTGAAGTTGGGCAATATTCATAATCTGTAAATGGTATCGGCCCAATTATATATTTTTTACATTTCGTCCAGATTGTAATACCATCTGTAAGAATAAAGAACTTGATATACTAGATAAATTTGTAACATTATATCAGTATATTATTAAGTGCTCGTAAGGGTGCCAAATATATTTGTGCTATACCTCGCCAAGGAATTGACATCCGTATTACCAGTTTAGTGTGCGTTACATAACTGTAGTCCCAGAAATTCACTGGTTTCTCATGAGTCATCTGATTTTTGGTGCAAGTTGTGTGTCCGTTTTTAATATATGTTCATTGTTTCTTAATAATGACTAATGTATGAGACATAAGTATGGAAGTGTGCATAAACATGTGAATTTGTATTTCATTCAAATAAGTCAGTTAGTGTACATCTGATCTCACAGGAATATTGCCACTCTCGTTGCACTTTAGCAGAAAAATAGAAATTACAAAGGAAAATTCAAGTTTTGTGGGATCAAATGTACCCCAAGAGCATTTTTAAGTGGTATACAGTATATTGATGTGTAGCAAAGTAAAGAAAACAATTCATACAAAATAAGGGTTCTAAAACATTTTATTGTGATGTGGATGAAGAAATTGGCTTTGACATATGATTTTGTGTGCTTATGGAAGAAATATGTTAGTGCTGGGATATGTGATATGTTATAATTTATAATTATTAGTTATTTAAATAGTGTAAGAACTTACTTAGCTCATGCACTTGGTTGGAATTGTAAGACAAAACTATTTGATGAATTATTTGCAGACTGTGCCATGAACAGAAAAAATGGTGTGTGTCTGTATGTTTGTATATTTTGTAAATATTGTATGTATGTGTATGTAGCTGTAAAATATATCCTCAAGAATTGCCTTAATTAATTAATTTTTTTATTTTTTAGAAGGATCTGTTCTGTACAATTTAAAATTTGCTTTAATTTTTTTGGTTGGGGTTTCAACACTCTTACCAGCGCCATCCCTCGAGAAAGCGAGGCCAGATGCAAGAACTTTTGCAAGGCCCTTCCCTTCCAAACTATTTAATCCGACCTACATACTATGCTATAACCTTTCGAACAATATGCTCTGCTCTCGAGTGTCTGCGCTTTGTGCATAATATTTTATTTATGAAACACATATATTTTATAAAAAAAAATGTTTAAATATACAAATTTCATTGTGAAATTTGTAACTCACAACCAAACAAATGCTAAATATTTTTTATTAAATAAAAACTCTTTTTTTTTTTCGCCTGGGCGAGAGGCTTCCCTAGGCGCAAGACTCTGTGCAGCCGCACCTGTCGCACACCCCCAGGGATGGCCCTGGGTCTTATTTATGTTCAGCCGAGTATGAAATCACCTATTTCATTGTTTTCAAATTTTTTTGAGGGATTCGTTTCCTGTCAACCATAGATTTTCGCAGAATGTACTTCATAAATTTTCTACTTGACATTCTGTATTTGTGTAGTTAGGGATATACAATTTTTTATGGAAAGATTTCATGACCAGTTGTATTTCATAACACTTTTGTGATTGGATGATTTATGTGTGTATGTCTAGCTTCCTGCCCGCGAATCACTGATGTTCAGTATCGAAGTAACCTAATTCTTACTGGCCAGTAAGCAAAAAAAATAACTAATATGCCCATAGGATATTAAAATCTAGCATATGCAGAAATCTTTTTGCGAAATTGTGTCCCTACACACAGCCATTGGTAAAAGTGGTATTGGTGCAACTTCTGTATCTTTTCACAGGCTGTAATCTTGTGGTCTTCTGTACAGTATGGAATCTGGAGGAACTTATTGGCAGTACACTTGGATGTAACCACAGAGCCTTCTGCATTTTTATAAAACATCATGATCCTGTGGCAAACTTTAATGGCATGTGCATCTGTGTGCTCAGCATGGATGTAGAGCGTAACTTACACCTCTGCAAGCCTTGCAACATGGCAGCATCGAGGGCTGATAGTGTATGCTTATCGTAAAGTAGGCACATGGAAAAACATCAACCACGAGACAACAAGCAGTCTATGTATCGTGTTACCAGCATTGTGTTCTTTTTATTCCTCCACTCCTTCACATTTACTGATGGCAGAATTAATTGATGATCTTAGATAATAAATGCATCTAGACAAAACAACTGTATGATACTACTGTAAAAATATGCTTGTATATGTGCCTAGTTTTGTCGTTGCCATGTGATACCTGGAAATTATAGGTATTAACCGTTATATGTGAGAGGAAGGCTGTAACACTTCAATGTTGGGCCTAATTCACACATTCCTGAGGGTTCAACAAAAAAAAATGTTTCATCAATGATGAACGTACAAAAAAAATTCACATTCTTCAATATGAGCCTAAAATTAATAGTGGGTTTTTATTAGGGATTGGTTGAATCGATTATCGATTCCTTGTGTTTACATTGCATCATATAACCTATGCTCCTATGAAAGGTGTTTTGTTTTAACTGTTGGAAAATATGACGCTGCGAATTTACAGAGCTGCCAAGTATTACGGATTTTCCATAATTATTAACAGATTTCAACGTCCAGTTACGGAACTACGGAGGCTTGCTTGTTTATTACGGAAATTGATATCCTTGATAATGCGTCTGAATTATTTCGTATTCTTTTTAGTT
This sequence comes from Dryococelus australis, assembly GCA_029891345.1. Classification (NCBI taxonomy): domain Eukaryota; kingdom Metazoa; phylum Arthropoda; class Insecta; order Phasmatodea; family Phasmatidae; genus Dryococelus; species Dryococelus australis. Next base: position 332,411,500 of record CM056995.1, on the reverse strand, counting down.
CTGAAGAACGGTAATTATCCTACTCTTACCAGAAGCTTCCATGTGAGTCGACAATTTCGATATTCTCTGCAGACAGGGTGATACATATATATGGTACGATGTATTGTCTTCCGTACAGTAAATATCGTACTTTTACCAGAAGCATGCATGCCCGTCTGCAAATTCAGTATTCTTTGCAAACAGCACTATAAATTCGGTATCACGAGCAGTAAAAATCGTCACGACACTGGAAAGAGAAACCAGCACTGTTGCCAGTAGTGATGCGGAGTCGCCATTAGTCGCCATTGTGTATTTACTCAGTGGTCGTCGTGTGTTATACAATTTCAAGTTTGTTGGTTTCAGTAAACGTGTGCAGTGTTGATTTTACTGAATGAATCTGCAAATTAATTATTTAATTCTAGTGACGAGCAGATATGATTTTAGTGAAGTAAACTTTCAAGGATCACAGTAAGGTTGCGTGTTTTGTAAATAATATATTTGTAAACCGTTACTATAATTATTGGAATGTGCATGGCCTGAAAAAGCTACAATTTTCAACACACTTGTAGTGCGTGAATAATATTCATTTTTGTCTATCATGCAAATTCAACGAGTGTACGTTAACTTCGGAGAGAGAGAGATAGAGAGAGAGAGAGAGAGAGAGAGATAGAGATAGATAGATATAGAGTGTGTGTGTGTGCACGAGAGTGTGTGTGTGCGCGAGAGAGAGTGTGTGTGTGTGTGTGTGTGTGTGTGTATATTGATTGCTGCATCTGTATGGAATCGAACCGCGACGTATGTATCACGTTTTGTTTTTTCATCCACGTTAAAGTTTTCAAAGTTACAATAATTTAAATGTTATTTTCATACAAACAAAATTTTCCACTGCTTCATTAAAACAATTTGGTATTCAAAATGGCACACACTCTTGTAAGAACATCAAAACATTTCCGTCTCACGAAAGATGTAAAACTCAAGCACCCAACCCATCACTGTTTCCTCCCCCCCACCCCCCTCCTTTTCAAAATGAAATTAACAGAATCCCAACAAAGTTAACTTGGCAGTTACAAAAATAAAACAGGTTGAATTGCCAACCTAGCAATTCTTCAACAGAGAGAATTTTCAGCAGTGTTTGCCCCAATCAAACTGAGTTTGAGCATCTCTGTCAACGGGAAATTTAGGTGCTCGTATGATTGAAAAAGTAACAAGTAATTCAATCAATGAGGTGTTACTAAAAGAAACAAACCACCAAAGAGCTTCAAGAAGCTAAATATCTTAGGCCTATTATTAAAATATTGTCTTAAATGTAAATATGCATTTTCATTTGTATTATTTTACACTAGATATAATTTAATGTGCAGAACTGAATTTAATAACATGACACTTGTATTTTTTTGTAATAGTATTAACGATTTATGAAAATTTCAAAATGGATGTTTTTTTTATTAAAGGTAAGCTCTAGATTTAGACATTTTTAGTTGATTTACCTAAATTGTAAAAAGTATGTTATGAAAAGGTTTACCGGAACTGAACTATCACTACTTTCTTCAGTATTACACTATGCTTAAAAACAATATAAACAATACCGTAAAATGCATTTTATATAAGAGAATCGGAATCAGGATTGGAATCGAGAATCGACTAAAGAATAGGTAGGTATCAGGATCGGAATTGAGAAAAACTGGACTTCACCTGTCTGGTTTTTATTATAATGTCCTGAAACAACAGTTTTCAAGAACACCTGCATCCCAGTTTGTCTGTACTGCTCCATAAACTCAAGTGAAATCCCTTAATTTGGAAATGCAAACCCTTTCCTCCCCTAGCCATCACTCTTTTTTATTGATGCAGCAGCTTCAAGAGGTCGTGCAGATAGTTTGGATGAAACACACATGAGCAGATCGCATGCAAACTGGAGACCTTTCTTACTACGTACTGTTTTTGGAAATAAGAGATACTACGAACAGTGAGACCACACATGACAATGTACATACCAGCCTAACCAAGGAAATGGTGTGGACTAAGAGAAAATATGCTATAGTTATTCTGGCCTGGCAACTAAAAACGTGTCACACTGAAGGCAATTACAGTGTTCAATCGTGAATTTTGTAGGTAAGTAATGTTTTTGGAGTAGTACACTTGAGTATGTTGAATTTCTTATACTCCACAGTCTACACTGTTCAGATGCTACTGTTCTGTTGGCTAATAATTTTGTCAACATGTGGCAATTTGAAGATTCTCATATTTTGTTTTATTTTTTTCATAAAACTATATCAGCAGTAAAGGAGGTGTGTGAAACGAGCTTTATTTCTCAACATGAGAGTACTTGCAGTGATATGGCTTCAGCTACTTTTATTGAACATTGCTATGTTGACATATTTTTGGCAATTTTTGAATAAAAAATAAATACTGTCACAGCCATGGCCGTCAGTAGATTTACGCATATTATCGGTGGGGATATAAATATGCCCCTTCATAATCAAATTTCATTTTGAACTTCGCATAAGAACATTGCTGTGTAGGAGGGTGAGGAAAGTGTTATGGCTGTAACTTGTATTACTACATGATCAATTCTTCGTAAATGTAATTTTTAAAGGACTATATACCTGTGTTTTTAATTAAAAAAAAAAAAAAAAAGTATTTGTTCATGGAAAACTTTCTGAAATTTCAAAAATAAACTAGCTACTCGAAAACAAATTAATATAAACAACTGAAAATTGTGACTGCGGTAAGGAAAGGTGTACAATTTCTCTCTTCCCATGACAAATACCAATAAAATCGTTAATATCACCCCACAGCAGTCACAAAAAGCAGCATGATGTTCACCATCATGTTCTCTCCCAACTGTCTTTATTTTCCTCAATTAAAGCACACATGTTCACAAACTTCTGTCTGGCCTTAACTGCATGCAATAATGACAAACATTCAGTTTTTCACATCAATTCTAACAATATACTTTGCTACAATGGTACAAATGTCAAGCTTAAAACTTTTGAAAAGTGTACACATTATAATTTCACGTTACATCATTACTAAATATGAAAAAATTAAGAAAGAAATTGTATGTTCGAGTTGATAAACAAGAGATGAACAATGATAATATTTTTTTATGTGTGCGATACACAGCAACATGTTATTCAAGCATTTCTTTCTCATTTATGACCGAAGATATGTCTTGAGCCTTCGGAGACTGCTGAAACTCCTTTCAACCTCACACAAAGATAATCGCTCATTTTACATCGCCAACCAAAGAAAGGACACACTTTCTTATGATGTCTGCACCAGTGCCCTTTTTGGGTAATGCAGGGGTATAAGATTTTCCTTTTCTGATTTATTTCCCATTTCTTCCCTTTGGCCTTTGGCTTGCTATCTGGACCGTATAATTTTCCAACTCTTTGATTTTATTCTATTACATCTACATCCAGGTAGTCTGAAGTAGTGTGGCACGGTTAACCTGCCATCCACCCAGTCCTCCACATTTCCCGGAATCAATTTTACTTTTATCTATGCCATTATATAGAGGCACTAACTATGTACTTGACTAACTGCGCTGATATACTACTTCCAATCCAATCCTTCTGTGTCGACATCCCGCGGAGAGGGGGACCTCCGGACATCTTTACAATCTCCCTCCCTCTGTAGTTGGTCATTTAGTCATGAATCTTGTATAGATCATATTCCGTTTACTTTGCTATCGCCTGCATATCACCTGGATCTTTCCCCTGTTATCTCACCTTGTTCTTTGTTACTCCATTCCTTCTGTTCCTTGTTCATTGCCGGGTCGTCATATATGTTATATTTGTTGAGAACAATTGAAAGAACATAAAGTGACACTTATGTAGCTTGTTAATGATGTTAAATATGCCCTGGGATAATACCTATGTTAATTGTGTTTCATTCTATTGTAATGCATGTTTGCAAGTTGGTAGTGATGCCTTCGGGTGAGACACGAGATGAACGATGACACACATACTGGTAATTTGGGCGCCAGCGGTGCTTCCCAATCACCGCACTATTGAGACTCAAGGTTCTCAGGGATGTTGTGGGTTCTGTGTGTCCGTCTCACTCGTGCATACTTACAAACGTGTTGGCAATACTAAACTTTTAATAAAATCACCTAAATAAACAATTGATCAAACATATGTGGCTAGGACACTGTCACTACTGAATAAAAAATTGAGTTCACTGTAGACTTGTTTTATTGATATTATTTATACACATCAAAGTGCCAATGAAATGGTTATTTCGGTCATGACTAGCCAATTCCGCTTAGGTGCTCCCCAACCCGTAATTAATCTAGGGCACGCCTAAATGGATGATCTCACCGAGGTGCGTGAAAGCACAGCCTTCACAAGGGAAGAGGGCCAACAGCCGCTAGGATGGACTGACGGTTTTTCCCTGAAGACAGGACACGGTGAATTACTAATGAAAACCCTTAATACACATTAACACGCGTGATTAGTCGGCATCACTAACGCAAATTCATCGGGGCTCGCCCTCCAGCACGTGGTTAGTGTGGTGACTAGGACGGGAATAATTGCACCATACACTAATTACACAATTACATAGACCCTTGAATGAGACGGGACACGAGATGAATATTCACAATAAACACACGTGTGAAAACTTAGCTGGCGCGGAGGCCGCTGGATGAAGTTCATAGCAGACCACAAGGTGCAGGTGAAATTGCAATATTTCTGCGTGGAAACAGTAAACTAAATTCAGATAAAAATTATTCGTGTTGAGTAAATGATTCTCTTTACGATTAGAGTCGTTACATTCTTGTAACATGCCTGATGGCGGTGACCGCATGGTTAAGTACAAAAAGCAACAATTTACATATACAATACATTAAACCCTGAATGAAAAATACACAGAACCCTGAAACAAATTATTGCACATACGATGTTATATAAATAAGCTCTTAAAACGCAATGATGGCGTATACAAAGACTTGGTTTCAGTCGGCCACGTGGTCAAATGCGCGGGTCGCGTGACCTCTCCGACATCTTTCTCCTCCTTCTTGATTAAGTTAAAAATTCCACAAGGGCGTAAGAATTAGTAAAGCGGAAGCATAATGCTGTTGAAAATGTCTGGCAAAAACGTACGCAAGCAAAGGTTAACCGGTAAACTAAATTGACTATGTAAACCTACATCAGTGAACAAAAGTTGTAGTGCGCATGCGACAGTATCGTACCTCGCCAGCTCTCCTCGACAAACTCCAGATACAAGCGTCACACGGACCTATCATGGCCGCTTACGGGGTTCACATAAGCGGAAGTGCTATGCATGCCGAGTAAAATATTTTATATTGAAAATAAAATGGCACAAATTAAATTAGATATTGTTTTACATTCCTATAATTTTGTTACGAATTTCAATATTATTTTAATGTCTTTGTGATGGTGTTCATGCCAGAATATTAAGTGTTCTTAATCTCGACGCCGCAAGCACTTTGAATATTCATAACCAAACAATTAAAATTAGTACAAGCACTTTAAAACATTTAAAGACATATTAAAGATTGTAAAGACAATATAACACATTTTACCCTGAAATTAACACTTATAGGAAACTTCAAAATTATCGGCCTCTTTGCGCACGTGCGGGACATGTGGCATGTGAGCGCCTGCATGGGCTCTAGGGCCGCTGGCAGTTAGCCGGCATCAGTTGTATTGTGCCTTGTGTTTTAATGTTCCTTGTTTACAGTTAGTAATATTTAAATGTAGTGTTATGGGCCAGATATAAGTTGGTTGATGTGTGCAACTCAGATTGTATTCTTTATTTGTAAATTAGTTGTTTCAAGTTTTTGAGTGCATTAAATAGATGGGCAAATAAACGAAGTGTCTATTTTACAACAGGGCCCAGAGCACAGAAAATGTTAAACTGAAGTGAATATTTTTTTGTGCCTTAATGCAAATTACGTTTTTTCTTGTCAGACTAACGTTACGTAATTCTGAACAAAATGGAAGGAAATGTGACAAAGTTAAGTTCTGAAAGCAATTGAAAAATGTGGAAATTCCAGACTGGAGTTACATTGAGGGCAAAAGATGTTTATGATGTGGTAAATGGTACATGTGTGAAGCCAGAACCGGGAAGTGATGACTACGAAAAAACATTAAAGGAATGGCAACAAAGATTTCCTAGCTCAAGATCTAATTGTTACACAATTGAAAGAAGTACCAATGACCCATGTTTCAACATGTGATTGTGCTGAAGAAATCTGGAAGAAACTGTTGACAGTGTTTGAAAGAAGATCTGAGCTTTCGGTACACTTGCTACAACAGAATTTGCAATTTTTGCAAGGTGAATGTATGTCTTGAGTTTTTTTTTTTCAGAGTCGAAGATACTGTCAGTAACTAAAAACTGCTGGGTGAAAAACTGCTGGACACTATGATTATAACCAAAATCCTTATAGCCTTGTCATCAACTTACGTTCAATTTGTTAGTGCCTGGGACTCTGTTCAGGTGGATGGGCGGACCATGGGAAATTTGATAGCGAGATTCTTGATGGAAGAGGAGAGAGTTCTATCATCAGAAGAAGAAAACTCAACAGCATTTGCTGCCGCAAGGAAATTTAATCCCATAAAAAAATGTCTTCAATATGGGAAAACAGGCCACCTTCGGGCCCAATGTTTCAGATTGGGTCTAGGGAAAAAATTCTATTCGCTGTAATTTTTGTAATAAATTAGGACACCAAAAAAGGACTGTTATCAATTTAAAAATCAGAAAATACAAATGTAAATAGAGATGAAGAAGCATTCACTCTCTTTAAATCAGCCTTGATCGGCGATACATACAATAACTATACTTGGTTTCTGGATACTGGAGTTTCAGAACATTTGTGTTGCCAAAAGGAACTTTCCTCATCATATCGTACTTTGAATACATACAAGCTGGTAAAATTTGGAGACGGAAGAGTTTTGAAAGCTGAATGCATTGGTAGTGTTAGGCTATTGTCAGATACTTGTGAGGGTGCCTAAAAAATCATACTGCAAAATGTACTGTTTGTGCCAGAAATGAAAATAAACCTTTGTTCAGTAGGATCTGCACTTGACAAAGGCTACACCATTGTTTCAAACAATCATGTCTCAAAAATTCTAAATAGTGAAGGTAAAATTTCAGCCATTGCAGAACGTGCAGGAAGTTTATATAAAATGAAATTTAGTGCACATGAATCAGCTGTTGCCTTTGTGGGTGAAAAACCAGACCTTCTCTCTTGGAATGAAAGAATGGCTCACCAGAACCTACAACAGGTAAAAGGTGTATTGAATTCGTATGGACAGAAGATGACTGGTGGACCTGAGGTGTTTTGTGAACCTCGCATTTTAAGTAAGCAGACAAGAAGTTATTTCCAAAGCAGTAACACAAAAACTTCAAGAAGTGAAGAAATTATACATGCTGACTTGTGTGGTCCCATGGAAACTCAATCTATAGGCGGCTCTAAATATTTTTTGCTGCTGAAGGATGATTACTCGCACTTTCAGTTTTTTTTTTTTTTGAAACACAAAAATGATGTCAAATAAAAATTCAAGGTGTTTACAGCGTGGCTTAAGAATCAGAGGGGTGATAGGTTCAAAAAACTTTGTACAGATTGTGGGACAGAGTTTCTTAACAGTGACATGGAACCGTTGTTATCAGAATTAGGTGTTGTACATCAACGAAGTGTGCCATATTGTCCAGAACAGTCAGGTAGGATAGAACGAAAGATGCGCACAATAGGTGAGGCGGCCAGAACCATGACAGCCAAGGGCTTAGAAAAAAAGTTTTGGGCTGAAGCTGTAAACACAGCAGTCGTGATAAATAGAACAGGCACTAGTACAATCGAAGGCAAAACACTTTATCAGTTGTGGGAGGAAAAGGATTACGACATGAAAATCGTTGAAAGTGTTTGGATTAGATGCATATGTTCATTTTGCAGATCAGACACGTAAGAAATAGGATGTAAAATCTAAGAAAGGCATATTTGTTGGCTACAGCGAAACATCAAAAGGATTTAGTGTATTCCTACAGAGTGAAAACAAGATGATGGTGAGCTGCAATGTAAAATTCACTCAGAAAAGGGACAGTGGAGAAGCGTCGCAAAGAAGCATTGGATATCCTAGCAATATGGAAAGTGATACGAGGGATACATGCGAGGATTCAGAGGATGGTGAAAAAGAAGACTTCTTAGGGCTTCCTAACCTCTATGAAGAAGAGTCAAATGTTAATACAGCCATACCAAGTGGCTAACACAGGAAGAACATGAGGCTGGAAAAATTGAACTGGAGGAGTATGAATGTGTCAAAGAAAAGGATTTATTTGATTTCAGGTGTTTGAGAGATAGAGACAGCTTGAGAAAACCAAAAAGGTTTGACTGTGATTTTAATTTGCTGTGCATTATCGAACCTGATGATTCTGCCACATTCGAAGAGGCCATGAATAGTGAAAACTCAGGAAAATGGAGAAAGGCAGTGAATCAAGAATTGGAGAATTTAGAAGAAAACAATACATGGGTGGAAGTGGAAGGGCCTGTAGACATTAGCTTAGTAGAGACAAAATGAGCATTCAAAGTAAAAAGAGGTGATAATTGTAATCTAACAGTGTATAAAGTCAGACTTGTTGCCACAGGGTTCCAGCAACAGGGATCCTTTGATTCATCTAAGACATATGCGCCCGTTGCCAGACTTTCAACAGTGCGGATACTTGTAGCGATGGCAAATCAGAGAGGCATGCCCATTCATCAAATGGATGTGACAGGGGCTTTTCTTTATGGAGACATAGATGAAACAGTTTTTCTTTCGGTGCCTGAAGGAATGGAAGTGGAAGGAGAAAATATAGTACTAAAATTAAATAAATCCTTGTATGGCTTGAAGAAGTCGCCGAAATATTGGAACACAAAATTCAATGAAGTTATGAAGAAGGATGGATTCACCAGATCAAGTGACTTCTGCTTGTATTTTAAGGGAAAGGATTCCCGTGGTGTCTATGTTCTACTGTATGTGGATGACCTACGAATAGTAGGTACAGAAGAAAGTGATATAAAAATAATTAAGATGAAATTGAGCTCATACTTCAGAATGAAGGATTTGGGAAACTGCTTCTACATATCTGGGATTTAAGATTGAAAATGATCTATCTGCTGGTGAAACCACCCTGAATCAGACCTCATACCTTGAAAGTGTCTTGCAAAAGTTTGGGATGACTGACTATAACCCAGTCTCCACTCCGATTGACCCGATTGGAAAGGTGAATCTTCATAATGTTGAAACATGTAATAAAATCTTAGAGCGGCAGTGCCGACAACTCATCGGTTGTTTAATGTATGCAGTGTCAGGTACAAGACTGGATATTTGTTGGGCAGTAACATTCCTGAGTCAATATCAAGATTGGGCCAGTGATGAGTTGATGACAGCACTCAAGAGAATACTTTGTTACATCAAGGGAACAGTTGAATTGAGCATGGTGTACAGGAAGGGGCAAATTCAGTTACAAGGCTACATGGATGCAGACTGGGCCAGAAATCTCGAAAATAGAAAGTCAACAACCGGATATTTGTTCAAGGTTGGGAAAATCAACCGTGGTATGGTCGTCTAAGAAGCAGACTTCTGTGGCCCTGTCATCGACGGAAGCTGAATACATTGCTTTGACTGCTGCGGTGTCTGAAGTTTGCTGGCTGAAGAAACTGTTTCAAGAGTTGAATGTGTTTCATCAGTGTGAGAAGCCTATAACTATTTTTGAAGATAATCAATCTGCCATTAGAATTGCAGCCAATGTTGAGAACAAGCGACTGAAACATGTGGATGTTCGGCATCACTTCGTTAGAGAGAAAGTTAGTGACGGGACTGTAGCCTTGTGCAATATATCAAATGAAGATCAGATTGCAGATATTTTCACGAAGGCTCTTAACAGATCCAATTTTGAGAGGATTCGGAAACAAATGGGGCAAGAGTAATTTTTGTTTTGTTAGAGGATTGTATAAACCCAATGTGCTTTATTGGTTAATTAGTTGTTTCAATTGAGGGAGGGTGTTGAGAACAATTGAAAGAACATAAAGTGACTCTTATGTAGCTTGTTAATGATGTTAAATATGCCTATGTTAATTGTGTTTCATTTTATTGTAATGCATGTTCGCCAGTTGATGTATTGTGCCTTGTGTTTCAATGTTCTTTGTTTACAGTTATTAATATTTAGATATAGTGTCATGGCAGCCAGATATAAGTTGGTTGTTGTTGCGTGTAATTCAGATTGTATACTTTGTTAGTAAATGAGTTGTTTCAAGTTTTTGAGTGCATTAAATAGATGTGCAAATAAACGAAGTGTATATTTTATAACATTCTTCATTTAATTAGATAGGTGGGCAAGGCCCTCCAACTCATCATTACCTTGCCGATAAATCCTGTACAGTGTCTTCAACTCTACAGATCGGGAAAAAGAGGAGATTCCACTAAGTTAAAGCCATGTAACTTGGCTTTAAAGTTTCCATATCCTAGTATTATCTAAGATGGCAATCCGTTGCAATCCAATGGTAACATTATCTTCCTTTAATATCTGGAAAGATGCTGTAAGTGACCTTCCCCATCTCCGACCAATCCCATCGCTCCTGCCAGATTTCTAGGGATGCTTTCTTCTCCCTATTTCTTGCTGAAGATGGTGACCTCCCATTCATTTATTCTAGCTTTGAGCCTCTTTCTTATGCTAATATATCCAGTGTAATTGCCCCAGCAATTACTTGCAGGGTGTCAGTAGATGTTTATCTATATGCCTTTCTTATTGCTAGTAATACTGCTCTTTGGGATTTCAGTATTAGTCGCTTTGTATTGACACGTGAAGCTTACTGGCTATTTGAATTAACGACTTCGCTTCCATCTACTCACTTCCCTCTACAAGCAACAATCAATGGAGTTTGGAAGCATAGAATCACTACCAGCTCGCCTACAGGATTTTCCTTGACCAGGGATTCTTACAGACGAGTCATAGTTATACGTTTCAAGGATATCGCCGGTCAGTAAGCCATGCAATACGCTGCCTCTCCTCGAGAAGATGACGTCAACCCAGTAAGGCATTTTGCCAATTAACTCCACCTGAATGAGCTCAAGCCACCCGTCAATCAGTGGGGACTAGCCTGTGACACCATCTCAGTCTTTGTTTCAGCCATCCCGGAAACTTCCAGGCCCTGTTAACCCCATCATCGCTGCCTTCAACAGTGGAGAGAAGGTTCCGGTATGAGTACCATGCCCATGGTTCAAGAACCAATGCCACCCCAGTCAGCCGAGGCCGTTCAACAGCAGCAGTTTAATTCCAGTCGCAGCAGCCCATGGGGAAAGTCTGGATCCACCAGCAACAGCACCTCTGCCAGCAAGCCAGCAGCACCAGTCAGCTACCCGAGTACAGGAGCGAGTAAGTCACCAGCACTTAAGTCCATCAGCAGACTCATAGCCAAACCAGTAAATGACTTTGTGCCGAGTCGGCAGCCAATGTGGCCCACTCTGTATACAGGTCGAGCCTCTGCCAGACAGTAAATGAGATGTAGGTCACTCCCGAAAGTGTCATCCTACAGACACTAACAAAGTGGCTACTTTCAGATATATCAGTTGTCAATCTGAACCCGAACCCATTATGCATCAGGAAGTAGGTGGTTAATCTTTCTTGGCGCCCAACATGGGGTGTTGACTGCAATAGTGTTGACTAGACAGTTAGGACTAAGTGGGCCATGCCTACTTATACGACCATATCGGACATCACCCAACCTAATTAGTTCCTTGGTGCTAGAAACATTTGGCAACACGAGAAGCAGGATTAGAGACCGGCCGGCGGCCAGCATGAGCTTATAACTTCGAAGCTAATCAAACCGCCAGACCTCGGACTTCAGGGAGTTCTTCGAATTCTTGTGGTGCCCAACTGCCGACTTAGCGATTTCGTCAGCAAAGCCAGTCTTCAAGACTCCCAAGAGGCCACCATGACCAAATACCGTAACACGCATTGTCATGTAACCACATGTCCTGGCCCAGGGGTCAATAATATTATGTGCGCTCACTGACAGGAGGTATTTCATTACCGGTGCCTAGGATGGACGGATGAAGTACAGTACATGGACGGACTAGAATCCAGGTGCCAGGACTACCGAAACCGCCAATCAGTGTTCTGTAGTTGGATAACTCGCCTCCGCCATGTCATTAATTTGGTCCACTATATAATTTATGCTCAGTCCTTCCATCACAAATGCATAGGCTGTCCAGAGGAACGGGCCACTCGCCTAGGCCTAATCTATTGGTGCGAAGTCTGCTGACGAGCCTCAGAATACATGCCGAATAATCCCAGAAATAGAGTAATCCCACCTACAACACACACAACCAGTGAACTACAGCTGCCCGAGTTCACTGGCCGCTCCCATGAATATCCGGTAGCATTCACAGAAGAATGCAAGAAGGAACTGACAGAACACGATATCCCCTGTAAGCAGTGGATAGCCAGAACAAGTAAACAACTCTGCGGCTGCTCCTTGGATTGGTGGTGTCAAAATACAGAAAATTCGTGACAAAGTGGAGTCAGCTATGCCCCTGTCTCGCCAACCAGTTTTCAGTCGAGCCTTAACCCCTATGAAGAAAGCTGCGTGCGAAATATCACTAGAATGCTCCTCCTGAAACTTCGCATTTTATTGCAAATCCCAAAGCCTACACCCATTGAAGACTTGTAGAAAGAGTGTGTGAAAGTGAATGCAATTTCACAGTGCAGGCCACTCTAGAGAAGCCACATAGGAAGTGTGTACAACGTGATAGGTGGGCAGACAAGCGAGGAGTTATCCCTCTAACTCCTCCAGCCCCGTCTCAGCCTCTCTTTCCGCCAGTGCATCGACCACCCCCTCCCCTTTGCCTGGATGCTGGTATTGTCCCCACTTAAACCAGGATTGTCCAGACCGACCAGCGGGTCAGGGGCGAACAGGTGAAGAGGCAACTTCAAGGACACCCACCCCTCCTCCACCACCAAAGAATGAAGCCAAGCAAAATCAGCTGGGTAACACTGGCACCGGAAAGAAATGCGAGACATCGTATCTAGAAGCCAAGGGCCCTGTATCCAAGAACTGAACAAAGAATCCAAAATACCAGACGCTTCCCACATAGAGGTCACAATTAACAATCAGTCCATACTAGCTGTACCACATTAGAAGAACAATAATCACCCAAGAACACCAGTACAGCAGACTTTGCCATCTCGTCAAGGGAATGTCTATTTGGGAGACAAGAATAAGGTTACAAAAAATTGGGAATGCAGCCCCACTGCCGTTAGCCTCCAAATGATCAACCGAGACAAATTCAGCCACAACCTAAGTGAACCTGAGTTCGATAAACTAAGGCAAATTATCGACGAGCACGCCGGGGTATTTGTACAACCAGGTTAACTATGTCAAACTTGCACAATCCAGCATGAAATCTGGACACCACTGATATCCTGACTTACAACCGCCCTAACAGAACATCTGCCCGAAGATGCCATCTCATCATGACTCATGTTGAAGAAATGAAGAAGCAAGAGGTCGTCGTACCCTCGGATTCACTCTACAATTCCCATGTCGTACTGGTACCGAAGGAAGATGGCCAGTTGCGCTTTTGTGTGAATTACGATGGCCTGAAAGACATCACACATCCCATCGCACCACCAGCCATCAATTTAGCAAACACACTGAGAGACATTGGAGAGGCCAAGATCTTCAGCATCCTAGATATGCAATCGGGGTACTGGCAGATCGCAGTCCACCCAAACAGCCGAAGGTACACAGCATTCACCACACCAGAAGAGGTAATGCCCCAGTTCTGGGCGATGCCGTTCGGCCTGAAAAAGTCCCCGCAACCATTTACTGTTTTATGTCATCCATAGTCCTTACCTGCTACATAGGGCAATTCTCTTTCGCCTATCGGGATTATGTCATAGTTTACTCGAGGACCTGGAAAGAGCACTGTGGGCACCTGCAATGGGCATAATAGCTCTTGTAACTGCACAGACTCACCTGTAGGCTATAGAAGAATCACTTTGGCAAGATGTCGATTAACTATTTGGGCCAAGTCGTGTCTACAGATGGGAACCACCCTCAAGCGTCGTCGATCAGGGTCATTGAAGAGGCAGAAGAACCAGCTACCAAGAAACAGCTGCGATGCTTCCTAGAATTCTGCAATTGGCTGAAATGTGTTGTACACGACATCGCCAGCAAGATGGCACCCCTGCACCTGCTATTACAGAAGGGTGCTAGATGGAAGTGGGGACCTGAACAGTGCCACATATTTCAGGCCCTGTAGGAAAGTTTCCATCACATACAGCTTCTTTACCATCCACAAGGAGACAGCTCCCTTATTCTTCAGACTGATGCCTGCCAAAATGGTCTCAGAGTGGTACTTTACCAAGTAGATGCCAATGGCCATCCCCAGGTAATCGTCTATGCCAGCACCCAGCAGAATGTCACTGAACAATGGTACCATATCAAAGAGCAAGAATACCTCGCCACTATATGGGCCATCCGCAAATACCACTGCCACTTGGAAGGCAAGAAGTTCATCCTGCACATGGGTAGTAAGGCACTCCAGTGGCTCCGACAGTCCAAAGGATCCAAAGCCAAGATTGGCTGGTGGGGGATGTTTCTCACTGAGTTCGACTTCGAGGTCCAGAACTGCCTGGGGAATTCCAACGACCTACCCGATGCCCTATCATGCCAGCCAGACTTAGCAACAAGAAAGACAAAGAAGAATGGGAGATTATGGTTCCCCCACCAGCGCCTGAACACACCCTCCAAGAGAACATCAAGCTACTCCAACTCTGACTGAGCAAGTGCTGTATTGTCAACTTTCAACAGTAAGATCTTGACATCCAGAGACACCTGCAAGACCAACCCCAGCGCTTCGAGCTATGCGACGATTAAGTATGGTCCTGGAACGAACAACCTGGAGCGGACTGGCAGATTTATATTCAGAAAGGATTACGAGCTGACATCTGCAAACACTGCCACAATGACCCTCAAGCCGCACACAGTGGAATTAAGGAGACTCTGCGGAACCTGGGCACCTGATACATCTAGGTTGGGATGAGTAGAGATGTCTGGGAGTATGTCAACACTTGCGAGACGTGCTGCCAAGACAAAGCATGCATCATTCCCCCACCAGCCGCCAAGCCCTGTCACCCACACACTGCATGGATGCATATTGCAGCTGACTTAATGGAGCACCCGAGGAAGCACCCTAGGAAACCATTACCTGTTGGTGATTACCGACTTGTTCTCCTGTTAGGTAGAAGCATTCTCACTATCAAGCCAAGAAACCCATTACATCATCAGGAAGTTTGAGACAGAAGTCTTCCAAAATGGGACTAACTGCAATTCATTCTCATCGACAACGAAACTTAGCTAACCAGTCAATGCTGGCTGAATGCCTGCAATTCATGGGGAGTCGAGATGTGGATGACGTCTTCCTAACACCTGCAATCAAACCCCCACTGAGCGGAGAAACCAGTAGCTTAACAAAAGCCTCCGACTCAGTGTGGGCACAGATCACAGCAACTGGAATAAACACATCCCCACCATCCTCTTCGCTCTACGCAGAAGGAGGAACGAGCCCACCCACTCGAGCCCTAGCCTGCTCATCCTGAGGTACAGGAATGGGACCAACAGCCAAGTGAAGTCCCACAACCCAAGGAGATCCGCAAAACCACATCAGCCCAGGCGGACGAAGCGTGAGCAACCCAGGCTATCTATATTGACAAAATGTATCCACAGCCATGCACCAGGGTATGCAGCTTTAATATGGGAGAACCCGGTCTCCTCAGAAACCACCCATTAAGCAAAGGAAGCCAATTCGGTGCAGGAATGGCCGAGAAATGGGAAGGATCCTACCACATCGTCAGCCATCAAGACAACATCTGTTGTACTGAAGATGCATGAGGCCACATTAGGAAAGCCGCCAGAGTGCAGATTCGCCCCTTTCCTGGTCAAGTGCCCGAACCCATCGAAAGCACCCAGGGATCAGTAGGCGACGAACAAGAAGACGATCCCCCACCAGAACCACCAACTACCTGAACGCCTTCATCTCCAAGAACCGGACGATGGTATGAGGTCAGACCGCCAAGTTACCAGGCAATGCAAGACAATATAGAGTTTCCTGCAACATGTGTCATCGCGTTAAAACCATCTACACCCTCTAACCATAGCAGCTGTCTGTGCAAAGCCACTGCCCAGTACACTCACATATCTCCTGTCACGATGGAGATTTCCTTGCATAGTCCATTGGAACGACAGCTCGCCGAAGACAGTCACTGCCAAGTCCAATAGGGGAGAATAAAGAAGACACCAGTGCAATCGAGACTATGGAACACCAGGAACCACCACATCTATTGGCCACCCTACAACCCCGGCCCTGGAGGACCAAACCAACGAGGAGACTGCAGCATTGGACGACGTCGCAGCCACCACCCAGATGTTGCCTTCCGAGAAGAAGACACATGCCAGAACTCCCAGCAGTGCCGAGGTCAACTCGGCGACCTCGATGCAGCTGGACGATCCAGCCGCATCCTGTCATGTCGACGTTGCCAACCAGCCAGTCATGGCACCCCTCGGTGCCGAGACTACCACCATCGGAGAAGGAGAGGAGGATACCATCCGCTGCCGAGCCAAGGATGTAGAGGGATCTGATGAGCCTCTATTTCTGTCAGCCACCTATGGTCCGTCATCGGAGGATGCCGGAGCTGCCCACCTCCAACTGTCTTCTGAGAGGGAGGCCCCCACCAGAAGTGCCCGACAGGTTGAGGTCAACTTGTTGACTTCACTCCTTTCGACACCGCCAGCTGTGTCCATCCTGGACGACATGGCCACCCAGCTGGTCTTGGCACCCCCTCCCTCCTGCTAGCACCGAGGTCAACCCAGCACCAGAACAAAAGGATGAGCGTACCTACCCAGTCGCCAAGAAGCTGGAGCCTGCCCTGTCTCCGCTTCTACAGGCCACCATGACACCGCCCATCCTCGAGGAGGATCATCAGGGCACGTGCAAACAGTAATACGGGTAAAGTTGTCGTTAGCTACCTAGTCGAAACTGCCCCCAGCCAGATTAGAAATTAGGCACCCTTCACCTGGACAGTGTAGTTTAATACTTCCAGGTAGACAGGAGATAGTATGGGCTACCGTGTCTTACTCCTCAAGGAATAAACACAACCTGAATCTACTACTCTCTCTCATTTTCCCTTGAATTCATCCAGATAATCATAGTAAACACCTATGTCCCATAGAGTGGAGCATGAGACTGTGGTTGCCAAATACCAGTTGCCGCTTAGTGTAGGACTATGAGTTCTTCTGGACATGGGAATTCGTATTTAAAAACATACACCATTCGATGGTCACCCATTCACTACACACTCTGTATCGAACGGTAGAGCCACAATTGCTAGTCATATCCCTGCTTGCACCCATCCACCGCACCGTTTGTGTTGCCTGAGGGAATGCTTCGTTGGCTCTGGGTCGGACCTGTCCGCTCAAGGGGATCATTCGTCGAAGATAATGGAGCGCCTCCAAGGGAACCCGATCTTCAACCACCACACCATTTGTGTTGCCAGTAGAGGAATAAGGTTTTGCTCGGCGTCTTTCTAGTGCACCTAGATGGCAGAACACATTTATATAGGGAAAGCACGTTGCCTGCTCCTATCTCCCGGACCCAAGGTACTTGCACCTAATACTCTTCACCAAGAGAGGAGGGAAGGGCATTAGGGAACGACAGGCAACTGCTGCCTACTAGTCTGCCTGGGGTTGCACCCAACCCAGTAAGGCACTCTGTCAATTACCACACAGGAGCGAGCTCAAGCCACCCATCAGTCGGTGGGGACTAGCCCCCCGGCACCCTCCCCGTCTTTGTTTCAGCCACCCTGGAAGCTTCCAGGCCCTGTTAACCCCAACATTGCCGCCTTCAACAGTGGAGAGAAGGTTCCAGTAGGAGCAATCTGTTCATGGTTCAAGACCCGATGATACCCCAGCCTGCCGAGGTCCTTCAACAGGACTGTTGGAGTTCTAGTCACAGCAGCCTCTGGGAAAAGTCCGGATCCATTAGCAGCAGCACCTTCGTCAGCAAGCCGACAGCACCAGTCAGCCGACCTAGCACAAGACTGGTTAAGCCACTGGCACCTAAGCCTTTCAGCAGGCCCATAGCCAAATCAGTAAGTGACTTTGTGCCCAGTCGGCAGCCGACATGGCCCACTCTGTATACAAGTCGAGTCTCCGCCAAGCAGTAAACGAGATACAGATCACTCCCGAAAGTGTCATCTGACGGACACTAACATAGTAGCCACTTTGAGATGTAGCAATTATCAATCTGAACCCAAACCCATCACATATCAGTATGTACCAACTAGCATCACGATACCATACATATACTTAATATAATGCAATTCCCAATTCACCATTGTAAAGTGTATTCATTCTCTTGAAGCCCAAGCCACATGATGCTGTAGACACTGCTCTCATGTTTGTGAAATGACTGACTGCTTTATTCATTAGGTAATTAATTAGATCTCGAAATCGAAGCTTGCTATCAAGTATAACTTATTTAATTACTAAATTGCTTCCCCGGGCAATTTTCTTGTTGTTCCATTTGTGCTCTCTGTATACTCGGCGGTGGACTAATTATTTATCATACTAATACCTTGCCGTTATTACTGAATGATATACATAATTTTATATTTCACTCCATTTTTACTTATTACGTAGATTTGTTTTCACTCACTTGTTTTCTGTATTGACGTGGCATTTACCTATATTGAGTGAAGAGATTCTTAACATCTAGGTCTTGAGAGCCGACGAGGGTAATTGGTGAGTGGTGTATGGAGCCATAATGAAAGGGCGGGGAAAGCGGGAGATCTCCGAGAAGGCCCGTCGACCAACGGCATCGTCCGGCACGATTCTCACATGCGAAAATCCGAAGTGGCCCGGCAGGGGATTGAACCCGAGTCGCCTTGGTGGAAGGCGAGCGGTCTAAACGCTCAGCCACTGTGGCCCCTTTACCTCAGAGAGATAATGATTCTAGTGTCACATAAGAAAATGCATAGTATGTTTAAATCTACTAAGGCGTTTCTATCTCTTATAACTATTTACAAATTATTCATCACATCGAACGTTATCGGTACACACAAGTTTTCTGCTCTCAAGGGCTTATCCAAAGAGGTCGAATGTAGTACCCTCGTGGCACACTGCATAAATACTGTGTAGTGAACAGGACTCCACAGTACAAAAGTTCGACTCATCCTATATGCACTTTACTGCCTGGACTACGTTTACGTGTCAGTGGCGCAATATTCCGGGCCCTTAAACTTCGGGTCAGCTTCCCGACAAAAGCCCTAATTGTTTCACGCTCGTGCGCAAAACGATGCATTTTGATTGACCTCTTGGACAAGATACTTCATTCTACCGCGTGTACGTGAGTTTGCCTGCTTATAGGCATCACAGGTGGAATGGGTGTGTCTCATGCATTATTTCTCATTCTCTTTGACCTCTAATCGTTCCACACAATAGTATAGCTTTCGCTCCCAAGCCAAGAACCTGTGCACCCCTGCGGGCCGGAGATTCACGTCGCAAGCGTGGAATAGAACCACGGTATAGCTAAGGCTGTGTCCTAATTCGCCTGAAGTACATACTTGAGCGTAACTGTCCCCGAATGTGACGTCGTAAGTGCTGTCCGAATTGCAAGTGAAGTACGCAAGTATACAAGTAAACGAAGTTGTATGTATACTTCTCGCGTACTTGCGGAAAATGTGCCGCCATTTTGAGAAGCAAATTTAGAGGTTATAATTGATTTCCAACATAATTATTTTATTTAAAGTTTAATAGGTCAACATTACTACTCCGTAGACACAGAATTTTAAACTGAGTATATAACTATCGCAAGGTTAACCTTAAAAAAAGTCTAAACAATAAATTCGTATTGGGCCTATGTTCCTAACTTACAAAAGCTAAGATAAAAAATCAAATCCAAATTGCACTTACATACAATAAATGTTAATGGAAATCAAATTGAAATATTTTTTAATACTTGATTTAACCCCTGAAATTTTCGGCAATTATCAAACTCTTAGTTGGAATACATGCACATCAAAAGTGGTTAGCTGGCTAATAACTGTCACCGAAGCCAACAAGACTGGCTGTTCGGTGCCAAGGGTAAGTGAAGTATGCAAGGATGCAAGTACGCAAGTATATACCTGAATTCGGACACGGCCTATGTCCCGGATTACAGTTCCGTCAAGACCTGGTTGCTTCCTATTTAAATGTGTCCGATTTGCGTACAATGAGGGAAAAGGGAAATGCGTGAGTTAATTCAATACATCTGCCGTGACATGTGGCTAAGTCCGTGCGTTCTCGTCGCACTCAGACTGCTTGCTTTCAAGGTCAGCACTGACTTAAGAATACCACACAGCAACGTTGTCGTCATTCGGTCGCGTGTTGTACGCCTTGCTACGGCCGCTAGAGACGTTACCATATGGCTGGCTTAAATACTGCTTGCCATTAAAACTACTCTCGTAAATTAACTTAGAATGTTATGCATATCCTGAATGCACTTTATTTATAATAACCATATTCCCTTACAATTATCACTACCTTATTTGGCGTTAACATCCCGACGATAATATTTAAGTTTGTAAAATAACCACATATTTTCTTATGCTATTACATTCCTTATACGTCCGTCGCACGCAGAGGCTTTAAAATATTCTGTTAACAAATCCTATTTCTTTTAAAATGTAACCATGTTTTATAAGTTACGCATTTTGCTCACTATATTTATTATCAATCTGTAGTGGGGTTAAAATTTCATTTTTTACTACGCGTGGGTGGGAGGGGATTGCCTAAAATAGTTGGGGGAGGTGGCTTTCTACCGTATCCCTCGCAAGGGTTTCTTATTTCTTACTCAATTAAATTTTTCGAAATATAAACTATTAACGCAGTTGGTGGAGCTTTTAAACTTGGCTACTTTAAGGTGGGAAAGACCCTAGCTTCCACCAATGTTATGCCAGTCCCATATGGGCAATACAATCTATGTGGCGAGACGTAACTTTGATGGAGAACACAATATCATTTTACCATGTCATATAATTGTAACCAATAACTTGCATCCAGTTACATTATAATCTACAACACTTTATATTTTGTGTGACTACCTTAAACTGCATCGGGGGAGCGTGTTACGTTAAGTTACTCTACTCCTGCAAGTATTTATATGTTATCTAATAAATTATTGCCACTCCTTGAACTAAAAGTCCTTCTGTCATCCGCTGGAACGGCATTGCCTCTGCGTTGCCGAAGGCCGACTACTATTACGACTACGGCGGACGAAATTTCACCTGCTGGTCATGTTGCCACGTCGTCGGCTAGAAGTTGTCAGACCCGAGCTCTCTCATCATTGCCGAAGCTCAGAGCGGAGGGGGGGGGGGGTGTGCTCGGGCCCTTGCGAGGGCCCTTATACCACCCATACGGTTGCAGCAATTGTATCTCTCTGCGGGCTGAGGAAGTTTCCCTCACCAGACCGCAAAGAACACATAGCCCAGAGGTCAGGACGCCCTGCACGTCCCGGCCGAGCTTAGCTCCCTGGCTTCCTTATGTACCCCCACTTGTTGGAGAACTGCTCCCGCGGCTCGTGTCCTGATTGTCGCGGCCGCGCTTCGCCTCCATGACCTCGTTCGCATTGGACGTGAGCTGGTGCGTTCACACAAAGCGCCACAGCAAGGGCTTGCCCACAACTGTATGGATAAAGCGATCGTACTCATGGTACAAATTTCACGTGGAGTGGAAGATCACACAGCGTGCGTGCAAGGAGATTTTCAGCAGGGGATTTTGAAATTGCTCAGTTTACCGTGGGCAGTCTATGCTTAATTTACCAAACAAATGCGGTGCAGTGGAAACACACCAGATGCGCATTCTTAATTCCGGGTTTCCGTGGCTTCCTGAAATCTCTCCAGGCGAGTACCGAGATGATTATTTAATGCAGACCATGTCAATACTTCCCCCGCTCGTAAGTTTACGAGAAACTCGTCTCATTTCTAATGATCTCGCTGTCGCGAAACCATGGAAAAATATAATAAAAGACGACTGTACTCATTTGGTGGCCTGGGGGAGGGGGAGGGGGAGGGGTGTTGAGACTCATCTCAAATCACAAGTCATTTTAAATGACACATGGTATGTATACATAATTTTTTTTTAAAAGTAGAGTAGGCATTTTTATGTGGATAATCAACCTTTGTTTTACTCCACGAAAGGCATTCTCTTGCAAACATTGGGCATCGCTACGTTTATGACTAGCCATCCATAAATTTTGCAAATTCTTCGTAACTCCGCCAAATTCAGTTCTGTACCTCTTAATCATGACATGATACCTGTGTATAAACGCCATTGCGTATAAAGGCTGTTCACGATAAAGTGAGCACTTTTGAAATCAACGTTGGAAAAAAGTTACTGCTCCTGTGTGCGTGTATTTTAACGGGCGCACTGAGTGACATGCGACCAGTAAAGTTGGTAACGATGGAACGGAAAGTAGTTCCATATCTTAACGTCGAAATAAAAACCTTTTTTAATAACTTAAATTATTTCTATCACTTTTATTATGCGCCGAAGTGTAAAAATTAGCCGTTTTTTTAAATACTTTCTTTTTTAATAATTCTACAGTTTCACTTGGCCGACGCATGAAGAAAGCGATGAGGCCCACAGCAATGATAATTTTACATAAGGCAGAAGAACACACAACGTGCATACAAATAGATCTTACGCGGGGCTTTCAAAAGTGCTCATTTTATCATGAATGGCGTATAGGTGCGATACATAACTTAAAAAAAAAAAAAACACATGCTTAGTATTTCTCTGATTACGGCCGAAGTATTTTTATCGCGGTATTTATTGTTACAGTCAAATCATGGTTACATCCCACTCTTCTAATGCCCTCGCTAAAGTTCTGCTTTCAGTCTAGAAAACTACGTAAAAGAGAAAACGTCTCATATTCGTATGCTCTCATTTTAATTATAGTTTGCGCATTAGAACTACTTATTACTAGGCATTGCCAATAATCCTATCTATTTTATTTGTGTTTTTGTTCGTATTACTATTATATATGGAATACAGCATTTAAATAAAGTTTAAGTACAAGTTGAATTCAACCAAAAATGAGACACTTTTGTGTCAACAGAGTAATAAAACGCTCGTGATACGTGATATATTTAGGAAACAACTAAGTACGTCATACGCCTACATGAGGCGATTTTTATTGGGCTGAGGAAAAGTGGACGTTTTGTTTTTGTCGGGCAGTGTGATGTCATTCAGCAACACATTTTCCTGTCCCCTTCCCCCTCCCTAACCAAGAAGATTTCTACCCCCCCCCCCCCGGGCCGGCAATCTTAAGTCTTTGGTTAAATTTTTACGATTTATCGCGCGATTTTTTTTCGCTTGTCAAAAATTTAGTTAAGCCAGAGAGGTAAACATTTACGTGTACCTGTGGAAATACTTTTCTGTCGCCATTATGGTCCTATGCAGTAGGCCTTTACTTTATCTATGGATATATTAACAGATGAACCTTTTAATTAATATAGCCTATTCGCAGTTTCTTCACACTCATTGATTCAGTTCTTCGAAAAATCACCCTATATATGATGAGATTGGTTGTTTTCTAAATATGCAATTTATCACAATCGTATTACACTTGCTTTAACATAAAAGTAACATATTTTTTATTAAATTGAAATTTAATATATATTTTATTTATAAATTATAATAATTCATTTATAATTAATATAAAAAACAGTGAGAAGATACGTATGTTGGTACCGTCTAGTGAGAAATAGTTCTCATGGTAAATATTACTGAAGTGAGTGCGCACGAATACGGCGCGTTGTCCTGTTGGTGTAATTTTCTAGGCTTGGTTAAGCTGTGTTCGCATTAGGCGGAGGAATATCCTGGAAATAGAACTTTAACAGGGCTTCAGAAAAGTGTGAATTAACCGTGAATGGACTATGGCTATTGGTTCTCCGTTCTCCACTTCTGTTCATTACTCAATTTTGCATTGTGAGTTAAAGAGGATGGATGAGTGAGTGGGATGTCCAAAATGTCATTTGAATTGCTTTGTTTCTTAAGGTTATCGTCGTGAGTATGACTTGACACGCGTTATCGCCCCCCCCCCCCCCCCAATTTTTCAGTCAATTGTGCGTGAATACCAGTTATTTTTATAAATTCAAATAACATATATTGAGATTAGTAGTTGTTTAAAATTTGCATTACAGAAATTCCATATTAAATTTTAATCCAATTTTAAGCTGTCTGAGTGTGTATGCTTTCTTCCTGTGTGTCTTGCGCCGTAAAAGCGTGGTTTTAGCGTTTTAGAGTTCCGCGTAGTTTTTCTTGGAGCGCTGCAAACAACCAAAAATCTCTTTACACTAAAAACGCACGCACATTAATTTCTCACGTAACTATGGAAGGTTGGTTTAAAGAGGACCTCAGTGAATCGTTCGAAATTGAGTTAAAATAATCTTAGACTGGTAAATAACTCGAACAACATAATATGAGGACTAACTTTTACGATATTCCCGTAAACGAACTGTGCTGAATCTACAGACAAAGTCGCAGTGGAATGGCACTTCTTTTACAAGTTTCATAAATAAAAATAATCAGTTTGGTTATCGAAGGGTTCAAATTGATCAGCTGAAATCCAGTGTAGCAGGAATGACAAAATAATAGCCACAGCTCGTGCACGTCACTGCAATCATCAGTATCCAATATCTGCAAGCCAGAAACCTAGTACGGTGTTATTAACCAGTCCGGAGGGTCGAGTAATTAAATTATCTCTTGCGGTTACGGTGACGCAGCTAATTAAAAACCACCTCCGACCAGCATCGGCGATGTACCTGGAATCTGGGTTTTGTGGCTGTCGCGATGGCAGGGAGTTCGAAACTTCAGCGTTAAAAATTGAAAATTGTACGAAAACATTATTTTATAACTTTCCCTTTTCAGAACCATGATTCCTAGTTCTAGCGACGTCAAAGAGTTGGAAAAAATAACTGTCGCCAGCCAACTGGGTACAAAAAATTGCGTAGTTTTCCATGACACCTTCGTCTTACCAGACCCCCAAAAGTCTACATAAGAAACTATTCACTGCCATTTCACTGTAAAAAATGGCGTGACTTGATTTGAAGAGTATGTGGTAGCAGTGCCTCCACTGACATCAATGTAGTTTTACACCTACTCATGCCAATTAATTTTACTCTATGTCCAAGTAAATTTATCCTACAAATTAGTAAAATAGCATTTACATTGCACCTACAACTAACTGTACATAGAATGGCGCAAACTTCTTTTACTATGTAACAGAAAATAAACTGCAACATTCGCGTATTTTCTCTTTACTGCAAGTTAATTTACCCAAACATCGCAATTATAACTTCACCACTGTGCATGTGTATTTTCTCATTTACGAAAAGGTAAAATCGTAGATTCACTGTAATGGTGATTACACAATTTCTGTACATTTTTCACTGTTTTTACTAAGCAATTTTATCTTCAGTACCTCTATGTTATGTCATGTTAATTCACATACTTAGTATATGTATTTTTACCATTTTCATGCTATGCTACTCTGTTTTGTAACTTGGTGGTTTAACAGAGTTATAAAAAAATGTTATCTCAAAATTGTGGGTAATATTTGACTTCATTGATTTATCAGTACTTATAGAGGGCATCATAACGGCATCCATAACGACTTCAATTGTTTTCTGTATCTGGCGAGCCCCCAAATCCCGCTACGCCAGCGTGAGCACCTTCACAGTCCTGTGTGCCTTCCAGCATTCATGTTAGTAGCTAAGTCGGTTGGAGAATGGGATGCGTCTCAGGGCAAGCCCTTTACGCCTTAGGTAGGGTTTAGTTATTATAATGGGCACATGCATCGTGGCTTTAGCAGGGTTATAGCGCCATGGCTGCAATTGTAGCCATGGGCACACTCCAAAAGAAGGAGGGTCTAGGTGAAGAGTATAGCAAACCAGGCAAAGCGGCGAGGGCCATGGAAAGTCACAAAAAAAAAAAACTCCTTGCCTGGATTAGGGCTGGAGAAAGTAGGGTAGTTGTTAGTTAGCAAAGATAGACTTTGTGAGGTTAATGTAGGGTGAAATGGAGTTAGCGCACAGCGGGTTCGATAACCAGGGTCGCGCCATGCGGCTCTGGCGGCGAGGGAAAGAACTGAGCCACCCGCCCGACAGATGCCAGCCATCTCTCCGTAACACAGGAAAGAGTGTTAGTGTGTTACAGACATAAGAGGGAAACTTATAGCTAAGAGTAATATTACTATCACCTTGTCTGCGACCTCGTGTGCAGCTGAGTGTAGGTGTGTGTGTGTGTTAGTGAGTGTTGGTGTAGGTGCTAGTGAATGTTAGTGTAGGTGTGCCACTCCACATCCCTATCTGCAGAGAGCACACTACGCCACAGTCTTCTCGGTTGTTGCTGATAAACTGCCAAGAGGCCGCCTTGGAATCGGCATTGGCGATGGGACTATATATACAAACAGCTGTCGGATGAGAGGAGCTTTGTAGCACATGTGTTTGTGAATGTGTGTGTGTGATGCAGTGACGTTTCGATGTGATTCAAAGGGCCGATGCCAGCCAAGGGCTATACGGCGTATGTTTTGCCTTGTTCTGTGATCACATAATGCTTCGCTAATTATTTGTTAATTATTTTGTCGAGGAGTGTATTTTGTAATTTATATTATTGCAGTAATACGGGTTTCCAGGACTAATATTATTCGGGTGCATGGCTGAGGGCCTGCATTTCAAATTTCAGTGAGTTAAAGGTGGCCTGTGAGCCAAAATGCTATTATGCCGCTTATATTTCTGAGTCTCGTCGGGGTCATATTTGCTGAGACTAGATATTTTCTAGTTGGCATTTGTGGCACAATATTTGTAGAATTTATCCGCCATTTTAACGAAGTGCTCAACTAATTTTTCAATTATTACTTCATTATGCAGGTCTGTAATAGGAAAGTATCTAGGAACATATGCCGTGATTCGCAGGCATTTATTTAGCACAATCTACAGAGGTTTGATATGAATATTTTTGTCTAATTTTATTAAATCAGCTCATCCAAAAAATTGGTACATAAGATGTACTAGCCTTACATTGTCAAAAAGCTCGCGCCAGCTAGTGCTCTTTCGAGCTTACATGGACATTCTTAAAACTTATCACCAGGACTTAAACTAATAAATTGTAACTTATTCTAACTATGGTTAACAGGAAAAACACAATGGGGGAAAAACCTGTTGTACATCAATAAAAGGGGTGATCAGCAATTGCAATACAATTATTTACATATTTACAATAGGGGGACTTAATATCTAAAATGTATTTACATATACACATATTTACATATGGGCAAACTTAAACTAAGAAATTTGAAGACTATGTACATGTAGGGAAAAGAATAGACTATATACACGCGGATATGTTAGGTATGTACAATGAGAAATGAAAAAGACATTTACATTTACGCCCATGTGGGCTCAGCATATGTTCGAAGGGCGCGCGAGTTCAACGACTTCAAATATAGAATAGGTCGTTATAAACAAAAGCTAGCATATTCTATCAGCGGGAGCTATGCTTTCCTTTTCAACACACAAAAGGTCTTCTAAGTAGTTGTACTCCCTACCACTAGATGGCACATTTTAAGTAAACACTTATAGTTATATTTGAATTCCTAGGAACATTAGCGTAGAATTACAAATACTCGTTTTAGCTAAATTCACATAAGTATAAAAAATTACCGAAAATTTGTATGTATAAATATTGATTCACAGATACTCCAGAGTGTAATGCAAGTTTACACACGCACGGTCATTGTAAAATTACGCGATAGAAAATTTACAACTACATTGACATTGAGTGTTTATACAACGACCAAGTAGCAGTAAAAATATACCATTTCTGGTTTTCATACAACTATAAAGCAATAAAAATACAGAACTTAACGATTTAATGCAGGAAGTGGGTGTATTTTTACACATACTTCAAAATGTGTAAATTAACACCAACGCTGTGTTTACTAAGCCATACATTCACATATTTTCACCAAAGACATATTTATTTAAAATTACACATACTGTAGTTGTTTTCACAAATAACACATACAAAATATAAAATTACCAAATATTTATTTTATTTGCAAATTTGTACTTAGTTTTTACGATGCTGATTTTACTGGCTATTATTCTACGGAATATTACTGATATCGCTAAAGAAGAGTTAAGATAGCACCGTAATAACGTTATTATGGATGACAAAAATGCTATCACAAAATCTGGAAAGCAACAGACTATAATACTTGGAAAATACAGAGGGTACATTGTTACGGTTCGGGAAGGACACCACAGGATGCGTCAGAGAGCCGAACACATGCACACGGACAACATTGGTGACGTCATCCCAGCCACTGGTGAAACTAACTGCAGTCTCATCCCACCCATAACTGATGGCAGCCACGTCACACCGACCACGATAGCGTCTCAACTACCAGCAAACCAAAACGTCTTCACCAACTCTGAAGTGCTCGGCAGCTCTCAAGACAACTTCTCGCTGCCAACCCCACTATCACATCCCACTGCCATTTCGACACAGGGCACAAGATTTACAGACACAAAGATCATGGCTACTGGCCTGCCTCCATTCATTCAACCGCCATTTAAGTGACGAAGCACGGGACGAAGCTCCAGCTTCGGCTGCATCTGTCTTCCCAACAACGGGAACCTCTAAACAGATCAACTTTACATTAGGCACCGCCACAGAACTGATGCCAGCGTTTGGGCTCCCCAAAAAACCTGCAGCTACGCGAGTGACAAAATGCCAGGCAGGCCCTTATTCGAGGAAATTACCACAATTACTGACGGCAACGGGCGAAAAACCTCAACAGACACGCAAAGTGACGATCCTGCGGACTCTGCCTTCCCACTACCTAAAGTACAATGTAGTGCCAGTGGAAGGAAGCGCCGTAATTATAACAGTGCCGGTACAGATCGCTCCCAACAGCTCAGATATACTCTACTAAACAATCAATCGCAGTAGTAGGGGCAGGCGGGTTTCAGATCACTTTCGATTAATCGGATTATTGATTTGATATAAAATGTGTATCAAATTGATAGATTGGATTAAGGTTTAATCCGATCTTAATCCGATAAATGTTCTATTCCGATCTTAATTCGTTAAAATAATTTTGATTGATAAAATTAATTTAATTGAATTAATTAATCAATTTTTTATGTTTTAATTTTTGTATGACTTGATAAGTGTATAGTTTGGTGCAATAGTGTGTTAAGGGTTTTTTTATTTTATTTCTTTTATTTTTGGAGAGCAGCATTGTACATCCTCACCCTTGGAGCTCTGGTGCTGTATTGAGGTGTGATGTGTTGGGGAAGGTGTGTATATAGGTATTGTGTATTATTAATTTTTTTTATGTTATTGAGGAGGGATGAGATCTTCAGGGGCAGCGTATATCGAATCCACAGTTCGATGCCTTCGCCTTTACCACAATGGCCATGCAACAACCACACAGGAGACAACAAAGTGCCTCCCATACATCGACAGCTTCCGAGTCGCAGCAATCCAAACCACAACAGCAGACACCCGAGTCAACACAGCCTCCACAACAGACCAAAAGACCACTCCAGATAGCGGTTCAGGGTTGATTATGAGCCATTGCCTTCAAAGACATGGCTGCTATCAAGTCGCAGTTCCAGGCGGACTTCATAGCACACAGCTATGACCGCACATACACATTCCAGATGGTCAACAAAGCAGACCACTTTCGGATGACCAAAATACTCCGAGCACATGGTGCCCAGTTCCACACCTGGACAGACTCGGAGGACAGGAACGCCAAAGTGGTAATCAGAAAGCTTCCTGTCGACATGCCAGTGGAAGACATCTCTGAACAACTTAACGAACTCAACATCCGACACTACAAAGTCCTGTACATGGAAAAGAGGGGGACAATCCCTGAACCCTAACTCCTCTTTCTATTGATATTAGAAGGGACACAACAGGTACAAAAAGTATTGCAACTCTTTCATTTAGGTGGAATTGGCATCACGGTGGAGACATACAGATGGAATGGCCAGATCATACAGTGTTACCAGTGCCAGCGACCTGGCACTCATCACACACATGCAATGAGGCTTCGCGATGCGTGAGCTGCGCCAGCGAACATGCTAGCAAAGACTGTACCACTCCCTCAGGTGTGACCTCCAAATGCTGCCTTTACAATGGGGAATTCCCTGATAATCACAGGGACTGCCCTTATAAACAGAAATGGTAACAGGGGCAAATTAAATGTAAAGACCCACAGGCTGCACAACAACCCATGGGAGATCCCAGCTGGAGTCGATATACGTGTTGCAGGACGAAGCTTCGCCCAAGCCACTCTTGGTTCACAAATCGCACAACCTTGCAATGTCATCACTTCTCAATCAGGTATGGCCCATGAAACAGATCAAGAAAGAAAAATGTTGGATTCAATCTACGAGATGTTCAACACATTTAAGGAAATGGACATATGTTCACACCTTCCCAGACTAAAGCAAATCTTCAAATTTAAGATGGCTACCAACCTCATAGATAAGTACGAGGCTATATTTGAGGGCAACACCTTCATATTTGACATTTTCTCCCCTCAGGCAATGAACCTATCCTGCACCGAGCATCCTCGCAATGGCTGCATATATTTGTGTGTGGAACGCTAGGTCGCTTCCTCACAGGTTGGTCGAATTTCAACATCTCATTGCTACTCGTCAACTGGTTATAGCAGTGGTTACCGAAACTTGTCTCAAACCAGACATTCACTTATCTATCCCAGGATACACCATTCACCAAGCCAACACAACCGATACCTCGATGGGTGGTGTCGCTGTCCTCATACAAAACGACATCCTTCATCAGCCATGAAGTACACCAGCAAATATCCCAATTGAAGCCATAGTCATTAAAATCACTGGAACCACTCAGCCATTTACTGCAGCCCCAATATATTCTACCCCTAACAGGCAATTTCTGTGAGACAGATTCCTTCGCCTCCTGGCTCTAGATGCCAATGTGGTCGTTATGGCAGATTTTAATTGCCAGCATATCGCCTGGGGATGTGCGACCACTGACTTCAGGGGCCATGGACTGCTAAAATTTGCACAACATGTGCTCACTATAGCTGCACCGGCAACACCCATGTACTTTCCAGCATGGATGGACCACTGGCCCTCAGATTTGGAATTATTTATAACCACAGCCACTATCCAGCTGGGCACCCATTTTACACATGGGGATCTCGACTCAGATCACCTCCCGGTCTTCAGTCGGATCTCACTCAACATTCGCACCGACACCTACCTGAACTGCTGGAACTACCACTGTGCTGACTGGCAATGCTTTAGGTAGACACTTGATAGTTCCATAGACCTTACTGCCATGTCCCACACACCTGCTGAACTGGACACTGCAGTACAGACATTCATGTCTCACATATTTGCAGGAGCTGACACAGCCATTCCTATATGCCAAAGAAACATACACAATGTTTGTTTCCCGCTGGATCTGAAAATGCTGATCAGGGAACGGGATCGTGTCAAAGCCCAATGGCAACACAGCAGAACACAAGTGACCCTCGACCACTATCATCACCTGCGAGCGAGGTTCAAGCGGGAAATCAAGTGCTAACAACCCAACCAACAACTGGACAAACATTGTTCCTTGTCCATATCTCGAAGGAACTGTATGGAAATATATTAAATCCACGAGAGCCACACTGCAATCGATGCCGCTGCTATTTGTCCAGGGCCAAAGCCTCAAAGACCTCCTCCATCAAGCAAAAGCCCTCACTGTCTACTTCACGTCCACATTTACCACTTTTATTCCACCATAAGGCACTCCTGGTTCTGAACTTGCATCTCTAACATTTTCACCTCAAGAATCAGAACTCTCTGACCACCTTCTCACCTCCCTGAGAGAAGTCATTAAGACAATTGGGGTAACTTGGCTGGGCAAAGCACATAGCGTTGATGACCTCCCTGCTTGTATGATCCACTCTTTATCACATAAATTTATCATCTATCTCACACTGCTGATCAAATCCATCTTCATTCTGGCACATTTCCACAATGGGCAGTGGTCATCCCATGCCCAAACGTGGTGGCCAACCAAACATTACCATGTCTTACCAACCCATCTATTTACTAGCTCTTCTTCCTAAAGTTTCTGAACGTATCATACTTTCAAGGCTGTAGTTCTGGGAGGAGAAACTTCACATTTTCGCCGATCATCAGTTTGGCTTCTGCTGGGCTCACTGCCTCCGTGGTGGACAACATCATTACTGGATTTTGTCTTCACAAACACTCCACCCTCACACTGCTGGACCTCATAAAGGCTTTTGACTCTGTCCATCACAGAGCCCCTCTAACCAAACTACGTACACACCACATACCTGAATGCCTAATCACCATAATCTCCAGCTACCTTGCTTATTACTCATTCCAAGTCTGGGTTTCGGGCACACTCTCTCCACCACAGCCTATTAGGGCGGGCGTCTCTGGGTTCCCTCCTAAGCCCACTTCTTTTTGCTTTCTATGTGGCCGACATTCCCCAACTCCCCGGTACACATATTTTATAATATGCTGACGATACTGCAGTACTGATCTACAGTGAAAGGCCCAGGAACTGGCAGCAAGGACTCAATGCAGTCTCAGGGTTCTGGGACAATATTTTCAGAAATGAAGATTTCGATCCAACCCAGCTAAAATGAAGATCATATTCCTCACGAAGCATCGTCATCCACCACCAGCACCACCCACCTTCATGGGTCACCAATTATCGTGGAAATCCCCTGGCAAGTACCTAGGTTTTCTCATGGATTCATCACTCACATGGGCCGACAACATCTCATTTCGCTCCTCAAAGGCAAATGCAGCTCTGGGTGGCTTCTGACCTATTATTATACCAGGCTGCCCACTCCCGCTGGAAACCCGAATCCAGCTCTGGCAGACACTAATATTACCCATCCCATTCTATGGTGCTGCAATTTGGGCCCATGCACCCACGTCCTGTTTCAGACAGATCAGCATACAATCGAAGCCTCCACCCATACTAGGTTGCCCTTTCAGGTCTGCAGTAGACACAATGTACAACTGGGCTGGGGTAGCAAACCCCATGAACATTATATACGCAACCACCTAGAAGTACTTCCACCGAACCAGACAACACCACAATCCACTCATCGTGGCACTCGGAACGACAGTTACCCCCGAGACCCACAGAAGGATCATGGACTTCCTATAGATGATACTTAAGGATACTACCGTACACTGAAGATCACCCAACATCCAACAAGTGAAGAATATGTGTGTGGCCACCGAGGGCAGAGTCGTATTCGGGAGTGGCCTCCCGTGGGACACAACCGTGTGCGGGTAAAGGCCTTTTCGTTCACACACACCCATTTCTCCTTCTCCTGTACATTTGTATATACCTAGAAATAAGATTGTATCATGTTTGTAATCCACTTGTTTGTGCTTGTAATCCATTTGTTTCCCTAATTCTCCACAATAGCATGTATTGTTCACACCAATATTGTACTGTATTCAGAGTTATGTACTTACCTCTTAAGCAGCTATTGTTCTAACTCTTTATCAGGGGTAGCTTCATTGTACCCTAACATGTTAAGTGTTCAGTATTTGTATCAATGTGTTTTTCTTATGTAAATTTGTATTTGTGTGTTTATTTACACTGGGTTTTTGAAATTTCCCAGAAACTCTGTATAATATGTAGTAAATATTCTGTAAGTAGCATCAAGCATAAGAAATTAATGTAAACGTGCGCGAGCCGGATGGACTGTAACACGTATTTGGCCTTCAGCCCGAAAGGAATAAAATTCCTGCATTGTAAATTGATGATATATAAACTTTTTTGGGGGGGGGGGGGATTCTGGTTTTCATACAACTATGAAGCACTAAAAATATAGAACGTAATGATTTAATACAGGAAGTGGGTGTATTTTTACACATACTTCAAAATGTGTACATTAAAACCAACATTGTGTTTATTAAGCCAAACATTAATGTATTTTCACCAAAGACATATTTATTTTAAATTACACATACTGTAGTTGTTATAACACATACAAAATGTAAAATTACCAAATATTTTTATTTGTAAATTCGCACTTATTTCTTACAGTGCTGATTTTATTGGCTTTATTCAACAGGTACTTACTGATATCGCTTAAAAAGTAAGATATCAACATAGTAACTTTGTTATGGTTGACAAAATGCCATCACAAAATATGGAAAGTAACAGACTACAATACTAGGAAAATACAGAGGATGTATTGTTATGGTTGAGGAAGGACGCCACAAAGATGCGTCAGAGAGCCGAGTAGCAAGTGGCGTGTCGAGAGGAATTGTAAATCAGAAAACAAACTTAGCCGCCACGCCGGGGGGAAATTAGGCCAGCTGCCTGGATATAAGGAACTCGTGCAATAGGTGCTCCGCCTATCGTCATCGGAGACCCCTGGAGCATTTGGCTCGTGAGAGAGACGACGAGTTGTGGACCACGACGGAGCACTGAGAAAAACGTTTTGTTGAATCTAACGATGTTTGTTCGATGGAATCAAATTAATTGCTCTTATAGGGGCAGTGAAATATTTTGTCAGTGAAACCGAATTATTTTGATGTTCTTATCTGGTTGCCCTAAACAAGGATTTGGCTTTCCGCAGCTAAAGATTTGCTTGGATAAACGGAAATTTAATAGTTTCTGTTAATATAAGAAAATGGAAGCCCTACAGAGGTTTGAATCTTGATCATATGCGTGCAAGCGCTACGCCCTAGCAACATCAGTTAAAATGACTACCGACAAAATACATATTTTTAAAAATAGATATCTTGAATACCGGAGAATAAGCGCAAATAAATATTTAAAGTTTTGCAGCTATACTTTTTAGTCTCCTGTTGAACCGGTTTTATTAGGATGTTTATACCATTATTAAACATTAATAAATGCACAAACAAACACTGTTACTATCCGCATTGACACTCGAGCTGTATTTTCGAACCAAAGCAATAAAATGAGTGCCCAAACAAATATATATATATATATATATATATATATATATATATATATATATATATATATATATATATATATATATATATAGTTGATTCAACTAAATATTTTGTTCACAGTCTAATTTATTTTGGCCCAACCCAGAAGTTTTGTTTATTCTAAGTGTATTTTTTGTTAGATGAAGAAAATGAATTCTATTTCTTCTCAAGTTTTGTTTACTCGGCAAAATATTTGGTTGGGTCAACTATATATATGTTTGACCTTATAAAAACAGGTGTTTTGTTGGCTTTTTTTTTTCAGTTAGTGCGAGCCCTCGAACGATGTCTGATTCATGCGAAGACAATAATTGGTCAGTTGCGAACTCCTCGTCGCGTGTGTGAGAAGGGGCTTAGTGGTTTGAGGCTAGTTCTAAGTCTGATCCTATTAGAATTTTTGAGTTACCAGCAGAGCATTTTTTTAGTCTGTCTTGTAGCATCATTCCAAACAAAGTAAAAGTAGATTTTCATTCTGTTCGTAATTAGAAAAGTTCTGCAATACACACAAAGCAACTCAACTGTCTGCTTATAATTTCATGCTCTGCGTCCTTCGCAACATATGATATAGAATTTGAAACCTTCGTGAAAACGGTGGTTGTTACAATGTCCGTTAAATGTTGAATTTGACAGCCGTAACGCTGTTGAGAAATACATGCGAGGAAGAATGAATGCGATGTGGTTTACCCGTGACTTCCGTAATATGGACACAAAATAGGCAAGATGAGGTAGACCAATCTCGCTGGCTGCAAACAACCAATCGCTATGTACCAACAATAAACTGCTTTTCTGTCAACAAGTCTAGCAAAAACAGCATGGTTTGGATTTTAGGTTAGAAAACTTATATGTAAACAAATTGCTGCGGCTGGCCACAGTAATGGTTGCCAAACAGCGAGACGATGCGAGGCGTAGGGCGACCTCAGCCAGTCGAGTCGCTGTTGTGAAAAAAAAAAAAATTTCCGGGGGAATGAGCGCAAGAACGGGAAGGCGGTATATAAGCCCGGGGTAGTGGCATCTCTGGGCGCCATTTTGCCACGAGACGCTGAAGGCCCTGCCCATGGACTGCCTGTTGAGAGGATCACCTGACGTAGTCCTGCTTCAACGCCCGACGAACTCGCTGTCAAGAGAGCCTCAACATTGGACGACGTCGCAATAAGGGTAAATATACTCTCTGGCAGGGCGACTAAGGCTAAGGCCACATGTGCGTAATTTCATGCTGCGTGGTAGCCAGGAATATGGACCGTAGCATTTGTAATGAGACTGGCCAGACGCAGCATGAATTCCCGCAGACTGAAGGTGCGGGAGGCGCATTTTCAAGGTCGCCCGCCCAAGAACGCGCCACATTCCATTTCTTGGGCGGGATTTCACATTAGATATTGAAGTGATATTTTTGGAGGTGCAAAAGCACCCGTCGTACAAGAAACAAGGAATATAAAATCAGATATAAGAAGAGAGATTCTTGAATGTCAGTATCTGCAGCTGTAGTAGGAGAAACGTGGACCAAGTTGGAAGCAGGAAACAAATCCACATGTGGTTAAGTACTAGTAGTATAAACTTTAATACTGTAGCATTTATTCGTAAATAAGGCATATTATGCTTTCCTATTCACCATCTACAACAAAAACACTTCCTTCGTCTAACTCTCTACTTCTATCAGCAATCTTGATCCTTTGTCACAGTAATCTACCTTCACCTTCTACCCATGAAATCATGGAATCATCTCCCATTGCAAGTAATGGGGGATCCGACGATGAATCTTTCATTTCATTGTTTACTTTAGAGGTTTCTTTATCATACATTTTTATCGTACTTTCAAGTCTGTGTTGTGCGATGTCGTTACATATCGGAAATGTTAATTAACACTTGGCACAATAAATCACACCTTAATGTAACTGCGAGTTTTTCTTCTGCACTAACACACTCCCTCATTGCTGTGTTGTTTTTTTATATTACGTCATTCACAATAGACAGTACAATTTATAATGAGCTGATGGATATTCTGTACTATTCGAAAAAACTCTGGATTTTCTTTCAGTTTCGTATCTAGGAGCACACAGTTCTCTTCTGCTGACCTTTCACTTAATATGGGATGGGCCCAGTATTTTCTCTGATGTCGACGACAATGCCACCTATGAATAATAAAAGCTGCACATAATACAACAACTGCATTTTTAATGATGCTGTGTTTATAATTAACGAGCCGCACATCAACGATGTTGCCAGTACACACTATAAGGCGCACATTGTCGCAGATCCTCGCAACATGAAAACATGCATGTGTGGCCTGGGTCACAGATCCACACTGCGTGAAAACATGCATGAGCCCAAGCGTGAAAACATGCTCGTGTGGCACAGTTGATTGTGGGCACTTTTTTTGGTCGTGATTTCATGCTGAATGCAAATTGAAATCATGCACGTGTAGCCTTAGCCTAAGACACGAGAGACTTCGGGACACGCAGAGGCTAAATTAATCTCCCTCAGAGCAGAGTAATAGCTTCTTTACGTAATTAAAAGTGTTAATAAGAAGTGGCGTCTGCACCTTCTAGTCTGGATATCTGCGCAGAGTAGTTAGACCTCTGCGCTTTTCTTATGATTGCTATCCACTGTCATATAGCAGACTTTGTAATATCGTTAGATCAATAAAAGTAGTGTTTTGTATTTGAGTGCTCTTTCCATCTAGCTACCCTTATCCCCCTATTTAATGTGTGACCTGCTCCCTTCTGGACAGGCCACAGCTAAATGGTGGAGATGCCTTTGCTTTCAAACTCCCCCCCCCCCCGTCTAGTTCGGAATTAGAAATTAAATTAAATTTATGGTAAAATTACGTAAGATAGCAAATAAAGGAAGCTAAAGTTTTCTAGAATAATAATTAAAGTAAATTGTACTACAATTAAAGAGGAATTTGTAGAGATGTTAAACGCCTTACACCTGCCCACAGGGTTAGAATTCCCTCGTAAATTACGGGTCAACGAATCCGCAGTAGTAATCTATAGTGAGCATTCATTCAAAGTCCAGTGTATTGTACTACTCAGCAAAACTCGTGGCCGCGACAGAGCACGCGAGGAAGAACAGTCGCGTTGCACATACCTCTGCCACACAGTCGCCCAGTATTCAGTAATGTAGTGTGTGTGTGAGCGAACTTTGCTTTTAAGCTTAATGCTTGCCTAATTACGGCTCCGCTTTTCGGACCGATTGTCGCTTGCTTAACGCAATTTCCACAAAGAGAGTTTGCACTTGTGGAAAAATAAACAGTAGAGCGCTTGGGTGTGTGCAAAGAAATATCTAACTTCCATATCTCATCGGCACACAATACAATTATTTCATGACTGATAAACCAACCACATTGTTTGCAAAAACTGCGAGAAACATTTTGAAACACGCAACAATCGAACTTTCTGAAACACAGGAGAAACTACAAGGGCAGAATATCACCAGTAGAGAGAAATTCTGCCAACTTATAGCATCAGCGGAAAAATTATTAAATGAGAACTCTGAACTTATTGCGCAAATTCAATATTAAATCAGCACACCTTTCACATAGTTTAATTACTAAAATCACAAATAACGGCTTTCTGCCATCAATACCCTCCCTCTTCATGCGAAAACACACAACACCGACCAATAGACTACCTAACTCCCATACAAATAGATACCACTACAACAGAACCAATATACGAAAACTCACCCTTAGCACCACCACTTGAAACACCACAAAAACACCCCTACGTGGCAAACCAGCCACCACTCAACATTATCGTTCAGTAGCCCATGTCAGTGTCAAAATTCTCTGGAGATGAAAATGAAAAATGGCCCGAATTCGTAGAACAGTATAACCATGCAGCAGAGAACAACACCTGGGACGACACAGAAAAGTGCCATAGACTTAAGTACTATTTAACAGGCTCCGCAAAACATAAATTATAAAACTATCTACAAACACACGCAGGCCAAATCACGTGGAATGACGTAGTCAATAAATTGAAAAGCGCGTTATCAACCCCTGCATCCGAAGAATACTTGAAACAGCTATTGTACACAACAAAACAGAAACTAAACAAAAGCGCAGCTCTTTTACTGCACAAGTTGAATGCAGAGTGCAGTAGCTTAAGTGCATAATTACTGCAGTTCTTTTAACTCGCTCTAGAGAGCACTAGACGGCTCTTCCATGCCGTGCGGCGACCACGCCATGCCTTTTAAATTTTCACGGGACCCCCTTTTTTAATTGTAAAGTGTTCGTTTTTTTTTAAAGCTTAAACCTCACATTTAATGTTACATTCTTATAAGTATTGTAAAAAATATGCACATACATTTATTATTGTTTTATACTTTAGTACTTAAGGAATACAATTGCCTTAAAAAAAACTATAAATCTACTATATATAACAAAGGGAATATGTAAAGTCAATATTTTCATAGATTTACAATCTATAGGGATATAAGACTGAATTCACACGAATTAAAGTAGGCAAATGAAACCTTTAAGGCTATGTAGAACCCTTATCAAAGAGTATATATTAAGGCACTATTGCAGACTTTTGTATACAATTAGTGTGCATACCTTCAAATCCCACCCTTAAGTGGTCGACACAAGTTTTTCAATATATTATTTTTAAGGGGGTTAACCATAGTAACAGAGTCAAGCGCATCGTGTCCTTCCATAACAATCAACAGGAACCAACAGCAACCTTTAGTAAATTGTTTTAGGTGCCAGCACAACCATTATTACTATAAATGTATTTTATTTCGTATAATCAAAAGCTATTACTGACTTAAACTTTATAGGTGTCTCACGTAAATATTATGTAAGTAGTCTTCTATAAGCAATCTTTCATAGACACAGAAGAACCAGTGGTAAAGCTTAACATCAAGATATGTAAAAAGGAAATTAGTGATTATAAATTATAAATGAAATAATGTTTGATTTATTAATAAGTCATATCAATCATAAAGTATGGCTTATACACACCAATAGTAAAAGCTGCCTTACATGTAATGCATGCCCGAACTTCGGTGCCTGACATTGCCCTAGTGACTTCTACTATACAGTACGTGAAAGACACTAGTTTTTGCAGTTACCCTTTCAACCACGCAGAAGAAAGACTCTTTCCAGCTGGTTAAACTCCTCCCAGGGGAATTGGCCTTCCAATAATTCGTCTTCATGACCGACCGCCCGGCCTCACCTTGCCATTCCCCCGGGAACGGATGACCACAGGCCCTTTCCAGAAAAGAACGTCAGGATTTTTCCAGGAAGGGGGGGGGGGGTCCATGCTGCGGCTGGCCACAGTAAGGGTTGCCAAGCAGCGAGACGATGCGAGGCGCAGGGCGACCTCGGCCAACCGAGCCGCTGTTATGGAAAACGCATTCCAGGGGAGCGAGCGCGAGGACGGGAAGACGGTATATAAGCCCGGAGCAATGACGGCTTTGGGCGCCATCTTGCCACCAGACGCCGAAGGCCCTGCCCGTGGAACGCCTGCCGAGAGGACCACCTGACGTAGTCCTGCTTCAACGCCCGACCACCCCGGTGTCGAGAGAGCCTTAGCATTGACGTCACCGCAATAAGGGTAAATATACTCCCTGGTAGGGCGACTAAGGCATGAGAGACTTCGGGACACGCGAAGGCTAAATTAAGCTCCCTCAGAGCAGAGTAATAGCTTCTTTGCGCAATTAACTGTGTTAATAAAAAGTGGCATCTGCGTCTTCTAGTCTGGATATCTGAGCAGAGTAGTTAGACCTCTGCGCTACTCTTATGATTGCTATCCGCTGTCATATAGTGGACTTTGTACTATCGTTAGATCAATAAAGGTAGTGTTTTGTATTTGAGTGCTCTTTCCATCTAGCTACCTTAATCCCACTATTTAATGAGTGACCTGCTCCCCTCAGGACAGGCCACAGATAAATGCTTTGAGATGTATGTATACTATCTCCAACCAATTCGTGATGCAGTTTTATTAAATTCAAATTGGTAAAAATTGATTTATTCGTATAGTACTCCTTGTAATCTAAAAAATAAGACGTTAACAAACACTTTTATCACTGTTGACCATGTGACTTCGACAGTTGTGTTCCTTTTAGGCAGGTCAATGTTGGGCACTTACGCAGAAGAGGAATAAGTGGTCTGGGATACCTTATCTATAGTATATAATGTATACAGAATTAAAATGGTGTGGCGGTTATTTTCATGTGAGCGCAATCTGTCTCTCATTGATTACGTGGAGCTGTGGAAACGGGTCTTGCCTCTCATTGGCTACTGCACATTATGGAATATTTCCCATTGGTTGGGCTGTGGTGTAGCGGATTAGTCTCCAGTTACTAAATTGTGAAATGACGATCCGACAATATTGCTGACCAATTAGGCTATTTTTCTTGTACGCGTGGCTGAAGCCTCAATGCACGCCATCATCTCACGTAGCTTATGCAGTCTAAGTATTTTGTGCCGTCAAAGTGGGCGAGACCATCCAATCAGATAAAAAATTTCAAGGGCCGATGACGTAACTCGAAACCTTATCCTATTTTTCGCTGAGAGGCAAGGGTGAATGAAGAGTACGCGAAGAGATTTGGGAGGCTCTTAACATCGAAGTCTTGAGAGCCAAAGTGGGCGAGGTGAGTATAGAGCAGCGCCGGAATGAAAGGGCGGAGAGAAACAGGAGATCCCCGAGAAAATCCGCTGACTAACCATCGGCATCGTCGGGCATGATTCTCACGTGCGAAAATCCGGGAGAGACCCCGCCGAGAATTGAACCCTGTTCGCCTAGGCGGGAGGCGAGTAGTCTAACCACTACACCACCGTGGCCCCTTTGAGAGGTAAAAACTTTGCCCAATACACGTGACATTTAATGGATACAACAGCGCAATGGATGCTAAGGTTATACGTACACAAGGAAGTATTGTTATACAAACATTGCAACTTTCGATGCTGTTCCAGTTACCTAGGGGCTTCGCGAAACTAGCATTAACGCATTTAACTTCAATGCTGATTCGATGTTCTAGCAATAAAAGCCATGGAAGCTAGAAATTATAATTGTATAGTTTTAAAGGCGTGGATTTTCTTTTTACAAAAGAGTTTTCTGAAATCATTCATAAGGGATGGTTTTAGGGGTGGATCCGAAACGAACGGGGTAGGGTAAGGAGGCCTGAGGCTTTCTCTTAGAGTATAATTTCACACTATATAGCACAAGGTTATTCTTGAAACAAAAACATTGTTAATAACTTACTATTAATACATATACTTAGTAGAGTGACAGACAATTTTAAGAAGTACTTAGATAACCTATCCGCTTAGTAGTGGTGTATGAAATAATAATGTTTGAATTTTAATATAACTTTTAAGGAGCTATAAATAAACATCAAATGCAATGATACTACCACCTTAGGCCCGATTCACACGGAGTGGCGTGTGGCGAAGTGTTGCAAGGCAAGCTGTTGCTTGCTCACAACTGTACATTGCCAGAGCACGCAGCAGGAGCCGGTAGCCGCAGTGCAGCCTAGGGAAACTGAATGCATCCCGACCACTCGCAAGCGAGCAGCGAGGGACTTATTACACACGCGCTGTGACGTCAGCTGCCGAGCTACGTTGTAGCGGTGGGAGTGTAAACTGGCAGGCAATAGGGTACAGCACACAGCTAAAGCCAGCTTACCTTGCAACAGGTTCACCACACGCCACTGTGCGCGTGCACAGAGGGAAAGTTGGAGCAGCCAATCAGAC
Organism: Dryococelus australis; assembly: GCA_029891345.1. Lineage (NCBI taxonomy): Eukaryota > Metazoa > Arthropoda > Insecta > Phasmatodea > Phasmatidae > Dryococelus > Dryococelus australis. The sequence continues at coordinate 332,368,698 of CM056995.1, read as the reverse complement.
CCCGTCCTCTCGTTTTCCGCACGGGCCAAGCTCAAAGTTTAGGTCGCGCCGAAATTTATTTCCGCGGAAAGAGAAGAATGCGCCGATATTACACAGAGGCCTGCTGTTCCGCGTGTTTATTATACCAATGATTTCATGGATTATCGATGTGCATTGACGTAACTGTCTGCGATGGTTAAATGTTTGTGTTTGTAATAAAATACGAGACTCTACATGCTGATTTCACTCAGAACGCAACCAAACATACGTAGGGGATAAAATGAACCGGTAGGTAGCATTAAACTATACGCTGATTACGGTAAACTGAGCACTTTTGAAAGCCCCATTTACGATCTGCTTCTCGGATTACACTGTATCCTTCCACCAAATGTAAATTTAACATTACCGTGGCCCACATCACTTTATTCATGCGTCGGTCAAATGAGACTCTGAAATTATTAAGAAAGTAAATATTTTACAAATATTCTCAATATTACACTCTGATGCTTAAAAAAAAAAAAAAAAAAAAAAAACAGAAAGTGAAAGAATTAATTTTAAGGTATCACAAATTGTTTCCTAACACTTTTCATTCGACGTTAAGATATGGAACTACTTTCCAGCCATCGTTACCAACTTTACTGGGATAATGTCACTCAGTGCGCCCATTAAAATATATGCATGCAGGGGCAGTGACATTTTTCTAAGGTTCATTTCTAAAAGTGCTCATTTGATCGAGAACAGCCTTTACAAGTGAACTATAGGTTATATCCTCTCTGCCTGTTTGGCGTGGTCAGCGTAAATGCGAATGAAGCTTTAGTGATGCATGTGTTTAAGATCATCGCACGATGCGACATGGGCAGACCGGAAATATTACGAAGGCATTTTGTGTCGGGCTCAGAAACTTTCGGAACAATTCACAGTTACACTTGATTGGCGCACAAATAATGCGATCGGGTCAATGGAAAATTTAAATTTACTTATGGCGGCAATACACAGAACAACACACACATAGACTGTTCACAGTAAAGAGAGCCCCTTTGGAACTAACCTTTGAAAAATGTATCTGCTCGTTTTTGCGTACGTATTAATGGGCACGCTGCAAAATTGGTAACGACAAAAGGAAAGTAGTTCCATGTTTTAACTTTGAGTTAAAAGTGTAATACTGGAATGATTTATTTTGCTTGCGGGTTTTTTTAATGCACGCACGTGCGAAAATCCAACAAATTGGTAAAATATTTACTTTGATAATAATTTGACAGTTTCCCTTGATCGACGCAAGAATAAAGTGATGAGGCCCATGTCAATGTTAATTTGATATATGATGGAAGAATACACACTGTGCATACAAGTATTTTTTAAGCAGGGCTTTCAAAAGTGCGTACTTTACCGTGAACTGCCGTTAATATTCCTTACACGTGATGATCCTAAATCCCAGGCACAAACTTTGTGAAATGATCCGTTATAGAAATGAGGTAGTAAACATAAAACGATTAATCTCACAAAGTTTATGTTTGGAGTTCAGAATAATCCTGTAATTAAGAGCGTTGGCTCCGAAAAAAAAAAAAAAAAACATTTTATATTGGTACCTCATTTTGTTCGACATGTAGAAATTATCCGTGACTACTTTTTCTTCCGATAAAAACATTTTACATCGCGTGATTTTTACAAAATGACATGTTAAAGTCAAAATTTTGCTGTTTTTACAATGTACGAATAAAATAAACCGAAATATCCGCAGGAAAATTTAAAACAAGGCAACTGAAAGTTATTTTCTTAATCTATTTTGAGGCATGCCTAGGAAAAGATATTTTTGAAATATTCAGGGGCAGCTACAATTACGAGTGGGACGGACCCCCACAGGAACCCCGTGTCCCAGGTCCAGAAGCGAAGGAGCGATCCGGGCGACACTAACACGCACTTTTAGCGGCTCATCGCGTTATCTTTTCTGATAAAAAGGTAGTATTTGCAGAACATTTATTTACCGAGACACGCGTATTCGCGCACACAACGATTTCATAAAAAAAAAACGCGGGGTCCATTCCACTCGTACGTCTCCCATATACATGTTTTTTTTTTTGTTTTTGTTTTAGTGCATCCGTAAGATCTTTTTTTTCAATACATAGCTTTACAAAGATATTGGACAAGTCAATTTTCAGTATACAAAGTTTATACGCTGGACATAGCACACACACACATATATGTCAGACTACAAATACACGCATCACATTTTTTTAAATATATATATATCTGCTACCGTCACCCGAACAGCGTACAAAAAAAGTGCTTCCGGTAACACGAGCGGCAACATGCAAAAATAACACAAAACTAGCAGAATAGCAAACCACGCGGACACACCTATTAAATTGTGAGATACTTTTTTCTATCTAGCCTCGCAAAGGGTCCTGCAAAGCATAAATTGAGGCTTTTTTTTTTTTCTTTTTTTTTTCTGTCAATGCGCGTTTGTTTGCGGGTACATTCGAGTGATTGAACTGCCTTACATAATGCTAGTAATGCATGTTTCCCCGCGAAACTATTCAACGTGCGTCCAATGTGCTGATTTAAGAAAAGAACAAACACACACTTCATACGAGGGCTTTTGAGTACTTCCAAAATGTCACGCACGTTAGAAACACCATTTCCGAATATTCCAAAACGGCTGAAAACGGCCTTTCGAAGGCGCCGTCCCACAAAACATACCATCGTATACATATGTAACTACTCCAGGGCCCTGCATTGAACCTTCCTGCAGAGTCTCCATCAACGAAGTCCCATAGGTACACGCATAGCGTCTAGTACACTGCACCCCAGTTCGGAGCCTTGCGCTTAGCGGCGATGACGCTCTTGATGCACGTGGCAGTGTCGCCCTTATAGCTCCCGCGTTTCTCGGCCTCAAGCACGGTAAAATCTCCAGGTAGACGGGAACCTTAAGGGGGATTATCCCCCGCCATCTTGGATCTATCCATATTTCGCCATAACATGCATTTAAGTTGGTTTAGCGACATTTTTTACACGTCACATAATAAATAATAGCTTCTGAAGCTTTATCGGGTTATCACGTTTTCACTGCTCTTATGCAGCGGTGGCGCAGTGTCTAGCGCGCTCACCTCCCACCACGGCGATCCGTCCCCAGCGGGTTCGCTCCCGGATTTTCGCATGTGGGAATCGTGCTTGCCGGCGGGCTTTCTCGGGGGTGCTCCCGTTTCCTTCGCGTTTACATTCCAGCGTCGCTCAATCCCAGGGTCTCATTTCATGTCATGTTCAGGGATGACGGGCACCTACGGGTCCCGGCTGGAAAGCCCGTCACTCGGAGGGTGTTGCCTCGCCCTAGGTCCACCCCCCCCCCCATACCAATTTATTATTCTGCCCATATATTAATATTTAACTACAAACAGCTGGGAAGGAGCAAGTGATTTATCCCAAGGGCGACTACGGCAGTTAAACTAACCATATTAGTCAAGCAATACCAACTTCAGAAAATGCACAAAGGAATGTCTTGTGTTGTATCTTTCTGTAAACTTCAATACAAAATCTTTAACGCAGTTTTTTTTGTGAAAATTCTAAAAATCCGTGATGGCGGGGACTGATCTTTTTTAATCCCCTAACGTACACATTAATTTTTCTTTCAGGTGTTGCAAAAGATCAAAAATTTTGGTGCGAGATGTACTTACAATTTCCTTACAGCACGTGACATTCTGGAACTTATAGAAAGGGTTTGAATACATCTATTACACAAGAAACAAACAATTATAAAATACTTGGCGCATTCAGCAATAACAAATAGAATTGTCCACGGAAAGGCAATGCCAGTATTGCTGCTACCTTGTGTTCCTGTACAGCACCGACCATAATTTCACTTATTCTGCAACATGTATAACGTTAACCGGTATACTCGGGGTAATTTGTCAAGGGGTTAAGAGCGTAGACTAAAGTATGAGGTAGACCGATCTCGCTGGCTGCGCACAACCAATCTCGGTGTCCCAACATTGAACTGCTCACCTGCCTACACGTCTAGCGAAAACGGCGTGGTTTGGATTTTAGGTTAGAAAACTGATTCGTAAACAAGTACTTAGATATGTTTTTATACTTCTATAACCAGTTTTCAATGCTTTTTGATTAAATTCAAATTGGTGAAAGCATTTTATTGATATAATAGTGCTTGTCAATTAAAAGGGAATATATAAACAGACACGCTCATCACTGTTGACCATGTGACTTTTGATACTTGTGTTCCTTTGGGGTAGGTCAATGTTGGGTACACGCGCAGAAGACGAATAGGCGGTCTACCTCATCTATAGTCTATGGTTAAGGGTGCTCCGTTAACCGCGCGCTGGGCGTACACTAGAAAAGAGAGCCCATCGTCGCGACTTGACACCGCCGGCTGGGTCGAGTGTGATATCCGCCAATAAACCGCCGAGAACAGGAATTCCGCACGAGGACTTGTCGCTCCCAGACGCGCGTTCCGCCCTCTTTACATCTCGGTGCGCGCATGACCGGAATAACGGGGCCATCTCCGCTCCAGCGAGAGGCGAGGTCTGGCGTATTGGCGGGGGGGTTAAAGAGAACGTGACCGGAATACTTGCGATCCGGCGTCTACAAACGTCTATTTGAAATGTCTGCTGACAGCTCCCCCCCTTTTTTTTTCTGCTCCTCCCGCCTCACTATTTTACCTCAACTATTCGGTCGCCAAGCTGCCATCTATTGGAAGAGGGCAGGTGCGCTCCCGCCCATTCTCTACCAGTTTCTCCAACTCTATTAATCAAGAGCATGTTCCCAAACTCTCTGTCTCCTGTAGCATTCTATTAAGTTATATTTTAATGCATGCAATAACTTTTTTAATGTTTACTTCTCTGTCGCAAGGGTTTTTACGCCTCTCTTGACGGGTTTTCCCTTTCTCTTCATAGTTAAGACTAGCTCTAAGTACACTTAGGGAGACAGTCATGGCCCCAAAATGCACGCCATGGGTGCCCAATCCCTCTTTGCCGCGATGCATGTCTCCTTGCATGATTTTCCTTCCTAGTAGGCGTAAGGGGTTAGCCCTGAGAAGCAATAAAATCCCGCCCTACCTTCGGGCCTTAACTTCACATGACACTTAGAATAAGGTAGTTTAGAAAAACAAGGGGCAGGTGCGCGGGTGCGCTTGCATTTGACAGCTGAAGCAGATAAGTATAGCTTGTAAACGGTAGAGAACACTTAATTCGCCCCCCCCCCCCCCTTTTCCTAACTGCATACGTTCGTGTGTTCTTAGGCGGAAGTAGACTGGCTTGCAATGGAGTGAGTGGAGAGATTTAGGCGGCTCTTAACAGCGAGGTTTTGAGAGCCGATGAGGATGATTGAAGTGCATATGGAGCGACGCTAGAGTGAAGGGGTGGGGAAACGGGAAATCCCCGGGAAAACCCGCCGACCAACGGCATCGTACAGCACGATTCCCACTTGCGAAAATCCGGTGACCCGGCCTGGGATTGATGCCGGTTCGCCTTGGTGGGAGGCGAGCATATGAAAGAAGAAAACATAAAATTCGTAACACTGTGAAATATTTTGATAAAATTTTCAGAATTGAGAGTTTACAATAGCAAGTGATAATATCTTATTTTTAATTAAATTTATGCTTATTTCCATTTCAGATGCTTCAAGAAACATATCTAGCAAGAAAAATATTTATCAAACAACACCGTAATAATAATTTCTCTGGTTGTATGTGATTAAATTAAGTAGGAGAGTAGGGTAAAGTGGCCACTCTAAGGTAAATTTATATTCCAGTCGTGTATTGTAAGTAAAATAAAAATAGGAAATCGCCCTCCGTACAAAATTGTTACTGTGGAAACTATTTAAAGTATAATTTTTTATTATTGTAAATTATTACATTTTTATTTAATTTAAAAAATGGCAACTTTTCCTTGCTAGGTCACGTAAACTAGCCACTGACTGGCCACTTACGTTCTTCACATTAATGTGTTTCTCCTCTTTGATATAATCTACAGCCATCAGCTGGGGACAGAACTGAATACTCGCAAGTCACGGAAACCAATACAAACACGCTTCTGCCATTGATGAGCGTTTCGAAAATTCATCTGTCATTTTATTACGGCTGTCTGTTAGAAGCGACGGTGCTGTTCCTAGCATTGATCTTTATACGGAATGGTATTACCTCTCCTTTTGCTAACTGCAGTCATTGCGCACTCAAGTGGCGAAGTCGTTCTCCTGTAATTTGACGACCAGCGCGGAGAGGGGACGAGCTCAGCTCTGAGTGGACCGGTGACCGAACACAGTGGTGGTGAACACGGCAGAACCTTGAGAAAACTCCACAGGCCACCGGCAACCCACACAGATGAGGCTAGACTACTCGCCTCCCAACTACGGAAACCGGGTTCGATTCCCGGCGGGGTCGCTCGCGGATTTTCGCACGTGGGAATCGTGCCGGACCATGACGCTGGTCGGCGGGTTTTCTCAGGGGTCTCTCGTTTCCAATGACCTTGCATTCCGGCGATGCTCCATGCTCACCTCACTTCACCTTCGTCGTCACCCAAGATCTCGATATTAAGAGCCGCCCAAATCTCTTCACTCCAGCTGAGACTAGGAAATTTCACGAACTAATTTTAGGCCAATATAGATTTCAAACATGTATACACTTCGTTAACTTATGTAGTTGTGGGGGAAGCTGTGAGATATGCTTAAAAGAATATTAATCTAGAAAAAATCCTAAGGAACCATTATCCCAATCCTCTGTTAGCATGATTGGTGTTAAACTGTTCACTCACTATAGCTGCAACCAATAAAGGATTAAAAGTAAAATATTATTATATTTTATATTTCCATTCATAATTTTAATCATGAAATCGATGAAATGGACGTTGTTACGAATAAAAAATATAAAGAACCAAATATTGGTTGTTTCTAAATACCAATAAGCCATGGATGAGGCATAAAAGAATAAGCTTAGATTTACATTATTTTTATATCCTTTGTTTTATGATTCAATAAAGTTTTTAATACTTACAGTAATGTCTTAATTACATTAATTAAGATACTTAAAGTATAAGCTGTTCACGGTAAAATGAGCACTTTTGAAAGCCCTGCTTAAGATCTACTTGTATGCACGTTGCGTGTTCTTCCGCCTTATGTAATATTAACATTGTCATGAACGGCATCACTTTATACATGCGCCGGTCAGGTGAAACTGTGAAATTATAAGAAAAGTAAATATTTTATAAACATGCTCATTTTTACACTTCGATACACAAAAGTAAAATAGAAAACGAAAGAAATAATTTAAGTTACCATAAATGGCCACATAACTCTTTTCATTCGACATAAACACATGGAAATAGTTTCCATCCATCGTTGCCAACTTTACTGTGCGGATGTCACTCAGTGTGCCCGTTAAAATATATACAGGCAGGAGCGGTAATTTTTTTTTGAGGTTGATTTCTAAAGGGCTCCCTTTATCGTGAACAGCCTTTAATATATTACTACGGGTTTTATTACATGCATTTTATAAAACCAACTTAAATTCAATTTAATTTCAGCACGGAAGATCCTTCGTTGATAAATATTCAAGAATGAGATAAAATCAAATAGCATTTCTTGAATTTTGGTGGTCGATTGCACGCAGGACTGTGGATGCTACCCTGCGGGCAACCGAACTCAGGAAATGTTCATCTCGTTCATCATCACGTATTGAAGTTTTCATCATGTATTTCCGTTCCGTGCTGCCGTAAAGTACGGCGGAAATGACTATGTACGTTTTCGCGAAGATGCTTTAAAAGCTGATTGGTGTCGGTATACCTCCACGAGTGTCACACAGCTAGTTTTATACCGTGTTCGTAGCGTCCCATTTAATCGAGCTGAGAGCCTGTTGGTGCATATTTTTTTCTCCCTTTTACATCGTCCAAGGCCACTTCCGCCAGAGTGACTGGAACTTTACGGACGCAGTAGTAATTTTAATGATTGCGCTATTGCTCAAATGGGATTAGAACGACATAATAAAATTATTTGTAATTTTATAAATTGGTTAGAGAAACGCATGTTTTGTCAGGAAACGTTGGAACAACCTTTAAATAATTACATTCTTCACGTATTATTAATTATACAGATTAAGACAAGACAGTCGATTACCACGCTGGATGACGGCCTGATAACGACTGCTGCACTGTCGCAAGCCGACTGTTTTACGGTTATACGCCATTTGCGGTTACTTCTAACTTTTCTGAAGCCCTGCTGAAGTAATACTTCCAGGGTATTCCTCCGCCTCATGCCAACATAGCTTGACCAAGTATAGAAAATTACACCAAAGAGACTGCGCGCCTCATTCGTGCGCACACAGTGTAATCATGTTTTGCATGATAACTATTTCTTACCAGGCATTACCAACAAACCAGGTTTCTCACTGTTTTTGTTCATATTATTTGTTAATGAAGTATTATAATTTACATGTAAAAATTTAAGTTCAAAATTTAACGAATTAAAAATAATGCACATTTACTTTCAGAGAAGTTTAAAAATTGCTGGTGATAATTGCATATAAAAAAATAACCACACACGTTATACATGGGGTGTTTTTCCAAAGGTTAAATTCAAAAAGTGTGAAAAAACCGTGAATAGAGTATCAAATGATTTGCGCACGTGTAATGACTAGTCTAAACATTCAATCATGCCCTTTCCAGGCTCCGTCCTCCTTAATAAACACTATTGAAGTAATAATTACTATTTGCTTTGGCATTAACGGCCTTGCTTCCCAATAACACATCATAAAAAAAATCGTAGTTATCAAACATCGCCTTTTTATGACTGATATGCTGCAACTGCATACACCTGCCGAGCGATGTGGCACTGTGACAACACACTGGACTCGCGTCATGGAGGCTCTGGGTTCGAGTCCGTGTACACCCATCCTGATTTCGGTTTCCCATGGTTCTCCGAAGTCACTCCACGCTATTTGCCGAATCCTTTCCCACCTGCGCTTCTCTGAGTAACGTTCTTCGTCTCTAATGTCCTCGCTGTTGACCCGGCACACAAAAAGTACTTAGTAAGGACATTGTAATGTTACAGTTTTAAGCCACGAATTTGCCGAATCCTTTCCCACCTGCGCTTCTCTGAGTAACGTTCTTCGTCTCTAATGTCCTCGCTGTTGACCCGGTACACAAAAAGTACTTAGTAAGGACATTGTAATGTTACAGTTTTAAGCCACGAATTTGCCGAATCCTTTCCCACCTGCGCTTCTCTGAGTAACGTTCTTCGTCTCTAATGTCCTCGCTGTTGACCCGGTACACAAAAAGTACTTAGTAAGGACATTGTAATGTTACAGTTTTAAGCCACGAATTTGCCGAATCCTTTCCCACCTGCGCTTCTCTGAGTAACGTTCTTCGTCTCTAATGTCCTCGCTGTTGACCCGGTACACAAAAAGTACTTAGTAAGGACATTGTAATGTTACAGTTTTAAGCCACGAATTTGCCGAATCCTTTCCCACCTGCGCTTCTCTGAGTAACGTTCTTCGTCTCTAATGTCCTCGCTGTTGACCCGGTACACAAAAAGTACTTAGTAAGGACATTGTAATGTTACAGTTTTAAGCCACGAATTTGCCGAATCCTTTCCCACCTGCTCTTCTCTGAGTAACGTTCTTCGTCTCTAATGTCCTCGCTGTTGACCCGGTACACAAAAAGTACTTAGCAAGGACATTGTAATGTTACAGTTTCAAGCCACGAATTTGCCGAATCCTTTCCCACCTGCGCTTCTCTGAGTAACGTTCTTCGTCTCTAATGTCCTCGCTGTCGACCCGGCACACAAAAAGTACTTAGTAAGGACATTGTAATGTTACAGTTTTAAGCCACGAATTTGCCGAATCCTTTCCCACCTGCGCTTCTCTGAGTAACGTTCTTCGTCTCTAATGTCCTCGCTGTTGACCCGGCACACAAAAAGTACTTAGTAAGGACATTGTAATGTTACAGTTTTAAGCCACGAATTTGCCGAATCCTTTCCCACCTGCGCTTCTCTGAGTAACGTTCTTCGTCTCTAATGTCCTCGCTGTTGACCCGGTACACAAAAAGTACTTAGCAAGGACATTGTAATGTTACAGTTTCAAGCCACGAATATGCCGAATCCTTTCCCACCTGCGCTTCTCTGAGTAACGTTCTTCGTCTCTAATGTCCTCGCTGTTGACCCGGTACACAAAAAGTACTTAGTAAGGACATTGTAATGTTACAGTTTTAAGCCACGAATTTGCCGAATCCTTTCCCACCTGCGCTTCTCTGAGTAACGTTCTTCGTCTCTAATGTCCTCGCTGTTGACCCGGTACACAAAAAGTACTTAGTAAGGACATTGTAATGTTACAGTTTTAAGCCACGAATTTGCCGAATCCTTTCCCACCTGCGCTTCTCTGAGTAACGTTCTTCGTCTCTAATGTCCTCGCTGTTGACCCGGTACACAAAAAGTACTTAGTAAGGACATTGTAATGTTACAGTTTTAAGCCACGAATTTGCCGAATCCTTTCCCACCTGCGCTTCTCTGAGTAACGTTCTTCGTCTCTAATGTCCTCGCTGTTGACCCGGTACACAAAAAGTACTTAGTAAGGACATTGTAATGTTACAGTTTTAAGCCACGAATTTGCCGAATCCTTTCCCACCTGCGCTTCTCTGAGTAACGTTCTTCGTCTCTAATGTCCTCGCTGTTGACCCGGCACACAAAAAGTACTTAGTAAGGACATTGTAATGTTACAGTTTTAAGCCACGAATTGTGCTGATTTTCAAAAGGGCAGTCATTTTAATTTGTAGAGCCACATTTTATTTCACGAGAACCATTTTAACCAATTGAAAGATAATATTGTATTTTGATAGTTCATGATGTAAATATTTAATTTGGGGGGGGGGGGGGTTATACTGTTATTAGCCCGCCATTTCGGAGGATAGCACTTCATGAAAAAACAATGCCTTTACGTCACATCTCGTAAAATACTCGATATATTCCAGCAAAATTTGACACGCACCTCATACTACGGTAGGTTGTGTTAACAGAAACGATTTAAATGGATGAAACACGATTTTCAACATGGCGGCCGTATAAATATTCTTGATTCCTGTGCTGTTTTTACGAAACTATGTTCCGAATTTCAACCAACCTTCGTATGCTGGCGTATGGCTATATTACAATTGCTACGCCCTTGTCCCCGAGGACGTGGCAAAGGTGGACGAGAAGTCCGCGGATCAATGAAAACCCAAAGGAAGCAAATACGCCGTAAAGAAGAGAAAATTTGAAATCCTTAAATAAACATGATGTTTTAAACTTGGTAAATTATTATAACCAGTAAAATCTATGAATGGTGCCTAGAGTATTAATTTTGTTTCTTTTCTCTTACTCTTTTGTTTTTTCTCTTCATAAATATTGGAATTTACACATATTGCTATATTTAATTGGAAATACAATTATTCACAAACTCCACAATACTGATTTAGAAAAATATATAATGAAATAACGAATTGTTTGGCCAAAATGCACCAATCGTGTAGAGAATTCAATAGTGTATTCTAGATTTACTATTTCTCAAAAACCACAATATATAATATTGGCCTATAAGCCTCCATACAAATTAATTCAAGTAAATCTATAAGCAACCTGCCCTTCAAGGCGATTCTCTATACCTAAAGCAGTTCACACTATATTTACAAAATTTTATATTTTGTGAGAAAGTTTTCTTTATACTGCTGTCCTAGCATAAAGTTCCCCCAGGCGTAGGAACAGGCAGAAAGCTAACTCTTTACTAGCCATTAAGGCAAATATATGATATAGATAATTCTCTCTATCCACAATGATCAGAGATTACACACCAAAATTTTATATTTTGTGTGAAAGTTTTCTTTATACTGCTGTCCTAGCATAAAGTTCCCCCAGGCATAGGAACAGGCAGAAAGCCAACTCTTTACTAGCCATTAAGGCAAATATATGATATAGATAATTCTCTCTATCCACAATGATCAGAGATTACACACCAAAATTATATATTTTTAATCTTATAGGCCGCCAAAGTAACCAATGGCCCAAAATTTACAAAAGTTAATATTTTTGATTCTTTACTGATAACAACACTTCTCTTTAATTTCCATCTTTTCTTTTGGCTAAAATTAAAGTGGAAAAGTTTCTGCTTTAATTAACTTTCGAAAATATTTCAAGTAGTTAAATATGGCTTTATATTCCCGTTACGAGGCCGACAAACACAATGCCTCATAATTTATCCTTGCCAAATTCAGCAAAACACATCAGTTCCATTTCAAATTTTAGCTGGATTAAAATTTTAAAATGTAACCTGCCATGTAAAACTTATGGAGAAACCTCACAAAAAATTCCCATCTTAAAATCGTGTAAATTTTGGCGCATGATTAGCAAACAGCTAAATGATTGGTTTTAAAAATTGCTGCCAAGTAAAATACTGCATTCTCAACTTCAGCAAGTTTTAAAGTTTTATAGCTAACATGGCGCCTGTCTCCTACTTAGGCCACCAAGGGTGCCTGTTTCAACAGCCATAAGGACTATGCCGATAAATTATCTACTTATCATTACTTAACTGGTGGCAAGGTGACTCCTTCTGGGGCAGAGGCAGAATTTGACCCCAAGCCAGAAATGCACCCTCATTTATACAATTCACAAAGCAATATCCCCGAGAGGGGTGTGCAGATACCACAGCCACTAGAAATAAAGGTGTCCATTTAGGGACAAGTTCGTTCAAAGTAAGCATAACTCCTTTAGGGGTTGATTTATTGCTGTCCAATCCTGTCTCGTCAGACCGCAACATGTCCAAATATGGGTCGCACACGTGTTCACACGTCACAAAACTCCCGGCGTTCAAGCAGGCTGTAGGAAATGATGTCACAAGCGCGCGTAACCTCACGCGACCAGCTGATTGGCCAGCTGCATGTGCCGACAGCAATAGAAGTTCCTCGGAGCGCTGCTAGTATGCTTGCACCAACGTTCAAGTTACCGGGCGCCCGCTATAGATGCTGAGAAGAAGCTGGTGGAAAATCGATACCCCGAACTGCTGATAAATACCACGCCACTGGTGACGCCTTAGAATGGTGCAGCCCACCCCGGGCTGCGTCGTAACAAGGTACAAACAGCTGGTAAGTGGTAAAAACAACGTCTTATTCACAAAATTAGGGCAGGTAGAAAAATTTTCAATTTTTCCGCGATAAAAGAATTTTGTAAGCAAACTCCGTGCTCAAAAAGACGTCAATTTTTGGGTGGGGCGTTACACAATCATGGGATGTGTTTACACGGAAACTCTTTTGTTCACCATTTTGTAAGCTAGCACCACTTTTACGTCAGATCTCGGGAAAACAACCAACCGATTCTCACCGTTTTTAACAAACAAGTATTACTAGGATAGGCCATGTAAACTGACATGTTTTATGTGGACCAGACATAAAATTTAAAAGTAATTTAAACATCAATACTTTATTTTAACACACATGCGTCTTTTGTCACAGTTTTAGGTCGGGCCAAGTTCATAAAATTTTCCCGAATACGTATGTAGAGAAAAGTAAGCTTATTTGTTATATTGGTAATTTCTTTTTTGTTTATGACCGACGAATCACCACGTGGTTCAGAGGTCTCCTAATTAGGTGTTCTTGTTCTTGTTTTTGTGGACATTTTGTGCACAAACGTGCTAACCAAAAAAACAAACTTAATTTAATAGCCATTTTTTTTCTGTTGGTGAGATTAAGTTGAGTGAGAGGCAATCACCATTTATTCTATGGCCGTGTTTCATTACTCCCCGACAGCACTCTCTTGTGCTCTCGCTCTCGTATCTGCGTCCTGATAGCTCGGGGAGAGTATGGAGGAGCGATCGAGAGAAAAAAGGTTGTATTCTCACTGCGATTTTTCACGATTTCTGACTGTGGTCAATGCAGACAGCGGATAGTGTAATTATCTTAAATGTATCATGCAGTAATTCAACCCAAATACTTATTAAAACTGTACTCTATTTAAATTGGTATAATCTGTGACAATATTGGCACAGCGAGAGTTAATTACACGTGATAAGGGGATTTTGAGTTTATTTGTATAATATATAACTAGAAACTTGAAAACCCGCAGATTCATTTCGAGACAAGTCAGAAATGAAAAACGTGTACGTATGTGTCACTTTCGCAATTGGCCCGTGCGTTATTTGACATTTCCTTAAGATACCTGGGCCAATAAAAACTTACAAACAAAATGCACGTTCAGTCAACGCCATCCAGCGTAACAGTAAGCAGCCAATAAGCTGATATCTGATCGTTTGAACATAAGACTCTGAATTATAATCTACACTTCGATGAATTCACGAAACTTTTCAATCTCTATGTGCAAATAGAGTCCCGGAAATTTATCGGAATCATTCAGCATCAAGCTAGTTTCACAATCCTTTATATTCTACTCATAGCCCAAATCAGGAAGTACGGGATTCGATACTCTTTTACTTGCAGGTTAGTTATTGGCTTACGCTCGTCCAGGGCAAGGCTTAAAAATTGCGATCCAACCAAAGAAGAAGTCAAATGTACATGTGTTTGAAGTGTGTCCTACAACAACTTCTTGAAATTCACGGGTCTGTACCCGTAAATAATCCGTTTAAATTCGAAACAAGGCACAGAGATGGCATGAATTATAAGAGACGTTCAGATTTTTTTCACGTGTCTCTCTTACATGTTTTGCCTGTTTACCATAACCTTTACAGAACCACAGTAATTTACGGTTTCATGTTTTGCAAACAAAATATTTTACGATGCCTGCTGTACCTAAGTCGCCACATTACTTGTTTCGCTGTCACAGCCAATGAACTGTAGGCTACATGTTCGGCACCAGCTATACGAAGCAATAATGACCTAGACAAGTACGACGGTTTGCGAATCATTCTCTCACAGGTAGCATCATTGGTCATGGATCTTCACAACGTGCAGTACATACCAAAAATTACCTACACATGAGCGTAATGTACACAATTGTGTACACTGGATCGGAATGGGATTAAGAGTGAGCGTAATTTCAAATGGATAGTTTTGGAGCGCACAGAGCAACGGAAGTCTCTCTCGCTGGGTAATGCGAAAGAGCCTTTTTCGCAGAAATTCTTCCTTAACCCGATTATGTATGGGCCTCCGTCAGGAAGACTGTCTGAGGGATGGAGATGGGACAAGGGTTGCGTGCTTGTCGAGTTTGTTAGGCTGTCAGCGGCAGGCCGTCCAAGGCGGCAGCTGTCGTCGACAGATCATCCTTAGTGATGTGGACAAACACGGCGCGTCCCGACCTCCAACCCCTCACCGCAGGGAGAGCGCACGGACAAACGGGGGGGGGGGGGGGTGGCTTTAATGGCGCGTATAAATCTCCCGGGGCTTAAGTCGCTGCCGGCCAGGGCTCAACGGGTCGTCGTGAGCGCCCTAGTGATCAATCGCCGAACCCCTGCAGACCTCCGTCGCCGCAACGCGTGTCGCAGATCTATGCTGCGGGTTGGCAACCTCAGCTCTGAGTAGGCGCCAGCACATTGCATTATTGAATCACACAGTAAAAATAAGTACAGAGGCATACAGTACACAGCGGTTCCATTGATTTGGGAGTACTTCCGATGTTATTAGCTGCACGAGCCTGTGGTAACAAAGGGCCTCTTGTCTGATAAGCTATTGCGTGTTGCGAATGATTCTCTATTGACTGGGCTACGTGCAAGTTAACCAGGCACTGTTTAGCGAATGGAATATTGACATTTTTCTGGCCAGTAACGCAATTTTGTTAGCGTATGCGGCTGGAGTTCATAGACTATAGTCTATTCGTGGTTCCTTCACCCTCTTTGAATCAAACCTTCGAAAAATCACCCCATATATGCCGTGTTTAGTTACTTTCTAAATATGCCATGTAGCACAAGCGTTTTATACCTCTGTTAACATAAAGTTACCTTATTTTTCGTTAAAGTGAAGTTTGACCAATATTTTATTTACAAATTATAATATTTAATATTAAATAAGTTTGTATTAAAACAATGAGAAAATATGTGTGTTGGTAACGTCTAGTAAGAAATAGTTTTCCTGCAAAATATTATTACAACTGAATGCGCACGAATTCGTTTGTATTGTCCTTTGGTGTAATTTTCTAGTCTTATTTAAGCTTAGTTTGAACGAGGCGGAGGAATAATCCGGAAGTAGAACTTTAGCAGGGCTTCAGAAAAGTGTGAAGTAACCGTGAATAGATTATAAACAGTTGTGTCACCTCTATATTTTTAATTACTATTGTTACGCGCTTGTTGGTTTATTCCACGCGAGCGAGTGGAAATTAAGGAAAGAGTAGTTATATGATAGCGGCAGTAAGTCAATTGAATGTTTTGAATGACAGGCGAGCTACAAACCAGGAACCGCGTATCTGTTACAAAAAGCTGGCTGACACGATAGTAATTTTTGCGGCGAACGCTGTTGACCTTGGTTGGATTGAGTTTCCGTATACCTCTGAAGAACTTTCTAGTGGTTTGATACCCTAGTTTCTGTAAGCGTGACTCGGGGTGCGTCGAACTTTCCAGGTCAAGGCCAGCAGATATAAATAGTGCGATGGGCCTCCGGGCCGGGAGTTGAGTTGTTGATGAGCGAATGAGTGGCTGGAGTCTTGGCGATAGACGCTGGATGGGCGAAGCGAGGGAAGTGACCTCAGCGAGAGGAAAATCTGCGACTGCGAGCATCGGCGCAGTGAAGAGTATGACTGGCAGACTGGACCATTGGACTGGATGTGTGAGTGAAAGACATTACAAATTATGACAACGGACAGACTGAAAGTGTGTTAATGATGAGTATGAGTTAGTTAACTATAACCAAGCAGAGACATTAAGGAGGGCGGTGGTTAGAGTTAGAATGGACATAAAATACTGGGGTATCTGAGAAATAAAAGAGTAAAGCGGAGGAAGATAGGTTAGTGCTGTAAATAATAGCTGTGTGAATATGTAAAAAATCTAATTAAGTTATTTTATTTTTTAAATACCTCCATACATTACGAACTCGGATACGCTCTTCAGGCGTCTTGTAACACTATGTTACTGAATCTGAATGCTCTATCCAGAATCACATTTGGTTATTGAAAATAATGGACACGTGAAAACCGTTGGGACTATTAAGGATCAACTTTTACCTCAATATCAACTTCAACTTTTATCCGAATCGTCCGTTTTGATGGTCCGATGACTTGATAAAAATTCTGAGAGATGTTACAAATACGAAATTTTGTTGCATCAATGCCATTATGTAACCTATTATGACGAAAGCGGAAATAAAAATGTCAATTTAAAAAATTCATAACGTGAATTGAAGAAGTTCCCTTTTGAACTTGGCACATACGAATTATGGTTACAAATGCGCGCGTTATGTTTTATTTCTTTAGTGGACCGAATAAAGTGGTTTGTTATGGTACTGTAAAACACATCATCTAAAAAACAAGAAAAGAAATACCTACATAAAAAGGTCAGGAAAACATGCTGTCGACAGTATTAGCTCAAACAAACGGATTTTCTTTTGTGAAGACAAAATTCTCTATTCATTTTTCGTATTTACTCATAAGCTCTGCGTCTGGATATAAGAGAGACGAATCGGAGATCAGTAATCGTAAAGTTTAGTCATAGACAGATCGCTATTAATTGAACGCTTTTGAAAGCTCTGCTTAACCACTATTTTCTCTGCTCCTGATCCACCCTTCCACCATATATACACTTGATATCGTTATGTACCCGATTAGTTAATTCACGCGTGAAACTATTAACAAAGTAAAATGCTATTAATGTGGCAATTCCAAGATTCACGTGCATAAAAAAAAACAGAAATCTAATTTAATGTAATTTTGATGCTCAAGAATTTAAATTTTATACTCTGAATACGACGTTAATAATTTTAAACAAATATTACATTGCTTCTCACACATTGGTGCCAACTTAAATAGGGGAAAGTCAGTCTGTGTGAATGTTAGTATACGTGCAGTTATGGCCAGGGAACATTTCTTTTTAAGTAGGTTTTCATTTGTGCTCAGTTCACAGCTGTACACTGGAACCTCAGAGGAACCTTGTTTTGGTTTGGAATTAAGATAGCTCAATTCCATATTGGTCAAATTATTGGTGCAACTTGCCATATGTAGCAAATTAACTGCTTTTTTGGTGGACGTAAACAAATCACGGAACGTATTAACAAATACGTTCCCTGCAAAAATACGATATGCTTCAAACATTTAAGCAATACTACTTTCAAGGCATCATGCCCCCAGCTAAATAAAATTAAAACATTTTCCAGCATTGACGATAAAACACATTTCCAGAATGACATTTCTCCCCATTAAATGCACAGAAACAAACCAAACATTTTAACATAATAGAAGAATAACTAGGAAGATAAATTTTAAAGTTTTGTATAAAAACATTACATACAGAAGGCCGGGTCCGAACCCAAGACATACCGACTGTGAATCAAGACAGACCAGTTACTCATCAGTCAAATTACCGAGCTGTTTTATGGTAAATGATTACTTCCAATCAGTTTTTTACGGGCCAAACACTGGGAATGTTGAAGTATTATTGCGTAGGATAGTGCGCTAATGAAAATACGCTCTACACTATAATTCAAAATTATAGCTGTACATCTCGGTATATCGTAGAAGGCTCGAAATTACGGCACGTGCACCATAATCATAGTACGGTCCACATTCACAGCTGTTTGTTTCAAATTCAGTTTTTTTTTTATTTGACCATCAAAATGTCGTCTGGGGTAGGCAGTTTGCTGACTCGGCCCACTGAGGCGTGAACTGGCCAGCGTTGTTTTGGTTTCCGATCCGTTTGGCAGCTGTCTGTTTACCAAGTCTGCCGCAGGCCACAAGCAATCGTTTTTTTTTTCTACTCTTGACAATGTATTCCCGCAAGCGCTGCTACCAATTTCCCATGCAGTAAATCAGAGTGACTTCGAAAATAAAAAATGGGGCGAAAAAAAATGTATAACTGCTCCTTCGATTACATGGAGCCAAGCCGGCAAACGCGTTTGTTATATTCACATTTTTAGTAGTTTTGTCGTTAAAATATTCACCGATCACCTACTTGAAGACATTGTGATTTTTTTTTGACGCAAAAATATAAGTATGTTGCCGACGCTGATTAAATTAATGAAATGACACCAACATTTTGTTTCGCAGTCTTAATATTAAAGTTTGATACCAAAATTTTAATTGAAATTATTTAATGACTATTTTAATTTTGGCTGTTATATTGACTCAAAAATAACGTTTACTCTAAGTTATATATATATATACAAACTGTTAATATATAGTACAATTTGAATTTAAAACTTATTAATTAAAATTAAATATAAAATTTGTAGGAAACCAACATTTCACACAAGAGTTGAGTGAATGTAATTCTGGATCATAAAAACGGGGTATTATGATATTATAATTAACAAAAAACAAATTATTAAACATGATCAGGGAAGTTCATACAGAAGGAAACATTTGAATTTAAAAATTATGTGTATTTTACTTAGCTGGTATACAAAATGCATACCGACCTTGAAGTCAAATTATTTGTGATACTTTATATATACATATATAACTAATATCAAATTTAATAAACAATACAGAGAAACTAGTCGAGCCCCTTTTCATGATGCAGCTAAATACTACACTTTTATGGACTGATCTAATGGATGTTTAACACGTATGTTTATGTTATCATTTATATAGAATTTATTTGGCCTATTAAGTATAAATAAATAAAGTCATATTATGTATCTTATGCTATAGGCTGGCATTTGTGCCTCGAGTGCTGAAGGCCAACGAGATTTTGAACAACTGCTGAACAACTGTGTAACTCCGCGATAGCAAGTCTGAGAGTTCTGTTCTGCCTTTGCTTAGCCTAGCCTCACCAACAGAGCCACACATGTTGCCAGGGATGCCAAGAGTGAGCAGACGGTAAGGAACTCCAGTGAGCAGAATCGCCAAGCACTGAAGAATGCCTCTCTGGCGAACACCTGTTGAATAAATATATGCAGCGCTGCCTTGGCGTCTGGACTGAGAGTTATGATGAGGTCTAACTTGCGCGGCAGAGAAATGGTCTTCTACCTCACGTCGGCAACATGTTGCGGCGAGAACGTTGAAGCTGTTACATCCAGAACGTCGCTGATACTCAACATCACATTGCCAGCTATATGTGATATTTGTAAGGATTTTTTTTTTTGTTTTTATTTTCTCTGTTAGCATGCCGACAGCCACACTGAAAAATAAATATTTTGTGGCGGCCACACAAATATTTTGTTGATTTCACCCTGCCAAATTTTTTGTGGTGTGTACAAAAAATTTTGTAGCTGCCACAAAATAAGTTTTTAGTGGCCACAAATGTTTAGTGGCCATTAAAATCTTATTTTGTGGCAGCTGCAAAATTTTTTGTGTACACGACAAAAAATATGGCAGTGTGAATACCAACAAAATAATTTTGTGGCCACCACAAAATATTTTTTTTTCAGTGCATGTTGTCGTGATTTAAAAGAAAGATCAAATTATTTCAGATTTAGAAATATTTGAAAACTTTTAAGTGCAATCCACTAATAGCATTCTTTAGTGCAAGTAATAGAAGGTTTCTTTCAAGGGTTTAAGCTTATAGGCAGTTATGTCTTCGGAATTCATTTGAAATCGACTGTTAGGGTAAATCGCTGCTCAACTGGATGTCAGATTGGCATTATTGCTGTTGACAGAGTTCACTGGCGTGGCTGGTAAATTTCGGACGAGACATGTTGGTAGAAACATTCAGTCACATTGCACAAGGGATCCTAACATTTTACAAGCGGTAGGAAAGCGTCTGAACACAGCAGTTTACCAATTCACGTGATCATACTAAGCGTGACGATTCCAAGAGTCGAAAATTTGTAAGTGATCTATCAGCAGGAGAATTTCTCGGAATAAGCACAGCTTATGGCCACTGCCATGCTGAACAGCTGAATCAACAGGAAAGCAATAACATGTCGCTAAAGCCGCCCCTACACGATAACCAATTTCTGCTACCTTCTGTGATACCCATAGGCACTACAGAAGGCATAACAATTTCTATAGCAGAAGAGAAGAAAGAATCCATCAGTTCATACCCACATGTTATATCTAAAGTGCTAAAAACAACTCGCAAATGGCAGACATTCCGCAGTTGGCAGGGCTACAAATGCAATCAAATATTGTGTGTAGGAGTTTTGCGGTACATCCAAAAAGTACAAAGACAATTTTTTTTTCCTGAAGACTGTATTAATTTAAGTTTTTGAGTACAAGTACTAGGCTATTAATGTATGGAAAATAATATTAGTAACGGCACTGCTTGTGTAAAAAAAACAAGGTTCTGTTTTCACATTTGTGTACAATGGATGTTTACGCGACTTATTAAAACATTATTAAATTATTTAAATATTTATCTTTAACAAGTATAATAATCAATATTGTGCTTTCCGTAATTAAAAAAGTTTATACGTTTGGATACTCAAATAAGGGGAAAATATCACAATACTTATAATAAAGGTTTTATGTATAGTGGTCAACATCATCATCCATTTTTTAATTTGTGCGTAGCACAGTGGGCTAGTGCCCGGGTTTGTACCATTTGACTTTCAGATTTAGATTTCAAATCTCCGCCATGTAACGGAATTTTTAGTTATTTTATGTGAAACATTATTGTCGTTTAAAATTTATGTGATTGTCATAAATTGTTTATTTATAGGTCTTCTTTGGATGAAAGCAATAATACACAAGTAACTGCACAGTGCAATCGGCTGCCGTGGTTTTTTGTGAGCTACGAACACTACTCTCTAGTAAGCTGTGTAAAGGCTGTTCACGATAAAGTGAGCACTTTAGAAATGAACCTTAGAGAAAAATAAATGAGAAAAAAACTTTTAAAACAAACCTTTTATTTATAAATGCACTAAAAAGAGAAAAATAATTATAATAGTTACAAAATTTGTAGAACTTGTAAGATGTGGTCGAACAGCCGCAATAAACTTTACTACAAATTAATACGTTTGTATCTATTTATATTTAGTACATGAAATATTGGCATAATGTAGAACGTATACCTCGTTTGCGTAGCCGTAGTAAGCACATTTATTGCGTAAGGCTCTTAACTATTCACAATATAGAACGTATATCACATTTGCGTAAGCATAGAAAGAACATATCGTGCGAAAGTCTCTTTACTATTAGGGCCAAGCTTTTATATAGTAAATATAAATTGATACAAACATATTAATTTGTAGTAAAGTTTATTACGGCTGTTCGACCACATCTTACAAGTTCTACAAACTATGTAACTATTATCATAATTTTTCTATTTTTAGTGCATTTATAAATAAAAGGTTAGTTTTAAAATTTTTTTACATTAATTTATTTTTCACTTTTTAGTCTCCAGCCATGTGTTTGTATCACGAATATGGCTTTCCCTTGCTAAGAAAGATCCCCATGATGTATCATGATCGACCAGTAGTTCGCTTTCATTCCGATACGGGACATACTGTAGGAGCAAACTATAATAATATTTTTCGAAACCATTTACCACTACAAAAAAAAAGACATGCGCACAACAGCAGTGACACTTCTAATCTCCAGTTTACTGTTACTCGATTCCGTAAAACTAACTCGATACGACGTTTACTGCATGTAGTTGTAGAGTTCCTATGGCCACCTTCCGGCTCCATCATCAGATCAGCTCAGTGGTACCATCACATTGTATTGGCATGAGAACTGCACATGTATGAGAAATTTCAGCTAAATTGGATAACGGGAAGTGGTTTTAAAATCGACTTGCAAGATTTCACCCGAACGTACAAACAAACAAACTAACAACACAAGTTAAATAAAAGCCTGTAAAAAGTCACTGCCCCTGCATGCATATATTAATGAGCGCCCTGAGTGACATTCGCCCAGTAAAGTTGGTACCGATGGATGTAAAGTAGTTCCATATCTCAACATTGAATAAAAG
This sequence comes from Dryococelus australis, assembly GCA_029891345.1. Lineage (NCBI taxonomy): Eukaryota > Metazoa > Arthropoda > Insecta > Phasmatodea > Phasmatidae > Dryococelus > Dryococelus australis. Next base: position 332,345,759 of record CM056995.1, on the reverse strand, counting down.
GTGTTAGGTGAATATTTGTGATAACTTAAAATTACATCTTTCACTTTTTATTTTTTAATGCATCGAAGTGTAAAAATGAGCTCATATGTAAAGCATTTACTTTCTTATTAATATCACTGTTTCATTTGACCGACGGATGAATAAAGTGATGAGGCCCATAGAAATGTTAATTTTACATAAGGTGGAGGAATACACAACGTGCATGCAACTAGATCCTAAGCAGGCCTTTCAAAAGTGCTCATTTTACCGTGAACAGCCTATAAAAGGTTATATATAGTATAAAAGTCCATAGCTGACACGTATTTTCGAAGTCGTGTTTATGGTTTCATTATGACCGTGGGAGTTAATTGAAACGTTTCCCGTTACTTATGCGTACATTAAGTTTCATTTTGTACATAAATACGTTTTACAGAACCCGTAATTTTATCGTAAACTGATATATACGCCTCGAAATTGTTACTTGAGATTCCGCCATCTTGTCTGTCGCAGCTCCGTGGGTATAGCAGAAATTTAGAACACGTTCTGTTACCGTTTCGGACATGCCCATGGGTACAAAAACTGTTATACCAGGAGCCTGACACCTCCGGAGGGGGCTGGATTGTAACCGACAGGGGAGCAGAAACACTAGCAGAAAATGGGTAGGAAAACTGATCAGGAAATGGGCATCGTGTAGGGGCGGCTTAATCGACACAAAAAAAGGGGCGAAAAGTGCTTGGTCCACTTCCCCTCCATCGTTAACAACTTTACTAGGCGATTGTTACTCACTGCACCCGTTCAAATATACGTAGGTAGTAAAAGTGACATTTTTCTAAGTTTGATTTCAAAAGTGCTCACTTTATCGTGAACAGCCTTTAACCTACCTATTTTGGGCAAGGCGTGTGTTAAATCATAAGTGCTGTATCTAATCATGCTCTGAAAATAAGAAAATCGTGTCACAGGAAGCTGTTTTGTGGAAAATCGATTGGAGCACGTTATGTGCCCTGGAAAGCACTTGATCGAAAAGTTACTTGTCCTAAAAGTCACATTTGAAAAACTCACACGATTGCATTGGCTTTCTCGAGACTCGAACCCGCAACTTCGAGGCTGAAAATCACTTTAACTTATGTAATATAAGATTGTGATTCTGGTGCATGTGCTCCAAGTCCGTAAAAATTGTGACTCCGGTAGAGGATGATCGCGAGAAATAGACTTAGAGTGGAGGCGCTGCAGAGACAGAGAGAGAGAGAGGAAGAGAGGGAGAGAAAGGGATAGAGAGAGGGAGAGAGATAGGATGAGAGAGAGGGAGAGGGAGTGAGGGAGAGAGGGAGACGAAGGGAGAGAGATAGGGGAGAGAGATAGGGGAGAGATAGGGAGAGAGAGGGAGATAAAGGGAGAGATAGGGGAGAGAGAAAGGAATAGAGAGAGGGAGAGAGATAGGGGAGAGAGAGGGAGAGGGAGTGAGGGAGAGAGAGGGAGAGAAAGTGACAGCTGGGAGAGTATGGTAGGTACACTGAGAATAATAAACCTTACCCCTGTCTACTCCCCAATTATAGGCTGTTCGCGTTAATGTGAACACTTTTGAGGCCCTAGTAACTTTATCCTTTCAGCGGTTGTTTATCCAATAACAACATATCTGAATAAATATTGCCATGTAAGTAATAAACACAGTGTGTATATTCCGCCGCACTCGGAATTCAACGCCTAAGGGAACAGTGAAATACATTATTCCAAATTAGAGGGCGTTCAAAATTGCTCACTTTACCATGAACAGCCTTACACAAAGACGAAAATTGTGCATAACGTGTACAGTCAGGGCAGGTCCTTGAAGTAAGCGAAGTAAGAAGCAACGTAGGACGCCATAAACCAGTTTTGTACATAAGGCGAACATGTGAAAAAAAAAAAACCAGGGGGATAAAACTTACTGGGAATATTTTTTTAAAAGTAGACTTAAATTAAAACTCTTTAACTTAACTTAAAACACTCTTTAAAATCACTACAACTGCACATTCAAAAATGAGCAAACCTTGTTGCAATGTTGTGAAATACGGGAAAGGGCACATGTGACTACTTTCTTCTTCGCCCAATCACATCGTGAGAAGCGGGAGAAACCCCTTTAGATGATCAGTAGACTCGGTACGTTTCGCGTGAAACGCCACTACGACAGGCACGCACGTAGCCGTATTTATTCGCAAAGTTTCCTGTGCCGTCCGTGTGGCGTGAAAGTAAATGCGTGGTATACTGCCGCCGCGTAATCAAGTTTCGTGATTGTTTTAAGTATAATAAACGTTGTTTAATACGTAGGAATGAAAATTCGCTACTGCGTTCAGTTGACCCAAGCAGACATCCCACTAAGTAGAAACCACAACTACATTACACTTTGATAATACATTTATGCTGCGGGAGAAACGGGCCCCAAAATATTGTTCACGTACACTTGAAAAAATGTCAAGGACCGGTGCTGTGTACATAATTCATGATTGGTGTTCAAATTAACTGTGCAGACTTTATGTTCAAAACTCTCAGTTCAGTATTTCAATAGTACATCAAAATGATGTGTGAACATGGCTAGAAAGTTACATTATATATTCTATATAAACACACATCCGTTAGTGCACATACGTATGTAGATATAATGTATACCTACATATATATATAGCTTAGCCTATAATGTCAAAATATACAGGGTGTATCTAAATTCGACTGACAAACTTCGGGTGTAGGTTATTTATAAAAAAAGAAGTTGAAAACATGTACACGACATATGGTGTAAAATTAATTCTAAGAAGGGAAATACACATTTTTGAAGTTGCAGTAGAAGAAATGTTTATTACAGTACCGCTGTAATGTACATCTCTCTGTAATATTCCCCTTCCCTTAATAGCCGAAAAAGTGTGATATTGGGTAATGTGAGTGCCTCACCTGCCAGGTATTGGTAATATTATTATTTTGAAAGTAAAACACAAATTACTCGAAAACGGTGGTGTTTAGGGTATTTACACAAGGTGACATTTGTTAATTGTGACATGAGGATTAATAATCCATCCTTTAAATCCCGAGTATGCTATTGCGACATAGATATTAGCTCGAAATAGGGGTATTAAAAGTGATAATTTACATGAAATAATTTGATGACAGCGACAAGTGTTGTGGTGCTTGAAGATCTTTGTTCAGTTAACCATTATCCAGGCAATCGGTGTTCCATCTTAAATATTATCTCCAATATTCACAATAAACCAGTGTTCCAGGTCCAACTTCAAAGATGTGTACGACTCTTAGTATTCGCTTTAGACTTTAGGTCGTACATATGTTTTCAAGTAATTTTTTCGTGATTAACCTACAGCCGAAGTTTGTCGGTCGCGTTTAGATACACTCTGCTTATGATTGATGCTCCCTCTTAACTGGAGCTTGAACTGCGTTACAGAGTGTTAGGGCCGGTTGCACTATCGGGGTTCGAAACTCGATCTGAGATCGTGTCTAAGATCGACACAGAAAACTGTTGCACCATGAGAGTTCAGAGCTGAACTGAGATCGAAATGAAGCTAATTTCGAACCACCGAAATTGGCGGTTCCAAATCTCGATCCGAGATCAGCAGCCATCTTCGACAAATGTAGTTTGAAAATACGCCTACAGATATAACTACGGTCGATTGTTTTCTTGGGAAATTAAAACAACTTTATACGCAATTGAATGTTATTCAGTTAAATCCGCACAACAGTAATTCACTTAAAACGGATCAAATATCGCACATCTAGTTCTATCTATAGTGAAAAATACGCCCACTTCCATGACGTCATATATTACGAACCAATAGGAAAAGTTGTCTCATACTTAATATCGATGTCTCACATTGGAACCGAGATCGAGAGAATCGGAGATCCATAATCATGAAATTTCGTTGGTGCAACACTTTTACATTGGAAACAAGATCAAACTGTACCCTGTTTTGGGAACTGGGATCATTCGATCTCGGATCGGGGCGATGTTGGTACAAGTAATGCATGTTTTCCTGCGGAACGTGCGTCCAATATGATGACCTACGAGAAGAACACACACTTTAGACGATGGCTGTCAAGTGCTTTCAAGACATCTTTGACTACTCCAAAGAGGTGAAGAACGGCTTTTTTCGAAGCGCTGTATCTTAAAATATACGCGTCAGATACACAGGAAACTACTCAAGCGCCCTGCATTGAACTTTCCTACGGATTTCCCAACGATAAAATAAGAGGCTCGCCGCTGAAAGTACCACAGGTACAGGCAGTGCAACGAGAACACTGCGCGTCAGTTCAGGCCCTTGCACGCAGTGGCGATGTCGTACTTGATGCGCAGGGCAGTGTTGCCCTTGTCGGTCCTGCACCTCTAGGGAGCCTTAAGGCGGCCGCCTGGGTAGGTACGCAACACGCGCATCCGGAGTACAGATCTCCAGCAGAAAACGTTCAATTAAAAATCCGCCCAACGTGTCTGAGCGAGGTCTGCTTACGAACAGCATTTAAGAACCGTTACGCGACTCTGTACGTTTTTCGGTTTCGCCATTTCTCTCTAAAGAATGTTTTTGTGATAGTGAAAATGGTCCACACAGGTGTTTTCACAGTAATTTTTATGTGGGGACATTCAGGTACAATAAATTAATAAACGAATAGGGACGCACATCAAACCTTTATTTTTATTATCACGTCATAAAACGATAGGGGTCTCCGCTGAAAGTCTCATAGAGTCTCGTTATCGACCGCGAGGCTGCACGTCAGTTCAGCGCTTTGCGCGTATAGGCGAATAGAAAAAAAACATGTATGTTTACAGGGATGTCTGTTTCGTGACCACGTGCTTCGGGGGTTCAGGCACCTGGCGCCTGTACCGCAGGGCTGCGCCCTCACTGATGGAACAAAGTCAGGGCACGGCGCCACGACTTGTGCCCTTCCCTAGCGTTGCCAGAAGGTATCGTCTTGTCCGGCAGAGATTGCAAAGGGGCGGATGTTCGCACGTTGCAGCAGGCGCCTTCTCACGCCAGTTAAGCCCTTGGATTTATCACGTAGCAGACCGAGCACCTCCTTCTTACATCCGCTATCTTCTCTCCCCCCCCCCCCCCGGCCCGGCCATCTTTCCAGCGCCCAGCCACCCTTCTCGCGCACACACGTTATTTCACCGATATAACGACACGGGCGTTCCTTCGTCCGGGGAGTTATTTTTTGAAACTCCTTATCGACCACAGAAGGCGTATTTTATGTTCTCTCCCGCGGAACTCAGGAGCCAGCTGCCAAATGCGTTTTATCGAGCGATGAATGCGCGACGGTATCGCCTTGTGTTGGCGTTAGGAGGTATCCGGGCTCGAGTACCAATTCGGCCACCCTCGTTCCGGTTCCCAGCTTTACGAAGTCACACATCCGAGGCGAGCTGGGTTCGATTCCTGGCAGAATCGACCGTGTTTTCGCAAGAGGGAAACTTGGCGGACGTTGACGTTTACCGACAGGTTTTCTTGCGAATCTACAGTTTCCTCTGTACTTTCATTCTTATAAAAATATTATACAAAGACTATTAAACTCGATGTATAAAAACAGAGTTATTATACCTTCCCTTAAACACATATAAAAAAAACATTAAAGTAATAGATAACAATTATTGGTGTTGATGTCAACTGAACAAGACATAAATATCAGGAAAATAACTGTACATGACACAACAAATAACGATAACAACACTAACACAATAACATAACAACATCAATACTTACAACACAACACAGACATCAACATAATATAACAAGGGCACATTAAATGAACATCACTAGCCCCCTGTCTCCGCTTAGGGAGGACATTAGAAGTGTCCAAGAGAAAGAGATAAAGGCATCGATTTTAACTTTCGACTTTTATTTTATAAATTAACGTAGTATCTTCTTTAAGAAATTAACAAAATTATCTTTTAGCCTTATGTATTTTTAAATATCATTACTATACATTTTATGTTCCGACAAATTTTATATTTCGACAAATGATGATTTCAAAATTTTAATTCACATAACTGCGACGGGACTGGTGACTTTTTTTTTTAAATCCGTTCTGTTCTGTCCTGCACTTTCATTCTGTTCCGGGAGATGATAGAATAATGACTTCCTTACGCAATTATGTATGTTATCATATTACCTGAGCTAATAATAGTCTGGATAGTAAATGCAATGGCAATAATAATAACGAAAGAGCGTGAATTGAATGGTCCGGAAATGTCCACTGAATGTATAGTCAGTCAACTATGATGCGTAGGGTAAAAAAAAAAAAAAAAACCCCAGTGATGGCAAACCGCTGGAAACGGGGCCCACCCGTGTTATGTCATGCTCTTTCCTTCCGCCGATGCACGATCTTCACTTAACTCTCACTAGTGCTCAAAGCCAAACTCTTTCAACTCTCAATTAAATCAGTCAAGGCGAATGCTGATATGGTGTCTACACTACAAGCCTAGGCTATCTCTCCTTCCCCAAACTTGATTGTTCAAGCCTCGTAGTTCCGTATCTAATGACCCTACTGTATAGCAATATAGGGAGTCAGCAGCAGGCTAAGTTGGCGAAGAAACGCGTTCAGTGTATTTAATAAAATTGGTAAGCTATATAACATCCGTAATTTTTTTTTAACCAATGCCTTTAGAAAACGACTAATGTAAAAACCGGCTAACATTTAGCTATACCACAGTTTTTATTTATCCCAACAAAATATATTTCCCAGTAATCTGAAAATCTTAAACAAAATTAATATTTCGGTAGAAACACAGTCGTGTGTAATCGTTTATAAGCCTATCCGTGTGCACCTGAGTTTCCTATATCTGACTGGGTCTCTTTTTCCTAGTGATATTATTGCCTCTGATCAGAATGTAACGATATTTTGCAGGAATTTTTCGTAACGGATTTCCAACGAACGCTCATTTCTTAGGACTTAGTTTCTTCAAGCGCAATTTTGATAACTCTCTACCAGTTTATTTTGATAACTCTGTACCAGTTTATTTTAATAACTCTCTACCAGTTTACTTTGATAACTCTCTACCAGTTTATTTTGATAACTCTCTACCAGTTTATTTTGATAACTCTGTACCAGTTTATTTTAATAACTCTCTACCAGTTTATTTTGATAACTCTCTACCAGTTTATTTTGATAACTCTCTACCAGTTTATTTTGATAACTCTGTACCAGTTTATTTTAATAACTCTTTACCAGTTTATTTTGATAACTCTCTACCAGTTTATTTTGATAACTCTGTACCAGTTTATTTTAATAACTCTCTACCAGTTTATTTTGATAACTCTGTACCAGTTTATTTTAATAACTCTTTACCAGTTTATTTTGATAACTCTCTACCAGTTTATTTTGATAACTCTCTACCAGTTTATTTTGATAACTCTCTACCAGTTTATTTTGATAACTCTGTACCAGTTTATTTTAATAACTCTTTACCAGTTTATTTTGATAACTCTCTACCAGTTTATTTTGATAACTCTCTACCCGTTTATTTTGATAACTCTCTACCAGTTTATTTTGATAACTCTGTACCAGTTTATTTTAATAACTCTTTACCAGTTTATTTTGATAACTCTCTACCAGTTTATTTTGATAACTCTCTACCAGTTTATTTTGATAACCTCTCTACCAGTTTATTTTGATAACTCTCTACCAGTTTATTTTGATAACTCTCTACCAGTTTATTTTGATAACTCTCTACCAGTTTATTTTGATAACTCTGTACCAGTTTATTTTAATAACTCTTTACCAGTTTATTTTGATAACTCTCTACCAGTTTATTTTGATAACTCTCTACCAGTTTATTTTGATAACTCTCTACCAGTTTATTTTGATAACTCTCTACCAGTTTATTTTGATAACTCTGTAAAAGTTTATTTTAATAACTCTTTACCAGTTTATTTTGATAACTCTCTACCAGTTTATTTTGATAACTCTCTACCAGTTTATTTTGATAACTCTCTACCAGTTTATTTTGATAAACTCTCTACCAGTTTATTTTGATAACTCTCTACCAGTTTATTTTGATAACTCTCTACCAGTTAATACATTATTTGATAACTCTCTACCAGTTTATTCTTGATAACTCTTACCAGTTTATTTTGATAACTCTTACCAGTTTATTTTGATAACTCTCTACCAGTTTATTTTGATAACTCTCTACCAGTTTATTTTGATAACTCTCTACCAGTTTATTTTGATAACTCTCTACCAGTTTATTTTGATAACTCTCTACCAGTTTATTTTGATAACTCTTACCAGTTTATTTTGATAACTCTGTACCAGTTTATTTTAATAACTCTTTACCAGTTTATTTTGATAACTCTCTACCAGTTTATTTTGATAACTCTCTACCAGTTTATTTTGATAACTCTCTACCAGTTTATTTTGATAACTCTCTACCAGTTTATTTTGATAACTCTCTACCAGTTTATTTTGATAACTCTTTACCAGTTTATTTTGATAACTCTCTACCAGTTTATTTTGATAACTCTCTACCAGTTTATTTTGATAACTCTCTACCAGTTTATTTTGATAACTCTCTACCAGTTTATTTTGATAACTCTCTACCAGTTTATTTTGATAACTCTCTACCAGTTTATTTTGATAACTCTCTACCAGTTTATTTTGATAACTCTCTACCAGTTTATTTTGATAACTCTCTACCAGTTTATTTTGATAACTCTCTACCAGTTTATTTTGATAACTCTCTACCAGTTTATTTTGATAACTCTCTACCAGTTTATTTTGATAACTCTCTACCAGTTTATTTTGATAACTATCTACCAGTTTATTTTGATAACTCTCTACCAGTTTATTTTGATAACTCTCTACCAGTTTATTTTGATAACTCTCTACCAGTTTATTTTGATAACTCTCTACCAGTTTATTTTGATAACTCTCTACCAGTTTATTTTGATAACTCTCTACCAGTTTATTTTGATAACTCTCTACCAGTTTATTTTGATAACTCTCTACCAGTTTATTTTGATAACTCTCTACCAGTTTATTTTGATAACTCTCTACCAGTTTATTTTGATAACTCTCTACCAGTTTATTTTGATAACTCTCTACCAGTTTATTTTGATAACTCTCTACCAGTTTATTTTGATAACTCTCTACCAGTTTATTTTGATAACTCTCTACCAGTTTATTTTGATAACTCTCTAGCAGTTTATTTTGATAACTCTCTACCAGTTTACTTTGCTGTTGATACGGTAACCACAGCGCAAAGTGGTAGGACTCACCGTGAAAAATTTTCTGGCGAACTTCCTAAACTGCGATTAAAGTTTTCAACCTATAAACTTGCTACGCCCATTGCCCCCAAGACGTGGCAAGTTTATAGGTTACCAGCTCATATAATACAAAAGTAAACACACATAATACTCAATTTTCGAATGAATTAATTTAACAAAGGGGGTTGATCACCACGCAAGGTCCCTGCGATAGATTAATAAGTAAGATCCCGGTTGTCAATTCCTTTCATGCAAGGAGACTGTAACTTGCTCACGCGTTAACACACAGATCACATGATTAGTGCTGGACGATGCCACTGGTCGGCGGGTTTTCTAGGGGATCTCCCGTTCCCCCCACACTTGCGTTTTGGCGCTGCTCCATACTCAGCTGGCTTCACCCTAATCGGCTCTCAACCATCGATGTTGAGAGCCGCCCAAATCTCTTCACTCACTCGTTCGTCACATCATTGATGTAAACGAACTCGGTCGCTGATTGACAGCGTGAAGCTGTTCAAACGGAACTTGAATATGATTGGCTATTGCACATTATGGATAGAATACTTCGTTTTGGTTGGGCTGCCGTCTGGCAAGTTTGCTTCTGTACAGAATGTCAGGTAATTCGCGGATACGGGGACGGCACAACACGAATCTGTGATCGAAACTGAGTAGAACATTTCCTTTGGTAAAACAGCGCAAGACCCTTAGCTTAAGAGAAAAATCACGTTAAAGTAGATAAAATGACTTATTTATTTCACGTTAAGAACAGCATACAGCTTCAGCATACGAAACGTCGAAAAGTTATAACAGGTGCTCGAAGTTTGCTCTGCCCATAGAAATGCACTTTCTCTCTCGTTGGATGCATGCAACCTGCATGGAGCTTGGCCGCTTAACGCACTGATGACCATTGATTGATTGCCATGTTCCAGTACTCACTGCATGTGAACTCCATGGTCTCTTGGGCACTACTGAGATAGGCTCGTTCCCTTGCCATATGCCTTGCCACCGACACATTAGTTGCAGCATTGCCACATCACCTCCTCTTTATCTAAATGGAATACCACATGTTTGCCACAATGGTTTTGAGACCTTTCATGCCATATTTCTTGTAAACGAAGGGAATTGTGCATTTTTATCAACAAGTATTTTTTACTTAGTTTTGATCACAGATCCATGTGGTGCAGTCCGTATCCGCGAATTACCTGACATTGTTATGTAACACCCTCGTATAGTTGATTCCAGCACCGATAGGTACTCTCATCTCGACACGAGGATGATACATGTGGAAGGGTGGATGCAGATTCCTGTTGTAGTAATGTTTGCAGAACTTGAGTTAAAGACGTGCTTCGGTCTTAACAAAAAACTGATTTGTAGAAATATATTATTTTATCAATAACATGTTTTGTAGGTTGTCGTTTTCTTTTGTTATCTACACAGAACAACTGCTACATTCACATTACCCACACCAGTACACTTATATGTTAAGAGGAAAAATTTCAGTAAAAAAAATTAGTACAATGACAAAATTTCAGTGTATATATATATATATATATATACATATATATATATATATAATATCGTCTCGCATACAACATAAGCATATATACTTGGGCATTTTATATAGGCAAAATAAATATTTTAATAATTATTGAAAATATCAATGTATATTGAGTATTCAATATCTTTCACAACTAAGGCTTTCTGTTTTCAAATCAAATAAAAATACTTTAAAATAAAACATGCTATTTTCAGAAAGTCAGCAAGTGAAATCACCCTCGGGTACCCGTTTGCAAATATTAGCCGTAAGGGCACATAGTATTTTCTTAATTTTGTAGGTTACATGTTTTATCATCCCAAAAAGAAACAATCATGTTAATTAGTTACCAATGTTAAGAAAATGTAGTTCACCCAATCTATGAACAGTTCATGTTAATGAGAGCTGTAAGCTCGGATCACGCGGCATGAGAAAAAAAAAATTGTTCAATTTTACTTGGTGCTGGAAAGAATCAAAATTTCGTCTGCTGTGTAGGCCAAGAAGCAGCACTCAAGAAGAAACCAAGAAAGGCTGAGAAGAAATAATCCCAGGAGGGATGTTGGCCACAATCTACTGCATCGTAGAACGAATCTCACCACACGTGCACTGCTACAAGATATATCAAAGAAAATAAATATAATGTGGCTCGGCACACAAAAAACAACACGAAACGGCAAAAAATAACCACTAATAGTTTAACTTACCCTTATCGGCGGGTGAAATTACCAATCAAATGGAAAGGAGAATGTGACAAGTAGATAAATATTCGTAGGATAACTACATGCTGTACGGTTAAGTTCAACAAGAAGGCAATAACCTCGCGAGCAGGAATATTTATGAAATCGATCATGCTCAGAACTGCAGACTGGTGTAACCAATCGATATGTAATACAATATTTAAAAACATATATATAAAACAGAGATAACTAACAATTTTTTCATTAGGTTACTTTAAATTATATTTGCATCATGTAAATACGAAATACCCATTAAATTATTATGTAAAATTTAGTTTTGGACACAACATAGATATATATCACACACATAAATTAATTAATATGATACAAAATAATTTGCATCTTCAAATTAATAAGATCAGAGCAACAGTAACATAATTAAATAAATTCTCAATGTTTTACATTTTGAATTGCATAAACAAATCAAATCAATATAACTGGAGCACAATTTAATTAAACCCGTCTTTTATGGTGAAAAAGTAATTAATGAAGAACTTAATTAAATTTATAGTAACCAAAAAAGAAAAGCTGTGCCAAAACAACTGGCACAACATCCTGTGTTGTTGGCCATTGATGCCATTTTGTTGGCGTGTGCGAATGGAGTTCGCATACACCTGCCACCATTTCACCTCTGTGTTCTTAAGATCTCTGTGGTTTGACATTGTGAGTGACGTAGGCCTTTCGTATGACTTTTATCACAACACTGTTCTAGAAACTGATGCATGCTCCTCATAAAACTTCGTTCCTCCACTCCCATTATGCCTGCCCGCTTCGACACTGGCGCGACGAGAAAGACAATATGTACAGTGCGGGATCTATAGCCAGCCTAAAAAAAAATCCTTTTACATGAAAAATATGTGTGTTGCTATATATCCTAAATTATTAAAATAACTTACTTGATGACTTTACTTACCTATATGTACACGCACCTGATGGTTTGCGAAGAAAAGCCTGCCCTAGCAGGCCTACGTATGGGCGACAACAATATGTCGCACAGCAATCAGACATAGCTCCCAGCTGCGACACGCACCCGAGGTTGACTGGCTGCTGAGCGTAGGGGATAGTTTGATCTACCCGCGCCAGACTGCGCTGCAGTCGTGGCGGTTGCGTGGCCGGAGGGTTAACCATGTAGCATGGAACTGTGGGGACTGAAGTGGCTGTCCACAAATAATTTGGAATTGTATAGAAGCTTTACGAGAGTTTCTTGGGCTCTGATTGGCCGGACTCTCGTTGCTCCGTCCCTGGGAGGGGTGAAAGTTTTGTATATAACGCCAGGAGTTTGGTCGTGTAGGCAGAGACCAGCACTCCTGGACGTACGGCTCACAGTTAAGTACAAAAAAAAAGTAACAGAAATAATATTTCTGGCCCGTCTGGACATTGTCAGGATGACGACTTTTGCATCATGGCAGGTAGAGAAAACTTAGGAATTTCCGTATTCCAAGGTAGAAAATTTCTCTATGAACTATCGGATGATTAAAGTTATCGCCCATGTTTTTAAAGGTAGCCGAAAATTCTTACAGTAATAAAATGGAAAAATTAGAGTAGTTTGCGCTTTTGTTAGACTTTATTAAAATATTGACTCCATTGTCAACATCAGTATTGTGAGTTCAATACTGAAGAGTACGCTTACATTAGGAGTCAGGAAGGAAATACTCAAATTTTAGACTTCGTATCTAACCAGTATTAAAGAAAAATATTTAAGTATTACGATAATTGCTAAGAAAATGCTAAACATGAAAATATAGCCGTATTGGCTTTTAAAAGGAGTTGACAGCATGTTGTTTTATATGTTCTGAAAGCAACATGTCACCCTGGCCTTTTATTATCTTTAATATATTAAGATAATAACCTTAAACCTGGACTAGGAGTACAGTAGTCAGATGGATTTGTGTTAAATGATACAAGACAGAAATAATATTTAACTTGGAATTATTTCTACCACCACTTGTATGTGGAATTCTAGCACAGTTTTTAAAGGGCATTTGTATTTTATATTTGAAAATGGTATCATTGTATAAATTTATGAGCCAATCTGATATTTAATCAGTGTCAATTTTTTTTTGGGTGACTGGAATATTTTCCATGATACTGTGTAACCTTTGAAACATTAATACAAACAAATCATTGATGTTATGCCAAGGAAGTCATGTGTTTGTCTTTTTAACTAGAAATATTTGAATAGATTTGATCTTTTTCTTATCCTCTTATGGACTGGTTCTTGTAGGGCTGTGTATAAGTCATGATTATGCTATTTTGTTATTTTTTTTATTTTTTATTTCTGGTTGTCATTTCTGTAAAGTTGCAAAGACACATGACTTGTTTTGCGTCCAAGAAAATAGTTAGGAAACATAAAATCTCTGGAAAGTGGTTTGGGGTGTTGTCCCTTTTTGTGTATGTTGCGTTGTTTTTAACTTTAACAATGGCGACAGAATGGATACAGTAAACCTCGAAGCCGGCTCTGGCGCAGTTGCTATCGGAGGCTGGAGAGACAGTGAGTTAGAAGGCATCGCCGAACTAAGGATAACAACGCAGGCCGTGGTTCGAGGTAGTAATGAAGGGGATAACAGCGCGGCTGCAGCAGTGGGTGAGTCAAACCCAGATATTAAATCATTGATACATGTTCCATCTGAACTGTCTGCTAAATCACATAGGTTGGAGGATTTGAAACTTGAGTCAGTAGTAACATTTTTTGTAGTATTACAATAAATTATTTCCGTAAATTTTTGCTCAAAGCAGTTATACACGCAGCGTGAAATTTAAGGAACCGGATGTTTTACAGCCAATTTTTTGTCAGGCTAGGGAGGAAAATTGGGGGATTGGGACATTAATAAAAACATGCGTTAACCAGGTTTCAAATGACGTATCAGTCATGAAAATGCAGATGCAATTAATAGATAGGAAACAACTACCCTCACAGAGTATGCTAGATTTCGTGCAAGAAATAATGGGGTTAGTAGGAGTTCTTGCGTAGAGATTATTTTAATCAAATATTCTTTTACAACTTACTTCCCAAAAACAGCCGATATTTTGCCTTTTCCGAAAAAAACCCACTACTTTGAAACAGCTCTTATCGTTAGTAACTGAAGTAGAGCGGACCTTTACCGGATATTACTTCTGATTCCGGGAGTGAGCATAAAATAGGGAGTTATGAAGATGGCAAACGGGGAATAACAAAGTATTGCATTATTTGTGGAAAAATGAATAATCTAGCTAAAGAATGTTTTCATAGGAAAGCTGTTTTTTTTTTCCTGTGACGCATGAGAATACCGCCAGTAATGATAAAGTACGAACTCGTACCTGGTATACTCAGACTGGTAATGGGAAAATGGTTGCCGAAGGGAAGACACAGGAAATTGTTTGTTATTTTTGCAAAGCAAAGGGGACATATGAAGGTCAAGTGCCCCCAGAAGGTACAGGCAGTTGGTTGTTATTCAACAGATAGTTTGATTTTTGAACTTAAATATGGGTTGCTGTACGTTCCTGTTATTATTTCAGATCAAGTGTTTGTATAGCAGCTTTACTGGATTCAGGGGCTACTTGTTCTTTGATTAGTCACGATTTTTGAACTTACCTTTTGAGAAATATGCCCAAAGGGCTCATTCAAGTTCAGAAAAGAGAAGAAGTTGGGTTTCATCTAGCAAATGGTGGTGTGATAAATTCTCGGGGTGTTGTTGCTATTTTCAAAATCAAAACTGAAAAATTTTCTTTAGATTTTCTGGGGAAAACACAAGTGTGTATTGATATTGCCGAAAGAGAAATTGGTTTTGCTTTTTGTAAAAATCAACCAGTGCCAATTCTTTCAAAGAGATTTGATTGCCGAATTCTAAATGTTCGCCCTTCTGGTTCGGGCCAGGATAATCAGTTAGCTCAGTTGCAGGAAGAGTTCGCGGATGTGGTTACCATAATATTAGGATATTATAATCAAAATCCTATTGTGTTGCAGGTAAAGGACGATTAGCCGGTTTCTTCTGTTCCCTATAGAGCCTCTTCTCGAAAATTAAATTTCTAAAAAAATATTATTCAAGACTTGCAAAAGGAAAAACTTGTAGAGCCATCTGTAAGTATGTATTCTAGTCCAGCTTTTTTGTTGCCAAAACGGACTCAGGGACAGTATCGTGTAATTTGCGACTACCGCAAAGTCAATAAAAAATATATGTAGACCCCTATCTATTACCCACTATCGAATCGGTATTCAGCGTTTAGGACAATCGAAGTACTTTTAGGTGTTTGATTGGAATCCTGCATTCCTGCAATGTGAACTGCATCCGGATTCTCGGGAAATTTTTAGCCTTTGTAACACCTTGGGGGCAGTATCAGTGGTGTAGGTTGTCCATGGGCGTAAATTGTGGACCATAAGTCATGTCAAGGGTTTTATATCAAGTTCTAGGAGAGTTTCAATACGACTTTCTGTTTACCTATAGAGATGACGTATGTGTCTACAGTAACACATTCGAGGATCATATAAAACGTCTGAGACTTTTCTTATCCGCCCTAAGGGGTGCTGGTCTCACAGTAAACCCCGGTAAAGTTATCTGGGTATCCACTTATGTAAGATACTTGGGATATGTTATCTCTGACGGGAAGTTGATCATGGATCCGGAAAAGATCCGACCAATTGTAATCTTCCCTGTGCCTAAGAACCTGAAGGGGGTTAGGAGATCTTTAGGGATGGTCGGATTTTATTCTAAGTTTATTCCCAATTTTGCTCACATTTCTGAACCTTTGGACGCCTTAAAACGTAAAGGAGTGGATTTTGTTTGGGGATCTGACCAGTACCATGCCTTTTGCCAGCTAAACGAGAAATTGTCAACGCCCCCTGTTTTGCGGTTGCCTCAGTTTGACCAACCTTTTGTTTTGCAAGTAGATGCTAGTCCAAAGGCATTAGGAGTAGTACTCTGCCAACGAGATAATGATCAACTGGTTCCCATTGCATGTGCTTGTAGACTGCTTACTGTTGCTGAGCAGAAATTCTCAGCATATGAGAAGGAAGTACCCGAGGCCATTTTTGGTATGGAAATATTTTGCGACTATCTTGAAACTAACAAGTTTGAACTACATACTGATAACCAGGTGTTAAGCTGGTTTCTGGAGACAAATAAACCCGCAGGTAGGTTAGTGCGTTTGACTCATTTCCACGTTCATGTCAAACACATCAAAGGAGTGGACAATGGAGTAGCCGATGCCTTCTACAGGATGTTTGATGCGGAAGAATTTTGTGTAGACACTCGGGATGAGGTAGCTGTGGTGCAGGAAATGAACACTGAGGTTATAGTTAGACAGATGTCGGAAATTAAAAAAAAAAAAAAAAGATGTATTAACTTTAGTTTCTAATGTTAATATAGAGTCAGTAAAAGTAATTACTGATCCTAATTTTGATCAATTCCATGTTTTGAATGAATTTCCCCCAGTTTACCTTAAACTCCACCGTCATCAAGGAACTGACCCTGGATGTGTCAGCATCAAAGCAGACATTGAGGCTGGAAAGGGAGGACCCTATGAGGTTAGGAAGGGCCTCATTGGTCATGTTGATCCCAAGACTCGTGAATTTAAATTTTTTGTTCCTCAAGTGCTGCATGGACCACTGTTCCACTACTATCACAACACTTATTTTGATGGCCATTTAGGTCAAGATAAGATTAGGGAAATGTTCTCTGGCCAGGGTTAGTGAAATAAGTTGAGCAGCTTGTTAAACAATGTGAGGATTGCTGAAGGGCAAAACCTCGAAACACTAAAACAATAAGACCGTATAGTGAAACTGTAGCTCGGTACCCCTGGCGACATCTCTATCTTGATGTTTTTGGAACTTTACCTAGAACTTAATCTTGAGTTTCGTTAATTTTTGTTGCAGTTGACAGTTTCAGTACATTTGTATTCCTTTTTCCTTTAAGAACAATGAAATCTGTAGGAATTTGTAAGTTGCTTAGTCAACGACTCTTCCCTACCTTCGGGTCACCCGTGCAACTGGGGACTGATAATGACACCTACTTCATTTCCACTGAAATGATAAACCTAGCGTTTTCATAGGGAATAAAATTAGTACAAACTACCCCTTACTATCCACAGGCCAATCTAGCAGAATGGTATAACCGTAATTTGAAAGTCGCCTTAAGGGCATTTCAAACCGGTACCCATAAGGACTGGAACCAAGTTTTGTATAAGATTTAATTGACAATTATTAATTTTATAAGTAGTGCAATGAAGTATTTTTCGGGAGAAAGTTGTTTCATCCATTGATGAATTCCTGGGGACTTCAGGAGTTTTATTGGGATAACATTGATTCTAAAGGCCTTAAGGAAGTTTGGGAGGAGGCTTCTAAGAAATTAAAGAAATATCACTTACAGTTATCTTCTAGGAAAGATTATCAAAGCGGCACTGTATCCCTGAAAGTAGGTGATCAGGTGTATCTTGAGACACATTTTTGAGCTATAAGGCAGGTCAGTTTAGCTCAAAGTTAGCCCTAAAGTTTTCCGGACTGTTCAGATTTTGTAGGTGTCTTACTCATGTAACTTTGTTGCTAGAGGAAGTTAGTAGTCTTGGGAGCTTTACTAAGGATCATATCACAGGTCAAAGTAAGCACCTCTTCGTAGAGGTACAGGATTTCCTAAAACCACTGACTTGGGATTGTTAGGGTTTAGGTTAAGGTTAGAGTTTTTGTATGTTCTGGAATTTGTAATCATTCTTATTATTCATTATATATGTGCATGTATTTTAGTAGCGTTAGTATTTTAGGAGGAACGTCCAGGAGTGTTGTGCTTCCAAAGGTTCATCCTCATTTCATTAGTGTTTTCATCTTTATTTAGATTGTAAGGTGTAAGTCATGATCATTTTGTCATTGTGTTTCACCAGCACTTAAGAATTAAGAGGGTACTTTATAAAATTATTTGTGTTATACAGAAACATTCTGTCGTTTGATTTGAAAATAGGAAAAACCAGGAGTGTAAAGTTTTAGGACTAATCCATCCCCCCCTTTTTTTGTAGAAATTGTGGGGGAGAGAAGAACATGGATTGTTGTTTGGCACTTTGATGCTCGCATTTGTCTTTTGGGTCTGTTCTGGTATGGCCTGGACGGTGGAGCCGGAGGCTGCCTTGGTGAAGATTCCATCCTCCTGGTACTTCTTCCTGACATTGGTGGATCGGGGCCTGCAACGAATTCTGGCCAAATTCGATGGAGTTCCTGACATATTCTCAGGATCCTTCACTGGGGGCATCGCTTTGGGCGGGGAGGATTCAGGCACGCGCCTCATAAAAATACGTTCCTCCACTCCCGTTATGCCTGCCCGCTTCGACACCAGTGCGACGAGGAAGACAATATATGCAGCACGGGACCAATAGCCAGCATAAAATGAACCTTTTATACGAAAAATATGTGCCCTAGCAGGCCTACGTATGTGTGACAGCAAGGTATTGCCCAGCAATCAGACATATCTTCCAGCTGCGGCGCGCACCCGAGATAGACTGTCCGCTGAGTGCAGGGGATAGTTTGATCCGCCCGCGCCAGACCGCGCTGCTGTCACGGCAGTTGCGTGGACGGATGGTTAACCGCGTGGTATGGAACTGTGGCGCCGGAAGTGGCTGTTCACAAATAATTTGGAATTGTATAGAAGCTTTACGAGATTTTCTTGGGCTCTGATTGGCCGGACTCTCGTTGCTCCCTCCCTGGGAGGGGTGAAAGTTTTGTATATAACGCCAGGAGTTTGGTCGTGTGGGCAGAGACCAGCACTCCTGGACGTTCAGCTCAAAGTTAAGAACAAAAAAAAATGTAATAACAGAAATAATATTTCTGACCCATCTGGCCATTGACAGGATGACGACTTTTGCGTCATGGCAGGTAGAGAAAACTTAGGAATTTCCGTATTCCAAGGGAGAAAATTACTCTATTAACTATCGCCTGATTAAAGTTATCATCCATGTTTTTAAAGACAGCCGAAAATTATTTAAGTGTAATAAAATGGGGAGATTAGAGTCATTTATGGCTTTGTTGGACTTTACTCTAATATTGACTCTATTGTCAACATCAGTATTGTGAGTTCAGTACTAAAGAGTACGCTTACATTAGGAATCAGGAAGGAAATACTCCAAGTTTAGACTTTGTATTTAACCAGTATTAAACAAAAATGTCTAAGTATTACGAAAATTGCTAAGACAGCATGTTGCTTTATATGTTCTGAGAGCAATATGTCACCTTGGCCCTTTTTATGTCTTTAATATATTATGATAATAATCTTAATCCTGGAGTAGGAATACAGTAGTCAGATGGATTTGTGTTAAATAGAGACATAAGATTTAACTTGGAATTATTTCAAGCACCACTTGTATGTGGAATTCTAGCACAGTTTTTAAAGGGCATTTGTATTTTATATTTGAAAATGGTACCATTGTATAAATTTCCCGAGCCCATCTGATATTTAATCAGTGTCAAATTTTTTTTGGAAGTCTCGGAATATAGATAAATAATAAATTATGAATATTTTCCATAATCCTGTGTACACTTTGAAACATTTATACAAATAAATCATACATGTTATGCCAAGGAAGTCATGTGTTTGTCTGTGTTTTTAACTAGAAATATTTGAATAGATTTGATATTTTTCTTATCCTCTTTTGAACTGGTTCTTGAAGGGCTTTGTATAAGTCCCGCTTGCCACGCCCTTGGGAAGGGCGACGTAAAGAATTACATTATCGCTAAGTGTGTGAACATTGGGTGTCAAAATGTTTAACATAAAAGAACAGAGGTGCCCTTTTTTTTTCCACTTCGATAATACTCCTACCGCGCTTAATGATTAAGAAAACATCCGCCTGGAAACTTCAGTAACTGTTGATTTAACATGGGCGCAACCAATGTAACCTAATACCAAAATATATGGAATCAAAGTATGTGACATTGTCACCGAGAAAGAATTTTAAAGCAGTCCTTCAGGTGATGTCATATCCATTGTTTTCTGGGATGCAGGTTGCTTAATTTTGAGTTTCTGCAGTGTGGAGAAAGCGATATATAGCTTTCAGATGCGGTGTAACATTACGACGATTAAGGGAAGCAATTACCAGGTAGAGGCCAAGACTTCTTCCCACACGAATTACTTATTCTTATTCACACAGGAATTTTTGAAGTGCTCTTGCTGGAACGATCTGAATAATTCTCCTTGCAGCTCAAGTTTGTCTCCATCATTTTCAATTACTAAAAGCGCGCCTTGACGGAAGGCGAATTAGAGATAACGCAAGGGTAAAGGGCGCTGTCAGAGATTGGTTGGAACTTCAAGATTTTGACTTATGCTGCGAGGGCATCTTCAAGTGTGCGCCGCGCTGTGATATGTGAATAAATCATTAAGGGGACTACGTAGAGAAGCGACACTACACATGTAATTTGTGTTTGCAACTAAAAGAGAAAATGCAAAGGTTTTAAAGTATGTATCAAAGAATAATCTGACTACATTCCATAGTTTTAAAATACGTCCTGCAAAAGGAAGTACTTTCCAGAAAGTTGTTCTAATCAGGGACAATGTTTTCATTTGAAAGAGTAAATCGTAATGGCTGAAATAACCACAGATGAAACAACCTTATTAATTCAGGACTTAACGTGCATGGTAAAATAATGAAAATTCGGAGAAATATTCCTTCCAGAATAGTAGAACAGTCTCAGACATGAAGTTTTTTGTAAAGTGTTACGCGCCCGTTGCTTTGCATACAGCACAAGCTAGTGAAAGTGAAGGGCAAAGCAGTTATATGATAGTGGCGATGGAAAGTCAATGGGATTGTTTTCCATGACAAGCGAGCGAACCGCGTATCTGTTACACAAATCGAGCCGACATGGTAATCCCTTTCACGGCGCGCGATGCCGATCCTCGTTGTATGAAGAATTTTCTAGTGGTTTGCAGCCCTAGTTTCTCTAAGCGTGACTCAGGGTGCGTTCGAAATTTCCAGGCCAAGGCCAACAGAGTGTAAATAGTACGATGGGCCTCCGGACTGGGAGTTGTGTTGTTGATGCGCGAATGAGTGACTGGAGTTTTGGCGATAGACGACCGTCGAGCGGCGAGAGAAGAAACCAACGGGAGGAAGACCTGCGACTACGAGCATCGGCGCAGTGAAGGGTGCGACTGGCAGACTGGACTATTGGTCTGCAGGCGTGAGTGAAAAACATTACAGATGATGGCGGCAGACAGACAGAAAGTGTGTTAATGATGAGTGTGAGTTAATTGACTTTAACCAAACAACTAGATTAAGAAGTACATTATTTAGAGTTAAAATATATGTTAAATATTACATCCACTGAGAAATTAAAAGAGTAATAGTGAAGATTGATGGATTAATACTGTAAATAATAGCTTAGTGAATAAATTAAAAACAAGTTTAGTTCTTTTATTTTTATTCAGACCTCCATCCTTCACGTTCTCGTATACTCCCCTTAGGCGTCTTGTAACAATATATTACTTTTGTTATTTATAAGATTACTGAGGAGAAATAACTTTATGAATATTGTTCACCTACTCTTACAGCTTTCAAAGAAAACGAAATGATTTTAATAGTTTTGTTATGTTTAACAACGAATAAATTTATAATTGACATTTTTTGAAAATAAATTAAAGCAATTTGCAGTAAATGTTATATATAGATGATTATATATATATAAAGGTTGTGAAACAATCAATAGTACAGAAACGAGCCCAGTATCTCAAATACTACTACAACGATGTCCTTCACCACATAAGTAGTTTCAAGTTATTAAAAATATTGTAGAACATTATATGATAAATTTAATGCACTCAGACTTACCATTTGACGTAGATTATTGAATTAAAAATAAGTTATAAAATTTAATTTAGTAAACTATTTTTATTTTTATTATAGAAATAAAATTTTACTGGAAATATCTATTCAGTAATGACATGTTTAAAAGAAAAATGTAGTCCTAAGTAACACACTAATTCGCACCTGTATAGTATATTCACGGTTTCTTCTCACTTTTAAAACCAAACCTTTGAAATATCACCCCATTTATGACACGATATTTTTTTTTCCTAATTATGTAGTTTATTGGAGGCTTTTTATACTTTCTTAAAATGACTGTATCTTATTTTTGGTTTAATTGATGTTGTACCTGTATTTAATCTATATATTATTATTTTCATTTGTAATATATATATGGGGATAAAAATGGGGAAAATTAGGTGTTTTATTTGTACCTAGTAAGAAGTAGTTCTAATGGAAATTGATATTGACCTGAGGCGAGTGCGCATTAATGCAGTGCGCTGTCTCTTTGGTGTAGTTTTCTAGACGAGTTCAGGTGGAGGGATAGTCTGAAAGTAGAACTTCAGCGAGGCTTCAGAAAAGTTGGAATAACCGTGAATGGACTATACTATCTCATTTCCAAGAAAATAACCGATCTTTATACTTTGAAAGCCGATCTGATGTCAGTTACTAAGGAAATGAAATGTCCGTAATTTTAACAAATTTGCAAATTTTATTTTGTATTTATATGTGGAGAAGAAGAGTAAAGAGATTTGGACGGCTCTTAACATGGAGGTCTTCAGAGCCGATGAGGGGTGATTGAGGTGGGTATGGAGCAGCGCCGGAATGAAAGGGCGTGGGAAACGGGAGATCCCCGAGAAAACCCGCTGACCAACGGCATCGTCCGGCACCATTCCCGGCCGGGGATTGAACCCGGATCACCTTGGTGGGAGGCGAGCAGGCTAACCGCTCAGCCACCGCAGCCTCTGTATTTATAAGTGATTTGACAGGCCTTTTTTCAACTGTAAGTGCAATTATTAAATTGTAATAAATGGTTAAAAGTTTACAGTAGAAGTTCCACCTTATCAACTGTATAAAACAGACCTAATCATCCAGAAAAGACTCGTAGATTTATTAAAAAATTAATAAAAATTAATATAACATGAGTAACTATTCCGTCCAAAAATTAACTCATTAATAACTATTCAAACTACCGACAAAATTTCGAAGGCCGCAAAAGAAATAATATATTACAATACATCAACCATTCTTGTACTCTAGTCCGACAGGATTATCTTAGATAACAGCCTATAAAAAATCTGCACATCTGTTCACTGAGAAATTTTTTGCATAAACATGAAGCTGTGTCGAGTTTATCTGGAACTTTTGGGTTAACGGGGCTGATTTTGCATTAAACTCGTACCAAAATTTTGCATTTTACAAGAAAGAGAATCATGAGTATTGTGTATTAAACGACAGGAACCTAATATTTCTTACCCATATTTTTTATTGAAAAAAATAAAAACTAAAGTTAATGGCTAAGGCATTTCGCAGCTATGGAAATATTTCTAAACATAGTTACTTACTTTACAAGGTACTGACTTTTTAAATATCTATATAAACTGTTAAAAATATTGGGTTTGTTTTAATCCAGAACTTCACTATTGCAAAGCTTTACATTGTATATTAACAGAAAAATTGAATAGAATTTTTACTAAATTAACTGAATAAAATACAATGCAGCAATGTTATCAAAAGGAGAAAATTTTATTATTTAGAAGATATAATTAAATTCACACTAACTGATAATTTCTCCGCAGAATGGTCGTAATTACAGGAGATTAAAGACACTTTTTTTTTCTGTTAAGTCGGCACTGGTTGGTTCTCAGGAGACGAGCAACGTTATACCAATTAGTCTCTCCCGACGACAAAATGATTATCCCCAGAACCAATTACGCTGCAGAAACCACTCGCGACGACATTAATTACTACTGCAGGGGAGAAATTCTGAAGTGCAGCGAAGAAAAAAAGCGAGAAAGTTTGTTCGTTTTAGATAATTGCCGTACTCTTCTATATATAATATTTCAAATCAAATATTTAGTTGCTTGCTGGAATAAGGATGAAATACTGTAGGGACAAAGTATGCAATTAGGCATTTATAAGCTGTTGGTTACAATTTCTTCTAAAAAGAACATTTTTAAAACTCGGTGATACAATTCCTGTTTAAAAATTACTCTCTCCAGTACATGATTTCAAGGAAAAAGTAGCTTCCTGAGTAAACGTGTTTCCCTGCTGCCGCGTGGAAAACGTTGGGTGTTTTTACATTGACAGTTGCCTCTGTGAATTGTTTTGTTTCAAAATACCAGCAGGTTGTTGGTTTTTCCAGCTCCTCGGACTTGCTTATATCCTTCGTATGCTCTGCAAGACAAACATCGGTAGGACCAACAGCTTCAGAAAAGTCCAGCGTCTTCTTGAAATGCACCGGGTGAAAATTTCCAGGAAAACGTCGTAGGATAAACCATCTTCTAGATATTCACAAAAAAAAAAAAAAAAAAGCAATAAGATGTTACTCAGAGATCGCAAAAGAGAATTTGAGTTCTTGGAAGAAATAAACACGTACAAAATTTAAAACAGTTGTTAATTTTTTGTGACTGTCAAATTAGGACGGAGATTTACATTCCAAGAAATGGTTCCGGCCATTATATATAACCTATATAATGGCCGGAACCATTTGAACATTGTAGGACTCACGGAGTATATTAAAATTCAGCTTTGATGACAATCCAGTGACATGCGAAAGAAACGAAACGCAGATCAAAAAATGCCTCATATAGGATGATTTCCAGATTTTCTGACTACTGCTGTTGTGTGGTGGCTCTGATTATGAAAATATTCCCTTCATTTTGCGAGGAAACAGAAATTATTAATACGTTCACGTAAAACTCTCTGCATGACTCACAACATGCGAGCATCAAGTACTTGTTTGTTTAAAAGCATTAGCCCTAAGTCATCTTTACTCTTACAGTATTTCTGGGCACTGGAGTGTGGCGTAAAACACAGACCACAAGGCTATTGGCAAGGTCGCTGGTTCAAAAATGGCATCAAGAATGAAAGTTTCAATTTAAAATAACCATTTATTAGCCACAATTTTGCTATGCTATAGCTGTATTTAAAGAAAACAATTTGCACTTGCTGCTAAACATGGCATACATTCTTCTTAATCATTATTGCGTGACAATTTTGGAACATATAGGTCAAGAAAATGCATTGAAAAATTCCCAGAACTGATGGTAGGTAACCTCAGTCAGTATATGTCTGCCAGGATCGAATCGACGACTTCCCTAGAGAAAGTCAGATATATAGTTATTTGACGAAATGTTCCTGGCAATGTGCTTGACAGTGACTGAACTTGCTCGCAGGTGACTGCAGATGTTCGGCAGTGACCGAACCTGATCGACGGTGACCGAAAACCCTCGGTGGTGACTGAACTCGCTCGGGCGGTAACCGAAGCTGCTCGGTAACGAACACGCTCGAAAGTAATTGAACATGGTCGGGAGTGACCGAATGTGTTTGGCGATGATTAATGGCCTCAGAAGTAACTGGACATGATCGGCGGTGACCGAGTGTGCTTGACGGTGATCGAACAAGCTGGGCGGTGACGAAAGCGCTCGGGAGTAACCGAATGTACTCGAATATGGCCGATCGTACGGAAGTGACTAAACGTGCTCGGCGGTGACCGAATGTGCTCGGTTGTGACCGGTTGTTATCGGCTGTGGCTGAAATGACACCACATAAATCGTTTGCGAGTCGCAAATCTGACGTCCTCTGTCACGGAGGACTCCTTACGACCGTGTTCTCCGCGCACGCACGTCACGGCAGTAAAAATGGCGACTTCGCGAGAGGAAGATCGCGCAGGGATACGACCGAGATAAGAGGAGCTGTTGGTGGGAAGGGGTAGGGGGAGAGAAATAGTGAGGCCCCGCTTCTCTCTGTGGCAGTTTCCCAAGAGCCCGGAGGGTAGGCGAGTAACGGCGAAACTCGCGGGAGCCAATAAACTTCAGGTTTATCGTGATGGAAACGGCGGATAATGCGACATTCGAACTCCCCTCCACTCCACCTCATCCAGCTCTTTTTTTTTTGTATTGCATAGATCTGCCGAGAAGAGGATTATCCTACAGCGCGCGACGGGTTAGAGGGGAGGGGTTGAGGGAAAGGTCATATCGCATGACGGCCGACGTCCCCTGTCTTACGTTACTCGACGAAACCATGAAAATGAGTGAATGTGAGTGAAGAGATTTGGACGGCTCTTAACATCGAGGTCTTGAGAGCCAATGAGGGTGATTGACATGAGTATGGAGCAGCACCGGAATGAAAGGGCTGGTGAAACGGACGATCCCGAGAAAACTCGACGACCAACGACATCGTCCGGCACGATTCCCACGTACGAAAATCCGGAGTGACCCGCCCGGGAATTGAACCCGTTGGTGGGAGGCGAGCAGGCTAACCGCTTGGCCACCATGGCCTCTGAAACCATGAAAGATTCTCCTCGTCTTTGGAGCTAAATTTTCTGGATTGACCAATGGTGTAGTATATTCACAATATCTACACACATTTAAAGAAACATACCATATATGACATATTTAGTTGTTTCCTAACATAATCATACAACACAATCGTCTTAATATATCCATGTTTACGTTAACATACTTTCATTTGTGCGTCATTAAAACTTTCACTTTAATATGTGCCGTAATTCATAGCACATACTTATTTAAAACACAGAGAAAAGAGGTATGGGGCTGCTGGCTAGTAAAAAATAGTATTTGTATAAAATATTTATAATTATTACGTTTTGCGTTATTTGGAAACACATTTATTTGTTGCTTAAGTAGATGGGGAATGAGAGGGCAGGCTCACCTCACTTAAATCGGCAATTTCCCCTCAAATGAACAGGAGAAAATAAACATAAATATTTCCTGCTATTTTGATCGAAAGTACAAGAAAAAATTTTAAAAACTCAAAAGCCAAAATCAAGTAAATTTCTCGATTTCAAGCAACTTTTTCTTGTTTCTAGAATCGCTAATTTATCAAGCGAGCAACCTAAATCAATCAAGTTTAATCCAAAATCAAGCAAAATAGGCTAAAATCAATTGAAATATTGTTATTGTTCTTTACAGATTATATTCGAAGCTCTACTTAACTTTTTAAAAACTTCTTCTATCTTCTCAAAGTCATCACATATTTCATGAAGTACATATTTATCGTCAATGCTTTCTAAGAGCAATAATTGTAAGTTTTAAATATTTAGATTACATTTGAAAACTAATTCTCCGAGTTCGTCGGAAGCATTATCTAATTTATAGGAAGGTGTATTTGAAACACCTTTTAAAAAGCTTGTCTTACTGCATGGTAACACAGGCGATCACATTCTTATATTTATAAATACATTTATTTAGAGGAAAAGTAGATTGCACAAATAAAAAAAGACACAAATGTGGTACAAATAAAAATCACACACAAATCTTGCACAAATAAAAATTAGATACAAATCTTGCACAAATAAATTGTAATAACAATTGATATCACCTTGAGTGTTTACAGTTGGTTTTTAATAAAGTTTATTATTTCTATATAGAGTATATAGTTTTGATTTTGAATTTCTGAAATCACTATAAGCAAGAAACATTTTATCACAAAGGTCATTTTCAATATCTAGATTGCAATTTTCTTTAGGAAAGATTTCATTTCTTCCATTATTAATATAAATATTTCTTACATTACGACGATCAAACATAGCAGCGTGTTTATGCTGTTCAACACGATTTTTTATATTAACTTGAAAGCCTACAATTACAAAATCAGGCATATCAAATTGTAAATTATTAAACTGATCTCTTATATCAAAATTAAATACAGTTGTTCCAGCAGGAACTTCTTTTTCTAAAAAATTGCTAATAATTAAAACTAACGGGCATTTTTGAATGTTTATGTAAATTTTTTTAAATTACAATGGCTGCATTAGATTCATATTAAACAATTGGCCACATAATATCTAATTTTTGAATAACAATTTTAGCTGCATCAGGATAACTTTTCTGAACTGCGCCATCTACATTCTTAGTTTCATAAACATATAAACAATTGTTATCAGATGAATTTCGAAAAGAAAAAAAAGTAATTTTATGACCACCTTTCCAATAAATTTCATTGTTATCTCGAATTAAAACCAAACAGATATCTCAGTGGATAGTTTACTTCATTTGTTTTATCACTGTGAACAGATTTTACATGATATTTATTATCAACACCAGTAAATTGTACATAATTTTGCTCACTTGGAGATCTTAATAAATTATTCATCATTGTTGAAGTTAAACCTGGGTTATCAACAGCAGCAATAATATGTCCATGTTTTGAGATTTCTACTCTAGAAAACTGGAAAGGAAAAATGTTAGCACAAACATCAATATAATCTAATTTTGCATATTTTGCCTCATCGCCTTCTTTATATCTCTTTAGTAGCCTAAATTGCTCAAAAACATAAGCATCATTTGAGAAAGAAAATCCACCACATACAGAAATATAAAATTCAATTCTACTATTGGAAACATTAAAATTCCCCCTAGTTTGATCAGCTGGAGGAAAATTTTGCCTTCCAAAACACTCGAAAATTTTATAACTCATTTACAAGTTAAAAAATAAAAAATAATTGAATAATTCACCAAAGGAAATTTTCTGGGTTCAATTACTCATTGAAAAATTAAAAAAAAAATTATAAAAATAATCATGAAGCAGATTATGACAGAAATAAGAAGAAGGATCTAACTTTAATTCACGAATTTCGAAATATTTGTAAAAAAAAAAAAAAAGTAGAACAAGTAAATGAAGAAAACAAAAAAAAATTAATAACAATATAGTTCCAGTTTCAGCAAAAAATTTAGATTATCCATCTACTTCTGAAGAAACATCATTTGAAAGAGAATTATTTACTAATGATAGGTCTCCAAATTTGGCTATAATACATCTGAAAGACTCAACTATTAGTCTTGGAAAATATATTTCTGGAGATATTAATAATATTAAAGAAAATACTGTTTACGAGAAGGACGTAATTTTTATATTGGCGATACTAAGTTAAATATAGAAGGTAATATTCTATTTGTCAAAGATAACAAAAATAAATTAACAGAAGGATTTTCTAAAGTGTTAACAAAAATATAGCACAGAAGAAATTAAAGGTATTAACAATGTTAATGGTATTAAAAATTACACAGAAATTGTTTTTTTTTTAACAAATGCTGCATTTCAAAAATATATTCCTAATAAGAAAACGAATAATACATGTCCAAGTGTTGGTTGGAAGTATAATAATATAATTAGACCAAGTTATGAAAAATACATAAGATTCAAGCTCAAGATCAATATCAAACACACAAGAAAAAATGATTTCTCCAAGAACTCCTAGATCTGGAGAAGGTATAAAAAAACAATTTGCCAAAAGAACATGTCCGGATGGATGATGTTAGAAAATTGGTTGATACATTATTAGTTATTTATGGCGAAGAAAACGCTGGTCGTAACAATTATTACAATGAAAAAGTAAACATGATAAAAATGTTAAACAATAATTTTTCTGATTTTGTTGGTAATAATCCAAAAGGAATTCCTCATCTTATAAGATTTTTAAATGTAATTCCACATTCTTTTTGGAATTATGAACATCACAGCAAAGGAATAATAAATTGGGCATTAAACAATTTAAATTTGCCTGAAAAACATTTGCTGGGTATAATTATCGTGAATAATTTACAAAATTGAATGAAAGATTGGAAAGAGGCAACACAGGAATAAATAAATTAGATGAAGTAAGTAAATATCACGATATTGCTTATATAGAAGATAAATATTTAGAATCTAGGCATGCAGCTGATAAAATCTTACAAAAAGACAAAAAAATATTATATTAGATAAAGATACTCCAATTTTTAAAAAAATTGCTTCTGTAGCTGTTGCTTCAACTATGTTTACAAAAAAAATTAGGATGGGGTTGTAAACTCATTTATTACTTATAATTTTCTTACTTTTAAATGAAGTGAACAAATATAACATTCGATATACCCATTGCTCAATCAAGCGATATGAGTATAGATAATTTTTTAACAAAGGAACAACTTGAGAGAAAAAATAAAAAAACTAAAAGAAGGCAAAGGTTTAAAATTAACTTTGTCAATACCAACCATCAAAAAAATACTAAAAGAAAAATCTGGAAGTGGTTTAAATCACAGATGTATTTCACCATATTAATTCCAGTTTTAGCTTCACTTTGTGCTTTAGCTGGTGGAGCTAGCTCAATTTAAAATTCTGTTGAACAAACTAGAAGAACAACAGAGACATAACTTAGCAATAGAAAAATAGAAGATAAATCAGGAAGTGGTTTAGTTGCTCAAATGCATAGATAAAAAAATTGAATATATTCCCATTATCTAATATTGATAATGAAAAATATGTAAAAATATTAAATGTAAAAAATTTCAAAATGCTTATATGATTGATGAATTGCCAAAAAGAATGCACAAAAATGAATGTGCTGTGGTTAATTTTGACATTTCATCAAATCCTGGTACTCATTGAGTTTTCTATTTGAAAGAAAATACTAATGTTTACTAATTTGATTCATTTGGAGGTAATATTCCTACTAATTTAACAAATTACTTCAAAAATAGAAATGTTCATTAAAATGATAATATAATTCAGAACTTTAATTCAGTTATACGTAGACATTTGTGCTTAATTGTGTTACATCTATTTTGAGAGGTTTTAAGTTTCATGATATAATTTCTTTATTACTAAATGACATATATTTGGGAAACCATTAATAAAATCTTTAAGTAAAAACACTGACACTAATCCTAATGAATTAAAAACATATGTAGATTCAAAATACAATATTATTGTTTCTGCTTTTCTAAATCAAATTATTAAAGTTTTTGTTTACACAGAGGATTATGTTTCTCTCCACAAACATGCAATTAATAACATGGCTGGTCCCATATATGGTAAAGATGTAGTCACCAAAAGATTTTTTGATAAAGAAATATCTGCTAAATTAAAAAATTTAAACTAAACAGTTTTGAATTATTATAATTCACCTGTTAACTCAAAAGTTGAAAAATATAAGGAAGAAATGTCTCATATATTTTATTTACCTGCAAAATGGGATAAAAAAGTAACATTTTCACCTAGATAATAATTAATTTTTTTTTTACCTTTTGGATGGATTGTTCTGTTTATAAAATAATTTTTGCTAATATCAATTTACCTGATGATACTGTGACTGTTATTTATGATTCTAAAAAAAATGGAAAATAGTAATCCTCTTGGCATTAACATAGGTGATATTCTATCTTTTAAAATCAGAAAAATAAAATAGTTGTGATGATGAACTGACGACCACAATAGGAATATTTGTAAAACATAAAGATTAAATATATTTGTACTATTAAATGGAGAATAATTGGTGATTGAAGGTAAGAAGGTCACTAAAAATAATAATGCAAAAAGTGAAATCACTAATAATGGATGTTTAGTTAAGAAAAGTAAATGTTCAATATGTAAATATAATAAATAATTATTTAAAAAAATATTTTTGCCCAATGTAAGAGAAGGAATAATTTGTGAATTATATAAACCAGCAAGACGAAATTTTTCAAGAAGAAAAGTAATTTTGTTTGGTATTGATGATTTATGGCAAATCGGTCTTGTTGAGATGGATACTGAAAATTTAAAAGGAACATAACACATAAACAATGGTTGCAAGTATATTATGGCAATTATCGATGTTTTTTCAAAATATGCATTTACTATATCAATTAAAGATAGAACTCCTAAAAATGTATCCTTTAGAATGTATACTGATTAAAAGAAACCCACATAATTTACAAAGTGGCTGTGGAAGAAATTTGCTTTTTAATGGCAATTGCAAATGGGCTGATTTAGTGAAATAATATAACAATACAAATCACCGAACTCTTGGTATGAAACCAATTGAAGCCAATAAAAAAACGAAAAAAATTGAAGACAACAAGATCTTGTGAATACGTTTACTGAACCGAAATATAACATTAAAAATATTGTCCACATTAGCAAAAGTAAACAATTCTTTGAAAAGGGTTATATAGCTAATTGGACAACAGAACTATTTACCATTTTTGAGGTTTTAAAGTATGATGTTCCAACTTTCAAACTGAAAGATTTCACAAGAGAAGAAATAAAGGGAATTTTTATGAATATGAAATGATGAAAACCAACTACCCAAATGAATATTTGGTTGAAAAAGTCCTAAAAATTGATATAAAATGGTTAGGTTTTGAAAACTCACATAACCCTTGGATTAATAAAACAGATGTTTTGTGAATTTAAATATTTTACATAAGGGTGTGACTGTTCGCTACACACTTAATTAAATGCAGTTGTAATTTTTGTATTGTATGAGTAACTGGGTTTTTATAGCCTTTCAATTCAATAACTGTTTTGTTCCATTTTAAGATTTTGTATTACTTGTGTTGCTGAGTTCTAATCTGCCTAATTAATCTTTATGCTATATTTTTAATTTATTTTCAGCATTGAAGTAGTCTAATACTTCAAATAGTTTAGTTTGAAGAAAATATGATAACTCATCACCATTATTACTTAAATACACTGGTTCTGGAATAACTGGTTCTAAAGAATATATTTCTGCTAGATGTTTTAGTTAAATTATTTAATTTTACTGGAGCTTAAAGTTGTTACCAATTAATGGCATCTACTGTTCGTACTTTTAAACAATCACAAGTAAGGCTTTTTGGCTCGATTTTAGAATGTTTCAGTGATAATCCAATAGTGTAAATATGGGTACCTCATATTCACATTATTAAATTATCTGCTCAGACCTGGGTTCGAACCCACGAACTTCATTCTTAAAATCTAACATTTTGTCAATGAGCCATGTTGACAAGATAAATGAGGCAGTGATTATAAAACTTTATGTGGTGAGTATCAGCGAGTTGAAAGCTATAGGTGGCGAGTCACTCTAGACAAGTGTGTCACAGCTGCTGCACCAAGCTCACCCAAGGGCGAAGAGAGAAGCCATGTGTTTTAGCTTCTCTTTGCAAGCAGTCGGCTTTTTCCTGTTGCCTGTAAAGGCCAGCACATTATGAAAGCTTTCATCTGTCTCAACTAGGTTGCAGCACAGTAGGAAAGCTATATTCTGTTGCAACTATATGGCAGCATGTGTGCTGATACAAACAAAAGAATTCTCACACAATAAGTGCAACTTTTCAGTTACACTTCTTATTGAGATGAAGTTATTTTATAAAAGTCTTTTATTTTATCAGGATACTTCCCTTCCTTCATTTTTCCACTCATATCTAAAGTGATAAAACCATACTCTTCGTCCCATTATTTTGAACAAACATCTTTACATTTTTCATATGTCATATCTGCACCATCAAAATTGTTATATATGTGTTTTAAATTTGTTATACTAATAAAACTATATACTAAAAAAAATTTTGTTACCTCTTACTAATTTCTTGGGTACTTTTGAATAAGTCTGTGCCAAATAAAATACATCAATATTTTTATGTCTTCCCATAGTAAAGTAATCCCAGATAACATCTTTATTTTATAAGATGACATCGAAAATGACTCGAGAATTATTTTCACATTAGTCTAGAAGAATCATTTCATCATTGCTATTTTAAAAATAAGCTATCTTTTTATCAAACTTGTTGGATATAAGATCAGTGAATATACTTGTGTAAATTTAAACTTTTTGAGCAAACATACAATTTATTAAAATTTGGTCATTTTTTCTTATAAATAAAATTAGTCATCAAGTTGGTTTTGCCACCATTACTGGGCCTGATGATGATGGCTCTCATATTGTCAGGCAAAAGTTCGCCATTCTTTTGATTTCTACCATTTACTTCAGAAATTATGACATGGACACCACAATCGACTTTTTTAAATTTATATCTATATTTTTTTACTAAATGGATAATAAAGTATTTAAGTTGACAAATAACACTTCTATACTAAAGAAAAATCTTCACTATGATATAATTCATAAATAAAAATCTATACTATTAATTAGTTTTTGCACATCATTTTTGGCACCCAATATATCTAATAATACTATAATGACAATAAAAAATCGAGTGGCGCGGTTGATAAAAGCGAAGATATCACTATTCATAAAGGACAATACAATGTTGAATTATTAAAATAATCTATAAACTCATTTGAATCATTTTTAACAAACAACATTGAATTAACAGCAGATAATGTGAAAAATTGAATATCAATCAATTCTAAGTTTGATATTAAATTTTATGATCGATCATCTGATATTCTTGGTTTTGAAAGTAAATGCTTACTGAAAAAGACAAAATTGTTGTAGGTACTAAATTACGTAATTTTTACCCATTTAAAACGACAAATGTCCACTGTAATTGAGCAAATGGAATGTTCAGGAATATGATGAATCTAATCATTTAGAAAATAATATAATTGCTAGTTTTCCACCAAAAACTATGTTTGGTTTTAGAGATTATATTTATTATGAACCAACATATCCAATGTTTTATAAAATAAATATTGAACATTTTAATCATAGTGTTTTAGAAATTAGAGATTTAAATGGTAAACTAATTGATTTTGTTGGTGCTGATATTGACATTGTTTTGGAAATTATAAATGTTTGAAATGTATTTTGTGTAATTCCAGTGGTCAGCAAGCCGACCACTGAATTATTCAACCCTCATTAATAAAACTATAAATTTTGATATCCATATGGTAATGTATCTATTTTATTTTCTTGGATAATCTTTTTGTCATCACAATGACGTAATGATATTTTATCAACTTCGACTGTATATATTTCATGTTTCGAACTCATTAAATTCATTGTTCTATATTATATGTTTTCTTTAATCTAACAGTTCTCATAGTCCTGAAATGTTATTCTCTTATTAACTACACATTTATTTACACCTTTCGATCTTTTATTTTCTTTATTATCAACTGTATATGCATATATTTTAGCTCTTGAACCAACAAATTCTTTCATTATTTTCCCATTACATTCATCTTTTATCTTACCCAAGACTTTCTTATTTATTTGAGGCATGTTACATATATTATATTTTGGGTAATCACTTGTGTCTAATTTTTCTATCATGGACATCACATCTTCGTAAAAATCTTCTGCTTTTATGTTATAAATGTAGGAATTGGTATCCTGATAGCATAATTCAATGTATCACCATATTTTGGTTTCATTACTTTATAATGGAAATCTTACATCAATTCTTTTGTATGTCAAAAATTGATTCCCATTAAAAATGGTACTCCTTTTGAAATTCTGCTTTTGCTACTAATTTTTCACATTTTTCTGCATCTGATATTAATCTTATATCTACTCTGTTTTTTTTACATTTTCCATTGTTTTACCAAAAACAGAATTATTCATCAGCTTAAATAATCTTTTCCATAATTTTTTTTGCACTAATTCTCATCGATGTATTTAAATCTATGTACTTTCTTAAGCAATCAGACTGATTAAACTTTAATATTCAATGTATTTTTGTAAGCTTTAACCCATTATTTAGACACTGTTTCAAATTACTATAGTGTATTACATACTAGTGTTTATTAAGTAAAGTTGTTAATAATTTAGACTTAATTTTTTTTGGAACTACCTTATTTTCTGGACAAAATAGAAGATCTTTATGTATTTATGGAGATCTTGTGAATACTCTAAATCTACTTTTAAAATATAACCATGATCAGAATCATCCTTAAGATTTAATATATAATTTTGCCAAAAATATAATTTAAATTTTGGATAATCAACCAATTCAAAACCACAATAATGTAAAATTGA
This sequence comes from Dryococelus australis, assembly GCA_029891345.1. Lineage (NCBI taxonomy): Eukaryota > Metazoa > Arthropoda > Insecta > Phasmatodea > Phasmatidae > Dryococelus > Dryococelus australis. The sequence continues at coordinate 332,309,639 of CM056995.1, read as the reverse complement.
GACATTGCCCAATCATATAAATTATTCGCATCGAGATAAGCTAAATAGTTAGACTCTTGCTTATGATTAAAATCGTCTACAAATTTATTATTTGCTTTTAAATATATCTTACAAAATAGTGAAATTCCACCCCTAATTCCTTTTTCTACCATTAAAATCATATCATAGTTATGTAATAAATCTAGTGGTTGTTTAGTTATTTTTAACATTGCATCCCATTATAATCCTGGTGCTATAAAATAGCATGCTGGATCTAAGTCATATGCATTCATAGATGTTTCTGTAAAGTTTTAAAATACATCCGCTAATAATAACACATCACTTTTTAAGTACAAATCAAAATACTCCCCAAGGTTCTTCATATTAAATTGATCCCATACACATTTTGCATGATCATAATCATCATAAGTTATATCAGATTCATTAAATTCATTGTAAAATTCACTTATGTTTCATTTGATCTTTACTCAAATTAGATGATAATTTATCTAAACTACTTGCCATACATTTCAATGTGTCTATAAATTTCATGTCTAAATTTTCCCTTTCTTTCCCAAAAGTAATAAACTTTTCTTCGTTATTTGCAATTAAATATATATGATTATTATCATATCCTAGTTCTTTAATAAATAAATGTGCATCATATCCAGCTATGTTATGAAAATAAATTAGAATAAATTAGGGTAATTTTAATTGTAAATTAAAATTATTACATATTGGGTTAATGAATTTTCCAGTTATATGATCATGATGATGTACTTTTTCATTTGCCTCCGTATATTTACATTCACATACAGTACGTTTTGTAGATCTATTATATATCACTTTTTCTTGTTTTGTTAGCGGATGCTTTGATCCATTTTGTGAATATATTTCCCCAATATCTTCTGCTTCCCTTTCCATTGATTGTATACACATCTTATGTACATTTAGGCCTCGATATACAAGTGGTGGTTTATAATCACCATTACTAGATACAATATAATAGCGAAATTCAGAAGCTTTGTGTAAATGATATTTCTCTGTATATGATTCATAATTTAACTTCAAATAAATGGTATTTATTTGATCATTAGTAAGTTTATATCTTTCGTTAAGTACCTCCTTATAAAAGCCATTATCAATATCATCCTATGTTAAAAATTGATATTTTTGGATTAATTTAAATTTATTTATTTCTCTTAGATTTGGTTTAGTTGTTGATATTTTCTTTAGAATTGATTCGAAGTCTGCATATATTGCAAAAGGAACTTTCATTTTAAGTTTGTAGTTTTAAAAAAATATTTGCTCTCCTTCCAAAGGTAAAATGATTTTAAGTTGTTCGTGTTTAGAGCAGTCTTCTGCATGTTTATTTAATTTTTCTTGAGATGAAAAATATTGAAGACACGTATCACATGCATAAGTTTTACCATTATGTTAAATTTTTTTGTGCAGAAAGCAACTTAGATAAATCTTTTATCCAACAGTAATGTGAGTTTGTATCATTCTTGAAATAAAGTAAATTTATATGTTTATCCTGTTTGTGTTTTGTAAGTTTTAATGGATATATCATGGACTTCTTACCTTCAATAGAGTATACATTTATAAATGTATGAATTAGATTTTCTGTTTTTGGTATATCATCAATTTTAATTGGATATTCATATTTATCTATTACTTCATCAATGTTAAGCCCCGCCTTTTTATATTTAGTTAATCTATCCGAATTTATATTATGCTCCATTTAAGGGATCATACTTATTTATTGGTTTGTATTCCAAGTATTTTACCTAATTTCCAATTTGAACCTTTTTATATAATATATAATAGTGTAAGTAATTCTTGCTTTATAATTTTGTAAATCCTTTTAATTTCTCCTTCGTTCAATACTGTATAATTTTGTGATTGAAATGTAAATAATTCTACTTGGTTAGTTCCTATCTTGTGATAATTGGCATATAATCTAATGTTCGTTTTCAGCCCTCTAAATGTTCTAAGATGATCACGTATTACCTCAAAAACCTTATCTTGAAAGGAAGTTGAAAAGTGATTAGGCTGTACTAAATTAAAGGAATTCGCAATGCCATAAGTTGATATTCTATCATTAAAAGCTGTATTAATGCTATAATTTTTATTGGTTCTTCTATTTCTTCTGTTAACAAATGAATCATTATAGAATTGGAATATTTCTTTTAATTCCTTTTTATCACTGGCATATAATTAATTGATATTTGCATCAGCTAAAGGTAAATTTGTAAAATTATTTTTTTGTTACCAATTCTGTTATTTGCTTGCTTTTATTTCTAGGCTTTACTGATACTTTTTTATCTTTGGGATATAATTAATTTATATTAGCATCAGTCAAAGGTAAATCTGCAAAATTATTCTTTGTTAGCCATTCTGTTATAGGCTTACTTTTATTTCCAGGCTTTACAAATACATTATTAGAGAATGGAAATATTTATTTTAATTCATTTCTATCTTTTGAATATTGTTCTTCTTGTGACATATGAATATGGCAAATTTTTTAAGTTGTTCTTTGTTTCTTCACTAAAAATAAATAGTATAATAGTTGTAATTATATCAGATTTCCTTCAATTGAAGCAATATTTAATTTTAAATTCTTTAGCTAAGATTTTTAGTTCTCACACTCTCCTCCCACTTAACTCAACTGCTAGATTGCTCGTTGACATGTTTGATTGTTTTTATAGGAGAATAAACTTATATTTATTAAAATAAGGTAAAAAATTATTTTTTCTTTTAATGCATTTTTGTTTCTTTATAAATAAAAGGAAATGGTATCACTTATCAAGAAGTTATACAATTCATATGACTTGACTAAACTGCAAGACCTCGAAATTAATAAAATGTATGCTGCTACAGAATTTAAAATTTATGAATGTATGTTTGGTAAAAGAAATTCATTGTATTCTAAATGGCAAGTATAAAATTAATATACCAGATCCCTATGTAAATATGTTTGATAAAAATGCTTAAAATTAATAAACGAGAAACAAGATTTTATAGCATATAAACGTTTGAAAGAAATAAAAAATGGAAAAAACTATGCATTATATAGAATTTCCTTAAAATATATCATTTAATTTGATTTGACTTACACTTATATGATTTTATATTAAATTTGATTGATTTAGATTGCTCGCTTGATAAATTAGCATTTCTAGAAAACAAGAAAAAGTTTCTTGAAATCGGGAAATTTACTTGATTTGGCTTTTGAGTTTTTAAAAATTTTTTCTTGTACTTTCGATAAAAAAATAGCAGGAAATAGTTGTGTTAGTTTTCTCCTGTACTTTTAAGGGGAAATTGCCGATTTAAGTGACGTGAGCCTGCTCTCTCATTCCCCATCTACTTGAGTATAAATATATTTGTACTTGATTGTATGTAAAGTACACAAACACAGCGCGTTTCTGTGATGTTTTTCACGCATTGTTCACATAGGACGGAAAAAGGTTACCAGTAGAATTTCAACAGGGTTTCAGAAAAAGTTGGAATTGAGGCCATATTTCCACACAATTTTTTAATTCCTTTTCTGAAACAGATTTATTTAAGGTCCACGTCATTGTAAATATTTTTCTTCAAACTATTATGGTTTTCAAAATACAGCACGAAAAATTCGAAAATTTCGGATTACAGGAGTCCAAGTTTCTATGCTCCTAATTAACTTTGCGAAGCAAATTATATGCAATGCGATCTATATCATATACACAACATGTTAATTAAGGAAGGATATTTAACAACGGGTACTCGGGTACTGGTCCTGAATATATTTTAAAACAGGCATTGTATTTTATGTCAACACATTTTTATCCGTCCAAGATAAATTAATTGCACTGCACTACAACTGCAGATGGAATAATGGAGGCCATAAGGTTTCCTTTCGAGCAAAGAAAGTGGGTTCTAAAATGCTATTATAAATGCGAGAACATAATTATGTGACGATATATTGTCACGAGTTAAATTTTAGTTGTATGTGTTAAAAGTGGGTATGCGCGAACTATAGTTCATACTAAGCTCTTTGCAATTTTAATTTGTATTTTTATATCAACTGTTATTATAATTATATATATTTTATTGGACCTTAATATTGATCACGGTCCCATTACTTTTTATCGCTTTTATATCTCAGCTACATTTTGTATTAACGTTTGCATTTGTAATTATATTCTGCCCAGCTGAGAGCGACCGTAGGTACTCTTTGTCTTTTAGCTTGTGTTTTGCGTGGTCGCCGCGTGTAGCGCGCATGGTGACAGGCATTTTTTCCCTTGCGGTAGGTCAAGGCAGAGGTTCGTCGGCTGTCTGGCCAAGTGATAGCAGGCGTGTGTACTCGCGAAAGTCAGCTGTTATGCTTAGCGCGATCGAGCGGCAGGCGATAGTACAATGTGCCCCGCCGCGTAACTAGGCTTTGGCGGCGGCGGGTAAACGAACAGTACTACAAGACGTCGGTGCTTTGGTTCAAGATGAGTTTGTTCAAGTCTTGCGCCGACAGCCTCCGCGAAATCTGCAGTAACTTTTGTAAGCTCTTCCGCGACATTGGTTGCGGTGCGTTACTTCGTACGTTTTGTCACGTTCGTAAACGTCACACGCGCGTGAGTGAGCTGCTGGAAAGAAGTGGCACGTAAATCGTGTCTCAGCATAAACGTGCCACGATTTGGTGGGAAATATTCTTCGCTACGCCAGGCGGCGTGCGGTCGACGTCAGCCAAGCAGACGGTCCCATCTGGATGAAGTTGTACAGCAGTTTGGCAGGCTTGTTTTGATTGCAGCTGCCAAGAACGGCGTTTATTCCTCGTGTATGCCTGGAGTAATGCATACATGGTATCGTCGCCCAACAGAGAATCCACGATAATTTTGCCCGAGAACATCGCGGGCGTTAACGTCTGACAGTTTCCTCGATCTTGACTGTGATGGTTCCCTCACGCGGTCTTTTACCGGCGACTACCTTTTCATGTGTGTAAATTATGTATTTTAACAATACTTTTAATATCAAGTGTTTCCTTTTAGCACCAGTGCGTGATCTACATATTTTTTCTTATGATGCCATATAATAGCTGCTACGTGATTAAGGCTAATGTTCAGCATTTATGTCAATGACCTCAAAGTACGGTGTAAACAAATTTTCCAGTGATTGCTAATAAAGGAACCCAAACGTTACTTCCGCAAATTATCAATTGATATTGTGGCAAATCATATCTGCGCTTAATTTAAAACAATTTTACAATGTTATGAACTTATTTTCACCAGCATACAATTACCTTAAAGTTTATATATTTAATTTAAATATATTAATATGGATGAAAAGCAAAAAGGTTTTTTTTTTTTTAAAGATGAGCGCTGCATGTCCCTTGAAGTGTAATAATTGTTCTGAGGGCCTAATTGCGAGTGAGGTAGAGTTGACGTACTTGAGACCTCAAGGGACAAGGGTGACTCAGTTGCGATGCAGAGACGATGGCTGACAGAATTCGATATGCGTCACTGGCTCGTGCAACAGTTACACAAACACGTGATAAGTTTGAAAGGGACAATATGCGTGGGGCCACGACGACTAAGTGATTAGTCTGCTCGCCTCCTACCAAGACGAACATGGTTCAATCCCCGGCCGGGTCACCGGATTTCCGCAAGTGGCAATCGTGCCGGACGATGCCATTGGTCGGCGGGTTTTTCTCGCGGATCTCCCGCTTCCCCCGCTCTTTCATTCCGGCGCTGCTCCATACTCAACTCAATCATCCTCGTCGGCTCTCGAAACCTCGCTGTTTTAAGGTGGATCGGTCCCCGCCATCTTGGATTTTCACTATTTGTGCCATAAGTTCCATTTAAAGAACATTTAATAAAATTTTTCTCACGACATGACACAAATAATAGCTCCTTAACCTTAATCAACATATTACATGTCTATATCATTTATTATTTTTTACTAGTATTAAAGGCAAGAAATGAATAACTTTTTCTTGCTTTCGATTACATAAATAGTCCTGGAACAGTAATCTCACAATACACGTTTTAGAACATGTGCACTGTAATGCCGTACGCTTTGTCGAAACCCAAAATTTTACGACGAAAATCCCAAAAATCCAAGATGGCGGGGACCGCTCAACCTTAAGAGACGCCCAAATGTCTTCACTCACGAGCTGCGTGTGATATGAAGCAAGGACGGCGTAGCAGGAAGAGAATGACAACATGCGATATAAGTGAGGGGGCTGTGTTGTGCACATTCGCGCATTACTGCGGGGAAGTGTGAGCTTGCACGAAAAAAGCTGCACGCGGGCCAGGCGTCAGTAACTCGAGTGCCAATCGGGTTGTAAAGCAAGTGAAGTGGAGATTCAACATCCCTACGACACTTCACGCTACGAATGAAGACGACCCGGATAGGCGTTTACAATTCTGAGACTGGGTAGTGTGAACAAGTGCAACCGCCACTAACCTTTTACTAACGCGATTATTTGGTTCCGATGAGGCATCCTGTACATTGAATACTATTGTGAACCGCCACGAATAAGTTTACTGGCCAAGCTAAAATCCTAGCATTAAAAAGCCTAAGAAAATAATTTACAAGAGGAAAGACGGAAGGCGTCCCGTTGAGAGTCTACTCAGGTTCACAGCCTGCACACTTAGAATCATCGTGTATTGCGGCATAAATAAACTAATTTGCGCCTATGAAACATAATGAATTAATTTAAAAATGGAACAACACTAATAGTACTTAGGTTTCAGCGAGTCTCCACGTCCGCCGACTCTGGTCATCCCACCTATCAGAGGTTCCGACGAACCGCTAACATAGGCGAGCAAAATTAATTCCACGCCAAAAACGCACTTAAGGTTCCCGTCTACCTCGAGCTTTTACTGCGTTCGAGGCCGAGAAGCGCGGGAGCTATAAGGGCGACACTCACACGCGCATCAAGTGCGCCATCGCCGCTAAGCACAAGGCTCTGAACAGGCGTGCAGTGTTACAGTCGCACTACATGTACCTATGGGACTTTCAGCGGCGATCAGAATAGCTTTGTATGTATCTGACGCGAATATTTTCAGAAACATCGCTTTGAAAGGCCGTTTTTAGCCGTTGTGGAGTACTATGAAATGGCGTTTCTGATGCGCGTGATTTTTTATAATTACTCAACAGCCATCGTCTGAAGTGTGTCTTCTTTTCGCCGATCATCGTATTGGACACACGTTTGACATCTTCGTGGAAAAACGTGTGTTTCAAACAATCTGTAACGCAGTTCAAGGACCACGCAGGCCAATTTAGTTACACTACAAACTGACACGTAAAAGTAAGATCAAAGGTTCTCGGCGCGTGCCAAAGCCCTCGCATCCGAATTTACTATCCAGCACTCGTGACTACGTACTTGTCCGAACTGAATGAGTGAGTGAAGACACATTTGGGCGGCTCTTAAAAGCGAGGTTTCGAGAGCCGACGCGGGTGATCGAGGCGAGTATGGAGCAGCGCCGGAATGAAAGGGCGGGAGGAACGTGACCCGACCGGGGATGGAGCCCGGTTCGCCTTGGCGGGAGGCGAGTAGGTTAACCGCTCAGCAAACCCCCTCCCCCCCGACCGTGATCGAGCAGCGTCGAGCAGCATCACCGTGGGCTCGGCTGACAGATGAGATCAGCAGCATCACGTTCAGTGATCCCGGACACGGCCAATACACAGGGATGCTTCAAATCAACCGTGCAGGCCTGCTTGCTCCTGTGCCGGAGCTCTACACAATTTCGACACGAGGGAGGTTTCAACCCCCGGGAAGTCACGACACCTCGAACAACTGCAAGTCCAGTTAAGGTTTGGCATCACCTCTTGTGCAGGAATTCTTCACTTCCGCGTCGTAATTTCCCGATTCACAGGAATTAATGACACACTACGATTATAAAAACTAAATTACATTTTACGAGTTGTTTAATATTATTGTGCGTAGTTTTAATAGAGTGTTGTCGACTTGTAGTACAAAGTAGAGAATATACATATTTTATCAGTAAATTCCTGCCTTTTTGCAAGCAGGAAATGGCTCACTGTGAAAATTAGGTACAAACGCATTCAACAACTAGTAAATTGTACATGCTCTAAAGTAAAACTTTTCCAATAATACCCCTGAAACTGAAATTATGACACGAAAACTACGAATTTCTACAAAAGGGATGAAACAGGACCTTAATGTCAATGGCGTGGACTCTTCGCGGTAGATTGCCTCACAGACACTGTAGCATTGCGGGTGGGAAAAAGATCAGCGAAATAATCTAACATTTTTCAGCCTTGAGTGTATGTATATTATATATATGTATATATATATACATATGTACACACGTGTGTGTTATATGTGTACATACACATGTACAAAAGAACAATGGTAATAATCAAGTTAGACGAGGAAGTGTGCCACAACGCAGACCGCTCAATTATAAGACGAGAAAAATAAAACAGGCACAGCAACAAACGAAAAAACTCACATTTAAAGACTGCTATAACACTAGGATACAAGTAAGTCACAATTTTTTTGCAAACGAGGATGTATTCCTGCCCTCAGGAATATAGTTCGGTTTTCTAGCTTTATCCTCAATTTTATTGTGTTACTATTTTGGTTTATTTAGTGTTTCCATTTTCTTATGTCCTGTGTCGAACGCAAATGCATTTGTTCGGAATTTGGTTTTCTGTTGAACAAATGTTTCTTTCAGTCAGTTAGTGTTTTCTATCGTATCCGTTTGCCGTTTTTCGATGACTGAGCTATCCATTTTCAGATTTTTTCTCCTGTAATATCCGTTTTAAGAAGACGATATTTTTCAGTATTAATGCCGTTTTTTTCTGCATACTCATATTGGTTGATAAGATTTTCTCCTCGTGTTATGTAGATTCCATTCGTTTGGAAATACATGGCACTGATAGACGATTACCATTTAACCTGTATGACGATACAGAGGATGTACGCTGGCTAACGTGCTCACTTAACATATGTAAAAAAAATGTGCCAAGTTAATAAGACACGCTGAAAATTATACACTTAGTTGTGGAACCTTCTCTGCCACGAAGAAAGATAATTCATGTAATTAGAAAACATTGAAGAATAAACGCGTCATTAAAAGTTATCTTTGATAAATGTGCGCAACTTTTATGTTAAGATTAATAACACTTCATTATCTCCAAGAAGAAGTTGGGGCAGTTAAAAAAGTTTCACGAAAAATAATTTTGGATCTCCAAAATTTAAGGTTAACGTAACAACAACGCATACTCGTAGCATGGGAGATATCAATTATCTGTTAATTTGAACAATGGATGTAATACTTCCGTCCTCGATGTTTCAGGAGAAATACCTGAAACGATAACCTGGTTAAAAAGTCACGTATGCAAAATGTTTTGACAAACCCTAAATTAATTCACAATGATTATTAAACTGTTTGTTAGCAACTAGGCCTGCAAAAAAATCACATATATATATATATATTGCGTTCACCATTGACATTTAATGGCCTGTTAGAAATAGTTTTGCGTACATTGCACAAAATGTAGCAGGTGTAACAAAATATTTTATAGTAACCAGAATTTTTTTGATGTTTACAGTCTTCAGCGTCTACGTTTAGTACGCCGGTATATTATTTACACACATTATTTACAGTAGAACGGAACGAGTAGTAAAATAAAACTATTTAAATGGTTTAAAGTTCCTAATTAAATTTTTGAGAGCTGGGTATTCATTCGAAATTAACTAATGTTGGCTTATATTAACAATTAATGCCAATTACCAACCATTGTGTTCCGAATACTGACACAGCATATGACAAACTGGACATATTTTAAAGAGAAATATCTCAGGTCGTGACGAACCTTCATCGTTTACATTCAAAAAGATTGTGCCATACTTTTACATAAAATGTGGGTTGTCCAATGTTGGCCCAACAGAAAAATACACACCTACTACCAAAAACATGTTTACCAACTTGTTATACCAACCACAAACCAACCATTTACAACTAGGGGCCCAGCCTGTGAACTTTTTTTTTTTTTTTTTTTTTTTTTTTTTTTTCGTATTATCATGTTCCTAGAATAGTTACCATGTTACAATTTTTGGTTATCATACAAAGATTGAAAACAACCATATTGTATAGATATATGTAGGTTATAGTGAAATTAACTCAACATTGAAGCGACTGTGGCCCCATTTGATTTTTCTCTATCCACTGGGCCACTGCGGCCCTACTTAACATAGTTACATTCATTGAGCCACTAAGGCCCCACTTGGAATCTCTCTAGCCACTGAGCCACTAAGGCCCCATTTTATATTTGTCTATCCACTTCGCCACTGTGACCCCACTTGGAATCATAATATCCACTGAGCCCCTGTGGCCCAACTTGGAATCTCTCTAGCCACTGAGCCACTAAGGCCCCATTTTATATTTCTCTATCCACTTCGCCACTGTGACCCCACTTGGAATCTCTCTATCCACTGAGCCCCTGTGGCCCAACTTGGAATCTCTCTATCTGCTGAGCCACTAAGGCCTCATTTGTTATATATCTATCCACTTGGCCACTGTAGCCCCACTTGATACAGTTCTATCCACTGAGCCATTGCGGCCCCACTTGGAATCGCTCTATCCACTGAGTCACTGTGGACCCACTTGGAAATTAAATCAACATTGAAGCGATGCATTTAAAGTGAACAAAAATTATATTCCATTACCTTTATATCTCTATGTAATAATCTCTATTCATTAATACAAAACTTCCATAGGAAAGAAAGTAATTAAAAATTAATTTTTGGGGTCAAAATTAATGATTGCGTAATCTGATCTTGCTGAAATTCGAAATTGACCTGTATTTGACTCTGAGGATTCGCTCTGCAAAATTTGAAGAACTTTTGTTGAGTTTCAAGGGACTTAGAAGTATTAAAGATGGACAGACAGACAGAGATCGTCCTATTTATATAATAGGATAAAACAAAACTACACTTGAGTTAAGTTATGACGTTTTCTGATTTAGTAACATCAATGTCTGGAGTGTGCTAAGTAATCTCTTAACATTATTGTGGTAGCACATTTTTGTTGGCATTTTATTTTGAGCCAACGTTGTATAAATGTGTGTGCTCCAGTCCAACATACAGTCAACTTTTCCAACCACGTGCCGACGTATGTTGCTACTGGGGTATATTGCATCGCTGTTGTACTCACCACTCCACATTCTGGGTAGTAATATGTTCGAGGGCGACAATAGGAACTTACATGGTGAGAAACGCTATTAAGGAAAGAGTGTGGTTGTTGGAATAAAATTTGGCACAGGGATAGCAATCTGGCGAGTATTTTGTAACATCTAAAATGCTGTTAAACGTAGATATAAATACCAATAAAAACGACTCTTGCGGCCTATTTGTGATAGTTTCTGAATAATACGTACATGTACATTATCAACCAAAAAGTAATTGGGCATCCGTGAAGATAGGCAATTCAGTACGTCAGTTGACTTGTGTGGCCGCAATACGCTGTAGGCCAGTATAGAACCAGTTGACAAGGAGATGGCACGAGGTACAGAGCTATCGGACTTCGATAAGGGCGTGCTTGTGGGCTGCCATCTCAGTGGGCTGTCAAGCCGGGCGATTGCACGGAAAGTAAACAGGCCCAAATCAACGGTCGCATTCTTCCTGCGTAAGTGGATGGTCGATGGGCATTGTGCCAATGCTGCACGTTCTGGGCGACCTCCAATCTTGACCGACAGAAATCCCAGAACCCTGAAACGCGAAATGGTCAAAAATAGGGCACAATCCATGACTACCATCTGACAGGAGTTCCATGCAGCAACAGGAGTATCGGTTTCCATTGGAACATTGAGTACAGAGGCCCACAGACTTGGATATTTCGGAAGAGCAGCTACACATAAGCCCCATATCACGACAAGCAATAAAGCTCGGCGACTCAGATGGTGTTTAGACCGTCGCAACTGGACACTGGAGCAGTGAACACTGGTTCTATTCTGTGGAGTGATGAGTCGATGTTTACATTATTCCTGTCCGATGGACGTAAATGGGTGGAGTGATGGTGTGGGGCTGTTTCACGGTTTTCGGCGTAGGACCGCTGGTGTTTGTCCGTGGTAGCATGAACACAGAGGCCTATTGTAACATTCTGGATAATGAAATGCTCCCAACACTGTGGCGTTTTTACGGAATGAACCCATGTTACTTCCAGGATGAAAATGCCAGGTGCCATGTTTCAAGGACTACTGTGCAGTGGTACACAGGCAACAATGTTCGCCGATTGGACTGGCCTACCCAGAGCCCCGATCTCAACTCTATAGAACATCTTTGGGACGAATTGGATTGCCGGGTGAGGGCTCGTCAGGCGTGGCCAAAATCCATTGCTCGATTCATGGATTGGTTGCAAGATGAATGGCGACGAATCCCTGTGGATGTCCTGCAAACACTCGTAGAGAGCATGTCAGACAGGGTGGCTGCTGTTATAGCCGCAAGAGTTAGTCCTCCGAGATTCTAATGGGGTGACAACCACCGAGCAAACATTATGGACAGGTGCCCAATTACTTTTGGTCGATAGTGTATTTTGGACCGCAGAAGAAGGTAGTTTTGTCACTGCAGTAACGTCCTGAAACTTCAATAAACGTATATAGTATTTTGATGCTAGTGTAATGAATTTTATTTTTGCTGCCTCGTAAACCTATAAAAAGTTATTATGTGATTACTTATGAGTGTAGACGCGTTTCCATGACATTTTTCATTAAAACACTGATATAGTGCGTATTATACAGTAAGTGGAGCACTATTGAAATGAACCTTAGGTAAAAATCGCATCTCGTAACTGCTTGTATTTTCACGAAAACGATGTCTGGGGCATTTATTATTAATCTAAATAGCGAATGATGAAAAGTAGACACTGTCCTTAACACTAAATAAAGGGAAACATTTTAATTAGTGGAAAATTAAATTGGTTTGGTTATTGTTTTATGCGCTTGAGTAAAAACTTGCCCAATACTGATATATTTACGTTTCTACAAAATTCACAGTTTTAATGGACGGATGCATATACATTATTCATTATTTTCACGTCAGTGTCAATGTGTGCATACTACGAATGAATACAGGACGTTTAAAAATAAAGACGCAATGCAGGGATTTTAAAGTGCTCAGTCTACCTTGGCCCAAGTGTGTCACTTGCATTTCAACTATGCTACTGTATAACCTTTTCAGCGCTAATCCCAACATGTGATTTTTAAGTTCTAAACCATCCCGCTGAATCATTACGACGATTTATTATTATTTCTTATAGAAATGGTTGCCAACTGGGTTACGAGAGTCCAATATTTACAATATAGCATAAGTGGATTTTAGATTTTACGTACTCTCATCTTCACTGAAATTAAGAATCTGAATTAATTTGCTCTTGCCGTCTAAATGTTCTGCGAGAGACTTGAGTTCTCAGACTAAGGTATTCGATCAGAATTGAGCAGAGTACATGATAGTGTATAAACTGAGACAGCATGAAATCTTAAAATGTTCTGAAACACACGATTTCCACTGTACAGTAACTGGACGTAATTGAGAAAATATGCAATATTTATTTTATTGAACTGTAACCTCTGCTTTTCTTAAGGAGCGAGAATGTAAAAGTTGAAATTCTACTATGTACTTTACTATTTCGACAGTTTTTATGGAACTATAAAATAATAAACTATAACATACAGTGTTATATTGAAGATAAAAATATTTTATTCTGCCCTTTTTTTTAATTGTCGTCTTTTTCCCGTTTTGTGACACATACGGCTTTACGTATGTAGCTTATATTTCGCGGCAGTTAATTTTGCACACGAAAGTTCTCGGGTGGAGTGGAATATCTTTATGTATGTGTATACCATAATTTTTTATTTTGAATAATATGGGTCGTTGTTGCAGACTCGCACACAAGGAATTTGCCCTTTTGTTTTTGTTTCACTTACTTGAGCCCTATATGAGTATCTTGTAACTCTCCCCATTCCCTAGGTTTTTTCACCAACGCTAGTTTCCTAGCAACACCTGTTCTCGTGGCAACTTGCAAAATCCAGGGCCGTAGAAATAGTATTTTATTACGTGGATGGGGATATTGAGGGCGAGTATAAGACGGCATTGGTTTAATGTCAGGATTACTGTAAACTGAGCACTTTTGAAAGCCCTGCTTAAGATCTACATGTGTGTATCTTGTAAAATCTTCTAACATACGTATAATTAACATTGCCATGTGCCTGATCACTTTATTTACACATCAGACTAATGCAAGTTTAAAATTATTAGAGCATTAAGTGTTTTACGAATTTTCTTATTCTTTAATTTATTTAAATTAGAAAAAAAAAGCAAAATAAATAATTTCAGTAGTACACACATACACACACACACACACACACACACACACACACACATATATATATATATATATATATATATATATATATATATATATATATATATATATATATATATATATATATTACTTTGGCAGAGGATTCAAGATTCAGGATTCAGGATTACTAGCCTGCGATGACATCACAAGCAGCTGGAGGCTTAGGACGGCCATGATGTGAGGGCACCCGACCACCATATTGGATCTTGGTGACCTTGATATTGACCCATGACCTTGAACCCAACATTTTTTAAAGAATCGCAAAAAAATTTAAAACAATTCTAAAATTCGAGGAACATGTAATGCTACCCTCACACTCACCCCACCAATCCTTACCCTCTCCCCACCCTTACTCCTTCCAATAAAAAAATTCGAGAAAATCGCAAAAAATTTTTAAAAAAATAATTTTTGAATTTGAGGAAATATATAACGTTAACCTCACAAGCACCCCATCACTCTCACCTTCCAATCATAAAAATCGAGAACAATCGCAAAATATCTAGAAATTGATTCTAAAAATTGAATAACACATAGTGTTACCTTCTCACTTATACCACCACCCTCACCAAACACACCCCTCTCCTTTTTCCCATCCATCACTAACCCAATCATAAAAAATCGAGAAAAGTTCCAAAATATTTCTAAAAAATCGAGTAACATATAACATTATATCCTCTTCCCTTTCTCACCCCTCCACCTCCAGCCCCTCTCAGCCACCCCTCCACAAAAATTAATCACTGGCCTTACATAATAAAAATCATCCCTCTACCCATACCAGTAAATCATCGGTATTTGCTCATTGGCCACTGTATTGTTCACTAGTTCGCCAGTTAGTCTTGCTTTTAGCATCTACAACAAGAAAGCTCCCATGTCATCCATTTCCAAACTTTTTTTGACGAAGCCAAACATAAAGTATTTGTTATTTTCCTAATAATATTTTAAATTTTAAAGTCAATCTCTTAAATAAATTAATCATTCAAAACACATCTTTAAATTTATTTAAAATGACATGAGAAAACATATACACATTGAAAATTTTTCTTTTTCGTCGACAGACTGACTATCCCTACAAGGTGCCGTCTGCTTTATTCATACCGGCTACCTTCGCATATCCCTCCCCCCTCTACAACAAAAAACCTATTTTTCTTCCTTCCACAACTCCTGCAAACACCTCCCTGCCTCCCTCCTTCCCCACACTCTCTCCTAACCCCTCACTACCAATCACTACCCCCCTCCCCGCCTTCCTTACTCCGAAATTCCTCCTTCCTTTCCCACTACCCGTTTCAAACTGAAGGCATGTGTGTGTACATTCCCAGGTCAATCCGTACGAACCTTGCAGGGTTCCCCCTATTACCACAAATAATTTGTTATGTAGTATGAGAAGTATGTGGATGTTTTTAAAGATTTTTTTAAAAGGAAAAAACGATAATCGAATGAGTAAGGCTAAAAATAGCAACAACATTTAAATGGTTTTGCACACACCATTTATTGTACAGATAAATACATAAATACCATAACACAAAAAATAATTCCAGTCTCAGTTCATGGTTCTTTTTTTTTTGTGCATTGGAACCGACGTCAGGATGACTTCTTGTCTAGTCCTAACTCATCGATTCACGGTCAAAGGACGAGGCACACCATTTGAGCAGCAGCTGTGCGTTCCTCCACGTGCGCGTGACCAGTCAGGTTCTGGCCTGTCGCAGATATGTCGCTGCTAGTTCTCGTAAAGTTTCGTCAGTTTGCGCAACGAAGGGCAGCCATACTCGAATTGCACGTCGATGATTTCAACTTCCTGTTTTCACAAGTCGCTCAGCCATTTGTTCTGTTCGGCCCCGCCACATAAATCGACCCTTGTGGGTGCTGCATCAGAAAATCGCGCCACACGTTTCTAATTTGATGGTACGGAATACTGCCTTCTTCCTACTCCAGTCTGTGGTGGTTCTTGATCAGCCAGTCGTTAGTCTTCTTGCTCTACTCATCCAACAGTTTCCACGAATAAGTGAGCTGGAAGGAGCGCGTGCACATTTTGCCATCATCATCGTAGGACACTGCGATCTCCTTGAGCCCTTTGGAAGCCCTGCAGATTGCAGTAGATCGTGTTGCTGTCTACGCCCGAAGTGGACTAAACAGATCTAGCTTACAACCCATCATATTTATATCCTCTGAGGCATTTACGAAAGTATCTTGACGACCTTGTCTCAATAATTGTACGATGCATATCGGTCGTGAAGTATCAGGCAGAAAGTTTACGTCTGTGGAGAAATATTTCCATGCATAGTGAATTCGATCCCTCATTCGATTACATTGGAGGTAATACTCTCGTCCTGTTTACTCACTTCGAACACCATGAGCAGGGCCAAACTCTTGAAGGTATTCGGACTCAGTAAGGGGGGGGGGGGGTGAATGCGTCCATAGTATGCATTTTGGAATTGAGCATACATTTGATATGCCAAAAGGTACTGTACATTATCAAAGTCCATGTTCATGTCCACTTATAGATAGCTTTCACTATTAAAATATATTTCCACATTTCCTATTTTACATGTGTCGAACTGCAAATGGCTCACTCTCACACAGTGCTGTCTTCTGGCCTGTAGCCCAACGATGATGAACCTCGGTTTTTAGGTGGCAAAGCTGGACTTCACCATTCAGTTGACACACTGGCTTGCAGGCAGTCCGGGGTATGTCTCGAGGCTCCACGACCTGAAAGCCACATCGAAGTTTTTACCACCTTACACATTATTCAGAATCTTGATACGTTCTGTAGTACTCGACTGAATATGAGGCAGTATCCATTCGATAGACTGCAGCGTCAGTTCCACTATCTCCAGGTTTCCTCCTGTACCAACGATAGCATCGGCGTGCATATTGGCTAGCAACAGTACCAGTTCCTGCTCCGAATTGATGACAATTCGTTTGTAGTCGTCGGCGAAACCCAGCAACACTGCTAGAGGAATGCGGACCTCGAATTTCCCTCCTGGATATACAGGAATACTCTAACCATATTCTATCCCCCAGCATACAATCTTGGCAGCAGACAGATTGTTCAGCATGAGCAAGAGTTACTTTTTTACTGCAGTCGTTCTGCTGGCATCTCTCATCTAGTCCACCTGGACACCATTGAGCAAATATGTGTTGCGACCGATAAGGTGAAGAATACCATTGCACGTTATTTTCGCCGATACCGAATTGGATTCACCTTCTTTTGTCAGTGTCCCCCTGAATAGCAGGAATGACTGCCATGGAAGAGTGCAGATATGTTGGTGTTGGACTGCTATCCAAACTTCTGATGGTAGTGTGTACGGTCCAGTCAGGAATGGCTAGTATCGTCTGGCTCGTCAATATTTATGTAATCTTCCACGGCGATCGACATCGAAGCCAAGATTACAAAGGAAAATCTCATTAGTATGTGTTAACACCATGGTTACTTGTGGCATACTGATTGTTGGTTTGATGTGGTGCTTTGTTTAATTGCCTCTGGTCGCCACAATACTTATTCCCATCTTCTCAAATTAATGTGTAGTGTGATTTATTCGTTTAGAAAGTTCACCAACTCTCAATGCTGGTCATCGATTGTAACTACCACCTCGTGTGGCTCTTTGCGACGACTGGAACATAAATGATGTTTTTCGGTGACACTGCGAGTTTTGAGGGACCATCGGCGAAAATTCGTGCAGAGTATTGCTCGGCCTACCAATGAGATACGTGTCGCTCGCCAAATTGCAGTTTATTCATATTACATTAACATGCAAAAAGTTTACAGGTCGTGATGATTCGTGGATTTTACCAGCTTCGTATATGCATGGCTCTAAACCTAGGAATTTTGCACTTTCACAAAGTCGATATCTTTGCTGCATTTGATAACATACTTCAGAGTATTGGAATTTCCTTGTAGTTCAAATTCTGTGTCGGGAGACAGCAAATCTTCTATATACCTTGCAAGGTCGTCTAGTTCGTATGAACCAATGGGCAATGTTAATTCGCGGGAGAGATTACCACTTTTCACGAGTTATATCTGACAGTTTTTTCATCGAAGTTCGGTACTGCATTGCAGGCTTGAAAATCTACCACACCAATGCACCGTTCTCCCTCCAGGTCGAGTGGAGGAAAGAGTACAGCATGAAGCTTGTAGTTACGACCCATCAAGGCAAGCATTATCGACATGAGTGATGGTTTCCTGTCCATGTATAACCATTTTATTCAATTACTTGTACAAACGAACAAGGAAGTGAAGACATAAGTGTTCACAGTTCAACATGTTCGGCATCTGCTCCATCTCATAGCTGAAAGTTAGTTTGCACCACCCCAGTTTTAGCGGAGGATGCAAATTTAGAAAACTCTTAGTAGTCTGCATGTCTTGCATGTTTCACATAAGTTACCCAGTGTGTACTGAGCCCATGTTGTTGTGTCCAGGTTGATTATGGCACACTCGACACGGTTTGGTTTAGATGGCAAAGTATTTTGCATGAACACTCCACAAAAGTTATGTATATTAAATTTGCACGCAAACAGTTCTAAATAAAATTTCGCAAGTGGTTGTTTCTTTATAGATTTCATTAGTCCCTCTTCCTGCTGCATCACATCTGTACACTTCTACCTCCTACTGAGTATGGCCTTTAGGTAAAGGCCTGGGCTGTTTTTTTTTAACCCATGGCGAAAGCTTCCATATTTGCATTGTGCCTTTGAGCCTCGGAAAACTGTTTCTGTTTGTTCGATGCTGTGTTGGTAGCTTGTACAATAACACTTGTGGCTCTGATTAGGCCCCCGAAACCCTCAGCACAGGGAAAGACAAAGGAAGTAATCTACCAGTAGAAGTTTTGTTCGTCTCGCATGCTTTTCTTCCCTTTGTCACCACTTTTTGTTTCACTTGTACCTTCCACTGGCTCTTTGTCCCCATGCCGATCTTCGCCTTGGCCTTCATCATGTTGGAAATGCTTTAGACCATAATTTTCTCGAGCCCAGCATCTAACGATTTTCATATCTCATCAGCATTTTGTGTATCTTGTCTGCCTGGTACAGTGCTTGTAGATATTTGTCCAAGGAATAGTCTACATCGCATTGTTTTAATGCCTCATCCAGCACATTGTATCCAGGAATGTGCAGCTCGAATGGTAGATTGTTGATTATCATATCGACGATCCCGCTTCCAGCTATGGTCTAAACTCTTCGAGGCATCATGGTAAACTTACCTCAACACTTATAAATTTGCTCCTTTTATACATATTCATTTCAGTTTTTCTGTAGACTTAGAACAGTATGGACATAAAGTGCTAATTAAGCATCTGCTTTGTTGCTTCTGTGGTAAGGCATTTATAGTTTGCACAGTGTGTGTCAACAGGAAATAATGGCCTGCGGAATGAAAAGTTTAAGTATTGCATTGAAATGCAATATCTTCTACAGGCAATTTATTCGGAGTGATATTTTTAAGAGGCATTCAAAAATTTGCAGCACTGGTGCTCTGCAGCCACCACATGCAACACAATCAGTATCACACACAAACACGTAGCACTGCATGCATCGCAGTTATCACTGCAAGCACAGCAGTTAGCACCACAGTTAGCACCACATGCTCCACAATCAGCTCTGCACACACCACACATAACACCACAAACACTGTAGTTAGCACTGCACACACTGCAGTTAGCACTGCATGCACCCCAATTAGCATCGCAATCAGCTCTGCATTCACCATAATTAGCACCACACTTAGCACTGCATGTACTGCAGTTAGCACCACACATATTATGGCAAGATAGTAGTGGTAACATACATATTTTAAAGAAATGTGTCACTCTACAAATATGCATTACTACTGAAGATGAAGCTACCCCCCTCGAAACACGACACAAAAGCCTATTTCCGAATACAATAAGGTACATCATAACTAGTCCTTCAAACTGTGGGAAACCATGTGTCCTACTGAGCCTGATGGAAGAAGAGAATGGCTTTCGATTCGAGGATGTGTACCTGTACTCCGATTCACTTCAGCAACCAAAATACCAGCAACTGGCAAGAGTACTGCAAGCCATAGGTGGTGTGGGTTATTTCCCTTGCAGCAATAAAGAATTTGTCATGCCACCGAGTAAAGCATTGCCAAACTCAGTGTTTATCTTCGATGCTGTGGCATGTGCATGTACCTCAGCCAGACTTATTCACACATACCCAAACAACTGCTTCGCGATAATGCTTAATGTGCTGGTGCTGTTTCGCATGGACCATATGAATTTGCGACACATATATGATGAACATGTCAATACGGACATGACATCCGATTTCCATGGCCAGTGTCCTTTGTGCTGGAAATTCAAGTACGGATTTTTGGTGACCATAATGTCTGGCCACTATATCATGGCAGGTACCGACATTGATTCGATCAGTTTATCATCGACCATCAAGAATGTGTTACAGCATATCGAAATTCGGGCACAGTAGCCTCAAGCTACATCTTGATAAAGACAAAGATGGAGGTTGTCTTGTACCAAGAAATGATGAAACTTGCGATACTGTCAGAATAATCATTCGAAGATGCAGATACTAAAAATTTCGTCCTCGACACTGGCAATGGCTTCATTTCGGAATTATGCATTGAGTTGTCCGATTAGAACAAATTATTTTACACGTACTTGTCCGAGCTAGGGGAGAAGATGGATTGCGTGAAGACAGAGATTGTTCGCGATTTGATGGCAATGGACAAGCACATGAGTGCTCAAAAGCAATTTACCTTCAGAGTGAAAGTGGCATCTGCACAAAATGATTAGAATATGAAAGTGCTTAAAGATTCCAAATAATATACTTTCGCTACCTCGATTTCCTGCACCGCCACGAAAATGGATGTTCAAAAACATAGCAGGGACATATTGGATGCCTGTAGCGAACGTTTGGAAAGAATAGAAAATCGTTTGTCAGAAACATGCGACTAAACTTATAAAAGAGGGCAACATTAGCCATTTTATTCAGTACGATGTCGGACATAGCTAGCGACCTTCATCGAGTGATATACTCAGTTTGGCTGAAGTATTTGCGCTTCGAGAGAGCTAGACATTCGTGCGACCTTATAATGAAGAAATGTGTAAGCTTATTACTCAACATCTTGATGTACTCAGGGAGAGTGATGGAGCACCTGTATTCGTGAAGACTGAAGTTGACGATACTCCTGAGCATACAAAGAAAAGGAAACGTGATGACATACATATGGATCAGGACAATGGATTTGATGTGGACTTAGCACACAAAAAAGGTATGGAAGAAAGTCCTGAAATCGAATACTCTGGCTCGATGGTACTTATGATTGTATATATCTCATAATAATGATATGACAGAGTTTGTACAGGTATAATGGTAAATTGTCCCTCTGAGCTGATGGAATAGGGTTTCTAACAGGTGGGATAATCAAAGTAGGTGATTGCAAGACATGTGGGACATCTGAGCTGTACGAACTTCTATTTTGCAAGGAGCGCAGGCAGTTTCCAGAATTCGACATGCTGGAATACAAGATGTTGCTCGAAATCATGTATGCACCTTGCCAAGATAATGATTCCTAGAAGGGTGCCAATAAGGACGAAGATCACAAAAAGCAACATTTTCGCAGACCTCTTCAGTGGCCTAGCACTGAAATGTGGGGAAGGTCTGAAGAAGATAGATGGTTACAAGAACATTGGCTACATGTTTTGGGACAATCGGAATGAACTCTTGGATAGACTACGACTACTGATCACTTTGCAAAGGCTTGGAAATTACTCGCCCAACAATGAGATTATATCCGTCGCTGAAGAACTGAAGGAGGGAGGCTACATACAATGAGTCGGTTGGGAATCGCCTACAAAATGCATGCAGCCACCAGGTTCAACTACTCCCATCGCATGGTCCTGATTCGTGGGATCAATGACCTGTTTCAAGCCAACCTTGTTGAGATGATACCATATGCTCAGGTCAACAATGGCTACAAATGCATGTTGACATTCATCAATGCCTATAACATATTTTGTATGGGCTAGGCTAGTCAAGTCGAAGACTGCATGCAATGTCACAAAAGCCACGGTGGATGTGTTACATAAAGAACATGCAATGAGACATCTACCGACTGACTAGGGGCAAGGAATTCTACAATGCAAAGTTCAAGATGAAGAAACATAACATAAATCATTATTCCATGTACAGCATTCTCAAAGCATCTATCATCGAGAGGTTCGACAGGACTTTGAAGGAAAGGACGTGGAAACATTTTGTAGTGGATGGCAGCTACATGTAGTTGAAGCTACCACTAAAACTGACCAGCGAGTACATATGCATTGTTTATTCTAGTACTCGCATAAAGCCCAAAGACGTCAAGGACGTCTCCCTTCTGTGGACCATGTACTCCAACAAAAAAAAGGGGATATATGCATGCCTAAAACCAAGATTGTCCACCTGGTGCACATTTCCAAACAGAAAGGCATCTTCGAGAAAAGGTTTACTGCCAATTGGAGTCCGAACTGTGTTGTGTGCGGCATATACAAAACAATGATCTATGTACCTACTATTTTGAAAATCTGAAAACATACCCACCTGTGGTGATTTATACATCGATGAGAACCAGATTACGAAGTTCCCAGACATGTATTTGGTCGTGAATGTGCTGAAACGAAGTAACAGAAGGGCATGCATGAAATTGTGGGGTATACCTGCCTACTACAATTTCTAGGTTGCTGAAGGAGACATTCAGAGGTGAACTCACTGTGGAAGAGAATTATGTATATACAAAGATTTTTACTCAAGGACATATGTATTTCCTCGTATCATTCTTAATAAATTAAAAAAAATATATATGTTTGGTTTTATTCGTTTTTTTTAGTTTGGTCTTAAAATTTAAAACATTATTAGTAAAAGAGTAAATACTTTATCTTTGGAGTAGCCAAAAAAAGTTTGGAAATGGAGCTCTCTAGTGACATATGCTAAAAGTAAATAAAAATATACATGTATTCTATATATATATATGCTAAAAATAAAATATAAAAATATATGCTAAAACATAAATAACTATCAAACTATATATAGTGAACAATAATGGATAAATAAGTGTTAAATTCGTAATTTAGTGGCCAATAGGCAGATACTATTGATTGTTTGGTATGGGTAAAGGGGTAATTTTTGTTATGTAGGGTCAGTGCTTTTTTTTTTTTTTTTTTTTTAAGGAATGGGTCAGGGGTTTGTGGAGGTGTGCGAGGGTAACATTATGTGTTCTTAGATTTTTAGAATCAATTTTTAGATTTTTTGCAATAATTTAGATATTTTAATTATTGGGAGGTCGTTGGGGAGGGGGTGATGTGAGGGTGGTGGGATGGGTGTGAGGTTAACATTATATGTTCTTCAATTTATAGAAAAAAATTTAAGATTTTTTGCACATTTTCTCGATTTATTTAACAATTGGGGAGGGATTTTGGTTACGGTAGGTGGTGTGTGAGTGTGAAGGTTGTAACACCCATGAGAATAGGTTTTCATCCATACAATTACCCTATATTATTTTCTTGTATTTATTGCTACACATATTATTGGGTAAGATTTTATGCAACATTTTTCACACATGGCACTTAAATGATTTCAACTGTTTATGTAAATTTTATTAAACTTTATGAATTTATTTATTTTTAACACATAGGATTTTTAAAACTTAGCTGTATGGTGGCAATATTTTATGTTTATTTGGGATAGGCTAGGTCATTTTTCATTGTGTAATTATTTTTATATATATTAATATCTATTTTTGGTGAGATCTAATTTTTGTAAGTGTTTCTATTTATTATTGGATTATATCTCAGTCCCGAGATCATGTATTGTTTGGTTTTTCAGCATTTAGGCCTTTAGAAGAGGTTCATATTTGTGGTTTAAATAGTTTTAATCCCTATTGGCCCACATGTTTAAATCCTGATTGTTGATTGGCTGGTGCCTTAGGCCCCTTAAGCCAGTGCTGGTTGGCAGAGAATAATGCCCTCTTTGCTAGCAGCATCTAACCAAGTCAGATGTAGGGTGTGCAGACGTTTCCCTGAACCGACTTTTAAATAATATCTGCAACCAGCAATGGAGTTTGAGAGAATAGTCGCCCATTTGTGAGGTTTTGTAGTCAGGAGATAGATAGTTTGAAAACGCTGTCTATGTATGTGTAGAGCTGAACTCCATGCATAATCACTTTATCCTGCTTTGTCATTTCCCTGCGAGAGAATCCTAGCTTCAATCCAGTTGGTGAATTAAAAGATAAGTCCTACACTGCAATCTGACACTGCTCATCTGGATACAATTTTATTCATAGTTTGGATTAACTCAGTTTCCATTAGCATCAGTATACAAGCGACACCATTATGATTTCTATAAGTATGGAAGTTTCCAGCACACATACACCCACTGCAAAATTTTAGATAAGAGTAACTGTTACCAGAGCTAGACTGTTTAGTGAACACACAAATTTTAATTTAACATTAGCTACAGAGAACAGTTTAATTTATTATTTTTGAAACAAGTATTTTCCGACATTGGCAGGCTATATTACGCAACCGTCAAAGGGTTCAAGTAGGCTAGGCACGACCACTTTCAACATTGTTATGATAGTGTTATGTCTTTCTAGCTTTGCTCATATTACCATTAGAATTTTTAATTATTCGTTATATTAAACAATTGCAATGACACAAGAAATGAAAAGCAAAATTAATGAATCATATCCGTAGGATGTATCTGTTGTGTCGTTTTCTCTGCTGTAGTGTTAATATAACCTGTTTCTTACCCAGTACCTATCATATATTTTCATTAGAGCTTTCAATTGCCTGCCTTGCTGTGACGTACGTACAAAAATGGAATATGTGTCAAATGTTAATTTTCCAGAGGGTGCTAACGGTAATAAGCTTGTTCATCTACCTGCCTAGGACAGCACTGGGCAATTATAAAGAAGCAGCCTAGGCAAGATCACATTCTTTCGCACTGATTTGTCGGAACTCAGCTATTCAGCTTGGTTACTCTTAGTTTTATATGCATTTTTCATTGTTGTGTAAGCAAATCACAGTGTTCATCAGAGTGAAGAATATCAAAAGGGGTATCACACTGACACTAACCTATAAACAAAACTGATCGTGAGTGCCATATGCAATTGGTCCTGTCTGGTGTATGATGAAACCAATAGAATTAAACAAAGCTCAAAATTATTAAATATTCAGCGAACAATAATTACAAGCTGAATATTTCAAGTGTTTGACATATATGCAGAAAACTCAACACACTAATCTGCGTATGGTAACCGGCATACACACCTTTCTACAAATAACCATAAAACCTTTGTGAAAATTACATAGGCCTAATATTTTTCATATTGACTATCCCAAAGTGGAGGCCTAGCGTGTGTTGTACACATCAATCCATCAAACACGAAAAGTACGGTGTCGGAATCGGGGCGGTAAAAGTTAGCCGACAAACTCCAGCCAGATGATGTCGGCTCACTGTCTTATGCCGGAAGCGGCCCGATGGAAATATGGACTGGCGGCTGACTGTTTGCCGACAGTGTCAAAAATACACCATACCGCTAACGGCAATATACAAAATGTATTCCGGCCCGACATACACAAAAAGTAAGGGCCTGCATTGGGCCAGTAAAAGATAGCCGCCAAACTCTGGCCAGATGATGCCGGCCCGCTGTCTTATGCCGGAAGTAGCACGATGGATGGCGGCAAGACGCCGGGTCTGCGGCGGCTGAATGGCGGCAAGATGCCAGGCGAGTGACGGCTGGATGTCATTAAGATGCTGGTCCTGCAGTGGCATTATGTCCAGAAATAAGCAGTATAAACATGAAAAACCTTAACTTCTTGGTTAAAAATTTCAGTAATTGTTATATCCTATTTACGCATGTTCATTTCACAACACATTATATGATATGAAAATCTTGCAGAATGCGGAATTCGAACCTAAGACCCTCGAGTTGACAGTCCAGCATACTAACCTATACACCACAGGGCAAGTTGCTAATACTCTCCAGTAATTTAAAATTTACTATGACTCAAATTATTCTAAGTGAATGTATAAATGCCATGATGATATAAAAATAATTTTAAAACACTGATAATTTAAAAACTGTTTCTTTGTTTCTTCAAAGGCTTGCAAACAAAATAGTTTTTGTTAGTTGTTAATATATCTGTAGGATGGTTGTACATATGAAAAAAATTTCAAAGTAAAAAATGCCAAATATGACACATATAACCATGAGAAAACACACTAATGGGTAACAGATGGTCTTAAAAAAGACACCATACCATTATCAGCTTGCTAACGTCTTGCCTATTCAAAACATTCTCCAAAAGTTTGTCAGCACAAAAAAAACATCAAATTTGTATCTTTATTGTGATAAAGAGCCACATCTCGAAAATGTCAACAGGCCAGAATAAATAAGATGATAGCCAGCTTACCAACAAAATCAAGATACCATATTGGAATCGGGCCAGAATATTATTTTTTCTATTGGCTACATGTTGGCTGTGATATATCATGTCGAAGTAATTTAGGTGATATCCATCTGTTATCCAAAAAAATACAGCATGCTGTTGTTTGTTTTATAATGGCAAATGTACTGTCTCAAATAATACATCATGCCGTTAACAGCTAGCTAACGTCTTGCCTATTCAAAACACTTTCCAAAAGGTGGTCGTCAAACAACATCATATTTGTATCTTTATTGTGATAAAGAACCATGTCTCGAAAACGTTAGCGGGCCGGAATAAATAAGATGATGGCCAGCTTACCGAAAAAATAAAGATGCTATATCGGAATCAGGCCAGAATATTTTTTTGCTATTGGTGACATGTTGGCTGTGAGATATCACGCCGACATAATCGAGGTGATATCCATCTGTTATCCTGAAAAATACAGTGGGCAGTTGTCTTTTTTTTCTAACGGCAAACATACTGTCTCAAAAAAGACGTCACGCTGTAGTCACGGATCTTCCGGCATTGAAACGACAATTGCTGACAGTACAGGTATCGGGCCGATAATCTGCCGACGTGTTTTCTGGGATATTTCATATTTGAATATACTAAATAACACAGCAGCATTTTCATATTGGACGCACGTGGTGGCAGTGGATATTTGCACAGCTACAAAATATGAACATTACAAGGTAACATGATATTTTCTTCTATTTTTAAAATTGTTTTTAGATTCTTTTCGTATTTTTTGAATTTAAGGTTATTCAAGGTAAAGGTAATGGGTCAAGGTCAAGGTCATCAAGTTCGAATATGGTTGCCAGGTGCAATCATGGCAACATGTCCGCTCCAGGTCTCCAGCTACCTGTGATGTCATTGAGGGCGAGTAATCCTGAATCCTGAATCATGAATCCTTTGCAAAATTCGGCTATATGTATGTTTTTTTTCTTCAGTATTCACAGATTTCTAGCTGACACTTTTTATACGACTTCAAGACATATAACTACTTTCCCTCCGCGCGTTGTTACCAACTTTACTGGGCGCATGCCACTAAGTTTTCCTGTTAAAATTTATGCAAATAGAGGCAGCAATATTTTCCAAATGTTTATTTCAATAGTGCTCAGTTTACAGCGAAAAGCCTATACTTTGTTCTGTAAAACTAGTAAAATTAACGCCTTCGTGTACCTACCCGATGATTTTATTCATGCGCATATAAAGTGTTAGTTCCAAGTATGTTAGGTATGTAAATATGTTTCATATGAAACAAAGATAAAATAAATTAAATCAGTTCAGTGTCCTCAAATTTGAAGGCCACACTTTCAACTTGATGCTGAGATGCGGATATACATTATTATGTATGCTCGTAGTTATATTAAATTTCAGTTTATTTGTCGCTCTCCAAGACTCTATTGTGTTGAACCGGAATATTTATTAGTAGTAGGGCCGTATGGGTTCTGGCTCACTTGGAATTAATTGGGATTAACTAATGGATTATCGAATTAATTAGCAGATTAATTTGCTAATCTTATTAATTTACGAATCGCATTAAAATCTGTTGGAAATTTGATGATCGGATTAAATGATAAACCGATTTTTGAAAATTTTCCAAAATTCTGGAAGATTTTGAAAAAATGAAAAAATTATTTACTTTTTAAAAAATTTTGATTTGGTATTTCGAGGAGGGGTGGTATGTGTAATTCAGTTGCGATGTTTACTGCCCGACGTCCGGCAGCCGACTGAGCAAAGAGGTATAGTGTAATGGGAATGTATGTGTAGAGATTGGTGCAAGAGTGGCATAAAAGTCCTTTATTTTTGGGGAAGAGCATATATGTTGACCGTAGGACGTCTGAAGGTGTACTGAGAATGGAACGTCTGTGACTAATGGGAGAGAGCAAGATAAGCCTATTTCGGGCAGGGAACGCATAAGAGCAGCGCCACCCAGCTCACTCTCTGAATGCAAACTGAGCGCTTGCGACTAAATAGATACCGCATAAATGTTTTCTTTTCGGCGAAGCAAATATTTTTAATGAAAAGAGATGAAAAGAGACGATTTATGCTTAAATACCCAACGGCAGTTCACTAAATAATTAAAATGTATGCAAATACTAACCATAATCATGCCTCGAATAGCACAAAACAAACAAATGCTAACTAACTGAACTCCTCTTTAATCATGCAATTACTACACGTAACATTAAATTGGAATAATATATAAACCAAACACGAGACTTTGAAAATTTACTTTAATCATGCGATTATCACGAACAAATATGATATAATTTCCCCCGGTTACTTCACAAACATCACGAAAAGAAATATACTAATCAAACCCGAAACTATTTCCCTAGTAATGTAATATACGACAGAATAAATGACACGGAACAAGTTGACACTTTAATAATGCAATTACTACACACACATTAAATTAATCACGTATCACCCAAGAACCTATAGGTCATAAAATCACACTTCACAAATCAATAAAAAACACACGAGTTATAATCAAAATCTAAAACTCACCAGCAATCCATGTGTCAAACAAAAATGCTTTCAAAGGAATATAAACACATTAACGCACTTCTCCATCAGCTATCAAGGACAAAAAAAAAAATATTATCGAAAGGCAAATACTTTCACTTCTCGCCTTCCACAAAGACGAACGAATACACTAATATTAACCAGAAATTAATCAAACTTATCCCAAGCAAACATCTATTGGAAAAACATAAAGTTTAACCATTTCACAAACGCGTCTTTTATTTTAGCTCATAAGACAGTCACAAAGCTCACCTAATGAGTAAGCCTGACACACGTAGCTTGTTACATCACACCTTTAGATTAGTAATTAAAAACACAATGCCATAACCAGGATCTTACAAAAGCATATTACTTTAGCCCGATGTATGCTGGCATGCAGCCGACCGCACCCTGTCGCTCCAACTCATCACTCTCAACGTTCGCCCTGTCGACCCGACCACGCATTTCACGTCAGCGATAGGAAACGTTTCAATTAATGAAACCTAATAAACGCCTGAAGCAAACATACGAGTACGCACGAGTTTAATAAATACGTCCACTAGACCTCACTCCACCCAGGCCGGCTGTCCTCTCAGAACTGACCTCTCCCGAGACCACGAAGATTGCTCTCTCAACCCCCACCCCGCCCTTGGCGCTACCGATAGCGTGTGTTGACCCAACCTGGATACCGAATAACAAGCCGGTGCCACTATGCCAGCCCAAAGTCAGTGCCCAGCTGCCAGGTCAATGCTAGCTCGCTGAGAATCGAAATATATGACGAGTGAAATAAAAACTGAGTTAAACCAAACGTAATCCCATTAAAACCACCAAGTCTCGAGGAAAGTGCATTTATTCCCCAAAAAATATATCAATCCCAGGAAATTCTCATCATCGGAAAATTCTATACCAATTCAAAGAAATATCTTGATAAAACACGAACATATTTAGAATTTTAATATTCCCGACTAGTTATAAGAATATTTTTATTAAAAATGTTATGAGATTTTATGATCACACTCATTACCTCTCAAGACATAAAACTAAATATTTGAAAAATGTTTTAAAACAGTTTTACGTTAAACAACCATTCTTCAAACAGTTTGGTACCTAACACGATTCCAATAAGCATTTTAAACGAACGTATAATTGCTAAAATATTATTAACCGACAAACTACGTTTTTGGGTGTATATTTCTCTACGAAACACAAAGCCCATATATGTGAAAATAAATAATGTCTCTAATAACTTCCTTTTACAAATGTGCCCATGTAAGATAGTCGTTATATAATTTATATCAGAAAGACGTCAAATATACATATATTTTATTTAAAAACAATACGTTGAAATATTGCTTATATTTAATATAAATATGTAATATAGCGTGTAGGGAGCTCTGAATAACACATACAAGGACTCCTCGTTAGAACAGCCAATATGAAATATTGTCATATTATTTTCAAATAGATATGTGCTGTATATGGTGTGGAATTTGCATACGAAACAATGGGACAATACATATAGCACTTAAGTGACCAGTCTGCACAGCTGACTTGCAATAAATCAGTGGGAAAGGATGTCATCTTACCTAGGCTGCCTCCGTAAAATTGCCCGGCGCAGTCCTGGGCCGGTAGGTAAACAAATTTATTACCATTATCACCCTCTAGAAACTAACATTTGAGTACCTACGTCAAAATAAGGCAGATAATTGAAAACTCTACACATATGTAAGACACTGGGTAAGAAATAGGTTAACTTGACACTGCAGTAGAGAAAACGACAAAACAGATACGCCCTTCGAATATATTTCATTAATTTTACTTTTAATTTCCTTTTGTATTGTAATTGTTTAAATCAGAAATCATTAAAAACCCTGATGGCAATATGAGAAAAGCTATAAAGACAACACACTATCCTAACAACGCTGAAAGTGGTCATTCCTAGCCTACTTGAACCCTTTTACGGTTACGTGACATAGCTTGCCAGAGTCTGAATATACTGGTTTCGAGATCAAATTAATTAAACTGTTCTCTGCAGTAAATATTACGTCAGAGCAAATTGTGCACTCACTAAACAGTCTAGCTCTGGTAGAAACTACTCTTATCACAGGTTTTGCAGTGGACGTATGTGTACTGGAAATTTACGTACTTATAAAAGTCAAGATGGCTTCGCTTGTATAATGATGCTAACGGACATTGAGCTGAATCAAACTGTAAATAACATTAGGTGCAGATGAAAATGTCAACTTTTTTGTAGGACTTATCTTTTATTCACCAAGCGGATTGAAGGTAGGATGCTCTTGCAGGATTTGGCGTAGCAGGATTAAGGCGGAGATACGTGGAGCTCCACTCTACACGTACGTAGACGGTGTGTTTAAACTATCTAGCTCCTGACCACTTAATCTCGCGAATGGGCGAACATTGACACAAGCTCCATTGCTGGTTCAGAGACACGTCTACACACCCTAAAACTAATTTAAAGTCCTACCTCTCCGTCCACTTCAGACGGGAGGTCCTGCCCTACGTCTGACGTCGTTGGAGGCTGCTAGCGAAGAGAGCGTTAGTCTCTGCAGGCTGATGCTAGCTTAAGCGGGTCTATAGCGGCGGCCAATCAACAATCAGGATTTAAACCTGTGAGCCAA
Source organism: Dryococelus australis (assembly GCA_029891345.1). Lineage (NCBI taxonomy): Eukaryota > Metazoa > Arthropoda > Insecta > Phasmatodea > Phasmatidae > Dryococelus > Dryococelus australis. The sequence goes on along the minus strand of CM056995.1, from coordinate 332,277,710 downwards.
TGGGGATCAAAACTATTCAAACCACCGACATGAACCACTTCTAACGACCTAAATGAAGAAAAAACCAAAGAATATGTGATCTCGGAACTGAGATATAATACAATAAAAAGTAGAAAAACTTACAAAATTGGGATCACACCAAAAATAAATATTAATTATGTAAAAATAAATACAGAATGAAAAATTAACTAGCCTATCAAAATTACACATAAATATTGCTTCCAACCAAACATCTAAGTTTTAAAAATCTAACGTGTGAAGAAAAATAAAATTAACATAAATAAATAAAATGTACATAGGCAGTGGAAATTATATTCGTGACACGTGTGAAAAATATTACATTAACTCTTGTATGATATGTGTAGCAATAAGAACAGGGAAGTTATATAATGTTAATTGTATGCATAAAAACCCTATTTTCATAGGTGTTACAACGTTTCGACAAAATACTCGTGATTTACAACGTATCCAGCCTGAAAGTAATTGTAAAATGCCAAATTTAACGATATTTTTGAGAAGATATTATTTTAAGCAAAATGCAAGTAAAACTGCCGCCATTTTGGATTGGATTACTATACAAGAAGGAATAAATTAATTTTTTTCACAGTCTTAAGTCAGCAGTTGTCGAAGTCAGATCGTGTCGGGAGTGTATCACCGTGAGGTTTACATAAATCAAATGATTTCACCAAGAGGTACTACAGCCTTATCCGAGACATACATATCAAACAGACTTATCCAAGGTGAACAACTACAACCTTCTCTGAGGCATACAACAGTCTACAAGTTTCACTAAGTCATACAACAGCAGCCCAGGCACTTTAAGTGGTTTAAACGGGCAGGGCCCCAACAAAAAAAAAAAAAAAAAAAAAAAAATTTTCTTTTAAAAATTTTGGACAGCCTTCCGGGAAAACCCAAAAAACCGGCCGAGGGGGAATTAATTTTTAAACAAAAGGGGGTAAGGCCAAAAAAGGGGTTTTCGCCAACCCAGAAAACCCTTGGAAAAAGGGCTTGGGAGGGATGGGACCGGGCAAAAAGGGAAAAACCCCCCAAAAATCCAAAGTTAGGGGTTTTGGGGGGGAAGAAGCCAAACAAATTTGGGGGCCCCTCCAAAACTGGGGTTTTTTTCCCTTTTTTTCCTGGGTTTTTGAAAGGGGCTTCTTTTGTCCTTTTGTTGTTGTTTCGTTTTTCCCCTGCCCCTGTATTTTCCCTTGCTGGCTCGGGGCCCCCTGTTTGTTTCTTTCCGCCACTCCCGGGTTTTTGCAATTTTTTCCCGGCGCGGGGAACGGCCGCAGGGTGGTTCCGGTCAGGGGGAGGGAAAAACAGGGGGGATTTGTCCCCCTGGGCCAGGCCGGGCATGGTTTTTAAGGTGAAAAGGGGGGGGCCGGGAGACCAGGGGAAGGGAAGAATTTTTTATTCAATTTGGGGAGGGGGCTGGCTTTAAACCTTCTCAAATTTTCGTTGTTTGGGGTTTTGGAAATTTTTTAGGGCCATTGTGGGGTATAGAGGGAAAAAATGGCGGGACAGGCGGGGTGGGCAAAAAGGGGGGGGAGGGGGAAGGGAATTCCAGTGGACCCCTGGGGGCCAAAAAGGTTTTTCCCCTTTTTTGGGGCTTTAGGTTTTCTGGGCCCAAATTTTTTGGTCGAAAAGTTTCCGAAAAAACCCTTCCCCCGGGTTTTTGGTGGGGTGCCGGTTGTGGGTCCCAAAAAACCCGTGTCCGGGTTCTTCCTTTTTTCTTTTGGGGGGTTTTCGGGGGGGAACTCCGTAAAAAACCCCCCCCGGGAATGGAAAATGAAAAAAAAAAGTTCCCCCCGTTTTAGAACTGGTTTTTAAATTTTAAAAAGTCCCGGGCGGAAAGTGCCTAAAAAACATTTCACGAATTTTCGGTAAGGGAAAAAAAACATATTTTGGGGCCTTTTTTAAAAATTGGGAAAAAAAAGGGGAAAAAATAGGGAATGGGAAAAAAGGTTTTTGGTTAATTAAAAAATTTTTCAAGAAAAAAATTTTTTCTTCCGAGAAGTTTAATTTTGGGAAAAGTTTAATTTACCCCAAAAACCGTTTTAACAATCCCAAATTGAAAAAAAAACCCCCAAAAAATAGGCAATAGGGGTTAAATTTTTTCTTGTTTTAAAAACCCGTTGGTATTTCCTGTAAAAGTTCTTAAAAATTTCCTATTTTTAAAAAAGGGAAATACGGAAAAAATATTGTTATATTTTCTGCACTCTTCCCGTTGCCTTTAATTTTTCAAATTTTGAAATTCTCACCGGGAATTTTTTTTGGGTTTTACCACCCCACCCACCAACGGAAAAGAAATTTAAGGAAAAAATTCCCCCTAGGGTAAACTTTACCAAAAGCATGGAATTGGTTTTTTTTGTGCCCGGTTCGGGCGGTTTTGGCCCTTTTCAATGTTAAAAAAAATTTTTAAAAACCCCCGTCGGATTTTCTTCCCCGGTGGAAAAATTTAAAAATGGTTTAAAAGCATAAATTTTGGAAAAAATTTTTCCTTTCGATTTTTAATTTTTTATAAAAACCAAATTTTAACTTGTGGCAAAAAAATTCCATTATGTGGGGTTAAATAGGTGAAATTTCTTTAAAATTTTGAATAAAATTTAAAAAAAGGGCCGGGGAAATTTTTTGAAAATTCAAAAAGGGATGCATGCGTTTCTAAAAAGGGGGGAAGATGGAAGGAAGGTTTTTTATTTTTAACTTTTATGAAAAAATGACAATTAAATTAGGGTCGAAAAAATTTGAAAAAGGCCCCCTGGGGGTTTTATTTGGGGGTTTAACCAAAGGTTTGTGGTGTTTTGGGAAAAACCCAAAAGAAAACTGTCTTAAATTACCCCTTTTTAACCTTTTTTTTTGGACTGGATATTCCGGGAGGAAGGGGTTTTAAGGAAAAAACCCAAAAAAAATTTTTATAGAAAATTATTATTATGAATTTTAAAAATTTCTATACCTTTAAATAAGGGGCCAAGAAAAAAGTAAAAATTCAGTTTTTAAAAAAAAAGTTGTTCCAAAACTATTGTCCCAAGGAATTTAAAAACACCAGCTTTGCGTTTAAAAATTTTTTCCGTAAAAAATGGGATTTTAAAAACCCAAAAAGGAAAACCAGAAAATTTTTAAAATTTTTTAAAAAAAAGTTTTTTTAAAGAGAAAAAATTAAATTTGGCAAAACCCTTATTTAATTTTTTCAAAAATTTTTTTCCAGAACCCTTTTACAAAAATTTGGAAAGGGGAATTTTCCAATTCATCAATTTAAAAAAATTTTTTCAAAGTTTTCCCAAATTTAAAAAAAAAAAACTGAAACCCCAAATGGCCTTAATTTTTGTTCCCCCAATTTATTCCGGGAATTATTTTTTTTTCTTTTCCAGGGAAAAGCTTTTGGTTTTGGTATTAACAGGAACCGTAAAAGTATCATCATTGAGGAAGCGCCCTTTTTCAAAAAATTGTTTTTTTAAAAACGTTGAAAACTAAAGGTTTTTTTTTTTTGTTTTATACTTCAATAATATTTTCCCATTTCCAAAAAATTTTGTCCCGGGGTTGGAAAATTTTTAAGGGGCACCTGTTTCTGTTTTTTGGAAAACCCATTTTTACCATTTTTTCCCCCTAATTGGGCTTTTTTTAACAAAAAAGAAGGGGGAAAGGAAAAACCCATAGGGGGAAAAGCATTGATTTCAGGGATTTGGCCCCTTATCCAAATTTCCCCTTTTTTGTGCCAAAAAAATTCCTTCCCGTTTATCCCCCACAAAAATTTTGCTTCCAAAAAGCTTTTAATATAAAGAGGTTTTGGTTTTTGGCCAAAATTTTTCTGAATGGGTATTTAACAAAACAAGAATTGAGAAGGAAATTTTTAACCCTTGGGCTGGGTTTTTACCATTCTTTTCGGGGAAAAACTGGCCCCTTCCCAAAAAAATTTTTTGATTTGGAAAAAAAAACCTTGTGGGGAAAACAAGCAAAAACTTCTTCTGAAAAAATAGAAACAAGCTCCATTTATTTTAAATTTTGAACCCTTGGGAATTTTTCGAAAATATATTGTCTTTATTTTTGCGTTTGCTCAAAAAGGGTGTTTCAGGGCAACAAACCCCGTATTTGTTTCCCCTTCGGAGCCTTATTCCCAAAAATTAAACCCAAAACCCCTTTTAATCCCTTTGAATTTAAATTTAAATAGTTTCCCCCCTTTTCCACCTTTTGAAGGTTTCCCTGGAGCCCCCGGAAATTTTTTTTGGAAAACCCAAGAAAAACCCCTTTTTGGAGGGGTACCCCCTTTATCTCCCCTTTCTTACCCCCCCCATTACTAAAGGTTAATTTTTATTTAATGATCGACCCAAAATTTTTTAAAAAAAATGGTAGTTTCCCCCCCCTTTACCAAAATTTTTCCCCGTTTCCCCCCTTATTAACCCTTTTGTGTTTCCTGAAAAATTTTAAATTCCGCACCCCCCTAAATTTGGGGGCCCCAACCGGAATTTAAATTTGGGGAATTTCCCCGGGCTATCCTTTTTAAAAAACCAAATTAATTCCCCGCAAACCCAAAGGCCCCCCTTTCAAAAACCCTTTAGGCTTCCAGGCCCTTTATACAAATTTTAAAAACTTAAATTTTTTGTTGGTTTAAATTTTAAATTTGTCCCTCCCTTCATATTTTTCCCCTTTTTCATCCTTTTTCCTTTCACTATTTTTTTTTCTTTTAACCCCAATTTTTTTGGCCACAAACAAGCTTAACAACCGCCCGCCCAAAACCCCCTTCCCCCTTTGATATAAAACACAAGGAAAAATTTTGATTTTTCCCCAAAACCCCCAACCCCCAAAACAAGGGAAAACAAGGGTGCCCTTATTTTCCTCCGCAAACCTCCCTTCCTCCAATTTTTAAAGGGTTTATTTGCTTCGCTTTGGGGAAAAAAACCCCCCACCCCAAAATTTGGGTTTTTATTACCTCCCTAACTTTCCTTAAAACTATGCCCATGGGGATTGTTAAAGGGGCCACAAAATTTTTTGAAGAAACATTCCCGTTTTATAACTTACCCGACCCGACCTCAAAAAGTGTAATTTTTTTGGAGTACCCCCAAACCCAAAAATGGGTTCCCCAAACAATGTTATTGGTTTAAAACCCCCCCCAAAAAAAGGGGGCCCCGTTTATTAACAAATTTTCCTTTTTGTTTAACCCCAGGGTTTACCCGGAGGTTTCCCAATTTATTTGTGGTAAAAAGGGGGTTCCCCCAAGGGGGCCCCCAAAAACTTTTTGGAATTTCCCCTTGGCCTTTTTCAACACATTAAAATTTCCACAAAATTGCACCAAAATGGGAATAACTTCCCCCTTCCCTTTTTCCCAAAACCCCAAAATTTAACCAAATTCCTTTAAAAAGGAACCCTTTTCCCCTTTTTTAAAGAACATGAAATTAGGGCCCGGGACTTGTTTTCTTGGTCATTTTTCCCAAAAACCTCCAAACCCCCCCGATAAGGGTTTCCCCCCTCTCCTCCCCAATTTCAGACCTTAAAATTAAATTTTTGTTTTTGGGAAACCCTTTTTTCCCCTGGGGGCCCGAAAAAAATTTTTTTTGACTTGGGAAAATCCCTACAAAAATTTTGGTTTAAAAAATTTTTGAACACCCCTTTTTTCCCCCCATTTATTTTTTTCCCTTTTTTTTAAAATTTTTCCCTTAAGGTGATTCCCCCCCAAAAATCTTTTAAACTTTTATTTGGCACAAAATTTTAACTTAAAAAACCATTTTAAAACTCATAAAAATCCCTTTATCAACCCCTGGTTCGAGCCCCTCCACCTTTTCCCACCCACCAAATTTTCCCTTTTCCCCTCCCTTTTTCCCCCGCCCTTCCCCAACCCCCTAAGATACCCCTTTCCTCCCAAACTTTTCACAACCTTTAAAAACATTGGGACCCAAAACCCCGCACCCTTTCCCCCCAAAAACCCTCCCTTTTCCAATTTTTTCCCCCTTCCCTAAAACCCCCTTTCAAATTGCTGTTTTTGGTAAGCCCCTCCTTTTCCCCCCTCTTCCCTTCAACCCAACCCTGTAACAAACCTTTTTTCTTTTTTTTAACTTCCCCCTTATCCTTTCAATTGGCTCACCCCCTTTCCCTTTCTATACCGGGTGGCCAAAAATTTTTTTCCCTTCCCAAAACCCAAATTTTTTCCATTTTTCCACCTTCCCTTAAACCCCCAATTCTCGCCCCTTTTTGCCCTTTTTACAATTTTTTCCCCTCCCCCCCCCCTAAAAGGGCCCATTCCCGGAGTAGGAAAATTAAAATTCCGGACCTTTGGTGCCATCCCCAATTTCCCAAGTCAAAGCTGATCCATTTCCCCAGCCCCAGATACCCAAAAGCCCCTTTTTTCCCATGGGGGAAATAACCCTTTTACTACCGGAAATTTTTTCTTCCGAGGTCCTCCCTTTTCAAGAAAACCCCCCGCCCCTTATTCCGGGGTTTTTTAAAAATTTAAACTTGTCCCCCCCAATTTTTGCCCTTTTTTTTGGGGGGTTTTTTACTATTTTTTTTGGTTTGGAAAAACCCACCACCTTTAGTTTTTTCAAAATAAACCTTCCAAATTTTTTAAATTTTATTGGGCCAAAACAAGTCTTTTTCAATGTTGTTTTCCAAATTTTTTACCCCCCCTTTTCCAATGCTTTAAAAACAAAATTTGGGCAAACTTTTTAAAAATTTTTCCCCAACCCCAAACCCATTTCATTCCCTTTTAAAGGGGGGAAAACAAAAAGGTGGCCCTTTGGGGGGCCCCCTGATTTAATTGCCCCCTTTTAATTTCCCCCCCACTTTTAATTGGTTTTTGGGGGAAAGTCCCCCAAAAAATTCCCCTAAATTTTCCCTTTTTTGGTTCAGGGCCCAACTTTCATCCCAAATGTCCCCATGGGGCACCCCTTTTAATGCCCTTTTTTAAATTTTTATTAACAATATCCCCTTTCTTTTAATCAACAACCAAAAACCCCCAAGAATTCCCCCAATTAACCCAGCAAAATTCTGGAAAAATTTTTTTATATCCCCTTTTCCGGAAAAATTGGGGGAATTAAACAAATTTTTGTTTCATTTTAACCCCTCAAACCCCATCTTGGAAAAAAGCCTTTCAAAAAATTTTTCCCTTTTGTTTTGGGGGAACTAGGTTTTTAAACACCAAAAACCCATTTTTTTCGCCCGGAGGAAAAGTTTACCCAACCATACATCCCTTCCAATTTGGTGGTTAAATTTTTTTAAACCCTCTTTTTTAAAGGGTTTTTTTTTTTTAAAAAACCCCCTAAAATAATTTTTTTAAACCCCAAAATCCCACCACCCAAACTTTGTTGGGGGGAAATTTTATCCCATTTGGTTTCCCCCTGCCTTCCCGTTTAAAAAAAACCCCCAATTTTTTTTTTATCTTAAAAAAACCCCCACTAAATATTTTCCCGGGCCCAATTGGTTTTTGCCCCCAATAAATTTTCAAAAAACCCTTTATTGCCCCCAAATGAAAAAGAACTTCCCTTTTGGGGGCAGCTTTGTTTTTTTTTTCATTTTTATTTTTAAATGGGCCCCCTTTTGTTTTATGAGGGTTTTGGGGTTCCCCCTTTTTTCCCCTTAACCTTTTAAAAACAAACCTTTTAAACAATTTTTTTTTGATTTTAAATTTACCTTTTAGCCATGGTTTTTTCCCCAAAAAATAAAATTTTTCCGTTTGAAATCTTTTTCAAAACCTTTTTTCCCCACCCATTTGGGGGTTTTATCAATTTTTTGTTAAAGATCTTTTCATCCCTTTTAATCCAAAAATTTGGTTGATTATTTTTTGGCCTTTTATTTATCCCAAAACCGTTATAAAGGGGGGCTACCCTAAAAATTTTATTCCAAATTTTTCCAAAAAACATATTAAATTTTAAGGGAATTTTCACAAAACCCCTTTTAAAATTTTGGCCCCTTTTGCCCCTTTTTCCCCCTTAAAAAAGCCAAAATTCCCCCAAGAACCCATTTTAGGGCCAAATTTTTAAAACCTTGGAATCCCAAAATTTTAAAAAACCGGGGTTTTTAAAGTAGGTTATTTTTTAAATCCAAACTTTTCCAAACCCCTTTTGAGATTCAATTTTTGGTTTTTTTAACCAAAAACATACAGAAAACATTTATTCCCTTTTGAAAAGTTTTCTAATTTAAAAAATTTTTTTCTAACCTTTTGCCCAAATGGGTTTTGAAATTTTTTGGTTGCTACCCCTTTCCTTTTTCACCCTTTATTATTTTAAATGGAATTAAAATTTTTTGTTTTTAAACAAAAACGGTTTTTAAAAGCTATTGGCCCTTCTCCCTTTTACCAAAATTTAAAAATTTTATTTTTGTTTTTTTCTATACGTCCGGAAGTAATTTTCCCCTTACCCCACAATACTAAAAAAAATTTTAATTTCCCTTAAGGGGGCTTTTAAAAACAACCCCCCCTAAAGCCCCTTTTGCCCTTTTAAACACCGGGTTATTTTTTTCCCCCAAACCCTTGGTCTTACCCCCCCCCTTTTTTAAGATTGGGTGAAATTTTTTTAGGGCCAAAAAAAATGCCGTTAGGTATTAAAAAATTTCCTGGAAAATTTTGGGTTTGGTCCCAATGGCCCCCATTTTCAAAAGGGGGTTTTTAAACAAGTTTCTTTCAGTCCCCTTTTTTTAAAAAGAAAAATTTCCCAGAAGAGGTTCATTTAATTCCCACCCAAAAAAGGCTTTTTCTTTTCCAAAACGGGGAAATTAACCCCAAAGCACAAAAAATTTTGGGGGAACTTTAAATGTAAAAATTTAAAAACGGGGAATTTTTAAATTAAAACCCCTCCCATTTATGCCAAGGGTTTGAAAGGGGAGAGAAAGTTTTTCAAAGGGGAACTGGGAACTTCAGGGGTATATTTTTTAATTAAGAAAATTTGGTTTTAAAAGGCCGGATTTTAAAGGGAATGAAAAATTTGGCTCCCAAAACCCCTTTTATTCGATTTTAAATACCTTGGGTTTTTAAGAATCAAAAATTTTAAACCTTCAAAGGTCCTCAAAAATCCGTGTGATGGGAAAAACCAAGGGGAAAACCAAATTTCAAAATGGGGAAAAAACTTTAAAAATTAGTTTTTTGAAAGGAGCTTTTCCCCAAAAATGTGGGGTTAAAAAAATGGCCCAATGCAAAAATTTTTCAAATTAGGGAGTTTATGTTTAAAACCATTTTGATTAAAAATAAAAATTTTTTTGAAGGGGAACTTTTTAAACCTTTTAAAGGGGACCCTTAAAGGGGAAAAGGGGAAACCTAAATTTGGTGTGGGGTTCAAGAAATTTTCCCAATCTTAAAAAATTTTCTACCCGTTCAATGGGAAAGGTGGAATTTTTAAAAAGCCATAATAAAAAAAATTTTTGGTTTAAAAAAAATGTTAAAAACAAAATTAAAAACTGGCATTTAAACAACCCGAAAAAAAGTGGCCCCCGGAAAAATTCTAAAATTTTCTTAAAAAAGAGGCCCATTGCCTTTAGTTGGAAAAGAAAATGAATAAAAAAAGCAACCAACAAAAACAAAATACCACCAAATTGCCCTTTTTAAAGTTGGGGTCAAAAAGGGCAAACAACAATTTTGAAATTCTATTTAACCAAGATGTCATTGGTAAAAGATTAAATTTCAAGGAGATGTTATAAAACCTACTCAGTGATACACTCCCAACAAAATGTATAAACATTTTCTTTAAACTATATAAAGGAAGAAATATATAGCAGATCATCAGTTATGATAAAGAGGTTCGATCCAGCACTTCAATATACATGTATTACTCCATGTTACAGAAAGGTGTGGTTTCGAGTCGAAGAAAATAGTCTACTACAGATTCTAATGTGTAGCACAGAAGAACATTGGTGCTTCTCACTAATTAGTCCAAAATATCCTTTAAAAGTTTTAGATGTTTTTTATGGAAAATTATGCGCTTTGTATATTTTGCATCCTGACAGTATGTTACCCTGCAGTGGGAATGTGTTAGTACTTGAAGCTCTATTTAATATATAACGAAATTCACATCATGCAAGAAAAATTAATACATAATGCAAAATGATTGTTGCTGTTCTTTTCCCATAGCGTGGAGCAAACAATGTGACAACAAGGAACATGTTGCACATGTAGGTAATCAAGAATTATTGTCTCCCTGTAGTATCTGGCAATGCAAAGTTTTTCAAAGTAAGTACATCTAATCTGTCAGACTATGTAAATGAATGAATAACATAATAAAGTGTCAGTCATGGTTAGTGTCTTATAGTCTACAGATGTATACAAGGTCCTGCAAATAGGATATTGAAGAGTTTTCTTTAAGCCATATGGTGGTATTTTACAAGTTCAAGTATGCAACAACATAGAAAATTTGTGCTACACTTTCGATGCCAGTCATGACACTTGATTCGATGAAGGATTGGCATGCAATGATTGTGCTGTGTAGTATCTCTGCCCCGACAGTGAACTAACATCTACTCTAGAAGACTTGATCTTAGCCAACATTACCAAATATGTGGAAGAAGAATGAGGCAACAGAGTAATCGCATATCAACTCACCAGACCTCATCTCGGAACCACCATCTAATGGAAACAAACCTGTTATGGAGACATCCACAACTTTATTTTCGAACAAGGAATTCTTGTTTTCCCATCAATGTGCTTCACCTATGCTTGTGAAATAGCTAATTCAGAATAATATTCTCGCAGATTTGTAAGTATTTGTTTATTGAAAATGGTTTGTACTCTGTAAAGTATGGTATACTATATTCACCTATTACTTTTAAGGAAACTTGTGAGTTAGGCATTCATTTTAAATGATCATATGTTGAACATTACTTGTTAACACATAATAAATCATGTATTGCTGAATGTAGTGTAATTAACTGCAAAAGTTCAATATATCTTGTTAACCAGTGTAGATGGTACAGAGTAGAGAGAAATCTTAAGCTTAAGACTGAGCATATTGTAACAACCTTTTGTGAGGAAAAACAGTGTTTGAAACATCTTATCTACACAGCAGATAATACTTTACCATTTCAGTATTTTGATGAATGTGGCAAATCATGTACATATGTTTTTGCATTATCACAACAATTTTGATTACACATTGTGTACTGGGTGTGTTTCATCAAAGTGTTATGTACACCAAGAAATAAAATTAGCAATAATAATATTTAGACCACAATCTTATTTTAACATGCAAAGATAGAGAAGTATTATCAATATTCATACATTGTTCTTTAATATTTGTTCTCAGTTGAATATTGGATTACATATGAGTAACATGACGCTCTTTCCTCGAGGACACCATTAAATTAGCATCAAAATAAGGCAAGTCTAATATATCCTATAGATTATGGTGTAATTGAATTCTCTGTGACTTTACTGATTCTTGCAATTGAATGTTCCATTTTAAAGTGATTTATTTTTCGCTGGGAGATGAAAAACGTCATAAATTGATTCAATGTAATGATACTACTAAATGTTCTGTGTTTCATATGACTGCAACAACACCTCCTCCATCTAGTATTGAAGGCATCCACTCACACTATGACGAAACATACCCATGTGTAGTCGAAAGCGTGGTTTTATATTGATCAGAACGTAAAGATGCCTGTATTCAAACAGACAGGATCAAACCAGGTCATAAGAAACGTTCTCTCCTTGAAAGTGGACTTCATGAAGCAGATATAGATCCTACACAAAAAAAATGTACGAAAATATTCTTTACTGAAGTTGCCAATTGCTTATAACCTGTATTATGTAGTTTGTGAACTATCCTATACTTGTAATATGCATAATGTATTTTGAAACAATCTGTGTTTAAACTGACTGTTTGTGTATCATCTGCTATATGTTTGAAATACCCTATGTTTGTTATAACATCCTGTCTAACATTTGTATTTTGTGAAATATCCTATACTTATAAAATGTGTTATGTATTTTGTAACAACCTATGTTTAAATGAATTTAATTGTGGGTTATGACATATCTTATACTTATGTTATAACATTTGTTATGTGCCTATGTAATATTGAAATGATTGGTTGTTTAATATTCTATAGTTGTGTTTTGAAACAAAACTGTTTAAAAAAATCATATATGTACGGATATCAAATAAATATGTGTGTTAAAATGAATAGATTTGTATATATTGATTAACCTCTTCCCTTTACAAAACACTTTTGTTTCCATAAGAAACAGAATAAAAATTATTACTCTGATAAATAAAGAGAGGAAGTCTTAAAGTTTCTAGAAATAATTTGCAAATCAATAAAGGCGTACGAATTTCTAGAAGTGATTGGTTTTCTAACAAGTGATATGTTAATAATACAAAACAGGTCCTTGTGAATGTGTGGTGAAAATACAGAGGAAAACAGAATATCCCCAAGAAAAATATCTGGAGAAAAGTATTCTAACCACTCGTTAAAAACTTTTACTAAAATACTGTATCTGGAAAAATACATTTCAAAGAAATATGAAGGTATCCTGGACGTGCATGCAGGGCGTGGCATTTCAGGTCAATAGCTGAGCTGATAAATAGAGTTGTTTGTCCGTATCCTGATCCAGCCTTCCAGGTAGCCGACATGCCCGTCTTGCCGCCACCTGACAAGTCGCACCAAGAGCGTAGAAAATCTTGAATGGCTAACAGTGACACTCACTGAACGCATTCTCACCCCATCTGCCCCTCACCCATCTTTCCCACTTACGTCAACCCGACGCACCTAAACACAGCTCTAGCAAGCGTGCACACACGGAGTATTCAAACAAGTAATATTTAAAATAATAATTTCCAAGACAATATCGATACATAAAAAAAGGTTAATTCAATTCGTGGACCTCCATGGTGCAGTTGGATTATGTTGTAGTTTGGAGGTTCCGGGTTCGAATCCCAGGTAAGGCATGGATAATGTAAGTTAATTTGTAAATCATCTACAGATGTTACACAACATATAAAAATGTTACACAACATTCTTTCACGGAATAATTGATGTTACACTATTGCATATGTATATAATGTTTGATAAACATTATATAATTAAAATAACATACAATTAATTCATATTCAAAATGGAAATTTGCACATTAAATGTTTAGAATCGTACTACTTAAAAAAACCGTAATATGTTCTGGAATTAAAAAAAAACACGTATTGCAAAAGAAATTAATTTGTATACAAAATTATAAATAAACACACAATTCAAATTAAATCGAATCAATATTACAGAAGAAATATGAATATTTCACAATACATTTCCAATTCAATATATTTGTAAATGATAAAATTAAAAAAAATATGTCAGTTTTTTAAATAAATATTTTAATTCCATAATTTCACGTTAAAATCATTTCCTTAATAAAGGAAAGCATAATTCCTTGTGTATAATTATGTTTTATTATCAAATCAAGTTATTTGCCTTATTCGTATAGCTTCTCCTAGGGGAGCGGGGATGTGATGTCGGCTTCTATATACACACACCGGAGCGGAACTCTTCATTATCCAACCAACTGCCATGGAGTGAACATCTCTGCTTTGCTCCGCTAGTGCTCGTCGCCCAGTTACAGCTTGCCACTGGCCGTCAGATCCTGGCTGTCTGTTGCACCGTGACGTGGGGTCACCCGACCACTGGGGTTTGGACTCGCCTAAGTCTGCTGTACACCTGACCAGGTAGCCACCCACAGCGCTCGACAGCTGCATTCGCCTGGGGTTCGAGACTCTGCTTGGACTCTGAACTACCTGATCTGGATTCAGGTCTCGCCCGGACCCTCAGCTACCTGGTCTGGGTTCAGACCTCATTCACCGACTACCACCCTTGCTAGTAGACTTTATGTAAGTAAATAGGCTTAATATCTAGGGTTTTTCATATTTGTATTACATTTAATTTTCGGAATCATTTTCAATTTAACGTTTATTGTATTTCTACCAGGACATTAAAAAAAATAGTTTTGCTTAGTTCATTTAAATTCTTTTCTGGTATTTGTTAAAAACTTTTGGGTTAATTGCATTAAAAATTTTAATTGTTTATAGTGAAATGAGGTAGAAATTTTTATTTATTTTAAATTTAGTTTGTAAGATATTCTGGGTGGGTTTTTGCTCTATGCTCGGGAGTGTTTGATGGAAAAAACTAAAACAAAATGGGAGAATTAAGCCACTTGTGCACAGCACATCTGGAGGTGCACTATACCTGCTCCTAAGTTTGTTCTGAATGGTTTTGTATGGATATGGATGAAAGAATGATGAATGGTTGAACATGAATGCATCTAACGAATGTAGTTTTTATGTTTGAGGGCATTCGAATTTTTTTAATTTAAAATTTAGTTTGTAAGTAATTTCTAAGATATTCTTGGCGAGTTTGGTTATGAATGTTCTGTGTGTTTGATGGAACTAACTAAAACAAAATCGGAGAACTAAGCCACTTGTGCGTAACACATTTAGAGGTGTACTACACCTGCTCCTAAGTTTGTTCTGAATATTTTGTATGTAGATTGATGAAAGAATGATGGATGATTCGACATGTTTGACTGTGACGAATGTAGTTATGATGGATTTTATGAAAACTTTTAACGGTTTCGAGTAATTTAGCTCATTTTATGAAATTCTTTCTTTTCGAAATTGGAAAAATGACAATTAATACTTAAATATTTGTTTTAAACAAATTGCTTAAAATCCAATTCAATGTAGTGTTCTAAATGAAGTCTGCTCGGCTGTTACAAGTGTAAAAGTTGCATGTTGAAAAAAGACAGTGTGGAAGGCTAGACACGAAGCATGGTGCATACTGGACTGGTAAGTGCAGCATGCCCGCCTACAGCAGTCGCAGTGTGCTAGAGAAGTCAGAGCCATGACTCGCTGTTGTGTGGAGTCTGTGGAGAGCAGGGGAGGGTAAGTAGGAACAATCATGGAAAGGGGTGGCGCTTAGTACGGCATGGCGATAGCGCATGCGCGGTGGTGAAAGACTGCATCTGCGACTGTGCAGGGAAGGGGATGGCAGAGGAGCGCGCATGTGCGAACAGGCGGTCGAGGTAGGGCAAGGTAACAGTAGCCGATACATGGAGCTAGGATCTCACAGCAGCCAACCGTTCAAGCTTTCCTCTCCACCATGCACAGCCCCGCTCTCCTCACACTACCTCTTCCTGATAGCTTATGCATCACTGTCTTTTCTGTCAAACACATTGCACAATGCTGGAAATGCTCTCTTGCACTGTGGTTTTTAAACTCATAAATTTTGAATAACTATATTCAATTGCATATCCAATATTATTATTACTGCACAAATTTTTTAGTCCGTCCTTTTTTTCCCTCTGTTTATTAAAAAAATCCTATGTTTGTAGCACTAATTAAAATTATTTTCAAATGTATCAGTACTTCATAGCAATTCAATATAATGGTGTTTTTGTATCTTTTCAGCATCACAGCTCTAGTCACGTTTATTGTGGCACTAAGCATATTGTAGTGGGAAACAAAAACCTTTAGACACAATGTGTGAGGGAAAGCACCAAAGTCTTGCCAGTTTGTTGGAAGATCTTTTTGTTAGTGAAACAGAAAGCGTATCTGATTCGCTACAGAAAAGACCGCTTAGTATAAATTGTGAGGACATTTTTGTTTCACCTAAACTGCGAGGTTTCGATGTTTTATCAGATGATCTTTACTTGAGTGAACCGAACAATGATTTACACAAAGAAGGCCATCGACCACATCAGATCGAGACATGACCATTTCGCCCAAACACAAAAACATAGATCTCCTACTAGATGATTTGCATTTATCTGACACTGAAAATTCATGTGATTCAGGAAGAGTTTCATCCGAGTCACAAGTGAGTTCTATATGAGATGAAGACATTTAGTCTAGGGAACCAGAAAATAAAACACTTTCCGATTTTTCAACCTCAGTCGAACTTTTGCCAGACCTCACATACATGTTACTGGCCAATATGTTTGTGTGCAGATTGACTGATGCATGAATATGTTATGATCAAGTAGATTCTGATGCAGATTTTGAGCATTTTTTTACAAGGTGCAGGGTCTCTTTCTGAGGATTAGCATTGACAGCACCCAGGCCTATATAAATTTGCATCACCATAGTATGCAAGTTTTTTTAATCCTTTGCGGCAGATGAAAATGGTATGGAGATATTTTACCTTCAATGAAAATCAGTTCCTGTCCTGCATTCGCCTGGTAATGAAATCTACGACGAATCAACTAAGCTTTATCTCACATACAGAATTGAGGAGTTTAGTGCACGTGGTTCTGATTGGAGTCTGCTTCTAATTCTGCATATGGATGTTTACGTATCACAATTTAGGGCATTCACTATCGGTGCTGCACATACTATGCTCCCAAAGTTTATTGCCCATAAGAAGGCCTGCATTAATTTGCAGTGTCCTGAGGGAATGTGTTTCCATTACACCGTTCTAGCATCTTTGTTTCCTGTCACAAAGAATAGCGATAGAATGACTTCATATCAAAAAACCTTATGAGGTTTTGAATACTGAAGGTCTGTAGGATCCTGTAGTGATACAGGATATCCGTATGTTCAAGGAGAACTATTTTATTTTTACCAATGTCTACTGTGTTGTGGACAAAGATTTCTCCTGTATGCCATCATCACCATGCACATTTTTGGCCATTTGCACTTGTGGTAGTGACGTGCATTTGCATTTTGTTTTCATTAAATATTTGTCATGGCTGGTTGGTAGTCAGCTGAGTAAAGAGAAAAGCAAGAAATATATTTGCAATAGTTGCCTCCAGTATTTCAGAACAGAGGAGAAACTCGTTGATTATAGTATTCTCTGTCAGCAACACTAGGTTGTTCGCTGTACTTTCCCCACTGGGACAATAAGTACTTGGTATTTAAAGATTATAACAAACAGCAAAGATTGGGGTTCGTCGCCTATTACGACATAGAAAGTTGCCTCAAACCCTTGTCCACTTGCCTTCAACAATAATGAGATGAGTAATACCACTACCATTAAGCAACATGTTCCATATGCTTGTAGCATTTTCTTGGCCTGTTCATACGATCCTAGTTTATTGAACTACTTTGAGTTTGTGGGTGACGATTGTATGTACCAATCAGTTGATAAATTAGTATAATAAACAAAGTAGTTTGCAGGAATTTACAGAGTTACTGTTCCGATGAAGCCAAAAACCCTGCTGATGAAGCTAGGTTGGCAGCTGAGAAATGTTGTCATATTTGGAAGGAAGAATTTGATATAGATCCTTCGGTGGTCGACCATGACGATCTGACAGGTGAAATCAGAGGTCTCTCACATAACAAATGCAACTTGAATTTCAGACTGCCCAAGAAACAACTTGTCACTGTCTTTCATAACCTGCTGAATTACAACACTCACTTTCTCATAAAGCCTTTGCCTGAATGTCAGGTAACACAACCTGATGGAACCATGGTAATCGAAAACCAGGGTAATATCCAGGTGATTGGAATGACCCTTGAAAAATATAGATCCATCACCAAACAAATTACCAATGTGATTGATTGAAAAGGAAATGCACAATATTTCAAGTTATATTTTATTGATTCATTTCAGTTCATGAGCGCCTCTCTGGGAACTTTGGCAGGTAATTTACAGCCTGCGCAATTGAGTATTGACTGCTCGATGTTTCCAGACAACACTTAATTTGAGTTGGCAAAACAGAAGAGAGTTTTTCCTTATGACTTTGTTAAGTCGAAAGATAGTCTGATGTGTACATCACTCCCACCAAAGGACACATTTCATATGTAATGAAAGGCGAAAGCATTAGTGATGAGGATTATGCTCATGCTCAAGCACATGGGATGCATTCAACGGTGTGAACATGTTGCAGTACACCATTGCTTGTTTGCTGGCAGATGTTTTTAAAAATTTCAGGACCATATGTTTGGCTCATTACGGTCTCGACCCTGCCACATATGTCACGGTTCCTTCTCATCAATGGAGCGCTTTATTGTCAATGACACATGTGCGGCTGGAGTTGTTGACTGACCCAGACATGTATCTTTTTATAGATTGCGGGGTTAGGGGTGGCATTACCCAGGTTTCCAGAAGGCCTGCAGAAGCCAATAATGTTTGTATGGATGAAGATTACTACCCCAGTGTGGCATCGAAATATATATGTTATTTCGACATAAATGGACTGTACAGTCATACTATGAAGTGCAAGCTTACTATTGGCAATTTTGAGTGGGTCGAGTCTGAAGTGTTTTCATTGTGGGATTTCGCAAGCACGGTGAATGATGGGGACACATGTTTTTTTTTTTTTTTTTCGCGGAAGTTGATTTGTCTTTTCCAGAAGAATGCCATGATACGCTGTCTGATCTGCCTTTGGCCCCAGTAAATGAGCGAACATCCTAACAGCTCGCACGAAAAACTTCTTTTGACACTCTGCTGTGGAATAATTATGTTATACACAGGGAAACATTGAAGCACTATTTGATGTATGGAGTCAACCTTGACTCTGTTTATCATGTTCTGTGCTTTAAGCAGAAGACTTGGATGGCGCTGTACATCGAATTGGATGTTGACAAACGTGCTCAGGCTGCGAATGAATTCGAGGAAGTTTTTTTTAAGCTCATGAATAATTCTGTATATGGTAAAACTTTGCAGAATGTCCGCCAGGAAAAGGACATAAGAGTCGTTACCATGTATGACACAATCAACGGGGCTGCAGAGCTGATAGGTTGTCCTACATTCCAGGCATGGCAAATAATCGATGAGGATATAGTCCTTATCGAGATATCAAAGAGGAGTGTTACATTTAACAAGACTGTGTACACTGGGGTTGCTATTCTTGACCTTTCCAAATTGACCCTTTATGAATTTCATTACCATTACATAAGCACCAAATTTCCTCTGCCAGCCTTGCACCTTCTGTACTGCGATGCCGACAGCCTGATTTACAAAATTGTCTGTAGAGATGTTTATGAAGTAATTGCCCCACATTTAAAAATGTGGTTTGATACTTCAAACTATGTGCTCGATAATCCACAAGTATTCCCTCGTGAGAACAAAGGTAGTACGGGGTGATGAAAGACGATTATGCTGGCCGAATAGTCACACATTTTATAGGTTTGCACCCCAAACTTGATATACACATTGTTGCGAATGAGCAGTGTATGCATAATCTAAGAACGTGAAGTATAACATCTTACAGAAGTTCTGACACGAGGATTATCGGTATTGCCTCGAAAATTCCACTAGGGTTTTGGGGACCCAATATCAGTTCCATTCGCATGGTCGTGAAGTTTACACCTAATGTGTGACCAAAGTAGCATTATTAGATTTTGACAATAAGCATTACATTGAGGCAGAAGAGGTTGTTTACGTCGAATGAAATATGTTAGGTAACCATTTCTGACAACTTATATATTATTTTTTTCCCTTTTTTTTCTCATGAATCGATATATTTGATAGATTTGTAAAATACTTTACTTTTCCAATTGTTTCACAGTGTCTCCTGACCGCGCATGGATAAAGTGACGAGGCCCGTGGCAATGTTAATTTTACATAAGGAAGAAAAATACACCACGTGTACACATGTAGATATTAGGCAGTGCTTTCAAAAGTGCTCATTTTACCGTGAACGACATATACATATCTTTCCGCCACATGTAAACTTGTTTGGAAGAAAACTTTAAGGTAAAACCAACTCACCGTATTTTCAAGCTGTGCAGAATATAATAAATAAATAAATGAATACTTGTTGTACATAACAACGAAACGTGTTTCCAACTCCGCACAGAAAAAAATATTTTTTAATATTCATCTTAATCATGTTCTCCTCAAGAGTGAGTGATGAGATTTGGGTGGCTCTTAACATCGAGTTCTTGAGAGCCGTTGAGGGTGAAGCGAGTTAGGCATGGAGCAGCGCCGGAATGCAAGAGCTGGAAAAACGGGAGATCCCCGAGAAAACCCGGGGGATCAGTGATATCGTCCGGCACGATTTCCACATGCGGGGTCAACCTCACCGGGAATGTAACTCGGTTCTGCTGGAGGATACCGCCTTCTACATAAGAGCATTGTTTTTCGTTCTTAGTGGTTATGAATGAATGAATAAATAAATAAATATATGTTTTACTTAACCAAAATAAGAGGTTAGCTAGTATTAAAGGAGGTATAAAGCACACTTATTTAGGCAACAACCAAACATATACATGGGGTTATTTTTTCTAAGGTTTTGTTCGCGAAGAGTGAACGTACCGTGCATAGACTTTGACAATATGTTATGTGGTAAAGGCTGTTCACGGTAAAATGAGCTCTTTTGAAAGTCCTGCGTAAGACCTACTTGTATACACGTTGCGTATCCTTTCACCTCATGTAAAATTAACAAATGCCACGGCCCTCAGCACATTATTCATGTGTCGGTCAAAAGAAACTAGGAAATGATTAAGAAAGTAAATACTATACAAATCTGCTCATGTTTACACTTCGGTGCATTAAAAAAAAAAAACAGATAGCGAATGAAATAATTTTAAGTTATCACAAATGGCTACCCTAACACTTTTTATTCGACGTTAAGATATGGAGCTACTTTCCACCCGTCGTTACCAACTTTAGTGGTCGAATGTCACTCAGTGCGCCCCTTTAAATACACGCATGCATGGGCAGTGACTTTTTTTTCTAAGGTTCGTTTCTAAAGTGCTCACATTATCGCGAACAATGTACTTGACTGCTCGCCTTATACAGGGCGAGTCCTTTAAAAGAGACTCATACTTGCAGGAAATGTTTGTTGATCTAAAAGAGAAAAACGCCAGCGATACCACGGTCAAACATCGGCCGACGTACCAGGCGTAATAGAGAGGACGCATTGAGAAGGTAAGACAGAACGTGAACACGCGCTGCACAAACTGAAGAGGCACGAACACACAATCGAGAAGCACACAGCACACAGCAGACGGAACAACGTTCGCCGGGACCAGCTAGTAATTAAATAAAAACATTACTGAAAACAAATTGATATATTTACCTGGATACAGAACTTGAGGGTGTCGTTCCTCACATCTGGGTTTTGATTTCAAGTTTATATTTTCAACATTTGCTTCAAAAAACTGAATTTTACTAACATTTTTTTTCTGTAAACTAAATTTTCATCCAGGCAACCGCGTAAAGCTCCAGTTCGCCCACTTTTGCCGAAATTATTCGTTTTCATATCATATTTTCGGATTCATAATAGGCTTAATTTCAAACAAAGCATGATTATAGAAAATTTACGACTCTTAAAACGTAAGTGTTCTATAATCATACATTGTCAGTAATTACTATGAATCCGAAATTACGACGTGAAAGTGTAGAATTTCTGCAGAGCCTTAAAAGAACTATGGTTCGCCCGCAGCAATTTTCTTCCCCCACGCCGCGTCACATAATCTTGGCGGGGAACCACACATAACTTAAAAAAATCACAACTTAGAACAGTCATAACTTAGAATTCTTGAAAATATATCCGGACAAGTTAGAACTATTATAACTTAGAACTGTCGTAACTTAGAAATCCACAACTTAGAACTGTTGTAACTTAGAAAATCATAACTTAGACCTACCATAACTTATAACCACGCAACATAGAACTATCATAACTTAGAAACACATAACATAGAAACATCATTACTTAGAAAAGCATAACTTAGAACGATCATAACTTAGAAACACACAACTTAGAACTATCATAACTTAGAAAAACACAACTTAGATACACACAACTTAGAACCACACAACATTGAAATATCATAACTTAGAATGTCATAACTTAGAACAGTCACAACTTAGAACTATCAGAACTTAGAAACACGTAACTTAGAACTGTCATAAGTTAGAAACTCATAACTTAGAAAGTTCACAAATTAGAACCACATAACTTAGAAAATTCTAACTTATGTGTTTCTAATTTATGTTTCTAAGTTATGACAGCACCCCGGGTTAACAATCCCCTCGTCACCCATCTCCCTCGCACATCACGGCCGATGAGATGGTGACTTCGCCGAGCAGGCCAGCGAAATTTTGACGCGAGGGGTCGTGAGGGGGAGGGGAGCTCGCATAACGAGGAGAGCTCTCTCGAGGATGTGGTTAACGCGGGACTTGTCGTTCGCGGTTGAGAGCAACGAAGGTGGAATTCTATCTGCCGCTGCGAGCGCAAGCTGCCTTTCCTTTCTCATCCCACCCTCTTCCTCTACGTCGAGGGCCCGTCGTCACAGATATCTCCGGAACGGATTTAAGCTCAGGATATATCTGCCTTCCCAAAGGGCTCATCAGACTTCTATAATCTGATAGGCTTTTAAAGTTTTATATAATAATATTATGTATGTGCTTCAGATACATTTCCTGTTAGAGGTTGTAGTTAGGAGCAGTGATATTTTGCGAAAATATTTCGAGACAACATACACTTCAAAGCACTGCGGATTGTCTGTAACATGGTCAGGTTCGTGTTAACTGTTAGCGCACGAATCACGAAGGTTCAGTGTCGGAGTTACAGAATCCTGAGTGGTTCGGTCAAATGTGGAAACGACACCACCAGCCAATGGATGTATGACAACAGCTAATGTGTATATATTCTACTGAGTGCTTCGTTTTTTTTTTTCGTGGAAAATCACTGGCCCCTAGTTGTGGTGTTCCTCACAAAGAAAACAAGATGTTACCAACATAAAAAAGAAGCCTACTTTCCTATGCACATGTATGCGAGTAAACTGAATGAAAAAAAACCACAATTTAAGACTCATGAAAGTAACAAGCTTGTTAAAATGAAACATTTATATTTATATTATTTTGAAAATAAGTGTCTCACTTAAAACACATCAGTTTACATTACTTTACCAAAGTAAAGTCCATTTACGTTCACTTCACGCTTTCTTGAAGCCCTGCAAAATTATTTCCAGTACATTCCACTGCTTAATGCAGACAAAGCTTAACTAAGCCTGGAAAATTACACCAAAGGGACATCGAATCGCATTTGCGCGCACTCAATTTATGCATATTTTACATTAGAACTATTTATTACTGGACACTAGCAACATATATATTTCCTCACTGTCTTATTAATATTGATTACAAATAAAATACTAGAATTAAAAAAATAATAATATTTTAATTAAAAACAAAATTTTTTTACTTTTATGAACACTATTATAAACCACTTGTGAAACATAACACATTTACGAAACAAACAAACATGACTTGTGAAACATAACACATTTACGAAACAAACAAACGTGTCATACCTGGGGCGATTTTTCAAAGATGTGATTTAAAAAATGCGAAGATACTATAACAATTATTTAAGTCTGGTGGAGTTCGCTTAGTTGTTTTCCCAAGATGTGACATACAATACGCTATCTTACAAAATGGTGGACAAGAGGCTCAGCCTATAAAGTTTAGTTGAACTTGCTTTCATGGTTTTGTAAATGCAGCATAGTAATAAATGTGTTTATGTAGCCACCATTTCCGAAATTTCACCCACCTAAAAGATACGAATTTACATGGCGTACCGTAGTATTCATTGTGCCAAGTTTGGTAGGAATCGGTTGACTTTTTCCAAAGATACGATAAAAAATTATTTTTTCATGTGGCACTATAAGAAGCTTTGATGATTGATTTAATGATTGATGTTGATACTTTCATCGTAAGAAGTTTGGTCGATATTAGTCTAACGGTATAGCAAATAAACCAAATTAACCTAAGATATTCATATAGCCGCCATGTTTAAAATAAATGCCATGTGCGTTTAAATCGCAAATGATATCATGGCGTAACGTAGTGTTTCTAACCTGCAAAATTTGGCGGGAAAATATTGAGTAGTTTCTGAATATATCATGTAAAAGCTGGATCTTTTCGTGTAGAGCTACCTTACAAAATGGTGGACCAGTAGCAATATACCTCTATAAATAAGCTATTTACACGATGGACTGTCAAAATACCAAATTTAGTTTTAATTGGTTAAGTAGTCCTCGCGATATGGAATGGTGCCATAAATATTAAAATGGCCACCACTGAAAATAAGTCCATGGAGTGGAACAAAACTGTAAAATTGTATTTCGTTACTAAGTACTACAAGTGTATCGAATTTGGTGAAATTCGGATCACGGTTAGGCGTTAAAAGGGGGGGGGGGGGGAGATGTACAGACACACACAGACGTCTATACAGGAAGAGGGTTACCATTAGCTTTTCTCCGGAAAGAAGGGTAATGACAATGTAATGGTCACTATTGATAAGGCGGAAACCATATTTCAACGAATAAAAAAATATATTCTGTGGTTTGTGATCATGATCGGAGAACGATCGTAGTTATCATGTGTGATCAGGTTCGCGGAGCAAAAATCGCATTAGAAATCAAGTTATCTTTGCTGATCACGTGAAAAAATTATTTTACTGAATGATGTTCAATCTTGGGAGTGGAGAGCGTTCAGAAATAATTACTTTTAATTTTTGCATTTGAATGTTAACGAGTTTTCCTATAAGGCAGAGTACTGCAGATATTGTTTGGCGCGCACTGTTAAGGAGCTCATAAAAGTATTTTATTGTTATAAGCTTTACGTAGAGTTTTATTTTTCAGAATTATCAGCTACTATAGTTACATAAAATCTTAAGTTTTGGCTGAGCATTGACCAACACGAATTGGCAACGCAAAGATAAAAATAATCTCTTGTTTCCTCAACGTGTGTAATAATTATATACAACTTATAGTCTCTGAATATTAAATTAACGTCAAAAAAGAGCATCAAATTATTCAGTCAACCAATGCAAAGTATGGATTACCAATTAATAATATAATTTTGAGTAGACCTAGTAATTCGTCACCTAAAGAATATAATTTATGGCCTCTGCTATTCTTAGACGGTAGTACTTAATAACGTTTCACCGATAGCATAAAGTAATTCTAAGTGAACTAAACAAATTGGCATGAGACAATAACATCCACCTAAACAACTGTTTCAGTCTATCAACGCATTCTACCGAACGAATGGTCGATAACTCTTTGTGCATGACTGTACGACGCAGCACTAAAAAACTGTTTCAATTTTAATGTATAGTTTAGTGCAATACTCTAATTCGAAATATCTGAACTGTGCTTTTCAATCCGACCTGTAACATATCTCACAGAATAAACTGGTAGCCACTTACACTATTATTTTGGAGTTACAAATTATTTGCTACAAGGAAAGGGAGAAAAACATTCATAAAACAATAATCTCATTTCCTCGATTTATAGTTGAACATGAAATATTGACGGGAACGAACTGAAATTACAGCATGTTAATAATGTCTTTGTAAAGTAAATACCCGTAAACCAAGTATGAAAAAATTCACTTTCTGTGCTAGTCCAAACACAGCTCATTGGCAGTAAATCATAAAAATTAAAGCAGAATTTATATGATGACTCCAGTGGCATTATAGTCCATGGCCCTGCCTACCAAGGCTGCAGCACGAGTTAAAATGGAGGAATGGATGTAAAATAAAGTCCTTCTTCTATACGTAGTATAAAACGAAGTCGCCCGGCCGCGTGTGTCTGTGTATTCGGCTAAAACTTTTAAACTACTTGATGAATTTTTACGTGGTTTTCACCATCATTTAGAGAATTATTCGAGGAAGATTTAGGTATATAATATATTAATATTTATTGTAAGGATAGTAGAGAAATGTCAACGTTTTCTAATCAAGTCGGACAAAGCCGCCTTTCGGGCGCCTACATGGCTTATGCTGACTGAACCACAAGAGATAGCCTACACCAAACTAATGTACCACAGAATTGTAAATCTCAAAAACTTCTACAAAAAAGTTTGTGAGAGCATATTTTTTTTTTTTTAACATTTAAGGATTGCCCACAGTAACCATTTTTGTCTTTCGCTTACGAAGACTTTTTGAACAACACAATATAAATCCTATGTTAGTTACCTTAAGCGTTTAGTGTATATACTTACTGTAAACCTAAACAAAGCCATATTTTTAAATCACACCCGAGCGAGGCCGGAGCTGTCGCTAGTCTATAAATTAAAATTTTAATTTTAAATTTTAGAATAAAGATTATAAATATAAAAAATTGCAAAAAAAATGTATCACACCAGTATTCCTTAATAAGCGCCACGTCGAATAATTTTCATTTGAAAAGGTTGTCTTTAAAATTCATGCGTAGAGAAGAAATTTCATTCCGCTTGGTTCCCCGTTTAAACTGTGTGGCTACGTGCTTGGCAGGCAGACACATCAACAGTACAGAGCGCGTTGTAATGGGCCACGTTACCAATAGAGCAGAGAAAAATTTACTCTCCTAGGGACATTATGTATAATGGAGTCGAAAGAAGGTGCGACTAAAACGTGTAAACCCTTCATTTGCGGAAGTCACGGAATCCTCCAACAAAAAAATAAAATAAAATAAACGCGGCGATTTTAATTAAAGTCATAACTTATCTTCCTTTTCAGAGAGCCTCTGAAGCAGCGTTCAGTCGTGATTAACCGGGGCGGAGGCGTGATTCATGGCAACGCGTAATAAAAGGAGGTAAAATGTTGCCGGCAAGGGAGCCAGGCGGAAACTAAAAATAAATGAAACCAAGCTTTTACGGATCATCATTGCAAGCTGATGTCAAGAAACCAAGAGAAGTTTATTACAGATAGTCTCCAACGCAAACTTTCGAAACAAGAGAACTAAACTTCACGGGATTGGCGTAGAATTTCAATAACAAATTCATATTTTAATTGCATGTGTCAGTCTGTAAAGATTACGTAATTTCATTACCAAAATAAAACTTTCTAAAATATTTTTAAATATCCTTAACTACTCAAATTTAAAGCCATGTCACACCGCCCCCTCCCCCCTC
Source organism: Dryococelus australis (assembly GCA_029891345.1). Taxonomy (NCBI): domain Eukaryota; kingdom Metazoa; phylum Arthropoda; class Insecta; order Phasmatodea; family Phasmatidae; genus Dryococelus; species Dryococelus australis. The sequence goes on along the minus strand of CM056995.1, from coordinate 332,250,959 downwards.
CAACCCGAAACCAACACACACTTCGTTTCCGATGACATGTTCTTCCCAAACGAAGTTTGGTTACGCGATAGTAGATCTTGCGACGCCCTTCTCAAAAGGGCGTGGCAAGGGGCTTATACACAGCCCAGCAATGCAATTGAAAAAACATATCTCAAAACAATAGTACAAGACAGCGCAACGTAGTGTAAGGATTTCTGGCAAAAACACACATGGATTCTCTCAAAACATGTTATAGGTACTTTATTCCTTATACAATACAACATGATTCATCAGGGATTCCCAATATTTAGTTTTAAGAATGATTCCCATGAGAAAATACAGCAATTCGGGGTATTGAAATACAATGTTAGTAGAAAATACAAATTTGCCTATGATAAATTATTTTATAAATTACAATACTGAAATAACTTACTTTTTACACACTCCAAAATTGAAGGGGATAAGTAATCACCCAAAATATAGACAGTGGTGATTATATATTATTATATGTGATTATGCTATGACACGAATGTTTTCTTTTAGTTTACTCCTACTTATTTTTACAAGTTTTTATGTAACTTGCCTTGTTAGTTAGTTTGTACGTTCGAGTGAAATCTTGCAAGTCGATTTTAAACCACTTTCCATTATACAATTGAGCTGAAATTTCGCATAAATGTGTAGTTCCGATGACAATACAATGCGATGGTACCACTGAGCTGATCTGATGATGGAGCCGGAAGCTGGCTATAGGAACTCTACAACTACATGCAGTAAACGTCGTATCGAGTTAGTTTTACAGAATCGAGTGACAGTAAAATGGAGATTAGAAGTGTCACTGCTGTTGTGTGCATTACCTTTTTTGGTAGCGGCAAATGGTTCTGAAAACTATTATTATAGTTTGCTCCTACAGTATGTCCCGTATCGGAATGAAAGCGAACTACTGGTCGATCACGATATATCATGATGATCTTTCTGCGCAAGGGAAAGCCGTATTCGTAATACAAACACATGGTTGGAGACTAAAAAGTGAAAAATAAAATAATTGTATAAAACTTTTAAAACCAACCTTTTATTTATAAATGTACTAAGAAGAGAAAAATAATTATAATAGTTACACAATTTGTATAACTTGTAAGATGTCGAACAGCCGTAATAAATTTACTACAAATTAATATGTTTGTATCAATTTATATTTACTATATAAAAGCTTGGCGCTAATAGTAAAGAGACTTACGCACGATATGTTCTTCCTATGCTTACGCAAATGTGATATACGTTCTATATTGTGAATAGTTAAGAGCCTTACGCAAGAGATGTGCTTGCTACGCTTACGCAAATGAGGTATACGTTCTACATTATGCCAAGCTTTTATGTACTAAATATAAATTGATACAAACATATTAATTTATAGTCAAGTTTATTATGGCTGTTCGACAACATCGTACGAGTTCTACAAATTGTGTAACTGTTATAATTATTTTCTCCTTTTATTGCATATATAAATAAAAGGTTGGTTTAAAAAGTTATTTTACACGTATTTTATTCATAAATATTATGTTTCACAAAAAAAAAAAAAAAGGCTTCAGTTCAAAGATTCTGGAAATTCAATTATTTTGTAATATTAGATTATACAATTTTAACATTTTCACTAAAACGTGATTTTTTATGTGTGTTTAACAATTACTCATTATTATATGTCTTTCTTTTGGGTTATTCAAAATTATGTTCTTAACTTTCCTATTATTTTACTACCATGACTACATCTTTTTAAAAACATTGCTGCATTTCAGCATTAAAACAGCCATCTAAAATCCCTAGTTTTATCCCTAAATGGCTGAGTTCACAAAAGCATTAAGATTTCACTGAATAATCTTTTGAGTTTCATAAGTAGTGTTTGGTCACAAAATGGCGGTTACCGTTAAGCATAAAAAAACTTTTACAAAAATTCTATCAGTCAATTACTAAGAAATTCTATCCTTAAAAATAGTAAAAATGTCCTATCTTTATGGATGGACATAGCCGCCATCTTGCCTATTTTCCGACCTGAAGGGTCAAAGTTTCATATAATAACAGTTTACTTAACTTGTGGAGAAGTCCAGGAGGAAAGTCGGTCTCTGACGCTATCGACCACCTCCCACCCAATGTTTTATACTCTAGTACCATATTTAGAATTCGGCCAATCAGGGCCCAAGAGAACATTCGATAATAGTCTTGGGACGTGAAAAAACTTATTTTTTGGTGCCGACTTCCGTCCACGTGGCCTCCCTTCCGGCAACCATGTCACCAGTAGCGCCACTATTTCGTATGGCTGCCGCTCAAAGCTCCACCATCCACGAGCTCGCCAGAATACCCTTGGCGCTGGCTGCAGCCAGAGGCTATTTTGCGTCGTGGAGTGAAGTGTTGTCAGTCATAAAGCCCCTTCTAACAAGGGCAAATACTGCAGAATCGTCCAGCAAACACGTAATTCAGGTTGGTGTTACTTTTGCGTGTAGGAATGTATTTTTAATTTTTAATAATAAAACTGTATTTCATGGGTCGTAGAACCCAGTATTTTTCCGTTGCCTCGCAGTCAAACAGTATATTGAGCGGACAGTCAAAGGCAGATATGGAGATACTTGTCTCAGTCTCCCCTCCTGAAACGATGTCTAGGTTTAGAATATGGAGAAAATGCCAGGAATTATGTCGGACTGGCCACTCCCGGTATAGGCCATGGATCACCATCCTAAGGGAAAATTCCAGCCAAGAGAAATCTTCAATCGCTCCATCTTCCGACAGATCCGCCAGAACAAACAAGACAGACGAGTGCAATCATCACACAGCTCCAAGAAGATGTAACTAGTTTCAACTCCAATATTATGCAAATTACACATCAGAACTCCAGAACATCAGAACAAGAGCCAAAACCTCCTGGACAAGAACATATCAAATAGACTAGTCTAATGGATAGAATTTCTTGGTAATTACCTAACTACACTATCTACCAAAGAGAAATAGGGCATCCATGAAGATAGGTAATTCAGTTCGTCAGTTGACTTGTGTTTCACGCCCTTCGGCGTAGGACCGCTGGTGTTTGTCCGTGGTATCATGAACACAGAGGCCTATTGTAAAATTCTAAATAATGAAGTGCTTCCAACATTGTTGCGGTTTTACGGAATGGACCCGTGTTACTTCCAGGATGACAATGCCAGGTGCCATGTTTCAAGGGCTACTCTGCAGTGGTACGCCAACAATTTTCGCGGATTGTACTGGCCCGCCCAGAGCCCCGACCTCAACCCTATAGAACATCTTTGGTACGAATTGGATCGCCGGGTGAGGGCTCTTCAGGCGCGGCCAAAATCCATTGCCCAAATCACGGAATGGTTGCAATGGTTGCGATGAATCACAGTGGATGTCCTGTAAACACTCGTAGAGAGCATGCCAGACAGGATGGCTGCTGTTATAGCCGCAAGAGGTGGCCCTACGAGATTCTAATGTGGTGACAACCACCGAGCAAATATTGTGGAGAGGTGCCCAATTACTTTTTGGTAGATAGTGTATAAGAATATACATATACTCTTACACCTAAGTAAAGGTAAAACACAAATGACTACATGGACATTAAAAACACCTTACACACTGTATGGTAATGAGAACCCTAGGGGAAAAAAAAAACAAAAAAAGGAGGATGAAGAAACATCTTATAAGCTACATGATGATGAAAACACTTACGAAATGGGCATGAGATTTGAGAGATTGAGTTTCCCCTGGGCTTCGCCCCAAGGAAAATACCTAAAAACAAAATCCCCTCAAAAGATAATACACAATATGATACAAGATGCTACAGGATAAAAACAACTCCATACATATGCAAATCAAATCTCTTACAAATCAGATTACTCTACCCTTCAAATTTCACAATTTCAAACCAGTAGCTTCAGGTGAAAAATCCTCTATGAAATACTTAATTTAAATTGTGACACGTGGGCTTTATTAAAACTACCTGGTATTTTTTTTCATCCTCCAACAACACCATGATTGGAGAGAGAAAATGCTTTACCTTATAAGGACCTGAAAATTTGGTTGCCAACTTGGCACTAAATTGAGTTGCTGTATTGCTCAAAATATGTGTTTCAAAGTATACCTGGTCCCCACCTTTTAACAAGACAGACCCACTGTGATAAGCATTCCTCGATGCTATTTTGGTATGATATTTCTTCAGATTTTGAGAGGCTCCCTCCCATATATCCTTAAGGTCCTTTTGGTCAATGGTATACCAAAAGAATTCATGGAGACTCCATGAATTAATGAGTGGATTTAAAAGTCTCCTCCCGAAAAATAATTCAGCTGGAACCTTTTTGGTGGCAGAACTTACTACACTGTTAAAAGCTAACGTTAATTGGTGTAACACCATATCCCAGTCTTTATGGAAACCTGCCTGAAACGCCCTTAAGGCTGCCTTCATATTCTGGTTGTATCTTTCCACTAAATTAGCCTGGGGATAATGTGGTGTAGTCTGTATCAACTTGATCCCCCATGAAAAAGCTAAATTTTTAATTTCAATGCTAACAAAATATGTAGCATTATCTGTCACTATACGTATGGGGGACTCGAAAATCTGGAAACGCTTTTGACAAAGTAACTTACATATTTAAACTGACTTCATGACCCGAAGTGGAAACAGAAATATAAATTTAATGAAACTATCAACTGCTATGAGTATAGAAGAAGAACTAGCAGTGGTCCTAGGCAATGGTCCAAAAACATCCAAATAAAGTTTTCCCCAAGGAAAACTGGCTACTGTGGCACTGTAAGGACTCCTTATCTTAACATTTCGCGGTTTTGCCTTTTGACAATCCTTGCATTGTTTTACAAGTTGTTCCACATCCTTCACCAACCCTGGCCAAAAGAACATTTCCTTGACATGAGAAATAGTTTTGTCCTGGCCCAAATGACAACCAAAATATGTGTTATGGAAATAGTGAAATATTGTATCACGTAATACCTGAGGCACAAAACATTTAAAATTACGTTTTTTGGGGTCTACATGACCTATTGGGCCTTTACAAACTTCATAGGACCCACCCTTACCAGCATCCATGTCTGCCTTTAATTTCACACACTCAGGATCAATTTCCTGATGCTGTTGTAACTTCAGGTTAGCGTGGGGAAACTCTTTCTGAACCTGAATTTTATGTACACCATTTTTGCCACCAGAACGGAAAAAACCACTATCTACTTGAACCTGTAGGTATACTAAATTAGGACATACTGAATATTGTTTATCTATTGATTTGCAAACTGTGTTACAACCTCTACTTAATTGATCTACTACAGCAACTTTTTCAGGAGGGTCAATGCAAAATTTATCTGAATCAAACATGCGGGATAAGGCATCAGCCACATTATTATCCACTCTTTTGATATGTTTGACATTAAATTTAAACCTGGATAGACAGACCAGCCATCTGGCTAACCTACCAGCTGGTTTATTGGTAGCCAAAAACCAGCTAAGGGCCTGATTGTCAGTGTGCAATTCAAATTCGTCATTCTCCAAGTAATCGCAAAGCTTCTCCATTCCAAAGATGGCTGTCAATACCTCTTTCTTGTAAGCTGAGAACTTTTGCTCGGCATGAGTAAGAAATCTACTAGCATACACTACAGGAATTAAGCTGTTATCATCTCTTTGCAGAGCACAGCTCCCAATGCCATTGAACTGTTATCTACTTGGAGAAGTTGGGTAAGTGCAACACTGGAGGAGGTACTAATTTTTCCTTCAAAAAAGAAAAAGCCTGGTCCTGGATGTCGCCCCACACAAATTCAACATCTTTACATTTCAAAGCATTTAAAGATTCTGATATGTTTGCGAACTCTGTGATAAATTCGGAATAGAATCCTACCATCCCCAAGAAACACCACAGTCTTTTAAGGTTTTTTGGAGCAAGGAAATTCACGATATGTTGGATCTTTCCTGGATCCATAATCAACTTCCCTTCAAATATTACAAAGCCTACATAACGAACATAGGTCTTCGCCCATGTCACCTTTTCAGGATTGACGGTTAGTCCCGCTTACCTAAGGAAGGACAGAAAAAGCCGGAGATGTCCAATATGCTCTTCAAAACTATTACTATAGACACATTCATCATCGATGTAAGTGAATAAAAATTCATACTGAAATCTTCCCAAAACCTGAAATATAACTCTTGACATGGCTTGAGGCCCACAATTTACCCCCATCGGCAATCTCCGCCACTGATATTGTCCCCATGGATTGACAAAAGCCAAAATCTCTCTAGACTCTGGGTGTGATTCACATTGTAAGAAAGTGGAATTGGGATCAAACGCGGAGAAATACTGAGCGTTCCCTACATGTTGAAATACAGATTCCATTGTTGGGAGAGGCTAAGGATCTACAAAAATCAATTTGTTTACCCGGCAGTAATTGCAAATCACGCGATACTGCTCAGGTACCTTTTTCAGCAGGAGAAAAGCCGGACTAGAATAAACACTAACAGAAGGTTCAACAATATTATCTGCTTGCAATCCATTAACAATAATGTTAAATATCTTTAATTTTGGTGGAAATACACGATATGCACTAACAAGACAGGCTACTGATCCTTAAGTCTTAAAACAATTGGGTGCTTACTATAGTGACCTAATTTCTTTGGGATAACATCTGAAATCCTAACTGTAACTCTTTTAACAGTTGTTCCTGATCATGATCTTTGCTTTGATTTTGAATGACAATAACCTGAAAATTAAACTTCCGGGAAGTAATAGCTACTTGTTGATCTTTACAAAATGTGAACACTAGCTCTTTCTTTGCTACATCAAAACAAACTCTTGTTTTTTCCCAGAAATCTACTCCTAACAACAGTTCATGACTCAAGTCTGGAAGAATTTGGAATTCAAATTTCCAATTAGAACCCTCAATTATAATTTTGAATATAGCAGTAACTGTGAAGTTATCACACCACCATTGGCTGAAGAGAAACAGATGGCTTACTATTTCTGCACTTTAATTAAACCCTTAGGCATGTTTCTCAAAAGGTAATTACAAAAGGAATGGTCTATCAAAGAGCAAGTAGCCCCTGAATCCACAAATGCAGCTACCTTAACCTGATCGGAAATAATTACAGGATCATATAACAACCCAAATTTACACTCTATTCCTAAGGTATTTATGGAATGATCCCCAGTTACCTTCCCTTTTTGCGGACAATGAGCTTTTATATGCCCTTTCTGTTGACACAAGAAACCAACTATATCTTTGCCTTTATCATACTTAGAGGTTTCACCATTAACCTTCCCGGTCTGCGTGTACCATGTCCGAGTCTGTATCCTATTATTACCAGCACTCTCCTTCCCTTACTTTACGAACAATCCTGCATAGTGCGTTCTACATCTGTGACTAAAGTAAAAAGTTGTTTTAAGGTTGTGGATTGGGCGGTAAAGGCAATAAAAACCTGCTATGTCTTGGAAGTAGGTTAAAAAACATTAACTGGGTAAAGTAATCCTAAGCACATGGGTAGCCAAGAACCCCAACTATTCCTACAATTTCCTGTACGAAATTCTGCATACTCTGAGTTGGCAATTGTCTTTTTTCCATTAATTTCATACGCAATTTTGAAACAGCTACCTCACTCGAGTCTTGGTTAATGCAGACTTTAGCCAGCCTCTCAAAACTCCAATTGTCATCCCTTGCTTTACAGAAAATAGGCTGTAGCTCTTCGGATACTTTAAAAGTTACAGCTGCATACACTACTTGCTTAGAGCAAACAGTCAAAGTGATGATTGATTGTAAAGCTACAAGAAAATAAACTTCTGCCTCCAAAGTAATATTATCTAAAACTGGCAATATAGTCGAGAGTTCTGATGGCATGTATTTTAATAACACGAAAACAGGAGTTGGTTCACTCATGGTCATGCTGGCAGAGTTCTCTCCCTCATCATATTTATTCCGAACCAGAGCCCGAGCCTTCAGCCTCAACTCTGCTATGCCATCGCCATCGGCAATTGTTTCTCCCGCTTCCGAAAGAAGCTGAGCCAGCGCAGGCTTGCTCAGCTTCTGTATCTACCCCGTGGACATCGTTGAAGTTAGAAAACAGGTAACACAAAAAAAAAAAAAAAAATCCAACAAGTATCTAAGCCATAGAAATGAAACTGGAAGTGATTGAGCTGGAAAATTTACTTTCCTCACAAGACAATTCATGCGCATACCCAAAACAATATTTACTATGCCAAGAAATCAACAAAATCCGCATACAATTCAGCAGAGTGCGCAGGGAAAATCTGCGACGCCATTCTCAAAAGGGCGTGGCAAGGGGCTTATATACAGCCAAGCAATGCAATTGAAAAAAAATATATATCTCAACACAATAGTATGAGACAGAGCCACGTAGTGTAAGGATTTCTGTCAAAAACACACATGAATTCTCTCAAAACATGTTATAGGTACTTTATTCATTATAAAATACAACATGATTCATCATGGCTTTCCAGTATTTAGTTTAAAAAATGATTCCCATTAGAAAATACAAGTCGTTGTATTGAAATACAATGCTAGTAGAAAATACAAATTTACCTAGGATAAATTATTTTATAAATGAGAATACTGAAATAACTTACTTTTAGACACTCCAAAATTGAAGGGGATAAGAAATCACCCAAAATAAAGACAGTGTTGATTATATATTATTATATGTGAACATGCTATTACACGAAAGTTTTCTTTTTCTTTTACTCCTATTTATTTTTCATGAATATAATGTTTCACAAAGAAAAAGGCTTCAATACAAAGATTCAGAGAATTCAATTATTGTCGCAATATTAGATTCTACAATTTTAACATTTTCACTAAAAGGAGATTTTTTTAAAATGAGTGTTCCACAATTACTCATTATTATATGTCTTTCTTTTTGGTTATTCAAACTCATTTTCATAACTTTCCTATTATTTAACTAGTATGACTACATCTTTTTGAAAACATTGCTGCATTATTGCAGTTTTATTGCATTATTTTAAATCGAACATTTTGAAGTCCACTTAGGCTGCAAGATTATTGTTGCTACAACACTGGTTAAAACTCTGCAAGCTCAGTGAATTGGTTCTTGCAAGGCCTTTCCCAGAAAATATTAATACAAGGAGAAAAAATACACTCATACACTAGATATAGCAATAATTTTGTACATACCTCAGCACCTGTCGCTCCAAGTAGATTTTCCACACAAAACCTGAACATCACAGAGAACGGAACTTTGAAAAAGTAAAAAAAAAAAGTGGAAAATGCCAATATTGAAATTTAATCAATACCCCCTGTAATAATGTAGAATAATTTAATTTTTCCCTTTATATTATATTCGTTCTGAAATTCTTATAAGTATAATATTTCACTTTTTAATGAATATATAATTTTTACGTCTCAGTACAAGCATCAGTAATTTTTTTTTCAAATATTTGATACAACAAAATACTTAAATTCGGGTGTGCAGTGTGGCTTAAGCAATAAACATTCAAAGAAAATTGTTATGCCAGGAATTTTACTGTTTTTTTTTTAAGTGAATAGGTAACATAAAAAATCTACAATCCTATGAATTCTGGACATGGAAACAAATATAAATTATAAATTAGGGCGTAGAAAGATAGAAAAAATAAATAAATGACACGTGCTTAGGAAACATGTTACTGAATACATAAATAAAAATTACACATAATTATTGTATTGATGGCTTAAATACAGTTTGGTGAGCGTTTCCCTAAAATGAATGTTTATGGCTAAATAGAGCACAGAAGTAAGAAGGCTGCAGTTATGGATTCTGTAAATTAAAGGCTGTTCGCGATAAAGTGAGTACTTCTGAAGTCAACCTCCGAAAAAAGTCACTGCTCCTAACATCATATATTTTAACGGGCGCACTAAGTGACATGCGCCCAGTAAAGTTGGTAACGATGGATGGAAAGTAGTTCCATTATTTTAACATCGAATTAAAAAGGGTTAGGCAACCATTCGTGATAACTTCAATTATTCCTTTGGTTTTCTGCTATTGTTTGCATGGAAGAATAAAAATGACCAGATTTGTAAAATATCCCCCCCCCCCCCAATAATTTCACAGTTTCGCCTCACCAACGCATGAATAAAGTGACGTGGTACCTGACAATGTTAATTTCACATAAGGCGGAAAGATACACAACGTGCATACAAGTAGATCTTAAGCAGGGCTTTCAAAAATGCTCGTTTTACCGTGAGCAGCCTCTAATGATGTATTAACGTATCTTACTTCACCCCTTCAGGGAAACGCAGGTTTGCTAGCTGGAAGAAAGATGTGACATTTATGGACATCGCTCTGCAACTTTGATCGGAGAGGTGAGTGGGGTGGGGGTGAAATAGGTGGAGATGGAGCAGTGAGGGAATGGCATGGTGGGGGAAACGGGAGCGCCCAGAGAAAAATCCACCGATCACAAGCAAATGTCCTTGTTCTAGCTCGCCGGGAATCGAACCTGATTCTCCGTGATGGTACACAACCGCTAAACTGCCAGGACAGAAAATGCGGAGAGACTTAAACTGGAGTCACGATAGCCCGGCGAACACGACACGACAGAACAACACGACGTCAGAGCTCGACGGGATTTCACATTATATTTTATTCAGTGTTCACAATACCCCGACGAAATCTGCCCGACAAGTGTGTTAGTTGGCTGTTGGAAAATCCTACACCGGCGAGTTATCATTATAATATCCAATATTTTCTTATTTAACTAACGATAAAATTAATGATAATTTTAATTTTAACAGTGTTTAAATTTATACGAAAGAAAAAAAAATCAAAAACAAACCAGAACATAATTTTGTCGGTAAGTTAGATTATTATTTAAAACAGTAGGAAAATACGCACAAAATTTCGCTTTCTAATGTAGTAGCGACATTTTTGCGCACCCCGGCGTGCGTGACACGACAGAAAGTAGAAAAAGAACCTACTTTAGTCGGGCTGTCGGGGCTGCGATTTTTGTCGGACCGACGACATAGTGACCTGGCTTTTCATTGGCTGCTGCTCATATTTCGTCTTGTCAGAGTTGTCGTGTCGGGTTCGTCGTGTTATTGTGACTCCAGGATTAGTTCCAATCGTTAACACTATCTTAAAGCAACAGATAAGTCCGCACTTTACCACGGAATTTAAACCATGACCGCTCGCGCAGCATAAGGCGGCGTTCTGCCAACCTTGTGCGTTTAATATGCGCTATATTATACTACACCTTTTTATATAAAACGTAACAACTGGCACAAGACCTGAAAAATTCGCGGATTAATTTCGGGACAAGCTGGAATTCAAAAACTCGTACGTTCATTTTTATTTTGCAATTGGTGCATGCGGTATTTGACACCTCAAGTTGAATTGTGAGCCAATAATAAACACACAACAAAATGTAGGCCGAATCATCGCCTTCCGTAGTGATAGCAAGCAACCAATGATCTGCGTGATTGTAAGTTAGGCTGCGGAGTCCATCCTACATGTCAGTGAACTCGCGAATTCTTCAGGCCTCTACATTTCGTTTTCCGTAAACTTGAACTTGGTTTATCAGCTGAAGCAATACTTAAACTTATAGCCAACCGGTTAAAATATATTTATACCGAAAGGTCAACATAATTTAACATACTAACAGTTTTTATTTGATGTCGAGTTTCATTTATTCATAAAGAATTCAATGCATACATTAAAATTCTAAGGGAGAAGTGATTGAAATAAATGTATTTACGATACGCAGTCTTTCATGGCTTCGTACAAGCAGTGGCGGGAGCTCAAATTACGCGTAAGGCAAGGACGCACGTATCTTTAGGTTTAACATTTGTAGTCTTTTAACGTTAAATCTGCGCTCTGATTAACTCACCAGCCTAAATCAAATGCATTTCCAAGGTTCTCGATATTTGTTCTTTATACTAATTATATTTGCATACGCTGTGAGCAACTCTAAATACAAGAAGAATTGAAACAAAGAGACGCTTATTAGGAAGTGAGTTCACATTTCAGTTTATTCTACTGTTCCTCGGCAGGTAAGAACACGTGATTTTTTTCCATGACAACGCCAAGCCGAAGAGTATCGAAGACGAACCTCGATTACGCACTACGCCCCTACGGACTTCCGACAGTTTCCGTACAGCCAAGTGCTAATAATGAGCGCGACATCATCGTCATTTAGCCACGTTATTAATTTAATTGAAACGGAGGCCGAAACTTATTCTTAACTAGACGGGAATATGTAAATTGGCAAAGATAAAAATACACGTGTGCATTTAACGTACCATGAAATATAAGTTGATTACCGCATTGCAACTGAAATATTATGATCACCACTCGAGGCAAGCTTGTAATGCTAATTGAAGTACAAACATAACTCACTACCAAAACACTGGCAGATACTCACTAAAGCCAATTCGCGGTATTTTCACACTATTTGAATCAAAACTTTGAAAAATTAACCCAATGTATGACGTGTTTGATTGAGTCCGAAATATGCATTTACCACAAGCGCTTTATTCTTCTGTTAACATGAAGTTATCTTTTTTACTTTATCTATAAATTATAACATCTCGTTTATAATATATATGAATAAAAACAGGTGGAAAATAAGTGTGTTGGTAATGCCTAGTAACAAATAGTTTCTTATGCTGAGTATTATTAAGGCGAGTGCGTACTTATGCGGTGTGTTGTCCCTTCGGTGTAGTTTTATAGACGTAGTTAAGCTTTGTTTGCAAGAGCCGGAAGAATAGTCTTTAAGTATAACTTTAGCAGTGCTTCAGGAAAGTTGAAAGTAACCATTACTTTCGACCTCCCGCGGCGCAGTCGGTTGGTGCGCCACCGATTTGGGGCGTGGGAGCTCCTGGGTTCGAATCCCGGGTAAGGAATGAGTATTGATGTATGTTAGGTTATAAGTTAGTAAGCCGTCTCCTGCTAAGCTTTCAAGCATAAAACTGTTGGACGTTAAAAAGCCCTTGCAAAAAAAAATAACTTTACTATGGCGAGGCTACACCCCATTTGGAAACAGGTACCCTGATATACGGTGCACATACAAAATGGAATGACTGATAAATAAATCCATTCATATTCCGTGTACATCATCGTATCCATAACGTGCATTAGGATTATTTTCGGCCGGTACTGTATTCTGCGAGGCTCGGCGGCCAGTGACCTTTGAACTGCTTCGTGAACCGTGAAACTGTTCTACGTTATGATTGGTCAATATCACTACAGCCGACCTAAAATCATACACAAATCATTGCCGTGCCAACAAAACATGCGTTTTGTATACTAAAGTATAGCATGTATCATGGAATTGTTTGCAACACCTGAAACCTTAAATTAAAGTGAGTTTGAAAGGGTTTAAGGGAACCTCCTCCAAGCCATATTGAATTATTGGTTTTTCTTGTTCATTATATTATTCAAATAAAATTTGGGAAGTTTCTACACTTACTAATTATTGACCTCACAGAGCAGTATAGACATGAGAATTAAACTGCTAACTCGTATTTTCCTGCCAAATTTTCGCTGCATTAATATTGTTAAAGGCTGATCACGATAAAGTGAGCTCTTTTGAAATCAATCTGAGAAAAAACTCACTGCTCCTATATGCATATATTATTGTAGGTGCACTGAGTCACATGCTACCAGAAAATGTGGTAAATATGGATATAAAGTAGTTCCATATCTTAACGTTGAATAAAAAGTACTACGTATCCATTTATGCAACATAAATTATTTATTTCGTTTTCTGTTTTTTAATATTTATTTTTATTTTTTAATTTAATTCATCGAAGTGTAAAAATGAGCAAATTTGAAAAATATTTCCTTTTCTTATCATTTCACAGTTTCCCTTGACCAACACACGAATAAAGTGGTGAGGCCCATGGCTATGTAAATTTTTCATAAGGCGGAACATCACACAACGTGCATACAAGTAACTCTCAAGAAGGGCTGTCAAAAGTGCTAATTTTACCGTGAACAATCTATACGTAATAATGACTTCATAGTTCAATCGCTACGTCTGTACTTCTGCGTAAAGTCAATATTTATATCAGTTCGGTATAGGGCTGCAAGTTAAAAAAAACTCTAGAACACTATATGGAGGGGGGAGAGGGGGTGGGTCCTCTTAATTCTTTTCTTCTACATGTGTTGGCATTCTGAAGTAGGCGATGTATTCCAACGTTCATTTTTTTGGCATTAAACAGTATGATAGTGATAATTGAACGCATGGGTAAACACGGTGTAAAAAAAAAAAAAAAAAAAAAAAAAAAAAAAAAAAAAAAAAAAAAACCTGGGATTTCTCTTTTTTTTTTTTTAGTGGGTCTATTATTAACACATTTATTTTACTGGCGAAAAACTAACATGTGGTAGTTTACTTACAAAAAAACCTGAACCTGCACCTTAAATAACCACGCGCACACACTGGCTTGCACGGAGTGAAAACCCTGAACTTTGGGATAGTTACGTGATGTCATACCGTTTTCAGCTGCTGGGTTTTTTTCCAGACAACTGGAGAGTTATTTCGAGCTGTGAAAAACGGCTTTAAACCAAGTAGAAGACACGTTATAAATGAACGCCCTCGCAGGTTTGAAGAATTGCAGCAGGAAGGCGGTAAGAGGTATTACAGACATCCGTAAATCATCGTTCTACCACTCTCTGGTCGCTTACGCTGTCAAAAACTGTCCGCGAATTTTACCGCACCAGAATATCAACGTAAATGATTCGAAAATATGAATATAGTGCACTCACGGTTACTTCCAACGTTTTCTGAAGCTCTGCTGAAGTTCTACTTCCAGTGTGTTCCTCCGCCTCAGGGATCTCCCAAACCGGCGCGGGACCTGGCGACGCGGGAATGAGGCGGGAAATCCTGGCGGCAACTGTAGGCACCCACACCAGAAGCAGAGCGATTCGCTTGCCGGTGCGCCAGCGAGTGTAGTTGTGTGGTGATAATGTCGTCAGCTGAAGAAGCGTTATTAAATACAGTGTACACATTTCGCCACCCTTAAAACCTATTACCTGTGGCTGCAATAAGATATATTTATTAGTTGTTAATGACTGTTAGGAGGGCCTTACAAAGTGCTCACTTTATCGTGAACAGCCTATAACAAAAAATACTGTTGCATAGAGAGAACCATACACTTATGCTTGAATTCTAAGGAAATACGACAAGCGTTTTTATATATTCTTTCCAATGACCACTTTTCGAAATAGGTATTAAGTGTTATTGGTAATGATATTCTTTCTTACATGATATGCTTGTTTACATGTAATAATGAAAACTGTTACACTTAGTGTATTTATTTATTTATTTAGTTTCCACTTTCACACAACAAATGTGATGGGAATTGTCATACAGATAAACATGAATATATATAAGATGCAAAAATTACATAGAAAGTCTCGAAAAACATTAAATTATAATAATTATTAAAATATAAACACATTAACTTACAACAACTTATTGATTACAATGCACAATACTAAAAACATTACACAGCTGCAAAATTTTATAGCACATTATGTTCGCTAAAAATATGAATCTATACTATAATATGCATTTTCTAACATATATTTTGTAAGCAGTTTCTTGAAAACAGACAACTTGTTGTACTTCAGAGGCTGTTTCAGTGTTGTTGGTAGTTTATTAATCAATTTTACTGATGAAAGGAATGGGCTATGTTCAAATTTCTTTGTTCAGTGCGCTGTAATATGAATGTCTTTCTTTTGTCTCGCGTTGTAAGAATGTATATCCTTGTTTACGCAATAATTTAAGTTAGTTAATCCAAAAATAATAATATTGTAATGTTGCCAGGAAGTGGGTTAGCGTGCTTCTTTCTTAATCTCTGTCCATATGTTGTCCTTTCTGCTGTTCTTGAACTCTGTGTGATTCTGATCGCACAACGCTGGGTACAAGTAGCCTGCACAGTTTCGAATAGCCACAACTTCCTTCCGCCTGGCGGTGCGCGGGGAACGAGGGCATGCAGCGCACCTAGCGGGATCCCGCATAATTCCCGCTTCCGCCACAAAACAAGCGGAGGATTCTCGCTCTGGTATGCGTATTCTCATATCCCACGAGGGGCGCTGCTGTCCCGCGCGACAGCCGCTGCCGCTCGCGCTCGCGCCCCCGCGTCGCGCGCCGGTCCGGGGCGAGTCTTCGAAAATTACACCAAAAAACCACAATGCTCCACACCCATACGCTCTATGTTTAAAGGCTGTTCACGATAGAGTGAGCACTTTCGAAATGAAGCTTGGAAACAAGTCACTGCCCCTGCCCGCGTACATTTTAACGGGCACACTGAGTGACATTCGCCCGGTAAAGTTGGTAACGATTGCTGGATAGCAGTTCCATATTTTAACGTCGAATAAAAAGTGTTAGGTAACCATTTGTGATAACTTAAAATTATCCCTTTCACTTTCTGTATTTCTAATGCATCAAGGTGTAACATTAGGCAGATTTGTAAAGGATTTACTTTCTTAATAATTGTACAGTTTCACATGACCGACGCATGAAAAAAGTGACGAGGCCCATGGCAATGATAATTTTACATAAGGCGGAGGAATACACAAATTGCATACAAGTAGATCATAATCAGGGCTTTCAAAAGTGCTCATTTTACCGGTAACTGCCTTTAATAACATTTTGCCTAAGAATAATTTATTAATAGGTATTACCACCACACCATTTTCTTCCTATGTTTATTCATTTTAAATATAAACTAACCATTATAATTAAAATATAAAACATAACTAAAATTTTCATTTAATAAAAATAAGGCAAATTTGCGTTAACAAAAGTATAAACCGATTGTGATACATGGCATAGTTAGGAAACGACCAAACATGTAACACCAAGGGTGATTTTTCAGCGTTTTAATTTAAAAGTATGAAGAAACCACGAATAAAATATAGCAATATTTCTATTCCTGTGTATTCATGATAGCTCAAACACTCTTGGGGAAAATTTCAAATGTATAACGAAATGTTATGTTGATATATTTTTTAATGGGGAAAGCTCATGGTAACTAAAATGAAGTCATATAAAAGGCTCGACGAGAATTTTATTCAATTTGACAAAGTAACTGTTCGAACATAAGCTGTTGGTGAGGGAAGACCAAGTCATGTTGAGCTACTCAAATACAATATGTGATGAATCTGTATAGTCCATTCACGGTCACTTCCCACTTTCCTGGAGCCCTGCTAAAGTTACTTCTAGGATATTCCTCCGCGTCGTGCCACCAAGGTGGACTCAAGTATAGAAAGTTACAGCAAAGGGACAGCGCATTGCATTCGCGCGCACTCATGCCGGAATCACATAGCCCCGACCAAAACAGCACGACACCACCAAAAACGCAACTACGACACATTTCAATGTGGCTACTTGAATTTACAGCACGACCGACACTACGCTCTCGGCATTTAACCTAACTATTTAGAAGGCGCTGATAGGCTACGTTAGTTTCAAAGGCGGTGAACAAGAGGGAAATTTGTCATGCATAATGGCACCAATTGGTATCGCTAATGCATACAAAGGTAAAATTATTTTTTTAAGAGATAGATACAGTAATTATCAATTTATTTTTCTTTTAAGCTGCGTATTTACCGTTGTAGGGAAATCTTGCAATACAATTTAATTTTGCAAGGTTGTACATTCTGTGCGTCGTGTCGCACGACACGTCGATAAATATCAATCTTTCTAACCCAAAATTGCTGCTCGGACGACAAAATCGGTCGGGCTTACGACGATCTATCTTGTATTTCATTGGCTGTTGGCCGTCGTGTGGTGCGCGTCGAGGATATCTGATTCCGGCATCAGTGTAACAATATGTACCACTATACAAGTGAAAGTCGGGGAGAAACAAGGGCAAATTATAAAGAATATACGTACAAAATACCATAACCTATTTTAGTACTTATATTATTCACTTCTGCTTTCATCTTTATATAATCATACATCATCAATACTCAACGTGAATCACGTAGAGTTAAAGACTGTCCACGATAAAGTGAGCACTTTCGAATTCAACCTTCGGAAATGTCACTGCTCCTACCTGCATACGTCTTAACGTGCGCACTGAGTGACATGCGCCCAGTAAAGTTGGTAGCGATGGAGGGAGTGTAGTTCCATATCTCAAGATAAATTATTTATTTTACTTTATGTTTTTTTTAAAGCATCAAAGTGTAAAAATTAGCAGATTTGTGAAGAATTTTATTTCGTGATTATTTCGCACTTTCACTTGACCGACGCGTGAATGAAGTCATGCACCCCGTGGTTATGTTAATTTTACACGAAGCGGAAAATATACACGTGCATATAAGTAGATCTAAAGCAGGGGTTTCGAAAATGCTCATTTTACAGTGAACAGCCTTGAGAAAGCATTTCATAATAAATTAGGTAAACGCTACAAATCGCAATTACTAGTTAACCACCAAAACAGATACATGATCTCAAGGGCATGCTAAACGAAACTAAGCGACACTGCAACGATGCGTTAATGCTGACAATCATTATAAACTATACGAATGCAAATATTACAGTTGCAAATTAATCTACAAGAATCAAATACTTAATTACTTAACCTGGACACTAGGCTAACGAAGCCACCACAGACGCAGACAGTCCCCATCTGTCATGGAAAGGAGGGGCAGACCTCGAGGTCAGAAGCAAGGGAATTATCGGAGACAGTTGCTCGATATAGAATTTGGGCTAGCAAAAGCGTCGGAATCTAAGGCTTCAAACGCGCTGTCTAAGAGCGAGGAGTTGAATGATTCAAAACCCAGAGGCCTGAACAGAAACATGTGGCGATCGGAGTTGCAGTGCGTGACATGTCAGGAGCCAGCCGATGTGTGCACTTCATGTACGGCAACGCTGTGCAGGCACGTCGCGTGTACCAGGTTAAGTGTCCACAACGGCGATGTTCAGATCGGGAGACATTTGAACGTGTCCATTGCCGCCTGCGTGAGACTGGGACATTAGCATCTTGTGCTCTAGGCACATGTGTCACTCGGCGCACTCTACGCCTCGGAGTTGCAAACCGTCCGGGTGTCTCCGACTTGTGTCTTCTGATAACTGCAAACCACCTGCGAAAAGAAAGACGTACCAGTTAAGAACATAATTTTCGAGGCCAGAATTCGGAAACCAAGAATTTCCGGACCCATGTTGTATTAATCTTTCTTTTACTGTCAACATATGCAGAATTCATTCGTGCAATAAGGTCCGATATTTTCGGAACATTCTGTATTGCAAGGTGCTTTGGATTCCTCCCTTTACCAGGACACCGACGCGTCGCTCAAGTTTTCTTGATTTGTCTACGTTGACATCTTTCGTATAGGGTGTCCACGGTTAGGTGAGCACATTTGAAGCCCTAGTTACTTTTTCCTTTCATCCATTTTTTATTGTTTAACCATCGTTTTAAATAAATAATTCCATGTATGTAATAAACACAGTGTGTAGATTCCACCGTACTCAGAAGTTAACATCT
Source organism: Dryococelus australis (assembly GCA_029891345.1). Lineage (NCBI taxonomy): Eukaryota > Metazoa > Arthropoda > Insecta > Phasmatodea > Phasmatidae > Dryococelus > Dryococelus australis. The sequence goes on along the minus strand of CM056995.1, from coordinate 332,231,510 downwards.
AGGGCTAAAATAAAATATATTTATTTGATTATTACTCCAAAAGAGAGAGCTTTCAAAAGTGCCCACTTTACCGTGAATAGCCTATAGCAGTGTGGTTCCAGCTCACAAGAATTCTGAGCTCGTAGACTGACTGATGCATGGAGTTTTCCATGTTACGCCTGCTTTGGAAACTTCCCATTTCACGATCAAGAATGTTAACGAAATTTTTCTACAGTGTAAGCGAATCCCACTTTTGTTTTCTCGCCTTCTCTCCGAGGCCGGCCGGCGTAAATGGGCTGTCACAACACCACGTCTCGCAAAATAGGACACGTGGGCCTTCGATTTTCTATTCTACGGAGGCAAAGGTGAACGTTTATACTACACTCATAAATCGCTGCCGTGAAGCTTGACTGCAAGGGAGTGAGTGAATTATATTTAGGACTTGACAGCATTTTGTCCATTTACGCATGAAAAATGGGAAGAATAAAAAAAGTAATACCAACCACCACAATCGGAAGAACACAATGAAAATTAAGAAACAATAACATCCACACTGCCCATACAATGATTATGAATTTGACACGTCCGCCCTCACATTCAGTTAAAGACTGTTCACGATAAAGTGAGCACTTTAGAAATCAACCTAAAAAAAAAGTGACATGCGTTCAGTAAAGTTGGTATCGACGGATGGGAAGTAGTTCCGTATCTTAACGTCGGGTCAAAAGGTTTAGGTAACAATTTCTGTATAATTTAAATTATTTCTTTCTCTTTCTGATTTTTTTTATTCATCGAAGTGTAAAAATGAGCAGATTTGTAACATTTTTACTTTTCTAATAATTTCACAGTTTCACTTGCCGACGCATGAATAAAGCGATGAGACCCATGACCATGTTGATCTTAGATATGGGGGAAGAATACACAACGTGCATACAAGTAGATCTTAAGCAGGCCTTTCAAAAGTTCTAATTTTACCGTGAACAGCCTGTACGAGCTCAAGTGTTGGACTCATGCAATATTTTAATGCGCGATGTACTTGTGTTGAGCGTGTTTCTCGCAACCAATGAACAACGTACTGCATGCTGAATGCTGTTCATTGTAAAGTGAGCACTTAGAAATGAACCTTAGAAAAATATCACTGCCCTTGCATGCATAAATTTTAATGGGCGCACTGAGTGACATTCGCCCAGTAAGTTGGTAACGATGGATGGAAAATAGCTCCATATCTCAACGTCGAATAAATATTAGAAGTTAACTATTTGTGATGACTTAAAATTAATTCTTTCTCTTTCTGTTTTTTTTAAATACACGAAAGTGTAAAAATGAGCATATTTGTAAAGTATTTACTTTCTTAATGATTTCTCAGTTTCATTTGACCGACGCAAAACTAAAGTAATATGGCCCAAAGCAACGATGGAAGAATACACAACGTATACAAGTAAATCTTAAGCATGGCTTTCAAAAGTGCTCATTTTACTGTGAACAGCCCATAGATATTATTGTCTGTTGGCGGTTTCTTCACACTTTTCGAATTAAACCTTCAAAAAATCACCCCATGCATGACTGTTAAACACAAATAAATAGTAAATGAAAAACAAGGAAAGTTGACTGATTCTGAAACAGAATCATGGTAAACATTCATGTTTATTTAAAACAAAAGTTCAAGTTATAACAACAAAGAATTGCAGAAGTAAAATCATAAATAAATGCACTCGACTATACTTGTGTTGCAACATGTATCGTTAGACAGGTTATTCGACTGAACCCTCCATAACTGCTTGAATGCAGGCTCGGGTAGCAGATCGCGTGGAATATTCCACCCGAACTTGCACGACAAATTTGTTCGTTGCGTTACAGGCTTCGGTCTGTGAGTAGAACGTACGATTTCCCTGCCAGCTAGCAGACACGTAGTCCCGTTATCCTCCCGGAAGAGACACGGCCATAGCTTCCTTAGACAGGCCTGATTTCGACGTCAACAGAAGACAGCCAGACAGCCGAGAGTTTCCACGAGGTCCTATCATTTGCGAGGGAACGCTTCGTGATAAAATAGCACTGTCTCCCGCGCGTTTCCATTAGCACGTGTACACGCGAAATAGTTCTCAGCCATATCTTCCTTATAAGATGCATGTGGAACCACGGCCACTGCAACAGAAGACAGCCAGACAGCCGAGAGTTTCCACGAGGTCCTATCATTTGCGAGGGAACGCTTCGTGATAAAATAGCACTGTCTCCCGCGCGTTTCCATTAGCACGTTTACACGCGAAATAGTTCTCAGCCATATCTTCGTTATAAGATGCGTGTGGAACCACGGCCACTGCTTCAGATGCTGCTACAGGTGCACACTGCTGTTGACATTCAACTTGAGGGCTGGTGCCTGGAACATAAGGCAATGGTTGCACGTGTACATACGTCATATTTCGGAAACGCTTGATTTCCTGTCCTTTGCTCATTAGCACTATTGTCATCATTTCATTGTCCTCTACACGCCCCTGCAGGTTGCACATACACTGTAAAAAAATTTTGTGGTAAACTTGCTCGACTCTAATGGAGGTTCTTAACCTATACACTGTATGGTAATAATACCAAGCAACGCTATAATACAAAGTTGGGAACTTCCCTATGCATTTGACGGTTTCCTGAGCAAATGTAGGAACGCTAAGATGAATGTGTAGGGTAAAACATTACCATTCCTGCTTTCTCACCAAGCGTATACAGCGGTAAGGTGAATTTCCGAATAATTTCTTAGAGTGTATAATATTGAAACATCCGGTATATGTTAGTGCATTAAGATTTTTTGTACGCTTTCTCTAATACAATTTTGATTAAACTAGAGTACATTCAACTCAGTGAAAAAAATCCTAGGCCTATAAGTGAGTGAAGCTGTTTAAAATTCAGAACGTAAACAAACTAGTTCGGCATACCTGGCTTTACATAGCCATGGGCCCCGTATCACTTCATTCATGCGTTGGTCAAGGGAAACTGTGAAATTATTAGAAAAGTAAATATTTTTCAAATTCGCTCATTTTTACACTTCGATGAACAGTTGTACAGGCTTTACGTGACTCAGAAGACGACGATAGGTCTACCTCATCTTTAGCCTATACGTGTTTCCGCCTAGGGCCGCCTCCGCTTTTAGCGAATAACACGCCGAGGAGCATTCTTTTATTCGCGAGGAGGCCAGGCCTTATTTCTTAGGGTTGGAGGGAGGGGGGAGGAGGGGCCGCATGCCTCCTTCCTAACGTCTTTTGTGTGATCCGTCTTCCGAGAGATGCGCTCCTTCGAGATGCCACGCCGGTCTTCTTGGGGGGGGGGGGCCGACAAAGCGCCGACCTCGCCACGAATACAGGTTGCCCGGGTCCCGGCCCGAATACTCTTTTATTTACCCTCCACCTACCTCACACTCTTCCCCAGTAAAGGCCCGGAGCCGGTATTCAAAAGAGCAGGGAACATCCCCAAACCTATACCCGTCTTCCCATGTCTCCGTCAGATCCACTAGTTCTTATATACGCCTCGCCTTGCCACGTGCTTGCTCGAGGCGGCGCAGGGGCACACGTTCGCCACACTGGAATTCCGCGCGATCTCATGAAAGTAACATCTCCCGTATTGAAACGAATAAAAAAATAACTGCGGAAACTGCAAAATCCATCCTTCTAACGTGGCGGACACAAAAAAAAATTTTTTTGTAGAGCTACCTAAACTATTCGCAGGGCACTACAAAAATGTAATTTTAGTTGGTCACTACTTAATTATTTCACGTTCACCACAAACAAAAAATGGTTAGGGGAACTCTACAAGATATCTCAAGGTAGCCTGAATGTTTATTTTCAGTGTAAGTCCATCAGGAAGTTTCAACTTAAATTTTCAGTGTTGACGTGTTTTTTTTTTTAATAGCCTTAAACTTCAGGGACGTGGTTCGCGAGGGAAAAAAAAAATCAAGGAGGGAAAATGCTTGCTTGGGAATCAAGAATAGTGTAAGTACGCGGATCATACTCAATGTAGGCATGAGTATCACTGCGACAGTTTTATAAAACGGGTATGTGAAGACATGCCTGTCCGTCTCCCACTGAAAGGTGGTATGGGGAAAATTGTTTCTTGGAAAACAACCGCTTTGGTTTGTGTCAATCGACCCCCCCCCCCCCCACCAAATAGAGACTAGTCCCTTATCAGACCGGCAATAGTTGAGGACACTCGTTCCTGTTGGGAATGTGAACGGAGGCCTGCCATACAAGGAGAACGTTTTAATTAACCTGAAGTGATAATTATGTCCTGTGACAGTAGCGCGTCGTCAACGTCTATGTCAGACATGTTTGAAGGACCAGCTTCTGATGTGTTCCCTGTATCTGGTGCAGACCCTCCTCGTCCAGCAGTGCAGCCCGATTGCGAAAATCGCGACAATATTCCACCGTCTGAGAGAGAGTTAGACTTCGATGATATATATTTTGAAGAGCGACCCTCAGATATGCTGTCGGGAACATGTTGCCGTCGTTGGGTTATGGTTGGGTTGGATTTAGGTTAGAGGAGGGAGGTAGACTTGGCGAAATCAGTTCTCAGACCCATGTTAAACCCAGCACAGCTGTTAATACTGCACGGTATTTCAGTTCCTTTCACATAGAAGCAATGAAGCACTTGAAGCATGTAACAGTGTGTCATTGCAGTTACTCATTACTAGTTCCTCAAACCAGGGTTGTTATATTGTTATAATTTGGATTTTTTGTCTATTGGTGGCATTGTTTCATTATTGGTTAAGGGCTGGCAACTAATTTGTGCCCAACAAGCGAATTAATAATCATGCTATTTTTAATTGCTCTCAACGCCCTGCATGTTTTTCGTCGCAGACATGTAGTATTACGAAGTAAAGCATATTAACAACATTAAAATGGAAGCTGACAAGATTACGGGAGCCATAGCGAGCTGTAAATATATCGATTGTGGAATGATTATGGGGAGTCTGGCATAAGGGGCTGGGCCTCTAGAGCTGGAGCCAACATTATGCTCTGTCATTCCGGTCACCCAACCACCATATTGGATCTGGCTGACCTTAACCTTTACCCTTGACCTTGACCCCACGCCTGCGTCCGTGACCTTGGATGACCATGAATCCAAAACAATTCTAAAAAAAAATCCAAAAAATATTCTTACAAATAAAAATAAAATTTATAAAAATTTCCAAGTGTAATTGAAAAGTTTATAAAAAATGATTATTAAAAATGTGTTTTAAAAACTTAATTTTCCGGAGGTATCTCCGCCATCAATGTAAATTTCTTATTTGTTATATAATCGGTCAATTAATCGTGTTCTCTAATTAGTCGGCAGGTTTCAACCCCCTTCCACACAACTAGGCCTCTGTTACCTCGTCTCCCGATGTGATTTTCTCCTATGCTGTCCATGTCATACCGCCTCCCCTCAAACTTACCACGTACAAGTTCTAACCACGCGCACGGATCCATGACTTGGGACGAACTGCGCATCAAACACTAACCCTGGAGAAAATTAATTTTTTTATCCTGATTGTTTACACATATAAAAAATATGTCTTTCTACACAAAAGCCACAAGTTTATGATACACAGGTGTTTGATAAGCCAGGTTATAATTTTTGAAGACACGAATTCTTCCAAAAAAAGTTATTTCGCTGCAGCCACCAAAAAAAAACACAACATAGAATTTCAATTTAGAAAACCCTACAGTTGAACGCCGAAAAAAAATCACACAAACGTGGAGAACATATGTACAGAAATACAGGGGGAAAAAAACACAGGTGCGGAGAACATATATACAAAAATGGACAAATATTGAAAAATCACAAACGACGAAAAGCAGAAAAAGCAGAAAAATGCATTGAATATATGTATATACAAAAATTCACAAATGTGGTGAACACATGTACAAAAATGCAGAAAAACAGACCAAAATGCAGAGGATATCTATGTACAAGAAATAACCCAACCAAATGTAAAAGACATCTAAATACAAAAAAACATACATGACAAAATTTGGAGGACACATAAATATTATAATAGAGGCAGGAAAGCGTGCGTACTCCATCTTCAAATATGAGTCGTTTGTCGTCTGTATGTCATAGTGCCGTAGTAGTATGATTTGGTAGGTTGAGGCACAAGAGCTTGGGGTGTCGGGCGTTGGATCCGGATTCGCCGGACTCCCATCTTGTTACGTCACCCAACCGCCATTTTTTTCCCTTTTCCCTTCAAATGTCCCTTTTTCCCCCTCAAAATGGACCAAAAGACCCAAAAAGTTGGCCTTTTCCCATAAAAATTTCGCTTTTCCTTAAAAATTCCCCCTTTTATCCCTCAAAAAAGTTAGAAGCCACCAAAAATGGAAGAAGCCTCCCTCGTGAAAAAACAAGCCCATGGAATCCAATTTTCGCCAATTTAATTAATTTGGGGGGCTTCCTTCGGACCTACAGAGCAGTGGCGGCCATGTTGGTATTATAGGCATTCCCTAAGCCAAATCGATACAAGTATAGAGGATAGGGATAAGACCTAAGCATCAGCCATCTTACATCCATATTGTATGCAGATTACCTTCAACCCCGACCCCGACCTTTGATCCGTGACGTTGCCCTTTGACCTTTAACCTCGAAAATGAAAAAATTCAAAGAATCCCAAAAAATCCCAAAATATTGCAAAAAATCCAAAATATATAAAAATAAAATACAAAAAACTATTTAAAATGAATAAAAACTGACGATTTTAATAACATAAATATTTTTTAACTAAAATTTCCCAGCACCACCTTTAATCACATTCGTTCCGTCCCCAGCAGACGACTGATTACCCCGCACCCACTCCCCTCACCTATACTCGTTCGCCATCTTGATTTTTTCGTTCGTCATTTGTTTATACATTATGGAGACCGCCATCTTGGTAGGTGACCTCCATCTTGATATACATCACTTGTGTGCCATCCTGGATGCCAATGTCCATTAGTATTTGAACTTCAACCTGTGACACATGACCTCTGACCCTTAACCTTGACCTTAACCTCATGACCTTAAAAAACAAAACATAAAAAATACACAAAAGTCAACAAGCATAATAAATTACATACTAGCACCGTCATATTAGATGCAGACTACCACGACATTGACCCCATGACCTTGAATGACCTTGAATGACCTTGAAAACAAGAACTCGAGAAAAATGCATATAGTCAGCAAGCATAATATATTGAAGACTACTACCTCCATTTTAATGGGGACTATCTCGACATCGACACCATGACAGTGAAAAATCTTGAAAACAAAAACTCGAGAAAAAGTACATAAATTTCAACAAGCATAATACATTACAGACTACCATCACCATATTAGATGCAGACTACCTCAACCTTGACCCGATGACCATGAATGACCTTGAAAACCAAACCCCGAGAAAAATGCATAAAAGTCGACAAGCATATTACATTAAAGTCTGCCACGTCCATATCAGACGCAGACTATAATGACCTTGACCCCATGACCTTAGATGTCCTTAAAACAAAAGCTCGTGAAAAAGTACATAAAAGTCGGCAAACATATTACATTACAGGCCACTACCACCATATTAGATGCAGGTGACCTTGACGTATGTTTATGTGACTAAACCAGACCCACCATACTAACAATGACCAAATGAACGAGTATGTTACAGTAGGAATGGCACGTTCATAAGTATTTAGAGCTGATGATCGTTTATTTTGAAGTTCGTCGACTTCACGCGAACATCTTCAAGTGTACGTTCCGCACAAATCGACTGTACTGCACTCGTTCCGACTTTAGCATTAACTGTGGCACCATTATCGTCTTCGGAAAGGGTACCCATCGATGTAGGAAAATGTATTTATGGCGTTACTTGCTGGCTCGCAGCAGACAAACCCTTGTAGATCTGACTATCTTTCTGCAGCGTATCGTCTTGCAAAACCTGCATGTGGCCATTGTCGTAATGCTTCATCGAGCGAAAAGGTCTCTTCGTACAGGCCGTTCTCTCATGTCGTCAAGCATTTTACCATAGGTGAATACTCGATCGCAAAATCAACACCGGAGACGACCAGTTATCGATGGTACAGGTCGTGGCTACATGTTAGTTGATGTCAAAGGCAGACCTTCGTTTTCGCAATTCATCTTTGTGGTATAGCGAGAGAGTGCTTCCAAATTGATGTTTACCTCACGGAGTTAGAACATCAACAACCATTTTTCTATATAAATGTGGTTCTTTTAGAAGTAAAGCGTCTAACCTGTACCTATAAAATTTATATGTAAAAAAGAGAGCACTCTGAGAAAACGCAAATACTCGTTCGCTCCAGGTGAAAACACGCAGGTACTATAATATACATGTTTATATATACATACATATATATAATAGGACTATATATAACTATGTATTTATATAAGATAGGAATATAAAAAAATCTGTATGAGAATATAAATATGTAAATATAAATTTATTTTATATTAATTTTATACATAATTATGTATAGTATATGTTAGTAACTATGTAAACGTATAGGAATATAAGTGTGTAAATATAAAATTACTTTCAAATTATATTCTACATCATTATGTACTTATATATGTATATAAATATATCATTTTAAAACAATTTCATCTATTTGATACATAATTATGTACATGTTCAGGTGTGTGTGTGTATATATATATATATATATATATATATATATATAATTATTTTCAATTTAATTTTATATATAGGAATAGGTTATATATATAATGAATTTGACCATCTATTGACCAAAATGAACTCAAGACTTCTGGTTCGTCTTCTTCTTTCTTCCTCCCCATTTGTTCTCCAACTGCTAGTCTCTGTTCTTCAGTCCACGCTCTCATGGGTCTTGGTTTCGGCCGGTCCTCCGGAAATCTCGCGTTGTAGATCAGTCGCCTGATCAGTCTCTCTGTTGTTGAACAATTCTTCCATTATCCCAACTTTTCCTTGCATCTTTCCTGGCCTCTATCATCCATTCTGTTGTGCATTTCAATTTTACTATGTAGTTGAATATTTTCTTGGTGAGTCTATTCCCATTCATTCTTATTAGGTGTCCATAAAATTTCAGTCTACTTTTGTCATTGTGTCTATAATTTTTTCGGTATTTCTGTATAGGTTTTCATTTTCCCTCTTGATCCGCATGTTGTCTGTGTTTTTGAGTGGTTCCAATTTTTTTTTAGGAGTTTCCTCTCTATTACTTCCAATTCTCGCAGTTCTCCTTTCTTGTTCATCGTCAGGCATTCTGATCAATATGTTGCTTCTGGTTTGATGACTATATTATAGTGTCAAATTTTGGCTTGGATGAATATTACTTTCTTATTGTAGGGGTTTTGTGTTATTCTGTATGCCAATTCCAATTTTCTGACCCTTTCTTTGTTTGTTATTCTGTCTTTCTGTAGGAGATTTCCAGTTTTTTTTTTTTTTTTTGCTATTTCGTATAATGTTTCCACCATGGTTTGTGCGTCTGTTCTGTTTTGTGTTATTAACGCTACGTCATCGGAAAATGATAGACATTTTCAATTTAATTTATGTGTATAGGTATATAAACATGTAAATATATAATTATTTTCAATTTAATATATATAGGTATAGGTATATAACTATGCAAATATAAAATAATTTTCAATTTAATTTATATGTATAGGTATATGAATATTACGACGTAAATACAAAATTATTTTCAATTTATTTTATATGTATAGTTGTAGATATATAACAATGTAAATATAAAATTATTTCCTATTTTATTTATACACATGCATAGGAATATAACTACGTAAATGAAAAAAATGTAAATAAATATCTACATATAATTATGTACATATTAATATAGAAATAAAAATTTTATTTAAATATCCAGAAATATGTATGTGCATATATATTGGAATATAAATTTTTAGGGAAAAAGGGCCAATTTTAAGGAAAAGGGATTTTTTTGGTCTTTTGGTCCATTTTGAGGGAAAAAAGGGAAATTTTGAGGGAATAAGGGAAAAAATAGCGGTTGGGTGATGTAACAAGATGTCGGCCGGGTGAATCCGGATCCGACGCCTCACGCCCTTGTGACTGAACCTACTAAATCATACTACTCGCCATCTTGTTGATGCACTCCGAACACAGGGATTGTTGGTGCCAGCGAATTACGTGGACCTTTACCCTCATGCTCGTGTGATTGTTCAAAACATCCACGAAGACTTCAATTTTTATTTTATTTTTCACCACGTATTTCTGAATACCCTTGCATGTTTAGCGAATTTCCCCCCGCATTTGTATACAGTATTTTCGCGTAGCCCCACGAATTTTGTCATGATCTTTCCATCGCACTCGTCTTTGAACTTGCCCGCTAGCTTCTTATTGAAGGGCGAAACGCAATTGTGGTTCGTGTGATATCAGATGGTGTCAAACTCTGCAAAGTACTTTTCGTCCGAAACCACGTCCTCATAGAAGTCCTGTGTTCTAATCTCGAACAGGAACGAGCCTGTGTCTGTATACAGGAGCTCGATGTCTTTTCCGTATCAGGCCTTAATCACGTAGTGGAACCTGCATATGAAAGTTTTGGATATTGCAGAATTTCGTACATAATTATTTATATGTAGAAATATGGGCGCCTTTTCACATGAATATTTGTTAACACCAACTTCTTAATTATATTGAAGAAAAAGTATGAAAAAAAAAAAAACAAGTTTTATCTTTAATATTATCGCCTTAAATCATCATGCTTACTGGGATCATAATGGCAGAAACTTGTACTAGTATTTATACGCTCTACCGACAGAAAGCACATGTAAAAATCAAGTTTATATATATTTTTTTGTAAACAGACAATTCTATTACTACATAGGACAACATGTCACAATTACCCTTCAATCCTACAATAAAAAATATCAAAGAAGGAAGAACTACTATCTGTTCTCAGAAAATGAATAAGATGATAATAAGAATATGATTACTTTAAGAAATCAAATTTAGGATGTTCCCTAAATATTCCATGATCACTAAACAACGAACAATATTAAGCTCCATCAAATGGACCGTGAAACTGCGCTCCTACATGTACCATCGGCCCGAAACTCAGTCTTACAAAACATCGAAAACTCTAGATTGTGTAACTTCAGCTTCACATCAAATAATGATCAAGACCTCTGAGATTAAGCCACTTTGATGAATCACTGGCTGGAGAAGTTTGAAGCAAAAGTTTATTATGAAAATTTGATACATATTTAACTTTAAAGGTAATTTATACGCCTCACTTGACGTAATGCAGACACGAAGTCATAAAGATCTGTTTGCAATAAAAGTCGAAGGTCTACCAAACCATAAGTTATGAAACTTGGACAGCAACATCGGTCCAACACGTAGATGTAGCCGTCGTCTCATCAGGGGAGGACGATACTCTCCAGGACTGCAGGACACCATCTTCATCCAAAAATCATTTGGCTCGGCAGGACACTAGTAGCAACTACATACTTATTTAAACAAACTTTTTTTTTACGGCATTCTCCCTTTAGTGCTCCCTCAGTCCATCAAACATCAAACATACCAAGCAAAAACAAAAACTCTGCCTGGTTACCTTCACGATATCTGCACTTCTTCAAAAATAAATATTGTTCTCCATGTAATATAAATTGCACAGATCAACAGTAATCTTATAACAATTTAACAAAATACTTTTTATGGAAATTTTTGTAATATCCTGAATGATGATTTAGTTTAACATGTGAACCATTTTATGATCAAATGAATACCAAGCGAAATGACTAGTGATAACCAACTGTAAGGGAACTCCTTACAACATGTCGAGCACAGCGAACCCTCCGTATATGGGCTTGCCAAAAAGTACGGCTTCATGCTGCTGTCGATTCAGGTAAAGATTTTATTAATGAATCGTCCTATCTAGAAATGTTAGTTTTGCCACCAATTTTTTTTTGTCGTTTCTCTCTACACACCAATTCCATATTTAATGATTTTCTTTTGCTCTCCATTAATTTGCCGAAAGTTGCGCTGTTTGCTAATTAAAAATTAATTCTTTCTTGGAATCTTTGGTGGCTACCTGTCGCTTTGCAGTATTTAAATATATGTAAGGTTTTAGCCGTGCAGTCTTTTCGAACTGTAGCACGCGGTGAATCTCGAGGAGCTTCAATCCATGTTCCATAGTGTTGTGGGCTCTGCCGGGAGGCGAGCTGGAGGAGCTCCCTGGCCATGCGAGGTGCCATGGAGTGTGCCACAGATATGTTAATAACAAGGTGGCAAGAAGAATTCAGGGCAAGGTTGGTTGCCATAATATATGAGGCCGAGCGCCTCCCCCTCCCCCCCCCACTCAAAGACGTACCAGCTCCAGACTGACCAGACATCCTCGTCGCAAGAGCGTCACGAGGGGTCAAGGGTCGACGCCAGCAGAGGGTCAACACGACAACGCCGCAGCGAGACGAGGGCCTGGCCGATCGACTCCCGATTCGAGAGGCTGAGCGTCGATGCTCATTGGTAAGAGAGAATCTGAGTTAGGCGCAGGAAGGGAATGTCAGGCTACGCGACGTTGTTAGGAAACTGACATAAACGCTAGAGCTTTGAGAGAGTCAGTTTAGCGGAAGGTCAATAGATTTCTTACTGCACGAACGAGATATTGGACAGAGACAAATAGAAGAGTTTACTATTGAAGCAGTTAATGTATTGTTACTTGAGAATCGATAATTTGTGTCACTTGTCTTGTATGCTAATTAGCTCTTTGACTCTACCACTTGTTACGTTTCCCCATAACTATGTATCACTTCAATATTTATGATTTTGTAATGACTATTCTATGTCTTTAAATTTGATTTAATTGCCAAACTTTAATGCAACCTATAAGATGTTTAGCGTGTGTTCAATGTAATATGGGTAAACTTATTTATTTTGACAGTTGTGTTGTATAAGCTATGTAAGTCAAATGGTTATATATGGTTCCTTTGCATGAGTATTCGTCTTTCTAACGAGCACTACCTTTTGTCTTCTCAAAAGTATCAGGCTACACCAGCCAGCCTATCACATTGATTTATTTTTAAAACAATATTCCGATAGAACAAAAAACTTATTCATTCTAATTTGGAATCAGTGAGAGGCAAGCTAGAAAAGAAGTCAGTCCTTACAATTTGACATTTACGACGGAGATACATAATTATTCACGCACTATTGAAATGCTGAGCCTATATATGTTTAAAAGAAAAAGTAATTCGACATAAGCTGTACGATGAGCCCGGAAGGAAGGACGGCCCAGTAAAGGAGGACTTCGGGGCTTTCGACTTCGCACCAAGGACGACGCGGTGTCTGGTGTTCGGAGAGCCAATTCTGCGAGAGCAGTGCTACTTGCTGCGGATTCTGGCGAGGTTCCGATTCTGCACCCACCTCCGCTGTTCCGGCCCGCAGAGGACTAGTTCGCTGAGCACCACCCGGAGATGTGCTGTCCATGGTGAGCGGGAGAGCTGTTCCTGGGTTCTACACCAGTGAACGATGACTCCACGACATCGGCAGAGTTGCGGTTATTTCCCGCTATCGATACAGCTAAGTAGTATTTTTCCTCAAGCAAATGTAAATGTATTTATGACACCAGAACTAGTAAAGTCGATTGTTGGTAAACCGGTTGATGTGCAATGTGCAGACTGGTGTTGCTTGTAATTTTGAGAATTATTATAGTATAATATTTCGTAACTGAAGTTCTGCAAGGGTGCCATATGGTTTGAGATTGGTTTGGTTGATCAGTATTAAAATAAAAGTATTTTTATTCGTTTCTATTGATTTACTTGAATTAAGGCTTCTCTGTTTGTTTATTAGAATTAATGATCCAATTGTTTATAAATACAGAGGATGTGAAGTTTGGATGAATACACCGATTTCTTTTAGCTGGCAGCATAGAGTTCAGCCGAGGTATATCATTAGTATAACCTATCAGACTCACTCACATATACAACGATATTGTATCATTACATTACACATTCATGTCTTGTATTGCATATCTCAGAAATAGTATTTTATAGCCAATGAGATTGGCCGTGATATTGTAACACATATCAGAGGTGTTACAGTATTAATTTGAACGCCCAAACGTGTGGCTATAAACTCCCCACACATTGTGTCTATTTAACACATGACAACTAACTTCTTGTCTGGTACCAGTTATTAGAAAGGTGAACCATGACAACTGGTGGAGGCGCCTCATCGAATAAAGTATTAAAAATAAGGATTTCAACAGCGGTTAGGAACACAATTATCGCAAGAACAGTCTTTCAAACACGTGTGCGCTAACTACATTAAGTTCACGTCATATCGAGAAGAGTTGGCGACGTAAATTAAAGTCGCGGCAATAAGAAAGGAGTACAACAGTGGCACGTACAATCTTGTTGAGTCAGCAGATAGCTTGCCGACATTACACTGCCCAAGGTCCCTCTCTTTCGCCCAACGAACTAATGCTTTGCTTGCGTATGTTAATGCATGTTCAAAAGGAACTGCTCTTCGGATCCTATTTGCACGTAGCGGCACCACGTTAAATGCTAATTATCGTAGCGAGAGTCTGCTTACTACAGTGGCGGTAGAAATAGTTGCTTGCAGAAATTATATAATAGCGAGTAAGTACAACAGATACATGAGCACACAGATTGACACACTAGACAGACATGAGCAAACAAGGTACATCCGCCCCTTCGTCTGTAAAAAAAAAAAAAGACTTGTCAAAGTAGACGCACTCGACTTAAGCGGTGCAAAACGGGCGATTGATAAAAAGTCACAAGAAAAAGCTCCATTAAATAATGAGGCAAGCACTTCACAAGAGACCGTACACGGTGCAGCCACACAACAAAATTACGCGTTTGAATATTCATTTCACGGCAGACCAGAGGACATTTTACACGCCACACGAAACAAAAAAAAACACACCTCAGACCATGTCCATTGCAAAACCTGCAGGCAAGTTAGACATTTACAATAGCAATTCCCGCACACAACGCCGATATCCCAGCACATATATATCATAATACAGACACACTAGATAGGGCAAACCCAGCGCAGCCAGTACGCATTATAGTGAACCAACAGGAGAAAATACCTACATTCGCTTGCGACGCGAACTAAAATGTAACAGAATTTCCGGACACGTACAACGCAGTAAGCGAAATAAATGGTTGGTCAGAAATAGAGAAACGTAGGCGCCTAAGATTTTGCCTACAAGGCACAAATGGGACGTGTCCTATTACTAAACCTTGGTATGAAATCGGGCCATACACGGCAGGGGTGATGCTATGACGGGTGCCGTACTAGCCGGTAGAACGGCCGCTACGGCAGACCTTACGCAAGTTCATACAGAAGCTGGTGTCGTGTAACATGGCCTTAAACAAGCGTGCGTAACCCTCCTGGGAATGGCCAATGCTATCGGCAACTGTAGGAGCTGCGACAATTTTCACTTCTCTCCTTTTCGTATTCGATGCCAGTTTTCATCACCTGATGAGACCTGCATCACAAAGAAATTAAGGTTTGTTACATTATAGTACGCGCACGAACATGGATACCAGCATTTTAATACCAGGTGCCTTATTTACGTAATGTACCTTATCAATGAAACGTAAGGACTGAAGGACTTTAATTCTGACGTTCATCTGTACCCAATAGTTTATCATCTGACCGGTCTAGTCGACAAGCGAAAAACTAAATTATCGTAGCGTTCTGGTACGTTCTTATTGGAGAATTATTCAATCGCTCTCACATTTTTAAACTTAACGATGACGGATAGAACGTTGTTTCTTTTCAGCAGTTAATAGATCTTTTGTGCCCAACACCCAGCTTAAAGAGTGCCTGCCAATTTTAGCCGGCGTATTAAAATACTTTTTTTTTTTCTTCCGTCAGTTTTTTTTTTTTTAAACGAACTCACCGATGCTTCAAAATACGCGAGCTCTAATGGCCTTGTGGAACTCGTGCACTCAGGTTCCGCAGAATGCGTCCCAATGGGGAATAATTGCCGGTCCTGTAGGCAAGAAGGATTCATTTTTACCTCCCCCCCCCCCCCCGGCTATCCCAGCAATTTTATTTTATTTTTTCGTTAACGAGTACTCGCGAGTCCGCGGGATGAATTTCTTTTGATCTCGGCGGAGCTGGATATTAGAGGAGAGGGCTAATTCCGCGATTTCCCGTCGATTTCGGACGCCAGCTTTTGATGTCGGCGCAAGGGGTTTTCGATCGACTCGGCACGTGTGTGGGCCGCTCTTATTTGCGTCGCGTTTGGCCCGGCAAAACTTCGCCCACGGCTCAGGGGTTGGCAAAAATGCCACCAATTTTCAGTAAATTCCATGCCGCTGGCAAAACCCCCCCCCCCCTTTTTTTTTCTCTGACAAATACGTACCTAGGCATGTAACAAAATTAGACTATTTGTTAAAGTTATTGGTTTTAATGCAGATTTGCTTTTATTTATTCATATCAATTAAATAAGTTAGCGAGTCATAGCTTATTCTTATACTTCTTATACGTATACAGATTTTGGTTTGAAAAAGATAAAGCAACATTTTAAGAATGTAATTACACGAGAATTATTTCAGTAGGTGCTCATAAAAGGAAGCCTGATAATTCCCGTGTTTGGTTGGGAAATTTAATGTTTATGATTCCAAGTGTCCACACTAGATAATGGAGTGCAGTAGAATAAAAATTGCTTTGCTTACAAACACATATTCTAAAATATTATAATAGGCCAACATAAAATCGAGTCGTTGCACGTAATAAAATATATGCCAAGCTTGAAACATGATTTCAGAATGTTGGATACTGAGGTTCTTTAAAAAGTTTTAGTTTGTATAATAAAATTTTAATGTACGTTACAACCTGCTTCAATATTTACTGATTTCAGAAAAATTCTCTTACCAAGTGGGGAATACTGGCATAAACTCATAAAGTCCGGGACGGTTTTAACATGGAATTTACCAGTACTTCCCACACACTGGAAAAAAAACTGTACTAATCCTGCCACGGCTACTAGGCAAGTACTTAAACTGAATATCTACAGTCCATTCGTAGTTACATCCAACTTTTATGAAGCCGCGCTAAGGTTCTGCTTATAAGATATTCCTCCGCCTCTTACGAACAAAGCTTCATAAAGATCTGGAAACTACACCGAAGAGACAACTCACCGCTTTCGTGTGCACTAAGTCTTGTGCATCTTTTGCACAGGAGCAGTTTAGGCATTACCAACACACCTACTTTATCCCTAGTTCATATCAATTTTAAATTAAATAATACAATTTTCAGATAAAATATAAGTAAAAATTAAAATTCAACCAAAAATACTGTACTTTTATGTTAACAGGGGCCGTGGTGACTGAGCGGTTAGCCTGCTTACCTACCACCATGGTAAACCGCGTCCAATACCCGGCCGGGTCACTGCTGGATGTTAAACATCTGAAGGTTACGTCGTGTACTAAGGAGGCACGGGGCGGGTCGTCACAAGACTGCGACGCTCTCCTGTGAAGATGAAATTCTCGCAAATTAGATCTGTAACTGTAGGATATTATTACACGTGAAGTAAGCCTATGGATTAAATTATATTAAGTATTATATTAATTATTTAATATATTTTATTCATATATAAATACGTATATTAATATATAAATAATTGATAATATATTAATATATATTTATAATAAATAATATTATAATAATATTAATATATAGAACATATACATAAACAACATATTATACTAAATATTATGATCAAATTATATTAAATCCCTCTTTGTACCTTTCCCTTAGCCCTTTCACTGCCACATCCATTAACGGGTCTATGGTGTCGCAAATAAGGAACATTTTGATGCATGCTGTACTTGAGTTGGTTAAGAACTCGTTCCTTTATCACCACCAATAAGCTGTAGGCGTTGCGTTCAATGATTTGTGATGTGAACCAGTCCTAACATACATGAGTAGCACGGTTCACGAGTTAGTTACTCCCAGGGAAAATCATTGGGCACTGAGCTTCGTACAGTAAAGCGCCGGTCAGATGTTACCTCTGTGTGTAACACGTTGACAGTTGGCTACAATGGGGATGAAAGTGTTAAGGAAACTGAACAGGAAAGCCTACAAATGCAATATTTATATTTACCTGTTTTACTACAGTTTTATCGTCAAATATATTTAATGAGGAAGAAGTAAAAAAATCGATAGCTGCCGTTAATCGTTTTGTTTTTCACCTTTCACGGGAAAAAAGTAGTATAATTTTTATTTGCCGAGATACGCGTCTACGCCCAAACACTACTAATGAAGACAATCTGCTACTATAATCCATTCATGGTTATTTCACACTTCTCTGAACGCCTGCTAAAGTTCTAATTCCAGGATATTCCTCCACCTAGTACAAACTAAGCTTTTACTAGGTGATGGTTCTGGAGTCCGTCATAGTTTCAAATTGTTTCTGGAGATGTAAGGTGCTGTGTGTTTTTCAGGAAATGAATCCTGTGGTGCTGCTTCCTCCCTGGCAGGGATGTGAAGCAGGTTGCGTTGAGAGAGCGTTTAGGTGTTTATGAACCAACTCCTTGGGGATTGGTTGATGTTCCCGCCGGCGGGAAAGAGTGGGCTTGCTAATTTTAGTGTATGTTTAGTAAAGATGATGCGGCGTCTGTATAGGGGGCACCGCGAGAACAAAGAGCGCGCTGTAGTAAGCGGTTTCATGGCGGGGGGAGGCTGGCGTTGGGGAGATAGCCCGATATACAGAATGATTCTCAATTAGACCGACAAACTTCGGGAGGTGATTTTCCATGAGAAAGTAAAAGGAAAACATATGCGACACTTTATACTTAAACCGAATATTAAGGGAGGCATTGGCATTTAAAAAACGAGTTTATAAGCCGTATTTGTGCAAAATATCTGCTCTTACGTTGAAGGTCCCGATAACATACAATAATGTTCCGAGAATTGTCATTGTATTTTACTTCGTTACTGATATTTAGCAAAAATAGAAGGTTTAGAAAGTTCGTTTTTTAAGGGCTCAAAACTCCCTTAATATTCGGTTTAGGTATAAAGTGTCACATAGGTTTTCCTTTTATTTATTCATGAAGAATCACCTCCCGAAGTTTGTCGGTCTAACTGAGAATCATCCTGTATACCTAGCTGCGTACATGGCCTCGGAGAATCCATCTCTACTAACAACAGCAAGTTTTCACACACTCCATCTCCTGTAGCATTTCTGATTACTGTATGCAACAATCTTGAATTCTTTCCTGTCGACTATCTTTTTAGGTTTGTCTATACCATTTTTCCCAGTCTCTTACTATATACAGTTTAACTATAGGTACACTTAGGGAGGGAGGTAGTCATGTCCCCAATCGCTGGCCATGGCTGCCCAATCCTTCCCTGCCGCGATGCATGTCCCCCTGCATGATTCCTTTCCTTGTAGGCGTAAGGGGTTAGCCCTGAGACGCAATAAGCTGCCGCGGTCGATAAAGAGGACGGTTGGTGAAAGGATGCCTAAGTAGTTAGAAGTGGAAGGTTCGGGAGCAGTGCGTTGGGTACTAACAGTTGTTTCGCGGGTTGACATTCTGGAGTCCGGCAGAAAAGCCGGTACTGAGGGTTCCAAAGACTTTCAAGCAGGCGTGAAGGAAGAGTCATGGATCAATTTACACGTTGTGTGGGTAGTTTTCCTGATCGGGAAAAGGGTAGGCTGTTTGGGAAGTGGGAAGGGAACTCTAGTGGCGTAAGAAGGTATTTGTTGTCAAACAATGTTAATATCCTAGAGGGGTTTCAAGAGAATCCCTTGGATTAGAACCTGTATTTGTGTAAGTGAGAGAGAGAGAGTGTTGTTGAGTGGAGTGAGGAACGACTCTGCGTACCATTTCCGTGGTTATCGCAGGGAGAGTATCCCCTGGCCAGTACTATGTGGATGGTGCTGATTGTGGGGGATCAGTGTGTATCACCACCCACTGGATGGCGTGAGGGAGGGAGCATATCCCCATGTGCACTGGCCCAGTATTATGTGTTTTGGTATGTGTTGTGGATGTTGAATGCCAGCTTGAGTGCTCGGTAAATGTCCCTGTCCAATATAACTTTATGGTAATGTTTGTAATGTTGGAGGTCAGCCATGTTGTATCATAGGAGATCTTGTTGTTTTTAGAGTAGTGCCTAACCATTGTAAAGGCAGTTTTTTGTTTATATCTGCTTTAATTATTGTATGAGTAAAACAAACAGAGAATGTATAAGAATAAGGTAAGACATATTGTATTGGAATATTGTAATAAAATTTTAGTAAGTTTTAGGTACAAGATCTTAAGAGTTGTGGTATGGTATGTGTTTTAAAGCCAGTTGTTTGAAATGCCATCATCGTTAATGAGGTACCTGGGTGAGATAGATCAATTTTAGTGTTAGGTGTACCCATTTTTTTCTTATTTATTTAATTTACAAGGTGTTACTTAAGAACGGTCTTTAACGTGTACTTTGAAAGGCGTGAGTAAAAATCGAAGAAAATAAAAGGTATTTGTGGCTACCATAAAGTTTTTCAAAATAAATCGTATGTTTTTGAGATTGTTTATTAAGTACATGATTGTTGGAAAATTTTGAGATTTTTCAATAAAATACATGATTTTGGAAAGAGAGTACGTATAATAGTCGTTATCCTTTTTCCTGTTGAACAATTGCCTTCTGGAACTTTTTGTTTTCCCACAAAACAGATAACTCTGATTTACGGTTCTCCTTGTGCGTATTCTAAAAAGAAGTAATTGAATGGACGTAAGGAGGGTATGATTGTGAATTGCGACCAGTGGTGGTGCCTAAAGGCTCACAACTAAGTCTATAAATTTACACCAAAGAACAACGCACCGAATTCGTGCGCACTCAGTGGTAATACTATTTTGCATGAGAACTATTTCTTACTAGCCGCTACCAACACACTTGTTTTCTCACTGTTTTTTTTTTTTTTTCATATTTATTATAAACGTAATATTATAAACTGTAAATAAAATGCAGTTAAAATATAATTGTAACGAAAAATAAAATACTTTTGTGTTAACAGAAGTGTAAAAAGCTTGTGATAAATGAAATGTTTAGGGAATAACTAAACACGTCGGACATGGAGTAATTTTTCAAAGGTTTGATTCTAAAAGTGTGAAGAAAAATGGCGTCACTGGCCAGCAAAGTATTGGAAGACAGTTCGCCAATCAGCGCCTGGCGACCTACGCCGGGGAAAATAATTGTTTCAGTACACCGAATACATTTTTTGCATGGCGTCTCTTTCAGTTGAACGGTATTTGGTTGGTATAAGAAAGCCTCCGTTCCACCAAATGAACTAAATTTGTCCACAAAGCCAAAAAAAAATATATTGTTTAAAACCATTTTGATTGTGCTAAACAAGTATTTTTCCCGTAGGTCTTTGTTAAGCAAATATTTAGTGTAAGCAAACACATCGTTACAATTTGTCAACAAAACTATATGTGTGGTTATGTATTATATACTTGAACAAAGTATTTTTAGCGACCAAAGTTCTTGTTGGCGACACTAAACCATTTGGTTTGTTTTTCATCTTCTTTGTTAACTGCGCCTTCAAGGCAATCGTCCAGTTTTAAGTTTAGAAGTCCGCGAGCAGGGTCGTCTTGAGAATGGCTGGTGAAAAAATAACCAAAACTTTTGAAACATCGGGAGCAAAATAATTATTTGCATAGTGTCAAAAACATATTTAGATGCCCCAACAGATAAAACATAAACAACAAAATTAATTTTGTTCATCGACCCAAATACACGTTTCCATAAACAAAAAATTATACTTCCTACCTTTAGTCTGCACCTTAAACCTGAAGCCCTATCGTCTTACTTATCTTGTTTAAAACAGTCAACGTGACCGTCTTTATCATAAAGACGGCCCTAACGATGGTTATTCATAGACGTCTTTATGTGGTATTCTGTAAGCCATAACTTTATAGATATTTTTGTGCAAAGATGTAAGTTTGGCAACGCAGCGGGCTTTGTTCTGAAAAAAAAAACATTCTGCTTGTTGAATAAAATTTTTACCGTTATTGCAGAACGCATTGTGTTACACATTTTGTTATTATAGTAAATTTTAACTATACGTGACATTTATTTCTTAATACATTTCCGAATAATGCTTCTAAAAAGGAACTTACGTCTTTATATGGATACAAGAATGCATGTGGTACTAGTTCATTTTGAACATCACGAGATAGCAGCACTGACCCGTTGCCGAATCGCATCACATCGTAGTCACGTTAAAATGAGAATATCACAATATAATTATAAAATATACTTCTTAAATGTGTTTCAGACACCATTTTTAGTGCAGAAATATGACAGGATATAATATTTCTCATGTCTGGGGCATTTGAAAACTTTTCTTTTATGCAAGACGTATTTGTAGAATAAACCTCAATATATCGACCATTTTCGTTCCACTTTCGTTCTAAAAATACCTTGTTGACCGATCTTTGTACAAAGACAGTCACAAGGCGTTTGAAAGACCATCATGGAGACATATTGAGTTACAGAATACCCTTTTGCCTTGTCTTTATACAAAGACAGTGAAAAATTAGACAGTAGGGCTCCAGCTCCGTTGATCCAAGCAGCAGCGGTAGCAGTAAACGCGGCAATACGTGAATGTGGTGGAATGGATCCACCATCAGCCCGGCCAGCGCTCCTGCCTCGCCTACTGCCTAAGACGGATCCAGGTGCACAGTGTTCGAATAGCTCAATTTTCGAGCTTATTTGTATTCTCAAGTGAAATAAATGTATTTATGTTATGAATGTAATTGTCTTAAGCTGTTGCACCTCAAACTAAAATATTTTTTTTTGGAAGTACGTTGTGAATTTAGTTTTTTAACACCTCGATTTAGAATTATTTGGTAAATGGACCGAATGTATAAAATCAAGTCTGAATTTTACGAGGTTTACGATGGGTGATCTATTTTTCATACATTCAGGTTAATATGTGCAAAATTATTTATTTCATTTGACAGGTATGTTGCATGTAAAATTAAGTTTGTTACTAGTATTGTTATTAAAGGTTTTTGTTTCTAAACCACAGAGATATGTTTTAATGGTTTTAATAGTTGGAATTATTTTATTTTCTCTTCTCTTAGAGAAGTAAAGCTGTTATCTTTTGTTCATATAACGTCAGGCGACGCTAACCAGCCAACCGAAGGGTTTTAATTTAGAATAATAATGTAGCAGATGTTTATATATCCATGGAGGTTTTAGCTGGAAACTAACAGACGTGGAAGAAGGAACGTTTTGAACTCCAGCTAGAATTGGGTCTGAGTATGATTCAGCTGTAGAGAACTTGCAGAATTCGGCTACAGGGAACCGTCTTCACCACTTTAATCTTCGAATCGAAATCAGATAAGGTCAAACTAGTGTGAAAACAGGGTGCAGTTTTGACACCAAAGATTTAAAATATATGTAAGACAAGGAATTAATGTTATATTGGCTAACTGATGGGGTATAAACTTAGTGTTACATACAGAATTTTATCTTCTTAATTATTCCTAATATTCTTAGTAATGTTCTTAGCTTCCATCTTAGCCAAATATTTAATATTCTGAGCATATGAGCTTAATTTTAACCAATTAAATCAGTTTTTAGTCTAATAGTTTTTAAACTTCCGTGGAATCGTAGCTGCCATTGTTTGTCTTCCATTATTTTCAGATTAGTTAGTATTTGAAGGTTTAATAGTAGTTTTATATGTGATGTTCCAGGTTGTGTTATTAATTTGTGATAAATAACTTCATAAATCCATATACAATATTATTAAGGGAGGTATTATAACACACTGAAATAGTATCTGACTAGAATTCTAACATAGTAGGAACTATCCGAGGCGATTGAAGACTTAAGGATTTCTGATTATCTAGTTGCGTGGTTCTGCATAGGTATGAACTACACTATCTTATGTAATATCTGGTAATGTGTTACATAAGTAATTTGGTGTGCCCAACGTGATGGCATATAGAATGTTCATACCTTGCCGCTCCCCTACAGAAATAATGTTGCGACCAACGACAGTCATATTTATCATTGCATGCTCTACAGTTTATAATAAAAAGAAATTGCATTTAGTAATATAACGGTATTATTTTCTATATAGCAAATTATTAGAAACTGCATAATTTTATTACATTGGGGAATTTTTAACAATACAAATTCTATGTGAAGATGTATATGGTTTCAGTAAAGGAAGGAATATTCCTGGATAATGTATATTATAAACAGGAATTGAAGACTGCCAGACCCCTTAATATCCATAGGTAAATAAGCTTTCTTAACCGCGTGTAGCTGCACTGTAAAAAATTTTCTGGTAAACTTCCTAAACTGTAATGGAAGTTTTTAACCTATACACTGTATGGAAATAATAGCACACATCAAGCTTCAGATATAGGAATGTTTAGCAGTGCTACTATACAAAGTTGGGAACTTCCCTATGACATTGACTATGTCCTTAGCAAATGTAGGAAGGGTACAATGCATATATAGGAGACAAAACTACCATTCCCGCTTTCTCACTAGATTTATGAATAATTTCTTAGAGCGTGTATAAAAAACCCTAACCTTGCCCGGCATGAACGTGTTAATGAGCGATGTGTTAGACACACCCCATTTCGCTTTTCACACTAATGTAACTTTCATTCTCCCAATAATTAATCACACCTGGAGACGTGGTCGAAAACAGTTAAATTTGTTTAACAATCAAACGTGAGATACAACCAACATTTGTGTGACTCAACTCTACGACATTCAACAATTTTTATAAGCGAAATGTTCGAAGGAGGCGGCTGAACACGACCCGCTTCACGAGCGAGTTCCTTAAGAAGTGCATGTGATTTACTGTACTTGGTATTGCCGCCTCGCGGCTGAGTGTGTTTGTCTTATTGATTATGCCAAGCTGTGGGGGATTATAGCTGTACAAAGGCTTGTGAGAAGTAATTTGTGTAATCCAGTGAGAAACGTTACGGTTTCAATATCTTACTGAAAAAATGAAAGCCTTTATTGTAGTCTATTCGTATATATATATATATTTTTTATAATTGTAAGTAATTGTAAAGTAATGTTTCATAGTGTATTTTTGATACTGAACAAAATCAACTATTTGTATATTTGGTCATTCTCTTCCACTAAAGGACGAACCCGGTAAAAACAACTGACGCAGTACATGGCGGCAGGAGAGATTCTAATCATTCTAACCATGTTTGAAATGTTCAGTCATGTTAGGGTGCCATTCGGAGAAGGTGGGATCTGGCTGTAGCCGATCCGCCTAATTTTTATGCTCGTTACTGTTCTTGAGCAGAATACTGACGCGCCAAGACAAGCGGAGAGTGGATCTCAAACCACTTATTTGATTGCCTCCGTTCGAAAATACAGTTCGAGTGTTTGTTTACATTATTTGTGACAGTTAGGACAGTAACAGTGTTTGTTAGTGCATTTTTTAATGTTTAATAGAGGTACGCATATCCCAGTTAAACAAGTTCAACAGGAAACTAAAATATAGAACTGTAAAACTTGAAATATTTGTTTGCACACCTTGTCCATTCTTTAAAATATATGTATTTAAAAAAAAATCCGAACTTCACCAGTAGTTAGTTTATCTGAGGTTGCTACAGGTTCGATTGTCGGTCGGGCCTCTGACTTTTTATATAGTAACAAAAAACTGTTTAAATTACGTAGAGCCAGACAATTCCTCAGTTGCGTCAACCAAATAAGAACAACAAAATAAGGTTATTTGGTTTCAACAACAACATATTTCATTGCCCCTATACAAAATATTAATTTGGTTGCGCCAAACAAACCTCGTTCGATCAAGCCAAACCTTTTTCTCGGTGTACTCGCCGACTGGTCGCCCAGCCAACAGGGAACCTATCGCAGTGTGCGGTGGCTAATCAGACCCGAGGCTCGTCGCGTGGGCCTCGCGCAGCGAATCAGGGGGAAAGGTGCGGCAATTGTCCATTCGGGTTTACTTGCGACTTTACTGAAGCCCTGCTTAAGGTCTAATACCAGTGTATTCCTCCGCCTCATATAAGCAAATATTAACTACGTGTATAAAATTACACTGAAGGGATAACGCGCCACATTCGAGTTCACTCAGTGTAATAATATTTTGCATAAGAACTGTTTCTTACTAGGCATGCCTATTTTCTCCCTGTTCTTATTCATATTAATTGTAAATGAACTATTATAATTTATAGATAAAATATTTGTGTTAAAGTTCACTTTAACCAAAAATAAGGTATTTCATGTTAACACAAGCATAAAACGCTCGTGATACGTGGTATCAACGCCTCGTCGTGAACTGTTGCAAGGTAAGCTGTGTTTTTCTCTGTGTTAGACTTAACCGTATGCTACTTTACACATCGGCCACTTAAACAATTAGTGCATTTGACGTCACAGCACTTGTGTAATGGGCGCCTCGCCGCTATCTCGGAGTGGCCGTACAACATTCATTTCTTCCTAGATTACTGATTCCTGCTGCGTGCGCTGAGTGTGTAGAAAGCACCAGCTTACTTTGAAACACTTCACCACACGCCGATGCGTGGTATATTTAGAAAACAAACACACAAACACGTCACACACGGGGTGATTTTTCAAAGATTTTATTCAAAAAGTCTAAAGAAACCGCGAATAGACTTTTCACGGTTAAGTGAGCACTTTTGGAGCCATAGTTGCTTTATTCCTATCAGATTTTTATTATCCTTCCACTACTTGTGGTGCCACGATGGCTGAGTGGTTAGACCGCTCGCCTCCCACAAAGGCGATCCGGCCGGGTCACCGGATTTTCGCATGTGGGAATTGTGCCCAACGATACCGTTGGTCAGCGGGTTTTCTCGGGGATCTCCAGTTTCCGCCGTCCTTTCATTCCGGTGCCGCTCCATGCTCAACTCAATCACTCTCGTCGGCTCTCAAGACCTCGCTGTTATGAGACGCGCAAACCTCTTCACTCACACTTCCCACCAATTAAGTAATAAATATTGCCACGTAAGTAACAAACGTGGTGTATATATTTCACTGGGCTCGAAAGTTAACGTCTCAGTCGACAATGAAATACATTTATTGACAATTATTCCAAATGAGAGGGCTTTCAAAAGTGCTCTGTTTACCGCGAATAGCCTATAGACTTATTTACTCCGTGGGCCTGGCGAGGATGGTTCCTCGCGGCCGGAGCTGTGACGCGGCGTGTCCGTATCGACCAACCAGCGTGAAGCGCCGCGGGTGGTCCGCTAGCTCAGTCCTGCCGGGGGGGGATTGTCGGGGAGAGTTTATGAAGGCAAACAAAGGGTGGAGGCCAGTGCGACAAAGGGAAACATCCGCACGTTTCGCATGCCCGCCCTCGTAATTAAACACTGGCTGTCTTTGATTTTTGGGCACGAATAAACACAACAGCAGGAGAAAACAGTGCTTGAAAAAATATTTCTCTGGTTGTAGCGGATGTTACGATAAGCTATTAGTTCCTTTGGATATCAAAAAATTTATATATATATAAACTCGGTAAAACTGAGTGTCACCCATGGTGGAATATGGGCATACCAACTAACTTAGATTAGTACGATCATATAGTTTTGCATCTATAGCTTCTCAGGAAATACCTAATTGCCTCATCTTTGAAGAAAATTCATAATTTTTAATCATTTTCAGTGTGTTCGTTACCGAGAAAAAAAGCATTCACCTATTTTTTCCAATTTGGCATTTGTTATAATTAGAACCTGGTGAGTTTATATTCGTTTGATTGTTGTATTAGAAACATTTTGGGAGTTGTATATGTGTGTATATATATATATATATATATATATATATATATATATATATATATATATATATATATATATATATATATATAATACGATACAAAATAATTTTTTTGCGTGGAAATGAAGATGGAGTTTTATCAACATAGTGCGCTCTGAACCACATGATTTGTCATTATTGAAAACGCGAGGTAGTGTGAAATAAAAGTTATTGGCATTCAATTTGCGTAGAATTTGTTGGACTATGATGATCACCGCATCATATTTTAACGACACGAAGACGTCTCGCCTTTATGAAGTTGAATTTATTCTTGCGCTGGGGCCACAGTCTGGGAGGCCGTGGTGGTGCAGTGGGTAGAGCACTTGACTCCCCGCCAAGGAAAAACTGAGTTCGATTCCCGACGCGGTAAATCTCGGACTCTCGCTCTAGGGAATCGTGCCGGACGATGCCACTGGTCCTAGGGTGTTCTCGGGGCTATTTCATTTCACCGGCTCTGGCATTCCGGCGCTGCTTCGTACTCACCTCGCTTCACGCTTGTTGGATCTCAAGATATGGTTGTTAAGAGCCATCCAAGCCATCAACACTCCCCTTACATCAGATTGCGATGCCAATAAAGGCTGGTGGCGGTCGCGGTCTGAATGGGCACTTCTGAAAATTTGTTGTTTGTAAGTTGGTTTGCACGTCTATTTAACTCTTGACACTTACAGAAATAAAATACATTTTTGGGACTCCCGTTTTTCGTGACGCTGTATATTTTAGTGCGAAGTTTCCTCGGGGTATTGACAGGCTTTCTCTGACTTCCTCAAGAAAGAAGAAAAGTGCCTTTAATTGGTGACGTAAGGGTTGAAAGGCCCTCTGACCTACCCTGGGTTAAATAGTTTTCAAGTACACCTGCTGTTCTAGTTGAATTTCTTACAACCTCTAGGGCTTAAGGGTTTTATAATTTTTAACTGCCATGCGAATAGGGAACGTTATATACATAATACCTACACACCCGGGCTGATTCAGAAGTCATGGCGACTATTGTTTAACTTCCGAAAACGACCCAACACAGGAAATGTACTATGTACAGTTGAAAATGTAGGACAAGTATGTTTTAAAGGTGAAACCGCAACTGGTTTGGATGCAGAAATGTTTAGCAAGGAGCAAATATAAACATGGCTGCTTGAAATCACCGTTTAATTGATATATTCTCGTACATACTGTATAAAGTCATCTGAAAGGGCTCGTATCGTACGTGTGCGAGCTGTTTAACACCCTTAAAAGTAGTCTCCGAGGTTGTTCACGATTCGCTGCCAGCGATGAGGCAGACGGGAAATAGCATCGGCTGCATGAGATCCGTCAATGTGCGCCACCTCTGGTCGAAATGCTGTGACGATGTTTGCAAGACATGACTTATCCGTTTTTACCCTCTGACCTACAAAACTGACGACCACCATATTGTAAAGTAGGCGAAGTGTCAAATTCCCCGAAGTCGTATCGTACTTGTGTAACACATATCCCCAACTGCCTGGAGAAATGCCAGTCTATATTTATCGAGGTCTGTTTCTGGATGTTTCAAACTTTCCAGAGACTTTCAAAAATTAAATTAGTAACATTCAGTGACAAGAATAACTTTAGGTTAAAACTAGCTTGATTCAGTACAAGTATTCATATGTGAGTAGTTCGGGAATAATAAGAAATGTTTGCGTGTAAGATGGTGCAATTTTTTTCACAATATTTCTCACGCAAGTGAAAATCATTCGCACTATTACTTAAATATGAAAAAAAAAAAAAAAAAAAAAAGTACTCTGTAGCTTAGGTTAAAAAATGTTTACGCCTAAATTTGTTTCAATGAGTAGAATTCTACCCTACTTTTTATTTAGGCTTTTTAAAGTCATGAAATATTCATGGGATTACATTAAGTTTCCGTTTGTGCACTTACCGCCACTTCACCAAGAGGTTTCTGAACGTAATGTACAATTCCACTCCTTTTGTGATTGCGTCAATTATTACACTTCTCTTTTCTTAATTCGTTCTCAAATGCGTTTTAAGCGAAGGCGTTGAAAAGCACTTCACACCAACTGAAAGAAAGGCCATTATGGAAACCAGTGCCTTTTATTTAGAATAATGCTTCAAAGTCCGCTTTTTTTTTTCGCATCTGCGGTAGCAAATTATAAAGTGGGAGGTATGCGATGCAAATCGTCGGAGGGTTCCATTTCCGAAAAGAAACCAGTTTGCTCTGTTCGCGGTTTCTCCCAACTTTAAAAAAAAAAAAAAAAAAAAAAAAAAATGTATGACGTGTTTGAGTGCTTCCAAATATGTCGTACATCGTGTAAATATAAAAGTAGCCTATTATTGTTAAATTGAATTTTTACTTATATTTTGTCTATACTAGAGACGGCATGAGGATGGAGCAGATAATCGATTGTTAGATACATCGATTATCGATTAGTAGCTGATTAATTAATCAAATTAATTAGTGTAAATAATGAAATTAATTAAAGAATTATTTAATTTAAAAAATATATTGCTGGATATGAAATTTCTTTATTTTTATTTTTGTTGAAATGGTTAGGGGTGATATTGTCCGAGCAGCATCGTTGCGTCCTCTGTGACTTGCTGGAGTGGACTGAGCAGCAGAGGGTGTGTGTTGTAATTGTTTATATAGGAGTTAGTGTTGGAGTAAGAGTGTTATAATTAGCTTTTAATTTTTATTTGTGTATGGAGCGAGAGCATGTGTGTATGTTCTGGCTCACCATGTAGTAACGACGATCTACTAATTTAATTTAAATGCACGAATCGAGCAGATACTAACCATAATCACTCCTCGAATAGCATAAAAGGAATGAGTTATCCCACTTTAATCGTGCAATTACCAAATACATCACAAATTCATTAAAACAACTTAAGCAGATTACACCGCACACAACAGAATGGAACACAAAGTGTATATTAATAATGTAAAAAAATGTTAAGAACACTTAATATATTTCAAACAACCGAATTAAAGACACAAAATAAGGGTTAACCACACACATACATATTAAATGGTACCAAACGAATTTCACATGTCCAAATTACAACTTACTTATCACCCATGAAGTCATGTGTAATAAATTCATACTTTACAAATCAATTAAAAAACACAATTTACAATCAAAATTATAACCCGCCACTACTCCAGATCCCCTGACAAATATCCCCTCCCACACTGACACACACACAAAGTCATACTCACACATAGTTCACCCTCACCAACTCTCAAAAAACGCAGCAAGGAATGCCTTACCAAAATGAACGATCACTCAAACATCTGTTTTCAAAAACCCGTGAGTATAATCATTTCACAAACGCATCTTTTGCTGGCTCATACGACCGTCACAACACTCGTCTGTTACGAAAACCCACTGCGAAAAGCCCCGTCGAACATAAATTAATTATAATAAAAGAGTTTCAATTAAATACAAACCTTATAATTATCCAAATATGTGAGAGGAAAAAGTATTGTGTTGTAAATGAATTGGTGACAATACTCCAGGCCTTGCAGCCAACTCGGCTATTTTCTTGTAACTAAACTCTCCAAGGACCAAGCAGAATGCGGGAGTCACCCTTCCGACCACATTGTCGGCAGTGTCAAAGGAGTCGATTCAATATTTCGCGTCTCAAGACAGCTGGAGGAGTCGATAAGGTGAGTTTACTCCTCGCCTGTAGAGACAAGCCTGCCATGCCGAATAACTTTCATACATCACAGTCCGAATTAAATATAAAATGAATTTATTTTATACAATTTTTCCCAAAACATACAATGTTAATAACAATTTTCAGACCAAACTCATTTTATATTTTTTTTTTTGGAATTGAAAAACTGGCCACAACACTCTGTTAACATATTTAATTAAGTGTAACCTACAAGTTGTTAACTAAAAACCTACGAACTTAACTGACATTCTTATAATTTTACAATAACAATATAGTTAATACATATTTTCAAAAAAAATTATGAAGTGTACATCATCCAAAAAAAATCTGTCTTCCTTACTAAAAACTATATAGAATTACGCATGTTTCAAACCAAATTACACAATTCAAACCTGTATTTGTATAACCTATATTATAAAATTTCACTCCGAGAAGTATAGTAACAATTATTAAATCCACACAGAACAAATACATAAAAATGGATCTGATTTTGTAAAACAAAGATATGTTTACTAAATATTATGCGAATTACCATGAACAAATCTATAAAGTTGTTACATAAATATGTAGACATCTTTGTTATATATATAGTAAATATTTTAAAAATTGTAAACAGCCAAAGTTTTTGGTGTTGCAGTTTACCCCATTACCGGATAATCAATAAATTTTTCACAGGATTCCTCACAGGATTCTCCCATTTCAACAACCCTTTCAATTTAATTTTATAACATTAACGTTAGTTTACACCGTAAATATGTTTCAGAGACTCCTCTCAACGTTTTGTTAAGTAACATTTTAATTTTTAAAATATTTGTTTTAATTATGTGTAAAGGTATGTTACAGTATTTTGTTGCATTATACAGACTTTGTGTATACCATCCATTTCAACATATATTTGAAGAATAATATCTCTTCACATCCATATTATTTTTTCTTTTGTATGTTAAAGTAAAAATCATAAGTTTTTGATCGAGTTGTTTATAAGTTTATATTTACTTGGAAACGTGTTAAAATTAATATTTTGGTTGCTGTAAGACAATGTCGTTGTCAGTTACTGATGCAGAGCTCACCATTCCTTAACCTTGCTCTGCCGGGCAAGAGTCCGTTTACCTGGAGTTGTCCCATCCCACTTTTCCTTCCAATAACTTTGCCCCCTGTTCCACCATCGTGTGTTTTTCAAGTTCAGCCAGCCTTTCAAACTCCCTCTTCATTCACAAGAGCTTCTCGAGATTCTCCCTCATTCCATTAGTTTTCAGATTTCATTCATTTTAATACTTCATTCATTTCCATACTTGTTGGAGTAAAAAACATGACAACTCGCCAAAAAATTGCTCAAACATAAAAAAAAAATATTAAAAGTGTGACAAAAGGAAATCTAACTACTATTTAACCAGTCACATTATTTTATTCAAATTTAAAATTTAATTTGTCCAAAAAATCATCCTTAAAACTAAAAACACAAATATTTACAAACATTTAAACAACTCTTTACAAACTATCAAAAATATTTACAACTTAACAAACTTTCAAACTCTTCTTTAAAGAAACAAGAAAATAGGTAAGTTTTCTCTAAAAAAAATATTTCAATTGTTTTTAAACTTTGGATTTAAAGATAAACACCATCTTTTCGGACGGGAGGGCGAAAACAGACAAATGTATACCAGGAGGAGAAGGGTTTCGAATGGGAGGAGGAATGACAGGGCTGTAACTGATTATCGGCATAGATGCTGTGAAGGCTGGTGAAGGTGGTGATTGCGCATCATTGAGAAATTTTAATATTCAGCAAGCTCAGAAAATAATGATGGTTTAGGAAGAGGTAAGTTTCTACAGCTCACATCTAACGGCTCACATTTGCTCTTCTTCTCGATATATTTGTGTTCGGATTTCGGAAACCCCAAATCAATAAAGTCCGTCCTCAGAGACAGTGCTGGAGGCACCTGGATAGTCATCTCTGGAACTGCCGGTGTCGCAGGAGATGGCACTGGCAGTGCTGGAAGCGCCGATGTTGTCATAATTGGAAGTGCTGGGATCGTTATAATTTAAGGTGCTGGAGCATCGATGTCGTCATCGCTGGAATTGATGGGATCATCATTGCTGGAAGTGCTGGGATCGTCATCGTTGGAAGCATCGGGATCATAATCGCTGGAAGCACCAGGATCATCATTGCTGGAGGCATTAGAAGCACTTATTTTCATCATTGTAGTAGGTGCCAGGATCGCCATCGCTGGAGGTGCTGACTGCACCGTATTCATTATCGTTGGAAGTGCTGGAAGTGCCGGATTCGTCATTTTTAGAGGCACTGGAAGCGCCAATGCCATTATCATTGAAGGTGCCGGGAACGTCATCTCTGGAGGCTTAGATGTTGCTGGAGACGACACTGGTGGTGCCAAGACCACCCTCAGAGGCTCTGGAGACATTAGCGACAACTATTGCTCCACCAATGGAGTTAGCAGAGCAGCATCAATGACCGACCAGTGATACTTCATAGATCCCTTTCAAGGGATTGAGTAAACCTCCTCACGAAATACTCGTCTTAGAATTGTGACATTTTAAAAAAGTTTTGCGTTCCACAAACACTGAAGTCAAATACTGGAGGGATGTAAAGGTTAAACGTCTATTTATATAAATTTTCAAATTCTCAGGTAAATGGACAGAAAGCAAAACTTATTCCCTCCCCACAGAACCTTCTCCGCAGAAATACGCATCCCCTCCACACATATTTTCATATATTGGCTTGTATTGTAACATCCAGAGCACGAAAAGCACACCATTTTGTTATGCCTGGTCAACATGAAGGGGAAGGACATGATTTGTGTTCTGTGACTGCTGCTGTTAGCCCTGCACAAGGCTTCCCACACTCTCTTCAGCAGGAACCTTGTCAATGCTCAGCGGAGAGTGAACTGTGTCGGCAAGCTGCCAAAAATTTACGAACTCGCTTTTCGACCTGAAATGTCGCTGGGTATCTGGACAATGCTTCTCTCACCCCACTGTTCATCATCAACTTGACTCTTTCGCACTCTGTCTCCTTCCACGAGTCAGCTGTTCTCCCACAACTCGTTTCGCGCTGTTCCGACAGCCTTGCTTCACTGTGAACACCCCACCCCCTCTGAAAGCCATACATTCATGTCTCGATGCAACTCTCTCGCTACCACCGCGCGAACACTGTTCGTAACTCATTGGTCTTGCCATCCACATCATCCACCTACCTGACTACCCAGGAGACCTTCTTCGAGCACATTCCCACCATGTTTCATAAAAAGAAAAAAAACACCTCATCATGGTTTACCACGCTATGGAAAGCTCTCTTGGCTGTGAACGATTCTTCATTTACAGAAATCTTTAGTGTGTTAAATATTAACGATTGTGCTGTGAAGTCCATTTGCGTGAATATAATTTATAACAGTATTGGTTTCTGATATGATCGAACAAAACAATATGACAGGGATTTAATTAAGTGAATGAAAATTAGGTATTTTGATCACGGAATACATATGAAGTAAATTTTTTTGTTATGTTGATATGCTTGTTCAAGATAAATATGTAAAATAGGTTACACACACGATTAAATACATGATCCTCACACAAACATTTTGTGAAAGTTATGACCAAAGACTGATAAAGTAATATATTTTATATAAACAATGATTCACTCAATTCTTTCAGATATACAGTCTGTTTGGTGTTAAATGAAACAAGGTTTCAGTTTGAAGTACAATTTATTGATTTCTATTTTTCAAACAAACATAACATTTATTCACATATACAAAAAATCACATTTCTTCTAAATATGTTTATTTACATATACAAGCAATCTTCTTTACTCATTTAAGCAGTACGCTTTGATGTAGTGAAGTTCATATCTGGAGACATGGCTGACAATATGTTGTAGGGAGACAAACTCATTACTCTCTCAAATTACGTGAAATAGTTTTATTCTAGGCTAATCATTGGTTCATGGCTGTCAGATTAGATGACTCACACATTCTTGAAGCAGATGGAAACTTGATTCACTGGTTGAAGGTGGCTGAGCTGAGTGAAGAAATTTTGCCGAATCTCGAAACCAAGGTCTTGAGAGTTACTGAGGGTGAAGTGAGTACTGGAATAGTGCTGGTTTACATACCTTCTTATAGATATTAAATCGGTTCACTTCTGACCAGTGGTGAACAGTCGGTATTGGGAGATATGCACATCCATTTTTAATATTAGTTGTAAAGTCCACCGACTTCCATGAGCACAAATTCTTCAAGTCTGGATGTTAATTAAGGTACTATGGTAGAGTTAAAAAGGTTATCAATATCTGTGGAATGTATAATGGGGAGAGCTTGAGTTTGAAAGTAGAAAGTTTCTGTAGAGGATTCCTCTGCTGTTATTGGCCAGGGTGATGTTGTAGTTCAAAGTCTACATCAGTATCTGCTTGGTTGTTACATATACTCATGTCAGTCTATCTACCTGCAAAAGCTGTGTTTAGTTTTTCATAACTGAGCTGAGGTAAACTGGAAAGCGATTTGCTTCCTAATCCTGAATTAAGCTAGCAATATTTTGAAGGAAATACAGTGGGTAGAGCAGGAAATTTCAACTGTGGTGTTGACTGTGGTATAGTCTGTCGAGCTGATTGTAAAACTGTCTCAGGATGTGGTGCTAGTGTGGTGCTATGCGATGCTAGTGTGGTGCCATGTGATGCTAGTGTGGTGCCATGTGGTGCTAGTGTGGTGCTATGTGGTGTTTGTGTGGTTTCATGTGGTGCTAATGTGGTGCCATGCGGTGCTGATGATGCTGTCTCAGGATAGGGTGTTGATTGTGATGCATTGTAGCAAAATTTATAATGTCTCTAAAGCATCCCTCCACGACAACTGCTTTGGACATAATTTGCATTCAAAACTCACAGTATAACTGTTCATCTTCCAGGTCGTTCTTTCATGTCGATGCATGCTGCACAGAGTTGTAAATGTTTTACCGCCAAAGCAACCCAGCAAAGCCATCATTCATTCATACTCTTCCAAGTCTAGAATGGAACTGAAAGGTTCCAACCTTTTATAGGTAAATTCTAGGAAGCAATTGGAATACATTATTTGTTTAAGTAATAAATTGCTTTCAAGTTTTTATTTGCTAAATGTACACAGTCAAAGTTTACATAGTTAGAATATGGGAATATTACAATAAATGCTTTTGTAAAGTCAGTAATACACAAAAAAGTAGTTTCAAACCATTTATTTCACTACAAAGAACCCACTGAAAACATCAAATTTTATCAAAAACACATTTACATAATTTCTTCCCTTGACAATATTTGTAGTATTATACATTCTGGTAAAAGTGCGAATACATTTCTTCCATGTTAGAGTTGTATTCGGACATAAAACATTTTATCAGATTTGGACAATATATTAAATCATTACAATTTTTCAGCTTCTAAAGTACTTTGTAGTTGGGTGAAAAAAAGTACTTGTTTACAAAAACAGCAAAACTGTTACTTTCCAAAACATTTTCTAAAAGGTTTACTCCAGTGTACAATTAACTTGGTAATATTCAATTTACACTTTGATTTCTGTATACATGAGCACATAACCTCGTTCTTGTCTTAATCCATCTTTACAAAGTATAGGCTTGCATAAACCAAGTACTTTTATATATTAAAGTCCACTCATCCCAGCTAATGCCATATCACTCATATAATATATACTGGTGACTCAGAGTCAGAATCATCATAATCTGTTTCACCCCAGTCAGTCATCAATGACCATTTTAATATTAATTTAGAGTTTTCCTCTGCAGAGAAGAACTTTGAATTAGATCTGTATGTTTTACATAATTGTTTGAACAAGGAACAATAGTATTATTTTTGAATATCTGTATTCTGTGTAAAGGCATTTATAGCTCTGGATTTGACAGTTTCTTACTTCCCGACGAAGAATAATGAGTATTTCAAAGTTCGGACATAGTGGTATAAAACACAATCTTTACAATACCTGTTTAATGAGAAATCGCGATGGGAATTGTGATTTGAATTGACGTATATTACGTAATATGGGCATATAGCATTGCAGCAAATAAATGTTACGTGGAAGACTTAATCATCATTACACTAAATGTATTTAAATCACAATCAATCGATATATAATAGAAATTAATAACCGAAATTGAAACTATTACAAAAGCGTATACTAGTATTAGTTATATTTTAGAAATATTGGCAAATGTGATGACTGCATTGCAAAATATAGAAACTAGAAAAAACGAACATTTGGAACATTAAAAAAATCTAATTAATGAAATGTTAAGCATTACGATTACAAAACAATTTGATACAAAAATAGATAAAATGATGAAATAAGTAAGTGTTGAATTGATCAATAAAACATCTGGTTTAGCTACACAAATGGAAGTGTAAAAGCAAATTGATGATCTGTAACATCGAACAAACTATTTAAGTAACAATTTGAGGGTTAAAACTGTGAGTAAATTAGACATACTTTTGAGGAAAGTCAATAAGTTTTAAGGAGCACAAACTAATCCATCTAATACACTTGCTAAAAAACCATCGACCTAATTCATATATAAGTAGTCGAAAGTTAATGAAAACAAATAAAAATGTCTGACTCTGTTTCAGAATTTTATAAAGTTGTATCTACTGTAATGGCGTAATATTTACAAGCTTAGCATGCTCGAATGGAATGGGATGTTTTGAATGAAGAAATATTTATACATGTTACGAGTAGAATGGGTACATTACATTCCGTGCTAAATATGTTTAATGAAGCTTCATTGGAAATTAAATGGGAAGAACTTATAAAGGAGAAAAAGCTGTCTCCATTAACATAACATTATTTAGCTATAAAACAATCTTCACCTATGAGCTATACAGTATTTGGTGTATATTGTAATGGAAATATGTGGCTTCTGGGAGATTATGTAATTAAGTTTTCACCTGAGAATAGAATTCAAGTAGATGATTACGTAACTGATGTTAGTGAAGGATTGTTTGAATTATTATTTTAAAAAGTTCCGAATGGTTATTCCGATATCGATTTGGAGAAATATAAGGATCTTGTTCGTCGAATGAGTGCGAATAATCACATAAGTGATGATGAAAATCATCCGAAACTACATTTATTAAATTATATTGTTGGAAGTGGGATATATGTAGACGAAATTGATAACCAATTTTCTGCTCTATATTGAACAATCCTAATGGATTGGTCGAAAGATTAAAACTTCTCATCGCTTCGAGAGAGTCTGGGAATAATTCACATCCAAACAAAATTGTTTCTATTATTTAAGAGTTGGAGGAAGACTGCTATATTATGAATGAAGTTTAGTTATATTGCTCAAGAACTTCATGCTCTTGCAAGGATATGATATCCTAGAAGACCAGTTATTACTAAAGGTTTACATGATCTTTCTTAAGACGATTTGTGTGAAATGACACTGCTTTCCAAATACAATAAGGGATTTAAATATATTTTAACCATAATATATATTTATTCAAACTATGGTTGGGTTATACCTTTGAAAAACAGGACAGGGAAACAGGTTACCAATGCAATGTAGATCGTTTTCAAAGAGAGGATGCCAAATTTGCTCCAAACCAATAGAGGATATGAATATTTATACATCATTCCAGAAACTAATGACCAGATATGGTATTAATCACTATACACTGTATTTGGAGCTTAAAGAGAGTGTTATGGAACAATTTAATAACTCGATAATGCAATTAATATACAAGCATTTCATGTCGAAAGGCACCTATAATTGGATTTATGTTTTGCCTGAAATAGTTAAATTTTATAATTCCAGATATCATAGAACTGTCAAGATGGCACCCGAAAAAGTTATGGAAAATAGTTTGATGAAACTTTGTATAATAATGTTAAAGTAATCTATGAAAGAAAACCAAAGTTCAAAGTTGTGGAATTTATACTTGTCTCGAAGCAGAAGGAATCTTTGAGAAAAAATTTATGGTGAATTGGTCGTATGAAATATTTAAAATTATTACAGTTATAAATTCATTTCCTAGAGTGTATTACCTTGAAACCTATGATGGTCAACCCATAAGAGATGGTTTTTACTATCATAAATTGCAAAAGTCAGCTCTCAAAATGAATATTTGATTTATAAAATCATTGAAAGGAAAAAAAAGATATGTCCTTGGTTCGATGGAAAGGTTTCTCAAAAGCATGTGATGTTTTGTAAATTGTTTTTATACAAAATAAAAATATTAAAAATAATATTTGATGTGTTGTTCATTTATTAAACCTATAAATATTGATGGGGAATCACTGTACAATTATTGTGTAATCATTCCTTTTGTTTGGGCAGTAAACTATTGCATTTAATATATGATGTAATTCTTATTATTGGGATAAAGTTGCTGGTTCGTAAGAAATTAAAATATTCTCATCGTTAATTGTCCTTTTCTCAGCTTAATGGCTGTAAACTTGTTCTACACCTAACATATAAACATTTAATTTCCTATGTAAATCGATGGAACATACTATTACAAAACATAATTTATAACATCAATTTTTTCTGTTAATTTTTTTTTTTTTTTTTTTTTGTTTTAACTAGAATATAGTATGCACAGGTTT
Organism: Dryococelus australis; assembly: GCA_029891345.1. NCBI lineage: Eukaryota > Metazoa > Arthropoda > Insecta > Phasmatodea > Phasmatidae > Dryococelus > Dryococelus australis. Next base: position 332,191,547 of record CM056995.1, on the reverse strand, counting down.
TGGAAGTACTATTTCTTCCAGATCGCATGAGTTGGAGTTATGTTATATTTTCTAGGTGTGTTTGAGTGGTTTTTTTTTGTAAACACGATGCTTAATGTTGAGGGTTTAGTTCTCAGACCAATAGTATACAGTGCTGGGAGTCTCCAAACTAGCGTAAGTATTCTTGTCAGCGGGATTAGTAAGGGAGAGTAACATTCATTATTATCAATGCGATTTGGAAATTGTTTCTTTGCCCTGGTGGACAGGGCTGGGACAAAAGTACAGTCGTGGGAAAGGGAGTGTGCAATTAGTGTTGGCGACTGTGTGGAAAGGTGGATGACAGTTCCGGAAGGGAAGGTTGACAGCTTGGTGATTGATTAGACTTCTTTCGCCATTCGAAGCAGCTAGTTTGATAATATATCGCTTTCTTGGCAGCATGAGAGTTTGAGTTTGTCCTTGCCGATAACACATCGGAGGAAGTGTGGATGGATCGGCAAATATGTGTGGTCTCGAGCAGCCTGAGGCATGAGAATTTGGAATATTTTTCTTTTAGTCTATGGCAAATAGATGAATGATGGTCTCAAAGGATGTACGAGACAAGCGCTCAGCAGGTGATAGTGAACGCTGTATTGTCGGTCGCATGACGTGACTTGTTAGGGTGAGAAGCCCTTGGAAGGGCGGGGCAGAGGGAAAGTGGCGGCCATAAGTTTTCGGAACCATGTTTAGCGCAGGTGTACACGCTGGACAAGGGGTTGGGCTGGTGGAGGGACATGCAGTAGAAGTCTGTGGGGCAGGGGGAAGACATTGTCCATCGCTCGAAGCAGAATAATTTATTGCCTTCTTGGCAGCACGGCCTGGAAGGTTTGTCCTTTTCATGTACATGTTCGAAGAAGTGGAGTGAAACAGCGAAATGGGTGGTCTCCAGCAATGTTACAACTTGAGGTAATTTCTTTGACTGTGTCGTGCGTGCAGAAGAGGAGACGAGGTAAGCGGTGAAATTGCTTTCTCATGGGAGTCGACAGTTCTACCTCCCCTGCCTTATTGGGTAACACAAGACATTAAACGTTTTGTAAATAATAAACTTCTCGATTCGTTTATTAAAGTCTCGCATGTTCGGATGAATGCTTGTTTTTTTGTAATATCTTTATAGATTTGTTCATGGTAATTCGCATAATATTTAGTAAACATATCTTTGTTTTACAAAATCAGATCCATTTTTATGTATTTGCTCTGTGTGGATTTAATAATTGTTACTATACTTCCCGGAGTGAAATTTTATAATGTAGGTTTTACAAATATGGGTTTGAATTGTGTACTTTGGTTTGAAACATGCATGATTCCATACAGTTTTTAGTAAGGAAGACAGATTTTTTTGGAATATTACACTTCATATTTTTTCAAATTATATATTAACTATATTGTTTTTGTAACATTATAAGAATGCCAATTAAATTCGTAGCTCTTTAATTAACAATTTGTAGGTTCCAAATTATTAAATATGTTAACGGAGTATTGAGACCAGTTTTCAATTCCAGAAAAAATATATAAAATGACTTTGGTCTGAATTGTATTATTAACATCGAATGTTTAGGGAAATATTGGAAAAATAAATTCATTTTATATTTAACTCAGGCTGTGATGTTTGAAAGTTATTCGGCGTGGCAGGCTTGTCTCTACAGGCGAGGAGCAAACTCACCCTATCGACTGCTCCAGCTGTCTTGATACATGAAATATTGAATCGACTCCTTTGACACTGCCGACAATGTGGTCGGATGGGTGACTCTCACATTCTGCTTGGTCCCTGGAGAGATTAATTATAAGCTAATAACCGAGCTGGTTGCAAGGCCTGAAGCATAGAAACCGATTCATATACGATACACTACTTTTCTCTCTCATGTGTTAGAATAATTATTAGTTTTTTATTCAACTGAAACTTTTTATTACTACTAATTTTTATTCGACAGGGATTTTCGCAATAGGCTTTCGCAATGGGCGAGTGTTATGATGGTCATATGCGCTAGCGCATGATGCATTTTTGAAATGATTTTACTAATGGGTTTTTAAAAACAGACTTTTGGTTAATCATTCATTTTTGTGAGGTGTTCCTTGATGCGTGTTTTGAGAGTCGATAAGGGTGGACTATGTGTGAGTATGACTTCGTGTGTGTTTTTTGAGTGTGTGTGTGTGTGTCAGTGTGGGAGGGGATATTTTTCAGGGGATATGGATTAAAGAGGAGTTGTAATTTTTATTGTAAATTGTGTGTTTTCATTGATATGCGAAGCGTGAATTTATTTCACCTGGCTTCGTGGGCAGTAAGTGTGTTGTAATTTTGAATGTGTGGAATTCGTTCGGTGTGATTTAATATGTGTGTGCATATGGTTAACCCTTGTTTTGTGTCATTTATTTGGGTGTTTGAAATATTGTTAAATTTTCGTCATATTTCATTACGATATTAATATAAACTTTGTGTTCTGTTCTGTTGTGTTCGGTGTAATCTGTTTAAGTTGTTTTAATGAATTTGTGATGTGTTTGGTAATTGCACGATTAAAGTGGGATAACTCATTCCTTTTATGCTATTAGAGGAGTGATTATGGTTAGTATCTGCTCGATTCGTATATTTAAATAAAATTAGTAGATTGTCATTATTACATAGTGGGCCAGAACATACATGCATTCTCTCACTCCATCCACACCTCACTCGCCTAGTGGGACAGAATATACACACATGCTCTCGCTCCATCCACAAATAAAAATTAAAATGTTACTTAAAACACTCTTACACCAACATTAACTCCTATATAAACAATTACAACACACCCCCTATGTTGCTCAGTTCACTCCAGAAAGTAACAGATGGCACAACGATGCTCCTCCGCCTATATCACCCCTAACCCTTTCAACAACAATGAAAAACCAAGAAATTTCATACCCAACAATAACAAAATTAATTAAATAATTCTTTAATTAATTTTATTGGTTACACTAATTAATATTACTAATTAAGCAGCTACTAATCGACACATCGGATATTCGATATATCGATATATCGAATATTCTATATATCTATATATAGAACAATCGATTAGGCGCTCCATCCTCATGTCATTCTACAGGTGGGCCAGAGCATACACCTTGCCTCTACTCTCTATAAATGACAAAATTTAATTTATACCTAGAATGAATAAAGACAGAGAGAAAATATGTGTGTTGGTATTGCCTAGTAAAAAATATCCTATGAAAAATGTTATTACACAGATTGCGCACGAATGCGGTGCGTTGGTACTCTGGTAAAATTTTATATAAGCTGTTCACGGTAAAGTGAGCACTTTTATAAGGCCCTTATAAATTTTTCCTTTCATCCAATTTTTATCTTCCTGCTACTTGTTATTATAAACATTGCAATGCGACCAATAAACACAGTGTATACATTTCGCCACCATGAAAATTTAATGTCTGAGGCTGCAATAAAATATATTTACTAGCAGTTAATGCCTGTTGGGAGGGCCTCAAAAATAGTGCTCACTTTATCGTGAACAGCCTATAAGCATTGTTTGCATGAGGCGGAGGGATATTCCGGAAGTATAACTTAAACAGGGCTTCATGCGAATTGACTATAATGATATGGCTGCGTTTTACTCATGAATGTTTTATTTTTAAGCATGTATTGTTGAGTGGGTAAGGTTCACTAGAGCTTCGTATCTTTATAAGAAGCACTTTCAGAAGCATTTGAAAACAAATCTGTATTCTCGATTATTTCTACGCCTACGTCTTACACCATTAACATTTCGAAGCTATTGCTGCAGTTTTCTGAGAGCAACGTCGAATACTACGGATTGACGAATATTACTGTCTTGGGAATGAGTGACCACTGTGACAGATATTGGAGGAGTGAAGTTAGTACTACAAACCCGGCTTCGCTTCTCAGCTACACGTACTCTTCTACTATATAGCGTGGTGGGTGAGGTTGGAGTAGCGTCTGGATCGGTCGCCTCCGCCAAGGCGAACAGGGTTCCATTCTCGGCGGGGTAACAAGTAGATTTTTCGCGTGTAGGAATTAGACCAGACGATGCTGCTAGTCGAAGGGTTTTCTTGGGGGATATTCCTCAACCCTCCGTCCTTGAATGCCGTCACTGCTAATCTCCGCCTCATTTGACTCTCGTCGGCTCTCAAGACCTCGTTGTTAGGGCTCGGTCTCACGCCCCATATTAAATGACTGGTTTCTTGATTATTTCCGTTGTTCAGTGACACTTATTTTGAATGTACAACTATACCTATGTGGACATATCCATTACGCTGCAGAACAGACATAGATTAGGAATGTTTGGGAAATAACTTCGAGGAATTAGTGCAACATCACTTTTAATTCATGAATTGATTCTTAGGGGTAGATCGCTTATTCGTCTTCTGAGCATGTAAGCCTACCTAACATTGGCCTACCCCAATCCTACATAACTGTCGAAGTCACATGGTCAGCAGTGATGAATGTGTTTGTTTGTATATTAATTTCTAAATGGCAAGCAATATTGTATTAATAAAATACTTTTACCAGTTTTAATTTAATCGGACTGCATTACAAATTAATTAGAGGGAGTATACAGTCTTCACAAAGCATTTGTTTACAAATCAGTTTTGTAATCTAGAATCGAAACCACGCCATTTTCGCTGGACATGTTGGCAGAAAAGCAGTTCGATGTTGGGACAGACACGGAGATTGGTTGTGCGCAGCCAGCGAGATCGGTCTACCTCATCTTTAGTCTCTGGCGGCGACTACATTTGAAGGCGCTTGTAAAATGTAATCGTTCTATAACAAGACATATTCAGTTATTTAGTCGATAAGAAAGTTGTGGTACATAAATGAATAAAATGAACATATTTACAGCGAGATAACGCTCTCCCGCTACAGATATGGTTCCACAGATGCGTATTTACGCCAAGTCTCAACAGTTCAGTGGCATGCCATGTCGCCTGATTTGTCGTCATTGGAACATTTGTGAAACTTGATGGGACTCCAGATTCCTCCATTTTCATTTCTCTTTTCAGTTTTTCTGTTATGATTTAAAGTGATAAAATTTAATTTACCCCGTCCCTACTAGCCGCTTTTGCAGCTCCAACTCCTATATTTTCTATAGCCCATTCTGTAACTCAGTAACTGCTGGTGTTTACATCATGATCTGAATGGTAACAATAAAAAGAAATTTCTTGAATGACAAATAACAACTCAAACGAAATCTACACAAAACTATTAAAGCTGTGGAAAAACAATAAAGCAAAACTGCAATCCCGTTATTATACCTAATTCCATACACACTAAACTTCTAAAATAAAATCCTTAGAATAAGAACAAGGAAGGAAAGGAACTTCAAATGAAAAAAGTCAACTGTTAGTGCTCTCAATCATAATTCACAACTATTGTGGGCAAACCTGTTGTCAGAGAACATAAGCTGTTTGATCCCAGTATTATTGCATGTATCCATGTACGAGGCAGTCTGACGAGGTAGTAAACATGCTCTTCTTCTGTGGCACAAGACCGCAGACTACATTCTTCGTATGTAATAATCTTACAATCAACTCTTTCTTTTGTTTGTACCATCACGCTTATAATCAAACGGTTCATTCTAGGTGCGTGAATTTTATGGCAGTGGGTGTACACAAATGCAGAAAAGTCCAATCATCATTAACCTATGAGCTACACCATGTATCGAACTTGTGCAATAACACATTACAAGGAGAAAATGTAAATGGAGAAATACGGGCCTACATTCACAATACCCAGCAATGCCGAAAAGAAAGAGTGGCACATATACCTAAATATCCAGCTGCAGTTATATATAAGAAGAATTTAGCTGGGAATTATTCTGCTACTTGTTGGTTTGCAGGGGCTCAATTTGAGTTGCCGACGATTTCGGTTTTCAAAGTCTACGTTATCAAACACCCAGCTTATCTCAAGAACTGGGTGTTAAGAGTAGCCCATATCTCTTCACTCTTTATCACTCAGTGATTAAGCTAATTTGGGTTTCATGCTGTCGTCGAACATGCTTCGAAACTCCAAGTTCGAAAATTAATACAACTGTTTTTAGCGCCTTGACTTAATGCAAAAATACTGCTTGTTACCAAGTGCACCCATACGTGATGTTCTGATCATTCTTGTAGCATGTAATGCAGATGCACGTCTCGACAATAGGATGCGATATTTATGTGGACAGTAACAAAACCTGTTCTTTTGCATAGCCAAAAAATCCATTCTATTCCAAGAGTTTATCAACTGCTCATCCATCTTACCCCCGGTCTTCCATATCTCCTTCTGCTTTTAGGTAGTTAATACAGTGATACTTTAATAAGTCTGTTTTATTTCATCGTGTCAGTTTTTGGGTCTCAAAGTTGTCCATTTGATGACGGAGTTTTGATCGGCCGTGTATTCTCACTTATTTATTTTTCGTAGTGTACAGCAGTATGGGTAAGTTTTCTTTGCACTTTTCATTTATGCAACCTCTGGCAGTTGTTGGGTCCATTCTGTTTCACTGATGCTTACTCCCAAACTTATTCATTAATTTATGCAACCTCTGGCAGTTGTTGGGTCCATTCTGTTTCACTGATGCTTACTCCCAAACTTATTCATTCATTTATGCAACCTCTGGCAGTTGTTGGGTCCATTCTGTTTCACTGATGCTTACTCCCAAACTTATTTATTCATTTATTCCATTCTGTGTCAATTATAATCCAGTTCTTGCCTCGGACCATCTCCCACGATTCCAGGCAGTGCTAGTCGACGACGCATATTTCAAACTTTCCTCGCGCACAGAAACTACATTATATATAATTTCTTTCGTTTTCCTCTTTGCACACAACGTTAGATTGGTTGCTCGGGTTGTAAGGCAACAGTCCAGAAGTGGGATGATGCCAACTCATATCCTGGTCTCCTCGATTGCATTTTTCACTTTTTAAAATTACTTTCAATTGCACAAAATAAACGGTGACAATCGGAAAGATGTTTATTTCTCGTAACGATTAGTATAAATTTAATAAAAATCACATTTAATTCGTCACACGCAATTGGCTGTCACTTAATAAATCAGTGCAATTGTTTCACTGAAACAACCAATGGTATTCCACACATTCTAAGCACACTGTGTATTATTTCACTATACATTATAAGACAGAAAGCAAAATAAACATTTTAAATATTCACAAATGTTTACACGACACTTTTAATTCGACGCTAAGTGATGTGTGTGAACAGATTTGGGTGGAACTTAACAGCGAGGATTTGAGAGCCGATGAGGGTGACTGAGGTGAGTATGGAACAGCACCTGAATCTAGTGGCGGGGAAAAACGGGAGATCCCCGAGAATCCCGCCGACCAGTGGCGTCGTCCGGCACGATTCCCACATGCGAAATTATCGTTAGACATAGAACTACCTTGTCTCCATAGTTAAAGAATATTCACGGTCAAATGAGCACTTTTGAATATCCCTTCTTAAGCTCTACTTGTACGCACGTTGTGTATTCTTCCGCCTTACGTAAAATTATCATTGCCATGGGCCTCGTCACTTTATTCATGCGTCAGTCAAGTAAAACTGTGAAATCACTAGAAAAAATAGTATTTTACCAATCTGCTAATTTTTACACTTCGATGAGTTAAAAAAAAAAAAAAAAAAAAGCACACACACACACACAGAAAGTGAAAGATATAATTTAAGTTATCACAGATTGTTACCTAACACTTTTTATTTGACGTTAAGATATAGCACTACTTCCCATCCATCATTACCAACTTTATTGGGCGTGTGTCACTCTGTGCCTCCGTTAAAATATATACAGGTTGGGGTAGTTACTATAATCTAAGGTTGATTTCAAATGTGCTCACTTTACCGTGAACAGCCGTTACCATCTTTACTGGGTGCGTTAAAACATTTGCAGGTAGGGTCAGTGATATTTTTCAGAGGTTGACTTCAAAAGTGTTTAATTAAGAGTGAATAGTCTATTAAGCCTACCGTCATAACATAGAGCACGTGAGGGTACAGAAACAAAATAGCATGGTGGTCTGCTCGATGTGAGCATCTGGGTTGCTCACGGGCAGGGCGAGGCTCCGGAAACGGTACTGATTTATGATTGGCTATTGCGTGTCACGAAGATTCCCCGTTTGTTGTACCACCACCTCACAGTTTCGTACTGACCGGCGATTAATGTTCCGTCGAATTGCGAACAAGTCGGGACATTATAAAGTGAGCACTTTTAAAGCCCCAGTTACTTATATTTCAGCCATTTTCAAACCTATAATAACCTCTTCAAATACACATTGCCCTGCGTGTAATAAACACAGTGTGTATATTCCACCGCACTCGGAAGTTAACGTCTAAGCATATAATAAAATTAATTAATTAACAATTATTCCAAACAGGGCTTTCAAAGGGCTCACTTTACCGTGAATAGCTTATAGAGGCCATGTTCACGTCGTAGTTTCGTTTGTGTATGCTCAGGCACTCTGTGCGATTGCGTGGCTCCATAATTGTAATGGCCACTTCGTAAATTATGTTGGAAAGGGCGGGACTGTAAGTTCCACTACACGTAGAATGTAGACCATTCCGCTGTGTTTGCCGTACGCTGATACACTGCTGGCAAGAAGATTACAGTTCCTACTTGTCACGATTGCCGTCAATATACTAATGGGGTTATACAAAGTGCAGCGTGCATTTGCAGCGCACACTTTCAGTTCGAACCTCGGGAATCCTTTGACGTTAATCGTTTTTGGCATAGTTGATGTTCTCGCAACAGGGCACTGCACTTTGCTTGGCGTAGAGCTTACCGCGTTATTGAAACACAACTTCCAGAAGTGCTCGCTTACCTCCCGACATACTTCAGTGCATCGGCTAGACCCCTTGCCTACCAAAGCACAGCGAAGCGAGTCTCGGCCCGGGATCAAGCACAGATTTTCGCATCCATGGATAGTGGCGAACGGTTATCCTTGGCCGGAGGTTTTGCTCGGGGTTCTTCTGTTTCTCCCGTTGTTGCATTCCTTGGCAGTAGACGAACCACTTGCTTCACAACCGTCGCCTCTAAAGAGCACCATGGCCGCGGTGGCTGAGCTGTTAGTCTGCTCGCCTCCAACCTTGGCGAAACGGGTTCAATCCCCGGCTGGGTCCCTACTGGTTTTTCACAAGTGGGAATCGTGCCGGACGACGCCACTGGTCGGCTGGTTTTCTGGGGGATCTCCGGTTTCTCCCGTCCTTGCATTCCAGCGCTGCTTCGTTCTCACCTCATTTCACCTTCGTCGGCTCTGAGCCGTTGTTAAGAGCCGTCTAAATCTCTCAATTCAACTCAACTCACCTCTAAAGACCACAGCTTCCGAGCACCTGCCAAGTTTCTTTCATTTAGTTTTGTTTATACTTTATGGTCTCCCTTTTTTAGTCCAAAATGCTAAGCCATGAGAGCTTTAAGAGTTAAAATAGGAACAGGGAGAAAGAAATCTTATTACTATAATTTATAAGACGTAAAAAACCATAGTAATTATACCAGTAGGGCCCTCTGTTTAAAGAGAATACGAGCGAGAGGGGTGTTCAAGAAGGGTAATAAGGAAAGTACTTACCCAACCTCGAACTCACGACCACTCGTTCGTTCGCGATGTTGACAATCTTTCATCACTGTGAATAGTCAGCTGGACCCACATTTTGGTCCGACCTCGGGAGATTTCCAGCTTGTTTACATTTTCAACATTTCCGCTCTGTTTTTGAATATCATTTATAAAAAGGGTGCTGCCCTCTTTTCGGGCATGCGTTTGTGGCATTCATGTTACGCGAGGTAGCGTGACGTAAAGACACAAGTATAACTACTCGAGTAGATATCTAATGCGGATCCAATCGCAGCGCAACTTTATCAAGTCTTCTGTAAGCATAATTTAGCTATTCAATTCTATTCTCAAAATCAAGCAAATTAAAGCCAAAATCAAGCTAATTAGAAATTTAACTTTAACCTGTGACCCGTGACCCCTGACCCGTCCTCGACCTTAACCCCATGACCTTAAAAACCAAATTTGAGAAAAATATATAAACTCAGTAAGCATAATAAATTAAAAATTACCGCCTCCATATTAGATGCAACTACCACGACCCTGATCCGAAAACCTTGAGTGACCTTGAAAACAAAAACTCGAGAAAAAATACATAAATGTCAGCATTCATAATACATTAAAGAGTACCACCGCCATATTAGAGACAGACTATCTCAACCTTGAACGACCTTGGAAATAAAACACGAGATAAAATACATAAAAGTCAGCAAGCGAAAGACTACCCCTACTATATTAGATGCAGACGATCTCGACCTTGACCCCATGACCTCGAATGACCTTGGAAACAAAACTAGAGAAAAAATACATAAAAGCCAGCAAGAATAATACATTAAAGACAACCACCATCATATTAGATTCAGACTATCTCGACCTTGACCCCATGATCTTGAATGACCTTGAAAATAAAAACTCGAGGAGTATACACAAAATTCAGGAAGCATAATACAAAAAAGACTACCGCTGCCATATTAGATACAGACTACCTCAACCTTGAAACACACAAATCCTTGAATGACCTTGAAAACAAACACTTGGGTAAATTATACAAAAAATCGAGGAAGATATAATATTAAACCACCCCCACTCCCCTTCTCACTTCTCCCTGCCTGCTGGCCAACACCTCTTTCCACATGTGGCGGCATTTATGTGGCAATAAATTTGGCAGGGGTTAACCTACCAAATGCATTCTCCCCTCAACCACACCACAAGGAAGGAAACGCCCGAGGGCCAAACTGCGGTGTGTTTGTGCATAATTGGATGTTAGTAAAGGATAGTAAACAATAGTCACTTGGTTAGTACCTGTAGAAACTTAGGGTTTATGCAACTAAGGTTCTTCATATAGCTACGATATTTATGAAAAATAACCATCTCAGGTGACATCATTATTTTAATTTTAAAAGATCTTATCACTTCCAACAATCAACCAAAAATTTGAGAACGAAGGGTATAACAAACGCATCTATAAATTTATATCAATTGAAATGAGTATTTTTGTTTCGCATTTTTTTTGTTTTTGTTTTCTTTTCTTTTTATTACTTTCATATTACTCCAGGATCCCGTATGAAGTTGATGTTACTTAAATGATTTATCGTATGAGGCCATTTTGACCGAGAAAATTAACAGACACACAACATTGCCTTTCTTTAATTAGGCATTCTAGTCAACATTAATTCAGATTTAGGCTGGCACTGCCATTGAGGCATTGGTCAAACGACCATAATTAAATGAACAAACATTTTCAATGTTTCAAAATAATTTAAGTATTCGAAGGTCAGTCCAATGAGATTGTTAGTATCGCTGCATGTGGAATCTACAAATATGCCACATTATATGAAATACTAATTTTACAAAGAGTAAGTTCTCGTTTTTCTGATACATGTCAAATTTTTGACATACTGGTTGGCCTAGTTCGAAAATGTATTTTATAAACAAACGGAAATTTCAACCTCAGATATATATTACATTAGCAAACAAATTATTACTATCGTCTTTAAAACGCAAACAATATTGGTGATATAGGCTGTTCACGGTAAAGTGAGAAATTTTTAAGGCCCTTCCAACAGGCATTAACAACTAATAAATATATCTTATTGCAGCATTTGGCATTAAATTTTGATGGTGGTGAAATGTATACACTGTGTTTGTTGGTCACATAGCAATGCTTATATTAGAAAGCAGCAGGAAGATGGAAATTGGAGGAAAAAAATGTTTAGAAGGGCCTTAAAAAGTGCTCACTTTACCGTGAACAGCCTATAGTTAATACACTATTCACTTATTTATCCGATGACATAGTTGACATAAATACTATGAAGTTGTTTTACACAAAATTCAAAAATATGTTTCCAGAATAATTAAATGCTCTTCTGAACAAAACTGAAATATGCACTTAAGGCAGAATAAAGGTACAATTATATAAATAAAATCGTTAGTGAATTAAGTTAGCACAGCAACTAGTACTTAACAAGTACTTTATACTAAACCAATACTTTGACAGGAAATGGGATAACTGAAGCTGAATCCCGCGGTTTTACCGATTCCAAAAGCGGAATCGGAGTCATAGACTCACACAAAAACAAGAATTGAACATATTAGAGGGCATGGGCCACCAATACCCATGCCCATGCCTGCCTCAACCTTTTCCCTTCTCGCTCGAGATCTGTTGAATTCAACCTGCTTACAAAGTATTACAATATTAACCCACACTGTAATATTTTGTACATTTAATTTCAACATATACCTCTGTTACCATATTATTGATTATGCACATACAGCGATAGACCATTGCAGCAAATATTTAATTAATAACATTATAATTTGGTCAATTTGATTTTTATTATTGTGCCTCCTTGCAGTATCGTCTTGTAGTGTCAGATCTGAAAACCAAGACAACCATAGGCCCGATATCAAGGAGAGTAGACATGCTAGGAGAAGATAGATCGACATCAGTGAGAAATAAAACACTTTCGTTTATTCATTGAAAACACATATATTTTTTATGCACATCAGACTACAGACATAAAAAACAGAATCTCTATAGTTTCCATGCATTCATGTATATTATTTACAGCAGTAAGCTCACTTTCGTGTATTGAATATAATCTGCTTATACACAGTTCAAGAAAATCTATGTGAAAAAGCATCCAACCAGAACTCTTTTCCATATATTCTTATTCTTCACGACAAAGTTTTTCTGTCAAGGCCTCTACATCCCCTGGAATGCTATCAACATTGTGCAGTGCTTGATGGGCAGTCTTGAGTTCCCACAGGCTGATTCCTTCATCAAGAGGTCGAGGCTTTTCATAGGTACATTGCAGTCAAAAATTATATTTTATGGGACCTTCTTCGACTTTCTCAGTTAATTGATTGATTATCCTTTGCTAAGTGTGGCCTAGGTATGTACATATGTCTTTCGAACCAGCAAATTTGTTCCCAATTACATTATCCTTTAAAATGACCTCGAATGGTGTATTTATTTAGATAGAATCCATTCGATGTAGCATCACCAATAGCTAGCACAGAACATTTCTTAGCTGCAGGGACTCTACCTTTACAGTTGTTGATATGACTCTTCAGTTTATCACCTTGTTTGATCAGTCGCTTGCACTTAACACATTGTTTCATAACTCAGGAAGGACCCTTCACACAAGAAGTTCTTTCGTGCTTCCTCGCATCATGGCTGTAGATAAATATCTTGTTACAGGAGCAGCAACGAAGCTTTAATGAAGTTGTTGATGGCGTTACTGTATGTGCCCCACCCGAAGAGTTCGATGGCGCTGTCAACGTCATGTCTGGTGTTCCTGATGGCTGCACTGCTGTAGGTGATCTGCCCGAAGAATTCGCCCATGCTGTCGCCGTAATCCCTGAAGAAGTCGATGGCACTGCTGGTACCAATCCCAAATAAGTCTATGGCACTGCCGTAGCTACCATTAGCTCTGGAGTACCCGAAGACATCGTAGATACAGAATAAGACTTTGATGCGAAGAGGCACAAGCTAGCCAAGACGATCAACCTTTAACGGGAGCTGATGTCAAACTAAGATTCTCAGCTGAACTCCTTCCTGCTTATATACGAGTATGCAAGACCAATTACGTCATATTGATGTTCACTGCAAACCTACTGGAGTTATAGATCCTGGTAGCCACTTGGTGTTGAGAAAACATGTCATATCCGTTTAGGTAATTGCCAGTTTTAATAATTTTTGTAACTTATTATCAGCCAGCAATTCTGAACAACCCTTTTTCAATCATTTCTGTGTTCTAACCGTTCTTCGCTCAGACCTTACATGAAAATACGATCACACTGCGTCACGTATAATTACAGTGCCACACTTATTAAATTTTGTTATTTAAGTTGTTAGTAGTAGGGGCGAGCCGGTCCTAGGCCACTTTCGATTAATCGTATTAACCCTCTGATGTAAAATTGATATCAAAATGGTTCATCCTTAATCCAATATTAAGCTGATCAAAAATTGTTAATCCGATTTTATTCTGATCATTTTTCGTTAATCGTAATCCATTCTTAATTACGATCAATTTTTGTGGGGTGATTTCGATCGAATAAAATTGTATGAAATTATGATTGATTGATCCAATTAATTTAATTTAATTATCAATAAAAATATTCTGCGATAAGTGTATAGTTTAGTCCAAAGGTGTGTTAAGGCACAATATTTTTATTCTTATTTATTGGGGATGGGAAGCAGCTCTGGTACTTCCTCACGATTAGAATTCTGGCATCGTACTGTGGTGTGGTATGTTGGGGAAGGGGTATATATGTGTTGAGTTTTGTGTAATAGAGTCTTAAGTGTTTTTTTTTGGTTTTGAGAGGATAATGCTTTTAGATGGTGTTGGGAGATGGGAGACTCTGAAAGATACGATTTACGTTGTGTATGTAAGTAATGACTAACAGAATAACTAAAGTGCAGATGATTAAATAGAGTACGACTGTTTCCGAATGTATTTAAACTGGTGATGTTACACATGAGAGAAATTAATGGAAATAAATACTTGATACCAACACAACTATGTGAATCACCTGGTGTCGACAAATGCTAACTCACTAAAGGATGACAACTACGTGAGTATTTTGTTTGAAATTAATTAACAATCTACAATGAAGGAAAAATGTCCCTATGGATATATAAATTTAACTGCAGTCTTCCTAAACACAATAACAAGGTATTTAAAAAAAACATGAAAATTACACTACTTGATGACTCAGAGTTCTACATATACCTTAAATGATTTAAAAATATGTACATTTGATTGGGAGGTGGCTGAAGCAATGACTGCAGTGTATGACGTGCACCAAATTATAACCTGTTAGATGCATGGAGCTTGTGGCCGAGTTGAACACACAATATGCGAAAGGATACAAATTATTTTTACAAATTAATATTTCCCTAGAAAACTGGTTTACTGCTCACTCTGATAAATTAAAGATGGAATAAAGCACACATTCAAAAATGCAAACTTACTAAGAACTGATTTGAATAAACTATAACATGGACAGTTAAATATTTCCAAACTTACATTTTAAATTAAGTTTTAACAATACTAAATAGCATATGTCTCCCTCTCATTTGTACACATACCTTAAATTATTTTATAACATGTCCGTTCGTTGTGGTGTCTGATGTAGGAATGAGTTGATCGTACCACTTACATCGATTTATAAGCTGAGTGTCGAAAGACTGAGTTTAGACATGGAGCGTGATCGGCACCTGGCAGGCGACTGAGTTGATATTATGGCAAAAACTCTTAAATGAAGGAAACATTGAAAATGTTTATGACATAGCAATTAAACAAAAAGAGAACTGAATACACACAACTATGTTTATGCCTCACGTACATAAATTTTCAAAATAATTAATATTTCCCTAGAAAACTCATTTTCCACCCACATCTATTTTGCATAGATGTAAGCAAATTTATTAACCAATTAAAATAATTTTCATTGGAGCAGGACATGGAACAGAAAATTTTTCACGATACGGAACAATTTAGCACGAACATACTAATACTGAGAAAAACTTATCGAGATTTTTAACACTACTCACTTCCCTGGGAAATATAATTCACTCGCATTATTTAACGAAGTATCCAGAAAACTGGTTGAATGTTGCGAATAAATGTTCCTATCGTAAGAAGAAGAATAATAAGCAAATGAGTTGAATTTTATTTTAAATCGTATAATGATGATTTCTGAGTTTGTGTAAAGTATGATTGTGGTTTACCACTGGACATTATAGTGTTGAATCCCAACAGCGGCAGTAGTTGTAATCTGTTTTGTGCTAATAAATATTTCTGTTAAATAGTTATGGAGGCTCTGGCTCTCACTGCTGTAGGGTTGAGGTTCACCAGGGAACATTCTTCTAGACAAGGCATCACAAGGTCTTGTGCCTGCTTCGAAAAAGGAATATTTGTCAGCCCACTCTCCCTGTTTTGTGTCTCCAGGTTCCTTCAAATTGATCTGTGTCGACTGAGGTTTACTCGAGATTCTATGAGTTCTCTCTCCTTTTGTTTATAATTCATTTGATCATTCCAGAATACAATTTTTTCTCCATCAATTTTGTAAGTCTAGATTCTAGTTTAAAAAATTTTAACAAATATTTTGCTCCCTCACGAAGACTGAAGCGAGAAACTTGTATTTTCTTGTGAAATACATCCTGCTACCTGAATTTAAATAGAAACCACACCTGAAAAGCTTACTACTAGTGATACACTCACTTAAAGTTTACTAACATTAGTGTTTCAAATTTCTCTTTAGTAGTATTAAATTTTTATCCAATCATCATATACAAAATAATAACATGGGGAAATAAAACTAATGAATAACAAGTAACCTTACTCCTTTTTAACATTAAAATATTTTATTTCAAATTTTCTTTTCAAGATTTATCCTTAAAAACTAAATATTTACAATGACTCATACAGAAATGTAATATACAACAAGCACTTTTTCAATCATTTTGTATTTCAAATTAAAATAATATACAAAAATCAGCCTGTCTGAATTACTTTAATACAAATATATAAAGATTACTAAATTTACAACAAACATCTTATGAACTAATTACGAAACTTTTTTTTTACATTTTAAGAACTAAATTTTCAAACACAGAAATGAGAATAATCAAGGTATTTTGCAAAAATATCTATTACTATATTTACAATATTCAATTTCAAAGCTGTGTTCATATTAACACTGTTACTGAATTATAGAAAATTTCCAAATATTCCTACACTTAATTCATTATAAAAAACCAGAACAAAAATATATACAGAAATAAAAAATATGTACAGAAAAATAAGCTACAAACTACAGCAATCTGAATAGTGTCTCTTTGTTAACTATATGCATTATTTACAAACCCTTGAAGAGTATAAAAAAAGATGTACACTGAAGGCATTCTTTTATTGTGCCATGTCTGTTATATTTTCCAGACACACACGCCAACAACTGGTTACTACACACTCACATGCACGCAGTTTCCAGAGGATGCTATGTCACACTGTGAATTTCTTATTATTATTATTTGGAAAATGGCAGACACAAAATGAATCGAAGACACTTGTATAAAGTAAGTTGGTACTGAAGTTTTGTCATGCCATACAGATAGGCAACCAGGTAGCAGCAGCATTAATAGTTATGCAACAGGTGATGCAAACAGTTGTAGAGATTTCAGGCAGCTGTAGATAGATGTGATGTTGACTGTGGAACAGGAGGGGAGTGTGGTGGCGGAAGATGGACATCATTGGTGGTGTGGTGCTGGCAGTTGTGGTGTCGTGGGTGGGCTATTTTTATTGTGGGGCTTTAACTAATGTTAGGGGGGAAATAAAAAAAATATTGAGGGATTTTGTAGTGCCCCCAAGGTAAGGCTGATACTCCATCTGCCTCAACATATCGCTTATCTTCCATACCTGACAACACTACCTTGGTTACACAGTTGGTGTAAACTTCATGATATTTCGATGCCTCACCCATGTAAATATTGTTGGCTTCCACACACCTCCGTGAAACATGGATTATGCCGCCTCTTACACCGAGTTCTACAAAAAGATACATGTCTGGGTCAGTCAACAACTCTAGCCGGGCACATGTCATTGACAATAAAGCATCCCATGGAAGAGACAGAACTGTGACGTACATGGCAGGATCAAGATCGCAATTAGCCAAATATACTATCCTGAAATGCTCAAAAACATCTGTCAGCAAACAAGTGTTCACATGTAAGTAATGAATGGCATACTGCAGCAAGCTTATGCAGTTGAGCGCATCCCCTGCGGCTTAGGCGTGAGCATGATCCTCATTGCTAATGCTTTCACCTCTCATCACATTATGAAATGCATCCTTTGGTGGGAATGACGTGCAAGTCAGACTGTCAGACTTAACAAGTCAGACTTAACAAAGTTTTAAGAAAAAATTCCCTTGTGATTTGCCAATTCGAATTAGGAGTTGTATGGAATCATCGAATGGGTGATACTCAATTGCACAGGTAGTGCAATTTCCTACCAAAGTTTCCAGAGAGGCACTCATGAATTGAAATGATTAAATAAAGCATAATATTGCTCCTTTCCATTGAAATCAGTCCAGTGGGAATTTGTTTGGTAATACATATATATTTCTCTAGGATCATACCAATCACTTGAATTTTACCCAGGTTTTCGAGTACCATAGTTCCGTCAGGTTGCATTATGTGATGTTCAGCCAAGGGCTTTATGAGAAAGTAAGCATCATACTTTTGCAGGTTATGAAAAACAGCGACAAGTTGTCTCTTGGACAGTTTGAAATTTAAGTTGCACTTATTATGTGCGCAACCTTTGATTTCGCCCATCAGATAGTCATGATCGACCACAATATCCTTAGTACCGTGCTTTTCCTTACAAATGTGACATGTTACATGTTGGAGCCGCCAACCTATCTTCATCAGCAGGGGTTTATGGCTTTATCAGAACAATCATGCTGCAAATTCCTGCAACCCACTTTGTAAGTTCTATTAATTTATCAACTACTTGGTACATACAATCAAGACCCACATACCACACATAGTTAGAAAAACTTGGATTGTATATGCAGACCAACAAAATGCTGCAGGCATATGTAACATCTTGGTTGGTGGTAGTTGTATTACTAAATTCATCACCAAGCAAGCAAGTGGACATTGGTTTGAGGCAACTTTCAACATTGCAATAGGCAACGAAACCCAATCTCTGATGTTTACTGTAATCTTTAAATTCCAAGTACTTATTGTTCCCAGTGGGGAAAGTACTGCGAACAGCCTTTTGTTGTTGGCAAAGGATAGTATGACTTGCGAGTTTCTCCACACTAACAAAGTACTGGAGCCAATGATCGCAAATGTGTTTCCTCTGATGTTTCTTACTCAGCTGACTACCAACCAGCTTTGACAAATTTCTAATACCAACAAAATGAAAATGAGTGGCATTTATACTATCGTGAATCTCCAAAATATTCATATGTTTGACATGATGTAGAAGAGAAATATGTATTCGTACGATAACCCCACCCTTATCGCAAGTTTCATCAATTTTAATGCTATCTTTGTCCACCACACAGTAGATATTGATAGAAATAGCATTGCCCTCCTCGAACTTATGATTATTCTGCATGACTACAGGTGTCGACAGATCTTCAGTATTCAAAACCTGGTGAGGTTTTGGATTTGAAGTAGTTCTGTAAACATGTTGTGTGGAAGGAAACAAAGATGCAAATATGGCATAGTGGAAACACATTCCCTCTGGTCAGTTTACATCGATACAAGCATTCCTATCAGCAATAAACTTTGATAATTTAGTGTGGCGCAGCACCAACAGTGAACGTTTGGTATTTAGACACATGGACATCCATGTATGTCAATATTTGCAGACTCCAGCCAGATTCACACACACTAAATTCCTCAAGTTTGTTAGTAAGATAAGGGACGATGTCATCTTCATAGATTAAACCCACATCACATGACTGTAGGGTAGGGAGGGATTTGCTTTGAAAATTTAAGGTTCCATAATGCTTTCCTCTGCCATGAGGGATTTCAAGTACATGCCTGCTATGGAAATGGATACTCTTATAGGCTAGGCATAACCATTATAGTTCTCCCTTGTTTTAAATGTTCCATAATTCATACATAAGTCATAACTAAAACACACCATTGAAAAATCATAAAAACTACATCAAATTATAAACCCTTAACCACCCTAGCACACCTCAAAACATTTCATTCGCTAGAAGTACTCAATGTCCATTTCAAACATCACTCAGGCATCCTTATTTAGATAACTCACTCAGAATTAGCTAGGGAGCTGAGGTTATGCACCTCCTGGATATGCTAGGCATAACCAGCATAGTTCTCCCTTGTTTTAGATGTTCCATAATTCATACCTCGTACACACATCAATCCACCCTTAAACATCTCTTAAAACTACTTAAAATGCATAAAAATACCTCACTAGTAAAATACCTCAAAAGTAACAAAATAAACAATTATTGTAAGTGTGAAACAAATTGCTGTGAAAGTTGATGATTTCATCCAATTTGTAAAAATGTTGAATGAATTAAAGTAAACTTCATTCAAAATGTAAAGCAGTGTTAAAATTGTTTAACTAGTTTTATAAAATTTCATTCAATTGATACATAATATAATAGTTTAATGAATTCATATAAAATTTATAAACTTGAAATGATTCTAAAAAATTTCATTCAAATTGTAAAGACTTGATAAAAAAAAGTTTAACGAATTCTAAACACTTGTTAAAAAAGTTCACTGAATTTAAGTAAATTTCATTCAAACTGTAAAGTGTTGTAACAATTTGGTAATAAGGTTAATGAAATCATATAAATGTTAAATGATTTTAAGAAAAATTCTAAACTTGAAACAATTTGGTAAGAAAGTTTAATGAATTCATATAAAATGTTAGACGAATTTTCGAAAAACACGGTCATAATGAATCAATTTTGATAATTTTGATGAAGTAAAAAAGTGCTATAATTTATCTAAAACTTATTCACTGACATAAAGTTTAGTAGTGAAGGCGGTAGGATTGGGACGAGACCTGAACCCAGGTCAGACAGGCTGAGCGGTATCCCGCTCTGTCAGGTGAGCGCCAAGGTCCGTGCTTTGGTAGGCGGTCGTAATCGCAAGCGAGTTCCAGGGTGCCTTCTCCGAAAGGCGTACTTGCAGCCGGCCGTACCCTGCAGTGTGCAGTAAGCTGGTTATCTTGCCATTCCGGCAGAATGGGTCACTTCTCCCCTGACACGGAAGATGGTGGCAGAGCTTAGGAAGCATCGACCGGGTTACCGAGTATGAGCGATTCACGCCCTTATCGATGGCGCAAACACCTAAGAGTAGAGCCGGAGGGCGTTCAGTACGAGCAGAAACTGGTTCACAGGTTGTACGATGCTTACGCACAGCAATGAGGGGAGGACTAGCTCCCATAGCTATAGGTAAGCAAATTATGAGTGCCGGCGAGGAGGCTCTATTTCTACCCCCAACACTCTCCATTGTTGCAAACATTTATATGATGTTATTCGCCTCAAACCTCCATAAAACGAAATAATTAAGTATTTTAAATGTTTTTAACAAAATTTTAAGAGAATTTAATGCAAATTAATAGGGATTTAACGTGTTTTCTGAAATTTAGCATGTATATGTTGGAATTTAACATGTATTTATTCGGTTTTAAGCAATTAGATTAGAATTATGGTCTTATTTAACAATTTCGTATATGGACAGTTGCAATTTCAATACGAGCTTTCCTCAATATAAGGTTTTAACCCAGAATTTAATGCATTTTACTACGATTCAAAACCCTTTCACGTACACAAACGAATTACTAGCATGTATTTATATATATATTAATTTCGTGATTCGTTCATTATTCTTTTTATGGGTTATGCTTACTGTCTTACATCATATATGTCTTAGCCGAGACTCGAACCCAGAAATTATATTACCATCGTACATGACCTAGCTGGGACTCGAACCTAGAAACTTACTAATAGTAACCATGCCTTATCCGGGATTCTAACCCAGAGCCTCTTATTAATGCGTAAACTAATTACACTACGAAGGCTGGTGAAATAATAAACTCTTTTTTGTGTATTTATGTTGTGTTTTAAAAATAATACTACGTTTTACTAGCAGACATCTTTGCCAGAATATAGGTTCAAATAGTTTTAGTTGAATACTATTTTAGCAAACGGTTAGTTTTGTTGGTAATATGATTTATTTTCTCCTCTATTTTTTTTCATTACAACACTCACATGTGTAAAGCAACATAGTTTGAAAGAACCCTAACAACTTTTAACATTTTAAATCTCTGTCTTTCTCTCTCTCTCTGTTGAGACAATTTTATCAATATTATTCCTCTCTTAAGGGAAGTACTTCATAGTTGTAAAGGAATTTTAAAACTAAAAGTTAAAATTATTTTTAAGACATATTTTATTGACAAAAATACAAACAACCACAGTCTATTTCACAAATTTATGTACAACATTTTAAAAGGCAAATCTTTCTGTTATACTACAGAGTGTTCTAAAACATACACAAGTAAGTATAGAATGACACAAAATGTAGCAAACACTATCACGCATAGCATGAAACAAATACAGGTTGATTAAAAAATTTATATACAACATTTTAACACTAGCAAATACAGCTTGCTCCAAAACACATAAACCAGTACAGGATGACACAAAACATTGAACAAGTTATCAAATCATTTGTTTCGTGTATCCCTTTCTAAAATGATAATAATTTGTTGACATTTGAATTTATTAACCTAAAAGATGGGGTATACGATTGCAAAAAGGCTGTCATTGTCCTTTAAAATTAGCTTACATGTATTGAAATATAGTGGAAATTGACATATTCCAGTTTCGATAGCAGTCATTTCTAGCTGGATACCTCATAATTTTTATTAATATTATGTTGAAAAAATGGTATTTTAAAATAAAATAAGTTCAAATATACACATTTTATGTTAGATAGTATAGTCGAAATTCTAGGCTGGGAAATACAGAGAAATCTACATGTAAAAGATGTATATATATTTAGAACAGAATGAATATGTATGTTTTCCATCATCCTTGAATTTAAAGACATTACATTTTTACATGCGTTTGTTTAAATCGGAATATGTGTGTTTGGAAAAAATGGTGTTCTTTGAATACTTAAGTTATATAAAAAAGTCATAAACTCTCCTAAAATGTATAAGTGAAAATATATCTTATAGTTAGTTGTAGTTTCCTGGCTTTCTTTAAATTTAAAATTAACAAGTTTGCTGATAAAAGGGATAAACTTTAAGTTTACAGGATTAAGCTTAAAAACCAATTTTCTTAGGAAAGGTTTGTATATTTTGATTGAAATTTATTGCATTAAAATTAATTTCTTAGAATTAAAATACATTTTAACTTCAGAGAAGTAATTTCATCATCAGAACGATGGCAGCAAAATTGTATTTCTCTGTAAGGAAATCAGGGTTTCGAGAACAGCAGGAATTTTCTTTTATGAAGAAGTCAACGGACAAGTGAAAGTTTGTAAAGCAGAGGGTGGAGGGGAGCTAGCTAGGCAAGGTCAGTTCAAAATTTGCTGATCCAAGGGGTATTTGGTAGGTGGACAGTTCTTCTGCTGGACAAAAGGGCGGGGGTGCAGGGGTGCGTAGCCGAGGCAGCTCTTATCTCGGAAGAACGCGCTCTCTTGGCTAGGTGTTGGAGGGGGAGGGGGAACATAGCGCTAGGCAGGTTTTGCAGATCAAGGCATTGGATTAATACTGGGGGACAGGAAGTATTGTTTCGGCCAAAGACACATTCTGGATTATGGATTTGAAGGGTTGGAGGGTGAGGGTGATGCATCGCCTAGGCAGGTAGTGTTCCAGGTAACTGAAGATGTGGTCTGAGAGGTGCGGAGGGGGGAGGGGTATCAGGCAGGAGCGATCTGACCACTTATTGCTGACCAGAGCCATCTTGAGTTTGATGCCAAGCCTCACCCTGGATGCATGCATACATAGCTCTCTCTTCTGAAGCACCTCTTCTGACTTCACCGGTCGCAGCATTCTAGCGGAGTCCCATGCGACGATCAAAGGGGTAGCGGGTCCCCAAGCAGAGAACTTAGGCCAGCGGGATTCACCTCTCGTTAAACATTTTAATCGAATATTATCTGCTACAGGCTTCAGCGATAGTTTTAATATAAACATTTTTATAACTTTTAATTAATTCGGAAAGATTTTTTTTTTCATGTCTTACATTAATATAGTGCTTCCATTTTTTTCATCATTTTATAAGCTTTTATCGTGTTAACTCCATTTCTGAGCATGGTCGACTAAAAAGTTCATAGGATTTTCAACTCGTGTTTGTGTTACAAGTGTGGTAAATTTACCAGACTTAACAGATATTTATCTTAATATTATTCGGCTCAATGTAGTATGTCCATTATTTAAATAATTTTTCTTCGAGGAAGTTTGGTTACTTGTTAAGAGCGAATTATTTTAAAATACAGCTTCTTACTATAGTACATTTATTCACCACAATGTTAAACCAGTTCTCTGGATACATCACTAAATAATGCAAGTGAATAATTTTTCCCCAGGGAAGCGAGAGTAGTGTTATAACTCTGGGTAAGTTTTTTTCAGTACTAGTATGTTCGTGCTAAATTGTTCCATATTGTAAAAAGTTTTCTGTGCCATGTCCCGCTCGTAAGAAAATTATTTTAATTGTTTAATAAATGTACCTACATCTACTCAGGATTGATGAGGTGGAAAGCAAGTTTTCGAGAGAAATATTAATTAGTTTGAATATTCAAGTACATGTGTCGTAAACATAGTTGTGTGTGTTCAACTCTCTTTTCGTTTAATTGTTTTTAATATACATTAAAAATGTTTCCTTCATTTACGAGTTTTTGCCATAATTTCTACTCAGTTGCCTGCCAGGCACCGACCGCGCTCCATGTCTAAACTCAGGCTCTCGACACGCAACTTATAAGTCAACATAAGTGGTATGCTCAGCTCATTTCTACATCAGACACCACAACAAAAGGTCATGTTTTAAAATTATTTAATGTACATGTATGAATGAGAGGGAGACATACACTATTGTGTCTGGTTAATATTTAATTCAAACTGTGTTTGGAAATATTTAGTTATCCATGTTGTAGTATATTCAAATCAGTTCTTAGTAGGTTTCGAATGTGTGCTTTAATCCATCTTTAAGCTATCAGAAAGGGCGGTAAACCAGTTTTCCAGGGAAATATTAATTTGTAAACATAATTTTTATCCTTTCACATATTGTGTGTTCAACTTGGCGGCAAGCTCCATGTATCTAACAGCTTATAAGTTAGTGCATATCATACCCTGCAGTCATTGCTTCAGCCATCCTCGAATTAAACCGAAGTATTTTTAAATCATTTAAGGCATGTGTACCACTCTGAGGCACCAAGTAGTGTAATTTTCACATTTTTAAAAAATACCTTGTTATTGTGTTTAGGAAGAATGCGGTTTAATTTGTATATTCATAGGGACATATTTGCTTCATTGTAGAGCATTAATTAATTTCATACTGGATACTCACGTAGATGTCATCATTTAGTGAGCTAGCACTTGTCAACACCAGGAGACTCACATAGTTGTGTTCGTTTGAGAATTGTATTTCCATTAATTTCTCTCTTGTGTAACATCACCGCATTAATTGTATTCGGAAACAGTCGTCGTCTATTTAATCATTTACACTTAAGTTCTTCTGTTTGTCATTACTAATATACATTATGTAAATCGGATCTATCAGAGTCGTCTATCTCCCAACAACGTCTACGAGCACTATCCCCTCCAAATCCTAAAAACACTTATGACACTATTGCACAAAACTCAACACATATATACCCCTTCCCCAACACACCACACCTCAGTACGATGCCAGAGCTTCAATGGTGAGGATGTGCCAGAGCTACTCCCCACCTCCAAAAATAAGAAAAAAATAAAGTGCTTAGCACACCTTTTACTAAACTATACACTTATTGCAGGACAATTTTAATTGTTTAATTAAATTAAATTAATTTGATCAATCAATCAAAGTTTCATACCATTTTATCCTATCAAAGTTACCCTACAAAAATCGACCGACTTAAGATCGGATTAAAGGTGAACGAAAACATTTTGATCGGATTAAAATTGGATTAAGATTTTTTGATAACATTAAGATCGGATTAAGGATTAACCCTTCTAAGATCAATTTCATTTCAAAGTGTTAATCCGATTAATCAAAAGTGGCCTAGGACCAGCCCGCCCCTACTACTGCTGTTCATGGCTAACTGATAACTTTTAAAATCAGCCTTTTAAAAATTTCAATATCCTCAACTGCTTAAATTTAAACCGGCATACTGACTGGAATGCGCCCAGCAAAGGTGGTAACCATAATGTAAACACTGAAATTATTTATTTGGCGTTATCTTTTTATGCGTAAAAGCGTAAAAACGGAAAAATTTGCAAAATATTATTACTCTTCTAATAATCTCACAGCTTTACTTGACCGGCGTACGAATAAAGTGATTAGACAATTGGCAATGTTAATTTATTCTATATCGGAATAATGCACGATGTGCGTGGAAACAGGTGTTAATCTGGTCATTCGAAAGTTGCCAGTTTAACGTGAACATCCTATAGTAAGATTGAATAGAAAAATGTCTTGTATCATTGCTTCCTCGCTCTGTGTGTTTTTCTCCGATTTGTCTTTCAAATGCGCTTGGACATCAATAAGCATGTTTCAGCGCATTTCTCTATCACGCACTCTTGAATCCACAGCACGTGTGAGTACGAATTTACCCCGGTTGCTGTGAAACGGGATCCCACTGACAGCGAAATGTTAACGAGCTAGCTGCAGAGCGCCTCGGGACGGGAAACCACAGATGATATTAGCGAAGAGAAATTTGTACCCCAGTCAGGAAGGGGGATGGGAGGTTGGTTTGCGAGGGTGGTTGGTGTTGAGGAATTCCCTCGCATTCATGCGGGGCAGCAACTTCGGATAAATCCATTAATCTCGGCGTGTGGCTGGCATACCCCGTCCTAGTAGCCCACAGAAGCGTGGGATCTCATGGCACGAAGCGTGGGAACTGATTGATTGCAAAACGGCAGGGTACCAGACTGCTCCGGGAGGGTACCCTGCTGGCTTTCCGAGGCATGGGAGAGGGCGCGTCTAATATCATACTGTCGCCTCTCCTCGGGGGGCATGGTATCCCTCACACATTTACTTAAAGGCTCTTCACGATAAATTGAGCAGTTTTGAAATCAACCTTAGAAAAATGTCTCTCCCCCCTGCCTGCATATAATTTAACGGGCGAACTGAGGGACACGTGTCCAGTTAAGTTGGTCACGACGGAGGGGAAGGCAGTCTAACAAAAAGTGCTATGTAACCATTTGTGATAACTTAAATTTTTTCTCTTTCTTAATTTTTTTTTTTTTTTTTACTACATCGAAGTGTAAAAATGAGCAAATTTACAAAATATTTACGTTAGTAATAATTTCACAGTTTCACTTGACCGACGTATGAATAATACAATGAGGCCCATGGTAATGTTAATTTTACATAGGGCGGAAAGAGACACAATGTGCATGCAAGTAGACCTCAGGCAGGGCTTTCAAAAGTGTTCATTTTACAGCGAACAGCCTATACCAACAAACACTGGCGGCTCCAAGTCGTAAGAACAGGAGAGGAAAGTTCTCTTTTGCATTCTCCCACCACCTCCAAATGCTCACGTTGGCAAATAAATGCTCAGGAATTACCATGGTAAAAATAAATAGCGCTGATGGCAGCGCGATCTTCGCTTCGTTAATATTTCGCCACAACTCCGCGGGTCTGATCTCTGTGTCCTATCCCTACTCCTTCTCTACAACCTCGTGTGCTTCCCTCCCTCCTTTGCGCACGCACTGGCCAGATTTCCCCTACCTTGGGTGTCCGCTGGTTTTAATTTAGATGTGGGTGTGCTGGCCTATTCTCCTCCGACCTTCCTACGAGTAGCATCGCCTTGGCGGTCGTCAATTTCCCTAGGATCGCAATGCCTTCAGCATTGAGTGGCGACATGAAGTGACGTAGTATAGGTGGGTTCGGCAGCTGACATAGTGGACAGCTTTAAATGTGGGTTTGAGAATTCTGGTACTTGGGCTAGGGACTACTGTACTAGTCGAGTTTTCAAAATTATGTTTGGTAGCCCACTGAAAATTTATGTTTCATTTCAACTAACGCGACGCAGTGGCGATATTTTTCTGGCTAAATTACCTGGGAATTAAGAATGTATGAGCTAAAACGTCTGTTTTCCCAGGCTTGCATTGCCAACGTGAATCTGCTTAAGGCTATTTCTTTCCTGGCTTGCATTGCCAGTGTCAATATTCTATCGACGGCCCATTTAACCGCACTGTATAGGTAGTAGTGTAAGTAATTGGTCTGCCCAACCCACGGTAACACTCTGATAATATTTTGTAGGTTTATATGTTTCAAATTTTAGTGAATGTTTGATCCGGTAACTTATGTGATACCATTATGACAGTGAATTTCTCACGTCTAATTTATTGGGTAACATTTTGTGTAAAGTCGAAATGTTTAATGGCTATAGTGTAATCGAGGCCTAATGCTTTCAAGTTATACTATATACAGGTTTAAGCGTAGATTGTATTTAGCTGCATTCAGACGCCTTTGATAGGTCTAATTCTGACGTGCGTCCGACTGTATGCTTTTTAACGTGTGCAAATACTGGAGTATGACCACTGGCGGCCCGTTAAATAAGGTACGTCTTACCTCAGCCATTTATCCTTTTAATAAACGTGTGGTATTTTAATATAATGGTTATTATATGCAATCTGAAATAAATAATTTGGTGATACTAGGAAAACGAAACATAAAGCCATTTATTAATGATAAATAACTTATTGATGGCGAAAGATTGTGGTTACTGTAAAATATAGCGGAAATATAAAGTTTGAGCCAAAAAAAAAGGAGATTATTGTATAATTTGGAAGTCAAGTGAATATTGTCTGGTTCCACAATTTAATGATTATGCTTGAAGATTGAGTTTAATGTCACCAGTGTACCTGAAATGTGTTTTAAATAAAATATTGTATTGGGCCTTGTACTATTTGTTTTTTCTGTTTGTAAAAAGCCTGTGGTTTTCCACAAAATTCTCAGCAGTATGTTTTTAACACGGAGAGGAGCTAGGAGTCGATTCGAGTCGAAATATTTGGGCGGCTCTTAACAACGAGATCTTGAAAGCCGAGGAGGGTGAAATGAGTTGGGGATGGAGCAGCGCCGGAATGCAACGGCGAGGGAAACGGGAGATACCCAAGAAAACCCGCCAACTAGTGGCATCATCCGGCACGATTGCCACATGATAATATCCGGGAGTGACCCGGCAGGGGATTAAACCCGGTTCCTTTTGGTGGGAGGCGAGCATGCTAACCGCTCAGCCGCCGCGGCCCCTCACGTGAGAACAGGTGGGGTGTTTAAGTGCACCACACTAAAATTCGTGCATTATTTTCAGAGGACTCGAAAGAGTGGTTTTGAGAAGTAAAGTTAACACGTGGTAGAGCGCGCATGCGAGCAGCCCAGTAACAACTCTTCGTGTCCGAACAATGCTCTGATTTATTGCCAATAGCATTATAAAAACACCGTGGACAGGATTTGTAGTCGGAACTCTGTTTATGTAAATGCTTTGAGACCTTCTATATTCCCTCTTACCTAGTTTTAGTGCAGCTATATAATATATTAAAGTTCGCCAACGTTTGTTGAAATTTCAAACGTACGACCATGTCCATCACTTGTTAACCCTATGATTCTGATTGTGCTGTCGGCGACGAGTGTATCAATGTTGGAGACTAGCACATAATAAAGGGTGTTCACGATAAAGTGAGCTTTATTGAAATCATCCTTTAGAAAAAAGTCACTCCCCCTCCCGGCATATACTTTAACGTGCCCACTGAGTGACATGCGTCCAGTAAAGTTAGTAACGATGTATGGAAAGTAGGTCCATATCTTAAAGTCGCATGAAAAGTGTCAAGTAACCATTATTTTTTTCATTACTTCAATTATTTGTTTCACTTTCTGCTTTTTTAATGCATCGAAGTATGAAAACCAAAGCTCTTTTGTAAAATATTTATTTGACTAATAGTTTATCAGTTTCACTTGAACAACGCATGAATAAAGGTATGAGGCCCATGTCAATGTAATTTTACGTAAGGCGGAAGAATACACAACGTGCGTACAAGTAAATCTTAATCAGGGCTTTCAAAAGTGCTCAGTTTACCGTGAACAGCCTATACGTAAATAGCCCCCCCTGCAATGAATGTGTAGTAGTATTGACTTAATTTTTTGGGAGGAATTGACGAAACAATGATGTAGTTACCACAGTAACCAAATTGTATCCTTTATTTTTGGCACCTGCAGTCTTGAAGTTCTTGCATCCAACTTTATGAATAACTTCCGCGTCGTATTAACTTAAATTTAATCCTCCTGAACAAACAAATTTGCTGCCACGGTAAATGCAAAAATCAGGAAGACTTAGATGTCAGGTAACTTGAACAACATTTCTACATATTGAGCCGCCGGCGGCGCTTATGTTGCCGTTAATGAATTCCGCCGGCGCTCCAAAAATTCAGACTATCTTGGTTGCACTAGCTACCCCTTCTCTTTTGCTCTGTTCCCACTCCTTTCTTCCCCTCCCTTGTTATGTCACAGTTTTCTTTCTGGTGTATTGGTGAAAATATAAAAGCCCGTGCTCGATGTTGCTCCTTCTTCTTTGCGCCGGGACGTGCAGGGCGTCCTGACCTCTGGGCTATGTGTTCTTTGCGGTCTGGTGAGGGAAACTTCCTCAGCCCGCAGAGAGATACAAATGCTGCAACCGTCTGGGTGGTATAAGGGCCCGAGCACACCCCCGCTCTGAGCTTCGGCAATGATTAGAAATGGCGGCGGCTCCTTCTTCTAATAACTTCGTCGGCCTTCTGCCAATGTTGCTAAACTTCGGGAACGCCTGTGTAGGAATATATCATGTTAAGTGATTGTCTGCACGACACAGTAATTGGAAGCACTGTGAGTGTTGAGCTTTCAAGTCATCTGCCAGTTGCTTCAGAAGGTGAGTCGTGGTGTGCAAATAAAAGTGTTTATGGTGCAATTTGAGTTTAAGCGGTTGGCTGTTTCGGGGGCATGCTGTGCTTGATTTTTCAAAATGATATTGTTTGGTAACCGTGTTCGAAATTAATTTTGGCAGGACCGCAGTTGCGCGCGGCATGCCCTATTTGATTGGGATTGTCATCAGCAGCGTGTTTGTAATTTTCTCTCCTTACCACGACTTGCTTTATTAATCTGCTTCCCCGCTTCCAGTTAAGCCGATATTACACGATACCTGCAGCCGTAATTGGTTCTTGTACAAGGCCTGGTGTACGAGCCGTTATACCAGCCGCTGTATGACCCGTCATGGAAGATTCATATTACACGACAGCACGTACTAGCATTTGGCATCCTCGGTGGGTGCACAGTGTGTGGTTTGTAGTAAATAAAAAACCCCATTCGTAGAACTGCTGCCTGTTAGTAAGTTACGTAAGCCTACGAGAAAAACACTTGCTAGCATAACTTAATATTGTTATATTACTGTTCGCTTTTTACATTAATTATTTGCTTACGAGTACAGTTTCATTCATTTCTTGAGAATTTCGTGAAGTCACCAAGAGTATGTGTCTGTTATTTTTAAATTTGATGAAAATTTCTGACCGGTTGCCAAATACAGTTTTCTATAGATGTACCGGAATATTATCCGCACGTAAAATTTTATGATAAAAAATTTTTTGGTCCGACGGAGTTTCGAACTCATGACCAAAAAGTTACATAAGTCATATAATCAGCGCCACTGTACCACTGTACCACAACTTATTAAGCTGTGTATCGAGTTTATGTATAATATATATAATGTAAATTTTTGAATTGAGTTTTTCATATAGTAGGTAGTGTTTTAAGTAATTAGAACGGTTTCAAATAGTAATTAAAAGTTGTCAGAGCCAATATTATTCATCGCTGTCGAATTTTATATCTGTTTGAAAGAGTTTCAACCTCACGGATGTATAATCAAGATGGAGGCGTCCTTTTCGGTTTCTTTACCAACTCGTTTCAAGTAGTAGCCACGGGGAGCGCCATACGCTCTGAAACTGCGATATCATTGGCCAGGTACGAAAGCCGGTGTGGAACCTGCCACGAAAAATAGGACGTGTCAAATTACCAAACCTGGTACGAAATCTGCCCGTACAAGAGGGGAAATGCCATGATGGGTGTCATGCTAGCCCGTATACCGGCCGCTATGGCGGACCTCGCACGAGCTTCTACGGAATGCGGTATCGTGTAATATTGCCTTTAACAAGCCGACGTATCAACATTTTCAAACACTGGTCTCTTATTCATAAAGTATTTTAAATTGCCAAAGCAGTGGCTTGATCTTTTCTACCTTCATTTGAGTCTGGCCTTTAGCCCTTTGGAATATACTTGCAATAGGTGACAACTATGAAATTGGGAAGGCTTACTGGGCTTATTGGAGTGCGTATTTCCTACACGTTATTCAATTTGTTTTGCTTCGTAGCCTTGAAGCTTCTTTTCAAGTTAGAATATTTTATTGCTCTCAAATTTGATAATAAGGGCCTAGATCCCTCATGGTGTAATTTGTAGAGAATATATTTTTATACATATTATATGGTTTTCACAGTTTTGTAACTTTTGTTAACCCCGGAAACTTTTGGTAATCATAGAGGAGGTTGTGGTAGCAATTGTTATTGCTGAAGTACGGAAAATAATTTACAAACCAGGGCGTATGGTAGCTCGCTTTGAAACTAAATGTGCCTGGAATTGTTATACTGTGAAGTTTTTGTACCCCTTTCGAACAATTATGCCACTTATTTTTAGTGGTAACCTTCGGTCTTGAACACGCTGGTTATGTGCGTGTTTGATGGGAATTATGGTATGATAAAATAGGAAATTGTGCACACAGAGAGCAAATTGACGAATACCTTTCATATAAATTGTAATAGTGTGATAATTATTTCGCGAGTGTACACGATTGTAAACTTCTACAAATATTTGGTGTTATATTTTGATACCAGTTTATATATATATATATATATATATATATATATATATATATATATATATATATATATTCAGTACTTGCATTTTGGGTCTAATTAAAAGAAACTTCGCCCTTTGGTAATGATGGGTAATTTCATTTGGTTACAAATATTACGAGAGAGAAATTAGTAAATGCTTTGATAGCTGCCTGTTTTTTAAGTGTGCGTAATACATATTTTATAGTTGCAGCTTGATTCAGTGGTCAGAACATTAAAAAGTTTCAATACTAATCACCTTTTTTATCTAGTTATTACGAGTGTAAAGTAATATTTTATTAAGGAGTGTAATTCATGTACAATTATACACTCTGGGGTGGGGAAAATTAAAATATTTAGATATAATATTTTGAATATTTTGTATTCAATTTAACGGCAGTGGGGCAATAAATTTTTTACTGCCGTGTGTGTTTTTATAAATGCTTTCAAAAACCATAGATTATAACCCAATTGTACTCATGCAGAGACCTTGTGTTGAAATGTTTGTTTGCTAATATGAAAATTAAAGGTATTTCAGACTAGCACAGTGTTTGCTACGCTAAACTCGCCCCAGGGTTCTGTGCAATATAGTTTAAGTCTGTTATTCCGGCCGGCCAACTGTATTAATGTGTAGTACAGCAGATATGGGTGCATTTCGTTTTCTGCTGAGCGCCTGCTTAGAGGCGAGTAGAAGTTTACAAGCAACTGCACGAAGTGCTCCTGCCTATTTGGTCGAACGGCTATTGGGGATCGAGGCTATAGAAACCTTGATTTTTTTGAGGATGCTACTCTCCATAAATGCCAAAATTGCATTGGTCTCCTGCGGTTTAACACCTGCAGGTATCGACGAGGTTAGTAATTCATTCCGACGTAGGACTGGCATCCAGGCAACATATAAGCACCGAGTCTGGTAACGGATTCCGTAATTTTTGAGTGAACGAACCGCGGCTTTATTTATTGTTATACATTTACTTCAGAAACTTTTCTCGCTTAGTTAAGTTTCCTTATATGGCTATCCTGGAGTTGTTATTGGCTTTCTAACCAAATTCCCAACAAGGTGGTTATGGAGGTCAGAAAAAAAAATAAACCAGCAAAACTAGTTTGAGGACTACCGAAACGTCGGCCCTTGAGAATATATGAAAGTGTCAGGCTATATTGGTCACCAGTTACTACAACGATGAAACAAGCCAGTTTAGAGTTTGTCTTAGTGAAAAAAAAAATCTTGTATATTAAGGTCTATGTCTTACACCCAAAAGTTTAATCTATTATGGCCGGAACTAATATGACAGAGGGAAATACCAGGCCGCAGGATGCAGAAGAGTGTAAAGGCTATTAGCGGTATAGTGAGCGCTTTTTAAATCCACTTTTAACCCTCTACTGCCTACTGCTCGTCCGAAGTCACATGCCAATTCTATCGCTATTCATGTTTTATTTCTAAAATTACTCTTCTGTAATATTATTTTTATGTAAAGAAAAGACATCCAGCTGATTTAGCATCGCGGTCTTAACTACCCAGTATAACTCTAGTCATAGCATTATAAAGAAAATGTCACCTTACATGCGTTTTGTAATTAAGTCTCGAACAACATGTGTACACATATTAATTTCCAAATATTAGTAAGTAGTTTGGGCAGTAGAGGGTTAAAATAAATCGCTGCTCATAAATACGAATAAAGGCTATTCACGATTAAGTGAGCACTTTTGAAATGTACCTTAGAAAAATGTCACTGCTCCTGCGTTGCCTATATTTTAACGGGCTGACTGAGTGACATGCACCCAATAAAGTTGGTAGCTATGGAGGGAAAGTAGTTCCATAACTTAACGTCAAATAAAAAATGCCAAGTAACCATTTTTAATAACAAAAAATATTTCTTCTTCTTTCTGGATTTTTGATGCATCAAAGTGTAAAAATGAGCAGATTTGAAAAACATTTACTTTTATAATAATTTCTCAGTTTCACTTGACCGACATATGAATAAAGTGATGAGGCCCATGACAATGTTAATTTTTCATAAGGCGAAGAACTCACAACGTACATACAGGTAGATCTCAAGCAGAACTTTCAAAAGTGCTCCTTTTACCGCGAATAGCCTATACACTACAGTAAACACTGACAGGTAGGTTCCCAGACAAAATGGCAGCGAAGAAATTAAAGTAGTTCCATGATTTGACGATGGGTTTAGACAGTGTAATGTTTGAATTTATGACTAACGACATCCATGTTTCTTGGTTTCTACACTCCAGAGCCCGAATTCCTATATATTTTCAGCACATCTACGTTTGTAGAATTCCACACGTTTTCATTTCAATGATGCGTCCCATAATAATGTTAACTTTACGTATGGAAAAATAATACAATACAAGAAGAAAAGTGATCCTAAGCAAGGATTTCAAAATTGTGGAATGAACCACGAACAGCTGCGTTCATCCCTATTTAGAAAATGCTTGTGACAATATAGGCTATTTACAGTAAAGTGAGCACTTTTGAAAACCCTCTCATTTGGAATAATTGTTAGTAAATATACTTTATTTTAGCCCTAGGCGTCAACTTCTGAGTGCGATGGAATATACACACTCTGTTTATTACTTACAAACGCGATATTTATTTAGAAAAGTTTTTGAAGGATAAGAAATGGCTCAAAGGAAAAAAGTAACTAGGGACTCAAAAATACTCACTTTATCGTGAACAACTTATACTGGTTCGCAGTCGTCACTTACAGAGCTATGGAATTGGTGTTTTCAACCAGTGACACTGCGCTGACTTAGTTTGTAGTTATTGCACCAGCCTTAAGAGACTTACTGTAGCCGAATTTATTTCTAAAAAATGTTTCGGAGCGGAGTCACTAAGTGCCAACGGAGTCAGCTAGCTCTTTAAAGTTTTATTTAGTTACATCTTTGTGATAACTTTTTCATACTTTTTAGAATTAGGATATTTGCTGACGCAGATCTTTATTATCTGTGAAAACAATTCATCAATTATTTGTAGTTCATGGTTTTATGCTTTGTTGAGGATTAAAATTACATTACATTTTGAGGGTGGGAAAATCGTCTATTTTACTGCCTGGTTGTTTATCCACATACAAAAATTATAAAACCTGACAGAAACATGATAGGCTCAAATAGTACGTGGTTTTGTACTTGTTTAGTGTTGGCAATACATATAATAAAAAAGAAGTTTCTTTTAGCAGTGACAGTTTGGTTTTTCAAAAACATTAGCATAAAATTATATATATATATGTGTGTGTGTATGTGTGCGTGTGTGTGCGTGTGTGTGTGTCGTGTTCTTATGCCTGCAGTACCAATCACATCACAAAATTTCAGGTTAGTGCCATCTAGCAGCTGTTGAAAAGTCAGTGTAAGATTTTTAGAGGCGAAAGTGTATTTTGCTGTCGAGCACAGCCCACTATAGTGCTTCATAATCATATGCACATCTATACGTATTATAAATTAGAACCTTTTATGCGTCCTACCTAGAAGCAACAGCTGTATCGTTGTTTGCTCTCTTTACATTCGCCATATTGATGTTTGCCCACAGCACGCACAGGATTCGTGTGGCCTCTTCCAAATTACACGTATACCAAAACACGACAAACAAAGCTATAAAACAGTATCAACCGGAAACCTTTTATGACCACTATCTCCATATGCCGAGCTTAGTAAAAATCACCATGTTATTTATGAAAGGGATATTAATTTTTATGACGTTATATAATGATACATGGATATTTTCGCAAGGAAATTTTTCAAGGAGCTGAGCATAGCATGTACGCCATTGGCTGTCAGAGCGTACGTCTTTATGGGAAGGGTCACGTGACATGGGTAAATATTTGGTTTGGACTCGAAACGGATTAAAATTACGAATCTTTAGCCTTGTTCCAGATTTCTGTGTGAATAAATTCCAACATTATTATTGAGTAACTGTGTTTGAAGCGCTATTGAAAAAAAAAAAAAAAAAAAAAAAAAAATGGTATCCCTGATTAAATTATTGAATATTAACAGTAAAATTGCTAAAGTTTTACGTAAAAATATGAGTGTAATTATGCAGAAGTTCTTTACTTCCTCTGGCGTTACG
Source organism: Dryococelus australis (assembly GCA_029891345.1). Lineage (NCBI taxonomy): Eukaryota > Metazoa > Arthropoda > Insecta > Phasmatodea > Phasmatidae > Dryococelus > Dryococelus australis. Next base: position 332,154,809 of record CM056995.1, on the reverse strand, counting down.
AGTTTGTTAGTGTGTAACAAGTTTGCTGGGAAATAAATAAAGGTGCAATATTTACTCATATATTTTGTTCTGTTTCCCCAACTGCCTCAAAAGTCAAATGAAGTAGAGTGAAAGAGAGAGAGAAAGAAAGCGAGAGCAATATAGACACATAGAGAACTAGACAGAGAGAGAAACAGACACACAGAGTCCCAGACAGAAAGAGAAACCACACACAAAATAGACACGTAAAGAGACAAAGATAGAGTTAGAGAATCAGAGATAGAAATACTCTTCTTAAGACTAAATGTCTAAAACCACATGCATGTTTTGGTGTTACTCATACAAAATATTATTGGAATGCCATATTTCGAAAACGCTCCTACATGTCTCTGCTAACGTTACCCTGCGTACAAATATGAAATCTTTGTTAACAACGCATGGATGTGATAAATACTCTATACGTAGTGTTCAGTAGAATTCGTGAATGATTTAATTTTTTATCTAGTATATAACACTTAACATTTTTGGCAAAGAAAGTAGTCGCCTGGTAAGATGAGGAAGCGGTTCTGAAGAATAACTCTGAAAAGGAGAAGCAGCGAAAAATGTTATTACTTTAGGAAACTTCTCACCCAAAGTTAACACAATAGAAGAGGAAAGAATGCAAAGAGATCTTCATTTATTCAATCCATAACAAACAGGAATCCAATTAAATACATCAAAGCGAACGAAATCTTCGAACACACTTTCTAGAATCTCGTTACGAGAAAGTTCCTACAGGAAAGTGATATTTTCTAGCAGCCATTTCTTTGAATATAAAGTTGGACGTTGTAGGTGTTTTTTACACATTGAAGGGGGTGTATTTACTGAAGAACTCGAGTACCAAGTGCATTCAATACTTTTCTAGTATTATTATTTTTAAATGGTCTTTTAATGTTGTCTGCCAAGAGGCTCGAAATCGCTAAAGTTTTTGTTCCTAACTATTACTGAGGAGTTTCTGTACTTGAAGACCCTCTTAATAAGAGTAGAGAAAGAAACACGAGATGCTGAAACGAATCCTAGTTCCTGCAAAATCTGGAAACCTGGAGTGTTATTATTTATTTTTAGGGAAGTAGGCATGTTGTAGGTGGGTTGTTACCTTACTTGAGTCAACTAAGTACTCGATCTAACCAAAAAAAAAAAAAAAAAATGTCGTATGGGGTGTTTTATTGTAAAGTTGGCAGCGAATTATGGAAAGTAATCTCAAGTAACGTTTTTAATTGATGGTCGTTTGTATTCCTCGAAAACATTCACACCATAAAATTGTTTGTCCAGGTCCTGGAAAGTGAATTTCCCGACATCGCTTTATGTTCATTTATATTCAGTTCCACGAGGTTTAGTAGACATATTTTGAAAAAAAAATGTTCAATGATGTGACACACAGAAGATTTTCTGCATAGCTGACGCGTGTAGTCTAATCAATGTCCCCTGGAATGCTTGAAAAAGTTCTAGAATTCACCATGATGGCAATTATTAACGCGTATTCTTAACGTGCTTTGTATTACAGGAAATGGTCAACGCGTTGTCCGTAATATTAATTTAACAATGAGGATCAACTGTTAGATGACATCAACGCTTGGTATCTCCAACTGACACGTATATCACTGCAGTCGCACAACCTGTAACCGTTAGTTTTTCAGCGTAACTCTTTTGTTTCTATGTGAAAAAAATCCGGGGCTTATCGTTTTCGTCCGCTTGTGCTGCGAACATTTAAGCCAGATCTAGATTGACGTGGAGGATATTATATGACATGCCCGTCGCCACAGTGTACTGCTGTAATAAAAATTGCAACTTCGCGATTTGCATCACGGGATATCTGACAAACTTTATAATATTATCTTCTTAGGCAGCCATGATAAATTTCAGTATTCAGATAGCCACCTGGATATGCAACAGTTAACCAAATAAATAATCCAGGACTTGTTTACATTCGTACATGTCACAAAAAAAATAATAAACTGACACGATTTTGTACAACGTGAATAGAGAATTTCGCTATGTTTGTTAGAGTGTATCAAACTTTAGCCATAAAATATTCTTGTATCAGATTTTATTTAACATGGTTACGCTATCAATTTAAACTGCGCAATCGTAAATTTTGGCAAGGAATGTTTTTAGATAATTTTGTGAATTTCTATAATTAACTTTTCAGATGAAAAAAAAAAAAAAAAGAAAATCTCATCGTCCTGTTCTGAAGGGAAAATAGCTACAACCGATTGTGTACGAATCGAAACATATAAAGTAGCACCAAAAAAAAAAACCCCGAATTAATTAATTCTATCTCAGTTTCAGAAGCGAAACAGATTACACCATACAACTCAAAGCTACGGCGGATCGCGAAAAAACCCAGCCGATAACAATATGAAATGATTTCATTCGCCCAATTTATCTAGCAAGATATTGTTGCTCGGTGACTTTCACACGAATTCAAAAGTTATACTCGAGAACTGCGATTAAAAAAAATAGTGTTTCAGCTACTTCTACCCGATACCTAAAGAAATTTCCTTTGGTTTACTAATATCATTTTACACACTACTGCAATTATCAAAACGTTTATGCATATCGGTTACACGTGTCTCAAGCAATAGGGAATAGGCAAAGTGCAAGAAAGGAGTCAAAATGATATGGGTAGTGGTTGAATTAAATTATCAGTAATTTATCGGTGCCATAATTCACCACAAGTGTCGCAGTATTTCTTTTTAAAGTAGACATCACAGAGTTATTGTATATTCGTGGTTTCTTCACACTTTTAGAATCAAAACTTTGAAAAAAATACCCCATGTGTGACGTAATTGGTTTATTCCTATATATGTCATATATCACAAGCTTTATATCCTCGCGTCTACATATAAGTACCTTATTTTGGTTAACCTTAAACTTTTATTTATATTTTATCTTTACATTACAATATTACATTTATAGCTAATATGTATAATATGGATAAATACAGAAGGGAAATAGGTTGTGTTGGTAATGCGTAGTTATAAATACATCTTGTGCAAAGTGTTATTACACTAAGTGCGCACGAATGCGCCGCGTTTGTCCACTGACGTAATTTTCTGAACCTAATTTGTATGAGGCGGAGAAATATTCTGGAAGCAGAACTTCAGCAGAGCTTCGTAAAAGTTGGAAGTAACCGTAAATAGAGCATGATCGCTAAATTCAGTCAGGGACAGAATGCACCCATCCTCCAAATGGAAGCCTCAGTTATTACTAATTTGCCGAAAATCTTAACGCTGTTACCAGTTAAAACACAGAGTCAGATATAATCAATTTAATGGCAGGTAAGGTATAAAAAAAAGGCTTAAGTGTATGAGCTATGATATACGTAGACATTTTTTATTCGCTTTGTCGGTAACTGTTTGTGAAACGTGAATCACCGAGCAACACTAGAAACGCTGTGATAAGAGAATAGATAATTGAAGGAACTTTTTAAAGTTTATCATGACAGTTAAGTGTTGAGCTATCATGCAAGTTTTCTCTATGTGACCGCACAGGTAAATGTGTACACATCAGCGTACGAGAGTTGCCTGGTAAAAAGGTGCTTTGAGGCAGTTGTAAACTCTTGGTAAATATGTATAGCAACAGTTATTAGCTACTCCGAAGCAGGGGACCATTGAACATATTGCAACTATTCTCGATCAAGTGACGAGATACCCACCATTTAACGTTTGCTCGAGTCAGCTACGAAAGTACGTTTAACGTCTGAGACCTCAACTTATATTAAGTAGGCTACAGTTAAGTTAAGGTAACACGAACTTCACGTTGGGAATGTTCAGCAGCAGTTATTTGTTGTGTAATTAATTATTTATTAACTATATTTAATCATATATCTTACCAACGTCCCTTTCCGAACGCACAACAAAGAACTACCCAGTTACATAATGAATACGCATAAAGAATTTAGGAACTGAAGATTTTATGAATTACGTCTCAGTACTAGGTGTAATAGAAACAAATACATCAAGACTGATGTATTTAATGAATTACGTCTCAGTACTAGGTATAATAGAAACAAATACATTAAGACTGCTGTATTTAATGAAATCGAAATATTTGCTCAACATAATTCATTTCGGTCATCGTGTCGAAGACAGTGTAAACGGAAAATTTGAAGGATATTCATGGAAAAATTATACTCATCAAAGCGTTGCTTTGAACTGATTAAATTTATTTAATATTGGTTATTTAATTTAAGGCGTTATTATCAAGAGCCCTGCACATAGTCAACTGACCGAAAGAAGAAAAAAAAAAACTGGTCGTTACGTAAACAGTACAGACATATTCTTGCAACGCGAGAAAATATCACATCCGATAAGAATTGTCAAAAAGGCAAAAATTAATTTATAAAATTTCGACAACTGATAAAATGCGAAATGAAGTTTAAAAAAAAAATCAATTTAAATAACTTGTTGCATTATCGCTCACGGGAGTACTCTACCCTACAAAATATACTTGTAAACAAAATCATTTCAAAATATCTGAAATACTTTTAATATCTAAAAACACGGGGATAGAGTAGTCTAATTCTAAACAATGCAAGAAAATGTCAGAATCTTCTAAAAATGAGATTCTTAGATAAAAAAAATTGTACATAACATCGTATAATAAATAATACATATTTTTGCAGAGTTTGTGGCATTGTAATATGATACAAATTTTTAAAATAATTTTACCAAGCAACACTAATAATTTTTACATTTTCTACTCCATAAATCCTTTTTAACATGTAAAAACCTAAATGATAAAATTAAAAATAATTTCGTTTTATTCTAAAGCTAAAAAAATTACTTGGCTCCTGCTAGCATGGAAAAGAAAATTTTAAAACTTATTTATGATATATTAGGCATCCTTACAATAAAATATTTGAAAATTCAAAATTATTAAAATAGTTTCTAATGAAACGGTATTTCGTATCAGTACGTAATTAAATAAACCTAACAAATTTGTGAAGAGTGAAGGTTGTCTCTAAACTCCTTCCTTTACCATCTCGAGATCTGAGAATCTTATATCATCTTCTGCGTCCGTGTCAGCATATTATTAAAACATTTTGTGACCACTGATAACATTACTCTTCTGCGCTTGATAACGGCTCAGAAACATAGCCACTGAGTTTAATCCCATAAAAAAAAAGGGTACCTTTAAAGAAGATGTATATATATATATATATATATATATATATATATATATATATATATATATATATATATAATATATACTTTATTTACAGTTTGCATTCAACGAACAATTATTTTCAATACCTCACAGTTACTTAAATGTGAAAAAAATACTAATATTTAGAATTTTTTTTTACTTTACAATTTATTTCATTTGTCGCCTATTTGTTGAACGGAAATTATTTTGAATGTTTAAATTAGTACCTTCACACACACAGTCACACATATTTACCATTTATTTTTATTATAATATAATTATGTAAATGTCAAGTATGGCTTAACAACTTCATTATTATTAAGTAATATTATATTTATTTTAAAAATAAGCACCTGTGAACTAATCATTTTAAAGTTCATAATGTTCTAAAGTGCAAAAAAATTGCCCGAAAATTTATAAATTTGTTATATCGATAGCCATCATTATTAATTTTGTAAACAATCTTGAAATGACCAAAATACAGTTCAGCACTCTCGAATTTTATTCCACACGTTTGGTCGATCATCAAATGAATTTGAGCGTAAATTATAACATTTGTGTAGAGAAATAATTTTAGTTATATGAAAGTGCGTGTATAAGTGCATTAGCATAAAGATTTTAAAGGCGCCATCACCGTTGTGGGTGTTATCCTCGTCGTAAGATACGCCATGAAATCTTAGTAGTTCTGGCTTTACGATATACTGGTGTAGGGAATTTCTGTGTTTTATGAATTAATAATTTCACTTACCCGTAAAAAAGCTATATTTTCGTTACTATATCATCTAACTGAGATTCCCGTATAATTCTCATTGGTATTAATAAGTAAGTATTTCTAAGAAAAAATTATAAAATACCTGCATATCACCTGTGAACAGGCAATTTTTGGTATAGTCTATTCACAGTTCCTTCACACTTTTTGAATCAAACCTTCGAAAAATCAGCTAATATATCACCTAAATATACTACTCATGTTTACTGAAAAAACAAGGCACTTTTAATTATACTTAATCTATAAATTATAATATTTCATCAATAATTAATATGAATAAAAACTGTGATAAAACACGTATGTTGGTAGCACCTACTAAGAAATAGTTCTCATTCAAAATATTATTACAACTGAGTGCGCACGAATTTGGTGCGTTGGCCTTTGATGTAGTTTTATAAACTTAGTTAAGCTTGGTTCGCACGAGGCGGAGGAATATCGTAGATATAGAACTTTAGCAAGGCTTTAGAAAAGTATGAAGTAACCGTGAATGGCTTATAGTGCAGAGATTTGCCTAGGTAATTTACGGCCAACTGGATATTATTAAAAGTTAAACAAAATTGTTATTTCCACGTCCTTCCCCCATGAGTAAAAATTACCATTGGCATGAACTTTCCGGCCATTATCTATGTTGCATGCATCGTTCCCCCCAGAAATTACCATTGGCATGAACTTTCCGGCCATTATCCATGTTGCATGCATCGTTCCCCCCCCAGAAATTACCATTGGCATGAACTTTCCGGCCATTATCCATGTTGCATGCATCGTTCCCCCCAGAAATTATTTCCAAAGTCCCAGCTGTGACGGACAGCTGGATGAAGCGGTCGTATTCAAAATTTGCTTTTTCTAGCGTCGTTCATTTTTATTTCGCAGTGAACTATTTAAACTGAACTTTCAGTTGGAACCGTGGGCGATCCTAACGGTGCAGGAATGGAGCCAGAATTGTCACGCTTCTAGCTGCTATCGATTTCACTAATCAAGCCTCACCTCGCGTAGCTTGTTAATTATTCCAAGAGACTCCCAGCTGCACCCTTCCCGACTCAACACTCTTGGTGAATCTTGAATGCAAAGGTTCGTAATTCACTGCGATTCACCTCGATAATTAAGGCAATAACCTATTTCCTATCCTGACCTTTCCTCGTATGTTAATAGTGGCCCATTGCTTACCTTTACATCCGCAGTGGTGCTGCACCGTACAATGGAATGTCCTGTAGAAATCTTTGCACCATACTTCGAGAGAAACCAGTTTATTGATCGATGTGGAGTGAATGAGGTGGTAGAGGATAAACCTTTGGACTCTCATTCGAGAGGGCCTGGGTTCGGTCTCCGGTTTTGACATCTTGACCTCGATTTTCCAGGTTTCCCGAAATTATTCCAGGCGAACGCTGGGATGGCTCCTCAGTGATCGCAATCGTAATATTGGCATAATTTCCTGCGTCGTGTTGCACGATAATTCAGTTGTCATATTTAAACAAAATTAGAATAAAAATCAGACATCGTGTGTCAAATAAAATTATTTGACGAAGTCGGAGATTTTAAAACATTTTTTTTTTTTTAGAATGAAATGAACAGCTTTGGCCATTATTAAAATAATCCTTTTTCCTATAGTCCATTTATGTTCACATGCATCTTTTCTGAAGCCTCCCAAATTTCCACTGTTAGGTTATTCTTCTGCCTCATTCAAATAAAGCTTAGCCCAGTATAGAAAATCACACTATAGGTACGACGACCAGCATTCGTGCGCATTGAGTGTAATGATGTTTTGTACAAGAACTATTTATTCCCAGGAATTACCAACACGCCTATTATATTTTTCCCGGTTTTATTCATATTCATTATAAATGAGGTATTGCAATATATAGTTAAAATAAAATTCTAAGTTGCATTTAAATAAATATAGGTCTTTTTTATATTAACACAAGTAAAACACGCTTGCGAAACATGTCATTCGGAAACAACCAAGAATTGCAGACATGGGGTGATTTGTCAAAGGTTTGATGGAAAAAAAGTGAAAACGCCAAATGTACAGGCAGATCAATATTTGATGTTGTGACAAGGGATTTAGAAGGTCGCCACTGTCGATATGAAGTCTCCGATTGAACCTTCCCTACTTGGCAACGCACCCGCATTTCCTCGCCCGGTCCCTCGGCTTCGACAAGACTCCCTTGTCGGCTCACCAACGACAGTGCATCCCTGAAGTTAGCGAACTGCGGCGGCCCAGAAGTTGGCCGATCCTGCCAACTCCTTCCTCGTCGACAGCTCCTCCGTTCGCCGGGCACTGTTCGGCTACCCTCGACCTTCGCAGCTTAATGCACGTCTGGTCGTAGAAGTTCCCTTAACCAGAATCGAATTGGAACATCCTGTTTATATAAATGATGCCTACTAAAATTAATCCAGATTATATTTAGGGTAATGAGGGGCAAGAACCCTGCACTTACTATAAGAGTAGTTGAATGTGTCTATTGCGATGATGTATTTCACGTAAAACCAAATGTATATGCTCCAGCAATGCAGTGGGTATGATAATGTACAACAACAAAAATTTAATTTCATATGTGAGAACTTACAATACAAATAGAACATATATTTACATATTGACTAATTTGCCCCACACGAGGTGGTAAGAATCCTATTAGAGTAGGATAAGAGTACAATTGCCATCTGTTACATTTGAAAAAGCCCTTTCCCATATATTCCGCACAGGGTTTCTCCCACCATTATCTGCATTCGTTGCATATAATACAGTCTACAGATGGAGGCTCTTCGTACATCGCATCACACCCACCACAGAAACAGTCCACCTTACCAAATATTGCAATGTTATTCAACATCCAAACTCATTTTGCGTTTTGCTTCAACGCCTTTGGTCTTCACGCTTACATATTGTGATGTTTAGTTTTCTTAAAGGTTAGGCTTATTTATTATTTCAATTATTAATAACAGTATTTTAGTATATGGTGACAATGTGAGTATTTCACACTGTTTTGGATTTTTTGCATATTTTGTGGATGACTAGCTTTTCGGAAAGGCTTGTTTATTAATGGCGAAACAAAATATTTTACAAGAGTGGACACATTTCTAAGACAAGCATTGGAGGAGACGTTAGTAGAGCTGCCTGTAGCAAACTCCTTACAAAAATGTTCATGGTCACTCTCAGTAGGTCTAATCGGAACGTTTGGGACAGTGGGTTCCAAATTTTTAAACGTGCTGTGACGTAGAAGCAAGCTGTACTTCTCCACTCATAATATCAGCACTATCACCAACATGAGATGATTGGTTGTCATTATTTAGGGGAGGCCTGCCAGTAATTTCAGATGGAAGACACTCAAATTCAGAAGAAATATCGGGATACATTGGCAGTATGCTACGTGCCTGAAAATCTTTGGTTGCGATTTGAATCGTAGCTGCCTTTCCATACACCATTCGAAATAAATCAACAATCTTAAATTGTGTTTTGCATCTACCAGGATGTGCTGGCATCCATGTACTGCATCTATTTGCATATTGCGTTTCCAGTGTTGTGTACTATTCCACTAAAACCTGTTAGAATGGTATTAGTGTTTCATTACGTTTGTTGTAGAAAAAGATAGCCAACAGAATACATCTAGGCTGATAGTTGTGATTTAACCATTATTTTTGTTTACTTCTGTAAACCACGATATTTCATTTTTCTTATAGTAATACATGTATCTAACTCACATTTATGTGAAACAATCAAACTGTATAAATTATGCGCATATTAAACATATGTTTAGGTTTTAATTAATGTTTGTTATTCTGGGAGAAGATTCCGCATAATCGTTTGTGCGGACTCTTGCTCCAGGAAACTTGCCCCAATAAACCGGAAAAATGTAATTCGCCAACAGTACATTTCATAGTTGCATGATTAAAATTACACCCTTGTATAAATACAAACAAAAATCATGCCTGTTACTTATATGTACATATCTCTCGAAAACATTAATCCACTGCAGTTCTAAAGGCACTTCTTTAATACAAACAAATTACTTCAAACGTCACTCCAAAGAGATAGTTGAAGTCGCACTCCCATTAATGGCAGCAGCGGGCAACCAGCCATGTTCAGTGTGTGGAAAGCATTTCGAAAATTCCCTGTACGAACGTTGATGCTATCTGACGGCGACTGCGAGTACTACGACGTCGTAGGCCATACGGACTCTTACCCCACATTACCCTAATACTTATTCTTACATGGATACTACAAAGATTTGATTTAATGTTGTGTCTGGTCGTTATGCGAGTGTAATTAAATATAAAAAGAAACAGTGGGCATAATGAACTTAAATTAATATTTTGAATTTTTTTCCACTAAAGACTGAACTATGGACAAAAAATCAGTACCAAACGCCAAATTTTGTAAGGAATACTAAATTCCTCTTTAAGTGTCATATTATTGTACTATACTTAAGGAAAAATAAAAATTTATAGGCACAACGTTGGCATCCATCTATTCATCTTTTAACGCTGTATAAATACGTGTTTAACCCAAACTTCATACTTTGCAGAGAGGACATTTCTTATAGCAAACAAATGTAAAGTTCTGAGTAAAGATATTTAACAGTTATTAAATGCCCGCTTAAATGTGGAGTATATTTGAAATAACTGCATATAAAATACTTCAGCACGAATTTTAAAGCTATAAAACACAGTAAAGAAAACAGGATTTTACATCTTACTGATTCAAACCCATTAAGAAATTTTTGGTATAAGAGTGCAGCAATTTTGTGAGTGAAAGCCAGTTATATATTTAATCTTTGTATATTACTTATTTCAAAACCAGAAGAAAAGTATCGCAAACGAAGGAACGGAATTTCGGAATTCTGCACATGTATAGAATAAGGAGAGTAAATCCAAAAGTCTGAATGTGAGACTCGCTTGGTTTATAACTTTTCGATCCACTGGGGGTAGTGCGTAGGTGATAGAATTGAAAGAAAGGGGTCAGTTTAATGCCACAAAGTGCAGCGCAGAGAGAGAGAGAGAGAGAGAGAGAGGGGGAGGGGAGTTAGAGACAGTGAGAGGGGGAGAGAGGGGGAGAGAGAGCAACCAGTTTGAAATGTAGACTACGGAATGCGAACTACAGCACAGCAGATGAGTTTTGGAGGTTGGGTGACGCCCTTAAGAGTCCTCATCATTACTGAAAAATTACTCATCCGCAAAACGTAGATCTGATTTCAACTTTCTGTGGTTTCCCGAACTCACTCCAGGCGATGCCTGGATGGTTGCTTACTATACAGGGCGTGGCAGATTGCTCCTTTCAGTCTGAAACACCGGTCCCGTTTCTAATGACCCTGGTGGTTGAGACGTTATGTCGTATTTAAAATCGGGGCGTGGCTTTGCGGGTAGTCCAACAGTGGGTTTCCATTTATTACTTATGCTTCGGCAGACACTATTTTCTGTGGGATATAGGAAGGGAATGATGATAACGAAATGGACACTTGATTTGGTTTTTAAGGTTTACATTGACAGTTAAATCCGAGATTTTTTATTTATCACCGAAATAACCACACAAGCATATCGGAGTCGCCATATATATATATTTAGTAGGAAATTTTCGCCCACGCCCAATATATTTCCGTTAGTCACCGTGGGCCCCACCTGTTCTTAGCTCTTACGCGGTGCCAACTCAAGTTCGTGCTCTCAGTGTAGTCGTGTACCAGATCGAACGAGCACACATTAATTTCAATCGAATAGTTAGGCAATAAGTTGAAGTGTTGGAATGGATGACGCTGAAAATGTCGCATTCGCCTTTTCCGTCCTGGTATACGCTGTTCGTGGTAAAATGAGCCCTTTGGAAGGCCCTGCTGAAAATCTCCTTGTATCGAAGTTGTGTATTCTTCCGCCGTACGTACAATTGACGTAGCTAGGGGTCTCGTCACTTTATTCGTACATCGGTCGAGTGAAATCGAGAAATCATTACAAAATTACATATTTCGCAATTACCTCGTTTTAAATTTTATATGCGACCAAAAAAAAACTTAAAGAGCGAAATAAGTTATTGAAATATTCACAAATATTTACATAACACTTTTAATACAACGTTCATACATGTAAATACTTTATCTCCGTCTTTACCAACTTAACCGGGCGTACGCCAGCCAGTGAACTCATCAAAACGTATGCGGGAATGGGCAGTGACTTTATTTCAATGGTTTGTTTGAAAAGTGCTCACTGTACCGTGAACAGCCTTCACCCCAAGTGCGAGTCTGAATTTAAACACGTATTCACGTCATAGACTACATTTTGAAAGACAATGCGACCAGGCTACACACCTTGTAAACAGTAAGTGCTCTCTTTTGCATGGTATTATATAAGCTGATGAATTACTGCGGGATGCATGTTGTTGTTTTGGCGATATATATGACGATTATGTCAGAAAACTGTACTCATAACTAAAAGTTGGAATTCGAAACTTAAATTATCCTTGCAACATTTATGGTTTAAATTGCGTTTTTTAAAGTAATGTGCAATTTTTTTTCGCTTTGGCGAATTGATTTAGAAATATGTTTAGTAATAATGGCGGAGCATGAATAGAAAAGATTCTAGCTCTCGTGAACGCCATTATGGATGTGGTCTTTTTCGTCACGTTTATGCGATTACCTTACCAGTGTTGTTCGGAATATTATATAGGTAGTTTTTTGTAGGGCTGCCTATCTAGTGTGTTTTATTGCGTGAAATGTAATATTATTAACACGTATATGGTTCGGTCCGTCATTTCCGGTAATGCCACGATGCGACAATGTGTATTTTCGTACTGCAAATTATTAGTTTCGCAATACCGGTAAAGGGCAAGAATTGCCACAGAACGACATGTGTTAAGGAGATGTAAATAGGAATTACGAACCGTAGGTCAAAGTGTTTTGTAAATAATTTATTTCGAAATGGTTATTAAAAAGTTTGAAACGCACGTGGCCTAGAAAACCCACATTTCAACGTTAATTCGTAGTGCAAAAATAACACCTTTAGTATTTGGAAAATCGAATAATTGTAAGGTTAACTTCGATAAAAAAAATTAATATGCATACCGAATGTGTTTATTATTCGCATAGATACGAACAAAGTAATATTTATCACGTTTCTTCTTTTGGAGAGGTTAAACCTTTACAGGTTATAAAACTGTAATTTTAATTTTACTTCCGTAGGAACAACATTTCACTGGCTCATCAAAGCAATATGTAATTCTAAATGGTACCGTCTCATAAGAAGTTCGGCAAACGATGCTATCTCATGAAAGACGTTAGACTAAATTCTCTCCCAAACCCTAGCAGAGGCAATAAAATAAACAGGGCCCCTTCGGTATATCTTGGCCATAGTCAAAATAAAGTAATCTGGAATGATAAACTGCATTAATCATATAATTTGTCACCCACTTTATTTTCTTCATAGGTAGAACAGATGTGGCGGAAGGATTAATTATCACCGCGCTGAATTTCCAGAACTGCCAAAATTTAGTGAACTGGATTATAGAAACACTTGTCATTATGCTGTGTGTGTGAGCGACGGGGTGGGGGTGAATGTGCTACTAGGAGTAGGTTAATCACACTCCGGCTACATAACTATCATCCGGACAGCAGCAGTCACCGATAGACAGTCCACGATTCAGTATCTCCTTTCGCACCATCCACCAGTCGATCTCTTAAATAACCGGGTAGCCTATTCACCAGGCGCTCGCACCACATAGACTATTCGCGGTTCCTACATACTTTTTGAATCTAACCTTTGAAAAATCGCCCTGTGTGTGACGTAGTAGGTTATGTCTTAAATATAAAAACTATTGCAAGCGTTTTATACTTCTGTTAACATTAAATAACTTTATTTTTTGGTGAAATTTAAATTTTACTTACATTTTATCAGTAAAATATAATATTTAATTTGTAATCAATAATAATAAAAACAGAGAGAAAAACATGTGTGTTGGTAACACCTAATATTAAATATTTCTTGTGCAAAATATTATTACGTGAGTGCGCATTAATGCGGTGTTTTGTCCCTTTGGTGAAATTTTCTAAACATGGTTAACCTTTGTTTACACAAGGCGGAGGAATATTCTGAATATGTAACGTTAGCAGGGCTTTAGGAAATTATGAAATAGCCATGAATGGACTATACTTCTGCTACTTCCTATTTCACGAGGGACAGGAGTGTGCAGAAGGAAAAACAATTGTCCAGGAGTTACAATAATTATAAGTAAAGTGCGGAGCAACAAAAACTAGTTATCGCGCTACCTAAAACCTCTTTTGAATTATGGAGCACTTAGTGACATTTCAGGAATAAGCAACTAATCAAGTTTACACAAATGAATTGTCATTAGCTTAATATAAGAATGTAGATATAAATTCTCTGGAGATTGCCTCCCATGTGATTTATACACTATTGAAATATACGTAACTTTAAAAGAAATATTGTTTATGGAAAATTTTCATTTATTTCACGAAGACACGACTGGGCAAGAATTTATCTCCGTAATTACGAAAACGCAGCGTCTCCATGTTTTGGCAGTGGGGAACAAATAATCCCGTGGTTACACCCACCATTTTTCTCCACCATAACACGAAAAATGTTCGTTCCTTCAGCAATTATTATATTTACGCCACTGGCATCAAAACATTCAAATATTATCGTATCTTAACGTAAACTGTGAGTAACAGAGATAGTTACTTAAAACACGAGTAGTTGAAGATATTAAAGAATTGTATACGTATTTTGCACATAGAAACACAATAGATATATTATTAAGGTATTGATAGTGAAACTTCACTTCGTGTTAGGACCCTAATACAGGACTCAATAGATTAATCTATAAATTTTAATATTTCGACAAAAGGCAGTATCAACACAATAAGAACGATTACCATATCGTAATGCCAGTGCAGAAATATGAACAAAGTAAAAGCAAAAAGAAGTAAATTCCCACAAATTCAAAGTTCACGTAAAGTTAATTACGCAGAAAATGGTTTTCATTACTATCCGAAGACCTATAAGTAGTTTTCTTCCAAAAAAAAAAAAAAAGAAAATATACTTTTGACTGAGAATTTTTATGACAGTGCAATGGCTCAAGTTTCGCAGACGGGCTGTTTAGCGACAACCAAAGAACAAGTATGAATCTACTTCCGGAAGTATCGCAACACGCGCCAGCAAAATGAGCTCGCTTGCCAGCAACATGGCGGAGGTGTGTAGAGACAAATTTGTAAGGTGGTTGTATAATCAATAGATAATATTTCAGAGTTATGGAATTGCCAATCACAAAGCAAATCACTATATATATAGTGTGACGCCTCACCAAAAAATTGACATCTTTATGAGCACGGAGTTTTCTTGAAAAAAATTTTCATTACGGAATAATTGCAAAATTTTTCTACCTGGCCGATTTTTGTGAAGAAGACATGGTTTTTACCATATACCAACTGTTTGTACCTTGTTATGACGCATCCCGGGGTGGGCTGCACCATTCTACGGCGTCAACAGTGGCATGGCATTTATCAGCAGTTCGGGGTATCGACTTTCCATCAGCTCCTTCTCAGCATCTATAGCGGGCGCCCGGCAACTTGAACGTTGGTGCGCGCATATTAGCAGCGCTCCGAGGAACTACTGCTGCTGTCGACACATTCAGCTGGCCAATCGTCTGGGCGCGTGAGGTTTCGCGTGCTTGTGACATCACTTCCTACAGCCTGCTTGAACGCTGGGAGTTTTGTGACGTGTGCGACCCATATTTGGACATGTTGCGGTCCAACGAGACCGGATTGGACAGCAATAAATCAACCCCTAAAGGAGTTATGCTTACTTTCAACGAACTTTTCCCTAAATTGACACCTGCATTTCTATTGGTTGTGGTATCTGCACACCCCTCTCGGGGATATTGCTTGGTGAATTGTATAAATGGTGGGTGCACCTCTGGCTTGGTGTCAGATTCTGCCACTGCCCGAGAAGGAGTCACCTTGCCACCAGTTAAGTAAAGTTTAGTAAATAAATTTATCTGTATAGCCCTTATAGCACATTAAACAGGAACACTTGGTGTCCTAAGTAGGAGATAGGAGCCACGTTGGTGAAAAAACTTTAAAACTTGCACAAGTTGAGAATATTAACACCATGCAGTGTGTACTTGGCATCAATTTTAAAATCAATCTTTTAGCTGTTTGCTAGTCTTGCGCCAAGATTTATCTTGTTTTAAGATGGGAATTTTCTTGATGTTTTCCCATGAGATTTACATGGCAGGTTACATTTTAAAATTTTAATCCAGCTAAAATTTGTAATGGAAATGGTGTGTTTTGCTGGAGTTGGTAAGGATAAATTAGGAGGCATCATGTTGGTTGGCCTCGGAAAGCTCATATAAAGCCATTATTAACTATTTGAAATTTTTTGGAAAGATAACTAAAAAAAGAAACTTTTCCACCTAAATTCGTGTTTTTTAAATGTTAGTCAAAAGAAAATATTGAAATTAAAGTAAAATCTTGTTATCAGGTTGAGTAAATAATCAAAATATTAACTTCTGTAAATGCTGGCCATTAGTTAATATGGCGGCCTGTAAGATGAAAATTATATAATTATGGTGTGCAATCTCTTATCATTGTGGATAGAGACAGTTATCAATATTATATTGATAGTAAACAATTAGCTTTGTCCCTTTTCCTATGTTTGGAGGAACTTTATGCCAGGGCAGCAGTAAAAACAAGACTTTCTCATAAAACTATAAAATGTTTGCCAATATAGCGTGAAGTGCTGTAGGTATAGAGAATCGCCTTGAATTTACTTGAAATATTTGCGTCAAATTAATTAGCATGGAGGCTTATATGCCCATATTAGGTTTATATATATTTTGTAGTCAGAGAAATACTAAAATCTAGAATACGCTATTGAATTCTATATATTATTGGTGCCTTTTGGCTTAACAATTCATTATATCCATGTATTGTTCAATATCAGCACTTTGGTGCTTATGAATAATTGTATTCCAAATTAAATACGGCAAGATGTGTAAACTGCAATATTTATGAGAGAAAAAAAAGTCACAGGAAAGAATCAAATAAGTACCCTTCGAACTACTCATGAATTTTACTGGTTATAATATTGTACCAATTTTTAAGCATCATGTTTATTTAAGATGCTCTGCTTTACGAGGGGTTTGTTTCCTACTTTTTGTCCGCCTTGCCACGTTCTTTGAGGGCAATGGCGTTGCAATAGTTGCGCTATTCTATGCCGGACAAAATGTTTCGTTTCGCAGATGTGGCCGCACTAAGTGTACATTACAGATACCGTGCAGCTTCACTGGCCAACTGACGCCGTACGTGGCAGGACCAAGAGTGATGAAGGACCTAACAGCAGCGAGATTTACTCACCCCCTGACGTGTTCGGCACTTGTGATTACAGCGTGGCAAGATAAGGACCCCCACTAGGGTCTGCACTTACCCAGCGCTAAGGGTTAAAACCCAGTGATTTAATATTGGCAGTGACGTCGCACCTGCCTTTCTGCAGAAAAAAGCTACGCCTTTAATAACAACACTAGTTTTACACTCGGAAGCTATTTTCAGCTAATGAACACGAATACAGAAGGAGAAATATACACTGTAGCCCGCTTTCGAGGTGGGGACAGAAATAACTAAATAATTAAGGTTTTGCTTAAAAAAAACCTATCCAAGAATAGTTACGCAACGCATCGTGAATTTTATCAGCAGCATCCAAAATAAAAACTAAACTTGATTGTGTGTTTTTCACCGATGTCCAAAGTCGGTCACTAGCGTGAATCTACCTACGTATTTGCTTGAATACGGACGCTATTCTAGTTCCGTAAACTCTTCATTATTTCAAGCAGCTACGATTTTTTTTTTTGGCTCACAAATATAAATAAGTTAGTGTTATGTGTCCTTAAACTACTTTAATAAAACTAGAGATTTTGATGTGAAAATATTGTTAATAGCCATTTTGCTTATTTGCCTGCTGAGCACGTCAAATTCTACAGACGATTTAAGAAATACGTAAGTATTTTCTGAGTAGATGAAACTTTTTTTCATTAAGGGAGACCTTAATTAAGTTCTTCTGGAAAATATCGCCACGGGAGAGAAATTTACGAGTGCATTCTTTTATGGGTCGTGAATTTTATGCTTTCCCTTCTGCTCGCCACCCAGCGAGGTGCCGCAGCGGTAATCCCTTCGGACTCGCCTTCGGAAGGGCCTGGGTTCGAGTCCCGGTACAGACGTCCAGTACTTCAGCTTCCTGTAGTTTCCCTAAATCTTTCCAAGCTAATGCTGTGAGATGTTCCCCTTACAACAAGTCATGGTCGACTCCTTTCAAGTTCCTACTTCTCTGCTGGCTTTCTGCGTCTCTGATGACATTGTTGTGGACGAGACGTTAAGACTTACCCGTGTTCTTTCTCGACTTGAGAATCACAAAGTTCAGGTGAATCGCAGAATCGCAGTATACACTGTTCATGGTAAACTGAGCACTTCTGAAAGCCCTGCTCAAGGTTCTACTTGCATGCACGTTGTGTATTCTTTCGCCTTTTGTAAAATTGATATTATCATGGGCCTCATCACCTTATTCATGTGTCGGTAAAGTGAAACTGAAATTATTATAAAAGTAAATATTTTACAACTCTGCGCCTTTTTAAACTTCCATAAATAAAAAAAAAACTGAAAGCGAAAGAAATAATTTAAGTTATCCCGCATGGTTACCTTACACTTCTTGTTCGACGTTAATACTTGGAACTAGTTTCCGTCCATCATTGCCAACTTTATTGGGTGTATGTCACTCAGTGCGCCCGTTAATACATATGCCATTAGCAGCTGTGATTTTTTTTCTAGGGCTGGTTTCAAAAGTTTTCACTTTATCGTGAACAGCCAATAAGCGGCCGTCTCCGTGCTAAGCTTTTCTGACTTTCTTTCTTGGAAGTACTCTGAATACCACGAAGTCAGTGATCTTCCGGAACGTAGAGAAGAAGTTTGGGCGGAACTTAACATCAGGGTCGCGGAAGTCGACGGAATGCAAGGGTGGGAGAAAACGGGATATCCTCGAGGAAACTCGTCGACTGGCGACGTCATCTAGCACGATGTTTTTTTTTCTAATCTACCCTATTGCTAAGTATTAAATGTACGGCCGAAGGTAAGGTCGGGTTCTAATTGCGTCTCAGGGCGAACCCCTTACGCCTAAAGGAGAGGGAATTGCATGGTAAGGAGGCGCGCATCGCGGAAGTGAGAGATTGGGTAGCCATGGCACGTACTCCGCCATCGCTCTTCTGCGCCGACATCAGGAACTCCACATCGCGGGTGAAGATGGGGAGTAACGGATCGGGTAACCACCCCCTCCTCCTCAAAAATCTCCCTCGGTCGTAGGTGAGCAATGCTCGGCGGGACATCCAGGAGCTACCAGTTGCGGAGGTGAATCCGCTGGCCCACGAGTGAAGGCTGAAGCCATTGCCTCCAAGTTCCGACGCTGTTACATTCCATTCCACACGCATCCACAGTCGACAGCCCACAGAATCCAGCAGTGAGGTGGTTCGCCAACTTCGCAAGTTTCAGCACCTCTGGATTGCCCCCAGTCTCCCCGCCTTGATCGTTGGCTGCCCCCAGCAGACACGAGAAGTCATCTTCAACTGAGCCACCCAGGTTCCCGACGCACACGACCGTCCGCCACGGGAGCTGGAGCCCGGGTCTCATCTAGTACGATTCCCACGTGCGACAATCTGGGAGCGACTCCGCTGGGAATCGACACCGGGTCGTGTCGGTGTGGAGGCGAGTGTCCTGGCCGCTATTCCACCACGGCTACCTTCTTCTGACGAATGCGCAGTTTTCACCTGGGCGATCGGTGGCCACTTGATGGGAAATTTGCGCACTTGTCGCCGGCCACGTCTTGAAGTTTACACACAACCTGAGCCTAACCAGACCCAGCTGTAGAGGGAATATGGCGTAGAGTGAGCATACAAGTTGCGAGGTAACCACTTCCCGTGTTTCAAAACTGGACTGTGCTTCGAGATCTTTGTATACTTCCTGTAACAGTTAGTCTGTAGGTGTACCTCGGAGTGTGTGCCTTGTTATGTTGGCGTGAACGAGCCTTCAACAACATCGTCGCCTGAGCCCGCCCTATCACTTAAGTACAAACCAGGAAGGAGGTTGCTGCAATCGAGGGCGTGCCTCGCCAAACGCTGGTAAGCAGGAACCCCCACTACCAATCAGGAAGCAGGGGAATTGCAACATGCGACGCGAATATCTGGCATTACTGAGTGGCAGGCGTTGTCTTTCTCCGCAGAGACGTCGACCAGAATGGAGGACCCCAGGAGCTCGCTTTGCCGTTCGCCGTAACCCCGCATCAGTACAACACCCTCGGGACTCAACACAAGGTGGGACAGACAAACCCAGATAATTCATTAACTTAGTATGGTTCTATTTAAACACTTAATTAAGAGATAAAACAGCTCTGATTCCTCCGCTTTTTCAGTGTAGCTTGCTTGTTCTTGTATAATGTCAGTTATTACAATAATAACCCGCCTTTGTTCCGGATAGTATTCCGTCAATCTACACCTTAACTTGACCTCTGGCTACAGCCCACGAACATGTATCTCATTCATAAACCCCCCTTCCCCCTTAGCATTTTATTACAGGTACGGACAGAAGGCATACATTGTAACAGCCTGAAGATGGTGAAATATTTCAGCTTTCGAAACGTCTCTCCTGTTGTCGTCGAGGAACTTTCCTCTCTTCGTCTGTGTTGTGCGGTTCATATTTACATCTGTTCCACTCAACGTGCTCATTTGCGTTGACTTCGTTTTTTGTCCAGATTTGGGAATATTATTCATATTCCATACTTGTTTGTCTGTTTGGCCACCAATTCTGACTGTGTTGTGTCATTTGCTGGTTTTATCTGACTACACTCCTCCTCGGAGTTATGTGTGTGTTACATTTTCACTGTGTTGTCTCTTTCTGTCTTTCGTTTTCTGACTTTATTCCTTCTTGGAATTGTATGTGCTTTACATATTTGTCGACAACAGCTAACCCAGGTTTATTTCTAATTTGTTTTATTTATGTATTCTATTTAAATTTGTGTTATTTTTTTATTTGTATTCTAAGTTATTTTATTTTACCCTGCAAGGTTTCTGAGACAATGCAGTGTTTGCAAGGGCGTGTGTCCATAACAGTTCAGACAATTTCTCCGATTTAATGCAGCTAGAGTTAGTTTTAACTTAGTTGGAACTATTCCGTTCATATGAAATAACGGCTGTGTTAAAAATTCAAATGTAAACAAGCGTATTTATTATTGTTACTGTTGACTTCATGACTTTGATGATTGTGTTGGCGATGCAGTTATACAGTCCTTCTACTTCATTTCTAGTATATCGCAGCAGCAGTGATGTGCAGCGTTGTGCTTGTTTTAAGCCGGGTATTCACTATTCTGTCATCGTCCTGAGGCCGGAATAGCTAGCAGCAGGTAGCTCATTTGGTAAGGGTCTCGACCTTAACAGGGCTAATAATGGCTGGAGGTAACCGGATATCTGAAAGCTTTTTTGGCGCCCCTGGCGAAAGATGTGTGGGTAGAGTGCGACTCGAGGTCCTGTGTTCAGACAGGTCATTTTGGGGTTCGCCACTGCTCCGAAAAGATGAATTGCTTCTGGGGCGGGAATGTATTGGCGGACGTTGAAACTTAAGTATTGCATACCCAGTTTTTTTTCAGTTTAAGTTCCTTTAGCCATTAGTTAATTGTAATTATGTATCTAAATCGGCTAGGTTTTTCTCCACGATCCGAGTTTCATTCGTACTCACTCGTGAATCAAAGTACCCAAACATTTCCATCTTATTTAACTATCCAATTCAAACGTACGTGCTATAATTCTCGCCAAAAATTAGAAATTACTGTCGCTTAATAAATTCCCGCGTTTTTGTTTAAAACTCATGTGAATTTTTCATAGAGATCTCAAGCCTAGTTAGTTATTTCAATTTGAGATTAATTCCTTTAGTGGCAATTAACATCTGAGGTAAGGGATTGTTTTTGTGCCGATAATTGGCATATACTTACTTTAAATGGAAGTGAATGTGATTACAGAGGTACAAGACGTCATACAGGATAGTAAGTAAGGGATGAGAGAGCCCAAAATCTATAATTGAAGATTTCCCTAAAACTGTTACCTGCTACAACAAAGTAAATAAGTGTTCATTTTATAATTGTATATTATTTAATTGTTTCGAAAGTTTGTTCGGCTTCGACAATAGTGATGCTAAGGAAAACACGGTATCTTCAAATAATTTACAAGCGGCATCTGTGTCACTTTTTGTATCGTTGAGAAATTTGTATTATATGACATTACTTGCGAATGTAATCGTCAGGTAAATTTTTAAGTATCAAAAGTTAATTGCATTTGTTCCCAGCTTGTTCACCTCATTAATTTTATTGATCCATATCGTAACAATAAATTTTTATTTTTCTGATTTAATTAGTTTACTCCACAATGCAAGCCCTGCGTATTTCATGCGGGCGAGAGTTACCAGGATTATAACTAAATGTAAAATTCCAGTGATGCTCTCTTGCAAGAGAGGCAGATAAAGTTTGTCAAGTAAGCGCAGTCTAGAGATAATTTCTTGGTTCCACTAACCTGAGCTACGAGCCAACATTAATTTATTATTTTCTTAAAATTAACAAATTTAGTACCGAAGCTCTGTACTAGAGTAAATACAACCACTACGATATTTATAAATATTATAAATGTGCTGAGGTTATCCACAGCAAAAAAAAAAAAAAAAAAAACAGCAAATTCTGGAGAGAGATCATGCACGTCCAGAACTAAGACACTGGCGACTTATATCATTTAGAAAAAATGTTAAAACATGATTCACCTAGCACGTACACATGTATTGTTACATAATTTCTAATTCAATTCATAATTTGAAGACTACGGGACATTTTAGATATAAAGAATTTAATAAAGGATTATCGAGGTCGATCTCTTAATTCCCACAAAAATTAGACTTCGTGACATCGAGTCTTCATCTGTTATTCTCTTAACAAAAAAAACCTCAATGGCAGAGCATAATCAATGGTAGCCCTTACGTGAAATAACCAACTAGGCTGGTGTCATATTTTTTAAATTTTATATTTAAATTATGAAGTCCCCAGTAGCAACTTTCTGTTGGCCCAACGTGTTTTTTTTTGTGTTGGCTGCCAACTTGAATATGACGCTCAACCTACATTATTACGCCAATTGAGATTTATGGTTTTCTGCACGCTTTTCTAAATTCTCGTTCTTTCAAACATTTGCCATATCAGTGAAAAAATCAAAATGCTGTTTGTTGGCTTTACGTTGGTTTATCATGTGTATATTACAGATCACCAATCTTATATGACAGAAGCCCACCCACTAACTAATGTTGGTATTCCGTTGGTTATTCGTAGTCTTATGATAAATTGCTAAATATTATTATTTTCTCCTTCAGAAATGTGTTCACGCAGTCATTTATCCACAGTTATCAATGATTTGCGAAGACGTGTTATTGTATACATTATCCCATCTAATAAACAACGTTGTGCCAACGTAGGTTACCAATATTTTAAATAAATTTGACCAAATATAACAATTTTAAAGTTCGTTAACACTATCATTAATCATCACAAACCACTTCACATTACGACCTGAAAAATCAATTGGTATATATCCGATCCATGCCCACGTTTGATTAAAAGCTCAACATCTTATCCACTAGACTATTTCAACTTGTTATCTCTAGTTCAGAAATAAATATGTTTCATTCTCCAATTCGAATATATAATGTTGGCGCAACACACAAAATGCATGCAAACTACTAACTATATCTACCAACGTGCTGCCAAAATCAGCCATCCATGACCATAAAAATATATTTGAAACAAAAATAATATGTTTGAAAATACTAACTACAATAAGCTACAGAACAATGTACTAATTATCAACTTTTTGGTTTCCGACACTATCCCAAAACTAAGACCAACAAAACAAATTTCAAAGAAAAATGGTGATTTATATGAAAAACATTTGTACTTCATTAAATAAAGGAAAGAGGCATATTTTCCTTTAAGAATACATATTCCCTAATGTTGACTTAAATTGGTTATACAGTACGTTGGCAGAACGATGTTTATTAGTTGGCATTATGTATGCAATAACACATCTTCGTAAAACATTGCTTACTGTGGATAAGTTACTGTGTGAATGCCTTTCTGAAAGAGAAACGAATATTATTTAACAAATGATCAGAATACTACGAACAACAAACAAAATACCAAGCGTTAGTTAGTAGTTGGCTTTCTGTCATATTAGATTGATGATCGGTAATATACACACGATAAACAAACATAAAGTTAACAAACAGCAATTTGGTTTTTTGATTTATATAGCATATGTTTGAAAGAAAGAGAATTTATAAAAGTGTGCAGAAAACCATACATTTTCATTGGCCCAATAAAGTAGGTTGAGCATCATATTTCAGTTGGCAGATAATGTAAAAATACACGTTGGGCTAACGTTGCCCTGAGTGACATTTCTGTGTTGGACGAACTTACGTTTTCCAACACTGGCCCAACACCAGACCCAGACGTTACGCCAACGTTGGGCCAACAAGAAGTTTCTGTATGTTTACGAACTATTTGCCAACAGGCAGCCAGTCATGACCATTAAAATAACCTTAAATACAATTTGTTTATTTATTTAAAGAAAACAAATGTTTAAGCTGGAAAATTATGTTTTATCTTCATCCCAAAATTTCTGTGGAGCATTGTTGAAACTATGTTGGTTACATAATGTTCGCCCAACTAACGAAAAATGACCAAACACCAACCGTTTGGTTCCCAATATTGTTCCAACATAAAACCAACTGAACATATCTAATAGAAAAATGGCCAGTATCGTGAACAACATTTACATCTCATACAATACAGGAAATGGCATTGTTTTCATTAAAAGTAACTATTCCCTAACTTCGACATTAAAGTTTTGGTTGTACAAAGTTGGCCCAACATAAAAATTGGTACCAATTACCAACTGTATATCTACCAACTTGTTGCCAACATTCAGCCAACCTCGACCATTAAATTCAATTTGAAACAAAAACGTTTATGTACTAAAAACCCTAAATTTTAATCACACATTAACAGTTATTGGTTTTTTACTTTATTACAAAGTAGTATTTAGCATTGTTGGAAATATGTTGCTTTCACATTGTTGTCCCAACTAAAAAAAAAAAAAAAAGTACCAATCGCCAACTGTTTGGTTTCGAACATTGTCCCAACATAAAACCAACTACACATATTTCAAAGAAAATTGGCAGTATCGTGAAAAAATGTACATTTCACAAAATGTAGGGAAGTAACGTAGTTTTAATTAATAATATATATTCCCTAACTTTGCCATAAAATGTTGATTTTACAACGTTCGCCCAACATAAATATACAAACACATTACCAACAGCATGTCTACTAACTTGTCAACATTAAGCCAACTATTTTAAAGTTTTAAAAAATTGCTCTTTCAACATGTTGTGACATTTTTTGATATAGTGAGGTGTTGATGTATGTTTTTCTAAGGTATCTTATTAAGATTTTCGAGTAAAAATGTTTTGTTGGCATATTAGGTTGGGACAACTTTGTATTGATGCATGTTTTCTAACCCAACATATTGCCAACCTTTCCAACCAAATACTAACCGTTGGGCCAACGTATGTTGGTACTTGGGATATGCTAGCTGGCACGACTAGCACATTAACGAAAATAAAATATTTATTTAATGAGTCAAACTCTCTACTCGGGACTCGAACTCGATTGAAATCTCTCGCATCGTTAGCTGCTACCACACCCAAGAACTCTCTCTACTTCCTAGTTTGACAGTAAATGTCAAGGGGCCCTGACTTCCGAGCCTGCAGCCAGAGTTTAATAGTTAAATAAATTCCTTTTCAATGAAAAAATTTTAAATATAAACTTCTCGAACGAGAGTATTCTTTGTTTCACATCTTAGGGAATACTGACACAGTAAGAAATCTTGCCGATTAGTGTGTTTGATTTTTTTCTTTCTTAAATCTAACATTGCAATCTTTATTCTATAAAAAATATCAATTAATACATTTTTAGAATTATTATTTGACGTGGCAGCATTCTCTGAGAAAGTTGCATTGGATTTTTTATTTTTTATTATTATCTTCGAGATTGATGTAGTGGGAAAATATTTATTTGACACTGCTTCCCCAATTAAACTCCTTGGCTTCATGCTTGGTGAGCCGAACCCTTCAGGTTTGGCGCATCTGCTAGGAAATTACTTGAAGTTGTTCTACCAACAACTGGGACCACGGTGGCTGAGCGGTTAGACTGCTCGCCTCCTAACCAAGGTGAACCGGGTTCGATCCCCGTCCGGGTCACTCCCGGAATTTCGCAAGTGGGAATCATGCCGGACGATGCCGCTGGCCGGCGGGCCTTCTCGGGGATCTCCCGTTTCCCCCACCATTGCATTCAGGCGCTACTCCATTCTCACCTCATTTCACACACGTCGGCTCTCAAGACCTCCTTGTTAAGGTTGAAGTAAAGCAACTGCCTATAGAGCACTGCATCCGACTATACAACGTGAAGAACTCATAAAAAAGTAGTACTCACACCATACACATTCTTAGAAAAGTACGATTTATGCTGTATATGAAAGATAAAACATTTTTCTAAAATATACTTTTTAAATGTAAAAAAATTGATTAAAATAGTTTGTAATTTAAACAAAATGTAAGTATATTTCCATTCCGGATGCTTCAAAAAGCAGAATTTGCAAGAAAATCTTCGGTATGGAATTTCCTCATATTGTTTACTATGGTTGTGTGTAACAAAATTGTAATAATAATTATGTAGAAAATAATTTTTATAATTGATTTTATGTGCGTCATTTTGTCACAAACCTTTATTGTTGAAACTGACATAAATAAAGTTAATTATAAAATTGATATGATACATTATTACTATTCTTTAATTACACATGACCACAGTAAATATTATGACGATATTTCTTGAAGCATATGTCCTTGTAAATTCTGCTTTCCGAAGCATCCAAAACTGAAATACGCTTAAATTTAGTTAAAAATGCGGACTATCGATCGATGATTTTTTTTTATTTTTAGAAAGTATATTTTAGTAAACTAATTTATACAGTTTTTCCTTCATACACAGCATAAATCACCCTCTTATGACAATTTTAATGGTGCCTGTACTAATTTTTTATGAGTTATTCAAATTGTACAGTGAGCTGCAGTAGTCCATAGGAAGTTGTTTCACTTCAACATTGAGAGCCACCAAAATCTCTCTCCTCAACTCTACCGACAACTATATACCGTCCACCAACTACTTCATGTCCTTACTACCGTAGCATTCATTCTCCATTAAGTTACACTACGAGCATCCTTAGCTTATGTCACTAGAAACGGTTCGTAAATAATACTGCCTTAATAACTTCACACGTTTGATGCACTGTTGTTATGCATGGCAATATATAATATTCCTAAGTGATAATTTATAACATTTGTTTAACAACTACAGCTAATGAAAACGTATTTTTGGCGAAACATTGAAAAAATATTCGGAATAGAAATATGTTTTAAATTCTGTTCAGTGCACGGTGCCTGTAAGTAAATTTTATGTTATTTCAATCTGAAACTCAAATGTACGCACATGCGCATGAATAAAAACCAAAATAAAAAACGGAGAAAAAAAGTTATTTACATACTGAGTTCTCGTGTTGTATTTAAAATTGGTGTTACATGAAAAAACATAACTGCGTCGTTATCGAAATTGAATTTCGGGGGTGGGTAATGGAAAAAGGAGAGGATTGGAAAGTAGTTAGAGTTCATTGTGAAGTTGTTTAACAAAGTCGAAAGGGAAATAAAACAATTAAATCTATTATTGAAGTCTTTTAATTTTGGCACTGAACAAATATCACGTTTACACATTCACTGGATTTTTATTTCCGTTGAAAACATGAAAATTTCTTGTTGTCTCTTTTAAAACAACAAATAATTTATTATTATATGTTCTGTAATAACGAGGTTCCAAAACATAGTGGTTCATTTCACGCGTCAAGCATAAAATTCGAAGAAACAAATAAATGGCAAAACTAAGATAAACATTTATTGAGCAAATTATTTCCTCAGAGCACAAATCTTATTCGCTTCCATATTACGTTACGTGAAGTGGAAATTCTCTCACAATTATTAAACTTCTGCCACAAACAGTATAAATATCCAAAGAATTAGAGATTAACACGTAAAAAGACTAATTAATCATTTTCCACACGTAGCTGCGCAGAGAATTATGAAATAACGCCACGCATGTATAAGAACGTGAAGATCTGTTTACTTAATACAAATTTAAGAACGAGAAATTTATTCCTTACGTATCCACAATACACCCGATCTGCGGTATTATTTCATAAGTCCCTCCGCAAGAGACTACTTAGTATGGTGAGCGATGGGATTGTTTAGTGATCACACTTAACTTCCTTAACTTACGTTACGTAGTCTTTCAAGGCCTTACGTTCATCAATTAGAAGTACTGCGAGGTGCCTTTCTCGCTATAATCCTGCAGTAGTATTAATTACAACATGTGTTTCAGCTGGTAGCTTACAACTACCGTTCAAATTAGGCGATTTTCTGACCCTTATGTCCAGTAAATGGGAGAAATTATATTGATTTTCAGGATGATGCATATACCATTTCGTTTACATATCATGCATTACATGTACACATTTAATATAATTGTATAAATCTGTTGTATTTATAAGATTCAGGACACAAGTAAATGATTCACGGTACCATAAAGGTATTGCGCAAAACAGCGTTTGGGAAGTTAAGGAATCGTGCAGCGAAGAATAACCATAGTTAATTGACGTTTTTATAAGAACTTAGCATCCGTCCAGTTCTTATCAAAGTAATCTTGAATGTGACTGGTTCTAAAATAAAACAATTTTATCGCAAGGCACGTCAGTCAGTGTGTTTTTTTTAAAAGTAATTAATTAAGGGTCAGTTCACAAAGGTTTGTTTGCAAAATGCTTGGTTAACCGGAAATAAAAAGTACAAAACAAGCGTTATCTCCCACGCTCTTTTGTCTCGTCCCGCAAAGGCGATCTGTATTTTCCCTTACTTTTTCCGTCATGAAGTATCGTGCAACGACTAAAAATATTCTACGGCCCAGTCAAAGGAAAAAAATGGGGGGGGGGGGGGGGAAAGATACTAGTGCATGAAGAAAAATGCGATATCTTGTTTCGGACCCGAATTGAAAAAAAAAAAAAATAGCTAACAAGATCTGAAGGTGTAGGAAAACATCCTAAATTTGGTGGAATACTATGATCTCCCCAAACGCATCACTTACGGGTTCTGCCCTTGAATGAAAATTCTCAGCCTCACTTCATACAACATGAAAGAAACTTCACTGACGCCACAGATCCTGCGAGTGGGTGTAATATGGCTTCTCTCCACGTACCGAAAATGTTTACAAAGTTTGCTCTATGGTCTCGTTTATTTCCATTCTACACCTCTCTCTTCTGAGGGAATTCGTGCCAGTAGCCTGGCGATCATAGACCGAAGTTAGAAAATGCAACTCGCACGGGAAAGAGCATTGTCATCTGTGTTGCGAGTGTCGTGCGAAATGCCAAAATTTTACGTTTGTCTCTGTGCGTGTCACTGGAGAATTCGAGATATCAACTTGGAATAATTTCCGCACAGGCTGGAGCATAAGCTTTAAGCTAGTCCGCCGCCCTACTCGACTCAGCCCCAGTGTTTCGTTCTTACGGCGGCGCGATGGTAGCACGAAACACACCGAGCTCGCCCGACGCCGAAGCTTAGGTTGTTCGAAACATCACTCCTCGGTGACCATCAACAAGCCGTCAGCCTGTCCGAAGCGTCGATGTCGAAGTAACACTTCGAATTGTCTTCTTCGATGCGGTCGGAAAAGTATTCTTCTGACGGAGCCATCCCAGCGAGTTTCATATCGTCACGGATCTGTAATAAAAATAAATAAATAAACTCAAAGTTTACGTTTTGGTGTTTGCATATATAATAAAATACACATACAAATTTAAATATATGATAAATATATGAAAGTCGTTATCGTTGGAAGAGGTAATGACGAAAATGCTCAAGCCTTCAATACAAAAATCGAGAGTTCATTGAAATATTTTATTAATAAAATTTGGCAACAGCAAAACCAAAATAGACGTACATTAATTTTTCTAAACGATGGATGAATGGTAGTACGGTCGTCCTTTGAGGAACAAGAACATTGCTTTAACTGAAGAATGTGAATTGTCCTGTAACACTTCATAATTAAATGCGCAAAACGACTTCTAAATATGTAATTTATATCGATTTTAACTAAATAAATAGCAATTATTTTGAAAGAATATTTGCATGAAACAAATTCATTATTAACACGATTAGTCTGAAGACAAATATATTTTTACACCTAACTATTTTAACTGACGAAGAATTACGTGACCATGACGCAGCTTAGCTAACGTACTTCTGCCAAAATTAAACAACTTCTACAATACTATTACAATAAGAAGTTTTTTGACTTCTTGCTATTATTTTCACGCTAGAAACGATTTAGAATTCTCTCTAGCGCAAACCTAGTCTTAACAAATATTTTAATCGTCTTTGTTGTGAACGATGTATAAATGTGTTTCGGTTTATATTAGAAGTAGTTGGAAGCGAATGCCACTGAAAGAAAATACTTCTTTGTCCATGTTTTGTTTTTATTATTCTTGTGTAATTGACAGTTTAAACGGTTATGGACATACTCCACCGCAATACCTTCAGTGTTGTATCAGGAAACCTAGTAGATCAAGTAAAATAGCTTAGATTTAAAAAAAAACCAAATAAAACAAATATGAATGAACGAGCCTGAGTTAGCTGTTGTCAACAAATATGTAACATAAATAATTACAATTCCAAGAAGCAATTAAGTCAGAGAACAAAGAACAGGAACGACATGACGCAAAGAAAATGTAATAATCCCGAGCAATTGTCCAATTACGGCAATTCGAGTATCATTCATCTTCTTTCGGCTACTGCCACTATATTGTGGTTTAAAGCGATTTCCACAACGGAGCTTCGGATAGCGACTTCCATGCGATAATATCACGGGAAAAATAGTCATAGAGAGGTTCCACTTAGATCGATTTTCATACTTGTTACTGCCACTCAGTCGATGGCCGAAAGGCAGAGAGCAAGGGTTCATTAATCCAGGTAAGCAAACACTGTGGAGCTATGTTTCTGTTAACTTACATAGACCACTAAATATATTTATTCATTTTAAGAACGGAAGATAGTAACTATTCACTTTCCACGAAAAAAAAAAAAAAAAAAAAAAAAAGTGTCATAAATATTGCATTACTGGACGCTTGACATGTTACGCAATATTTGCGATAGCGCCCACTTCTTTGATAATTCGAATTTGAAAGGATTTTGTGAGTAAACTCATGACATAAATCCCAGCCAAGAAAGCTGGATCTTTATGCAACGGAGAACACTTTCGAAGTTTTACCCTGAGAATTTACCAGCCCCACAGCATCGAGGTAAGTTTTCTCGTACAATGTGCTGCATAGAACCGTGAAAGTAGATGCCTCGTAAAAAGTTAGGAGGGGACTGTCGCGCGAGAAGTTCAGATCCGCGCGAGTAACGCAGCATGTGTTGCTAGTCAAGCGCAGGCAGAAATTCATGAGCTGTGTAGATGAAAGTTTTATAATACGTTCTATCTTCAAGGATGGCGGGGGGGGGGGGGGGGGCAAGCGATATTCGTACTTTTCAAACTGTTCGACGAGTTACGACGAGCGGGCGGGGAATAGAATGCAAACGAGTTGAATTGCTACGAGCATTCTTGTTGAAAAGCAGCGAACAGAGAAATCTGACTAAAGGAAGTGGAAATAAATTGGAAAGCTTACAAGTATTGAAAGTAGCTTGTCACAAAATCAACAATTTAAAAGGAGACGTTAAAATCAACAATTTAAAAGGAGACGTTCTGTCAGATGCGTTACTCTCTCTCTCTCTCTCTCTCTCTCTCTCTCTCTCTCTCTCTCTCTCTCTCTCTCTATATATATATATATATATATATATATATATATATATATATATATATATATGCAGAGAAAGGGATTAAAGACTGGTTACACTATAAATGAATCGAAAGAACTGAAATGCACACACACAATTTTAAGCGAAACTGGGCACTGTTTGTTCCGGGGATGTTCTGATTAAAATGTCGAAGTTTTTTAAGTTTATTTTTTGGTTGATGATTATCAATTTTTCCATGGTATCCCAAATTAAACGAATAAATTACAAGTTTGAGATTCTAATTTCTGTTATATTTAAAACTACAGATGTGATTAAACTATCGTTTAGTAAAAATTAACTGTACAAAACTTAAGTGACGTTATTTAATGAACATATGAACACACAACACTAATATAAATGACCCAAATTTCAATTCTGAGCCTCGTCAATTATATCTTAAAAACAGTGAAACGAAAAAAAAAAAAAAAAAAAAAAAAAAAACAAACTTCCGAACAATGATTACTCTAGCAACACAATACAAGAAATCTTACTAAACGATAGGAACTTTTTCATAATCGACTATCGTCCCGTGTCTTATAGCGTTGTACTTTACATAGCCAAATAAATATATGATAGTATTAGGCTTATGTAAACCAGTATATTAATGGGAAAACATTTCTGCTACTATCTCTGGGCGTGTGACAAACTGCTATATAAATTGTAAACCAGACCGTACTAATGATTCTTACATAACCGAAGTCCCTTGTACGACAAATTCTGTACGCATTCTGTAGCAGCTGAGAAAAGCTTGTATCAAGTGTTGCTAATTAGACGAGAGAAAATGTATGAACTTTCAGAAATGTCACATAAATTCTTTGTAAAATACCCTTGGCTTGGCTCGTTATTTTCGTGCTTGCTGTATAAATCAGTAATCATACTTCACAGTGCATCCAAAGCAAGAAGTTATATTAAATATACTTCAATTTCATGACATCTATTTTTCATCCTTGTAAAATGATCTGCGGGCAGCTTAGAAAAACTTTAATATTAGCTACCCGGTATAATTTATGATAGTTTGTATTGTGAAACAGTGTGTGTTATAGTCCATTTCGTTTCTCTCCCTGCAATGCTATCCCTCCAGGCCGACAACGATGTTTTCTGTAAAGATTACTTAAAGAATTCTTGCAATGAATAAGAGCCCACCAAAATTAATCGTATTTGACGATGAGTAGCAAATAACAGTGTTTGTACGTGTGTGTAGGAGTACATCCTTCATTATCTAAGAAATTTTGAAATCTTACTTATATCATGTAAAAAACGCAATTTTGACCTTAGTTCAAATTATAAGCTACACGATTTAAAAAAAACGGCACATTCAACGAAACGTCACGGATACGGATAAACGGAACTTGATCGTATTTCCTGTAGGCCTGGCTTCGAATTCCACGAACAGAATGTGCCGAGTTTACTAAACGCGTTCTTTTCCCCCACAACCAGAAACGCTTTCATTCCTACGGCGGTTGGGATGTTTACGCTGTTTGCAAACATTCCTTCAAACTTCAAAAAGTGGCGCGAGATTTCTGTAACAGGCAGTAAGTGCATCGGCGTAATCAGCTAGAAATTATTCGGGACGACATTAACATTCTGGATGAAAACTAATTTTACAAGGTGCGCTGTTGCACATTTCTCACGATTGTATGACAATGTACGTCAAGTTTATAACATTAAACTGTAATAATTACTTTCGAACTTATAAAATAGGTAATATTACAAAAAATATTAAATTTTACAGGAAAAAAAAAAAAACAAAAAAAAAATTATTAGTTACGAATGAACTGTTTCAAAAACGACTCCTCTGACTTCGACCTAAGGGAAATGGTGCATCAACTATTTATTAATTATAATAGACCTAAATATTGTTTAACATAATCTACACTTTATTTGATGGGTTTTCATGGCGCCAAGACAACTTAAATAAAGAAATGTTTGTTGTACAACATTCAACACAAAGTCAAGGAAGGCATCTGTCTCTCCTATACCCTCAGCTAAGGGTGTGTATGAGAACAGTTAGGCCTGTATTGTGATGACTTCACGTTACACGTAACACGTATCACGCTATGATTACACGTGTATGTAAAACGTGTTCTTTTTTAGCAGTATGTTATGATGCTTCACGTAAGCACGTTAACTTGGTGCACTATATCAAAA
This sequence comes from Dryococelus australis, assembly GCA_029891345.1. Taxonomy (NCBI): domain Eukaryota; kingdom Metazoa; phylum Arthropoda; class Insecta; order Phasmatodea; family Phasmatidae; genus Dryococelus; species Dryococelus australis. The sequence goes on along the minus strand of CM056995.1, from coordinate 332,120,633 downwards.
TGTCGGTGAAACGTGCTGTTGCTTTTCAGATTAAAAACGGTGAGAATTCAAGTCGCAAGGGCGTATTTGTTTCATAAAATCGATGCGGCTAGAAAAGGTTGCGAAACAATGGCGTTCATTATTTATACAAACTTTGACAACAGAACGCCAAGCGTCCAGAACAAAATGTCTCTAGGAGATGCAGACATGTTTTCGTGTATATAGTGGTAAATCGTACGTAATAAACTTTGATCTGCTGAGAAAATTTAATTGTGTTTCGTGAAGTCAGCTTACTAAAATTGCAAACTTAACGGCCTTTCATGGAATTCATTTTAATCCCTTTGAGAGACATAATGAACGATGGCTATGCAATTCTCCCTAAATCGATACCCGGCGGAGCCACACTCGGATTTTCGCACGTGGGAATCATGTGGGACAATACTGCTTGTCGGCGGGTTTTCTCGTGTATCTCCCGCCTTCCCACCCATAAATTCCGGCGCTGCGCCATATCCATCAAGTTTCACCCTCATCGGCTCTCAAGACCCCAAAGCTAAAAGCCGTCCACACCTCTTCAAACCCCTGGCTACTTCCAAATTTTCTGAAGCCCTGCTGAAATTTTGCTTCTAGGATATTCCTCCGCCTCATGCAAACAAAGCTTATCGGAGTCTAGAAAAATTTACCAAAGGGACATCACACTGCATTCGTGAGCACTCTGTGTAATCATATTTTGTATAAGAACTATTTCTTACTAGGCATTACCAAAATACCCATTTACTCAACATTTTAATTCATACTATTATAGACGATATAGTATAGTTTATAAATAAAACATAAATTAAAGTTCATTTTAACCAAAATATGGTACTTTTATGTTTATTTACGTTAACGCAACTATAAGACGCTTGTGATACAGTATATATGTAGGAAACTAACAAACACGCTACATATGGGGTGATTTTTCAACGGTCTGATTACCAAAGTGTGAAGAAACGGCGAATATACTATTACTAGAGACCTGCAAAATTCTCGTTATTATTTGGCTACAGATGGAACTTCAAGACGTATAATGTTCTTTTGACTGTTGCCATTGGTAGACATACTGTGCGGCTCGTCCCAAGGATGCTTTTAGCCAATAGAAAATGCTTAGAGATTGAGCAACCAATCTGCAGTAAATCGTGTAAATGCCAGTAGACAATCAAATCACGAATTGTGCTCAAGTAGATACGGGGAAGTGAAGTCTTAGCATGTTACTAAATAATAACATGAATTCTGCAGGTCTCTAAACTATAACCTGCGCGTTGGTGTCTGGTTTTAAAGACGTACACAGGTAAAAAGGAAAAGGCTCGGGATGTTGAGTACCTTTTCGACGACGCTGAAGACCCGAAGCATGTTGAGACCAGCCACCTTCTTGAGGTCGTGCAGACTCCAGTGGCCGCTCTTCAGCAGCTCCGCGAACAGCCCAGGATACATGGAGACGTCCTCGAGTCCTTGGGGAGTCCTGCCGCACAGTAGGACACACAACACAGCTCAAGCAGTTACGGTTATAGAATCTTGTTTTCTGAAATTAAACCTCGTTTGTTAGGTATGCGAAGACAACAGATTATTTACTTTTATCACAGCAATGGTGTTTTACATGCTAACTATGTTTGTGTTGTAGTGGATTTTAATTTTTTTGAAATGTTAGTATGTGTAAGGAAAATTTGATTGTAGTCTATTCACGATAAAGTGAGAACTTTCGATAGACCTGCTTAAGATCTTTTTGTATGTACGTTGTGTATTCTTCCGCATTATGTAAAATTAGCATTGCCATTGGCCTCATTACTTATGCGCAGGTCAACTGAAACTGTAAAACTATTAGGAAAGTAAATGTTCTACAAATCTGCTAATTTTTGCACTTCGATGCATTTAGAAAACAGAAAGCGAAAGGAATGATTTAAATTATCACAAATTGTTGCCTAACACTTTTTATTCGACGTTGAGATACGGGACCACTTTCCCTCCATCGTTACCAACTTTGCTGGGCGCATGTCGCTCACTGCACCCGTTAAAATATATGCAGGTAGTAGCAGTGACATTTTTGTAAGGTTGATTTCCAAAGTGCTCACATTATTGTGAACAGCCTTTAAGTTTGTGTTAACCTTTTACATAAGTACATGCGCGGAGAAATAGGGTGTTGGTTTAGTGTCCGTGTGCACGTGACAGATCGCCAAAACGGAATTGTTTTGTTAGCGAAAACGGAGAGCTATACCCTTCCCTCCTGAGACGCCTGCGTGATGCTATGTGGCTTACATATGATATAGGTTGTTCACGGTAAAACGAGCACTTTTCAAAGGCCTGCCTAAGATCTACTCTTAAGCACATTGTGTATCCTCCCGCAAAATGTAAAATCAAAATTGCCGTGGACCTGATCACGTTATTCATGCATCATTAAGGGGAAACTGTAAAAATATTATGAAAGTAAATATTTTACAAATTATCTAATCCATACACTTATATGCATTTAAAAAAATTACAAAAAAGAAAAATAAATTACTGTAGTATCGACAAATGTTTACCGAGCATTTTTAATTCAACGTTGAGACATGACGCTTTCATTGTTAACACCTTTACTGGGGGCGCTTGCCACTTCGTGTCCGGTTAAAAAAAATACACGCAGGTAGACACAATGACATTTTTCAAGGGTTGATTTCAATAGTCGTGAACAGCCTTCAAACCATAATCTGCACCTCGCTTCCGCATTCAGGCAGGATCGATATGATGGCGAGAGGAATCTGACGTTAATTACAGGAGGTTGCCTTAAGGCCGAGATATAATCGAAATAACCACAAACATGCCACAACCATTGTCATAGCAGAGGCCAGCGGTCTGTGTAGCTGCTGGAGCACACGCCTCCCACAAAGAGGAGAACCGGGTTCGATTCCCGATAGCACCACCGTACTCGTGAAGAGAATCAGATGGTTTTATCGGGGAGAGGAACGTCCCACGAGTGAGGGTTGGTCAGCTTGTTACGACTGTGATTTTCCCGTCTATTTTAATATGTATACATCTCTTTATGAAACACTCGTGATGGGCAATGAAGATATATTACAGCTTTCGCAGTTATCATTTCTGCAAACCATAAGCTAAAGAAACAAATGAACACGGAAAAGGGAATATAATGTACCACACCAAGAATGCACTGCAGGTGACCAACACTTGTAGGATGCATTAAAAAAAGTGTTGGACTACATGTAGCAAGGAGACAGGCGGTGTTACAGTCGGGCATGGAGGCGTATAGTCGATTCTCGGTTACTTCTGCCTTTTCTGAAGCCCTGGTAAAGTTCTACTTCCAGGATATTCCTCCGCCTCGTGCAAACTAAGTTTATCTAAGCCCGGAGATTCACACTAACACCAGTGGGACAACGCACCACATTCGTGCGCACTCTGTGTAACAGTATTTTGTATAAAGGTCTATTTATTACTAGGCGCTACCAACATACCTATTATCTCCCTGATTTTTATTCAGATTATTTATAAATTAAGCATTATAATTACGTTTATGTTAAGTAAAATTTATGCACACAAGTATAAAACGCTTGTGATACAGGGCGTATTTAGGAAATAACTAAACGCGTATTACATGGGGAAATTTTTCAAAGGTTTGATTCAAGAAGGGCGAAGAAACCGTGAATGGACTATACAGAGGGCGGATGCTACCCTGAGGGAAATCCTGCCACAGCTGACCCTCCAAATACGCCGTAGTTGCCTCTGGTCGAAGTTAACCATCCAAACTAGTTCTAAACGTTCTCGATGGGTGAGAGATCCGGGGACCTTGCTGGCCAAGGAAGCATGTTAGCACCACGAAGTCAGGCAAGCGATACCCGTGCTGTGCCAGGCTGGCCATTATTCTGCTGGAATGTAAGGTTGATAAGCTACACCAGGAAGGGGCGCGCACATGGTCGTGGAATTTCCTGGACGTATCTCCGCGCCGTCATGGTTCACTCAATCACCACCGGAGGGGTGCGGGTATCGTAGGAAATCGAAACTCACGCTATGGAAACTCTAATTGAGGCAGTGTGCTCCTCTTCAATAAAGTGTGGATCACGGCGCTGGCCAGTACATCTTCAGTTCCTATTTGAAATGAAAATCTTATTGGCCGACAAATTATAGCAACCGGTTTATTTCACGTCAGCTGCAGAACAGGAATGGCAATGGCGTCGAGAGATTTGGTCTGCTCTTTACAACGAGCTAGACTTGAAAATACTGTGAACCGATAAAAAAATAACTCTTCGAAATGCGGGTCCAATCGTGACCTACCACAGTGGCAGCGAGGGCCGATGAGAAGTTGACATTTGTATGCTTATTCAGGCGGATTTAAAGTGAAAACTAGAATCACTAAATCCGCGAATTTCTTTTTTTTTTGCAATGAGTTGGCATTAATTTTTGTTATTGTTACGCGCAGTTATAACAAGCGCCTTTATACATAAGGTGTTCGACTCTTACTGTTATTGGTATGGCCATTGGCATTTACATTGTAAAACGACGTATGCCAGAGAAAGACGCATGTCGTTCCGGCCGGCACAAAAATCCAAGAGATGGAAGCGGGGCAGCTGTGGAATGCATACAAAGTGGAATAGGGAATATTTCAAGAAAACCGCCCACCATCAGCCCACCGTAGTCTGGGACCGAGCCGGAACCCAAGAGGCTGTAACGACGTTGTCGTTCTTGGGACGGGCAAATTGAGAATTTTTTTTAAAATCCCTGCTTAAAATGTACTCGTATGCTCATTGCGTATTTTTACACTATATGTAAAATTTACGTTGTCACGAGCCTCGTCACTTCATTCGTTAGGCGGTCAAGGGGAAACTGTGGAAATTATTAGAAAAAGTAAACATTTACAAATTTGCAGATGTTTGCTCTCGCATTGATTAAAAAAAAAAAATTAAACAGAAACCGAAAGAAATAATTCCAAAATCTTTACCCAGATCTTAATTCAGTAATTAAGTCATGGAACTACTTTCCCTCGTCGTTACTGACTTTTCTGGAAGCATACCAGTCAGTCAGTCTGCCCGTTAAAATACACACAGGTAGGAGTAGTGGCATTCTCCAAAGGTTGATTTCGAATGTGCTTGAATTATAACTAGAGACCCGGAAATTTCACGAATTTATTCGAGGATAAACTAGGATTCAAACGCATGAACAATTGACTTTATTTTTAATTGGATCGCAGTTTGGTAGCCACGCCCTGGATGCATTTTAACCAATAACTAATCAGCGAGCAAAAGAAGACCGAATCCCGTGCTACCTGGTGTGGGGTTAAACTGGAGCATCGTCAAATGAACAACTTACTGAGGCTCGAGTACACAAATGATTGTGGAGTCTAGTTTGTTGCCAAATGAATAGGCGAAATTTCCGGGACTCTAATTATAACCATGAACAGCCTATACTTATATTTTAAAACAGACCGGGGAAATTCTAAAATTTTATTTTGCGACAAGCTAGACTTGAAAACACTTGTACGCTCATATTTAAATTACAATTACAATTACAATTACAATTACAATTTGCCTGCGACTCGTTTGGTACTTCCTACAGAGCTTTGAACCAATAAGAACCACACTACAAAATACGAGTTCAATCATGAACTACCACAGTGGCAGCAAATAACGAATTAGCAGTTGGGCATTTACTTGCTTGTACAGAAGTGTGCGATGTCCAACTGGGAGATAGTACACCGGCAATTTTTTTTTTTTATGGTTTCTATTAATGAGAACGGATCTCAGTAAAACTTTATAACATAATTTTTGATGCACTATTGTCAGTGCCAACATTACCAGGACGAAAATAAATACTTGAATTTGGAACAATACCTTTACAACCACACGCAGACAGTATTACTTTCCAATGTTTATTTGTAATCACATAACCAATTACTTTGTCTGAATACATTCTATATATGGGATAAAAGCAGAAACGCAATTTTTAGCCATGCCTAAGCCTACGACGCTGAACCTGTAAATCTTCAATTTGAATGTCACCCAAATCATTGTCATGGCCATTTTTGATAAAATCCAAACAAAAAAATACTGCCATTTACAACAACACTAGGTAAAACTTTGTCATCAAGAGTATAAGCTAAACTGCGAATGGTAACATCACTCGAAGGAGAAATATTGCGAGTGCGTGCCGCTCCACCCTTAGGTTTTTCTCTAACCACTGGCCTACTTTTGTTTTCGGTTTTCGATTTTTTTCATCAATAGGATTCTTTATGTAAATATATTACAAACCACCCTCAATTCCACTAATGTAGACCGTTTTGGTCTTCAAGGAATAACTGCTAAAGCTGGTAGTGGTTTGTTGGAAATGTGTTTCTTCAGAAGGTCTCGTGTCAAGAAGAAGCCTGCACCAAAGGATATTAGTGAGATTGATCTAAGCAGGATAATCTGTTGGAAGACTTTTCCAGTTCATGAGGGCAAGACAGACAATAATGCTGTAATTAGTGTTTTTGGTAATGCGTCTATGTATTCACGTAAGAAGATGAAGATGGAACTTGGTGATCAGATTTGGTTGTATCGGAAATTTGTTGGTACTGATGAAAAAAAAAAAAATCCTGAAAAGAAAAGTAGGCCAGTGGTTAGAGAAAAACCTAAGGGTGGAGCGGCACGCACTCACAATATTTCTCCTTCGAGTGATGTTACCATTCGCAGTTTAGCTTATACTCTTGATGACAAAGTTTTACCTGGTGTTGCTGTAAATGACAGTACTTTTTTGCTTGAATTTTATCAAAAATGGCCATGACAATGATTTGGGTGACATTCAAATTGAAGATTTACCGGTTCAGCGTCGTAGGCTTAGGCATGGACGAAAATTGCGTTTCTTCATCTATCCCAGGAAATACGAAAAAACGCCGCAGTTCATTTCGTACCTACGAAACATTTATTTACAAAATAAAAAAATACTAACACGTAATCATGGATTCTGAAACAATCCCACATGACCAAGAATATGCATGTCATCAGTAGTACCAACTAGTTTCCGATACAACCGAATCTGATCACCAAGTTCCAGCTCCATCTTCTTACGTGAATACATGGCCACATTTCCAAAAACACTAATTACAGCAGTATTATCTGCCTTGTCTTCCGTTCTTGATCCTACAAACTTCATGCAGGGCGACGCGTTTGATTTCATATCTCATGTCAAGCAAACACCCAGGTGTGCGGATAGTTTATGCATGACCCTTGGTAATTTTTCATTTACGCGGCGTGATATTTTACTGTCTTATTTACGACTTTCCCTACGCAGTACCCTGGCATTGTATTGTGTGGATGGATATATAACTCTCCTATGTGAGGCTGCTGAATACTATTACAGTCAAATTTCGCCAGCATTTCTCGCAGTCCGCATACAATAGAGGAGAGCGACAGAATGGAAAAAATTTGCTGAGCGCCTCGCCATTATATTACGCGGACACGAACGATAGCATGAAAATAAATGCGCAGCTTCAAACGATCTGTTGTAAGTCGCGTTGAAATATTGAATAGAGTGTACGCCTCGATCAAATGTATCATTTCTGGGAATCTGATGACGCGGTAGAAGCCGTCACTTCGTTTTACTGCTGATGCAGTTCAGTATCTCAGTCGTCGAAATGTTACTGAACGAGAATGTAGCTACTAAGTAATATGTTAGTGAACCATATGAGCTGCTATTTATTGAAACTTCCAGGCTGTAAATAGGAAATCACAACTATGCGACACAATTGTTTTGTTACTTTACGAAAAATAAAAGTAAAAGTCACTTGCTAAAGATTGTTAACAATACTGCAAAATATGTTTGGCAATTTTGCAATTTAAATCTAAGTGAAGGACGAATCAAAATTTCTGTACTCTTGACAAATAATTTTTTTGGATAGTGGCTGACAAAAAAAGTGAAATACTGTATCTTTAAGACACAATGTTTCATGAAACACATAAAATTCTTTATGTATCACCATTTCGGTAATAAACTTGTAAACTATAATACTTGGTTATTTAAAATTGAATATTATAGTGTTACACATTCCACAGTAACGTGTTGAAAAATTTTCTTAAGTTCTCTTAAAAAAAAAAAAAAAAAAAAAAAAAAAAAAAATTGTCTGTAGAGAAAAAGAACAAGAAATTTTTTTGACTGTTTGATGTCTTACTACAGTACATTTTTGTATTTCGTATAAGTAAAAAAGATTTTCAGAATTAGACCTATGCAGTAAATGAAAGATTGGCAATTTCGAACTCGTGTAAAATAAAAAAGCCCTTTCACAACACGCCAGGATGGACTTCAACTCTCGTGACAGGTTACGAGACGGCCTTCACATATAACTAGCGCAAGTCATCTATAAGAACATCATATTTACTTCAGAGGTCTTCTCAGCATTTTGCTAGACTTCATTATCGACGGCAATATTTTGTAGCGATACAGCTGCTATTGCAAACAGGAAGAGTTTACAAAAGACTGCATTTTCTGAATTCTAAATGCTTGTATTATTACGAAATATAAATTAGCACGAGCCCAAAATATTTTTGCATGGACTTCTCTTATTTGCTGCGGCTCATACGCGGTTTATGTCTGTACAGATTTACCATAGCGGTTACGCACGCCTATTGTTTACAGCCGAAATCCCTAATCAGAGTTAAGGTTTAATTGTAAACCTACTTTGAAAGGTGAACAGTTCCATAACATTGAACTTTCGTCCTGAGGAATACTTTGTCTTTCCCCGCTTTTTGAAAATGACGATCATGCATAATCTCCTGAATAAATGACATTTCTTCTTTGTTCCCAGAGGAATTATGTCAGTCGCCATGAAACCATCTTTTCGCGTTACTCACATGAAAACGTCTCTCCGAAGTACAGTCCTTGTATTCAAGTTTTAATTGAGTTCTCACACTCTTACCTCTTTCAAAAGAGGAATTAATTACATTCCCCTCTTCCTTTAAGAATCCTTTCCAGGTCCGTCCTTTCTGGGATATTGAGCGTAATAACTGGGTGAGATAAAGTTAGACATATGAAAACCCTTATATCTTCAATGTAGCTATATTTACTTGACGGGTACTAGCAGAAAATTTAATCTAGCAAGTTAATGTTAAATTTTGCAATAAGCCCTCTCATTTGCTACGTCATATATATATAGTTTATGTTACACAGGAAGATGGTTTGTGACTCGAACTGTATAGAATAGCTGAACATGTCCGATAAAGGAAATAATTTACATGTGGGGGATTTTTTTTTGTTGAGACATTTTTTTTTTTTTCACAAGAAGCTACTGCCAGTATTAAAACACTCATAGGGATGTTGCTCATTAATTCTGGATAGTAGAGAGATCCGTAGCGTTTCAAAATACAGTGATGAACAAAACTTTAGTTCACTGCAGTGCTTAAAATGCAACATGCAATCTTTATCTTGTGACTCAAGGTGTTAAAATACAAGTGATAACATTTTAAGACGTGTTTAGAATTATTTATTTGCTTTTGACGTCAGATATCCGCAACGAGGAGAATTGCTAATGCCCTAGTAAATTTAAGACGAAAGGAAGTTCTATTATGATTGTTAAATTTACACGATAAAAAAAAAAAATCTGCATCATCTCTCTGTATGAACGTATGCGTGGATGTAAGTACAGAAATTTCGTTCTTACACTATGTGAAAAGTTTCTGAGCTATTACATATCAAAACAACATACTAAACCAAAGCTAAACATAAGCATATTTGTAACAAGGATCCAAATGTTATACACGGCGGTGATATAAAAATACTACTACACCAAGACTTATTTTGTAACAAATGTTTGCAAAGTGACGGAAAAGTAATGAAGAAAAAAAAAACGGCGTATTTCCGAATAAAATATCAATACTGTGAATATATGCACTAAATGAAAACCTTATATTCTAAAAAAACGAGCTGGCAGGAGTATCCCATTCGATAAAATATATTATTGAAGTAAAATCTTGATTACCTGTTTATTCCATCGAAGTCTGCTCCCACGCCGATGTGGTCCACGCCGATAAGATTTTTTATGTAGTTTATGTGATCTGAAGCAAATTAGAAAATGTTATTTTAGTTCAATTACATGGGAATACAACGTTTGGTTGATAACAATATCTACACACAATTTTTTAGAAACCACCCTTAAACTTTTACAAGTTACTACACCCAGGGGGAAAAAAAAAATATATATATATATATATGGCGATAACATTTAAAGAGTAATTCAAACTTAAATATTAATTCATATAATTACTGTTATTAGATACTGCATTGTTGTGGCATTGACGGACAAATTGGTTGAACGAATATCCTAAAGTAATTTGTTGTTTCTGAAGGTGTCCATGTTAATACACTGTAAACAATAATGGGAAAATTAAGTAACTAGTTTAAGGTAATATTAGCAAACTTGTGGGGGAAACCTTGTTTTCCCTTACGTGTAAGATAAAATTACCGCACTCTGGAGTGAGATTCATGTACACGGTAGTGGGAAATCCCATACACAGATGAGAAATTTACCTTACGACGCGTGCATCTCTTCGGCATTCTCAACAGCTAAGGATGGCCGGGGCGGGGGGGGGGGGGGGGGGGGGTAGACGGGCGGAAGAAACAGTATCTTAGCTCGCTGATATTTACTAATACTGTCACGCTGTCGTCGTGGAATAATGGTTAGCGCATCGGCATATCGAGACAGGAGACCATGGTTCGAGCGCACTGACCGGCAAGTGTCGATGGTTTTTAGTGTTCAGGTTTAGATTACTACTTGTGAGATCATATAGATAATAAATATTAACAGTACAATCACTCCGCGGAACTTTTTATTATACAATGTAATTAATTTCCCCTTATTTGTATGGGATTTCCCCCCCCCCCCACTTTTGGCATACATTTAGGGAATATTACTTGCTATGTAAATTTACTCTACATTCAAGTGGAAAATTTACTTTACATGTAGAGGTAATTAGTTCGCTTACAGTTTTTTTACAGTGTACATGAACGGTAGGGACCTGAAGATTTTACGCATGCCTCTGGGCACTATTTGTTCTCCCAACAACAATGTGTTTTATTCACGTATATAACTGGGTTACGGTTTATTATTTACGCCAGGGGCCAATAACAAGCGTGTAGTAAAACATGGACAGTATCATGTGTCAACTGGTCCTTGATGGAACCTTAGAGTAGATATGGGGTAGAGTGATCACGCTAGCTGGGTAAAACCAGTCTCAGTATCCCAACACTGAGCTTATTTTCTGCCATTACGACTATTAATAACGACGTGCATAGGCCTTGAGGTTAGAAAAATGTTAATAAACAAAGTACTTCGAGATTTTTGTACGCTTCCTCCAACCAATTTGTAATGCAGTTTGATGAAATTAAAATTGGTAAAAATTCTATATTTATAAACATGGGGTTTGGCTGTGTTGGGGACACGGCCGTTTGTTTTGCGTGAATACGCCTATACTGACGCGCTCGGACGCATTGTTGTTTTATCTACGTTTCCAACACCACATCGCCCGATCATATGGGGTATTATGGGTATAGGCCGTTCAAGGTAAAGTGAGCATATTTTGATGCTGTTTCATCAGACATAATCATCAATAAATACATTTCATTGTGAGCTCGGACTTTTGGTTTTGGGTATGGTGAATGTATACACTGCGTTTATTACTCACATGGCAGGGTTTACGTTAACAAGTGGTGGAAGGATATAAATTGTTTGAAAAAAAAAAAGTAACTAGGGCTTCAAAAGTGCACACTTTACCGTGAACGGCCTATATCACTGGATTACTTTTGAGATGCTCTTTCCAACCGTATACGGTTTCTGTATTTCGGCTTGGCTTTTTGATGAGTACAGGCCAGAATTGTGTCAAGTTTTCTTAATTTTTTTCCATTAAACTCATACAATTTCACCATAACCACGTCATACAAATGTTTTTGTGCACGAATTCGATTGATCTTGACGAGAGCTGTCGATTGAAACCCAAACGAGCGTCGTAGCTTCTCCTAGTCAAAAGTTGTACTACGCGGAAGTTATGAGACGCTACGAAACGAACTCAAAATTGTGCATCCCCCCCCCCCCCCTTTTCCGGAGCGCGCGATGCTTCTCAGTCCTCACTCAACGTACCATATTCTTTGATCCTTTGGCAATCGAGTGGTGTAATTTAATTTTGAATGTAGACGATATATTCGGAGCTGTAATGCCAAACTGTATACCCGGATTTTGTTGTTATAGGATTTTCTGGATTGCCTCCCACTATGGTTACAAATTTAAAGACGTAGGCCTATTCACTTCAAAAAAATGCTCGTCTTTTGAAAATTAAGATATAAACAAACGCGTTCATCACGGTTGGTTATGTGACTTTGACAGTTGTATTAGCGTGGGGGGAAATCAGTGCTGGGTACATGCGCATTATACGAAAATTCGGTCTACTTCTGCAGTCTATGGGTAGGACTATCTACTCGCTCGGGCAGCAGCCAATGTACGAACAGTTGAGGTTAGAGTGCACAGAGAACTGCGGAGTCTTATCCCAATGGTTTCTGAACTTTCGAGATCTTTTTTTGCCTCTACAATAGTGCGTTAGCCTACCCGACACCCAGCAAGGTTTTTTGTCCAGTGCGAGCAAGGCAGGTAGTTTAGAAACGTTCTTCAGCATAGTGTAGCGTTAAACTTTGTTTCATTCAGTTTGCATGTTTCAGACAGGTTCCGTGCAGCACATGCTGTGGTACTTGGGTAAATATCACTTGGCCTCCAGACGAAATGTCCGTCGCAAATGTATCTAAGATGCAGGGAGTACTTCCGGTATTTTTTTTTTTTTTTTCGGGAACGGCCAGACCCCCAGAAATGAGGAAACGGCGACACAAACGAGCTGTGTTAGACGGAGACAGTCAGATCGCTATTTCTCGGAGGACGCTCGCTCTAGCACGATTCGAGTTCTGTGTCTTCGCTTATGTGGGATGAAAGAAAATAATTATTTTGCAAACATAAAATTAGTCTTTGTGTAGGGTAGGTTTCCAAACTGGCGTGTTTCTGCATCAACCTTTTAGTACCTTTACACTCTACAGCACAAACTATAGTCTTCTTGGGAGTTGTTTCAATACGGGAATAATATAATAGCTATTTACAAAACTTTCACGATCTATATTGAGACCAGTTCGACGTTCACTGTAGGCTTCTGTATGTGAGAAACGCATTAATTAGATAATATTGACACTCTTGCAATACTCTTCTTTCGTAGTTTAAAATTTACTTCTCCTCTTGAGTAGTATTGACACGGGATTGATAAAACTTGTTACATAACTGAATGCTTTTGAATTCAATTTAAAATTTCATACTATTTCTGCGAGGGGCTTGAGCCCCCCCATATATAGTTTATTTGCAACGTCTTGGCAGTTTTTGAATAAAACCTTCTAGATATCACCCTGGATGTCGTATCTGGTCGTTTCCCACGTACATCACGTATCAAAATGCGTTTCGTGCTTCTGTCAACATAAAACTATTTTTAAAATTTTCCGTTTAAATTACATTTATAATTATGTGTGTTGCAATATTTCATTGATAATCGATGTGAATAAAAAAGAGGGAGAAAAACGGTGTGTTAATAATGCCTAGCAGGAGATAGCCCACTTGGGAAATATTATTAAACTGAATACGCACAAATAATGTGCTACGTCTGGGACTCAGTCTGAGAAACTAAAACTTTACCAGGGCTTCAGATAAGTTGGAAGTAACACCGAATGGACAGTATACAATATTGTGGAGTTAGTAGAAAATCTCTGGCTACTGGTTCACAAAGAGTGCTTTGTGAAATGGAAAAAGAAGAAAGAATTATAATGTTCTGCGTATCTGTTGCGTAAGGTGCACATTGGCGTTTTCCGGCCTATAGGCTATACACGGCGAAGTGAGCACTTTTGAGGCCCTAGTTACTTTTTTCTTTCAGCCATATTTAATCCTTCAACCACCTTTTTGTATAAACATTCCATGTATAGGCTGTTCACGGTAAAATGAGCACTTTTAAAAGTCCTGCTTAAGATCCACTTGTATGCACGTTGTGTATTCTTCGGCCTTATGTAAAATTAACCTTGCCATGGTCCTCATAATTTTGTTCATGCTTCGGTCAGGTGAAAATTTGGAATTGTTATAAAAGTAAATATGGTACAAATCTGGTATTTTTTTTACATATAGGTGCATTAAAAAAAAAACAGAAAGCGAAATAAATCATTTAAGTTATCACAAATTGTTACCTAACACTTTTTATTCGACGTTAAGATATGGAACTACTTTTCATCTAACGTTACTAACTACTGGGTGCATTCCACCCAGTGCGATCGTTAAAATACATGCAGGTAGGAACAGTGACTTTTCTAAGGTTGATTAAAAAAAGTGCTCCCTTTATCGCGAAAGCCTTTGAGAGTTAGTTGGAGTCGTGCGTCCAAAGTCAAGACGCGAAGGAGCAATACGGGCGGCACTAACACGCACGCCTGGTGTCTCATCGCTCCTACGCGCAAGGCGTGCAGTGTTTCCGTCGTGACACTGCACTGTGTCAATCAGATCTGTAACGGTGGGGTCTTATTACACGCAATGAAAGCCCGCAGATTAAACTACGCCCGTATCTTTGTACTTTTCTCTTGACGTTTAAGATAACTGCACAGGCAAGCTTTAAAAATGCGATATTTGACCATATTCACGAGTTTTTTCTCCGAGAATATACTAAATATTACAAAAGTAAAATAATACGGACATAGATAATTTTTTTTTTTTTTTTAAATCTTTTCTGACAAAAAGCCGTATTTGCAGAACATTTATTTACCGAGATACGCGTATTCGCGGGGGGAAAAAAAAAGATTTCACAAGCAACGTGCAGGTCCATATAACTCTTAATGTATAGACTGTTCACGGTAAAGTGAGCACTTTTGAGGCCCTAGTTACTTTTTTCTTTCAGCCATATTTAATCCTTCAACCGCCTTTTAAAATAAATATTATTTTATTAACAAACACAGTTTGTATATTCCACTACACTCTGAAGTTAACGTCTAGAGCTAAAATAAGATATATTACTGACTATTGTCTCAAATGAGAGGGCTTTCAAAAGTGCCCGCTTTACCGTGAATAGCCGATATCGCAAGGGAGCCAGAGCGCGCAATACGATCTCCCGTTTATCGACTGGCCCATGCACAGGGGCGCACAACCCGCGGGCGATTAGCTCGTCAATAGACGGTAATCAGTAGGGGGTAGGGGACGGAGTGAGTGCGACTGCCGTGGGACTGACAGCTGCAATCAGCCTGAGTAATGCCGCTACCCGCGAAGCTGGTAATTGATGATTCCTTGGCGCCACCCTCGCCCCTCGTCGAGGTCACAATGGCGTGTGCGCGGGTCCACACACGACGGCGCCGCTGATGATGTATTGTGCTCGAGGGCCGATAACCTCCCCGCTCCCTGCGCGGGAGACGTCTCACGGGATGAATATGAAGAAGGCCTTGCTCGGAGAAGAAGCTGAGAGACCGGCCAGAGCCGAACAAAACAGCGCATGGCGCAAGGTTAATTGAACCCTTCCGAAAGAGTCCTTTGAAAAGAAAATTCCCTACGCAGAAATTAATTTCTTATATATCCTATTCCCTATATTTTCACACTTTTTAAAATCCTAATACAATTAAATCGGGTCTGTTTGATCAAATTTCTTTGGTAATTTTTTTTTGTGTATGGGTATACTTTATTTTCTTTATTTCTTTTTGGGTGAGGAGAGGGGGTAGCAGGAGCTCTGACAAGTCCCCACCCTTGGAGCTCTGGCAGTCGATTGACCAGAGTGGTGGGTTGCAATGTGTTATTTTGGTGTCGAGTTAAGTTCAAGAGTGGGGTAAGTGTAAATTTTCTTATTTGAAAAAAATGGGGAGAAAAAAGATATGTCGGTAATGCCTAATACGAAATATATCTAATGCAAAATATTATTAAGTTGAGTGCGCACGAATGCGGTGCGTTTAGCCCTTTGGTGAAATTTTCTCGACTTGGTTAAACTTTGTTTTCTCGAGGCGGAGGAATAGTTTGATAGTAAAATTTAAGCAGAGCTTCAGAAAACGTTTGAAGTAGTCATCGATGGACTATAATGTAAACGTAGAGTGCAGTGCTTAATGAAGTTAAAAGCGAATTAGCAAATGTATTTTTGTGCCGGCTTATCAAAAGTATGTTATTTAAGGGTATTGGTCAGCATTAATTTATTTTTCGTTAAACTTGTAGACATTATTTACAGATACGCTTTCTTCGCATTCAAGAAATTGCAGATGGCATATGATTTGCATCATGGCATAGCAAAATCACAATTTTACTATTTTTCTGATATACAAGTAAAATAAGCGACAACATGCACAGCAGATTTAACAAGGATGACTGAAATGTTGCGTATTACTTAATTCATTTAATGTATGCCCAGCAAAATTTATTTTACAAAAAATTATATACTGCTACAAATAAATAAAATATGCCAAAAATCGTCTTATTTTGTAATTACATTATTCCAATGCGAATTATCTTATTTCGTTAATATAATTAGTTTTTATTATTAGTTTTACGTTCCAAAGAAACATTAAAATTTTGATTCCAAGATGATATAACGCAATAAAGTAGTACCTACTCGTAGGCGATATCTACATACCCAACAGTATTTCGTACAGCAATATAAAATAATGAAATATTTGGTGACCAGCAGTTCTAAGCTGATGGTCAGTGAAGTAGGTTATGAGCAAATGCAATGCTAGTATATTTGAATTTCCGAAAAGTTCAGCGCCTCACGCGGTAGCGGTAAATATGGCATGCGAATGTGATAAGGACAAACAAATCAGATCTCTCGAAAATTTACAGTCAGCTGTTTGCCAGCTATAAGCTGTTTGTGCCGTGGCAGTTCCCAGACTATAAACTACTGTATTCATAGTTACGAACAACTTTTCTGCAGCCCCACTGAAGTTCTACCATAGAGCTGCACACTATGTGTAAAAAAAAAAAAATATGATATCCCCCTCCCCAAAAAAAAAAACACTAAAGGGAAAACAACGTACCGTATTTGTACACCGAATCCGCAGGCAGAAATAAATATGGTCTATACATAACGCTGTTGTATTTTTATAAATTTGTATGTAAACGTAAAAATACTGCCAAGCAAACGTTTGCTATAAGATAGCATATGAAATCTGAATTTAATATTATTTTGCAAAACTGACTATTGTGTACTAGTCGTCATAGGCTGTTCGCGATAAGTGAGAACTTTTGATCGCCGTACTAAAGATCTACTTGTATAAACGTGGCGTATTATTCCACCTTATGTAAAAATCAAATTGCCATGGGCCGCATCACTTTATTCATGCGAATGTCAAGTGAAGCTGCGAAATTATTAACGAAGTAAAAACTTTACAAATCTGCTCGCTTTTACACTTTAATGCATTAAAAAAGAGACAGCGAAAGAAATAATTTTTAAGTTATCACAAATGGTTATCTAACACCATTTATTCGACGTTACGGTATGGAACTACTTTCCATCCATCGTTACCAACTTTACTGGGGGAATGTAACTCAGTGCGCCGATTAAAAACATATGATTCAGGGACAGTGACTTTTCTCTAAGGTTCATTTCTAAAGTGTTAACTTTATTGTGAAAACCTTTGCCAACATATTGTCTTTCTCTTTGTTTTAATTAATTTTTAACGATTAAATAATGTTACAATAATGGATAATATATAAATGGAAGTTTCATTTATTCAAAAACTAAATCACTTAAGGATATTCCAGATATTCTGTAAAATCGCAAATTTGAATACTTGTTTACTAAATGCAAAATACAAATGCAACATAAATTGTCAGTTTTTTACTTTTTTATTGATATTTATGAGATTTGTCTGCACCAAAACAAAATATAAAAATTACTTAACCCTTAAGCACTAGAAAATCAATATAACTTCACAGTGTATAAGAGAATGCGACATAAAATTTTCATGACGTAACTTACAACAGTTTTCGAAAAAAAATAATTTAGTTTTGTACAATTTTTTTGCCAAAAATTAGTGTATAATCAACTTGTACTCCGATAAAAATTGAAGCGTTGTAGCAATTGATTTTAACATATTGCATTAGTCGCAATGGTATACTTTGAGTGATGTATCATTTGTTGTTGTTTGGGAAGGTTGCAGCTTTTGTACTCTAATGACTTGAGGCGTGTATTGCGCGTATGCGGATCTCGCGCTGCGGCGGGTGTCGCCGACCCGACCAAGTCTCTGTGCGGCCGCACGCAGGAGCTCCGAGTAGCATCCTCCGCAACTACTTGCAGCCAGCCTTCACTGAACAAGACTTCCCCCTCCTCCACCGCAACTACTTGCAGCCAGCCTTCACTGAACAAGACTTCCCCCTCCCCCTGGCATACCCCACGTGCCAGCAGGAGGCCAGGGGAACAGAGGCACCCGTACTTTCGATCCATCCTTCCTGTTTGTCCGCCTGGTGCCGCTGCGATCAGTACGGACGACGAACCTGCCACGTCATCACCAGGAGCAACATCTCTTTCCCGCGAAGACGTCTTCGTGCTTGTTTCCTGTTCCTTCCGAAGTGACGACAGCCGAGAACCATCTGGTGCCGCTGGTGTACCCCGCCTGCGGGACTTTCAGTGGCATATCGGTGTCCCTTCTGCTGCAAGGACTTTGCCTTCAAACTTACTGCATGGCGTCACGAAGATCGCGAGTGCCCGAATATTTGGTTACGTATTTAACGTATCAGAACTGAAGTTAGTGTTTTTACGGATGCATACTTTACGCAGACATAAAATTATAATTTTCTAGTAATACATTTAAATAAATCTGAAAAAAAAAATTATTTTTTTTTAAATTTAATATTTTGACCCTAAATCTTTCTTCCCATGTTATAAACATATTTAATTAAAAACATCACTATGAAGCTATTATTGGCTGATCACTATGGCTATGAAAGACTTAAACGTATATATCTTCCTGGAGCTAGAAATTATAATTGCAAATTGAATTTCACGAGCCGGGCCCTAAGAAATCGCAAATTGTAATCGCATATGCCTATAAATATTCACTTGCTTATGACCTGACTTGCGAAAATATGGTCATACTATGATTTAAGATACAGACCCAAATGAAAAACATAAGAGCTCTATGATACATAGCTTACCTTTAAATGTACTTAAAATGAAAACAATCATATATTTGCTAGGAAGTTTTGTAAACAAAATATCCCATTCGGAATAGTTCTTGAGGCTAATGTGATTTAGGGTATGCACTAAACCAATAATACAATGGTTATAAGATAGTGAAAAAATTTGTATGGTATGCATAATACACAAGAATTTTAATGTTGTATGAGGAAATGTGCTATGATCGATTTTTATGACTGGATGGCAGGGTAAGCAGTGTTATGACATTACATGATACTCGATTATTAGAAATTCGTTGGCCAAGGAGGGGTGATTAGAAGGGGGGTGAGAGGTTTTAAGAGGCGAAGAGGGATGTGAGGGTGTTGCGGGGTGAGGATGGTGAGGGAAGTGAGGGACTTGAGGGTTGGTAAGAGGGCGACGTAGTGGTGAGCCAAAGGAGGAGGGGGGAGCGAGGGACTGGTGAGGAAGGGTGGTTACTAATTTTTACACATTTTTTTGATTACAGGTTTTTGTGAGAGAGGAGAGGGAGAATAATACGCCCCACCATGCACTGGGTACCTAAGTGGCAGGCTGCCATTTTTTAAATTTTTATCAATATCGTTTCTAGGCAACATTAAATTATTGCTTTTATTTTTATTTTATTTTCTTTAAAAATGGAATTATGATCAGCAGTGACCCTCTAAAGCGATATAATTATTAAAAATCCAAGGTAGCGGGCCGATACTTTTTAATCTTTTAACAAAATCTTTTTGTAATAAAATATTTTCTTCATTATAATATTTTTAGTGAACTAATTTTTAGGGATGACGGGGTAAGATTTAGAATCATTAATGTACAATCGATTGTCCCGTCACTAATCATACGTATGTAGCTGAAATCGATTTAATTATTTATTTTCGGTTTCATTACTGCTGAAAATTTACCGAGAGTAAATTTCACTCCCAAAAATTATTATTTGTATATAAACAGATATTAAATAATAACTCTAGAAATTTTAAAATAGTCGTAGTATAATGACAAATATGAGTCTGGCAAAAGGAATGGGGGCGATGGAGCAGTGGGGCGGTTCTTGCTCTATCATTCTGGTCCCCCGGTGGCCATTTTACCTTCAGAATTTCCCTTTTTTATAAACATTTTATTTTTCCCCTCAAAATTGTCCTTTTTCCCCTTAAAATTCCCCGTTTTACCCTCATAAAAGCATCTATCCTCTCAGTTGCAAAAACGAGCAGCGGAAAGGTACTTTTAGATCAATTGGAAGTATTTAGGAAGCTCTCTTCTGGAGGGTAGATCAGTGGCAGTCATCTTTGTTATATAGGCATAGGGTATGACAAATAGATAAACGGGATCCAGGATCGGAACCGGAGCTGACCGTCAGACATTTTGGTTCTGTCAGCCATTTTAACTGCCATGTTGGACGTCGTTGACCTTGATCTTTGACTTTGACCCCAATGACCTTTATCATTAAACCCAAAATTCTCAAACAATTCCAAAAATAACTAAAAAAATCCCAGAACATTCCAAAAAAATTCCTAAATATGTATTGAAAATTATTTTAAAAAATATATCTATTAAATTATAAAATTGAAATTGAAATGGTTGGGTGTAGAGGGGAAGAGGGACTGGAACCAATCAGACACCATGTTATGACGTCACCAAACCACCATGCTGTACTCTGGTGACCTTGGCCTCTACCATTGACCTTGACTATAACCGTGACCTTGGATGACCTCGAAAACAAAAACTTTAGAAAAATGGTAAAAATTGAATTAATTCATAATTCAGCGAGAATATTACATTATTGACAACTACTGCAGTTTTGGGTTCAGGTGATCTTGATCTTTGTCCTTGAACCCAAAAATTGGTCAAAATTCCCAACTTTATTAACTTATAAAATTAATTAAAAATATTACTAGGAATTATTATTTTTTACCTAATTTTTGAAAACTTACATTTCTGGAGTTCTCCAACAGCACCACGCCCAACTGATGACTGACCCCCTCCAATAAATTGGTGTATAGATTGGTGCGGATTGGTGTGTGGATTTGCGTGTATTGGTGTGTGGATGTCTGATTGTTGTGCTGATTGAGCTGTTGATTGGGAAATTGATTAAAAAAATTATTTATAAAAAAGTTTTTAATTAATTTTTAAAATATATTTTGGAATGTTATGGATTTTATAAAAGTTTTTAGAATTTATTTTTGAGGACAAAGTTATCCAAGGTCATGGTCACGGGGTCAAGGTCACATATGTGAGATCATGGTGAAGGTCATCCAGGTCTAACATGTTTGTCGGAGTCGTGAGTGCCACCTAGGCATTGAAAATGTAAACCAATGGCAAACGAAAAAAAAACAATTTGGCGGAAGGAGTGCATTCTACAGATTGAGCAATGGTGAGGGGGTGGAGGCCTGCCGACTAATTAACCAATGAGAATCGATAGAATTGGGACGGGAATATTAATACAATCTGATTAATTGGAGGGGGGTCAGTCGTCTGCTAGACGTGGTGCTGTGGGAGACCACCGGAAATGTATGTTTTAAAAATAATTTAGAAAAAATAATACCTAATGATATTTTTTATTAATTTGTATTAAATTCTTGGGATATTTTTGGGATTTTTGATTAATCAATTTTTACAATTACATATTCGTAAATTTTTGTTTACAAAGTCATCAAAAGGCCATGAATATATGGTCAAGGTCATGAGTCAAGATCAAGGTCACCTGGGTCTTACATGGAGGTTGGGTGACGTCATAACATGGTTTCTGGTCGGTCCCAGTCCCTCTTCCCCTCTAGACCTGAACATTAGAAATTTTAATTTTATAATTTAAAGATAATTTGTTAAATTTTTTTTTATAAATATTTGAAGATTTTTTTGGAATTTTTGAAATTTTTTTGGGATTTTTTTATTTCTTTGCGGGGTTTAAGATATAAGGTCAATGAGGTCAAGGTCAAAGGTCAAAGTTACTAACATCTCAATATGTCGGTTAAAATTATGACAGAACCAAGATGGCTGACGGTCGGCTCCGTCTCCGATCCCGTATCCCGTGTATCGATTTGGCATACCCTGTGCCTATAAAACAAATAGGACTGCCACTGCTCTGCCCTCGAGAAGAGAGCCTCCCAAATACTTCCAATTGATCGAGGAGTGCCTTTCTGTGGCTCGTTTTTGCAGCCGGGCGGATCGGTGCTTTTTTTTAAGGGAAAAACAGGACATTTTTAAGGGGGAAAAAGGGACATTTCAAGGGGAAAAAACTGAAATTTTAATAAAAAAGGGAAAATTTGAGGGAAAAATGGCTACCGGGGGACCGGAATGACAGAGCATGAACAGCTTCACCGCTCCACCGCCCCCAGCCCTTGTGCCATACTCATCTTTATCATTGTACTAGTCATACAATCAGGTGTACTATCTTATGTCCAGTGGCAAATCGTACAACTAATAAAAATTGCCAGTCGTATGCGTATGGCTATACAGAGTATTCACGATAAAGTAAGCACTTTTTGAAGCAATCTGATGTGGAATGATTGTCTAAACATATATTTTATTGTAGCGTTAGACGTTAACTTTTGAGCACAGTGAAATATAAACACTGTGTCTATCACTTACATGACTATATATTTATACGAAATAAGTGGCGGATGGATAAAATATGGCCAATAGGAAAAAATAATTATGGCCTCATGAAGTACTCATTTTCCCTTGAAAAGCCCATAGTCGTAAGTGTGGCAGCGCTGCGCAGCCACAAATGAGGACGTCGCACACATGCACGGTGTAGCTACAGAGTAGGAAAGCTGCATATACAAAATGGCGAGGCGGTTCTTTGATGTGGGTCTATCCACTCGCTGATTGGTTACGTGAGGCTCTGGGAGCGGGCTTTGCTTCTGATTGGATACTGCAAGCTGCGGAAGGTTCCCTATTGGCTGGACTGCCGGCTGGTAAGTAGGCTATGAATATAGACCCGATAAATTTGCGAGTTCAATGACCTGTAGACTAGACTTCACAGGTCTTATATACTCGCATACAGATATCAACTGTTTATTGGTTGACCGTTGTGGCAGTAAAAGGCGGTGGTAGGTTGCACAACTTACTGCATGTTTTTTATTGGCTCATTTATCTCCAGGAGGTGTCAAAAACAACTTGTCTGGAAATTAACCCGCGAAAATTCTCGGGTCTCTAGTTGAACAGCGTTCTTACATCTTGCCGACCAGTGGCGCCATTTTGCTGGCGTGTGTGTATGTGACTGGAGTTATAGGTACGCGCCACCGTTTCTTTTCACTTCTGTATTCTTAAGTGTAGTCCATTCGCGGTTGCTTCTAACTTTACTGAGGCCCTGCTAAAGTTCTACTTCCACGATATTCCTCCGCCTCATTCAAGCAAAGCTGAACTAAGTCTAGAAAACTACACCAGTGGTATAAAGCACCTCATTCGTGAGCACTCAGCATAATAATATTTTGGAAGAGAACTTTTTCTCATAGGCTCTTCACGTTATACTGAGCACTTTTGAAAGTCCTGCTTAGGATCTACTTTTATGCACGTTGTGTATTCTTCCGAGGTTTGGAAAATCAACGCTTCCATGGGCCCCATCACTTTATACGTGTGTTTGTAAAGCGTAACAGTGGAATTATTACAATAGTAAATATTATACAGATCTGTTCATTTTTACACTAAGATGCATTAAAAAATAGAAAGTGAAAGAAATAATTCACAACTGTTTACCTAACACTTTTAATTCAACGTTAAGACATGGAACTACTTTCCCTCCATCGTAATCAACTTTGCGGGGCGCATGTCACTCAGTGCGCCCGTTAAAATATACGCAGGTAGGAGCAGTGTCTTTCTTCTAAGGCTGATTTCGAAAGTTCTCACTTTATCGTGAACTGACTTTACCAGGAATTACCAACATACCTATTTTATCACTGTTTTTATTCATATTAATTAAAAATGAACTACTATAATTTATAAACAAGATATAAGAAAAAGTTTAATTTAATCAAACATAAGTTGCTTTTGGGCCAAACCCTTGTGATGCCTTATAACCGAACACGTTGTACATGGGGTGATTTTGCAAAGGTTTTATTTAAAAAGTGTGAAGAAATCGTGAATAGACTATAATCTGTGACCAAAGCATAAAATATAAGAGTTTCCAGGACGATATTAGTTTTACAAATGGCGTAAAGACACAAAAGTGGTCAACAGCATATATAACTACTTCACTTGACTCGATTAGGCCTACATCAAAGTGGACCGTCACTCTGTGTTACTTCTGTATGACCACCTATTCTGAGGTTTTATGGTTGCACGGACTCCCGCAACAGGTAAGTGAATTATAACAGAACGCAAAACCAGGTATTAAATTATGACGTTCGTAGGCACATCCTCTTCTTTGTTTGTAGATTTGAAAACGAACGGTTAATTTAAAATAAGAAAACTGTACAATTAGAAGGTTGTGTACATACGGCATTAGACTCTGCCCACAAAAAAAAAAGTGTATTTTTTACAGTTTCTGCTTAGTGGGAAAAATACACCGGAAATATTGGTATTCGCGTAATATAAAATGCTGGTTTAATTTCTTGAGAAACTTTTTTTTTTTTCACTATTCTGACTTACGGACATCATGGAAAAAAAGACAGTCTCCAAAATACGTAAATATTAGACGTGCTAAGAGTAAAAATGGGCCTGTTCAAACAAAAAACTTTGTTTAAATGTATTTATCTAGAATAAGCAATTCGTCAAGAAATACAGTTACAGTATTCACCTTATTTGCATGATTTTGAGGATTTACTTAGCTCACACACTTTTTTTCCTCTGACATTATGTTACTGTTATCCACAATTTTTATTATGTAATGAGATTTGAATACAAGCAATCAATTATAACCGTTACTATTAAACATGTTTAAATATGAATATTTTTCAGTAATCCCAGATTACAGATGTATTGAAATTCCTACATCATACGATATATTAATTTCCATATTATAAACGTTCATCAGAGAGTTAAAAACGTTAAGAGTTTACGCGGTTAATATTACGGGCAAAACCAAAAATTTATGCAGCAAACACGTTTTTGAAAAGCTGGAATAATGCACTGCATTAGTTTGTATTCAAAGCGGAGACATCGCTTTTAAAAACTGTATAATAAGTTAATGTTTTTGCATACCCAGCCATGTTTGTTATTTACTGGCGTAATCTTTGTATTCACCTAATCTGGTTTATTTTGATTAGTGCTAGTGTATGAACTTTGGGAATTTCGAAAATATGTAGATAAACTTACGCGAGGCAGCGAATTAAACCCTTTCAGGTGTATTTAATATTCAGTCAACGAAGCCAGTGGGTGATCAGTTTGAATGTCACGTCAGCGCAAATGATCTTTTAACACGAGCTTTTGATACGGCCAATTAGTAGGGGCATCTGTTTTTCGCGAAAATATTTCAGGACAAGGTGTGTTCCAAAACACTTCAGTTCGGAACCACTTGGGTGATTGGATCAATTCAATTGTTACGCGTCTTATCTGTCTGCCTGCGAATCACGGACAGTCATTAGGGAAGAAACTTAATTATGATTGGCTCACTATTGTAACAGGCTCTCTTTGCACAAAGTCGAGCAGTCAATAGCCAAATGAAGACGGCAAGTGTGCACGTAGGATATTGAAGTCCAGGCTCCACGTAAATCTTTTCGCGAAAAACAGGTGGCCCTACTAATTAGTATGTCATTTGTGCGGGTTCGGCACGGTGACTAGGGAGAGTCTACCAGGCATTGTGAAATTTGAAAGAAAAAAAAAATGTATAGGAGAGAAAGGTAATCACCAAGTGAGATATGTTCAGGGAATATTAAGCAATTCATTTAATTGTGTTCAACACATCCATTTGTAAATTCAGAGACTAATCAGGCTATTATTACCTACTCCTTAAAAAAATGGCATCATCCATGGCTAACCTCGTTGTACAGAAGTCAACGGTGACATTTTTCTTTCAAGATAATCTACAGTGAATTGTTCCTAAAAGCTGTTCATGATAAAGTGAGCACTTTCGAAACCAACCTTAGAAAAAGTCTCTGCTCCTACCTGCATATATTTTAACGGGTGACATGCGCCCAGTAAAAGTTGGTAACGATGGATGGGCAACGTTGAATAAAAAGTGTTAGGTAACTATTTCTGATAACTTTATTTATTTCTTCCGCTTTCTGTTTTTTATGCATCGAAGTGTAAAAATGAGTGGATTTGTAAAATATTTCCTTTCCTAACAATTTCACAGTTTCACATGATCGACGTATGAGTAAAGTGATGACACCGATGACAACGTTAATTTTACATAAGGTGGAATAATACACAACGTCCATACAAGTATTTCTTAAGCAAGGCTTTCAAAAGTGCTCATTTGACAGTGATCAGCCTTTAACAGAATGAACTCGTTAAGTTATAGAGACCCGCAAAATTCTGGTCATTTTTCGGTGACCATTTTTGTTTTGAGCGCGTGCACGTTTGCGGTACGTATCTCACCAGGCACGTGTGACTCTTGGATAGTGAACGAATACTTCATAATCACAGAGTGGATAATTACACAGATACAAAATGAAATGGTGGTCCCTTTGATGTGGGCGTACCTATTATCTGATTGGCTGCGTGGAGCTCTGGGAACGAGCGTTGTTCCTGATTGGCTGCTGCGTCCTGTGGAAGGTTCGTTATTGGCTGTAGGTTGCCAGGGGCCCTGATTGGCGATCGGTGTTTATAAATGTTGCTGGTCAACGGCGGAATTTCGCTTGCTCTCTCGACTGGAGTTCGCGGTATAAGTGGTTAATTCGCCTCTGTACTCCGAAGCTCTCTGTGGCGAGGTTGTATCTCATAACTAAACGACACCTGCTGGAGTGAATACAGGACTAAGGAGTCTAGCCTAACACCAAATAATAACGAGAATTTTGAGGTTCACTGTAAAGACTTTCAGCTATGAAAAGGGATAAGAACATTTCGCGAGTTCAATCACCTGTAGGCTAGACTCCTCAGTCCTCTGCATACTAGACACTCAGCTGCGTGTTCATTGGCTGTTATCCCACACCTGGCAGTTGTGGGATTCACGAGGCGTTTCCTTGCAAGTCTGCTATTGGTTCAGAGGCGTGCAGGGTGGATCTAATAAACTGTGATCCAATTGCGAAGGTGACTTCACTGCATATGTGTTTGGCGTATATCTTGTCCTGGAAATGAATTAGCGAAATTTTCCTATCCCTAGCTATGAGTAAATACATCGTAGTACTACTATACTGTGTTATGTATCGTGGCAAATAAACATGTGATTGGACATCATATTATTTTGCAGCAGCTCTATATGATACAACGGAATGCAATCTCAATAACGAATGATACCTCACACGTGAAGGACTGACCTGGACTACCCTTATTAGACGATGAGTGAGTAAGTGAAGAGATTTGGGCGACTCTCAACAGCAAGGTCCTGAGAGCCAATGAGGGTGATTGGGGGTGAGTAAGGAGCAGCGCCGGAATGAAGGAAAAAAAAGGGGGGGGGGGAAGAGCCCAGAAACCATGGTCTGGCATGATTCCTACCTGAGAAATTCCGGAAGAGACCCTGCCGCGGATTGAACTCGGTTCCTCTTGGTGGGAGTCGAGCAGGCTAACCGTTCAGCTACCGCAGCTCCGAATTCACGATAGAGCAGAGCTGGCATGTAACTTCTTTTCTCGGTAATGGCTACAATTTCCTGTTCTAGTACATTCATGTTACTTCCAACTTTTCTGAAGCCCTGCTGAAGTTCTACTTCCAGGGTATTCCTCCGCCTCATGCAAACAAAGCTTAACTAAGTCTAGAAAATTACACCAAATGGACAACGCACCGCATTCGTGCGCACTCAGTCCAATAACTATTGCAAGATCACTCTTTCCGTCTAGGCTTTGGCAACCCACTTATTTTCTCTCCGGTTTTATTCATATTAAATGATAATGGTATATTATTATTTATTATTTAGATCAAAGTAAGTATCTAATATAAACACAAGATACTACTATGTTACAGAAGTATAGAACGTTTGGGATACATGATATATTTAAGAAACAACCAGGCACGCCATACATGAGATATTTCAAAGCGTTTGATTAAATAAAAAAGAACTGTGAAGAAACCGCGAATAGCCTATTCGCTCCTTTATTTTTGTGTCTGATTTATGTAGATCTGCCAAATTTGCGTTACCGCTACACATGACTGTCACAACATTTTAATTTTTTTTTGCAACCGAACGAAAAAAAAAAAAAAAAAAAAAAAAAAATCAGGCGAAAAATGTGACGCAAACTTACACAGATTTTCAGGGCGACATACTGCCAAGCAAGGGCGCGAATTTTGTCGTCATACACGAATATAGGCCACGGGAAGATGTGATGCTCAATTTGGACCACCACCACGCGGGAATAGATCCAGCGATCCTTGTGTTTTAAGACACCGGAGCGCATCTTCCGATCTCCCACACGATGTTAACTCACCTAAGCGATGGTTCCCCGCTGTATAAAACGCCATTAAGGAAAACAAAAGACGTGAAATGTCGCAGAGCCGCGGGTACCAGCATGCCTTACGAACGGTCCGTCAGTCGCCGCTGCCAAGAAAATAAACCTACCTTCTGTCAGCGGGATGGAAACTGTAGCATGGCATGCGTATTTTCGCTTCGATGCCGTGTGGTTCATGAAGGCGCAATTTAACACACTTGTGTTGATTCAAACATTGTTACTAGTAGCTCGCCTGCAATTTGGCGTCAAACATCGAACGTTACTGTCAACGATTCAGTTATTAGATTTTAAAAATAATTTTGAAGCACTTCCACTGTTGTGAAAGAACATTTTAAATTGCAAATGATATTATAATACTACGATTTATTCCGAAGTATAACTGAATGTTGGCACATCACTCGTAACTGAAATCAATGTATCTGACAGTTATATATCCTTTTACTTTGTAGCCTGCCTTCCGTGGCACAGTTGGTTGGTGCGCCGCCGATCTGAGTTGCGGGAGGCTCCGGGTTTCGAATCCCAGGCAAGGCATGGGTGTTAGTTGAAGTTAGGCCATACGTTAGTTTGAAAGCGTTCCCCTGATAATCCTTCAGGCTTAACACCGCAGAACGTTAATAAGCCCAACACGATACAACTTTTTTTTTTTTTGTATTTTAAGTACTTTGACTTACTACTATCGCAAGAATACCTCAAATCTTGTGCCCCTAAAATACTACAAAGAATCTAATTGGATACGAAATTTGTGTTTTGTATGTTGAAGATATATCAGAATGTTGTCCTTGCTCTACAAACTGAAGGGATTTTTTTTTTTCACCTGGTGCGGCGTTGATTCAGCTACTTGTAAATGAGCTCACGAAGCTTTATGTTACAGAGCAGATAAGTGAGATGCATTAACACGTTAACGTACACGTCCATTTTTAGTTTTAAGTGATGCAAAAGAAGGAATTTTTGGTGTGCGAAGCACTTATAAATTCTTTACAATACCTGATACTTTGGAACCAATAGAAAGAGTTCCAATACATTCATGGCACAATAAACAACCAATTATAAATAGTTGTTGTGTCAGCAGCAATAATTGTTAGAGCCACGAGTATTACGCGAATTCACTCGGTGGCGAGGTAGACTCCAAACACTTGTTGTTTTCTCCTAATGCTGTGATTGGACAACAGTTGTTTAGACACGCCCCGTTTAACTCTGCACCAGTAATAAGCATGGCGCAGTAGTGTGAGTATTTAACAGTCCTGCACAGATGGTTCGCTTGATCACAGCAACCAATAAGTAAACGATAATATCTCGATTGTATAGAGGGCTGTCCAGCCTAGCTTGCTGCCAACTCAATACGCGAAATACTCGGGACTCGAACAATAGTGTTTCCTAGGCAAAAAACAACGCCCGTATTTGCGCTACCTTGTGTAAATGCACAGCACTGACCATGATTTCACTTATTCCGCAACATGACAAACGTGAACGAGTGAACTCGGTATATTACGTTAAGGAGTTAAAAGTTAGTAACTGCCTTTAAAAAAAACTATTTTACATAAACGTGACGTGGGTATTCCCTTTTTACGCACAGATGACTAAATATAGTACCAACCTTACACGTATCAACTAAGGAAAACACTTGGTAGAGACAGTGCACCGTCCCATTTCACCAGGATTGTGCGTGGCCACCTCAACACAGTGTATCCCACGCGCTGGATAGGACGGGATGGGCCCATGGAGGTAATAGATGACGGAGTGGCAACAGCCTATCTTCTCCACCATTACCAAGTGAAGCCGATTTCTCGTCCGACTTCTTTCAACTGCGCATGCGCAGACCGATTTTTTTTTTATGTCAGCAGCCATATTACGAGTGGCAAAAGTTACATTTTACATCAGTATTACC
Organism: Dryococelus australis; assembly: GCA_029891345.1. Taxonomy (NCBI): domain Eukaryota; kingdom Metazoa; phylum Arthropoda; class Insecta; order Phasmatodea; family Phasmatidae; genus Dryococelus; species Dryococelus australis. The sequence continues at coordinate 332,090,135 of CM056995.1, read as the reverse complement.
AGTGACGTAATTATTGTGTTTTGTTCTTGCGGGATGTTTTCAAATGTATGTGGCCTAAATAAGCCAGTACATCAAAATGCTATACAATATTTTGCCACTATCCGGAATTAATTAAATGAAAAACACGCCCATTTAACTACTTTTAAACATGCACATTTTTGCCACTACTAGCCCTGTCCTTGTCTTTCATTATCGAATGCTGCCCGGCTGCGAATTCGTGTCTCGACTTCCACTCCATAGACTAATACATCCGTGGGCGGGCCTCGTGTTTGGCCACCACGCTCCCCGGACCTTGCGCCATTAGACTACTGGCTGTGGGGATTTCTTAAGGCGCGTGTGTACGAGAAACCCGAATAGGTGTTAGCGAGGGTTATGGCTGCCTGCGATCAAGTGAAAGACACACCAGGTGTTTTTGAAAGCCTCCGTCAGTCTCTAATGTACCGTATGAACTACTTCATTGTCATTGGAGGGGCACATTTCTAACATTAGTTGTAAAATTGAACGTGACACGCCACCTGCATAATCCCGAATGATTGCAGTGTCTGTTTTGTTGTGCTATCAGGTAGTTACTTCGGTACCGATGACGCATTGCTACGTCATGGAACTTACTTGTGTTTACACACATTAGTACAGAGTCACACTAGTGTGCCCATGGAGTCATAATCACTAATCGCAATGTATCGCAACACCGACTGCAGTGTACATCGCACATCATCACTGGACGCAGCAAACGTGTGTTTATCAAGGATACGGCCACAGTTAGCCAGTGCAACCAACATACTGTTTTCTTCGTTTCTATACTGTGCTGCGCAGTCTGACACCTACACAGCTATACTCTTTGGTATAGCACATTTCCTAACGAGAATAATTTTGCTGCGTTCTAGTTCCTGGCCATACTCATTCGGCGATGACTCCCCGCTGTATACCTCCGGATGCAGTAAGGGTTGTCTACTCACCAGGCCGTGGTATTGCTACCACTGAACACGTAGTTTGCGATTTAACCGGAAACGGCGAGTCCTACTGTGTTGCAACTAGGGAGCCTTATTAGCTAAAGACTGTGCATATATTTTAATGGGCGCACTGAATGACATTCGCCCTGTAAAATTGGTAACGATGGATGGAAACTAGTTCCGTATCTTAATGTCGAATAGAAAGTTTTAGGTAACAATTTGCGATAACTTAAAACTATTTCTTTCACTTTCTGTTTTTTTTATGCATCGAAGTGTAGAAATGAGCAGATGTGGAAATTATTTAGTTTCTTAATTATTTCACAGTTTCATTTGACCAATGCACGAATAAAGCGATGAGACCCGTCCATGTAAATGTTAATTTTACATAAGGCGGAATAAGATACAACGCGCATACAAATAGATTTTACGCAGGGCTTTCAAAAGTGCTCATTTTACCATGAACAGCCTATAATTATGACGTCATGCTTCATCCGATGGTATAAACAATAAATTCAACCTCACGGTGTAAATGTTGCACGCAATCAAACGGTGCGAACCGCAATAATAATTTAATGATGGGGGTGTGTACGACATACCATACAGTCCTTTTATACAAGATCTTGGTTAATTAATCGGTATACCAATTTTTTATTCCTCTAAAGCAAGTACTTTGCATAATACCCCATATAATATTCTTGTCGCCCTCGGCCTTTAGGGGTTTCTGCAGCTCTTATTATTTGAGATGGACCATGGGTGTCTCATATCACTCTTCCTCTTTTACAGTCACGAATCACGTGCCCGAGTTTATACACGTGTTTCCTAAACACATTATATATACACTCAGTCCCCTCTACAAGTCCTAGAAGTACGTAAGGGGAAATTCCGAGCATTCTGTATATAGATCCGATGGGGATGAAAACAGCTGGCGATTGTATTTGCTACTGTGCATATGGTTGCTATAGCTAGAACTGTAATAAACTTACAGAATAATATTTTGCTGCTACCTTCAGATCCGATTACATAACTGTTAAATACTAACAACAGGGCATTCTGTTAGGTTCTGGCATGTTTGCCACATGCAAAAATCCCGGTTTGACGCAGGCGGTATTCGAGTCCGGTTAACCGCGATGGGCGGCAAGTAGACCGACCACTGCACTATCGCGAACTCTTATTCACATAATACTCAAATTTACAAACAATAACGACTACGGTGGTGCAGTGGTTAGACTACTCGCCTCCTACCTAGACGAACAGGGTTCGGTTCCCTGCGGAATCGTTTCCGGATTTTCGCATGTGGAAATCGTGCCGGACGATGCCGCTGGTCGGCGAGTTTTCTTGGAGATCACCCGTTTCCCTCAACCTTGCATACCTGCGCTACTTAAAAAAACAATATTTAAAAACAGAATAACTATGCGGGATAAAATTCATGGATATTTGTAGTTTAGTAGTGTCTGGTTTCGAAGAAAACCAAACACGAATCAATTGGCTTTTTTTTTTTTTTGCGAGTGTGTCTACCCTTTCTGGGTTATGTGTATCACTTGAGTATGGATCTCTTCAGCTGTGCGAAATTATGTTTCGGATTTCACCAAATCAAGCGATAAAGGTTGTTCTATGATTTCTTCTACTGAATGTAATAAGTTGGTTATTCTGTAAAGTAATCACAAAACATCTCTATAATCAGTAAAGAGAACAGTGTATATTTGGGAGCAGAAATATAAAAATATTTTTTACCATATCAGTTAAATAAAAATTTTTCAAGAAAATTTCTTGATAAGTAGGAAGAAGTTCGCAGGTTATCGTGCTAGAGAATTTTTTCTTTCTATCGGTTTATTAGGAGTTGTGATGTGAAATTCAACTTCAAAAAGTTTCCCTTTCCTTCAGCACTTCAGATTTCTTTTGCCTTCGTTCCGTGGCATTCTTCGCTTTTTAGTTTCCAGTTCCCTGATACTTTCTTTATCTCCATTATTGTCCTTATGAATAAAACATCTTCCACATTCGAAATAACCGTTGTGGATTGTAGCCAGTTCGACTTACAATTTGAGGAATACTTCTCTTAACATTTTAATCTTTGGGATAAAAATTCGCGCGTTCAAGTTTCACATTCTCACTAAATAGATCGTGTGCTCACAGCTTGTATTTATTTATGAAACTGAGGTTTGCTGGCCAAAGACAATATGACAAAGTAAAATATGAGCTATTCCAAGGATGAGTCCTGATACCTTAATCTTGTTGCTCAGTTTGTATCCTCCCGTTCCATGTAAAATACAATATAGTTATTAAAAACTTTACAAGTATGCATAGGACCATGGCCGTAGAAGACAGGTCTGTACACTCGCCTATCAAACAATGTTAGCGAATTGTCCCCCTTATTGACTGATTTAGTACACGCAGTCACCGCAAAGCGCTGCAAGCAAACTAGTGCTATTAGCGTTGCTGGTATAGGGATAACACTATATATATATATATATATATATATATATATATATATATATATATATATATATATATATATATATATATATATATATATATGAACGTCAACGTCCCATTTGAAGAAAAAATTGCAATTTCCCTTCCTATGCTAGTAATGTCAAACATCACTACTTCGGTAGCAGCGCTCTGCGGTTGGGTTCATGAACTAAATGGGCCAATAAGGGCGACAACTTTTCAAACTAGTGTCCTGACCTATCTTCTACAGCCGTGCATAGGACGATCAAATGATATAGTCCATTCACGGTTACTTCCAACTTTTCTGAAGCATTGTGCTAAAAGTTATACTCGTAGCATATTTCTCCACCTCACGCAAACAAAACTTAACCGAATGTAGAAAACTGCACGAGAGGGATAGCGCACCTACCACATTCGTGCGCACTCCATCTAATAATATTTTGCAAAAAAAATTTTTCTTACTAGGCATTACCAACACACCTGTTTTTTTTTTCTGTTTATTTCAGAATGATAATAAATAAATTAAATATTATAATTTATAAATAAACCGTAATTGATAGTTTGATGTAAACAATAGTATGTTAAAACAAGAATAAAACTACTGTGATACATTACCCATTTAGGAAACAACTAAACACATCATGAATGGGGTAATTTTTTAGAGGTTTTCTTCCAAAAAATGCGAAGAAACCACGAGTATACTAGACCAAGAATTTGTTGGAAAGGAATGCTTTTATGGCTCGCCATTCCCCAGCGTATCCGAGTTCGTTGGAATGGAGGTTTTTATAAAAAAAAAGAACTAAATCTGATTTTTAACTTACTGACACAGATTATTTACGTCATTTAACTATCTGTCTACTATGACTATTGTTGTTCTCAATGGGCTCAATATTTAATATCTATGTCCATCTTAGTTAAATTCCTTATCAGTGTACCTACAAGTAGGCCTATATTGTTAAGTAAACAAATTCACACTCTTTATTTACACATATTTATGTGTCTATTGTAATCATTCAAAATGTTTTGCACTCACGCATCCAGTTCAATAGTTCCACCCGCCGATTTCACTCTTCACATTACCTATCCTCGCAGTCCGCTGACTTTACTCTCCGCTTTTGCCGCATCTCGACGCTATGTTAGCTCGTCTCTTCATCTGTCACTTAAGGTCGCACAATTCTCCATTCTCTCAGTTCTCGGAGGTCCGCCACAGCTTCAATAGTCTCGGTGGCCCGATATGGAATATTCCCAGCAACCTGAGTACCGCTTAGAGAGGTCGGGGCAACGAACCAGAACATCTCATATAAGCGCAGAAATTCAATCCGCTCAATGTCACGAGCGCGCGAGTTACGACACGCTAATCGCGGCGGCATCCCTCAGTAAATCGCCGCGTACTTCTCCCGTTACTGCTCTGTCCTTCGCTCGCTCGCGCGGGACGCGTCAAAGTAGCGAGCACGTAACATTAGTAAATGCTGGCTGTTCACGATAAAGTGAGCACTTTTGAAATCAACCTTATAGAAAAAACCACTACCCCTAACTGCATATATTTTAACGGGCGCAATGAGTGATATGTGGCCAGAAAAGTTGGCAACGATGGATGGAAAGTAGTTCCATATCTTAAAGTGAAATAGAAAGTGTTAGGTTACCATCTGTGATAACTTAAATTATTCCTGTTGCTCTATGTTTTCTTTTAATGCATCGGAGTGTATTAATTAGCATATATGTAAAATATTAACCTCTAATAATTTCACAGTTTCACTTGATCGACGCATGAATAAAGGGATAAGGCCCTTGGCAGTGTTAATTTTACATAAGGCAGAAGAATACACAACCTGTATACAAGTAGATCTTAAGCAAGGCTTCCAAAAATGTTCATTTTACCGTGAAGAATCTATAGGTATAATACGTTGCGACACTCAAGTGTAGATTACTCAAATGAACATTATGCATTATATCTTATTCTACCTAAGAATAACTTATGATTTGGACACTATAATGGCATTATAATGGCAGCGAGTCGACTGGTAATGAACTTTGTACAGTATAGTAAGCATGTCCGGTGTTGTGACCACCAAAATGACGGTTGTAAGTGGGAATGCTGAGATAAATAGAACTGATGGCCGTGCAGCCGTGCATAAAGCCTACTCAGTTCTAGCTTGTTTTAATATATGGATAGTATTTATCGCGCTCGAAAGTGTTCAGACTGAATTAAGAATAATGTCTTTTTAAGCACGTGCTTGCCTGCTGTTATAGGCTGTTCACTGTTAAATGACCACTTTTGAAAGCCCTGCTTAAAATCTACTTGTATGTACGTTGTGTATTCTTCCGCCTTACTCAGATTAACATTGTCATGGGCCTCACCACTTTACTCATGCGTCGATCTATTGAAACAGTATTATTATTAGAAAAGTAAATATTTTCGACATCTGCTCTTTTTGACTCTTCGATGCATAAAACAAACAGAAAGGGAAGGAAACAATTTAAGTTATCACAAACGGTAATTTAATGCTTTTTATTCGACATTATGATATGGAACTACTTTCGCTCCATCGTTACGAACTTTAATGGGCGCATGTCACTCAGTGCTTCCGATAAAATACATGCAGATAGGAGCGGTGATTTTTTTCTAAGCTAATTTTCTTAAGTGCTCATTTTAACGTGAACAGCCTTTACTCAAGATAAATCATAGTTTCATTGCAATAAGTAAATATTTTATTGTTGCAATCGACGTTTGAGAATGAGGGCAGGGGCCGTTTGTAAAAATAACAAGCTCGATTTTTTTTTTTTTTTTTTCAAATCGCTTAAACTTTTTGTGCGTATTTCCATTTTACTAGAATCCACCTTCCTTATGTTTACATCTGCGTCATGCTTAGCGATGCAGAGATAAATATTATATTTCATCGTATAGCCTGGTTAGTACTTCAAGTGACGGAATTTGACTATTTGTGCTAATTTGATAAATACACGTTAGGTTAAAAAATGAAAATTTTAAATTACCGTGCCTTTTGCAATAACAGTTGTTCGCGTCACTACTATAACCGTCCCGACGTGCATGGGCGTACCTTGTCGTCAAATATATACCTACTCATCGACTACTTAATATTTGCGACGGCACATGCACATCAATAATTCGTCTAAGTTCAACTCGCCTTGGATTGCTGTTTCTACGCGAGGGTAGTGGACAATGTGCTTATAGTTTATTCACGGTTTCTACGGCATTTTTGAAGCAAACCTTTGAAAAATCTCCCCATGTATGACGTACTTGGTTGTTTCCAACATACGCCATACATCACAAGCGTTTTATACTAATTGTCTTCATAAAAGTTATTTTTTTTTCTGTTAAATATAAATGTTATTGATATTTTATCTCTAAATTATAATGCTTCATTTATAAATATTTTGAAGAAAAAAAACAGTGAGAAAACATGTGTGTTGGTAGCGCCTAGTAGAAATAGTTCTTATACAGAATATTCTTACAACAGAGTGCCCACGAATCCGGTGCGTTGCCCCTCTGGTGTAATCTTCCAGACTTAGGTAAGGTTAGTTTGTACGAGGCGGAGGAATATCCTGGAAGTAGAACTTTAGCAGGGCTTCAGAAAAGGCCGAAGATGCCGTGAATGAACTATACCTTTGGTAGCATGGAACCCGCTAGACAGACCATCTCGCTGCCGCTGCAAACGTTGAGTAGAGAATGACAAATGGCGCCGCGCCTCGCTAGTGTGCTGTTTCACCTTCCCTCCCCTGAACGTATCCATGACAACGTCAAGCCGGCCAACCAAGACGCCACCAGGGCAAGTTTATAAAAGGCTTGTGGTCTCCCCTGCTCGGGAAGAGACTCTATTAGGGAAGGAACTTCTGTGACGCTGTTTTATAGTAATCAAAATGTATGTAAATAATATTTTTATTACTTTGTATAGAATAATATATCTTTGTAGGAGATTTAAAGTCATTGGATTTAATTAAAAGTTTTAAAAAGATTTTGCAATCCCATATCGGTATATTTTAATTTTGCATTGGAAAATATATCAGAGTTTTGTAACTAATTTCTTTTTCTGTGCAAACCCGAAGTAAGTTGATACCCTTTGATGACGCACTAATGGTGGAGTGGGGGGGGGGGTCCCTCTATTCCTGACGTCATGCCTCATGTACACTGTTCAAATTTCTTGTATATTCTCAGAAACTTTTACGAAAGTATTCAAATTCTATCCGTAAATTAAAAATATGGAAATTCTCCCGTGTTTCCTACAACTTTGGGTTCCGGGAACGCAATATGACGATTCTTCACAGAGCTATCTTCGCCACTGAAACCAGAACATGGACGTTTCTGTTGCAGTTAGGATATACACACCGCTTGGACTTATTTATTCAGACATAAAATAGTAACATCAGACAGTTTCAACAGCTAGCAGCACTTAAAACGCTTAAAGATGACTAGACACGGTTGGTTGAGGAGGGGGTGGAGGGGGCGGCTCCACCACTGTTATATACCCATTTTTGGTGGTGTATAAACTTGCGAGCCTGACAATGATTGATGATGGTAGGGATTTATATTTATAATAACTCCCAATTAAGAAATAGAAATGAAATTTACTAACACCATTCAATGCACAAATTATTGTGATGTTAAAACGACAGGGCTTCATGAATAAGGGTCTATGTAACGGGCAAGCTCTGTCACACTAGCTGAAAGGCACTCACCCCCGATCACTGCTCGGAACACGCAGACCTCTGTGGACCGTCACTGACTGGCACCTTGGCCCACTGCTGTTCCGACCACCAGACTTCTCGTTCACGCCCCACCTTCTCCGACATCCTCTGTTCCCATTGGCTCTTACACGACGGCTGGGTGGAGTTACTGAGATGATTGCTGATGGAATTGTGCCCCAATCTTCTAAGTCAGTCAGACCTAAATTTTCTGCTTTAGTCTATTCACGGTTACTTTAGTCTTTTCTGAAGCCCTCCTAAAGTTCTACTTCCAGGATATTCCTCCGCCTAGCGCAAATTAAGCTTACCTAATCCTGGAGAATTACGCCATAGGATAACACACCACATTCTTGCGCACTAAGTGTAACAGTATTTTGTATAAGGGCTGTTTCTCACTAGGCGCTACAAACATACCCTTTTTCTTCCTGTTTTTTATTCAAATGATTTATAAATGAAGCATTATAATTTATATACAAAATATGAATCACGTTTCAATTTAACAGAAAAAAAGTAACATTTATGAACACAAGTATAAAACGCTTGTGTTACAGGGCGTATTTAGGAAATACATGGGGAGATTTTCCAAAGGTTTGATTCAAAAAGGACGAAGAAACCGTTAGTGGACTATAACTCCTGTAGATCACTGCACTTTCAGTCGTTGCGCCATTGCCCTCGTTATCTGCAGTTATAATTTATCAAACAAGCGTTGGCCACATTCCCGCAGAGCTTGGACTCGCATGCGATGTCACATATGTAACATAACTTATACTCAAAATTGTTATGAGGAGGTTGTAGCTTCGTGGTAAGACTCACGGGTGCTCAGACTTTTAATTCTTTTTTTTTTTTTTTTCAAATATAGCTACATAATAAAAATATTTTAACTTTTTCAGATTTATGTTTTATACGCAGTGAAACACTCACATTACGAAATAGGAAGATTTTCTCCGCCATGTTCTATTCTAACCGGAAATAGGCACAGAACATATAAACAGATAAGCAAATAACGGGGAGGTTCTGTGAAATCTCGGGGAGTTTTGTGAAATTTTCGGAAAACTTGTTATTGAAAAGCAACGCGTCTGTAATTTTTCGGAGACGTGTGAAGACATTTTTTAAAGGGGTATCTTCCATAAAATGACGGGGATTTTATTTAAGTGAGTGTAATGGGGACCCGGCAGATAGCTCGCCATTGGTTGCAGTAGGTACTTTCCGTATCCACAGGCTCCACGATGGTTATTGGCTCCTGCTATGTGTACCGGGAATGTGCAGCAAAATACAGGAAATATAATGAATAGAAGCCATCCCCAACTGTTAGCTATTTCGAGGTAGACAGTTGTAATGTTTATATAAGAATTTTAATTAATTATATTTACAGATGATTGTTGAGTGAAACGACGCCTCAAGTTGGTTAGAAAAGGTTGAGTTTCCAATAGCCAAATTTGTTTATTGAGGCCAACTCGAAATTTGCTTTTAAGAAAATTGGCAGCCATTTTGAAAAAGTGGTGACCATATATTTGTTCTTCGTTGCTGTATATTTTTATGTTCAACTAGCTGATCCCGGCGAACGTTGTTCCGCCTGTTTCACGTTCTATTTTGCCTTCTCAATGCACCCTCTCTATTACGTCTGGTTCGTCAACCGATGTTTGACCGTGGTATCGCTGGCATTTTTCTCTTTTAGATCAACAAACATTTCCTGCAAGTATGAGCAAAATCGGCCCATAAATATAGAAGTTAGACTCCAGCACCACCTATCGGAATGAAACATAACTAAAAACCTTACTCGCCACCTCAATAACATATGGTGTGAATATGGTCTCAACTGGTCCATCGAGGTCTTCGTCGGCCCGCCGAGTGCGGGGCTCTAGCTGGCGAGTGGAATCCGCCCTAGAGCAGAAGAGAAGCTGACTGCAGCATAAGTATTGGTTTCTTCGGAGATGGTAGTTGTGGGACTTAGAAAATTTGATCTTCATGTAATATTCCTGTGTCGAGACTTTGAAAATTGTGTGCCTGTTGCAGTAGAGAACTTAGTTAGTTTCGGGGCCAAGTGTGTTTGGACTTTTCGCTTCAAGTAGTGCTCGTGTGTCGAGACTTCGAAATTTTCGTGTTAGCGGCAGTATAGGACTTAAAAATATTCGGGGCCGAGTGTGAGTGAACTTATAAAATTTTTGGCACTTATAAAAATTCTGCCCATAAATGATTTGCGGACTTATAAAAGTTACACTTGGTAGTGTGATGACGCTTTGTAATCCCGCTTGATTGCAGAAAATAACTTAATGAAGATGAGTCGGCGGGACTCTAGAAAAGGCTGTAGTGTGTCGCATGGACTTGAAATTAATTGGCTTGGCCAGGGACTATTGTGACATTTTGTGGAAGGAACTGTAGTTAGCATTTTTGTGCTCTTAAAGCGTCGCATGGACAAAGCAAATTCAAGTGAGGATTGGAAGCAGGTCGTGGCCTGGAAAAGGGACCTTTAGTTTAAGCATAAATCCAGTGACAGTGTGAGCGGACATTGAGCGTGAGCGAATGAGTTTATATGGGTAAAAGCAGAACTTGGCCTTATTGTGGAGCACAGCAAAAATTGGTCGTTTTAGCCCTAGTGAAAGGAAGTGTTTGCTGGGAATGATGCGACCCGAGGGCGGAACTTGGGCAGTAATGTTTTCTGCTATCCTGTACGGTGGCTTCGTGAAAGTAAGATTTGAATTCGTGCCCAGCGATTCCGTGAAAGTGGTTGAAGGTCGTCTGCTTACTTCGCGAGGGCCACTTAGGAAGTGGAGCCAGTACCCAAAGCTCGACAGGTCGTTCGAATTGGAGAGTTTAGGAAGTTTATGGCAAGACTTCCCCAGACCAGAGACGATTACCTCGGTGTTTTGTGATGATTTCGAGAGTTGTAATAAATACGATAACAAAGAAAACAAAGGTGAAATTCGGCCAGGAAGAGGAGGCTACTATTATTGTAATGTTACTAGAAAAATAACCAGTTTCAATGTATGATATATTCTGTTGCGTTTATTTAAAAGGAGTTCAATTTATTCTCTCGGGGAGAGTGGGTTTAGTATTGTGTGAGGATTATGTAACAATAATTTAAAACGTGTTTAAAATGCCTTTAGGCATGTTATTGCTGAGTTTATTTTAAGTGCTTGGAGCACATAGGAAATTAATTGAAGTTAGGGTATGAGTGTGATATTTGATTTGGCCAATGTTGTCAAAATAAACTTTTATAGTGGCTTGGAAAGAAGTTTGTGAAAGAATATTGTACTCATGATTCTGGAGACTAAATATCATTGTGGAAATATCTTGTACGAATATTATTGAATACCGAAGTAAAAAATTTGTAAAAACGAAATGGTTTTGGCGGTGTTCTGAATGCTGGTAGTGTTTGTGAACTCTCCTTCTCCCAAAACTACACGCACATATGGAGCCTGGCACAAGCTGCTTAATCTAGCGACACATTTCTGAACCTTTCTTCTGATAATGTGTTTTGAAATAATTAATGATACCCCATCCTCCTTTTCCCTGAGTATAAGCTAGGGCAGAAAGGGAGAGTTGGGGTAGTGGTTAGGCCACCAATGTCGAGGCATTGTAGGGCTATATATGTATGTATATATAATATAGCATATGGTATAAAATTCATTTTTAAGACAGTAAAGGGGTGTAAACGCAATAACAATTTTTAGTGGATGTTTATATATAAGTAGTGTATTATTTTGCTGATATGAATACTATTTTGTTCATAACCGATATTTATTAAATATCGTTTCTTATCAAACTACGTTATCGCGTGAGGTGCAACATGTCTAGGTCTCATTGCAATTCCACCCCAAAAATAAGTACAGCTATTATCAAAGATAATAAACATTTATATTAAATCTGTGAATGAATCGATCTGTACATAAATTAAAACAGTTACAATTAAGTTAAATTCCAAGCCTAAATCACGATGCGAAGAAATCACTACCAAGGAAAAATGGAAAAATTACTACTGTTAGGATTTATAGGACCTGGTAAGGGGTTTTACAAATGTTGTCCGTTATTATACAGGATATTTCACTAGCTTCCATACCACTGATGTTCGCTCATTTGTACCAATATATTGCCCACAACTTAGTGAAATACGCTGCGGAAAAACCTTGATGTATGAGAAGCACCATGACGCCATTGGAGGTGGCGTTACTCTCTCTACACGATGTTCGGAAACTAAACGCCCAAACTACGGGAGGTGATTCCTTATGAAAAATAAAGACTAAAATATGCAGGACACCTTATATCTAAACCGAATATTAAAGGAGATATGAGCCTGTGAATATTGGAGTTTGAAAAAAGTATTTTTGCTGAATACCTTGTACAATGCTTACAAAGTCCGCAGCAAAAAAAGGTGAATTATGCTTCCCATGTTGCAGGGCCACACGCGTGATGCTGGCAGTCCTCGGTCTGTGCGCACTTTTAGGCTTGAAGACGTGATACGTCAGCACATCAACAACGTACCCTCCGCTAGTAGACCCTCCATAGCGCGCCACATGGGCGTGTACCTTTCAACCGCGTGGGACGCACTGTGCGTAGATCGCCGCCATCCCGACCGCTGGCAGGAAAGTACAAGGCATTCAGCGAAAGTACGTTTTCAAAACCCTATCTTTACAGGCTCATACCTCTTTTAATATTCCGTTTATATATGTATGCGGTGTCCCGAATATTTCTGACTATATTTTTCATAAAGAATCACCACCTGTAGTTTTGGGCGTTTTATTTCCGAACATTCTGTATATGGGCTGTCCACGGTAAAGTGAGCACTTTTGAAAGCCCTGCTTAAGAGCTATTTGTATGCACTTTGTGTACTCTTCCGCCTTTTGTATAATTAACATTGTCATGGGCTTCATCACTTTATTCATGCCCCGTTCAAGTAGAACTGTGAAATTTTTGGGAAGGTCAATAGTATAAAAATCTGCTCATTTTCACACGTCGATGCATAAAAAAAACAGTAAGCGAAATAAATAATTTAGTTTGTCACAAATGGTTACCTAACACTTTTTAGTCGACGTTAAGATAGGGAACTACTTTCCATCAAGCATTGCCAACTTTACTGGGCGCATGTCACTCAGTGCACCCGTTAAAATGTGCGCAGGTAAAGGCAGTGACTTTTTTTCTAAAATTGATTTCAAATGGGCTCAATTATGGTGAACAGTCTTTACCTTGCGTGGGTACCCGCGCTCGTCTGGACGATTCGGCCGTTCAACGCCAATCGCACGGATGTGTGTCTCTGAGCTGTTATCCCCAGCATTGAGACGAATCTGATAGTGGTTCGTGATTGCTATGGTACATTATGAGTTGGTACTCAGCGGAGCAGTGAGTGTTTATCGTCCGTACGTACCGGGAAACTTGAGCCAATAAAGAAGCGCCAGTGTCAATACATCGCACAATTTCGGGGCCGGAAATCAGCTGATGTATACGGTATGCGCGAACTTCAGGAGCCAAGAGCGAACATACTGTATTTAGTGGGCTTAGGAATCTGGAAGACACCGGGAATGTAGAATACGCTGGCGGAAATGTTTTGACGATAATACGTCTTTGAATTTCCAACCTTAGTGCGCGGCAATCCAGAAAATCCGATGATAACAAAATCTGGGGATACAGTTTGTTATCGCAGCTTCAAATCTGTCTTCTACAATCAAAATTCAATTACACCACTTGATTGCCAAATGATCAAAAATATGTTACGTTGGGTGAGGACTGCGAAGCATCCTTGGGGGGAGGGGAGGGGTGCAAATTTAAATGTGAGTTCGTTTCGCTGCGTCTCATAGCTTCCGCGTAGTATAACTTACGATTAAGAGAAGCTACGACGCTCGTTTAGGTTTCAATCGACAGCTCTCGCCAAGATAAATCTATTTCGGGTTTAAAAACATTTGTGTGGCGTGGTTATGGAGAAATTGTATGCGTTTAAGTTAAAAAAAATTAAGAAAACGTAACACAATTTCAGCCTATACTAGAAAAAAAAAAAAACCCCAACTCGAAATTCAGAAATCGTATACCGTTGGAAAGAGCATCTCAAAAGCAATCCATCGATATCAATAAAACCCCATATGATCGAGTGAAGCGGTGCCGGGAACGTAAATAAACATCAAGGTGTCCGAACGCGTCAACGTAGACGTATTCACGCAAAACAAACGGCCATGTCCCCAACACAGACAAACTCAATTTTTTCCAAAAATAAATGGTTGTTTTCATAGGGCCGAAATCTACTTAGTGGCCCCAACAATATATTTGTTTGAGTAAACAACATTTGAAAAACAACAAAAATTAACTTGGTTCATCTAATAAAATACATGACTGAGTAAACGAAACCTGTGTTGAGCCAAACGCATTTAGACTGCATACAAAATAGTTCGTTGAATCATCCGTACGTATCTGTTTAGCCACTCATTTGTTTGCCATTGAGTTTGTTTGTACATTTGTGACAATTAGGATGGTTTCAGTGTTTGTTAGTGCATTTATTGAACTTTAATAGCGGCACAAATAATTAATTTGGTTGCGCCAAAGAAACTTTGATTCAATAAAAACTGTATCTCAGTGTAGTAAGCAAGCACTGGCATTGTTTTCATCAGTTCGCCAGCTGCCGTCGGCGGAGTTTCCGGGATGTACTCACCTGCTACGTCCGCCACGGTGGCCGCAGGTCCGCACTTCACGAAGAAGTTGTAGAAGGTGACCATCACCAGCCCGCCATTCTTCGCCTGAAACATACGTGGCCAGAAATGACGTCACGAGGACACAATGAATACACACTGTCCACACGTTTCCACGTTGGAAGTGAGAGTGTGAGCGAGTGAAGAGATTTGCGCTGCTCTTAACGTCGAGGTCTTGAGAGGGTGCAACGAGGTGGTTATGGAGCAGCGCCGGAATGCAAGGGCGGGGGTCGGGATAACCCCGAGAAAACCCGCCGGTCAGCAGCATTGTTCGGCATTCCGGGAGCGATCCCGCCGGGAATCGAACCCGGTTCGCCTAGGTGGGGGCGAGTAGTGTGGGTGATGCTTTTTGAATAGAAATAGAATCTCTAGCTTAAATTTCGGGCGCCCAGACAAACAACCATCCTCCCACAAAATAAAGATGAATTTATACAA
Source organism: Dryococelus australis (assembly GCA_029891345.1). Classification (NCBI taxonomy): domain Eukaryota; kingdom Metazoa; phylum Arthropoda; class Insecta; order Phasmatodea; family Phasmatidae; genus Dryococelus; species Dryococelus australis. The sequence continues at coordinate 332,074,933 of CM056995.1, read as the reverse complement.
CTTACATACTGTTTGTTAAACTGCAGTAGCCATTATAGAATTGAACACTCTGGATGGCTGTACTGCTAAGTAGAATTAATGAAATAAATTTAAAAAAAGAAAGTCTTTCCACTACACTACCCCGGCTCCCTACCAAGATAAAAACTGTCTTTGGGTGGCTGTGCGATTACCACACCACTATCAGGGTTCGTTCCCGGGGGGGGGGGGGGTTAAGGGGGGCTATTCGGTATATAATTACGGATATAATTTGTATACGAAAGAGGCTAAAAAATAAATTTTCAGTGAAAAATTTTTGGCACAAAAATTTAGATACGGGGCAAATAATTTTAAAATGCGAACGTGCAGCACTGTCTCATTAAATTAAAGGATTAAAATGGAACAACAAAGAGAGTTCTCGTTATTTCAATGCCTTTCACGTATTACCTATGATGACGCATGTGATACACGGTCCTGGATCGTCCTTGGCACGTGAAATGCAGTAGGCACATCCAGCCAGACGGCACCCTTAATATGATTATACTTTAATGTAGTATTCTGTTTTCAATAAAGAAAAAAACTCCTGTTTTTGTCATTTGAAAAGGTCATTAAAACATTATTTTACATACATGTAGGCCAATAATCATATATATATATAAACAGATAACTTAACTGTTTTTAGAAATTATTTATGTTTGCTGAAGTTATAGCCATGTTTATGTTCGTAAAGATTTACACTAGCTACAAATACTATATTCATATTTACTAAGAGCGAACCTCCAATAAATTCCAAAATCGAAACAATAAAAAAATGCCTAAAATCAGCGAATTTCGCTGAAGATATGTTGAAACTGCTCCGCTTGAATTAATCGAATTCTACTGATAATTTTAGTAGCTGGTAATCACTGATAAAACAGTGATGTCTACTGGTCCCTAGTGAATTTCACTGGCCTGACAGTAAAAACCTCTGGGCATTCCACGTATTCACCAGTATATAACAGTTGATTGTCTGAATATCTAATAAAATTATTATATTTATTGAAATCGCTGATTCGGATTTGGAGTAAAGTGTCGAGATTTGTATATATATATATATATATATATATATATATATATATATATATATATATATATCAGTTTCTGGCATCTTTGACGGGGCGTAGCAGAATGCCGAGGGGTGAAAGGCAAACGGCGCAGTGGACGCCCGCATCTGTGGGCCAGCCTCATTAAAACGTCGGTGAATCGTTCTTGACGAGAACCGACAAATGCATCAGAGACCCCACGGACTGCAGTATCTCTCGGGATGTGGTGCCACGTTCTGTTCTCCACCTGTAGTGCGTCTTGCATGGACGGCACCTATCCTACGTATTGTACGACCTGTGCATACCCACGCCTACACACATCGAGCCACAGTGTCGACTGCACGGCCAAGATGAATGGCGATACCACGCGGCGATCCGACAGTCCGGCTTCTTGCTGTCCGACCGTGCGAACGCGATCAAATGGGCCAGGGTGGCGATGATCTCGGCCAGCACGACGCCGTGGCATATTGGTCAGTATTACAGTGATATTTCTGCGACGTCACTTTAAGGCCGAAGAAGAGTGACTGCAAATGTAGCATTGCATTCGGATGAACAACAATCATAACTCATTAGAAAGCAGAACATGTACTAACAAAGTTGTTAGAAAAGTACTATATAAGTTGCGGTTAAAAGAAGAAAGCATATGCTTTTTAACACTGAAAAATACTTCACTAGAATTTGCTTTTTAAATGTTGAAAAAAAAATCAAATTACAGAGTTTATTTGTAATGAAAATTTAAACTTATTTTCATTTTGGATGCTTCAAAAAAAAAAAAAAACCCCCTTCATCGAGCAAGATCTTCACAACAATTACCCTCATCGTATGTAATATAAATATTAATGTTTGCTAGTATTTTTAATAATTGATTTTACGTAAGCCAATATAAATTACTGCTTATTGGCCGTGTCAAAGAAACAAGCGCTATATCGACTAAAGTACAGCACGCAATTGTTTAGTCTGGAACACCTCAAACCGAAAATTAAAGTGGATCTGAAATGATTAAAAGATTTAAATAAGCAAATTCTAGCAAAACAATTTACAGATTTACAAAATATACATTTTCGTCTTTTATGAGAAACTCCTTTGCTGACAATTCTGGTGGTGTTTATAGTACTTTGTAACGAATTCTGTATGCTGTTATTGTTGTGTGCAGTGCAACGCTGAAAGGCGCTCTACCTCTACCTGAACCATTTGCATTGCGCAATTTTTACTGTATGTGATCTCGATTTCATTGCAAATGGACGATGCCTTATGGGTGTAGTGAGTTCCATGTCCAGCATAGGTATTGTATCCTTGACTCGTACAAATCGAATTTTCGCAAGTGGGAATCGTGCCGGAACGATGCAGCTGGTCGGCGGATTTTCTCGGGGATATCCCATTTAACCCTTCCCTTGCATTCCGAAGGTGCCCCATTCCCACCTCGCTTCAACCTCATCGGCTCTCAAGGTAAGAGCTAGTGTTAGCAATGTACCATAATGTCCCTATTTTCTATGTTAACAAACACGACAATTGCAATAATTATAAATCAAATATAGAATAAATTCGTAACGAAGTAAAGCCTTTCTCTTTTGTAATTCACGTAGTTGGACATTTAAATTAAAAGTTACCTTATAGAACACTGCTCTCCTAGACGCGCGTATTTACCCTATGCCAAACTCTCCCATAATGAATTTAATATTATTACTAACCTGAGTACAATAAACCATATTAGAACAGACCTGTAAAATTCGCGTTATTATTTAGGGACACGTTAAACTCCAAACACATGCATCTCAGCAATAAGTTTGTCGTTGGAACATACTTTATTTGTCACGCCCTGGGGTAATTCCGCGCCAGTAAATAAACACTTCACATTTGTGTGGTCCAATCACGCGCAGTCCGTTCTGAAAGGGAGATACTTCACAACTATGCAGCAGACAATGGGGAAACGGCGCCGGCTCCAGTATATACGGAACTGCGAAATTTTACCTGATGACAAATAATAACGGAAAACATTGCATGTCTCTCTACTTAAGGTGGATTGGTCCCCGCCATCTTTGATTTATTCATAATTTCGCCATAACTTACATTTAAGTTGGTTAAAGAAATTTTTCGCATGTCGCAACATAAGTAATAGCTTCTCAAGCTTTATCGAGTTGTTAGACTTTCACTGCCTTTAATTAATTTTTTTAACTGTTTACAGCTGGGAAGAAGTAAGTGAATTTCCTGCTGGCTTTTACAGCAGATAAACTATAAGCTGTTCACGGTAAAATGAGCACATTTTTAAAGCCCTGATTAAAATAATCTTGTATACACGTTGTGTGTTCTTCCGCTCTATATAAAATGAACATTGCCATGGTCCTCAGCAATTTATCCAATCGTTTGTGAAGTGAAACTGTGAAATTATTAGAAAAGTAAATATTGTACAAATCAGCTCGTTTTTAAACTTCGATGCATTAAAAAAATGCAGAAAGAGAGAGAAATAATTTAAGTTATCACAAAGTGCTACCTAAAACTTTTCGTTCGACGTTAATATATAGAACTACTTTCCCCTCCATAGTTATAGGCTGTTCACGCTAAAGTGGGAACTTTTTAAGGCCCTACCAACAGGCATTAACCACTAATAAATATATCTTATTGCAGCCCCAGGCTTTAAATTTCGAGTGTGGTGAATGTATTCATTGTGTTTATTGCTCACATCGCAATGTTTATATTAAATGTTTGCAGGAAGATGAAATCGGACGAAAGGAAAAATCTAGAAGCGCCTTAAATTAAAAAGTGCTCACTTTACCGTGAACAACCTATACAATCTTTACTGGAATCATGCCACTCGTTGCGCCCGTTAAAATATACGCTTTTTATCTAAAGTTGATTTCAAAAGTGTCCATTTTGTCGCGAACAGTCTTTAACCACAGTAGTCAATCAATGCCAACTTCAGAAAAAAATGTGTCGCATCGTTCTGTATGATTCAATAAAAAAAATAATAAAAAAATTTATGATGAAAGGTTTTTGCGGAGGTAGTAATAATGCAAAGACTGACGATGTTGGACAGTAGTTACCAGGCGAAGTAGCACGTCGTCCGGGACGTTGCGCGAAGAATTGCAGAGCGTGAAGGCGGACGAGTGGGAGAAGATGACGGGCGCCCTGCTTGTGTCGAGCGCTTCCTTCATGGTGGACACGGAGGCGTGCGACAGATCCACCATCATGCCCAGCCGGTTCATCTCCAGCACCACCACCTGCAAAGACGACGATCCCCCCCCACCACCACCATCTTCTCTCGACACCGCCAACTTCTCCCCTCCCCCCCCCCCACATATTCCCCCTTTGCCCCTCGGCGTCTTGTCACGAGTATATATCGTACAGTCAATTTGTGGTTACCTCCAAACTTTCCTGAAGCCCTGGCGAAGTTCTATTTCCAGGATGTTCCTGCGCCTTACGCGAACCAACCAAGTCTAGAAAATTACACCGAAGGGACAAGGCACCGCATTTGTGCGCCCTCACTTTAATAACATTTTACACGAGAACTATTTCTTACTAGGCATTACCAACACACCTATTTTATCTCTGTTCTTATTTACATTAATTACAAAGAAATTTTAAAATTTATTACTATTATTATTTTAACAGAATTATAAAACGCTTCTGATGTACAACATATTCAGGAAACCACTAAAAGAGTCATACATGGAGTAATTTTTAAAAGGTTTGATTCAAAAAGTGTGAAGAAACCGCGAACAGACTATAAGTAGAGGCATAACAAATTCGCGAGTTCAATAACGTGCAGACTAGACTCTATGGTCTTATGCACAAATATGCAGATGCCAACTGTACATTGGTTGTCTGCTGTCACGATGAAAGGTGACGATTGGGCCACCGACCTACAGGAGTTGTCATGCACAGTGTGAACCAACGGCTTAAGTTATATAAACGCACGTGTTTTGAATTCTAGCTTGTCCCAAAATGAATCCGCGAATTATTCAGGTCACTAACCATAAATTCGCATATGACATGTTGTAGAATAGGTAAAATGGACCGCAGCACCGCGCAAGGTCAGAAGCTGGCACCATAAGGGACAGCGTCTTTCCCTGAATTATGTTATGGGTTTCTGCTGCCACGCCAAAATTTTATAACTGGTTTTTGCTTGTGCCACGGACTCGCTGAAAATATTTCCTTGGGTTCCAAACTGTAAGTTGATACAAGAAATACGTGAGCAAATGCTGCACCAAAAATTCCCTCTCTTGCGACACACGTAATGGAAAATAAACATGCACTTTAAAGAGTTAAGATGGTAAACTGTTCAATAAACAGCTGATCGGTTAACACTGATAACTGCTTCAGTCAACAACTACTCAGTTGTCACCGTTAAATGGCCTATAGGTGGAGACCGCCAAAATTCGTATTATTATTCGGGGACAAGTTAAACTTCAAACATGTGTACCTTCGCAATAAATTTCACATTGGACAATACGTTATCTGACACATCCTGGGTAACTTTGCACCAATAAATAAACACTTCACAATTGTGTACCCCAATGAAATGCAGTTCAGTAAGAAAGGGAGTGGCTTCACGTCAATGCAGCAGCCAATGGGGAAACGACGCCGGCTCCGGTATATATATTACAGTACTCTGAAGTTCAGCCTGATGTCAAATAATAACGTTATGTCTCTACCTATAGGCTGTTCACGGTAAAGTGAGCACTTATTTAAGGCCGTTCTAGTCCGATTCTGCTAATTTGTACAATCTTTCCAATTGTTGATAAAAATAAATTGTCATATATTTTTTGTTTATTATGCCTCCTGGGAAGACCTTAAAAGGTTCACACTTCACTGTGAATAGCTTACATCAACAGCTATACTTAATTGTATCTGTTTACTCGACATCTGTTCGATCAACATGGGAAACTGTCCTGCTTAGTCAACCGTTAAAACCAACTGTCTGTGAACACATAACAAATTTTAATTAACAGCCGTTGAGATAATATATAGGCTGTTCACGATAAAATGAGCACTTTTGAAATCAACGTTAGGAAAAAGTCACTGCTCCTACCTGCACATGCTTTAACAGGCGCACTGAGTGACATGCGCCCAGTAAAGTTGGCAAAGAATGGAGGGATAGTAGTTCCATGTCTAACGTCGAATTATAAGTGATAGGTAACCATATGCGATAACTTAAATTACTTCTTTCCCTTTCTGTGTCTTTTTTAATGCTCCGAAGTGTAAAAATTAGGAGATTTGTAAAATGTTTACTTGTCTTATAATTTCTCAGTTTCGCTTGTCCGACGCATGAATAAAGTGATGAGGCCCATGGCAATGTTCATTTTACATAAGGCTTTCAAAAGTGCTCAGTATACCATGAACAACCTTTAGTTAACTGTTCGATCACTAAGTTGAAATGTGTTTTCTGCTTGCTGAGCAACAAATACTTTTAAATCAGTAGTCAGTTATGTAATCGACACATTGTTAGCTAAACAAACATTTCACACTTTAAAAACAAGAAACCAAGTTAGCAATTCAAAAAGACAGTACGTTGACTAAGATAATCTGGGTCTAATCAAGGGAGTGACTACTTAAATTAACAGTTTCTCTAACCAGTCAGCGTTAAGTTGAACGACACACATACTACTATAAATTACAACATAATCTGTCAGATGTTAATCCATTCAAACGAACTGCAAAATAGTAATACAAAAAATTTTATTCAACATAGTTAATAGCTGTTTTATTAACCAACTGTTAACTCGACCCAGCAAACTGCTAATTAACTACTGGAAGATGTTACTAGTTGAAGGTAAACCGCCTATTAACTGCTACAATTAATCGTTTGTCAGACTGGTCGAATAATTTAATTGTTTTTAGATAAAATTTCATATGCTGATGGTTCGTCGACTGCATCCACTTCACTTATGTTTGCAATGGTAAGGTGATACTGACATGCGAGAGCAGTAGGTGCGATCTTGCAATGAGTTATGGACAATGGCGTAGAAAGCTCGCCCTTTACTAACGTGTTTAGTTCAGCTGATAACTGTAGAAGCACGAATGTACTGTATCTGGTAACGTTACTCATGGGAAAAAATTCTAAAACATCGACTACAATGGGGACAGAGTAAGCAAAATACCAAAACTCTCACGTCTACGCGTATTGTATCTCAATATTTTACGTCCTTCGCCAATGCAATATAAATATGCGAACATTATTATTTTCTTTTGTCAGAAATCCTTTTAGCAAATACTAGTTATGGGAAACTAAGCATTTTTTTTTAAAACACAAAGCAAATAATGACGTTTTAGTAATTTTTGTGCTTTTTAAATTTTGTTGATTAGAAGAAAAGGAAATTGCAGTATTTATTGTCAAGTATTGGTTTACTAAAGTGCATCGAATACGGCTCGTAGTAACGGGTCAAGTTTCCATGCTCGGCGAATAAGCCAGCCTCTGCGACATCTGTCCTTTTAAGACAGTGTAAATGGTGCAAACACCGCATGCGAAAGTCCGGAAACGGCAGTTGTAAAGCAGGCTGAGCGCACGATCTTGGACAGGAAGGCTCCACGCTTTCGAAATGCAGCATCGTTTGCCACGTGGGTTCGGCACCCGAGGGAACTTCCGGCACCTGCGGTGATTCATCTCGTACGAACCTTGCCGAAGTTCGTTAATCCCCCGTAGCCCGGGAATGTTGGCCGCTGCTCCACAGAAGAGGAATGCGCCCTGGAACAATACCATAACAGTGTTTTAAGAGAATTAACTGCAAGAAACCTCATAAGCTACAATTGTTGGTGTTTCGTTATATTGTTTTCTCGTTATTTTCCCAGCCCTTATACTTCTTTCGAGATAAAGAGCCTTGGATTGCAAAAAAAAAAATAAATAAAACTAATTACTTTATATATTTTTGTACACTCGCGGAAGTAACAAACATAAAATTGAGATATTATTTTTTGTAAATTAAAGTATTACAATATGAATTCTTTCAGAGTATAATAAAAGTCCATACCGTATTCAGGAAAAGATAACTTGCACTTAAAAGAATATACTCTGTTTCATATAACTTCAATAAAACCTGACAGGCGTGGTGACCAACTTATACAGAATGTAAACAGTAAACTCCCCCATTTCCAAAGTACTGTGCCAGTTGGTGGTTGTTGCAGGATGCATGTTATTATGTTGGCGCTCTTGGCGGTGATTGAAAAAGGAAATAGTACCCGGAATTAAAAATTATACTGTGGCAAATTAATGATAATTACAACATTTATGGTTAAAATTACGCTCATAGAATAATGCACAATTTTTCTGAGTTATAGAGCAAGGGCTTTAAAACTATTTAGAAATATTATGGTAGAGCATGCGAACATCACGGTTATGTGAAAGGTTTCCACCAATCTCCGTTGAGTTTGTTGTCTGTGGTCTCCAACCGTACCGTGAAAAGCCGTTGTTGCCATTGTGCTCTCTTCCGTCATCATTTATCAATATGCGAGAATTCTTTGCTGGTGATGACGGAATACCATATATGCAGTTAATTAATTTTGTGATCACATATTTCATTAAGTGTAGTTCGTCGTAGATGCCTTTTTAGAACAGTCTCCGCAGTGAAATGAATTATCGACATGTGTCTGCAGCTTTGTAAAATGGTTTGTTGTGTGGTGTGGTCCGCCATTTTCTGTGACCAGCGCGAAGCGAGAGTGAAAAATTATTTTCGTTGTGAAGTTTGAATTTGTTGGTTTGAAGAAATAGTTCAAGTGTTTTGTTAGTTACATAAGTCAGCAAATAAATTATTTCGTATCATTAGCCGACACGTGATTAATCATCCAAAATTTGGTGTGTGTTTAGGAATTACGAAGTGAACAGCAAGTCTGTGTGTTTTGTAAGTAATGTTTTCCTAAATTGTTGTTAGATTATTTGAAATGTATTGGACTTTTATTTGATTGAAACTCTAACGGTTTTTTTTCGTAGGAGTTAAATTTGCTTAACATGTTTACAATGTGCATTTCGCACATCGGTATTAACAGTGACGTATTTATTACGTTTTGTTCGTGAGGAATGTTTTCAAATGTACGTGGTCTAAATAAGCGCCCTTTTAGAGTAGTTCATTATATAAAAAATGCAATGATATTTGTATGTTGAGCATTTCTCGCATCGGTACGAACAGCGACACAATTTAGTTCTTTCGATGAAGTTAAAACTATTTAGTTATAGTAAATTGATTGCTATTTCCGTACGAACAAAATTTTCCAATGCATCAACAAAACAATGCAAGTTCAAAGCGCCACTCTCTTATAAGAGGAACAACAAAAAAATCACGTCTCACGAAAGACGTAAAACTATAGTAGTTCCCCACACCACCAATAAAATAAAACAGAACCATGACTATTATACTATGTGAACATAACAAAAGTAAAAGAGTTGGGCATTTCTTTTCGAGAACTGCCAAAATTTATGAACGGTTTATGAAACAGAGTATACCATTAATTTCCCCTCAGTACATGAGTAACCATACATAGAAAATGGCTATTTCTTTTCTAAACTTATGATTGTAAAATTTTTTAAGTGCATTTTTATCTTTCACTTTATCTCAATATTTGGTACAAATTTGTATGTTTTAAAATAGAAGTGTTCATATCAGTATATATTTTTACAAAACTTTTGATTTTAAATTTATGTTACCCGTAACAGAAAATATGTGCTTGTAGTAAAATGATAAATACGGAAAATAATTTTTATTTGCCCAAAATATTCATATTTATACGTAAAATGTAACATTTACAAGTTTAAAAGTGTTAGGCCTAGGTATAAAACAATATATTTTGTTTGGTATCTAACGCCTCAAGTCTTTAAATCAGGCCAAAGAATAGTCCTCATTGGATCAGCCAGTATTTCATTTCAACAAATGTGGAGACACGGTGCTCCATAACATTATTTTGAAGCTGTCGTTGCTCGTTAATGATATTGCTACAAAGGAACAGACCACAAAAATTTGTAACTGCAGGTAGTGGCAACTTAAATGAGAGGCCACTGTCAGTTAGTGGAAGGTTGTCTGAATATGTGAAGTGAAGAGATTTGGGCGGCTCTTAACATCGAGGTCTACAGAGCCGATGAGGGTGATTGAAGTGAATACGGAGCTGTGTCGGAATGAAGGGGGCGGCCGACCAACGGCATCGTCCGGCACGATTCCTACTTGCGAAAATCCGGTGACCCGGCCGGGGATTGAGCCCGGTTCGCCTCGGTGGGAGGCGAGCATTCTAGTCGCTCAGCCACCGTGGCCCCGTCTGAATATGTATTGTTTTATTTACTGTTTAGAAAAAGTCTCACCTGAGCGCAACTGGCGTCACACGATTGATTCTCGCTGTCATGGATACACTTATTTCCCACTAAGTCATGGTAATACGTTCATTTCAGTTATAGGAATGATAAATTTCGTCGCTGAAATTGATATGTATAAAATCATTAATGAGAAATATTTGCGAACATTACTAATTATGACCCGGCCGAGGATCAAACCCTGTTCGCCTTGGTCGGAGGCGAGCAATTTAACCGCTCAGGCACCGCAGTCCCGTTATAAATACGGGTGCGCGAGTTCGGGAAACATATATTGTTTCAAAAACCTTTTCAATAAAGGATTATCCTATTCCATCCCCTGTTCTAGTAGACCTTTAATACTTCATAAATAGCATGTAATTTCGCAATTATTTTCTGTCGAAGGGTTTTTACGGTGCACACACTGATTTTCCTCCTACCATTGTATATCAGTTTAGGCCAGCTTGGGAGGTAACCATGGCACCAATTGCAGCCATGTAGTAAATCCACGAGAATTTTCCCTTGTAGTAAGAACCTTCCCTGCATACATAGGCATATGGGGCATAGCCTTGAGACGTACGTAGGTCGTATCGCTACACAGGATCTCCGATTCTCCTCCTAGTCTTAAGATAGGTTAAGAAACTCGGGATAGAGACAGATATTTGCCGGGGGATACATCGGCCGGCGCTTAGGAGACAATGACAGCCACGGAGATCCATCTTAGGGATGCCATGCACGAGACACTACTAAAATTAATGTATGTGCCGGGACTTAACTATCTGAACAAAGTAGGAATTTTCGTTTTTTTTTTTTTTCTCAGAAAAATTTAGGTACTTAAATTTATTTAAATTTTTTTTGGTGTTGCGTGTTTCACCATGACTTATACTTCTCCGAGAAAATCGAAATATTTTTATCTGGATTTGGCGAGAAAATAACCCCGATGACTGAGCCAACAGAAAATGTTAGGTATTTTACGTTAATGAAGTGAATACTTTTTAGTACTCGAAAGAGTAATTTCACGTAAGAAAGCAACAAAACCAAAACATATTGCAAAAAAAAAAAATGTTTTGTTAGAGATAGTAACGGAAAGTATCAGCATAATCTAAAATAAGCGAGGCATCAAGCTGAAATGTTACGAAGGCGAAAATAAATATACACGTACACGGAAAATTGAATTTTTGTGAAATGTTTTATCAACTCATAATGTAATATTACTAAGGGTTTAAATTTCAGTTTACTTACAGCATACTTTTCTAAAAGGTGAATAGTACAACTGAACACTTATTTAAGGAAAAATACTTATTCAGGCAAATATGCCAGAATAAAGTTGTACGGCGAAAATTATATCTTTGAAAATACAGACTTGAATTTAGTGTTATATATGATTCATACATTACTGTTATTTTTAATGTCGAGTTATAGTTTTGTTGTATTGCCCATCATTCTGATTAATTTTTAAATTGTTTAACTTTTACGTGTTTAACATCCAGGCTTGAATTCATAACCTCTAATTAAGTGCGTAGATCATACGCAGAGGTTAAACAAACTAATTATATATAAATACAATATATATATATATGTATATTTTAATAAAAGTTATATATAGAGAAAAAAATAACCCTTCAGTTACTCCTCAATACTATTGGATTAATTTTGCTACCGTTTCATGATTATATCGTATTTATTACTGTATAATGTTATGCTAATAATATACAAATAATTATTCTCTACCACATTCCAAACTTCTTTGCGAATAGTCTAAAATATTTCGTGATATCTAACTTATTTATCCAGATAAAGTGATTTTATCAAGCTGAATCGTCTGTTAAAATATTTTATCTCGATATAAAGAGAAACTCGAGATAAGGTGAGTGGTGGAACATAAAAGACAGATAATCGAGATAGTTTGACACTTGAACTTGCAGAATAAAAAATTATCTCGCTTGGTGAAAGCGACCCTTAGTCGTACGACGGGGAGTTGCCGTCACAAAGACAGGACTAAAGAGATATCGTGGAACCTACACTCTTCTAAAAAGTAAGTGCTTTCTGGGCACGAGCTGAGATTGTATTGTACTGGAGAGCAGTTGTGTCAATGTGGGCCAGGGAGCTGCAAATATTTGTCTGATTTTAGGATGAGTTGTTATGAAGTGATCAGGCCTTAGCTGACATTGAACCAGAGCATGAGCGCGATTGCAGTAATACCTTGCGAAAGACAGTTGCAGAAACCCCCTCCAACCTTCCAGTAAACGGGGCCAAAAATATTGAACAACACGCCCGATGTAGGCCAACGTAACTTTGGGAGTGGAGTCTTTTGTCATCGGGACAGCGGACCAAGAAGACATGAAGATGGGTATGTCCGGCCGTCGTTAACCGCCTCATACAATCAGCCTCCGACAACATGAATAAAGTGGGGACTTTCCAATTAGATTTTAATAATAGTGGCGCGTGGTAATAAAAAGATTCTTTTTAATAAGCATCATGTTATTCAATTTAAGCTCCCCCGATCAATAGTCACATAAATAGTTATTTTATATTCCTTATGTTCAATAAACCCCATATTATACTGTTGTGCTATATTTAATCATGACTCAATGTTTAGCTACGCCCATAGCCCCTTTCAGGTATGAATTGACATATAGCTAATTCGTAACAGAGTGCTGTTGTGGATTGAGAGAGAGGGAGACACACAGAGACAGAGAGAGACAGAGACACATAGAGAGACAGAGACAGAGACACAGAGAGAGAAACATACATAGAGAGGGACAGATAGAGAGAGACAGAGAGAGATACAGACAGAGGGACAGTGAGAGAGACAGGCAGAGAGAGAGAGAGACACACAGATAGAAAGAGACAGAGAGAGAGAGAGCAAGTGATCAGGAGAACACGACCAGCACCGCAAGATACTTGGTAAGGAGTACATCCCCGTCACTGGCCTGATTGTTTATAGGAGTGGTACAGTGGAGAAGCACAACAGACTATCTCGGTGGATCAGGTGATCAGAGTATCCTCGGCAGATCTCTTTAGTGAATGGGTGAAATCTACATCAGTGAGCACTACCAACACCTCAGGGTGTTAATTGAGGGGACTGATGGTGCGAGTGAACTAGCGTGTGTGTGTGTGTGAGTTGAATGTATAACAAATGCTAAGTACCATAATCCCAGTCGTCTCTAGGGGAGCCTCTCGTATAGGTCAAACGAAAATTGCAAAAATTATATGGCAAGTCTTTTGTACTGTATGGTGTTGATATTCAGCAAGTCTAATATTACAACTGTTGTTAGATGTTCTACATTTTGTAGATGAATTTCGATAATATTTGTGAAAGGAAAAGCAGTTTTATTGCCAGAATTATATTGGAAACTATAAATGGGTCTTTTCCATTTGCAGTTGCACACTACTAACTTCGGGAAAGCAAAACTACAGTGCCAAATTTCCTCTTCCTGTTTTAGTTTGAAAATGTTTGGAATAAATGCCCCCCATCACCCCTGCCTCCACCCAGTTGCTCTGTGGGTAGAAGAGGCGGAGATTGAGATGGGAAGTTGTAATGGATAAGAAAGGAGGTGAGAATCGACCACAACACTATCACAATGGTCAGAAAAATACGATTTATGATCAGTTTGAACGAGAACGCATATATTTTGTAAACTGTACAATATTTTGCTACAATTTACAGATTTAAATGTTTAACATATAACTAACAAAAATGTAACCTTGCTTCCGTTCTGAATTCTTCAAGAAACAATTTTTTCTTAAAAATAAAACACCCTTATTAAACAAAAATATGGCTGTACGTAAAAATCATTCTTAGTAATGTTAGTGAAATTTTTATTTACTAATTTAATGTACATTTATTTCAGTTTTAAAAATTATTTCTCGTAACATATAAAAAGAGTAGTTATTATGATGGCATTGCTTGATAACTTTTTTGCGTAATATATTTTCTGGAGCATCCACAATTCAAATCTTTATTAAAAACTACACAGACTCATCACTTGCATCAAACAAATTTAAATTACAAAATTTAAAGAAGGTATTTTACAGCCTTACGAAATATATGCATTCTTCTCTCATATGTAAAATAAATCCATTTCCTCACAGTATTGATAGGGGATGTTTTAGTTTTTTTTTTTTTTTTAAAGAGTTCTGCGTGTTGTACACTCGGGTACAACTATCCACTGGATGTCACACTTCTTCTACGTTATCAGCTGATAGATGTAGTGGCCTGAATGCTACACCCTTCTTCATTTGATACTGGTGTCATAATTGTTTCAACTTGTACACCCTACATTTAATGTCAGTTCCAATAATTAAAATATTTAATTTATCATTATTTACAAACAATTTTTCAAAATTAAATTTTGCTCTGCTTTGAAATACATAACATAAGCAAACCATGCACAGAAGTGAACTAAGAAAGAATGAAATGTATTGTCTTAATTAGTGTTAATACGTTCATAGCCAATTTATTTTTAACATTCCAAGAATCACATTCAAAACCCACACACACACACACACACACACACACACACACACACACACACACACACACACACACACACACACACACACACACACACACACACACATATATATATATATATATATATATATATATATATGTATATATATATATATATATGTATATATATATATACATATATGTATATATATATGTATATATATATATATGTATATATATATATATATATATATATATATATATATATATATATATATATATATATATATATATATATATATCCCCCGGATTGAAAAAAAAATGCTGAAAACTTTTCTTAATGTAACTCTTAGACACGAAAATGGGCAACATGTGTGGGGTAACACTTTTTTTTTTTGCCTATATTCATACATAAAAGTATAAATACATTCACACTTCACACTTTCTGAAGTCTGCCAAAATTGTACTTCCTGGATATTCCTCCACCTCAAAAAAAAAAAAAAAACAAAGCTTATATAAATATAGAAAATTACACCAAAGGACATTGCACCGAATTCGTGCACTCAGTTGTAATTATATTTTGCATGAGAACTATTTCTTACTAGGCGCTACCCCCCGCACATCTTTTCTCACAATTTTTCTTCGCATTTATTATAAATTAATTACAATAACTTATAAGTATAATACATATAAAACTTCAATATAACGAAAAGTATAATAATGTTATATTAACAGGTGTATAAAACGTTTGTGATACAGCGAATATTGAGCAAAGAACTTAACACGTCACACATGGGGCAATTTTTCAAAGGTTTCGATTCAAAAAGTGTGAAGAACTCGCGAACGTATTTTATGAAAGTTATACAAGTTGGAAATGGCTTGACAGAAGCAAAATATATTTGTCTTCTTACCATCCTGGTATAAACTAATCTGTGACTAGAGGAAGAAATAATGTTATGAGGTATTTGCGGTCAGCAACACGTGTGCAATCGTCGACTTACCAGGGAGTGTTGCAGGTATGCGTGAGAGTCATGTACCTCACCCCGAGGTCGTACAGTATCCTCAGGATGGCCAAAGAATTCCCTATGCTGTGACCTCCCTCCACGCCGATCAGGCTGGCGATTTTGTGAGCGTTGTGGGCCGCTATGATCTCTGGAAAAAATACATTTACTTCCCTCAGCGCTCCAACACGCACTGTATCCCCATGGATACGTACACTGTTAAAAACGTCCGTTTTTTTTTTCTTGCAAAAAATTTTTTTACGGAAACCGCGCAGTAGATATACGGAAACGCAAATCCGTGAACGACGAAAAACACAGTTAAGTCCGCAAATATAAATGCACGGAGAGTCTCCGTGTTTCCCGTAGCCTCGGGTTTCGGGGACGAACAATGCCGGAGTCTAACCAGAAAAATTATCGTTCCTGTGACAATTAGGTTTTCCGTGCTACTAACACATATTTTTTATTCACGCCACCAAGACCTATTATTTTAAGAATTGAAAGGTATTCTCAGGAGACTGTAGCATTTCGCAACACTTAAAATACACTAAATTTAATACAATATGAAAAAGTTGCTTATGCGACTCTAGTAGAAATACAAAAAAAAAGTACGTCATGTGTTAGAAGCGGTTCCCTGCCCTTATAGCTCAGGGGTGGGGTGGCCGACCTGTAGTCAGAGGGTCGCGGGCTCGCGCCCCAGTCCCTCCGCGGCAGATTTTCAGTTCGCTTGTTGCACTGAGGATTTGTCATCAAGCCGGTCTAACTTGAGCTCGTCGACACAACTATAACAACGACGAAAAACAAACAAAAAAAGTGGTTAGAGTCGTGGAGTTGAAAGTTTTGGACTCGGGTTCAAATCTTGCTCGAGTATAAAATATTTAAAACATTTTGTACACAGACTTTTTTCACTATCTCTTTTTATTTTAAACTGGAAGTACATAACACTAACTAGAAAATGAACTGATAGGTTCCGTGAAATTTACGGAAAGTCCGTTTTTGAAAATCATTGTGTCCGTAATTTTACGGAAAGTTTACGAACACCTCTGGATACATTTTTACGAGGGTTTGTCCGTAAAATCAAGGTAGGACATTTTTTAAACTGTGTACGGTGTAAAATTGTCTGATTGTAGCAAGGGGTAGAATAAAGAAGGGAAAACTGCGAAGAAAACATATTTATTAGTCGTATTTTGGCCAACCATTTAGTCCCAGCGGCGCCACGAATACAGCGTATGACCGTGTGTTAGGGCACCGCACCAACTACACACGGTGTAGTGCTGGGTTGAAGGAACTAAATAATACATTCTTAACTTCCTCAAGTGGTACTACATCATGTAAAGACTGTTCACGATAAAGTGCGCACTTTATAAATACACCTTAGAAAAACGTCACTGCCCCTGTATGCATATATTTTTTATGGGCGCACTGAGTGACAATCGCCCAATAAAGTTGGTATCGATGGATGGGAAGTAGTTCCACATCTTAAAGTTGAATAAAAAGTGATAGGTAGCCATTTTTGATAGCTTAAACTTTTTCTTTCGGTTTCTGTTTTTTTTTTTTTAATCCATCGAAGTCTAGAAATAAGCAGATTCGTAAAGTATTTACATTCTTAATAATTTCACAGTTCCACTTGACCGACAAATTAATTAGGTGATGAGGCTCATGGCAATATTAATTTTACATAAGGCGGAAGATCACACAACGTGTATACAAGTAGATTTTACGCAGGGCTTCAAAAGTGCTCATTTTATTGTGGACAGCCTATAGTAAAAGAGCACATCAATGCATACCACTCGACGGTACAAACATAAGGGACGGACCAGCGAAGGGGCAGTGGTGGTGTAGTAGTCAGACTACTCGCCTCCTACCTAGGCGAATCGAATTCGATTCCAGGCGCGATCGTTCCCGATTTTCACACGCGGGATCATGCATTCCGGCGCTGCTCCGTATCCACCGTGTCATACTCTCGTCGTCCTCTCAAGACCTCGACGTTTAAGAGCCGCCCAAATATATCCACACCACCCTCCACTTCGAACTAGCGGTTCACGACAGGACTTAACAACGCTTCGTTTAGGCGGGAGGTTCAGAAATTTCCACCGTCCATTCGCTCGCGTGCGACAGCACACTGGATAATGTTACCTTGCTCACTATTCAGCGACTCTTCACCAACTGCAAATAGTATTCGCGGCATGAAGTTTTATCACCATATATGCAATGTCTCCCGCTAGAGTCATGGGGTCGCTGTGACCAAACGGTTTGCCACAAATCTGGATTTACAATAACCCGACAGTCCGTCAAAACAGCCCCGACACCGACGAGCAATTTCATCAGCGAATCAGGAGCAAGGTCACCCCGACAAAATCGCAGCCCCGAAAGACCAACAGAAGAAAATTCTATTTCTACTTTCCTCGGGCGTCGGACCGGTCGGCCTCCGTTAGCAGAATAAAAAAAAAAAAAACATAACCATAACCTTACAAAACAAAATGTTATGCGAATTTCACTACTGTGGCAAACTTACAATTAAGTACATGTTATTCACTTGTACATCCTGGTTATCTTGTAACAACAAGGCTAATTAATTGACGAAAATAAATATTCCTGGAAATATAACTGCTCCAAAATCAAACGTTTACAGAGTTTACAAAGTTATCAAAATAAAATAGTGTAGAATTATAGGTGATTTATTTACACTCCATAGCCAGTTACTGGCCATTCTAGGATTCGCCGAAAGCCACGCAACACTCGTAGGAAGGAAACTGTCGGGTGGGTTTTGGTGGCAAAAATGGTCGGGATGTAACATCGTGTATGACTGTAGGGACGACCTCGTCGTAGCATTGTAAATCCATGATAATACAAAATGACCAGTGTATTTTCCTCGCAGTTTTTACTTATCTACACAGCCCCGATGTCACAATCCACCATTTGTTTTACACATTTTATAGGACGTAATTGGGGAGTGAGCAAGAGAGTTCTCAGCTATTCTCAACCGCTGAGGTATTTAGCCCCGACGGCGGTGAAACGAGGTGGAGGTGTAACAGCGACGGAATGCAACGAAGGGAGAAACGGGAGTGCCTCGAGGAAACCCTATGGCCAGTGTTCCCACACGAAAAACGAAGCCCAGGTCGCCATGGTGGTAGACGAGTAAAGTACACATCAAAAGTTTAGGATCACGCAATATGTAAATAAAACTTCAACTTTACATGATATAGGACATAAATCAATATCTTAAATGGAAAAATACGGTGGAATCACTTGATACTTATTTAAAAATACTTTTAGTGAAAATTAGGTAGCATACGAACACTTTTTGGTATTTCAGTAAAGTGTTTTCACATGTGTATTATGCACCTGACTTCAAAAAAAAATATTGTTTGATACACATGCCTTGGAAATGTCAAACTAAGTTGCAATTTCTCGTGTGTTTTGTTACACCTGCTCATTCCAACGATTTGCCACTTTATGTTCGGCAAAACTCCCCCCCCCCTTTTTTTTCCATCATTTTATTCATAACAACGCCACGAAACTTCCACTGCAACTGTATATCTCAACATGGCAGGCAATAATCGGTGAATTTATAATTTCCCGATAACAAACCTGCAATGTTACCTCTTGGGTGGAAAGAAAAATAACTAACACTGTAAATTTTATCTTGCTAGCTGAACTGGTAAGAGACATATTTAGTCTTCAAATCTGATAAATGTATAGCAAATTTTCTTTACTATGTGAATTACACTAACGGAAAAAAAAAATCAAATTTATTGCGGCCTTGGATTGGTTTTCTCCTTTGAGTGCAGGCGATAAAAAAATTATTGCACTAAATACCTGTTAGCTAACTGTGTGAACACAAAATTTTACACAGAAATTTGTATAATAATTCTACCTTTAAGTAACCGTTTCAAAAATTATAACTTGCACACTGTTTACCGACAGCAACAATGTTAGAGAATTATTGTGTAATATACATTGCACAAAAGTTGAAAGTAGCAAATTATTTTAACAAATTTTCTAATGATCTTAAACTCATGACGTGTACTATAGTTTTATTTATACAACCCTCAAGGGAATACACAATTTCCATTAGGTTATTACGAATGAAAATGTCCCCGGAGACTTGATGGCTCTACAGTTTGGCAGGAAAGAGTTATTTTGTGAAAGTTTTGCTTTCATGTGTAGTAGTAGGCATGTAAGTTAACTGAAACCTAGCTCCACAGTGTTAACTTACCTGGATTAATGAACCCTTGCTATCTGCCTTTCGGCCATCAACTGGGTGGCAGTAACAAGTATGAAAATCGATCAAAGCGGAACCTCTCTATGACTTTTTTTCCGTGATATTATCGCATGGAAGTCGCTATCCGAAGCTCCGTTGTGGAAATCGCTCTAAACCACAATATAGTGGCAGTAGCCGAAAGAAGATAAATGCGACTAAAATTGCCGTAATTGGACAATTGCTCGGGATTATTACATTTTCTTTGCGTTATGTCGTTCCTGTTCTTTGTTCATATACCTAGTTGGTTCCGTTGCTCACAAAACACAGCTATTCCATGGTCGCTATCGCTTGTTAACCACCGACACTGCTGCCAATGTGCCCTCGTAAACCACTCCACCATATTTACAAGTATGCTTATTTTTATAACATGGTTTCGTTCTTAACACGAAGTCTGGGCACACAAATCATTTTTCGCAGTCCATTGAAGTATAATGTCCTTTACGCCTTCTTTCATCTTTCAGTAGGTGACAAGCTTTCAGCACCTAAACGGATTATCACTAGAGACCTGAAGTATTCGCGGATTCATTTTGGGACAAGCTAGAATTCAAGATACATGTGTTTATATAACTTTAGCCATTGATCCATATCGTGTTTGACACCTCCTGGAGAACGCTGGCCCAATGCCGGTGTGTGTGTGTGTGTGTGTGTATATATATATATATATATATATATATATATATATATATATATATATATATATATATATATATATATATATAAAACTGCAGTGTAACCTGCAGGTAATTGAACTCGCGAATTTTTCAGGTCTCTAGTTATCACTTATTAACTGTTACAATATTCGCGAACCTTTTTCTTGTGCAAAATGAAACACAGGCACTAAAACATAATAGTCTTAAATGATCATTGAGGGGGCACAAACCTTTAAGGCAAACTGTATAAAATATTTGTATTTAGATCTACTAAAAAACTGACATTAATACAAAATTCTAATGTAGTTCTTCGCTGAACAAAGGTTTTTAATGCGCGAATGCTTCGTCCCCCTTGTTTACTGAGATTGGTAGAGATAGGAAAATTTTGCGAATTCATTTCTGGACAAAATATGCGTCAAACACTTATACAGTGAAGCCACCTTCGCAATTGGATCACCGTTTATTATACCCGCCCTGTACGCCTCTGAGCCAGTAGCAGACTTGCAAGGAAAAACCTTGCGAATCCCATAACTGCCAGGTGTGGTGCAACAGACAATGGACACACAGCTGAGTCTCCAGTATGCAGAGGACTGAGGAGTCTAGCCTACGGGTCATTGGGCTCGTGAAATATTCCTCTCCCTGGATATAGGGCGTGTCGTGTTATTACACTAACGGAACATAGACTGAATAGCTGTCAGGCACTGTGCTGCACCTCTTTATATATTTAATGCTGATGTAACGAGAACCCTTTGCTTGAGAGTGATACACTCGAGCAAACTTTATTTTTTGATTTTATCACTGCTGTTGATTGTATGTAGAAACCTGAGAAAGTCGCGAGTTCAATGACCTGTAGGTTTGACTTCACAGTCTTATATACGCTTATACAGATATAAACTGTTTATTGGTTGATTGTGGTGGTATTAAAAGGTGGTGGTTGGGAGCACAATTTATTGCGTGTTTGTTATTGACTCATTTATCTCCAGCAGGTGTCAAACAACACGTCGACCAATTACAAAAGTAACATGAACCTACAAGTGTGTGAATTCCAACTTGTCTAGAAATGAACCCGCGAAATTCTCGGGTCTCTAATTATATGTAGAAACAAATATGTTACAGCCCACGGTTATTTTAATGCAGTGAGATAATGGCACCACCTGTGATATTAAAAAAAAAAGGATGATATTACCAACTAAACATTCATACACATTTAGGCACTTCTTTCGACAAAATGCTAATACCACGCAGTCTCTGAATGTTTTAATATAAAGTAATTGCTTCCATTTTGCAAACCTGTCTCAATAATCTCTTTAGGCTTTCAGTCGTACGTTTTTGTCGCATTTAGCACACGTAATAATTTCACAATATTTTAACAGCTGATCAGGGATATACTACACACAATGACTTGGTGACTTAACACAAGTCGTTTTATTAATCTGAGCCTTTCTCAGTGTTTGGAAAATGTCCTTAACAATTTTTGGTGGTGGCAACTTAGTAACAGGTATTAAACTGTTTACATTAAAAATCTATTTTATAAATTTGTATTTTTATATAACGTATGCCATAACGCAAAAAAGCTAATTGTGCCAGTCAACTGTTTGTTGTAATAAACACGTTTAAGCAAATTTTGTTTCATATAAAAAAAAAAATTGTAACTCATATATGGCTTACCTCTAGTAGATGAGGCGAACTGCAAATGTTGTTGATATTTATCTATCAGCCTCTTGATCAGATCAATCTGCTCCAAGGTGAGTTGAACAGCATTCAAGTTCTGAGACTCGCAGGGGACGTAAGCTACCCAAAACTGAAACACATTTCACAAACATTTATTGGACAATTAAAAAATAATACATGCCGCTTATTAATTAGAACAGTTTTATGAAACGCATAGGCTGGGTTATGGGACGTTTCACGACATGACTGAATAACGAGCAATTTTGTAGAAGGTAAATGAAACCTTAATATACTGCCGTCAAATAACAAAATTCTTCAAGGACTCTGATTTATTTGGCGGCATTATTATCAATCATTGCCGGAAAATTAAATATGTGATATAGCTTATTCTGTGTCCGTAAAACCGTTTTAGTATAGGTCTCGAAAACACTCTGGTAGTCTAGACATGTAAAATAATCTATTTCCTTTTTCTCTTTCGTAAAGCTGAACGAGCAACACAGACCTTTGACACAATCTGTGTCCATTAGAGATCCCTAATATATGAATCCATCTATGGTCCTCAATAAACACTCTGGCATGTTGACAATAATATATTCCCAGTATTTCCACACTTTTCGAATGACACCTTCGGACAATACCCCCGTGTATAACGTGCTTAATTCTTACCCAAAACTCACGCGTATCACAAGCGTTTTATACTTCTGTTTACGTTAAAATATACCATTTTTCGTTTAGTTGAACTTTACCCCTGTATTTTGTCTATTA
Organism: Dryococelus australis; assembly: GCA_029891345.1. NCBI lineage: Eukaryota > Metazoa > Arthropoda > Insecta > Phasmatodea > Phasmatidae > Dryococelus > Dryococelus australis. The sequence goes on along the minus strand of CM056995.1, from coordinate 332,051,812 downwards.
ATTATACAATTTAGTTAAAAATTAATACGAATGAAAACAGATAGGAAATAGGTGAGTGGGCAAGATATAGGCAGTAAGAAATAGTTCTTATGTAAAAAATTGTAAAACTGAGAGCGTACGGATACGGTGCTTTATATCTTTGGTGCAATTTTCTAGACATAGTTAGGCTTTGTTTGCATGAGGCGGAGGAATATCATGTAAGTAGAACTTTCGCAGAACTTCAGAAAAGTTTGAGGTAACCATGAATGAACTCTCCTCATCATCGGGAAAGCCTACTTATTATTCCAGCCCACGTACGGCCCGCAGACAAAACTTTCAGAGTTTGCAGGCCGCAGTGAAAGAGAACGACAAGACTAGTTGGAAATCTCTGGCGAACCGCTATTCCTCCTTATCTTTCTATCAGATCATGCGTTCCTGCCGAGGCGCCGTTCCAGTCTCCCCCCCCCCCTTTTTTTGGTCGGTTACGCGCGCGTTCCATGTTTATTTACACCGGCACTTGGGCCGTGTTGATGTGAAAACATTAAACTTCGGGATGAGCGCCGAGTTAACTCTTACCTCTGAATTCTCGCTGCTCCAGAAACAGATATATTTTGCTGAGTCCAAGCAGAGTCGTATACATCGCAGTCTGATATGGGGGGGGGGGGGTAATTACAAATATTCACCCCGCTGCAGAGTACACTCGCAGACGATGAAGTCTACTTGATGGAGATGATAAGTAATATTTAACCACGAGTATATCCAGTGTGTGTGTGTGTATATATATATATATAGACACACACACGGAAGATAAAGATTATTTTGTTCACCTTGTACAACAGTACTATAGGCTGATCACGGTAAAGTCAGCACTTTTTAATGCCCTTCTAAATTTTTCTTTTCATCCAATTTCCATCTTCCTCCTGCTTTTTAATATAAACATTGCAATGTAATCAATAAACGGAGTGAATACATTTCACCACCCTCAAAATTTAATCATTAAAAACTTAGTCATTTAGCCAGAATTCTTCTTTTACAAGCGAAACTAAAAAGAACGGAGAAGGTGGTTCGTCTCTGTATTAATATTGATGGAGATACTAATATGTATGTGTGACCGTATACCATTTTAATGATGGCACAGCAATTTTTGCGGTTGGGGGGGGGGGATGGGTGAAGAAATCCAGTAGCATTATCGTCTATGTGAATACACGCCCTGGATTAAACCTCGCGATGGATTGGTTTTCATGGTCAATATCAGTGGCGTATTCAAGGCAACCGCTTGAGGTGTGAAGAGTAGCGTGTCCACATCCCAGCTAGAGTACAAATACTAGTATTTTTATTTAATTCTCTCTTCACATTTAAGGCACCTCGTCAGATTTACTGAGATTATCCAGTAAACACAACGTGTGGTCTTGCATTGGTTGACAAACGAATTTGATAAAATTACGTAAACAGGTACAGTTTCTATATCTGTTCTTCCCTTAGTTAAACAAATCGGAAAAAAATAATACCTTTCATTATTCTTAGTGTAAACATTCAAATATGTCTGGTGACTTGTTTACGTACGACATTATTATTTATCTCCAGAACACACCATTACAGAAAGGACACTAAAATTGTACAAACACAAATTTTTATTTCGTTTAATTGAATGATAATACATTTACTAACATTTTTTTTTTTTTTTTTAATATTAAGTTGCCAAAATTTATGTGGCTTCATTAATTACAGGATTTCACATGGCATCAGTCAACAGTAATATGAGAAACAGCCATAAGGAAAAGATAAGAGTTAATGCTGCTAAGAAAACTGACAACTAGCAACATCTGCGTGCGAATGATCTTTAAAATATATCGATAACGTCGCTTGGCAACTGCGAGCGACATGTTTCAAAGAGATCGACTGTAGTCAATAAATCGTTGCCATCTGGCGTTGTGGATTTGTAAGGGGTAAAAAACTTAAAATGTTACTGGGGCACAAAATCATGCTGCATTGTGTAATATAAACAGAATAAAAGGATTTCATTATTTCACCATTGTATGGTTTGAAGTTTAATTCCATCCATAGTGAAATTCTATACCCACAGTTCATAATGTAAATATCATTTTTTTATTTTTTTCCGTATATATGTAGGCCTACGTACTCTCTAAAAAAATTGCGGAAATTGACAACTGAAAGGGAAAGAGCTATGCTAACTATAGGCTTTTCACGGTAAAATGAGCACTTTTGAAAGCCCTTCTCAAGTTCTACTTGTATGCACGTTGTGTATTCCTCCGCAGTATGTAAAATGAACGTTGTCATGGGCCTCATAACTTTATTCATGCGTCGGTCCAGTCAAAATGTGAACTTATTAGAAAAGTAAATATTTAACAAACCTGCAAAATTTTTACATTTATATTACTTAAATAAATCAGAAAGCGAAAGAAACAATTTTTGGAATCACAAATGGTTACCCAAAACTTTTTATTCAACGCTGAGATACGGAACTACATCCCATCCACCTTTACCAACTTGACTGGGCGCATGTCACTCAAGGCACATGTTGAAATATATGCAGGCAGGGCCAGTTACTTTTCCCTAAGGTTGTTTTCAAATGTGCTCACTTTATCGTGAACAGCCTTTAACAACAAAATACACCTAGTTACGGTAAGGGATCTATATTTTGGTATATTGTGTCCATATATATATAATTATTCGCAAAGCCAAATATGCCAAAATAATTCATAAACTTAATACTTATTTGTTATATCGAACATATGTTGACAGTGAAATTTCTTCCTTGTTTTAAAGAGGAATTTTTAGCTGAAATTATGGACTCGCCCACAGCGGGATAAATTGGGTTTTTATTTCTCGCGAATATTCCGCGAATTTCTATACACATTTTTATGACAACGGTGCCCGCGGAAGATTACCCTGACGCGAGGTACTTCGGACGCCCGAAATACAGAAACGGACCTTCGGGGGGGACATCAGGAAAATTGCGACCGGCGGCGCCCAAGGCTGCCGGATAACTGCGCTCATTCCGCCGAACAGCAGACGCGCTGCCTGCAGTACGAAACTGCTTCGAAACTGCTTGTCTTATCCGCGGTGTTCATCACGTCACTGCTAAGGCCAAAAGTTATGCTTCAAAAAAAAAAAAAAAAAAAATTGGTCACATATCATTCGTGGTTACAGGTTATTCACGGTGAAATGAACACTTTTGAAAGCCCTAGTTTAAGATCTTCTTGTATACACGTTGTGTATACGTAAAATTAGCGTTGCCATGGGCCTAATCACTTTATTCGTGCGTCGGTCAAGTTAAACTGTGAAATTATTGGAAACGTAAATATTTTACAAATCTGCTCATTTATACACTTCGATAGACAAAAAAACAGAAAGACAAAGAAATATTTTAAGTTATTACAAATGGTTACCTAATACATTTTATTCGGCGTTAAGTTATGGAACTACTTCCTATCCATTCTCACCAACTTCACTGTGCGCATGTCACTCGGTGCATCCGTTAAAATATATGCAGGTAGGAGCGTGACTTTTTCCTAGGGTTAATTTTAAAAGGGCTCACTTTATGGTGAACAGCCTTAACTACCAAGTATGCTAAAGTACTGCTAAAGATAAGCTTTCAGGCCATTCCTCCCGCCTCATGCAAACAAAGCTTAATAAAGTCTAGAGAATCACACCAAAGTGACAACGCACCTCAGTTGTGAGCAGTCAGTTTAATAATAGTTTACATGAGAACTATTTCTTACTTGGCATTATCAACATACGTATTTTCTCTTCGTATTTATTCATAATAATTACAAATGAAATAATGTAATTTATAGATAAAATTAAAGTAAATACTCAATTTAAACAAAAATAAGGTACTTTTATTTCAACAGAAGTATTGTTACGTGCTGCAACTGGCGCCGACTCAATTGCCCCGCGCCGTAATCGGAGACCCACTTCGCACTCCCCTCTTCCTAGAACCATGTGCTCGCGGCCTCTTGACTCCCCCTTCTGGGAATCCCGTGAATGCCGACAGCGGCGAGACTTGCTGGCGTCACAGACCTCCTCTCGCCTGCTAGAGTTTCCGATACGTTTAGCGACGACGCTAGAATGTTCTGGTGAGACTGGCTGGCGCCTCAGCTCTACGCGACGCATCACGCGAGTTGGGGAAGATTCTAGGTGGCGGCCTAAGACACTATATGTACTGCCGCAACCCAGCCGCCTGCAGTCTTTGACGGAGGCCGTCTGGAGAGTGTGCGCGAGCGAAATTAAGTGTGGACGGCGACAGGAGATTGCGGGACAACGGCGAGCGAGATGTTCGTGGCTTGAATGGACGAGAGGGTGTCACACCGACGAGTGAAGCCTACTGTGCGTGAGGGCGCTTGGAGGACTCTAGAACATTGCGGCTGGCGGGACATGGACTGAACTGAGGTGGAACTGAATGGAAGTGTAATACTGATTTTATTGTAAATATTATAAATGTCAAATATGAACGCATAACTTATAAAATAATTGAATAGGTTGATACGCTGTATATTGGGACTGATATTTAATTATTTAATTTCATTGATTTCTTTGTCGTAATTATACATTTTATTAATTTGTGTCAATTGTGAACAGTAAATGATTTGAATTTATTATGAGAATTTGAGTTCAGAGATTTTCGCTGTAGTTACTGAAAATAAAATAAGGAAATAATAATTAATACTTTTATTTGATTGAGACCTCCATCCCTTAACGAACTTGGTATAACCCACTTAATTTCTAGAGAGAGATATTGTAACAGTATAAAACGCTTTTCACACGCGACATATTTTAGAAACTACCTAACACGTCATACATGAAGTGATTTTTCAAAGGTTTGTTAAAAAAATTGTATAGATACAGACATACTGTTCCCAAAATCACGCCATCATATCTACTACGTCAATGTAGGCGAAAATAGTCAAAAATATTACTGAAAAAATGTGGTGCAATTATATTTTGCACAATTCGGCAATACTCTTAGTGTGTGTGGAACATTCGTTAATGATAAAAAGTGTTTTCCACATTCCTATTGCCGACCTCCCGTGGCGCAGTCGGATGGTGCACCACCGAATTCGAACCGGGTTCGAATCCCGGGTAAGGCATGGGTATTAATTTAAGTTAGGTGATAAGTCAGTCTGTAAGCCGTCCCCTGCTAAGCCTTCAATCATGAAACTGGGGGACGTTAAAAAGCCCTTGACATTACAATACAATACACATTCCTATTTCAGACTCTTAGGTCTTGCAGACAGGAGAAAGAAGATAATGTTTTGTACACGAGCCAAAGTTTAGAAACATACCGTATCACATTTAAGACAAAAATCAAATTAAGTGTTAGGATTTCCCGTTCCTACTCGTTGGAAATGCGTTACTGAAGCGAATTTCAGGAAAAAAAAAATTGAAGTTTCCAGGAATTTCGTAATTTTATTGGCAGTTACATTTATTTGAGCGGAACTACATTCTGGTCCATTGGGGGGGGGGGGGGGAGTAGATCTTAACCTGACTATGAGGGTTTTGTAAACGCGGTTCTTCATGTTGCATTATTTGCAACCCGGCAGTTTCTCTACGTGGGTTCCTATTTGAAACAGTATATACTCGATCCCTTCTACAAGCTCTGCGAGTTTGTGATAAGAATTTCGAAAACCCTCGAATATTACTCTCGTACTAATACTAAGCTCAGGCTGTATAAGAACTCCCTTATGGAGTAATTACTTTGGATTCAAGTCTGGTCTACTTTTCTGGCGCTTTAACACACACGACTGTCGTAGAAGGGATTTTAATAACCAGGAGCCCTAGGCAGAGTAAGGTGGCGTTTCAGCGAGATGCATCACAAAAGAAAGAATTTTGTTAAAAAAAAAAAAAAAAGCGTGAAGTAGCAAATGTTCGAACAAATGTTTGACCTCTTCGTACAAAAAAAAAGTGTCTCTTTCTCTATATACCTATCTTTCTTTCATCTTCCCCAAGCTGTGTACCAAGAAAAAAACGAAACGGTGTGGGCAGAATTAAGTGTCTGGGAAGGAGGCTGTCCAACCTAGAGGGCTTTTGCAAAATTTTCGTGGACCACCAAGGCCCTCCAACTCGCGGCGCCGCTTAGGAAGGGAATACGAAAATATTTCCCTGCTTGTGTTTACACGCGCAGTTCGATCGCCGAGCTTCAGCACCGCTCGTTAGACGAAGGCGACTCGCAAATCCGTGTGATCCGGGGGAAGTGATCTGCGTGCTGCGGCACTATTGAGCCCTTCTAATTTACCTTTACTTTGTCGAAGATGTCTTTCGCTACCCGCATGGCTAACGAGTTTTTGATCCTTCCCTCCTCCAACATCGTACCCCCCCCCCCCCTCTTCACCCTTTTAAAAATTCCCCAATACTGTGTTCTATAACTTATTCGCTGTTTCCTCACACGTTTTGAATCAAACCCTTGAAAAATCACCCCACGTATGACGCGTTTGGTTGTTTCCTAAACATTTCATCTATCACAAGTTATCACAAGCGTTTTGTACTTCTGTTAAAATAAAAGTACTTAATTTTTGGTTAAATTAAACTTTTTCGTATATTTTATTCATAAATTATAATAATTCATTATATAACAACAGACAGGAACTAGGTGTTTTTGTAATGCCTAGCAACAAAAAATAGTTCTTATGCAAAATACTATTACACTTAGTGCGCATGAATGCCGTGTGTTTCCCCTTTGGTGAAATGTTATAGACTCGGGTAGACTTGGTTTGCATGAGGCGGAGAAATATAGTGAAAGTATATTAGCAGGGCTTCAGAAAAAAATTGGGTTTAACCGTGAATATACTATATCCAGAACGCTGGCCCAAATGCACGTGCTTTCACAGGCTGAAAACATTTCGACTAAGTTAACATTTTATTTGAAAATAGAAAATTTTTTCATCGGTAGTTGAACGTGACTTGATATATTTTTATTAATTACCGTCACTCTGTTTTCTAATTCTAATATTTACACCATCACCATAGTTACTTATTACCCTCTATTGATGGGAATCATCAAAACGCTATCAAATTACATAAATCACTACTTTAAGAAGCATAGTGTACGGCCCTTGGAAAATATGTACTTTAAATTTTTTCCGTGGGACATGTCCGTAAATAAAACATAGATTCCTTAGGGAAATCTAAAAAAACTCAGAGGAAAATATTTGTCTAGATACATAACTGTCAAATAAGTATTCATAGTATCCATTTTCCGATAACACACGCCGGAGAATGACGAGACATGTTTACAAATTTACATTCGGACTGCCAGTATATAATAATAATACTCACGTGAGCTCAGCGTTTACAAACGTTCATCCTTGCACACGCTTTACGGCAAGCTGTGTTAGCTGGGGCTGGCAAGCGACTGGGACGGTGCGGCCACGACGAGCCAGCACCGCTGTTTTTAAAACACTCTGCCCGCCGAGGAAGGTCGGGAGGCTAGGCGGGGTAGTATACAAGGCGGGGACGATGGCGTCTCGCAGTCATCTTGCTCCGGAGGGGCCAGCGAGATGCCAGCACTGAAGACGACAGGGCCGTGGCCAAGACTTCGACGCCCGGCACTGCCACTGTCGAGGGGGGTCTCGACAGACGACGCCGCCAGACAGTTATAGGTGAATATAATTCCAGTAGGGCGCCTGACGTCATTCAGGATTAGGGTCCCCGGCATAAATACCCAAGACTCCTCAAGTCACGAGCACTCTACAGCTGCCTGTGTTGTAATTGAATTAAACGTCTTAACCATTATTGATGATTGCCGCTATGAAGTAAAGAGTGAAGTATTGTACTAGTCCAGGGCTATTTGTATTGCTTAGTGTAAATCTAGATGTGATTAAAAAAACCTAGTGAAACTGTAAGAGTACTTTATCATCTAACTACTGACATCCCCCTTCCTTGGGCGGCCTGGTTCATCCACAGAACATGTTACAGCAGCTTGAACCTTTATTATTGTTCAATTGTTTGTAGTTATAAAATTTCAATTCCTTGGTAAATTTTGTTAGATTTCGCTAAATGTTCAGTGTCTATTTCACGGAGTAACGTAGCAGGACAGTGTCGAATATTTATCAAGTAGTTAACAGTAAACCTGCAAAATCTTGGCCGCCAAAGTGCGCGAACTTTATTAATAGTAAACCTTTTAATTAGGAACAAGTTTTTTTTTTTTATTTTTTTTTATTTACATTTTACTGTAATTTAATACGTGTGACTTTTTTCTCTGATATAACTGATATCCATGCGACGTCGTGTAATCATGGATATTGCACTTTGTTTAAATATTTATCGACTTCACGTTTTTACAATGAACGAGACAAATTTATTCATTTCATTTACTAAAAGAAGCAAGGGAAGTTGGGGTTACGATTAGAATTATTCTAGACTTACAAGTATTTTATTTTATTTGAGATATAATTTTCGTCACTTTCTGCTGATTTTCGCTTTGCCTTTTTTTCTAGGCTGCACACGATTAAAGGTTCTACTTGTAGAGGCGAAGAAATGGATTTTCTTCATTAAAAAAAGTTTCGATGCATACTCATAAATCGGGAATAGTTACATAGACTACTCGTAGTTTCGTGGCACTTTTTAAATCCAACCTTTGAAAAATAACCCCACATATGCCGTGTTCAGTTATTTTCTAAATAAGTAATTTTCATAGCCGTTTTGTACTTCTGTTAACGTAAAACTACCTTATCTTTTGCTAAACCGAACTACTACTTATATTTGATTTAAACGTTATATTAAATCAATTATAATTAATATGGAGAAAACAGTGAGAAAACAGGTATGTTGGTAATACCCAGTAAGAAAAGTTCTTAAGCAAAATATTATTACACGGGGTGTGCACGAAAGAGGTGCGTTGTCCCTTTGGTGTAATTTACTAGACTTTGTTAAACTTTGTTAAACATTCCAGAAATAGAATTTCAGCAGGGCTTTAGTAACTGTGAATGGACTATTGACCCTGATCTACAAACTTGTACAAATCATTGGGCTCCAAGATAGACCTAAAAAACTTGGACATTCTTATTGATTTTGCCACTCGACACCATTTCATTCGATACGCCTAGAAGAACTAAGTACTGGTTGGAAATAAACCGTTGGAGATAGACTGGATCATTGACAACAAATTGACGAACCGGAAATATTGTGAGTTTACTTCCTCAACCGGACGACAATTTCAACGAAAATATCGACAGACCAGACAATTTTACATAATTTATTCACGGAGGAAGAACATTAAAACGTTACGAAATTTTCGTTCAAATTACGAGACATGAAACTTTAAACCGTTTTCCAGAATTCGTGTCGGACTGTTTGTAAATTACGTTACGTCACGAATCGAACCTTAAAAAAATTACTCTCTTTGTTCGGTAATACTTTGCGAGGGATTTAGGTGTCGCGGACAAAGGAAAGAGGATATATTGTTAATGGATGGCTTATTGCTCTATTATTATGGAAACATTTTTACGGTCTGTTAAACTAGGGGCTTCATCTGCAAGAAACTTCGTTGGCGATCGAAGATACGTAGCCCACGGCGGGACTCTGAAAAAAAAAAAAAAAAAAACCGGGTAAAGGATTTTCTCTTTGTGAGCAACCGACAAACAAAGGTAGGCCGTTTCAGTGTATAAAGGGCCGTCAAGTTTATTTTACTGTATGATCAATTCGCGAAACTTACAAAAGTGGCCTGCTCCAGAGCAAGATAACCTAAAAACTTGATAATACTAGCACCCAACGACATAACCACTAATTAAAGTAATAGGGCTTGGGGGGGGGGGGTTCAGATCAAAGGGATGCCGTCTTTGATCAATCGGATTATCGATTTGATATCAAATTAATTGAAACGATTGATAAAAGGGGTAAATCCTTAGTCCGATTTTAATCCGATCAAAAAATTCTTAATCGTATCTTAATCCAATTGAATTTTTTAAAATCCGATCTTAATCCTACCAAAAAAGGAAAGGGTTGCATATATTTAAAGGGTTAAAATTATTTAAAGGGTTAATTTTTTAAAAACTTTTTTTCTTGATTTTTCTTGTAATTCTTTTTTTTTTGGGTGGGGGAGGGGGTAGCAGGATCTCTGTACGATGTTGACGGTGTGGTCTCCTGGAGGTGACTGGCCAGAATGGGTTGCAATGTCTTATATATGTGTAGAGTTTAGGGCAAGAGAGGGCTAAGGCTAATTTTATATATTTTTTATAATTTTGAGGTGTTTGCAGGGATGTTGGTGGTAGATAGGCGATTTTTACGCAAAATATTTAACACACGAGAGAAATTCAGAGCATTTAAACGATTTATAAGAGTTGCCTAAGTGCAAATTGTATGAATTTGGGGGGATAATGCTCGTAGACAGTAGATAGGCGACTTTGAAAGATGCGATCTACATGTTAAACAATCTGTTTTCGGAATGCAATTAAATGTTACAGAATTTCAGAGTGTTCTACGTATGAATAAATTACACACATCGAATCAGATATTTTCAAACGACTACATGAATAATAAGTGGAATTACGCTAGTCTTAAACATAATGTAGGTCTCGAGCTTAGAAATATAATTTACACGAGAGACAAGTATAACGAACAACTACTGGTTTTAAACGAAATCCAGTTAGTCAGTACTGAATAAATAAAGATTTCCAAACTCGCATCTAAGTTTTAAACAGACCCAATAGTATAATAGAAATACACGTACACTACTTAATGCCTCTCACACATACTTTGAGTATTTTTTTAAACACGTCCATTTGTTGTGCAGTCTGATGTATTAATGAGTCCAGAGTAACACTTATGCCGAGCAGTGAGTAGATACATCTAGTGCGGCCGATAGACAACTCTGTTGAAATTACAGTACACGTTTATGGTATTCACTGCAAATGTTAATGCAAACTGTATCTTCGTCTACCGAACACAGAAATCAATTACTTATCACAAAACACAGTATATCGATCCGAAAATAAAATAAGTTAACATACGGAAATTTATATTTTCCGATAAAATACTTTTATATTAGATCGCAGCTATCACTAGAGGGGGTCCATAGTTGAGCTAACCCGCATTCGTAAACTCGTCGGCTTCCAAGTGTCTAGAGGTGTGGTGTTTATGAATAAGCTGACGACTAACACATCTGTCTCCCACAATCGTTGATGAACGACTGTTGATGGCGCCGAGTGTCCAAAGATCTTCACATCGGGAGGACTGTCTGCTTGTAACCACCCGCTCTTACCCCCTCGCCCGTGGGCGATGCCCCGAGCTGCCTGCGATCGTCAAATGTTTTCGGTAATTTCTCAAGATAGCGACAACTGATTAGTTGAGTGCAGGTTGGGAGAACCCTGCCTGCCACCCCCTCCCACCCTACCCAATACCCCTCAGAACTGGACCGACTCCATGGTGCCAGCCACCCCCTCCCCACCAATGCCGTGTCCAGAGGAACGTGTCCACTGTCCACACACCCCTACCACCCCCACTGAAGAATCTGACTTCTCTGAAGACGTCCACTATCGATCGAGCCTGGTGTTGGCAAAACCAGTTTTATGCACCCCAGGGTCAGCCCTGGGAATGCTTTCTGGTATGTTTTCGTGAGTTGGCATCCTTGCAGTACCTGTTTCAAGACAACGCGCTCTCCCCCACTACAGTATTCAGAAAGCAATTTATAGTGTTGGCTCCCCTGCTTCGATCCTTCACCCCCAGAGCATTGCCTCGGTTATGAACAAAGCTTGCTCCAAGGCCCTAGGGAGGTAGCAGTGGATTTTGAACCAGCCTGGGCCATTTCCCCTCTCCTATACCAACTGTTATTTTCGCTCGGACACTGAAGCTTCCTCTTATATTTTGGAAGGCAAGAGCCTATCGCATTCTCAGTGAATAAAAAAAAAATTTCACATCCCCTGCCGATAAAACTTGATTTGTCCTCATCACTAAGAAATACATTCGAAATGTTTTTAAGACAATACATTAAATTAAAAATGTAAACCGTTTTCCACCAAACTATTTTTTCCCCGCTTTCCAGCAATCTTTATTCTCGTTTCCAGCAATCTTATTAAATTTTAAATCAGTGTTTAATTTTCATACCAACACAGCTATAAGACATAATTTTAACTCGCTCAGATTTGAAAAATTGTAAGAACACAGTTTTTCAAACACATATTTTTATTCACATTTTAACTATTACGGTGTAAGCAAATACTCAAGTTAAAACTTTATTTTCAACCATTGAAAATGTAAGTTAAATAATCATGATAGAAAAGTTGTTTAAGTTTCAATCCAATGTATAATTATTCATCTTGCAGACAAAAATACGTATTTCACGTATAGTTTTTCCTAGCCCAGAATTTTTAGAGAGTACTATCATATAGGAAAATACAATATAATCTTGTTAAAGTTTATTTGGGAAAGGTAGTTGACTACAGCGACGTGTTTTTACAAAAGATATGGGTTTAAAACCTCATGTACAATAAAAGCTAACTGATAGTCCAGAATCGAGTGTATGCAGGAGCGGGCGATACTTTGGTCTCAAGAGCCGATGAGTGTGTATCGCACATAGTTGGAGCAGAATATGCAGCGAACGAACTTCGCGTGGGTGGGCCGAACCGGGTCGTACGAAGCTGGCTAGACGAAGGAATGGTTCAGTAAACTGCCGCTAGCGCCCTGCTGCAACCACAAACTTCACTCCATAATGCGCAACACCCTGGCTGCAGCTCACGGTCACTAAACACCACACACTTTGCGACCCGAATCGCCTAGTCTTTCTTTCCCAGCTACACGTTTGGATTGCGCTGTCACTAGTAAAGACGATTTTTTAAACACGGATGATATTGCTTTTCAGTTTAAGCCCAGTATTAAAAACTTTACATCTTCAAATGCCCCTTTTTTAAAATATTGAACTTACAGCATAACATTTTTACATCGTAAAAAAATTCAAGTTTCTACTCTGTCAAAAAATTTCATCGTAGGACACGCAGTCAAAAAGTTTTTAACGTTGGGGAATAGTATTTTACTCTCTTAAAACTTACCAACTTCCAAGAACTGTATCGATACAAGCAAAGAAATATAACATATCACAAACCATTATGAAACACAGAAAAGTATTCCGATAAACTAACGAAGAATTACGTCAATATAAAAAAAACATGAACTACCATAGAAATGTAATATGAGAAACGAGTTCTGGGACACAATATCCAAGTTTAAGAAATATATCACACTGCCAATACATTCTAAATAACATTAAAATGCAATCACATCCCAAATGTCTTTAAGTTGAAAAGTTCTGTGAAAAAAATTTTCAATTCCAGAAAATTAGAACAACTAATTAAACAAATCACGTCTTAAATGTATTTAAGCTGTAAAATTCCATAAGTCTTTATTCCGATTCCAAGAAATGTAACACCAAAAACAATCAAATACGTCGCATTTAAAAGGAATCTATTGCAACGGAATACCAACCAAACACAATGAATTAGAATACATACCAAACACACCCAATTATCACCTAAACGCGATTGATTAATCAAATAAATCTATCAAAGTTACCAAATTGAATTACATATCAAATGTAACGAATTATCACCTAAACATGATTGACCATTTAAACGAATCTATCACTGTCACCAATTGAATTACATATCAAATGTAATGGATTATAACATAAATGTGAATGACTCACAATTAAAAAGATTTAATCACACTGGATTATCACTCCAATGTTAATCCAATGAAACGATAATCCAATCAAAAAAGGGACTTATTATACAATAAATTATACATCCAATCCCCATCCAGAGGTTCATTAAATCAAATAACACATAAATATAACTAAACATTTTTATTTAGTATTAGAAATTTTTACAAATATTATATCAAAATATTTTGACATCTTGATTCTTAATCCAGGAGTCGTGTGATTTTGAGAATTCTCTCCATCGAACCCAGGACATATCTTTCTTCATTTTAATGATTTGATCAACCAAATATTCATATGGAGAACTGACGTTTTCCGGTTCATATTAGTAAAATCCACCTTTTATTGGTTCTCCATCATATATTTCTATGTAATACATTCTGAGATTTGTTCGTCTAATTGAAATAATTTTAAATATTTCAAAAGACAAATTCACCGTAATTTTTTTCTCACAGATTCCTTTCTGCTTCAAGATATGTATACATTCCCTGACTTTTAACGTTGGTTTCCTTTCTTCGATGACTTTAACATTATTATAAATAGTTTTCATTAAACTATTGTACAAGACATCTTTGGGAGCCATTTTGATAGTTCTATGATATATGGAATTATAAAATTTAACTATATAAGCCTAACATCAACCCCTTTGTAAATCCCCATCGACGTGAAATGTTTACATAATAACTGCTTAATCGATTTGTTGTATCGTTCCACAACACCAGCTTTAAGCTCCGAAAACATTTCGTAGTGATTAATACCATATTCAGTCATTAGTTTCCGGAACGGCGCAGAAAAAAATTCAGTTCTCTGTCAGTTTGGAGCGAATTGGGCTTTCTTTGTTTCCCAGTTTTGTTTTTTTAAAGGTATACCCTAACCATATTTTGAATAAACATTTATTATGGTTAAAATATACTTGTATCCCTGATTGTATTTTGAAAGCAATGCCATCTAACACAAATTGTCTTGAAAAGCATAATTTAAACCATGATTTATAACTCTTCTTCTAGGATATATTATCCTTGCAGGAGTATGAAGCTCATAAGCAATTTTTCTAAACGTCATTAGTAATATAACCGTCTTCTGTTAACTCATCAATAATAGAAACAATTTCGTTCGTATGTGAATTATTCCCAGACTCTCTCAAAGTGATGAGAAGTTTTAATCTATCGACTAATTCATTATGATTGTACAGGTGAAAAGAGGTCGCCAATTTCATACTTCCGACTATATCTCCTATTAAATGTATTTTTGTGTGGTTTTCATCTCCAGAACGAATATTAGCATTCGTTCGACGAATAAGTTCTTAATATCTCTGCAAATCAGTATGAGAATATCCATTTGCAACATTTTGCAACAATAATTCAAATAATTCTTCACTGACATCAGTTACATAACTACCTATTTTAATTTTATTCTTACGTAATATTTTAGCTATCGAATCACCCACATACCAATTGTTTTCATGACGATAAACACCAAATGTTGTATCGCGCAGAGGTGAATAATGTTGTAATGATAAAAAAACTACGTGTTAATTGAGAAAGGATTGGTTTTTCTTTGTTAAAGGTTCTTCTTCCGTTTTAATTTCCAAAGCTGTTTCATTAGGTTTATTCAACACAGAATGTATTGTATCAATTCTATTCGTAATAAGATTAAATATTTCTTCATTTAAAATATCCTGTTCCACACGGGCTCGTTTGACTTGTAAATCTTTCTCTTTCACTGCAGATATAATGTTATGTAATTCTGAAGCAGAGGCAGGCATGCTTGAATTAAATTTCATTCAATTAAATCTATTTATATATGAATTAAGTCGTTGATTCTCTAACTGATGTAGTAGGTAGATTAGTTTGTGCTTTTTCAATCTTATCCACTTTACTTAAAACTGTGCCTAATTTTGTTAAAGTTTTAGCTTTCAAATTGTTAATAAAATAGTTCATTCGTGTTTCCAAATCATTATTTTGTTTTCGCAAATCTGTTTGTGTAACTAAACAAACATTTTTATTAATGAATTCATCTCTTATATATTGTGTTATTTGTTCCATTAGTGTTTCAAGTGTAGTATTTAACACTTCATTAATTGCAACTCTTAAATTTTCTTGCACTTCTGTAAGTTGTGTTTAAAAACTATGTTTGTCATAGCGTTAAAATCCTTAATAAATCCATTTTGACGTTCTAGTCTAAATTCATTACTCTGCACATCAGTGATAATATTGGTTTAAATGTTTGTAATTAAACTCGTGTTTTTACAAATATTATGATTCAAATCCACTAACTTTGTTAATTTCTCTTGAATATCGTTTGATTAGATTTTAAACACATTTAGCATAATAGTGTTTAAGTCGTCCATGTAATGTTTATTCACTGCATCGCCCATCTTTCACAGCCATACCCTTATTATGTAATATATGTCCGTTAAAATCACAAATCCCATCACAATTTCTAGTTAAAGAGCTATTGTAATGATTGTGTTTTATACCACTATGTCCTAACTTTGAAATACTCATTGTTCTTCGCCTGGAAGTAAAAAACTGTCAAAACCAGAACTATTTCGCCTTTATATAGGGGAAGTGTTGATATAATCACCAACAGTAAAAACACATATCTTTAAACTTTGTAAATGTCATATCGCCTAAAATATGATCATTGTAAAAGTTGCAGATTCATATTAACAATTTTAAACACAATTACCACATTTGCATTATCGCATAAATTATGTTTCGGTATATGTGCATTACTTTGAAATAGATAAAAACAATCAACATTTGAATGTTGACCAAAACTGTAACACTGGTGTATTTCACCCTGCGGTTCACACCAAACATAGTTAAAAAATAAATACGGAATTCGCTAAACCTTCATTCGGAGACACTATGTCTTCTTTATTTGTAAAAGGGAAATATTGAATTCATTCAGTTAACGATAAAATGCTCGCCAACAGTTGATATTTATCTTGTATTGTTTTAGAAAACACATATACGTTTTCAAATTTAAGTCCATTCGGGTTGCTCCAACCGCGACATAATAACACAAGGTTTTCCACATGATGGATCACTTATTATACAACGTATATTTGTTTCTGTTCAATAATGCTTTCTTGTGTACTTACAATTAACGGTAGATGTATATTTTGAATTATAACCTTCATTTCTACACAAAGATACACTATAACATAATGTAACATACCAATCTAATATATTGTAATGTACTAATGTAACATTAGTAACATATTGTAACATATCAACATAATATATTGAAATGTAATATAACAGTTTAACGTATTGTAATGTATTACAATGTACTAACATAACATTAGTAACATATTGTAATGTACCAACATAACATATTGCAATGTATTATAATGTACTTACATAACATATTGTAACATACTAATGTAAAATTAGTAACATTTGCAACATAATATAACATATCATAATGTATTGGAATGTAATATAATGTATTGTAACATATTGATGAAATGCAGTGGTGTAAAACTAATGTAACATGCTAACATAAAACTATAAATGTATGTCTATATATATATATATATATATATATATATATATATATATATATATATATATATATATATATATATATATATATATATATATAGGTTTACTATCAATTGAAAACAATGGCTCGTACTAAACATATCTAAAAAGGACACAGTGGAGCGAATACATTGATTAATAAATTACCATTTGAATTGCATTTACCAAAATACAGGTATTGCGGACCATGTACTAAACTTGCAAAAGTCTGGCATGTAACGATCCAGTAATAAACTCTTTGGATAATATGTGTAAAGAACATTATATAGTTTATGATGGAACAAACAATTTGAAAGAAAGACATATAGCGTAACAATTCTAGCCAATAAAGCTGCAAATATAAGGAGGAATCCATCTACATCTACAGGTGAAAAACTTGGAGCTTGGGTTGTTGATAAAGTTATGCCCTCGAAGATTAAGAAAGACATGGGCTTAAAATGAAAAACCAAACGAAAAAACAAAGAAAGGAAGAATTATTCCACTCCTATTTCCAGCATTAACAGCTCTTGGATAAATCCTCGGAGGGGTTTCGGCAATTAGTAGAGCAGTTAAATCAAAAAGTAAAGGAATGTATTAGAAACCCTATAAAATTGGATAAGGACGAGAACACTCCAAACGTGAAAAAAAAAATGCAGAAAGTCTTAAATAGTCTTCCAAATTGTGGATATAAAAACTCAGACATTAATGTATTTGTAGAGAAACTGGATATTCCCTATTTCTGAGGTGTGTATATGAGCAATGATTTACCAAAGAAACCAAATCTTCATGAATGTATGATTGTTAATATAGATTCGAAACAAAATGAAGGAATGCATTGGGTTTCAATAATTAAAAATGTTAATGAGTCATTGTATTATGACAGTTTCGGCGATTTATGTCCTCCAATTGAATTACATAATTATTTAAAAAACTGTCAATTAAGATATTATTACAAAACAGAGTAATTGCCAAATACAATCAATTGCGGACATTTATACTTACTTTTTTGTCTATAAATAGAGTATTTAAGTAATTGTAATTATAAAACATATTAGTAATATGTCAACTATGTTGATATTAAGTACGTTGATAATAAGTGGTAATTCATCACAATTGTATGCGGTATATTTCCCTGCATTGGAGTTAGATGGAGAATGGCAAATAAGTCTGATATAATTCGTTACTTAGAACAGCATACCAAACATTGATATGCATAACCAATCATTTACAGCTAATATTGGTGAAAAACCTTACAAGATTTTGACACCGGTAGGATATTTTGAATTGGATGACCTTGAAACATTAATTAAAGTGGCATTACCTCAAGATGTACATTTCCGGTTATGTGGAAATCCAAATATGTTAACTAGTGCAATGTATAGTAACGATATTAATTTCTCGGAAGACAATTCAATTACAAATATGTTAGGTTACGAACGGAGACTGTATTCCTCTAATGAATTGCACAAATCATTAAAACAGGTTAATATATTGCTAGTAAATGTATGTCGTATAAATGTTAATATGTAGGCAGTTCATATTTGAATGGAAAACTGACAAATACACTACATGAATTCATGTGTGCAGTGGCGCCAGGATACAAAATAATTGAAAAAAACCGGAAACATTGATATATCTTCCAGTAATAGTTAATCATTTTGATGAAATAATTGTTACAATTGTCGATCAAGATGGAAACATATTCATTTTAGAAACAAAGAAATTACAGTTCGTTTACAATTAAAAAAAGCTATATAAAGAGTTGCATTCCATTGCACATTACAATCATAATGGGTATACTGTAAAATAGTAAATTCGCAAGTAAAGTAGGTGGTTCTTTTAATAAATATGACACTAAGGAATATATTTCGAAGAAAGAAAGTATAAAAAGACAAACACAAACATAAAACACTCACTTCAAATAAGATACCCGTGAAGTTATCACGAGGCAACAAATAGTATTTATAAGAATTAGAATATACTGTTAATATAAATGGAAGACTTACTTAATGTTGAATAACTGATCACTTATGAAAATGCAATCACCAATACAGAAATACATGTGTATGAACCATTCCGAACAGGTCTGTTCACGTATTCTCTGGAAATAAGGATTTCTATACAAAATCATGATATTTACACATTACCATGTTTATGCAGGGCTTATGGCTGGGTGGAGCAATGCTAGTGGTTACTCACTACAAATAAACCCAGGTGGAAAATACGAATTGGTTTTTATTGTTAAGTATGGTTTTGAGTTTTGCTGAAGACTACAAACATGTCATATTAAATGCTAAACAAGAATTAGTTATTCTATTCGGAAATATGTATTTGAATGCTATATATGATACAGTTAATAATGAGGATGGTGTAACATTTGAATTAAGCAGTGTGGAATGGTTGGTACTAAATATTGAAATATGCACTCGTGAACATGAAAAATCTTCAAAATATATCGAAAAATGGAAGAATCTGGACATTGCCTTCAGATCATGGGCTTTAGAGGTTTTTCCAACACTGCCAAAATGACGAAAAGTCATTTGGAATGTGAAATCGAGTTTTTCACTGAAAAACCAAGTTATGTCATTATTTGTTTTTTAAAAATCGACAAAACAATTTAAAAACTGAGAGATCAGTATTCGATAATTGTGATATAGAAATATTAAACTATTTGGGTTTAAATATGGATTTAAATATGAACTTTGAAAATGGGGAATTCCTTATTTGCTATAATATGTACTGAAAGTTTCAGGAAATGTATTATAAGAAAATCAGTTCACCAATCCTAGAAAATGAAACATTTAAATCCAGACGAACATTATTTGTATTTGATGTGAGCAATCAAAACAACATGATTACAAATAGCATGATTGATTCACAAATTGAAATTATTGGAAATACACCAATTCCAGCAAATACACAAGCTTACACTCTGATAATTCATGATAGCTTAGCAAGTTATAATGTAAGAGATAAGTTGGTGAAAATAATGAATGAGTCAGTAGGCAATGAACTATGACGGTGATGAGATGTTTTGCAATGTGGAAGGTTTTTAATTTGCATAAAAATTTATCATTAAAGAATTAGCTATCACTGATATGGAAGAACATACAACTGTGTTCAGCTTCAAATCACCATTTGACTGGATATATATCTCCCAAATACAAGAAAACCAATATATAGGTTAGTAAGTATCACCATGGTTTAACCTGGGAAAGTGGATGTATAGAGTATTAGAATATGAAAGCTATTTGCCAAGATTACCTAAATAATTGTGAAATATATGTAGGTGGAGTTGAGCATAAACTTTTTTTCGAAGGTGTGTATAACTGGAACGTAATAGATATTAAAAAATAATACAATTGTCCCTTGTTCATACAACTATGTAAAGGGATCTAATTCTAAATTCTTCTCTGCAGAGGAAAACTCAAAATTAATGTTAATTTGGGCAGTGATGACTGACTGGGGCGAAATGGACTCTGGTGATTCTCCTCCCGAATCACCTGTGGTTATTATGCGAGTCGCATGACATTATTTGGGATTAGTATAATTTAATATAACAAGTATTTGCTTATATGATATCCACTGGCTGTAAAGATGGATCAAAAAGAGAGCGAAATCACATTCTTGTGCATACATAAATCCAAATGTAAAATGAATATTAGCAAGTTATTAGCACATTGGTGCAAACCATTTTGAATTTCTTTTGGAAAGAAATAGTTTTAGTATCTTTGTGATGTTCCTATCCTAAACATGTCTTTTTTTCCATCCAACTGCTATTTACGTATCTGTCACCCATGGAAATTTAAGTGTGAATTACTCTTTTTTTGTTAAACAGAATAATACATCATTTTGGAGAGATATGCGATAGGTTGTTTCATTAAAAAAATATCCAATGTCCCTTAGAGGGTGAAAAATGCACTGTTTAATGTCTGGATCTGAAAAAAAGGCCTGTATACCATATGTGTCCTAATACAAGTCTATCAGCGAGCATCGAAGAAGTGTATTCGCACTTTTATGAAACTTCACCTGATTTACCAGAATGTATAATGTTACATGCACCCGAATACACGAAAAATCATAACAATCAAACAGATGAAAATATTATAAACATTATCAAAGAGAAGATTTGATGTAAAAAAATGTTTTTGTAAACACATTGATGAGAAAATATATTCTGTAAGCAAATGTATCGAAATTAATGGTTTGAAACTATTTTTTTCTGTTTTACTGACTTTACAAATGCATGAACTGTAATATACCCATTTTCTGTCAATCAATGTTACATAAACTTTGCATGCATTTAACATTCAAATCTAAATGTGTTTGCACATAAAGGTTTGTGTGCAGATAATGATTAAATAAACCTTTAGTAATTTCAAAGTGATTTAATACATAAAACTCTTTTAACATACATTCTAGGATTCAAATGTTTTATGTTTAAAAATGTACTTTTATAACCTTGTACAATTCAGATGTATTGTGTTTAAAACTAATAATGGGAACAAATTGCTTCCTGGATATGCCTATAACTACCTATAATAGGTGTAAGCTTTGCAGTTTCATGCTAATCTTTAAACTATATGGAAGAAATGATTTCTTTGCCGTATCGCTTCAGCGGATAACCATTTACAACTTTGTGGAACTTACAACGGCATGAAAGAAGTAGCTGTACAATGAAATATTTAAAAAATCAGTTTCAGTGTGAATTCTGCCAGAAACTATTTCCTCGGAGGGATAATTTGAATAGAAATAATAAATTTTGCAACACTGGATCTCCTCCTCCTACTCCTTTCGTAGCTTCGCAGAATTCACAACCAGTATCACAAACACCATTACAGTTAGCTCCGCGCTTAACATTTCCATCTGTAGCTACTGCAGAGTACTTAACATTTCCAGCTCCCCCCACTGAATTACCTCCACAAATTCAATATGTTAATTCAAGGATAAAAAGTAATTTGGTTTCCAAGTCTCCAGATTCAGTGATAAGTTCATCATCCAATCTCAGATACGAGATACTGGCTAGCGCGTTCGCCAGCAGGCTAACTGACATGGAGATAGTTAACATTAGGATTGACAGTGATGCAGACTTTTCTCATTTTTTCCGGAGGTGTAAAGAAGTAGCCTTATTAAGCACAATAATGGCATCGCATGGCCTATTAGAATTAGTATAACAGTAACCTGTAAGTATTTGGAATATGTTGTGGCCGAGGAAGGCGTTATGCAAACTTTTTATTTTCAAAACAAAACACTCCCTGTCATCCATTCATTCAATGTTGGTGAACTTAATGACAATAACATAGTCCCTTACTTAATATCCAGACTTGAGGCGTTCAGTGCACATGGAAGCAGGTGGACTTTACAACTGATATCAAAAATTGATGTACATGTGAGTCAATACCGGCCGTTCACTTTTGGTGGGAAATAATCCAAGTTTATCAGCGATAAGAAGACTTGTAATCCCATGCTGCTTTATTAATCGCCTCGCTTCACCCTCATCAGCGCTCAAGACCACCGTTTTCGAGAGCCGCTCAAATACCTTCACTCGCTCCGATGCAAAGCTAAAGAAATTTTTGCCACAAGATTTTAATACAATTGGAAATCCATAAATTTTTTCCTGTTCCACAAAACCCAGAATGTGTGTAGAGCTTTTGAACTGCGAGCCTTGCTTCATATCAGTACGATGTGTATGTCAAATTTCTTCCGCAAACTTTACACTTCTTGTATTTCAGCACAGCGCTTCATTCAGTCGGCTGCTGTATCCCTGTTTGATATTATAGAATTCCTGTCTACGTTTTTTTCCCGCAAGGCTACACTCAATACCATAATAAATTCAGCCCTCCGATACTGCGAATGGGGTATTTAAATTACACAGTAACATCTATCAGTCCATTAAACTGTCAGCCATATCAAGAGTGAACCAATCAACTGACAGATAGTGTCTTAAAATAACTATTCTGAAATTTTAACAGCCAATGCCTCATCTAGAATCCACTGTGAATAACAACATCACACACAGATTTGAGAGCAACGAGTTCGCCTTCCTGCAACATCAACCAAATGTTACCGACCTCATTCCCAGAAAAGAAGATTTTTTTCTGTATATAAATCAATATTTGTAAGAAGAATGCGATTTGTTTTGTTTATGTAAATAAATATATTTAAGAAGAGTATCGTTTTAGTATATGTAAATAAATACTGTGTTTGTTGGAAAAATGGGTTATATATAAATGTATTTCAAAGGGAATGTGTGTTTGATTTATCTCCAAACTGTGGATTTGGAATTCTATAAAACATATATCTTAGAGAAATGAGTGAGTCAATGTTTTTGCAAAAATATATTTTATTACTTTATCCAACAGGGGTCGTAGGTTTTTTGTGTAAAGAACATTTATTTGTGGGTCTTACCTTTTTTTACATATATATTTTGAAAATGGTATTTCAATATAACAAAAGCAAAATTAACTGGTTAATTGATATGTTTTCAGTGAACAGAAATATTTGGGTGTGAACTGAATACGTACTTTTTCCTTCAGTCGGTTTAACGAATGTGTTCGCAATAATTGACGAATCGCTTTGTCGGAGCACTTTCCATAATAGCAAACAATACTGTCTCACTGTAAAATCAGTTTGCATGTATATCATCTAAAATGGCGAAATCGTTAATATTTAACATAGTAAAGAGTATGGAGATTCACAATGAGTTAACAATTTTGTGTCTTAACAGAAACCGAGAAGAAATAAATGATTTACTTATAGTAAACGAGTTTTAAAGACAAATGTAAACTATAGTTAATAGGTTTAACAAACACTGGTGCTTTTCACGGGATATTTAAAACACTTAGAAATGATATTTACTCAATATCTACCTTTATTGTGTAAATCAGTTAATTTAGTGTTAATTCAGAAAGCAAATGTATTTTAACACATCACGTGAAATCTATAGGATTCCTATAGCTGGGATGGCTTCAGGACATGTATAAAGCATTGCTAGCAGCCCTTGTCCCAAGCGAGAGTTCTGTTGGTCGTTTGAAGACAGTTCGCCAGACTCTGGTATGCCTCATTGACAAAGGCAGGAAATCGTCTCTCCTCGGCTAGCACCCTGTCGCGTCAGGCTACAGCGGTGACCCATCCTGTTTACGAACTGATATCGACCTCTAAGCATCTAACCCCACCCCTGAGCAATGAAGAATTCATTGCAATGGTTTTAAACCAATTGCCGTACTTTTACCAGGCACATTGGACTGGACGTATAGATAATGATTTAGTGACTTTTCGAGAAGGTTTATTGGCATTCGACCAAATAGACAGTTTGTAATGAACACACAATGGCAGATAAGGTGAGAAAGCTGCACCTATAGAACGAGCCCCCCCCCCCCCTAAATCAATGCCACCCGCAACAACAGTTCGTGCTTCGCCTGACTGTTTCCCAACCCACACCACTTGCTAGGTAAAACCCACACCTCGGTCACAGTCTTTGTAGCACTATTTTTCGAAACATCCCCATTTTTCGCATATATAACCATGGTAACATAAAATACGATAGGAGTTAGAATATTTTTATGCATATTAATAAATGTATTTCTTTTTAATAATCGTTGATTAACATTGAATTCAGTTTCTCTAGTAGTGTTAATAACGGGAGTCACAAAGATTTTATTTCGATAGGGTATATTGTAGAAATCTTTTCCATTATTTTAAAGTTTGCAGGCATCTTTTATTTTTTTTTAATAATCGGTATCTCATTCAGCTAGGGTTCGAAAATATGGTTTTCCGAAGGTAGTCTATGTGTGTTTGCTATGAGAATTTTGTTTTTGAACTTTCTTTGCTATACGTTTTCGATGGAGTTTTTGTTTAAATTATTTCGGATCGATAAACTGCATTTGTGATAAGTAACATAGTGTTGATTTCATCGTTTTTCTTCCAGGAAGATGTAGGAACTTGAATCTTTCCTAGATTGATTCATTTTGTGACAAATTTATATGGATTATTCATTCGCCTAGATCATGATTATGTAGTATTTGAATATTTTGTCACAATTATATGCAATAATAAAATTGTGGGAATTGTTAAAATATATTAGTTTTCAGCAAATGTTCAAACTCTTCAGAGTGTAAATGCAATAATTTTTGCAAACATCTCCTACACACAAAGTTTTGAAGGTTGTTGGCCAGCTCCAGGTATGACGAGTCTGGAAAAGGGCTGTCGGGGGAATAAGTCACAGAAGAGGACAGGGCAGATTTTCGGGAGAGTCCACTTTTCATGGAAAAAGCACAGTTTTGCAACAACTAGAAGTTTTGGAAGTGTCCAACTTGGTGTCTTGAGGGGTGTCTAGCAGTTGGAGAGTCGCTGAAATTGTCGACAAAGGACGTTTTCTGACCTGATGGGGAAGGGAGGGGGAGGGGTGTGTGGACAGGGGCAGCTTTCTCTGCACTCGGGTTGGTTTTGAGGAGTGCAGGGTAGGAATGGAGGGGTGGCTATAAGCAAACAGCTCCCGATCTGCATGCAACTAGGCATTTGTCGCCATCTTGACTCAGATGTGAAGAATGACAATCGAGGACATGCAAGTGATTGACCCCCAGGACCTCACACTCTGGCAAGGGTGGTAGGGGGCATAGGGGTGGTTGGCTTCGTGGAGTCATACCAGCTCTGAAGGCGAGGAGTGGAAGGTAGGGTGGGTGGTTGGAGTGTGAAGGGGTTGTAGGCAGGTCTCTTCTGATCGGAATACAACTAATCAGTTGACGCATCTTGAGAAATTACCGAAACATTTTATGACTGCGGGCAGCTCGGGGCAGCGCGCACTGGCATGTGGCGGGGAGAGGGTACAAGCTGGTTTCTTTACCTCAGACTGTCGCAGACATGGTCTGGAGGGGAGAGGAAAGGTGGTGCAGGGAGCAAAGTGATCTCAGCTATCCCACTCTCCATTATCTTCAGTCATTCATCAACGTTTGTGGGAGACAGATGTGTTAGTAGTCAGCTCATTCATAAACACCGCACCTCTAGACACTTGGTGGCCGATGAGCTTACGAACGCTGGTTAGCTCAACTGCGGGCCTTCTCTAGTGATAGCCGCGATTTAATATAAAGGTATTTTATCGGAAAATATACATTTTCGTATGTTAACATATTTTTATTCATGGTTCGATATACTGTGTTTGTGATAAGTAATTGATTTCATCGTTTTTCTTCGAGAAAGATTGTTTACTCAGATCGTTCGGTTACATAGTGATTATATTTTCTCATTAAGTTTGTGCGATATCCATTTTTAAGTTAATCTTTGTCATAATTAAACTGAGATACTGTCGACTTCGACACAAACCTCATTCTAATTTTCAACTGAAAGTTTGATTGCTTGTTAAAAGTGAATTATTTTAAAATATGGCTTCTTATGATACGAACATTTATTTGCAGTGGTAAACCAGTTCTCTGGATACGTCGTTAAATAATGTGAGTGAATTATTTATTTATTTTTCCCAGGGAAGTGAAATTGTGAATTTCAAACATGGCAGTGGGGTAAGATTTTTTTAAAAATCTAATGTGAAACTTTTTACATTTGGGAAGATGTGATTAAATTGTTCATAGATAATAACTCATTAATAGTAGCTTGGTAGATTTTCTGGTAGTCGTAAATTTCAACTCAGTTGCTTTCAGCCTCCGAACTCACTCCACGTATATAAGCAGTCGTACGTCATAGCATCCACTCATTCTTCAAGTAACCTCCGAGGTGGACGGAGGTGTGATTTCGGGGAGCTCCTGGAGCTATTTCACTACGTCTTTTTCTGAGCTAGGTCTACAAAAATTCCTAATAGTTTCAAAATACCGCTTCTGTTAACAATTGCAGTGAATTTCATAAAAATTTAAATTTTTTTCCCCTTTATTTACGACTTTTTACCATAATTTAAACACAGTTGTCTATCGGCCGTGCTATACGTATCTACTCACGGCTCGACATAAGTGCTACACTGGACTAATTAATACATCAGACTCCACATCAAACGGACGTGTTAAAAAAAATACTCAAAGTATGTGTGAGAGGCGTTAAATAGTGTACGTGTATTTCTATTATGCTATTGGGTCTGTTTAAAACTTAGATGCGAGTTTGGAAATCTTTATTTACTCATTACTGACTAACTGGATTTCGTTTAAAACCAGTAGTTGTTCGTTATACTTGTCTCTCGTGTAAATTATATTTCTAAGCTCGAGACCTACATTATGTTTAAGACTAGCGTAATTCCACTTATTATTCATGTAGTCGTTTGAAAATATCTGATTCGATGCGTGTAATTTATTCATACGTATAACACTCTGAAATTATCTAACATTTAATTGCATTCCGAAAACAGGTTGTTTAACACCTAAATCACATCTTTCAAAGTCACCTATCTACCGTCTATGAGCAATATCCCTCCAAAACATACAATTTACAAGTAGGTCACTCATAGGAATCTTTTAAACATTCTGAATTTCTCTTATGTGTTAAATATATTCGTAAAAATCGCCCATATACCACCAACATCCCTACAAACACCTCAAAATGAGAAGAATTAGAAAAAAAAATAGACTTAACCCATTCTTGCACTAAACGTCACACCTAGATAACATATTGCAACCTACCACTCTGGTCAGTAGCCTGTCAACATCGTAGAGAGCTCATGTTACCCCCCTTCTCCCCAAAAATGAAAAAAGTACAAAAAACCATTTAAATTAATTTAACCCTGTCAATTAATTTAATCCTTTCCATTGTTGATCGGATTAAGAAATTTATAATCAGATTAAGATCGGTACAAGAATTCTTTTCGTCGGATTAATATCGTATTAAGGATTTACCTTTTTTGACAAACCCTTTCAATTCATTTGATATCAAATCGATAATCCGATTAATCAAAGGCGGCATCCCTTTGATCTGAACCCCCCCCCCCCCGATATACTACTAACGAAATTCGCAAATACATCTCTTGGTGAAGGAAATTAGTATCTGCAAGGCCCCGACAGAAAACTTGCAGCAATATAAAACACTTGTGATACATGACATATTCAGGGAAATAGAAAAACATCATATTTTAAGTGAATTTTCCAAATGTAAGATTCAAAACGTGTGATGCGAAATAGTAAATAAAATGCTAAACTAAACCTTAAAAAGTTAAACTATGAGGAACATTTTCAAAACTTAATTAAAAAAAAAAAAAATTGTTTTCCTTCATGCTTAACCCTTCAGTGCGATGATCAAGTTTTCGCAGAGAGGTTGGAAAATATTTTCCGCAAATTCACGTAATAAACACCAACACACACGAGCTAGAAATCTAGTTTCTTGCAAACGACTGTGGGGGACGTTTACAGATCCCTATTCAAATTGGGCCGAAGGAAACAAGTGGGTGGGTGGGGGGGGAGGTGTTTCTTGGAATCGAAGTATACCAGGCTAAAGAAAAACGAGTAGCCGCCGATCTGTCAAGTCCAGAAATTGAATCTCACTTTAAAAGTTGCAGCGGAAGTATAAAACCAGTGTTCGAAGTGTCGAGTTTTCTCTGGATATACTTTATTTGAATAGTCGAATGGATAAAGGGATATATTGCATGTTGCTACTTTAAAAAAAAAAAACCTTTTTTATGCGTGCGCGTGTGTGTGTGTTTGTGCACATGTGCGCTGCTTTTGATGCAGGATTTACAACAAAGTGATGAATGCATTGGATATTTTTTGCTGTCGATTATGTCGACTGAGGAAATTAAAATAATAGGATCAGACTATGTTCTCGGTAATCTAATCTGATATAAAAAAAAATTGCGTATTGACAACACGTAATAGGCTCCTTTTTCCCCTAACTTAATTTTTTTTTTCCCTGTAGCTTACATGTTCTTTGATGTTTTCCTGCGTTTTTTGTTATTTTATCGTCATGTGGAAGCCATTCGACGTAAAAAAAGTTTTCGAATGTCATGCGGGCCATTAATAGAAAAAATGCAAATGCTACGTTGACAAACAGCAGCACACTATCAAATTTTATCACTTCAGTAGACCTAACGTTGTTAACTTTATAAAGCTATATGATCTCACCAGATATATATATATATATATATATATATATATATATATATATATATATATATATATATATATATATATATATATATATATAATTTGCTGGGTGAGAAATCGCGATTCGCTGAATGAAATGTTTCTTATACACTAAAAACATCTCAGCAAATTATAATTCCCTCTAAGATTTGAAACAGTCAATATTGTTTCATTGCACACTTTAAGAGCATTATAGGAAGAACATTGTGGCTACCTTTCTTGAATTTACTAAGAAAATGTAGTATTTTCTTTTCCTGATCAGCAGCTAATATGTTGCAAAATATTGTATTCTCGTTTTCCGTTTTAAGTAGCAGCTCCTTTTAATTAAGTTTCATAGCTGCGCGCTCACGTACCACGAACATTCTTTGTTGTATGCGTCAGGATTAAGATAGGACCATGACTTCCATAACGGACAATTTACGAATGTACCAACAGTAATATTATTCTAAAATACTTTGTAAACTGTCTGCCTAAAATTTTTCCAAATATATTTCAGAACAAATATTTTTAATTTGATTTTATTTGTGACTGTTAAAATCCTTCAAACGAAAATTTGCTTTAGAACTATTTTGCAGTGAACATAATCATCCTTGTCGGCCTGGCTTGGTGCATTGATTTTTGCTAGCAACCGCTCCAAGCAATATTAGAACACTTTTATTGCATAACGTGAGGCGCTTCTTATTCAAATAACTCTTCAGCGACGTGAGGGATTCACAAACATGATGACTGGCTTGATATTATCAGCTGCCTATTTGGTGGATCCTGTTATAGGCTGTTTACGGTAAAATTAGTACTTTTGAAAGCCCTGCTTAAGATTTACTTTTAGACACTTTGTGTATTCTTCCGCCTTATGTAAAATCAACATTGACATGGCCCTAATCACTTTATTCATGCGTCGTTCAAACGAAACTGTGAAATTATTAAGAAACCAGAAACTTTACAAATCCGCTCATTTTTATATTTCGATTCATTAAAAAGCAGAAAGCGAAAGATATAATTTTAAGTTATCATAAATAGTTATCTAACACTTTTAATTCGATGTTAAGTTATGGAACTACTTTCCATACAACGTTACCAACTCTACTGGGCGAATGTCACTCAGTGTGCCCATAAAATATATTCATGCAGGGGCAGTAATTTTTTTCTAAGGTTCATTTCTAAAGTGCTCACTTCATTGTGAACAACTTTTAACAACTTGAACATTTTCCCTATATCTGTACAAGTTCTTTCCTTGTAGGCAAAGAATTACTGGAAATTTAGAGAGAAATAGAAACAAAATGTTGGAATTATACACTAATAAGCCAGATCAATTCACAAACCAATTTGCTGTACTTACCGACACAAATCATAGTGCGTGCACCTTAATTGTATGAAATGGGGCTTTCAGTCATGTTCAGCGGTCACTGTGATCAAATGTACGCAGTTGTAAGGCGAATCTTCAGTATGCGATACACTCCTGAACCAACCAAATGAAGAAGAATTGCGAACAAGGGCTGAAAATCAAGGATGGTAGATTAGGCCGCTTTTTCGCTCCTCGTTTATTTGACATAAATGTTTTTTTTTTTTCTGAGAAAATTATTTTTCAAAGCTTCATTTTTCATAACCCAAATATATCTACGTTCTCAGGGATTTTATACATGTAATTGACTCTATGAGTGATATCTGTGGCTACCACTTCATGATTTTTTATCTAAAAAATTGAATGCTGCGCAATAAAATATTGAAAATTTATTGCTGGAGCTTAAAAAAAATATCTTATTTCCGTATATCCTATGCACGAATATTTAACGAGTTTTGTGTATTCTTTTTAGTTTACAAATATACACACATGCAACCTCCAGAATACGAGCCGTGCATGCAGACTAGTGTACGGATATATTGTGCTTAATAAATGAAAGTAACAAGCGAAATTTCTTAAGCGCGTCCTGCCTTCACTCTAAAAAAATTGGGTTTGTCTATGTTGGCAACACTGCCGTTTGTTTTGCGTGAATACGTATACGTTGACGCGCTGGGACGTCTTGATGTTAATATTACGTTCCCGGCACCGCTTCATTCGATCATATGGGGGGGGGGGGGGTTATGGGTTTCACTGCATTGGTCTTCAGATGTTCTTTCCAATCGTATACGATTTCTGTATTTCGACTTGGCATTTTGGCGAGTATAGGCTGACACTGTGTTAAGTTTTCTTAATTTTTTATATTAAACGCATAAAATTTCACCATAACCCCGCAGCAAAAATGTTTTAATACGCGCAACCGATTGATCTCGACGAGAGCTGTCGACTGAAAATCAAACGAACGTCTTAGCTTCTTCTAGCCAAAAGTTACACTAGGCGGAAGTTATGAGACGCGGCGAAACGAACTAAAATTTACTGCACGCCCCCCCCCCCCCCCGGGCAACTAGTAATGCTTTATAGTACTCGCTCAACACAACATATTCTTTGATACTTTGACAATCGAGTGGTGTAATTGAATTTTGAATCTAGACGATAGATTCGGAGCTGCAATACCAAACTGCATCCCCCAATTTTGGGATCATCGTATTTTCTGGACTACTTCCCATTATGGTTGCAAATTTAAAGACGTATTCACTTCAGAATTCCTTTTTAAAATTGAAAAAATAAAAATATATATGTATTCAATAAATCATGCAGGTAGTCAAAGTCCCGCATCATGCATGTAGGTATACTGTCGACTGGAAAAAAAAAATGTTTTGTTTAATAGAAATAAAAAATTACAGACTTTTCCTATTTCAATAAAAATGAGTGTCGTTAGCTTAACTGGCAGCTGAATCGAGGAATTAATGTCACATATGTGTTGAAAATAGAATCCAACAAGAAAGGCGCCGAAAGTTGAACATAGATGTACTTCAAAAACATAAACAAATATGGCTGCCGCCTGGTGGCTAAATCGACAGCTCGCCTGGTGGCGATATCGATTATTAATACACTAGCTCCACCTAAATGATGTAAAAGTAAAGTAATGACATTGAAAATGGCGTCTTCCAGCAATGTATAAAAATGACAAACGAAAAATCAAGATGGCTGCATACGATAAAATGAGAATGGGCGAGGGGTGGTGGAGGCCTGAAAAATAATTAGCGAACGTGAATAATTGACGGATTAAATAAACAATAAGAAATGGGAAATATGGTGGTGAAGGAACCCCAGGAAAAAAAAATTTTTAAAATAATTTCTAATATTAAATTTTTAAATATATTTTATAATTTTAAAAATAGATTTGTTTATATATTTTCTGGAATTTTTCTGTATTTATGATTTTCAAGGTCAAAAGTCATTGGGTTCAAGGTCGAAATTCAATGTCAATGTCACAGACATCCAAATTGACTGACGAGATGGCCGTTGGGGAACCGGAATGATAGAGCATGAACAGCTCCGAGCTCCGGTCCCATATCCTGATTGCCGAAATCCGTCATAATTATTCTACTGCAGTCTAATTTATTTTCTCCCGACACAGAGATTTTGTTTATTCAAGCGTGTATTTTGTTAGATGAACAAAATTAATTTTGTTGCTTTACAAGCTTAGTTTACTCAACGAGATATTTTTTTTTTTTTGTGGGGCAATTGAATATATTTTTGGCCATATACAAGGTAATAATTTATTGGCTGTTATCTCAGTGCACGCCAGAAAATTGGCCTCGCCGATTAGCAATATGGTGGAACGTCGTACACCAATCAGTTCTTGGGGACTACTTACCAGACGACAACCCGACCAATAGGAAATATTCCGTAACCTGCAACAGCCAGACTCGTAGCTTGTTTCAACAGCTTCGCGCGGCCAATGAGCCATCACGCCATTTCGCTTCTATATACTTATCTATTCTGTGACTCAGATATTCTGCTGTCCAGGTTAGACGCCGGTTCGACCCCGGTTCGCCCGTGGAAACGGGCGATTATGCTGACAACTACACTAACGAGACTACAATACCAAAATAAGTTTAAAAAGTTTCAATCATCACTAGTACAGATCCCACGGTTGGCTCGGTTGGTCACTGACCTCTCACCTCGTAGTGACCCGTCTGTATTTAATGAATGGGGAGGAATGGGAATTCCCAGGCGAGGGTTTTTGATGTAGGGAGTGTGGCGTACACAGCCGTGGCGTGGGTTTTTTTTTTCTCAGGGCTCTCCCGTTTACTCCCCCGTCTTCATTCCGCTGAGTCTCCACCCACATCTCGTCTCACTTCATACATTTTTTTCTGGCAGCGAAAGGCTTAGTGTCCTCGGGTAGGTCGGCCGGCTTTTCTGTCTATATACGTGACCACAGCGCAAGTAAGGAGACAAGAGCGGACACTTCAATGTTGTAACGATTTTCTTATTTTGAAGTCTTTTTCAGGGGTGGTGGATGGATTAATACCAACTGCAGACACGCATTATAAAAAATAATCACGTAATATAATAAAACAAAAATAACAGTTTTTAAATTATGATTTTGTAATAAACACGCTTATTGAAGTAGTTAATAATCACGTTGTGTTTGAAGTAGTTAATAATGACGCTGTGTTCAATGTTTAGTATAATAACTTATTTGTCTTGAGAGTTTCTAGGACGAAGTTTAAAATTGCTTTATTAGAACCTACTTGACTAACACCATTTAGTGGCCGAATGCTGTTTTCGGCAATAATTAAACACATACCTGTGCTGTTTGTGTTAGCTCTTTCTTTGAAATATTTACGTTACCTCCAAATGTCACCAACAGAACAGAATAAATTTTGCACAAGTAGTGCAAAAACCGATTTAATATGTCTAATCGTTCTAATATGTTATTAAATCAGCAACTGAAATATATGTAGGTTAAATCAATAAGTTTGAGATACAAAACACTCATAGTTTTGACTGAAAAACCGATCTGTTCCATAAAAATAATTAATTCTAGTGGTAAAATGTCTATGTTGGTGTTTCCACAGGCATTAACTTCAAATAACGCGATTGTAAGCCCTACCTAGTGTCTCCCTCTTGTACGTGACCCTGTCTCAGGCGATAAACCAGTGTAGATATTATTTTTTTTTTCCAGTATAACTACTCGAGCGGGCGCAAGTCTTACCTGGCCACCGACCATGCCTTTGCGCAGTCGATTGAGGTCAGTGTGTGACCAGGCGCTCTTGGACCAAGGCGCCACAGCCTTCAGGTCTGCGGCGAAGTTGAACTCCTTCAGCTGGTTATGCACGAACTTCCTGATGTTCCACGGCAGGTCGTTGTGCCTGCAACACGACGTGCAACTTCAACACTTCTAACTATATACTGGAAGGAGCACAGGAAGTCGATTTAACCATATGCACTATATGAACGCAGCAGTAAACGACATCGAATGAGGTGGAGTTGAGTGGAGGAATTTGGGCGGCTCTAAAAGCCGAGGTCTTGGGAGCCGATGCGGGTGAAGCTAGTGACGTGCCGGAATGCCAGGGCGGGGGAAACGGGAGATCCCCGAGAAAACCCGCCGACCAGCGGTATTGACGGGCACGACTCCCGCGTGTGAAAATCCGGAAGCGACCCCGCCGGGAGTCGAACCCGGTTCGCCCAATTAGTGGAGGCGAGTATTCTAACCACTACCCCCACCACGGCCCCCGTCAAATGAGGCAAGTCCCTCAAGTCGTGGGATACATCATTTATAGTTGATACTATACTCAGTGGTCGCATAAGCAGCTGCTGCCAACAACATCAAAGAGAAACACATTTTTTAATGCTCCCAGCATATGACAGAGCGCCATACATAGACACACCCGAATTTCGCGAAAATATTTCACGACCAGTTATATTTTACAACATATTAGCTCAGATCACCTTTCTTGATTGGCTGATCAAGGTGTTAAGCGTCTAAGGTGTGTGTTCGCGAATCACAGACGTGCAGTATCGGAGTTACCTACTTTTGATTGGCCAGTCAAGTAAGAAAATGTCTTCTCATAAAGATTGGTGTCCAATAAGCAAATGAATACTGCCAGTACGCCAGTAGGTTATCGAAATCTAGCACGTGCAGAAATATTTTTTGCTAAATTCGGGTGTCCCTAGCCATACACCTTATGAGACTCTGAGACAGTAAGCAATTTGTAAACACCGAAGTACTGAATCACACCACTTAAGAGTATAAATGTTTCCTATATCTATGAGAAGCCAACGACCAGACGACCCGGTCAGATTACACACAAAGCTACACAGGAAAAAAAGTCGTACTTTTAGCAAACAGTTTTTTTTTTGGAAACTACGTAGTTGCTAAAGATTCTTTTTTAGTTCTGCAACTGAAATACTATATGTTTGCAACTCATTATTTAATAAAACATCAAACCAGTGTATATAGTTCGATGTTTATATTAAATTCGAATTTTACAATACTTGATTGTTAAAAATTCGACCTTTTTGCAAATTACGCTCTTAAGGTTCTGTCAAATTTATTGAAATATATTTGTATAGTACAGAAATATCTTTGGCACCCAGTTCACAGTAATTCCTTGTAAAAATACATAAAAACTACTGTTTGTTATATGAAGCGTGAAAGGCCACTGGCCCGCAAGTGTTTCCGGTCTGTAGTAATAAAGCGACGTATATCACGTAGCACACTCCTAGAAGGTCAGCTTTACCTCATGACACGTTTCTTGTATGACCTATAGAACATCTCTTATTTTTTTGCAGAATGTTAACCCCTTCACGCACATATTAATTTTCCGTTTCGGGTGCTGCAGACGAGTGAATTTTTGGTGTGGAAAGTACTTACGAATTTCTAATGGCTACTGACTTCTTGAAACCTATGGGAAGAGCTTCAATAGATCCATGGCTCAAGTGACAAATTAGAAAATAGTAGGTGTACCTGCAGCAAACCAATATCACCATCTAGAAAAAGGCACTGTTTCTATTGATGTTAGCTTCCTACCTTTCTCAATACTGACCGTGATTTTACCTATTCTGCAATAGTTCTGACGTGAACGAGTATATTCGGGATAATATGTTAAGATGTTCAAAAGAAGTTCTTTCATAACTGTACCAAGTCCAGGTAATAAAAATAAATTATTGTATTAGCGAATTTCTAACTATTCAACTCTTACATAGACAAGAAATAAGGCTCCCTTTGTGGATTTTCCTGAAATAATACTGCACTTGACGTTAAGTTACGCCATATTGTTCCAGCCTAAATCATACTATGGTAAAAATGGCCCCGAATCATTTGAATTTCTAAACTTTACAACTTGTCAGTGACTTATACAAATTTAGAGCGAATTTCGTATTACCAAAGCCGTGCTTTGCAATTACACCTCACTGATCAGCCAGTCAATTACAGAAGAATAATTGATTTGCTAGTCAGAATTACATGTATTTAAGCCACTCACTCAGCATGTTTTGGTGTTTTTTTATGTCTCCTGGTTTCAGCATGCCCCTGTTAGTCTGACAGTATTAAACAGCACGCAATAAAGGAAACACACAGTTCCGTTGTTCCGTTTTGTTAGAGAGAAAATGTAATCACCACAATTGTATACGTCTACGTACGCAATTATTACCAACAGCGAAAGAAAATAAAGGAATAAAAGGCGAAAAAGAAATTATAGGCAAGCGAGGTTCGTTTATTGACGAATGCCGCTGGGACAGAAAAACTCAAAGCACATGAAATCAAAAACGAAGTACCTGCACTGAAAAAAAACAAGGCACTACCATTTCACACCATTCGTAGAATTTACATTTTCCACATTCATGAAATTATTAAGGAAGGTCAAAGTTTACTTGCAAATAGGATACGTACGGATTTCATTAAATATTAAAACACAGAATTTAACAAAACACGGCAATAAGACAAAAATTCCGATATAACTACCAGTGATTATTTAATAATTATGAATTACACAAAACAATTAAATACAGAATAAGGCATAAACATAAAAAAAAACTAAGTATCGAAGCATGTCAAATTCTAAAAATTCGGTTCAGTTTGAATATGATCAAATTACGTATACATATAGGTCATTAGCAAATTGTAAGTGCTTAAAAACATTACAGATGAAAATATTAACAGGCATAGCCGTATAGCGTCCTAGAATCTCATACCTGATTGGCTTGGTAACAAAGACGTAGGAAGACATATTCTTACGATTGTACGAACTTAATTCTGATCAATGTTAACTTCGTATTTCGCACTAGCAGGTGACTTTGCAACAGTGAGTATTGAGCAGTGCTAACTGGTAAATACACAATGAAAACGTAAATTTAGAGTGTAGTGTTCTATCTTTAATTTCTTTCGTACTCTCCCTAACATTAACGGTAATGTATAATAGTTAAACGCCTGGGAATTACGTGAATTTATTTGTCGCTGTTTGTACCTCCAAACGTAATAAAAAAAAAACCGGAGAGGCATTGTGCTAAACGTGTACATCTCATGTCATAAAATGAAGTAAAGCGGTCTTCGAAGTGCCAGGAGCGAATAAATAAATTTAGTGGCTCATCCAGGAAACAGAGAACTACAGAGTTTTTATCCACTGCCAGACGAATCCACGAAATTTATAAATTATGGACCTCAACAATGCAGCCACTGCCCCGTTATATTTTCCAGCATAACTAATTTACCTACGGAGTTTATTAAATAAATGCATAGGTGAACTCTTATTCAATACTTTATTTCAAGCGAAGTAATCTCTGATGTAAGAGCTGCTAATGGAGATGTGTTGGCTGAGTGCGGAAATGAACTGGACGGGCTCTGGCGCTACACGCCATAAGGAAGTCGAGATAAATCCCGCCCAGTGAAATAGGGTAATTACACAGTAACAACCTGTGGACGGGGCCCATTCTGCACACCGCTGGCCGGAGCGCCCGTGAGATAAACACTACAAATTACGCCGTTATTAGACTTTAGTGTAATGTGGGGCTTAACCTGAATTGACATACTGCGCAAGGAGAGAGAACTGTCTGTGTTTTGCCGCTGAAAACTCCTATTTCCAGCCAAAAAAAAAAAAAAAAACCGTCTCGTACATTTTTCACTCTAATGAACAAGTGATAAAATACTAATACCCTTAGCTCATTATGTAGATTATAACCGATTCAAATGCGTATTTATAGAAGTTCAATAACTCTTTACACAAAAAAACGTAAACTACGAATTTGCACTGTGTTTTCATTTGCAAATATCCAAACACTACGTTAATGTGGTCGTTGAATTCAGTTTCAAATAATTTATAAGGCAAACGAAATTGACAACGTCATTTAGTCAATGCAGACAACAACGTGTTCCGTTATCTGTATTTTCAAACATTTCGTAAATCCACATGCGTGCATCTGATATTGACTCACTGCTGCTAAGCGTTCTGCTGGCATGTAGTGATACCTCATATATCTGTTTTAGCAGACGTCGAACAGTAACGTTGGGAATGAACTACACATTAAACAATTATGCTACCAACATCGAAGGGAAAGGAAAACAATAATTCGTTAGATTAAAAGCTGGGTTCTTGTTTGTCTGCCTGTTCCTGCAATTATTTATGAAGACGGAGCTCAGAAAATGCTTCTCGAAAAGGTTTGTAACAGTAAATAATCTCATAGTATCCAGAGTGAAATACGCTGTACGGTACAGAAAGTTATTTATTGGCTTTTCACGTCCACTGCAGGCATTTTGAACTCAATTTTTGAAAAATGTCGCTGCGCCTACCTGCATATATTTTAACGAGAACACTGACTGACAAGTATTACCAGTAAAGTTGAAAATGGCGGAGAGAAAGTACTTCCTTGTTTTAACATTGAATTTTAATTATCAGGTGAATATTTGTGGATACTTAAATGATACTTTTTTTTTTTTTTTTTTTTTTTTAAAGCATATTCGCCCGAGAATGAGCTAATGCACGTAATATTTACTGTTATATTAATTTTACAGTTTCACTTGATCAACGCACGGATAAAATGATTAGGCTGACGGTAATATTAATTTTACATACGATGAAAGCATACACATTGCGCATACAAGTAGGACCTTAATCAGGGCTTGAAAAAGTGTCCACTTTACCATTAACAGCCTATAGATTAGATTTATTTGCTAGCGGAAGTAACTGTAAGTCTGACGTGACCAAGTAAAGGCTGTTCACGACAAAGTGAGCACTTTTGAAATCAACCTTAGAAAAAAAGTCACCGCTCCTGACTGTATACATTTTAACGGGCCCTCTGAGCGAGGAAGGTGGAAAAAAGTTCCATGTTTCAACGTCGAATAAAAAATCTTAACTAACTTTTCGTGATAACTTAAATGATTTATTTCACTTTGTGTTTTTGTTTAATGCATCGAAGTGTAAAAATGAGCATATTTGTACAATAATTAATCTTCTAATAGTTTCATAGTTTCACTTCACCGACGCATGAATAAAGTGACGAGGCTCTTGCCAATGTTCATTTTACATAAGGCGGAAGTAGACACGACGTGTTAGTAAGTAGATATTAAGCAGGGTTTTCAAAAGTGTTCATTTCACCGCGAACAGCCCATAATGTGAAACATCTTCACAACTTCCCTCGCTGATTTCGTTTTATATTTTTAGAATGCGATGACAGAGAAAAACTGGTTCACCGATATTTCACGGTGAATTATGCTCGAGCGTTTTTTATTATAACTCCATATGATATATTTATCATAAATGTTAATTTCTGTTTTTATTGCAGATAAAGACATATCAGGTCTAACCGAAAACAAAGCTAAAAAATAGGCAGTTCGTGAATTTCGATGAATCCGAAAAATATTTTTCCAGTACAATATCTTTAACTGAATTTGTGGGAAAGCTGTATTGTAGGAAATTACATGGGAAGTTTGTGATAAAATATCTCACAATAAATATATTAAATTAATATTTTTTTCATAAAAGTTTTAAAGTAAACCTCTTAAACGTAAAATTCAAAGAGATTTTATAAATAATTGCATGTCAAATATTAATTGTGTATGGCTCACTCTCTTCAGTTCATATTTGCCCTCTTATATGGTTAATTATTTCATAGTGCCACAGTTACAGATCATTTTGTCATACTGAAAATAATATATCCTTGCATGAAATCAATTATGTACCTATTCATAAAACTTCAAAGGAAGAGACCCTTTATCAATAATTCCCAAAACTTTATCTCTGTTCTTCGCTTCAGTCTACTGCTTTGAGTATCATTTCAGCTATACATAATTTATCTCTGTTCTTCGCTTCAGTCTACTGCTTTGAGTAGCATTTCAGCTGTACATAATTTATCTCTGTTCTTCGCTTCAGTCTACTGCTTTGAGTAGCATTTCAGCTGTACAAAATTTATCTCTGTTCTTCGCTTCAGTCTACTGCTTTGAGTAGCATTTCAGCTGTACATAATTTATTGTTTAAATTAGTCTTTTTCCCCATTTGTTGCCGATCTCTGCTATTCCTTCTGTTGTTTTTGTCTAGAAATAATTTATCCTCAAACAATAATCCAACCACTTGAAATTTTGAAACTGTCCTGAAACTTGCAGTTTACTCTTCTTGTATTCAACTTCTTTAGCTACTTTTTTACTATCTGTTCTGTACGTTGTAGTATTTCTACACGTCTGCATTCCCATTCTAAAATGAAACTAAATGCATGTGCTTCTTTCTTCTCTTCCCTCTTTCCTTAATGAGCAAGTTCGTCACCGCACAATGCAGAATTTCGCGATAAATTTGTTATAAATTTTTTCTCACTGGTGTACTATTACACTACAAAGAATAGCTGTATGTACATATAAGCGCTTCTTTGATCTTTGCAATTAAGGTTTCCGACCCCCCCTCCATTTTTTGCAGATTACATCTTCCTGTATCACGCAAGGTGGTGTAAATGGAAATTCTGGCTTTCATTGCATTTTTTATTAACAGTAAGGAAAAGGGGAATTGAGGATGGCAATAATTCTCACCTTAATATGTAGACTAACGAGTGTAAATATATTACAGCGCTTTAAAAAAACTGATACTTCGCCTTTTTTTTGTTATTTCCAGCTGTTTACTTTAGAAAGGGTACTACCCCATATAGCCGTAAAGCTTTTAGCTAGAAACTATTTAGTCTACATATAAAATCGTAAGAAGCGTTTTTACAAAAAAATGTTTCAAACCTAAAGATGATTTGCTTTTAAATTCACGATCTTGTCCAGTTAATCAAAAGGCAAGTCATTTATATTAACTATTAACAGGGATTTTTCCTAAGAAGAGCTTGTACTTAGCTTAGCACTTTTCAGCCACTGGTATATTTATAATTTTAGGCGTTGCGATAAGAATATTTTGGTTTGAGACTGTATTCAAATCGCTTTAACGCTCTGCAATTTATCGCAACACTTTGACTGTAAAACACTTTGACTGAAGGGTTTTATAGCCTATTCACTGAATTTCACACTTTTTGAATAAAACGTTTGAAAAATTGCCTGCTATATAATGTTTGGTTGTTTCCTAAATCCATTGTATATATACTACATGAGTTTTGTTACGTACCTTAAAATTAAAGCACCTTTTTTTTTTTTTTTTTTTTTTTGCGAAATTGAAGTTTCGCTTATATTTTGTCACAGAATTGTAATATTCATTTCACATTTAATTTGCATTTAAAACGGAGAGAAATAATGTATGTTGGTAATGGTTAGTAAGAAATAGTTCTTATGTAAAATATAACTAAACCAATATTTTTAACTTTATTTTTCAAGTAAGGATTTCTAACAAACATATTAAAATTTTCAGGTAGCTTTGTCGGAAACACATTTCATTGCTATATATAAAAATGCTTAATGTTTGCCTGACTGCCCAGCACACAAACACAGTGCGTTGTCCCCTGTGTGTTCTAGTATAGAGTTTAAATTTTGTTTACAAGTGGCAGAATGATACATCGTGAATAGTCCAGAAGTAGAACTGCTCCAGAAAAGATGGAAGTAATCACGAATGGACTAAAACCGGTGTTGAGCCTACAAGGCGTTGAACCAGAAACCACAAATATTACCATCTCACTCTATTTCTCAGGCAGGCTTTCGATGTAACATTTTTTTCCCCCAAACAGGTTTTTCGTCCAATAGGTGTTTTGCATGGAAACCAAAATCTGTTATAGTGAAAGTGACTCCAAATAAGTGAAACCGGTGAGTATGAAGTGCTTCGATGAAAAATCATGGTGCCTTAAAGATTGTTTCCCTTGTAGAGATGAA
The DNA here is from genome assembly GCA_029891345.1 of Dryococelus australis. Classification (NCBI taxonomy): domain Eukaryota; kingdom Metazoa; phylum Arthropoda; class Insecta; order Phasmatodea; family Phasmatidae; genus Dryococelus; species Dryococelus australis. Next base: position 332,009,448 of record CM056995.1, on the reverse strand, counting down.
GTAGGCCGAATCTTCGTTCTCTGCGCACATATCCAGCATTAATCTACCCCAAAGCAACACATCTGTCAAAGTAACATGGCCGGAATTGTTTGTTTATATCTGAATTTTCAAAAAGACGAGCGCTTTCACATTAATAATGCATTTTTACCAAATTTGACTTTAATCGAACTGCATTACAAATTGGTTAGAGGAAGTAGGCCTATGCAAACCTCTCAAAACACTTGTTTACTACAGAATGTTCTGACCTAATATCTTATCCACGTTGTTTACTACAGGATATTCTGACCTAATATCTTATCCACGTTGTTTACTACAGGATATTCTGACCTAATATCTTATCCACTTTGTTTACTACAGGATATTCTGACCTAATATCTTATCGACGTTGTTTACTGCAGGGTGTTCTTACCTAATATCTTATCCACGTTTTTTACTACAGCATGTTCTGACCTAATATCTTATCCACGTTGATTACTACAGGATGTTCTGACCTAATATCTTATCCACATTTTTTACTACAGCATGTTCTGACCTAATATCTTATCCACGTTGTTTGCTACAGGATATTCTGACCTAATATCTTATCCACGTTGTTTACCACAGGATGTTCTGACCTAATATCTTATCCACGTTGTTTACTACAGGATATTCTGACCTAATATCTTATCCACGTTGATTACTACAGGATGTTCTGACCTAATATCTTATCCACGTTGTTTACTACAGGTGTTCTGACCTAATATCTTATCCACGTTGTTTACTACAGGATGTTCTGACCTAATATCTTATCCACGTTGTTTACTACAGGATGTTCTGACCTAATATCTTATCCACGTTGTTTACTACAGGATATTCTGACCTAATATCTTATCCACGTTGTTTACTACAGGATATTCTGACCTAATATTTTATCGACGTTGTTACTGCAGGGTGTTCTGACCTAATATCTTATCCACGTTGTTTACAATGGTCGTATTAGCAGAAAAACAGTTCGATGTAGGGACACGTAGACTGGTAATGCGCATCCAGCGAGATCGCTCGATGCCATATTCACTGGGCGATTTCACTGGTGGAAATTCACTGGTGCAAAGGTGATTCTCGTCACTGCAGATCTAACGTCCGTGGCATGAATATGCGCAAGAGTGCGTGTCCCAGTTACGCAGTAACCGATCTCCGCCCCAACGTCAAATTCATCTTTTTCCTACAGAACTGTCAAAGCCACGTAACGTCGACTGAGGTTAGCACAAACTGTTTACCTAAATAAATACACTGGTGCTATAGTGTTCTACTTTTAACAAAGTCATAACGTAAATACGACGTAATCAGGTAATCATGCTACCCAAAATTAAATCCCCCCCCCCCCTCAAGGAATCACGGTTTTATTTGTTAAAACCAAATATAACCTAAGAGAACACCGTTGCTCGAACACATGCGCTTAACAGCTCTGTGGCAGTTCTTGAGCTATCGTTGGGGACTTGTACTTTCACCCTCATTATGCTCCTAATCTGAATAGGATAAACACTATCGATGCCGTGTGGTTTTGGCATTTACAGAAGTAAAGAAGGAGTTCAGAGGTTTCTATTGGCACTCAGAAGTGAGGTATTGAACTCCGAAGAGGGTCAAATGACGTGGAGATGGAGCAGCGATGACAGTAGGAGAGGTATATGGTTCCTTCGAAGGCACGGGGATCTGACCTTGGATGACGTCACGCCAAGGTCACTCAGCACTGGAGGCACCACATTTAGCATTGCAGGCACCGCACTTAGCACCACACTTCGCACTAGAGGCACCGCTCATAGCATTGCAGGCTCCGCACTTAGCATTGCATACACTAAATACTCTGCACTTAACACCGCATACACTACGTTCTCCGCACGCCCAGCAAGATCTATGTGCTCCGCACTTCGCACTGCAGGCACTGAATTTACAGTCATTTTGGAGTCAAAGAGTCAAGAGTCAAATAATCCGTCTTGTGAGTGGCAGGTCTGAGAGTGTTGCGCTTTATGAGTTCAAGCTGAGCGAAATTTATTTTCACATTAATAAGAACTTATTCACTGGCAGGGCAATGATGATTAGATACCGGCATTTTAGGACGAGTACTATAGTCCTCCTACGACATGCACTGACATAATATTTGAGTTAAACTGAATTAATAAGTGCTTCAGAGAAGCAGATACACATATTACTAAGAATTTGTATAAAATTTTGTTCACATGTAGTAAATAGATCGATCACCGCATTCTTTTGCAGAATATCTGCTCTACTGCCCAACACCAGACTAAATATACTCATAACTCAAATTAGAAACCATGTAGACCTCAGCCCCACAGTTCACACATCTTAAATATACCATTACTAGATTTAAACTCACAACACCTCTTCATTTTTAACCAACGACCAGCTGACCTTGTAAATGTCAAGAGCAGGTCTGTACCTGCACGGTAACGTTTTCCTGTCTAATAAATAACCTTAACTGAGTTTGGGACCTTCAAAGGCCCTCCCCAGTAGCAACGACTTCTGGCGCATTCCTTAAAACCTGATTTTATTGGCGAGAAACTGCTTCCAGTAAAACGAAACGGAAATAAATTAAAAACATTATGTCTCAAAATAACAAATTAAAGAAATAATTATGTTTTAAAGTAAAATAAAATAATTATACAACCATGTAAATAATCAAATAAGTTGAAATTAGCATATTTAGATCATAGCCTCTTATTTAATAATTTATATCAGTATGTCACAGAGTAACAAAAATAAAACTAAACTTTTGTTTGCTGGTTTACAAAATAAAAATATTACATGGTTGTAATAAAAGGACTCTTCGTATAGGGCGTTCTCTCAAGCTGACAGGCATTTTGAACATAGGCGATAACCCGATCGCAGAATCGGCACTGGAGACAACCAGTTAACGATAATGCGAGTCGCGGCTCCATGGTCGTAGAGGTCAAAGGCAGTTCTTCATATTCGCAATTCAACTTTTTTGTATAGCGAGAGTTAATGTTTCCAAATCGATCTTAGCTTCCCTGATACTAAGGTATCAGGATTCTCTATATTAAATTCCCCCATCGCTCGGAAAAAAACACCGTCCGATACTTTCTAAGGCAGAAAGTTAATTAATAAATTTCTTATTTATATTTTCGGGCTTCGAACTCACGTCCCTCCGACATGCGCCATATCTGTAAATTGGTTCAATTTTTTTAAATTTTCAAATACATTTCTAGTGCATTACACTGCGATGAGGAGGTTCGATTTCCGCTACGGGGATCGAGTCCTAGGGAATGCAAATGTTGGAAATTTCTATTTTATTTTAACACATACACTTCTGATGCAATACACTTATGAGAGCTGTTTTGTAGATATGACTTCGCCAACGTCCCTCGCCCAGCTAACGTGGTACACTCGCTACAGCTAGACTGATGATGAGTAATGATGTAATTGTGTAATTATTTATTTATTGATATAAAAAGTCCCAATTTTTTTACGATAAAATCGAAGAACATGTCACATTAACCTCGTACTCATCCCAGCACCCTAAACATCAACCCTTACCTACCCACCTTCCAATACTACACAACAAAAAAAAAAATCACAAAAATATTTACAAAAATATACCAAAAATCTTAACTCCCGTATGTCTGTCTACCATCAGACACTATCCAAAAACCATACCACCCACCAAACAAACCACCTGATTATACCAATTATCCATACCAATATAAATGTGGCCACAACACCTCATACATACCAAATTATGAATTTTACAATTAAAAAAAAAATGTATGAACATTATTAAAAATGTCTTCAAAACTCAGATTTATAGTCTAATTGTGAACCTCTCATATTGTTGTGATTCCTATATACGGTGCCTAAAACTTATATTTCCCGTTTATTATATATATGACTAAAGCAGTCTTCGAAATACTGAGCCGAAATTGCGAAATTTTAAGTCCAACAGAGAAAATAATTATTTTTTAATGGTGTCAGGGTCTCGAACACAAATCTCTATGCCATGCCTAACCTATAGATATTGCATAAACCTTTATATCAGGTACGTTTAAGCACATAAACAGACATAAAATCACATACAAATTTTTTTTATTGATCTCAAACTCGGGCCGGTATTCGAACTGAGGTCCCTAAATCATGTAAAAATTTTGTCTAACGGCCTGTTTCATACACCATGCAATTATTCTGAATTTTATTCCAGCGATTTTTCAATGAAGTATCTGTTAGGTTATGCTGGAAAAAGACTTCCTCAATTATTATCACACTAATATAATTTTTCTTGGAAACTTATTTCCAAAGAAATTATTACGTACAGGCTCGAGGTAGGTAAGTGGGCTTAGCGTCTCACCGACAGCAAGGTTATTAGAGGCGGTGCAATTTGTCCAGAGGAGCAGGAACAGCCTGTAGTAACGATGTGTCCAAGCATTCGCCTGGAGTGATTTCTGGAAACCATGGAAAACCGAAACCAGGATGATCGGACCGGGAATCGAACCTAGGTCCTCCCGAATGCGAGTCCAGTGAGTTACCACGGCGCCACCTCGCTTGGTTACAGGAACGAGGCATTAAAAATTCCATGTCGGTGGTCGTCAAATCGCAGTGAGACCGCATCGTGGCATGAAGAATTGTTAGATGCCGTGGCGTGCTTCGGCAGTGTGGGATGACAATGCGTAGCATGCTTCGATAACACGCCAGGTTGGTGTACTATCGCGCTATCAGTGCACGGAGAGGCGTAGGTTACGTGACAGCAGGGAGGTACATGTGTGAAATTTCACTGCAGGGCTTCCCTGACGCGCTGCGTGCTTTAGCAACACTGAACTCGGTTGGTGTATTGTCGCACCAGGTGAGATCATTGCTTTATCCAGCAATTACATCATGCCAGTGTCTGAAGCTGTTCTGAGCTGGCATGAAATTTCGTGTAATATTCTAAGCTTTGTTTTCAGGAGGCAGATGAATATCTTGGAAGTAACTGTGAATTCACACATAATATTCGCGGACAAGTAATATTATGTGTGTTAAGTAATTAAAAAAGTGTGCAATACTATACATCCGAAACTTCCCTGTATAGTAAAAAATGTTATGTATTTTTTAAGCTTACACAATGTATTTAAAAAAAAAATACAAGAGCCTCCAGAATCTATTTAGACCTACTTTGTAATTATTTGCATAACAGCAAAACCATTAATAATTAGAATAATATTGTGATGAGGTTCGGTGGCTCGTAACATCGAGGTCTTGAGCGCTGATATGGGGAAGTGAGGTGAGAATGGAGCAGCACTGGAATGCAAAGGCAGATCACCAAGGGAAAAAACCTCGCCAACTAATAATAATTGACCAATGTATGAGTCCAATTGCAGACATAAGGTGGAAAATTCACAACGTGCATACAAGTAGATCCCAAGCAGGAAACAGTCAAAATGCATAGGGAAGTTCCCAACTTTGTATAGAAAGCAATACTAAACATTACTCAGTTTGATGTACGATATTATTTCAATATATTGTATTGGCTAAAAACTTCCATTACAGTTTTGGAAGTTTACCGAAAATATTTTTATAGAAATTGGAATAGTAGATAACTTCAAAAGCAGCGTATAATTAGTCATAAGTATCATTAGTGTACCATATGCGTCAAATACACCCAAGTAATCTATTTCAATTATGCGTACCTAACTGACTTTTTTCTCTTAGCGAGTAGTATTCAACAAAAACAAAAAAAAAAAGATCTGGTATTACATAGCTTCTGAACAAACTTTGTAACTCACTCATGCTGAAACAAGAAAGGGTAAGAATTTGAAAATGAGACAAGTATTTATGTATAAATAATACTGTAAAATGTTACCTTATCATAACTAAATATTTCAGCCAATCAATACATCTTGATGCTAAAATCACGGAGTCAAGCAATTAAATGTGTTTTTTTATTATCAGCGTTTCGTAACAGACTATATTTTCCAGAAAAAATCACATTTGTAATACATTTTCGCCAGTAGTCCTATTAAAAAATATTCCTCTATCAAATATCCATACCAACAAAATAATAAAATTACTGCTTTGGGGGCACGGCAGAGGGCTTTACGTGAACACGCCTGCATTAGAGGGGTAATAAGTTTTCCGTATATGGGAATAAAATTAAAGTTACGAAATTGATACTTCGATGTTACATCGGAAATCAAGATATATAGACAAGATGCTACGTTATGCACAGCAACCTAGTATATCGGAGTAGTGAAATGTAAGTTACTGCCCGGAAATGTTTGTCCTTGCCCAAAAGTGCTGCTAGTCGTCGTGAGCCCCCACCCGTGTTATAGGGTGTCTACAATAGTAAGGCCACAGTACTGGTTGTCATGTTTAGTTTACCCTGTCGCATGTACCTGCAGTATCGCCTGTATTGTGCGCTCGTAAGCGAGTACTGAAAAGCATCTGACTTGAATAAATTACATGTTCCTGCTGATCATTTGAGGTTCAAACAGAATGTCTATGAGCAGTTTTGTGCCTTAGAACGATGATATAAAAAACGGAGTGCACTTAAAGTCTGTGCATATCATTTTCCATATTTCTGCCTAGCACTCCTGTGCTGTTCTCTCTCTGAATAATATTAAGTTAGGAATTGGGGTTCAAACATGGTTATATCGTAAGTTGGTTGGTACTACTGGAAAAAAATCCATACAGAAATTATGTTATAATTTATAAGTTATAAACTTATATTGGTCGTGATATTTAAAACAATAATTTTTAAAATAAATATTTAACACTGGTATTTCCACAGACAGAGATACACCCCTACTGATTAACCCACACCCTTGTAACAAGCGACAGTGATAAAAGTTCCCGCAGGGAACTCTATAGGTGCATATCACCCTTACGGTGACCTGCACGTCTAATTGAAGAGGTGATTTAAAATCCATAATGCAGGCAAAATGTCTGTATTTTGGCCATAAAACTTAACAAGACAGATGTAATTATACGAAAATGAGTAATTTTTTTTCTACACCAGCAACCGTCAGCTAATACAGTACTTTGCAAATGGTAGTGGATGAGTTAGTTTACAAGTTTTCTTTGAGTTATTGAGTAATAATTGCCTTTCCTGAAAACAAATAATTAAAATACAACAACAACACATGACAGGGATGTATTGTCCCTACTATTTACCTCATAGGTGAATAAATTTTGCTGTCAGTGGACAGTATTTTTACTTGTGTGTCACTATACCTTGGTTTGTCTTTTACTTTTTTTTTCTGAAAACAAATAATTAAATTACAACGACAACACACGAGGGTGTATTGTCCCTACAGTACACCTTAGAGGTGAATAAATTTTACTCTCTGTGGTCACAGTGTGTAAGTGAATAAGTATTGTTACATGTGTGTGTGTAGATGTGTGTGTGTGTAGGTCCGCGTATAAATTTGGGTGCATGTAGGTGTATAGGTGCGTGTGTAGGTATCGTAAGTGTCTCTTTGTTTTTCCGAGTGTTTGAAAACAAACAATTAAATTTCAATCACAACACACCCCCAAGGGTGTATTATCCCTACGATTCACCTTACAGGTGAATAAAGTTTGCTGTCAATGGTCACAGTGTGTTATGTGAATAAGTATTTTTACATGTGTGTTTGTGTCACTATATCTTGATACGGTAATGGGTCTCTAATAGTAATTCATAGAAGATCAGTAACTAATTCCAGAATACATTTTAAAAGCTAGGACATCACCAACAAAAACCTGCTACTTCGTCCTGTTGGGAAATCCGGGGAGCAACCCCAGAACATATGATTGTTTATTCACTAAGATAAGAAAAATTTAAGTAATTAAAAAAATAATTTAAAAAATGAATTGTGCTTTATCATAAAGACATTATTTACAGGAAAATAAAGTTAATTATATTGTTAATAAATGATACAAGGGAGAAATAAATGACAACACTCAAATACATTTTAATACAAAATTTATATAGTATACAGTCAATACAAAAAAAAATTGTAGTTGAAAAAAATTTGTTGTTGCAGTTCTCTACTTTAGAAGACTATCACATACAAGGCTAAGCAGTTCTCATATAACTGTAAGCATTATCTTCTTGCGAAAGGCAGCACCAGTCTCTGGATCACGAGGATGTTCATCGGTCTCCAGTTGACCATCCACCTCATCATTGCAGCACAGCAGATCTTGCTCATCTGTAACAGTTGGTTTCACGACATTTGCCTGAGCAATGGTGGAACCACCACCAACAGCAGGTGCAGCATCCAAAGCTCTAAGAATGTGCACTGCTGGGTGGCACCAATGGGTAGGTGCAGGTTCGTTTCCCGAGATGGATGCAGAGACATTCGTGGCAGGTTCGTTACGAGTTTCTGGCGTCGACGCTGTACTCAGCGACGTCTGGTCTTCTGACTGACAGTATTATTCTTCTTAGGTCCAGGATGCTGTGAAGGTTCGTGCCCCGCCTGGGACAGTTCCACTGCACAATCTGGCACGTGGATGGTAGCAGTTTGCTGGGCCGAGGCGATGATTTGGTCGTTGGTGCAGGGCAGCTGCATCTGTGGCGTCATGTGGAATACGACACAGGCCGATAGTCCTGGACAATCTAATTGAAACTGTGTTGGTTCATAGACGATTGGATAATGCGCGAAATGCCAATGCTGCATTCCGCTACCATCGCAGGTCTCGGCGTAGGTGCGCAGATATCCATCTTCTGCCATGAAACTGTATTCAATGCTGCCATAGTCAGACTTGGCATTTGTATAAATGTTCGTAGGACAGAATGAAGTCATGGTGACGATCAAACCTCTAGGCGACGACTAAATGAGTGCACCGATTGTTCGCTCTTATGGATAATACGAACGGTGAAGGTGTGCCACCACATAAAAACTAAAATTCTCGTACATGTCGGGTGACTTAGTGTCTAGTCGTAACTCAACGAGTCAAGGTCCAAGGACAAAACACACAATTTGTGCAGCAGCTGGTCGTCGTAAAGTTATGCCAGCTTGGGCAGGGAAGAATAGCCATACTCGCACTGCACATCGATGATTTCCACTTCGTTTTTGCACAAGTCGCTCAGCCATTTCTTCTGCACAGGCCCTGCCATGTAAACCAGTCCTTGCAGATACTGCATCAGTAAGTCGTTTGTCTTCTTGCTTTTCTCGTGAAAGTGTTTCCACAAATAAGGGGGCCGGAAGGAGCATGTGCACATTTTGCCATCGTCGTCATATGTCACTACGATCTCCTTGACCATGCAGCTACACTTGGAAGTATGGTTGCTTGGGAAGTAGTGGCGGTGCCTGACTTTCTATTTGGCTATCTTAGATTTTACATATAATTTTGCTTGATCCGACTATTCATATGCAAGGATAAGGTGAATGTTATTCGAAGTGCTGATTGGTTGGGGACAGTTTGAAGTACATTTATGATGTTTGGGCATGTCAATGTTTCTTAAGGGGCTGAAATAATGCTAGACATCTAGGACATATGTGTGCTTAGAATAAGTACATATTTTATATGGGCTATCTTAGGTTATTTCTGAATTTTTTCTGGCCATTGGTAGGTTAATGTAGGTTTGGTTTTTTTAGTACATTAATTTATGTTAGTTTGAGAGTGGCGGTCGTGAAAGGTAATCCGTCTGAACTCGTGTTAACACCTGAAACATAGTATGGAACCAAAGGTTGAAGTACCATAAACTCCTGAGGTTTGCTCATTGCTATCGATTTGTTCGGATGGATCGTCTACAGCAGTGCTGTCATCTTAGACTTTGCCAAGGCTTCGTTGTTGCTACTGTGACAAGATATTTGCCTACAGCTGCTATGCTCGAAGGCATGAGAGAACAGCCTGTACGAAGTCCTTTTCGTGCGATGAAGCATTACGGCAATGGTCACATGCAGTATGTGCAAGGTAATACAATGAAGAAAGATAGTCAGATCTGCAAGGGTTCGTCTACTGGGAGTCAGCAAGTGACGTCATCAATACCTCCTGCTACATCGATGAGTAATGTTTCCGCAGACGATGGAATGAGTGCAGTAGAGTCGGTTTGCGTAGAATGTACACTCGCAAGACATTCATGTGAAATCGGCGAACTTCAAAATAAACGGATGTCAGCTATAATTACTGATGAGCATACAACCCTACAAATAAAAGTAAATTTAATATAGAGGATGAAACAGGAAGTGAAAAACTATCATAAAGACAGCATTGATGATGACTATGACTGCAGTGATAGTGTTGAAGATGATGATGATGCTCTCGATGTTCCCAACGAGTTTCCTTCAACAAATGATTTGAAAAATAGAAGACGATGTGAATACTGATTATATGTTTACTGAAGATCCCAACAAACTTGTAGACAGACTTAGATCATTGCTCGAGCTTCAAAAACGTGGGGGATTACTCGAACATGAAAGAGGTGGTTTCGATAGTAAGAGAACTAAAGGATAGGGGTTATATCAGATGATGTGGTGAACTGCGTTCTTCTGAAAGCGTAAATACAAATTAATAAAATAGGCTATCTTCAATTTTCGTGCAAATAGTTTTAAATCCATGTTCGTGAGCGGTCGTTTCGGTAGAGATTTCATTAGCCCCTCCTCCAGGGGCGACCCTTTTCTTTCTCGCACCTCCTCCTCGGTAGGGCCGTCGTATGTAAAGTCCTTGGCCGTTTTTTTACCTATGGCGATAGCTTCCAGTTTACGGTCGTAGCAACGGTTTTCCTCCAATTGCTTACGCTAGTTCGAGGCTCGTTTCACCGCACTAACGCTCGTTTCACGGCTCCGAAGATACCACCCAGAGTGCTGATTGTAAGTATCAAGGCAGGATTGAATCCTCCCTTCTTTTTCTTCCCTCTCCTCTTGGAACTTAGTCTTGCTTTCTTCGCTCCCATGCCCATCTTCATCTTGGCTTACATCGGGTTGGAAACAACCCACGCAGCTATTTTTTCACCGAATCTAGTATCTAGCGAATTTCTTATTTCGTCAGCCTTCTGTGCAAGTACCTTGTCTGCCTGGTACCTGTTTTGCAGATACTTGTGCTCGGAATAAGCGATATCGTGCCACTTGCACGCCTCGTACAGCAGGTTGATGCCCGTATCGCAGTATGCCAACCTGTTGGCTAGCTCGGTTCCTGGACCACAGAATCTGTATCGAGGAATGTGTAGCTCGAATGGTATACTGTTGATCAGCGTATCGATGATACCATGGCCAGATTTCGACGTCTTTTCCCTTGCGATGCATTGAATAAAACTGGCCTGAAAATTATAAATACGATCCTTTTATACTTTTATTTTGTTTCAGTATCATTCTAGACTTGGAACAGTATAGACGTAAAATGCCAAAGATGCATCTGCTGTGCCACTCCTGCGGTAAAGCATTCAGAGCTTTGCGGAATTTACAGTGACATGAAATAACAAACTGCATAATGAAAAGTTCCAATGTGATATTTCAATGCGATTTCTGCAAGATACAGTTTTCTCGGAGTGATATATTGAAGAGATGTGCTAAAACTGGTACTAATGGTTTTCTGCAACTACAATCGGTTCTTCCTCCCCCTCCGCATATTCCAGAAAATTTCAGTGGTAACACACACATTGTCAAGCAAGATTTTACCCTACCTGTACGCATTCATGGTGAAGCTGAAGTTATCTCCCACGAATCGCGACATGGAAGCCTATTTCCGAATAATGTGCGCTGCGTCATCGCAGGACCATCGGGTTACGGCAGTACATGTGTCCTACTGAGCCTGCTGGAAGAACCGAACGGTCTTCGGCTCGAGAATGTGTACCTGTACTCCAAAATTTCTCCAGCAACCGAAATATCAACTATTGACACTAATACTGCTGGCCATGGAAGGCTTGGGTTATTTCCCATGCAACGATAATGAAGCCATCGTGTCGCCCAGTGAAGCACTGACAAACTCGATATTAGTCTTTCGTGACATTGCCTGCGAGAAACAGACTTATATTCAAGAGTACTTTAGCAATGGACGACATGAATATGTTGACTGTGTGTACTTCGGACAGACTTATTCGCGCACACCCAAATAACTGCTTCACGATCATGCCTATGTGCTGGTACTGTTTCGCATGGACGATATGAACTTGCGGCATACGTACGACGACCACGTCAATACGGAAATGACGTTTGCAGAGCTTAAGGATATGTGTGCCTAGTGCTGGAAAGAGAAATGTGGAATTATAGAGATGGTAAAATACTTACCTCTATAATGGCAGGTACAGGCATGGCTTCGATCGATTTATAGTAAGACACTGACCATGAGTCACAATACAATTTCCAAGTTCGGACATGGTCTGTGCTCCGATGATGATGATGGAAATATGCTAACGAAAGCTCACCTCGCCGATGTTCGCAGGGGTTAGTCGCTTCTTGGGCAAAAGATCGAGAGCATTAAAAATGAAGTGGTGGAAGATATGGTGGCTATCGACCCGCATATATAAGGGGCGTTGAGGCATGGATATTAGGCCTGATAAACATGTCGAATGCAACGAGACAGGAAGAATTGAAGACTCTTCAAAATATGTTAATGTCCAAGAAGGCTGCCAAAACCGATGTTGCAAGGCATAGCAAGAAGGTGTTGGATGCGTGCATCGACCGACAGGAAAAGATCGAAGATTTACTTTCCTCAACTCGAGAGTGAATATATATATATATATATATGAATATACATATATATACACCTGTGTAGTTGTGTATTTATTCCATTCTATGAACTACGATGGACCGAACCGAACCGATGACTGAGCTGCAGCAAGCCATCGAAGATGTTCACGTGAAATATCTACTCGCGAAAAGTTACAAAATGGCTCTCGAGAATCGAAGGGAAGATGCTTACAAGCCGATAAACAGCCATCTCGACGAACTTGGGCGACGAGAAAGACATTCTGAAGTAGGACTTAGCAATATTTTTTATAAGTGGTTATATGTACATGGCATTTTTTTTTAAATTAAAGTTGTTTTTACTTTACTTTGCATTCATTTTATTCTTGACTGTCCTTATACATAAAGTGGTATTTCTGAAAGACCGATTAATTCGGCGTTGTTGTGGGAGTCTGTTTTAATCCATCATAAGAAGTCTTTATCAGCCCCTAAACATTTTTATATTTGTATGAAAACTTCCAATATTGCTCGCTGGTTAAACTTTTAACTCTTTTGAGAGTATACCAGTTATGATTATACTTATGGGTTATTTTTTAAAAAGTCACTAGCAGCATCTACTACCCCAGTGAAGTACCATCGTTTCAGGTTGATATGGCGCACATAGTCCCCAAGTTGTTCTACCATGGTTCATAATGACAGTGTGTCATTCTCCATCACATTGGTCTTCCCATGCAATCACAGATATTTTTTACTTTGACAAGGTCAGCCTGGCCTGCCTGTCCATACATGCTCGCAAACACAACTTCAGTAACCTAAATTATATATATATATATATATATATATATAATTCAGAGAGTATTTTTTCGCCATAATTTGTCACCTTATTGTATTAGTTTCTTTTCTCAGTTTCTAAAGAAAATTAAATATTTACCAAGTTTATTTTTTCACCAATACACTTTACACGACCTTTTCTCTGAATTGGTGGGTGTACATGAGAAACAATAAAATAAGAGGTAAAATGTTTTAAAATTTAACACATGTTTTATTCTTTAACCTTTTTATTATATTTCTAAATTCATGTTAAGCAATATTCGTTTACATTAACATCCAACACAGTTTCTTTATGTAATTTTTTTCTGCACTTATGTTGTGGCATATTTTTTGCATTACTCTTACATATATAAATTTATAGACAAAGATATTTTATGAAAAAAAAAATTCCAAGGTGTTTTTATGTTTTACACACATCGACACGTGCCATGTGCTTAAGGCAGTTATAAGTTTATTCTCGCTGCGTTGTTATATCGAAACACTGTTTCTTTATAACTTTATTATTTACCACTGCCCTTCCCCGTCCTCATCTGGTGAGCTTGTCTTTACCTCGGATGGCAGGCTGCGACATGCCATGGTCCGCTCGACAAACGGAAACGTGTCAGCTTCTTCGTCCGGGATGAGTCTATGCGTCTAGTCATCACATTCTTCACTGACGCGAAACACTGTTTCCTGCCCCCCCCCCCTCGTTGTATTTCGTAGTCCCGGCACTGGATGTCTTATTTAATGATGATAGTTTCACAATTTCTCAGCTCTAACAGTTCGTCGGTGCTGCATGGTAGGGATACGCCCGGCCTCGTGTTATACACTGCACAGATTACACCATCGCACGGGATTATGTCCATAAAATACACTTTTGACTAGCCTTCAGCGTTCATTATGCTTGGGTTGTATGCAGGCACCAAGGCATAGTAGAGGCGGAATGATTCACACCATCACATGCTTCTATGTTTTTCACAGCATACTCGTACCGAGGGTCACCTAGCCAGTATTCCACTCGTCGGAACCTGGAGATGGCGTTGGAGTAATACTTCACCATAGCTGACTCGAAGGAGCTGGTGTACAACACCATCGGAGATCGTGGTGGTGGTGTGATGGGAGTAGCTTCGACCGGCGACAACCAATTGCTGCTGGTGGCAATAGTAGTCTGGGTGGACCCCTCATGTGCTGGAAGCCATTCGTCGCATGTAGACAAGGCGAAGGAGGTACTGCGTCAGAGACCTGACGTAATCAGTCACATGAGGTCTGTAGAGCCGTTCATGTTGTTCACTGTGCAGACCCTTCGTCGATGGAAGTGGACTCGGTGGTGGCTGATGCTGCACGACGTCGCGACTTGCACCAGCTCCGGGAATGGGGAGTGTCCGAAATGGACTTGGTGCTGACTTTGAAGCACTCCTTGCAGGGCAGGCAGTCATATATGTCTTCGTCCAGCTGTAAGTAGATCGGTAAACACTTGAATACGGCCGAAATTTCGTACGGTGAGTACGTCAACAGGAATTTTTTCGGCTGATGCAGCAACTCGTCCCGTTTGTCCAAGGCACTAAGTGAACGCACCTTTCCAAATGCACAAATGGCCGAAAGGATTTTATATCCGCTCGGACAACAAGCGTGCTTCATCTAAAACTCAGACAAGAAATAAACTGCATACTATAAGTTAAGCGGGTGACAATGGTGATGGCCGCAAAAGGTGAAAGACTGGGCCCTGAGGTTTTTTATATGCTGGTATATGAAGGCAATGGAGGTGGGAGAGGAAGGCGAGTGATTGGCTCGGTCAAACTAACCAATGGGAAAATAAATATGACTGGAAGGAGGTGGAGGTAAGTCTGCTGACTCATTCTCCTTATTTACCAGACGCCGAGCAGTTGCAGGAATGCTAAAACAGCTATTCCCATGCACATGGTCATCCGACACCATCCAGGTGTGTAAACGACTTGTAAGCACGTACAGATCCAGTTACCAGACATCAAGGGGGAGCAGAAATGCTATGTGCTGACTAAGGCTATCTGACATCATCCAGCTGCGAAAATGGCGCGAGAGCACGTACAGACTCCAGTTACCGTGCAGGTGCAGACTTGCTCTTGACATTTACAAGGTCAGCTGACCCTCGGTTAAAAATAAAGAGGTGTTGTGAGTTCAAATTTAGCAATGGTTTGCTCAAGATGTCTGAACTGTGGGTCTGAGGTTTACTTGACTTGTAGTTTGAGGTATGAGTATATTTAGTCTGGTGTTGGTTAGTAGAGCAGATATTCTGTAAAAGAAAGCGGTGATATATCTATTGAATATATGCGAATACAATTTTTATATAAATTCATAGTAATATGTGTATATGTTTATCTGAAACACTTATTAATTCAGTTTAAATCAAATTTTATGCGAGTGCATGTCGTAGAAGGGCTGTAGTACTCGTTATAAAATGCCGCTAACTAATCACCATTGCCCTGCCAATGAATAAGTTCTTTTTAATGTGAAAATATATTTCGTCCTAGTGTTATCTTCGCTCAGCTTGAACTCATAGAGCTGATTACTGTCAGACCGGCCACTTACAAGACTGATTATTTGACTCTTAACTCTTGACTCTTTGACCCTTTGAACCTTTGACTCTAAATGCAGTGCCTGCAGTGCTAAGTGCGGAGCACGTAGAGCTTGCAGAGCATGCGAATCACGTAGTGTATGCGGTGTTAAGTGTGGAGCACATAGTGTATGCAGTGCTAAGTACAGAGCACATAGTTTATGCAGTGCTAAGTGCAGAGTACGTAGTGTATGCAGGCTAAGTGCGAAACACATAGTGTATGCAGTGCTAAGTGCGGAGCCTGCAAGGCTAAGTGTGGTGCCTCCAGTGCTAAGTATGGTGCTAAGTGCGGTGCCTACAATGCTAAATGCGGTGCCTCCAGTGTTAAGTGTGGTGCTAAGTGCAGTGCCTGCAATTGTAAGTGTAATGCCTCCAGCGCTAAGTGTGGTGCTAAGTGCGGTGCCTTCTATATGTTGGGTAAGGTTAACATGTCTTTCAAAGTCCTGACATGGGGTAGAATGGGTATGAATAAGTTAAGAATATTCAGTGTCCTACACAATATGAAAATACATTCTAAGTCCTGCACAAATGTGTGGAGTACATACGACAAAAGTTGAAGTGAATAAATTGAAATTTTACTTGGATGGTTAAGTGGATGCCGAGAAAAAAATAAATATGTCCAAAGTCCTGACATGGGGTGAAACGCACACAAGTATTGCTTGATTGGTACGACATGATCACATGTTCGGTTATTTTGGCAGTATGAACAAAGTGTAGCTTAGAAGATGTGAGGAGAATGGTTTGATTGTATGATTCTTTTTATTTTGTTTTTAGCTAGTTAAATGGGAGTGGCAGAATGCTTAGCTGGTAAAGTCGGTAAGTATGAGCGGAATTGTTTGATGGGAATTGAGACGATATGGATATCGTAGATGGTTAAATTAAAAGTATTGATCTTATGATAGCATGGATGGAATATTTGATTGGTTTGGCATTTAGAATGGCTTGTTTATATGTGTAACTGGCAAAGTTAGATGGTCTGAACTGGTAGTTAATATAGTTGCCAGTTATTATTGATCAGTAAGTCTGCGGTATGGTGGTGGGTATGGACTGTATTTTTAATGGCATGAATGAGGCAAGCTAATGTCATGGTGAAAGGTATTATATCCGTTTTGGTCTCAGTACAATTCGATATGGCTGTTAAGTAAAGCAGCTAGGAGGGATGGTAAAGAGAGGTCTGGCGATGACTAGAATATTATGGTTGAATGCCGAGAGAAATATAAATAAATAAATACATATATATATATATATATATATTATATATATATATATATATATATATATATATATATATATATATATATTCAAATTCCTTACACGATGATTGGGTTAAATTATCTTATGTTAGGTTGAGTAGAAACTGAACAGTTTATAGGACAGTGCGTTGGTACAAGAATTACAAACATTACAATACATAGGAGTAGGAAATATATGTGTTTTATAAGTTCAACATAGAAGTCCCTACATACCTATGTCTGGGATATTTAAAAAAAAATATTATATGTAAATGAAAATCGAAAAAGTGCGAATAATCAACATTCATAATATAAAACACTTGGCATATATTTACTAAAACAGTTTTTATATATGCTTTTAAAAAATCAAATATGGCTCATGTCATAGTCATGTTACAATATATTCTGATGACATATTCTTATCTGCCTGAAAAATGCGAATCCGTAGACTCCTCACTCGATACAATTTAAAGTTTAAAAAAATACTTTTAAAATACTTAAAAATAAAAGTATATAAGTTAAATCTTAAATAATATATATGTAAGTTAAACCAAAATAATAAAAAAATAAAATTAAAAATTATATAATAAAAAAATTAATACTTAAAAAAATTATAGAAATTAAATGTAAATAATATATATGTAAGTTAAACCAAAATAATAAACATTAAAAAATTAAAAATTATAAAATAACAATAATTGATTAAAATTACTTAAAATTAAATTGAGATACTTAAAAAATTGTATAAAAATTAAAATTATTTAATAAAAATATATACATAAAAATAGTGATATGTAAATGAAATACATTAAAAATTATATAATAAAAAGTAAATATCTTATGTCTTTAATCAAAGGCAAGATATACTTTATTCGGCTCCAAGCTATATACAACTTATAAACTGTTTTTACAGTGCATGTCGCGATAGCCGAGTGGTCTAAGGTATAAGTATGGCGACCCAAGGTCCGGCAGTTCGTTGGCATTCCATTCCAGATGGCATTTTGAGTTCTAAAAAACCGGCATCCCTAGCAGCCAGTGCCAGAACCAATATGTGTGAGCCCCTTGTAGTCAAAGCCAGAACTAACGGAAGGAAACAGATGACAAACAAAAAACAAAGATGGTGGCCTCCAGTCACAGAGATGACGGCTCCAGTAACAAAGATGGTGGTCTCCAGTAACAGACGATGTAGACAAAGAATACGAGAGAAGGAGCGAGAAAGGAAAGAATAAGGGAGACGGAAAGGATGGAAGAGAAAGAAGAAAGAATGCGAAAGAGAAAAAGTGGGAGCACTCGGTGGGAAGCCCTTGGAATGCAAGAGCATGCACAAATGACTTACTAGTTAACGAGATGGCGGTCAAAGATGGCGGTCCAAGATGGCGGCGTACTGTCTAGCAGCATGGCGGAATCCAAGACAGTGGACGCATGACCGGAATGAAAGAGAAGGAAGTCCGGAATCCAACATGGAGGCCAAGTGACCTTGGCTTAATGTCACCGAAGGTCAGATCCACGATCCTCCAGCCCCAGCCCTGTGCCTTCGAAGGAACCATATACCACTACTGACAGTACTCCGAGAAAACCCGCCGACTAACATGAACCTCGAGTAGTCTGACTACTAACACCGCCGCGGCCCCTTTCAACGTTTTGTATTTTACAGAGCAGATGGCATGTGCTCTCTGCTACTCACTACCGCTACTCGCTACTGTCAGTAACAACTTCTAAGAGCTGGCGAAGTGACGAAATTCCTGTAATGGTGACAATCAGTGACAGTGACACCAAATTTATGAACAAACCCGCCCTTTTATATGAATAAAATACTTAGACTAGATCCAATATTATAGTTTTATTAAAACCAAGTTAGGAATCAGAGCGCTTAACTAAACAGTGCTGTATAGTTATTAGATGTTTCTTCGCACTTTTTGAATCAAAACTTTGAAAAATCACCCCATGTATGACGTGTTAGGTTGTTTTCTTAATATTTCATGAATTTCAAGCTTTCTACACTTGTCTAAATATGAAATTATCTTAGTATTGTTAAATAGAACTTTTTGTTATATTTTATCTATAATTATAATATTCTAAATATATTTTTAGGCCGTTCACGGTAACATGATCACTTTTGAAAGCCCTGCTTAGATCTACTTGTACAGACATTGTGTATTCCTCCACCTTAGTAAATTAACATTGCCATGGGCCTCATTAATGGCTAGTAAGGAATAGTCATGCAAAATATTATTACGCTGATTGCGGACGAATGGGGTGCGTTGCCCCTATGGTGTAATGTTATAGACCCGATTAAGTTTTTATTGTATGAGGCAGAGGAATATTCGGCAATTAAAACTTACGGGTGCTGGTCACCGGAAAAGGTCATTATTTCGTATTAGTGCCAAACGCTGTTCAACTTGTAGACATTGTTAACTAATACTATTTTTCCGCAAACAAGAATTTGATAGCTTATTTT
This sequence comes from Dryococelus australis, assembly GCA_029891345.1. Taxonomy (NCBI): domain Eukaryota; kingdom Metazoa; phylum Arthropoda; class Insecta; order Phasmatodea; family Phasmatidae; genus Dryococelus; species Dryococelus australis. The sequence continues at coordinate 331,989,774 of CM056995.1, read as the reverse complement.
TTTACACACGTGACCAGTAAAAATGACAATTTTAGTGTTTCCGGGGAAGACAAATTATGAAAACTAACACAACGGAATGAGAAATATTTCACTTTGTATAAGATATCGTGAGTTACTTCAAGGGATCTATAAAATCACCGCAGTATTTATAATGTACTCAAAATAAATAAATAATTGTATTTTTTTTATTTGTGGCTGTCTATGTTTTATAGGGTCCCAATACAAGTTTGCTAACAATACCTTAAAATGAATTAAACCATTATCTTTCAGTCACCCTTATTAAATTTTCCGTAAATGATTTAGTTTATTTTACTAGTACGTCCCAAAAAACTCTAAAATTGTGATTTTGACATGCCATTATTACGGACCTGAAATATTCGTGTTTTCAACGATTATCATGTTAGACTTCACGATAGTATATGCAATAGTGCATATATCATGTGTCCATTGGTTGCTTTGCTGTCACGATGGAGGGCGATAATTGGGTGTGCATTTTATTGTGTGTTCCTCATTGACCAAGGCTTTCCCAGGAGGTGTCGAAAAACATGAGGACCAATGGCAAAGGTGACACACGAGTAGAAGTAAAAGGGGAGTTCTGGCTCACAACTTTTAGGGTTATTTCTTCTAAAATTACATCAAAAAACGTAGTGCGCTAAATGGGGTTATTTCGACTAAAAGTACAGGAAAAAATTAAAAACTCAAAATCTGAAATTCAATGAAAGAATCGTGAAAACCATGCAAATTAATGTCAAAATAAGGGTTTTTGATGGCTAAATTTAAGCTCTAAAAGTTTTTTAAAAAGGAGTTCTCAAAAACAAGTAATTCAAAGCAAAAAAAAGAACATTTTAACCATTTTTCTCAAAAATGAGCGTGCAGGATTTTACACAGTTTAAAACATGCAAAATTATGAAAAAACATACAAAATTATAATTTTCAAGAAACGCTAATTATGCAAGCGAGTAATCTAAATCAAGCAAATTTAAGGGTAAAACAAGCAAATCAGATGAAATATTAAAAAAGATAATTGATAGAATATAAATATTTAATTTAGTATCATGTACAGATTTTCCATTTTTAATTTCCTTTAAACCTTTATACTTTATAAAAACTCGCCTCTCATTCATCATTTTTAAGCTATTTTCATCAATTATCTTTGCATAGCGATATGGTAAAGTGATTTTATAATTACCGTCTAGAACACTATTAATTTTTTTGCCAAACTTAAATTCATAAATTAGAAATTCTGTAGCTTCATACCATTTATCAATTTCGAGGTCATGTAGATTAGTCAATTCATATAAATTGTTCAACTTGTTGAGCAGAGCCTCCATTTCGATCTGAGTTATTTACAAGGAAACAAATTTACAAAGAGAAAAAAAATTGAAATCAGAAATAAAATTAAAATTAAAATTATAAAAAATCTTTTTTCTCTTTATAAAATTTTTTCTGTATAAATAAAAATGGAAAATAATATCATGTTCAAGTAATGTAAAAACTGTGGCAAAGTATTAAACATAGGAAGTTTTGCATGTTATAGTAAAATTGATAGTAGTCGTTATGAGTTAAAAAAAGAGAAATTAATGTGCCAATGTGGAAAATATGTTTATAATACATCTCTCAAAAAGCATAAAAATAGTAAATTACACAATACAGCATTAGATATTGTAGATGAAAATCAACTTGATAATTATCCAACAAAAACACGTAATGTGTGTATTGAGAAAAAACTATAAAATTATTTTCTCTTAATAAAAATAGTAAGGACATGAAAAAAAATATTTCAGTGCTTATATTAAGAATTATCGTCATAACAAGAAGTTAAATACGGTGTTCCAGTAATTTAAGCACTTTTTAATTTATCACGTAGATCTGTTATTTACATTTTATTTATAAATTTTTATTTCTTATAAATAGAAATTAAAATGGTGGCTTATATAGCAGCTGAGTTGAACGACTCGGGTGTGAGGTAGCTGAGAGATATTTCTAGGTATTTTAAAATAACATATATGAGCAAACTAAGGAAAAACAATCTAATTAGAACTCGTATGACATTTATTATGCAATGGCATATAGACGAGTGGATAAAAAGAAAGCAAATATAAAGAACAAAGAATAATTTTAGAAATTTACCTTTAACTGATGTCGACAAAAATGAATTCTAACCCAAAGATAGAAAGGAATTGGAAGAAACATTTCCAGTCTATAATAATTTATTTTTTAACAGAAGAAAAAGAACCCACAAAAATTACTAACTTAATAAACGTTTCAAAAGTAGAATATCAACATATAGCATTGAAAATTCATTAAATTTATTATAGCCTATTCATTTTTGATTTCAGTAAAAAAAAAATAATGTAATTGAGATAATACGCACTAAACTCTTAAACATCTAGAGGGGTGAAAACCAGTATTAAATTACATGCCTATTTTCGTAAGCAAGATAATAGTCAAGTAGACCGATTTACATTTCAATCAACCGATTATACAATATTGAATGAAGGAGATAACAAAAAGAGTTATAAATTCATAATACATGAAATAATTACACAATTATCTGAATTTTGAAGAAGAAGCTCAGAATGGGCATTAGATAGAATAATGGGAATTTAACTAGCTATAAGTATAATCCTAAATGGCTTATCATACATAGGATTACCAGAAGATATGAAGTATAAGAAAACATGCATAAATGTTAAAAAATAATGATAAAAAATGCTTCCTTTGGGCTGTAAAATCTGCATTATTTCTAGCAGACAAAAATTCGGCAGAGAAACAAAATATAAAGATGATGGGCTTAATATTGGTAAAGTAATATATAAATTTGAATATCAATTTAAAATTGATGATATACCAAAAGTAAAAAATCAAATTGATGTATCCATAAACGTATACTCTAATGAAGATGAAGGCCAGAAATCCACAGTATACTCACTTAAACTTACAAAAACTTAAAAAGGAATAGCATATAAATTTATTTTATTTCGAAGAATGTGATAACTCACATTATTGTTGGATTAAAGATTTATCGAGGCTGCTTTCAATACAGAAAAATAATAATCATGGTAAAATTTATATATGTGATGTATACCTTGAATTCTTTACCTCTCAAGAGAAATTAAATAATCATGCAGAAGATTGCTCAAAAAATGAAGCAGTAAAAATCACTATACGTCCGAAACGAGAGCAAATTAAATTTAAAAATTACAACCATAGAGTGAAGGTTCCTTTTGCAATATATGCCAATTTTGGATCAATTTTTGAAAAATATCAACAGTCAAGCCAAACCCAAGACGAATAAAAAAATTTTAATTGATCCAAATATATTCAGTTTTAACAGAATATGATATAGATAATGAATTTTATAAGGCGGTAGTCAAAGATAGATACAATCTTACTAATGAACAAATAAATAACATTGATTTAAAGCGGAATGATGAGTCATATACTATGAAATATCAATTACACGAAGCATCTGGTTTTTGTTATTATATTGTATCTTCTTATGGTGATTATAAGTCTCCAGTTGTATATCGAGGCCTAGATGCACATAAAAAATATGTTCATGGTATTAAAAGGGAAGTAGTAGAGATTGGAGAAATTTATTCACAAATCGAACCAATGCATCCACTAACAAAAGAAGAAAAACTATTATATAGTAAATAATAAATGTTTTGTATGTGAACGTGTATATACAGAAGAGAATAAAAAAGTACGCCATTATGATTACATAAGGGGAAATTCATTAAACTTGTATGTAATAATTGTAATCTACAATTAAAATTGGCCAACTTGTACCAATTTATTTACATAATTTAGCTGGATATGATGCACATTTATTTAGTAAAGAGTTAGGTTATGATGAAAAAAATTTAGATTTAGTAGCAAATAACGAAGAAAAGTTTATTACTTTTAGGAAAGCAATAGAAAATTAAAAAATGGAATTTATTGACACTTTTAAATTTATGGCAAGTAGTTTAGATAAATTATCATCTATTTTAAGTAAAGATCAAATGAAACACACACAGAAACATTTTTGGAAAGAACAAGTATATTTAGTAATTAGAATAGGTGTTTATCCATACAAATATATGGACAGTTGGAAGAAATTTAAAGAATTTCCACCAATGAGTGAATATCAGATAATCGATCATCAAATTTAACATCCAACTTAGATTTAATAGATATTCTGTTTCAAACATTAGCTGCTGTTAATTCAGTGTTATTTGTTGAAAATGGATCAATCTAATTTATAGTTCCTTTTAACAATTCAATATCATATTGACCTCTATGAATAGTTGTAACATCATTTTTATAAACATTAGAACTCATGTGTTCAATTGTTGTCTACATTTGGTGTTAAAAATTTTGTATGAAAACTAACTAATGTAATTGATTTCTCACTATGAATGATATCATAATGAAGTTTTTTCTTTAAAATATAACTATTAGTTGTTCATTTAAATACTTTATTGTCCATTTAATACAAAAATTATCTTATTAAATGAAAAAGTGGCAGCCAAAACAGTGTTAAATGGGGTGTCTGTTTTAATTCATGAAGAAATTTCCGATATTAAAAAGAATGGTGAATTATTGCCTGATAATATGAGGACTAAAAAAGGAGGTCCAAGCAATTGTGCAAAAACTTATTTTATTGACAAATGTTATTTATAATGTAGGATGGATGAATTTTAATCAATTGAATGTTTTTCAAAAAGTTTAAATCAACCAAAATGTACTGAGTTACAAAATTATTTTAATATATCATTCAAAATGATTCAGGTTAAAGAAAAATGGCATACTTTTTTTAAAAATAAAATGACGAAATGACTCCTTTAGATCAATGTGAAAATTATTCTCTACTTATATTTGTCAATGTTATTTTAGATTACCCACATATTGTTCACGATTATTTCACTCAAACATATTCAAAAATACCTAAAAAATTGGTAAGAGACAAAACAATTTTTTGTATATATTTAGTCAAGATGATACTAATTTAAATCACATATATAATAATTTTGTTGGCGGAGATATTACTTATGAAAAATTTAAAGATATCTGTGTGGAAAATGTGGAGACAAAGATTATGTCTATATTACAATAGATTTGAGTTAGTAAATTAGTAATGGAAGTACAGAGATAAGATCAAAAACTTTTTAATTTAAAACATTTTTGAAATCAGTATTGCTTTAAAATGAACATTAAAACAAACATTAAAATCAACACTAAAATGAATGTCAAAACAGCCATTAAAACAATGTACATTGTGTTTTTGCATTTGAATTATATAATTATCAAGTATATTTAAATTTTACACAATGTATCTTTTACTAATCCATGAATTATGTGTGTTATCAAGACCTAACCTTTTTAAATAAATTTTATTGACTTTAGTATTTAAGACTTTTTTGACCAGATATTCATCAAGATACTTGGTTTTCATGAATTCATAAAAATTGCCTCCCAATTCTTCTTCTTTAGTATCTTTTAATTTGTAAGTAGGAACATCATAATTTAAAACTTTGCATATAGTAAACTATTTTGTTGACCAGTTCGCAGCATAACCCTTCTCGAAAATTTTATTTATTTTGTTTACATGAACGACATCACCAACTTTGTAATTAGCTTTCAGTTTATGTCCAGTAAACTTATATGGCGACATTAAAGATTTTTCATTGTGTTTATTAACTTTAATTGTCTTCATGCCGATAGTGTTAAGTTTTGTATTGTTGCATTCATTCACTGATTCATCTTATATATTGACCCACTTATAATTTCCATTCAAAAGGAAATTTCTTCCACATGTTATTTTTCATTGTGCGATTAAATCTTTCATCAACATTTGCTTACAGTTAGCTAAAAGAAGAATAATGATTAATATTATATTTTTACAGACGTTCATTAAATATTTTCACATAAAATTTGGACTCATTATAGGTATGAATATTACATGGTTCTATTTTAGTTAATATAAAATCTTAAGCAATGTCTCCTTTTTTAGCTGTTTTAAATTTAATAGGTAAAACGAATGCAAATTTTGAAGGAAAAAAATCTATAAATATCATAATATACTTGTAACCACTGTTTATATATGATATGCCTTTTAAATTTCCAGTATCGATTTCAACAATATCGATTTGCCATAAATCATTTAAAAACATATGAAATTACTTTTCATTTAGGGAAATTTTTTTAGTGTGGGTTTATATAATTAATTAGTCCCTCTCTCACAGTGGGAAAATATTTTTTATGTGCATTAATTAGAATTACATATTGAACATTTTCGTTTCTGAACTAATCGTCCATTTATAGTATTTTCGGTTTTTATATTCTTATTTTTAGTAACTTTCTTATTCTTCAAGCACCAAGTGTTCTCACTTTAATAGTAAACATATAAAATACTTAATCTTTATGTTTTACAAATATGCCTAAAATAGTTAACAATCCATCATCAGATTCATATACTTAATTTTTTTATTAAAAAAATTAAAATATCGCCTCCCTTGACATCAAAATTTTTGCTATAATCTATTTTTGTAGATCCTTTAATAATAATTAGAGTATAGCCAGGTAAATTATAATTAGCAGTAATTATTTTATAAGCAGTACACTCCATCAAAAAAGTAAAGAAAATGTGATTATTATATAAGTGAAAAAACATTAGCTTTTTTTATTCCACTTTACAGGTAAACAAAATATATGAGAGTTTTCTTCCTTACATCTTTCAAATTTTTTAGTTAACAAGTGTATCACAATAATTCAAAATTGATTTGTTTAAATTTTGCAATTTAGCAGCTATCTCTTTACATAAATATCTTTTATTGACAGAATCTTTTCCATCTAGAGGGTCAGTCATTATATTGAGTGTATGATTGTGAAGAGAAACATACTCTGTCGTATAAACAAAAACTTTGGTTATTTGGTCTCATAAAGCAGAAACAGTGATATTATATTTTGATTCTACGTATGTATTTAAATCAGAAACATCGGTATTGTATTTTGAATCTACATAGATTTTTAATGCATAATCAGAAACAATAGTATTTTATTTTGAATCTACTTCAGTTTTTAGTGCCTGCTTTGCATTATTTAATCGTTTTATAAAATCAGTAATAGTGTTACAGAATTGTAAATTTATATATTCTTTTAAACATGCTCAGCTATTTGTTTATCGAAATATCTTTAATTGACTGTATCTTTATCGTCACTGGGATCATCTGTATTAACAATTCTACGATCAAAAAAAGAAACACAAGGTTTTGTATAATCAAAATAAGTGCTTAATTTACTTTGTAAAGCAGAAAAACCCGAATTGCACAGCTAATCAACATATTATTTTAACGCATAAGCACTAGTGTCAAAGCTTTTAATAAAAATATTTCATAAAATGGTTTCCTAAATATATCGGTCATTTAATAAGATATAAATTATATTGTTAAATTTAAATCCTCTTGTAAAAAAGGTGCAAAACAATTGAACATAGATGTCCACATATAACTGAATTTAATTAATTAATTCGATCATCATTGTAATAAACATTTCTGTTTTTGAAATAATTAATTAAATTACTAGAAATATTACCTCCAAATGAATCAAAATACTAAACATCATTATTTTCAAACCAAATGAGAACCAGGATTTGCTGAAATGTCTAAATTAACAACTGCACATTCATTTTTGTGCATATTTTCTGGTAACTCATCACACATATTAACATTTCTGAAATATTTACATATTTTTCAATACCCATATTAGATAGTGGGTAAGTATTCAAAGATTTTTTGGCTGTCCTGTTTTTGCAACTAATCCTTTTCCACCCTTGTTTTCCATTGCTAAATTATGTATTTTTTGTTCTTCTAATTACTTTTTATTCTTTCTAGTTTGTTGAACAGAATTATAAATTGCAGTAGCTCCACCATCGCCATCTTAGCCCACATTTAAACCACAGAATGCACCTAAAACAGCAAGTACGAGGAGAATTATTACTCCATGATGTAAACCACTGCCAGTTTTTTCATTGGCCATCTTTTTAACTGTTTTCACAGGTGAAGTTAATTTGAAACTTTGCCATTATTTTACTTTATATACTTTTTCTCCCAATTTGATCATTTGTTAAAAATTGATCTATACCTATATATTTTAATTCCTCAAAGAGAATATCGAAAGTTATATTTGTTATCTTCATTTATAAGTAAAAATTATATATATATATTTAATAAAAAAATTTAATTCCCCAACCTAATTTTCTTTTTGTAAACATTGTTGAGGCAACAGCAGCAGATGCAATATTTTTCCAATTGGAGTGTTTTTATATAACATTAATTCTTTAATTTTTTTTGTAAAATTTTATCAGCATTATTTCTAGATTATAAATATTTGTGATCTCTATATGCGATATCGTAATATTTACAAGCTTCATCTAATTTATTTATTTACGAGTCTCCTCTTTCCAATATTTCGTTTAATTTTGTAAATGGTTCACAATAATTATAACCAGGCAAATGCATTTTAGGTAAATTAAAATTATTAAATGCCCAATATATAATGTCTTTGCCATGGTATTCAGAACTCCAAAATGTGTGTGGAATTACATTTTAAAAAACTCTTTTTAGATAAGGAATTCCTTTTGGATTATTAACAACAAAATCAGATAATTTATTGTCAGCATATTCATTAAGCTTACTTTTCGTTGTAAAAATTTTTATTTCCACCAATTTCTTCACCACGAATAACTAACAATCTGCCAATTAAATTTCTAACATCATCCATCCAAATATATTATTTTGGCAAATTATTGTATTTTTTTATGCCATCACCAGTTCTAGGAGAATTTGTAGAACTTGTTCTTTTCGGTGTGTTCGGCTCTGATCTTAATTCACTTAAATATGGTCTTATATAGTCATCGAAAATTTGTTTAATTATATTATTATACTTCCAATGTACACTCCAAACCGGATTTTTATAAGGGTTATATTCTTGGAATGGTGCATTGTTCGTTTTAACAATTTCTGCATAATTTTCATAGTCATTAGTAGTGTATTTAGCCTGAAGATCTGATTGTGTTTTTTTGTTAACAAATTACAAAGTCCTGGTGTTAATGTATATTCTTTGTCCTTAACACATAATGTATCGTTATTTATCTTTCCTTGTGTATCACCTATGTAAAAATTTTCTCCATCTTCACGTAAACCAAATTTCTCATTAATAACATTAATTATTTTTACAATTTCTATTCCGAGATTTATAGCAGAAACACCTGCTATAGGTGGTAAATTTTTCAATAGTACAATTCCCATTTGCTCTTCCAAATTAGGAGATTCTTGTTCTGCAAATAATTCTCTTTCAATCGATGTTTCTTCTGATGTTGGTGGATAATCTAAAATGTTTACTACAACAGGAACTAGTGTTGCTATTAAATTTTATAGTTGCCTTCACTTATTTTTTCTACTTTTTTACCAATTAGCCATAATTTGCCAATTAATGGTAGTCCTTTCTTCTTATTTTTTCGTATTATTTTTCGTGATGATTTATATATTTTTTATAGTTTTTTATAAGTAATTTTACTCTAGAAACTCCCTTCGATTCTGCCATTTATAGATAAATTTTTTACTTATAAATGAATAATAAAAGTATTGAGATCTTCGAGAAGCAAACTTTTACCCAACTGATCAAACTAGATGGAATTTGAATGTTTACAATAATAGAACCGAATTTGATATCCCAAGAGGAGATGGCTTTTCTATCCCAAATTACGCTTATGTTTATGAACAATTTAAATTACGAAAGAGAGATAAGTTTGGAGACGAGGCAAACTATGATGAAGCAGATAATGTTGATGTTTGTACTAACATTTTTCCTTTCCAATTTTTTAGAGTAGAAATTTCAAAACATGAACATATTATTGAAGCTGTTGATAATCCAGGTATAACATTAACAATGCTGAATGTTTTATTAATATAGCCAAGTGAACAAAATTATTTATAATTTACTGGTGTTGATAACATACATCGAGATATATCTGTTTCTAGTGAAAAAATAACAAACGAGGTTCAAACTATTTCTTGTATTAAAAAAAAATAAAATAATCTATCCTCTTAGATATATGTTTGGTTTTATTTGTGATAACTATGAAGTTTACTAGGAAGGTGGCTATAAAATGACTTTTTTTCGTAATTAATTTGATAACAACTGCTTATTCCTTTATTAAAATTTAGATAAAGATGATAAAGTTACGAAACATCGTCGTGTTCCTGGTAAAATTATTATTGAAAATTTTGAAATTATGTGGCCTATCGTTGAATGTGAATCGAACATGGCCATTGCAATTAAAGAAATATATATAAAGAACGTAAAATATTTATTAGTTTTGATTATTGGAGATTTTTCGAAAAAAATAGTTTCTAGAGGAACAACTGATTTTAACTTTGATATGAAAGACCATTATAATAATTTACAATTTGATATGCCTGATGTAATTTTAGGTTTTCAATTTAATAGAAAAAAACAGTGTTGAACAGCATAAACACTCTACTACGTTTGATCATTGTAATGTGAGGAACATTTTATGTTAAGAATGGTAGAAAAGATATTTTCCCCAAAGAAAACTGGATTTTAGACATTGAAAACAGTGTTTATCTTAAAGAATTTCTTGCTTATAATGATTTTAGAAATTCATAAATCAAACTGGATACGGCTATAGAAATAATGAACTTTATAATAAACCAACTGTAAACTTTGATGGTGATAATAATTACTACTTATTTTGGGGGTGAAGAACTTTGTATGTTATTGATTGTTCATATAGAAGAACTGCTGTACTTAAAGAAAAAACAAACATTAAAATTTGTGTTGATTTTAATAACGATCCCGAAGAAACGAGGACAGTCTGTAATGTTGTTCTAATTAGTAAAAGAAATCTAACTTATGATTATTTAAAAGAAAGAATTACTGACGATTTATAAATTTTTAATATTATTAAATGGAGGAATCAACAAATTGTTCCGATAGTTTGAAGCAATTTTTTGAGCTTATAGTTGAGTGGTTACATTAAAAGTTTTTACGATTTTTTGATGAAATAAAAGATTATTTTCATAATTCTAAATGAGTTTTTTCTTTATCTCGATAAATTAATTTTCTTTGTAAATAAAAATACTTTTTTTTCTGTGCAATTTGACTAACATTTTAAAAGGTGATAGTTGTTCAAGGCCACTTTCCTGTAGATTAGATGATAATGCATCTGTAGGTCTTAAAAATATGTCTCTCAAATTTCATTGAAATTTACAAAGCTTACAATTATCAATCATAGATAAAATTGACAACAAATATGTTCTTCGAGAAATAGGTGATAATTTTGAGAAGATAGAAGAAGTTTTAAAAAAATTTAGTAGAGCATCGAATATAGTCTATAATGAATAATAACATAGTATTTCACTTGATTTTGTCATAAATTTACTTGATTTAGATTACTTGCTTGCAAAATTATGGTTTCTTGAAAACAATAAATTGTGCATGTTTTTTTAATAATTTTACATGTTTTGACCTGCCTCAAATCCTGCATGCTCATTTTTTAAAACTTGCAGATTTAAGCTAAAAACAAGCTAATTTAAGCTAAAAATCAACAAATTTGATTGTTTTCAAGCTACTTTTTCTACTTCCTAGAATCCTAATTTGATCTCAATTTTAATCGAAAATCAAGCAAATTTACCAATATTTCACTTAATGGCATGCAGAATTTTTTATACTATAAAAAACAAGCATGTAAAAAATATGACTACATAAACACACCAAAGATAATCATATTAACAACTGCAGAAATGTTCTACTGAATATGCCAAAAATCAATATGAGGCAAAAAACAGAAAGTACTATGTGAATGAGGAACATATACCGTTAAACTATATCTCAAAAAGCATATAAACAGTAAATCACACAATACAAATGAAATTGAACACGATTATTCAACTAAGACATGTGTAGTATGTAATAAGAATAAATCTATCGATTCATTTTACCCTCATAAAGCAAATATAGACAAACATACAACAAAATGTAAAAGATATTTTAATGGAAAGTGCTATGCGCACATGGAAAATATATTTGTATTTCATATCTTAAAGAGCAAAAAAACAAAATTTCAAATTACGTTAGTAGATATTCTAAACTAAATTCAAAATGATCATTATTCAACAAATACATGCATAGTCTGTAATGAGAATTAATCTATACATTGTTTAGTAATAGAAAAACTAAAGATAAATACTTAAAAAATATGCAAAAAATGCTACAGTGAGAAATGTATCCAATAAGAAGTTAAATAATTAAGTTTTTATGATAATTTAAACACTTTTCCAATCCCATTCCATTATATTCATTTATTTTTAACAAACCTTCAAAAATTTCTAGACACTTCCAAAAACATCAATTTTTTTCTCAGATCTGATTTTTCATATTTTTGAAACCTTTAGAAAAATTTATTTCTTATAAATAAATAATATGGCGACAAACAATCTTACAGTTTAGTTGGGTGAGAAGACAGTGAGATGCAGGCATTTAAAATTTAAATATCGGTTTAATCTATGGGAAGATGATTTAATTAAATGTTGGCATAATCTAACAAAAACTTATTTAATTACAGATATTATACCATTTATTATATAAGAGCAAAGAAAAAGGAACTTTGCAAATTTACCATTGTCATATGCTAATATCGAACAACAATATTCAAAAATAGAAATGAATTTAAAGATACCTTTCCATCCTCTAATAATTTGTTTGTTAAGCATAGAAATAAAAGTAAGAGAATATCTGAATGGACAACAATGAACAGTTTTACTAATTTGCCTTTATCAGATGCCTATATCCATGAATTATATAAACAAGATAAAAATGAATTAAAAGAAATATTTCCGTTCTCAACTTATATATTCACAAGCAAAAGAAATAGAAGAAGCAATAAAATTCAGAATTAATAAATCTTTTAAAGGTAGAATATCAACTTATAATTTTGAACACTCCTTTAATTTAGTACAGCCTTATCAATTTTAACTTCTTTAAAAACTATGGTTATTGAGATAGCATGTGATCATCTTAAAACATTTAGAGGGCTGGAAACTAGAATTAAATTATATACAAATTGTTGCATGCAGGAAAATAATCTAGTAGAATTATTCAAATTTCAGTCATTTAATCATAGAATATTAAACATAGTAGAATTTATAAATATTTATAAAATTATGACACAAGAAATAATTACACAATTATCTGAATTTCAAAGAAGAGATTCAGGATGGACTTTAGATAGATTAATTGGAGTACAATTAGCTATAAATAGGTGTAATCCTCTAAATGGAGCATCGTATATTGCTCTACCAGTATTTATTAAGAAGAAACAAACATGTATTAATCTGAAAAATAATGATAAAAAATGTTTTCTTTGGTCAATAAAATCAACATTGTATCAAGCAGAAGATCTGCAAAGAGTTACTAAATATGGAAATGTGGGGCTTAATATTGATAAAGTAATATATAAAAATGAATATCCTATTACAATTGATGATGTACCAAAAATAGAAAATCAAAATGATACATATATAAATGTATACTGTATTGAAGATATGTCTATGGTATATCCACTAAACCTTACAAAGAAAAAAGGATAAGCATGTAGATTTCATTTAATTAAAAAATGAATCAAATTCACATTATTGTTGTATTAAAGACATATCTAGATTAGTTTCAGCACAAATAAATAATCATAAAAGTAAAACTTACATATATGTGATATGTCTCTTCAATTATTTTATTCTCAAGAAAAATTTAATAAACATACAGTAGAATGTTCTAAAAATTAATCTGTAAGAATAAATTTACCTTCAAAAGGAGAGCAAATAAAATCTAAGATTTACAAACAAACAATGAAGGATCCTTTCACTATATATGCCGATTATGAATCAATTTTAAAGAATATATCAACAACTAAACCAAACACAAAATAATTAAGTAAGTTTAACCTTATCAAAAATATCATATTTTAACCAAAAATTATATTGATAATTGCCTTTAAAGGAGGTGCTTAAAGAAATATAAAATATTACTAATGATCAAATAAATACAACTGATTTAAAGTTAAAAGATGAATCATATATTATAAAATACCAATTACTCGAAGCATATAGCTTTGGCTATTATATTAAATCTAGTTATGGTGATTATAAGCCTCCAGTAGTATATCGAGGTTCAAATGCAGATAAGATGTTTATACAATCAATATTGGGGAAATATATTCACAAATTGAACCAATATGTTCACTAACAAAAGAAGATAAAATATTATATATTCGATCAAAATAATGTACTCTATGTGGAATTGAATATAGGAAGGACAGTAAAATAGTATATCATGAGCATATAAGTGGAAGATTCATTAATTTAGTATGTAATAATTGTAATCTAAAATTAAAATTACCCAATTTTGTTCCACATTATTTTCATAATTTAGGTGGGTACAATGCACATTTATTAATTAAAGAGTTAGGATATGATGATAAAATTAAGATTTAATTGCAAATAATGAAGAAAAGTTTATTACTTCTGGGAAAAAAACAAAAAATTTAGAAATGAAATTTCTGGACACATTTAAATTTATGGCAAGTAGATTAGATAAATTATCATATAATTTAACTAAAAAACAAATGAAACACATGCAAACGATTTTTCAAAAAATCAAGTTGATTTATTTATAAGAAAAGGTGTTAATCCATATGATTATATGGATAGTTAGAAGAAATTATAAGAAACTGAACTTCCACCAAAGAGTGAATTTTACAATAAATTTAATGAATTTTATATAACTAACGTCGTTTTTGAGCATGCAGAATTTGTTTGGAACCAATTCAATATTACAAAACTTGTCGAATATCGCGATTTATATTTAAAAAGTAATGTATTATTGTTAGCAGATATACTCGAAAATTTTAGAAATACATATATAAATGCACATGACTTAGATCCTGCATGGTATTTTACAGCACCAGGATTATCTTGGAATGCAATGCTTAAAATGACTAATTGGCCATTAGATTTTCTACACAATTATGATATGATTTTATGATCGGAAAAGGAATTAGAGGTGGGATATTTTAAACGATATGTTAAAGCGAATAACAAATATTTAGAAGATTTTAATACAAATCAATAGTCCAACTATTTAGCATATCTCGATCCTAATAATGCATATGGTTGGGCAATTTCACATTATTTACCATATGGTGGTTTAGAATGGGTGTATTATACATTATCTGATTTAAATTACAGTAGTAATAAAATATTTGATTTGGAGGAGGATTCTTTGTATGGTTATATATTAAAAGTTGATTTAGAATATCCACAACAACTGCATAAATTACATAAAGAACTTCCATTTTGTCCAGAAAATAAGGTAGTTCCAGGAACAAATCAATCCAAATTGTTAACAACATTACCTTATAAATAAAAGTATGTACTACACAATCATAATTTGAAACAGTGTTCAAATAATGGTTTAAAATTTACTAAAATACATGCAATATTGGTGTTTGAACAGTCCAATTGGCTGAAAAGTATATAGATTTTAATACATATATTAGAACTAATGCAAAAGATGATATCGAAAAAGATTTTTATATGCTGATGAATAATTCTGTTTTTGGCAAAACAATGGAAAATATATGAAACAGTAGATATAAGGTTAATATCAGATGCAGAAAAATGTGAAAAATTAGTAGCAAATGCAAATTTCAAAATAAGTACTATATTTAATGTGAATCTTGGGGTCATACATATGAATCAAACAAGTGCAAATTTATTAAGTTCATTTATGTTGGTATGTCAATTTTGGACATATCGAAAGAATTAATGTATGATTTTTAATATAAAGTAATGAAACCAAAATATGGCGATAATATAGAAATGTGCTATCAAGACACTGATTCGTACATTTATAACACAAGAATGTAAGATTTTGATGAAGATATGAAGTCGATAATAGAAAAATTTGATACAATTCATTAATCAAAGGAGAATATATATAACATGTCAAAAATTAATAAGAAAGTTATAGGTAAGATGAAAGACAACTGTAATGGGAAAATAACGTAAGAATTTGTTGGTTGAAGAGCAATATTTATGCATATAGATTTGATAATAAAGAAAATAAATGATCGAAAGGTGTAAAGAAGTGTGTTGTTAACTAGAGAATTACATTTGAGGACTATACATTTTTTGTTTAAAGATAAATAGAATAAAGAATATAGAACAATTCATTTAATAAGTGATAGGGCATTATATATATATATATATATATATATATATATATATATATATATATATATATATATATATATATATATATATACATATATATATATATATATGCAGATCTATTAATTTCTACTATATATATAGTACAAGTTAATAAAACTGCATTAAGTCCTTATGATGACAAAAGGATTATATTAGAAAATAAAATAGATGCATTACCATATGGGTATCATGATGTATAATACTTAATTAATTTATATATTATTATATTTCTATATTACATCTTAAACAACTTTAATTTCCAAAACAATATCGATATCAGAACCATTAAAATCAAGCAGTTTACCATTATAATCACTAATTTCTAAAACAATGTGATTAAACTATTCATTATTTATTCTATAAAAAAAGGTTATGGTGGTTCATAACTAATATAATCTCTGAAGCTGGACATAGGTTTTGGTGGAAAACCGGCAATTATATCAGTTTCTAAATGATTAAATTTATCATACTTTATAAACATTCCATGGGCTAAATTAGAATTAACCTTTTTTAATGAATTATAAATAGGTAGCCTATAACCTATAACAACTTTGTCTTTTTCAATAAGCATATTTCTCTCAAGACCAAATATATTGGATAACTAGTCATCCAATTTAATATTAAACTTAGATTTAAACACAACTCTATCTTTCACATTGTCTGATGTCAGTTCAATGTTATTTGAATTTATAGTTTCCTTAAAATAAAACACCATATTGTCCTTTAGGAATAGTGATATCTTAATTTTTGTCAACAACAGAACATATTTTTTCAATTGTTGTTATAGTATTGGTGTCTATATTAGTAGCTAAAAATTTTGCATGAAAACTAATCAAAGCAATAGATTTGTCTTGATTAATTATATCACAGTGAAGCTTCTTTCTTAGAATGGAACTATTATTTGTTAACTTAAACACTTTATTATCTATTTATTACAAAAATTATCATATAATATGAAAAAAAAAAGGTAATTGGAGTGTTGGTGCTTTAATTTCCGAAGAAAATTCAAAAATAAAAAGAATGGCGAACTTTTTTCCTGAGAATATCAGAGCCATTATTGTCGGGCCCAGTAATTGCAGAAAGATGTATTTAATGATCAAGTTTATTTATGACAGGATGGCTAAAATTTAATAAATTTGTTGTTTGCTCAAAAATGTTTAATCAACCACAAGATATTCAGTTAAAAAATTATTGTGATGTCTTATCATACAAGTTTAACGAAAATATGGCTTAGTTTTTAAATAGAAATGATAAAATGATTCCATTAGACAAACGTGAAAATGAATCCCTAGTTATATTTGATGATGTCATCTTATAAAATAAAAATGTTATCCACGAATATTTTACTATGGGAAGGCATAAAAAATGTTGATCTATTATATTTGGCACAGACTTATTCAAGAGTGCCCAAACAATTGGTAAGAGATATACAATAATTTTGTGTATATTCTGACAATATGGATGAAATTTAAAACACATATAAAATGATTTTGTTGGTGGCGATATGTCTTATGAAAAATTTAAAGAGATCTGTGCAAAATGCTGGGTTGAAGATTATGGTTTTATCACAATAGAGTTGAGCAGAAAAATGAAAAGTGGCAAGTACGGATACCAGTTCCAATCTTTTATAATTTAACTCTTACTAGTTTCTCTTACACGTGAGAATTCTTTATTTATTTCTTAAAAAGGCACTTCAGCGGACTCTTGTTGAAATAGGAAAAACTTATCTACACAGTCATCTGCAAACAGAACTTCAGCTGACTCTTGCAGCAATAGGAAGCTGCTTATCACAACTGTGTTTCTGTCTACTCGCAGTGTAGCGAACACTCCATGTAACTCTCGATAATGAGCTTACAACTCAACGCAACTCACCAAAAGAGGCTTTATAATCATCGTTTTGCTCATCTTGTCGCCATTGTTCAGTGGCAAGGCATTTGATTTTAAATGTGCAGGTCATGCATTCGATCCGTCTGAGCAGACAATTTAATAGTGTGAATATGAGGTACTCATATTTGCACTATTCTATTATCCCCAAATCATTCAAAATTTTAGCCAAATAACCTTTCTCTTGCTCATACAGCAATGTATAAGTATCGATGCAAATAAAATTGGTACTCTCAAGCTTCAGTAAAATTGTTCTCTATGCTACACTTGTAGTATAACATATGTATAAACTGGAGTGTTCTCATATAGTGAAAGTTGCCTCACTATATGAAAAGAGGTACCATAAGAAACAGAAAAGAGTGAAAATAAATTCCTTACCTCTCCACTAAAATTATATTTAAAAAAATATAGCCTGGTCAGTGTAGAGGTAAGACGTTTCTCCAATTGGAGTTTTGCAAGTCCTAAATAAGGCTGGAAAAATAAAAAATTGGGTCACTGGTGAGGTATTTAAGTTACCCATAAACCTAAATATAAACAGGTCTGTGGCACAACATTAAGTAGCCTTTTGCATTTTTTAAAGAAAATATTTTGCTCATAAATGAAGATATATAATTATTCTCACTATCACAATATAAATTTTGTTATGCCCAAAAAAGAGAATCGAACAGAATGTGTCATCAACTTTTTAAATAAATATGGATATTGAGAGGATGATCAAATTTGCTTTCAAAAATTGATACTGAAAAGTTTGAAATTTCTGTAAGAATCTCTCATGAATATTATAAGACTTCTTCAATTTATGGTAAAATCGATGAAGAAACACTTAATTTAATCAATAGGCAAAGAAGTGGTGTTAAGGATGAAATATTCACTAGTTATACATTGTCCAACAAATTGAATAAAAATATTTTAATATGCCATTTTGCACTTGCAAATAATTCAATTACAAAGTTAGCAAAAGAGGCTTTTACAATTTGGCACAAGCATAAAATTTTTTAATTTGTTTATGATAGAAATTCTCCATATATATACTTATTTCTTACAAACAAGGTCAACATAAAAATCAGAGATCATCTAGGCATTGTCAGACTAAATTATTTCCAATTGGTAGTGCACTAGCACATGTATCTTTCCCAACTCAACAAAATTGTCTTGTTGAAAGTCATATCAATAGGCAGGACTATTGGTACAATGATGAAAAAAACACTCTTGAAAATATAGTTAATTTACTGGCTGTTTTGATACACAAAATCGTCCATGTATTTTACAACATACATATGATAAAAATGCAATCATGTGTTCAATTCTTCTCAATGATTTGCTATATTTGCAACCAAATTACATTCCGAACATACAAAACTTTTATGGACAGCCCCCACAAAATAATTTAATGATGATGAGCCGATTGATTTATGTAAAAGAAAATACACAAAAACATTTTTAGTTATTGATGATGAATTGTATATTTTTACAATAAAAAAGTTTGGACAAAAAGTTTGAATGACAACAAAATAATCAATAAATCATTTTTGATAACAGATTGGATGACATTTTTACTGGACAATTTCAACAATTTGTTTGCATACATATTGCCTTTGGGTGAGTTAGATCTGTTTGTTGATGATAAGACTTATATGGTTGATTATCAAAGTTATTATCTTATTATAATATAGCCAAAATTATTTTCTTCATTTGGATTAAGAGATGAATATAAAATAAATGGTGAATATAAGATTAAAAAGATATAATGCATTAATACAATGTACAAATAGAGCATATAATACAAACGAAATTAAAGTCAATAATTAAAAAGATATAACAAGTATTTAAGACCATATTGAAAATTTAAGAGATACCATTGATATGCCTTTCTTTGTAATAGGTCGCAGAAACAAGAAAATCAGAGCAATGTCTCCTAATGTTGTACCAAAACACAAATTCAAAATTTAAATCCAAATTTCGTTCTTTTAAAATTATTTGATGATGAAAATTTGAATATGATCTTTAAATCATTAGAACTCAAAGAAAATGTGTTCGAAGACAATTGTATAGAATTGAAGATAGACATCCAAATTGCGAATAATTATTGATATTTGATTATATTAAAAATTCTATCAATAAACACGGAAGAATGAAAGAAACATTGAAGTGTCACATTGAGTGTTTTTGCTACTATTTTAATATTACTGAAAATAATTATACTCAAGAACAATCAATTGGTTAATTATATTAATCATCTTTGTCGTATTGAGTAAGAACCTCATTTTCATTTTTAAATTTACAATACATCTGTTTTATTAAGCCAAGAGTTATGTGAATTATCAAAACCTAACCATGTTAGATAAAATTTATCACCTTTAATTTTTAAGAGATTTTCAACCAAATATTTATTTGAATAGTCGGTTTTCATAATTTCGTATTCATAAAAACTAACCTTTATTCTTCTCCTTTGCCATCTTTCAGTTTGTAAGTTGGCCCCTAATTATTTAATACCTCAAAAATGGCAAATAATTCAATTGTCCAATCAGCTGTATAACCCTTTTCAAAGATTCATTTACTCTTGCTTACACGGACAATATCGCCAACTTTGTATTGCGGTTTAGTAATAATGTCTACAAAATTTGTTTGCATTAAATTATTTTTATTAGTCTTATAAGCTTCAATTGGTTTTATACCAATAGTCCGATGTTTGGTATTTTGTATTCTTTAACTAAATCATTAAATATATTTACCCAATAATAATTGTCATTTAAAACAAATTTCTTCCACATTTTGTCCTTTTTTGTATGATTATATATTTCTAAAACTCTGGCTTTAAGTTCACTGAATGTATAATAGTTATTGATGTTATATTTTTGAATAAGTTCTTTAAATATTTTATTATAAAATTAGGATCCATTATTGCTTTGAATATTATGCAGTTTTCTTTAACTAATATAGATTCTAAAGCAATTACTAAATTCTTGGCTGTGTGTTTTTTTATTTTATTTATTATAGGAAATGCATATTTTGAGAAAACATCAATAATTGTCATAATATATTTATGTCCATTATTTGTATGTGATATAACTTTCAATATCCAGTATCCATTTGAACAAGATCGATTTGCCATATATCATCAATACTATACGAAATTACTTTTCTTCTTGGGAAATTTTTCGTGCAGGTTTATATAATTCATTGATTATTCCTTTTCGTACATTGGACAATTTTTTTATGTTGATTTATTAGAATTGCATATATAAGATTCACAATTCTGAACTTAATTTCAATGTTTTTGTATTTTCAATTTTTATGTTATTATTTGTAGTAACTATTTTATAATTCAATCACCAAGTATTCTCCATTTAGTAAGTATAAAAATAATTGAACTTTATATTTTACGAATATTCTTATCATAGATTTCACCCCATCTTTATGAATAGATATTTTCTCTTTTCTGATTTTAAAAGATAAAGTATCACCTCTGTAAACATCAAAAGGCTTACTATAATCTATTTTTGTAATTCCCTTAATAACAGTCACAGCATTAGAAAAATAAGATTAGCAGTAGTAATTTTATAAACATTATAATCCATCAAAAAAGTAAAGAAAATTAGATTATTATCTAAGTGAATAATATAACTAATTTTATCCCACCTTACAGGTAAATAATATATATATGATTTTTCTTCCTTGCATTTTTCAACTGATTGGTTTAAATTTTGTAATTCAACATCTAACTCTTTGTCAATACCTTCTTTGCATTTTTCAACTTTCGATTTAACAAGTGTGTCACATTAATTGAAAACCGTTTTGTTAAAATTATGTAATTTAACAACTATTTCTTTGTCAAGAAATCTTTTATTGGCCGTGTCTCTTCCATCTACAGGATCAGCCATATTATTAATTCTACGATTTTTAAGAGAAACATAATCTTTCGTGTTAACAAAATGTCTACCAAGTTGATCTTTTTTTAATGCATAATCAACTATATTTTTATCAAAAATTCTTTTGAGTGCATCGTTTCCATCCATAGGAACAGCCAGACTAGTAATTATATGATGTTGAGAAGAAACGTAATTTTTTCTATAAGTAAAATTTTACTTATTTGACCTTGTAAAGCAGGTGAAATAGTATTGTATTTTGAGTATAAATCAGTTTTTAAGGCGTAATCAGAAACAATAGTTTTATATTTCAAATCTACATCCTTTTTTAATGCATAATTTGCTATATGCATATCAAAATTCTTTTATTGACCACGTCTTTATTATTTATAGGTTCATCTATATTAACAATTCTACATCGTAGAAAAGAAACATAAGATTTTGTATAATCAAAACCAGTGCTTTATAAAAAAGAAACACTGAAATTGCATTGTGAATCTACTTATGTTTTTAAAGCATAAGCATTAGTGTCAAAAATTTTATTTAAAGATTTGATTAATGGTTTTTCAAATACATCTGTCATTTAATAACAAAGAAATTATATAATTAAACTTAGAATCTTCCGAAAAATGTGTAATACAATTAAACATAGGTGTCCATATATAACTGAATCAAAATGCTGAATTGTATCATTACTGCAATAAATATTTATATTTTTGAAGTAATTAGTTCAATTAGTAGGAATATTGCCTCCAGATGAGTCGAAATAGTAGAGATCGTTGATTTTTTTAGAATAGCAAACCCGCTGAGTACCAGGAATAGTTAAAATGTTGAAATTTACCACAGTACATTCATTTTTGAGCATATTTTTTTGGTAATTCTCCATATCATATAAACATTTCTGGAATTTTTAATATTTAATATTTTTACATATTTTTCAATATCGATATTATTTAATGGTGATATATTCAATTTTTTTGTGGTCTTCCCTTCATTTTTGTAACCACACCATTTCCTGCATTATTTTCCATTGCCAAATTGTGTCACTGTTGTTCTTCTAAATCTTTTTCATTTTTTTCTACATCGTTCAACAGAATTATTAATTGCAGTAGCTCCTCCAGCTAAAGCTCCAAGGGCGCGTAGAATTAAAATTAAAATTGGTAAAACACCGCCATGGTGTAAACCACTTCCAGATTTTTCTTTGAGTATCTTTTTGAGTATTGCTATTGACAAAGTTGGGATTATCGAATCAGTAATTGTTATACTTCGAATTTTTCTTTATTTTTAGACTTTAAAAAGTGTTATGGGTGTTTTCCTTTTGTTGAATAAAATTTATAAATTCTATCATTTTGTCTTTCCGATAGTTCATTTTATTTTAGCTTAAAATTACTTGTTTTAGATTACTCGCTTGCGAAATTGACATTCCTGGAAAACAGGAACATTTGCTTGATTTTGGGGTAAAATTGCTTGATTTTTTATTAAAATTGCTTGTTTTTATAGTATGACAAATCTTGCACACAATTTTGTGAAATATTGGTAAATTTGTTAGATTTTGGGTTTAAATTGCTAGATTTTTGATGAAAATTGAGGTCAAATGAAGCTTCTAGGAAGTAAAAAAATAACTTAAATATGATCAAATTAGTTGATTTTTAGCTATAATTAGCTTGTTTGTAGCTTAAATTCGATTGATTTTGACTTAATTTGCTTGTTTTTGAGAGTTGAAAATTGATGTCAAATGAGGTTTCTAGAAACTTGAAAACTCTAATATTTGGCATAAAATTCCTTGATTTTTGATGATTTAGTGCACTGCACTGGTACTCACGTATTATATCTACTTAGGTCATCAAGGGACTATATAATACTCGGCAACACTTTTTACCGTGTCCGTCTGTCTGCGGAGCCACGCCTAGTTGAAGTAATCAAGATTGAGCTTGTCGTGTCGCTCGTCGCATTCCGACACAAAACTCAGCTTACGGTGACGGTATAGTTCAGGTTATACTCTATTTCGCGATTTCTTCACACTTTTTGAATTAAGCTTATAAAAAATCACCCCATGCATGACGTGCCTGGTACTTTCCTAAATATGTCACGTATCCCGGGATTTTTATACTACGTGTATTATTATAAAGTACCTTATCTTTTAATAAATTGAACTTTTGGTTATGTTTTAACTATAAATTTTAATACTTAATTTATAATAAATATGTAATGAAAACAGGGAGAAAATAGGTGTGTTTGTAATGCCTGGTAATAAATAGTTTTTACGCACGATTCTATTACACTAAGTGTGCACGAATGCGGTGCGCTGTCCCTTTGGTGTAATTTTCTATACTCGGTTAACCTTTGCTTGTATGAGTCAGAGGAATATACTGGGTGTATAACTTTAGCAGGACTTCAAAAAGTGTGAGGTTACTGTGAATGGACTATAGTCATATACAGTAGTTGATAAGGAGCTCCCTCGTCAATAGCTTAAATATTTAATGTATATCACAGTAATTCAATTAAATACCTTTTATGCCATCATAATTAACTTCATTAAAAATAACAACGGCCTTCTCTTGTATAAGTATAAAAGTATAAACCTTCCCTACTCACTAGTGTACAATATGAATACGTACCACTGGTAACTTACTTGTCCTCCGGAAAACCAGCCAGTACACAGTAAAACAACTTCTGTAATAGATTGTATGTTAACAACGCATCATTTTAGACAACATACACAAATGTTTATGTCACTCAATGTTGATAATAAACTTCAAGTCTAAAACACTTGCTTGCTGTAAGCCAAAGTTAGTTTTACACATTCCACAGTGAGGCCGTGTCCGAAATGACAAATTCGTTATTTTGTAATTTGTCATTTCGTAAGTTTCAATTTGGACTTGTCGACAGTCACTTGTTTAGGACTCGCGGCAACGCATTTTTATACTAACATTGAAAATTATTCTCCTCTAAATTAAATGTTATAAATGGACTTAAATTAATATTTCTACAATCATCACTGGAATGTTACGAGTATGTTAATAAATAGGAAATAAATTATGCAATAACGATTAAAAAATTATTTGGTTCTGAAATTTATAAACAAAGCACAACACTTGCTTGCTTCTTAAAACATGCCTAGTGTATTTTATGAAAAGTTATTTGTTTTAAATCACATTTTAATTAGGCATTGGCATAGGGCCTATGTGTTTTGAATGTAAAATCCAACATGGCACTGATTTTATCATTTTGTATTTTTGCTAACATTCACTAGATACAAAATAAAGAATACTAAGTTACCAAATACGTCATCAATTTTGTATACAAAATCGGATCACGTGATAATGTTGTCAACAAAATCTACCATTTTGGACACGCTCTGAAATTCTGTGAAATTTACTCTAGTTTATTTGCAATGCTACTAAAAAATTTTTGGCAGATATTTTCCAAAGAATTCCCCACACAAACACAGAGACGTTTGCACAGTGTAGGGAACATTCCGTAGCCCGCAGTAGCCAATAAGACAATAGGACTCGAGGCACGTTTCCAGATCCTCGCGTAGCAATCACATAGTAGAAATGAGGCCACGGTGGATGAGCGATTAGCACGTTCGCCTCCCACCAAGGCGAACCGGCTTTAATCCCCAGCCAGGTCACCGAATTTTCGCAAGTGGGAGTCATGCCGGACGACGCCATTGGTCGGCGGGTTTTCTCAGGGATAATATTCCGATTCCCCCACCCCTTCATTCCAGTGCTGCTCCATATTCACTTCGATAACCCTCACCGGCTCTCGAGACCTCGCTGATAAGAGCCGCCCAAATACCTTCATTCACTCACATAATAGGAACGCCCACATCAGAGGAAACCGAGAGCAACGTTTCTGTACGGATTCGGAACCTCAAAGTTAATTTTTTTTTTTTGCCAGCAAAATTTTGATCACACTAGTGGTCGTTAGTGCATGCTCTTACAGTTTACTTCTGAGCTAGAACCGCCGACAGACCACCAGTTGAGAACTTTACTCGTGAAGCTTCCCTTTAAACACAATCAAATTCTGCACGAAGGGTTTTATTCTTTCTTCAAAAATAATAATGCATAGGCCAATAGTGCAGATCTTACGGAAAATGTCATTATATACCAGCTCTTGCACTTATTTATAAAAATAAATAGATATAGCCTACCCTACGTAATTTAGCTTAAGGGATGTAAATGAACCTGAACGCGAAGGAACGAGGATAAGTACAGTTCAAACGTCTATCTGTTAAAATTAAAGTGCATATGAAACAATTGACTAATTAATAACGATTAAACATAACTAGAGACCTGCAAAATTCGCGTTATTATCTAAGGGCAGACTGAACTCCAAGATATTATGCGTTTGACCAACTTCAGCAATTGGCAATAGATATGTTTGTTACTCCTCGGAGAGCTCTTGAGCCAATAATGTAAGTTCAGTTGTGGAGTGGCCAAGCGCTTTTAAGGAGATCGGGCAGATACGTGACGTTGATTACAGTGCAGCGTCCAATAAAATCACGAAGTGAAGTCACTTGGTTATAAGGCAGTGGAGTCCATCATGTTACCGAAAAGATAACGCGAATTTCGCAGGTCTCTATACATAACCGATAAGTAAGCCGAATACGCACGCGAAGTTATTCAGTACTGATTCCTACCGAATTTCACTGGCCTGGAAGTAAAAAGCCAGTACATTTCACAGATTTTTCAGTAGAAAACAGCTAATTTAGAAGAATCAGTAAAGTAATTTGGCTGATTGACCTCGCTGATTCGGATTTAGAGCGTAGTTTATGTCTCCAGACTTGTTATCACGCTTTCAAAATTTCGGAGGAGAAAAATTTAGTCTGGCGAAAATTCCCAACCTGGTGAAGGTTTTCAGAAAGGAAACTAACATACTAGTTTGGTAACTGCGATTTCATACACGTTCGTATTCCACGCGTCACCGTGATATCAGTTACGCTGGGGCCAAAAAAGAGAAAGTGACACCGTCTGTTGATCGCGGCGACGTACACGATCGTTCATTCCCGCTCCGGAGAGGGCAGCGTGCGCTGATGTTGACACGTGGCTGAACAGCTCGGCATGAAGTTTGGCGACGGCTGAATAGTTCATGAGTTCCCCATGTTAGAGTCTCTAGTATTGTTCAGCCTGGCACTACAGTGCGTTCATTAATCATTAGGCTGTTCACGGGTAAAATGAGCTCTTTTGAAAGCACTGCTTAAGATCTACTTGTATGCACGTTGTGTATCATGTAAAATTAACATTGCCATGGGCCTCACTACTTTATTCATGCGACGGTCAAGCAAAATTGAGAAATTATTAGGAAAGTAAATGTTATATAAACCTGTTCATATTCACAGTTCGATGCAAAAAAAAAAAAAAAAAAAAAAACAGAAAATGAAAGAAAAAAATTTGAGTTGTCACAAATATTTACCCAACATTTTTTTTTTTTGGCGTTAAGATATGGAACTCTTTTCTTTCCATCGTTACCAACTTCACTGGGCAAATGTCACTCAGTGCGCCCATTAAAATATTTGCATCCAGGGGGAGCAGTGACTTTTTTCTGTGGTTCATTTCAAAACGTGGTTGTTTTATCTCAGTTTTAATCGAATATCAACACTGTAGGGACCATGGAAACGATCCTTAGGACAAGTAGTTACAGTCACGAAATTTTTCTGAAATATAGAGTTCAAAAGAACTAAATAACCTGAACTAACCACATCAAGCTATCAGCTTGCACTTTTGAAAGCCCTCTCATTTGGAATAACAGTCAATAGATATATTTTGTTTTAGCCTTAGATGTTAACTTCCGAATGCGGTGGAATATAAACCCATTGTTTATTACTTATGTGGCAATATTTATTTTAGAACGCGGCAAAAGGATAAACAATGGCTGAAAGGATAAAGTAATTATGGCCTCAAAAGTGCTCACTTCACCGTAGATAGCCTACACTAAGAATCATTTCAGAACGGTACAGTGCTCACAAAATGAGTCGTGTTGGAATTTTTCGCCACTTGAACTGCATTATGTTACGAGCTCGGCCAATGGCAGCCTTCTTTAATCCAACAGTTTGTTAACGCCTATTCCCGGCGGGCATACTGTGTCCACTAATGTGACGCGTCAGTTTCGTCAAAGAGTATGTCGGGGGAAGATACACTGTTGATTTGATAGGAACATAAAAGCTTGGAAGATATGACTCGCTGAATTACTTTTAGGGTTGTATAATTAATTGAACAACTTACATTCGTAATCTTAACCATGCAGGCCAGGCTTCACCATGCAAAAGCGTATAGGGAATTGAATGCTAAAATTCGGACAAACTTCTCTCAGTCGTTTTTTTTTTTGGTAATATTTTCAACTAAATATTTTTGTTAGACATATAAAGCATCTAGATTTGTAAACCTTCCAAAATTTAATGCTTTTAATTTTAAATGCACTTTTTAATTATTTATAAAATTGTGACATTTTATAAATAATTGAAAAGTGCATTTAACATTTAAAAATTAAAATTTGAACGATTTACAAATTTAGATGCGTTAAAACTCCTACAAAAAATCTTTAGTGGAAAATGATACCACAAAAAACGACTGAGAGACACTTGTCCTATTTTAGCACTCAATTCCCTATACGCTTTTGCATGGTGAAGCCTGGCCCCAAAAATAAATGTGTTTCTAATAACAGTTGCAATGAAAGTCGATGTTATGATGTGTTACAGTGATACAATGCTTCTAAATACAATTAAATATTTCTAACACACTTGACCAAAATGGTGTGTAAATTTACGTCAACAGTTCACACTCAAAGGATTCAATTCGAATGATGAGCAATAGTTCGAATTCAGGTAAAATTTTATAAGTATTCTGCTTACAAGAAACTAAGTTTTCCATTACGGTTTATTAAATAGAAATTTTTTTAAAATATCTTTTCGCTAATGCTCTGGAATATTTATTTTCTACATTACTAATTTATTAACACAGGCTCGACTGTGTTTATGCATATAACTTACTAGAATTCTGATATAGGGAAGTTTTTAATCTGCCTTAGTTATGACATTTCATATCAAGCAGTGGTCAGTTAATCATCTGCTGAGTTGCAGCCATTCATTAAATATGATACAGCATTGTATAAATTATACGAAGGTGAAAAAGAGAACGAGATAGAGTTTCAGGAATAAATATCTTTCTTAGGCATTATCCCCACGACACATTGTTATTCATCAGTTAAAGAGTCATATTAAAATATCAATGTGTCATAAAACAATTGAGAACGTTGCGATTATTTCTAGGACATCCGTTAAATATAGAATGATAACCGTATTGTCTGTTACTTGGAGCTTGCGTTTAATAAGGATATCTTAAATCTTCGACCTCCCATATCGAATATATTGTCTCGTGTGTACTATGCTGCAGAATATGTAGAATTATATGCGGTGTTGTGTATTGTCAGAAACTAGAAGCAATACAACCACCGCCTTTCTTTACGTAAAAGTTATTATTAGCCACTGAAGTACCGAAACTTCATATGTCGGCGATGATTTGTAAGTTAGCCAACAGAAACAATTTCAATTGTCTACTTTGTGTAAGTTATTAGTGGGTGTGTAGAAGTACTTCACACGAAAACCTCCTCCTAATGTAGCAGCTGCAGTGGGAAATTAGTGTGTAGTTAAAGGCATTCGACCCCCAAGGATGAGAGTATAGAAGGGAGATAGGTGACGTGTTAGCCGGGAGGTTGATGTCATGTTCGCTGAACTTCACACCGAGATCAGCTACAATGAAAAGTGCAGAATAGTAGGCGGAACGTGAATACACCCAGTAGCTCTTAACCACGAGTGGCGCTAATGAATGGCCGTAGGTTCGGAAGCCCTCGCGTGGATCCTGGCCGGAGATCCGACCGCATGCCTGCAGCGAAACCCCGGCCCCCGAGGTCCCTCGCATCAAACATTGAAGCAAATTACGGCAGGGCAGCGCTGGCACGTCGTCGGTCTCCCTCCCGCCGAACTCGATTAGCCGCCGGGGCAGGGAGGCAACCTGTGGTACAGGGTTATTGCGCGTGTGGCACATCCACGGCACCGGCAGGGGCAGTGGACACATTGCCAAGCAAAGCATGTCTGGCACCCGGCGCGGGTTGCAGTGTTCAGTGCGGAAGGACAAGAACACGGGTATAAGCTGTTCACGGCAAAGCGAGCACTTTTTAAGGCCCTTATAAATTTTTCTTTTAATCCGAATTTCATCTTCCTGCTGCTTTTTAACATAAAAATTGCAATGTAACCAATAAACACAGTGTATACATTTCACCATCATCAAAGTTTAATGCCTGAGGTTTTAATAAGATGTATTCATTAATTCATTAGCAGCTAGTGCCTATTGGGGGGGATCTTAAAAAGTTCTCACTTTATCGTGAACAGCCTATATCGTTTATTGTACCACAGGTTGGAAACATCAACGTTAAAAGTTTGGAAACCGATAATCGCCTTCACTAAGTAGCGCTAGTATCGGCAATGTACCAGATTTTCTCTATTTTATACGTTAAAAAAGGATACCTGTAATAATAACCAATAAAATATAAAATACTCTTAACTTCATAACTAAATAAAATCTTTCTCTTTCATTATTCACGTAGCTTAAAATTTAAACTAAAAGTTACTTTTTGGAGCACTGTGCACCTAGCGGCGGAAAATTTTCCCTATGCTAGTCCCTCCCATAAGAAATCACGTTTTATTCCTAACGTGAGTAGAATAAACCTTGAAGCTGAGTTCACAACCATTCGTCGCACCTGTCAGTCGCCCGTCCGTCAGTCAGTCATCAGTCTATTTTCTCACCCGTCAGTTGAAAGCGATTCACAACTATCCGTCGCCAGCCAAGACTTCTTTACGGCAAAATTCCAGTTTAACAACTTAACATCGTGATCTTTCTTTAGTTGGAGGTAAATTTTGGTTGGGAATACATTATTAAAAGAGAAAAATTTTGGGGAGATAATTTCTTTTCACGCGATAAGGATATATACTGAATCATTGCTTACATTTTAAATTCCTGAATTTGCCACCAAAAATAACATACACAGAACCACCGCCTCGTATTTTATTTCAAAGTGCGTATTCGCGTCTCTTGAATGTCGTCAGATGGTGGCGGCCCATCCGTCATTCCGTCGAAAGTTAAAGTTTGAGAAAACCTTTGACGGATTGTAAAAAAAGTTGCCCTGCAGTTGCATGAAGATCACGTGGTCGCCGGACGGACGAGCGTCTGGCGGATGAAACGGATGGTTGTGAGTCCACCTTAATACGGATCATGTTCTGTTCTCTCCACTAATGCGGCAGTTTTCATATAGTCCGTTCTTATGTCCACACTTTATCTGTGTGATATCAGTATCTTCACACTTTTGTATAATCAAACCTTAGAAAAATCGCCCTTTCTATGACGTACTTTGTTGTTTCCTAAATATGCGCCGTATCACAAACTTTTTATATTTACGTTAACATAAAGGTACCATATTTGTCGTAGAATTATTATTGCCGTAACATTATTTACTAAATAAGTGTTCATTTACAATTGATATGAATAAAAAAGAGAGGAAATACGTATGTTGGCAACGTTTAGTAAGAAATAGTTTTTCAGCAAAATGTTATTAAACTGTGTGTTCACAAATTAGGTGCGCTGTCCATTTGGTGCAATTTTGTAGACACAGTAAAGCTTTGTATGCATGATGCACAGGAATATTTCGAAAGTTGAACTTCAGGAAGGCTAAAAAAATTTGGAAGTAACCGTGAAGGTCATTTAGCCGTGAATTGTCATGGGATATACATGGGTAATAGGTATTGTGGAGGTTTGTTGAATTCTTGCACGTACTGTGTCTCCTGTCTCTTGTTTAGGTCGTTACTACCTAGTTATCTTCCATCTGCAGCGGTATAATCTGTTCACGGTAAAATGAGCACTTTTGAAAGCCGTGATCAGATCTACTTGTATGCTTGTTGCGTATTTTTCCGCCTTATGTAAAATTAACATTTCAATGGGCCTCGTCGTTTTATTCATGCGTCGGTCAAGCAAAACTGCGGAATTATTAGAAAAAAAATTATTATACAATTATGGTCAATTTTACAATTTCGTGCATTAAAAAAAAGCGAAAGAAATAATTTCAGGTAACACAAATGATTACCTAACACTTTTTATTCAACTTTCAGATGTGGAACTACTTTCCATCCGTCATTACCAACTTTACTCGGCGCATGTAAGTCGGCGTTTCCGTTAATACACAAGATGGATTATAAATGGCGAATCACCTCATGTCCCATGGCAGCCAGGCCAAAAACAAGAAGTATGAGCAAAGGAACCACCCTTTTATCAGAAAGAGTACGGTTGTAAATCCCCCATGACAGTGAATATGAGGAACATGTTAGGTGACAATAAAGCAAAACTATTTGAGATGGAACATTCAACTTCTGGATTCCGTTCACTTGCATGGATATATACGCATGGTGAACAAATGGAGACTGTCATACAACCACGTGATTGGAAAATTGGGGATTACCAATGCTAGTATGCATGTAATTATGTAACTGTACGAAATAAGAAACATGTCAAGGCAGAGTAATAATCGGCCTGTCATAATCATAATTAACAAAAAAGGTTCTCTTGTTTGAACTCGCTCAGGGTAACCTTTTCTGCGATAAGAGCACGTAAAGTGTGAGCATCGTGTCCATGCTTACACACTCTAAATTAGAATCAGTGGGAAACCACTGATTCGCAATGAAATTAAACTACTGCAAAAAGTGAAAATGGCTCCACTTAGAATCAGTGGAAAACCACGGATTGTTTCAGTGAAACATTTCACGGGTTGAATTAGTGACGTGAAACAATTTCACTGATTGAATAAATGACGGCTGATTGCAGTGGCAAGTGAAATATTGCTTTTATTAAATGCAGGCAAATAATTACATTAAATAAACATACTTACGATAGTTTAATATTTATATTGTGTAATTTACCATAATTTTAAAAAGTAAAAAAATCACTGTACGGCCTTGGCGGTATGCAACTAAAAAAAACTGGATGGCTTTGGAGGGTGCAGATGTACGCAGTGGAGTAGTGCCCCTGCTAATTGTGCCTTCACGACAATCAAATAATACGAAGGTGCAGGCAGCAGCATGTGGAACATACCGTACAGGAATACTGCGACATGTACCGCACACTTGGCAAGTGTCGTAGTAATGTGAATGCCGCAGTGCGGTTGTAAAGTGAGGGGTATTATGTTCATTGTCACCAGACAGCCAATGTCATCAGAAGACTGGATCAATGGGCACGATAATCGGGGCAAATTATTCCTGGCCAGGGTGCGATTCGCGGAAGGCAACCATATCGACGCACACCACGAGTCAAAGAAAGAGTTCTTCAGATGTTCGCAAGGAATCCCACCTTTAAGCTCGTTGCTGGACGGCGCCTGGGTGTGAGCCATTCCTTCATACTGACCGTCTTGCACGACTATCGGCGCTATCCCTATCGCTACAGTGCCATACATCGTAATGGAAGGAGATAGGCCTTACCGCTTCTAGTACCATCAAGGGATGCTGACATCACTTCAACATGACCCAGACTTCGTGGGTCACATTCTTTGGACGGACGAAGCACTGTTTACCCACGAAGGCGTCAATAATTGGCACAACAGCTACCATTGGCATCAAAATAATCCTTATTCGTATGGTTCTATTGTGCTCTGCGATACACTACCTATGCATATAGTTTAGGGGGGTGGGCCTAGCTACCACGCTAATATTAGCTGCCAGGTAATGCTGCCGCTACAACATGTAACACGTCCCAGAGGAATTCAGGCACGATGGATAGAGGCCTGAAAAATTCGCGAATTCACTGACCTGCAGGCTAGACTCTACAGTCTTATGTACAAATATTCCGATAGCAACTGCATATTGGTTGTCTGCTATCACAGTGGAAGGCGACAATTGGACACCATTCTCCAGGAGGTGTCAAACACCGTGTGGACCAATGGCTAAAGTTATACAAACGCACGTGTTTTGCATTCTAGATTGTCCCGAAATGAATCAGCGTATTCTTCAGATCTCTAACGATGGAGCATAAACGTGTGGTGCGATATTCTGGGCACCTGGTTAGTGGGACTGTATCTGTTGCCAGACACACTCACTGGACGGATGTATGTAGTGTTTCTCCGCGAGATTCTAATGGAGTTGTTAGAAGGCATTCCACCGGTCGTTCGAAGAGTTATGTGTAGGGATAGGAACATTTCGCGAATTCATTTCGGGACAAGATAGACGTCAAACACATATATAGTGAAGTCTCCTTCGCAATTGTATTAAAGTTTATTGGACCCACCCTGCACGTCTCTGAGCCAATAGCAGACTTGCAAGGAAACACCTTGCGGATGCCATAACTGCCAGGTGTGAGGCAATATCCAATGAACACACAGCTGAGCCTCCAGTATGCAGAGGACTGAGGAGTCTAGCCTACAGGTCATTGAACTCGCGAAATTTTCCTATCCCTAGTTATGTGGTACCAACATGACGGAGTGCCACCTCAGTACAGCGGAGCAGCTCGCCAGGAACTTGGTCACATGCTGCTGTGGTACGTGTAACCAATGATCACTTGCATGCGGTACATGCGGCCATTCCACGACGTGTGTGCGCCTGCATTGAGATGGAGGGTTGGCAGTATGCATATATTGCAGTGTCAATAACATGCTCCTATGAAATTCATGTACAAATGATAGAATGAATAAATAAACCGACTGATATAGCTGTGTCCAATGTGATTTTATTAACATGTACCAAACCATGTTTCAGTAATAAGTATAGTAATAGTAATAATAATAAGTAAGATAACTTAATTGCCACAGAAACTTCAATAGTTATGGTTACAGTGGCAAAGATAGCATCATTAAGACTCGACATTGTTCGTTCCTGAAACCCGAAGCTACAGGGAATACGGAGACTTTCCGTATTTCGTATTTACGGACTTTTACGTAAGTACGGATTGCGTTTCCGTGTATTTACTGTACATTTCGATAACATTTTCCATTATACGGGCAATGTTAACAGTGCAGACATACAATATGTAGGACGTGAACTGCGTGTCAAATATGACCTCTAGAGGTCCCCCCGGCCGCATGTGTTGCGTTATGAGTGTTGAAAGTGTTGCCTGTCTGCAGGCAGGGACACGGCACTCAAACTTTGTGTGCTCTTATCACAGACGCGGTCAGCCTGAGAGAGTTCAAACAAGAGAACTTTTTTTGTTAATTATGGCATGCCAATTATTACTCTTCCTAGATACGTTTCTTATTTCCTACAGTTAAATAATTGCATACATAATAAGTGTGGCAAACCCAAGTTTTCCAATTACAGTGTAGCATGACAGTCTAAATTTGTTCACCATGCATGCATATCCATGCAAGTGAACGGAATCCAGAAGTTTAATGTTCCATCTCAAATAGTCTTTGCTTTATTTTCACCTAACATGTTCCTCACCTTAACTTTCATGGGGGATTCACACCCTTACTTTTCTTGATACAGGGGTGGTTCCTATGCTCATTCTTCTTGTTTTTGGCCTGGCTACCATGGGACACGAGCTAATTCGCCATTAACAATCCATCCTGTATATTCAGCTAGGGACAGTGCCTTTTTTCTAAGGTTGATTTCAATAGTGTTCATTTTATCGTGGACAGCCTTTACCTGGCGATATTCTGTGGACATGCAGAGGGACACTAATGAATTTCTTTCGATATCCGGGCCATTGTCAGCTTTCATTGCAAGTGAAAAATTTCACGTAATAGTCTTTACGTAAACATTATGTGTCACGTAATTAATCCGATTTGAATGACTTGGCGGATGAAAAGACCATAATCTCCCATAATGACGCAGGTTGTGTTTGTGAATTAAAACGTATTCAAAATCTTAATTGAATTGAATGTCGTATTTTATCAGCGTAATGAAATGGTATTGCACAGTCATTAGCGGAAACCTCAATATGTTCGAGGACACTTGGTCACGTAAAATTATCAACTGAAATTTCTGGAAAACGGTTAGTTGTATTGTTTAGGAATAATTATTTTAAGTTGATTTTTTTTTGTTCTAAGTATTTGTAATTTTTATTAAAATAGTCCCGAAGTTGAAAATGTTAGGATGGCATGTGTTTATAACACATTTCAATGCCAGCTGAATTGTAGTAGCTATAATATATGACACGCCTTCGGTGTAGCAAGCTCCAATATGATACTATTTTATCAATCAGAGAAAATGTTCTCTAAACTTGCCTGTTCTCAGCATCAATAAAAATATGAGGGATGAAAATTACTCACACAGTAATTTAGTCCCTGTCAAATGTTTCACAAGGCAGCTTAACTATTGATAACAAACCGAAAATCACTCAATTGTACAACAAACACAATTGTCTTTGTTTACATTTATAAAAAAAATGCTTAGTTATTGTGGTATGAAAATAATTATTTCATGTTTCAGTTGACTGCATAAAGGTCTTTAATCGTTAATGGGTCATTGTCAGCGATAGTGTGGTTTTTAAAATGGGTTTTGTGAAGGTTCGTAATGGAAGCTCTGCATGATTACTTGCTGTGTCTGTTTTGATATGGAAAGAGCTGAGAACGTGTGATTCAAAACTGCAAATTGGGGCCCTTGTATGGTAATATAGCTGTCTAAGAAATAGTTGTGATTTAAGTCTCGTGGTACACAATCGTGAAAAATTTAGGCATGTTCGCTGCATATTATCCAAAATGCTGATATATAAGTTAGAATCGTGATTTGAAAGGATTTTTGATCGACGAACATTAATTTTGGTGAAAACCAATTAATTTTACTGCGGCAGAACCCCGCAAACGATAAAGTGGGTAATAGCGAACGTAGTCCGTTAAATACTCTGTTTAATTTTGTTTCTTTAAATGAATTTGGTAATGAGAACGAGTTAAATTTGTTTTGGATAATAATGCTTTACCACATTCGCTTAAATGTCATTCGTGAAATTTACAGTGAACGGCTTTTCTTCTTGCACATCAGTGAAAAACCACGTGTTTTCGTCTAAGGTTAGTTCAATTTTTACATTAATATTTGCAAGTAAACTTTTCTTTACTAAGTTGTAAAGCAGATACGGTGTTATCAAGTTATAAAAAATGTTATTTTTTTTTTGTAAATGAGCAGGTTTGTTATAAAACAATTTTAAACGAGCGGAACATCATTGGCTGAACACGTACTTGAAACAGTTGCTATATAATTTCTTGAACATTTGGGGATACGCGCAAGAGACGAAAATATGCATATGTCAATTTTAATCTATGCAACAAACCGATCAACGGCTAGACTGTAATCAAGCAGCAATATACTGAACGCTTATCGTAAGCTCTAATTAACTTATTCTCTCATAATTGGGGTACTATTCCACCACATGTATTTACTACAATTATTAGTATGTTTTAACGCTCGTACTTGTATGATAGACAGCTAGGCAGATTCACATGAATAACGACCGACTTCCACTAGCTTACATTTGGAGAAGGCGCATAAATTCATTACTTCTTAGGTATTCGAACCTCTTGATCGTTAAACTGGCACCTTAGCAACATTATCACTGTGGGTGCCCGCCACGCATAACAATTAAATGACATTTCCATGAAATGAATGAGTACTATTTGAATTAAATATTAAGGCGGAATCGTTACAAACATTAAACTTTTATATTTATACTAACTTATACTTTTTCCTTTATATTTAGGAAACAAATATAACAAAATTTCTGCGTGGATCACCTCAAATATTGTACTTAATTGCGTTTAGACTCTTAAAACACTTATTCATAAAGTGTTGTCAGTATTATCATAAGCATTCTAATTAGCGTTTACGTTGTCTTACATACAGTTTTTCTTCGAACGTCAATTTTAAAAATATTCTATTAATTGGGGCCAGTTGTGTAGTCAATTCATTAGAAAAATCCGCATTACGCATATTTTCAAATTTATGGTAAACTAAAAATGCAGAGGAATTAACAAAAATATGTATGTCCTAACTTATGATGTACGGCAGGCGTTTTTTAAATATGTAAGTTTGTCATCGAGCATGGAACAATAGGAGCAAGAGAAGCGAGGACGATAAACAGACTTATAATGCTGCCGGTACCAAACTACCACCAGTGCCTATTAGCTCAAGCATTACTAAATATTAGCTTCTCTTAGAAAATATACTACGTTGTTGACAAGACAAAATTCGAAAAACCGCAAAACTAATTTTGTTTATCTAACGGAATATGTTCTGATTCGAGTTAAACACACTGTAACATTTTATTGCAGTTTTAAATACGGCATTCATTACATGTTTGGCTGGTTAAGGTTCGGGATGACGAAGTAATGTTTACACTAGGGACAGACAAGCTCCGAGATTTCATTGTAATAAAGCGACTGTGGCACGATGGTTATTGTGTTTAGCTTGTTGCTAAGATGTCGCGGTATTCACTCCTTTGGAAGGGGAGGGAGAAGGACCAGGTAGTTATTAAGTAAGGATTTGACAGTAACTGGTCCGTTAAGTAAAGTTCACGGACAATGAATGGGATGACTCTAAGACCTCGCCAGTATTCTCTGCAGCATGTAGATTTCTGATCTTTGCCGCAGCTATGGCGAAACTCAGTATAGGTCAGAACTGACTGAATTCATTACGAAGCATAGGTATATCTGTATATATCTCTATACATACTGTCATATCTGTTATATCAGAATTTGTACCAATATCTAAGCGTAACCTGCTATTTAAATGATGTTGTAGCATAAATAACGGTTTTAAATTTTTTTTCTCTCTGTATGTTTGTCCAGAATAGTCTCTTAAACGGCTGAATCTATTTTGATAAAACTTTCCTAGATGATAGAGTTTATTTCTATTTAAAATATGCTGTTTATTTCATCTCGATATCTCAAATGGTTACGAAGTAAAAATTTTTTAAATATAATTTTCTTTATGATTCATATATTGTCTATTTGCAAAATAATAATTGCCAAAAATCATTGCTAAAACAATAGTTTTTAAAAATAATCATTAAGATAATACGCATAATAGAAAAATATGCACTAGTTTTTGGAAAAACACAATAAACTAACATATTTCTAAACAACCAACACTAACGCGACGATAAAACTATTTCCTATAATAAACTAACAATCTTTCAAACGAATTACGTAGGTATGTATTTCAATAACTCTATAAAACCTGGGCGAAGCGAGGGCGGGCTGTATTTTATAACTCCATAAAACCTAAACGAAGTGATATTTCTATTTTAAACATAAAAAACTTGTGGCGCCCTCTATGTCCTGAGGGCCCAACAAGGCGACCATCCAATGGCCCTACGAAGCCCTGGATTGAGTGGTGCGGAGAAAAACAAAGAGGCACCAAGTCAAAGCTAGACTACAACAAAGAAACTGAATTGCGATTTAAAATATTGTATTCATTTATTTATTTTCAATAATGCGCTTTCTGTCATTGAATCCATTAATAAAGAATATCCTACAACACAAAAAATTGTAAATACGAAACCATCAAACTATGGGTCTTTGAACCTTACTTTAAGTACAATAATTGATAAGAAAAATCTTAACTTAAAATGTCTAGAATTATGGCTACTTTGTTTTCATGAAATTGTCACTTAAAACCAAAATCTGGCCACTCGACAAGGTCAATCACAAAAATACCATCACAAGCAATGCATAATATATCTTACACCCCAATGCAATTACTTTCTTTACTCTGACTTCAACAACAGGATGAAGGCCATTTCCTCAACCACATGTATGTTCTGTTAATACCAGAAGATATTGATTATGTGAAATATGGAATATATTTAGAAATGCTTTACATCTTGTCATATTAACAGCCTAAAGGTCATTTCCTCAAACCTGTGAAAATACTGTAAATACCAATAAATATCGATTATGTGAAATATAGAATGTATTTAAATATTCTTTACACCTGGCCATAGCAACATGCTGAAGGCCATTTTACTCAAACATATTAAAATACTGTAAATGCCAGTAAATACATTATTTTGAATTAAACAATAACTGGCCTTGACTACACCACCTTAAAAACCTTTTTTAAAGATGCATATTTGAATTTGCTGCCACCTGAAGATAATACTCCACAAAATTATCGTAATCTGATATAAGTTGTGACTTTCAAGGCAAAGATTTTAATATATCAACTTGCCCAACCATATCTCACTAGAGGCCGTTCTTTAAAACTTCATTTACAAACTTTGAAATGAACTTGTTTTAAAAAATCCACTTTTCAAGAAAATTGTTTAAAATGTCTTTAGGAAAATGCACTCTATTATTTGCTTTCAGATATCCTGATGTCCAAACAACTCCTACCAGGACTTTCCATCTGGTCCTTTCTAACCTTCATGCCAGAATGGCTTAAAGTCTATTTGGTTATAGAAAACATCAAAGTTCAAAAACATATCTGAAGAAACTGCCATCTTGAAGCCACGGATTAGCCATCCCTCTCGACTGGCTCTTCCGTGGTACTATTTATACTATATTAGCACCAAAACTTTAACACAAAATGCACAACCAATGGCAAAGTCTCATTCATGCGTGTACAATCAGAGATGAAAACACACATATTCCCATGATGGGGTGTTGTCAGGGTGCCCTTCCAATCACCTGCAAGTCCAAACCACCACCCTTCCTTCTGGTCTTGGGTGCGAGGCGAATAGCAGCCTGGACGTCTGCAGCCCGCCAGCACAGCCTGGAGGGCTTCGTAGTTAGCTGTCAGACCCTGAGAAGTGCACATGAGTGAAGTCGCCGCAGCACGAAGCAGAAGGGTACGGTGCAGTGTGGCTTTGGTGGCCGACGTGATGGGGAACCTGCACCGTGCCGGGCAACGAACTCCAGCCGATCGTAACGTTTTCGTTCGTCCCTCGCAGAATTCTTCCAGTTTACACCAATTTGGAGGTAAGTGATAGATCAACGGTGAAATATATCATAGTTAAGACCTTTTTATAAAAATAATTTCTTCTTCGGCCGCATGACCCCTGTCCAATAGGGCAGCCGTTTTTCACAGCGTGATTACCGTATTACTACGTCAATTTTTGAACATTCTTTTCAAAGTCTGAAAAAATGTATCGGGACATGTTTTGTGCATGTACAAGAAATTATTGTGTCAGATAATAACTTCGTTCACGTAGATGTAGGGTCCCCTTCACTCGTAACCGCCATGGATGGGCATATTGTTCAGATCGTCGAGATAGTGTTCTCATAGCATAGTTACGTATACTTCGCACATGTAACAATTCGGAGCTTTAGTTCGCTGTGAACCCTTTCTCGAAGACACCTTACTGTTTGGAGATGTGCACCAGGTCACCGATATTGGCTTTAGGAGTGTGTGGGTCCTTCATCTTCGGAATAGCATACACAGTCCGAACCAGGGAGTCGTCCTTGACATACTCGGGCTTCATGCGAGTGGTCAAGTGCACTGAAGACTTGTACTCGCAAACGACTTTCGGCAGTAACTCAAGCAACTTGTAGCTACCATTTTCCGCGAAATGCTTCCACATCTTGCCCTCCAGAGTCCTGTTGAAACACCCGACAACTGAAGCTTTGAGATGAATGTATGTAGAATAATGAATTATATTCTGTTTCATCATCAGGGCCTTGAACTTTGCATTGTAGAATTCTTTGCCCTGGTCGGTTTGCAAATTGGTCGGGATGTGTCCTTCACTCAACACATCTGCGATGGCCTCAGTGATGTCATGTGCCTTCTTCGACTTGACCAGCCTGGCCCAGGCGAATTTGCTACAGGCATCGAAGACTGACAACATGTTGTTAACTTGACCATACGGTATCATCTCGATGAAATCGGCTTGAAACAGATCGTTCATCCCACAAATAATGACCTTGCGACTGTGGTAGTTGCACCTAGCTGCCACATGCAGTTCATTGGCGATACCCAATCGATTCATAGTATGTAGCCCGCATCCTTAAGTTCTTCTATGATAGAAACTGTCTCGTTGGTGTGGGAGTAATTTTCAACACTTTGCGAAGCAAGCAGTAGCTGCAGCTTATTGAGCAGATCGTTCGGATTGTCCCAAAACATGCGGTCAATGTTCTTGCTTTCGTCTATCTTCTTAAGACCTTCACCGCTTTTCAGTGCTAGGCTGCTGAAGAGGTCTGCGAGAATGTCGATATTTTCGTGACCTTTGTCCTTCTAAGCACCAGTCTCAGGATCGTTATCTTGATAAAGTGCATGTGTGAGTTCGAGCAAAGTATTGTATCTAGCAGGTCAAATTGTTTAAAATCCCAGGACTCCTTGCAAAATAGAAGTTCATATAGCTTGGTTGTTCCATGTGTTGTGTAATTGTCTACTTGAATGCTCCTACAGAGTAGAAATTATATATCATCAACACCAAGGAACCATTCATCATTGTGCCTGTATACACAATGCATTGTATCATTATTATGAGATGTGTACAGTCGTAGGCACCATCGAGCCAGAGCATTAGATTTTAGGGCTTTCTTCCAGACTTTCTTCTTGTGAGGCTAATCCGCATCCGAGCCATCGTCCTGATTTGACTGTACTTCATGTTTTCGCTTCTTCATAGGCTCAGCAGTATCATCGACTTCAGTCTTCATTGTTACGGGTGCTCCATAACTCTCCCCGAGTATATCGAGATGACGAGTAATTGGATTAAAAATTTCTTCATTTATATGGTCGCTTGAAGTTTTGTCTCTCTTGGCGATCAAATCCT
This sequence comes from Dryococelus australis, assembly GCA_029891345.1. Taxonomy (NCBI): domain Eukaryota; kingdom Metazoa; phylum Arthropoda; class Insecta; order Phasmatodea; family Phasmatidae; genus Dryococelus; species Dryococelus australis. The sequence continues at coordinate 331,946,955 of CM056995.1, read as the reverse complement.
TGGATTTAACAGACTGAATCACCCGATGTAGTTCCTTTGTAATGTCCGACATTGTACTGAATACAGATTCTCACTGTTGCTCTCTTTTATAGGATTAGTCATTAGTCTCTGCCAAAATACTTTCGATCTTGCCCAGGTGTTCGCTAGAGACAGTCAATATGTTCCTACTTTAATTTGGAATATCTGTTTTCGTGGCAAGGTGGGAAATCGAGGTAGCGAATGTATGCTCTATGTAATATTTAAGCACGTGTCTTCATTTTGCGCAGATGACACATTCAATCTGTCAGTAATTTGCCTTTGAACACTCGTTATGTGCTCGTCCATGGCCACCATATCGCGGATAATCTCGGTCTTTACACGTTCCATCTTCGCACCAAGCTCGAACAAGTAAGTGCGAAAGAATGTGGTTTGCTAGGCCAACATACTGCGTAATTCCCAGATGAGGCCATTGCCAGTTTCGAGGACAAAATGTTTAGTAGCAGCATCTTCAGAGGATTCGGGTTTGTCAACATTTCAAATTATTCTTCTACCAGCATCACAAATTCCACCGTTTCTTGGTACGAGACAACCTCCATCTTCGTCTTTGTCAATGTGTAGCTTCAGGCTACTCTGTCCGAATTTAGATATGCTATAACACATTCTCGAAGGTCGTTGATGAAGTGATCGAACCCGCATTGGTACCTGCCATTGTATAGAGTCCAGTCTTTTACAATCACCAAATATCTGTACCTGTCTTTCTGGCACAGGGAACATATATATTTAAATTCTGCAAACACCATGTCCATATTGAAGTGGTTATCATATGCATGCCACAAGTTCATATCGTCCATGCAAAACAGCACAGACACATTAGCATTATCACGAACATCTGTTAGGGTATGCGCGAATAAGTCTGTCCAAGGAACACACAGGTCACGCATGCATGTCGTCCCATGTTGAAATACTCCTGTATACGAGTTTGCTTCTCGCAGGCAATTTCGCCGAAGAAATATCGAGTTTCGCAGTGATTCGTTCGGAGGTACTACAGCTTCATTATTACTGCACGGGAAATAACCCATGTCTTCCATGGCCTGCAGTACTTGTGCCAATCGTTGGCATTCTCGAACCGGAGCCCATTTCCTTCATCCAGTTTGCTCAGTAGGACGCATGTCTTGCCACAACCCGATGGCCCTGCGATGATGCACTCCACTGTATTCGGAAATAGGCTTACATACCACGATTTGTTGGAGATAGGTTCATCTTCAGCATGAATACATATGGGCAGAGTAACATCTTGCTTGGCAATCTGTGTTTTCTGGTGGTGGTGGCCATGGCAGTTGTGGCAGTGGTGGTTGTGGAAGCGGCGGTTGTGGCAACAGTGGTGGCAGTGGTGCCACCACCACCAGAAAAGAGTTTAAAAATCGTCAAGCAAGATGTTACTTTACCCATATGTGTTCATGCTGAAGATAAAGCTATCTCCCACAAATCGTGGCATGGAAGCCTATTTCCTAATACAGTGAGGTGCATCATCGAGGGAGCATCCAGATTTTGGCAAGACGTGCATCCTACTGAGCCTGCTGGAAGAAGAGATAGAGCTCCTGTTCACGAACATATACCTGTACTCAAAATTGCTCCAGCAACGGAAATACAGGCAATTGGCATGATCATTAGAGGCCATGGAAAGCATGGGTTATTTCCCATGCAGTGCTAATGAAGCTGTCATACCTCCGAATGATGTGCTGCTAAACTCTATATTTGTCTTCGACGATATTGCCTTCGAGAAGCAAACTCATATACATGAGTACTTCAGCATTGGACGACATGCATGCATGGCCTGTGTGTGCCTTGCACAGACTTATTCGTACATACCCTAACGGATGCTTCGCGATAATGCTAATGTGTTGGTGCTGTTTGGCATGGACGATATGAACTTGCGGCATGCATTCGAAGACAACATCAATACTGAAATGGCGTTTGCAGAATTTAAAAATTAGTGTTCCCTGTGCTGGAAAGACAAGTACGGATTTTTGGTGATCATAAAAAACTGGTCTCTATATAATGGCATGTACCGATGCAGATTCGATCACTTCATCGTCGACCATCGAGAATTAGTTAAGCATATAGAAATTCGGGCAGAGTAGCCTCAAGCTGCGCCTTGACAAAGACAAAGATGGAGGTTGTCTCGTACTAAGAAACAATGGAATTCGTGATGTTGGTAGAAGAATAATTCGTTATGTTAGCGAACCCGAATGCTCTGAAGATACTGCTAATAAACATTTCGTCATCGAAAATTGCAATGGCCTCATCTCGGAATTACGCAGTATGTTGGCCGAACATCCACTTTCTTTCGCACTTATCCATGTACAGTGTAAACAGGCACAATGATAAGTGGTTCCTTGGTGCTGATGAAATAGAGTTACTACCAGGTGAGAGCATCGTAATTGGCAATTACACAACATGTGGAACATCCGGGTTATATGAATTAACGATCCTGAGACTGGTGCTTAGAAGGACGAAGGTCACGAAAATATTGACATTCTCCCAGACCTCTTCAACAGCCTTGCACTGAAAATTGGTGAAGGTCTGAAGAATATAGAAGACAACAAGAAAATTTACTACATGTTTTGGGACAATCCGAACAATCTGGTCTGTTAAGCTGTAGCTACTGCTTGCTTTACAAAGTGTTGGAAATTACTCCCACGCAAACAAGATAGTTTCAATCATAGAAGAACATAAGGAGGCGGGCTACATACAATGAATAGATTGGGTATCGCCAATGTACTGCATGCGGCTGCCAGGTACAACTACTGCTATCGCAAGGTCATGATTTGTGGGATGAACGATCTGTATCAAGCCGACCTCATCAAGGATATGCTCAAGACAACAACATATTGGCAGTCATCAGTGCCTATAGAAAATTCGCCTGGGCCAGGCCGGTCAAGTCGAAGAATGCACATGTTGTCACTGAGGCCATCGCAGATGTGTTGAGCGAAGGACACATCCTGAACAATTTGCAAACCGACCAGGGCAAGGACTCCTACAATGCAAAGTTCAAGGCCCTGAGGAAGAAACATAATATAATTCAATTTTATACATGCATTCATCTCAAAGCTTCAATTGTCGAGAGTTTCAACAGGACTCTGAAGGGCAAGCTGTGGAAGCATTTCGCAGCAAATGGTGGCTACAAGTGGCTTAAGCTACTGCCGAAACTCGTTCGCGAGCATAATTCTACAATGCACTTGACCACTTGCATGAAGCCCGAAGATGTCAAGGACGACTCCCTGGTTCGGACTGAGTGTGCTATTTTGAAGAGGAATGACCCACATAAGCCTAAGGCCAGGATCGGTTACCTGGCATGCATCTCCAAACAGAAAGGCGTCCTTGAGAAAGGGTTCACAGTGAACTAAAGCTCCGAATTGTTTCGTGTGCGACGTATACGTAACTATGCTCCGAGGACACTATCTCGAAGATCTGAACAATGTGCTCATCGATGACGATTTTACACAGAGGAGATCTAGCCAACAAAGTTTCCAGATGTGTATTTTGTGGGAAAAGTGCTGGAATGGCGTAATGGATGGGCATAAATCTATTAGGGGGGGGGGGGGGGTTTCCCTGCTGCTACAATTCATGGGTCGCCAAGGCTCTAATCGAGCGGCGAACAATGCAGATTAATAAAAATAATGGTTTTATGCTGATTACGTATATTTTTTTTATGTGTACGATAAATTTTGTGCAAAAAGGTTTTATGTGTTTTATTTCTTAGGTACATCTTTTATAATGTTGAATGGAGTGTGGTGGTTAGGTTAAGTGGATGCAGAGTAAAGATGAGAAATTAACCCCTACATGTAAATAAAATACTGAAATCTGGGATAGTCAAAAAATATTACATGAAAATAAAAATGTAAATCATAAAATAACTATGACGAGATATTTATTCGTTTTTGGTCAATTTTTTTGCTATTAAATCCAAAATAGTGGTCCTGGCATTGGGTTACATAATTGATATGATATCATGATCGTATACGCCTTGAAAAGATGAGTTCGGTGATATATAATACTTAATATTTAAGCTTTGAAATTTATAATTATAATAATATAGTTAAAGTTAAAAATATAGTTATTAGATTTTTACTGTTAAAGGTCAAAAGTCATAATTCCTGCCCTACTGACCCCAAGAACGAGCCGGGTCACTGATCCCTCTCACCTGCTCTGGGAAAAAAGGGAAATTTTTAGGGAAAAAAAGGGAAATTTGAAGGATTTTTGGGCTAAAACATACAATTTCGTGTGAAGATCAGCGATTTTTGGAAGAAAAAATTTCAACATGGCTCCTGCACCAGCTCTCTGTATGCTCTACTACTCATATATTTATGTGGGTTACCATAGTGTTACTTACGTAGCAAAATATAAATCCTTCACTTTTCATTTAGCGCTATCTTCCAAAACTGGGAAAATGCAATGTTTACAAGATGTACTGTCAAAATACAACATTTTATTTAAAAAGGTTAAATGTTACCCGTGATAAGTCATATCGCTGTGTGTATATATATATATATATATATATATATATATATATATATATATATATATATATATATAATTTTTTCCGCTATTTTGAGGATGAGCGCCGGGCGTGATCGAAAAATATATAAACCGGTTATCCTTACACTAAGTTATATATATATGAACGAAATAAAATGTATTTAGATTTGGCGAATGGTGGGTTGACGTGGTTAGATAGGCTGGGGGGGGGGGGGGAGTAGGTTTCACACAGACGGACACCGGGAATCAAGTGATCTCATAAGCCTATCTTTCCTTCAGGAAATAGTAGGGCTAAAAAATTGTGGCTACGAGTAATACTTTTTATCGTCCATGGAGAAAAAGTGATACTCCTAGAACATTTATTCGCTGAGATACGTGCATTCATGTAAACACTGATTTTACTGATGATATTGTTACATGTCTCTGATTTGCATTCTGCGAACGAGCGAAGAGTGTGTGGAGGACAAAGTAGTAATATAACTGGCGGCGAAGTGACTAAAGAATGTTTTAATGACAGGCGATCGATAACGCATTAAGTTACAAAGCCGGGTCGCCGCGATAAGCCTATGGCGGCTAGCGCATTCCTGTCCTCAAACAGCTTGAATTTTTGCGTTTATCTGAACGAAATTTCTGGTTTATCTTCCTTGCCTCTCTCTCTCTCTCTCTCTCTCTCTCAGCGTGACTCGGGGCTTGGGGAACGTGTTATGATCTTGCCTGCAGATACTATATACGACGCGATGGCCCTCCGAGCGCAGAGTTTTGGCGATTGTGCTGCTTTAAGTGATAGACGACGAGCCAGAAGAGCAACGAGTGGCGACGGAAGTGAACAGTGGGAGTAAAAAATCTGCTACTGCGGGCATCGGTGCAGTGAAAAGTGGGACTGGCAGGTAGGACTATTGGACTGGATGCGCGAGCGAAAGACATTTCAAATGATGGCAACAAACAGACTGAACATGTGGGTGAGTTAAATGTATATAACAAAACAGATGTATTGAGAAGGACCTTGATTAGCATTGAGATATAAATTAAATATTGCCCTCACTGAGAAATAAAAAGGGTAATAGTAGAGGTATAGTACATTCATTGCTTCTTCAGCCTTTTAGAATCAAACATTTGAAAAATCTCCCCATGTATGACGTGTTAGGTTGTTTCCTAAATATGTTATATATCACAAGTGTTTTATACTTGTATTCATTAAAGTTACTTTTTTTTTTTCTGTGAAATTGAAATGTTACTCATGTTTTATTTATAAATTATAATGCTTCATTTATAAATAATTTTAATAAAAACAGTGAGAAAACATATATGTTGGTAGCACCTAGCAAGAAATAGTTCTTATAGAAAATACTGCTACAACAGAGTGCGCACGAATCCGGTGCGTTGTCCCTCTGGTGCAATCATTCAAATTTAATTAAGCTTAATTTGCACGAGACGGAGGAATATCCTGGAAGTAGAACTTTAGCAGGGATTCAGAAAAGGCCGAAGATACCGTGAATCAACTATAGATAATTTAATGTTGTGGATAATAGCTGCGCGAATAAATTGAAAGGAAGATCGAGCTACTTTTTTTAATTTTTACGAAGACATCCGACTCTCACGAACTCTTATGTTCCCATGGCGCCTTGTAGAAATATTTCACTGGGGAACCCGTAGTCCTGTCGGAAAGGCTGTGCCGTCTCTCACAGCCAATCCACGGACCGTGCCGGGGTATCGGATTTCTTATGCTCGGCTGGTCTCCGTAGCAACCTCCACGTTCTGATGTGCCCTGTGTTGCCTACAGAAGCTCGCCTGTGCCGGTGTGGACGGGTCGGTTCCTCCGGCAACGCAGCGGTCGGCGTGCGCCGGAGCGACCCGTGGCCATGGGAAGCGCGTCAGATGGCGACGGCGACCTTCAGCTTCGTCGGGTCGCGCTGGCGCCGCCGCAACACCCCGCCCGCTCTCCCGGTAATTGATTGTTCGCGCAGGATAATAATGCAGGTGTGGGTAGGGGAAAAAGCACGTAAGTCAAATATTTGTATTGTTGTATTCGACAGTAACTCAAGTACACGGTCAAGCATACGCTGTAGCAAAACCACATAAGTCAATTTTTATTTTGTATTCCTAGATACACATTTTGGTTATTGGCATCAGCGAAAGTATTGTTTCCTGGTTGCAGGAAAGCATATTAACTCGTATCTAGTAAACTTAAGTTTTTTTTTTTTTAAACTTACGTGCTTTTTCCCCGCTGATACCAGAATCTCCCACCCGTTGCAGCCGCCACGGACGTGCCGTGCAACCTCTGGCTGAAACCTATCAGGCGAGGGGATCAAAAAACGTAAACGGATTCTGTGACCTCTTGTATATGGACCTCGCAGCCCTTCGCACGCCCGAACCCGACGGCATTACTCCGATGGTTGTTTTTTTTTTTTTATGGGGAGCCGATTTCCCTTTCGACAAGAATGTATACGATTTGTTTCCTCTGCTGTGGCGAGCTAGTTTCAACAGACGCAGTGTTCGAATCGACAGTTTTAATTGACTAAAATTTTTGCGTGGGTCCCCTTTTCGGTATACAAAAATGATGCCATATTTGTTAATTAAGCATGGAACGAAATAATTTAAAAGTAATTTATCAAATCCCAAATTTCCATTATATTTGTTTCGAACCTGACTCGGAAAAGAAAAATTGGGGAAATAGTCATATTGCCCACAGAAGAATGTTTTATGAATTTACATTATTGAATAAATATATGCGTTAGTGATCTCTAATTGCAGGATTTGTGAAATGTTATACATTTAAATGTGAACGTAACCAAAAAGATACTTTATTCAGGCGTTTGTTTCATTTAAATATTTATTCAATGATTTATTCATTTATTCCGAGTGTCTCGTGGAAATTCCAATGCCAGCGAGTGATGCAAACCAGACTACAAATTTGCACGGCAGACAGCACTATTTTTGCAAACAACAGCCAATGAACAAGGTTCCAATTGAAACAGAGCGACTACATTACTCAGTACTAAAGTGCCAATTGAAACAGGGACATAAAGAGTCCTCCCCATCATTAAGAGACACATAAATTTCGCTAATTCAGTTTGTATCAGCACAGATTCCAAACAGCAGTACTACCACCCCCCCCCCCCCCACCCCCGGCTAACCGCAGTTCATTCGATACAATCTGGAGGACTATACGGTCCAGATTCTAAAGTAACAAAACCGTGCTCGTGTTGGAAGTCTGGAATATCACGAAATGAATTCCCATATTTCTTCATTCGTGAAATACATCTAGAGGATTAGAGCTTATTTCTGTGAAGCGTTTGAGAGCTTACAAGTGTTTGTAGTGCAGCTTGTCAGATGAAATACATTTCTCTTAATACTCTACACACAATACCGGTTATTTGTTCATAAGGTTTATTTCAAAAGCCATTATCTTGTTTCGCCTGGCCACGCATGTTATCGATAGCAGTGCCCCTCATCTTATATTTTCCGGTTGGAATCTCGAAGAACATGAATTCTGTTCTTCGTTTGGGTAAAAGTAGTGTTTCTTTAGGATCTATTAACTTTTTCCCCACAACGCTGTATTCTTCCGTGTCTTGGCAACACGTTGTATTAGTTCTATGGCAATTATCCTCCGCCGTGTAATTTGTTCGCATCGGCACAGTTAATTAATTCGCGTATTGCCTGTACGTACGCAATCTGTTCACTGGGTCACTATCTGCGTAGTAAGTAGGTACGTGTTGCTCTGATTGGTGATATGAAGATGAAACAAAACTGGCAGTCAGAATCTGTAGTCACTCATGTATCGCATTTACAAAAGTAAAGGCATGAAAATTTTACATCTTCAATTAGACACACACAAATATTTTCAGTTTGTTGTTTTCTTAAAATGCAGATTTGAAATGTCGCCTAGAGTTAAAGGAAATTTACGTTTAATTCTGATACGTAAAGTCTTGTTGTAAGTTGTCTGAATATTTTAACTGCCGCGGGAACAGACATTTTCAGGTAACAGCTGCGAATCACTTTTCATGTGGCCTAGTTACGAATCGTTCCATCCAACCGAAGCTACAGGAAAAGAAGAAAGATTCCGCAATTCATTAAAACACATATATTAGTGCATTTCTGACATCGGGGGCCCCGTTCCTGTATATTTAATTCCCGTATATATAATTCCCGTTTGCTTACAGTTAATTTTTAACAGTGTGGTTATATAACTTGGCACTTTTTTTATATTGCTGGATTATAATATTTGAGACAATAAACGAAATAATTACTTTACAACTTTTTACGACTGTACACACATTTACCAACCGCCAATACAATAATTGCAAATAAAGAAGTATCCCTGTATTACAGTTAATTTATGACCCAATTTATATAATATGTACGTGATCGCAGATGAAGGTCTGAATCTGCGCAGACTGTCAAATGGCGCGTAGAGTAATATTACCAAGCAATTTTTATGGAGATGAAATTTTTTTTCAGTATTGTTTTACAGCGTCTCTATGCGAGAAGCAGTTAAGAAGCATGTCCACATCTGTTCAAATATGCACTACATCGTGAAATATTGATTATTTGTTTTAAGCTCCTGTCACACTGTCAAATTTTCACTTTCAACTATATTTGACAATAAAATTTTAATACAAAATACCGCCATCAAATTTTTCCTTTAAACAGATTTTATTAAATAATCTTGAATGAGTGTGAAAATGTGTCACAATGTCCAATTTTTTTTTTACTGCAAGAAACTAATTTCAATAATTATTTAAAAATTATTTTCGTATTGAGATATTGCTTTTGTTTTTCGCGCATTCCATTACAGGAAGAAATGTAAGGAGAGTTGTAATTTATTTTCGCTTCTTTACTTAATTCAAACTTTATTTATCAGAGATATTTCCTGCAAAATGAAATTGAGTCCCTCAAACTTCGTAATATAATTGCAATATTCTTCTAAAATAGCATTTAGGGCCAGACAGCTTCTACATATATTAATTATCTTCATAACCTACTTCGTTTCCAGCAATTGTTCGTTATTTTTAAGTTTCTTGACGTCTATATTTGTCGCGCACGATTCTTATTGGCTGAGACAGTCAAACTACAAATAAATTGTATAACCGGTCCAATCTTCAAATGTTTGATGGAAACTGAAGCCATCCAACTTGTTCAGATAAATATGGCGGCGTTTATGACGTCTCTACGACGTCATAACTATCCAACTTTATTTGGCCAAGCTTATTGGAAGCAGTTTGAAGGAAAAATTTGACAGCGTGGCTGGAGCTTTATAAACGAAATGATTAATATAAGTATAACAGGACGAATGTGAAGTAAAAAACTTCAAGGGCAGAAATATTAAGTAAACACGCAATCCTGAACACGATTATGCTTTGTGCCTTGTCGCAAGTTGAAGACAAAAACCCACAATTTGCGGGAATAGGCTTTTACAGTGCTACGTTGTATCTATGAGTAAGCTCAGAAAGTGAGGGAAACAACACGCAGACACAAGAAATTCAAGATTAGCAGTTGTGAAATTGACAGCCGTAATTGACAGTCGCAGCACTGCCGGCATGGCGTATTGAAGTGAAACATTTTTGTGTTGCATTTAGAGGCATCCGAATTTCGCGAAAAGATTTCACGACGTGTTGTATTTCAATACACTTTAGCTCAGGTCCACTTTTGTGATTGGGTGGTCTAGTTGTTACGCTTGTTGAGTGTCTGTCCCCGAATCAGAGACGTGCAGTATCGGAGTAACTTGATTCTTATTGGCCAGTCAACTAAGAAAATGTTTCCCACAGACACACGCCGCCAATAAGCAAAAAGAAACTACTGGCACGCTCGTAGGGTGTTGAAATTTAACATGAGCGGGAATCTTTTCGCAAAATTCGTGTATCCCTATGCAGAGTGTAAAGTCGCGATCGCCAGTTCCAAACTGGTGCTTCGCTAAGCTCTCGCAGGGAGGATTTCTTGTATTTCGTGAAAAGTTTCGACTCCTATGTTGAGTTGCGGTGGCATTTACGATGAGTAGAGCCCCGAGTATTTCGCGGATTGATGGGGCAACAGGCTAGGCTTTGCAATCCTCTGCACACTCGACACACTGTCGTCTGCTTATCAGTTGCCGCGATCAAGTGAGGCATTCGTACAAGAGTGTTCGAAGCTCATTCGCTGGCTCACAGTTAAAATACTGCTGTCCGATCACAGCAGCAGGACAAAATAACAAGTGTTTGAAGTCTACCTCGGTACAGAAAGAATTCGCGAAATACTCGGAGCTCCAGCAGTGAGTATTTCAGATATAATGTCCGTTAAATCTGCACTGAGAAGTGTTAAATTGAGAAACTCTCCGTGGATCTCACTCTGCGGCAGTACAGTTAAATGTTCCCAGTGTGTGTTATTGTGTGTGTGTGTGTGTGCGCGCGTGACCTTGTGTATGTGAGTTTCTTCAATGATTGTATGAGTTTAGCGCGACCAAACAATGGGTTTATTGAGTAGTATTTTCATGAAGAATTGTGCAGCCCCTCGCCAGGGATTGTTAAGCGACTGGAGTTCGTCGTGCAGCGGTCAACCCTATTAAAGGCTGTTCACGATAAAGTGAGCGCTTTTGAACTCAACCTTAGAAAAAAATCACTGCTCCTATCTGCATACACTTTAACACGCGTCCTGAGTGACATGCGCCCAGTAAAGTTGGTATAGGCTATTCACGGTAAAGTGAGCACTTTGTAAGGACCTGCTAAATTTTTCCGTTCAATTAATTTCTACCTTTCCGCCACTTTTTAATATAAACATTGCAACATTATTAATAAACACAGTGTATACTTTTCATCACTCACAAAAATTAACGTCTGCGACAGCAATAAAATATATTTATTAGGGGTTAATGACTTTTGGGAGGGCATTAAAAAGCGCTCACTTAACCGTGAACAGCCTATAACGATGGGTAGGATGTAGTTACGTATCTTAATGTAAAATAAGACGTGTTAGATAACCATTTCTGACAACTTAAATTATTTCTTTCGTTTTCTGATATTTTTAATGTATCGAAGTGTTAAAAATAGTAGATTTGTTAAATATTTACTTTTCTAATAATTTCACAGTTCCACTTTACAGACGCCTAAGTAAAGTGATGAGGCCAATGACAATGTTAATCTTACATAACGCGGAATAATACACAAGATGCTTACAAGTAGATCTTAAGCAGGGCTTTCAAAAGTGCTCATTTTACAGTGAACAGCCTATACCCAATGTAATGGGTGAGGTGGATGAAGCCTTTGGCTTCATTTATGTTTGTTGTTGCGAGCTGATAGCAGTGCGTCGCGGTATAATTTGCTGTTCCCTAATATGAATTTTAAAGTTTTAAAATCGTCTAGTGACCTTGTTATAGGAATTATTAACTTTTGCCATATTGAAGTATGAATACTGGCATTGTGAACTGCATGTCTTAATTAGAAAATAGTTGTAAGAGTTTTATAATTACTCTTATTACAGTGTTTTAGATATATTGCTTTTAGTATGCAGAATGGCAGATCACTGATAAAGAGTTCTTTTAATATTGCTATGTTAATATTGTTCCTTTTCTATTCTTACCGAGTCAGAGAGTAGTCGTAATGTGAGGGTCTTGACCCAATTGTTATAGTAGTGTAAATTAGCAGAGTCTGGGTCAGCTAATATTCTATGTATAAACATTTTTTATGTTGCATTATCTTGTTAGCAATCGTAATGATTATTAGTAGATTGCCATTTTGTATCAGCATTTCTACAGGATAGCTCTAAATATTACTAGTTTTTTTTTCGCTATTCAGGGTAGTGGAATAGATTTCTTCAATAAGAATGATGGTAATGTATAATGATACTACAATATCTACCAAAAAATAACTGGGCCCCATGGAGATAGGTAATTCAGTGCGTCAGTTGACTTGTGTTTCATGGCCTTCGGCGTAGGACCACTGGTGTTTGTCCATGGTAGCATGAACACAGGGGCCTATTGTAATATTCTGGATAACGAGATGCTCCCAACATTGTGGCGTTTTTACGGGATGGACCCGTGTCACTTCTAGGATGACAATGCCAGGTGCCATGTTTCAAGGGCCACTATGCAGTGGTACGCCGACAACAATGTTCGCCGATTGGACTGGCCCCGTCCAGAGCTCCGACCTCAACCCTATAGAACATCTTTGGGAGGAATTGGATCGCCGGGTGAGGGCTCGTCAGCGCGGCCAAAATCCATTGCTCAACTCATAGAATGGTTGCAAGAGGAATGACGACGATTCCCCGTGGATGTCCTGCAAACACTCGTAGAGAGCATGCCAGACAGGGTGACTGCTGTTATAGCCGCAAGAGGTGGCCCTACGAAATTCTAACGGGGTGACAACCACCGAGCAAACATTGTGGACAGCTGCCCAATTACTTTTTGGTAGATAGAGTATTTTGTGTATGTACTCCAGTTACTTTTTTTTTTGGAAAATATAGTTAAAAAATAAATCTATGTTTTTGGTAAGTTCTTGTTGTTGCCTTGTTAGTATCTATTAGTAACTAAATGTCTCTGTTATAAACTACTGTCCCACCCTTATGGCATCTTAACATCTCAGGCCATCACTTACGAGCCTAACGAATGCAGCATACATTTAAACTACCGATTTACTAACAAATCGGTGCGTGCTATTTAATAATCCCGCTTTATGCTGGTAATTTGATCGCGATGGGAGGCCTCCATTACATGCTTGACTTACCATTATATATTTGTATATGGGGCGAAATTTGACAGATAAATTTCGTAAGGTGATTTATTTTGAAAACCAAGTATGAATTATACGGACACTTTCCGAATAAACTCAGTATTAATGTATTGATAATCCAACTTTTAAACTGTCGTTTGCCAAATATCGGAAACGAAGTGAAATTAAATTACTTTACTCCAAACATCGTTTCATGTTATCCCCAACTTTTACCTAAGAGCGAACTCTCATTAATATCTTCCAGCATAACGAAAATTAATCAATTTAATTTAATTTTTATTGCAGATAACCTTCGTACCGTCAGGAATTATAAGAGTTTCATACTGTTTTATTGGGTAGTATAATTTAACGGATAAAAGGTCCTCTTGTTGCAACCATCCACACTGAGAAATAAGTAGTTTTGAATGGGGGAAAAAAGGTTATCTTGGCGCAACTAAATCAATTGTTTTTATAGGGGGCAATAAAATATTTTGTAGTTGAAACCAAATTATTTTTATTGTTCAAATTTGGTTGCCCGCAAACTAAGATTAAGTTGGTGAAACGAAATATTGTTGACTATAAGTAAATTAAACAGTAACAGTTAACATTAAATTTAATTGGAAGCTCGACCGAGATTCGGAACTAGATGGTTTGCGGCTGTGGCCTACGCCCTATATAATTCCGCTATTGACTACTGATGAAATCGGATTTTTTTTAAATACATACATATACATAAAATATTACTGTGGCCACCATTTTGAAAATAAGAGTCTGATATATGAATACAGTTGTTTGGGATAACTGACAGCACTATTTGCGTACCAAATTCAAATAAGTTGAGCGCTACCCGAGATACAAGATAATAACTTCATATTATATGGCGTTATCTTACAAACGGCAACTAAAAAGATGCTGTAAAATACCGTATGAAATAATCGCTGAACGTACAGAAAGCAAAGTAAGTGTACTTAAAATCAGTTAAATGGTTATGTAGATATATCAATACAACCTAAAATATTTATGCTGTAGTCGCCATTTCGAAGATAAATTATGGTTGTACTAAAACTTTCATATTTAGGTTTGCCGACTATATCACTAATTTTATGACCAATTTAGTTTGATTTGGTTGAGTGGTTTACAAAATATGATTGAAGATATTAATTATTCCGTTGACAACATCTTCCAAAATGGCCTACCAATAAATACGCAAATTTATGAAATAAACGATAGCAGTGTGTACTGCAAGCGTATAAATGTTATTCCCAATCAGTTCATATGTTCCAGAAATGTGACATAGCACATAAAATTTTATAGAGGCTACCATATTTAAAATAAGCGTCCGACAAGAATGAAAGCCTAGCCTTCTTTCTATAACACTTTTGAGGTTATAGTTACTTTTTCTTACAGTAATTTCTTTCTTTTAAGAACCTTTTTAAATAAATGTTGCCACGGAAGTAATAAACTCAATGTGTATATTCCACAGCACTTTCAAGTCTATAATAAAATATATTTATTGGCTATTATTCCAAATGAGAGGGCTGTCAAAAGTGTCTGCTCTACCATGAATAGCGTATAGGTACAATAATTGTTGCAAGTTTTGTGAAAATTAGCGGACGTGTTCACAAGTTACCATGGGTATGTTGTAAACAACTGATTTGTGAATTAAATCCTTTGCGATTTGTTTCTTTTTCAATTAAAAAAAACTACATTACGGACAGAAAGAAGAGACAATCGTGAATAAATAATTTTTCGATTTTATAGGAATTTTTTTATAGTATTACCTACGGGAGAAATGGTTATAGAAATGCTAATATTTCTGATATTTTCTTTTACAGTAAAATTCATTCAGAAGCAGCTCGTTTCACGGAGTCTGAACCTTTCCCAAAGCCAAGTTATTATTCAGCTGCCACCTTCATCTATAAATGCCACCGGTGATTCATTTGCTGATGTTTCGCTTTGGATTCCGCCGAGGAGAGATTTATCACGTCCTGCAGGTCTTCTACTGCTTTTCACGTTTCACTCTGGAAATATCCGTTTCTGATCCACAAATCATTACCCTGCAAACCATGCTTCTTTCCTTGTCACGCCATTGTCAGCGCAGAATTTTTTCAAGCACGCTTGATACAATTACACGCTTTCGGGGTACTTCAATGGAATTCGGAAATCTGTAACACCCCTTTTAAAGAAGAATGTGCATAACTTTGAAAATTGTCTTTTAGTACTCGAACACTTCTGTAATAAAGCTGGTACATTTGAAATGTAGTCTGTTCCGAATTCGTTTCACTAATAATAATAATAATAAAAAGTATGAAACAATGTTTTCCTAAATTCCTAAATAATAAGAATAACTTGCTGAAAGTCTTACTTCCGTTGTTTAAAATAATAACGCTACACGCATATTTCAGTAAAACACGCGGTGTTAGAACCAAATGTAACAATTTAATATCAAAATAATGGTTTTACGAAAGAATTAACATTTGAAAAAAGAACTTATAAATTATGAAATAACACCATGAACATATTTTTGGATTTTTTTATTTGAAAAATCTGCGTTTCAATATTCACCCCCCCCCCCCCACCCCCCCCCAAAAAAAAAAAAACTATTTTACAGAGCGTTGTTTAAGATTATATAAAAATTCCTTGCATTTTGGGACATTTTGAACCTAAAAAAACTGGCCATTTAACTCTGGTTTCGAGGAAATGCAGCTTCCACAAAGCTGTTTCCAACGATTGTGTTGTTTTTATGAACATAAACCAACTTTCATTTCGAATAAATTTTTTATTTCAAGGGTTTAAGTGCGCTTCTTTCATTTTGTGAATCCTTTAACAGTTATTTTTTAGTAACAGTTTCCTCTAATCAAGAACGTATTCTACAATGTACTTTTTTTCTCACGATAAGAATGACGCGCATATTTCTCCTGTGGCACAATTTGTTTTTATATAGCTATACCAATAGCTATATAGTCAACACTATGTAAAAGTTGCTAGCAAATTAATTTCAATCCAAAATCGCCAAATAGAGATATTATCACGTATTATTAACAGAACATGCACGCAAAAAAGAATGCTGACCATAAAAATGTTTTTCGTCATAAATGTGATAACGAAAATATAAATGCCTCCTTTTCACGGTAACATTTTCTAGGTTTAATAAAAACCACTCATATTTTAATTACATTCTTGAAACTGTGGTGGCACTGCCTAGTACATACAGTATATTAACACAAAATTTGTTAAATTATTAATATTTGAGTTATGTTTCATTTATACCATAGTTAAGCCTCCTTTTGAAATTCCTAAACTATTTTTTCTCACTGATATCTTGGGGAAAACTAAAGAGTCGATATACCAGTTTTCAGTTCAGGTGTTCTTGTCAGCTTTTGCTATTCTTGATAACGCCGAATATATCTACTTTAAATATGCAGTACGTTTAATAACTCAAAACCCTTAAAGGTAAAATTTATTTTTGAACAATATGCCGGCCATTTATTTAAATAAGGTACTTCAGATTTGCAAGGAGTTCAGTTTCTATAAACACGTTAAGATACTGAATTGACACCTGGTAAAGGTCTCAAAATAATTTAGCTGTAAAAAAAAAAGAAACTTTCATCCTTCCAAAAACTGAAGCAAACCTTTGTAGGAAACAATACGGGCCCAGAAAGTAGAAAGAATTCGTAATGGTGCTTTGTGACTCGTAGCATGTACCAACATCAGACACTCTCAGTATTATTGGATACTCCTGATGCTTTTGAGTATGGCTGCTAGATGGAAGTTCTGCAAGAGACGTAAAGAAAGAATTGTCGAAGTATTTCAATAATCTGGCCTTTGTGAATTTCTTTGAAGATATAGAAAGCGTGTTTATTTCAAGTATATGAGATGAGCAGAAGATGCCGAAACGTTTCTGTCCTTGACGCTTAGTTTTATGATGTCTGTCTACTGTCTATCGTAGATACCGCTACATTGTTTAGATTTCATTAATTTACTATTTTTTTTACAGAAAAGTGAGGAGTAAATATACAGAAACGTGATCGTCAATGATTAGAGCTAGTGATTTTTTCGCGAAAAAAAAATACGAGTATACGGTATACTTCAATACTATAAGCACCCAAGAGCAGTTTGTAGGCCTGTATCTATTGTCATTGGTTACTGTCTTCTTGAGAAGGCGTTCCACCCGGCCACTCACAATTCGGCAACATCGGCGCGGCCCCGGCGTGATTCGTGGGCACACAGTTAGCACCTGTCAAAAAGTGATTCAGCCAATCAAGATAAGTAGACGACCCTACGGTGTTTAAAAATATAATTTGTCTTGAAATCTGTTCGCGAAATTTCACTACTCCAGCTAATGGTGATAACCGGAACTGCTTTCTGTACTTGCAAAGTATGCATTTACTCGTATTTCCTTCTGCTTTGGTCTATTGTTTTGGTTTCTTTCCCGTGCCGGAATTCATAGTCGGAAAGCTTGTTTGGCAAAGAAGCTATACTTCATGAAGTAGTGCTTCTTCTTTCAGCACTACTTATCTGACGAACGAATCGTTACTTGACGAAATAATTATTGTACAAACACTGCTTATTTGGGCCAAGCTGTGCTTGGTGAAGTACGGAAATAAGTATCTGTATAATATCAATACCAACATATCATAGATAAATTTGTCGCTTTATTTACAGCAGTCACCCAGACAGAGTGAATTTGTACGTTAGTTATTAGTTAGTCATTATTTTATTTTTCACTGCTGTTTTGAAAAATTTGGATTTGTTTTATCGCATATTTGAAATTAAAATAATCGTATGTGCAATAAAAACGTGTTTGTTTCATGTGTTATGAAATAATTTTTTCGGAAGTTTGTTAGCTGTGCTAGTAGAAAAAAAAACTTAGTTGACGTGCATACTCGACGATTATGTCATGTGTATGTTCGTTTTAATGACATCTAAACTAATTTAAACCCTACAATAACTTGTAATAATATAATTATGGACATTTCCGTCGAGCGTCCATAATTACCATTACGCGAACGACATTATCGATCGTAAAAATGCTTGCTTACGTCTCATGCTACCGTTCAGTCGACATAACCTGTGTTTCAGACAGTTTCGAATAATGGAAGAAAATAGCACTCCAGTACCCGTGAACTGTACTTATTCTTATCGCGTTTACTCGAGTATCTTGTTGGTGTTGTAAAAAAATTTATCAGTAGTTAATAATTTTTGTATGTGGTTTCAGTAGGCGTGATTGGTTGCAGGTGCCGTTTTACTAGTTTTCCTGAGTTTTGCCACAACGGCTCGTTCCGCCATTTTCCAACTGCCGTGCCGTTCCCCACGAAGCTACATACTCGAAGTATTTACGTTTTTTTCCCAAGGTTTTAAGTTTGTTGGTTTCAGGGAATGGGAAAAGTGTTGATTTTACTGGATGATTATGGCAAAAATTATTTCATATCATTGATGGACAAACATTATTGTAGTGAAGTGTTCGTGTAAGGATTTCCATATAAAAGACGTGTTTGAGAGGTCGCAAATTACAAACAGTAAGTTAAAGTGTTTTGTAAATTATGTATTTCGAAATAGTAACAATAATGTTTGAAATGCAAACGCTCTAAAAAGGCAGCACTATCAACTCTTTTGTCTTGTAAAAACAATATTTGTTTACTACGCATGTGTTGTAGAGCCAACGAGTGTAAGGTAAACTTCGGTAAATGTGTGTTTATTGATGGATCACTGTGAATTTCAAAATGACACACTCGTAAGAACTGCAAAGCAATGCCGTCTCATGAAAGACGTTCATACTGAAGATCCTCCCCCCCCCCCCCCAAATCAAATCACATTTCTCCCGAAATATAAAATAAGAGAGAGCCTCAGAAACAAAATAGACTGTAACAGCCAACATAACCTCTTTCAATACTCGTTTAGCAAACACGTTCGATCATAACCTAAATGTTTTGGGCACGTTCTGTTTGTGTTTATATAATAAAAATGATACAGCGGCACAGGTTTGTGTACTAAAATTTATGTTGTGATTATTTAATTAGTCTTTTGTTAGCGTCAAAGCTAACTAAATCCTCGTTAGGTATAATAATTTGCTCGCTTCAGTGTAATGAATATTTCACCATAGTAATTGTTAATGTCGGTTTTCGTGATTAGTATTAATTTGCAATTGCCTTTATTTGAAAATGAAAGGATGTTTCTTTTTGCTGAATCTGAATGTGCGACATTTGTTAAAAGGTTTGGTTATTTTCTTGTTATACACCAGCCCCTAGAATATGTTAAAAATAAGAAACATTCAAAATTATTTGATGTTCATTCTTATATGCCGTAAGATACTTCATATACAAATTGTTAAAAATCGTCCTAGCAATCAACACCCATTGCACACAAAGGCTAAGAAACGAGGTTGTGTTTTTTCACATCAAAGTGTAGGATTTTAATATCCCCATTTGTCCCACGTAATCATCTAAAGCACCTGTACCTATCCCTGTTTCCATAAAATCTTTTAAGGAAACATCGTTTGTAATTAAAACATTTTGTGAATAACCTAGACCAATTATAAATATTCAATGCTTAAGTTCACAACGAAGCAGACTTGATAACGTACTACTTATATGCATAAATAAGAAATGTTTCTTTAACTATGAATACTTGAGAAATAAGTGAAACTTATTTTGTCACTGTGAATATATGATAAGAAGTATTTCACGAAGCAGCGATTCGTGATGCATTACTTACTGCTATCAAAATAAGCAGTACTTGTATCTGACACTATTAATTGGAAATCATACTTAAGTTCTGGTAAAAGTATTTCTTGTTTCAAGTATTGCTCATATACTCACTATGAATTCCACCCTCAGCGCCATGTCTACATCTGCCTCGTTCGAGACGGAACCAATAATTCTCACAATTAAGAGCGGGGACGGAGGAAGCTATGACCTTCATAAAACAAAAAAAAAACCGATACAAGTCTACGCTTGGGGTGGTCTCGGGAAACCATGGAAAACCAGGGATCAAGATGGCCGAAAAGGGAGTCGAACCCGGGTCCTATCATACACGCGACCATTTTCTCACCACTGTGCCAGATTCAGCCCAGCTTCGGTTGTCACGTACAGAAAAATTATTTTATGTATCACGTGTCAGCATAAAATGGGAACGTATTGCACTGAAACTTAGCTTCATGAATAAAACAGTGGCAGAATTTTTACGGGAAATTATGGATTTCTTGAAAACCGAACGAAGTGTGCTATCATAGAGATCAGAAGAAAAAAAAAGTTATTTGAATTTTTATATTTAGTTATTTCAACACAAAGAATAATTTCGTGAAACGTAACCTGTATTAGCAAAAAAATATTCAGTGCGTCGTTATACGGATGTTGGCGTTACTATAGACAATGGATAAATTAGTTGAACATGGTATCTAAGCTGGGGATTTACTTCTAAACTTTAGTAATCTGACTGTAGTGCCAACTTTCTAGGTGCCCGTTACATATTAAACATGATATCCTCTTGATAAACGTCTTGCATAATTCTAAAATTACTCCATGGACATTAAAGGCTTCAGCTAGCTGATATATTATCGAGCTTAAATATATTGAAAGAAAAAAATTGCAGAAAGAATGGAGGATAAAAACTAGCAACAACATTTCATCAAACGGCCATTCACATCAAGGTTAGATATAAAGAAACTCTTTCTTAGGATAAGATGAACTTTATGTAGGTATAAATAGTAGGGGCGGGCTGGTTTCACCCAACTTTTGATTAATCGGATAATCGATTTGATATCAAATCGATCAGATTAATTCTTAACCCGATATTAATCCGATCAAAACATTTTAATACGTTATTTTTAACCCTAGCCCGATTTAATAGGATGGAAAATGTGATTGTTTGATCAAAGAAATTTGATTAAAATTTTTTGCATCAAAACTTGTTTGATAAAATATATTTGATGGATTTTTTGTGTATAGTTTGGTGGTATGTCTCTTTAGTATTTTTTTGTGGTTGGAAGCAGTATGGTAGGTGTTGACCCTCGGAGTTCTGGTGTTGTACTAAGGTGTGATGTGTTGGGAAGGGGTGTTTATAGGGAAGAAATGTTGCCTGCACGACGACTAGCACTCGGCCGAGAGGAATGATATGTTGTATAGGGTATATACGAATTAAATTCGGTGCAAGAATGGCATAAGTGTTTTTTTTTTGGTTGTGATGGATATTGCTTGTAGACCATGGTGGGAGATGCGGCCAATATGCGACTGAGGTTATAGTAATTGAAAATCAATTAAATGGAAAAAGAGGCGAATACGATTTATGTCCTGTATGCTATAAGTAACAAAGGTCCCCATCTATCATGGAAGAAATCAACAACGTACCTTACTAAGTTAAATTATTTTAATATACGTCCGTTGGGTCGGGGATCATAGAATGAATGACTTATAAGCTGTAAGTCGTACTAGCGCACATAGCAGACGAAAAGTCATAAATGCTTAAGAAATAGCAATGAAATACACAACGACGTATTCCAAATGAAAAACACCGATGATGTTACACAAGAGAGAACTATAATGAACACAACTATGTGACTATACAGGTTTTTAAAAATAAATAAAGAAATCAAGTAACAAGTTATAGTTATCAATATATAAATTACATGTAGGAAATCATACAAGCAGGAGAAACACGTTTGGTCGGCTGTAAGGTTAGTGAAGCAATGCTTTTAAATTACGCGATAAACTCTGAAATGAACGAAAAGAGGGGTGAATGCATTTTACGTGACAAATGGGTAAAACTTATGTTTACGATGCACATACTAGATGAAACAAAATAAATGAAAACAAGTACAAATATATAAATTAAACTACTTCAATTAACAACTAATTAAAAACATGTAGGAAACTTTACAAGCACCTCTCCCAAAACACGTCCGGTCGACTGTGAGCTCAGTGCAGGAATGAGTGATAGATGTGGAGCTTGTAGCCAATAGGTGACTAAGTTGAAATTATGGGAAAGAGAGGTGACTCACATAGTTAAATTTTCAAACGAATTAATATTTCCCTAGAAAATAAATTTCCACATAAAAAACTTGTTTAATGCCCGCATCAATCCTGTGTAGATGTAGTACATTTATTAACCAAAGGCAAAACCATGAATTAATTTTCGTAGGAGTGGGACATCGCTATGCGAAACACACAGGCAACTAGCTATAAATAGATTAAAAAATATCCCATTTAACAACAGCACGGACAAATAAATATTTCCCAATAGCACGGATAAACTTGTACTGAGAAAAACTTACCCATAGTTGATTGAAAACGAATACAATTACCATTGAAGAAAATTATTTCTATCACAAATTGATTATTTTCAAGTGGAAGTTAAACACTTCCAGTTAACATGGAGAAATAAATATTTCACAATGCATAGGCAACTTTTCACAATAATAGCACGTCACATCCAAAGACTTGGTTGTAGAAAAACTATAAAATAATTCAAAATGACGGACGCACTATATCTATGCGGTCTTAACACGCGAATACATTTTCCTGATAAATTCATGGTAATATAAAATTATTATTTAAAAAAATGTATATAATATCGTTTAAGGAGAGATGAAGCCCACTGGTTGTGTGTGCTAGTCGGATCTGCTGCTCGGAGGCCCGCAGATATTCTAACCCTCTACCATGCCACGAGTCCCCGCCAAGCATCACCCCGACCGGTGCTGTCAGAAGAGGGAGAGTGGTGTGTGCAGAGAGCTATGTATCCAGAGCGAGGGTTTTCGTCGAACTAAGATGGTGCTGGGCAGAGAAAAGCAGTTAGATGCTCCTGCCCAACGCTATGCACCCACTCTCCTGCCCCCTCCCACTCTAGAGTGCTTGTTTTTCCAAGACGAGGGCTGCCTTCACCTGCTATGCGCCCCCTCCTCCCTTCCTAAACCACTAGCCCAGAATGTGTCTTTGTCAACCATAAGAGCTGCCTTTTTGCTTGCCTAACTACCTGGCTCCCCCTCAAGTCTTCAAGTTTGGACTTTCCCAATGCATTGACCTGGTTGCAAACCTCCCCTCTCACCTCTGCTCACCAAGCTTCTACTTTCCCCTGGCCGTTAACCTCTTCAGAAGAGGAGATTTCTCCTACTCTGGAACCTAAGGGATGACTTGCTAGTGCAGGCATAGAATGAAAAACATTTTTTCACCAGGTCCCACTGATAAAATTATATTACTCATCATTAGCAATTAAATTTTACCCGGTATTTTAATCCCTAAGAAATTCCAAGAAATGAATTTTAATCCATTAAAAAATTCCAAGAAACTTAAAAGTAGAAGAGATATTTTCACTCACTAAATAGTAGGAGATTTGAAGATCACCATTTGCAAACACACATCATTCGATTTGAGCAATACACAAGTAAAATTTTTCACCTATTGAGAACTTATGTTAAACAAACTCACATTAAAACCAAATATCTCTACACTCAGGGGAATGTAAAACAACACATTCTAAAAACTTTCAATCTGTTTTAAATATTTGTGTGACAGAAAAAAATGCATTTCATTTCTAGAGTTCTCTCAAAGCTTTCATGCGAGATTTTTGTTGTGCTATCACATATCAAAAAATAATACAATCTTGTTTAAGTTTAATATTCTATGTTAAGTAATAATTTGTTTAAATTTCTCTTTAAACAAGTATTATCTCATATTGAATATTCAGAGGTGTTTACGTTTGTATAAAGTATCTATGTTTTAGCAGCAGCGTGTTGTTTCCCCAGCCAAAGTATCAATTTGTTTTTCGTATATTATGATTACTTTATTACAAGTAAAAGTTGGTGAGCTCTGCCACATGGTGTTGAAGAAGCGAAGCAGAGCTGGAAATATTCTTGTAGCGAGAGCGATAAGAGCTCGTCTACCTAGCTCTCAAAAGTTATTTTTGTCAGACCACTTACCCCTTTCCTTTTCTTATCTAAGGCTTGTGTTACAAGTTGAGCTGGGCTGATAAGATTTTCTCAATGTACTATAAGTCTCTTTGTTTCGTTTTGTTTGTTCATTCATTCAGCCATCTGATTTTCTGAAAAACTATTTAAATTATATTTCCCCCCCTCAGTCCTTAAATTTCTTCAAAGTTGTTTTTATAAAATTTCTTTGATAGAATTACTGGTTTTAAAATTCAGAGTTTAATTTATAAACATATTTTCTCCTTCACTAAGACTGAAGTGAAAAACTTTTATTTCTTGTGAAAGGCACAAAGCCCTCGGCTACCTGAGGTTAAATTATTTTCAAGCTCCAAACCTGAACAGATACTACTAGTAACCTGGTCCATTTATATATACCAAATTTTTTTTTAAACTTCTCTGTAGGAATATTAAATGTATTTTTTAAGAAAAATGTAATAAATATTCCAATTTATTTTTAACTTTAAATATTTAAGAATTTTGTGTACTGCTTCATTCTCAGACCCAAGCAATCATTCACAAAATAGTGACATGAGGAATTAAAAACTATTAAATAACAAGTCATGTAATTTCCTACATGATTTAAATTTATAAAAAAAAATTTTTGAACTTAGATTAACAAATTATTGACCATTTTTTAAAATGCATAAACACATCTTAATAAACACTAGCAAGACAAATATTGTACATAAACAACAAATCATATTACAACTGAAGATTATTACAAACTTTAAAATTGGAAAAATCATCACATGTTACATCTTAAAAATCATTTAAACCTCTTCATCATAGTATGACTGAAAATCATTACAAACTTTAAAACTGTAAAAAACATCACATCATGTTATATCTTAATCATTTAAACTCTTCATCACAGTACAACTGAAGATCATTACAAACTTTTGGAACTTGAAAAAACACCACGTTTTACATCTTAAAAATCATTTAAACCTCCTCACCATAGTACGACTGAAAATCATTACAAACTTTAAAACTGGAAAGAACATCACATCATGTTACATCTTAAAACTGTAAAATATTCACATCAATCATTTTACATCAGAAATAATTAAATCTTCCTAATTATCAGATAACTTTATACTTTCAATCATTAAAACTGTAAAAACCTTCCTACATTTTACATCAGAAATCATTAAAAAATTCAAATCATTAGATCACTTTATACCTTCAATAATTGAAACTGTAAAAACTTCCCAACATTTTATATCAGAAATCATTAAAATCATTAAAATTGTATAACTTTTAACCATATTATGTTAAAACTTTCAAATCGTGATACCTATTTATACCTTTAATCATTAAAACTGTATCTACTTCAATAGTTTACATCAGAAGTTATTACAACTTTCAAATCAATAGACGACTTTATACCTTCAATCATCAAAACTGTAAAAACTTCACACCATATGATGACAAAAAATCATTTAAAGCTTTAATATCATGAAACAACTTTAGACAACTTTATGTCTGAAATCATCACAACTGTAAAACGCTCTCACAATAATACAACTGAAAATCATTAAATTCATTAAAACCACGAAACAACTTTAGACAACTTTACACATGAAATCATTAAAAATTTAAAACCTTCTCACCATATTACGAGCGAAAATCATTGCAAACTTTAAAACTGGAAAAACATAACATCATGTCATGTCTGAAAAAAATCATTACAAACTTGTCACCACATACATATGAAAGTCATTACAAACTTTAAGACTGAAAAAATTATCAAATTATTCTGCCCCATAAACCATTAAAATCATCACTTCATCTTATGCCTTTAAATAATTAATCATTGTAAGTTTGAATTTTCACTACATTTCTGTTGAGAGTTAAGGGATATACTGAATTTGTGTCTCTTTACAGGAACAACAGGTGGTGGTGGTGAAGCAGGTGAAAGAGGTGTTATTGGTGATAATATAGGAATATATCTTATTTCGTTAGGTGAATTTCTAAAGGAAGGTAGAGGTGGGGAAATTAAATTATGTTGTGGTGATTCCTGTGCTAATAGATCAGGAGATGGTAGGCTTGGAGCTGATGAAGATACAAAATTGAAATGTAAAAATATTTGTAACTCCTGGAATAAATCGATGTTATACATGTCTACCTGCACATCATTTGAAGAGAGAAACTTTAAGTCTAGTGGAGTGCAACAAGAACAAAATTTTGGCTTTTCCAGATTTTGATGTTGTTAAATTTATAGGTTCAAAGATCGAAGCTGATGTTTGAAGTGAAGACGACAACTGAGGTCGCGCTGCAGTTTGAAGTGAAGTCGACGCCGGAGGCTGCGGGACAGTTCGAAGTGAAGTCGATGCCATTGGCAGCATGGCAATTCGAAGTGAAGACGACACTGGAGGCGGCACATCAGTTCGAAGTGAAGATGATGCCAGAGGTGGCACTGTAGCTTGAAGTGAAGCCAACGCCGGAGCCGGTGCTGTAGGTTGAAGTGAAGTTGACGCTGGGGGCGACTGTGTTAGCCCTAAGGAGGGCATTGGCAGCAGCAATGTTTGCAGTGAAGGAATACTTTCCTCATCGTCCATAAATAAAGCTATCAAATGTGTTACTAAAGGATCTGAACTGTTCATTAAATCATTGAAATAATCCCAATTAAAAGTCTGAAGTTCTCTATCAAAGACTTGGTTAGAGAATCTAAGAAAATATTCTTTGTAGGAGTGCATCATCGCAATGCGAACCACACTGACAAATAACTGTAAACAGTAGAAGGGGGTGTAGAGGCTAAACCCCTATTTACAAAAATTTCAAATTCCTGGTTAAACAGTCAAAAAGCGTGATTTCTCCCCTCCAACCAGATGTCATAAAGCCAAACACCCCTTCCCTTCCCGCGCCCACAACTTTCAAATATCTTCAACTCTTAACCCCAACCTCTGAGACAAACCTCTCTACTACTTTAAGCCTGGAAGAAATGAATATAATTTATTTAACAGTAAAATTAATTTGGTTTCAAAACAATAAATTCTGCTTGATTATTAATAAATTTAAATTGATTAACATATATAGTATGCTTTAACTCATTCAATAAAGGCTATATATAAGTTATATGGTATAGATTTACAGAAAAAATATAACTAACTATAATCCATATAAAGAAATTATCAACGTTTGGTGATATTTAATGTTTAAGGATTTCTAAGGAAAGTTACACCTTTTAAAGGAAGTGTTGTTATTTCTTATTTTCAGAAGCTCTAAGTTAATAACTGTTTAATAACATTATCTATTAAGTTTTGTGATATAAGGACATCAACTACTATTTCTATAAACCTTTAAATTAAAATAAATATTATTTAATTATAATATTCTTGTATTCAATTTACACACTGCGAAGCAATTTATGTAATTTGCCCTTAACATGTACAGATATCTTCCATTACTGTATACTATCATGTTTTCACTATGGTTAGTATTATATTGTATAGGATATTTTATTTTACCATTTTTGTAAAGGTTGGTGTGTATGTAGACTAAAACTTGTTTCATAATTAATAGTTCATTTTTATATAAGTCTTGTGTATTTTATTTTATTTTTCAGTATATTTTCCTGCATAATGGAAGCTGGAAAGTGATTATTAATATTATAAAGTTGAAAACAAAATATATTGCTCGAGAGTTTACAATTATATAGTAAGACGTTTTGGCCTTAGTATGGTCGACAGTTGTCAGTGACCTGACCTGGCCCCCAAGCAGGATGGTCCAGGGACCTTGGCTGCCTGCTGCGTGAAAAGAGATAGGTCTTAAGGGTATTGTAAAGCTGAAGTACTTGTTGGAGTCACATGTGCACCCTCTGAGATCGAGGGTTTGTGGTTGGTAAAACTGGAAAGACATTGAAATTAAACCTTGAGGGCTTGTGAGTCTGGACAAGGGGTGGTAGCACTGGTAGGCTTCTACACCTCTAAATGTAACAGTTTTTACATGTCTTGAGATATTTGCAAAAAACTATAAGTGTAACATTTCGAAGCGAGTATAAATTATTCAGATATAAGCATGTTTCATCGGAAATAATCCTTGCGATTCACTTAGGTTTAAACATCTATCAAATTGAGCACATCTAGATTTTTCACTATAAAACTCTTTTGTGTTAATGAACATAGTTCGAAGAACAAATATCTTTTAACTTTTTAAAAATCTCTCTCTGTTGAGACATTTTAACTATCAATATATAATTCCTTTCTTAAGAAAACAAATATGCTTTTAAATGGGACTGGTAGATAAAAGTACAAATAAATTCATTTTATGACATATTTTATTGACCCAATACATACAAATACAGTTATTTAACAAGTTTAATTACAACATTTTTAATAGGTATAGGTAAGTATAGAAGGTAACACAAATAATACACACGTCATTAAACAACTAAGTAGGCTTATAGGATGTTCCAAAGATAGTGCAACTATTTCTTTCCCAGACAAGTTTAAAATGGTTTACTTATATGTGCAAATAACTTGCTGATATTCAATTAAAATTTTTATTTCTGTATGCACAGACAGGTGATTTAATTCTCTTGTTGATTCATATTTACGAACGACTGGATTACATACAACCAAATACTTTATATAATAAATTTCACTCTTTAGTCAACAATGATCTCTCATCCAAAATAATACCATATTACTTGTATAATATGCACAGGTGACTCAGGAGAAGAATCATCATAATCTGCTTCACTCCAGTCAGAAATCATTGTCCAAGTTAACATTAATTTTGAGTTTTCCTCTGCAGAGAAGAATGTTGATTTAGGTCCATATGTTTTACGCAATTGTTTGAATGATGGGCAATTGTATTCTGTTTGAATATCTGTTACTTTCCCATTCAACACACTTTCTAAAATTCATTTTTGCTTAACTCCACCTACGTATATTTCACAATTAAGTAAGTATTGCTTGCAAATATCTTCATTATTCACATACTGCATACACCCACTCTCCCATTTTAAACCATGGTGGTGGTTGGTAACCCATCTATTAGTTTATTGTATTTAGGATTTAGATATTTACAATCGAACGGTGCTTTGAAGCTGAATACAGTTGTGTGTTCTTCCAATTTCAGTAATAGCTAATCCTTTAATGATAGTTTTTTCTGGAGGTTGAAATCCTTGTACATTGCAAAACTTCTCGTCGAAATCATGGTTCATCTACTGACTAAAGCCATTATTTTCACCAGCTTATCTCTTACATTGTAACTTGCTAATCTATCGTGAATTACTAAAGGAAAATCTTGTGTATTTTCTGGAATGGGTGTATTTGCAATAATTTCAATTGGTAAATCAATTACATTATTGGCAATTGTGTCATTTTGTTGGCTTACATAAAATAAAAATAACATTCCTCTACTTTTAAATGTTTAGGGTTCTAGTATTGCTGAACTGCTTTTGTTAAAATACATTTCCTGAAATGTTGTGTACATATTGTAGCAAAGAAGGAATTCGCCATTACCAAAGACTGTTTAAATCTACATAGGGATGGGCTTGACTGTTTAGATAGAGTTTAATATTTTTCATATCACAATTATAGAATAGTGATCTATCTTATTTTGATCTCAACTTTTCAAATGAAAACCTTGATTTCTCTCTCCACACTATTTTTGTGCTGTTGGTAGAGTTAGAAAAACCTCTAAACCCCACAATCTGAAAGCAATAACTATATTTTCCCCCTTTTCGATCAATTTTAAAAACTTTACACATTCGTGGATGTTAATTTTAATATGTGGCATCAACCATTCGACACTATTTAATTAAATATTTCACCTTGCTTATTATTAGCCGAAAAGTATATGGCATTCGTATTTTGTATTGCTGAATAAAATAACTAATTCTTGTTTAGCATTTAATATGACATTTTTGTAGTCTTCAACAAAGCCAAGTACCATACTTAACAGTATAACAACTTCATATTTTCCAACTGGGTTTATTTTTAGTGAATAATCACTAGCATTGCTCCATCCAGCGATAAGTCATGTATAAAGATTGTTTACAGTTTGCGAGAGATAGGTCTTTATCGTGGAGAAATTCCAACAATTCGTGTTTAATCGATTTCCACACCATTTAGAAGATATACAATTCTGTCGATTAAATGAAGTATTCCATTTATTACTATTATTTGTAGTTATGGGATTACTTGCATCGGTTGTATTTTTAATTGCTCCTCTATACCTTAAACTTGATTTCGATGGTAACGTGTAAATATCGTGATTTAGTATATATATCCTTATTTCCGAAGGAAACGTATACAATCCTGCTCAGAAAGGTTCATCCACATGTATTTCCGATTTGGTGATTGCATCTTCATTACTGATTGATTCTTCAACATTGAGTATGCCTTCCATTTCTATTAACCGTATATCCTAATTCTTTGAAAAAACAAGTTGTTGCCTCGTGTTAACTTCATGGGTAACTTATTTGCAGTGAGCATTGTATGTTGGCATTTGCATCTTTTCATAGTTACTTTCTTCGAAATGTGTTCCTTAGAGAGTCAGTTCTTAAAATAACCAGCTACTTTACATCCATATTTACTATTATACACAATAAACATTATTATTGTAATGCGTATAGAATGCAACTGTTTATATCAAGCTTTTTTTAATATAAACAAATGGTAATTTATTTGTTTCTAAAATAAATAAGTTCTCATTTTTGATCAACGATTTTAACAATTATTTCATCAACATGATTCACTATTACTGGAAGATATATCAAAGTATTAGGCATTTCAATTATTTTATATACTGAAGCCACCACCCATGTGAATTCATGTATTGTATTAGTCGGTTTTCCATTCAAATAAAACCACCCACAATATTAACATTTATACAACATATATTTACCGACAATATATTAAGCTGGTTTGATGATTCATGCAATTCATCAGTGGGATACACTCTCTGTTCGTAACCCAACATATTAGAAATTGAATTGTCTTCTGTAAAATCGATATCGACATTTCTGTACATCGCACGAGTTAACGTATTTGGATTCCCACGTAATCGGAAATGTATATTTTCAGGTAATGCTGATATAATGAAGGTTTATACACCACCCAACTCATAAGATCCTAGCGGTATCACAATCGTGTAGGTTTATTCACCAACGTTAACTGTAAATGTTTGGTGTTGCATATCAATGTTTGGTATGCTGTTATAAGTAACGAATTCAATTAGACTTATTTGCCATTCTCCAGCTAACTCCAAAGCTGGTAAATATACAGCACGCAATTGGGACGAATTTCCACTTTATATCAACATAATTGACATATGACAAATGTGTTCACTATTACACTTACTTATATATCATTTTTACAGTCAAAAATGTGAACATAAATGTCCACAATTTGATAGTGTAATTGTTCCATTTCTAATTGTATCTTAATTGCATGTTTTTTGAATAATTGCATATTTCAATTGGAGGCCATAAATTACCAAAACTGTTTGCAATACAATGATTTATTTACAGTTTTAATTAATGGTACCCAATGTGTTCCTTTGTTTTGTATCGAATCTAAATTAACTAGCATACATTCATGTAGAATTGGTTTCTTTGGTAAATTGTTTCACACATACACATCTCAGAAATAGGGAATATCCAGTGTCTTTATAAATACAAGAATACCTTTGTTTGTAAGTGCACGTTTTGGAAGACTATTTAGGACTTTCTACATTTTTTTCTCCATGTTTGGAGTTTTTTCATCCTTGTCCGACTTTAAATAGTTTCAGATACATTCCTTTACCCTTTGATTTAACTGCTTTACTAATTGCCGAAACTCCTCCGAGGATCTATCCAAGAGCTGTTAATGCTGAAAATAGAAACAGAATGATCTCTCCTTTCTTGTTTCTTATTTAGTATCGTGTTTGATGCCCATACTTCTTTTCGCCTTTGATCGCATCACTTTATCCACAACCTAAGCCCCAAGCTTTTCACCTGTAGATGTAGATGGATTCTTCCTTATATTTGTTGCTTTTGTTTGGCTATAATCATACCTGCTATATGTCTTTTTTCCAAATTGTTTGTTAGATAATAAACTATATTGTGTTCTTTACAAGCATTATCCAAAGAGTTATTTTCCGTGCTCGTTCTGTGCCAAATGTTTTGCAAGTTTAGTACCAGGTCCGCAATAATTGTATTTCGGTAAATGCAATTCAAATGGTAATTTATTAATCAATGTATTCAGTACAGCATGTCCTTTTTTTGATATGTTTGGTATGAGCCATTGTTTTTAACTGAATGTGAAGCTATAAATAGAATTGCATTTATAGTTTTATGTTAGTATGTTACATAATACAGTATAAATTAACATTATAAAATGTACATCTTCCGGTAATTGTAAATACAAAAGAAAATGTAATTGAACAGAAACATGGTATTCTTTTACTATCAAATATACATTTTACAATAAGCAGACCTTCTTCATGTGGCAAAACGTGTGTTATCATGTTGCCGTTGGAACATACGAATGGTCATATATTTGAAAACACATATGTGTTTTCTAAAACTATACAAGAGAAATATCAACGATCTGTGACTATTTTATCATTAAGTGGAGAAATGTGATATTTACCTTTTACAAATAAAGAAGATATTTTGCCTCCGAATGAACCATTGCCCAATTCCGTATTTATTTTCGACAATGTTTGGTGAGAACTGCATGGCGAAATACAGCAATATTTTAGTTTTTGTTAACATTCAAACATAGATTGTTTTTATCTATCATAAAGTATTCCAAACATAATTTAGCGATAATTCAAATATGATAATTTTGTTAAAAATGGACAGTATGAATCTACAACATAATAACAATGATCACATTTTGGGTGATATGACATTTACAAAGTTTAAAGATATGAGTTTTTTTTTTGTTGGAAAAACAAATATGGTTTTCTGGTGATTATATCAACACTTTCCCTATATAAAGGAAAATATAGGTCTGAATTTGACAGGTTTTTACTTCCTGAACAATAATAATAAGTATTTCAAAGTTTGGACATACCTGCATTAAATGCAATAATTAGAATAGTTGTTCAACCAAACATCGCGATTGGAATTGTGATTTGAATGGACATATATTACGTAATGTGGGTATGGCTGTGAAAGTTAGCGATGCAGTAAATAAACATTACATGGAAGACTTAAACACTATTACTGTAAACATGATTAAATCGCGATCAAACGATTAATAAAGTTGTTTGATGTGAATGATAATATCTATAAAAACACAATTGTAAGTGCAAACATTTTAAACTATATTTGTAATTATTTACAGAGTAATTTAGAATAGAAGAATATTTTAGTGGATTTTGTAAGGACTTTAATGGTATGACAAACCTGATTTTTACAACACAACTTGCAGAAATGCAAGGTAATTTAATAGTTGTAATTAATGAAGTGGTAAGCACTACTATTACAAAACAACTTGAAATAAAATGTTTGGTTTAATTATGTAAACAGATCTGAGGTAACAAAATAATGATATGGAAACATGATTAAATTATCTTATTAATGATTTGAAAGCTGAAACTATAGGTAAATTAGACACTGTTTTAAGTAAAGTCGATAATATTAAAAAAGTGTAAACTATTCGATCTACTGTAGCAGTTTGTCAACCTACCCCATCAGTTAGAAAAGCAATTAATTCATTCATATGTAAACAGCTGACAGTATAATCAAAACATGCCTGCCTCTTCTTCGGAATTACATAACGTTATATCTGCTGTGAAGGAGATATATTTACAAGCTAAAGAAGCCCGAATGGAATAAGATGTTTTAAATGAAGAAATATTAAAACCTATTATGAGTGGAATGGCCACATTACATTCTGTGTTGAATATGCCTAAAGAAACAGCTTTGGATATTAGAATGAAAGAAGAACTTTTAACAAAGAAGAAGAAGCAACTCTTTCCAATTTAACACAGTGTTATTTATTTTTAAAACATTCTTCACCTATGTGTGATTCAACAGTTGGTGTATATCGAAATGGAAACCCGTCGTTTCTGGGAGATTCAGTAATAAAATTTTTGTCTGACAATACAATTAAAATAGGCGATTACATAACTGAAATGAGTCAAGGATTATTTAAATTATTATTTAAAATATTCCAAATGGATATTCCGACACCGATTTGGAGAAATACAAAGAATTTCTTCATCTTACGAACGTGAATAATCGTTTAGGAGATGAAAGCTATCAAAAACTACATTTGATAAGCGGTATTGTCGAAAGTGGATATATAAAGATGAAATTGGCGATCAGTTTCTCCTGTATATTGGAACAATCCCTAATGAATTGTCGATAGATTAAAACTTCTCATCGCTCGAGAGAGTCTTAGGAATAATTCACATACAAACGAAATTCTTTCTATTATTGAAGAGCTGAAGGAAGATAGTTATACTACCAATGAAGTTTAGTAAAATTGCTCAAAAATTCCATGCTCCAGCCAGGATAATGTTTCCCAGAAGACCAGTTATTACTAAATGCTTAAATGATTTTCAAGCCAATTTATATGAAATGAAATTGCTTTCGAAATACAATTAGGGATACAAATATGTTTTAACCTTAATAGACGTTTATTCCAATTATGGATGGTTTATACCTTTGAAGAACAAAAATAGGAAACAGGTTAGCAATGCAATGAAGATCGTTTCCCAAGAAATAAGGCCAAATTTGCTCCAAACTGACCTAGGATCCGAGTTTTTTACACCATCCAGGAAGCTAATGATCGATTATGGTATCAATCATTACACAATGTATTCAGACCTTAATGCCAGTATTGTGGAATGGTTCAAAAAATCGATTAAGCTGTTAATATACAAGCATTTCATGTCGAAAGGGACTTACAAATAGGCGGATGTTTTACCTGAAATACTTAAATTTTATAATTCAAGATATCATAGAACTATCAAGATGGCACTTGAAAAGTTTACGGACAACACATTGATGAAAACCATTTATAATAATGTGAAAATATCTGATCAGAGGAAGCAAAAGTTCAAAGTTGGTGAATATGTACAAATCTCTAAGCTGAAATCGGTCTTTGAGAAACAGTACACAGTTAATTGGTATTATTAAATATTTAAAATTATTTCAGTTAGACAATCATTTCCTCGAAACCTATGATGGGCAGCCTATAAAAGGCAGTTTTTTCGAATCCGTACTACAAAAAGTCAGTTCTCCAAATGAATATTTGGTAAATAAATCATTAAAAGGAAAAAAGATAGGTCTTTGGTTCGATGGAGAGGTTTCTCAAAAATACATGATTCGTGGGTCACGAATCAGGATTTTAAAATATTGTAATACCATGTTTGTAACATTAATATAGTAAATAAAATATTTTAAAATCATATTTGATGTGTTTTGTCATTTCATAAACCTACTGATAATGATAGGGTTTGCATGTACACTTATTATGCAATCAATCTCCATGTTGATTGTATTAATGTTTGAGTGATAATCCATTGCCCTTAATTCCTTTTAATTGTATATTTCTTGGAAAATCATTAAAAATATCCCCAACTCATTTATTTCTTAAGTTAAATTTTTTCTAGATGAAATCTTTGTGGGGGAGACTGTAAAGTTTTCCATATACACTGTATATGGCAAGGGATAGGGATTATTGATCCTGCATTAATGATCGTATTCAAGGTTGGAGAGAGAGGGAGGATAATGAGTGAGATACGACTAAACCTGTGTCTGTGTTCATTGGGTGTTCCTAAAACACATTCATCTAGTGTCTCTTAAATATCCGAATGGGCTTATGTATCCTACACACAGGTTGGGTTCCGGTGTTAGAAAATAAATGTATACTTTATTTTAATTTCTAGCATTAAATTCGATAATAATAACATTGGAAGAAATTTTTTTCTTTTCAGAAAATCTCATCAAAGATTTATAAAAAGTTTTGACTTAGGACATGGGATTTGGTAGGTTTCCATAGAAGAGGTGTTAAAATCATTTATCGCATTAATGAAAGTTATTCGGAAACAATAAATTGCGTTTCCTGAACACATTTACATATCTACAGCTACTATTTTAAATCTATTTCTTAATGCTGTGGAAATAATTTTTCAACGAAAGGTGTTAAATATTTATTCGATGAAAATTAACGTTCAGACACTTGAGACTCGAAATGGGAGAATTTTTCAAACATCCCCTGGAACAAAACCTTGGAGGGTGATGACCTGTTCCAGGCTTGGTGACTCAGGGGTAGGGTGGTGTATAGCTATTTCTTCCACACAGCCAGATAGGACAGAGTTTATTTTTAATTATTTTATTATTTTTTCTACGACCGAGTCTTTGGATGTGATGTGCTATTATTGTGAAAATTTGCCTGTGTATTTTGAACTATTTATTTCTCCATGTTAACTGAAAGTGGTTACCATCCATTTCAAACAATGGATTTGTAATGGAAGTAATTTGTTTTCAGTGGGAATATTATTCATTTACAGTAAACTATGGGTAAGTTTTTCTCCGTACCAGTTCGTCCATGCTATTGTGAAATCATTATTTGTCTGTGCTATAGTTACATGGAATAATTTTTTATCAATTTGTAAGCTATTTACTGTGCGTTTCACATTGCGATATCACACTCCTACGAAAATTATTTGCTTGGTTTTGCCTTTGGTTAATAAATGTGCTACATCTACACAGGATTGATGCGGGCGTTAAATGAGTTTTCATTTTTATGTGGAAATTTATTTTCTAGGGAAATATTAATTCGTTTGAAAATTAAATACGTAAGTCACCTATCTTTCCCATTATTTCAACTTAGCCGCCTATTGGCCACAAGCTCCACGTCTATCAGCCATTCCTTCGCTGAGCTCGCATTCGACCGGACATTTTTTGGGAGAGGTGCTTGTAAAGTTTCCTATATGTTTTTAATTAGTTGTTAATTGAAGTAGTTTAATTTATATATTTGTACTTGTTTTCATTAATTTTGTTTCATCTAGTATGTGCATCGTAAACATAAGTTTTACCCATTTCTCACGTAAAATGCATTCACCCCTCTTTTTGTTCATTTCAGAGTTTATCGCATAATTTAAAAGCATTGCTTCACTAACCTCACAGCCGACCAAACGTGTTTCTCCTGCTTGTATGGTTTCCTACATGTAATTTATATATTGATAACTATAACTTGTTACTTGATTTCTTTATTTTATTTTAAAAACCTGTATAGTCACATAGTTGTGTTCGTTATAGTTCTCTCTTGTGTAACATCATCGGTGTTTTTCATTTGGAATACGTCGTTGTGTATTTCATTGCTATTTCTTTAGCATTTATGACTTTTCGCCTGCTATGTGCGCTAGTACTACTTACAGCTTATAAGTCATTCATTCTATGATCCCCGACCCAACGCACGTATATTAAAATAATTTAATTTAGTAAGGTACGTTGTTGATTTCTTCCGTGATGGATGGGGACCTTTGTTACTTATAGCATACAGGACACTAAATCGTATTCACCTCTTTTTCCATTTAATTTATTTTCAATTACTATAACCTCAGTCGCCTATTGGCTGCATCTCCCACCATGGTCTACAAGCAATATCCATCACAACTAAAAAAACACTTATGCCATTCTTGCACCGAATTTAATTCGTATATACCCTATACAACATACCATTCCTCTCGGCCGAGTGCTAGTCGTCGTGCAGGCAACATTTCTTTCCTATAAACACCTCTTCCCCAACACATCACACCTTAGTACAACACCAGAACTCCGAGGGTCAACACCTACCATGCTGCTCCCAACCCCAAAAAAATACTAAAGAGTCATACCACCAAGCTATACACAAAAAATCCATCAAATATATTTTATCAAATAAGTTTGATGTAAAAATTTTTAATCAAATTTCTTTGATCAAACATTCACATTTTTCACCCTATTAATTCGGATTAGGATTAAGACTAACGGATCAAAATGTTTTGATCGGATTAAGAATTAATCTGATCGATTTGATATCAAATCGATAATCCAATTAGTCAAAAGTGGGGTGACCCGCCCCTACTACTGGTATACTAAATATTTAGAATTGCAGTCTTAGTAAGTATTCAGTAATAAATACTTTATAAATAGCACCACAAAATATCAGGGACGAATACCTAGCACAAACAAATTCGCGGGCTCAGTGAGTTTAAAGCTATAATTTACATTCTTCTGTATATTTAAACAGTTTAATTTGTGCATCGGCTGCTATCAGAGTAAGACATCATTATATTCACAAGATAAAGCGCGTATTGTTACTGGTATAGCCTATATTTGTCTAGGACCTGTGAGCGCGTATTATTACTGGTACATATTTGTCTAGGATGTGTGAGATAAACAGTGGTTTAAACTTCCTGTGTTTCAAATCTAACTAGCCGTAGAATGAATCTGCAAAATTTTGTGTTGGTATTAATAAGGTTGTTAACAATTTCGTCCTATTAAAATTCTTTTATTCGTTGAGATAAAATAATTTTCGTAACTACCAAGATATCGTGAATTCAATGGCTCTTGAAAAAAAAATTAGTTGACTTCTCCGTGACACAAACATTACGTTATAACGACGCCAATGAGAAGGAAAGGCTAAGGGATAGAAAACTGAAAGCAGTCGGTGATATCAGAGGCTACGGCCTCGGTAGAAGGTTTCCCTATAACCTGCTGTTTTGCCGCCAGCCTGTGTCACAGGGTCATTTATCAAAAGCCGAGAGAGTGGACTTCGACCTGCTACAGCTCCCAGACTCGGACAAGCACTCCAGTTGAGTGCGCGACGTTGTCACTACTCCAGGTTTCACGGGGTTTCATTAGTTATTTGCCATAAGCAGCAACATTCCCTCTCCACTCGATAGGGTAGGATGCTGCGTAGCGCGGTGTAACGGACCCATATGGGGAGCCGTTCGAGTTGAAGGGGGAAGCGTACTCAGAATAATAACTCGCTATTATGTTACTATGTCATGTCACTGAAGTAGGAGAACCTGGAGGAAACTCACACTCCATGGCAATGACCACAGCTCTCACCAACTGTCATGCAATACTCCAGATGTTCAGCATAGTTAAAAAAGGTTTTTACAATCCCAATGATACTTTATAGTTTTTACCCCCAAAATTGTGAGAAATGAACGAACCACAAATACAGTTTTCCTTTTATACAACGCCCCAAAAGTATTGAATACAAAATTGATAAAAACTTATTAAATACTATTATGCCTGAAAACAGTCCCCAAGAATACAAAGGAGGCCAATAGGGGCACGTAGTATAAAAACGTAACAATTCAGCACTTTTCCCAAAAAGGATTACATATAAAAATGGAGTACGAAATAGGCTACATCACAAAAATTGGAATATTACTTAACTTTCATATAAATGCCCCAACTTATGTTTTGCCCTGTATTTGAAATTTAAAAGATACCCATTCTTAAAATCTCTATCAAACATGGTAGTGAAATGCTTTCTGTCTGTTTTACACTTTCACACTTTAAATTTGAATGTGGTGTGTGTTATCCTCCTTTTACGTGTCTAGTGCTGTGTGTCTTCTATGGGGTTTCAGCACCCCTCATTTATGGTCCAAACTTAAAGTTGTCGGCTGTGGAGGAACATGGGAGAACAGTATGGAAAGTTTGCCAGAAGTACACAATCAGTTAATTCAAATATCTTGATGACGTATGACGCCACGTAGCGGGCAGACACACTACCCACCTGCTACACCGCTCTCCGTCGAAGGGGGCAGCATACTGGTAAGTCTTCATAACCCTGGTAGCTGAGCATTCTCAGGTGACGGGTAGCAGGTTAGGTGGAATAAAATACCGAAGTCGGCACGGTGATATTTTCCAGAACTGTTGCAGTCAATATATTAAAATAGATAATCACTTAACTGTTACATTATGAATTACAGTACTTTTTTACAGTACGTTACATTAACCACTTTAAATACTTCGGGGGAGCTCTACTTGAGATATGATTGACTATTTAGTTGCAACAGCTAAGCATTTACGGATTAGTTAATAAATTAAGCCAAGCGGATATATCCCTATCTTAAGTCTGTAGTGTACTGTAGAACTATTGCAACGTCGTCAGCAGTAAGGTTTGGAGCATTGACACGCAACGGTATCTGGCATCGGAGCCGGAGCCGGCCGGCCGCCATATTGTTACGTCACCCGTCCGCCATCTTGGATGTCATTGATCTTGATCTTGATCTTGACCTTTGACCTATCAATGGGCCATGGGGTCATGGTGTCAATGGGTCATGGTGCCATGGCGTCAATGGGTTAGTCTTGCGAGGCGGTCGATCCGAGAACAGGAGTAAGTTGCCTATTTTAAGTGTGACCATGACTTATAGGTGGGCTAAGAACTTGTCTGGAAGACACTGTTGAAGATATAACTGCGTGGTAATGTGATCAAGGAACTAGGATCTAAAGCCTGCCTACCTGCCTGTGTGTGATGTCTCAGTGCTCGCATGTGATTGATTAGCTGCAATCGTGTGGTACCTTGGTGATTGGTTGATCGGTGTCTGCACAATGTATAAATGGTGCAATACGATTCGTTCGAAGTCAATATGACGCCATAGGGCTTGCACACTTCTATATTATAAGTAGAAGGGTTGTAAGCTGTGAGGCTTAGTGTTGAAGCAGTTGTGTGGAACTAGCTTCTACAGCTTAACATATATTTTTCTCGAGTTTTTATTTATAAGTCATTCAAGATCATGGGGTCAAGGTCATGGTAGTGTGCATCTAATATTGTGGCGCTAGTCTGTAATGTATTATGCTCGTTGACTTTGATGTATTTTTCTCAAGTTTTTGTTTTCAAGGTCATTCAAGGACACAGGGTCAAGGTTGAGGTAGTCTGCATCTAATATGGTGGTGATAGTCTGTAATGTATCATGTTTACTGACGTGTACGCATTATTCTCTAATTTTGGTTTTCAAGGTCATGGGGCCACGGTAAAGGTAGTCTGCATCCAATATCGCGGATGGAAGATGCCTATCAAGATGGTGGCCGTTTATAAAGATGGAGGCCGTCTACCAATATGGTGACCTCCGGTAATGTTAAACAAATGGCGAAAGAAAAATCAAATATGACCGCCTCCAGTAGCATGTAAACAAATATGGCAGTCGAGCGAACGCGATAGTCAATCTGCAGTAGCAAATAAACAAATGGCGAACAAAAAAACACGATCGCGGAATGAGTATAGTTGAGGGGAGTAGTTGGGAGGGAGTCAGTCGTCTGCTGGATTAGACCAGAGGTGAGTTATTGGTGGTGTGGGGTCAGATGAAATGTAAGTATTTCATAGCATTTTTTTTTTTAATTTAAAGGAAATTTTGGAGCGAAAAAGGGAAATTCCGAGGGCATAAAACGGAAAAATGTTCGCCGGGGTTAAACACTTTTTAATTAAGAAATTTTTTAAACAATTTTTCAGTAAAAAAAAATTAAGTGAAATTTTGTGGGAAAGAGGGAAAACTTCCCCCCCCCCCCCCCTTCTCACGAGGTTATATACTTTTTAATAAACAATTTTTTAAACGATTTTTTAATTTAAAAAATTTTTAAGAGAAATTTTGGGGGATAAAGGGAAACTTCGAGGTAAAAATGGCAGCCGGGTTTAAAGACTTTTTAATTAAGAAATTTTTAAAATATAATTTTACAAAAATAAATTCTTTTACAATTAGTTTGAATTTTTTAACGTTTTTTTAGTTAAATTTTTTAATAATAAATTTTTTATTTTTAAATATTTTTTTTTATATTTTGCGTTATAAGTTTTTAGAATTTTTTCGCAAATATGTTGGTTTTTAGGGCCAGAGGTCACCGGGGTCAATGTCAAGGTCACGTGTCAAAGATCTATGTCAAGGTCG
This sequence comes from Dryococelus australis, assembly GCA_029891345.1. NCBI lineage: Eukaryota > Metazoa > Arthropoda > Insecta > Phasmatodea > Phasmatidae > Dryococelus > Dryococelus australis. The sequence continues at coordinate 331,905,006 of CM056995.1, read as the reverse complement.
ATGACATCCAAGACGGCGGACGGATTACGTAACAATATGGCGGCCGGCCGGCTATGGCTCCGATACCAGATGACGTTGCTCGTCAGTGCTCCAAAACCTACTACTATCGTCACATGAATATTGCCGAAGGCTGTTCATCTTTGTGGCTATGGTGGTCGATCCTCCCGTCGTCGTCCCATCTTGACCCGTCGGCGGCTGTCTGTGGGAAGGCCCCATTTGTGGTTCCGCCGGCGCTTAAATCATCGAGTAAAGATATACCTGGAATGGACTTACCCCAGATTAAATTTTCTGATCACTCCAGCAGGTACGAATCTGTAGTTCGAGGGATTTACACCAGGTCGCGCTAGTCCATTTTCGTGGCGTGTGCTTGGGGAATATCGGCGGCGTTGCCACATTGACATCTACCCTCTCTGTCTCTCTCATACTCAATCTTTACTATGATGTATGACATCATTCATGATTAATATGACGTTTGTAATTCTAAGTGCTAACAGTACTCGTATTTTATCATGAACACCTAAACTATAGTAAAATAATATATTCTTCCTTACTGCTATATAAATGTGAAAGTGTGTTTGTTTGTTTGTGTGTTAATTTGTCTTTCACATCAAAATGAGAAATAGATCGACGTGCACAAATATAGTTGGAGGTCCAGAGAGTGACATAGGCTACTTTTTATCCAAGGAATATATCTCAAACGGTTCCAAAAATGATGATTAGGGATGTCCATAGGTACTGGACAAAACTTTTCTTAAGATTATTGCAAAAAGAGCATTGTTAAAAATTTCAATTTTTTTGTTGTCAATAGACTGTCTTACATTCCTTTCCAAGAGCCGCAGTAGCTCAGTGGGTAGAGAACCCAATAGTGGGACCGCAGTAGCTTAGTGGGTAGAGAACCCATTAGTGGGGCCACAGTAGCTCGGTGGGTAGAGAACCCTTTAGTGGGGCCGCAGTAGCTCCGTGGGTAGAGAACCCTATAGTGGAGCCGCAGTAGCTCAGTGGGTAGAGAACTCTATAGTGGAGCCGCAGTAGCTCAGTAGGTAGAGAACCCAATAGTGGGGCCAAGTAGCTCAGTGGGTAGAGAACCCTATATTGGGGCTACAGTAGCGCAGTAGGTAGAGCACCCGATAGTAAGGCCGCAGTACGCCAGTGGCTAAAGAACCCGATATTAGGGCCGCAGTAGCTCAGTGGGTAGAGAACCTTATAGTGGGCCTGCAGTAGCTCAGTGGGTAGAGAGCCCTATAGTGTGGTTGCAGTAGCCCAGTGTGTAGATCACCCGATAGTGGGACCTCGTGCGAAGCAGCGGGCAAAAGCTAGTACTGTATAATCAATAACGGAAATTTTTGCACAACAAACGCTGTTTTTGGAGGGCCGCTGTGGGCAAACGATATGGTGGAGAGGGAAGTTGACGCCCGCTCTCTGATCCCCCATCTTTCCTGTTTGAAACCCTCCCTCACAAAGTACCCCCCTTTACCAATCTTGGGAGGAGTTTGAGGTACAAGGGGGGTATGTTTTTTATTTTGTGGGATTGTAGTGCGTCCCATATTTAACCTTTTTTAGCCTCTTCGTGGTGAAGCCAGTATGGGCAAATGATAGTAAGCCCATAGGAGAAGGTCTAAGCATTATTTGGGACAATTGCCCCACAAAAGGGGAGGGGGGTTATTCAATTGCCGCAAATGTTGTTTGTGGATATTTGACTGTCAAAATCATTGTGATCGGTGTTATCCGTGGAGTCTGTCCACATGCGACCATTTCTGTAGGTAACAAAAGCCCTCCTTTGGGTGGGTGGAGGGGGCGACAATTGCCCAGTTCTCTTTTCTTTGACTGTAATCGGCCTGGAAGGCACATTTTTCGACCTATATGGTTTTCGACCTCCCCTTCCTCCCACCATTTTGGGGGTTTAAGCCTCCTAGGCTCTGGAAGACGCATTTTTCGACCGATTTTCTTCAAATTTGGTTGAGTGGTGTAGTTCTTGGCCCCGCCATCAGATATAAGGTTTTAGACCTCCCTGTCTCCCCCCACTCCCATTTTGGAGCTATGGAATGCACATTTTTCGACCGATTTTCTTGAAATTTTGTTTAGTGGTTTATTTCTTTGCCCAGCCTTCGGATATAAGGTGAGAAGCCTTATGGTTGAGTCTTAAGAATTAAGTGCGAAGTCTTAAGTCTTACGTTTTTAATTTTTATTCTTACTTTCGACATATTTGCATCTGCATGTCGGTATGTGCAACCGAGCACGTGCCGAAATTCCCAGACGACCTTGCGCCATAAATAGGCCTACTAATTCCTACGATTACCTGCTTCACCTATGGCGGCTCAGCCAGCGGATTCCGCGGGTCCGGCCCCTGGCATAATTGAAAACAATGACCGTAATATATTTATTATAATTCATTTGCGCAGAAGTAAAGAAAATCAAGTAGTCGGCCTAGTTGATATCGCTGAAAATTTCCGCAAACACATAATTATACGACATAAACGAAACACGCGCCATGTTTGCCACTAGCAAATCATGAGTTGGGTATTCACTGCGCGGATGACTTCGTCGAGTACATTAGCGCTCCTCTGGATCATTAGCGGAACTAACACACAAAACTGGTCAGAAATGTTCCTATCCCATGACCACTCTAGTGTATATCTTTACTCAATGCTTAAATTATTACTAAACCGCCCACGACTCGTGTCCTAATTACCACGGCGGCTCTACATCTCCCGTTATTGTTCACGCTAAATGAGCACTTTTGAAATGCGTGCTTAAGATCTACTTGTATGCGCGTTGTGTACTCTTCCGCCTCATGCAAAATTAACATTGGCATGGGCCTTATCAATTTATTCGTGCGCCGGTCAAGTGAATCTATGAAATAATTTCGAAAGAAAATATTTGACAGATTTGCTCGTTTTTACACTTCGATGCATAAAAATACAGAAAGTGAAAGAAATAATCTGAGTTCTCACAAGTGGTTACCTATCACTTTTTATTCGACATTGAGATACGGAACTACTTTCTCCCCATCGTTACCAACTTTACTGGGCGCACGTCACTCAGTACGCCCGTTAATACGTATGCAAGTAGGAGCAGTGATATTTCCGAAGGTTTATTTAAAAAGTGCTCACTTTATCATGAGCAGACTTTAAGATGCTACACTGCGCGAAAATTCACGAAACCTAATTACGTTCACTGTTGGTGACGACAGATACTCTTGAACGCCCAGTCACTTATTACCTTATTAGAGTTAAAAGTTTGTGTTTTAAAAACTTCGACGAGAATGGATGGTGTGGTGTGGAGTGAGGAGATTTTGAAGGATCTTAACTTCGAGATCTTGAGAACTGATGAGCGTGAAGCGAGGTGAGTATGGAGCAGCGCCGGAATTAAGGGGTGGGGGAAACGGGAGCTTTCAGAGAAAAACCCCTCTGGCCAGCGGCATCTTCCGCCACGATTCCCACATGCGAAAATCCATGAGCGACCCTGCCGGGATTCGAACATGGTGTGCCTAGGGGGTAGGCAAGTAGTCTAACTACTACACCACCACGGCCTCCACTAGAATGAGAAATCTTCGTAAGCTGTAGCTGCAAGTACGTAACATTTATAATATTTTTGCTTGTTGCTTTTTGACGTTTCCACTTCATGTCGTGAAGCTTATATTGGAAGGTTTACACTGTGCAATTCCGAAAATTATGTCATAAAACGAGACGCAAATAGGCGTCTTACTCAGGTTTCTGTTCAGAAACCTCTAGTCTCTGCCACGGAAGTTACATTTTTTTCTTTTGTACATTAGGCAGTTTTTCATGCTGTGCTTCATAGATACCCAGTGGATTTTTATCTGTTTCTAATATTTAACACTTGCAGAATTACTGAAAAGACTGCAATAAAATAAAATAAAAAATGCACACTGACAAATAATAGAAAAAAACACACCGTTTCAGTATCAAAGTTTTGATAATAACACAACTTACTAAATCGATAAATAATTTACCAGCCCACACAGACTTCCAAGGTTTGACAACTTACAGCTATTGTATTTGAAACATTTGCACACGAAACGGCGAGTTATGCACCTCTTGGGTCAATATTTACAATTCTGCCAATTCGCCCATTTATCCTTTCGTTTGTACTGTCGCGCGATAACCCCATAATTTTTCGTTCCAGGTGTTGCAAAGGAGGTGGTTTATGGTTCAACTAGTACTTGGGAATTCATTGCTATAACTTACTTGATGGAACCTATAAAAAGGATTTCCATTGGCCTATTGCACCTGCAGTAACTAATAGCATCATCCAGTAAAAAAGACGCTGTGTTGGTGCTAGCTTTTGATCTTGTACAGCACTCACCACGATTTTACATACTTGTCAACAACTTATAATTGAACGAGTATACTCGGGATAGTATTTTAAGGAGTTAAAAAGTCCGCGTGATCCTTCTCTTTGCTGCCACTGCTAGATTCATTTGTATTTAAATATTTTCCATGGTCATCACTTGAAGAAGCAGGTTAATAACTTGAGAGCAGTATCTATTTCGGCATCTCTTCGGGCTTGGCTTGGCAAAACCTTTAGTGATCGGTTTACTCTATTAAATGTGATACTGAATTTATTGTATTATCTGCCAGTTTCTCATTTAGTTTTCGGATACATAGACGAACGGCTAATGACATAACAATATTCTATCATCCTTCCACAATTGCTGCAAGTTCAGTCCATCGTGCAAGTATGCAACTGACATACTTCAACCCGATTTTTTTTATAGGATACAGATTTTTGTCACATAGGAGGTTTATTGGGATACATGAGCTACAGCGATCAGTCATAGATTTGATAAGCAGTTTTTAACACCTGTTTTCTGCTATTGCCGTTGTTTTCGCACAAGTTTAAGTTGCTCAAATGTGTCGGTGGGCTCGTAGCAAATATTGACACTGGCTATATAGCCATTTTCTTATTTGCTCATTGTATTTGGTTTAAAATGCTTGTAAATTTTTAAGAGATATTATTTTGACATAGAGACTAATGTGGGTTGGAAATTTCAAGCAGCTAAAATAAGATCGACATTTCGAGTGTGAAAGTAATGTTCAGGACTCTTCTGGATTCCAAGTAAACGGAGTGAAAAATCCCTTGTACAAAATAAGAAAGAAAACCTTACACCTAATACGACCTCACACCAAATACGAATTTTAAACGGCTTTGTTTCAAAATAATTATAAACTTATTGTGATGAAACGACAGATTCATGAACATAATAATAACGTCTTCTGACGTGAAATTTGATCATGGACCACAGAATCAACCTAGATCTGGGAAACCATTCAGCAATTTCACTTCTGAACTCTTACTCATTCTACGATATCACAATCGAGTTGTCGATGAAGGAAATATGCGAAGTGATTTCTCTCATCGGGTCAGCGAGGCATCAGTGAACTTCAACTTTGCCGGCAAAATTTTAACCGTGAAATAGTTTATGGCTGTGGTAGTAGTTACATTTGACGGATTCTCTCTTTTTTACCACTGAGGGTAGAAGACATCATTTTGAACGCCTTACAAAAGATTTTAAGGCAGATTTCAGTATACGAATTCCGAAAGTCAGAAGTTACGTATTCCCAGATGTAAAGAGACGTAACGCCTGCTAATTAGGTAACACATTGGTCACCGAAAACTCAATCCTAGGGTATGTAGACGTTGGGGATCACTTAACTTTTTGAGTTATCTCTTGTACGGGCAATACACCAAGTGGCTGTAGTCACTCAGTGGCGTGTCTTGGGTTTAGTCCTTACTGGCTCTCATTGGAGTTTGCTTCTCGTAGGTTATCGTCCCTTTTACAGACAAATACAAGTGCAGTTCTCTATCTTGATATACTTGAACTACTTTCTAATTCGTAACATATTAGATTAACACTACTAACACTAGCCCATTCGCATAAAATACAGATAAACAAACATATCTTACTCATGTGGAAACTCTGGTAACCTAGCAGGGGTGGTGGCATGCATAGTACTGTACTTTTCTCAAACCATAGTGTCTATTATGACTTGTTTGGTTGTTATCAGGGATACAAACACATTTCTATTTTTTATAAATATAATATTTCTGTGGGTGGTAAAGCTCTGCACTAACCCAAAAGAAAAAAATTTCCTTCAAATACAATACGTCTTTCCTAAAACTTATTTCGTTATTTTAAAATATTTAGATTTAATGACAGAAATGTGATTAAAATCTAGGGGGAATAAACTTTACGCAATCCGTGTAATTTTTATTGCTAGATCAATTAATTTTTACAACATAATTCGTAGGGCAGCAATAAAATAACAGTAATCAGAATTGTTTGATCTCCGATTGTACATATATAGGCTACTTCAGCAGCCAAAAATTACCAGTGTTTTGAATTAAAAACTCAAAAGTTTATTTTACCTGCAATTGCCAGATTAAGTAGGATAGCTCGATACTAGTATTGTAGATTTTCACAAAATAAAATTTTTTAAATAGTAATTAAATTCTGAGATTATCTATCTAAAATATAAATTAAAATGCAAATCAACCACAAAAAAAAAACCTTCATTTACAAACTCAAATGTTGCTATTATGCCGATTTTGCAATTTTTATTTTGACCTAGACTGTTTTTTATTCCAAAATAACCACGCTTCAAAAAATTAAGATTTACGTCTTAATCACGTTTCCTTTTACGATGACAGTAAAGCGATGAGCACACCAAGTCGTTTAATTAATTTGTAAGACATTCATCAGCAGCTATGAAATTAATTTTCCTATGGGTTGCATCTGCTCTTAGTTACGCAATTAGCCAACATCCTGTTAGTCATTTTAAAGCTACCCAAGTATCTTTGTAATTTTAATAGTCCAATTAAGCTCAATGTTTAACTGGTATGCCATACAAAATACTGAGTTATTTAATTCGCCCTTATGAACCCCGTTTGGCGCTCAAAAACTCGTTCGTTAAGAGCCGCCCATATCTATCAACTCAACTCTCAACCTACAGCCCCTTTTAGGTATGAATGAATCTAAAACACAAGCTACAAGGGAGTTGGACCCAAGGGAGTTTGTGTCAAAAACTATTCAAATTGCACACATGTATGATAACATTTTACTCGAATAAAAATGTTTTACTCTTTGTATTTTTTGAATAATTTGATGTCAATTTTGATTTTTTTTTTTTCTATTTTCTGCAGCTATAGTAACAAATACTAATTAAGTTGTACAAATTAAAAAGTTTACAAAGTAAACTAATGCCATGGTACACCGTGTGACATATGTAAACACTAAATAACAGGTCATACATTAAAAAATAGTTTGGAAATACCCAAAAATCTCTTAATAATTAACAGTATATATATATATACACACACATATATATACATATATGGCTAGTTATTTGGTGATGACATATATGTCACGCGGTAGCCCATGGTATAAGTTTACTTTGTAAACTTTTTTCATATGTGTAACTTAATTAGAATTTGATCTTATGGCTGCAGTAAAACAGAAAAAAAAAAAACTTGAATTTGACATCAAACTATTGAAAAAATATAATGAGTAAATATATTTATTTGAGAAAAAATGTCATCACATATAATGTGTACAAGTTGAACAATGTTTGGTACAGAATTAAATTTATAGAATCTTTGGGGTCCAACAATCTTAACAACATGAAGTCGGAGAAGCCGACTCCTCAGCGACAACACATCTCGGGTCTGGTCACCTCCGTATCGCCGGACCCACGCGCTAAAGAGCGAGCAGGGCAGGAAGTGGATATGGGGATCGTTTTTCTTGTTCCCCCATCTTACCGTCTCGCCGCAGGGTCCAAGTAATGTCGCAGGATGGAGGGTGGCCGCCCCTTGGACGATGTAGGGTGGAAGGTAGGGCCGAACGAGCCAAGAAACCAAACTATTTTCTCTCCCACCCAACGTTTCGCTTGAAAAAAGAATGGGGGAAACTGTCTCCTCCAACTCCTTCAGTTTATCTTATGTCGTTCCCTCTTCTGTATGCCGCCGTTTATTCAAGTAGTTGTGCGTGCATAAACAGAGCAAATATTAATTCGACCGAAAAACTTTGGCTGTAGGTTTGTCACAAAAACCAAGTTAGCAACTAGGTAGTTAATTCGTAAAGCCAGTTTATTGTTCTGCACACAGGGATAATTATCTTATTTATTGAAGTTATAGCAAAATTGATTTAAAATTAGGAAAATAAAGTTCAACTTATATGTTACCTACAAAATATTTGCAACGACTGCAGAATATGTCACTTTTGTCAAAATAATCCATGGAAATATTTAAAGTTGCCGTCTTTATTTTGCAGAATAGCCCGTGAGTCGGAACCATAATTAGTTTCCTTATTGTGGATCGTTTATCATCATCTAAAAACGAGGAAATATCTTTCTATGAATTAACCTACACCTTACTGCTTAGGGGGGTTAAGGAATACATTTTAATGGGAAATATTACAATAATTGACATGTATGTCGGCAACACGCACTTCACAAAAGAATGGTCCTGGTAATACAAGTGTACGAAAATGACTTTGCTAGAAAGTTTTATGCAAAAGCTGGTACCCATTTTAATTTTTTTTTTATCCTTCCGTTAAATTTGGTCACGTAGTTACAGAGCCATGTTTTATCACGTTAAAACTTGGCAGTAAAGCGGCAATTTAAGAAAAACTTAAATGTTATATTACGACAATGTTAGTTAATTAATTCAGTTGCTTGTCCAAAAATGGTAGATCTCGGTTAAAAATCTTTTTCGACTGAGACGACACACTTTATTTTATTTTATTCTCGCAGTGCTACCTAAAAATAATAATTTAATTAATGTGGAAGGAAGAAAGTACAATTCAAACATACTTGCCCTGATGGGTACTATATACACAACAATTTTGGCTCCGTTCAGTTAAGTGGTTTCAAAAGTATGATAGTTGTCAAAGATATTTTTGTAACAGTGCAAATAAATTTTGAGTAAATTGCCGAAATCCTTAGTGTGGAATGTTTAAAACTTATGGTGAATTTTAACAAGCCTGTGTGGGAGAACACAAGTTTATTATAAACATAGAACTAAATATACTATCGTTTGTTTTCTGAAATAGTGTGGTGTAAATATATAATATTTTAGCTGTGGAATTACAAGAAAATCTTTGGTAACTAATTTACAAATAACTGTTTGTAACATGTAGAGAATTTTTTCTACTAAGTAAAGTATGCTAGCCTGTTTACAAACATGTGGGTAAAACTATAATTATGTTACCCGAGTAATTATGTAGCACGCCAAAATTTTCGGGGCCACCAATTTCACGATAAGCCTGAAATACATGCAAAAAAAAATTAGAGTATTTCCTGTTCACCAGGTGACCGATGCATATAGATTATGGCGTTATTGCATGAAACGGTTTGAAAGTTTGTGCAGGAACTTGACACACAATCGCACATATTTGTACACTGAAAGACACCCAACAAAACTGTCCCCTAAGGTTATGTTTCTTATGGAAGAGGGCTGAAAAACAAGCAAATTGGGATTCATGAGTGTCTTCAGAGCAAAATAATCGACGTCGATGATTAGGTGCTGCTACTTCCATTAATAAATAATTAAAAACTATATCAAGCAGAGGTCTTCCACACATCCTAATTTCAAGATAGACTGGTCTGAGTATTTTGGGACAGGAACGGAATAATTCTATGGTACCGTTAGAACTAGTCCACGTTTTCATATTATTGTGCGCGTGTTTTAGTTCAATAGGATATTACTAGCTAGGACAAGTGTGACATTACTAGGATAGTTCAATAGGATATTACTAGCTAGGACAAGTGTGACATTACTAGGATAGTTCAATAGGATATTACTAGCTAGGACAAGTGTGACATTACTAGGATAGTTCAATAGGATATTACTAGCTAGGACAAGTGTGACATTACTAGGATAGTTCAATAGGATATTACTAGCTAGGACAAGTGTGACATTACTAGGATAGTTCAATAGGATATTACTAGCTAGGACAAGTGTGACATTACTAGGATAGTTCAATAGGATATTACTAGCTAGGACAAGTGTGACATTACTAGGATAGTTCAATAGGATATTACTAGCTAGGACAAGTGTGACATTACTAGGATAGTTCAATAGGATATTACTAGCTAGGACAAGTGTGAATACCACATTACTGGCTGGAAGACAAAATTAATACATTTTCTAAGCAGTGCTTATCTGCGATCAAGCTTATTGTGATTCGACTTCTATCGGGAGGCTAATAATATTTGAGTAAATCCTGAGGCACACCTAAACAGAACACACACAGAAACATATATACAATAGAGCGCAGGATGACTCGCCTTTGTTTTATTGCCCAGTAATAGGTCCCGCTGAACAACTGAAAATGTCAAGGCGCTGGCTTAGCATACAATTGTCAAAATCGAAATTTGACGTGACTGAGGGGGGCCACGAACCAAAAACGTCAACTTCTTAACCCGTGAAACAAGCTGCTTGGTAGAAAAGGCACCATATCCTATTTCAGTTACAGTTTTTTTTTAAATATGTGCAGTAAAGGTGTTTGCGTTCAGTTCAATTATTTTGTAGTAAATGCATTCCAATATTTTAATACACGGGAAATAAAACTTCTAAAAATGAGATGTACCAAAAATTTTCTAATTTTTTGTAGGGCTAACCTAGTCAAAACAGGCTTGTAATTTTAAGTACTTTCGCGTATCCTAAAAAAAATGTCAAAAAAATTTTACTCAGATTTACAAATAAATTTGAACTCACGAACTTCCTCCGTCCCATATTTTACTCTCCCTGCAACACCGTCATTTCTTCACACCACACACAGTTCCGTCTATCTTAAACCTGACGCGCAATTAGGCCATTGGTACAAAAGTTATTTAAATCTTTTATTTTGCTTTTACAACCAATGATTCCTCACGCACTCTGCATTTTTCTGTCGTATTTCAAAACAATCTTCCTTTTTTCTTTATTCCTCCAAGATAATTCACATTTCCGTGAAAGAGAACAAAGTATAATCGTTTTGTATTCAAGTCACGAATAATGCGAGGAGAATCGCAACTGAATGTGAAACAGCGGAAAGAAAGAAATCTGCGCGTATACAATCCAGCGTTCCTCTTTAGTTTATGGAATTCTGAGTTATTCAAGCTGCGTGCATTCCTTTCGCCCCACGCATTATCCTTCCCATTATTGTTCTCAAAATAAGCCATAATTTCTGGAAAACATGAGGAGAAAAAGCTGCTGATTCCTACTGTAAAAAAAGTTTTTTTGGGGGGGGGGGGGGGATTGGGAATTCTAACATTACAAGCACATGTTTGCATCACTGAGAAAGGAGTTTTGAGGGGGAAAAATTATATTCAAGAACATATTAGAGCTTTCTGATGTGTCATTCCATGAAGTAAACGAACAAAGGAGGGCCTCGCGGAAAGGAAAGCACGGCTATAAGCGGGGATTGGAATTCTCGGGTATTTACAATACGAAACACGCGCAAAGTACACTGAATTTCGCGCCGCAGCAGACACATGGGAAGTTTGTCACGTCGCGAGAATGGCACACCACACGTTGAAAGTTATGTGTGACGAACATTTACAGCTACAATCATTACCAGTACAATCGCAATTTAATCCATTGCGACCCAGTGTACACATATGTGTACATTACGCACGTGC